>CM053787.1:542701337-545326337 GCA_028749045.1 Cupressus sempervirens | reverse complement strand
CAAGTTATGCCCAATGCACAAATGGGTGCCCAAATTTCAAGATGGGGTCACTTCAAAAAATCATAGAAAGAAAACTAATTGTCATAAAATTATGAAAAAATAGACTTCTAGATCTCCTTCTTACCTCTCATCCTACCAAAGGTTTTTTCAAAATAATAAATATAATTATTGAGATATGATTGAAAAAATCATTGATAAGAGAAATTGTTAAGAGGGAGAATTGTTGAAGAAGACTATGCTTTTTAATCATTGTTTTGTCACTAATGTCAAACCTACTATTTTCTGGTAGGACAACAACTTATAAGATTCAAGTACTATCAATTAGCTGATTGACGAAGAGGATTTGATCAATAAGAGGTAACAATAGCACCTAGAGGAAAGGTTGAGTTATGATTATGTAATGAAATACAAGGATCGGTTAAGACAATGATGACATGATGGATTGATGATCTACTTAAGGTTACAAAATATTAGCTACACTTAGAAAGTGTAGAAGAATAAGTTAAACAAAGTTTTTCTACAAAGCTTGACCAAGGGGACTATAGGTGCCAAGCAAAGTCAATGCAAGCTTAGCAGAAAGTCAATTGGAGCTAAGTGAAAGAAAATTCTAGTGGATGTCGAGCAAAATAGTTGATGCCAAGTAAAGTTTAGCTAATGCCAAGCATCAATAAACTTTAGTTGATGCTAAGGGATTTAACAGTTTATGTTGAGCAATGTAGTATGTGTTGAACATGAGAAGATTGATAATGTTGAGTTGCTACATTATGTTAAAGATCAAAGATTCACCGAATCTAAGCTGGCAATTTTGTTTTCTTGAAACTTGTGAACCAAGAAAAAGATAAGGTCAATGAGTTGGTGGCATAGAATTTGATGTAAAACATTTTTAGGAAAATTAAAATTAGAGTTAGAGGTTTGTCCAAGTTGAAGAAACCTAATAATAAAGTGTGTAAACAATGTCAGCTAGGCAAAATGACAAAGTTAAGCTTTAAGAGTAAAGCTTATACCTCTAAAGAAATACTAGAGATTATTCATACTAACTTGTGTGGACCAACTGAAGTGAAAAGCTACAAAGGAGATATGTACATAATGCTATTTTTTGATGATTATTCTAAGATGATGACAGATATGTTTTTGAAATAGAAATTTGATGCTTTTCAAATGTTTAAGTGGTATTTGGCAAGAGTTGATAAAGAAACAGGTAAAATTCTAAAATGCTTGAGATCAGATAGAGGAGGAGAATTCACTTCAAATGATTTTGAGATTTTTTGTAATGAAAAAGGAATTAAAAGGCAGATATCTACTCCTAGGACCCTATTGGAAAATAGATTTTTCCTTTCTTGTTTCTTAGAAATATGACTCTTAGTGCCCAAATTGTGAACAATATCTGGATACAACAGTTGAAAAGTCATTCTCTGATTATTGGCTTTTCTCTGAATTGGTAGGTATGGCTCCCTTATGGAATGATATAAAATGAATTATGTTTTGATCCTAAAACTAACATAGGGTATGCTCTTAACCCGAGAGCAAAAAAGGGCAAATCGAACTAAGCCTAAATAGAACTTAATCAAAGCAAGGGGAACTTTCTAGTCTATGAACGAAATGGTAGAACTCACACATCCTATGAATTCATACACTCAACACTTAAATTTAAATATACAATAACTGTTAACAGAGGCATAAATGAAATTTAAAAATTTCTAATGAGTCCTTCTCTGAATATTACACAACACATCCTACTGTGTTTATTCACAATCTCAAAACAAATGAATGAAATATCCTTTCCTTCCTACAGTAATTTAGTTTAAGAGAAAGAATCAGCTAATTAACAACTATCAACTTACTAGAACAGAAAATAATTGACATAAAATACTCTTCAATTGACTCTGCAAAATCAAGTATCCTACCCCAAAAATTTTCTGACCTTTTATTAATCATTCAACTTCATACATATAGTGTTTGAGAGATGACCATTACAATAGGAATTTTAATCAGTTCATCTTTTGAGGATGAAAAATGAAAAGATGTCAGTTTGTCATATTACAAAATTTGGCAAATTTGAAAAAATTTACAATAGAAAATGAAAAGGGAGTGTCAACTAAATCACTTTAGCTTCTTTCCCTTTTTAGTTTTCACTCTATATGCCTTAGTAGCAACTATAATTTGAATCATTTCTTTGTGACTAGACACATGTACATTAGTGAATCTTAAGAGCCACTTCGAATGCTCTCGAGCTAGCTCCTTTACTGCATTTAGCTGACTTGTAGATTCTTTAGTAGCCACGTGTATGCATCTACCAAGCGTCTACAACTCTAATACTCTATTTTGACTGCTTGAAGTCATTCCAGATAGATTACTCAAGTATGTGGAGAAGTTGTTCTTCATTACTTCTACCCCAATAAGAGATTTCCCTTGCCCACTAGTTTGTGGGTCAGTGTGTAATCCTCGCATGAGTTTGAACACTCTATCTTGGGTCTTCCTCACTTTTTCCCCAATTTTTTTGAGTCCCTCTTTGGCTTCTTGAATAATCTCCAACTTAAATTGCATGCTTTGAAGCCATTCAAACAAAGGCTCAATCCCTTTCTTCAAAATATTTGCTTCAATCACCTCTTTTGCCTTCATTTGTATGATCATTTTCAGGAGGGAAATGCATTCATCACATCTTGCCTTCTCCATGGCCAAAGTGTTGTGATTAGATATGATATTATCCTTCTTAGTTTCCAATCAAAGGATAACATTTCCAATTTGATCGATTAGAGAAATTCAATCTGCATTGAGTTTTTCAATCCATTCTTTTTTGATCTGGCCAAAATGCCTATCTTTTTGAAGCTGTGAGATGAAATCTTGCACTTCTTCTATTGTGGGGTTCTCAATAGTAGGCACACTAGTAATGGTTGCCAATGGAACAACCAATTGCTTGATAAATCTTTTCAATTCTTCAATTTTAGCCTTCATCTTGATTTTCAAAAATTTGACACTCTCCAATTGTTCTTTTATCACCTCATTACTTGATCTCCATAGGCCCACCTTTGTATCATGTCTAGCCTCTCCAAGATCAATTGAATGTAGAGTGAAAATATTAAGCGTCACATCTTCAATTCTCCTTGGTTTGTTTGGCTTTACTATATCCATTGTTAAGTGTCATGTTTCTGGATCTTGCCCAAGTATTGATAAAGTCTTTTGCTTCTTAGCTTTCACTATTGTAGACCCAAAGCGAACTGCTTGAGACACAGTATCTTTTGCAGGGATGCTCTCCTCTTTCCTCTTTCTCTTCCTTTCTAATGTGTCTTCTAGCCAAGACTCTATACTAATCACTTTAGAAGCAGCCCCAAGTGACTCTATACTTAACATTTTCCTCTTCATCGGAGTCAGTGCCACTGTAGCTATAGAAAAAGGATTCTTTGGATATTGAAAAAGAAGCCTAGATGAACTCGGGGATTTCTCTTCCTCTTGAGTTTTCCTCACAACTTCATTAGATTTAGTGGACTCACTGTTACTGCTCTTTTCATCCCCAATCTCTACTATCTGAATGGGGCAACTAGTTGGCTTCAAAAGAGGAGTGCTTGCAGATGGACTAGTGCTATGATGAGGAGATGGAGTTGGAGTAACATGAGGAGGTGAGATTGGAGCAGTAACACCATCTTTTAGCTCTTCAGTCCTCCTTTCTTCGATGCTAGCTTGGGCTCCAATAACTGGTAGAGGACCACCTTGGCAAGTTGGATCTATTGAAATGTTTTTCTCCAAGGTTTGATCACCTCCTCCTACAAATTGAGCAATTCCTTAAGCAGCTATAGTTGTAACACTTGATGTGGCACTCTGAGAAGAAGTGGGAGTAGTAGTAGCTGGAGAAGCTTGAGTAGTCTTGCTCTTACTCCGGCCCTTTTTTGCTGTCCACGACCCATTATCCAGTTCTCTTGATGATCTGAGCCATCATAACATCAAGGTCTTCTTCCATATCAACATATGGCTCGGAACTAATTAGAGTATTTCTCAATTTGGTCAAATATGTATTACTATACATATTTTTTCCATCATCTTCTAACCCTTCCACATCTAAGTTAATGCCATATGTCTTTATTTGATCCATTGTCAATCTAGCAAAAGCTTGACCTCAACTTTCCAATTCATCTTTACAATTTGCCCAATATTCCTCCATAGTAGTAACATGCTTGATTAAACTTCCAATTTAAAGCACATCTCTGGCATACCCATTTGGGTCAAACATATGCCTCACCACTTCATACCCCTCTAACTTGTACTGTTTCTCAAATGTCTTAAGCATTTTTTTAGCATCTGATTGAGTTTCACAACTGTAGGCCCCAACTTTCATGGGGAATTCATATTGCATCTTCTTCAAACTGGTACTCAACACGTTCACCTGAATCACTTGCCTCATGATCTCAATGAGTACAATCATGTGGTTCGAGTATCTAGGCAGCTTTAGAGAAAATCCATCGAATGCTGCAAGATGAAAATAAGAAAAAGATGAGAATTGAATGAAATAACTACCACATTGATTGATGACCACCATTGCTTCTGGATTGAATCTCCACTCTATACATCCTTGTAGTTCATTACATATCCTCATTGTGAATGCATCATTTACTTGGATATACTTACATAACTATTCTGCAACTGCAGGCATACATAAAATTCATAGCTTTTTACATCATCAAGAAAATCCTCTAATTTGGGGAGTCCTAGCCACAATTGTAGGGAAGCCAACATATATATCAAGAAAGAAGACATATAAAATGAATTGTAGAACTTAGCCGCACTGAGAGCCCTAGACAAATCTTCACTTACCTCATATGCCCAGTCAATATATTGTGTATTTGAGCAAATAATTTATACCAAAAAGAAGTATTGTTCTACAAAATTAAGGGCTTCTACTTCACCTATAAGTCGATGTAAGAGGACCAAAATGTCCACAATCTCAAGCTTGAGATTAGTGCTGAAAAGGGTTTTAGGGACCTTACTCTTAGCTCCCCTTAGCTTTTGGAACCACAAGCTCATGATCTCCTTTCGCCACACCATCTTCTTCAAAGAAAATTCAAACATAGATCCTCTAATTATTAATTCAGAGAACTCTTCTCACTCTTGAATCCATAGGCAATTCATTACCGCTTGCCTATCAATTGAGATTATCACTGTTTGATTTGCTAGTAAGATTTGCTTTGTATCCAGATTGTAATGATTGATGCATTCAATAATCAACTCTAGAGCTTGTACAACTACTGGAAATTTGACTGCCTCTACTAACCCACTTCCTTGAAGTTTCTCCATTATGGGGTGAATTGGCCTCATCCTTAGTCTTCTTTGGAAATCTTGCATATCGAAGAAGCGAAGTGAAGTGTTTGTGATATTCTACCATATAGACTTGATTGCACCTAGTCCATCAAAATTGGTGAATCTTGTTGCCATTTTGTCTGATATAAAGGTAAATTGAAATCTAATAATAAAAATAGTGCAATGAGTGAACCTTGTAACTTCAAAAAAATTTGGAAGCACTATTTAGCATAACAATTCAAAGAGAAAGTAGTGATTTGAAAATTTTTTACACTTATCTTTATATAAGAACCATCTATCCGTTGATTTTCATGATCCACGCCACATGACCAAATTTAAGGATAAATTCATTGAATTAGTATATATGAGGGTTCTAACAAATTTTTCCCTATCTTTTCACTATTCCCATTGGCACAACAGTAACTTTCTTTAATTATAGACTTACTTCCCCATTTTTACCCTATTTTGGAGAAATAGAAACGGAGTACTCCTTAGGAAGAAATCCACCTGACTGGATTTTTTTTCAAATACATTCACAAACTCTATTGATTTGTTTCAATTATCTTTCCCAAAACATCCCATGATCAATTTACACAATTACTATGCTTTGTAGAAATGATTTTCTATTATATGCAAAAAATTGTTGTCGAGGGTAGAAAGCCCGTGGAGGAGAAGGCGATTTCCACTTTTTCGCTTGTGCCCTCATTTTACCTTCTCTACCCTAATCACTTTACTTTAAGCCTTCAAAAAATATAAAACTAGCTTCACAAGTGAAAGATGGGACCCACTGACCCACTTTACCTTTCCACAAATGCCTTTTTGGAAAACTAATTTCTTTGTTCAAAACCCGCTGAGGAGAAGTTGTTTCTGAGTTTTTCGCTGATGCTTTTTTTATCATGTTAGTGAGTTTTGAATGATTCCCACAATGAAAACATGGCAATAATTGAATGATCTATCCATAACATAATTTTCCTCTCTTTATTTAAGCTCGCAAACCGTATTCATGAATCTCGACAGAGTTTCACCTTTGGGGTGCAAAAAACCTGCAAAGGAGAAGAGGAAACTAGACTTTCTGCCAGTTCAACTTTCTATATGTTCAAAACAAAATGAGCTACAAGTAAGTTCATCTAAAGTAACATAATTCAAGAATCTCCATCAAGCAAGGTCCTAAACTACCCAAAAAGACTCATGATGATAAAAGAGACCCATTCAACCATACAATGCAAGAGAAGGGAAAAGATGAAACCCTGATGGAGATACTTATCACTTGAGCAAGAAAGGACCAACTCGACCAGACTAAACACAACACAGGCTAATTTCCACTTTGCAAAATTGGTGCATGATGAGAAGTGAGGCAACAATTGGCTCTAACTAGGGACTTGGGTAGAGTATGCCCAAGCAAGGAACTTAGAATCTTTGGTTTCGCAAAAGAAAATAAAAGGTGACAACACAACAAAAACTAAACAAGGAACAAGGAAAGGAAAATAGAAGTGAAAAGGCTAACTAAGGCACACACATGATACTAAGCTTAAGTATAGTACAGTACATGGGTTACCTATTTTCAATTTGCAATTTGATAGAGCTTGAGATCCTGACCATTATAAGTCAGGGGTAGTACTTCACCATCTTCATATGCCAACTTGAAAGAATTGTTTTTGAATGCTTGTTGAATTCTAAATGGACCTTTCAACAGAGCATCAAACTTCTTATGCATTCCTTTAGAAGCCTTTCTTTTGTCCCAAAGCAACACCATATCTCCTATCATAAATTTTTTGGGTCTTTTCTTTCTATCAAAAAGTTCTTTCACTCGCATCTGGTGCTGTGTAATGTGGTCTAAAATATCTCTCCTTTCTTCTTTGAGTTTTCTTAGATATAAGATCTTCTTCTCCAGACCATCCTTATAGATATCATCCTCAATTATTGTTCTGAGTTTGTTCATGGCTAACTCTAGAGGTAGAGTTAGATTGGCTTCAGTTCCATAAACTAGTTCGAAAGGGGATATACAAATTTCCCTCTTGGGTGTCACTCTATCTCCCCAAAGTGCCTCATGAATCTTTTTGTGCCAAGTTTTCTGATTATCTAAGACTAGCTTCTTAACAATATTAATTAGGTTCTTATTGGTAGACTCTAGCTATCCATTCCCTTGAGGGAAATAATCAGATGAATGACCAATGGTGATCCCATACTCAAAATATAAATTAGTAATTTTGATTGAAGAAAAATAAGATGCATTATCCATCACTAGTTTAACAGGAACACCAAACCTAACCAAAATGTTTTCTTTTATGTATTCACACACCACCTCAAAAGTAGTCTTCTTTGTAGCCTTAGCTTCTACCCATTTAGTGAAGTAATCAATTGTAGTTGTTATATACTAATGACCAGCACTGTATGTAGGGCTAATAGGACCAACAAAGTCAAGGCCCCACTATTGAAAAGGCCCTTCGATGATAATAGGTCTCAAAGGTAGAGCAGCTAGTTGAGGACGTCTAGAGAACATCTTGCACTTTTCACACTTTGCTACCCAAGCATATGCATCTTTGAACATCCTAGGCCAGTAATAACATTGCCTTAGTATTTTAAATATTGCGACTGAAGAAGAGAAATTTCCTCCACAAGCTTCATCATGAAATGGTTTCAATAGCTTTTCTTGCTGTTGTTTATCTACACACCTAAGGAAGTACCGTCAATAGCTCTTTTGAAAATTTTACCATCCTAGATCACATACTTAGCTATTTTTAGTTTAAATTCTCTTCTTTTCTTTGCATTTAGGCCCTCTGGACATTCACCATACATTAAAAATTAAGAGATATTTTCAAACCATGGATCATAGAGACCTATAGCTAACACCAATTGCTTCTCACCAGATTCTTCTGACTTTCCAGTGATTTTTTTTCTGCAATTGCCTTGCATAGAGCTTTCCCTCTTATCAACTTGGTAGGTTTAATCTCTATATCATATTCTTGTATTTTTGCAACCCATGCTCCTCTGACATTGTAACCTATATCCTATTGCATCAATATGCTCTTTACTACTACATCTAGGACAAAAACTATTGAATGTGAATGCAGGATATATAATAGAAAATGTTTAAGAGCCTTGACCACTGAGAAAGCATGCTTTTCAATTTGTAAATATTTGATCTCATGGTTCTTTAAAGGTGTTCTCATAAAAGAAATAGGAGCTTGTACTCCTTCATCATTCTCTTGCATAAGAATAGCTAACAATGTATGTTCAGAAGCATAGCAATAAATGATAAAGTCTCGCTTATAATTTGGATGGCACAATACTGGAGCATTAGCAATAGCAATTTTTGCATCATGAAAAGATCAGTTTCTTGCCTCATTCCATTTGAAATTTGAATTCCCTTTCATCATGTCTACTATATGTTTAGTAGTTTCCATGAAGTCAGGCACAAATCTTTTGAGAAAATTAACCTACCTGAAGAAAGATTTGACCCCTGTTTTGTTTGAGGATAGGCTTAGTCTTTGAATAGCTTCTACTCTTTCAGGGTCAACTCTAATGCCTTCCTAGGAAACTATATGGCCAAGGAGCTTTCCTTCTGTCACACAGAAAACTAACTTCTTTGGGTTGAGAGATATTCCATGCTCTTGACACCTTTGTAACACTTTCCTCAAATCTCCCATATGATCTTTTCTTTTTCTTGAGAATATGGTGAGGTCATCCAGGTATATGACTATGATTTGGTCTTTCAAGTCAGCGAATGTATTACTCATGCATCTTTGGAAAGTAACACCAGCATTGATAAGTCCAAAAGGCATTATGTGATATGCAAATGTACCCCAAGGGGTAGTGAATGTCATCTTATGTTGGTCTTTCTCTTCTACTTCAATCTAATTATAACTTGAGAATCCATCAAGCAAGGACATCATTTTAGATCCCATTTTTGTTTGCAATAAATGGTCCATAAGAGCAAAGTTATCTTTCAGGGGTGCTTGATTTAGGTTGCAAAAATCAACATAGATTCTTATTTCTCCATTCTTTTTTCTAACAGGTACAATATTGGCTATCCAAGTGGAATGATGAATGGGATAAATAATTCTTTCTTTTAACATCTTATCTACGTCTTGGAATATGGCATCAGCGACTTTAGGATTATAGTTTGTTTCTGCCTAAAAGGGGCTGCATAAGTCTTCAATGGAATTTCATGTTTTACCTTCCCATTTTTATAACTTTTCAAATCTTCATAGCTCCAAGCGAAAACATCTCTATATTCCATAAATAGATTCTTTACGGCCTCTTTCTCTTTAGGTGAACAACACCTCCCAATGTTAATCAGTTTGGGATTATGAATATCTCCAATGTTAACTCCTTAGTATTCACCCATTGTTGGCCCCTTTTCTACTCTCTTCTACTTTATGCAAGCATCATGTCCATTAAATAGTTTTTCTAAGGCCACAAAATATGGGGAAATAATGTTGCCTTTCAACTAAACTTCCACATTTTGGCTCTATTCTTTCTCTACATCAGGGCTTTTGTGATTACTTACATTGGATTCGCGCTCAAAGCTAAACTTGTCATTCTCAAGGAAAATCTGCAAAATTTTATCATCATTAGAAACTTGCCATGATTCTGTGTTATCTGGAATGGTAGATCGATACACAATTTTGATCTGGTATTTCTTGTCTTGGAAATCTAGGTGAGGAAGTAATAGGGAGGTGGAGACAACTAAAGAATCAACTTTAGTATTCATCTCTCTCAGAACTGCTTCAGTAGAGAAGGCATCTAGACCTTCAATCTCATCCCAGACTATACTCTTGTAATTCTTCAGCTTGTGATTTTTAACAGAATACTGCCCCTTTACTTGCTTTACAATAAGCTTTGCATCACCTTGGGATTTTAAAATCTTTATTCCTTTTTCTTTTTCTATCATTATCCCAAGTAATAAGGCCTCATATTACGCAGTGTTATTTGTATTCCCAAATTCTAATTTGAAAGCCATAGGTTCAGGTTCTCCTTCCAGGGATATCAATACTACACCAGCTCCATATCTTGAAGAGGCACAACTTCCATCAAATTCAAGCATCCATATGCCTAGTACATCTTTGTTTTCATTGGGAAGTTTATTGTTTGGATTTTTTTCCATTTGTTCTTTTAGGTTTTCTTCAGTAAACAACATATAATTGACAAACTCTAATTCTTGATATAGGATCTAAGCTTTAGGGTCATCTTATTTCAACACTATGAACTTTTCCTTTTCTTCAGGTTCTAATTTGACCTTCTTATTCCCAATAGGTATTACTGCTTGGGACCAGTCTAGTTTTATTTCTCCTCCTAAGTCACAACAAAAACTTCTACTTAACAAAAGTCCATAGCTTGCTGGGATATCAGCTACTAGGATAGTCAATAGGAGCTTTTTTTATGAATGTGAAGCTAAAGCTACCTAAGCATCTTTAATTTGTCTGAGTAAGGGAACTTGTTTGGCATCCATTGAATAGAATCTTCCATGCACTTTAGTAAGATTGAGACCCAAAGCTTTAGCTACAAAATAAGGCATAACATTATCTGATGCACCTGAATCTATTATACAATTACTGAGTTTACATCCATTGATGTACAATGAGATATAAAAAGGTTCATGCTTTTTCCCAAGAGGTTGCTAAAACTGTGGAATCTTCTTGATTAAACAAACCATATGTTAAGGTTTCATCTTCTTTTTCAACCATTACATTACAATTAGCATCTGATGTGTTTCCTCTACATCAATCTACCAGTATTTTTAACTCGGAAGGATGTGACTTTAAATAATCAATAGTGGAAATTTGAATTGTTGACTCTTCAAAAAATTGAATGAAATCAAAGGATGTCTTTTCCTTACCTATTTGTGAAGCAGATGTTCCTTGATCAATATATACATTTCTCGTTGAAGGGATGAAGTCATTCCTATGAGTGTGACTAGAGGCTTGGTTCTTCAACCTTTGTCCACGGGTAAGCACTGTGTATGAAGTTCCATCAATAGTTTCATAACAGTCACCTTTTGATTTAGAATCCGATTCATATTCTAAAAATAAATTTCCAAAGTTGCCATTTGAATAAGAATCAGGCTCTGAACAAGGAGTCGTAGTGTTTAATTCATTAGTAGATAACAACTGCATCATGCAAGTAGTCTCCAAACAATTCTCACTATCATGATCTATGGTCAAATGAAAGATGCAAATATTTCCTTTTTTCGGCATTGCTTCAATTTGCAACCTAGGTTGTGAACTTGTAAGCTATGAAAATCTACTTTCATTGCTTCTTCCTGGTGAGTTTTGGTAATTTCGCTGATAAGTGCTATTGAATCTAGGTAACTAGTTTTTCATTGCTACTAGTTCATTAAACAACTTCTGAAATCATCTCTTCTGATGATATGGTATTACTAGAACTCCCTTTAGTTTGAAGTTCTCATTTCCATTTTCCTATGGAAATTAAATCATCTTCACATTCAATAGCTTTCTTTTGTGCGTCAGCTAGATCAGTGGGATGTGCCCTTCTTAGATCATAATTGATATCTGGAGACATAGCACTAATAAAGAAATTTTTTATATTACCAAGTGTGGGTCTATCAAAAGTAGAAATTCTGCGATTAATATTATTGAATTTGGCAACAAAATCCCTCATGCTCATAGTTGGTTGCTTCTTAATTGAAGTCAACTATGTTAGCAAAGCATGTTCATCTTTTGCAATTTTGAATTTGGTCTCAAATTCAATTCTCATTGTATCCTATTTATTTATTGAGCCATCAGGTAGATGATAAAACCAATCTGTTGCACTATCTATGAGGGTTTCTATGAACAATCTTACAGCAACATCTTCATGTCCCACACCTAAGATATGAGTAGCTACAAAGAAATGTTTAATGTGTTCATCTGTAGTGACTTTCCCATCACCTGAGAATTTAGGGAAATTCTTCCTTGAGCCAGTTGGAAGTGGATGGTAAGCATTTAGTGCTAACGGTCTTGTTGCCACAACCCATGGAGCGGCCATGATTGTTCTAGCAGTATATGGTGGAAAATTAACAACTAGAGGGGTAGTAACTCCATGAAGTGCTAACACCTGACAAGTGGAATGTGAAGTGATGGCATCCTAATTTCTAATAGGGGAAGGAGGTCTACTCTAACTTTTACCTTTACCTTTCCACTTTGGGATGTCTAGAATAGGAAAGTCGAGCTCTACAAGTATATCAAAGGTGGGATCTTGCCCACCCTGTTCCTTGGTACTTCTGAGGAACCTAAATTGTTTTAGGATGCTAGGTCTAGTTTATCTCTGACCTTATTGTCTTAATTTTCTTTCTACTCTCTGGATATCTCTCCTTTGAATAGCTCTTTCAAAGGATTCAACTCTTCTTTCCTCTTCCTCTAATACCTAGCTAGCATTCCGATAATGTTTAGTGTTCCTTCTATGCCTCCAAACGAATGTGTTAAGAGATGAAATTATATCCTCTTGGTCATCTTGAAAACCAAGGTTAGGTTGGAGCATTGGGATTATATTTTCATGAGGTAGTACCATTTTCCCTAATGACATAGGCTTTTTTTATCAAGCGACTATTCATTTCCCTAGTAGAGTCGCCAAAAATCAGTTGGCAAATAGATTTTTCCTTTCTTGTTTCTTAGGAATATGAATCTTAGTGCCCAAATTTTGAACAATATATGGTTACAACAATTGAAAAGTCGTTCTTTGATTATTGGTTTTTCTTTGAATTTGTACGTACAGCTCCCTTATGGAATGATATACAATGAATTATGTTTTGATCCTAAAGCTAATATAGGATATGCTCTTAACTTGAGAGTAGAAAAGGACAAATTGAACTAAGCCTAAACAAAACTTAATCCAGGTAAGGAGAACTTTCTAGTCTATGAACCAAATGGTAGAACTCACACATCTTATGAATTCATACACTCAACACTTAACTAATCTACAACAACTATTAATAGAGGCATAAATAAAATTTAAAAATTTCTAATGAGTCCTTTGAATATTCTATAGCACATCCTACTGGGTTTATTCACAACCTCAAAAAAAAGGAATGAAATATCCTTTCCCTCCTATAGTAACTTAGTTTAAGAGAAAGAATCAGCTAATTAACAACTACCAACTTACTAGAACATAAAATAATTGACATAAAATACTCTTCGATGGACTCCTCAACATCAAGTATCCTACCCCAAATTTTTTTTGACCTTTTATTAATCATTCAACTTCATACATATAGAGCTTAAGAGATGACCACTACAATAGGAATTTTAATCGGTTCATCTTTTGAGCATGACAAATGGCAAGATGCCAATTTTTCGTATTACAAAATTTACAAAATTTGCAAAATTTACAATAGAAAATGAAAAGGGAGTGTCAACTGAATCACTTGGGCTTCTTTCCCTTTTCAATTTTTTCTCTATATGCCTTAGTAGCAATTAAAATTGGAATCATTTCTTCATGACTAGGCACATGTACATTAGTGAATCTTAAGAGCCACTTCAAATGCTCTCGAGCTAGCTCCTTTATTGCATTTAGCTAACTTGTCAATTCTTTAGCAGCCGTGTGCATGCATCCACAAAGTGTCTGCAACTCTAATACTCTATTTTCACTACTTGATGTCATTCCAGATAGATTACTCAAGTATGTGGAGAAGTTGTTCTTCATTACTTCTACCCCAATAAGAGCTTTCCCTTGCCCACTAGTTTGTGGGTCAGTGTGTAATCCTCGCATGAGTTCAAATCCTCTGTCTTGGCTCTTCCTCACTTTTTCCCATATTTTTTTGAGTCCCTCTTTAGCTTCTTGAATCATCTCCAACTTAAAGTGCATGTTTTGAAGCCATTCGAACAGAGGCTCAGTCCCTTTCTTCAAAATCTTTCCTTCAACCACCTCTTTTGCCTTCATTTGGATGATCATTTTTAGGAGGGAAATGCATTCATCACATCTTGCCTTCTCTGTGGCCAAAGTGTTGTGATTAGATATGATATTATCCTTCTCAGTTTCCAATCAAAGGATAACATTTCCAATTTGATCGATCAGAGCAGTTCCATCTACATTGAGTTTTTCAATCCATTCTTTTTCGATCTAGCCAAAATGTCTATCTTTCTGAACCTGTGAGATGAAAGTTTTCACTTCTTCTACTGTGGGGTTCTTACTAGTAGGCACACCAGTAATGGTTGCCAATGGAACAACTAACCACCTAATAAATCTTTTCAATTCTTCAATCTCAGTCTTCATCTTGATTTTTGACAATTTGAGGCTCTCCAATTGTTCTTCTATCACCTCATTACTTGATCTCCATAGGCCCACCTTTGTATCATGTCTAGCCTCTCCAAGATCAATTGAATGCATAGTGAAATCATCAGGTGTCATGTCTTCAATTCTCTCTACTTTGTTTGGATTTACTATCTCCATTGTTAAGTGTCCTATTTCTAGATCCTGCCCAAGTATTGATAAAGTCTTTTGCTTCTTAGCTTTCACTATTGTAGACCCAGAGTGAAATTCTTGAGACATAGTATCTTTTGCAGGGATGCTCTCCTCTTTCCTCTTTCTCTTCCTTTCTAAGGTGTCTTCTAGCCAAGACTTTGTACTAATCACTTTAGAAGCAGCCCTAAGTGACTCTATACTGAACATTTTCCTCTTCACCAGAGTCACTGCAATTGTAGCTACAAAAAAAGGATTCTTTGGATCTTGAAAAAGAAGCCTAGATGAACTCAAGGCTTTCTCTTCCTCTTGATTTTTCCTTGCAACTTCATCAGATTCAGTGGACTTGTTGCTGGGCATATGCACCGAGTTGTGGTGCCAAAAAGATGACAAGGTTTTTTTTTTTTTCTAATTTTCAATAGCGCGTACGCGCTATTCTAATATAAAAAAAGTTATATGATGGGTTGCAAACCTGTGGCCCATCATTTTCATTTTGCTTTTTGGCTCTCCAACAGCGCGTACGTGGGTTTGATAGCAAAAATTCAACACCATTTGCCAAAATTCCTCCTCACCGATGAAATCCAAGACAACGAACACACCGACGACGACGAGGTAAGTGATAAAAACTTAACTTTGCATTGTTTAATATGTTTTCCATATTGTTTTATTGGTTTTTGATATTCTTTTGTAGGGTTTTTACAAATTTCATTTAGATTTTTTTATTTAGTTGGATCTCAATTGATTTTTTATCAGGAAATGTCCATAATCAACCAAAAAATCCACAAAACCCTCAAGCACCTCAAAATCAAAACCCTCCTCAAGAAGAACAACAAATTCCACAACCCGAACCAATTGCAAGACCTCCGCCAAGCACACAAGAAAATATAAGAAATGAAATACAGAGAGGCAAAACTGAATTAGAAAGACTCATTGCTCGGTTGAAAGAATCCGGACAAACCAATCCAATGAGGGCTCAATTGGCATCATCCCTCGAATCCATTAACACTCAGATAGCCTCAGTTAGTGGTCAGTTAGATATTTGGTGGGCTAAGAGGGATGAACAAAAAATATTTTATGCAAATAAATCTTCATATGAAGATGTTAAAAAAAAAAGAAATATCAAAAGGTAGTATATGTGCATTATTTAGAAAACCCGATGAGCCAAATATTGTTAGAGAGGGTACTAAATGGTTCCCCATCCATTGGTGTATACACGATGCTATTAGAAATAATTTTTGGGATAGATGGTGGATGGTTTTTGATGCCCCTCCTTGCAACAATCACGAGGTCCCCATGTATTTTTTGAAGAAATTATATTGTGAGTTTGTCCTTGGGGAGATCCCCAATTATTTTGATATGTTAGACTCCCAGGGTAGAGGTGGGGGGTCATCCTTTGAGAGGCGAGGAGCACGCCGTGACCCTAATGTAGTTAGGGCACCTGTGGTCCATCCACAGCATGAGCATGTGATTATTCCTTCAGTTGTGAAGGAACATGTAGAGGCCAGCACTCTAGGGACCATTAATGCTTTAACGCAGACCCTCATCCATTCCACAAGCCCATTAGTTGAGGGGGAGCCTTCTATGTGTCGTGGTCACATGTGCACTTCATGCGGATCCCTATGCACATTTGGCACTCATGCTGGAGATGCTGCGGATGATGGGCTTGTCACCGATGAGTTCCTGAATGAGACATTTGGCATTGACACACAAGTAAATTACTAATTTTCTCACATTTCATATGTATAGTGAATGATTAATTAATAGCATTTATTGACATTGTTCAAAATTTAGGGTCAAAGTGTTGCTGGGCCTAATAGTGATCCTCTAGGCCCATTTTTTGTCCCTTCGACGAGTCTTGAGGTATGTATCAATTTAATCATTTTAATTAATACATATATTTATTACATAATCATTTTAAGGATTGACAAAAAAAATTATGCATGTGCATCAGTTCTCCACAGGACCCTCAACCTTTACCACAGACACAGAGTAGAGACATCATACGAGCTTCACATAGGTACAGTTGTTTCATGTTAATTTAATTCATTTGATTATATTGATTCCATGTTTCATGTTAGATATAACATGTATTGTATGACATGTAGCTCATGATGTCGGACACACCTCCTCATCTGCAACTGTCTGTTGATAGTGGAGTGGCCACAGCTGTGGCTAGCTCACAGCCACTGACAGAGGTATGAAAGAATTTTCTTCATTTTAGTTGTTGTTTATAATAGTTAATCTCAAAATTTCTAATGTTATTTATAAGTGATTATATTTATTGAATTTTTGTAGGGTCTTGTCATGCCCGATCATCCACGAGCATTTGAGGTGGACTTACAGAGTGACTTTTTTTGGGGGTAAGAAAATAATTGATTTTGTGTGTACATATATTTGATTTCAACATATAATAAATATTGATTCATATCTACTTTCTTTCTATCAGTTGGATCTGGAGAAGAGCCTCCACAAGAGGTCAAGTGAGCATGTCAGGAGGGCCCCGTCATCTCCACTATCTCCCTCCACACGACGGCAGAGGATGTCAAGAGACTTGTTTCCTTCCCCTCGTGGGAAGGAAAAGATGTATTTGAGATATTCGATACATATATATATATATATATATATATATATATATATATATATATATATATATAGAGAGAGAGAGAGAGAGAGAGAGAGAGAGAGAGAGAGAGAGAGAGAGAGACTTGTTTCCTTCCCCATGTATATATATAGGCATCAGAGAGACATATTTGACATACATTTGATGTACATATGACATTCTATATTTGATGTATGACATTTATTTGATGTATGACATTATTGGTTAATATATGATATGTTTTTTCATATACGACATTATTGGTTATCATTTTATATTATATGTTTGTTCATGTATGATGTTAAATTAGATATGTTCATTTATGACATTAAATTAGATATGTGCATGTATGAAATTAAATTCAATTGCTAGAGAGTTTCCATTATGTCTACGAACTAGTAGATGTTATTTTTTGCTTTATTAGTATTTCTCAAAAATTGCAAAGAAGTTGTTTCTGGTGAATAGTTGTAAACAATTGTGATCATCGACTTCATGTACTCATGGCTTTGGCTGTGAACACTTGTAACTTTGGCTATAAGCATCCATGGCTTTGGCTATGTGCACTAGTGGCTTTGGCTGTGAGCATTTATGGCTTTGGTTGTAGGCACAATATAGCCTTGGCTGTAGGTTGTCTTTCTTACTACATGTCAAAGTTACCTTCAAGAATATCATTAGTCTAAGATCATTACAATTAAAATACTATGACATAATACCTTGGAAATAATAGTCTTTAACCCATTACTTTATTTATTAAAACATCATGTAGTATCTACTATAGTGCTTCTACTCAAACATGTTTTCAAAAATACTTAGTATGGCAAGGAAATGTCTATGGAAAGCTTGTCAAATAGGATATTGAAGAACTAAATGTGGTCAGTCATTAGTACCCATCAATAAGAACACAGACATCTTTCTCAAGCAAGCCATATGACATTAGCTTAATTTATAAATTTCCTTTGCAAATAACTAGAAGATGCTATGAATCTTAATACAGAGTTAATCATGAACTCATTATTCCATCCAAGAAGCATATATCACCCTAAGCCAATTAACCAACAGGATAAAAATTAATTCAATTTCAACAAAATTTTGAGTATAACAAGCATCTTAGGGATTCTTACAAGAATTAACATGATGTTCACAAGAGCATTACAAGTTCTCATAATGCTATTTCACATATTGTAATCATATTCAATTTTGAATGGCCATTTGTGTTACAAGCATAAATTTTCTTTAAGGTCTTTTAATTCTAGACATGAATTTTATTTTGAAGCTTTTCTATGACAACCCACTCAATGCATATATTGTTGTTCCACATTATGCTGATTTGACTTTCATTGGTTGATTTGGGTCTAGAAATGATGTTATTCACTACCTTTTTTATATATTATTCTTTTGTAGTGAGGTTCTAGCCTAAATGAATATATTAATCATCAAAGTTGTGAAACTTGGTCGAGATCCTTACAAATATATTTTCAAATTGGACCTCAAATAGTTTTCTCAGTTACCCCCTGTACACAAATACTGAAATTATAGTTAATTACAAAATTAATACTAAATTAACACAAGTTTAATTGAGAAGTATTATGTACCTCAATAGGCTAGATTATTATTGACCGGGAAGCTTTATCTTAGAGTAGTTGGTTTCCTAAATCTTTAGCGCAATGACACTCTTATGGAATGTGGAATTAGGTATGCTAGCTAAGGAACGTTCTTTAAAAGGCAGAGGAAACTCAAGACTCACATGTTTCCAATCAATATAAATTTTTAAATCGCTTCTCTAATTTTTTCTATTTATGATCTTCTTAAAACTTAACTTTCTAAATGCATTGATGGGGAAATAAAGATCTTCTAGGAACTAAAGGCTAATCATGTTTAATACTTACAATTATTTGTTTTTATCTAATAATTTAAAAAAGATTGTACAAGTGTTTTCAAAGAGCAACACTTGTCACTAACATCATAAGAAGGAATATCCAAGGAGAATTACCACTGATCCCCCACCACCAAATTCAAGAGAAAACAAAAATCCACTACTAAAGAGATAGTAACAATGATCATCCCTAGTCTCTCCCTTATCACAAAATGATTACCATCAAAATTTGCATTTCCAATTGTGTCATGTGCATTGAAGCGATAGTAACATTTTCACTCTCTTACCTAATGTCTCCCATTTTTGAAACTCCTGGGGAAGGGCAAGGCCATCTTCTCAGTACCTCAAAATACAACGAGTTCCATTTTTTCCCATATTGATAATCATTGACTTAAAGTATAGTCAAAGTATTGACGGCCCATAGGAACTCAACCTTTGAACATCCCATTTGTAAATGACCTCATAAAGAAAGTTCAATAAACCCGCATGAAATAGTGAAACAAAAGTTGCATACTTCTGAAGATGATCAGACTACAGGTGATCAATATGTCTCAAATCTATATTTAGTTCTTTTACTATGCATATAAATGGTTTGTTATATAAAAGACTTATATCCACAAGATAAATAATCATTTTCTTACTATGCTATCCTTATCCTTGGCTGATCTCTAGTCTCTGCAACATGGTCTTGTAGGAACTGGAATCTCATCCATATCTCGCGCAAGCTCCAAGATATGCCCCGTAAAAGATTACAGCCCTGTGGCATTTAGTGACCCTTAGGGACATTCCGGTTCAGCGTGCCTAAGAATGTTCGAGCACTGAAGGGGACAAGACAAGGTTGGGGATAGGGTTTACCCAGCCACCCAGAGCTAATGGAGTAGACAGTTTGATCCCACGATGAAAGATGAGAGAGATTTGGCAGTTGGCAACTTTGTACTAGCCAACACTGCAAGTTTCAACATAACCCGAGATGGCGTTGTAGAATGAAAACAGAATGTGATCTCCAAAAAGTAAGAGAGTTTATTGTAGGTCTTTGCAACACGATCTTGTAGGAACTAGAATCTCATCCATATCTCGCATGAGCTCTGAGATATGCCCCGTCAAAGATTGCAGCCCTGTGGCATTTAGTGACCCTTAGGGACATTCTAGTTCAGCATGCCTGAGAATGTTCGAGCAATGAAGGGGACAAGATGAGGTTGGGGATAGGGTTTACTCAACCACCTCGAGCTAATGGAGCAGACAGTTTGATCCCACGATGAAAGATGAGAGAGATTTGGCAGTTGGCAACTTTGTACTAGCCAACACTGCAAGTTTCAACATCACTCAAGATGGCATTGTAGAATGAAAATAAAATGTGATCTCCAAAAAGTGAGAGAGGTTATTGTAGGTCTCTACAACACGGTCCTATAGGAATTGGAATCTCATCCATATCTTGCACAAGCTCCGAGATATACCCCATCAAAGATTGCAGCCCTATGGGATTTAGTGACCCTTAGGGACATTCCAGTTCAACATGCCTGAGAACGTTCGAGCACTGAAGGGGACAAGACAAGGTTGGGGATAGGGTTTACCTGACCACCTAGAGCTAATGGAGAAGACAGTTTGATCCCACGACGAAAGATGAGAGAGATTTGGCAATTGGCAACTTTGTACTGGCCAACACTGCAAGTTTCAACATCACCCGAGATGGCGTTGTAGAATGAAAATAGAATGTGAGCTCCAAAAAGAGAGAGAGGTTATTGTAGGTCTCTACAACATAGTCCTGTAGGAACTAGAATCTCATCCATATCTTGCACGAGCTCTGAGATATGCCCCGTCAAAGATTGCAGCCCTGTGGGATTTAGTGACCCTTAGGGACATTCCAGTTCAGCATGCCTGAGAATGTTTGAGCACTAAAGGGGACAAGACGAGGTTGGGGATAGGGTTTACCCAACCACTCGAAGCTAATGGAGTAGATAGTTTGATCCCATGACAAAAGATGAGAGAGATTTGGCAGTAGGCAACTTTGTACTAGCCAACACCGCAAGTTTCAACATCACCCAAGATGGTGTTGTAGAATGAAAAAAAATGTGATCTCCAAAAAGTGAGAGATTTTATTGTAGGTTTCTGCAACACGGTCCTATAGGAACTAAAATCTCATCCATATCTTGCACGAGCTTCGAGATATACCCCGTCAAAGATTGTAGCCCTGTGGCATTTAGTGACCCTTAGGGACATTCCAGTTCAGCGTGCCTGAGAACGTTCGAGCATTGAAGGGGACAAGATGAGGTTGGGGATAGGGTTTACCCGGCCACTCATAGCTAATGGAGTAGAGATTTTGATCCCACGATGAAAGATGAGAGAGATTTGGCAGTTGGCAACTTTGTACTGGCCAACACTGCAAGTTTCAGCATCACTAGAGATGGCATTGTAGAATGAAAATAGAATGCGATCTCCAAAAAGTGAGAGAGGTTATTGTAGGTCTCCATAAAACTGTCCTATAGGAACTTGAATCTCATCTCTATCTCGCATGAGCTCCAATATATGCCCTGTCAAAGATTTCAGCCCTGTGGCATTTAGTGACCCTTAGGAACATTCTAGTTCAGCGTGCCTGAGAATGTTTGAGCACTGAAGGGGACAAGATGAGGTTGGGGATAGGGTTTACCTAGCCACTCGGAGCTAATGGAGTAGACAATTTGATCCCATGACTAAAGATGAGAGAGATTTGGCAGTTGGCAACTTTGTACTGGCCAACACTGCAAGTTTCAACATCACCCGAGATGGCATTGTAGAATGAAAACAGAATGCGATCTCCAAAAAGAGAGAGAGGTTATTGTAGGTCTCTGTAACACAATCTTGTAAGAACTAGAATCTCATTCATATCTCGCACAAGCTCCGAGATATGCCCCGTCAAAGATTGCAGCCCTATGGCATTTAGTGACCCTTAGGGACATTCCGATTTAGCGTGTCTGAGAACGTTCGAGAACTGAAGGGGACAAGATGAGGTTTGGGATAGGGTTTACTTAGCCACCCGGAGCTAATGGAGCAGACAGTTTGATCCAACGAAAAAAGATGAGAGAGATTTGGCAGTTGGCAACTTTGTACTGGCCAACACTGCAAGTTTCAACATCACCCTAGATGGCATTGTATAATGAAAATGGAATGCGATCTCATAAAAGTGAGAGAGGTTATTGTAGGTCTCTGCAACATAATCCTATAGGAACTAAAATCTCATTCATATCTTGCACGAGCTCCGAGATATGCCTCGTCAAAGATTGTAGCCCTGTCAAATTTAGTGACCCTTAGGGACATTCCGGTTCAGCGTGCCTAAGAACATTTGAGCACTAAAGGGGACAAGATGAGGTTGGGGATAGGGTTTACCCAGCCACCCAGAGCTAATGGAGCATACAGTTTGATCCCACGATGAAAGATGAGAGAGATTTGGCAATTGGCAACTTTGTACTGGCCAACACTGCAAGTTTCAACATCACCCGAGATGGCGTTGTAGAATGAAAATGGAATGCGATCTCCAAAAAGCAAGAGAGGTTATTGTAGGTCTCTATAACATGATCTTGTAGGAACTAGAATCTGATTCATATCTTGAATGAGCTTCGAGATATGCCTCATCAAAGATTGCAGCCCTGTGGCATTTAGTGACCCTTAGGGACATTCCGGTTCAACGTTTCTGAGAACATTCAAGCACTAAAGGGGACAATATGAGGTTTTGGATAAGGTTTACCCACCCACCCAAAGCCAATGGAGCAGACAGTTTGATCCCACGACAAAAAATGAGAGAGATTTGGCAGTTGGCAACTTTGTACTAGCCAACACTGCAAGTTTCAACATCACCTGAGATGGCATTGTAGAATGAAAATGGAATGCGATCTCCAAAAAGTGAGAGAGGTTATTGTAGGTCTCTACAACACGGTCTTGTAGGAACTAGAATCTCATCCATATCTCACATGAGCTCCAAGATATGCCCCGTCAAAGATTGCAGCCCTGTGGGATTTAGTGACCCTTAGGGACATTTCGGTTCAGCGTGGCTGAGAACGTTCAAGCACTGAAGGGGATAAGACGAGGTTGGGGATAGGGTTTAATCGGCCACCCAGAGCTAATGGAGTAGATATTTTGATCCCACGATGAAAGATGAGAGAGATTTGGCAGTTGGCAACTTTGTACTGGCCAACACTGCAAGTTTCAGCATCACCCGAGATGGCTTTGTAGAATGAAAATGGAATGAAATCTCCAAAAAGTGAGAGAGGTTATTGTAGGTATCTATAACATGGTCTTTTAGGAACTAGAATCTCATCCATATCTTGCACAAGCTCTGAGATATGCCCCATCAAAGATTGCAGCCCTATGGCATTTAGTGACCCTTAGGGACATTCTGGTTAAGCGTGCCTGAGAACGTTCGAGCACTGAAGGGGACAAGAAGAGGTTTGGGATAGTGTTTACCCATCCACTCGGAGCTAACGGAGTAGACAATTTGATCCCACGATGAAAGATGAGAGAGATTTGGCAGTTGGCAACTTTGTACTAGCCAAAACTGCAAGTTTCAACATCACCTGAGATGGCGTTGTAGAATGAAAATGGAATGCGATCTCCAAAAAGTGAGAGAGGTTATTGTTGGTCTCTATAACATGGTCCTGTAAGAACTTGAATCTCATCTGTATCTCGCACGAGCTCCAGGATATGCCTTGTCAAAGATTGCAACCCTGTGGCATTTAGTGACCCTTAGGAACATTCTGGTTCAGCGTGCCTGAGAACGTTCGAGCACTGAAGGGACAAGATGAGGTTGGGGATAGGGTTTACTTGGCCATCCGGAGCTAATAGAGCAGACAGTTTGATCCCATGACAAAAGATGACAGAGATTTGGTAGTTGGCAACTTTGTACTGGCCAACACTGCAAGTTTCAACATCACCCGAGATGGCATTATAGAATGAAAATGAAATGCGATCTCCAAAATGTGAGAGATGTTATTGTAGGTCTTTGTAGCAAAGTCTTGTAGGAATGAAAATCTCATCCATATCTTGCACGAGCTCCGAGATATGCCCCGTCAAAGATTGTAGCCCTGTGGCATTTAGTGACCCTTAGGGACATTCTGATTTAGTGTGCCTGAGAACGTTCGAGCAATGAAGAGGACAAGACGAGGTTGGGGATAGGGCTTACCCAACCACCCGGAGCTAATGGAGCAGACAGTTTGATCCCACAATGAAAGATGAGAGAGATTTGGCAGTTGGCAACTTTGTACTGGCCAACACTACAAGTTTCAACATCACTCGAGATGGCATTGTAGAATTAAAATGAAATGCGATCTCCAAAAAGTGAGAGAGGTTATTGCAGGTCTCTACAACATGGTCCTGTAGGAACTAGAACCTCATCCATATCTTGCACGAGCTCCAAGATATACTCTGCCAAAGATATTTGAATTCATAGTGTTTAATGAGAATATAGTTGAGGCTTGCTTTACTTTTCTATGTTAAGTTTGGCTTTCAATTTTGGTTTCCCTACTTATCTATGTGAAAGTTCCACTTTCATAAGTAACATGGATGCAATAATACTAAATTAAGTATAGGTCCATGGTTCTAGAAGCTTCACATAGCTTCTCTTCAACTATGGATCTTGTAAACATTGTACCATGACTATTGGTGTTGTGAGAATATACAAAGCATATATATTGTTTGACCAAATGTCTTCAATGAACATGAACTATATGGAAGAAGAGAAGACATGTTGCAAAGTCTTTGAAAATTTTCTTCAAGAAATGTAAGGAGCCATGGGTGATTCATCCAAATTATTTGGTAAAATAAGAGGAGGAATGAATCAACCTTGATGATAGAGGTAAATGTTGAATAATATTTATTTAATCACATTGTTTGAAAAACCTTTAATGACCTTTAAATAAAATTGAAAGAAATGGAATTGATCTCCCTTACTCATGTAGATGAATAAAATTGGAATTTAAAAAAGAGAGGGACATCCACCATAAAACCATGCAATCATGCACTTCTTGATGGGAGTATCATAAGCTCATTATTAGATGGATATGCCAAATGTGGAAG
This sequence comes from Cupressus sempervirens, assembly GCA_028749045.1. Taxonomy (NCBI): domain Eukaryota; kingdom Viridiplantae; phylum Streptophyta; class Pinopsida; order Cupressales; family Cupressaceae; genus Cupressus; species Cupressus sempervirens. Next base: position 545,301,141 of record CM053787.1, on the reverse strand, counting down.
AATTAAAAGGAAAATATGTTGATTGATTGAATACAAACATCAAACCAACGTGGTAACAAAAAATCAAAGTTGATTCCATAAGGTCTAACAATATCATATAATTCATTTATCAATAATTTGAAACATCATAAGCATATGCCTAATAATGGCATACATGAAATATATGTACAAAATGACATACATAGAAAAAATTATACAAAACATATGCCCAATAATGCCATATAGGTGTAAAATGTACATCATTAGATATATACTCTTTCCAACTAGGGGAACAAAATAAATCCCTATTTCTCTTTAATTGCCAACAAGTGGGAGATGACCAGTGTATATAACGAGGTCTTCCTAACATGCTCACTAGTCCATTAGTCTAGAATCTTTTGTAACTCGACATGTTACAATCAAAATTATATATGAATAAATAACTATTTTATATAAATATATATATATATATATATATTTACACATAAAACTTAATATTTTCTTACAGCTAGCTCATAATTCCTCTGTATATACACCTCAGCGATACACTGATGGTTAGGAATAATAAGACCCTACAAAAACTATCAAAGTTACCACTCGATTGTGCCTATGAATTTTATATTGAATTTTAGTACTAATGAAATTTTAATGTAAACTCTTTCATACCTTAGTCATTGGCTTAGAACTAGTGAGTGCAATAAGGACTCGTTGATCAATACAATGATGAAGATGTAAAGGTATCTCTGATGTCAATAGCTGAAAATGATAATACATGAGACTCAAATGCAGTTATGAAGAATACACATTTTATTTTGTCTCCATATCAAATAAAATATTTTGGTACCTCTATGAATGTAGTATGACATCCTTCATTTTATAGTGTTGATCCCAAAGCTACAAAACTTATTATTTATTACACATGTATGTAAATTTGTTAAGCATCAAATTCAACACATTTGTCTACAAAATAGTGTACTATATGTTAGAGTAATAAATTCATTTCCTTAGTAATTAAATTATATTGATATAATTACTAAGTTACTTATTATATTGATATAGTTTACTTATAATTCCTTTCGATTTACAACTAATTGAAATGATTTCCCCAATTTTCCATCTAGTCACTAGAAAATTGGATTTGTTGTCTCTTTCTCTTAAAGAACCGGATCTACTAGTTCCTTTGGTCTAGAAGCCTTCCATTGAGATTGGGGTTTTGAAAGGTTCAAGGGTTGAGGAACTTTTTATAGAATATCTTGAAGAAGGAGAGGTCATGTATAATGGTTTTGAGGAAGGCTAGAGTTCCATCCAGATGGTGTTGCAAAATGGCCAAGAAGAGGAGGAGGTAGAAGAATAAATAGAATAAATGCATGAGAAGGAGGGTAATGGGGGCAATGGATTCAAACCCACAACCAAGCTTTTATACCATTATACAAATTAAAAATTATAAGACTATGCCTTTCATGATAGTCGCATTTTCATATTGGCAAATGAAGAATGACTTTTGGAAAAAACATAAAAAATACTTCCAAATAAAAGTGAAGCCAATGTATTGTATTATAAGCTCGAATGGTAAAGACCAAGCCCAAACATTTATTAAGGTGTAGCATTTATAATTGTTAGGTTCATGTGAAGAAGTCATTGTTCATATTCTCATTGTTGTGTAATTTGATGATAAGAAGAATACAATGATATAGAGGTTGATAGTGACTTAAAACTCTACAAAATGTAATCAATGAGAATTTTACATTTAGAGGGGAGTAATAATCAATGTTTCATTCTCATTGTTTGACAAACTCTTATATAAAGAGGGAGTAGACAGATGATATGGTTTAGTCTTCTTCCGAGAATCTTAGTCATATTGGTTCAGAAGGATTCATGAAACAACTACTATACTTAGCGTGACCAATTGATGCTAACAACCTTAGTATTGATGCTACAAACCTTAGTATTGACATAATTTAACCTCTAAAATTTCAAGCATAAGATGATTATCATACAATTGTACTTGAACAAAGAACACTAATAAATATTGAGGATGTGAATTGATAATACCATTTCATAGATGATTTTGGCATCTCACCCTTTATCACTTGTGCGTCAACTTTATTAGCCCTCTTCTTTGGTGACCTACAAATGAAGAATTAGCACAATAACAAATCTAAGATAAGATTAAAAAAATGGGTTCTATTAAAGAATCTAATATAAATTCAAATAATGTATCTATATTCTAAACAAATCAAAACTAAATCTCATCACTTACACATCATAACAATACGGTCCACCTTAGTCATGTGATAGTCTTGGGGAAGAGGTTGTAACATTGTATTTGGATCCAATTGATCACTTTTTCTCTCTCTCCCATTTCAATCTAATGAGCCAACTGGATCTGCTTGACATTTTAATGTCTCAAGTATTGCCTCATGGTCTGACTCGCAAACTTTCCAAAGAATCTTATTATGTGGTTTTCCACCATATTTTATCAAGTGGACATTTGATGCGATAACAAGGTTTGAATAATGAAGAATCTTCCTCTCTATTTGCCAATCCTTGAATAACCACAAGTTACGATTCTTCATAGGATATCGTCTAAGCCATGTGCCTGTTACAACCACTGCACCGACATGGTACTCTAAACCTTCACCATTTATAACCAAGTGATCCAATTTTTGTTTGGCTTCAACACAATGACACAAATAATAATCTGTCCCTTCTTGATTGTCTTCAGGTACAATAACAGCAAAAACATGGCCTACAGTGACAAATGTACAAAATGCGGTCATTAATTCAAAAAATACTTGGGTAAAAGTTATAAAGTTACATATTGAAATTACAAAGATATATATATATATTACCAGGTTGCACTAAATCTGACAAGCGGTCAAAGTCAATAGATGAATACATATCTACCATTTCCAGTGCTTATGGGGGATGATAGGTGTCAATTGGGTCCAAAACCCGTATATCCCATTTGTCCACCCATTCAGTTGACTCACAATTATCCCAATTTTCCTCTGCACATGATGGACAATAGCATGCCATTTTTTGTTTGTGGATACTCCATGAACCTGCATCAGAGCTTCTAAAAGAGTGTAACTCACTAGATCCTATTAGTGTGCAACAATCTTGATATGGTGCAATGTTAGTATTATCTATCAACCAAAAAAATCTATGAATTGTAGACTCACCTTCCTTACCTAGACCCATTGTAGCGTTACACCATTGGACGATAGACTTTGCATCTATCAATATTGCTCCATCTTTTTACTTTAGTTCTTCACGAGCCAAGGCTCTTTAATGCATGCGCTTGCACCATCGTGCTCCCCCTTACCATGACTAGCCTCTATGAAATTCCACATATATTGAATTCTACACAACCTGTGCATCCTGCTCAACCAATAGAACATCTGTGCATTCTTGAATTGAGATGCACAATTGTCTAACCAAATAATGCGTTGATGATATGATATGCCCCTGTTAGCCAAATCTCCATAAAATAGTTGAAAACAACCATGTACAAACTCCGTAGAATGTGATCGATCATCGCTGATGTAAAAATGCTACTCCCTCAAAATCTTCCTGTCATCCTCTGTACTTGTAGGTGAATGCATGAATGTTATGTGAACAAATATAGAAACCTGTTGAGATGTATAATACTTTGTTTGCACCTCATTTTGTGGTTGTAGTGTGTAGTTCTCTGCAAAATCTAAAACCAAAACAATGGTATTCAATGGACACGTATCCTTGCACAACTTGAATTGCAAATCCAACCATCGAGCTCTATGGGTATGCCTTGCATACTTGTACATAATCTTTTCACGAAAAATCTTCATGAACTCATACACTGGAATATTTTCAATAACTAGATCACATCTTTTACCATGTTTCCCATCTTTTAGAGCATATGTCACTATCTTGAATTTTTTGTAATCTACTATTTCATTCCCAATTGCATGTGTACTATCCATATGTTGACAAGTTGATAAAAGTTGCAAAGAACCACAAAATAAGCACGTACCTCCAAGCATGATGTCTTGTAAAAATTTTGGTCATCCCCTATTTCACATAAAATGTTGGATATGAATTTCCTTGAAGATCTTGGTGGCTCTTTTATGTCACAATCCTGCAAAACAAACTGAGAATGCAAAACTATGCATATGTGCCTAAAAACATCAAAATGGTTAGAAAATTCAATATGTATCCTACAACAACAAGTTGTGCGTGTGTGATTTATTTTCACATAAAAAGGTTTACCCATCTCAAAAAATCTTTGACTTATTCGAATTTGAGGATACATACCAATAAATTTTGCAAAAAATTGTGTCTGAGTTGAATCCAAAAAATGTTTCGCATGTGGCTCGCGATTTCGGCTACCAATCCTCCTTCTTACAACATATCTTTGATTAGGAGAAACGCGTGTGTTATTTTTCCAAAAATCTTCGATCAATGATTTCAAGGCTTCACTAATTTCTTTATCCTTTCACGGTAGTCTACCGCTAAATGTCCATAACTCATTTTTTGTTGGATCTTCTAATCTCACACGCCTTAGCATGGCTCTCCTTAAGGTACCTCTACCAATTTTTAATGTTTTTCTTGTCTTTCTCATGAGTCGAGCTTTCTTCATTTGTCTACTTACTGTTGTTGATGTGAGTACTCATCTTGTGATATTACTATCTTTGGTGCTTGATTTAAAACCCACTTTTTCATAAGCGCTCATTAGATTCTCTACAATATTTCTTTCATTTGAATCATCCATCGTTCTTAGCCCAAGAATCTTCATGATAGGCCTAAATTTCAAATTCCACATCATTTCAACAAATAATTGGCATTGACCTGTAATATTTAATTCTTCAAAAAATAATCTCCACATATGGTTAACTTTTCTTTGACAAGTACGCTTACTAATCTTGTCAGGCATTGATTTCAAAATGTTAGTATCAATATCAATCAAATATTTTGGTTTTCTAAAACGAATTCTAGAAGGTGTTCTAATCTCTTCAATTCTCTCAACATTTTGAACATCAATATAAGGTTGAGTGTATTGCGTACCTTAAACTGAAGATGATGTGCCTTGGCAATAAGATGTAAAAGATGGAATATCACCTACTTGATGTGTTGATGTTGTGCTTTCAACATGACATGATGGAGTGTGTATATCGTCAGATCTATAAATCAGTGTCTCTTCAACATGAGAGGATGATATGACTTCAACATTGGAAGATGGTGTAGTGGATGATATGACTCCAACATTCAAAGATGGTGTAGCGGACGATATGACTCCAACATTGGAGGATGGTGTAGCTTCACAATTCAATTGTCTTCTTGAGCGTAACAATCTCATTTGTTCTCTTTGTCTTTCTAATTCTTCCTCCTTGTTTCTTTGTACTGGTGGTTCTTGATCCTCTTCAAAAGTTAATTCATCATTGCTTTGCAATTTTCTTTGTTCACGTAGTAATTTCATTTTATCTCTTTTAATTGTCAAATCTCTCTCCCTATCTGCATTTGTTTGAATCTTTGGTTTCTTCTTTAGCATGATGATGATTTCTACATGTCAAATTATTCAAACATCCGAATTACTTAAAATGTGTAAATTACAAATTATTCAATTACATATAAAAATTATAATTATTTGAATGAATACACAATATATATCAAACGACTTGTCAAATTTCTAACCATTTTGAAATAACATTTCATTCAAACATACAATTTTTAATGAATTCACTATATATTACATAACATATCAAATTATAATCAAATTTGTATCTATATATCAAAAAACAATATTTAAAATGGATTGCACTAACCTTTTCTATTAAAAGAATATTCAAAAATTCTTCAAATCACGTATCCAATGATTGAATTTGGTGTTTGCTAGCTTCCAAAAGTGTTGAAATAGTGTTTGCTAGATGTTGAAACCCGTGTTTTCTGTCGGAATAACAGAGAGCATAACAGACCAAAAGTTAAAAATGGATGAAATGGGCCCCAAGGTTGGTTTTTGGCCATTTTTTGGTGATTTGCGATAGTGCATATGCACTATAGCGCATATGCACTATCTCAACACACATCACTCCCCATCCTCCCTACTCTCTATCCTCCCTACTCTCTCTCCCATCCCCTCCCTCTCTCTCTTCCTACTCTCTCCCATCCTTTACTCTCTCTCACCCTCCCTCTCCCACCACCTACTCTCTCTACCTCTCTCACCCCCTCTCCTCTCCTATCCCTGACTCTTTAGATATCTCACACACACTCTTATCCCCCCTATCTCTCTCCCTCTCCCTCTCCTACCACCTAATTTCTCTCCCCCATCCCCTACTCTCTCTTCTCTCTCATCCCGTACTTTTTCTCTCTTACACACATTCCCATTCCCCCTCTCTCTCCCTCTCCTGTCGCCTACTTTCTCTCCCCCATCATCGTACTCTCTCTACCACCCCCTACTCTCTCTCTCTCTCACTCACACTACTACTACCTACTATCTCTCTCTCTCAAGTTCTCTCTCTCCCTCTCTACTCTCTCTCTCTCTCCCATCTTGTACAAGCTCTCTCTACCTCTCCCACTCTCTCTCCCACCACCTACTTTCTCTCCCCCATCCCCTGCTCTCTCTCTCGTCTCCCATCCCCTACTCTTTCACACTCTCCCCCATCCCCTACTCTCTCTCTCCTGTCCCATCCCCTACTCTCTCTCACTCTCACTCTCTCCCATCCCCTACTCTATCTCTCTTACACATACACCCCCATCCCCCCTCTCTCTTTCCCTCTCCCATCGCCTACTTTCTCTCCCCCATCGTTGTAATCTCTCTCTCATCCACCCCCTACTCTTACACTCTCATACTCTCTCCCATCCCCTGCTCTATCTCTCTTACACACACACACTCCCATCCCCCCTCTCTCTTTTCCTCTCCCATCGCCTACTTTCTCTCCCCCATCATCATACTCTCTCTCTGCCACCCCCTACTTTCACGCTTTCACACTCTCTCCCATCCCCTACTCTCTCACTTTCATAGATACACACACTCTTATCCCCCCACTCTTCTTCTTCTCTCCCATCCCCTACTCTCTACATCTGTCACACACACTCCCATCCCCCCTATTTCTCTCCCTCTCCCTCTCCCTCTCCCACTCCCTCTCCTACTACCTACTGTCTATCTCTCTCAAGTTCTCTTTCTTCCTCTCTCTCTCTCTCTCTCTCTCTCTCTCTCTCTCTCTCTCTCTCTCTCTCTCTCTCTCTCCCATCCCTTACTCTCACTCTCTCTCCCATCCCCTACTACTTTCTCTCAAACTCTCACACTCTCTCCCATCCTTTACTCTATCTCTCTTATAAATAAATACACATTCCCATTCCCCCCCCCTCTCTCTCTCTCGCAGTCCTTGTCCCACTACCTACTCTCTCCCATCCCCTACTCTATCTCTCTTAAATGCTTCCATTCCACCTCTCTCTCCCTCCCACTCCCTCTCCCACCACCTACTATCTCTCTCTCTCTCTCTCTCTCTCTCTCTCTCTCTCTCTCTCTCTCTCTCTCACTCTCTCCCTCTCTCTCCCATCCCTCTACCATTGCCTACTCTCTCTATCTCTCTCTCCCCTCTCTCATTCTTGACTCTCTCTCTCTTTGACACACACACTCCCATCCCTCCTCTCTCCTCGCCCATACCCTACTTCTTCTCTCACTTGCTCTCTCTCTCCCACTCCCTCTCCCACTGCCTACTCTCTCTCTCACTCTCACTCTTACTCTCTCCCTCTCCACTCTCTCTCTCTCTCTCTGCTACCCTCTAGTCTCTTTTAAATTTTCACACTCTCTCCTATCCCCTCCTCTCTCTCTCTCTCTCTCTCTCTCTCTCTCTCTCTCTCTCTCTCTCTCTCACACACACACACACACACACATTTATATTCCCCCCTGTCTCCCCCTCTCCCACTCCCTCTCCCATCGCCTACTCTCTCTTCCATCCCCTACTCTCTCTTGAGCTACTTTGTCTTCCCCCTCTCCCATTCAATACTCTCTCTCTTTCACACACATGCACTCCCATCCTCCTCTCTCACAAGTTCTTCCTCTCCCACTCTGTCTCCCATCACCTACTCTCTCTCTCCTCCATCCCCTACTCTTAATCTCTCTCTCCCAACCTGTACTCTTGCTCACACTTCCTCTCTCTCCCATCCCCTACTTTAAATCTCTTTCCCCCATCCCACACTCTCTCTTTTCCACCCATACTCTCTCTCACACTTCCTCTTTTTGCCACCCCTACTCTCTCTCTCTCATTCTATACTCTCTTTGCCACCCCTACTCTTTCTCACTTTCTCTCTCCCATCATGTACTCTCTCCCGTCTCCTATCCCCTACTTTCTCTCTATCTCTTTCATGCACACACATAGCCATTCCCCTATCCCCCCCCACCTAGTTCTCTTTTGCAACTTACATCTTAATAGTGCATGCGCACTATAGTGCTTGCGCCCTATAGCGCACACACGCTATTTAGAGTTGAGGTTTAAATAGTGCGTATGCGCTATAGGGTGCACGCGCTATTTAAACCTTAATCAAACCCAAGCCTAAGGCTTGGTTTTTCCTTGGAGATCCAACCCAAAGGTTTGGATTTGATGAACAGGCCTGAGACGTGTTTTCCAACAAACATACAAATAATGATTGTTTTTTCTTCTGTGCTCCCCTTCAAGATTTCTCGTGGTTGGGTATCGATAAGATCAGGCTACATAGCATTATAGGTCTCTCTGTTAGCTATCTAACCATATAATTTATTATTAATTTGAACTATTTCAAGCCTTTCATCTATAATTTCTTTTGAATGTATGTTCATTTTTTGTCAAAAACCACCATGTACTAATTGGGCTATAGATTTTAGCTCATTCATCGAATTTTGTAACAACTTAGTTTTTTAGAAACTAGACTCCATTCTACACACTTTGAAAAAAAAAAGTTTTGATTTTAGATTAGTTTTCAATTATTTCTAGGGGGAGCACACAGATATTTCACGTTTTTCGGATGTGTCTAGTTAAAAAAATTGTTTAAAAAAAAAAAAGATATTATAAAATTACTCAAAAAATCTGGGATAAACTACATAGTGTTAAGTAACTTTTGACCAGAGCGATTAAAAAATTTCAAAAAAAAAGTTAAAATTTAGGGGGGCCACACTTTGTACTATGCTATGTTTTTTTGGAATAAACAGTACCACTTTTTGTGGCCCCCTTTTTTGAGGACCTAAAACTAAACCATTTTGAAAGAAAATTAGTAGTTTAGAAACTAGATTCAAAGGACTATGACTTTTTTTTTGTCATATCTGAAAATTTTGAGCGTAACTATCTTCAAATTCTTGTTGAAGTTCAAAATTTGCAAATTTCAAGAAAAAGGTGTCCACTTATACCCCCCTTTTGGCACCACAACTTTGTGCACTTACCCTGCTACTACTCTTTTCATCCTTAATCTCTACTATCTGCATGGGGGAACCAATTGGCTTCAAAAGAGGAGCGCTTGAAAATGGACCAGGGCTATGATGAGGAGATGGAGTTGGAGTAATGTGAGGAGGTGAGACTAGAGCAAAAACATGAGGATGTGAGATTGGAGCAGTAACACCATCTTTCGGCTCTTCAGTCCTACTTTCTTTGGTGCTAGCTTGGGCTCCAATAACTAGTAGAGGACCTCCTTGGCAAGTTGGAGCTATTAAAATGTTTTTCTCCAAGGGTTCATCACCTCCTCCTACAGATTGAGCAAGTCCTTTGTTAGTTTTAGTTGTAACACTTGGTGTGGAACTCTGAGAAGAAATGGGAGTAGTAGTGGATGGAGAAGCTTGATTAGTCTTTCTCTTACTCCAACCCTTTTTTGTTGTCCACTCGACCCATTTTCCAATTCTCTTGATGATCTGGGCCATCATAAATCAAGGTCTTCTTCCATATCAACATATGGCTCAAAACTGATTGGAGTATTTCTCAATTTGGTCAAATATGTATTACTATACATATTTTTCCCATCATCTTCTAACCCTTCCACATCTAAGTTAATGCCATATGTCTTTGTTTGATCCACTATCAATCTAGCAAAAGCTCGATCTTGGCTTTCTAATTCATCTTTACAATCCCCCCAATAATCCTCCATAGTAGTAACATGATTGATTATGGTTCCAATTTGAAGCACATCTCTAGCATACCCATTTGGGTCAAACATAGGCCTCACCACTTAAAACTCCTCTAATTTGTACTTTTTCTCAAATGTCTTAAGCATGATTTTAGCATCTGATCGAGTCTCACAATTGTAGGCCCCAACTTTCATGGGGAATTCATACCCCTTCTTCTTCAAACTGGCTCTCAACATGTTCACCTAAATTGCTTGCCTCATGATTTCAATGAGTACAATCATGTCGTTTAGGTATCTAGGCAGCTTCAGAGGAAATCCATCAAATGTTGCAAGATGCAAATAAGAAAAAGATGATAATTGAATGAAATAACTTCCAAATTGACTAACCATTGCTTCCAGACTGAATCATTTCCCTAGACATCCTTGGAGTTCCCTGCATATTCTCATTGTGAATGCATCATTTACTTAGATATACTTTGCATAACTATTCTGCAATTGTAGACATGGATAAAATTCATATCTTTTTACATCATCAAGAAAATCCTCTAATCTAGGGAGTCCCAGCCACAATTATAGGGAAGCCAACTATATATCAAGAAAGAACACATAAAATGAATTGTAGAACTTAGATGCACTGAGAGCCCTAGAAAAATGTTCACTTACCTCATATGCCCAATCAATATATTGTGTATCTACATAAATAATTTGTACCAAAAAGAAGTACTGTTCTACAAAATTAAGGGCTTCTACCTCACCTTTAAGTCAATGTAAGAGGACTAGAATGTCCACAATCTTAGGCTTGAGATTAGTGCCGAAAAGGGTTCTAAGGACCTTACTCTTAGCTCCCCTTGGCTTTTTGAACCATAAGCTCATGATCTCCTTTTGCCACACCATCTTCTTCAAAAAAATTCAAACATAGCTCCTCCAAGTGTTAATTCTGAGAACTCTTCTCATTCTAGAATACGCAGGCATTTCACTACCTCTTGCCTATCAATTGAGATTAGCACTATTTGATCTGGTAGTAAGATTTTCTTTGTATCCGGATTTTAATTATTGATGCATTCAATAATCAACTCTAGAGCTTGTACAACTACTAGAAATCTGGCTACCTCTACTAACCCACTTCTTCAAAGTTTCTCCATTATGGGGTGAACTAGTTCCATCCTTAGTCTCCTTTGGAAATCTTGCATATCAAAGAAGCGAAGTGAAGTATCTATGATATTTTTCCATATAGACTTGATTCTACCCAGTCCATCAAAATCGGTGAACCTTGTTGCCATTTTGTCTGATATAAAGGCAAATTGAAATCTAATAATTGCAAATAGTGTAATGAGTGAACCTTGTAACATTGAAAATTTTTGGAAGCACTATTCAGCATAACAGTTCAAAGAGAAAGTGGTGATTTGAAAATCTATTACACTTATCTTTATATAAGAACCCTTAATCTGTCCATTGATTTTAATTATAGCACATAGAGGAAAGGTTGAGTTATAATTATGTAATGAAGTACAAGGATCGGTTAAGACAGTGACAACATGATGTATTGATGATCTACTTAAGGTTACAAAATGTTGGCTACACTTAGAAAGTTTAGAAGAATAAGTTAAACAATTTTTTTCTTCCAAGCTTGACTGAGTGGACAGTAGGTGCTGAGTAAACTCAATGCAAGCTGAGCAGAAAGTCAGTTGGAGCGGAGTGGAAGAAAATTCTAGTGGATGTCATGAAAAAATAGCTGATGCTGAGTAAATTTTAGTTGATGTCAAGCATCAAAAAACTTTAGTTGATTTCGAACAATGCATTATGTGCCAAGCATTAGAAGATTGATAATGCCGAGTTGTTGTATTATGTTAAAGATCAAAGATTCATTGAATCTAAGCCAACAAGTTTGTTTTCTTGAAACTTGTGAACTAGGAGAAAGATAAGGTTGATGAGCTGGTGGCACAAAATTTGATGTGAACCATTTTTAGGTGAATTCAAATGGATTCTAGGAGAAGTTTCTAGAAAAGCTAAGATATAGGGTACATACATTGTATCTTACCTAATCCATCCAAAAATCCTAATTTGGATGATGGAAAATAAGAGGGAAAAATATCCTAGTTTCCTATTTATAGGAATGTTTGGTCATGAAGCAAAATTGGTTGGTGTCATGTGCAAGAACCTGAGGAGAAGGAATTAAGGGTTTTTACTTCATCAAGTGACCCAAGAGAAGAGTCTATAATGGCATGTTAAGAAAGAAGGCTTACGAGATGAATGCTTGAAGGGTGAACAAGTTATCAAAGCTACAAAGTATGAAGGCCAAGAAGAATTAGGGACTAAACAGAGATCTATAATCTGTAAGAGAAGTTGTAAGTTGTATCAGATCAAAGCTCTATTGTTACTCTCTAACAATTTTATCAGTCTAGGGTAAATCCTTTAGATTAAGGTTGACCTAACAATCATTTGAAAATCCTTTAATCGGGTGGCATTCCAAGTGAATGGCCTAAATTCCTCTAGCAAGGCTCACTTCTAATAGGGTTACTGAAATCCATTAACTGGGTCACATTTAATAATATGTATTATAACCTTTAACAAGGTTGGCCTTTCATAGGGCATCACTTCAGAAGAGTGAAAAGGAGTAGCATGTTACTGGTGGTTTTTCCCAAATTGGGTTTCCATGTAAATCATTGTGTCAAGTGTGCTAATGAATGTTTTGTGTTTCATGCTTTACATTTTTGCAAGTTGATTTGATAGTAACATACAAGTTTTAGTAAATACCTAATGGATTCATGCATGGGTATGAATATTTTACAGGTTCACTAAGTTGTGAAAAGTTTTATTTATACATATGGACCTTGGATAGCTGATTCACCCCCCCTCCCCCCCCAATGCCTCAGTTATTCTAAAAGTATTCCAACAATAACCACATGTTTTGTGGAATGCATGATAACAATTATGTTGTATTTTTCAAAAAAAATAGGAACCATTTTTTGTGCATGCAAAGTTTGACCCTCTTAATCTTATCCTTATTTAAAAAACCTTAGTAGTTTAGAAAGTATATTTAGAGTAAGATAATTTATGTGTTTTACACATTTTCTCATTTTGAGTGCAAGACCCTCATATGACTCTTCCAAGATGAGGTTTACTTGATTTCAAAAAAAAGGTGTCCACTTATACCCCCTTTTTGCATGCAATCTTGGTGTAGTTACCCATATAGAAAGTGACTTCAATATTCAACATCATTTATGATGAGCCTACCAAAAAAATGTCATCAACTACAAATCATTAAATATTCTTTACATGTAGAACAATAGACTCATGACATGGCAATTTGGCCACCCATAAGTTCAACCCCCATAATTGAGGGTTTGTTTGAGGGTTTGTTTAACCTAGCCTTTCCTACTCTTTTCCCAAATGGTATTGCACTACCCATGCAACCTTGAGCTAGAGAAGTTAAAATGTATGAATATGCAGTGCATCTTATGCATTTCTATGACAATAGGTTTGGCCAACATGCATGCTTTAGATACTTCCTCTTGAGTCTTATGATGTGTCATCATAGCCAATCTACTACATCTATTTTTACTAAACAAAAAGTTGAAGAAAATACACCATCCACCACTGAAGACCTTCACTCCACTTGACTAAACTACCTAACAATCAATTGGCAGAATAATTGATGCTCTTTGGGTCTACCATACAAGGGAAGATAGAATTTTGGAATACACATCACATAGAGTTGACAATTTTGATCACCCAAATAGGTTCCCCAGCATTTTTCTTTACATTGAGTGTGATAGACACTAAATGGCCTTATTTGTGTAGTGTGCTTTCCCCAAATATCATATCTTCATTGCTTTCCAACAAATAATGCATTGATAATGTGATTAATAACCCTCATACAACATCACTATATCTACACCAATGATTCAAAAAAAATTGTGAAGAGATAATTAAGAAGGTCATGGAGGCAACTAATTATTGTATCACTCCAAATGGCAGGGAAGAGGGTCTGCACATGTACATGGGGTAAGTGCACAAATATGAATCTCAATTCCATGAAAGTCCATTTTGTGGAATGAGACTTCTTCATAATCAGGTGATCTATTTCCAAAAATTGGGTACTCAATTTTTTAATATAGATTAGGCTCTTAAACCATAACCAAGCATGATTTTAAAAATTAGGCACCCAATTTTAAACAAATCAGGTGCCCAATTTGTAAAAATTTAAATCCTATTTTTTGGGGATTTTTTTGTCATTTGTCTTGGTGATAGTGACTTTTGAAGATGAGAGCCTGATTTTAGACATCCTACCAACCCCCTCCCCAGATGATTGTTTCACTCTTCCAAGTAATTTATTTTTTTTTTTATTATTTTATTTCTTTGTTTTTAGTTTTTTGCTTAACAATCTGGTCAATTTATTATTATTTTGTTTACGATTAATAGTCTTATATCTATAATTCTAGATTTACATTGTATTTACTTTAAACATTATTTTCTTTGACAAATTTAGTATATAAAATGTAGAATAGGTAAACTATAAACAAAAACATAAATTATAGTTTCAATTGATACTAAAAACATAAACTATAGGTTCAATTTCAATTAAAAAATATAAAATTTAAATAGAAAATATAAACATTAGCATTAGGTAAAATTTAATAAAAATACAACACAAATTAACAAATTAGGAAAATAAATTAAAAATAGACTTCATCGCACAAAAGAAATCTAAGTTTGAAAATTGTAAACTTAGAAAACCAAAAAACATAAAAAGTCATGTTCATATCCTGTTGTCCTTGAGCTCCTCTGTATTAGTTTGAACACTAAAGACTTTAAGTTTATTTAAATCCATACCCTAAACTTAACCCTAACCATTTAAACCCTAACTAAATAAAATAACATTCTGAAATAGTAAACGGTGATTGTAAATGTAAACAACTTGTGCTAACTCTAAATACTATACCATAGTTGTCAACAACAAACCATAATCCTATCCCTAATTAAAAATGCTAAAAATTGTATTTTAAATGTTAAACATAACCCTAATACTAAATGCTAAATTATCACCTTAATTCTAAATGTCAAAACTTTCATCGAAAATGTTAGATCTTAAATCTTAACCAACATATATTAACACTCAATCTAATAAAACCTGATTTTATAAATGTTAAGTTCCATTATTGTAAATTCTAACCCTACAAGTAAATGTCAAGCCCTAATTATAATCCTATTTTTAAAAAATTAATCTTAAATGTTGATCCGTAACCTTAATCATAACCTTAAATACTAACCCTAATTATCAATTAATTATCTAGGATTAAGGTTTAGCGTTTAACAATAGGGATTAGGTTTTAACATTTAGTATCATGGATTGTATTCAATTTTAGATTATAATTACCTAGGATAAGGATTTAGGTATAGGGTTAGGGTTTGGATTTAAAAAAATTGAGATTAGAGTTTAACATTTAGTATTAAAGGGTTAGAGTTTAGCATTTAGGATTATAAGGGTTTAAAATTTATGATTAAGGTTACAATTTAGCATTTACATTTAGGGTTCATGTTTAGTATTCATAATTAGAGTTCATTATTTAGGATTATTTTTACCTAAAACAGTTTAGGGTTTAATGTTTAAGATTTAGATTTAGTATTTATGACTATTGGTTAGTGAATTGGGATTCAACATTTATGATTGCGATTTTTCACTTAAACCCTAACTAAAAACCTAATGCATATATCAAGTGTAACCATAACCCAAAATGTAATATAAACCCTAACACTTTAGAACCAAAACTATAAGCACAATTATAACACTAACTATACTGCTAACTCAAATCATAAACTTAATTGTTATCCTGATCATAACCTAAACGATAACCCTAGCACTAAGCATAAGTATTTATCTGAACTAAGACTGAATTTGATACAATGGTTTATTACAATATTTTTAAGCAGTTTTATGTTGTGTGCTTGATTTATTTGTATTTCTAGGGTTAGATAATTATGTGTTCACTTTTTTAATCTAGAGATAGATCATTTAAAGTTTATAGTTTATTCGGGGTTTTAGATCTCCTTATAAAACTTATTTTTACCTTAATCCAAAAAATAGTGTCTATTGTTAACTATTCCTAGTCATTGTCATCATCAAATACTATAATACATATGTAAGCTTGAAGGTTGAAATCAATGGAAACACATAACACTAACCAAAATATCATATCAAAGTTTGTTTATGTTGTCATAGGCATGCATTATTCAAAACTTCAATGGTTGAAAGGTCACATCCATGAGTTTATCAAAAGTCATAATATGTACTATTTATGGTAAATCTCTCATCCATGTATGGATAATATACCCACAATATTAGGTTTAACTAAACATATTAAATTTATAAGGTTGATAGAATCTTGATCATAATTTGAAATGTGTAAATGCAATTTTGACACTCTAATTATTAATGTTTATTTAAATATCAGTTAATTCATTATATTAATCTAGTAATCTCCTAAACCACTAGTCCAATCATCTCGATATTTTTTAAAAATTAATACTTTATTAAAAAAATTATATAAAGAAAACAAAAATTTATGTAAATAAAGTGAAAGCATAATATAAACACATAAACATTAAAATGTAATATATAAACCCCAACACTTTAGAACCAAAAGTCTAAGCATAATCATAACACTGACTATACTACTAACTTGAATCATAACCTAAACCCTAACCCTAGCACTAAGTATTACTACCAACCTAGATGACAAAATAGGTTTCATTATATAATTACAAACCCTTACCCTAACTATGTCATGTATTTTAAGCTGTTTAAAAAGTTTTAAAGACATCTAATTAGATTTATATGTTTTGGATTTTTTAATTAAATAGTAATTTTATGATTTTTTTATGTTGTGTGTGTTTGTGTGTATACATACATACATACATACATACATACATACATATATATATATACACACACAAACACATATATATATATATATACACACACACACATATATATATACATATATACATACACACACATATATATATATACATATATATATATACATACATATATATACATACATACATACATACATATATATATATATATATATATATTTCATGGATGACATATTTGGTGAGGACCTACTCCCACCCCCACCTCCACGAGCACCTAGTCCTCCTCCACCGCCTACCCCAGAGGAGTTGTGAGAGATCATGAGGCACAACCTATGTGACCTCATGCGAGACATACAAACTCTTAGGAATGAAACCCATCCCCTCCCCCCCCCTAGATACTTCCCCTTGAAAATAACATGCAAGGCATTGTACAGTCTATAGAGCACTTAGACTATGACATAGATAGCTTTAGAACATGGAGGCAAAACATGTGTTCCTTCTATTCTAACAGTTTGACTTATAGACTGGTCCATGAACTGAAAATAAATAAAGGACATTTATAAAGATATTTTAATAACTCAAAGATGGGTGAAGAGATAAGTGACAAGAAGCCTCATATGTCTATTAGATGGTGTGCACACATCCACATATCAGAGCATTTTTGGGAGCTATAGTGGATGGTATTTTCCATCCACCATACACTAATCATCAAGTGCCCATGTACTTTCTTAGGAAATTATGGGCAGAGTTTGAATTGGGTTTGAAACCCAATTATTTTTATATACAACCATTTTAGGGGGTCAGTGGAGGGATGCCTCAAGATAGGCCTGCAAAAAACTCAATGATAATACAAGGAATCATCGATGTCCTTAGCCTCTTGTTCCTCTTCCTACACTAGTTGTTCCAAAATATCTCCATCATCGAGCAGTATCATCTACTCTTAGTTCATTGAGTGCCCTTTTGGGAAATTTAGCACAACAATGGATGTATGCGAGGGATATTTATCCCCTAAGACATATTTTTGTCAATTGTGGGGATAGAGTGATGCAGATACAACACAGGATGCCCATGATGCAAAGGGTGGTGATTTTGATAATAATGTGTATGTTGCTCATGGTGGTGCTAGTGATGATATTGATATGTCCTCATTTGTTGACCTTCTTTGTGGGGAGGGAGATAATTAGGAGCAGCAAGTAAAAATTCAATCAAAATTTATAAAGTGCATTATTATTTACTTTATACATATGCATAATTGTATTAACTATATTAACGTATGTTGATTTTCAATTAATAGATGATTGATTCAATATTGTTCCTCCTAGGAGAAAATTTACTCTTTTTTCAAGACCTTTAGATGTTGGCATCCCTCATACAGTATGTACTTTGAATTATACTTAAAATAATGTACATTAGAACTTGAATTTAATAGCATGTGCTCATATATTATTTTTGTCAAATTTTGTAGGGATTTTCATCAATTACATAGTTAGATGCTTTTACAAGTCTTGATCCATCTGCCAATGAGGCACAGCCTCAAATACCTATGGTATAAACTTTTCAAGAAAAATATTTTTTACTATTTTTATGTACACATTGTTATTAAATTGTCTTCAAATTTGATTCATTTATAATAATGTATGTTAGTTTTACAAATAGGGGATGGATCATACTATTCCATCTAGGCCTCAGTATAGTTTGTTTTTCAATCCTTCATCTTTTGGCCATTTCAGACATGTCAATGCTTCTAGTAGTGGGACTCGACCTCAAATATGTATTGTATGTACTTTTTCAAGATTTTTTTGTTGCATATGTATGCATACTAACTTATATATACAACTCTGCTCCATCATTGTATTTTGTAATTGTATGTCATTGGAGTAGGTGATCATCATGGTAAAAGCATATCTCTAGACTCATCTGTGACACTAGCTAGTACTCAAGTATGATATATATGCTTTTATTTCAAAAAATTGTAGTGTAAATTATGTACTTTTTTAGTTACATACTTTGTAATTCATGTATATATAATTTTGACTCAAGGTTTATGTATCCATAATTTTAGGATGATGTCGCCATGAGTGTTGGTGAGAGTATAGGACTAAGCTATATGGAGGTACAAATATCATCCTTTGAGGTCATTATTGTTATATATACATAGTTCATTATGATCTTTATCAAATTTTTAAAATTTATGTATTCTATTACAGGATTTGACCACTGCCACATTTGGTAGCTATGATAGTGCACCTCCTCCTATTACAAAGGATACCTATCTCACATGGTAAAATTTTAAGTAAGTACTAAATATTTAATTTTATTTGCAAACTAGATTTTAAAATCCATTTCCATTAAGCATGTAATATTGTCTTCTCATGATGCCACATAGGATGTGACACATGATGCCCCACACAATGAGACACTTCATGTTACATGGGATGATCCATCTAAGTCCTCTTTGAATGGAGTAAACAGGACTACAGATCAGATAGATTAGGTCTTTTGGCACCTTTACATTGTGTTTTTATGGCACATTTTGTTTATTTTGATACACTTCATAGATCATTTTATCACATATTAGACCATGATATATATTTTTATGACTTGTTATCATGATAGTGTATGTTATCTTCTTATGTTATCATGTTGTAAGTATGACCCATTTTGCTTATTGTAACATGTTTTATTCATGTTATGACACATTTTTTAAGTATAATAATTTTAATAGTTTTAATTAAACATAGGAACATTAACTTAAACATGTTTGAAAGTAAAATTAATGGAAAAATATAGGTCATTACAAATTGACAAAGAATTTAATATAAAGTGCACACCAATAACTTTCAAATAGAAGTGAACTCCTATATTTTACACTATATATATATAAAGTGAAGTGATATATTTAAAACAAGTGAAGTCATATATATGTAATGGGTATGTGCAGGATCATGGTGTACCAAAAAGTGGTGATGTGAAAAAAGTGGAGATTGAAAATGTCTAAAACCATTTCAAAATCCACTTTGACTTTTTCCCACCCATTCTAATACCAAGTCAAAAGGGTTGGGCCAAACCTTATTAGGTATCTAATCCATTATTGAGTACCCGATATCATATCTAGTATTTGATATCAAATTGGATACCCAAAACCTGCAACTTGGATTTTTTTTTTAAAATTGAGAGCAAATAATAACATTTGCATTTGGATTTTTTTTGAGCTAACTTTGTTTTAGGTATACGATATAGTTAAGGATATTTTTGTATTTATTTATGATTTTGAATGAATTTTAATATAAATTAGGTTTTTTTAATAGAAATCATTGAAAATCAGGTTTTTTTAATATAAATCATTGAAAATTAGGTTTTTTTTAATGGAAATAGTTGAAAATTAAGTTTTTTTAAATAGAAATGTTGTTTTTTTTAATTTAATAGGTATGGTTGACTTGAGTGATGACACTAATGTAGGAAACAATGGTCCTCGTAACCCTCCATCAAATGATCTAGTACCCCCCAAAACTGTCCACCAAACGATCCCCTACCCACTCAAAACCCTCCTCAAATTAAATATTTGATGTATAAAAATCTCAGCAAACTGAGGGTTTTGCAAACCACATATAACAATATACTTGCATTAGCTCCCATGTTATCCACATTAAACACCATAGTGGATAATATTGAAACACTTACCAATGAATAAAATGTTGCTCTTCATTGACATGAGCAAATGCATGTCATGTTTTATGATGGGTTGGACTATGATGAGGTTGTAGCCCTAAATATAACTAAAGATGATATAGTTATCCTTTTTGCAAATCCAAAAATTGGTCAACCAATAGAATGCGCAAAGCCCAAATTATCAATTAAATCATGCACACATAAGGCTATGCATGCAAACTTTTGGGATCGTTCTTGGATGGTTTTTGAAAAACCTCCACACAATAATTTAGAGGTGCCATTCTATTTCATTAAGAAATTGTATGTCAAATTTGTGTTGCATATCAAGGTGAACTACTAGACCATGAGGCCCAACATGGGTGTAGGAGGAGGATCCCTTTAGAATAGACCCTTTGCCCAATGAAAGAAAGTTGGCATTTTTGTCCCCCTATTGATGTCTCCCCCCTCCTCTAGTGCAACATCCTGATATCATTGTAGAGGCTATCTCTCAGACTATTAGATCCATCCATAGATTGAGTAGCCTATTGATATCCCAAGCTAGGTTAGTGTTGCATCCTCGTGTTGATGATGTTAGCATGAGTTCATCATTTGTGAGCTCATCACATGTTTGTGTGCCCCATACTTGCATAACATAAAAGAATATTTGTCTGGGTCCCATAGGTGATCTTTCTAAGTATCAATTTGCATTTCAGGAGGAGGATATACTAGATGTATGTACAAAGACTACACACCCTAACATTAGAGAGGAGGGGCATGCAAAGGCATGTCATCCTACTATGTCGGTACATGTATACATTATCTTATTATGACATATGTGATTTAAAGTTAATCTTTATAATAGAGTAATTTTAACCCATACTAACTTATACATGTATGTGATCTTCATTCATGTTTAGTTGATGTTATCATGCTCTCAGATATTTTATTTGGCCTTGAGACATCTACAGTACATTGTGTTGTGTTCTCATTGTTTTTCTATTTGATATTGGGACATATATGGTTTCTAATGGCAATGAGGGGTAGAGTGTAGGGGGTGAGGCATGACCCATTGACAATGGAAAGGTAATTAGGTGCTTTTAATGTGATTAAATATAGATGCATCCTTGTAAAAATTTTGTAGTAATAAAAATTTATTACATTCTTTATTGTACAAGGTGTGGCTATTGGTGATGAGTCCAAGCAGATTTGGCATTGTGAACACTCTAGTGTTTCCATTCACAATGAGAGCCCCATCATATGTATAAGTATCATTTATTTTTTATTTTCCTTATTTTCATAAATGAATTCAAAACTAATTTCCATGATATTAACAACTAGTCTTTTGTATCTCATAGGAAACACCTAGTGCACAAGAGGTTGGACACCAAAGTTTTGTATCTTTTCTTGTGCAACCATTATATCTAGAGGAGGTGTCAACAGAGGTAAGTTGTAGTTTGAATTCTTGATTATATGTTATAAATTAGTATGCTATGAATTATAATGTTATATTTTAAGTTGTAGATTCATCTAAAGAACATACTTGAACATATATAGACCACAATAATGAGGTTCAAGCATTGTCGAGGACATATGAGAAGACTCCTAACCGGTGTAGGAGGTTGATAAGAGAGGTATTTATGGTGAAATTTTAATACTACAAATCTTCATTTAAAAATTATCATTATGCATTCGATTAATTCAATGTTAGATACATAGAATCATATAAATTCAGTAGTTTAACTTTGGGTTTTCCTTTTTTGTTTATGTAGGAGGCATCTGATCCACCTAATGCAGCAAAGAGGTTGAATTTTGATCATCCACCAGCAACATAGGATAGTATAGTTGTCATAGGATGCATCATGAAACATTTTGAGATGGCATATACCACATTGTATACAAAAACATTGATATTATACACATTCTAATGGCATGATCAGCCACCTTTTGTATATGAATCTCTGTATTTTGATATATATTTGCATAATTTGTCTATGGATACATGAACTTTGATATATATTTGTGTAATTTGTCTATGGATACATATATTTTGATATATATTTTTTTCATTTACGTGCACAATGATATACATATTAATTTAGTATAGTATTGTTCAATTTATCATGGTACGTGTGTATTGTTCATGTTTATGGAATATCATTCATTTTGATCATGTTTGTTATATTCAACTCAAATGAAATAATTTGTGAAGAACATTTTGATTGCAATGTTTAATTTGAAATGATATCATATATGTTTAATTTGAAATGATCTCTACAATCCCTTAAGATGTCACTATGGTTCACCCACCCAAATGCACTTAGAGCACCTTGGAGACTCTTCGGTATAGGGTGGCCGTGAATGATGGAGACTCTCCAATATTTGTACCAAGGGTTTCATTAGGGTTCACTTGCCCATCAGGAGCTAATGGTGCTGATGATGTGATGCCAAGATTAGCGGTTTCAAAATTATGCAATGATTCACCAACACTAGTACATTAGACCCCCATTTTCGACCAAAATTTTCAACCAAAGGCCTATTTGGGTTGTTAAATTCCTTTTTTTTTTAAAAAAATGGGCCCGATATGGTCCAAATTTTGACCAAATTTTGACTATGGTAAAATTGTTTAAATTTTGACTTCAGAACATAAGAAAAAAGGTCACGACAGTGTTAATTTTGTTTTGGGGCGCACCATGACTACAATGGGTGGGAGTTTGGTGCAGGGTCAATAGGAGAGGAGAAAGGAGGTAAGAATCTGGTCATTAGATATCATTCCAAGTATGTTATCTATCAAAAAGTTGTAGAGGCAGATTCCAAAGCTATTCAATGCTTTTACATTTTATCTTTCTCTTCTACTCATCACAATTTAAAAAATAGAGCCACAATTAATTCTTTTAGGTCACAAAGTTGTTTTATAGATGATGTTTAGGTTTAGGGTTAGCATATATTTAAGTGCAAGGATAAAGCTATGAAAAGTTTATATTTCTAATATAATGCCCTATTCATTTTTTGTTTTTCTTTTACATGCAAGGAATCTTGAGATGTCTTGGTGTTGGAAAACTCTGGATCGAAAACAAAGAATGTAATATGCCATAGTTGCTCCCATTTTCTTTTTCACTCAAATTAGTAGCATTACCTCTGATAGAATTTGATCCAGACCCATTCACATAGGTTTGTGGCCATTTTACTATAGATTGCTTTGCGAGACATTAAACAAGAACTCAATCTTTGTGAGGATTGATATATTGTAGAACATTTGTATCTACATTCCTTTCCTCTTCATTCCAATAGTTTATTTTCATCTTTCTGTATCGCTTGCATCCACAACATGACCTTGTTGAGTCAGGAGCCTTTTTCACTACTTTATTTAAAGAGGAAAGGAAACTTAGCTTGCAAGTTTTCAAAAGAACTTCATTGTAGAGCTTGGAGCTCGAGCAATGTAAATACTATGAGGAACCTACACAAGATGCATTGTTATAAGTTATAAAAGCTTTCCTAGTGCAATCTAGAAGTACCATTTTAAGGAACTGTTTCTCCAAAATAGAAAATGTAATGTAGTGATTCTAGCAGATGACGTGCAGATGGGTATGCTTGTGTGGGAGAAAAAAGAAAAAGAAAAGAAGCAATTTTCTTTATCATCTCTGGCTAAAGATGCAACTCATACTCTTGAAGCTATGTTATATTCTCTCATAGATAGTCCTACTATAAATAATTATTCATTTTTTCCCTCATGCTTGTGCTTTGAATGATTAGGAGTAGCGTGTATCTTGTTGGTTTTTCAAACCGTTGAAACTATCAAGCAACAAAATGCTTAATATCACAGTGAAATGACTCACAGAATCTAGGGATTAGCCAATTCCCAATATCAACTATATGAATGAATCACTATAACCCAACTTTAACAAAACCAAATGATGGTTTCCTACTCTTCTGGCTCTGCTAAACCAAGGCAGGTATACCTAGGGATAATTCTAATGCAACTGTGTATGAAATTATCTTAGTTTCATTCTGATTCTCATTTGTTACCTTCACATACATACATATCTCATTTCAATTCTTCAATGCTCTCAAACTTATACACATCCCTTATCAGTAGATCTAGTCATAATTCTCCTAAAATTTACAAATATTCCTAGAAATAATAGCTACCTAAGACTCAAGAATTAGATATAAATGAGTTGAGACCAGCATTTATAATTCTTGAACAGGATTGAAATAATTTTGATTTTATAAAATGACTTGATATGCAGCAGCAAAATTCATCCTTGTTTACTTCTGATTTATAGGACCAGTGCCTTATCCATTGGGCAAGAAATTGACTATTGGCAGGAGATCTAATTCAAATAACTTGTATAAGAATTAATCAACTGCAATCACCCATCTCCATTCTTATGCAATATCCCTTTTATGAACTCATAGACCCTACTAATTTACTAAAGCATTTATATAATTGCTTGAATTAAAAGCAACAATAAAACTAGCATACAACCCATCCAGACTGCATTTAGCCAAATAAACCTTATTTAAATGACTTCAAAGTAAACAAACCCATAAACTAGAGACAGAAATTGATGGATTAGGCAAGCTTCAAGATTTAAGTTTCTAGGTATTTATTTGACACCATTTCCCCATAGCCTACTTCCACTCTCCCAACTGCACCTAAAAACTACCAACTGCACCCTTTAGGACCCCAACTACACCATGAATGTAATATTCATTGTCTAAGCACAATTGGGGGCATCTTGAGTCATTTTGGTCTTTTGGGGTGTAATATGTTCTATCAGAGCTCATTTGGTTCACAAAAAGTACCTATTTTGATCAAAATTCACATCTAGGGTTTCAATTTCATGTTAGGACCTAGAGCAGATGACATTTTGTTACTAATGGTCTATTTACAATATGTGGTGATCGTTGGGAGAACACATTCATTGAAAAACTACTAATGCTTGTTCACAGGATGTTGTTGAAGACTTGTGTGCTTGTTCAAACTCTATGCATGGTTTTTTTAGATTAGATAACACTTTATTTGGTTCACCAAAATTAACTTTCTATACTACTTGGTGTTTATGCATTGTTTAGAACCCTAGGAGTTTCATGGACATATCATCTCCCCTCATTATTCATAGATCTTGGGTGCAAGAGAAATTTGTGCAATTTCTATAAAGAGGCCTATCTTGGACACAAGACTCATCACTTGGTGAGCCCCAGGGAGTGACCTTGAAGTGGTGATGGGCCAAAACTAGGTTTCAATATTCCAATCACTATAATAGAATTGATACAATTAATGTCATGTCAATGGTATTTTTGTGTGATAGCTCTCCTCCAGTATTTGTGTGGTGTATCAAACCCTAGTTCTTAGGGCTCGGAGACCTTCTAAGGAATTTTATCATTCACTTTTAAAATGAAATGACCACACTAAATACCTTGTTTTAGAGACCAAAATCATTTCCACCCACTAGCTCAAGGGGTCACTAATGCCCATGAAGACATCCCATATTCTCACATCCTTAGTAGAGACAATAGTCCCTAGGGAAGTAATGCCCCTTGGGAACCAAATCTTGGTAGCCCCGAGAAGTGATTTCACTATAAGGGAGAACCTATGGTTCCAAGATTCTAAGTTGGAGAACCTATGGTTCCAAGATTCTAAGTTGTCCACTCTAGATAAGCATGGATGAACTTCAGTTCAAGTGGGAATTCAATGGAATATACAGTCTTAAATCCTAGGTTGTGATGCAAAACTATTCTTGTCTTATTGTGCCTTGTGTGTGTGTAAAACATTAATCAAGATAAAGAAAAACTTGCAAATTTACACCTTGGATACTATTCAAACACTTGTCAAAAAAATTCAACATTATCAAGACATTGTAAACTTTGGTCCAAACACTTGAAACCTTGAAAATATGGAGACTTGTAACCTTAGGAGTGCTTGGCATGACTTAGATTACACCTTTGCATAGTATCAACTTACATTTATCATTATTTGAGCTTCATGCTTGCATCCTGTTAGTAAATAGACTTTTCCTTTAGATAGAAAAATAAAAGAGAACTCAACGTGCCCAACCACGAAAGACAAAATAAACTAATAGTTGGATCAGTTATCATTGATTGATAACTATCCTCTAAATTAAGAGGTATAGCTCCATCATTTATATATTTTCAATGAATTTAATGATAGGATATACCTTTAATCCAAAGGTACTAAGGTTTTCTAACATTTATCCATAGACATAGGATGAATACGATTGCTAGATTTATAAACTAAATAGGAAGAGAAAGCCAAATAAGTAGCCACAGGACTATCTAACCAATGTTTTGTATTATAGGAGAGAGAGAGAGAGAGAGAGAGAGAGACAGAGAGAGAGAGAGAGAGAGAGAGAGAGAGAGAGAGAGAGAGAGAGAGAGAGAGAGAGAGAACTAAAATTGTTATGTTCTGAAGGCAATTTTTGTATAGTTACTTTTATTTGTTTTTGTTATGTATGATATCATTTTGGGACATAGAAAATTTTTCCCAAATGTTTCCATCAATGCCAAAGGAAGAGATTATTGGAAATATGGTCAGCTATATGTCTTGATGGTTTTCATTTATGGAAACATGCATTCAACATTTCATTTATGCATTTAAAGATAGAAATTGTTTAAGTATTAAATAGTTTGCAGCAATTTAGAGAATAGATCTTAAGAGTATGGATGATGCGTTGAGAGTTATCTTATGTGTAGTTGAGGAAAGCTTCATGAAACTATCATGATTATGTGTTCCATTGCATAGATGTGTATGAACAGTATGACACAAGTTATAGTAAGATTAAAAGTGTGGGTATTTAATAGTGCAAAACATAGCATAGCAGTAAACAAAGTTGTATGACTTAAGGAATTATTTTGGTTACAAAATAATTACTAAGTTATGTTGAGCTGACTATGTGGATATTATTCCATAAGTTATTTTATATTACATCAAGCATGTGAAGACATGAAGGTTTCCAGTGCAGAGTTTTGTTAATGTGAAAGGTATAAGTAAAGATCTTATCTTGCGCAGAGAAGGAGGAACTTGTGTGATTAGATGTGACATGCAAACTATTATGAGAAATATCTGCAAGTTTTATGTGATGTGAAATCTGATGTAAGATCAGAGCAATTTTGAGTTATAGTAGCCAAGAAAGTATTGTATGTATACCTATTTTGTGAAGGAATTGAATTGTATAATTGCATGTTAGGGCAGTGAGATATTCTTGTGTGTAATAGTTATACCAACTCCTAACAAGGTTGTAGCAACTCCTAATAGGTTTGAGGCTTCTAACAAGGCCTAGTCCTCTATCAAGGACTTGAAATAATATATGTACTTCATAGACTCCTAATAGGGTCAATACCCTTAATAGGATCCTATTGTTTAGTGAATCATCTAGTGGGTACTGTCCCCACCAGGATTTTCCCTTGGCTAGGGTTTCCCTAGTTAACAAATAATGGTGTTATGAGTTCTCTATGTGCATGTTTATATTTACTATTCAACAATTATGGTTTACTTCCATATGCAAGTTAGAAAGTAATTAACAATATCCCGTTGTGCGCAAAAGTTTGTAGAATATTGATTCACCACCCCCCCCTCTCAGTATTATCTATTTCTAGCATAATAAAGATCTTTCCAAAAACATAAATAAGAATATATACTTTGAATATATATGCATGTATTCCATTTTCATTAATATATAGAATATATTAAACACAAGATATATATGTTAATATATATACTCCCACACATGACATTAGAAAAAATTTAAATAGAAATAAGGAATGGGAATGATCATTAGCAATAAATTATGCATTTATACCTACCTACCTTTAATGTGTCTAACTTATTTCCTTCTCATGTATGGCCACACCACCTATTCAAACACCTAGTGTACTTTTCTACTAACATATATACACTTAGGTCACTTTTAGAATGGTCTACCTTTTTTTAATTTATATGCCCGAATGCTTATATTCTAGGTGATAAGGACCAGTCAAACATGCAAACTTGAATGATATACATGATGTGAATATAACACCAAACCCTTAAATGGGTCCAATCCAAGTGCCTTAATGTGCCTTGATTTTCACCATCAATATCAATTATTATAGTTAGAAGGCCTCCCCTTGTCTTTACTAAAAAGATTAATGATGACACGTCACTTATTTTATAACTAGCCAGAGAATAAAGTGATTCATCCTTATGTGTCTCTCATAATATAGGAGGAACTAATACATCATCTAAATGAGTGATAGGAGTGCATGAAATAAAGATTTTCTGCATCATATTCAATCAGAGAGCATGATAATCTTAATGTAGAGGCATCATCTTGGTTTATATAGAATAGAGAAAATTTGTAGAGTTTTTAAAGTTATTCTTATTGCTTTCCACTCTACATATTGTTAATCTACATCTGCTACCAGTGTGTGTGATTAGTAGAGAACCATTATGTATCTATATATATATATATATATATATATATATATATATATATATATATATATATATATATATATATATATATATATATATATATATATATATATAATCCCTTATTCATTTCACACCCCATCATGATCATTAGGTGAGAGTCTTTCACTGCAATCCATTTGGTGTCAATCTTCCACTAGGATTCATTTGGTATGAGTATTCATTTATTTCTAACCCACATTATGATGCATAATGTCAAGTTGCAACACACCAACGCTACCACAATACTCTTTGTAAATGTTGGAGATAGACCTTTGTGGACCTCAATTGTAGAGATCCAATATCATTCATTAAAAAATATATTAAAGGAACCCTCTTCTTATAGGAACAAGAAAGTGGTTCATTGTCCATCCATTTACTAGAGCTCTGTATTGAGAAAAATGGGTTTGTTCTTCATATAGAATATTGCACTAAACATCCTTTAGAGCTCGTTTGGTTGCTAGAATACAACTAGAATAGGAATAGGAAATTAGAATATGATTTGTATTCTTTTTTTGGTGCATGGAATAGGAATAGGGAATAGAAATATGTATTCTCATTTTAGCCCCAAAATGAGCTTTTGTCCATTCCAAAAAATACCTGTAATTAGAATTTCTATTCTTGCATTCATTTTAACTTTCTCAAATTTGATTAAATTTTCAAATTCGCTTTGACCTAGGGTGAGTGCTGGAACTCTGTTTTCAATATTTTCAAATATTTCAGTGATTTTCCAATGGCGCCGATCATTAATCAACTCGACCACTATTTCTTTAGAAATGGTGCTGATTGCAAATTAACCCTATTCCAATTTAAGCTTGCATAACCAAACAAGGGATAAACAAGATTGGATTGTAGTTTTCTATTCCTATTCTTCATTCTCCATTCTCATTCAAATTTTCTATTCTAATTCTCAATTCCTATGCTTGCAACCAAATGGGCCCTTAGGGTAGTTTGTAGTGAAGCACTCCTAAGCATCCTTGAGTTCACACACTTGTGAGTTGGATGGGAAATCTAGAAAGGATGCTTAGAATATTCGAGGTATTCTTTTATTTTCTTGCATTTATAGTTAGGCTTTGATACCATGTTGAGTAACATGGAACATTTTCTATAAATGTAATAACATTGCCAATGTTATTAATGATCTAAAAATGCAGATTTGGATCTCATATAAATATGAGAGGAGGAGACATGTCTCTATAGTTAATCATCATTATATTAATAATATAAATAACTATATGTATAACTCATCTTTAAGCATATATGTAATATGTTATTATATTATTATATAATAATATATAATGTATATTATATAAAAAATATATTACATTACATATAAAATATATAGGATATTTATCTTAAAGATGTTTTACCATCAAATCAATCTGACAAAAGCTACAACCTTAACAAAATGAATCATCACCTCATCACCAACTTAAAAAACATGATGTCTCTTAGACTTATCAACATTCACTCTATACTTTTGATTACTTTTTTCCAAGTTCAACTTCACTTCTTCATGAAAAGACTTCATAAAATCAAAAAATTCTTCCCCTTTTCTCTTCTGTTCACTAGCAACATCCCTCAAATATGATATACCTCTAGGTTACATTCTAATAACAATCTCAAAACATGTTTTTTTTGTACTCCTATTCACAAAATTATTATATGCAAACTCGTCTTGTGCCAATACAATATCCCAATCACTTGGCTTCTCTCCAAATAAACATCTCAAAAAATTGCCCCAGCTTGGAATGTAGAACTAAATCTCAACTCAGTACCCATCTTCTTCCACAAAGTCCTCCAAAAGTAACTAACAAACTTACAATCTCTATTAGAAATAACACTTTTTTGGAATCCATGCAATCTAACAATATCTTTGAAGAAAATCTTAGCAATATGCACAACATCTCATGTCTTCTTACATGGTATGAAATTTTCCATCTTAGGAAATCTATCCAAAACAACAAATATGGAATCATACCCTCTTGCTATCTTAGGTAATATAAGAAAAAAATTCATACTAATGTCACTCCAAGCTTTCTCAAGAAGAAAAATAGGTATATAAAAAATAGTATTCTAACTTACTCCTTTTGCAATTTGAAAAATTCCAAAAATCCTTACAAAATTCTAAATATTATTATACATATTTTGTTGATATAACTTATCCTTAAGAAAAAGAAAACTCAATGTCTTATCAATTCCAAAATGTCCATCCAAACCACCACAATGTTTTTTGTTAATCAAATTAACTCTCATAGGACTTCTTGGTATACACAACTAATTATCTTTGAACAATATACTTTCTTGAATGAAATACTCATCATACTTACTTATTTGATCTGATAGATTTGGTGCTCCGCACTCTCTCCACGCCTTAGAAAAATAGGGGCAGTATCAAAAAATTCCTTCATTTCATCAAAACCAATAACTTCAACCTTCATATTGGTCATCAAAGAACATCTTATGCTCAATGCATTAGCAACTCGATTAGTAACTCCACTCCTATGCTTGATCACAAATGTAAAAATCTGCAAGTATTCAACCCACTTCAGATGTCTTTGATTCAACTTATATTGACTTCCCAAATACTATAAAGCTTTATGATCAATATACTGCATAAACTCCTTAGGAATCAAATAATGTCTCCACTTCTTCAAGGCTTTAACAATAGCATACAACTCTTGATCATACACATAATACTTAATTTTAGCACACAGATATAGTGTAAATACCCTATTGTATTATCCCTTTCATATGACTAATACAATAACCAATAGAAAACCAATTGAATGCCCAGAATAGATTGCCATTTCTATCATTTCAATTTGCTTCTCAGAAAGTACAATGGAAGCAAACTCAAAACCCTTGCATACTATTGGACCGACTGTATATGTACTCTTCTTGAAAGAAAACAAAAAATTACATGAGTCTCGGACCATCACAATGCCTTGAAAACTCATTTATATAGATATGAGTTGCAACAAGAAAAGGGAAAATGTGATTGAGAGGTGTCCAAGGAACAAAAAATTACACAAAAGATAAAAAGGTCACAACAGAATGCTAGGTGTATCAAATATTCTTTTAGGTAGGCCCGTTCTTGTTATTGTTATACTTATCAACTTTTGATTTGTCTCTCATTGTTCCTGATCCTCAGAATACATGGCTGCCAGGCTAGCCAATGAGGGGTGATCTTGTGATGTGTTTAGATCAGTTTGTTCCTATGGGTTTTCACTACTTTCACCTTGAGTAGGCACTATTTCCTTTTCACTTTCTTCTTCCTTCAATTCTGGTGCTGATGTATCAATGATTTTCACCTCATCTTCCTGTTCCCTATCATTATCTAAATTGCCTTCCTCCAACTATTGGTCCGAAGGAATATCTACAATCCATGTGTTAAACTGTATGTCATCTGGCTAGCTAAACCATAGGATATCATCTTGTTTCCTTAATATATAATCAGCCTCCTTTTCAAAACCAACAAATTCTTGCCTCAAAGAATCAAAAAATAATTGGACTTTAACCAATTCCTTTATCGTGGTGGCCCACCAGGCGTGCCTCTTTTCATTAACAACTTTATTTATCCTTATGTAGAAAAGGTCATCCAGTTCTTTACTCCATTCATCCTTATTTTTCAATTGGTTCTTTCTATCCAAAGCACAAGGAAACAAATAAAAAAATTTATTCTTGTATTTATTCAAATAACAAACAATTTTCAGTTGCAAAGCAACTCTCCTGTTATCAAAATCTGTCAAGTCATTAGCAATATCATATAATTTTTCAATATGGTCATTTGAAGACCTTATAACTGAATAACATAAAAGGGTGATTTATTTTTCCCTTTTTCCCCACTTGTTAACAATAGGCTTGAGGATTTCATCATGGGTTTTCAATTGCTCCCATATACTTATTATTCTTGCCAACTGATCAAAACACAAGGGCCATTCAATCTTATCTACCAAATACATTAGGGCCTTTCTAAGCTTATCCTCATATTGCATATTTACCTCTACATCTAAAGCCCATAGCTTTTTTTCTTCTTCTTCAAAATCCTCAGCTGTATAATATTATGGCCTTTGAGGTGTGTCTAGTAGTCCTACAAGGGGGGTGGATTTAAAAGGTTCCATTGGAGGATGGGGGTATGTTATTCTTGGCCTTGTGGACTTCCCCATTACCTTGTTTTCAAGTTCAATTCTCCTTTTTACCTCCCTATTATAGGCCTCAAGAAGTGTTTCATATTTACCCTGCAACTCAGACATGGCATGTTCCTCCTTCTTTGCAGTATCCAAAAGAAACTTGGAAGATTCCACATTCCAAGATGGTGCCTGCACATGTGAGGTATCAGCAACTCTTCTCACAATTAAGCTTCCCATCAAGCTAGAGTCATCTAACTGTGATGATGTGGCTCTGGATCCTCTTCTCAGTGACCAACTAACCAATGTAGCTTGATCTTCAACTAATACAGTGCCTTGAAAGTTCTCTTTATTTTGGTCTTGCAAAGTCAATTTATTTGAAATAAAACTAAAAACTAAAGCATCAGCAATATCCCAATTTGGCAACAATAAAATGTTAGATGCCTTGACCATTTTCTTCCCTTCCTCAGGGCTTATATTCTATAATTATTTTATCATTTCTTCTTTCGTTTGGTTCTAAATGGAAGTTTCTTCCATTTCTAGATGCTCTATTTTCATCTTTTTACATTTATCCTCAAAAATGTTCATGTTTTCCCTCCATGCAAACTGTTGAAAAGCCCTAGATTTAACAAAACTGTCATCAGTCAAAAATTTATGACTTGCCTACTCTAACGTAGGGTCCAATTCCCTGCCACTATAATCTGCTACAGTTAGATCCAAACTTGGGAGGGAAGATTCTAGAGGGTTACCCTCATCTAATTTTTCTTGAGTAATAAAAATATCTCCCTGTGATCCCATCTATTTGATCTATTCACCAATGGGATGTTCTTTTCCAATCCTCAAAGGGGACTGAGTGGGCGAATATTCCTCAACTTGAGGCCTTTCTTCTGTTATTACCTTCTGCCTCTTAGGACTAGGCTCATTAGGTCTCTCCTCTTGGGCTATACTAGTGGATCCTTTTATTTTTTTTCCCTTATCTATAGGAACCCTTTTATTCTAAATTATAGTATACCCAGGCCTCTTTTGTACAATTATTTTACCAGCTCCCACATTTGGGGTGAAAGCCAATCTCCTTATAAAGTCTCTGGCCTTATCAAGATAGGAATCAATAAAAATTTGTTTCTTTTCATTCATGACTTCCATTATTTCAAGGAAGGTATTCATGAGTTTACTTATTTTGTCAGCCTCTGTAATAGCATTATCTAAAGGATCATATTTATTATCAAAACAATGAATGAATTCTAAGACTCAAGAATAAACTCTCCACTTTTCCTTTTTAGTTTCTTGCTCCTGCAATGGGAATTCATTCCTTATAATGTCCTCTGGATAATAAGAATCGTGCTTGACCAGTCCCAACTTGATTCTATGCCTCAACATCTAATTGAAAAATCCTTCAGAATCATAAAAACGGGGTTGAGAGATAGCCATCATAGACTGCTCCAAAATTTTATGCAAAAAGAACCATCCCCCTTTTGTAATCACAAATTGATGGGTCATTGTGCAGGTAGGGAAAATTGACCCTAATTCCCTTTTCAAAAAAATATTTCTTCAACTCCCCCTAATTGCCACAAAACTTCAGCCACTCCTACCTTCAAAGGTACTTGGTAAGGCAAAACATGAGGACTCCCTTTAAAACCATATATTCTGAAAATAGTAGAAACAAAGTAAGGGATGATATCTCCCCAATTATGTGAACCTTTCAAGTCATGGGGGTTATCCATAGGCCTAATGAGACTGATTAGTGCTTTAGGGATTCTAGGATTGTCACTCAATATAAGGCACCTCATCTTAGAAGCAAAATATCTATCAAATCTGACAAAACTAGCATTACTTGCATCCCAGGTCTACACTCCACAACTAGACTGGCAGTATTTCCCCATTCTCCTCTCTGTTTAGTTCCATCTCATTACCAAAATATGTCACTCCTTTGAACAAAAACATATGCATTAATAGAGAGTAGTGACCAAAAGTTTTTTCCACCTTGCCCTTCCCAATCCCAACTAAACCAATGTGAATTTCTTTAGCCAAAAAGGAAGCAAAATAAAAAATAACATCTACACCGAAGGAAGCAATCTGAACCATCATGTACATGAAACCAATGGGCATAAGTTCTTGCTCATCTTCACCAAAAACTCGACATAAGGTCCTGTATATTCTACAGCTCGGGAAGTAAAAAGACTCTTCTTAAAAGGCTCTCTAGAGGCTGCAGTAATTACTAGCAAAGTTCCTATGTTGGATACAATTGATAATTGCATGATTGTCTTTGATGTTACACAAATGTCATATCAGTCATCAGACAGTGTTAACCGAGCTCACTCGGTCATCGAAGAAAAGTAGCAGACAGTGTTAACCGAGCTCACTCGGTCATCGAAGAAAAGTAGCAAACAATGTTAACCGAGCTCACTCGGTCATCGAAGAAAAGTAGCAGACAGTGTTAACCGAGCTCACTCGGTCATCGAAGAAAAGTAGCAGATAGTGTTAACCAAGCTCACTCGGTCATCGAAGAAAAGTAGCAGACAGTGTTAACCGAGCTCACTCGGTCATCAAAGGAAAGTCAGAGAAATCGGTGTTTACCGAGTTAAGTCGGTCAGTGAAGGATTTCACGAAATTCTCTGTATTAACCGAGCTCAGTCGGTTAACACAGGAATTATTTTCTGTGCAGTATTTACCAAGTTAAGTCGGTCAGCGAAGGATTTCTCGAAGGTTAAGTAATTAAAGTTAATTACTTTATGTAATGTATGAAGCCGACTCATAGCACAATTATTTATAATTGTAACTTGTATTTGAGCTGACTCGATAATCTGAAAGGTATATATGAAGGATCAAGTTGCGAATTCAAGCATGGAAGTATGAATGTGAAAAAGCTAGCAGATATGATTGAATATCTAATATGCGAGTTATAAGGAAGGTCAGAGCAAATTTCTGAAGGATCAGAGATGCAGAGTTGCATTTGATCAGAGAGGATCTAGAGGAACAGAATAGAGATCTGTATCAGCAAAGATAAGTTGTATTTATTTCAGATCACTCATTGTTACTTTCTAACAATTGTAACAGTGTTCTCAAATCTCTTAACAGAGTGGGTTTAACAGCCTTTTGTAAAATCCTCTAACAAGGTGGCAATTCAGTTGAATTGATCTAAAGACCTCTAGCAAGGCCACTCCTAGCAGGGTGATTAAATCCTCTAACAAGGTCGCACCTAACAGTGTGTTTTGTAACCTTTAACAAGGTTGGCTCCTAACAGGGCTCACTTCAGAAGAGTGAAAAATAGTAACTAGTTACATTGGTAGTTTTTCCCATATTGGGTTTCCACGTTAAATCTGGTGTCTCTTGTCTCTTGTTTCTTGTGTTTTCAGTTTGATTATATGAGTATCAGCAATGAGTATTTCCTTTGACATCTTAAGGGACTTGTGGGAAAAGTTTTTGTAGTAACTGATTCACCCCTCCCCTCTCAATTACTCCATTCTCATTTCCAACAATTGGTATCAGAGCTTATTGGTGCTTGCAGGAAAAGATTTCAAGGATCTAAGCCAAAGATCAAGATGTCTTACAAGAGAGAAATTCCAAGACTCAACAAAAATAACTTCTCTGCATGGCAAGGATTGATGAAACTTCATTTGGCTACTATTGGTGATACAGGACTGAAATATCTTGATGAAAAATACAAAGAACCTTCCGGCACATTATCTGTCAATGATATTGCTGAAAAGAAGACTCATAACAATATGATGATAGACATTGCATCTGCACTAAGCTATGAAGAATTTGATGATATCAAGGATTGCCAAACCACTTTTGACATGTGGAACAAGCTGAAAGAAATCTATGGAGGAGATGACAATGTGAAAAGAGCAAAAGCAGAAAGTCTAAGAGGACAATTTGACCAAATGAGAATGAGAGAGGATGAAAACATTGCAAAATATGTTGATAGAATCAAAGCATGTGTCAGTGCAATCAGGGCATCTGGAGGTGACATCAAAGAAGAGACGGTTATAAGCAAAGTTCTCAGAACCTTGCTTCCCATCTATGCAATCAGAGTTTCTGCAATTCAAGAAAGAAGGTGTGAAGCAAATCATAATATCAATTTGGAGGCTATAGTTGGAAGACTAACCGCATTTGAACTAGACAATTTTGACAACTATGTTCCAGCTTCCAAAAACACTGAATCAACATTAGAGGCCAAACTTTCACTCAAAGATAGAGGCAAAAAGAAATCAGAGTCAGAAAGTGATGATGAATCAGACCAAAGTTCAGACAGTGATCTTGAAGTAATTGAAGCTCTACTGGCAAAGAAATACTCTAGAGGCAGAGGAAAATATAAAGGTAAAGTTCCTCTAATCTATTTTTCATGTGAAGAAATTGGTCATATTGCAGCTAGGTGCCCAAACAAGCAGAACAATGATGAAAAGAAGGGTCATAAATGGAATAGAAAGAAAGACTACAAATCATTCAAGAACAAAGGTAAGAAATCATGTTTCATGGCTGAAAATTCTAAGGATTTTGATAATAGTGAAGATGAAATTGTTTATATTGCTGTGAAAGATGATTTTGATAGTGATGAGGAAGATAAAATGGCTCTTATCTCTCATATAAGTATGAATGATACATGGATTATAGACAGTGGTTGCTCTCATCATATGACTGGTGATAAAACTAAGTTTGATCAGTTTGAAGATTATGATGGTGGCAGTGTAAGGTTTGGTAATAATGAACCTCGCTTCATAAAAGGAAGAGGAAGAATCTCTCTAACCAAAGAACTTATATGCAACAATGCCTATTGGGTTGAAGGTCTTAAACATAACTTGCTAAGTGTGGCACAGTTACTCAATACTAGATTTAAGGTGGAATTCATGCATGGAAAGGCAAGACTGTTGAATGAGCAAGGAAAGCTGATAGGATCTGGCACACAAACTAAAGGTAACTTGTTCTACCTAGAACTTGGTGAATGCTCATGTTTTATTGCTCAAATTGAAGAAAGTTGGTTATGGCATAAGAGGTTGTGTCATGTCAATTTTGATAATCTGGTGAAGATAAGAAAATTCAAAAAGGTAAGAGGCATTCCTAATATAAAGAAACCTGAGGTCGGTTTATGCAAGAATTGTCAGATTGGAAAAATGGGAAAGACTAGTTTTAAAAGTAAAAGCTATCAGTCTGAAGATATATTAGAAATTGTGCATACTGATTTATGTGGACCCATTGGAATTGAAAGTTATACTGGAGAAAAGTTCTTCATTCTTTTTGTTGATGATTACTCAAGAATGATGACTGTTATGTACCTAAGGAATAAATCAGAAGCTTTTGAGAAATTCAAATGGTACTTGGCAAGAGTAGAAAAAGAAATAGGGAAAAGATTGAAATGCTTAAGGTCAGACAGAGGTGGTGAATTCATTTCACATGAGTTCAATAACTTCTGCATTGAAAGAGGAATTAAAAGACAAGTTTCAGCACCAGGAACTCCAGAACAAAATGGGATAGCTGAAAGAAGAAATAGATCCATTATGGATTGTGCAAGGACCCTAATGATTGAAAAGAACATTGCTATCAAATACTGGAAGGAAGCTATCAGCACTGCAGTTCATACCTTGAACCGAGTACAACTGAAAAAGGACTCATTCAAAACTCCCTATGAATTATGGTATGGCTACAAACCCAATGTAAGTTATCTGAAAGTATTTGGAAGCAAATGTTATATTCTGAAAGAATCTAGAAAAGGTAAATTTGATGTAAAAGGAGATGAAGGAATATTTCTAGGTTACTCTTGTAAAAGCAAAGCATATAGATGTTTAAATCTATCTACTCACAAGGTCATAGAAAGTGCACATGTGAAAGTTGATGAGTTTGCAGAGAAATCAGAAGAAGAAAGCAAGAAGATTCCTGAAGACTACAGAAGATTTATTTACATTGAACCTAATACTATACCAAGTACTCCAGTTAATCAGGAATCCTCAACTCCCGAGTCATCAATGACCGAGTTGCAGGAAGTTCAAACCGAGACACAGGAATTTTTTACCGAGCTAAAAGAATCCGAGTCACTTTCAGACTCTACCAAGCAAGTATCTACCGAATCTGAATCTACCGAGCCAGAACAGCAAGAATCTGAAGTACAAAGGGACAACAATGAAACTCATTCAAGAAGTAAAGAACCTGTGTTAGCTAAATATGTCAGAAGGCATCATACTCCAGATCAGATCATTGGAGACAAATCTGAAGGAACTCTGACAAGAAGTAAGTTAAAAGGCACTTGTTTACTTGCTGATTTTGAACCCAGAAATATCAAAGATGCATTGGCAAATGATAGTTGGATTGAGGCTATGAATGAAGAAATAGAACAGATAGAGAAAAACAAAACATGGACTCTTGTATCTAGACCCAAAGATAAGAATGTGATTGGAACAAAATGGGTATTCAGAAATAAACTAAATGAAGATGGCAAGGTATCAAGAAACAAAGCTAGACTAGTATGCAAAGGATATGCTCAAGAAGAAGGTATAGACTATGGAGAAACCTTTGCTCCTGTTGCAAGATTGGAAGGTATAAGAACCTTACTTGCATATGCTGCTCACAAAGGATTCAAAGTTTATCAGATGGATGTCAAGTCAGCATTTCTCAATGGAATACTGGATGAAGAAGTTTACATTGAACAACCTGAAGGTTTTGTTGATCCAGATAAGAAGAACATGGTCTGCAAATTACACAAGGCACTGTATGGTCTAAAACAAGCTCCTAGAGCATGGTATGAAAGATTGCATAACTATCTTATTCAGATTGGTTTTCAAAGGAATAATGATAACAGTAGCTTGTATATAAAAGAAGGTCCAGATAATAAGATTGTTTTGGCAGAAATATTTGTAGATGACACTATTTTCACAGGCAATGATGATCTATGCAAAGAATTTTCAGAACAAATGAACAAGGAGTTTGAGATGTCTATGTTTGGTGAGATTAAATTCTTTGTAGGTTTTCAAATCCAACAAAGTAAGAATGGCATCTTCATCACACAGTCAAAATACATCAAGGAGATATTAAAAAAATTTGGTATGGAGGATTGTAAACCAGTTGGAACCCCTATGTGTACTGGATTGAAACTTACCAAGGAAGATGAATCCAAAGAAGTGGGTCAAACACTGTATAGATCTATGATTGGAAAGTTGCAGTATGTAGTACATAATAGGCCATATATTGCCCTTGCAGTCGGTATTGTAGCAAGATTTTCAGCAAAACCAAGAGAAACTCATATAATGGAAATCAAAAGAATAATGAGATATTTGAAAGGAACTGAAGATTATGGGCTATGTTATAAATTTGGAGGTAATTTGGATTTGAAAGTATTTACTGATGTTGATTGGCCAGGAAACCTTGATGACAGGAAAAGCACAAGTGGAGGAGCATTCTTTCTTGGAAAGAGATTGGTTTCTTGGACAAGCAAAAAGCAAAATTGTACATCCCAATCTACAGCAGAGGCAGAGTATGTTGCTGCAGCAGTAAATTGTTCAAATATTGTTTGGCTTAAGCAGTTATTGCAAGGAATGAGGATGGAAATCAAAGAACCAGTTGTTATGTTCTGTGACAATACTAGTGCAATCAATATATCAAAGAATCCAGTGATGCATTCTAAGACCAAGCATATTGCAATCAAATATCATTTTGTCAGAGAATTGGTACAAGACAAGGAGATCAGATTGGAATATGTCAATTCAAAGGAACAAATTGCTGACATATTCACAAAGCCACTACCTAAGGATGCATTCTTGTATCTCAGAGGTAAGTTAGGGGTTACACCCCTATCCGAAATTCACTAAAAACAAGTTTTAGTGATGCATCAACGCATACCAAAATGAAAATCTATCTGTTGATGCAGTCAAATCTGGAAGCTTTGCATATGAATTAGTACTAAAGG
Source organism: Cupressus sempervirens (assembly GCA_028749045.1). Lineage (NCBI taxonomy): Eukaryota > Viridiplantae > Streptophyta > Pinopsida > Cupressales > Cupressaceae > Cupressus > Cupressus sempervirens. The sequence goes on along the minus strand of CM053787.1, from coordinate 545,260,073 downwards.
TACATTACAATTCATTTAAGTTCTATTGTCTTTGGCATTTTTTGTCAAAGAGGGAGAGATTTACTTTACTGTCATATCTTTCTGAAATTTGTGTGAAAAAGAAAGTTCTTATGTAATTCCTTCACAGAGGGAGATTACTGAAAGAGGGAGAGTCTATCATCTTAGAGGGAGAATTGTTTTGATAACACATTGTGCTAATAAGGACTTGTTTTCAAATTTCATTCTGCTATGACATGTTGTGTTGCCATCAATGCCAAAGAGGGAGATTGTTGGATACAATTGATAATTGCATGATTGTCTTTGATGTTACACAAATGTCATATCATTCATCAGACAGTGTTAATCGAGCTCACTCGGTCATCGAAGAAAAGTAGCAGACAGTGTTAATCGAGCTCACTCGGTCATCGAAGAAAAGTAGCAGACAGTGTTAACCGAGCTCACTCGGTCATCGAAGAAAAGTAGCAGACAGTGTTAACCAAGCTCACTCGATCATCGAAGAAAAGTAGCAGACAGTGTTAACCGAGCTCACTCGGTCATCGAAGAAAAGTAGCAGACAGTGTTAACCGAGCTCACTCGATCATCAAAGGAAAGTCAGAGAAATCGGTGTTTACCGAGTTAAGTCGGTCAGTGAAGGATTTCACGAAATTCTCTGTATTAACCGAGCTCAGTCGGTTAACACAGGAATTATTTTCTATGCAGTATTTACCGAGTTAAGTCGGTCAGCGAAGGATTTCTCGAAGGTTAAGTAATTAAATTTAATTACTTTATGTAATGTATGAAGCCGACTCATAGCACAATTATTTATAATTGTAACTTGTATTTGAGCCGACTCGATAATCTGAAAGGTATATATGAAGGATCAAGTTGCGAATTCAAGCATGGAAGTATGAATGTGAAAAAGCTAGCAGATATGATTGAATATCTAATATGCGAGTTATAAGGAAGGTCAGAGCAAATTTCTGAAGGATCAGAGATGCAGAGTTGCATTTGATCAGAGAGGATCTAGAGGAACAGAACAGAGATCTGTATCAGCAAAGATAAGTTGTATTTATTTCAGATCACTCATTGTTACTTTCTAACAATTGTAACAGTGTTCTCAAATCTCTTAACAGAGTGGGTTTAACAGCCTTTTGTAAAATCCTCTAACAAGGTGGCAATTCAGTTGAATTGATCTAAAGACCTCTAGCAAGGCCACTCCTAGCAGGGTGATTAAATCCTCTAACAAGGTCGCACCTAACAGTGTGTTTTGTAACCTTTAACAAGGTTGGCTCCTAACAGGGCTCACTTCAGAAGAGTGAAAAACAGTAACTAGTTACATTGGTGGTTTTTCCCATATTGGGTTTCCACGTTAAATCTGGTGTCTCTTGTCTCTTGTTTCTTGTATTTTCAGTTTGATTATATGAGTATCAGCAATGAGTATTTCCTTTGACATCTTAAGGGACTTGTGGGAAAAAATTTTGTAGTAACTGATTCACCCCTCCCCTCTCAGTTACTCCATTCTCATTTCCAACATCCTATTGTACCAATATGTGCCCTCAGTGCACCTCCCCTGATTACATCCTTCTTTTCTTTATATTCATTCTCTAATTCTAGTAGATTCATTTGCACATGGTAATCCGATAATGGTTCCAGGTGAAAAACCTCTCTAATTTCTTCAGGAGTAATCAAGACCAGAGGCACACCATCCTTTCTTCTTACAACCCTAATGGCTTGGTCATAATTCTTAGCAATGGCTTCAAGAAAATCATAATCCATGAAAACACTTAGGACTACTAACTTTCCCAAATCAAAATTAAAAACATTAGCATGTGGGGCAAACAACTTCCTTTCTGAAAACCACTTTTTAAATAGGATAAGACCAGTTTGAGTAGTTGTTTAATCCCTTACCCAATTCCCCTTGTCATACAAGCCATCCACAATTTTAAGCCTAGGGTTTAAGGAAATCAAATTTTTAACTTGTGTAGGCTCTACAGTAGACTATGGGAGTAATTCTAATAAATCATCATTGACATTCCTATCCATATAGTTAATTTACCTAGAAAATGGCTTCTTAGGAGGCATTTTGACAATATTGAGAGAACTAGAATGCCACAGAGGTTATAGTATGAGTACTTACTTGACTTGCTGAACTTGTTCTTCTCTAAACCTCTGTAATTGATCTTGAACAACTCAGGAATAGTTTTCATGTTCTTACCAAGCTTAACACGACGAAATCAATAGGCTCTTGTGCTTAGAAAATCTGCAATCTTTGTTTGCGTAGGACTGGAATTAATGAAAATCTCTTGTATTATACTCTATTTTTTCCACACGTGAAGCTTTCATTTATCATAAATGCATAGGACAGAAAAATAGAGTGGTGTCGCATTTCCTTTTTTAAACTTGTGCCATTGATCCATGAAAAATCCTATGACCTGGGGATGACAACTAGGCTGACTCAACTTTCTTCTTAACACATTAGCAATCAAACCAATGAAATACCTCCATCTATACCTTTCCTTAGCTGGTGCTTCAAATTGGGCCCACAGATGACCACGAACACATGTCATCAACTTGCTAACTCGTTATACATAACTCTCGAGCACCTTTCCACAAAAAGCTAGAGATAACCACTAATCTTACTTTAATCGTGTGGCAGATAATTGAAACAACCTTTAAGAACACAATGGTGCATCCCTTGCTTGTTAACTCGCTATACTTATTTATTGCACATCTCCTCATAGCGAGTTAACAAGTGTCATAGATCTAGATTTGATCTTGCGGTCAGCAATTTATCGCAACAGTGGTGGGCCACCACTCGCCAACTCGCTATACATAACTTCCAAGCACTTCTTCATAGCGATCTAACGATGGCCTTTGATCCTAGCTCGATTTCATGAAAAAAAATCTTTGTACTTTATACACAGGAAGTGGATCCATGATACCACTGTCGCTGAGCTGGCTCAACATGCTGGCACATATATATATATTTTTTTTAAATCTCTTGATTACATCACATGTCTTGGGCCTCGCCATGTTTATGAATTTCATGTGGGTCGCTATGTCGCTACCGAAAAAAAAAAACAACAATTTGGCTAGCGACATGGCGAGCTTTGATGAATCAAAGTTTTTCGGCTCAAAGATATTTCAATAGGATGCCACCATGTAATTTGATCTGCACAGCTCAACCTTATCACGTCACTCATTCAGGGCCCACCTTTGAGGATTTTTTAGTTACATTACCATTTTTTGAGCAATCGCTATATCGTTGCTGGCATAAAAACCACAAATTCGGCTAGCAATATGGCGATTTTTGGTAAGCACTTTAAAAACAACACCCGAAAAAAGGAACTACAAAAGATAATAACTTGTAGAGGGACAAAAGTGAAATATGCAGTATATCTTCCTCGGGATCCTCAAAATTACTTCTAATCTCATAAAGACGTCATCTTTGAAAAATTTGAGCATTCGCTATATCGCCACCGACAAGTCGTAAGTGTTTTCAGTTAGCGACTTGGCGAATTGCTAGATAAAATTAAACTCCGGTGACACCACTTGCAAATATTTCCACGTGCCTTTCTTCTTGAAATTGATTGGTCTGAGACATAGTACATGGTCAATAGATCTTCCTGCCAACACATTTCACAGCACCGAATTCCACTTTTTAATATCACACATAATTCTTTGATGGTCGCTACCTTGCTATGCGTAACATACGAGCATCTTGCCATAGCGAACATGCAACAACCCTAAATTCAAATCAGATTAGACAGCAAGATTAAAACTCCTTTTTCAAAAGACTTAACAACAATGATCAAGCAGGCGAAAAAAGAATATTCGCTCCTTGTTGTTTGGTTTTTCTTTTTTTTTTTTTAAATTTTCACGCTAGGAAAAACCTAAGGCTTTTCATAGATTTTTCAAAGGTATCAAAATATACTATGCCAAAACCTAAAGCCCTATGACTTATTAGAAACTTCTCTTCTGATTTTTTTTATGATCCTAAGAAAATTTGATTCGCAAAAAATCAAACCAACATATTTGATGTACTCATTAAAAGATACTTTGTCCTCAATTGAGGGATCATTTTTGTACAATTTAATGTGAATAGCACACAAATTGTACTACACATTTATCTACTAGATGTTGGGTATGTTGATTTGACGTAATAAATTTCTTAGAAGATATAGAAACTTACTGACTATAAACAATAGGTATGTTCTTAGGAAAAAAACCCATACTCATTGTAAACAACAGGTATGAACTTGATGCATATTTCATGAGTTGTGGTTCATAAAACCCCATACTCATCAGCTTGAATTGTTTGTTTAATACCCAATGCATTGAGGTGATGCTTACAATTTGAATTCATAACAACTATTTCTCATCAACTTAAATTGTTTGTTTAGTACCCATTCCATTGACGTGACACTTACAAGGTTGAAGTATTGCAACTTCCTAGAAGGTCTGCCTACTCAATTCCATGATGATCCAACTTTCCTTAATCCTTGGGAGAATGATGCAGGAGCATCAAGGTCAAGGTTGAAGGCATGAGAAGACATTAATGTCTCAAAATAACCAACATGACCATATTAGAATAGTTGATGTAATAAGACCCTGTGAAAGTCCTTTTTGATATGTTTGTAATCATTTTAGTTACATTTGACAACATTAATTAACAAAAACCATATGTGCAAATATAAACATTAATCACAACATGTCCAATTTATTTGTAGGTATATTTTCCTGTGAAGAAAGACCATGTTTGACAATATGAACCCAGAACAAAATAATGAGACAATAGCTGCATTGTGGGCTCAGTTCTGAAGAAAACCTGATAAATATTATTGTCCTTACAAAAAGTGTAAGGGCTTAAAGAATCGAAGAATTCTAATCACAATAGCCCAAAGTCATTGTAGGCAATATGGTCATGTTGAAGGGGGCCATGATTTTTGTCCATTGCTGAATGTGGATTTCCTACTAGAGGAACATGGAGGTGTGAATATCCAAGCTGAGGATAACACTCCCATGAAAGAAGATGATAATGTGCCAGAGGATATGATTGAAGAAGATGGTATTGAGGAAAGTGATGAAGAGGCTCACAATGATGGTACTAGCGAATCTGATAATAATGATGAAGATGGTCTTGATATACCTTTACTTGAGAAGGCACACGAGCCCTTATACAAAAGCTCCCAAACAACTCTACTGTTGGCTATAGTGTTGTTGGTGAACTTAAACGTTATGAATAGTATATCCAATGTAGCAATGTCACATATGCTAAGGTATGTCATTTTTGTCATCTTGAATGTTAGCATACAATTACTATTCATTATATTAACAATGCATATTTGTTGTTGTAGGTTGATTAGTGAATTTTTGTTACCACCATCAAATATTTTAGCTCATTCGTACCGAGAATTATCTAACATTATGGATCAGATTGGAATGAATTATTAGACAATAAATGCATGTCCCAATTATCACATTCTATATCATAAACAATATGAATTTGCAACAGAATGCCCTAATTGTCATGTTGGTAGATATCAGTCAGATCAAATAACAAAAAAAGTGCCTCACAAGGTTTTTTGGTACATTCTCATTATTCCACGTCTTGAATAGTTATTTAGGTGCACTAGCTTGGCACAATTTATGGATTACCATTCAAGCAATAGAAGTCAGCATGACATTATGTAAATGCTTGGCAATGGTTCTGTATTTAAAGAGATAGAAGAAACATGGTCACACTTTAAAGAAGAACCTCGTAATTTGAAACTTTCATTGGTGGTGGATGGTGTCAATCCATATGGAGATATGAGATCTGTTTACTTAGTATGGCCTATTTTTTTTATTAACAATAACATTCCTCCTTGGATGTCCATAAAGAGGGAGCACATAATGTCGTCAATGATTGTGCCAGGTTTTTTTTACTTTATAGTTATCTAAATTAATTTATAAATAGTGCATGAAAATAGTTATAATAATTATGTAATGTTTATGTTCATTCAATTGCTAGGTAAATACCAAGTTAAAGATATGAACATGTATATTGAGCCCCTAATTGACAAGTTGTTGAAGTTATGGAATGGCATCACTATGTATGACATCTCTAGACCGATAGGACATTGACAATTTCAATTCCATGCAATGCTTGTATGGACAATACATGATGCCCCTGGGCTAACTCATTTTTGCAGTATGTTATATTGTTAATATTACATATTTTTGGTATGTTATAGTTGTTACACATTACTATCGAATGCTTAAGTTATGCATGATCATTGTACATGATCCAATTATACATGATCTTTTAGGTCTTCAGACAAAAGGAAAATTTGCATGTCCAATTTGTGGTCTGAAGATGAAATGATCATTCAAGAAGTTTAGAAAAGTAGGTGTTTGATGAGTTTAGACACTTTCTCCACCATAATCATAAGTATCGAATTGCCAAAAAACATCTTTTCAATGGGAAAGAAGAGACATCATCAAGGTCACAAAGAATGACACCTCATTTATGGAAGTTGGAATACGATCGACTAAATCGTCGAGGTAATGTCCAATTGGTCATTCGAAGTTTACAATTTTTATTTTGATATTGTCTTATATTTACTAATGTTGTAATCGATACTTGTGAAGTTCATCAAGGCATCAATGTCCAACTTCCTAAAGGAATGAAAAGTTATCCTACTCAATTTAGTAGGTTACCATACTACAAGGATCTCTCAATCGCGCATTTGTTTGATGCTATGCATATTGAAAAGAATGTAACAGAGACACTATGGAAAATGTTGGATGGAAGGCATGATAGAGAACAAATTTCTAAAATTTTTACTGACATTCATGAATCTAATCATGCACTAAAAGTCTTCATTGAATTGAATAGGAATGAGACCGCATAAATACAAGTGCCCTTCCTTGGTTATTAACGGAGCAACAAAGTGATGCATTAAAAGAAGTCATAAAAAAACAAAATTTTCAACAGGATTTGCTGCAAATATAAGCACTCTTATATCAAGGAAAGGTTATTTTGGGCCAAGGTTGAAGACACATGATTGGAATACCTTCCTCAAGGTAAGTCATGTTTTCTATTTACAGTATATTTGTAAGATTGAATGTAGTACCAGTTGCATTATTTAATAATATATTGAAATGATCATTTTTTAATGATTGCAGTTCATCCTACCTCTATCCCTTCCACAACAGTATGACAACAATATTAAATAAGTTATATATGATCTTGGAAAATACATGAGGTTAGAAGAGTGTTTTTTCTTAGATTTGTAGCTTTTTATTTGAAATCTATTGTATAATTTTATTTGAAATCTCCTCTATGTGTTTTTGCATGTTGAATCTCTTTTAGGTGGTTATCATCTAAAGAAATTGATAAAAAAGACATAAAATATTGGAAGAGAAATATTCCATAGCTTATGTGTGAAATGCAAAAGTATTTACCTCCAACGTTTTTCAATACTCAAGAACACTACCTCATACATCAAGTTGAGGAGATTTAATTGTGTGGACCTGTACAAGCTAGATCAATGTGGATGGTTGAGAGGCACTTGAAATTTATGAAGGGCTTGGTTTGACAAAGAGCACGTCCTGAGGGTTCTATGATAGAGGGATATATGATATACCAGACCATGTTGTATATCAATGAATATCTTCCAAAGTTTGCAGCAGGTATCCATGTAAATCGCATTTGGGATCCCAACTGTAATGACAAATTCAAAGGGGAGTACCTGACGGGGAAAGGTAGATTGAGGAAGGTGACAAGTAATTATAAGTTTTTTTTTGTAATTTAACAATTTTTATCCATCATCAATATATATAAGTTGTTTCTAACTGGTGTAATTATCTTCTTTATAGTTGGTCATGAGTGGGATGCACTACACTTGTACATTGCAAACAATCTTGATTGGATGATAGTGTGGATTGAATAGTCTCAAGAAAATGGCTGCTCATTAAGATGGGATGGTGTTGCATTTTTGGTTAAAGAAGCTCATCGTAATGGAGATCCCAATGTTACGCCAATTGTGCTTGGTCTAATATATGGCTCAAGAGATACAAAGGTATACATAAGATTACTAATCATGAGACATAAGTTTAATATCAACTCACAGATCAATGAGAAGATTTTTGACATGTTTGAATAATTTTAGGCCAAACACCACAAAGCTATGTACTACCATGGCTATAAATTCTGCACAAAAAAGTTAGATGAAATAAAGAAAATGTGTGATTCCGGGATAAGTGCTATCTTCGCGGTCACAAATATTTATCTAGAATTGACATACATCCTCAACAATCTAAAAATCAATACTATGGCATTTTGGATGATATACTTGAGTGCAATTTTGATTCATTCAAAATAGTTCTATTTGTCATCAAATGGTTTAGGTTACGATTGAATCAAAATGATCTTGATAGGACTATTATTGAACACGACAGTAGATTTACTATGATTAATACAAGGTCATTTGAGCCATTCGGAGATGAGCCCTATGTATTTCCAAGTCAATGCGAGCAAGTTTTTTACTTTGGTGTTCCAGACAAACTAGGTTGGTCATTAGTTGTTATACATGACCCAAGAGGAAGGCCAATAAAGTATAATGTGATCGAAGAAGAAGATATTGAAGAAGCACAAGAGGAAGTAAATGATTATCAGGAATGACAGTTACCCAATGATGAAGAAGAAGAGGATGGTGATGATTTTGGTCATGCTAACGGTAATGGTGATAATGATGATGATGATACTGATGACGATCATGATCATGGTGATGATCATGGTGATGATGGCCATGATGATGATAGTGATCAAGAGGATGATGATGGTGATGAAGATGGTGGTGGTGATGACGACGATCAATGTGACAAGTTCGATGATGATGATGATGACATGGATTAAGATCATGATGATCAATGAAATCTTTAGATACGATCAATGTCAACTATGATAGGGTCTTGTATGACCAAATATTTCTTTCCAAACCATATGTGCACATATAAATATTAAGTAGAACATGTCAAATTTTTTTTAGATATAAACATTAGTTACGCTAAATTTTTAACTTAAGACAAATGATTTACATATACAATCTACTTTATTATTAATATTTTTTTTAGTAAGTCTATTACTTTAATTTTGCTGCTGATTTCTAAGACTTACTAATTTTTTTCACAAGGCAATATGGATGCACCATCTCAGACACCTTCAATAGAGGTAAACATTAATTATTGTAAATTTTAATGTTAATATAGAAAAAAATGTCCTATTATTATGTTCTTTTCTTTATGGTTTTGGAGTTATTTTGATGAAAGTATATGAATATTTCATGTCACAAATGATAGGAAAAAGCTACAATGATCCCTGATCAAATGCAATCTAAAATACGGGCATCATATCTACATGACATTGGCCTTAGTACTGAATATGTATTCATCACCCAACAAATTACGCAAAGATACACTAATGAGCTTGTTAGAATTATCATCAAGGGTGACAGAAGTGAGGAGAAAGAGGCACTGAGAATAGAATTGGACTGCAGAATCTAATCTTTGAAAGTAAGCAGTAATAGAAGTTTAATAGATATTAATATTTTATAGTATCTTATGGATCATGATCTCTAATTTTATGTGTTCTTGTATAGACATGTGTGCCAGTTGTGAGGTCACATGGTGAACATGGTCAGGATTGTTGCGTAGTACCTTCGTATAAGTAACACTTTGTTTGTTTTGATCAACATTATAACACTTACCTTTTTTTTGTGGATGTTTCTCACTAGTATCACATTTGATATTTATCCATTGCAAATGTCTTTACTAACAATATTCTATTCTTCAGCTCATGATGAAGTGCAGACTCATCCTTTAGTTGGCGATCCACTATTGTCTGTTGCATTGTTGGCAACAAGGACCATGCAAACATCATTGTCGATGCCCAGTAGAACTGGTAAAACCTTGTTTTTCTATATTTTGTAATGTGTTATATTTTTTAATGTCTTTCTAGAAGTTGATGAACAATGAAGTAGCATATTAGTGCTTAAATGATGTCTACAAAAGCTTGCATACACACAAACACATGCATACACACACCAAACATACATACATACATACATATATATAGCCACACATAGAGAGACATGGACATAAGCAGGGAGGTAGACCAACAAAGAGCAGTACTAAAATTTTCATTTAATTGTATGATGTTTTAGTTGATAGAGCAATAGAGAGTAGTACTACTGAAGCTGATCCATTTCCTGGAGCAGTTCATGTGATTAGTACTAGTTCATATGGAGGGACATTGTTGCTTAATAAGAAAACTATGTTTCCATTAAGAGAATGAAAGCTTCCAAGTGCTTTGAAATTGATATTATTTAAAGTGTCAATTTAGTTTACTTTTACATTACTCAATTTGGACTGATAAATCCTTTATGTTTTTGAAGGTAATAATGCTTTCTTTGAACATCTTTTTCATATGACATTGAGACTATTTAGACCCACCATACATAAAAGGTACGTAGTTTCATATCATTGCTACATAATTTTTGTTTTCTTCTATTTATTGTAATATATTAAAGTTATTAATCTAACAATCTATTTGTTTTTAAAAAGGTGGAATTTACAAGCTGTGGAATTAAAAAATTAGCTGATTGCATCCTTTGAGGAAAAATTTGGGAAAACGTTTTTGACACTGGCCTACTTCTGAAAATAGCACCAAAGCATATAAAGACTATGAGGGATCAATATAGAAGGGCTCTTAAGGATAACCCAAAGTATGACCGTCCTCCTATGATTCCACAGATGGAGTAGAATGAAATAATAGAAAATGCAAAGGAGAAAAGGCTACGTGAAGACAGAGATAATGAAGTAGCACAAGGCAAAAAGAGGTATGTCATTATAGTATTAAGTACATTGTAATCGTGCACTAATTATTGATATTTGTAAATATATAATCTAAGATTTTTGAAATTGTTCATAGATTGCAGGACACATCCGTGGCTACAAAAGCGAGAATAGAAAAGGTTGGCCAACACAAACTTGGCTCTAGTGGCTATATGAATCTGCAGTCTCAAGTTGTAAGTAGAGCAATGAATTTTTAATTTTTTTTTTAATATAATGTTGCAAATAGTTTTGTTTAATGAAACCATACATGGAAAATTGACGTTATCAAGAAAAAAACATAGGGCACAAATTTCAATGTGGAGGTCACAGATGAAGATAGAAAAATTGCCTTGAAGGAAGGCTATAAAGTTTTGGTTGCATGCCTATGTGAAGAATCTGTAAGCCTTGCCCAACAATCCAATGCACCAAATGATATCTCATAGATAAATTGGTCAGATGAAAAGTAAATGAAATTAAATAGTTGAGAAGATTATTTTTTGGTATTAGTTTTAAATGTAAATTGACAACATAACAATGTGCATAACATTTTACTGCAGCCTTCATATCCTACCATAGAACCTACTCCTGACGAAGGCCATGATGTGCATTATAGTGGTGGAGGTATTAATTTTCTATTGGAAATTAATTATGCAATTATGAATATAATTTAACATCTTCAATTGGAATTTGACGTGTATCCTTTTTTTGAATATTTCAGAGCATGTTGAACATCATGCTGAAGTAGTGGACCATGTTCCAAGTGTTCAACATGTTGATGCGGTGGTAGATCAAAATGTTAATGTAGATGATGTGGCATTGTCAGGTAAGGAAAAATGCATTTTATGTTGTACTCGTACTTAATTAAAAACTTGTAACAGTTAGAAAAAGAAAAAGAGTATGCCAATTTATCGCATTCACTTGTTCTTGCAACAGAGCCCCCTTTAGTGCAGCAACCTCCTGCTCCTCCAAAATGAAGGAGCCATCGTAATTTGACATTACACATGCCAAAAGAGGAGGAGAATGAAGCAGATATGGATGCTCCTATGAGCACTTTTCTTAAGAGAGCTCAGAAAAACAAAAAAAAAAGAAATGATGTTTTAAAAATCTTCTTTGATAAACCTTGTTGGATAATGAAAGAACTTTGTTTTAAGTAATTTTGTATGAATGATGCATATTAATAGCAATTTTTAGTTTATGTTAATGAATATTGTTATGTGTTAATGAAGTTTTGATTAGTATTGTGTATTAATGAATTTTATATCATATTAACGAATGTTATGTGATTGTATTGATTGAATGTTATAGTTCATAAATGGATGAATGAATGAATGAAGTATGTAATTAAATGATAATGGGTACTTTAGATTGGTGTTGGGGGGGGGGGGGTGGGTGTGAGGCCAGATAAGCTTCCACCTTCATGTGGTTGGCCTTGTTAAGTAGAGAATATTATAGTATTCTTGAAACCAAGTGAAGCTCAAATTTTTTAAGTCTTCAAACACACATCCCAATTCTCTTTAACAAGACTAAAGTTTTTTCGCTTGTAATAGTCTCATTGTAGTCATATTTTGGTTCCTTGAACATATAGTTCTTGCTTAGTTTAAATCCAAATTATTAGATATTTGTCCACATTGGAGTTAGTTTGGCATAGAAACCTGCATATTTTATTATATATATTTAGTCAACTGAAAGCAATGTAGAAAGCATTCACATAGTTGATGTCTAACAAAAGAATACAAGATGCATATACTATTTAGCATGGAAATCCTTGTAGGTGAATTGTTTGTGTATGTACACACACACACATGTATGTATGTATGTATATAACTTCAAAAAAATGTGTAGACTCAATTAGCAAGAGACACAACCTCAAATCCTGCAATGCAGAAGGAACTAACCTTTGAAATCCAAAGTGTTTATAATGTAGGTAGATTTGCCTTAGATCTCCTTCGAGGTCTTCAACAAATCTGCCTTGTACTTATGAATAATCCACCAAGATTTGAAATAGTTTTTTTCAATAAATGCTCTAAACTTGGAATATACCTCCATAAAAATTCTGCCTTAGATCTGCTCATCATATTCAAAATAACCCTTCATATGTCTATTCACTTAGGTCTGATTTAGGTCTTCCACAAATTTGGCTTATCATTATGCTCTTGAATCTCTTAAAATTTTCTTTGTATTCAAATGATATTTAATGAATTGATTGATACCAATTTCCTCATACTTGAATCCAAATATCATTATCATTGTCAAACATAACACAGACATAAAATCATTTTGGTTATTCACTTGTTATACACGTTAGTCTTATCTTTTTTGTTTTCACAAGTCATGCACTTATGCATCTTTGGGATATCCACAAGCTATTAGAGATGTTTGGATGGTTCATGTCCTTATTTTTTTGTGTTGTTTGTAGGGTTTTTGCCATGAAGTCTAAGGATAGACATGTTGGATGTTTGTGATAGACATGTCCACCTATAAGAAAAGTATCAAATGTAGAAAAAATGCAAAAAAAAGCTTGTAAGGGTTTTACGTGTCTTTAGGCCTAGTACAGCTTGTAAGGGTTTTAGGTGTCTTTGGAAGGGTTAGTGAAGTTATAAAACCTTTGAAAAGGTTAGTGAAATATATTAAAAGCATATATGATTGTAAGTTGTCGAAGTTGACACTTTGTGTCAACTTAGACAACAAATTTCAGTTTATAACTAATTGGTAATAGTCAGATAGTTAGACAGCAGTGGTTGTTTACTATTGTTTGGTTATTTAGAAGGGATTTGTCAAGTGTTTGGGGGAGAAGTAGAGTTGGTGTGGTGAGACAAGGAATTGTGAAAAAAGTTTAATCAATAAAATAATCCTGTTCTCTGCAATTCAGTATCTGTCCCATGGAACAGTGAGTTCCTATGATGTATCAAATGCATTTTGACTAATATTTAATGTTAGAACATTTTATTATTTTAGAAAATTTTATTATTATTTTTATCTTGTCCACGCATTCTTTTAATTTTCATTTCGGGTTGAGTAAGGAATAATAGACTGGTGCATTCAAACCAGTGACTGGTTAGGCACGGTCAACTGTACTTATTCTGAAGTTTCCAATGTAGATTCTCTCCTACCACCTGTAGTCACTATGATTGGTGGGAGACAATGAGGTTGTGATAATTTATTTGTACTATATTAACCAAATGTAGGAGAGTGGGAAAACTTGGTGTAAGTGTAGTGTTGGATGGTAATTGTTGATGGAGGTTTAGCCTGGATTAGACACCAGTCTAATAGACAGTGGATCATTTCATGTTTGAAGATGTTTGGGGGGTGAATCCTTCATGTTTGGGGGGTGTCTCTGTTACCAAAAATGAGACAGTAGAGCACTACTAGTGTTATGATGGGAAAAATATGTCTTTCATTGTGATAGACTATTTCTAAGTCATCTGTGTTGTTTCTTGCTATTGTCAAGCAGTCTTTGTTTTCCTTAAGACCATGAAAAAAATTATCTACCATTTTTGCTAATGATAAAATTTTGACTTGAACAATGATAAATTTTATTATTAATCATTATAATGGAACAGCTTTTGACTTGTTCAAAAATTTTAGTCAAAGGTGTTGGAATTGATAGTGAACCCCAAGCTCCTAGAAATCACCTGCAACCAAAATGCATGTTACATCTGTGTCTGAGAGAGAATATGATCCAAAAAGCATGCCTACTTTGGTGATTTGGCTATTATTGCAGCACTACAAAGTGTCTTATAGTTTTTCTCATTTTCTTAAATAATAGGCAATTAGTTCATGATTTCATCATATCTTATAGTGGAACAACTCCAAGAATCTTGGGTAAATTGCTTGCTATAAGAATTTCTTGTATAGGACACTCAATAATGTGGGCTAAGTGGTGGGCACAAAGAGGAACAAGAAAGGATCTCTACAAGTACACAGTGCAGTAGAATTCAAAAATGAAATTGAAGTGCTCTCATGTATTCATTATAAGAATCTAGTCAAGCAAATTGGCTTTCATCTCCATTCGTGATGGAACTTATAATGATGCATATCCACAACAATCTTTAACTTCCAGCAAACAAGTTAAACCTGAAGTTAAGTTGTTTGAAGAACTGGTTGACTTTGCCAAGGAAAAAATTAAAACTTCACCTAGTAAAAGCAAAAGTTTTTAAAAATTAGAGGTTGTTCTTTGGGATGGTTTGTACTACATATCTTCAAGTAGCTTGCTACAAGTGATTGTTTAGGTGTAGCATCAATTTTATTGAAGCCACTATATAGTCTTTTGTTCAATTGATGTTTAGTATTCATTATGTGTTATATTATTCCTAGTGCACTACAATTTAATTGATTTCTTGTTACTTTTTTTTTCTGATATGAAATTCTTTTTGAGGATTTGTATATTGAAACAAACTTATGCTCTTACCTAGAAGGTAAACGATTTTAGTAACAGTGCCAAAAGATATATATATATATATATATATATATATATATATTGCAATGTATTGTTGATGCTCAAGTAGTGTGTGAGTTGTTGGTGTTTCAAACTGCTGAAACTATCAAGCAACAAAATGCTTAATATCATAGTGAAATGACTCACACAATCTAGGGATTAGCCAATTCCCAATATCAACTATATGAATGAATCACTATAATCCAACTTCAACAAAACCAAATGATGATTTCCTACTCTTCTAGCTCTACTAAACCAAGGTGGGTATACCTAGGGATAATTCTAATGCAACTGTGTATGAAATTATCTTAGTTTCATTCTGATTCGCATCTGTTACTCTCACATACATAAACAGCTCACTTCAATTCTTCAATGCTCTCAAACTTATACACAGCCCTTATCAGAAGATCTGGTCATAATTCTTTGAAAATTTATAAATATTCTTGGAAATAGCAGCTACCTAAGACTTAGGAATTAGATATAAATGAGTTGAGACCAGCATTTATAAGTCTTGAACATGATTGAAAATAATTTTGATTTTGTAAGATGATTTGATATGTAGCAGCAAAATTCATCCTTGTTTACTTCTGATTTATAGGACTAGTGCCTTATCCATTGGGCAAGAAATTGACTATTGGTGAGAGATCTAATTCAAATAACTTATATAAGAATTAATCAACTGCAACCACCCATCTCCATTCTTATGCAATATCCCTTTTATGAACTCATAAACCCTACTGATTTACTAAAGCATTTATATAATTGCTTGAATTAAAAGCAATAATAAAACCAACATATAACCCATCTAGACTGCATTCAGCCAAATAAACCTTATTTAAATGACTTCAAAGTAAACAAACCCATAAACTGGAGATAGAAATTGATGAGACAGATATAGTGTAAATACCCCTTTATAATATCCTTTTCAAATGACTAATACAATAACTGATAGAAAACCAATTGAATGCCCAGAATAGATTTCCATTTCTGTCATTTCAATTTGCTTATTAGAAAGTACAATGGAAGAAAACTTAAAACCTCTGCATACTATTGGACCGACTGAATATGTACTCTTCTTGAAAGAAACAAATAATTGCACAAGTCTCGAACCATCACAATGCCTTGAAAACTCATTTATATAGCATGAGTTACAATAAGCAAAGGGAAATTGTGATCTAACAAGTGTCCAAGGAACAAAGCATCATACAAAAGATAAAAACAATCACAATAGAATTCTAGGTGTATCAAATATTCCTTCAGGTAGGCCCATTCTAGTTTTTGTTGTGAATCATCAACTTCTGATTTGTGTCTCATTATTTTGGCTCCTCAGAATATGTGGATACCAAGCTGGCCAAAGAAGGATGATCTTGTGATACCTCCAAATCAGTTTTCTCCTGCGGGTTCTCACTGCTTTCACTCTAAGTAGGCATTATTACCTTTTCCCCTTCTTCTTCTTTCAGTTCTGCTATAGAGGTGTCAATAACCTACACCTCACTTTCTTGTTTCTCATCATCATCTGAACTGTCCTCCTCTAACTGTTGGTCCAACAGAAGATCTGCAATCCAAGTGTCAAATTGTATATCATCTGGCCAGCTAAACTGTAGGATATTATTTTTCTTTTTAAAAATATAACCAGCCTCCTTTTCAAAATCAACAAATTCCTTCTTCAAAGAATCAAAAAATAATTGGACTTTAACCAATTCCTCTGTCATGGTGGCCCACCAGACATGCCCCTTTTCATTAATAATTTTATTTATCCTTGTGCAGAAAAGGTCATCCAATTCTTTACTCCACTCTTCCTTATTTTTCAATTTCTTCTTTCTATCCAAGGCACAAGGAAATAGATCAAAATTTTTATTCTTGCACTTATTCAAATAAGAAACAATTTTCAGTTGCAAAGTAACTCTCCTGTTATCAAAATCTGACAGGTCATTAGCAATGTCATACAATTTTTCAACATGGTCATTGGAAGACTTTATAATTGAATAACATAGAAGGGTGATTTCCTTTTCCCTTCTTCCCCATTTATTAACAATAGGCTTCAGGGTATTATCATGAGTTTTCAATTCCTCCCATATATCCATTACTTTTACCAACTGATCAAAGAATAAGGGCCACTCAATTTTGTCCACTAAATACATTAGAGCCTTTCTAAGCTTATCCTCATACTACATATTTAACTCTACATGTAAGGCCCATAGTTTGCTCTTCTCTTCTTCAAATTCCTCAGTTGTATAATATTCAGGCCTTTGAGGTATGTCTGGTATCTCTACAAGGGGGGTGGATTTAAAAAGTTCCATTGGAGGACGGGGGTATGTTATTCTTGGCCTTGTGGATTTCCCCATTGCCTTGTTTTCAAGTTCAATTCTCCTTTTTACCTTCCTATTATAGGCCTCAAGAAGTGCTTCATATTTATTCTGTAACTCAGACATAACATGTTCCTCCTTCTTAGCAGTGGCCAACACAAACTTAGAAGAATCCACATTCTAATATGATGCCTGTACATGTGAAGTGTCAGCAACCCTTCTTACAAGTATATTTCCCATCAACCCAGACTCATCTGATTGTGATGGTGTGGCTCTAGATCCCTTTCTCAACGACCAACTGACCAATGCAGCTTTGATCTTCAATGAATGAAGTGCCTTGGAAGTCTCTTCTATTTGGATCTTGCAACTCCAATCTACTTGAAACAGAATTGAAAATTAATGCATCTACAATATCCCAACTGGGCAATAATAAAATGTTAGATGCCTTTATCATTTTCCTCCCCTCCTCAAGGCTTATATTTTGCAACTCCTTCATCATTTCTTATTTAATTTGGTTTTGCATGGAAGTTTCATCCATTTCTAGATGCTTTGTTTTCATCTTTTTATATTTCTCCTCAAAAACGTTCATGTTTGTCCTCCATGCAAACTACTGAAAAGCCCTTGATTTCACAAAATTGTCATTAGTCAAAAATTGATGACTTGCCTGCCCTAATACAGGGTCCAACTCCCTGCCTCTATAATCAGCTATTGTTAGATCCAAACTTGGGAGAGGAAGTTCTAGAGGGTTACCCTCATCTAATTCTACTTGAGTAATAAAAATATCTCCCTGTGATCCCATTTGTTCAACCTATTCACCAGTGAGCTGCTCTTCTCCAATCCTCAAAGGGGACTGGGTGGGTGAATATTCCTCATCTTGAGGCCTTTCTTCTATCATTACCTTTTGCCTCTTAGGACTAGGCTCTTCAGGTCTCTCCTCTTGGGCTATACTGGTATATCCTATTATTTGTTTGCCCTTGTCTATAAGAACCCTTTTATTCTGAATTATAGTATATCTAGGCCTCTTTTGTACAATTATTTTATCAGTTCTCACATTTGGAGAGAAAGCCAACCTCCTCATGACCTCTCTAGCCTTATCTAGATATGAATCAATAAAAAATTGTTTATTTTCATTCATGACCTCCATTATTCCAGGGAAGGTATTCATGAGCTTACTTATTTTGTTAGCCTCTATCATAGAATTATCCAAAGGATCATATTTATTATGAAAATAATGAATGAATTCTAAGACCCAAGAATAAACTCTCCATTTTTCCTTTTTAGTTTCCTGCTCCTGCAATGAGATTTCATTCCTTATAATATCCTCTGCATAATAAGAATCGTCCTTGACCTGTCCCAACTTGATTCTATGCCTCAACATCTGATTGAAAAATCCCTTAGAATCACAAAAATGGGGATGAGAGATACCCATCATATACTGCTCCAAAATTTTATGCAAAAAGAACCATCCCCCTTTTGTAATCACAAACTAATGGGCCATTGTGCATGTAGGGAAAATTAACCCTAATTTCCTTTTCAACAAAAATATTTCTTCCACTCCCCCTAACTACCATAAAACTTCAGCCATTCCCACCTTCAAAGGAACTTGGTAAGGAAAAACATGAGGGTTCCCCTTGAAACCATAGATTCTAAAAACAATAGAAATAGGGTAGGGGATGATATCTCCCCAATTATGTGAAACTTTCAATTCATGGGGGTTACCCATAGGCTTGATGAGACTCATTAGTACCCTAGGGATTCTGGGATTGTCACTCAATATGAGGCATCTCAATTAAGCAGCAAAATATCTATCAAATCTAACAAAACTAGCATTACTTGCATCCCAGGTCATATCTGCACTCCACAACTGGATTGGCAGTATTTCCCCATTCTCCTCTCTGTTTAGTTCCATCTCATTACCAAAATATGTTACTCCTTTGAACAAAAACATATGCATTAATAGAGAGTAGTGACCAAAAGTTTTTTCCACCTTGCCCTTCGCAATCCCAACTAAACCAATGTGAATTTCTTCAGCCAAAAAGGAAGCAAAATCAAAAATAACATCTACATTGAAGGAAGCAATCTAAAACATCATGTACATGAAACCAATGGGCATAAGTTCTTGCTCATCTTCACCAAAAAATTGACATAAGGTCTTGTATATCTCTACAGCCTGGGAAGTAAAAAGACTCTTCTTAAAAGGCTCTCTAGAGGCTGCAGTAATTACTAGCAAAGTTATAATTTTACCAATATGTACCCTTAGTGCACCTCCCCTGATTACATCCTTCTTTTCTTTATATTCATTCTCTAATTCTAGCAGATTCATTTGCACATGGTAATCCGATAATGGTTCCAGGTGAAAAACCTCTCTAATTTCTTCAGGAGTAATCGAGACCAGAGGCACACCATCCTTTCTTCTTACAACCCTAATCGCTTGGTCATAATTCTTAGCAATGGCTTCAAGCAAATCATAATCCATGAAAACACTTGGGACTACTAACTTTCCCAAATCAAAATTACAAACATTAGCATGCGGGGCAAACAACTTCCTTTCTAAAAACCACTTTTTAAATAGGATAAGACCAGTTTGAGTAGTTGTTTCATCCCTAACCCAGTTCCCCTTGTCATATAGGCCATTCGCAATTTTAAGCCTAAGGTTTAAGGAAATTAACTTTTTAACTTGTGCAGGCTATAGAGTAGATTCTAGGAGTAATTCTAATAAATCATCGTGGACATTCCTATCCATATAATTAATTTTCCCAGAGAATGGTTTCTTAGGAGGCATTTTTATAGTATTGAGAGAATTGGAATGCCACAGATGTTATAATATGAGTACTTACTTGACTTGTTGAACTTATTCTTCTCTGAACTTCTAAAATTTCTCTCGAATGACAGAAGAATAGTTTCACATCTTTACCAAGCTTAACATGACACAATCAATCAGGCTCTTATGCTCAAAAAATTTGCAATCTCTGTTCACATGGGACTAGAATTAATGAAAATCTCTGTGTTATATTCTATTTCTCCCACACACGAAGCTTTTACTTATCATAAATGTGCCAAACAAAAAAATAGAGTGGCATCACACTTTCTCTTTTAAACTTGTGTCATTGATCCTTGAAAAATCCTATGATCTGGGAATGAAAACTAAGCTAACTCGGCTTTCTTCTTAACACATTAGCAGTCAAGCCAAAAAAACACCTCCACCTGTACCTTTCCTTCAAGGTTGGCACTTCAAACCGGGCCCATGGATAACTACAGACACATGTCATCAACTCGCTAACTCGTTATACATAATTCTCGAGCACCTTTCCACAGCGAGCTAGCGATGATCACTGATCTTACTTTAATCATGTGGTAGACAATTGAAACAACCTTTAAGAACACGATGGTGGGTCCATTTCTCGTTAACTCACTATGCCTAATTTTTGCACATCTCTTTATAGCGAGTCAACGACTGTCATCGATCCAGACTTGATCTTCTAGATAGCAATTTTACTTAAACAGTGGTGGGCCACACTCGCTAACTCGCTATACTTAACTTTCGAGCACTTCTTCATAGTGAGTCAACGCTACCCTTTGATCCTATCTCGATCTCACGATTAGAATTCTTCGTACCTAGTACACGGGAAGTGGGTCCATGATATCGTTGTCGCTGAGCTAGCTCAACATGCTGGCACATATATATATATTCTAATCTCTACATGAAATCACATGTCTTGGGCCTCGCCATGTCTGTGACTTTCAAGTGGGTCGCTATATCACTACCGGCATAAAAACCAACAATTTGACTAGCAATATGGTGAGTTCCGATGAATCAAAATAAGTGTGCAGATTTGTGTATTAATTTAGTCCATTCTCTTTGTAATGTTTCATGTTTTAGTTTCAATTTTTTTATAAATTATAATAAATATTTAGCATCTAAGATAAAATTAATTTAATTAAATAATGAGAATATGCAATAATTAGTAGTGTAATGATAAAAATGATTTTTAATTTATCTTTATATTAATTTGAGCTACTCATTTTTTTATTATGTGAATAGTTATAAATGTTATAATTTGTGTATTTTTTTTTTTGTAAATTGATTAATTATATATATTTATTATATATATAAACATGTATATTATCTTAGTTTAATTTATTTTCTTATAGTATTTGAATATTAAATCAATTAAAATAATCTCTATTAGTAATCTGATATACGGTTCCTTACTCCTAACATTTTCTACTAACCATTCCTAAACTATACTATAACTATCCCTTACATCTTGCTTTACTTTCTACCACCCCTTATCTAATTTTACCACTAATTCCCTATCCACTAGCCATTAACCATTATATCCTTTAAAAAATAACAATATTTAAGCCAAATCTTTTGTTTACTACATTTTACTTTACTTATACATCTCCCCATACAAATAACCTTAATCCACTTAACGTCCCTATAATCCCAACTTGACGCCAACCTTCCCAGAATTCATGTGACATGGGGTCAAGTGAATCATTAATTTTTTTGTTTTGTGTTTGATGAAATTGAATCATTACCATAAAATACTTGAAAACTTCATCCTTAAAATCATTCACTACACATCCATCTCACAATCTATGCATGTAAACTAAAATACCAAATTAAGCATAACTATTCGTAGCTTGAAATTAAATAAACATTCACACATATGACAATGGATATGATTACCCAAAACCTCTCTAATGAGAAGGTAAAATTGGGGTGGGGATGACACCCATACATCTTCACTACTACATTTATAAAGTATATCCAATGAATGTTACAATGTTTGATCATGAAATATGATCTACCCTATTAAAGGTATGCCCTGTTAAAGGCTTACAAAGCCTATTACGTCTTACCCTATTAAAGAATTTCATGACCCTATTAGAAGTGTGCCTAGTAAGAGGACTTCAACTTACAATGAAGTAAGCACCCTATTCAAGGATTTATCTTAGCATGTTAGGACTACTCTGTTAAGAGATTTAAATGATTCACCTATTAAAATGTCTCAACAATTATCCTTAATTTTTTAGCACTCTACTACTTGATGTTAGATCACCTCTTTGCATGTATTCTTGATCCTTCTTTGATTAGATGTATCTCTTCTATCCTCTAACTCCTTTACTATGTTCTCCTCTAACATATTCTATAATTCATGTCTCTAGATCACAATTCCTTAGTCACACCTTGATTCTCTTTTTGCATGCACAAAATTCTCTCTCTACTCATCTCCTTACTTACATTCTATATCAGGGTTTACCCTCCTTATGAAGATCTTGGTGACTTATGGTTAGGTATAAATCAATAATTGTGATTCACCTATTGCTTAATCCTTCTCTTTTTTCTGATTGGTTACATGTGTTGCATTGGGATAATCAATCAAGATTCATTGTTATAATCTAGGATCTCAAAATATATCCTTAAGTTGGTTCCAAAATAATTTACATAGGATTTTTTGCCATTACAAACAACTATGTCAAAACTATATAACTCGACACTAGAAGTCCCTGATGCTCAACATCAACTACAACTTCAATGCCAGAACTCAACATCTGAATAACTCAACATCCTTTGATTACTCAGCTCTTGAATCACTAGACATCATCTATCTACTCGACACTTGAGTGGATTGGCACCAACTATTTACTCAACATACACTAAGAATCTCACTTGATATGCACTATCTGACATGTTATGCTCCAAATGTATTACTTGTTTGACATGAACTAATCTTGTAAATGACTTAAGTGTATAAACACTCATATGTCAAAACCAATTTGAGATCAACAATCTCCCCCTTTGACATGAGTGGAAAAAACACTTGGTCATGCATGAATATCTTTAACTTATAAGCATAACTTAGATAATCACCATCTTTACTCAGTATAATACAAAATTTCAAAATTTCAAAATTTTGCAAAACTTGACTTTATTATCATACCTCAAAATCTAATAAATCCCCTTGAGTTGATTATTATATCTTGAATCTTGAATCAATACTATTTCTAAGTAAATATGTATATGCTATACTTTGTTTATGTCTTTGACTCCCCCTTTATTTTGTCTCCCCCAAAACTGTATCTATTCATCACTTGGAGTCAATGTCACTAAAAAACTTATTATGCTCCCCCTTTCTTATTTCTCCTCCTATCTTATTACTCCCCCTTTTTGACACTTATGTCAAAGGGTTATAACTGAATAGTGTGTTTATCGAAAAAACATTTATGGATCTCAAGTATTAGCTTCAAAGCTACATCCCAATTATCACAACCTACCTCTAATGATTTGATTTGGATGTCCAAATTGGCAACAAGATAAACTAAGCCTTCTAGTATAGAAAGATGGGGATCTTTTTGCATTAGTGTCTCTACAAAGGCTAGCTCCTTGTGAAGTATTTCCATGTGTGGGGTCAACATGGATTGGATGCTAATCAGTGTGGCCCAAATATTTTCTTCTTGAGCATGCACTAGGTCAACCAATTGACCTTGGGAATTCATCAAATTCTTGAAGTGCTTCTAACTCTGAGCTAGAGAATTGGGTAGAGTAATACATGTTAGCTTCATTTTTGCCTCCAAATTGTCAATATGGAACTGTACTTCTTGTGTGAACAAATTTGTATCACACAAATTGGTCTAAAGTAAGAAAATATTCTCTAATATTTTATTTACACTTTTAGTCTTGGTTGCTAACTCAACCAAGACTAAAAGTGTAATAGAACTTGATACTTGTCATTTACCTTTCCTTGAAATTTTTTGTTAGACCATTCAAGTAGTTTGAAATTTGAATCTAGGTTTGCATCATTGATGTGTTCTATAATGAATACCAATTGTTCATGATAGGCTTGTCTTCTTCAGGTGCTGGCAGGCTTAATGCATCAATAAATATATTCTTGATGTCTTGCAATGCTTGCTTCTACCTATGCTCCCTTCTGAGTAGCTCTTGATGCTTTTTCCTTGCAAGTGCATCTTGTAGTATGCCCATTTGTTCAATTGTGATTGTTGCAAGGTCAATCTTTTTGCTAGGACAATCACTTCATCGAAGTTGACATCAATAAATGATGTAACCTCACCTACCTTGGATATACTAGACCTTGGTGATTATAATGGTGTCACTTCTATACTCGACCTTTGAAGTGCTTGACTTGGAAGAGTAGTAGTTGCTGGTAAGGTAACTAGTGTTTTTATAAATAATTTCTCCTAAGGCTTATTAGAAACAATAGTCCACCAAGATAACTGAGGGGGGGTGGGGGGGGTCGTGAATTAGTTATCTAATAATTAAAACACTTATTTTCTTTAAAAAAATTTAACCATTCAACCAAAGTAAATAGCAACAATAGAAAGATTCACATAAACAAATTCACTAAATATGTTCACTAGGGAAACCCTTGATCAGAGGGAAAACCCCAGTGGGAATGACGCCCACAAGATGATGTACTAATATAAATATTCCTTGTTAGAGTATAGACCTTGTTAGGAGTCTATTAAAACATTTAGTAAAATCAATCCCTGTTATGAGACTTTGAATCCTTGTTAGGAGATTCCAACCCCGTTAGGAGTTGTGCTAACCCCGTTAGGAGGTGTGGTACAATGTATGCAAGAAGATCCCATTGCCAAAACATGCAATTTCAACTACGAGAAGAGCTCATTGCTCAAACAAGTAATTTACTGTTATTTATCTTCCCTGCTTGTTCTTTCCTCTATCCTATCAACAAGACCAATTACTATTAGACCTTATAGACCAGGTCATAAACCTCAAATCCAAATACCAAACCTTGGATCACTTCAAAAAAACCTTGGCAATGAAGTTTCCTTTACATTCATAATTCACATATATCCATGCCATGATAAAGGAAAATATCCTTCCTTTATACCAAGTGCATTAAAAAATTCCTTGAGTTGGTTGTTAATCCTTCTCAATTAATTATTATAGGACCACATTAAGAGCGTGTTACACTTAGCGATAACACAAATCTTCCACCTTGCAACTTGAATAACTTTTTGTACACATAATATTATGACAAGTGACCTTAGCCATGCCATCCTTAACATGTCTTCTCCAAGTCCTCAACCTTGATCCTCAATATATCAAATCTACTAAGAGATATAACAAGTTTACCCAAACATGCCTCTATAAACTCTATCTTAGAACAAACATTACCAAAACTTACATAACTTCTACTAGACTTAGCCTTTCTACTTCTGATGTTAACTGAATATGCTAGATACTCAAATGTATCTCTCATAACCATGAGTGGTTGTTATGTTCAACTAGTCAAGCATATCAAATTGATCTTTCCATTGTTCTTCTATTAGATACCACATAAGACATCAAACATGCTATATTGACATCAATGACAAACTCAATCATGAGTGCTACATATTATCATCAAACCAATATTCCAAAAATCTCTCCAATCTTCCAACAAGGCTATGTAGTCAAGTTTGAATCTTCCATCTTTCCTCTTCTTTATTTTCAATTTCAATTGCATCTTGAAATTGTGTTGTAGGTAGATGAGTATCTACCTATCTTGGTTGAACTTGTGTTCCATACCGTGCTTGAGTAGAAACTTTTGGTACTAACAAATTTTGCACCAATTTGTTGATTGTTAGCCATGGTTGTTGTTTCTTTCCTTTGATACACTACAATGGGTAATGTAGGCTGCATCATAGTAAATTAAGGGGTTTTTGATGTCTCAAGTTTCCACCTCTATAAATGTCTTCTCTACCTCCTTAAGTTCATCTACACTCACCAATATAGGGTGACTACATAAGTTTTCCTTGGTGGTGGTTTCTAGTAGTATCTTCTTCATGTCCTCCTCTATTAGTGAACTAATATATTGAGTCATAGTGTCAGAAACATCCTTGATCTATATGATTTTAGTGTCTACTTTTGTCACATGTAGTGGATTGGCACTCACCATTTGTATATCTGGTATACTCTATTCTAGTTGCTACTCATCTTCAATTATTGCCTATTTTTGTTCCCATTCTTTAGTGCCTTCTATATTTTCATCCTTCTCAGTATCAGCTTTAGTAACCTCAATTAATTCTTGCTCCTATTTATCTTCACCTACCTTAATAGGTTTCTCCTCAATTACCTTAGATGTTGCCAGCCCATAAATTACCTTCTAGATTTGGGTACTTTTCTGAACAACATCTTCAATTTCAGTTTGGAGAATATTAAATGCATGATACTTAGGAGAAAATCTCCCTGCATACTTCTTTATAGCTTTAGTCATCTTAGCTTTCCCTAAATCTGGCATCACTCTTACAAGTGTAGTCTCTTTGATATTCCTTTCTATCGTAAGACTATATTTCCATCTTTTCTCAACTCTATCATATAAAGTATTTGGTAGAGAGTTTGAAATCTCAATTAGAGTCATCTTAAATGTTACCATCATGGCATATACTGACTCTTCTACTTTATCCATTTCTATCTTTCCAAGTCTATCAAATCCAATATGTGAAAATCCACTCAAATCTACATTATTCTTTATATTTTCACATAGATAATCTAAATCAAAAGGACTATGAATTACCACTTTAAATTGGCTATTATCATCAAATTATATCCTCTCTTCATATGATTTAGTTGGAGCAATGTACTTTCTCCTTTATCTCTTCTCAGACACATCAACTTGTATAGCTTTCCTAGCTTTGTTTTTTTTGTGCTTGGCTACTTCTTGAGCTTTCTTAGTAGTAGGTCTTGTACTGGTTTGTGTAGCTAGAATTGCAGGCTTAGGTTTTACAACCTTCTTTAATTGTTGACTACTAAGGCTTTATCTTTTCTTTTCTTCTCTATGGCTATAGGTTCTTCACTAACTTCTTCTCCTTTGACACCTTCTTCAAGCTTGACTTCCTCTTCTCTTTGATCTTCTCCCTAACCTTGTGTTAGGGCCAATGGTGCTTGGGCTGGTACTTCTTCTTCTTCATCATCATTATCATCTTCATCATCTTCCTTTTCCCCTTCACCATATTTTTTTTTCAACTTCTTGAAAATCTTGTTCTTCTTCCTTATCACTAATGTTGTCTTTAGATCCATAGTTATCTTTGATTTGGCAACATCACAATTTACAAAGTCAATAGCCTTATTATCTACTTCTTCTTCTGCAAGAAAGGATGAAATTACTATAGATGCCTCATCCACATTGACTTCATATCCTAGTGATCTCAACCATTAACCCTTGGAGCTACAACTTGTACATTTGGGAAATCAGTATCAACTAGAAAGCAAACCTCATTGAAATATTTCTCAAGTAGTGACACTGGTATCTTGTGTCTTTGTTTCATTGACTATTTAAAGTCCTCAAAATAGATAGTCATAAAAGACTCAAAGCTCTCTCCCATTTTCTCAATGAATTCTCCTATTTGTACTACAATGGATTTGTTTGTCTTCCATAAAACTTTTCCAAAGGAAGGAAATGTGTTCTACACATAGAAAAATATACATACAAGTATTGATCCAAACTTGCATTGTCCACTCTTGGTTTTCATCATAGCTCAATATCAACTAGATTTCACTCGACAACTTAAGTGAAAATTTTCATGCTTGACACTCACATGAAAAT
This sequence comes from Cupressus sempervirens, assembly GCA_028749045.1. Taxonomy (NCBI): domain Eukaryota; kingdom Viridiplantae; phylum Streptophyta; class Pinopsida; order Cupressales; family Cupressaceae; genus Cupressus; species Cupressus sempervirens. The sequence continues at coordinate 545,231,898 of CM053787.1, read as the reverse complement.
TGAAAAAAATAAAGATTTCTTCAAGATTCTAAACAAAACTTTGCATCTTTCTTCATGAAAATATAATCTTTTCAAAACTAAGTCCTTGGAAATAATTATGATATATTATTTAAATATCAGTCCCACACATACCTCTTGATTTCTTAGTTGGAGGTGGTGTCATCAACTAACCCATTGGGTGAAGAGATCCCATCAAAATTTGATGTGCTGCAATCTTCCTTTCTCTTCCATGTATTTTTCATTTCATCTTTGACATTCTCAACATTTGCCTTTTCTTTGCCTTTGTTGAATCACTGCTTGGCACTTTTGACCTTGTTGGGCAATTCTTACTTATGTGACCAATCTTCAACCAACTAAAACATGTAGTTGACTCAACCATTTTTATTAGTCACTTCTAAAGTGTGTTCTTATGCAATTCTTAGAAACATGTCCATACTCTTGATAGTAGTGACAACTATACCTAGTATTGTAATCCTAATTATAAGATTTTCCATTGTGATTTACCTTTGTCTATTTGTTTGATGACCTCTTAGGCTTGAATCTGCACGCATATGCTCTATCTCCATACTTCTGATAGCTATAGTAGTATCCTTCAAATCTTTGTGTGCTCAAGGTCTTGGTTTTGCATTCATGTGCCTGATGTCCTTGTTTTTTGCATTTGTGGCACTGACCCATGAACTTCTGCTTAGGATTCTAATTTGCAGTCTTGCTCTTGCAAACATTAGTAGTAAACTTGTAATAAATTAAATTTTAAATAGGAAATTAGGATATTTGGCAATAATTTTAGTATTATGAGTTGTTAATGAGTAGTATCAGATTTTAGATTGGAAGTTTATTATATAAATTTATTTTTAAAATAATTAAAAATAATTAAATTTAATAATTACAGTATAAAATAAGTTTATTAAAGTTTCAGCTAAATATTATATCATTTTTTATTAAAAAAACTATTCACATAGATTTAGCATAGTAGTTCTCCAAGAGTTTATATCAATTAAATTTTAGAAAAATTATTTCAAAAATTTCCTATTTAAAATTTAAGTTATTACAAGTTTACAACTTCACTATATCAATTATTAGTTTTTTTTGATAAAATTTAATTGAAAATAAGAATTAATAATATTTATATAATTGTCAAAATATATTATAAAGGTAAATAGATAAGTAAATTTATTATTGTGTGAGAAGAGATAATTATATGTTGAATTTGGTCTATAAGATACAATCCTAAAAAATAAAGCAATTATATTTGATTCCACTAAAAAATATATATATACTAATTAACATCATTTAAACTAACACTTTATTTAATACAAACAAACAACTCTATTGCCAAATATCCTAATTTAAAAACACACTAAAAACCTAAATTTTTTTAAAACTATCTAAAATCTGATACTACTCATTAACAACTCATAATACTAAAATTAATAAAAATTAAAAATTAAAAATTAAAAGATTTACACTACTAACTTAACTTTCGAACAATAAATTTTCAATGTTTTAAAACATTTAAATTAAACTACCTAACAATTAAAATCTAAATTTTAAACTTATTTTAAATAACTAATTTATCTTTAAACTAAAGCTAAATTAATTATCACAAACGATAAATTTAATTAAGAACTAAAAACTAAATTAAATTTATACTAACTTAAAATTAAACTAATCTAATACTAATTTTAATTTAAAACTAATCTTAATTTAATAATAATTTAAATAATTTTAAATAAAAACAAACTAACTTAATTCTAAACTAATTCTTTAAAGACACATGTTAATTAAATTATATATATATAAATAAAAATATAATCAAAACTTATATATATATATATATATATATATATATATATATATATATATATATATATAAACTAACTTATACTAAAACTAGAACTTACACTATAACCCCAAACCCCTAACACTAATCGCCCACGACCACAAACTTCCAACTTCCAACTATGTGGGCTCAGGGCCCCATAAATATTTTTCCCCACCCTCACGCTTCCCCAGGCCTATTTAAAAAGACATAGCCCAAAATCATGCAGGGCAGTACATTTTGTAGGAGCTGACGGAAGTAAGGGAGGTAACAGCACAGGCTATTTAGCCGGTGCATTTTCGTGGCTATTTAGCTAGTATCCAAGCATTTGCTATATCACCACTGGCAAATTGCAAGTATTTCCCCTTAGCGACTTGGCGAATCGTTGGATATTTTTGAACTCCGGTGACACCACTTGCAAGTTTTTTCCACATGAATTCCTTCTTGAAACTGACTGGTCTGGGACGTATCACGTGGTCATAAGATCATCCCATGAACACATTTCGTGGCATCGGATTCCACTTTTCAGTATTATAGGTAATTTTTTGTTGATCGCTATCTCGCTATGCATAACATATGAGCATCTTTCCATAGCGAGTATGCAACAACCGTGGATTCAAATTGGATCCGACGGTAGGACTAAAACCCTTTTTCATGAGACTCAACCATGACATCCAAACAGGCGAGAGAAGAATATCTATTCTTCGCCCCTTTTTTCAAAAAGAATTCATGCCAAGGTAATTTTAAAAGCCAAACCTAGGGTTTTCACAGACTTTCAAAGGTATCAAAATACACTAGACAAAAACCTAAAACCCTATGACTTACCAGAGGATTCTCATCTGATTTTAATGCAAGTGTCCATCTCTGATGGCCATACAAGGTTGGAGCACTTAGATATTGTGCAAGTGACCTGTAGTGGTGAATATAAGTTGTGTGTCTTTGTCCTAGTCTCTATCCTACAGAAGCATCCATCTTGAATGCTAGTGCTCCATTTGATTCTCCAGAATAAAAAATTTCTTGGATCCTTGTTCCTATGTTTCTATTCCCTTTTCTTCTATATGCTACTACCTACAATATACAGTTGTATAAGCTTACATTTTTATGAAAGTACTTCCTTGGAGGTTTTTTGATATTTATATGCTATTGGTCCCTTGGACATTATTGAATGTTTTCTTTCATTTAGTTTATTTATGACAAGCATTTACACACTGTTTGCATGCGAATGGTCATAGCCACCTTCATTTTTAGCCACACTCATTCAAGTTATGCAATTATTTATTTTTTTATGGTATTTGTATGTTGTTTAGGATTCTAACAGTTGTCTCTTCCTTCCTCTTCTTTAGGCTATGGTAGCTCAAGGGGATCTTGGAGAAAAGCTTCCTATCGAGGAAGTTCCTTTACTCCTGGTAATTTTATAGAGTTTTTTATCATCAGTTAAAATGTTACACATATCAATGAAATTCATTTCTTGAATTTTGTGTTTGCAACCATTCTTATTGAATTCTCTATTTACTACCCAAGATCAAGCTAATATTTCAAATCACACTGGGTATGATGCAGTCTTCCATGCTGACACAAGCAGTGTTAACTTGGAAGGGCTTTCTATGCTTCCCTTATCACAAGGTGCACCTTCTTTTGCCATGGAAGTCCAACTAGATGCTCTTGGGCTTGGAATTAAATTAAGCTTCTTGACATTATTCATCTTACTTTTTAATTATTTGCAAGCCAAAAAAGCAAAGATGGAGGCCAGTTTCAAAATGCCCTCTAATTTGTCATCTTGCTTGGTTTTTTAAGAACTTTTTTATCCTTCATTGCACTCATAATGTAATTTCCTAAATAGAATTTAGTTTTCACTTGCTTGATTCGATAGAAGAGTAGAATTGGGTCTAGAAGAATAGAATTTAGTGTTAAATTGTTAATTCAGCCAGCTGAAGAGAACTACAGATTACTTAGCAATCAAGTTTGGAAGTCTATCATTGGATCCATGATGTAACCTGCAAGAGTGAATGGCAGATTTAGCATTTAGACTTTGATCTATATTTTAATTTATTTTTTATAATTTCTAAAGTGAAAACTACTTTTATCTGTTTAGTATGTAAAGTTTTGATATTTTTTCAAAACAAGTTAAATTATGATACTTCTAGAACTAGAATTTAGTTGTGTAGTTTTTCAGTTAAATTTGTCGGTCTATTTTTCATAAGTAATCAGTGATAAGAACCCACTTAATTGATCCATAATAACTTGTCCATTTATTGCCTTCCTCTTTATTTGTCTTTTTATTGCATCCATCTACTACCATCATTCTCATGAGAGAGATTCTTTTATACAACTACTCATGAGAAATGTGTTCATAAATTCAACTAAAAAGTCATAGATTTTTATATACAGCCGATCATTTATTCATGTAAATGAATCAATAGATTGGATTCAAAATTTATATAATTGAATCCTAATAATTGTCTTATAGTTGGAATATATTTATTCATAAGTAGAAAACATCAATCCATAGTAAATTGGTACATGTGAAACTGAGTTTAACTATGAAAAGCTTTGTGATGCACAATTTGTTTGTTAAATTAATATGTACTGAGAATTGTTCTTTTTATTCCTTACCAGGCCAGTCTTTTCTTGAGAGTGGTAGGGGAGGTGGAGGAAAAGCTCATGGAGAACATCAATAAGCTAAAGGCAGAAATGGTGAAATTGGAGGAAGCGGGACACATGGCAAGACTAAGAGATTATAGAAACAGATGTGTGAGGATGAAGATTGTATACGATGATGCCTTCAAAGAAGTGATTTTCAAGGAAGAAAAGAGAAGCTAGATTTTCATTCCAACCTTAGTACACTTAACCTTGTTGCCTTTTATGATAAGTTAGAAGATATGGAAGAAACCCATGATCGAATGGGGATTATGAGTGGGACTAATGGGGATAAATATGATGTGCAATGGCTTGATCGGTTGAAGCATGGCCATGGAGTCTATAGATGGGCAGATGGGAGTTGTTATATGGGGACTTGGAGTAAGGGGCTCAAAGATGGGAAAGGTATATTTTATCCTGCATGTGGCAATCAGACTAGGCTATGCCACCTTTTGGAATCCTCGTCTTCCAATGTGGATCAACATGACGATCTCTTCGTTGATGAGAAATCATTTTGGAAGGAGAGAAGCTCTTCTATGTCTGATTTTGAGGTTTATTTGAATACTTCTTATACCCCTAGCTCTAAAACAACATCCTCAAAAACCCTTGAATCCAGAATAGTAAGAACCTTTTCCTTTGATGGGATAAGAAGCTCAAGTAGTGAGGAATTTGATGATAATGATGAGGGTGTCAGAACTTGTGATCCCAAAATTTTTCCTATGCAATCTACTATCAAGAGAGAATATGTTCAAGGAGTTTTGATTCATTAGGTATCCAGAATAAATGTGCCTTCCATGGCTGTGAAAAGAGGGCATAAATGGCAGCCAAATGAAAGTAAGAGACTGGGTGAAATTATCTATAAAGGGCACAAAAATTATGACTTAATGCTCAATCTACAATTGGGAATAAGGTTTGCATATTTATTTGCATATTCACACATATGACTAGCGACTTGCTCAATATTTTACATTTATATGGATATGCCTTGTAATGTTTATATATTTTGCTAACAAGAAATTCAGAGTCAGACTAACAAGAGAATGAAAAATGTATATGTGTAATATTTGAATGATGAAAACAATATGATTTTAAAATGTGTATTTATTTTTAGTCAATTTCTTGTTATTGAAGAAGACTGTATTGAAATATACTGTTGAGTTTGTGTGTTTGTCCCTAGAGATATTGGATTCACAAAATTTTGAATTTTCCACACATGGTTTTGGGTGTACAAGAGATTTACATTTTAAACACCATGCATACTAATTTAGTCTCATATATGCAATTTTTGCAATTAGTCGAAGAAAGTCAAAGTTATTGTTCTTAGTTTATTTGGCAATTTTTGTCAGCATCCTTGGAAATTGATGCATCTTTGTATCTTAAAATGCTAGCTGTAACTAAATGAGTCCTTTAAGCTATGCATTTAGGTGTGGTAGCCAACTAATGCTAGTTGTAAGGTACACAAATTTTATATTGTGGGATTCCTCAATTTGCCTTAATGTTCCACAGGGTTTCAACATCCTATTATTTTTCTTTTCTACATTGTTTACCAGTGTGACCATTTTACAGGTACTTCTTCGTATGTTGCCAAATTACTATAATCATGTTCATACTTATGAAAGCACATTGATCACTAGATTTTTTGGTCTACATAGTATCAAAGCAGTAGGAGGACAAAAGGTATTTTCTATACTTTCTTACTATGTTTTTCATTTAATCGTTGACATAATATGTCAATTTTTGGTAAGTAGACATTATTTTCAATTTTAAACATGGTGAGTGGGCTTAAAGTGGCAACTTGGTGGGGCAAGTTGGCAAGCTGACTTAGCGAGACCACTTAGAGACGCGGCATGGAGAGCTGACTTGGTGAGCAAGCTTGATGAGCAGACCTCAAGACTGACCTTGATGAGGCACTTTGGTGGGGTGACTTGATGACTGAACTCAAAGAGTCAACTTGGTGAGCATACTTATATACACCCCACAAAAAGTACGTATGTGTTTCATAGCAGACCGATAGTGTAGGGAAAATGTGGGGTACTTGTTGAGGTGCAAATCTTCAGTTATTTAGCCAATTAAAGTCATTTATCTCAACATATGGCTACTGAAGCTGTTCATCTGGACAACATGATGAAGATGAGTGGTTAGTATGTTCTTCAAGTTTTTTTCTGAATTTTTTACTATGAATTTGTTCCACTTGCAATATAGTAGTTTTACAAACATATTTCCATGGATACTACATGGATCCTCAAACTTGAGTTTATAGAAGTCTTAGAAAGTGCATCTTTTAAGCTAAATTTCTCTCATGGATCATATGTTATAGCTATAAAATTATATATCAAATTTTTGTGATCTCCATTAGGCAATTTACAATAGGTCTTGCCTGGATTAATCACAACTACACGCATTTGTTGGAACTGTTGGAAAAAAGATAATAGGAAAGGACTAACACCATGCTGCAGAAAAACTACATATGTTGGGTTGTTTATTATTTGTTTCTTTTTGTTCATAAGTAAAAATGGATCTATCATGTAACTGTGCACCTCTAGCACAGTTATTTTATTATTTCTTTTTACTGCATAGTATTTCATGGAGTTTGATATATTTATAAATATTGTATGTTGTCAACATATTTATTCAATGGTTGTAAATAGTAACACTACCTATGATTATGAGATTCATGCTGGCCTTATAGGTTTTATGAGATTGGTGTTGCAGCTACTTTATATGCAAATGTTGGATATTCTCAATCTAATATATTTATTGCTTTGGCTCACCTAGGATGCAGTTCAGCAGGCCTTTTTAATCATTGTATATTTTGGTGGAAATGATGCTTTGGATCCTCACCCCTCAGGATTAGGTCCTCATGTACCACTTCCTAAATACATTGAGAACATTAAGAGAATGGTAACCTATCTCTAGGTACAATTTTCATTAGTATTCTGTGTTTAGATTTCTTCAATTTCATTTGAAAGATACAGATATTTCAATTTTTATGATGTCAATTATCTAATTTGAGTTTGGGGTAAACAAATTAGGACCTCTCAGAGTTGACATGCTTGATTTTTTTAAGTTGCCCACCTATTAATGAAGATTTGATTAGTAGTTCTTCAAGGTACTATTCTTCTTGTGTGTGTGTAATGGTTCACAATTTCATGCTTCTATAATCTACCTATTTGGCCTAACTTTTTTGGATTCTACAGTAGTAATTTTGCTCCAATAGTATGGAAAAATGAATTGTGTCATTAGTATTATGAAGCCTATGTGCAAGTCTGCAAAGAGATGAGTGTCATGGTTATAGATTCATTACTTCACTCAGCAATGGGCTCATCTTCAATCTTTAGAAGATTGAATATGAGCCCATTCTAGACTGTAGTAATGAACCTCAAAGCTCCTTCAGCGTGAGCATATCATGTCCTTCAGATGGTCTTTCTAAAGTTGCTCTAACATTGTATCCTTCAGACTGTAGTTTATATCTTCCAACAACAAGACTACTTTGCGTCATTAGAATCATAAATAAGGAATGCAGAGGTAAGCTTTTCTAGGTTTTTGCTGAGAAAATGTTGATATTAAAGTAGTGGGGTTGCTTGGCATTTTATACAAATTTTTTATACACAAATAGGAATAAATTGAGTTTGAAATGATATATATTAGTTGTTATCTCATTTCAAAATGTGGTTAGCTTTAGGAATTCTTTTAGAAGATGTTTTATGAAATGATTGCTAGCTAACACTTGCCAAGGAAACATAACTTGCTTCTTCCCACAGTGAAATCTACTCAAGGTTTTGGCATTGTGAAGTGTAGCCCAGTTCTTTATGTGCCAATGGAAATACTGAGAATGCTAAGAGATGGCATGGTTACTCTTGTTGATGTTATTTCTTTGTTGCATTATATGAGATTCATTACTACACTCGGGAATGGGCTCATCTTTAGTCTTCAAAAGATTGAAGATGAGCCCATTTTGAGTGTAGTAATGAATCTCAAAGCTCCTTCAGCTTGAGCATATGATGTCTTTCGGATGATCTTTCTAAAGCTGCATCAACATTGTATCCTTCATGTGTTTGATTCTTCATCTTTCTTCTTTATTATTCTATAGAACAATTCTTATGGTTTAAGTTTTTTAGCATCAATTTGTAATTTCAGTTGGAAATCTCTATATATCTTTTCTTGCTAGACAGGGTTGCTTAGTTTTTATGTAAATGTCTTTGGTTTTGCAGCTTGGACTTGAATTCACCACCAATGTTCTTTATACTCAGCCAACAATATATTTGTACCAAGTATAGTATGTTGTAATGGTATTGTTCATACAATGTTGATGCTTACTCAAGAATACTATTTTTATTTAGTTTCATTTACCAAGTTTCCTTTTCAGTTTGATTTTGAGCTGGTGATGCTTGAGACTCAAATGCCTAAAAATACTTCATGCAGTGTCTAGTCTCAAGCCTTGATCACTAGGCAAGCTCCTAGCTCTTATTACAGTTTTCTTACTGCAATGTCACATCCAGTTTGCATGTGATTCTACTGACCTAAAGGATCCTTAACCACAAACAACAGTAGTCTCCTCTGCCCAAGATAATACAACTTTGTTTGGATTTAAATAAGAAAATCGCAGCAACATTATTAGTGAGGATTTGTGTCTACTCAAAAACTTCTTATCTAAGAAAGCCTTCCTAAGGATTGTGAGCTTGTGTACTTCTCCTTTACATCAAAGGTTCAATGTGAGCATGTTGCTAAGATCCTACCCAAGGTTACAAATGCAAAGTGAACTAGTTTTTAATGCTTCTCACTAGAAATAAAGCATGTTTTATTAGCCCATTATATAGTTGGTTCACCTTTATTTCAAATTTAATGTAGGGACAAGGAGCTTCTTGGTCAGGGTCTTGCATTAAATGATGAATTAGATCATGTGCTAGGGAAACACAACTCCATTACTATAGGGTCTCCTGTTACATGAAAAAGAACAAAAGAGAGTAAACTAGAATAAATTTGGTAATTTTCCACATTTCAAATGTGGATTATACCTTTGAACTATTTCATAAAGAGAGAGGGGGGGTAGGGTGTTGCAGAACTATTACATAGCCAAGGAGACAAAAAAGGAGCCTTCTTGTCTCCCTTGCCCCCACATGTGAGAGAGAACACTATTGCATAGAAAGGTACATAGGCAATAGAGCAAGAACATGCACTAGAGTTTTCCCTAAACTAGGTGTTCCCAAAGGTAAATAACTGAGGTTGTTCCACTTGTTTATTCCCATATTTTCCATTTGAATGTATGCATTAGAATCTATTATCAATAACTCGGCATAATATCTATGTTGGTGACTTTGTCCATTGGAATTGGAATCTGGAAGACAGGTATGTGCCAACATTTTATTCTATTTGAGAACACATTCTTTTCCCTCTTGTTTTATGGTCTATGGCAATCCAAATGACTATTAGAAAAACCAATCTCAATGTTCAGAATGGTAGAATGATAATATCTTCATGAGTTGATTTATAATCTTGTGTCATTTACATTGAAATATAAGTATAATATGTTAAATTGTAGGTTCAATTCGGGCAAGGGTTAGGGTACATCTTGTTTGTGAATTCTTGTAATTTTTAAATGTAAAGAATTAGTTTTTGGGTAGATTGTTATTAATGATCTTTGCCTTTCCACTAGTCTATTGGCAATTGCTTTGCTAACATGGTGCTTCAGTGTCTGATATACGCAAAACCTCTTGCAGCCTATCTACTCCATGGATTGCATTCTCAAAAATGTACGTTATCATTTCTCAGTAGATTTATCCTTAGACACAGGCATTGCAATATTAGTTGCGGCTTGCAAAAATAATAACCTATACTATTTGTTGGGTCTACTCAGGTTAGAAGAAAGACTGGTGCTTCATGTGTGAGCTTGAGTTTCTTGTCTTGAGAGTGAGAGGAGGAGATGGTGGTGCCTTATCACCAATTAGAATACTTTCTAGAATTAAAAACATTGGCAATCACCTTGGATATGGAAAATGGGAAGATGCTCATGAGTTTTTGAGGTAACATGAATTGTAAAGTGCTTAGAGTCTTTCAATTTTTAAATCATACCGACATATATCAAGATAGAAATGCTCATAGAAAGAAGTATTTAAGGATATGCTACAAATTATGTGCACACAAAAATTAATCTCCATTGATGTTCTTAAACATACTTACATGGCACACACATGCATGCTCGCATGTGCACGCGCGCACATAGATTGATATCTTATTTTTATTTTTCCTTTTAGATGTGCAGTTGATACTATGCATTCGATATGCCTTGATGAAGCTGGTGGAGAGGAAGCCATTCATCCAACAGCACATGTGACTATGTTCATTCAACAAACATTTTTTGGTTATCTTCAATCAAAGGTGGTGCTAGTATTAACTTTAAAATGCAAAAATGCCAACGAACAAATACATGTGATTTGTAGATTTTGATTATAAAATTTATTTCTTTATAAGGAGTTTAGATTAGGGGAGTCGGCCTGGCAAGCTGACATGGTGAGTCAACTTAAAGTGGCAAGTTAGTGGGGCAAGTGGGGGTGACTTGGTGAGCTGACCTAGAGAGTTGGCTTAGGGGGCAGACTTGGTGAGTGAACTTAGAGAGTCAACTTGGTGAGCGTACTTCAATTTTCAGCTTGGCGACCTAACTTGGGGAGCTGATCTAGCGATCTAACATGGTGAGTGGACTTAAACTGGCAACTTGATGGTGCAAGTTGGTGAGCCGACTTAGCGAGGCCACTTAGAGACGTGACATGGTGAGCTGACTTGGTCAAAATTTCCACCAACACCCAAAGTTTTTTCTACATTTGCTAGTCAAAATTTCCACCTTCATTGGTCAAAATTTCCACCAACGTCTAAATTTTTTTTTCCACCTTTCTTGGTCAAAATTTCCACCTTCATTGGTTGAAATTTCCACCAACATCTAAATTTTCTTTCCACTTTTGTTGGTCGAAATTTCCACCAATGCCTAAATTTTTTTTCCACCTTTGCTGGTCAAAATTTCCACCAATGTGCAAATTTTTTTCTACCTTTGTTGGTCAAAATTTCGTCTTTCATTTGTCAAACTTTTGACCAATTCCTGTTTGAACCTACACAATGGCTTAGGTAGGTTTTTGACCTATAGATTGGTCAAAATTTTGACCAACCAGTCAGATGGTCAAAATTTTGACCAAAAAAATATCGACCAACAAGTTGGTCAAAGTTGGTCAAAAGTTGGTCAAAAATTGGGTCAAAAATTTAACCAATAAAGGTCAAAAAATGAACCCAAATGTACTAGTGCAATGAACTGAGGCACACTGCAAGTTTTGTCATTGAGTCAAATCATTGTGTCAAATCCAAACAAAATATAATCTATCAAAAATGAGATAGGTTATTGTAGGCCTTGGCATGACTATATTGTATCATTTGATGTTGCACTAATAGCCCCCAGGAGCTCCAAGTTATGACCCTCAAAAGAATGACCTTCAAATGCACTTAGAGCACCTTGGAGACTCCTCGATATGAGGTGGTTACAAATGATGGAGGCTCTCCATGACTAGAAAAAGGGTGTCACTAGGGCTCACCCACCCATTTAGAGCTAATGGTTCTGACAATTGGATGCCAAGATAAGTAGTTTCAAAGTAACACAATGATGCACTAATGAACTGAGGCACACTGCAAGTTTTGGCATTGAAGGAGATCATTATGTTGAATCCAAATAGAATGTGATCTCTCATGAATGAGATAGGTTATTATAGGCCTTGACATGACTGTTCTATAGCATTCAACTTTTCACCAATAGCCCCCATGAGCTCTGAGTTATGACCCTCAGAAGATCAACCTCTAAACACACTTACAACACCTTGGAGACTCTTCAGTATGGGGTGGCCGTGAACGATGGAGGCTCTCCACAGCTAGAAAAAGGGTATCACTAGGGTTAACTCTCCCATATTGAGCTAATGATACTAATGATTGGATTCCAAGATCAATTATTTCAAAGTTATGTAGTGATGCACCAATGAACTGAGGCACACTACAAGTTTTGGCATCGAGCGAGATTGATGTGTTGAATCCAAATGCAATGTGATCTCTTGTAAATGAGATAGGCTATTTTAGGCCTCAGCATGACCATCTTGTAGCATTTGACATTTCACTGATAGCCCCTAGGAGCTCCAAGTTATGAACCTTGAAAGATTGACCTCCAAATGCACTTAGAACACCTTGGAGACTCTTTCGTACAAAGTGGACATGAATGATCAAGGCTCTCCATGGTCAAAAAAAGGATATCGCTAAGGTTCACCTATCCATTTGGAGCTAATGGCACTGATGATTTGATGTCGAAATTAGTAGTTTCAAAGTTACGTAATGATGTACTAATGAACTAAGGCACACTATAAGTTTTGGCATCGAGCGAGATTATTTTTTTGAATCCAAACAGGATGTGATCTCTCAAAAATGAGATAGGTTATTTTTGGCCTTGAAATGACTATCTTCTAGAATTTTATATTTCACTGATAAGCCCCATGAGCTTTGAGTTATGACCCTTAGAAGATCGACCTCCAAACACACTTAGAGCACCTTAGAGACTCTTTGGTATAGGGTGAACGCAAATGATGGAGGCTCTCCATAGCTAGAATAAGGGGGCCACTACCTAGTTCACCCACCCATTTGGAGCTAATGGTGTTGATGATTCGATGCCAAGATCGACAGTTTCAAAGTTATGTAGTGATGCACCAATGAACTAAGGCACACTACAAGTTTTGGCATTGAGCAACATCATTGTGATGAATCCAAATAGAATGTGATCTCTCATAAATGAGATAGCTTATTGTATGCCTCTACATGACTATCCTATAGCATTCCATGTTACACTGATAGCCCCCACGAGCTCTGAGTTATGACCCTTAGAAGATTGACCTCCAAATGCACTTAGAACACTTGGAGACTCTTCAGTACAAGGTGGTCTCAAATAATGGAGGCTCTTTATGGCTAGAACAAGGGGGTCACCAAGGTTCACCCACCCATCTAGAGCTAATGGTTCTTGTGATTCAATTCCAAGATCAATGGTTTCAAAGTTACGCAATGATGCACCAATGAACTGAGGCACACTACACATTTTGGCATCAAGCAAGATCGCTATGCTGAATCCAAATAGAATGTGATCTCTCAAAAATGAGATAGGTTATTGTAGGCCTCAGAATGACTATCTTGTAGCATTAATGTTTCACTAAAATCCCCCATGAGCTTTGAGTTACAACCCTCCAAAGATCAACCTTCAAATGCACTTAGAACACCTTGGAGACTCTTTGATACGAGGTGGTCACAAATGATGGAGGCTCTCTACAACCGGAACAAGGGTGTCACTAGGGTTCACCTACCCATCCAGAGCCAATAGCACTAATGATTTGATGCCAAGACCAATGATTTCAAATTTTGGTGTTAGTATTAATTAAAATCATCATTTTTTAGGTCCCTCCACATAAATTATGTTAAGTAAAAACATCTTTGTTTCTTACATTAAATCAACAAGTTTACATTTATAATATCTCAAGTGTTTAATCATTATTACATCAATACACAACTACCAAAAACCATAGTGTCAAAAATCATATTGTCAAAAATTGTAGTGTCAAAAATCATAGTGTCAAAAATAGAATAGATTTTTCTTCATTTTGCTCCTTATTTAGTTTTTATCTTCATGCATAGCTACTCTTCATATGTACCTACATTCCAATATCATAAAAAATATTATTAAATAAGATAATCACCAGTTCACCAAATCATTATGAACAAAAGAACATAAGAAGTAAATATACCTAGTCAAGTGTTCTTGTAGTGTCTTCTCTCTATTTTGGGGTCTCCAATAAGGCTTCATGATCATCATTAGTAATAGTAAAAAGTTCTTTTACTTTTGATCTCCCTTGATGCTTCAAAAACTTCAAATTTTTTGCTATGGTAAGATGTGAATATATGAGAATTTTTTTGTGCTTCTAATAGTCTTTGAATGCAGGAATTTCATTCCTTATAAGCATGTGTGTCAATAGCCATGTTCTAGCAACAACAACTGAACCAATAGGATATGTGAATCCATCATCATTTTTGATTGGTTGTGCAAGCTTTTGGTTTACCTCTTACACAATGTGATAACCAATAATCTGATTTCTCATCACTCCCTTATGGTGTAACCAATGCAAAGACATGTCTTGGCTAAAGAAGATCTGATAGATGACTATGCTCAACTGAACTTTTTGTGTCACCATTTTTGATAGAGGGTATGATAGAAAATGGAATAAGATAATGTTGAGCCCATGTCTCCACCCACTCACTCAACTTGTAGTGATCCCAATCATAGTAAAAACAACTAGGACAAAAGCAAGCTAGTTGTCATGTCTAAATGGTCCATGTACTAGAATCAAAGCTCCAGAATGAATGCATTTTTTATGAGTCTCTAATAGTAGCACAATATGATTTATCACCTATGGACACTTCCTCAACCAACCAAAAGAACCTGTGTACTGTTGAATCAAGAGTCCCCCCCATGATAATGTTGAACTACACCAATAAACAATTCTATGAGGATCAAGAAGCTCTACTCCTAAAATCTTCAATTACTCCTTAACTAGAGCTCTCTTCACAAATGTCCTTGTCCCATCATGTTCCCCTTTCCCATGGCCAGACTCAAAAAAATCCAAATATGAGGCACCTCCTCTCTACGTGCATCTTACACTACCAATAAAACATGAGAGCATTATTGAATTGACATGTGCAGTTATCTGATCAAATGATATGTCTATCCATAGCAATGCCATGCTCCTATAAGAAATCAAAATAATTCTCAAAACAATGTTGCATAAACTCATGAGAGTGAGATCTATAATCGCTCATGTAAAAATGGTAATCTCTAATAATCTTCTAATTAAATTCTACACTTTTAGGGGCATGTCTATATTTTATGTGGACAAAAATAGCAATCTAAATGGAGTTGTAATACTAAGATTGTGTCTCATTTTAGGGCTGCAATGTGTAGTTTTTTGCAAATTCAACAACTAATATAATAGTGCCAATTGAAAAATTCTTTGTACACATTTTAAATTGTTGGTCCAACCAATGAGACTTGTGACTATGGCTTGCATACTTCTAGAAAAGATTTGTCTTGAAATCTAAAATAAAACTAGTGACACTGATTTATTTTGCAACCAATTCACATCTAGAGGACTCACCTCCACTCTTCAATGTGCATTTCACCATTTCTTTTACTATTATCCTCCCAAGATCTTTTTCACACCCCTCATGGAAACATGTGTCAAACTTAGATAAGCCACCACATTCTAAACACTTCTCATTTAAGAAAGCATTTCTATAAAACATGCAACCGTCAACTTTAGGACATAAAAATTGATCTAGCAAGCTTCTTGATAGTTTTGGAAGCCCACTTGCACCACAATTCTCCAAAATTTCTTTACAATGCAAATTAGAATAGATGGAGCATAATATTTCATGGTGCATAGAAAACACCACATGATATTTGCAACAACATGCATTTCAAATTTTAAGTGGCACATAATAAAACGGTTTCAAGGATTAAAAATCCCTCTGTGATATAAGCAATCTTGGATGAATCTCTCTAAATTCTTTGAACAACATTGTTTGACTTACCTCCAAGTAATGTTTAAGATGTGGCGTGCAATCTCTGATGCCAATTTGCAACTTCATCACGTCTTTAGCATTGAGTGGTACTCTTGAACTAGAGTGCCAAAACTATGTAATTTCTTGCTTCACATCATTGGATAGCTTCTTATCAAAATGTGCAAGTCTCTTATCAAAAGCCCATG
Source organism: Cupressus sempervirens (assembly GCA_028749045.1). Classification (NCBI taxonomy): domain Eukaryota; kingdom Viridiplantae; phylum Streptophyta; class Pinopsida; order Cupressales; family Cupressaceae; genus Cupressus; species Cupressus sempervirens. The sequence continues at coordinate 545,215,623 of CM053787.1, read as the reverse complement.
TTTTATTTTGAAGAGGATCGTCAATTCTCTCTCGTCTACTCAATCCTCTTCTCAAAGTAGTACAATTTAGGTTCAATTCAATACAAGTTTGTCCCATATATCTACCCTTTCAAAAATTATGACTTACCAAAGAGGTTGTAATAACCCTTCAAGCAACTCTCTTATCTTTCTCCCTGTTATTTTTTCCAATGCTATTGAGAGCACTGAAAAGATTCTTCACAATAATGGCATTTCTTTTTATTCGTTTATTAGCACAAATCTTCAATTTGGAAAGCATAGGTCTCATCTTTTTCATCTTTAATAAGTGCATAAAAGTTGACATTGCTCCACCATTATTTTGTTGCCAAAAAATATCTTATATAGTCTTGAAGTCCATAACCAAATGGTTCTTTGTGATTTTTTCCCTTCCAAATTGGTAATAATGGTTTCACCAATTTTAATTATCCATTTTGGTGCTCTAGGACCTTCATGTTGATAATAATTAGGAGATATGTAACATTCCCATGCATTTTCATTTTCAACATGGTCAATCATGGTATTTACATTATGAACTAGTAAATTTTCATTCTCCAAATTTTTATTCCTAGCATTATCATTCTCAAATGGTAAATTTTCATTCCCCAATTGAACACATGCATTATCTAACTCTATGATTTCACCTTTGATCAATACATCATCAACTTGATTCACATTTAACATACCTTGTCTCTTCCTTTGATTATTTACCTCGTCCCTTTCCCTATATGTTGCTATGTCTTCATTCAATACCTTCCTTTTGCATTTAGCCTTTCGACGATTACTACTCCCCATTCAGAAAACAATACTAGACACCTAATCAAACCTTACAAAAAAAATTTTGATCGTATGGGCCCCAAACAATATTTTTCTCCAAAGTCGTGAAAATGGACCCAAAACAATGTGATTGCTAGGTCTGTAGTGACAAAGAATATTTTGGGAAAAAGTATACTAGTATTTCAGGTACTTGATCCTATATCAAGTATCTAATTCAAGATCGGATACTCGATTAGATATTGTGTACCCAAAATTGTCACCCAAATTTTAGAGGGAAGTCAAAATTTGGCAAGAGTGGGCAATAAATAACTAAATTGTATATAATTATATATTAGTATTAATTAGTATTGTATAGTAATATAGCAATGTATTATTATTATATAATATACTAAATTACTATTACTATTATTAAATATTACATAGTAATATAAATGGCTATTATTATTGTTAAATACAATATAGTAATGTATTATTATTATTAAATATAATATAGTAACACATATGACTATTATTATTCTTATTATTAAATATAATATAGTAATATATAGTTTAGGGTTCTCTTATGCAGCAAAATAAAGGCAATGACGAATGATGGTAAAGTTTTCTGATTAGTTTAGTAGTTTACATGTGTATAATGTTTAACATAGGTCATTTGTCATGAAATGCATCGAAAGGGGTCATAGGACCTCTAGGGATATATGTTGTCATGAAATGCATTGAAGTGGGTCATAGGTTATCCTAAGACCCCTTTTGACCCATTCGAACAAATCAAATAGGTCACTAGGGGTCCTAGGACCCCTAGGGACATATGTTGTCATGAAACACGTCGAAAGAGGTCATAGGTTATCTTATCACCCCTTTCAACCCATTCAAAAAAAAAAAAAAGGTCAATAGGGGTCCTAGGATCCTTAAGGACATATATTGTCATGAAATGCATCGAAAGGGGTCATAGGTTTGACCCATTTGAAAAAATCATATGTTATCATGAAATACATCAAAAGGGATCATAGGTTATCCTATGATACCTTTCAACCCATTCGAACAAATCAAATAGGTAACTTGAGGTTCTACGACCCCATGATCATATGTTGTCATGAAATTCATCAAAAGGGGTTATAGGTTAACCTATGACCCCTTTTGACCCATTCAAACAAATCAAATAGGTGGACATATGTTGTCATGAAATACATTGAGAGCAGTCATAGGTTATCCTATGACCCCTTTCAACCTATTCAAAAAAATTAAATAGGTCATTAGGGGTCCTAGGACCCCTATGGACATATGTTGCAATGGAATTCATCGAAACCTATGACCCCTTTCAACCCATTCGAACAAACCAAATAGGTCTCTAGTGGTTCTAGGACCCCTAAGGACATATGTTGTAATGAAATGCATCGAAATGGTCATAGGCTATCCTATGACCCCTTTTAACCCATTCGAACAAACAAAATATGTCCCTAAGGGTCCTACGACCCCTAGTGTAATGCCTACCCCTACTTGAGTTTTCTGTTATATTGTCATATTCTTTTAGGTTAGTTTTTCGGTTGTGTTTTACAATTATTGGTACTTGGTTACTAGATTTGATTATATATCATTTCATACTCAGTTGATATGTGTGTTGAGTTAGTAATTTATTTCATGTATTGAGGATTATTTCTATGATGATATATATGTATGTTCAATTAAGTGATTTCAGTTATTTCATGATGGTTAGTTAGATGAAATATTTATGTGTAGTTATATGGTTACTTACCCCATACTTGCATGCGTATGGTGTACTTGCCTGTTTTACTTTATGTATGACATTCTTGATGTGGTTGAGGAAGGGAGTCATAGTCACTTGCTTGTCAGGATCTACACGATGCATCACTTCTCGCCATTGCCTATTTAGTTTAGAATATATGTGTTTGTACATGTGTGGATTTTATGTAGATTGCAAGTACCGAGTATCAAATTCCTTAAATTGCTAGGATGAGTGTACCCTATTGTAGTATTTCGATGGTATAAATGAAGAGATAATTCTTGAGTCCAAATCTTAAACCCTAAGCTAATTTTCCTAGAAAATAGGACAAGTGTCTTAGTTGTTGACCTATCTAAATTCATCTAGTGACGTGAATTCGTGACTTTGAGCCTAGAGTTTGATTATGCTCTTTATCTTGCAGTTGAGTTGTCATATTTGGTTTTGTGGGTCGGTTATGATTTTTGTTATAATTAAATTGCATTAAAAGATAATTTAATAGAAATTTAATAAAGAAAATTCGGTATTTAATTATGTTTAATTAATAGAGAAATCAATTAAATAAAGAATAAAATTTAAAAAATTATATTAAAGTTCTATTTTTTGATGTATTTGTATTTATTGAGTCTAATGATAATTATTTAGGAGTTTTATTTTTATAATAAACTCTAAATAATATTATTAGTTGAATTAATAAATATATTATTAAAATGTCTCATAATTTATAATAGAGAGTAAGCAATTATTTAATAAATTTTATGTTAATTAAATTGCATAAAGCGTATGCATGAAATTAAAATATAGTAAATTAAATAAAGAGAGAAAGCAAATTATTTAAATAAAGATATTTTGTAATTAAATATCTAAAAATTTGTGCATGAAAATGTAAAAAGATAATAAAATAATAAAATATAATGATCATTGAGTTCCCTCACATGATTGCACAACCAGAGCCCCAAATTGAGGGGAGAACTCTTTATCAGAGATCTAGAGCTCATTTTGCAATAACTGGGTTTTGGAGAAGCACTTTTCAGAGAAGGAAGCTTTTCAGAAGGAAGGGGTTTTCTTGTGTGTTTGTGTGTTTGCATGTTAGCATCAAATCCAGGTAGGATCTCATGGTTTAATTGTATAGTGGATTTCCATTCTTTGAATTCTTGTCTTCTTTGTGTTTGGATAAATTTATTTTCAGAGTTTTTAAATGTGGCTGAAAACCCTTATGTCGAAATCTTCTCTACCTTGTTCTTAAAGTCTTTGAGTAAAGTAATATGATTAAAACCCTAGTTGTATATTTTAATTATTTTTTATTTGATTATCTATATATGAGAAATAGAGATTTGGAACCCTCATTCTTTTAAATTTTAATCAATGGATTTTGATTTAAAAATTGAATTCTAGAATGTAAATTCGAATGCTTTTTTTGGGTTTCCCTATTAGAGTATTCTTCACAGTTTTGTTTTAAAAAAATAAAATAATGTAATTATATAGTAATTTGTAATTACTATGTAATCACATTATAAAATATTTTTAAAACTAAAAGTATGCGATTGCAGTATATATATATATAAAATTGTGGTGGGTGAGGGCCACTACTCCCCACCGACCTTTCCTCCTTCCTCCCCTTCATTTCCATTGCCAACAGCAATGTGGCCACCGACAATAGGCCTGCTGACGATGGCAGCAGGGCTGCCATAGGCGCCCTTGGTAAACGTAGTTTAAAAAAAAGTTATATTATTTAGTTTTTATTTTTATTTTTATTTAATATTTTTAATATATATAAATTTTTTAATTAGTTTTAATTTATTTATAAATATTAAATAGTATTAAATGTTAAATATGTTATTATTTAATTATTTAATGTTATGATTAATAATAATAATCATTACTTTGTTAATAGATAAAAAATTATTTTATTAATAATTCAATCAGAAACTATTTTATTAATAATAAAAAATCATTTTATTATTAATTACTTTTTAAATAATTATTATCATCAACAAATTATTGATTGTTATTGTGAGTCTTAATAATTTGTAAATTGAAGAATTTTATTATTAAGATATTAGAAAATAAATTTGGTAATTGGGAAAAATGGAATTTTGATTAAAATATTTTGAATGGATATTGGTATTTCATTTTATACAAAAGGAGGGTTTTATGTTTAAATAACTTCTATATAAATTGTTAGTCCTATTGACATTTTGTAAACTTGAAACCCTTTACAAGTTTAATACTTTGAAAAGATAGAAATTGTATCATGCATGTATATTGAATTTGATGTTTTGAATTACAAATTGAACTATGAGATAGTGTTTTAAAAACCTTTTATGATTTGCTAATTGTTGAGACTCCTATGTATTTGAGAACATTAGCGAAATTGTAATACTTGAAAAAAAATGGAAACTTGAAAACTTATAAGTGAAAATTGAACATTTATGTTTTCAAACCTAACAAATTATGATAATGACTTTTGTATGTACTCTATATGTGACATGCAGTTACTAATGTTGGGTTTCAAGGTTGACTTAGCTTTGACCAATAAGGATGTTTATCAGGGGATTGGGGGTTTGTGTCATGATGTCATGATGATGTTTTGATTGTGATCTTTTATACCCAACCATGGTGATGTGTCATGTGTCTATGCTAAATTTATTAAATGTTTTGTTTGTGCTTTCTAGTGTAGAATTGAGGTGGATGATGTGTCTTTTATAGTATAACATTTTGATTCTTAGATCAATTATCTATGATTACTTCCCAGTTACTTGTATAGGACTAAGGTGATTAAATGATTTTTTTTTGGTGATGTCATGTTATGACATGGATTTGGCTTATGTGTACTTTAATTTGGATGAGTCCTCTTAGGATGATCATATTGGTGGAATCTATGATTATGATTAGTAATATTTTAGTATGTTCTAGTTGCTTATTTAAGAACTAATGTGTGGTTTATAGTCATTTGAGATTTTTTGCTTCTGCTAAGCTTAGGGTAGGTTATCTATATGTCATGTTGGGAAGTGGCTTCCAATGGAGGATGAAGTACTCCTAAGAGACTACCAAGGTAACCTTAGAATTGACTCATTATTATGCCTTCTCTATATGAAAGGATATTGATGCCACATAGAGATACTAGTGGGCCAAAGTTCAAAGAGATTGCCAATTTAACCTTAGAGTTGGCTCATGTGATGACACTTGCCCACTTGCATAGTAGATTCCCTACATGTCTGTTTTGCCTCTAGGATTAGTTGATACTTGTGTCTTGATACCCTTTGAGATAGTTTTATTTCAGGTGATTCCTTGAACATAGATGTTGGTTTTGACTTTTGAGTTTTCTATCTTGTTTGGGACTTGAGTTCATCTCCTCAATCCATTAGGAGTGGGCCTTTTTGAGTTCCACAAGGTTATGTGGTAGTGCTTTTTCTTATACCATTGAGATCCAACTATCAAATGTCATTGTTAGATGTGTTTGTGCAAATTTTCTCTTCTATCCAATCTTGTATTGCTATGATGGATGGTTATGCTATAAGTGTATTGTATTTGATTTCATAGATCCTGCGAGATGATGTAATCTATTTTATAATGTATATTATTTCAACCCTTCATACCCTATGACCTATACAATAGATGAAGGTGCATTTTGATTATTGTGAAGTGGCATTCAAGATGACTGTATATTATTTAAATGGAATTGTACTTTTATATTATTCTTTGATGAGGATTTATTATATATTGGATTTAGTGTTAATTAAAATTAAATGTGATTCAATGTCATGGGACCCTTAAGAGATGTAACCTATTTATGTGTTGTTGATGTACGAGTGTATTTTAATTGTTTTCACTATTCTATTATTGTTGTTGTATCTTTATCTTTAAAAAAATGCTTATCAAACTCAGTAAAACTTTAGGTTAACTTCTTTTGGGTTCCCTGGCAAGGTGTTAAACCTAGAGACATATGTCATCATGAAATGCATTGAAAGGGGCCATAGATTATCCTATGAACCCTTTTAACCCATTTGAACAAACCAAATAGGTCTCTAGGGGTCCTAGGACTCCTAGGGACATATATTGTCATGAAATGTGTCAAATGGGATCATAGGTTATCCTATGACCACTTTCAACCCATTCAAACAAACGAAATAGGTCCCTAGTGGTCCTAGGACCCCTACAAACATATGTTTTCATGAAATGTGTTGAAAGGGTTCAAAGGTTAACCTATGACCTCTTTTGACCCATTCAAACAAATCAAATAGATCATTAGGGGTCCTAGGACCCCTAGGGACATATGTTATCATGAAATGTGTTATAGGGGTCATAGCATAACCTATGGCCCCTTTCGACCCATTTGAGCAAATCAAATAGGTACCTAGGGGTCCTAAGACGCCTAGGGACATATGTTGTCATGAAAATAACCTAAGACCCCTTTTGACCCATTCAAAAAAAAATAGCCCCTTGCAACCCATTTGAACAAACCAAATAGGTCCCTAGGGGCCCTAGGAACCCTAGGGACACATGTTGTCATGAAATGCATTGAATGGGGTCATTAGTTATCCTATAACCCCTTTTGACCCATTGGAACAAACCAAATAAGTCTCTAGGGGTCCTAGGACCCCTATGGACATATGTTATCATGAAATGCATCGAAAGGGGTCATATCTTAACCTATGACCCCTTTCAACCGATTTGAACAAATCAAATAGGTTCCTAGGGGTAGGGACATATGTTGTCATAAAATGCATCAAAAGGGGTCATAAGATAACCTATGACCCCTTTCAACACAAGTGAACAAGTCAAATAGGTCCCTAAGGGTCATAGGACCCCTAGGGACATATGTTATCATGAAATACATCAAAAAGGATCATAGGTTATCCTATAGCCCCTTTCGAACCATTCAAACAAATCAAATACATCCTAGGGGATCTCTAGGGACATATGTTGTCATGAAATGCATCAAAAGGGGTCATAGGTTATGCTATGGCCCCTTTTGAGCCATTTGAACAAATCAAATAGAACCTCTAGGGACATATGTTGTCATTAAATGTGCCAAAAGGGGCCATAAGTTATCCTATGAACCCTTTCGACCCTTTTGAACAAACCAGATAGACCCCTAGGGACATATGTTGTCACAAAATGCAGTGAAAGTTGTATAGGTTATCCTATGACCCCTTTGGACCCATTCAAACAAATCAAATAGGTCCCTATGGGTCCTAGGACCCCTAGGGACATATGTTGTCATGAAATCTATTGAAAGGGGTCATAGGTTTTCCTATGACCACTTTCGACCCATGCAAACAAACCAAATAGGTCCGTAGGGGTCCTAGGACCCCTAGTGACATATATTGTTATGAAATACATCAAATGGGGTCAATGGTTATCCTATGACCCCTTTTGACCCATTCAAACAAACCAAATAGATCCCTAGGGTCCTTAGGGCCATATGTTGTCATGAAATGCATCAAAAGGGGTCATAGGTTATAGATTTTCCTATGACCCCTTTTTGACCCATGTGAACAAAACAAATAGGTCCCTAGGAGTCATATGACCCCTAAGGATATATATTGTCATGAAATATGTCAAATGGGGTCATTGGTTGTCCTATGACCCCTTTCAACCCATTCAAACAAACCAAATAGGTCACTAGCGGTCCCTAGGGACATATGTTATCATGAAATTCATCAAAAGGCCATTTCGATCCATTAAAACAAACAAAATAGGTCCCTAGGGATCTTAGGACCCCTAGGGACATATGTTGTCATGAAATGGGTCAAAATTGAGTCATAGGTTATCCTATGATCACTTTCAACCCATTCGAACAAACCAAATAGGGACATGTGTTGTCATGAAACACATCAAAAGGGGTCATAGGTTATCCTATGACCCCTTTCAACCCATTTGAACAAATTAAATAGGTCCCTAGGGGTCCTAGGGCACCTAGGGACATATGTTGCCAAAAAATGCATTGACACGGGTCATAGGTTATCCTATGGCCTCTTTCGCCCCATTCAAACAAATCAAATAAGTCTTTAGGGGTCCTAAGAACCCTAGGAACATATGTTGTCATGAAATGTGTCGAATGGGGTCATATGTTAACCTATGACCCCTTTTGACCTATTCAAACAAATCAAATAGGTACCTAGGGGTCCTGGGACCCCTAAGGAAATATGTTGTCACAAAATGTGTTGAATGGGGTCATAGGTTAACCAATGACCCCTTTCAACCCATTTGTACAAATCAAATAGGTACCTAGGCATCCTAGGACCCCTAAGGACACATATTGTCATGCATGGCATCGAAAGGGATCATAGGTTATCTTATGGCCCCTTTCGATCCATTCAAACATACAAAATATGTGGACATATGTTATCATAAAATACATCAAATGTTTTGTAGGCTATCCTATGACCCCTTTCAACCCATTCAAACAAATCAAATAGGTTAGGACCCCTAGAGACATATGTTGTCATGAAATGCATTGAAAGAGGTCATAGGTTATCCTATGACCCCTTTCAACCCATTTGAACAAAACAAATAGGTCTCTTGGGTTCATAGGACCCTTAGGGACTTATGTCATCATGAAATGCATCAAAAGGGGTCATAGGATAACCTATGACCCCTTTCGACCCATTTGAACAAATCAAATAGGTCCCTAGAGGTCCTAGGACCCCTAGGGACATATCTTATCATGAAATGTGTTGAAAGGGATCATAGGTTATCCTATGATACCTTTCTACCCATTCGAACAAATCAAATAGGTCCCTTAGGGTCTTAGGATCCCTATGGTCATATGTGGTCATGAAATTTGTCGAAAGGGGTCATAGGATAACTTATGGCCCATTTCAACCTATTCAAACAAATCAAATAGGTCCCTCGGGGTCCTAGGACCCCTAAGGAGATATGTTGTCATGAAATGCATGAAAAGGGGTTATATGTTATCCTATGACCCCTTTTGACCCATTTGAACAAACCAAATAGGTCCCTAGGGGTCCTAAGACCCCTAGGGCCATATGTTGCTAAGAAATACATTGAAAGGACCTATGACCCCTTTCAACCCATTTGAACAAATCAAAAATGTCCCTAGGACCCCTAGGGACATATGTTGTCATGAAATGCATCAAAAGAGGTCATAGATTATCCTATTGCTCTTTTCAACCCATTTGAACAAATCAAGTAGTTCCCTATGGGTCCTAGGATGACTAGGGACATATGTTGTCATAAAATGTGTTGAATGATGTCATAGGTTATCCTATGACCCCTTTTTGACCCAATCGAACAAAACAAATAGGTCCCTAGGGGTCCTAGGACCCCTACGGACATATGTTCTCTTGAAATGCATCGAAAGGGGTCAGAGGTTAACCTATGACCCCTTTCAACCCATTTGAGAAAATCAAATAGGTCCCTAGGACCCCTGGGGACATATGTTGTCATCAAATGCATCGAAAGGGGTCATAGGTTATCCTATGACCCCTTTCGACCCATTCAAATAGCCCCTTTCAACCCATTCAAACAAATCAAATAGGTTGTTATCATGAAATACGTCAAACCTATGACCCTTTTTTACCCATTCAAACAAACCAAACAAATCCCTATGTGTTATAGGACCCCTATGGACATGTGTTTTCATGAAATGCATCGAAAGGTTTTGAACCATTCGAACAAATCAAATAGTTTCCTAGGGGCAAGGACATATGTTGTCATGAAATGTGTCAAAAGGGATCATAGGATAACCTATGGCCCCTTTTGACCCGTTCAAGAAAATCAAATAGGTCCCTAGGGTTCCTAGGACCACTAGGGGCATATGTTGTCATGAAATGTGTCAAAAGGGGTCATAGGTTATCTTATAACCCCTTTCAACCCATTTGAACAAATCAAATAGGTCCTTAGGGGTCCTAGGACCCATAGGGACATATGTTTTCATGAAAAGTGTCGAAAGGGGTCATAAGTTATCCTATGACCCCTTTCAACCCATTCAAACAAACAAAATAGGTCCCTGGGGTCTTAGGACCCTTAGGGACATTTGTTGTCATGAAATGCATTGAAAGGTGTCATAGGTTATCCTGTGACCCTTTTCAACCCATTTGAACAAATTAAATAGGTTCGTAAGGGTTCTAAAACCCTTAGGGGCATATGTTGTCATTAAATGCGTCGAAAGTGGTCATAGGTTATCCTATGACCCCTTTCAACCCATTCAAATAAACCAAATAGGTCCCTAAGCGTCCAAGGAGCCCTACGGACATTGTGTCATGAAATGGGTCAAATAGGGGCATAGGTTATCCTATGACCCCTTTCAACCCATTTGAACAAACTAAATAGGTCCCTAGGCATCTTAGGACCCCTAGCAACATATGTTTGCATGAAATGTGTCAAAAAGGGTCATAGGTTATCCTATGAGTCCTTTTGACCCACCCCTAGGGACATATGTTGTCATGAAATGTGTCGAAAGAGATCGTTGGTTATCCTATGACCTCTTTCAACCCATTTGAACAAAATGAATAGGTCCTTATGGTCTGATGACCCCTAGGCACATGTTGTCATGAAATGGGTCAAATGGAGTCGTGGGATAGGACCTATTGCATCATGACATGTGTCCCTAGGGGTCCTAAGAACCCTAAGGACATAGGTAATTGATGCAATGGGTCGAATGGGATCATGGGCTAGGGTCATAGGCTAGCCCACGACCCCATTCAACCCATTGCATCAATTACCCTATCTGACGACCCCATTATAATAATATAACTAATAATAATATGTTACTATATTATATAATAATAATAAGATATTGCTATATATTAAATATAATAATAATGTATTACTAGATTATATAATAATAATAATCAAATATATTACTATATTGTATTTAATAATAATAATCATATTTTACTATATTATAATAATAATACATTACTATATTATATAATAATATATGACTATATTAAATATAATTGTAAGAATTTGGTATAGCTCTGATACCATGTAAGAATTTGTCTTAGGGCAAAATTCACCCCAGATCATAGAACTCGAACACAAGCACAACTGTAGACCAAAAAGGAGTAAGATCAATATATCATAGTATATCCTCATACATTGCTCTGTATTGTATGTTCAAACACACTAGGAGTTCCTATATATAAAGGCCTCTAAGATGCATCTAGAATGTCTCTAGAAGGTGCCAGGAGATAAGCTTGACAACTAAGCACACGCCCTCCATTGTGCATGAATGTGCGTGAAACAATGAGAGGATAAGCATGACAAGGTGTCCCACGTGTGGAGATGTTGTAGACACTATGTGCTGAAATAAAGTGCTTACTCCTATGTTGTAGACACCATGTGCATAATTGAGGTGTGAACTCCAGTGTTGTCAACATGACAACTCACCAGAGTGCACATACTCCTATGTGACTAATAAATAACTATTAAAATAATGCATTAACCTAAGTAAACTTAAGTAAGTGTAAATAGTAAATGATTATTTACACCAACACCACCCCCCCCCCCCCCCCCTCCCCCCCCCCCAACCCTTAAGTACAACTTACGGGAATACCCTTAAGCTTACGAAAACTAGGATGAAATGCATAATAGGTCTTGGCTACTAGGCCATGTTAGGTACCCGTGTACATAATGATATGCAATCTCTCATAAAGCAGAGAAAGAGGGAAAACCTCATGGGAAAAACCCTCTACCAAAAAGAGAGATGAAAGGGGATGCATGGATGGATGGAGTAATCAAAACCCCCCCCCCATTAAGACATACATCGAGTATATACAAGAGAGAATGAGAAGGAAAAAACCCCTTAAGAGGGAAAAGTCCCTCCTAAAAAGAAGAAGAAGAAGGAGACAAGGTAGTCCCCCCACCTAAAAGTAAGGTGTTGACCAATGAGAAATTCTCTGTGCTGACCAATGATAAATGCTCCAATGTAGAAGCTAATCCATGACCACTAAATGATGTTCCTCCCCTTTGGAAGAAACAATGGCAGAGGTACTAGTGAGATGCTTCCCCTAGGTGTGGAAAGAATCTTGATGATGAAAGGTGTCTCTGAAACTCTTTCAAGTATCCCTATTTTGATACTGATTATGGCTCCTTCCAAAACTACTGAAAAGAAGTGTAGATCAAGCAAGGATGCATGTAGAACCAATCTCAAGAAACCAACAGTCTTCTCAAATGACAAAGAGACCTCTTGTAGATGTTGTACATAAGTATCCATAATCACATCAACCTGTAAAGACTGATCATGTAGAGAATATACTTGAGGGTCAGAGTGAGCCCTCTCAACAACTATAGAAGGATCATCCTCAGAAAAGAGAAGTGATAGATCATCAAAGAAGTCCTCCAAATCTATTATGTGTGACTCTACAAACAAACTTGAAATTTCAGTCAAGAAGTCATCACCTGAGGTAGGAAATGGAAGACAATGTACCCTGTTGTGCTGAAGTACATGAATATGCCACTGTAGCAATAGATGAAGAATTTTCCTCAAAGAGATGATGAATATCATCTAGGATGTCTCCCACATATTCAATGTGAGACTCCACAAAAAAGTGTGCAATGTTGGGAAGGAAGTCATCATATGAAGGTAAAGTAGGAAGACATGAAGTGTCTTACTATACTGAATCTGAAGCATCTATGGCTAGAATAGGATCAATAGGAACAACAAGAGGATCTAGAGGTGTGATCTCATCTAGAGAGGATGCAGCTACAACTAGAGGTAGAATATCTTTAGGGAATGGAGGAATGTGTGGATCTCCATATGTTTCCCAAAGATGTGTCCAATGAACATATGGATTAGTTGCCTTAAGGTCAATAAGTGAATCCAAAACCTCCATATCTGTATGTAGAAAGAGAACACTACTAATGATGGAAAAAGTGTCAATATCATATGTAAGTCCTCTTGTGCATTGTGCTAACTGAGATATTTGATAGACAATTGACTCCATTCTTGATAGTTGTCTAGTGTCAAGTAAATCAAATCTTCCTCTTCCATGATGGACTAATCAATGTAACTCCCAAAATGAAAAACAAATGAAGAAACCCAACCTAATGTAAGATTTAGTGCTTTAGAAGTGGTGCATGTACAATAGGCCACTTTTCAAAATGTACAAAATGAACTTCTGATTTTGCCTATTACAACTACCTTTTAAGGCCTAAATCTGGAACTATGCATTGTAGCTTAGATATACAACAATTCTAGAAAGCAATACAATGTAAACAAGGCCCTACTATTGAAAGTGATATTTCTATCCACACAACCCTATTATCTGAATGTAGATCTAGAAAGTAGATGAAAAATAATGCACTTTCCAAAAAAATAGAACGTAAAAAGGAGCCAAGATGAGCCCGTACAGAGTATTTCAAATTGCAAAATCTAGGATTGAATAGGTACATTTTCCAAAAGATGAAAATTTTGACAAATCTATGCACCAAAACCAAAAAAGAATAGCACCAATGAAGAGTTCAAGAAATTCTACCCAAAAAAAAATGGCAACTGATTTAGAGTCTAGATGACCAAGTTATGGGCTCTCAAAGTCAGACTACCAAATCAAAAAGCAATCTGAATAGGGGTCTAAAAGGAAAACTATGTGCTTAAATTTGATGGACAAATGACCATCACAACAGCTAGAAAATGCCTAAGAATGATGATCAGATGGCCATCAATTTTAACCTCATGTCCGACTGACATCAACGAAAAAAGACTCCTCTGCTGACATGGTTGTACGAAATGCTGACAATGCATACAGACCTAACACATGTCGCGTACGACAGTGCTCAGTTAGCCTATGATGTGGCAAGAAAATTGTACTACTAATGTAGCAAAATTTTGCTGAGTTAGTGGTTTAAGATCTACAGACATGTAGCAAAGGTGGATTGTTTGTATAGGTCCACATGGAACTAAGGGCATGACCACATGGCTATGGCCTTATGTGCAAGGGTCCAAGTGGATGGCCAAAAATAGAGTACGCAGCGGCTAAAAATATCTACAACACTGGTAAAGGTTTACAGGCCAATGGGAAAATCAAACACCAGATCTCTTTCAGGGTCAGAGTTCACAACTTGCTAGGGGCCAAAAAGTATAGTGTAGGGCTGACTTGTCTGAATGGAGGCAAAGCATAGAGGGCAGGGCTAGTACTAGGAAATTATGGCTAAAAAGTTTGGTCGCAACCGAAAAGTGATCAACCATGGCACTAGACGTGAAGACAATTATCCCACATTTGTGGGGGCTATGAACTTCAAACCACATAAAAGACTGAGCACCAAATGGTATTGCAAAGAAGAGCCCATGAGTTGGTGGGGGAGTTGCCTGAGTTAGTTTTGGCCGGTGGGTTGCCTTGCTAGAAATGCAGAATTGGTCACTAGATAGGATAGATGTCGAACTTTGTGATGTGCATATCCTAGAAAATGTAGAACCGCTAAGTGTTGAGGAATATTCGTTGATGCCAGAATATTTTGTGGGTGTAGGGTCAAGGTGTGACTACTCAGTGCCTATACCAAAAAAAATTCTCTATAGGGCCACCTAGCCACAAAAATATTTTGAAAAAGCTATCCGAAAATCACAAGGAAAAACAAAATACTAGATCTGAAAATTGGATTGCAAATCTAAAGTACAATCATACTAGAGTTGCAAAGCAGGCCTTCAAGTGTTGATTTGCAAAAGAAAATTGCCTCACGATTGACTTTGACCTAGGGTAGGCAACTTTATATAGCCAATTTTTACCAAATCAGCATTTCAGACATAATGGCAAGGTCAAATATGGCTCTAGACAATCCCATTGACTACAATACTTCATATTCGGGTCAATGTGCTAAAGCAAGAAAATGGTCTCGAATGGCTATGTGAAGAGAAATTCTCCAAGAGCTCTGATACCATGTAAGAATTTGGTGTAGCTCTAATACCATGCAAGAATTTATCTTAGCGAATAATTCACCCAAGATCGTAGAACTTGAACACAAGCAAAATTGTAGACCAAAAAGGAGTATGATCAATATATCAGAGTATGTCCTCATACATTGCTTTGTATTGTATGTTCAAACACACTAGGCATGTGTGCATATAAAGGCCTCTAAGATGCATCTAGAATGTCTCTAGAAGGTGCTAGGAGATAAGCTTGACAACGAAGCACACATCCTCCATGGTGCATGAATGTAAGTGCAACAATGAGAGGCTAAGCATGACAAGGTGTCCCATGTGTGGAGAGGTTGTAGACACCATGTGCTGAAATAAAGTGCTTACTCCTATGTTGTAGATACCATGTTTATAAATGAGGTGCAAACTCCAATGTTGTCAACGTGACAACTTACAAGACTACACATACTCCTAGGTGACTAATTAATAAACATTAAAATAATGCATTAACCTAAGTAAAGTAAGTGTTGATAGTAAATAATTATTTACACCAACAATAATAATAATATATTACTAGATTATATAATAATAGTAATAATAATCATATATAATAATAATATTTTACTATATTATATTTAATTATTATTATTATAATATATTAAGATACACTGATACAATATATAATAATTAAATATATTACTATATTATAATATATACTATTAATATATTATAATAATAATTTAATTGTTGAACACTTGCTAAATTGATTTCCCCTCCAAATTTTGGGTAAATCATTTTTTGGGGAAAAAAATTTTGCTGCCAAATTTTGGGTACCTGATTGGGCTTGGTATTTACCAAACCTCTTTGGTGAACTCAAAAAGCATGTTTGAGACATGTTTCACTAACATTCAGACTTCGAGTAGCCATCGGACAATTTTTTTTTATCGAAATTCAATGAAACAAAAAGGGGTCTTAGATAACACTCTGAAGATTTCATCGATATAATTGTTGTCAAATTCTGACTTCGATAAGTATTTATCAGTTAATTTTTAATCAATATGTATGTAAACTATTGATTTATATACTGATTAAAAATAGCTATAACTTTCAAACAATACAACATTTTTGAAATCCAAAAGTTGCGTCACATTCTATGCTTCACTAGTATTAAAAAAAAAATTTGTAAAGTTTTCAATTAGTTAAGGTGGTCAAACATGAGAGTTTTTTTATTCTGAAAAGTTATAGTAGAAAATTCATATTTAATTATTTATTTGAAATAAAAATACCCAATAATATGTGTCATATCCAGGCATGAGTCTACTTTTTATATCTATAATTATATTAAAATATATTATCATTTGATTTTGATTAAGGTGGTCAGACATACTGCTACTTTTTATTTTCACCCTAAAATTTTTGTAGTACTACATTAAAATCCAAAATTTTGACAAATCAAATAACTTTTTCTCTAGATAAAGCCTAGTAGTTTAGAAACTACATTCAATTTCCTATAGATTCTTTTCTTACAACTTTTTTATATAAAGCTCATAACTACTTTAAAATTATGTGTCAAGTGAACATAACCCTGATTTGTTGATTTTTCACTACCACTTAAGGTCATAGTTTGGTTGACCATGATCCTACACATACCCTAACACAATATGAAGTGCATATTAAATAGAAGTGAACTCATATTTTTAAATGTTTACAACATGTTTTGATTAACATTTCTTTAAATGACATCGTGCAAAATTTAAAAACAAAAATACACAAATTGAAATGTTAGTAAAAGCATAAATTTATAAGAACTATCTATACTATGTAAATATGGTTAATTTACACTCACTATGTGTAATTGCACAAGATTTTGATGTTGGATCCACCTAAAACATTTAAATTTGCATAAGTTGCACTTGAAACCTAAATAAGAGGTATGTAAGTTCTCTAATTTACTATTGGCAATGCACACATAAATTTAAATTATATAAGTACATAAATAAAAAAGAGCACAATAAAGAAAAAAACTTACATTTGTGTATTTTGTATTCATCCTATTCTACCATATGCATCCACTCTCTTTTGTAATGCATGCATCTATGATTGCCTCATGGTCTTCCATTGAAATTCTCCATAATACCTTATTGGCAGGACTTCCTTTATATCTTTCTAATTTGATATTCATTGCCACAACCAAATGAGAATAGTGTAAAATCTTCTTTTTTGATTTGTAGTCTTCAAATGCTGGTAAACCATTTCTTCTTGCTAGGTATGCACAAAGCTATGTGCCAGCTACAACGAAAAACCCAATTGGATATTCAAAATCATCATCATCTACTTGATAACATATCATATTTTTCTTAGGTTTCGCACATCTAGCTAGCCAATACTTAGCTTGTTTATCGTTGTCATCAAGTGCAATAATAGCATAAACATGTCCTACAAGATAAGATAAAGTACATAAATAATTATGACATGT
Source organism: Cupressus sempervirens (assembly GCA_028749045.1). Taxonomy (NCBI): domain Eukaryota; kingdom Viridiplantae; phylum Streptophyta; class Pinopsida; order Cupressales; family Cupressaceae; genus Cupressus; species Cupressus sempervirens. Next base: position 545,197,794 of record CM053787.1, on the reverse strand, counting down.
AAATAAATAAATAATATAAATTGAAGCATGATTGCAACAAAATTTAATTAAATTGTGCATACTAGGTTATATGAGGTCTGAAATATGACCATAGTCTTCTTATGAAAATGCAACATTTGGGCCTTCATTTACTATATCATCTCCAATATGTGTGTTAGTAGCTGTTAATGATTTTGGTTGTCAATCTTCAATCTATTGAGTATTCTCACATTCTTCCCATTCACCTGCAAGACAAAACTGACAAAAACAAGAAAGCTCCCTAGTCCATATAGTCCAAGTGTTAGAATCAAAACTCCTAAATGAATGTCATTTAGCTGACCTGATAATTGTATCAAAGTCATACCTTGAAAGGATATTCTTCTCTTCAACTAGGCAGAAGAAATGTCTGATTGTAGAGTTCTAACTTGATCCTGTGTATAAATATTTGTTACACCATTCAACAATGTCGTGCATTTTTTAATTTGGTTTTTCCTCAAATTTTAATTACTCTCTACAAAGGGCTCTCTTCACACATACACTAGCACCATCATGTTCTCCTTTACCATGTCCAGCCTCAAAAAATCTCCACATATGTTTGATATAACATTACCTATGTGTCCTACTCAACCAATAGAATATTCTAAAAATTTTGAATTGTCCTAGTACAATTATTTGACCATATTAGATGTTGTGTCATTTGAATTTTTCTCTGTCTTAAATTATCACAAAATACCTTGAAGCAATATAAGACAAACTTAGATGAATGAAGTTTATTATCCCTCATATAGAAATGGTACTCTCTCAATATTTTTTGATCCTCTTTTGTACTGTCAAGTGCATGCCTATAAACTATATGAAAAAAAATTCTACTTGCACTAAATTGTAATATTGTTCTTGTATGTCGTCTTGGGGTGCAATTGTGTAGATGTTCTCTACAAAGTCAATGACTAAAAGTATAGTATCGATTGGAAACTTATTCTTACATATCTGAAATTGTCCATCAAGCCATCTAGTGTATTGAGAGTGTTTAACATATTTTGGTATGATCACACTCTTAAACTCACCAATAAATGCATTCAAAAACTAACTTTATTGTAACTAGATCACACCTTCCTCCCATCCTTCAATGAATATTCAATAGTTTTGAATATGTTTACATCAACTAATTGTTGTGCAAAGGTAGTCAAAGAATTTTCATGCAAACATTCATCTAACAAAGCAAGATTTTCACACATATCAAATGTACTAGGAAAACATACATTTAAAAGAAAATATTGGTCATTAGGTGGCTTACAAAAAAAAACTTGATACGAAATCCTTTATAGTTTGAGGTGGTATTTTTATATAACCATATTCCTACAACATTTCTTTACTATGTATGGTGCTACATACAGATTGAAATACATCATAATGGTAATGAATTGAACATGAGCTTTACAACAACATGTGACTCTTTCTTTGTTAATCCTTACATGCCATGGTTTACAATTTTCAAAATATCTTTAACTAATGGTAATAGTTAACACCTTAGCATGTAAAAAAAATTGAACAATTCAGTTTAAGTCATGTCCAAAAGGTGTTTAGGATGTGGATCATGTATTTTTGAGCCAACTCTTAATTTAAGAACATCTCTTGAATTAGGTTATACTATTGTATTATCTATTAGAAATGTTTACAATAACTAAGAGGGGGGTGAATCGGTTACTCGAGATTTATATGTACCACTTGAGCAATTAAACAATAATCACTTCACGGTTCTACTTATCTTGTTATTGCTCGATCACTACTGTAAAACTATCATTAACATAACTTCCATTACATAATGAAAACATTTTCAAATGTAAAAATTCATCATAATTTGACACTAGGATTTTACATGGAAACCCAATTTGGAAAAAACCACCAGCAACATGTTACTCTTTTTTCACTCTTTCAAAATAAGCTATGTTAGGAGCCAATCATGTTAAAGGTTATGATACACACTATTAAATGTGACCTGTTTAGAGGATTTAATCACCTTATTAGGAGTGGCCTTGTAAGACGACTTTGATCATTCCATTTTGAATGTCACACAGTTAAAAGATTTATGTAGACTATTAAGTCTTCAAGTGATTGTTAGGTCAACCTCTATTAAAAGAATTTCAATAAAAAATCTTTACAATGATAAGAAATAAAATAGTAGGTTTGATCTATGTGATCTAAACTCGTTGTTGCTGGTTCAAATCTATGATCGATCCTTATGTTGGTTCACTAATATGTCTTTCATTGTCCTCTCTAATCTTGATCTACTTAGTCACCCTTCAAGCAACCAGTCCATTCTTCTTATCAACACTTAAGCCTTCTAATCTAATTTTTTTATCAACAATAATATCATATATGCAAGCTTTCCCCTTTAGCTTTGCATTCACACACTTGTGTGCTTTTGATCAACCTCACTTTGTATGTCTCCCTTCACATACAAGCTCACTCATACACACACTGGTTGGGCTCAACTTGGCTTGAATAGACATGGCTGGAAATCACACCAACTAATCGATTATGTACATGTCTTTAAATAGGCAATTCGTGCTTTACCATTTTCTACATCCACCATAGGTCTTAGGGTTTACGATCAAATTTGAACTTGATTCAATGTATATGTTCATCTTCTTGATCATCCTCTCGAAACTTCTCTAGAATCTATATGTTAGGTCTTTACCTAATAACCTCCATAAATTTAATAATCCAAATCATCAATCTTATCTCCAACCCAATTTACATCTCCCAAGAAATCAACTGAGTTGGCTTGATCTAACAATTTCTTTGAATTTTGTTCTCATACTATCACTCAATAAACTCTGAACTTTAGTACTTGGTCAACACTAAAATGCTTGGTCACTGTAAAGCTTCTCTCTTAGCATCAACCAACTTGCTTGATCAATGCTAATGCTCGGTCAACACTAGATTTTCTCAGTACTAACTATAGCTCGGCTGACACTATCATTACTCAACACTCCTTAGTATTTTATTCTTTTTCTCACCTTAGCCTAGCTTCCTTGACGTAAACAATTAATTTTCTTTATCAAATTCTATCTAATCAAATGTCCATTGTAACATCCTTTTCATAACTTCAACCTTTTCTCAAGGTGATATAGCTATGAGTAACTGCAAAAATCCTCTTCATCAATCAAATAGATATGACATTTAGATTAGGTAACGATATGTCTCATCCATAGATTTGACATCAATGACAAAACAACAATTATTCCAATTTTAAGTTTCCAACAATCTCCCTCTTTTGCATTTATGGCAACATCTCAAACATTTGAATACTAGTACTAACTAGGTTATCATAGAATCCAAAAGATTTCACTACCATGAGTGACCAATATCCTTATTTTCATTCTGATTCTTATCCAATTTATCTTACATGATTTTCTCCTTCTGAGGTTTATCTTACCTCCTTTATTAGTAATCTCTCCATTTGGATTCTCTTAGAAATCTCTCCCTCTTTTAGTAATCTCGCAATCTCTCCTTCTTTCAATAATCTTTTAGTAATATCTCCCTCTTTGACAACAATGCCAAAGATGTGTAGCTCTCTCAACTTCAAAACTCTTCATACATCGGCATTATGTAGATTTTGCATGTTTGGTTGATACTTGTCATCTACCTATGACTGATATGTTTATGTTGTACTAAAGTATTCTACCTTAGGCATGTCCCAAAGTAGATTTGTATTGCACCACTGTATAGAATGTTTTAATTAGCACATGTGATGCAATACACCTTGTCTACTTAAGTGTCTTTGGTTAGGAGAATCACCCCTAGTTTACCTCTAAGATATTCATGAGCATATTTGGGTAATGGTTTTCTAAAAATGTTACCAATTTTTTCCTTTGTATTCATATATTCTACCTTCAATTCTGTAGCTTGAACTAATTATCTCAAGTAGTGATACTTGATAGCAATTTGTTTTGTCTTAGTGTGCATTGTTAGATTATTTGAAATGTTGATAACACTTGTGTTATCACAATATATGACTATTGGATCTATAATCTCTTATTTCATACCTTTCAATAATTTCTTAATCCACATTATATTTGAGCAATTCACTACAAATGCCAAATAATTAATTTCAATTGTTGATTGAGAAATACAATTTTACTTCTTACTTGTCCATGACACCAATCTTTTTCCTAGGAAGAATGCACCTCCACTAGTGTTTTTTCTGTCATCAATATTTCTAGCCCAATCTGAGTTAGTGAAAACCTTTAGTTCAAATCTATCACTTCTCTTATAATATAATCCATAGTCTTCTATAGCTTTTAGATATCTCAATATCCTTTTCATAGCCATTATGTTATTCTCTTTATGACTTGTTGGAAATCTAGCAACTCTCTCAACTACCAAAGCAATAACTAGCCTGTTGTGAATGACATATTGCAATTTTCCTATCATAGATATGTATAGGGTCTAGTTCACATCAGTAAAATCATCAGTCTTAGATAGCTTATGTCATGTAGATGTAGGTGTACTCACTAGCCTTGAATCTTCCATAACAAAAGTCTTTAATATTTCCTTGATGTATTTGGATTGTGAAATGAAAATACCAAACTTTATTTGACACACTTATAATTTGACAAATAATTTGATTTCAATAAACATAGACATTTAAAATTCCTTTTTCATTTCACCAATCAATGATTTATAATGCTTCCCTTCCTCCAAATACAATATCATCAACAAATATCTTAGATAATAATACTTCATTGTTCTTACCATTCTTCAAATATAAGTTGTTGTTATAATTTGTCCTTTCAAAACCAATTTTCACAAGTAGTTATGTAGTCTTTCATACCATGCTCTGGGGGATTGCTTGAATCCATAAAGATATTTTTTTAGTTTGCATACCATGTTCCTTTTGTCTAGATCCATAAATCCTTCAGGTTGTTTAATGTATACTTCTTCCTCTAGTATTCTGTTCAAAAATATATATTTGACATCCGTTTGATATATCTTTGAATTCTTATAAGTAGAGTATGCAAGACGAGTTTTGACTCCTTCAAATATAGCCACAAGAGAAATTATTTCTCCATAATCAACTCCTTCTTGTGCATAACCATTGCATACCATTCTTGCCATTTTTCTTGTTACTTCACCATTTTCATTGAGCTTGTTCCTAAAAATCCAATTTTTCCTAATGACATTTTTGTCTTTAGGTCTTGTAACTAAATTCCAAGTATTGTTCTTCTTAATCTGGTCAATTTCTTCATTCATTTCTTGTATCCAATCTTCATTTTCTAAAGCATCCTTTATTGACTTGGGATCAAACTCACATAATAATCATGTATCACCTTTGAGTCTTCTTCTTGTCATCACACTTGATTCAACATATCCAATGATTTAATTAGGTTTATGATGTCTTCTCACATATTTTTCGAACACAAGTAGTTTCCTTCTTGGTTCTTCTTCAGGTTCATCTAGAAAAATAATTTCAAGCTCATTTCATCTTTCTTGTTTGGGCTCTTGTTTAGGTTTTGAATGCTTAGCATGCACTATCTAATGGTTGGCAATACCTATCTACAACTCAACATTTTCAGTCTATTGCACCCACTCTCTATTGTTTAGCAATTTGCATTTGCATTCCATCATTTCCTATCAGATGGGAACTTGAAGATTGACTAGTCTATTCACTTTGAGTGTTGGGAGCATCATCATCCACATAGATGAATGTACTATAGTCTTCAAGTTCTCCATTACATGAAGTATCATCTCTTTTAGAAAACTCATCAACTCTCATATTTGCACTTTCCACAACTTTCTTAGTGTTAGAATTCAAACATTTATAAGCTTTATTTTTGGTGGAATAACCTAGGAATATAGCCTCATCACTTTTTGCATCAATTTTTCCATTCCTATTGTCTTTTAGTATATAGCATCGACTACCAATATTTTTGAAATATTTAACACTTGGGAGCATAGCCATGTACCATATTTCAAAAGGTGTAGCATTTGTACCTTTCTTGACTTGAACTCTATTTAGGGTATATACAACAATACTAACTTCTCTCCAATTTTATGTAGCATGTTCTTCTCCATCATTAGTGTTCTTGCACAATCCATTATTGATCTGTTTCTCCTTTCAACTATCCTCTTGGTACTGGTATCTATCTTTTGATTCATTTTTCATTGCAAAATGTATTGAACTCATGTGAGATGAATTCACCACTTCTATGATATCTCAAACACTTTAGACTATTCCCTATTTTTTTTCAACTCTAGCTAAATACTATTGAGAATATATTGAGGGAGATTGTTGAAGGAGACTGATGAGAATAGATTGATACAAGTATGATCAATATGTTTCAATCATTTTTTTGTTAGTTATGTCAAACCTAATATTTTCTAGTAAGACAACTACTTATATGATCTAAGTACTATCACTTATTTGATTGATGAGGAGGATTTGAACAAAAAGATGTAACAATAGCACCTAGAGGAAAGGTTGATTTATTATTATGTAAAGTAGTACAAGAATTAGCTAAGACAATGATAACATGATGTATTGATAATCTACTTAAGGTTACAAAAGCTAGTTACACCAAGAAAGTATAGGAAAACAAGTTAAACAAAGTTTGTCTGCCAAGCTTGACCAAGTGGATAGTAAGTGTCGAGCAAAGCCAATACAAGCCAAGCAGAAAATTAGTTGGAGCCAAGTAAAAGTCTATTCTAGTGTATGTTGAGAAAAATAGTAGATGCTGAGTAAAGTTTAGTTGATGCCGAGCACCAATAAACTTTAGTTTGTGCTGAGTGATTTTATAGAGGATGTCAAGCAACATATTATGTATCGAGCATTAGAAGTAAGTTAATATTGAGTGGTTGCATTATTTGAAAGATTTTTTATTCAATAGATTTGAGTTGACAAGTTTGTTTTCTTGGATTGTGTGAACTAGGTGGAAGATAAGACTAATGAGCCAGTGACACATAATTCAAGGTAAACCATTTTGAGGAGAATTCAAAGAGGATTAAAGAGAAGTTTCTAGAAAAAATTTGAAATATGGGGTAGAGTCATTAAATCCTACCTAATCTATCCTAACCCTAAATTGGATGTTGGAGAGTGAATGACAAAAGTGTTAGTTTGTGGTGACTAATTATGAAAGTATTCTACATACTTCATAAATTCTTTGGGGATTAAAAAAAAATTGGACTATGGCCGATGTTGTGGCTGACATGTGGCCAACATTTGGCTGACATGTTATAACCCTAAAGTGACATAAAATTACTTGTATAAAAGGACTTAGGGTTAGGCATTTTCGTAAGGTGTGATACAAAAATTGGTTTTTGTGGTGGTATTGAGCTATAAGGGATTACGAATTATAATCAAGTTGTAATCACTGAATCATAATAATATTGGCCTTTCTATTTGGTGGACGTAGCCTAGGGTTTGGGTGAACCATGTCAAATCTTGGTGTCTTGTGTTCTTTTCTATGTGATCTATTATTTTCTGATATTTTTTATTTGCATGTAATTGTTATTTGTGTCTGGGGTTTAATCCTAACAAGTGGTATCAGAGCCTAGTTATTTTTAAATTATCCTCTATAGAAAAGTCTCATGGTTGAGTGGGAGCGATGGAAGATAAGAGTAAGCTGAGGGTTGACAAGTTTAATTGGCAGAACTTTCAGTTATGGAAGATAAAAATGGAGGACTATCTTTATCAGAAGGATTTATTGAAGCCATTGGAAGGTAAAATTAATAATTAGGGATCTATGTCAAATTACGAATGGGATATTTTAGATATAAAAGCACTTGCAAGCATTCGATTATGTCTAGCACCATCAGTGAAATTTAATATTACAAAAGAGAAGATGACAAAAGAGTTGATGGAAATCTTAGCAACATTGTATGAAAAGCCCTTTGCTTAAAATAGGGTATTTCTCATGAAATGTTTATTTAATATGGAAATGGCAGAAGGTGGATCTGTTGCAGATTATTTAAATGAGTTTATACTATTACTAGTCAATTATCTTCTATGAGTATTAATTTTGATGAAGAAATTAGGGCTCCCTTGATTTTTTGTTCTTTTTCTGAAAGCTGGAATGGCTTGGTAATGTTGTTAGTAATTTTGTTTCTGGATCTAATACCCTAAAATATGATGATGTGATCCATGTCATTTTGAGTGAGGAAACTCATAGGAAATCCTCAGGTGGATCTACATCAAGAAGTTCTTTGAATGCACAAACCAGAGATAGAACAATTGAAAGAGGAAATAATTTTGGAAATCATGGGAAATCAAGAGGAAAGTCAAAGGGGAAGAGGTTTCAATTGGGAGGACCAAAAAATTGCCGGTACTATGGTAAAATGGGGAATAAGAAGAAAGACTATTGGACCCAAAAAAAAAATGAAGGAGAATATTAAGATGGAGACAAGAAGGAAAATGTGGTAAGTAACAAATCTGAAGAGGATGCTTTGCTTCTATTTTTAGAAAGCATTGATGATTCATAGGTTTTAGATTCTAGTGCTTTATTTCATGCTACACCTCATAGAGGTTATTTCATTGATTATGTCCAAGGTGATTTTGGGCTTGTTTATTTGGGGGATAATGAACCATATTAGATTTTTGGAAAGGGAAAAGTTAAGATTAAGTTGCAGAATGGGAATCATTGGCTACTACATGAGGTAAGACATGTTCCAAGGCTAAGTAGGAATTTAATTTTAGTAGGGGAACTCGGTGATGAGGGTTGTGTAGTTACTTTTAATGATAAAAATTGGAAGGATTCAAAAGGTTCCATTGTAGTAGCAAAAGGTGTAAAAGTAGGCACCTTATATCTTTGTACAAGTCATATTGTTCCTCCTACTTTAATTATTTCAGAGAAAACTGAATGTTCAAGAACAATTTCTGCAGTTGAGCAGGGAGAACAAATAGTTGTTGTAGATTCTGATATAGCACTATAATACAACAAATTTGGGCACATGAGTGAGAAAGGTATGAAAGTGATTCATTCAAAGCAAGTTTTACTGGGTCTGAAATGTGTTAATATGGATTTATGTGAAAGCTGTGTGTATGGAAAATAAAAGAGAGTGAGTTTTGTGAAGACTAAGAAAGAAAATAGAAGGGAGAAATTAGAGCTTGTGCATATAGATGTAAGGGGACTAGCTTAGGTATCTTCCCTTAGAGGCTTTCATTATTATGTTACATTTATTGATGATGCAACTAGAAAAGTATGGGTTTATTTCCTTAGACAAAAATCTGATGTATTTCAAACTTTTAAGAATAGAAATGCTTGGTTGAAAATGAGACTGGTAAGAAATTAAAATGTCTTAGATCTGATAATGGTGGTTAGTATTGTAGCCATGAATTTAAAGATTATTGCTCCACTAATGGTATTTTTAGACAAAAATCTATTCCAAGGACTCCACAGGAAAATGGAGTGGTTGACCATGAACAAGACTATAAAGGAGTGTGCAAGGAGCCTGAGGTTGCATGCTAGGTTGCCCTTACATGTGTGGGCAATGGCTATCAATACTATTGTATATTTGATTAATAGAGGTCCCTCTATTCCTTTAGGTTTTGGTATTCCAAAGGAAGCATGGACTAGTAAGAAGGTGAGTTATTCATTTCTTAAGACTTTTAGTTGTGAAGCTTTTGCTCATATAGATTCTAAAAATAGAACCAAGCTAGAAGCTAAGTTAAAGAAATGTGTATTTTTTGGATATGACATTAATGAATTTGGTTACAAGCTTTGTGATTTTAAAAATCAAAAAATTGTAAGAAGCAAGGATGTCATATTCGATGAGAAAGTGTTGTACAAAGATCTATTGCAACAACATGAGAAGAAAGAAGATGATTATGTAGTACTAGATGATACTCCATAAGATGTTCCAATAATATCTAATGATGTGCAACAACCACAACAAAAAATACCACACACACTAGTAAATGTTAGATAGTCAACAAGGCTAATTAGACCTCCAGAAAGATTTTCTCCCTCATTGTATTCTATTTTACTAACAGATGCTGGTGAACCTAAATGTTATGATAAATTTGTGAAGGTGGATACTAAGATTCAGTGGGAGTCTACAATGAAAGACAAAATGGACTCTTTGCTAAAAAATAAGACTTGGGATTTATGCAAATTACCTATAGGTAAAATGGCTTTATAGAATAAATGGGTTTACAGGTTGAAAGAAGAGGATGGAGGTAAGAAAAGATTTAAAGCCAGGTTAGTTGTAAAAGGATTTGCACAAAAAAAGGCCATTGATTTTGATGTTCTCTCCTATTGTTAAAATGACTTCTATCTGTACTGTTTTAAGAATTGTGGATACTAAAGGTTTACATTTAGAGTAGCTTGATGTTAAAATAGCATTCATTCATGGTGATTTGGATAGATATATATGGCTCAACCATACAAATTTGAGGTCAATGGTTAGGAGAACTTAGTATGCAGATTGAAGAAAAGTTTATATGGCTTGAAACAAACACCTCGACAATGGTATCTAAAATTTGATAGTTTTATGCATGAGCATGGATATATTAGGTGTCATTTAGATCATTGTGTTTATTTTAAGAGATTGGACGATGACAACTACATTATTTTATGTTTATATGTTGATGATATGCTTATAGCTAGATCTAACATGGGTCACATTAAGGGGCTAAAATGCTAGTTAGCACATGCATTTGCTATGAAGGATTTGAGGGTAGCAAAAAAATCCTTGGTATGAAGATTTGAAGAGATAGGAAGAATAGGAAATTGATGCTATCTTAGGTTTATTATGTTGAAAAGGTATTGCAATGTTTCTCTATGGAGAATGCTAAAGCTATTAGCACACCTTTACTTGGTCATTTGACGTTGACTAAGGAGATGTGTTCGAAGATGCAAGAAGAAGAGGATAAGATATTGAAGGCACCCTATGCTTTTGCTATAAGAATCTTGATGTATGCTATGGTATGTACAAGGCTAGATATTGCACATGTAGTGGGGGTCATTAGCAAGTATATAAGTCATCCAAGAATTGAGTATTGGAATGTAGTAAAATAGATTCTTAGATATTTGAGAGGAACATCTAGTAAGTGATTACATTTTGGGGTCTCTACTACTAACTTACATGGATATGTTGACTTAGATTTGGCAGGGGATATTGATACTAGGCAGAGTACTATAGGTTATGTATTTACTATTGGTCGGGCAACCATGAGCTAGGTTTATAGGATACGAAAGGTTAATTCTTTATCCACTATAAAGGTAGAGTACATTGTTGCTATAGAGGTAGTTGAGGAGATGATATGGCTTTAGTTCTTCTTGGAAGAATTGGGACACCCTCAGAGGGATAATTATTTGTTTATAGATAGCCAGAATGTCATTCATCTTTGCATTCAAAGACAAAACACATATAGTTACGATACAATTTTATTTAGTCAATTTTTGGATGATGGATAGTTAAAGCTAGATAAGATACATATAGATGACAATCTAGTGGATATGTTTACAAAGGTAGCAACAAGGGAGAAGCTGAATTCCTCTTTAGCTTTGATTGGTCTTCTAGACTAAACAGGAATTAAAGAACAACAAAGTCTAGGGTGGTTTGATCTAGTGGGAGCCCCATGTGATAGAAATATTGCTACAGGATCAATCTCCAAGTGGAAGATTATTGTCTAGTGTGGAGTTTGATCAGTCTGGAGGTGGGAGATTGTTAGTTTGTGGTGATTGATCAAGAAAGTATTGTACATACTTCATAAATTCTTTGGGGTTTGAAAAAACTTGGACTATGGCTGACATATGGCTGATATGTTGTAACCTTAAAGTGACATAAAGTTACTTGTATAAAAGGGCTTAGGGTTAGGCATTTTCATAAGGTGTGGCATGAAAATTGGTTCTTGTGGAAATATTGAGCTGTAAGGGATTATGAATTGTAATCAAGTTGTAATCACTAAATTGTAATAATATTGGACTTGATGTTTGGTGGACGTAACCCAGGGTTTGGGTGAACCACATTAAATCTTGGTGTCTAGTGTTATTTTTTGTGTGATATATTATTTTTTGATATTGTTTATATTTTCATGTAATTGTTATTTATCTTTGAGGTTTAATCCTAACAAAAAGATCTTAATTTCCTATTTATAAGTATGGTTGGTCAGAAGCAAAGGTTGTCATGTGCTAGAATCTAAGGAAGACAAGGAGTCAAGGGTTTTGCTTCATCAACTGACCTAAGAGAACAGTCTGCATTGGCATGTTAAGTAAGAAGGCTAAAGGGTATGAATGCTTGAAGGGTGAACATGTTATCAGATTTGAAATGTGTGAAGGCCAAGCAGAATGGAGGATTGAAATAGAGATCTATAATCTACAAATGGAGTTGTAAGTTGTTATAAGATCAAGCCTTACTGTTACTCTCTAATAATTGTATTAGTCTAGGGTAAATCCTTTCGATTAAATTTGACCTAATAGTTATTTGTAAATCCTTTAACTGAGTGAAATTCCAAGTGAATGGTCTAAAGTCCTCTAACAAGGCTCACTCCTAATAGGGTGATTGAAATCATATAACAGCGTCACAATTAACAATGTGTATTGTAACCTTTAACAAGGTTGGCCTTTCACAAGGCATCACTTCAAAAGAGTGAAAAAGAGTAACATGTTACTGGTGGTTTTTCCCAAATTGGAGTTCCACATAAATCATTGTGTCAAATGTGTTACTAAATTTATTATGTTTTATGTTCATATTTTTGCAAATTGATTTGACAGTAACCTGCAAGTTTTAAGTGATTGCATAATCTTATGGATGCATGCATGATGATAAATGTTTTATGGGTTCACTAAGATGTGAAAAGTTTTATTTATACAATTGGACCTTGGATAACTGATTCACCCCCCTCTTAGTTATTCTAAAAGTATTCCAAAAAATACCACTTGAATAACTGAAAAGCATCAGATTTAGCTTTAACAAACTTCACATTTATCATTCTAGAATAGTCATCTACAAATAGAATGAAATATTAATCTCCATAGTATTTTTTAACACCAATTGGCCCACATAGGTCAATATGAACCAATTCCAAAATATCATTAGCAGTATATGTTTTACTCTTGAAACTAGACTTTGTCATCTTTCTTAATTGACATTGTTTACACATAGCATTGTCATGATTCTTTAGTTTAGGAAATCCTCTTACTTTCTTCATCTTGTTTATATTCACCAAATTGTCAAAATTTACATAACAAAATCAATTTTTCCATAACCAAACGTCTTCTTGTAGAGTAAACATACATGTGTAATGCCCTGCCAAGGGATCCAAAGAATTAACCTAGAATTTCACTAAGTTTAGTAGCATTTTTTTTTTTTTTAAACATGAAAGTAATATCATTCACAACTGATATATATATATATATTCGGTTTTAAAAACACGTCAATGGGAAAGCATTTAAAAATATTATATCAATGCAAATTTGCGTAAAACGTTTTGAAAATGTTTAAGAAAAAATAATAATAAACATAACTTTGAGTGGGTATATAACCAGTACCCCCCTGCACGCCTTATGGTGACACCATACCTGCAGTCGCAGGTACTACGACTGTCGTCGTAGGCCTACGATGGTAGGCATGGGGTCACACGATTTTTTAATAGCCGGTGGCGACTGTTATTAAAACAACGTTGGTATGTGATAAAGTTTTTTTTATATTATAAATGTTATAATGTTATATTTTATATAAATTTTATCATTAAAAATGTTATTAAATATTGTATGGATTGATAATAACATTTGTTAATAATATATGTTATTTGATATGTTAATATTAATGTTTTATAATTATTGTTATAATATTAACAATGTTAAATATAAATAATAATTCATTAATCATTAATAAAGAGATATTAATATTCATAAATTTGGTATTGTAAAATTTAAATAATATTAATTAATGAGTGGAAATATGTAATTGAATTATTAGTAAGGTTGTTTTTACCTAAGGACAATGAAGATTATATTAAAGTTTCGAGTGTATTTAAGGGTTTTTTAAGGAAATTGAAATTTTGAAAGTGATAGGTATTATTTTGAACATTTTAGAAAATTATTTTAAACTAATGGAGGAATAATCCTATGTTTTAATCAAGGGGATAGATGGGTTGACTTATAGATTTAATGAAGAACCTTATGCACATGAAATATATGTTGGAAAACGAAAAACTGAGACCTCCACACTCTATTCAATGATGTAATTTTAGCAAACCAAAACATGTTCTTGCTTTGTGTATTCTCTATGCTTATGTTTTGGGTTTTGGGTTGACTAGTGTTGACCAGTTATAGGGCATCTACCAGAGGCTTGGGGGTTATGATTGTGATGTTGTGATGATGTCTTATTTCTGATCTTTACTAACCCAACAATGGTTATGTGATGGAATGCTTTATGTAATGTTTGTAATTATTGATTGTTATAGTTGAGATTCTTATGTATGAGACACTTGACTTAACCATTTTTGAGTCATCGATCAATTATCCTTGGGATATTTTCTAGTTGCCATGATGGAACTAAAATATTGATTTATGATGTCATGTTGTGACATGTTTTGACTCAACCATTTTGGAGCCTTCGATCAGTATGATTTGAGATATATTTTGGTTATTGAGAACCAATGGATACTTTTGATTATCAATGATGCTTCAGTTGCCAAAAGAGAGCTATTGTGGTCATGATTTTCTTTGGATGATTTTTAGTTGCTCATGGAGATTTGATGCTATTATTGTGGATATTTGATGTTCTTATTATGGATTATGTTTTGATTTTTCTTTCCAGTCACTTGTATAGGACTAGGGTGATTTATGATTCCATGAGCTTAGGGTAGGTTATCTTCTTGTGTTGGAAATAATCAAGACTAACAAGGTTACTAAGAGGGGAGGGGTGAATCAGTAACTCTAAAACATTAGTTCAATTTCTGCATAATAATATTTTTACCATTCATCCATCTAATCTACTGTATGCATGAAAAGATAAACATCTATAACACATGAACACACAGATTTTGGTGACCCAAAAACCTTCCAATTAGAAAGTAAAACTGGGGTGGGGATGATACCCACAAAACTTCAATACTGCAGTATAAAGTTGGTCGTTTAAGGCTTACAATGATCACTTCTAATGATTTTCCCTATTAGGAGAAAATAGGATTGCTAGATCCACCTTGTTAAAAGATTTGCAAACATATAATGAAGTATGCACTCTGTTAGGAGATTTACAAAAGACTGTTAAGTCTAGCTGGTTAAAGGATTTAGAAAATTGATTCACCTGTTAGGATGAAGCAGTGAATCTGATTGCAACTAATTGCTGATAAGATCCTTGTTCTCTGATCACCTCATGTGACAAATATATCTTTTCTGCATCAATGTTGACCTTGTTGTATTCCTCTATTCTGCTGGTGATTCACTTTCCCTCTTCTCAAATTGCTGCAACATATCACACTCAACTATGATTCTTTTTCTTTTTTTTTGCATCTCATTGTTTCAAATGATATATACCATTCCAATATTTACACTAGCAAGGTCGGCCAAAACACAAGTGAACAAACATTACTGAGTCGGCGAGGTGGTAGAAAACTTTGGTTCCACAAACTGACTCAGTGACCTTCTGATACTCGACATCCACTTCAATACTCTGCATCATCATGCACTTGGTAAGAGTAGAGGCACGATTCATACTAATCATTCTGAGTAGCTCGAAACTCGGTAACCATTGGTGACTCGGTGAATGTTGTGTCACTCGGTAGAAACTGAATCCATTGATAACCTTCTTTACTTGGTAAATACGGATTCCCTTGTTTACTCGGTAAACATTGATTCCTTCATTTACCTTGTTTACTTGGTAAAAACTAATTCCTTCATTTACCTTGTTTACTCGGTAAACATTGATATCTTTGATGACTCGGTGAGCATTGTCTGCTTGGTAAATACTGTGAAGCTTGGTAATCACTAACTGCTTGGAGAACACTGTTCTGCTCGGTAATCACTAACTGCTCTGAGAACACTATTTTTCTTGGTAATCACTATCTACTCATAGAACACTGTTCTTCTAGGTAATCACTATCTTCTCGGTATCAACTGTTTACTTGCGAATTTTATAAGGTAACCGCTGAATGCTCGGTGTGAACTGTAGACTAGGTGATGAGCTCGGTAAGCATTCAGAATCGAATAAGTGTTGTGACTAATGACAAATATATCATAATTCCAACAATCTTCCCCTTTGGCATTAGTGACAAAAACACTTATGAGCAAAAACTTATATACAAAATCGGACATACTGACACCTGATTCTGCTGAATATACATGGTTTCCTTACATATGACTCCCCCATACAATATACACAAGGTATTTACATGAGCTATATGACTTTTATTAACAATATCTCACTTTTATCCATTTTGTACATTTATCTCACCAATAACTCTTTCTGAGTATCTCTTTCTCCCCCTTTTTGACAATAATGTCAAAGAATAAAAAGAATGTATTTACATGGAAACACCAAAATGTGAGATAAATTCTAAATGTATCTGAAGAATGAGTTGCAGAGTCTTGTCCCAATTCTCTTGTAGGATTTTGCATGTGGATAGAGCTATCTGAACTTCTGCAGAAAGTTCAATCACATGATCTGCAACAGAGAAATTGTTGTCATGGATCAATGTTTTTGAATGGGCAATGTGCTTTTGCATTGTGTCCATGATGGGAAGGATCATAGTCTAAATATCTAGCAATGTAGATCGGATCCTTGACTCTTCTCTTAGCAATTCTGCTTTCTTTTCTGACAAAAATTTGATTCTGAGGTGATGAGATGAGGTTGAACTAGGGTCAAGCTTCAAATTTTGTGCGCTTGCCTTCAAATCCTCATCTATCTTATTTAATTGCTCTCTTATCTCCTTAGTATACTCGGTAACATCACAAAGCTTAGCAAAAAGAGATGTTACATTATTAAAAGAATTTTCAATATTAGCAAAAACTGAGGTTAATTCAACCTGTTTCATTGCTATGTGTTGAGCAATGTTCTCAAGCACCTTATTATCAAATTTCTTCTCTACCTTCTCCATCAATTTTTCTTGACCAGAGGTATCCTCATTGAATTTATTGACTACCTCTTCTAACTGGATCAAAATGTGTTGAGTAGAATCTACATCAACACCTATAGCCTCTGTAATTATATTTTGGGCATTCTTAATTATTTTATATTCCTTATCCCTTTAGACCTTAATTGCTTTTGTGTAGCCTTCATCTCAATTAGTTGACTAGCATACCTCATTTCTTCAATGGTAGCATTTTCATAGTCAATCTTTGGAATTACTATCTCAGTGTCTAGGTCAATGTTTTCAGGAATTTCCTTTCCAGTGTTCATAAGTCTTAATGGTTGCTTTTGTTTGACTTCTGTGATGACTGGTTTGACCTTGGGAATAGACACAATGGTAGAGATGGAAGGACTAGCAACAAAAATTGGGATACTTGAGGGTGGATTGCCAATAGGAGTATATGCCAGGTCAAAAATTGAAGTACTTACCGCAAATGGTGATACACTCGATGATGTAGTATCTGAACTAACTGGGTTTGAAGTAGATACAGATATTGTTGACAAAATTGTAGAACAAATTGGAATTGACAAAATTGTGGAACTTACTGTTATTCCAATTGGTGATGATGGAGCTGATAAGGCTTGCTCGGTAACTGAAGAAAAGGAATGCAGCTCGGTAGATAAAGTGGTAGACACTTCCATTGATGATACCTGGAGCTAAGATGTGGTAGGTGTTGATGATATATCTGATGTAGATGTGACCAAACCTGCTAAAGCTGACTCCAACCTTGATGATGCTACAATTTTAGGTGGAGAGTGAGGAAGTGATGCAATAACTATTGCTGCAATTTTCACCGGATCGTCTTCCTCCTTATCTGCCTCTTTAGCATCTTTTTCCTTGTCTTCTTCCTCTTTATCTTCCATCAGTGCATGCAGCTCTCCTGGTGAGATTGTGATAGATGGAGTGTTACCAAGCTCATCATCACTATCATTGTCATCATCCTTGATTTCTACTGGGCCTACGCTGGGCTTGTGTAGATGATAGATATTTTTCACACGTTTGTAGTATCATTTACAACATGTTCAATGTCTTTGATCAAAATCAAACAAGTGTGGAATCTGATAATCATTTTACCTTCATGGTTTTTCATTTCAGTTTTTGCTTCTGCTCCAGTGAGACTTGGTCGGAGATTCCTTAGAGATTGCTCATAAATATCTTTTACCATTTGGGTGGCTAACTCCCATCTCGGTTGCAATCTCTCTAGTAGTTCTTTTGAGATTTGAGGGGCAATCTAGTCTAGGGAGTATTTCCATTTACCCATCTTGTTGAGTACTAGTTCCTCAATCTGCATTTTCTCTGCATCAGTTCTAGTTTCAAATTTCAATGCTTTGAAATTTGTGATGCCAGCTCCTTCCTCCAACTATTTGACCCTTTTCTCAAATGTGGGTGCAGGCCTAACTAGTATAGGTTCCTGCTTACCTTTCCTAGTTCTTCTGGTGAATACTGCAGTAGGCTTCTTTTTAGGTTTGGTAATGATTACCTTACCTTTCTTCTTTGGATGTTCCTCTGTAGATTCTTTTTCTCCTTCGTATTCACCTTCTTCTTATTCTGCTCCTTCTTCTTCTTCACCTTCTTCATCTTCACCTTTTACCTCAGTGAGCATAAGAGGATCGATAGAGGTTTTCTATTTTTCTATTTTCCTCTTGCCCTTGCTTATGGCCTGTGGTAGCTTGATTTCAAGCTCAATTCTGGCCTTAGCTTCTTCATAGGTTCCAAAAATTGGTTGCCTTGGATCTAGTGGCTCATTTACCAGTGCCTCTATTATGTCTCTAGTTTCATCAATATTTACCTGATAAGGAAGAGGTTTTACCCATGCAACTCAGGGTCTGACTGCCTGGATGTACACCTTGTCACAGTCCACCATGAAACATACATCATCTCTATAATCCTCAACAAGCTTAGGAGGAATTCTGAACCTACTATTCATCCTCTCCTTGAATTCTTCAAAATAATTATCCATAATACTATCAAAATTTTCACCCATCTCTGCTACAAACTCATTTATTTGATACAAAACTGGAATATCTTTCCTCCATACAACTGTACCTTTTGAAGGGAAAAATTTATGTACATAGAAAAATAAACAAACCAACAAGGAACCAAATTTACAAGAGTTGTTTTATGAGGTCCTTATACTGTCCATGTTTTTATTAAATTGTTTAAGCAGCACATTGGCTAGGTCAAACTCCATATTTTTCTTCACAAACTTATAGGCTAAATCTACAACCTCACTGTGCACGTTGTTCAATCTGTTGGAACTATACATCTTATATGCAATTAAATAGAGTCTAAATCTTAACTTTGCATCAGATACATTGTTAGGTTTCAATCCTCTGCCATCCCATTCGGCTAGGGTTAATCTCTAAAGTTCATCACAACTTAGGGTTTTAGTGGTTTTTGATTTTCTTAACATTTACAAACCCGTGATTTTATGAATCATTTTCTTCGTTATCAAGATGGGTTGCTCTAACCACAACTGACCATTATGCACACGGCTTAAAATGTATCTTATCCATTTCATTTGGAAGTTCCTTGGCATATGCGGGATATGGATCAAACCTTTGGTTTCCAGATGTTTGAATTCGGGTTTTAGGGTTTCTTTCACACACAACTCGGCTAGGGCATTATCCATGTCTAGTGTCCCTATTTCTTGAATAGTGCATTTAAAATGAGTATAAATGTCATTTATAAGTAGTACCTTTGGTGGAATTTTCAATTGAGCTCCATGAGGGTCGAGCGATTTAGCTATGGCGGGAACGAGCTTGAAGCTAGGTGCTTTCCATTCTACTCCCTTCACAAGCATTTTAGAACCTCTTTTTGCCTTGCTGTTGTTGGTGCTTGCGGATGCCATTGCTACTTGGTGAATGAATGATTTCGTTTGAAAAAATTTTCACTGAAAAATCACTTCAAAGTGCTTGAACTCTCTTTTGCACTCTTGGAAACTCTTCGCTCTGTATATTCTGAATTCGTGGTGAAAAATGAGATCAAATTCTGCCCTTTTGATGAAAAATTTGCCATTAATGCTCGGGTACGAAGGTAGCTGAGATGACCTAGGGTTTGTTAGATAGTTACCGACTTACTCGGTAAACTTTTCAACTCAATAAACAAACTAAAACCTTTCACATTACCGACCTAGCTCGGTTAAGTCTGAAATCAACCTTGCTCGGTAGATGCATCATAGTAAAATATGTCTAATATCTGAAATAGTGATTTGTCTTTTGCACTTCTCTATTCTGGAACTACTTAGGATATTGCTTGAAGATGCAGTCCCTGGTCCTTCTTGATGAGTCAAATTAGAAATGGTGGAGTCACCCACTTCTTGAGTGACATAGCCATTATTTGAATTTTCTAGCTCGGTAGATTTTGGAATCCACTGTTGTCTCATCTGCTTTCGAATGTTGTCAGCTCTGGCTTTCTTTTCATCTTCAATTCTTCCTATATTCATGCAATTCTTGGATATATGACCAAGTTCGATACATGCATAACATCTTATAGTAGTATCTTTCTTCCTTAGGTGATGCCTTGCACAGTTTATTCCAATGTGTCCATATTCTCCACAATAGTGACATCTGCACCAAGTATTGTAGTCCCAACCAAATAATGCTTTGATAACTTGTTCTACTGGATTGAATGATTTTGATCTACATTCAGATGCCTTGTGACCTTGTTTCTTGCATTTGTGACATTTACCCTCAAACTTTGGTTTTTCCTTGCATTCATTTGCTTTATGACCATGTTGATTGCAATTGTAGCATTGACCATTGAATTTTCTTTTACCATTACTCCAACATCTATTAGATGTATGACCTAACTTTCCATAGTGATTGCAAGCAGGTTTTTGATTCTTTTGAGTACCCTGTTTTGAAGATTCACCTTCTTCATTGTATCCAAGGCCTGCTTTACCTTTTTGTCTATGAAGATTCTGCTCATTTTGCAAATTCAATTGACCCATATCTGCTTGAGATTTTATCATCCTTTCATTGACTTGTTTTTCAACATTTAAGTCATTTTTCAAACTTTCATTTTTTTGTCTTTCAGATCTCAGATCACTTTGCAAACTTACATTGATTTGTCTTTCAGTGATTAAATCATTTCTCAAACTTTCATTCTCAAATCTTAGAATCATAATTTCTTCATTTGCATTAGATAGTTGTCCTATAAGATCTTCATGTTGAAGGGATAGATTATTTCTTACCTCTAAGTCTTCATTTGCCTTGTTTCTCTGTTCCAAAACTTCACATAACCTGATGTATTGGACTTCTTGTTCTCTTTTGAGCTTTCTTACTTCTTCCTGCAGAGAACCATTCTTTGCTAGGACTTCCTTGATTGCTTCATTAGGTTCATTTGAATTTTATGATGGTAAAAGGTCTTTAATCCTTTCTTCAACATACTAATAATCATTCATTTGTCTTGCAAGTTCCTTCCTTCTTTTCAAGGATTGAGAAAGATGCTCTTTTGCTTCATTGAATTGATTCATGGCCATTTCCAGATCTAGTTTTTCATTCTCAATAGATTTGTCAAGTCTGAATATCTCCATTGTCCTTGATCTTTGCTCAAGTTGTCAAACTTTTATCCTGAGAATCACAAAGCTCTGATACCAATTGTTGGAAATAATCAAGACTAACAAGGTTACTGAGAGGGGAGGGGTGAATCAGTAACTCTAAAACTTTAATTCAATTTATGCATAATAATATTTTTACCATTCATCCATCTAATCTACTATATGCATGAAAAGATAAACATCTATAACACATGAACACACAGATTTTGGTGACCTAGAAACCTTCCAATTAGAAAGTAAAACTAGGGTGGGGATGATACCCACAAAACTTCAATACTGCAGTATAAATTTGGCCATTTAAGGCTTACAATGATCACTTCTGATGATCTGCCCTGTTAGGAGCAAATAGGATTGCTAGATCCACCTTGTTAAAAGATTTGCAAACATACAATGAAGTATGCACTCTGTTAGGAGATTTACAAAAGATTGTTAAGTCTACCTGGTTAAAGGATTTAGAAAATTGATTCACCTATTAAGATGAAGCAGTGAAACTAATTGCAACTAATTGTGACAAATATATCTTTTCTGCATCAATGTTGACCTTGTTGTATTCCTCTGTTATGTTGGTGATTCACTTTCCCTCTTCTCAAATTG
Organism: Cupressus sempervirens; assembly: GCA_028749045.1. NCBI lineage: Eukaryota > Viridiplantae > Streptophyta > Pinopsida > Cupressales > Cupressaceae > Cupressus > Cupressus sempervirens. The sequence goes on along the minus strand of CM053787.1, from coordinate 545,175,583 downwards.
CTACAACATATCACACTCAACTATGATTCTTTTTTTTTTTCTGCATCTCATTGTTTCAAATGATATATACCATTCCAATATTTACACTGGCAAGGTCAGCCAAAACACAAGTGAACAAACAATACTGAGTCGGCGAGGTGGTAGAAAACTTTGGTTCCACAAACTGACTCGGTGACCTTCTGATACTCGGCATCCACTTCAATACTCTACATTGTCATGCACTCGGTAAGAGTAGAGGCACGGTCCATACTAATCATTTTGAGTAGCTCAAAACTCGATAACCATTGGTGACTTAGTGAATGTTGTGTCACTCGGTAGAAACTGAATCCATTGATAACCTTCTTTACTTGGTAAATATTGATTCCCTTGTTTACTCAGTAAACACTAATTCCTTCATTTACCTTGTTTACTTGGTAAACACTAATTCCTTCATTCACCTTGTTTACTCGGTAAACATTGATATCTTTGATGACTCAGTGAGCACTGTCTGCTTGGTAAATACTGCGAAGCTCGGTAATCACTAACTGCTTGGAGAACACTATTCTGCTCAATAATCACTAACTGCTCAGAGAACACTGTTCTGCTCGGTAATCACTATCTACTCGGAGAACACTGTTCTGCTCGGTAATCACTATCTGCTCAGTATCAACTGTTTACTTGCAAATTTTATAAGGTAACCGCTGAATGCTTGGTGTGAACTGTAGACTAGGTGATGAGCTTAGTAAGCATTCAAAATCGAATAAGTTTTGTGACTAATGACAAATATATCATAATTCCAATAGCTTGTAGTGTCGAGAAGTGGCTTGCAATGGGGGCCAGGGCCCTAAGAGGCTGCCAAGGTAACTCATTGTAAGTTGTTTTAACAAGTGAAAAAATTCTCACCTAATACTGACTTAATGAACCTAAAAAGATAATTGTTTTGTTCTCACCCATGCCTCGAGTGCTAGTACAAACTAGGATGGGAGTAGAGAGAATGCATGGTTGTGACCTTGCATTCCATAGTATGCCTTGTCAGTATGAGAGGATACTAGTGGCTGCATGAGGATTAGTAGGGACCCATGGAGTTTAGCTAACTGTCAGGGTAACTTCTACATCATATATGCGATGACACTTTCTCGCTTGCATAGTAGGTTCCTACATGTCATTGTGTGCCTCTGGAAATTAGATGTCAATTTTGTGATTGGAACCCTTGAGTTGGTATACTTTTAAGATTCCTAGACTTAGAGATTATTTTTATGCTGTGAGATTTTGATAGCCTATTTGGGACTTGAGATTATCTCCTCAGCACGGTGGGAGTGGACCACTTAGGTTCCACGCAATTGGGTGGTAGTGTTTGTCCACTCTTATCATTTGAGATCCATTTGAGACATCATGGCTGATGCATCCTTTATGATGGTGGACATGTATCCTTATATTAATGATTAGCTTATGGTAGATGATCTTATCTTATGCTTATATTTGCATGTTAGATTACTTTCTGCATATGATGTAGTATATGTTAGGAGTGACATTCCTATTATGTTAATACCGATGATCTCTTTGGTTGTTTGGAATGTTACGCACAGAGGGATGGCTAGGACCCATGATGGTCTAATGATGCTATTTACGGTCGAGAGGAACCGTGCACTTAGTTTATTATGTTGATCTTTTATGATGGATGTATATATCTTCTATGATCATGTATCATGAAAGACATGTGGTTTTCTTTACTTTTTTATATCATGGATTAGAATAGGATGATGTACCTTGTTTCACATATGTATATTCTTTTAAGCCTTCATACCCTGTGACATGTACAGTGGATGATTGAGCATTTAGATATGTAATGTGCAAACATTGGACTTATCATTATTATTTCATGTGATTGTTGTATTAGATGGATTCAATAATGTTAGTTGATTTAGATGTAATTCAACATTAAGGGATCTTTAAAGAATGTGACCTGTTATGTTATGTTATGTTATGTTTACTTTTAAATGGTTATTGCTATTACTTCCATTATTCTTGTATCAGTTGTGAATGATATTACTTTCATGTTTTTTTTTTTTTTTTTTTTTTTTTTTTTAAATGCTACCAAACTTAGTGAAATTCTAGGTTAATTCTTTGGATCCCTTGGCGGGGCATTACAACATGTCTCACTCGAGAGGTATAGGTAGAATAAGTTACCTCTTGTCTGCTCACCAGTTTCAATTAGCTTACCATTACCATAATGTATCTTGGTCATTTTGTTATGAAATTCAACTCTGTAACCTATTTTGTTCAGTTGTGAAACACTCAATGAATTGTAGTTAAGTCCTTTAACCCAATAAACATTGTCACATGGGATATCATTACCAAACTTAACACATCCACCATTGTATGGACCTATATCTTCAAATTTGTCTTTATCACCAATCATATGATTGGAACATCCACTATTAATTATTCATCACTTTTGTTCACATAAGAAATTAATGCAGTTTTCTCATCTTCATCAGAATCTTGTTTCATAACAATATAGACAACTTCATGATCATTACTCTTAGATTCACTATCAATCTTTTCTTTAGAAATATAAAAATATTTCTTACCTTCATCATCCTTGCTTCTCCTATAGCCTTTGTCATCTTTTCTTCCATTGTACTTACTTTCCTTCCTTTCATCCTAATCTTCTTTGTCAGGGCATCTAGCAACAATATGACCAACATTTCTGCATGAAAAGTAAATGATAGGTAATTTACCTTTGTGTTTACCTCTTCCTCTTCCAAACTTTTTTTCAATGAGGGCTTCAAGTTCATCAATCTCATCATTGGAACTATCACTTTCACTCTTCACATGTTTTTCTTTCTTCTTGCTAAGAACAAGTTGTGACTTGAAAGCAAATTCAATGGTAGCAGGTGTGTAGTTATTAAAATTAACCATCTCAAAAGGAGTAAGTCTACCAATTAAACCTTCTAAGGTCAATTTTTTATTTGGTGTGCATCTCAGTTCTTGGATTGTAGAGACTCTAATGGCATAGATAGTAAGTAGAGTCCTCAATACCTTTCTTATCACTATTTCATCTTTGATTAAACCATTTGCACCTTGAATAGAATTAACCTCTTTAACTCTTGTGTAGTATTGTACTATGTTTTCACCTTCCATCATTCCCATGTTAACAATTTTTCCGCTCAAGCCTTCTGATTTGACTCTTAAAACATTGTCACCACCTCCATATATGGTATCTAATTTTTTCTACATCTTCTTTGTAGTATTGCAATATTTTAGGTCATCAAACTCGACATAGCTTAGAGCTGAGGCAATCTCCAACATTGCTTGGTTATGATCTAACTTCTATCTTAGTTCATGAACAATTAGAGGATTGGTTGTTACTTCTACATATTATTTTTCCATAAACTTGATAGAAACATCACTAATACTGGATGTGTGCAGCTTCATCAAAATTTGCCATGCAAGAAAGTTCTCCTTGTTTGGCTTGGGTACATCTCTATTATTCATAATGATCTTTGGATTTAAGTACCTTCAAAAAAATTCTATAAGCACTGAGCTCTAATACCAATTGTTAGAAATCCTTAGAATAAATGAGAGGGGGTGAATTAGTTACTCAAGGTCTATATGTACTTCTTGAACAATTAAACATTAATCACTTCATTATTCTCCTTATCCTATTGTTGCTCGATCACTACAGTAAAACTGTCATAAACATAACTTGCATTGTATAATGAAAATATTATCAAATGTAAACATTCATCACAATTTGACACTAGGATTTTATGTGGAAACCCAATTAGGGAAAAACCACCAACAACATGTCACTATTTTTCACTCTTTCAAAGCGATCTCTGTTAGGAGCCAACTCTGTTAAAGGTTAGAATACAAACTATTAAATGTGGCCTAGTTAGATGATTTAATCACCCTATTAGAAGTGTCCTTGTAAGATGACTTTGATCATTCCATTTAGAATGTCACCCAGTTAAATGATTTATACAGACTATTAAGTATTCAAATCACTATTAGGTCAACCTCTGTTAAAAGGATTTCAATACAAATTGTTTACAATGATAAGAAAGAAAACAATAGGTTTGATCTATGTGATTACTACTCACTTTTGTTGGTTTACTTATAATCCTTTCACTGTCATCTTTGATCTTGATCTTCTTGGTCACCCTTCAAGCAACCAATCCACTCTTCTTATCAACACTTAAGCCTTATGCTCTAATTTTCTTATCAAAAACAACATCATATTTGCAAGCTTTCTCATTTATCTCTGATCAACCTCGCTTTGTATGTCTCTCTTTACATATAAACTCACTCATACACAAATTGGTTGGGCTCTTCTTGGCTTGACTAGACATAGTTGGACATTGCACCAAATGTTTGATTCGATATGTATTTAAATAGGCAATTTTTGCTTCGCCATTTTCTACATCCACTGTAGATCTTAGGGTTTATGATCAAATTCAACTCGATTCAATGTATCTATTCATCTTCTTGATCATCCTCTAGAAACTTCTCTAGAATCCGTCTGTTAGGTCTTTACCTAATTACCTCCTTGAATTTAATCATCCAACTCATCAATATTATCTTTAACATGGTTTACATCTCTCGATAAATCAACTAAGTCGACTTGATCTAACAATTTCTTTGAATTTTGTTCTCTTACTATCACTCAACAATCTCTAAATTTTGGTACTCAGTCAACACTGAAATACTTGGTCATTGTAAAGCTTCTTGCTCAGCATCAACTAAATTGCTCAGTTGATGCTAATGCTCAATCAACACTATATTTTCTCAACACTAACTGTAGCTTGGTTGACACTAGCATTACTCGGCACTTCTTAGTATTTTACTCTTTTGCTTGGCTTAGCCTAGCTTCCTTGACAAAAACAATTACTTTGCTTTATCAAAGCCTATCTAATCAAATGTCCATTATAAATTCCTTTTCATAATGTCAACCTTTCCTCTAGGTATTATAGTTATGAGTAACTTCACAAATCCTCTTCATCAATCAAATAGACATGACATTTATATTAGGTAACAATATGTCTCCTCCATAGAATTGACATCAATGATAAAACAACAATTGTTCCAATTGTAAGTTTCCAACATTATCATGCCAAAAGTTTCAACCAAACTTTTGACTTCACTAGTAAGCTTCATATTAGATCTCGAGGGTCTACCACTAGAAGTCCACAAAATATTTGTTAGATCACATCAAATTTAACACTTCTCTTTACAGATCTTTCTAAAGTTTTATGACTTACATTAAGATATCCACTTATGTTACTAATCAATCTTTTGTCAAAAGTTGATTTGTTAACTAAAGATGTTATTGTTCATCATGTTGCATTCTTATCTGTAGAGTGACTTCTCATTTCGATAAAATTAAAGGCACTGGCAACAATCGATACAACTTGTTTTAAAGAGTCATTTTTATTCTTGAGGTTTGCATATATTAGTAACCTTTTCATTACTTTCTATATTTTAGAAATTTTAATTAGTTACAACATCAACTGACATTGAAACCCAAATTTCTTATTATAAAAAAATTGTCTATATAATCTATTAGCATGTGTCCTAATCTGTCTCCACGAAACCAATCTATGAATATTATCCAGCACATCATTAGAAAAATGAAAATTATGTCCATGCACTTCAATATCATTCAAACATGTTTCTTCAGTATTGGGTGTTTCCATGTTTACATTCATATAATTTTTATTTTCAATTGGCATTTCATTTGCAATGTTATTTGGAATTTGAATCTCATTTTCATTTTTCTTTGCATTTCTTTTATGGCTTGCATTTCCATTGGATTTTTTTGTGAATGATCATTTGAAAATTTATTCTCATGAAGAAAACCTAAACCATTTAAATTATAACCTACTTCTACAACATCGCCAATTTCATCATGAGAATAAACTCGAGGGTTTGGAGACACGCTTGTATTGAATGTTTGATTAGAATGTGCACCTAAATCTCCCTGTATTAGGTTCTCTTCTTCAGCCTCTTCATCCATCGTGGTGCCCTCAATGTCCTCTTCTAAAATAATATTTGAAATTGAAGACCCAACATTGCTCAACTCTCTAACTAACATTGCTCAACTCTCTAACTTTATTCTTCTCTCTCATTAATGCTGTGCTTCCTTCTCTTGGTTTGTTGCAATCTCCTCATTTGTTAGAACTTTCATTTTCTTCTTTCTTTGTTGTCTTGATAGCATGTTTGCACCAACTTTGAATTCAAATCAATCAAAGCTTGTGAAATATATAAGATGATAAGAAAGTAGAATAATATGACACAAATTCATTGTTGCGGCTTGGGACTATCAAACAATGATTGTAATGATTGTCTAGTGCTTTGTGGGTCAACTTTTGGGACCCAACGGGTACCTATGAATCTGGCACCCAATTTTTAGATGATTGGGTACATGATTTTAAAATCAAGTGCTCGATTCTAAAGCTGTGGGAGGGAATTTCCCTTTGGCATCGAGTTTTGCCTTGGGGAAAGACATGGTATAGGCTTGGTGGGACCAAGCTTGTGCCTTTATCTATTAAATTTTGACTAAGGCAATTATTTGACAATTTTAGGCATTGCCATAATTTTTGTAGGGTTTGCCTCATCGATTTCTTTGAGAAAACGAAAACCCATTATAGATCTTACTATTCAAATTTCAGAAATCTAAATTTTATAGCACATTATGAGTTCATTTTCTATTTTTGCATTATTTATTAATCAAAAGTGTCACTTAAACATAAAATAGTGAGATTCACTAAAACTTTAATAACTTTTTTTATTTTTCATATTTCTTAAATTAATTTACATGTCATCAATCTACACAAAATGCTTTTGAAGTTTAAAAAAAATCAAAAAAAGTCAAATTTTGATTAAATTGTGGTGTTTGTAGGTGAGAGGTTTTAGAAATTAGCTTAATCATCAATTAAAAATTAATTTTAAAAAATCATTAAAAAATTAAGGAAATTTATTATCACCAATCTTTGGCGTGTTAGGTAACTTCTTTTAAAAGGATTCACAAAAATTCATTTAGTTGTGTCAATTTATGGTGTTCGTACATGAGCATGTTACGGTCCTAAAACAAACATTTTGAAAATGTGGTTTTTAAAGATCCATACAAAAAAAAGTCTTATAAGTATGGAAATAAATTAAATATTCAAAAACTAGACTCTGAGCACTACAATTTCTATTACTAAAATTTCTCAATATATTCAAACTATAAGTGCCTCAAATTCTATCATCATTTGACAAGAAAATCTAAAAATAGGAAAAATACTTTCACTTTTTGGCCAAAAGTGAGACCCAACTTATTACACTAACCCCATGGTGTTATTTGGGTGAAAAAGGCTCCAAATATGGACCTACTTGATTGGGAATACCCTGACAAAATAGAACAAGCAAAAACATTCTTTGAAAAATATGTCACTATTATGAACCCTCGCTCAAAATTTGAAATAGACAACATGCAACATAGAGCTCCAATAGAAGATCCATGCCGTCTAAATACAACTGAAATAACTTCTACTAATCCTTTTGTTGATTACGAAGAGTTGGTTAATCATGTGCAAAGGCACACTTGAAGTACTAAGAGGATGTGCCTACGTAAGAAAGGTAAACACATGCAATGCAGATATAAATATCCTTGGAAATAATGTGAACAATCATCATTACACCTTGATGAATCAAAACACACATGCATTGAACCAACTAGAAATGATGAGAGGTTGAACATTCATAACCTACATGTGCTATCAATATGGAGAGAAAATATAGATTGTCAAGCTATTACGTCTTGAGCATTAGTTATCAAATACATTTCCAAGTATGCATCCAAAGCTGAAAAAATCAAAAAACCACGTTCATATGCTAGCTAGAATTTGTTTAGATTCAAAGCTAGATGACAACATCGTCAAAGCATACTAGAAGTTTATGGCCGAAATTATTGCTGAAAGAGACATTATTGCACAAGAAACTTGTCATATACTTCAAAAATTATCTATTGTGAATTGTAATCACTAGTTTATGTCTTTGAATGTGGGGAGAAAAATGTTACACCACCTTCAACAAAAAATTGATGGTAAAAAATTAGAATATAGCTACATACAAGCCTACATGGAATGTCCAACTAACGTTGAACTACTTACACTAATTGAATAAGCAAGATCGTACACATATGATGCATCTATCAAATGAAACAAATGGATAATAAGAAAGGAAAAAAAAATAGTACAAGTATTTCCAAAAAAAATTGCAATTCCAAAAGAAGACTCTGAACATTTTGAAATGTTTTGTTGGAGAGAATTGCTCTTGTACAAACACTTTCGCGTGATCCATATAGATATAGGTTTGGACAAAGAAGACATTATTAGAAATTAGAATCAATTAAATACATAAGTGTATAATTTTTGGCATGTGGACCGAATTGATCAGGTTGAAGATGTCCTAGAAGAGGATAATGATCAAATGGGGACATAGATATACATATTGATTGTAAATGAATGAGTAGGAATTTTTGTCCTAGCTGGCCTTGCCAATAGTTCTAACTTAAATGATCTTGACATGTTGGGAAAATGTGACTTTGACAACAACCATCCATGGGAAAACCACAACATTCCTTTGAATTTTCATGACCATGTCATTCAATTTATACATAGAAATCAGATGGTTGAATCAATTCTTGACTCCTCTGCCTCTATCTCTACTAGCAGCTATAGTTTATCACATCATCAAAAAAATTCACTTTCTATCATTGCAAACCACTCTGAACCTAATTTCTCCAGGAAACCTCTATACATGGTCATGAAAGGGACTAATGGAACTAGAAAATCATTACCCTATTAGTCACATAAGAAATGCACTACACAATTTAATGCTCAACCCAATAAACCCACTCCTTGTTCTTGCACCAACAAGCATCATGACTTTTGATATCCATGCATTAAGCATACATGTAGCCCTAAAAATTCCAATTGAAGAAATGAAATCACTACAGGGACAAGCATTGACAAAATGCCAAGAAGATATGAAAAATATTCAATACATTTTAATAGTGCTTGATGAGCTTCATAGGTATCAAACTACTACTAAAATTTGATTCCAGACTATGTGAAGCTATACCCCAAAAAACAAGCACACTAATGAAAAAAAACTATGGCACAGTCTTAATAAAGTTGTAACATTGCATACGATATTTAGACAGGAAGGTGATGATCCACTTCAAATATAATTTCGTCAAGCACTACAAAATATGTGCAACCCAAAACTAATGTTACATGATTGGGAGTTGTTAATAACTCACACAAACAAGAACCTCACTCCAAATAAATAGTTTTCTACCAATGAACAAGTTTCACTCCACAATAGAAAAAATGCTAAAAGAACTAAATGTCCCTATTGCACTTTGCACTGTGATAAATGCACATTGTAGGCTTGAGGAATTTGTTGATGATGACCAACTACCCAAAGAAGTTTTATTATGTAAACTTCAATGTGTTATGCTTACAACAAACCTCTGGATCATTGGTGGTCTTGTTAATGGATTTCTTGGAGAGGTAAAAGATATAGTGTATCCAATAGGTTCTAAACCTCCTTTGTTTCCTTTATATGTTACTGTAGAATTCAGTAGCTACACTGCTCCACCTTGGGATCCTAGAAACACAAAAACCATTCCAATACAACCCATTTCCTAAGGCAATCGTGCACAAATACACCTCACCATAGCGTAGGATAACACTATACACAAATCACAAGGTCTTACCTTGGGTAAGTCTACAATTGATATAGGCAGAATTGAAAGACAAGGCCTTGCCTTCACAACAATCTCTAGAGTCAAATCCATCCAAGGAATTCGTCTAGAGCCTTCCTTCTCTTTTGACCACTTTCATAAGATGTAGAAAAACCCATACAATATTATTAGAAAGAAAGAAGAAACATGTTTGCACTCAATCTCGCATGCAAACTATATCTATGAAGCTTTTATAGAAAATGGTAATGTTTGACATTCTAAAACTCTTCCTTTTTCATTTATTGGTTTCTTTTTTGGGCTTCCTAAGTAATCCATTACTCTTTAGTACAAGTTGACCTTTGTTGAATTCAAAGAAGGCGTTCACACACAAAAAGTACTCAAGACAATTTCAAGTATGTCAAGTTACTTTTTCAATGCTTTTAAATTTTCACTAAATCATATGTACTTACTCTTATCAATTAATCTCATTTTCTTTTTGTGTATAGGTTTTGGCTGCTTGACCACAAATAGGACTCCAATTACTTTTGTAGTTAAAATGATTTTTTTTTTCATAAATTGTATAGTTCAGGAATTGGGTGGTCGAACATTAAATAAAATATTAAAGTTGTCCAATTTCTAAACCTCCAAAGAGGTTAGTCCTATGTATATGCCTCAATTCTATATGAAAAATAATTCTATAATATCAATTTGAAATCGTTCCTTGAATTTTACATCTCTTTACTTTTATTTTTTAATAAAACCTATCTAGACATATCTCTTGTACCCCCTTCTCATCCAAGTGCTAGTTATTGTAATCTTGTAATCTCTTAGACTTGTCAATATCATAGATGTCTTAAAAAAATCTTCATTCAAATAATCTATGAATATTCTTGATTCAGTAGATTTCTTCTTTAGGACCTATAAAATTTGCACAAATTAAGAGCCAAAATCAAATTGTCATTGCCTATGACTTTATTATTATTTTTATTGTATTTTTGGTAGGCTAATAATATTGTAATCACTTGTTCTTATCTAATGATTATTTTTTCAATTTTAACCAATTAGATGTAAGAATTCTTGTTTTTAATTTTAAGTTTTGATTTTCCTAATGTTTACATGTGAGATTTATAATTTCTAAAATCATTAAAATCATTTTATGCTAACTTCTTGGCTCATATACTTTTGGTGTTATAGAAGTGGATTTTGAGGAATCACTACCCAATATTTGAGGATGACTATATATAAGAATATGAAGCATATAAAAGTATCCCATGATTTTTGAAAATTAGATACTTGATTTGATTGATTAACAAAACAAGATGTCTCATGAATAAAAATAATTGCACCATAAATCTTTAAAATGACATCTAAGATGATAATTAATTATAGTAAGTTTGAATTTTGAATTAAGAAACCAAAATTTTCTTTCTTTCTTTTGTCAAAAATATATTTACTAACTAGATTAGGGAAAAATATATGTATATAATGACACATAAGATGTTAAAACTTTTAATAAGTTTAAAATTTTAATTTAGAAATTAAAATTTATTTAAATAATAATCAAGAAAACCTAATATTACTAATATGATGTATGTATGCAAGCTCTTTCTAAATATATTAAAACCAAATCTTAAGAATTAATAAACAACATAAATATATGTTAATATTTTATTGATTCCTATTTTGAAATTGATTATTCATTGTTGTTAATTGAAACCAAGTACAATACAATGAGTTCTATAAGAAAATATTATAGCATTAACATAAACTAGCACTTGCACCATAAGGTGCAATGTTTATGCCGATGGCAACATATATTGCATGTTATTGTTTAAAATTTAATTTTATTGACATTGTCGAGAGGGTCATTTATGCTTTACGTAAAAAAGGATTCATTCTCCAAACTAGAAGGCATTTCTCTTGTTTTCAGGTATTGATACATCTTCCACAAAGAGCTAATGAAACTTTGTTGTGTATTGAACTATCAAAATCTTAACTCTTCAAAATGACTTCTTTTTTTTTCAAAATTATAAAGCATATCCAAAAAGTAAATTTATCCTATAGATCATGTGTTCTGCTTATCAAATGACTTTCTGAGAACTCACAAAAAAGTTCACTACGATGACCTACAAATTCAAGAATCTACTTTTTGTTAGAATCTGAAAAGATTGATAACCTAGAAAGCTAGTGCAAAGAATAGATATCTAAACTATGAATGCAAATGATACAAAATCAAAAAAGCAACATAGAGTTAGTCTCCAAGAGAGTAATGCAAATGCTGGAAGCAAAATAGCATTAAGAGAACGTAAAAGAAATCGATCCCAAATACAAGCTAGGTAGCATGCTTATATAGACTAGGAAGAGGGAGGAGGTGGCAACACTGACCAATGAGGAGTAACCATCTATCAAACTAAAGATAGCAAAGTATCTTCCTAAGATAGCTAATGGATGCTCACATGTAGGAATGTGACACCTTGTAACCACTTTCTAAATAAGACATGCTTTATTAACCTAAGCAAGACTATTTTAAGTGTAGGAAAAAAACTAGCAATATAGGGAAAAATAAATAACCCACTAGGAAAGAGAAAAACCACACTAACACTTTTGTTGGTATGATAATTTTGATTTCTTAGTTATTATTTAGATTAATATTTCTTTTCTTATTAGATATAAACTCTGAGTTTTTTGACACAATATTTTTTATTTTCTTAAACATAAAAACTCTAAATGTATTAGTAATATAAATTTCTAATTCACAAATATCATATGTAATGTATAAAAGCTAACAATTCAACAATTTATAAGTTAGTGTAGAGTAAAAAATGCAAAGACATTTTGCCACAAAAGAATTGAAAAAAAAATTGAAATCAATGATGCCTCACCTGTGTTTGAAAGCCAACAAAGTATGCATCTATTTAATTTAAAATGCATGGTGGTGATGCATTTGAATCAAAGTATTCAAATCATTTTTTTTATCATAGCATACAACTTCTTCCCTTTAAAACAACACTACTTTTGACTCAAAGTAGCAAGCCATTGGATCTATTCATATCAAGCCCATAAAAATCATATGACATTTTATTGATGGGTTAAAGATTAGGAATTGAACAATACATAAATTTTGAAGTAGATAAATTATATTTACTCCCCTTCCTATATCTATTTGATTGAGAATGAGTGCATATGATTTACTTCAACATAGCCTCCATCTCATTAATTAAACATATTTATTATTTCTACTATTACATATGTTGCATGATCTATATGTTAGACTATAGATGATATTTGATCTAATTAATAATAAAATTTAAACCACCACTTCTCTTTATGGATGAGATTTAAATCAATATTAAGGCCAGAAAAATGAAAATCCAAAAATCCCTACAAGATTTCAGCCAATTTGCTAACTCTTTCAACTATCTTTATGATAAGAATCACTCCATCTTAATCAAATTAACAAATCCACAACACTTTTGTTGAAATTTAAGTTTCCAAACAAAAATTTACATTGACCCCATGACATAAGGAGGCTTGTCTAGATAGTTGTCCCCAAATATCCAGCTGAGCCGAATCAATTCCAAGCAAAAGAAGAAAAAACCATTAAGTAATAGAATCATTGAGAAAGAAAATAAAATTTGAACAAAAACTAGTCTAACCTTCAAAGGGAGTCTCATTAGAACAAAAGATGGTAGTGCTCCACAAAAATTGAGGACTTGCACTACAACCACATGTGACAAAATAGAGACAAAATGCAAAACAATGACTCCCACACAAACAAGTCTAGACTACCAATATGCATCAAACAAGGAACAATATCCAACCAGAGCAAAAAAAAACTAACAATTAAGAATTAAAAAAGGGCATGATATGATAATTCCAAAGATGTTTAAAATATGTTACATTGTATAGGCTTTTCAGACTATAGTCCTATTGGAAATATAGATGGAGCAACTAAAAGGAGGGGGTGAATCAGTTACCACATAAATCAAATCCACAAATCCCTTAGATGTCTCAAATAACTAGTTACTTCTGTCACTCGGTAGCCACATAGAAAAATGTTGTAACTCGGTAGATGAACTATGTATTAACTTATCACTAATCTTTAAGCATTCACAATTATTGACATGCATGCAAAAGGAAATAACATGAACACAAGAAACACCAGATTTAACGTGAAAACCCAATATGGGAAAAACCACCAAGTAACTAGCTACCAATTTTCACTCTTCTAAAGTGAGCCTTGTTAGGAGCCAACCCTGTTAAAGGTTAAAAAACACACTATTAGGTGTGACCTTCTTAGAGGATTTAATCACCCTGCTAGGAGTGGCCTTGCTAGAGGACTTTAGAACAATTCAGTAGAATTGTCCACCTTGTTAGAGGATTTACAAAAATGGTTGTTAGACCAACTCTATTAAAAGATTTACAAATCACTGCTACAATGATGAAAAAGTAACAATGAAGTGACCTGAATGAGATGAAACTAAACTTTGTTGGTACAAATCTTTGTTCTACTTCAATTGATCCTCACTAATCGAATAAAATTTTGCTACTCCTCAAGAATATTTGATCCTTCTTCAAAATTCACTCACACCTTCCTCTTCACACAATCAACTCACTTGCATACTTGCTCATTCATTCATACATTTGAATTCACAACTTGACCTTTTATTTATACATTACAAATTGTCAATTTGGCTCATTTACAAGTTATATTTACCAATAAACAATACATCATTCGGCTACAAACATTACATGAAACAATTAAACTTTATTTTCCAAAACAATGAAATTCTTCATTGGCTAACCCTTCTTGGTAAACATTGCTCCAAAAATGATTTCTAGTGTTAACCAAGTGAAGCTCGGTAAACACTGCAAACTCTGCAAAATCCATTGGAGATTGAGTGAACTCAATAAGAGCTAATTTTCTTTCGCTGACCTTGTGAGCTCAGTAGAAACTGATTTCTGTTACAGAAGCCTTCAACGCTTGAGTGAGCTCGGTAGACACTGTCTTTAGAAACTCTCAGTAAACTTTGTAATTTACTTTGCTAACCATCTGAGCTTAGTGGACTCTATCTTTTTATTTTCTGACCAACTGAGCTTGGTAGACTCTATCTAATAACTGATATGACATTTGTGTAACATCAAAGACAACACACAATTGAACAATTATATCCAACAATCTCCCTCTTTGGCATTGATGGCAACACAACATGTCATAGCAAAATGAAATTTGAGAACAAGCCTTTTTTTGATAGAATATTTCTCCCTCTTACATTTCATTCTACAAACTTCTCAAATATAGTTATCTCCCACTATGAAGGAATTACATAGCTTCTTTTCAAACATCAAACTCTTCTTAAACAAATTCAAATTTCAAAAAGATATGATAGTATACTCTCCCTCTTTGACAACACATGCTAAAGACAACACAAACCAAATGAGTAGCAATGTACCTTGAGTACTGATTCATATGCAATGTTCTCATGATTATTCTGCATCAACTAAAAGATCTTCAACTTGGTACCTATTGATGCATCACTAAAACTTCATTTTAGTGAGCTTCAGATAGCGGAATGACCCTTAACTTACCTCTTAGATACAAGAATGCATCCTTAGGTAAAGGCTTGGTGAATATGTCAGCAATTTGTTCTTTTGTATGGACATATTTCAATCTAATCTCCTTATCCTACACTGATTCTCTAACAAAGTGATATTTTATTGCAATGTGCTTGGTTTTTGAATGCATCACTAGATTTTTAGATATGTTAATTGCAATTGTATTGTCACAATACATAACAACAGGTTCTTTGATTTCCTCCTTTATGCCTTCCAATAATTGTTTGAATCAAACAATATTAGAACGGTTTACTACTACTGCAACATAGTTTGCTTTTGTTTTGGATTGGGATGTACAATTTTGCTTTTTACTTGTCCAAGAAACCAACCTCTTCCCATGAAAGAATGCTCCTCCACTTGTACTCTTTCTGTCATCAATGTTTCCTGCCCAATCTGCATTAGTAAACACTTTCAAATCCAGATTACCTCCAAATTTGTACCATAATCAATAATCTTTAGTGTCTTTCAAATATCTCATGATCTTTTTGATTGCCATTATATGATTTTCTCTTGGTTTCACTGAAAATCTTGCTACAATACCAACTACAAGAGCAATATTTTGCCTTGTATGAACCACATACTGCAATTTTCCAATCATAGATCTATACAATGTTTGATCTACCTCCTTTGATTCATCATCCTTGGTAAGTTTCAATCTAGTACACAAAGGAGTTCCAACTGGTTTACAGTCTTCCATACCAAACTTTTTCAGTATCTCCTTGATGTATTTAGATTGAGTGATGTAGATGTCATTCTTACTCTACTAAATTTGAAAACCAACAAAGAATTTGATCTCACCAAACATTGACATCTCAAATTTCTTGTTCATTTGCTCTAAAAATTCTTTGCAAAGATCATCATTTCCTATAAACAAAGTATCATCCACAAATATTTCTGCCAAAACAATCTTATTATCTGGTCCTTCTTTAATATATAAACTACTATTATCATTAGTTCTCTGAAAACCAATCTGAATAAGATAGTTATGCAATCTTTCATACCATGCTCTAGAGGCTTGTTTTAGACCATACAATGCTTTGTGTAATTTGGAAACCATATCCTTCTTATCTAAATCAACAAAACCTTCAGGTTGCTCAATGCAAACTTTTTCATCCAGCATACCATTGAGAAATACTAACTTGACATCCATCTAATAAACCTTAAATCTTTTGTATGCAACATATGCAAGTAGGGTCCTGACACCTTCCAATCTTGCAACAAGAGCAAAAGTCTCTCCATAATCTATTCCTTCTTCTTGAGAGTATCCTTTGAATACCAATCTAGCTTTGTTCCCTGATACCTTACCATCTTCATTCAACTTATTTCTGAAAATCCACTTAGTTCCAATCACATTTTTGTCTTTAGGCCTGGGTACAAGAGTCCATGTTTTGTTTTTCTCTATATGCTCTATCTCTTCATTCATATCCTCAATCCAACTTTCATTTTCTAATGCATCTTTGACACTTCTAGGTTCAAAATCAGCAAGTAAACAAGTACCTTTCAATTTACTTCTTGTCATAGTACCGTCAGATTTTTCTCTAATGATCTGATCTGGTGCATGATGTCTCCTGACATACTTGGCTAATACAGGTTCCTTACCTTTTGAATGAATTGTATTGTCATCCTCTTGCATTTCAACTTCAAGTTCTAATTGTTATGTCTATTGCTCAGGTCCTTCATACTTAGTAGGCATTGGCTCGGTAGCATTTGCATTTGACTTGGTTTCCTTCAACTCAGTTTGAACTTCCTGCAACTCAGTTACTGAATACTTAGGAGTAGAAGATTCCTGATTGACAGGTGTATCTGGTACTATATCAAGTTCAATGAAAACAAATCTCTTGTAGTCTTATGGTTCCTTTTTGCTTTCTTCTTCAGTCCTTTTTGTAAACTCATCAACTTTCATATGTGCACTTTCTATGACTATGTGAGTAGACAAATTCAAACATCTATATGCTTTACTCTTGCAAGAATATCCCAAAAATATTCTTTCATCACCCTTCACATCAAATTTACCTTTTCTAAATTCTTTCAAAATGTAACATTTTCTTCCATATACTTTTAGGTAACTTACATTAGGTTTATATCCATACCATAACTCATAGGGAGTTTTGAATGAGTCCTTCTTCAGCTGTACTCAGTTCAAGGTATGAACTACAATGCTAATAGCTTCCTTCCAGTATTTGATAGCAATGTTATTTTCAATCATTAAAGTTCTTGCACAATCCATGATAGATCTATTCCTCCTTTCAACTATTCTATTTTGCTCAAGAATTCCAAGGGCTGATACCTGTCTTTTGATTCCCCTTTCAATGCAAAAGTTATTGAACTCATGGGAGATAAATTCACCACCTCTTTCTGACCTCAAACATTTCAATCTTTTGCCTATTTCCTTCTCTACTCTAGCAAAATACCATTTGAACTTTTCAAATGCTTCTGATTTCTCTCTCATATACATGACAGTCATCATTCTTTAGTAATCATCAACAAAAAGAATGAAGAACTTTTCTCTAGTATATCTTTCAATTCCAATAGGTCCACACAAATCAGTATGCACAATTTATAAAACTTCTTCAGACTAATAGTTCTTACTTTTAAAGCTAGTATTTCCCATCTTACCAATTTGACAATTCTTGCATAGACCAACCTCAGATTTCTTTATACTAGGAATGCCTCTTACTTTTCTAAATTTGCTTATTTTCACCAAGTTATCAAAGTTCACATGACACAACCTTCTATGCCATAACCAACTGTAATGCCACGCCAAGGGATCCAAAGAATTAATCTATAATTTCACTAAGTTTGCCAAACAATTTTTTTTTAAACATGAAATATAAACCATTCACAACTTATACATAGTAATGGAAGCAATAGCAAAAATTCAAATAAAAGTAAACATAACATACACAACAGTTACATTCTTTAAAGATCCCTTAACGTTGTATCACATCTAAATTAACTATTCATCTAACATCACATCCTTAGCAATGTTACATCCAATGTTCTTAAACAATATTACAAGTGTCATTTTTTGTAATTACATTTTAGATTGCTCAATCATCTACTGTACATGTCACAGGGTATGAAAACGCTTAAAAGAATAAACATCCATGTAAATAAAGTACATCATCATCCAATATTAATCCATGATGCAAATAAGGTAAATGAAACCACATGTCATACATGATACATCATTATCATAAAGATATAAACACCCATCATAAAAGATAACCATATATTACAAACATAAGTAACTAAGTGCACGGTTCCTCCCAATCGTAAATAACATCATTAGACCATCGTGGATCCTAGCCATCCCTCTGTGCGTAACATTCCAAAGCACCAAAGATATCATCGGCTATTAACATAGTAGGAATGTTACTCCTAAATCATACTACATCATATGCAGAAAGAAATCTAACATGCAAAGTAAAGCATAAGATAACATCATGCAACCAGCAATGTAAGAAACATACCAGTAAATACATCCATCATAAGGTATACCATCCATCATAATGATCCAAGAACAGAATGAAGATAAATACCAACCAAGAATTCTCCAGCCACGGTGTCTCGGATGGATCTCAAATGATAAGAGTGGAAAAAAACACTACCACCAGACCACATGGAACCTAAATGGTCCACTCCCACCATGCTAAGGAGATAATCTCAAGTCCCAAATAGGCTATCAAAACCAAATAGCAAAAATACTCTCTAAGTCCAGGAATCCTAAAAGTATACTAACTCAAAGATTCCAACACAAAACCGACATCTAATTCCTAGAGGCACACAATGACATATAGGAAACCTACTCTACAAACGGGAAAGTGTCATCGCATATATCATGTACAAGTTACCCTGGCAGTTAGCTAAACTCCACGGGTCCATACTGATCCTCATGCGGCCACTAGTATCCTCTCATACTGACGAGGCATACTATAGAATGCAAGGTCGCAACCATGCGTTCTCTTTACTCCCATCCTAGTCTGTACAAGCACTCGAGGCATGGGCAAGAACCAAAATAATTATCTTTTTAGGTTCATTTAATCCCCATTTAGTGTGTAAATGTTATCGCTTATTAACCAAACTTACAATGAGTTACCCTAGCAGCCACTTAGGGCCCTGCCCCCCATTGCAAGCCACTTCCCGACACTACAAGTAGATAACTTACCCTAAGCTCATGGAATCATAAATCACCACAGTCCTATACAAGCAACTGTAAAAATACCAAAAGATAATCCACAAAAAGAATCATCAAATATCTACAATATAAGCATCAAATATCCATTTTAAGAATCATCAAATCTCCATGAGCATCTGAAAAGCATCCATAGAAAATCATGACCACAACAGTTATGTATTGGCAACTAAAGGCATCACTGATAGTCATAATAATCATTGGTTCTCAATAACCAAAATATATCTCAAAATAAATCACAATATCCATTGTTTCTCAACTAGCAACCAAGAATATCTCAAAATCATACTGATCGAAGAGTCCAAAATGGTTGAGTCAAAACATGTCACAACATGACATCATTAAGAAATAAATCAACATTTCAGTCCCATCATGGCAACTAGAAAATAATCCAAGGATAACTGATCGATGACTCAAAAATGGTTAAGTCAAGTGTCTCATACATAAGAATCTCAACTATAACAATCAGTAATTACAAACATTTCATAGAGCATTCCATCACATACCATGGTTGGGTTTATAAAGATCAAGACCAAATAAGATCAACATGCCATCACATCTCATAACCCCCGAGCCTCTGGTAACAACTTAGAACTAGTCAACACTAGTCAACCCAAAACTCAAAACAAGAAGCATAGAAAAAACACAATGCAAACACATGTTTTGGTTTTGCTATATTACATAGTTGAATTAAGTGTAGGGGTTTTCCAGTTTCTATTTCAAGTATACTTCAAGTGTATAAGTTTAATCATTTGACCTACAAGTCAACCCATTTGTTTCCCCAATAGCATTATCCTTCCATTATTTAAAATAACATTCTGAGAATAGCTTAAGGGTAAATACCTTACTCATTAATCTGATCATCATTGACCTTTAATTAACTTGTTCTCTTTTTTTAATTAAGATCCATATTCTAATTGATTGACTCTTCTTTAATGTTACTTCAACTTATCAACATAAATCAAGGATCATTATTTGTTAAACTATAAGAAAGCCAGTTATCAATCCTTGATTAAGAAGATAACATCAAGACTAACTAGCCTTACCTAAAATGCCATGCTTTATTAAATCGTTCAATTAAGTAATAATGCTCATAGGTACACAATCCATGACCCTATATCATTTAATTAAAACTTAATTAAATATAACTAAATTTTGAGCCTTTTAATTTAATCATTATCATCGTTGACAACCATGTAATATCTAAAGTTATTACTCAAGTCATTAGAATAAGACTTATCAACTTCAATGTAAATACTTCACAACTTTGCTAGAGGAATCGTTATTAGCATAACAATCAAACTTTATTACATAACTTAATTATTAATTAAATCTAATTAACTCTAATTAATTTAATTAATAATTACATATCCATGGCAATGTTCCAATTAATATCAGTTGACTAATAACTAACTATAATTTTGTAAGTTAAAAGTCAACTATAATCTAGTACACAAATATTCATATTCATAGTTCAATAATAAGAACTTGTTAATATTTAATAACAAGCTATATTGAGAATCTTATTAATAAATCTATAATTACCACATTCGTCATTCTTTCACTGAATACTAATATTCCCTTGATAAAATAATTAAAACTCTATTATCAATTAAATCTAATTAATTCTATGATTAAATTAACTAGTAGCTATGTCAATAACTACATGATTATCAGCAAATAATAGTTTCGTTCATTAAGAGTCAACTATGTATCATTCCATCAATGTTTAAATTATTACTTTACTAATAAAAAATTATAATAAATCTCCAATATTAATATCTCAACTAAATACCTCCTATGTTGGTTGATAAATAGATTAATTATACTTCTTCTACTATTAACTAATCTTAATTAAATTAGATTAGTTAATAAATCATATAAAACTAATGCATAAAAATAAAATTCTACTAAGGGAAGATTGCAATAATATCTTTAATTAATTCCATGCTTTGATATATTATTTTTGTGAAGTTTAAGCATAAAGAACTCTTGGTTATGGGAAATGGAGAAATATCTGTCCTTGAATAAAATAGTCCCAATACGAGGGCCATATCTCCCTAATGAACCTTTGGATCGGGCTGAAATTGAAATATGTTGGAGAGGGCCAAGTTGTGCTAATTCTGACTGGAGCGATCGAATAAATTCGATCACGATAAAAAGTTATGAATGACTAAGTTCGGATCTATCCAAGGGGCAACGACAGGGTAGTTTGTGATGAATGTAATGATCCCATCTTTTGGCCTTCACGTTCTTTTAGTAGTTGACCAAGTGTGTGTGTGTTAGCCTTGTTCTACATGGTCGCGAGGGCTAACGAAGGGTTTAAAGGGATCCTGGAGTTTTTTGGCCTAGTCATGTCCAATTTGGGCCAAAACAAAGTTGATTTACTCAGTTTCAGGCATACTTACTATTTTTAGTAAGTCGGCAGGACACAGTGCAGGTCAATTTTGGTGATTGGATTCGATACTCCTCGGTGAGAGCTTTCCGATGAGCTATCACTCGCATTATTCGGAGTCTGATTACTAATACATTTTAATGCCTAAAGTTTTATTAAAGTAACATCTAATTTAATTGTAAACTATTAAAGTGTTACTTTAATATTTATTTTATGGTGATGTGTACCCAAGGGAGACATAAGGGGTATTTTAATATATGTTTTATATATTACACATCTTTTATCCCACATTTCCCATATGAGTTGAGCGGACCCTTGGAAATAGAATAAAAGGAAGCATTTGTGGCTTCATTAGGTAGGTTGAATATGAGAAGAAATTGGTGTGTGAGTTGCAGCTCCGTTCTTGGCATTTGAGGACGTCTATCCTCTCTTGTAACATTCTAGACGTCATTCTATTGGGGTTTGGCCTTTGGAATTCTTTGTTATTGGCTTCATTATCAGGCAGTTTAGTTGCATTTCTGGCTACAGGTAGATTTGATATTTTGCTCATATCTTCTTCACTACTTGTCTGATGCTTATGCCGCTTGGAGAGAATGGTATTATGAAGGTAGTGGACTGATTGGAGGACAAAGTATTGTAGCAGCAATTTTGTAAGCATGGGTTGGAGTATTATGTCAATACTGCTGAAGTAATTAGTGAGTTGATAAATTTGCCATGTATTTGGTTTTATGAATTCTGAAAATAACATTTTATTAGCAGCAGTTCATTTCCATTTTGCATATTATTGTAGTTTCTTTCTTGTTTATGTTGTATGATACCAATTCCATGCATGAAACACAACAAACAAATAAACGTTTGATTTCCAGAGTTATAAGGGATTTTAAGAAGTTGAATGCAAACTGTTTGACATAATTCCTTTCAGCAATTTGGTTTAGTTAGTTGGGACATCCAGGGGTGCCCATTACAGTGGTATCAGAGCTATAAGTCCTGCCATCCTGTGGAGATCATATTGATAGCTAGATAAAGTTGTATATTAGTCCAGATCAAGATGTGATGTTCAAACAGTTATTGGGTACATTAGAGAAGGGGCAACATATGCAACAGGAGCAGAATAGGCGAATGGATATGATGTTGCAGCTTATGGCTAGACAGATGGGCATCAACATTGATGATTTGTATGTTGCTCCAAAGCAGAAGGTAGTCAATTTCTCAGGTGGGATCGAGACACGTATAGAGCCAGCCAGCTATGATGTTGGTGATGTAGGCATTTCGGCAGAGTCAGTAGAGACATGCATGCGAAGTTAGGAGACCACATATGAAGCCTTGTCAGGGGATGATCACGTAGCAATAGTGGAATTAGGAGAATGCGAGGATACTATCATATCAGCAGCCACTTCTATGTCAGTTGAAGCATCCAATGAGGAGTTTAATGGTATAAATGTAGTGGTTGATGTATTTTCTAATGAAGCCACACATGTTAATGATTATGAGTTTTCATCAACTACAAATTCAGTTCAGTTTTCTGTTGCAGCAGTTAATGTTGTTCCTATTTCCATATATTTTGATGCGGCAACACCTATTATTGATACAGTTAGCATGAGTACATATGGTTGACCTACAACTACATCTTTCTCAATGCATGATGGTGATAATATGCATTCCAATCCAATAAATATTATGTGGATGGATAAAGGGGAGAATACGTTTCATAGATCTTTTATGGAGTTGCCTTATGGTGACATTCTGACTTCATCAGCACAAGTTTCAAATGCTAGGCTACAGGGGTTGGTCCTGATGATGCGGATTTGCAGTTGGTTTAACTTCCATATGGATATCACCTATTGGGATCCAGGTGGAGGTTGGAGTCCATTATGTTACTTAATTGCTTGAGGACAAGCAATTTCAAGGAGGGCGGATTTGTAATGATCCCATCTTTTGGCCTTCACGTTCTTTTAGTAGTTGACCAAGTGTGTGTGTGTTAGCCTTGTTCTACATGGTCGCGAGGGCTAACGAAGGGTTTAAAGGGATCCTGGAGTGTTTTGGCCTAGTCATGTCCAATTTGGGCCAAAACGAAGTTGATTTACTCAGTTTCAGGCATACTTATTATTTTTAGTAAGTCGACAGGACACAGTGCAGGTCAATTTTGGTGATTGGATTTGATACTCCTCGGTGAGAGCTTTCCGATGAGCTATCACTCGCATTATTCGGAGTCCGATTGCTAATACATTTTAATGCCTAAAGTTTTATTAAAGTAACATCTAATTTAATTGTAAAATATTAAAGTGTTACTTTAATATTTATTTTATGGTGATGTGTACCCAAGGGAGACATAAGGGGTATTTTAATATATGTTTTATATATTACACATCTTTTATCCCACATTTCCCATATGAGTTGAGTGGACCCTTGGAAATAGAATAAAAGGAAGCATTTGTGGCTTCATTAGGTAGGTTGAATATGAGAAGAAATTGGTGTGTGAGTTGCAGCTTTGTTCTTGGCATTTGAGGACGTCTATCCTCTCTTGTAACATTCTAGACGTCATTCCCTTGGGGTTTGGCCTTTGGAATTCTTTCTTATTGGCTTCATTATCAGGCAGTTTAGTTGCATTTCCGGCTACAGGAAGATTTGATATTTTGCTCATATCTTCTTCACTACTTGTCCGACGCTTATGCTGCTTGGAGGGAATGGTATTATGAAGGTAGTGGACTGATTGGAGGACAAAGTATTGTAGCAGCAAGTTCGTAAGCATGGGCTGGAGTATTATGACAATATTGCTGAAGTAATTAGTGAGTTGATAAATCTGCCATGTATTTGGTTTTATGAATTCTGAAAAATAACATTTTATTAGCAACAGTTCATTTCCACTTTGCATATTATTGTAGTTTCTTTCTTGTTTATGTTGTATGATACCAATTCCATGCACGAAACACAACAAACAAATAAACTTTTGATTTCCAGAGTTATAAGGGGTTTTAAGAAGTTGAATGCAAACTGTTTGACATAATTCCTTTCAGCAATTTGGTTTAGTTAGTTGGGACATCCAGGGGTGCCCATTACAATGAATTAAGAATTTTCTCCTAAAAGGTAATTGTTCTCTAAATTTACCCATTCATCCATCTAATAGGTTTGTCTGTACGCATCTAAAAATACAATTTGATAGAAAGATTACATCTAACCATTAAAATTTTCAACTTAGAATTTTTATTTTAATTTCAAACTTTGTCTATCTAATTTCACAATATAAATTCGAACCCATACCTGATTCAGATCTAATTTCTTTCTTAAATTGAAGCTAGGGTTTTCTAATGAGTTCTCTATTTATTTCTTTTGCAACCAAATAAATACATATCTAGATTCCAATTTCAAATTACAAATTCAATCATAGAGAAGTTTCAGACACATATAACAGACACGATGAAGACAGGAAAAGAAAGAGTGCAAATAGAATATGTGATTATCACGAGTGCACCTGGACACTAATGCTAATTTGTCATGCCTCAAAAGTCCATAGAAAGTCCCTTCTTTCTTCTCATACGCAATTCCTCCACGATCCAAGCCAACCAAAATTCTCACGTGACTAGAAGTTCTTGAAGAAGCATAGAAACATGTAGAAACATATGAACATGTAGAAGCATATGAGCTTCTCAAATGTATGTAAGCTTTGAAGCTTGTCCAAACACACTAGGAGAGCCTCTATTTAAAGGCCTCTAAGATGCATCTAGAATGTGTCTAGAAACAACTAGAAGATAAGCATGACAACCAAGCATGAGTCTTCTCCAACCTTCTAGATGAGTCATAAGGTTGTAGACACCATGTGCTCAAATAAAATGCTAACTCCTAAGTGTAGACAACTAGTGCATAGGTAGAGTGCAAACTCCTGTGTGAGCAAACATTAAAATAATGCACAATCATTAATATAATATTTACTTTACTCTTTTCAATTTAATTTATTTATTATTAAATCTTATGCACTAACTTTAATAATTCCACTTATTCTTATCTTAATATATTTATATTTTAATCACATAAAATCTAGAATCTTTTAATAATTTTAAATATATTTTCTACTTTTAAATTTCATTTTCAAAACTCAATTGCTAAAATATTTATTAGCTTTAATAATATTATTATTTAGTCATTTATTTAAAAATGAACTTCAAATATATTATTATTAAAATAAATATTGTCACATTCCAAATTTAAACTTATAACTTTTATTTTTCAATTTAATTATTTTATTTAATTAATTTCTCAATTAATTAAATAAAATAAATATTTAAATATCATATTAATTTTTCATTAAATTAAACCATTAATTAAATCTTTTAATTAGGCTTAATTAATAGAAAATACTCCAAAGACTCACAAAGGTAAAATACGAAAACCCATCATAACCAAAATGCATACAAAATCAAACCAAGGGTTAATATCATGAATTATATCATCTGACGTATTCAGAGGGTACTCAACTCAAATACTTGTCCTAATTTTCAATTAGGACAAATGGCTTAAAGGGTTGGGATTTGGACTTGAGAATTTATCTCCCCTCTCTTACCATTGAGATAATGTGATAGGGTACGATCATCCTGGCAATTCAGAGAAGTCGATACCTGGTACCTACAACCTGCATAAAAACCACGCATGTACAAGTACAATATATACTACACTAAATAAGCAATGGCAGGAATTGGTGCATTGTGTAGATCCCGACTAGCAAGTGACTACGACTCCCTTCCTTAACCACATCAGACACGTCATCCATAAGAACAAACACAAACACCATACACATGCAAGTATGGGGTAAGTATCCATAAGAAAACACATGTGATAATAAATCATCTAATCTAATCGTCATCGATAATTGAAAGCAATAATCATCATGCATACATGAAATGTAGAGTCAAAGTAATCCCATCACATATCAATTGAATCTATAGCACAATATCTAATAGTCTCAAAACAATGTTGCTAACCATCATCATTATAAAACTAGCCCTAAAAGAGTTCGACAATGATAACAAAACTGTGACCTAAGGGCAGGCACTACACCAACTTTCTTCAACTTGAGCAATAAAACATGAACATTCACCAAGTTCAAGATAGAGCAAGTTACCTTTTGTTTGAATGCCAGATCCCATCATATTTCCTTTGTCATCCAGTAGTCTTGTTTTTCCATGCATGAATTCCACTTTGAATCCATTATTGAGTAGTTGTGCCACACTCAACAGATTGTGTTTTATTCCTTCTACCCAATATGCATTATCACATACAAGCTCTTTGGTTAGTGAGATTCTTCCTCTTCCTTTTATGCAACAAGTTTCATTGTTACCAAACCTCATACTATCACCATCATAGTCTTCAAAATGTTCAAACTTTTTTTTATCACCAGTCATATGATGAGAGCAACCACTATCTATGATCCATGTATCATTTTTGCTCACATGAGAGATAAGTGCCATTTTATCTTCCTCATCATTGTCAAATTCATCTTTCATAGCAATGTAAACAATTTCATCATTAGAATCATTAGAATCCTTAGCCATGAAACATGTTTTCTTACTTTGTCCTTGAATGATTTGAAATATTTCTTGCCATTGCACTTGTGACCTTTCTTCTCATCCTTGTTCTACTTATTTGGGCACCTAGCAGCAATATGTCCAATTTCCTCAAAAGAAAACATATTAGATGAACCTTACCTTTGTATTTTCCTCTACCTATAGAATATTTCCTGGCTAGTAGAGCTTCAACCACCTCAAGATCACTATTAGAATTTTTTTATGATTCTTCTTCACTTTCTAACTGAGAATCCTTTATCTTCTTGCTTTTTTCTTTGAGTGAAAGATTGGCTTTAAATGCTGATTCAATGTTCTTAGAAGTTGGAACATAGTTATCATAGTTATCTAGCTCAAATGCAGTCAATCTTCCTACTATGGCCTCTAAATTAATCTTATGACTTGCTTCACATCTTCTTTCTTGAATTGTAGAAACTCTAATTGCATAAATGGGAAGTAATGTTCTAAGAACTTTACTTACAACTATTTTCTCCTCAATGTCTCCTTCAGAAGCCTTGATTGCACTGACAATTGCTTTGACTCTTTTAACATATTTGGCAATGTTTTCATCCACTCTCATCCTCATTTGATCAAATTGTCCTCTTAGACTTTCTACTTTGGCTCTTCTCACATTATCATCACCTCCATAGATATTTTTCAGCTTGTTCCACATTTCAAAGGAAATTTTGCAGTCCTTGACATCATCAAATTCTTCATAGCTTAGAGCATATGCAATGTCTATCATCATGGTGTTATGAGTCTTCTCTTCAGCAATGTCATTAGCAGATAATGTGCCAGAAGGAGTTACATATGCTTCATCAAGATATTTCAATCCTGTGTCTCCAATGGAAGGTAGATGTAGTCTCATAAGACCTTGCCATGCTGAAAAGTTATCCATGTTAAACCTTGGAATTTCCCTCTTGATCTTTAGCTTAGATCCTTGAAATCCTTCCTACAAGCACCAAAAGCTCTGATACCAATTGTTGGAAATATAGATGGAGTAATTGAAAAGGGGGGGTGAATTAGTTACCACATAAATGAAATCCGCAAATCCCTTAGATGTCTTAAATAACTAGTTACTGTTGTCACTCGGTAGCCACACAGAAAAATGATGTAACTCAGTAGATGAATTGTGTATTAACTTATTACTAATCTTTAAGCATTCACAATTATTAACATGCATGCAAAAAGAAATAACAGGAACACAAGAGACACTAGATTTAACATGAAAACTCAATATGGAAAAAACCACCAAGTAACTAGCTACCAATTTTCACTCTTCTAAAGTGAGCCCTGTTAGGAGCCAACCCTGTTAAAGGTTACAAAATACACTATTAGGTGTGACCTTCTTAGAGGATTTAATCACCTTGCTAGGAGTGGCCTTGCTAGAGGTCTTTAGAACAATTCAATAGAATTGTCCACCTTGTTAGAGGATTTACAAAAGTGGTTGTTAGACCAACTCTGTTAAGAGATTTACAAATCACTGCTACAATGATGAAAAAGTAACAATGAAGTGACCTGAATGAGATGCAACTAAACTTTACTATTACAGATCTCTATTCTGCTTCAATTGATCCTCACTGATCGGATACAACTATGCTGCTCCTCGAGGATATCTGATCCTTCTTCAAAATTTGTTCACACCTTCCTCTTCACACAATCAACTCACTTGCATACTTTATCATTCATTCATACATTTGAATTCACAACTTGACCTTTTATTTATACATTACAAATTGTCAAGTCAGCTCATTTACAAGTTATATTTACCAATAAATAATACATCAGTCGGCTACAAACATTACATGAAACAATTAAACTTTATTACCCAAAACAATGAAATCCTTCATTGGCCGACCTTGCTCGATAAAAACTACTTCAAAAATGATTTCCAGTGTTAACCAAGTGAAGCTCGGTAAACACTGCAAACTTTGCAAAATCCTTTGGAGACCGAGTGAACTCGATAAGAGCTGATTTTTCTTCACTGACCTTGTGAACTCGGTAGAAACTGATTTATGTCACAGAAGCCTTCAGCACCTGAGTGAGCTCGGTAGACACCATCTTCAAAAATGCTCAATAAACTCTATAATTTACTTTGCTAACCATCTAAGCTCGATAGACTCTGTCTTTTTCTTTGCTGACCAACTGAGCTTGGTAGACTTTGTTTGATAACAGATATGACATTTGTGTAACATCAAAGACAACACACAATTGAACAATTGTATCCAACAAGTCCTTTTTCCATTTCTTTACCAGTTTTCATAATTTTTTCTCTTCTCTCTTTATCGAATAGATGAATTCAATAAAAATATTTCAAGCATGTTGACAGGCTTCAATGAATTAGGTCATTTTTTATTGCTCGATGCTTATCAAATTGTTCAATGACCAGAAATATTTTTCTTCCTAAGTGTGGATGCATGTATTGATACAGTTTCTTTGATTTTAAGAAATGAAATTTGTAAAACAAAAATTTATACATTGAATTATTAATTATTTTTTAAAGTAAACCTCACTTGTAGGTTTATCAAAAAAAGAGGCCCCACCCTCCACGATACATCCAGCCTGGAACATTTCTCATGCGCATCTCCCCACACCCTTTGCTATCCTATGACATCAAACCTACCTCTCTAGTGTTTGGAAACCCACCACTACATAAAATGATGTTGGGCAGACAATCTACCTCCAAGGATCCCAATTTCTCTATTTTTCTTACCTTCTTATTTGTTGGATCTAATTATTCATAATCACTATTCTTTCATTTTCCACTTCGGGATATCAATGTGTTTTCATTCCTCCTCCTTTTGCACTAAATTATTTCCTTCAAAATAGATAATAGTCCTTTGTAAAAGATTAGAAATGATCATAATCTAGTTGTAATTGTAAGAAAATTATTTTTGAAACTCCTGAGGGAATTATTTACCTACTCAAGTTGTGTTCTACCGAAAGAGCATCTGTAGAAGTGCATGAAGCTGGAGAGTATAGGAGCAAGACAACAAAAACATATAGTCAAAACCATTACAACTTTGGGTACCATTGTTGTTTAGGGTAAATTAGTATCATAGTGAAGGTCTATCAGTCAAAAATGGCTGCCCATACAACATATTTGATCCAATGGAATAGAGTCACAAATGTTGTCAATCATGCTAATGCTTCCCTCCACTGTTGTGTGGGGCCAAACCAAACCCTGTGCATGGATCTTTTCTTGTTATCCTATCCTCCATATCCAAAACAATCAAAAACTGTTGGGTCAAGAAATTAAATGGAAATGGTTATGGTCTCTCCTCAACTCCTTAAATTCAACCCCACTCCCTAATGGTGGGACATGTTCCTTCAATTGAGTAGCCACTCCATCGATTAAAACTAATTTTCAGCCAGTGATAATTTTTTGAACATCTAATATTTGACACAATTCTAACATGTGACAATTTCTAAGTTCCACAATAAAAAGCCAATCAGGTTAACAAGCAACCCCTCCATTGATTAAAACTAATTTGATTAAAATTAATTTTTAGTTAGTGACAATTTTTCAAACATCTGATATCTGACAAATTTTCAACATGTGACAATTTCACGGTCATTGTGTTCCATAATAAGAAGCCTATTGGCTTAAAAATATTAACAAAATAAATCTAAAATCAAAGTTCTACAAGTTTCAAACTAAATAAATATAAACTTTACAACTATAAAACAATATATAAAACAAACTATAATTAGAGAACATGCAATCTACTAAATTGAGACACCATCTATTAAAAAGGACAAAACTAAATAAATATAAACTTTACAATTATAAAATAATATATAAAACAAACTATAATTAGAGAACATGCAATCTACTAAATTGAGACACCATCTATTAAAAAGAACAAGTTTTGTCCTTTACTATTTTCTCACAACAATGTCTATATAATTTATATATTATACAAAACTAACATTTAAAAAAAAAATTCTATATGTTAATTCTATTGAAGATATCCAATGAATAAAACTAACTATAAAACTAACTACAACATGAATTTGAATGAATTTTTAATGATTTTATATTTTAAGAAAACATAACATTGTAACATTACATTTATATATTAAATTAGAAACTATTTTCAATTATAAATATTTTTTAGTAAAAATATTATTTTCTATGTATGTACTTTATTCTAGCATAGAATAATAAATTTGAAATCATTTTAAATTAAAAAATTAGAATTTTCATGTAAAAGGTTTATCTGTTAATATTAAAATAATAATCATATATTAATAACTATCATGACAAGTAAGTAAATTTATGCTCATAAAAATATTAAATTTTAATTTTTTCATTATATCTCTATAAACTATTATAACTAAAGACTTCAAGCAATAATAACTGAAGACTTCAAGCCACTACTGTGGCACTTGTTTATATTGGCACTGGCTACGGTGCAACTTATTTGCACCGAGTTGCCTTGCCCATCTATGCCATCACTAACATCCGTCCTCCTTATCTATGTGTGTCCAATCAACTTCATACGCATGAGATCAGTTATTATTTATTATTTATAATTCATTTGGAACAGACTAAGCTGCTAGCAAGTTAGTTCACATGCAAACGAAAATAGATTAGAGAATTGGAGTTAAATATAATTACAAGGATGGTACATACGATTATATAATTATAAGTATTGTTTTTTATTGTTGAATACTAATAATTTCATTATATAAATATCTTCTTTATATATTTTTAATTATTATAAATACAAATAATTATGTATTTTTTGTATATTATTGTTTATTGATTTTTTTTTATTTTTAAAATTATATGATGTTTATATTTTTATCAAAATTGTAATTTAAATTAACACTCATACTATGGACTGGCATTGAGGAAAAAAAGAGAATGCATTTAATTTCTTGGGATCAAGTTTGTAAGCCCTTCAATGAAGGAGGATTGGGAATTAGGAAAATTAGAAGTATGAATAAAGCTCTCTTGGCTAAACAAGGATGGAGAACTTATCATGATAACAAAGAATGGAGTACCATTTGGAAACATAAGTACCTTTTTCAATGTTAATTCTCTAGCTGATTTCTTCTCCTCTCCTGATGTTATTCATCCTTCTATCATATGGGGAGCTATTCAAGGGACAAAGAAGACTCTTGTAAAAGGGTGCTCCTGGAAAATTGGAAATGGGCATAAGGTGAGATTTTGGGAAGATGTCTGGTTAAAGGATCATCCTCTAAATAAAGAGTTTTAGGATAAGGCTCGGGTTGATAAATGCAAACAAAGATATGGCATTTTAGTTTCTCACTATTCGTAGAATAATTCCTGGGTGAATTTATCTAATATTGATCAAGGTTTCAATAACATTCAACTGTCTCTAAATGCTATCTCTCTTTATCCGTCTCTTGAAGATAAGATAATATGGAATGCTGATCTAAGTGGCCTATTTAAAGTTTCCACTATCTTTGCTTCTAGGGAAAAGGGTAATCATCCTTTCTGGTCTTATGCTTGGATTAAGGGTCTTATACCCAAAATTAATATCTTCTATTGGTTATTGCTTCAAAATAAAATTCTAACATTGGACAATCTACAAAAAAGAGGCATTAATGTGGTTAATAGGTGCTCTTTATGTAAAAATGGTTTTGAGGACAAAGATCATTTGTTTATGAATTGTGCTTATACTTAACAAGTCTGGGCTGAGATTCTTAACTACTAGAGCTTGACCTGGGTTCACCAAAACAATGTTGAGCTTTCTTTTAAAAGTTGGAATTGTCCGTGGAAGGACCCTAATGTTCAATTTCTCTGGAAATTAAATCTTCCTCATCTCTGGTGGGGCATTTGGAAAGAGAGAAATAATAGAATATTCATAAATAAAGAATTACCAGGATGGTTGCTTGGACAAAATATCATTAAAGCCTTCAAGGAGAATTTTATTTCTCAGAGGAAAACTGGTTCAACATTTCAATTTGATACCCCTTTGCGATTTGAAGATCCTAATTTGAAAACTGATAATCCAAGACTAACCATAAGATGGAATACTCCTCCTAACGGTTGGATTAAAGGGAACTTTGATGGAGCTGCTAAGGGCAATCCAGGAAGAGTGGGATGTGGAGGAGTTTTGAGAGATCATGTGGGAAATGTGATTGATGCGATCATAGTTCCTATAGGGCACTCTAATAGTCATATTGTTGAAGCTACTGTTGCCCTATACACTATAAAGATTGCAATTTATCTGGGATACCCTAACCTATGGTTGGAAGGTGACTCTTTGAATATTGTTAACATTTTGAATAATAAAAATTCAATTTCATGGACGATAGAAGCAATGGTCATGAAGATCAAATCCCTAATACATAAATTTGAAAAATTTATCATTTCCCATACTTATCATGAGGCCAATGGGGTTGCTGACTGGATAGCCAATCATGCAGTACAGTCGGGATATAAGATAAGGTGGCTTGATGAGTTAAACAAGCACGTTGATTTAAAAGCTATCATTAATTATGATGCCATTCATTCCAAAGTGGGAAAGATTTTCCCGGATTAGAAATTTAATGATTTTATGGAGTGACCTTACAGCTATTAGATCACCCTCCCCGAGGAAGTACACTCATATGAATGTAATGTGGCCTTTGCACATATCATTGAAAAAGAGAGCTCCTTTTCAAGCGACAAAAATCTAGTTTTATTTTAACTTGGCTCTCTGCATTTGTTTGTTTCTGGTTCTTGGCTCTATCTATTTTCTGAATATGGGGAGTGAACCACGGAAGCAAGAACCTAAAAAGTGTGATGAATGGAAGGCTTGAAAGAAATTTTGGAACATTGTATAGAAAGGGAAGGTGACCAGTTACCTGGAGAGACTACATGGTTTTAAACCCCATATCACAACTACCTTTTTTAATAACTAGTCTGCTGACAGGGTCCTCCTTCATGGAGTCACTATGAATTTAATGGAGGACTTTATTGCTGAGATTATGGGGCTCCCCACGACTGGTATTAAGTTCACCAAATAGACCAGTATCTCCATTGCTGCCTACAAAAAAATTTTGAAGTTAAAGGCTGAGGAGAAACAACTAGAAAAGAATGGAGATTTCTTTGATGTGGAGCAGATAAAAGAAATTTGGCGAGATGTGCTATGTTATATTCGTGAGTATTTCATCCTTGACGGTAGAAATAAAAGGGTTCATAAATTTCATTTTTTTTTTCTCAATCATTTCAAGCATAAGGATAGACTTTCTTTCCCTTTCTATCTGCAGTTTTCTTTGCTTCAAAGTTTGCATGCTCATAGGAAGAAGAAGTCTTGTCCTAGTTTGCATGAAGGTCTGATTCTTCTCATTGAGGGTTATTGTAAAAATAAATCTATGTCCTCTACCCCTTCTGAAAAACATAAGGGTTCTCACTCAAAAAACATTAAGAAGGAAAGCAGTGTAAAAGGAAAAGAAAAGGACCCCAAACGTAAACCCTCTAATTCTCAGAAACATGGTGTGGAAGAGGTTTCTGAGTCTAAGAATATTGTTAGCTCAGAGAATGATATCTATGAGGAAGAGGATGGTACGGATGTTGGGGATTTTGCTCAAATTTGGAAGGATATCCTGAGACCAAAGGAAAATTTGAGAAAGGGAGTGAGAAAGACATAAGTGAGGGAAATTCATAACAGAGCAACCCTGAGAAGGAGGACATTCAAACTGTTTTTGGTGGTGGGGTTAAAGACAAAGATATTCTTATTGTGATTCCTATTGAGGTGAGAGAGGAGGATCAAATGGTTAATCCTACCTTACCTACTACTGAGACTGGAGGTCATGACAAGGAGGACCTTGTTCAAAATGAGAATCTTGTTGAGACTAGGGCGGAGGAACAGAGGGATAGGGAGGAACATGTAGATATGGTTGGCTCCACTCCTCATGAGTTTACAAATGGTACCACTGATTCTCCGCAGAGGGAAACCAAGCTCTCCTTCTTGCATTCTGCCAAGCACAAAGCTGACTCCATTCTCCATGTGGATTCTTGGATTTATAATGAATTGATGGGACTGAAGAAGAAAGTGGAAACTCTGCAACACATCCAGGATACCAACTGTGCCAAAATCAGCCATTTGGAAGAGCAAATGGGAGATATTCCTAATAAACTCAAAAACTATGAGCAAAATCTCATAATGCTTATAAAAGAAAGTGGAACAAGGATGGAACAAGTCACTTCTAGTATCTATGCTACTGCTGCGAGCCTTGGCAAAAGAGTCAATGAAGAAATTATATCTCTGGAGGTTCCAAGCAAAAGAACAAGGTAGAGTTTGAGGAAGAAAGCCTTGAAAGATGTTTCTGCTTCGGCTGCTAATTCCATCCAGGATACCACTATGATTGGTAAAAAAGTTGTCAAGATGATTACGGAGCTGCAATAGTTGCCTGGGGTTTTTTGTTCTCTGGTTTTGTCTTGTTTTGGTCCTATTTTCTGGATGTGGTACTTGGTACTGGTTTTTGGTCTAAACTTTTTTAGTGGTTCCAGGTCCCTGTAAAACATGGGTTCTCTTTTTTTGGACTATGTTTGTGATTTCAGGTCCCTGTAACACTTGATTTTGTTGTTAGTTTTAGGACTTCTTTCCTGGTGGTTTTATTGCTTTATCTTTTCTCTAGTTGTTAAAGGGTTTCGGGGCCCTTCAAAACCTATTTTTACCTTAATCTTTTATTAAAAAAAACACTCATACTATAATTCAAAAAATATACATTAAAAGGAATAAAAATCACTACACTATTATGCAAAAATTATTTTCAAAATGCAAAAATTAAAAGAAATAAATATAATGCAAAAATTATTTTCATGTATCACTATAAAAATGTAGGGAAACAAATTATGTAGACTGAATATAATTTATTATAGAACATCTTTATGTTTTTCTACACTTTTATCTTACCATTAAGTTTTACTCTTTCAGATTTTTCATTTTAATTTAATGCTAAAATAGAAAATCTATCAGTACATTACTTCAATTAATTTGATTTTATAATTATATTAATAAATATTTATTTTCTTAATTGTAATTATATTTTATTAACTATAGCTATATTTTATTAACTATAGCTACAAAGGCAAGTACACTACACGACACTTTTTTTTAGTCATGTTCTAAAAGTTGAGCATAAAAGCAACATAATTTAATTTCCTTCGAAGTTGAAGTGCCTAAAGAACACTTGATAGACAATTTGTTTGCATTAGTTATAGTACAATAATTTTATAAATTTTAACTTTTAAAATAAAAACTATTTAGTAAGATGCATTTTGACTCTAAGCACATTCTACACTATACAACATGATTTTTTCTCATAGTATGTTGCTTCACATTTATTTTTTAATAAATATATAATAACAAACATATTCTATAAGAATCTTATTTGTACATGGAGATTTATATATCACGATTTATTTACTAATAGATAGATACAAATTTAGAAGTAATTTAAGATAGATGGATAGACTTGAAGTTGTTGGTCACATCATTAAAATAAACTTCAAACATTTCAAAATCTAAAACCTAAAAGTGACAAAATCTTTTTATAGCTCTATTTTAAAACTATAATACTTATTGTAAACTTGAACCCTAAATCCCAATCATAATTTTGATGAAAAAAATTAGTTCATTAATTAACAAGTTTTATGCATTAAACCTAAACAAAATCATTTCAATGTAATAATTTTTATTCCTTTTAATGTATATTTTTTGAATTATAGTATGAGTGTTAATTTAAATTACAATTTTGATAAAAATATAAACATCATATAATTTTAAAAATATAAAAAATCAATAAATAATAATATATAAAAACTACATAATTATTTGTATTTATAATAATTAAAAATATATAAATCAGATATTTATATAATGAAATTATTAATATTCAACTATAAAAAACAATACTTATAACTATATAATCGTATGTACCATCCTTGTAATTATATTTAACTCCAATTCTCTAATCTATTTTCATTTGCATGTGAACTAATTATTTTGATTGGGCAGACACAGACAAGGAGAACGGATGTCAGCGATAGCATAGATGGGCAGGGCAGCTCGGTACAAATAAGTTGCACGATAGCCGGTGCCGTTTATATTGACCTACCTAATTGACCTACCTATTACATTTTATTTCTGATACCTTTTAATTTCTTGCAGACTACGCATTCATAAAAGACGTAGGGAAAATATTTACGTATTCATAGAATGCACAGGAAAAAGATCTAGATTCCCCTAACGTGCGGAGCAAGGAAGAAGGTCCCATTAAAACCCCGCCACTTTATTCTATCCAACTCTTCACATTTACTCCACCGTATCCGCAGAAATTTCCAGACCGTCGATGAAACGAAAACACAAGTAACTTGTTGTCAACGAAACCGAGTCGTTAACACTGAAAGATAGCACCGGTCAAAATGAATTGGTTACAGGGTGTGGCAGGTTACTTTAGAGGCTGGATGTTATATATTATCGCAGGTGTGCATCGTCATTGTGCAAGCCAGCTTTGATCATATTCTTTCCTCTCTTGCTCAGAATTGTGTGAGGAAGAAACCTAAGTTGTATGGCTGTGGAACGCAGACATCCATGGGTATGAAGCTTTCGGGAATATGTGATTAGGAGTGTAAATATACATCGACTGCAACAACACCAATTGTTTTATGGGTCTAATTTTTCTTAACTGTGTTGATAATATGTGGATGTAAAGTTGTGGATAATTGGAGACAACTAAGTGCCTAGCCATGCTAACATATGCCTATCATCTCGTTTGGATGGGGCATTCTTAAACTTGAATATTGTATGTATCATGTGGCATAGGCACCACCATGTAGTGGATGTATATATGATGTCAAATGTCAAACTCGTAAACTCCGTTTTTTAATGTTAGAATGTCTACAAGTTGAAGTAAATGTATGTGGTTTTCCTTATGAAGGATTTAATGTTATTATTGCGTTTCATAGTTATAATGTGGAAGTATGTGGAGTATGTCCAACATATTATATTTACAAAGATAACATAAGTTCAAGGAATCTAATTAATTGGTTTGTACAACTATATCTAGAGTTGCTAAGATGTACGATTGTGTGTAAGGTAGATCTAGAACGAACGGCTTGAATATCATACATTAAGGTTTGATTCCTAGTCTAAAAGTGTTAAAATTGACTCCCTTTTATCAAGCTAAATTTCTTCCTTAGACTATGATGTTTAAAGATGGTCGATCTAGAATAGATCTAATGAGTGAGATAATCTTTACATTTTGATAGTAAGGAAATATACAAGGAGTGTTGGAGATGTATCTTTGATCAATGGCAAATGAAATTACATTAAATATATACTATTTTTGAGAAGTGACCACTTCTATTATATTATTGTGTGTGCCTAGAGATAAAAGTATAAGAGAGGTTTGATTAATTATGAATGTACTAATTTGAATTAAGTCATTCAAATGACATAATTAAACCTAAGATAACATAGGGATCTACATTATGTGTGATAATGTTCAATTTTAAAATTCCAAAATAGAAAATGCATGTTACATATAATGTGCATGAATATGAAACACTTTATCCTTGATTAGGAGTTGTTGGAAAAATTACTTGAAGATGTAAGCATATTTGGATCACAATAGTATTAGTTCCATAATATGGATGATAATACTATCAGGTATAGATTGGAAGGATGTGATATGAAAGGAATGTTAGAGGAATAAAAAGTGGAGGGACCATTAAAGGTATGAATACAAGTGGTAGGCATGATGATATGAGTTGTAATAGTGATGGAAAGGACAATTGTAGAAATTGAAGGCTTCAAAGAGGATCAAGGATTATAGAATGCACCATTAAAATAGCCAAGTGCCAATTCCATTGAAGAATAATATATGGAAAATGAAGAAAACGCTAATGTCTTATCTACAAGAATAGCTAATTGTAGCCAAGATTAAGCACAAACAAGTGCATAGACGAGTATCTATTCAATAAATTCTCATATTATGTAGCTACATATGTATTGTGGTTGTAATCAAGTATTAACCATCAAGGTTTCTCAAAATGGTTTTTAACTTGAGCATAAAGAAATACATCACTTATTGCTATCCTAGATTGAGTAGCCATGTAAGGGTTTGGACAAGCACTTCACAAGGGAAGAATAAGGTCCCAAGTACTTTGTGATAGGAAAAATGAATACAAGTAATAAAATATGAATAATTATAAATTATTCTTAGATTATAATTTTAAAAAAGAAATTAATTATTAAATTTGAAAATAAAATTCTAGAGGAAAGGTCACATAATGAATGGTTAAAGAATATAAATTTATGAAGCACTATTTTGAGAGAGTATAATAAAATACAATTAAATATGGTGATGCAATTAGGAGCTTAAATTGGTGGACTTTTTTTTTTAATTAAGGTTACACTCTATAAGAGGTGTCAATAGTTTGGGTTCCCCAAAAGCATAAATGAACAAAAGCATTCTAGGAACAATTTTTCAGTCTAAATTACTCTCATATAGGTATTTAGATCACAATGATAAAAAAATTTATCTTCATTAGATCACAATGATAAACAAACTCATCTTAGGTCAATGAGAAAGCTTAAAATCTTGATAAATTAAAATACAATACTTAGCTTGATTTCTAATTCACTAATATTCTAGATTTTAAGGGATAACTTAGATGAAGATCTTTGATTTTTGAAGCTCATAATTAATTCATATTTACATGTGTCAATATAACCTTAGCACATGTGAATATTAACTAACTTATGTGTAGATTTGAATTGATAAAAGATAACATGATGCAATAACCTTATCTTAATTATTTATTCTTTTGTTCTTGCTTATTGGAAGGAACATAAATGCTTAGAAAATGCTTTTGTAGAATATGCTAGATAATAGGATCATCTCCTCAATCAAACAATTTTGATGATCTCCATTAATGAGTGAATGTCCTTAACTATCACAAACAAGCCCATGAATTGACATAACATACTTGAAATCAATTCACAACAACTATTAAAATAATTGTAATAAAGTTTTTATTTATTTTGAATTATAAGTGAAGGATTCATATTCATGGCCATGCAAATTATCTAAGTTAGGTTTATACCTTCAAATTTAATTGATGGTAGTGAATAATATAGCAAAGGAACTTAAATGAATCTCTAGAGATCAATAATAATAATAAATAGAAACACGATGTTGTACATAAATTTTACAAAAAAATTACTATACAACAATTAAATATTAATTATATTATTATTCTAATCAAAATAATCTCAAAACATCATAGGGTTGTACTTCTTGATTGATTAAACACAACTAATGAAGGTGAAAATATATTTTTCAAATACGTCATCCACCAAAATTCAAATTTCTTGAAAATTGATTTAATAAGGACAAGGCAAAGATTAATAAAACTTGCAATCTAAATTCTTAATCTACCAAAAAATATTATTCATATTTAAACGTTACTCTCCATACAAATATAATAAAAAGTGTGTACTACAACCACCTCAAAATAAAATAATAGAAAACAAAGTAAAATGCCTGGTATGTCGAAAAAGAGCAACAGGGGATCAGTAGAAATCTGAAAATAGGCTCTCATTTCTATGCTAAAATTGGGCTCTTGTTTTGCTATGAGTAAAAATGGCAAAAAAACCCCAAAAAGCAAGTTTGGTAGTTTTTTAGAATCAAGTACTCAATTTTTAAAACATAATTCGAGCACCCGATCCTATTCAAAAATTGGGTACTCAATTCTTTGAATATGGATTGGGTGCCCGAACCATAGCGGAGCAAGTACCCATTTCTAGAAAGGTCTCGTTCTGCAGAATTGACTTCCGCAAAATTGCGACCCAAGTTTGTGCTCTTACTCTTTATAGTTTATATAAGGTTACATACATATGCCCATATATATTAAGTCAAATTGAATCATGTAATCCTTACTCAAATTGAACTATAATCTTAAACCTAATTAAATACTACACCAATTTCAACTAAAATTATAATGGTGAGATGAGGGAGGGGATAAAGTGAAATAAAGATAATAGACAAATTGGTGTG
The DNA here is from genome assembly GCA_028749045.1 of Cupressus sempervirens. Classification (NCBI taxonomy): domain Eukaryota; kingdom Viridiplantae; phylum Streptophyta; class Pinopsida; order Cupressales; family Cupressaceae; genus Cupressus; species Cupressus sempervirens. The sequence goes on along the minus strand of CM053787.1, from coordinate 545,134,082 downwards.
TGTGTGTGTGTGTGTGTGTGTGTGTGAGAGAGAGAGAGAGAGAGAGTTATAAACATGAGCTAAAGATATATTGTTAGTATTAGGAAGAAAATGGACAAAATAAGAAAGGGAGATTAAGAGGGGTCAGAGGGATTCATGTGAAATGGATCTTGAAAAGGTACAAATTTAGGGATAAAAAATAGATACAAATGGTGATGGGGAAGAAAGAGGTAACATAGGAAAAGAAAGACAATAATTAGGAAATTGAATATATATATATAGAGAGAGAGAGAGGGGGGGGGGGGGGGGGGATATAAACACATTGATTGATGAGAGATAGAGAAAGAGAGATATAAACATGAGCTAAAGATATATTGTTATTATTAGGAAGAGATATTGTTGGAATAAAAAGGGACAAATTGAGAAAGAGAAATCAAGAGAGGGTAGAGGGAAGAAAATGAGATAGATCTTGAAAAGTTGCAAATTTGGGGATCAAAATAGATAGAGATGGTGGTGGGGGAAGAGATAGGTCAATGGGGGAGAGACATATGGTAGTTATATGTAATTAAAGGTAAGATTGTGTGTGTGTGTGTGTGTGTGTGTGTGTGTGTGTGTGTGTGTGAGAGAGAGAGAGAGAGTGATGTAGTTAGTGAGAGAAGAGGGAGAGGGTGAGATATGCAGGTTTAAGGTATATGTTAAGTAGGGGAAAGATATTATGTGAGAGAGTGAGAGAGAGAGAGAGAGAGTACAGTGAAAGATAGAGCCAAACAAAATAACCTTACATACAATTTAATGTTAAACCTTTAATTAATTCATTATATAATAACCCTAGCCAAAAGTGAACCCTATTAGTGATTAAATGTTGACCTAAATTGAATTGTAACCTTAAACCTAATAAACCTATAAGTGATATGAATCCTAAACATAATACTAAATCAACTAAAAACCCTATCCTTAATAGTAAACTAATTTTAAGCCTAACTATAAACCTCAATAAACTCGAACTCTAAACCTACTTAGAACCATTGACAATTTTTACGCCGAGAGGCGTTCTATATAATGGCAGCACAAATGCCCAGCACGGGAATATGCCAAGATTCCTTGTCAATAAAAAAGAATTGGGAGCGGTTACAAACTTCCAAATTAAATATTAAAAAAGAATTCCCGAAATAATAGCTAGCCGAAATAATAGGAAGCCAAATGGAGGCCGAAATAATAGGCCAGAAAAAGTAGGGCTCGAAAAAGTAGGAACTGAAAAAATAGGGCCCGAAAAAATTGGGGCGAAATAATTTCAATATGAATTTTTTTTTTTTGGTAAATATAATTTTGCATGCACATTCATGCTTTTTTTTTTGTGGGGAGTGGGGGAATTTGAAACAAATTCGTGGAATGTGAAGAGACGTTTGTTGGGGGATATGAGGAGCCTCTCATAAGTTATAAAACCAAGGCTCCTCATTTCATTTTCATTTTATGTTTTTGCAGGAAGGAAGAGGTGGAGGTTATTGGAGGATTAGATTGGAGTTTTTGAATAGGAGTAAATTGAAGTTTTGGAGTAACATTTTTGTAGGTGAGATTTCTATTTTTTATTTACATTTTCATTTAGATTTAGAGGTAGATGTAAATTGAAATTCAAAATTAGTTATAATATTTTGCTTTGATTTAGATTTCAATTTTAATTAATTTCATTTAGATTTAGAATTCTGTTCATAACTATTTAGGCTTGCATTTAATAGTTTAGTCTTGCATGTTTGATTTAGATTTAGATTTGTATTCAAAATCTATTTGATATATATATTTTATAATACTTTTCATTGTTAATGGTGCTTGATGAGAGTGTTTTAGGGGTGTCTTCTTTTCCATTTCTGAAATATTTTGGTCCAATATGTACTTTCCTAACCAGATCTATCCATTTTCTTCTGATTCATGCATGGAGCTTCCTGACGCTATTAGCGCATTGCTGGGACTGAATGGGAATGGATTAAAGATAAATGACTGACTCAAGATCTGGATATGCATTTGGAATTGGCTCTTTGTGGCTCCAATTTATAGGTTCCTTCCTACTACCTATTCTTTCAGTGGTTTAATCTGGTTAAGTGCGGATTGAGAGGTTCTGGCTCATTCCCACCGGTTTGTAATTTTGTCACGATGTCTAGCATGTGGCATTCTGATGGGATTCTTCATTGGAAAATGGTGCGAATAATTATGTCAATGCTGAACGATTGTCCAATGTGATAATTGCTCTAGATATAGAATGTGGCCATGGTTATTTTCTTAGCAATACAATTGAAAAAAAGGGAAATATGGTATTAACACAATGTTATAGGAAATCTCTGAGTAGAAATGCTTATAAATACATTCAAATTTCTTTTGTAACTCATAATATCAATCTCACTTTTTCTTGTGCTCCTTTAGTCTAAGAAAAATAACAGATTGGAGTAACAAATTGCTTTTGTAACGGCAGTTGCAGGTGCAATTATTTTAGCAATTTTGGGCATTCTAACTATTCCTGTGATGGGTACTTATGTTTTAGTTCTTAGATTATGTGATTTGGTTGTATTTAGAGTCTTTTTAATAATGTTTGAAACTACTATTAAATATAATAATAAAGATTAATTTAATATTAAATATAACATGCTACAACACTTATCAAAAATATCAAAAACACAATTGCTACAGCAAAATGAGAATGGAGAAAAATTTCCAATTTTTGTATTAATTCGTCTGCTTAAAATATATTACAATTGCCATATTTTATATTGAGAAATGCCTCATATGGACTTTCACATGCTTATTTAACTACACTAAAATCAAGACTAACTTTGTACTTAATCTAATTTTATCGAATGAGATTGGCCCAAGATTCCTATGTAATTGTTGTTATAACAAACATATACAGCTGTAGAACTTGTGATTAATAATTTATAACTGCTTGATTCTCCGTATTTCATGTGTAAATTCATGATTCTAAAAACTCAAAGTTCAAACTGCATGTTACATTCTCTTCCTTATTCGGTGAATTGGTGCATGACTATTAGATTAAACAGTGCATGGAAGAGACAAAACACTGAAAGAAATTACTCTTTTCTTATTATTATTGTTGCTTCTATTTTTAATTTTTTTATAATTATTGTTAGTCTTGATGTTGTTTTTAATTTTATTATTACAAATATTGATTATTAATATCTTTGAGTTCATCCAAAGAATAGTACTAAATCTAGAAAAACTTAGTAATAACAGTTTGAGATAACTACAAAAAGTTTTTATTTTCACAAATATTCTCTTTCTTTTGAAAATATGTTATTATTTTGGTAATGAATTGTAAAGTAGAAAGGATAAACGTTCTATAAATCTTTTTTGGTTACTGTTTCGCTTGCAGTTTTCATTTTATATGAAAGTTTATTATTTTTTCAAATCTTAAAAATAAATATTTTTATATATGTAATTTTATTTTATTATTAAAATAATAAGATTTTGGAGGTTGTAAAATATTGAAGTTTAGAAATTATTTTAGATTTTACAAATGAATTTTAACATAATATTTATATTAAAGAAAGAAAAGATAATAAAATTGTTACTTAAATCAAATATAAAAATTATAAAATTTTACCTAAATTTATTAATTGTATAAAAAACTATTAAAGATAATTAAGTTCTATTAAATGTACTTGATTTTATAGTATAGAAATAAAAACAAAAATTATAAATTGGGACAAACTTTACAAATGAAGTCAAATTTAAAGAGAGACAAATAACATGAGGTGACGTGTGTGTGTGTGTGTGTGTGTGTGTGTGTGTGTGTGTGTGTGTGTGTGTGTGTGTGTGTGAGTGAGTGAGTGAGAGAGAGAGAGAGAGAGAGAGAGAGAGAGAGAGAGAGAGAGAGAGAGAGAGAATTAACATGAGGTGACGTGATAAAGAGAAAGAGTGAGATAAATAACATGATGCAATGTGTGTGTGTGTGTGTGTGTGTGTGTGTGTGTGTGTGTGTGTGTGTGTGTGAGAGAGAGAGAGAGAGAGAGAGAGGATAATCTTAGAGGGGGTAGAAGGAAAAGGGGAGAGAGGGAGAGATGAGCCATGGAGAGAAAAAGCATAAGAAGGGTCCAAAATAGATGGAGATGGAGATGGTGGAGAGAGAGAGGCCATGAGTGAGTGAGAGAGAGAGAGAGAGAGGAGGGGAAGAGGGTGAGAGACATGAGGTAGACATACATAGAGCATTTTAGAGATATATAAACATGAAGATGGTGTGTGTGTGTGTGTGTGTGTGTGTGTGTGTGAGAGAGAGAGAGAGAGAGAGAGAGAGAGAGATCACATGAGGTGATGTGGTAGAGAGAAAGAGTGAGACAAGGGGGAGAGAGTGAGAGACATGAGGTAGACATAGATAGATGTAGTGAAAAATAAGGAGGGAGAAAGAGCGGAGCGGGGGGGGGGGGGGGAGAGAGAGAGAGAGAGAGAGAGAGAGAGCTGATTAGAGGGGGCAAGATATGTAGATATATAGAAGGGGAGTAGGGAGAGATGAGCTAAATAAGAAAAAGAATATATAAGGCCCAAAAGAGATGTAGACAATGATGGGGAGAGGAAGAGTATGATGGATAGTGATAGACAATGACAATAATTATGGAGGGAGAGATGTATATATGTAGAGAAAGAAATGGACAAAGAGAACAACGTAGGGGGAGTGGGGAGGGTATACATTATTCAGGGGGAGGAATTATAGAATGGGACATGTGAGAGAGAGTGTGATTACAATTAACCCTAACCCTAACCCTAACTCTAAATTATAATTATAATTTAGAGTAATAATATTTATTAATTATAATTTTATTGGCTATAATATGATTAGTAACCCAAAAATTATCTTAACAGCAATAATAACACAAACCCTAACCCTAACTCTAACTCTAACTAGATAATTCTAATTTTAACCCTAACCCTAACCCTAACTCTAACTCTAACTCTATCTCTAACTTTAATTCTCCCCCTAACCCTAACCTTAACCCTTTATAATCCTAAATCTAATGCTAATTCTAACCCTAACCCTAATTCTAATCCTAATCCTAGCCCTAACTCTTACCCTAACCCTAAATCTAATTAGGTAACTTTAACCTTAACCCTAATCTAACCCTGATCACAACTCTATCTCTAACTTTAACTCTAACTCTAACTTGAACCCTAACTCTAACTCTAATTCTAACTCTAACTCTTATATGAACACTAGCACTAACACTACCTCTAATTTTAACTCTTACTCTAATTGTAACCCTAACCCTAATGCTAATCCTAACCATAACCCTAACACTAACCCTAACCCTAACCCTAATGCTAACCCTAACCATAACCCTAACACTAACCGTAACCCTATCTCTAACACTAATTCTAATCCTAACCTTAATTCTAACCCTAAATATAACCCTAACTCTAACTCTAACTCTAACTCTAACTCCAACCCTTATTCGAACTCTAATTCTAACTCTATCTCTAACCCTAACCCTAACTCTTATTCTAACCCTAACACTAACCCTATCTATATTTGTAACCCTAATTCTAACCCTCACCCTAATTCTTACCCTTATCCTAACCCTAACTCTATCTCTATTTCTAACTATATTTATAACCCTAATTCTAACCCTAACCCTAATCCTAACTCTAACTCTAATTTTAAACCTAACCCGAACCCTAACTCTAACTCTAACCCTAACTATAACTCTAACCCTAACAAGAACCCTAATTCTAATTCAAACCCTATCCCTTACCCTAATTTTCATCCTAATGATAACCCTAAATTTAACCCTAACCCTAACTCTAACCTTAACACTAACCCTAACCTTAATTCTAACCTTAACCCTAACCTTTACTCTAACACTAACCCTAACCCTAACTTTAACACTAACCTTAACCATAAACATTAATTTGTCCGTAACTCTAACCCTAAATCTAACTCTACCATAATTGGACTCTAACCATAACCCTAACCCTAACTTTAATCTTGGCTTAAAACTTTTCCCTAACCATAACTCTAGAACCTTAACCCTTACTCAAGCCCTAACCCTAACCCTAACCCTAACCCTGGCCCTACTATAACCCTAACCCTAACCATAACCATAAGTCTAACCCTAACCTTAACCATGAGCATAACTCTAACCCTAAAATTAACCATAAACATAACTCTATGCCTAACTCTAACCCTAAATCTAACTCTACCATAACTAGAATCTAACCCTAACCCTAACTTTAATCCTAACTAAAACCCTAACCCTAATCCTAAACCTAACCTTAACCCTGACTCAAACCCTAACCCTATCCCTATAATAACCCTAACTCGCGCCCTATAATAACCCTAACCCTAACCCTAACCTTAACCATGAGCATAACTCTAACCCTAAATCTAACACTACCATAATTGGACTCTAACCCTAACCCTAACCCTTACTTTAATCTTGACTCAAACCCTAACCTTCACTCTAACCTTAACCTTGACTCAAACCCTAACCCTAGCCTTACTATAACACTAACCCTAACCATAACCATAACTCTAACCCTAACCTTAACTATGACCATAACTCTAACCCTAACCTTAACCATAAACATAACTCTAATCCAAACCTTAACCATAACCATAACTCTAACCCTAACCTTAATCATAAACATAACTCTAACCCAAACCTTAACCATAACTCAAACAATAACCATAACCATAAATCTAACCCTAACCTTAACCATAACTCAAACCCTAACCCTAACTCCAGCCCTAACCCTAATGCTAACCCTAACCCTTATTCTATCCCTAAGGTTAACATTAATTGTAATGGTAACTTTGTCCCTAACCATATATCTATGTTTGACTATAACATTTTACATTACAATATGCCAAAAAAAAAATTACTTTTTAAAACCATAATCCTACCCCTAACTCTAACCCTAAATATAACCCTAATTGTAAATCTAACTCTACCATAATTAGACTCTAATCCTAACCCTAATCCTTAGTTTAACCTTCACTAAAATCGTAACCTAACCCTAACTCTAACCTTAACCCTGACTCAAAACTCTAACTCTAACCTTAACCCTTACTTTAATCTAGATGAAAACCATAGCCCTAACCCTAACCTTAACCCCAACTCAAACCCTTACCCTAACTTTAACCCTGATGTAACTCTATATACAACCCTAACTCTAAATATAAACCTAACCTTAACCATCACCCTAAAACTAACCCTTTCTCTACCCCTTTCTCTAACTCTAACCGTAAATCTAATTTTAACCCTAACCCTAAGCCTAATTTTAACCCTAATTATAACCCTAATTTAAACTCTAACTCTAGCCCTTATTCGAGCTCCAATTCTAACTCTACCTCTAACTCAAACCCTAACTCTAATTCTAATCCTAACCCTAACTATATGTTTAACCTAAACCCTTATTCTTACCCTCGCCCTTTCCTTAACCCTAACCCTAACTCTAATTCTAACCCTAACTATATTTGTAACCCAAATGCTAACCCTAATCCTAACATTAACTCTAACTCTAATTCTAAACCTAACCTTAACTATAACCCTAACAAGATTCATAATCCTAAAAATAACCCTAGCCCTAGACCTAATGCTAATCCTGACTCTAATTGTAACTCTATTCCTAACCGTAACTCTAACCCTATCCATAACTCAAACCCTAACAATATCCCCAACCCTAACACTAACCCTAACCGTACTATAACTCTACTCTTCAATATAACATTTTACGCAACAATATGCTTAAAATAAAACTAAATCAAAGTGATGCAAATAAACACCATATATAGAATTAAAAAATAAAATATTCAAGAATAATTTTATAGTAAGTTTATACAATTGTATTTAAAAAGAAATAAATAATTCAGCACTTACCTTAAAAAAATAGAAAAAAATTTAAAAATACTTTTCCTATTGCGCCGCGATTGCCACTAGCTTATATATACCTCTATATATATTACGCCGAGAGTAATCGTTCTCGAGGCGCCTATTTTCATTTTCATAAATCCCAACTGTGATTAAAATAACCTTGGGATTAAATGAAAATAGGTGCCTCGAGAACGATTACTCTCCGCGTAATATATATAGAGGTATATATAAGCTAGTTAATATTAAACTAAGAAACTACAACCCCAAACCTACATTAAATTAGACCTATTTGTCAAATTAAAAAAATCATCTTGTCATAATAATATTATACAAATTCATATTATATGTAGTAATATAATATTATATAATAAATATTAGAATTGTATTATTTCAACATCCCCTCCAGATGCTACTAGCTATATACATATTATATATTTATATAATATATATAGAGAGAGCTAGATATATCAGACTTTAATTTACAACAATATATTCATATTTAAAATATACATATTATATATTTATATAATATATATAGAGAAAGCTAGATATATCAAATTTTAATTTACAAGGATATATTCATATTTAAATTTTTTTGTCTTATCGTGAACTTTCTCTATTATAAAAATATATAATATGTATATAACTAAATTTACCGTCATATTATAGATTCTTATCCTTGAATTTTTTTTTTAAAATTAAAAATTAGAGAATTTAAGCGACATGCCCTCCCTAGCTTGACCCGTCTCCGAAACATTTAAATTTGCCTTGAATCGCAAACCTTTCTGTCAACTCCTCCATAAAAATGTGGAGAATATTCCAATCCCGAACAGAACCAAAAAAAAAAATTCAATCAATCAAATCCGTCCGCACAACGTCTCCCCTGTGGTGGGTCCCGCTCTTTGTGGCCGCCTATTCTGACGACGCTCTCTCTACGACCATGTTTGTGCCGCCAACCGACTTAAGCGCCCGTGTCGTGGGCAACAAGTTCATTCGCATCAACATATGCTAAAGTTCTACCGGTAAGCTAGAATACATCTGTACCGTTTGACGAAGTAAAGTGACTGGATTTTTAATGAAACCGTGTTTGCTTGCTCCCCACGTTACGGTTTTTCCCCCATGTGTTGGATGAATACGTAGTCAGATTCTTCTCCTCTCCTGCCGTTGGAGATAATTTTATGTTTACTATAATTTAATTATTTAAAATCCTCATTTAGTTACCTTTTCGGGGCGTGGCGGGCCGTTTCATTGGGACCAGTTGTAACTTAAATCAAAGATAGCGACCGGTGACAGGGTGTAGCAGGTTACACCGGACCACCGATGCTATAAACTCTCGCGTTCGTGCATCGTGATTTTCCAAACAATCTTGGTTGGTATTGTGTGGGAAACAAGGCAAAGCTTTCAGTGCGAAAAATCTGAATTTATTTTGCGGAAATCAAAATTTGGTTCAGGGGAGAGGACAGACATGGCTACGAAGCTATCGAGAATGGTGGTGAGGAGTTTGCAGGCGCGGCAGGGCCTTGTCCGCAGTAATGCAAATTTCATCATGGCTCGCAATTATAGCAGCGGAACGACCGCTTTGAGATTGTACAATAGCAAGGCTTTTGTTTATGGTCATGGTGATTGTTTTGCATGGAAGATTGGAGATGAATTTGTTAGCGGGATGAACCGTCTGCAAGGTTCTCTTGGCTATGGCAGTTGGAAAGCCTCGTTTAGATCGCAGAGCACCGTTGCGGGGAAGGCTGTTATAGAGGACATTGATGCACAGGAGAAGAGCGTTGTTGAAAAGCAGGACACTGCGATGAGCGAGCCTCCGCAGTTTAATGATGAGGATTTGAATGCGAAAGGCTTGGTGCGGTCCAGTTATTGGGGGCTGTCTCCTGCTAAGCCTGCTCGGGAAGATGGATCGTTGTGGCCTTGGAATTCTTTTAGGGTCAGTATGCATTTTGTTTTTCTCCTTCATGATTTGGTCCAAATCCGTCTGTTAGATTTATAGAAGCAGAGTTCTGTGATGATTGTGAAGGTTTAACCTGGTTTTGAATCCATCGTTGTGCTAATTGTTTGTACTTGCGTCGGTTAGATTGATAGAAGTAGAATTCAGCGATGATTTTGAGGATTTAACTTGGGTTTGAATCCATCTTTACGCTAATTGTTTGCAATTGTGTCCGTTAGATTATAAGAATCAGAATTCAGCGATGATTTTGAGGATACTACCTGGTTTGAATCCATCTGTATGCTAATTGTGTGCAATTTTGTTCGTTGGATTATAAGAAGCATAATTCAGTGAGGATTTAACCTTGTTTGAATCCATCTTTATGCCAATTCTTCGCAATTCCGTCCGTTACATTGATGGACGTAGAATTCAGTGATGATTTTGAGGAGTTCGCCTGGTTTTCAATCCACCTTTGTGCTAAATCTTTGCAAGAACCGAAATGATCATAAATGCATTGTTTGCAAGCACACACTACACCTTGATGATCCTCATTTGGATTAACACTGTAAAGGTCGAATTGTTACTTACAAAAATTTAGTCATGAATTTTAATTCAAAATTATGAGTATGTCGTTTGACAGTGTGGAAACAGCATCGAGAACTGTCTCTGTGCCGCTGCTAGCGCTGAACACTGTGTCCCTGTTTTTTGTTCACCGAATTTCATTTGTTAGAAAAAAATAAAATTTTCGGAAAGAATTAAGATTGAAGCTCATGATTATTTTGAAAAAGGTTAGGGTTTTTTCGCTCCTCCGGCAAAGGGCTCTAAATTTGTAGGGTTTGAGTAAATCTATGTTTTGAACGGCCTATGCTGGCTTTTCTAGAGCATATTAAAGCATTTATAATCAGAGTTCTAACGATGTATCATTTTGCAGCCTTGGGAGACATATACTCCAGACATGAGCATAGACCTGTCGAAGCATCACGTTCCGAAGACATTTCCTGACAAGTTTGCTTATTGGACTGTCAAGGCGCTGAGGTTTCCTACAGATATCTTCTTTCAGGTGCACAAATGATTCATCTTTTAGGAGGGAGGTTCTCTCTTTTGCTAGAGTAAACAATCTCAAACATTTGTGACTGAGCAGAAAAATGCTACAGGATGCTTTAGTTTCTAACTTGTATGGAATTGAAGACCATGTTTTGGTTTGATTGTATTTTTGCAAGCCTGCTCTGCAGTGTCTCTTCACACCAGGAGGGGTGCTCAGCATCAAGATAATGAAGTAAAGCACCATCCTGGTGAGATGCAAATAACAGGTAAGTGGCACTGCTGATGCAGTTTGTTTTTCCCCTGAATTCCTCTGTTTGTACAGAGGGAAGGAAACTCTTATAGGAGCCCCCTTTTCAACTCAACCTGGATGTATTTAATTTCTATCCTAAAATACCAGCTTCTTTCCCATGCTATTTGGGATCTCAGTGGCTATTCATGGCACTAAATTGCAATATATGTGCAAGAATGTACCAATATACAGTGACGAACTTATGCTACCTTAAACTGAACCACATTTTTTAATGAAAGTAGAAGAATTTATGCGACCTTAAACTGAACCATATTTTTATAAAAGTAGAGGAACTTATGCGACCTTAAACTGAACCACATTTTTTTAGAGAAGTGGCTATCCTCCTTTCCTAAAAGGTCTCATTTCTACGGCTCCCTGACCTTCTCTGCCTGTAATTTCAATTACTCCTGTCAATTTTTATAGATCAGGTTGTCGCTGACCTCCTTTGCTTGTGTATTGATTAAATCTCAATCAGCCCTACCAATATATAGATCAGTTCCTCTTTGACCTCCTTTGCTTGTACGCTAATTTTATCTCAATGAGTTCTGTCAATATATAGATCAGTGGTGTCTGACCTCCTTTGCTCCTACACTGATTTAATCTCAATGAATCCTGTCAATAGATTGATCAGTTTGCCTCTAATATCCTTTGCTTCTACACTGATTCAATATCAATAAGCATGTCAGTAGATAAAACAGTTTGCCTCTAACCTCCTCTGCACGTACACTGATTCAATCTCAATGACCTCCTTTACTTGTACAGTGATTTAATTTAACTCTCAATGAGCTCTGTCAATAAAGATCTGTTTGTCTCCGACCTCCTTTTCTTGTGCACTAATTCAATATCAATAAGCCTATTAGAGAACTACCTATGACCATTCTATTACCCCCATGTTGAAGTTCAGTTCCCTCTGCATATGGTCATTCTTTAAATCATGTGGCGCGGTTTAGTTCCCTGGATAGTCATGACCATGGAATTTACTAATTTTGTGAATTTTTTATTGGAAACTTCATTCTCACAAAGAATGTGTTGCAGAGGCGATATGGTTGCCGTGCCATGATGCTTGAAACTGTGGCTGCAGTACCTGGGATGGTAGGAGGAATGCTCCTACATTGCAAGTCGCTGAGGAGATTCCAGCACAGTGGGGGATGGATTAAAGCTCTTTTAGAGGAAGCAGAGAATGAGAGAATGCACCTGATGACATTTATGGAGGTGGCAAAGCCTAAATGGTATGAGAGAGCCTTGGTGTTTACAGTGCAAGGAGTGTTCTTCAATGCCTACTTCCTCCTCTACTTAATTTCCCCCAAGATTGCTCACAGGATTGTGGGCTACCTTGAAGAAGAAGCCATTCACTCATACACCGAATTTCTCAAGGAACTCGACAATGGCAACATTCCAAACGTGCCAGCACCTTCCATAGCTATAGATTACTGGAGGCTTCCCAAGAATGCAACTCTCAGGGATGTGGTTATGGTAGTGAGGGCTGATGAGGCTCACCATCGCGATGTCAATCATTTTGCATCGGTAAGTTTGCTGTCCTGCACCCCATCATTCATGCATCATTTGTAGATTTATTTTCTATTAACTGTCTTGGGGGGAGTTCGTATATAATGGATATCAGTTTTTCATGTGGGTTGATTAAATTTCTTTGGGTTTATGCAGGATATTCATTACCAGGGAAAAGAGTTGAGAGAGGCTGGTGCTCCACTAGGATACCACTAACTGTCCTAGTGGTTTCTGTGAATTTTCCCAACAAAACCATGAATATATGCTGTTTTGTCTAATGAAGTTTAGTGTGCATATTTGATGAGGCCATGTTTTAACTGATAAAATCCGTGTGCCTTACAACTAGAGAGCTAAAATATATTTTCTGTTTATGTTATTTCTAGTCTAGCACGGTATGGCCTATAGGCCGATGTTTGCTAGTCTACAGTCAAGAAAGATTTAGTAAATGCTAGTGCCAAAAGATCGGATTTTCTCAGAGTCGATTTCATTGTATTTTTTTCACATCTAATAATATAGAAAATGTAAAGACATTTCTATTCTAGTTGGTGGGAAAAATTTACTACATCTTTGTAGATAAGCATGTGAATTTAATTTCTTCCTACAAATAAAGGTTTGAAGGTAGATTATCAAATAAAGGTTTGAAGTTTTAAAATAATGAACTAAACAAAGTTAATCAAGTATGGAACACTTCCTAGATCTAGGCGATGTTCATAGAGGAGACTTCCTAGGAGGTCACCCATTCCAAGACTACTCCAGCTTGAACACGCTTAACTACGAAGTTTCTTTTATGGTTAAACCCACTGTGCTTGCAACCCCATTTGCAAAACCTTCACCAAGTTTTGTGCCTTATGAACTGTGCATTAGAAATCCCTTGAGCTCATTAATTGATAAGTAGGAGATAATTTCCACAGCATGCCAAATTGTGATATGGCTTGTGTAGTTTTTGAGTCAAACTCATTGATCCATGTTTCATGAGTACTTTGATTCAACATGAATCCATCTCTCATGCGAAATAAATGGAACACTTAGCACACATTGGATATGGGTGATGCGCATAATAGATATTATTTTTTAAAAATATTTCTTTTTATTCTATATGAATGATTATTTGATATGTAATGTTATTATCAAAATTTGAAATTATAATTATTGTTGAAAGCAATGAATCATTGTCTTTATTCTTATTTGAACTTTGTGTGTGTTAGGGTAGGGGTGCACATTCTCCATGTGGTCTATATGAATGATTATTTGATATGTAATGTTATTATCAAAATTTGAAATTATAATTATTGTTGAAAGCAATGAATCATTGTCTTTATTCTTATTCGAACTTTGTGTGTGTTAGGGTAGGGGTGCACATTCTCTATGTGGTCTACCATGTAGATAATTTATTCATTTAAATATGTATGCTACTTAAAGGCCAAGTAGAGGGTATGACAACTCTAATGGTAGGTCTATTCAAATCATGTATTCATAAAAGAGTGACACTAAACCCTAATATTGAATCGTATAAAATTGGATTATCTTAAGCTCAAACTTAATTTACTCTTAAGAACTAAATGAATTTTCATTCCATATTCAACTAAACATTAAATCTAGCTATAAACTAAACTATATTGAACACAAACCTTAAGCGCCAAATTAAATTAAACTATAACACTACACTAAATTGAACCCATACCGTCAACCAAAATGAATTTTAAAGTAGAATTGAATCCTTATAAATTAATTTGAGGTATAATTATGAGTCTCATATCACCAATATTTGATATTTTAGTAGTTGTTGATAGTAATGAATCATTATGTCTCTTCTTATTTTAATACTTTGTTTTTTAGGGTTGGGGGTTCACATTCTCCATGTGGTCAATCTAATCATTTATCTTTGTATGCCACCTAGATGGCCAAGTTGTGAAACACAATATATATATATATATATATATATATATATATATATATATATATATATATATATATATATATGATTAGTCCAATGGGTCAACTTTTTGGTATATCATTGTGATTATTGATGTGTGTAGATCCACCTTGTAAATTTCTATGGTGTAACATTTTAAATAGTTCTTGTAAATATGTGTGGCATAATAGAAGTAGGTCATGTAGTCCTATTGTATGCTACAACTTTGCCACCCTTCATTTCAACTTGTAGTCATTTTTTGGCCTAAAATTACCCTACTCTCTTCCTTGCAATAGTATTAACTTTACATCCCTTCCCCAAATACACCACAATGCAAAAATCCCTTCCACATAAATGCCATTATGCAAAAAATTTAAGCATTTACCTTCCACTAAAATATTCTTTAATTTTGGATCTTTTCTTTCCATGCCTTCTTGATGGGGTTTAGAAAGTGCCTAGTTTTGGTGTCTAGAACTCCAAAACCACTTTAAGTACTAGCCCCTCTTCTAGTTTGGTACTGGTTACACCTTCATTTTTTCACAACACTATGTAGGTAGGACCTTCTTAGCGATATCATTGTCTTTTCCTTTTATTTGAGTTCATGGAAAGATTATTGGTTTCCATTTTTATGTAGACTTTTGTTTTTGTGCTTACTTCCATCATTTGCAATGACTCTTAATAATTTTGCACCAATAGCTCGAATGGACACCTTGCTTGAAATGTAAGTGTGTTTTGTTGGGTTGTCTTAAACACAAGTGAGGATTTGATCTTCACTATTCATTTGCTTTATTATTTATGCATTTTTTGGGGGTTCCCTTTAATATGTAACTATTATACTCTTTAAAGTTTTGGGTTCTTTTCTATTGTGGTTTATTCTTTGTGGGTTCTTCCTATGTGAATAGGGTGTTCATGGACACTAAAATTTGTGTTCATAAATAGATCCAGGATTAGTAATATTTAGTTAAAGCATTATTGGCATTTCACTATTCAATTTGTGAATGTGTTTTTTTAGCAAAAGTGAGCTAATCACTATAAATTTTATTAATAAATAACCCTGATTTGAGAGCTCATTAGAGAAAGAACCAGAAAGAGAATTCTGAATCCCAAGCCAATTACAGTAGAGGAGAAGAAAAAAGAAGAGAAGAGAAGAAAGGAGAGCCAAGCAAAACGGAATGACATTTGTGAACAAGTGCTAACTTAAATGTTAAGACTTCTCATTTTCAATAAGCTCTCGCAATTGTTGTTATTCAAAGAATTGAGTATAAGGGTTGAAAGCTTCAAAATTAACATCATCACAACCTAGATTAACAATAATCTACGACTCCATTACCTTCTCAGTAGGTATGTGAGTTTCCAGTTCAGGAGTGATCTCTTGATTCATGCATTAATTATAGCCATGGAATCGCCTTCAATATGGATTTTATTAAAATGTCTTCACTTATTAATGATAATTATTTTGTTATAAAAAGAAATGGTCGGTCCTAGTTTCAATGGAATTTCTTTTGGCATATGGTTGCATATGGTATTTTTTTATAATGTATTTTTATTACATTGACTTTTCATAGTATGAACATTAGTAAGAAGTTTAAGATTTTATTTCATTTGTTATATTATATATGTATTTGCCATGCATAGTCTACTTTTTTGTCATTAGAATATTCAGTATAGGTTCTTCAAATATTTGATTCACATAACTAGTTTTTTTTTTCTTCTTTATTTTCTAAAAATCTTAAGGATTGAAAGCCTATTTCATAAAATAACTGCATTGTCCATTATATTGTTTAAAAGGAAAAATCATTTCATTAATAGGAGTCAATATGGTTTCTTTGATATCAAGCTTGTATTATTTTATCGTCAATTTTAACTATATATTATATTTTTGCTACTATAGTAAAAACAAATGTTCATGCATGCATACCTTATTTCATTGTGCAAGCACTATTTATCTATTAGTTTTGGCAATCCATTGTGATGTTGACTTGTGTACATTTACTAGCATGTCACAATTTTGGCCACCTAATTTTTTTCTTACTTGTCATTTTATTTCTTACGATCTATACCCCTTATGTTTGCCTCATTATGAGAAAATCTTGTGCATATTTTCATTCAATGTTTATGCTATTATAATTTTACAATATGTTCTATTTTTGTTCATATCCTAACTAGTTCCTTGTCTTCTATGTTAACACTTTTTTTGCGCTCTAATTTCTTTGTGTGAAATAAGGGTTAGGATTTTCTTTTTTGCTCAGAGGAAAAACAATCACAAATACCATGACTACTAAAAAGTAGTGGGTAGATTTATTTAAAAGAAATAGAAACTCAATAGCTAATACAACTTATACATATAAAATAAAATGAAACTCATATTTAAATTGTAAACAAATAATTCTTTATTTTGAATTTTAAAAATGTCTAAATTTATATTTTTATTAAAAAAACAAATTTGACATTCATCTTAATATAGAAAGAGTAATATGGATCTTGTACAATTTCCTATTAACACGCTGAATTTTTTCTATGAGATATCCGGTGTGGAAGTAGGTCAACATTTTTATTGACAAATAGTTTGGCACTATTATGGCAGCCCTCTAATTCATTAACCAAACATCTATAGCATCTATAAGAAGGGTTGTAGGGCCAATGGGTGGTCCCCTTGATTCAAACACACAATGTTTTACTCAACTGGGAAGAATCAAACCCAGCTAGATAGCAGGGTTCATCAATATGTAGGGCATCTATAAAATTGTGCACAACATCTATTGACAGTAGAAATATAAGTTCATCATTTTCAAATGATGTATGATAAAAATCCATTACATTTGTATAATATTTATTTTTTATTTAAACTTTAACATAGTTAATAGTAATGAATATAATTAAGTTGTAAGTGACATATTTTATATTATTTTTTACTACTATTCACACTCTAATTTCTTATTGTAGAATAAGGGTTAGGGTTTTCCTTTTTGCTTAGAGGAAAAACAATCACAAATATAATGGCTACTAGAATGTAGTGGATAGATTTATTAAAAAGAAATAGAAACTCAGTAACTAATACGACTTACATGTATAAAATAAAAAAAAATTCAAAAATTTTAAATTGTTTCTTAGATATAAAAATTATATATAATCTTGCATATATAATTTGATTTGATTCTTAGAAAAGAAATTTGGACATAGATACAGTTAAATATTTTTTTAAATTTTGAGAAATTGACAAGCCATCAAAAAAAAACTTTCAATCATTACCATAATACAAAAAGGAGGACTGAAATCTAATAGAATGAGGATTAAAAAGATACCTTTATAAATCAGGCTATAGAGTGCAAAAATACCTCATTTAAGAATAATTTAAGAATGGCCAACTGATCCATGAAAGAACAACTAAAAGTTGCATAATCATTTAAGAATGACCATCTGATCCATAAAAGAACAACCAAAAATTGCATAACGCCCCATTACAAAGGGTTACATATAAAGTCAAATACTCCTATTACAAATTTATTATATACAACACATAGAGTGACTCTACATAGTAACCAAATGAACTGAATATGTAACTCATCTTGGTTGGACAAATTGGTTGATTAGAATATGTAATTCTCTAAACCATGTCTTAAAGCACTTGAATTAACACCACCGAAGAAACAATCAACTTATAATGGTCTCACAATGTGGAAGGAGAGAGTTAAAAGGGAACCAACTCTAAGAAATTAGGAACTCTGAGACAAGCCATGGTGGAACGCTGAGAATCCAGAATACAAACCGATGTTCTTAGCTCACTTTAAATCTTTCCAAGGGGTCATGGGTTTTCATCTCATCAAGTGAAATGCTCTGTGTCTTAACTGCATACTCCGTGTGAATAGCCATAACAATTATCAATCGTTTTTTAATTAGTCAAGGAAGTAAGGGAGATTTTCTGATAGATAGAATTGCTTCATTAATTCTTCTGGTTTCTTATCATGAAACAAGAATGGTCGTAGTGAACAAAAGTATCTTTTTAATTTAAATCAATATACTTCTCAATATCAGGACAGTGAATGTATGTTCTTTTATTAATTATTCTCATGCATTAAGAATCTTGTTACTAAATGATTATTTCAATTGAGATTGTGTATAAATTATGAATTATAACAACAAAATAAGTTTACGTACATTTCTCATAAAGCTTTATTGCACATTAATGTGAAAATGTTAAGAGCTCAGTTGCTAAATTGAAAAACTTGTGTTAGATAGGGAAAATAGAATACATATTTATTCACATTTCATTCATTCTATGTTATTGATCATGTGTATACTATTGTGGAATGATTGTTCTATGATGTCTTTTATTTCAATAATCACCACTAAATTATCCATGTGTTAATATGGAATAGATTTCATAGAATAGTAGATAGTGGTGGAGATAGCTTTTGATACAAATATGGTAAACCATTGATGGATGGTAACTTTTTGATTATATTGTAGACAATGTATTGCACAATTTCATTACTTCTCTTGGTTTTACCTAATTAGTCTTCCTCGTTGTCATGGTGGGTATCTTTCATGTCAGGAAAGATTCCAAGGAAGCTTAATAGCTTTGTGGTAGGGTGGTAAAGCATTCCTTGTAACGCCCTGCCAAGGAATCCAAAAGAACTAACCTAAAATTTTACTAAGTTTGCTAAAAAAATTTTTTTTTAAAGAATAACATGTACAACAATCATAAAGTAGCAGAAGCAATAGCATACAATCATACATAAGCAAACATAATAGATTGTACATTCCTTAAGGATCCCAAGACATTGAATCACATTTAAATTTAAATAATACTAAGTCCAATAAATAACACATCCACATGAAAGAATAACTACAAGTCCAAGTCTATTTAAATAATATACATTTCTTCCGAATACCACTTGGCAATAAAATTTGGAATGCACAATCTTCCACTGTACATGTCACAGGGTATGAAAGGCTGAAAGAATATACATTTATAAAAATAGACTACATCATCCCTTTCGAATGCATGAAAAAAAGTATAATACAATAAGTAAAATCATCCATCATATAGATACAATCATCCATCATAATACACAAAGATAGAATGAAAGGAAATGTAGAACAATGAACTCCAGCCATGACATCTACAGACAAATCTCAATGGTAAAAGTAAAAAGCACTACCACTCGACCTCATAGTAACCCAAAAAGGTCTACTCCCATTGCGCTGAGGAGATAGTCTCAAGTCCCAAAGAGGGTATCGATCCCAAAATCAAAAGCAATAACTATGTCAAGAAAATCCCTAAAAGTAGTCTAACTCAAAGGTTCGAAGATAATATGACATCTACACCCAAAGGCAAAACACAAACACATAGGAAATCTATACTGCTAGTGGGCAAGTGTCATCACACGAACCAACTCTAGGGTTACACGGCTAGTCTTTTAATGCTTCGGCCCCCTAGTGATTCTATGTGGCACTAGTATCTTTTCGTACTCACAAGGTATACTAATGATGCATGGTTGTAACCAAGCATTCTCTCTACTCCAATCCTAGTCTATACTAGCACTCAAGGCATGGGTGAGGAAACACAAGACTCTTATTAGATTCATTTTACTCTCATTTAGTGTAGTTTTTCACTTATTAACTACTTACAATGGGTTATCCTAGCAACCACTTTGGGCCCTGACCTCCATTGCAAGCATATTCCCAACTCAACATACATATTACCTACCCTAGGCTCATAAAAGTACAAATTCAAGAATCACAATTTTTACCTCAGCCCTATACAAGTCACTGGAAAGCATCAAAAGATAATCCACAATAACACCTCAGTTCTTTACAAGCAACTAGAAAGCATCCCAAAAATAACTAATCGATGACTCAAAGGTTAAGTCAAATGTGTCATAATATTCTTCTCGGTTTCACACAAGAACACTAAAAAGTAAATACAAACAATAGATCTAAACTCATCATAGAGCATACCAAACACATTACTATGGTTGAGTTTATAAGATCAAAATCAAAGTATTATCATAATATCACAATCATAGAACTCCCAAGCCTCTAGTAGACGTCTTAAGATTGGTAAACACTCTAGTCAACCCAAACCCAAAACATAAGACAACATATAGATAACAATGTAGTTTCATAGTTTGGTTTGATTTTGAAAATACATAGTTTGAGTTAACAGTAAAGTTTAAGTTTTCATTTCAATGTAAGTTTTCTAATATATGAAGTTTACATTTTACCCTTACAACTAAACCCATTTCTCGTGTTTGAACATAAGGCACAATTGCCCTTATCTATTTACAATTACATATTCTGAAATAATTTTAAAATAATTATTTATTAAATAATTAAAATAATAATTATTGATTATTTAATAAAATAAATCTTAATAAAAATAAAAATCATTAATAATAATAAAATAAATTAAAAATTTTATTAGCTAATACACATATTATTAATTAAACTTAATTAAACTAAATTAATTTAATTAATTAATAATTATTAAAACAAACTATATTAATATTAATTAACCATTAATTAAATTAATAATTAATAACAATAACTATTAATAAAATTATTAATAAATAATAATTAAAATTTAATAAAATTTATTAACAAATTTTAAAAACATAAACATCGTAAATATATAATTGCGTTTAAGGCCCACATTGCCGACCATCAATGGTTGACCATCATGTGATCACAAATTGGTTGCTACCGCAGGCAATAGTATTAACTGTTGTTGCGTGCAATAGTACAGTCTACGCATGCAGCAATAATAAAGTTGCGGGCAGGGGAAAAAAGGAAGGACGGAGGTGGGGGTTTGGTGGCCTCGCCTCCTCCAAAATATATATTTTTAAAAATTGTTATATATATATATATATATATAATAAAAGTTCTAACAATACTCTTATAGGGAAAATATGATGAACTAATTGAATTTTCAATCCAAATTTTTCATTTCTTTCAAAACCCTTCCCAGTTTAATTAACAACTTTTAAATCTACAAAACGAGGGTCTTACCAATTTTCAATCCTCATATATTCAGAAGAACTTGATATGAAAACTAGTAAATTCAACTAAAAGATTGAAAGGTTCATCACAATGCAATTTGGAAAAACAATTCAACAATCATGATGAAGACAATAATATTAAATTACATAATCCACTGGGTGAACAAAACATAAGGATCTACTTGGTTCTGATGCTAATACACAATCACCCGAAGACTATGAAAGAATTCTCTTCTCTCAAAACCTTCTCTCTGAAAAATTTCTTCTCTAAAAATCTTGGTCCCTACGAAAAGAACTCTCTATCTCTGATATGGAATTCTTTCCTAAAATTGGGGCACTGATTGTGTGATCATACGAGAGAACTCATTGATCACAATCTTTTAACTCTTTATTAACTTTTTTGAATATTCATGCATACTTTATGCAATTTAAAATATCTTTTATAAATTAATTTCTCTTTCACTATTTATTTAATTTTCAAAGCATTTTTTTAAATAAAATATTTATTAACTTAAGTAATAATAATATTTAACATTTATTTAAAAATGATCTCCTAATTTATATTTTATTATTAAATTAAATAATTATTATTACGCTCTCAAATTAGACTATAACTTTATCTTTAAATTTAATTCTGTTTATTTAATTAATTTATCAATTAATTAAATATAATTAAATATAATTAAATATTGAAATTATCATAATAATTTTTCATTAAATTAAATCATTAATTAATCTACTAATTTGACTTAATTAACAAAAAAATACAAAATACTTACAAGACTAATTATGAAAACCCATCATAAAATACCACATATAAGATCAAACTCAAGGGTTATGATCATGAATTTACGTCATACGACGAATTCGGAAGGGTAATCATTTTAGATACTTCTCCTAATTTTCTATGACAATTGGTTTAAAGGTTAGGATTTGGACTCATGAATTTATCTTCCCTCTCGCACCATTGAGATATTGCAATAGGGTACGCTCATCCTGGCAATTCAGAGAAGTCGATACCCAATACCTACAATCTACATAAAATCCATGCATGTACAACACACATGTATTATAAACTAAACAGGCAATGGCAGGAAGTGGTGCATCGTGTAGATCCCGACTAGCGACTAGCAGGTCACTACGACTCGCTTCCTTAACCACATCAAAAATGTCATACATAGAAAAAACATACATGAACACCATACACATGTAGTATGGGGTAAGTATCCATAGAAAACACATATAAATAATCCATCTAACTAACATCATCAAATAATTGAAATCACTATAAATAATCATCATCAAGGTATAATCATGCATACATGAAGTAACTAGTACCAATGTAGTCTCATCATAAAATCAACTGAGTATGAAAACAATATCCAATAATCTAGAAAATAATGCTACTAATCATTAAGCATAAACATAAACTGGCCTAAAAGAGTTCAACAATAATAACTAAATGTAAACTAGGGGCAGACACTACATGCACCCCTCCTAGACTTAGGTTTACTCCTAGTAGCCTACAAGAAAGGTAAAACTAAAGAACTCACTATGCGGGTCCCATTGGACCCTTTCCCCCAATAAGAGGATATGACTCCACTGAGACCACTCTCTGGGAGCTACCCATGTCTCCAACCATAGGTTCTGAAGCTGGAGGTCTCTAATATGAGAATTGTGATTTCCCTTGAGGGTAATGGGACAACTTGTGTCAGTATTGTCTAAATGAGGAACACTCTTTGTTCAAACTCCTCTACACTCTAGGTGCACTAGATTGTTGAACACACCCCTACTAGCATAAGATTAGTTGCTCTGCGCAGGATGAGTGTTCTAATTTTTCCTTTTGTGCTGAGCATTATGATAGCTCCTAGCATTAGAACCTATGCTACCACTCTTCATCTACTATCCTATACAAAGCTTCAAGTTTAGCCCAAACCTTTATTGGATCGGTAAGCTTCCTAATGTGAAATTTGATAAGATCAAAGATATTTTCCAACAAGGTTCCTAGGGCCATCTCTTGTTTGGATTCCCAGTCTTCTTTTCGATCTTCATCAGCATCAGTAAGAGGTTTCTTTGTTGCACCAGTTAGATAACGTAGTAAACCTTTTTCTACCAATGGTTCTTTAATGTTTTCTTTCCAAGTAGCATAATTATGTGGAGTTAACTTTGAAAAAGAAACCATAATGTAAGAACACAAGATCAAGGAGACACGATACACAATACACCCCCCCTATTTTCACTCAATCAAAAAATCCCCCCCCCCAAACGAATGATTTTGGCACTTTATATATAGTGCATTTACAATAGGCCACTTGTCAAAATGGACAATGTGGACTTTTGATTTTGTTGATTACAACCTTAGTATAAAGTACAAATCTGAAATTTTACAATGTAGCTCAAAAATACAACAATTGTGAAGCTATTATACAATACAAAATAGGACCTATCTCTAAAAGTGGTAATTATGTCCACACAAGACTACAATCTGACTGCAGATTTGAAAGTAGACAAAAAAAATACACTTTCAAAAAAAATGAAACCTGAAAAGGTGTCCCGATGAGCCCGTACGATGCATTTGAAGTTGCAAAATATAGGATTAGACAAGTATAATTACCAAAAAAATGCTATTTCTAACAAATTTGTGCACCAAAATTAGAAAATTGTTGCACCACTAAAAAATTCAGAAAATTTTACCCAAAATAAAAAAAAATTGCATCTAATTTGGACTCCGAATGACTGAGTTATGGCCTCTCAAAGTTAGGCTACCAACTAAAAATTACATCTAAAGAGGGGTCTAGAGGGGAAAACACTATGTTAAATTTGATGGCCAAATGGCCATCATAGGAGTTCAAAATTGCCCTAGAATGATGGTCAAATGGTCATCAAATTTAGGCTCACAAATTGCTGACATCAGCAAAAATGCAGGCCCTGGATGATGTTAGCATTATGTCATGATGATGTTAGCATCGTACAGATAGGTATGGACGGCCACGTGGCAGTGTATGGGCAATCTAGGATGTGCTACTAACTAGATGTACATCAGGCTATTGTGGCAGCTTGCATGGCATAGGTGATGTGTATCTGTATTGACACGTGTCACATGTTTATGGCAGACTAGACTGCGCAGGTGGTGCTAACATGTCTGACTTGTTAGTTTGTGGTGACTGATTAGGAAAGTATTGTACATACTTCACAAATTCTTTAGGGTTAAATTTTTTTCTGGGCTATGCCTGATGTTGTGGTTGACATGTTGTAACCCTAAAGTGGCATAAAATTACTTGTATAAAAGGGCTTAGGGTTAGGTATTTTCATTAAGTTGTGATGCGAAATTGCTTCTTGCGACAGTATTAAGCTATAAGGGATTACAAATTGTAATTAGGTTGTAATCACTGAATTGTAATAATATCAAACTTGCTATTTCATAGACAATGCCTAGGAATTGGGTGAACCACGTTAAATCTTGGTGTCTTGTGTTCTTTTCTGTGTGATCTATTATTTTTTGATATTGGTTATATTTGCATGTAATTGTTATTTTCTTTCCATGGTTTATTACTAACAAATGGTATCACAACAAAGTTATTTTTTTTAGTTGTCCTGTACAAGAAAGTCTCACGGTTGAGTGGGAGTTATGGTAGATGAGGGTGAGTTGAGGGTTGACAAGTTTAACGGGTAGAACTTCCAGTTATAGAAGATGCAAATGGAAGACTATCTTTATCAAAAGGATTTATGGAAGTCGTTGGAAGGTAAAGCCAAGAATAAGGGATCTATGTCAAATGACAAATGAGATCTTCTAGACAAAAAGGCACTTGGAAGCATTCGATTATGCCTAGCACCATTGATGGCATTTAATATTAAAAAAGAAAAGACAATAGAAGAGTTGATGAAAACCCTAGCGACATTGTATGAAAAGCCCTCCGCTTCAA
Source organism: Cupressus sempervirens (assembly GCA_028749045.1). Taxonomy (NCBI): domain Eukaryota; kingdom Viridiplantae; phylum Streptophyta; class Pinopsida; order Cupressales; family Cupressaceae; genus Cupressus; species Cupressus sempervirens. The sequence goes on along the minus strand of CM053787.1, from coordinate 545,108,627 downwards.
GCGAGGTATTTTTCATGAAGTGTTTATATAATATGAAAATGGCAGAAGGTGGATCTATTGCAGATCATTTGAATGAGTTTAATACTATTACTAGTCAATTATCTTTTATTAGTATCAATTTTGATGAAGAAATTAGGGCTCTCTTGATTGTGTGTTCTTTACTTAAAAGCTGAAATGGCTTGGTAATGGCTATGAGTAATTATGTTCCTGGATCTAATACCCTAAAATATGATGATGTGATATGTGTTGTTTTGAGTGAGGAAACTCATAGGAAATCCTTAGGTGAATCTACATCAGGAAGTGCTTTGAATGCATAAAGTAGAGGTAGAATGATTGAAAGAGGAAGTAATTCCAGAAATCATGAACAATTAAGACAAAAGTCAAAGGGGAGGAGGTCTAAATCGAGAGGATTGAACGATTGTTGGTACTGTGCGAAACTAAGTCATAAAAAAAAAGACTGTTGGAATCTAAAGAAAATCAAAGGAAATAAACCAGATGGAGACAAGGAGGCAAATGTGGTAAGTAACAAATTTGAAGAGGATGCTTTGCTTTTGTCTTTAGAAACTATTGATGATTCATGGGTTTTAGATTTTGGTGCTTCATTTCATGCTACACCTCATAGAGGTTATTTTATTGATTATGTCCAAGGGGATTTTGGACTTGTTTATTTGGGAGATAATGAACCCTGTTAGATTGTTGGAAAGGGAAAAGTTAAGATTAAGTTGCAGAATGAGAATCATTGGCTACTACATGAGGTAAGACATGTTCCAAGGCTGAGTAGAAATTTAATTTCAGCAGGGCAACTCGGTGATGAGGGTTGTGTAGTTACTTTTAATGATAAAAATTGGAAGGTTACAAAAGGTTCCCTTATAGTAGCAAAAAGTGTGAAAGTAGGCACCTTATATCTTTGTACAAGTCATATTGTTCCTTCTACTTTAATTGTTCCAAAGAAAAATGAATGTTCAGGAACAATTGTTGTAGTTGAGTAGGGAGAACAAATAGTTGCTATAGATTTTGATATAGTGTTGTGGATTAACAGACTTGGGCACATGAGTGAGAAAGGTATGAAAGTACTTTATTCAAAGAAAGTTTTACCAGGTCTAAAATGTGTTAATATGGATTTCTGTAAAAGTTGTGTATATGGAAAACAAAAGAAAGTGAGTTTTGTGAAAAGTGGGAAGGAAAACAAAAAGGAGAAATTAGAGCTTGTGCATACTAATGTATGGGGACTAGCTCAAGTATCTTCTCTTATAGACTCTCATTATTGTATTACGTTTATTGATGATGCAACAAGAAAGGTATGGGTTTATTTTCTTAGATGGAAATCTGATGTATTTCAAATTTTTAAGAAATGGAAATGCTTGGTTGAAAATGAGACTGGTAAAAAATTAAAATGTCTCAGATTTGATAATGGTGGTGAATATTGTAGTCATGAATTTGAAAATTATTGCTCCACTAATGGTATTCATAGACAAAAAATTGTTCCAAGGAATCCATAGAAAAATGGAGTGGGTGAACGCATGAACAGGGCTATAATGGAGCATGCAAGGAGCATGAGGTTACATGTTGGGTTGCCCTTACACATGTGGGTAGAGGCTATCAATAATACTATATATTTGATTAATAGAGGGCCCTCTACTCCTTTGGGTTGTGGTATTCCAAAGGAAGCATGGATTGGTAAGAAGGTGAGTTATTCTTTTCTCAAGACCTTCGGTTGTGAAGCATTTGCTCACATAGATTCTAAAAATAAAACCAAGCTAAAAGATAAGTCAAAGAAATGTGTATTTGTTGGATATGACATTAATAAATTTGGTTATAAGCTTTGGGATTTTGTAAATCAGAAAATTGTAAGAAGTGGAGATGTCATATTCAATGAGAAAGTGTTGTACAAAGATCTATTGCAGCAACATGAGAAGAAAGAAATCGATATTGGATGATACTCTAAAAGATGATGTTCTAGCCATTCCTCATGATGTGCAACAAGCGCAACAACAAATACCACATACACTAATGAATGTTAGACGGTAAACAAGACAAATTAGACCTTCAGAAAGATTTTCTCCCTCTTTGTATTCAATTTTACTTACTGATGCTGGTGAACCTAAATGCTATGATGAAGCAATGCAGGTAGATACTAAGATTCAGTGGGAGTCTGCAATGAAAGACGAAATGGACTCTTTGCTGAAGAATAAGACATGGGATTTATGCAAGTTGCCTGCAGGTAAAAGAGATTTACATAATAAGTGGGTTTACAATTTAAAAGAAGAGGATGGAGGTAAGAAAATATTTAAAACCAGGTTAGTTGTAAAAGGATTTGGGGAATTGATTTTGATGAGATATTTTCTCTTGTTGTTAAAATGACTTCTATCCGTACTGTTTTAAGTATTGTGGCTACTAAAGATTTGCATTTAGAGTAGCTTGATGTTAAAACAACCTTTCTTAATAGAAATTTGAATGAAGAGATATGTATGGCTCAACCATAGGGATTTTCGGTCAAAGGTAAGGAGAACTGAGTGTGCAAATTGAAGAAAAGTTTATATGGCTGGAAGTAAGCACCTCGTCAATGGTATCTAAAATTTGACAGTTTTATGCATGAGCATGGTTATAGTAGGTGTCATTCAGATCATTGTGTCTACTTTAAGAGGTTGGATGATAATAGCTACATTATTTTATGTTTATATGTTGATGATATGCTTGTAGTTGGGTCTAACATGGATCACATTAAGGGGTTGAAATGCCAGTCAACATATGTATTTGCTATGAAGGATTTGGGGGCAGAAAAAAAAATTCTTGGTATGAAGATTTGCAAAGACAAAAAAGAATAGGAAATTGACGCTATCTCAGACTAATTATGTTGAGAAGGTGTTGCAACATTTCTCTATGGAGAATGCTAAAGCTGTCAGCACACCTTTACTCGATCATTTGAAGTTGACTAAGGAGATGTGTCCCAAGACACAAGAAGAGGAGGATAAGATATCCAAGGTACCCTATGCTTCAGCTATAGGAAGCTTGATATATGCTATGGTATGCACTAAGTCAGATATTGCACATGTAGTGGGAGTTGTTAGCAGGTATATGAGTCATCCAGGAATTGAGCATTGGAATGCAGTCAAATGGATTCTTAGATATTTGAGAGGAACATCCAATAAGTGTTTACACTTTGGGGGCTCTACTACTGATTTACAGGGCTATGTTGACTTAGATTTGGAAGTAGATATTGATACCAAGCAGAGTACTATAGGTTATGTCTTTACTATTGGTGGGGCAGCCATGAGTTGGGTTTCTAGGTTACAGAAGGTTAATGCTTTATCCATTATAGAGGTAGAGTATGTTGCTACTACAAAGGTAGCCAAGGAGATGATATAGCTTCAGTTCTTAAAAGAATTGGCACACCCTCATAAGGATATTATTTATTTATAGATAGTTAAAGTGTCATTTATCTTGCCAAGAATTCAACTCTACATTCAAAGACCAAACACATACAATTGCAGTACCATTTCATTCGGTCATTTTTGGAAGATGGATAGTTAAAGCTGGATAAGATACATACAGATGAAAATCCAACAAATATGTTTACAAAGATAGTGACAAGGGAGAAGTTGAACACCTCTTCAGCTTTGGTTGTTCTTCTAGACTAAATATGAATTAAAAAACAACAGAGTCTAGGGTGGTTTGATCCAGTGGGAGCTCTATGTGGTAGCAGTATTGCTACAAGATTAGTCTCCAAGTGGGAGATTGTTGTCTAGTGTGGAGTCTGATCAGTCCCCAAGTAGGAGATTGTTAGTTTGTGGTGACTGATCAGGAAAGTACTATACATACTTCATAAATTCTTTAGGGTTAAAATTTTTTTTGGGTCATGGCCAATGCTATGGTTGACATATGGTCGACATGTTGTAACCCTAAAGTGGCATAAAATTACTTGTATAAAAGGGCTTAGGGTTAGGTATTTTCATTAAGTTGTGATGCAAAATTGCTTCTTTCGGTGGTATTGAGCTATAAGGGATTACAAATTGTAATCATATTTTAATCACTGGATTGTAATAATAGTGGACTTGCTATTTGGTGGAAGTAGCCTAAAGATTCAGTGAACCACATTAAATCTTGGTGTCTTGTGTTCTTTTCTATGGGATCTATTATTTTTTGATATTGGTTATATTTTCATGTAATTTTTATTTTCTGTCCATGGTTTATTTCTAACATGACTTGTACACTTGATCTATTTGACACTTTTCCCTTTTGAAAATGCACCGCATGGACAATTAGAAGTGGACCACGTGTCCTTTGCGCAAGGGGGTCGAATCTATGCTAGAAATCCTTGTTCACTGTCAGAACTCTATTTTGCGAGTTTTGTGTTTTGAACAGCCAACAGGTTTCAATGGGGTTTATCCCAAATTGATTGTGGGAAAGTCCAAAAAACTTTTTAAAATAACCACCACTGAAATCATAAACAAAATAGTCATCAATGTAGTTGGACTGGCCAATTCCGATGGAAATTATGCACTGAAAAATGTGTGGACACTGGATTATGTGGAGGCAACCAGATAAATTATAGAATGCCCATCAATTAAATAAGGTATATATCTATAGAATATTTTGCTTTGCGCAGGGCCAGGGTGTGATTGCTCAGTGCCTGTGCTTCTCTGTTAATAATTTCAAAAAAAATCTGAAAATGCAAAAGAATGCAAAATTAAACTGATCCAAAAGATGAATTTAACAGATCAAATGAACAACCATACCCAGCTTTGCAAATTGGGCCTTCGGGTTTCGGTTTGTAAAAAAATTTGCCTCACAGTCAACTATGGCCTAAAATAGGTCAAATTTCTAGTCGATCTTCACCAAATCACTCCAAATGCAATGATGAGGTCCTCTTCAGCTCTAGATGCTCCCAATTGCTATTGATGCTTTGAATCTGAATTGAGTCACTTCGAGAGATGAAACAACTAGGTCTCCAATGGCTATGTGATGAGTATTTCCCTTAGCTTTGATACTATGTAAGAATTTTCCTTAGGGCAGAATTCACCCAAGACCAAGGAGCTCAAACACAAGCACAAAATAGACCAGAGTATGATTAGAATAACTGTATAGTATTCAATATAATGTACAAGTACACTAAGAGTGCCTGTATATAAAAGCCTCTGAGATGCATCTAGAATGCCTAGAAATCGGCATCATGATAAGTCATACAACCAGGCACATGTCCACCAGATATGGGTTATCCTCCATTAAGCACGGAAGTAAGTGTGATGATAAGAGGATAAGCCTACAATGGTGTACCATGCAAATTAGTATTGTAGACAACATGTGCTAAATTAGAAAGGCAAATAACTATGTTGTCTACATGAGAACTCAATGAATGATGCAAACTCTAGTATTGTAAACACCATGTGTATAATTAAAGTTGCGTACTTCTGTGTTTTCAACATGACAACTCAAAAAGGTGTGCAAACTACTAAGTGTCTCATAATAATAATAAAATAATGCACTAACCTAAGTAAAATTTAGTAAAGTGTAAATAGTAAATATCTATTTACACCAACAAAGCCTCTTGTAGTGCCCCTAGTTTGCATTTTATTGCCAAACTCTTCTAGGCCAGTTTATGCTTGTTGATTAGTAGCACTATCTTTCAAATTATCAGATATTATTTCATATTTAGTTGATTTTATGATGATTATTATAGTGATTTTAGTTATTGATGATGAGTAGTTAGATGGATTATCATATGTGTTTTCTTATGGATACTTACCCCATACTACATGTGTATGGTGTGTGTGTATGTTTTCTTTATGTATGGCATTTTTGATGTGGTTAAGGAAGGGAGTCATAGTCACCTGCTAGTCGGGATCTACATGATGCACCACTTCTTGCCATTTTATATTTAGTTTAGTATATATGTGTTTGTACATGCATGGATTTTTATGTAGATTGCAGGTACCGGGTATTGACTTTCCTGAATTGCCAAGATGAGCATACCCTATCGCATTATCTCAATGGTAAGAGAGGGGAGATAAATTCTTGAGTCCAAATCCTAAACCTTTAAGCCATTTGTCCTAAAAAAATTAAGACAAGTATCTAAGTTGAGTACATTCCAAATACGTCATATGATGATAATTCATGATTATAACTCTTTAGTTTGATCTTGTATGTGTTTTTCTATGATGGGTTTTCATATTTTGTTTTTATAAGTCTTTGGTGATTTTTCTATTAATTAAGTCAAATTAAATTATTAAATTAATGAATTAATTTAATAGAAATTTATTATGATATTTTTTATATTTAATTATATTTAATTAATTAGAAAATTAGTTAAATAAAAAAGATTAAATTTAAAGATAAAAGTAATAAGTTTAATTTTAATTTAAAAACGTGATAATATTTATTTAATTTAATGATAATATATTTAGAGTTCATTTTTAAATAAATGTTAAAAACTATTATTATTTAAGTTAATAAATATTTTATCAATTAACGTTTCAAAAATAAATTAAAAAGTGGAAAAAGAGATTAATTTATTAAAAGTTTTAAGATTGCATAAAGTGTGCATGAGATTAAAATTTACTAAACTAATTAAAAAAAGCAGTCAAGTGAAATTAAATAGTTATTTTATAATTCAATAAACGTGCATGAAAAAGATAAAGTTATAGTTATAATTTTGGTGTTTTATATTTATTTAAGTTAATAATAATTTATTTAGGAGTTTTATTTTAATTAATAACATCTAAATAATATTGTTAGTTGAATTAATAAATATATTATTAAAGCATCTCATGATTTAATAAGAGATAGAAAACATAATTTAATAAAATTTATTTTAATTAAATTGCATAAAACTTATGCATGAAATTAAAATATAATAAATTAATTAAAGTTAGAGTAAGCAATTATTTAATAAAGTTTATTTTAATTAAATTGCATAAAGTGTTTGCATGAAATTAAAATATAATAAATTAAATAAAGTGAGAAAGCTAATTAATTTAATAAAAATATTTTAATATCTAAAAGTTTGTGCATTAAGAAGTAAAAGATAACAAGTAATAAACAATAATTGATTAGTGAGTTCCCTCGCATGATTACACAATCAGAGCCCCAAATTTAGGGGAGAACTCTTTATCAGAGATCGTGTGATTGCATAATTGGAGCCCCAAATTAAGAGAGAACTCTTTATCAGAGATCTAGAGTTCATTTTGCAATTACATAGGTTTTGGAGGAGCAATTTCAAAGAGGGAAGTTTTCAGAGAGGGGATTATTTTGCGTGCTTCATGTGATTGTTGTTTTAGCATTAGATCCAAGTAAGATCTCGTGGTTTATTTGTATAGTGGTTTTATGTCCTTTAAATTCCTATCTTCTTTATGTCTATTATGTTTTGGATTTTAGAATTCTTCTAGGTTGAGACCCTTGTTTTGCATATTTATTGTTCTGTTGGTCTTAGATGGTTTTGACATTTGAGTGTTAATACACTTAACCACTTTTTATATTAAAGCAGACTACACTATGTATGTCGAGCCACAGTGTGTGCCGAGTCAAATTTTCAACAGGTGCTGAGTGATATATAGGTGTTGAGTCACAATTGATGTCGAGCAAGTCAGAATGCTATATGTGCCGAGTGAGCCAGAGTCATACATGTGCCAAGCAATCCAGGATAGTATATGTGTCGAACACCAGTAGTCCAGTATGTGCCTAGTAACACAGAATCAACATATGAGTTTGTACCTACACAAACTCAGATGTAAACCATTTTTGCAGCTAACATAGAAGGATTTCGAAGGAGAAAAAGGATAAGGACAAATCTTTTACATTCCCTATACAATCAGCATGCAACCAATTAGAAAAATGGAGAAGGCATGCAACCAATGAGAAAAATGCAAGGAATGAGTGGGAACTTAAGATTCACTATGGATCGTAGATTCATACCTAACCCTAAGTCTTCACAATCTTTAAAAGGAGGACAAAAACCCCATTGCATGTGTGGAAGAGAGTAGTGTATGGGTAAACTATAGCAAAATTCAGTGTGAAGTGAGAAAGACTTAGAGGAACAAAGCAACAATTACATATCCAGTTGATCAGAACAGTACAAGGGACATGATCAGATCTCAGAGGATCAAGATCAGAGTGAGCAGATCAAGTGCCTAAAATCAGCAATTGAAGATTGTAAGCAATCAGGTCAAAGATTTCTAATAATTTCTAGCCATTGTATTATATAAGTGAAAACTCTATGTTGATAGGTTAGTTTAACAACTATTTTGTAGATCCTTTGAAAAGGTGATTAAATCCTTTAACAGGGTGGCACTTCATGTAAAGTGTTTGTAAATCCTATAGCTAGGTCACTATTGACACAGTGTAAAGCCTTTAACAGGGGTAGGCTTTTCACAGGGCAGACCATCAGAAGTGATCAAACAATTATTGTTGTAGTGATTTTTGTGGGTATCATCTCAACCCAATTTTACCGTCTTATTCTTGGAGGGTTTCTAGGTTACCAAATCTGGTGTTATGTGTTTAATTGCATGTGTTACTTTATGTTCATTTATATGTTTACATGCATGTAGTTTACTTTTCAGTTATATGTCTTAAAAGATTAGAAAAGGTGAAAGTGTGATACTTTTGATTCACACACCCCCCCCACTCTCAGAATTACTCTTCCCATTTTGAGCATTCCAACATGTTCTTCATTTTTGGGAACTTGTGTAAGCAATTTAATTATTGAAAACCTTGTGTTTGGATTTGGTGGTTCATCGTTCTCAGGAAACATCTGTATACAAATTAGAAACTAGAAAACCCTTGTGTTGAGATTTATTCTTCTTTGTTCTTGAATACATCTATGAAAGAGTTAAATTGAAACCCTTATTGTTAAATTGGGGTTTTGTATATGGAATTGTTAAATTGGGTTTTGGGTTCTGAAAACAAAACAATTTTTTTTTTATAGAATTTGACTAGTTGGTTTGGATTTCCATATCAGGACTATTTTGGAAAGTTTATGTTTTTTAGTAGGTTTTTATTTTTAGAAGGTCTCTATTTTTAGCAGGTTTCTATTTTTAGAAAGTCTCTATTTTTAGCAAGTTTCTATTCTTAGAAAGTCTCTATTTTAGCAGGTTTCTATTTTTAAAAAGTCTTTATTTTTAGTAGGTTTCTATTTTGAAAAAGTTTATATTTTTAACAAGTTTCTATTTTTAGAAAGTCTCTATTTTAGTAAGTTTCTACTTTGAGAAAGTTTTTATTTTTAGAAAGTCTATGTTTTAACAAGTTTCTATTTTGCAAAAGTTTCTTTTTTAGTAGGTTTCTATTTTTAGAAAGTCTCTATTTTTAGCAGGTTTATATTTTTTGAAAGTCTTTATTTTTAGCAAGTTTCTATTTTGAGAAAGTTTCTATTTTTAGAAAGTCTCTATTTTAGCAAGTTTCTATTTCGGCAACGTTTTTATTTTAGCGGGTTTCTATTTTTAGAAAGTCTCTATTTTTAGCAAGTTTCTATTTTGGGAAAGTTTTTATTTTTAGTAGGTTTTTATTTTTGGAAAGTTTATTTTTTAGTAGGTTTCCATTTTAAAAAGTTTATATTCTTAGCGAGTTTCTATTTTTAGCAGGTTTCCTTTTTGGGAAAGTTTTTCCTTAGTTTAATTAAATTAAAATTATTATGGTAATAATTGATAATTATTATTATTAATAATTTTAATAAGTATTGTTAAAATTTGAAATTTAATTATTTGAAAATTTGATTTATTACTTTATTATTTAAATATAATTCTAAAGTAAATTAAAAATCAAAGAAATTAATTAATGTTTTATTTTATAAACTTGGATGTGTTTATATGGTTCAGATATATAAAAATGGTTTGTAATACTAGGGAAATTTTCTTATTCAAAAACTTAGTAATTATAATACTTTGAGAAAATAAAAACTGAAACCTTACTATTAACTCAACATGTTTTCAAATCAAACCAAACTATGAAATCTACACTTTGTTATCTGTATGTTGTCTATGTTTTGGGTTTGGGTTTGACCTAGCTTTGACTAGTCTTAGGATGTTACCAGAGGCTTGATAGTTTTGTGAATGTGGTGTTATGATGGATTGATCTTTGATCTTTTAAACTCAATCATGGTAATGTGTTGGTATGCTATATGATGAGTTTGTATTTATTGTTCATTATTGCTTTCCATTGTTCTTGTGTGAAGCTAAGGTGAATATTATGAGATACTTGACTTAACCATTTTTAGTCTTCGATCAGTTGTATTTGGATTGCTTTCTTGTTGCTTTTATAGGATTGAGGTGTTTGCATGGTTTGTTCTTAGTGATGTCATGTTATGACATATTTGACTTAACCATTTTGAGTCTTCAATCATTATTTTGTTGGGATGCTTTCCAGTTGCTCGTAGAGAACCGATGTGTTATTGTGAATTATCTTTTGATGCTTTCCAGTCATTTGTATAAGATTGAGGTAAAATTTGTGATTTTTTGATTTATACTTTTATGAACCTAGAGTAGGTTATTTATATGTAATGTCAGGAAGAGGCTTGTAATGAAAGTCGAGGCCCTAAGTGGCTGCCAGGGTAACCCATTGTAAGTTGATTAATAAGTGAAAGCACTACACTAAATGAGAGTAAAATGAACCTAATAAGAGTCTTTGTATGTTCTCGCTCATGTCTCAAGTGCTAGTACAGACTAGGATGGGAGCAGAGAGAACGCTTGGTTGTGATCATGCATCGTTAGTATGCCTTGTCAGTACGAGATGATACTAGTGCCACATATGGATCACTAGGGGGTCGGGGTCCTGAGAGACTACTAGGGTAACTCTAGCATTAATTAGTGTGATGACACTTTCTCACTTACATAGTAGGTTTTCTACATGTCTTTGTGTGCCTCTGGGTTTAGATGTTGATTTATCTTGGAACCTTTGAGTTAGCTTACTTTTAGGATTTCTTGGACTTAGAGAGTACTTTTGATTGTTGGACTGATATCATATTTGGGACTTGAGACTATCTCCTCAGTCTGGTGGGAGTGGGCCATTTAGGTTCCATGCAGTTGGGTGGTAGTGTTTTAAACTCTTACCATTAAGATCCGTCTGTTGATACCGTGGTTGGAGTTTCCTTGTCTGCATTTCCTTTCATTCTATCTTTGTATCATTATGATGGATGATTATACCTTATGATGGATGTTTATATCTTTTGTGATGGATGTTTCATTTATTGTATTGTACTTTGTATCATGGATCTGAAAAGGATAATGTAATTCTATTTTTATAAATGTATATTCTCTTAGCCTTTCAGACCCTATGACATATATAGTGGATGATTGAGCATTCCAAATTTTATTGCCAAGTGGCATTCGAAACAAATGTGTGTGTGTGTGTGTGTGTGTGTGTGTATTTTAAATTTTTTAAATTTTTTTTTAATTTTTTGCTCGGTAAACGGCCTAAGCCTTGATACATTTTATTTATAATTGAATAAAATACAAGTGTTTCTTCGTTTTGATGGGCACAGGTAGGAAAGAACGGGGAAAGAAAACCCCTTGTCTTGCCCGAGACCATGGTCCTATATGGAACAAATGTATATTATTTAAATGGACTTTGGACTTTTAATTATTCTTTCATGTGGATGTGGTTATTGTTAGACTTAGTTTTAATTTAAATTTAAATGTGACTCAATGTCTTGGGATCCTTAAGGAATGTAATCTATTATGTATGCTTATTGATGATTCTATATTATTGCTTCTACTACTATATGTTTGATGTGTATGTTATTCTTTGTTGTTTTAAAAAAAATTATTTGACAAACTTAGTAAAACTTTAGGTTAATTCTTTTGAATCCCTTGGTGGGGCATTACACCTCTAATGAAATGTTGAGCCAACTGTGTGGGTTTATCAGTAATTCCCAAATAGGGCACGAGCTCATAGAATTTGCACTCATACTTTGCTACAGCCATAGTGAATTGTCTTAGGTCATGAAATTCATCAACTCTCTGTTGATTCCATTCCTCTGGTAGGAATTGCTCATGGAAGTTTTCCAAGAATAACTCCAATGTGACATTGTTCATGTTTATACCCATTTTCTTCTCTTTGATAGTCCACCACGTGGCTCCAAAGAGTTCCAAGTTGGTGATAGAAAACCTCGTTTTGATGTTAGTGTCAAAGTCCTAAATAAAAAAAACCCTATCAAGAGAAATAAGCCACTACTCGGCTACATACCCTAAACCCAACCCATTAAAGGGTTTGACCTTGGATCTCTGAAGGTCCTTCATCTGAGTAGCTACAACTGATCTCTATCGATCCCTCCAAAGGCTCCTAAACCTAGGTCTATGCTCATTCCCTGCATGATGTGCTCTATCCTGACCATGAAGAGGAGGTAGGCAATCCATGATGGTCTTAATCATTTGCCTCAGATCAGCCTCCTCTGAGTCGACCTGTTGCTCTCTATGGTTCTCTTCCTGATGCTCACTGACTTGCTCTTTCCTACCATCCTCCTGATTAAGGCCTTTGTGGGTAGATTCATGTACACTAATGTTTTTTCCTCATCCATGGCCTTTACCACGACCTAGGCTACAGCCTCTAATAGCCTCTAATAGAAGATCTCATCCCAGATACCACCCTACAATAATATCCAAGATAGAAGATGCTATAATAACCATAAAACATACTACTGTAAAGCATACAAAAAAGACACTTGTTTTGAAAATAGTATAAGTTCAATTTTAAGTTTTACCTAATTTAGGTTTAAGTATATTTCAATTTGAAGTTTAAGTGTTCAAGTTTGAGAATATACAACTAATAGTTCAAGTTTTGTTCAGCAATTCAACTTTCATTTCAATTTAACTAGTTCAAGTTTTCAGTTTTCCGTAAATATAAATAACAATTTAAATGTTGTTTTAGTTCAACTAATTAACAACTAGTGGCATTCCAATATGCCCATAGCTCCTAATTTAGAACTCAGGCTCTGATACTAGATGTAACGCCCCACCAAGGGATCCAAAAGAACTAACCTAAAGTTTTACTAAGTTTTCCAAACATTTTTTTTAAAGAATAACATATACAACAATCATAAAGTAGTGGAAGCAATAACATACAATCATACATAAGAAAACATAACGGATTACATTCCTTAAGGATCCCAAGATGGTGAATCACATTTAAATTTAAATAATACTAAGTTCGATAAATAACACATCCACATATGAAGTCGCATCCTTTTCTGCATGAAGGGTTGATTCTTCTTATAGAGGGTCACTATAAAAATATGGCCATTATGTCCTCTCCTTCATTAGATAAAAAGAAGCGTTCTATTACTAAAACTTACTCTAGGAAGAGCAAGGGTAATGAGACTGTTAAGGGTAAAAGGAGGAGTCTGAAACATGAAACCCAATAATCTCCTCAGCATAATGTGGAAGAGACTACTAAATTTGAGAATTTGGAAAGTAAGGAGGAGAAAAATATGGAGGAAGAGGAAAACATGAATGTGGGAGATTTTAGTTCCAATTCGGAAGGCTACTCGGATAACAAGGGGAGAAGTGAGAAGGAAGATGAGGAAGAGAATAATGAGGAAAATATAAGGTCAAGTAATGTTGGTGATGAGGGAAATTAGAGTGACCATTCCCAAGGGAGGAAGGGATGATAAAGAGGAGATGGAGAAGGATAAGGAGGACCCTGTTAACATGAGGAAGGAGGAATAGACTGAGAAGGATGATTCTCCTGCCAAAGAAGAAGTGGAGAAGGATAAAAATGACTCTTCTCAAAGGGATACTATGCTCTCCTTTTTGAATATTGCAAAACTTAAAGTTGATACCATGTTGCAAGCTAACTCATGGATGTATAATGAATTAATGAGTCTCAGAAGGAAAATGGAAAAGGTGCAGCACAATCAAGATATGGACTATGCCAAGCTCAGTCAGATGGAAGTGTAGGTGGGAAACATACCAGATAAGCTCAAGGACTATGAACAAAATCTTAGGTTGCTAATCAAGGAAAGTGGCAATAAAATGGAATAGGTAACCTCCAGTATTTGTGCTCTTATTGCAAGTTTAGGAAAGCACAACATCTACGAATGGATCTCAATGGTAAAAGTAAAAAAGCACTACCACCTAACCTCGTGGTAACCCAAAAAAGGTCTACTCCCACCGCGTTGAGGAGATAGTCTCAAGTCCCAAACAAGGTATCAATCCCAAAATAAAAAATAATAACTATTTCAAGAAAATCCCTAAAAGTAATCTAACTCAAAGGTTCCAAGATAATACGACATCTAGACCCAGAGGCAAAACATAGACACATAGGAAATCTATACTGCTAGTGGGCAAGTGCCATCGTACGAACCAACTCTAGCGTTACCTAACTTGTCTTTTAATCCTATGGCCCCCTAGTGACTCTATATGGCACTAATATCCTTTCTTACTCACAAGGTTTACTATCGATGCATAGTCGCAACCAAGCGTCCTCTCTATTCCCATCCTAGTCTATACTAGCACTTGAGGCATGGGCGAGGAAAGACAAGACTCTTATTAGGTTCATTTTACTCTCATTTAGTGTAGTGTTTTCACTTATTAACTACTTATAATGGGTTACCCTTGCAGCCACTTTGGGCCCTGACCTCCATTGTAAGCCACTTTCCAACTTAACATATAGATTACCTACCCTAGGCTCATCAAAGTACAAATCAAAGAATCACAATTTTCACCTTAGCCCTATACAAGTGACTAGAAAGCATCAACAGATAATCCACAATAACACCTTAGTTCTTTACAAGCAATTGGAAAGCATCCCAAAAATAACTGATTGATGACTCAAAGGTTAAGTCAAATATGTCATAACATTCATTTCAGTTTTGCACAAGAACACTAAAAAGTAAATACAAACAATAGATCCAAACTCATCATAGAGCATACCAAACACATTACTATGGTTGAGTTTAAAAGATCAAAATCAAAGCATCATTATAATATCACAATCATAGAACCTCCAAGCCTTTGGTAGATGTCCTAAGATTGGTCAACACTCTAGTCAACCCAAACCCAAAACATAAGACAACATACAAATAACAATGTAGTTTCATAATTTGATTTGATTTTGAAAAAACATAGTTTGAGTTAACAGTAAGGTTTAAGTTTTTGTTCCACTGTAAGTTTTCTGATATATGAAGTTTACATTTTACCCTTACAACTTAACCCATTTCTCGTGTTTGAACATAAGGCACAATTGCCCTTATTTGTTTACAATTACATATTCTAAAATAATTTTAAAATAATTATTTATTAAATTATTAAAATAATAATTATTGATTATTTAATAAAATAATTACAATCTTATTAAAAATCAAAATTATTAATACTAATAATAAAATAAATTAAAAAATTTATTAGCTAATACACATATTATTAATTAAACTTAATTAAAATAAATTTAATTTAATTAATTAATAATTATTAAAATAAACTATATTAATATTAATTAATCATTAATTGAATTAATAAATAATAATAACAACTATTAATAAAATCATTAATAAACAAGAGATGCAATGCGTCATAGTTCCCACCTAACGCATAATGGTTGTAGAGGTGTAGATGAGTGAGAATAAGGTTAAATAGTACTAAATTAACATTGTGAATGCATTAATTTTTGCCTACAAATGCACTTGTGATCTAATAGGATGGCTCATATTTTGTTGTTAAATTCTCGTCCTAGAAATGCAGCTGTGATCTAAAAGGATGGCTCATATTTTGTTGTTAAGTTCTCGTGTTATATTATTATATGTTTGGGCATTTAAGCCCAATAATAAGAGACCAAAGTCCCCAACTATGTATTATTCTCATCTTGATTATCAAATGGAAATCACACTATTTTTAATCATTAGATAGAGATAAATAACAATATAGAACAATAACAACATAAACGTATATGCAGAGGAAAAAATGATAGATAATAAATAGGAGGAAGAGGAAAAGAGATAAAATAGTAAGATAGAGCGATACCAACATAAGTTGAGAGAGAGAGAATTAAATATAATATATTTCTTAATAAAACAAATAGTCAAAATAAAATCATGGTTATAATGAAAAATTAAAATATATTATATTTTAATTAATGAAACTTAGAATTTGATTTTTATATTAAAACTCACATTTGTATAAGAAAAAATGAAATGTATTGAAATATAAAAAGATTGTATAAGTAAAACTAATTGTTTAATTTTACACAAAGGTTTACTATTTAATGTTTTGCATTTCCAATGTTTTCATTAAATTAAGTAATTTTTAATTATGAAATAATATCTATATAATTTAATATGTACATTTGTAAATAATAAATAGATGTAATAAATATAAATTTGATGTTGATAAATAAATATGATGTAATAAATAAGAAATAGAATATAACTATTTAATTTTAATACATAGTTAATAATAATTTATATATCTTTTAGAATTGAATTATTTCTTTTTTGCAGTTATTTCTTTTAGTATTTTTTTAAAAGTAAAATATAATTATTAATTTAATATTAAAAAATATATTTAATTTTTAAATATATTTAAACTAAATGATAAATTGTTTAAATATAAAATATTAATAATAATAAATGATATAATTTACAAATTGTAATACTTTCAATTATACATTTTACAAACATTATTATAAAATATAATTTAAAAATAATATTGTTTAATTTATTTTTACAAAAGTAAAATAATAGTAATAATTTCACTACTTTTATTAAAAAATCAAAATAAAAAAAGAAGAAAAGAAATTCAAATACAAGCTAGTGAGAATTAATATTGATTAGACATGTTGTGTGAGGTGGAAGATAAAATGATTAAAAAAAATAAAAATCTTAAAAACTTATCACAAAGATAAAGTTGTAATTAATGCAACATGAAGTTGTTAGAAAATCTTTCTATTTTTGAAGAAAATTAATTTTCTCCCCCACCAAAAATAGTATGGACCAATAGAATGAGTGGAAAATGTGATTTACAAAATAATGAAAAATTAGAAAATAATATAAACATTTGAAGTTTCATATAACCTTTTAAATTCTTTGATTTGATTGGTCAGTATTAATGTGATATTAGGATGACATGAATGCATAAGTATTCCTGCCATGGGCAGGAACTAATAATAATTAAAATTTAATAAAATTTATTAACAAATTTTAAAAAATAAACATCGCAAATATATAATTGCATTTAAGGCCCACATGGCTGACCATCAATGGCTGACTATCGTTCGGCCATAGACTAGTTGCTGTCACAGGCAATAGTATTAACTATTGTTGCGTGCAATAGTAAAATATGTGCACACAAACAGTAATAAGGTCCTGGGGAGGGGAAAAAGGGAAGGAGGGAGGTAGGGGTTTGGTGACCCCACCTCCTCCAAAATATATATATTTTTAAATTGTTTTATATATATATATATATATATTTTAAATAAAATCATTTTTTCTATAAAACAATCCCCCTCCCCAAAACATCATTTTTTATATATATATTTTTAAATAAAAGTTCTAACAGTACTCTAATAGGGAAAATATGACAAACTAATCAAATTTTCAATCCAAAATTTCTATTTCTTTCAAAACGCTTCCCAGTTTAATTAACAACTTTTAAATCTATAGAATGAGGGTTTTACCAATTTTCAATCCTCATATATACAGAAGAAATTGATATGAAATCTAGTAAATTCAAATGAAAGATTGAATGGTTCATCACGACGCAACTTGGAAAAATAATTCAACAATCACAATGAAGACAAGAATATTAAATTACATAATTCATTGGGTGAACAAAACACAAGGATCTACCTAGTTCTGATGCTAATACGCAATCACCCAAAGATTGTGAGAGAATTCTCCTCTCAAAACCTTCTCTCTGAAAAATCCCTTCTCCAAAAATCCTAGTCCCTGTGAAAAGAACTCTCCATGTCTGATATTGAGTTCTTCCCTAAAATCAGGGCACTAATTGTGCGATCATGCAAGGGAACTCGTTTATCACAATCTTTTAACTTTTTTGAATATTCATGCATACTTTATGCAATTTAAAGTATCTTTTATAAATTAATTTCTCTTTCACTCTTTATTTAATTTCTAAAGCATTTTTTTTTATAAAATATTTATGAACTTAAGTAATAATAATATTTAGCATTTATTCAAAATGATCTCCTAAATATTTTATTATTAAATTAAATAAATATTATTATGCTCTCAAATTAGACTATAATTTTCTCTTTACATTTAATTCTTTTTATTTAATTAATTTACCAATTAATTAAATATAATTGAATATTGAAATTATCATAATAATTTTCCATTAAATTAAATCATTAATTAATCTTTTAATTTGACTTCATTAACAAAAAAGTCACAAAAGACTTACAAGACTAAATATGAAAACCCATCATAAAATATCACATACAATATCAAACTCAAGGGTTATAATCACAAATTTAAGTAATGCGACGAATTTAGAAGGGTAATCATTTTAGATACTTGTCCTAATTTTTTAAGACAATTGGTTTAAAGGTTAGGATTTGGACTCAAGAATTTATCTCCCCTCTCTTACCATTGAGATATTGTGATAGGGTACACTCATCCTGGCAATTTAGGGATGTTGATACCCGGTACCTGCAATATGCATAAATCCACGCATTTACAAACACATATATTCTAAACTAAATAGGCAATGGAAGGAAGTGGTGCATCGTGTAGATCCCGACTAGTACATGACTACGACTCCCTTCCTTAACCACATCAAAAATGTCATAGATAAAGGAAACATACACACACCATACACATGCAGTATGGGGTAAGTATCCATAGAAAACACGTATAAATAATCCATCTAACTAACATCATCAAATAATTGAAATCACTATAAATAATCATTATCAAGGTATAATCATGCATACATGAAGTAACTAGTACCAAAGTAATCCCATCATAAAATCAACTGAGCATGAACACAATATCCAATAATCTAGAAAATAATGCTACTAATCATCAAGCATAAACATAAACTAGCCTAAAATAGTTTGGCAATAATAATTGAATGTAAACTAGGTGCAGGCACTACATTGCTACTATATTCTCACCCCTCTTGTGTTCTTAGATCGATTTTGGATCCTCTGTCAGAATGGTCAACCTATTCGGTACATCTTGTTATTCTAGTAACTGAATTATGGTTTCTTTAGATCAGAGTATGTATGCATATACACCTTTTTTTAATTTAATAATGATTAAAAATTAATTGGTTAATATTCAAACCACCTTAACTCTCTTTGACTTTCACATTCTATAAAGATTGTTGATGTGGCATTTGGATTTGCATGGGTAGTCTTTACTGTGTGCAACAATGTTTCCCTCGCGAAGAGTATGTGAGAAAGAGAAATATGAGGATGTATCAACTAAACACCATGCACATTGACGTATGTACACATTTTCTAACTTCTCAAGGACCTTTCAATACATGTATGTATGACTACCATTGAATCACCCTCAATACGTAACCTTTTAATTTTCATCCTTTTTTGCCAATGATAGACCCTATAGGAGGGCATGAGCTTCTGCAACATTATTTTCCATGGGGGATTCATTGTGCCATACATGCAATAATGTTACCACAACAATTAGAAGGGAAAGCCCCAATCCCAAATGCTCATGGGTTTCCTTAAGAGCAACCATCAAAGTTCAACTTAATAAAATGAAAGACAGGAGGGGTCCATTTAACATCTAACCTATTGCTAACATCCTATGACATGCTATAGGTCATAATATTTATTGGTGAAGTAAGTGATAACCATCTGTTTTCCACTAAAGTATCCCATGAAGTGATGACAATGTGCTCCATTGTATTCCTAACATGTATTGTTGCCACCTCTACTATAGAGGTTTCAATAGAAGACACTACTAAATTAAGGGGGTTGATACATTCATGAAAATGCATTTATTTCTCTCCCACCATATTTCACACACCACTGAAGTAGACAAGCACTTCCACAAGCATGAATAATGGGAATGAGGGACTAATATTGGTCACCCCTAAAATAGGTCACATAATGTTGTTGGTAGTGGCATAACTACACTAAGTTTTTGTAAGATATGAAACCAACATTGTTGAGAAAATTCACAATAAAGTAGTAGATCATCCACTGACTCTATCTCAAAATGACGTAGAATGCATTGGAAGGCCTACATTTTTACAATTTATCACTTGTAAAAATTCCTTTCTTTGATGCCAACCAAGAAAAATACCTTATTTTGATCTTATTGATACATTTGAGCAAAATGTAAATGCTCTACACTTACGTCTCTCCTCTGCCATGCTTCTTTTCACCTTATACCCCATCTATTTTGTGTCTCTACCATTCTTTTTTGGGGCCCACATGACATAATCATGTTTATTTGAGATGAAAACTTCTCTTTCATTCATTAAATTTTGAAATGATGCCTTCTTATCTTCAACTATTGGAAAATCACTTGGATCTTTCCTTCTCCTAGTCAAAATGTCAATTGCCTCAATATAATCAACCACTAATAGTTTGCCCAATGTATTTGAAATATCTTAATACAATCATCCCAAGAGAAGGACAAGGAAACAGGAGGGAATCCATTCCATGAATCTTCCCAAAAGAAAGCTCTTTCCCCATTGTTCACCCTCTATGTAATGAACTTAGTTATCACATTCCAAGAGGAAAGCATGAAGTTCTATATTGCCAAACCCTTTGGGGGGATCCAAAGATGTAAAAATCCTAGTGGAATCCTGAGAATCAAGATATTTTCTTTGCATATTTTTAAACCATTTATTTTTTCCTCTCATGCATCTCCCAAGTAAATTTCCCACCAAAGGCCATATATCTTTTTTTAAAATCTTGAAGACCAATCCCTCCTTCCAATTTACCATACAACATATCCTGTAGAGATATTAATGCAATCTTGGTTTCCCCAATCATATTGTTAGACCATAGAAAGTCCCTTATATTTTTTTCAATTTGTTTGATGAATCCAATAGGAGCTTGAAGATCATAAAAAATAGTAATTTAGAATTGTGGTGAGGACTATTTTGATAAGAAGAATCATACCTAATAGTGAGAGTCATCTAACTTTCCAAGCAATTGTTTGTTGCTAGATTCTATCAATAATAGCTTTCCAGTAGGAAGACTTGTTTGATCCCATGAAGAAAGGAATACCAAGATATGTAGAGGTGAGGATGTCTTGATAAAAATATAGAACTTTAAAAATTCTATTGGATATGATAGCATCTATATTAAACAAAAATATTTGTGACTTTGAAGCATTAATCTTCTAACTTGAGAATTTAGTATAAATATCCAAATTTGATTTGATTTGTCTAGCCTCCTTGATATATTTAATGCCAAGGAGGGTCTAATAGCCCTTGGAAATACTTAATGCTTTCTTTTTTAATTTTCAACCCTTTGTTGTTTTTCTGAAGCATGAAATTTTTTCTTATTTCTATATCCTTCTAATAACAACTCTCAGGATTTTTGCCTCTAGTATTCTTCCTCTTTGTTACACAATTCAATCCATTCCTCTTGTTTATCTTTCTATTTATAATAGGAATGAGGGTACACACCATGAAGAATTATATGCTCATTGATTTATTCTAGATCTTTTGTAAACACCTCTTTTTGTGCAAAGACATTCTTAAATACCTTTACATAACACTCCTTAATCTTCATTTTGACATATTGTAATTTTTTATTAAAGTGAAACATCTTGCACTTGCCCGCCATTGTTTGATAAGGGATAGAAAATAGGGATGCCTAAATCACATCCTTTCAAACTTGAAGAAAGTTCTATGCCTAGGAAGATTCAGGGAAGCCATCTTTGACCAAGCCAGGAAAGGTCAAGATTTTTAATTGGATCGAAAAGCCTTTCAACTTCCAATCTTGAGAGCTAAGGAATCTGTCCAACCTTTTTACAATTTGTAAAAAAATTTCTCACTTGTCAGTTCAAGTATAAGTTCCATTAGATGGGGTATTAATTTGTAGGTCATTTGTATCAATGAATGAATCAAATGCCTCCATAGCTTTAGATGGTGGAATAGTGCCTCCTTTCTTTTCTCTTAGATTTCTGACAACATTGAAGTCACCCCTAATAATGATATTCTAATTAGGCCATTGTTGAATGGTATTCATGAGGGAATTCCATTAAAAAAATTGAGCTTCTATGGAGGTAAGCCCATATATGTTAATAACGATCAGTGAAACATCAAAATGTTTAAAGCATAAAAGTTGCCATCCAAGCCCTTGATTGACAAGACCACCCACTATGGTCTTTGTGTTCCACAGAGACCACTTTGCCACTATTTTTCACATGTTGCATCTAATAATTTGGTTTCCTATGGTAAAACAATGTCACTATGTGAGGTGTCAAGAAGTGTCTTAACACTAAATGCCTCTGACATTCCATGCTATGATCTTCATATTTCTCAAGGAGAGTATTTAGTCCTCCTCATGACTCTTTTTGTAGTTTTGAATTTCTCTTCCAAAGTGGATTGGATAACTGTTGCAATTCCTCCTAGAATTTCATACTCTCTATCTTCTACCTTTAGTCTTAGGTATTGATCTTTGGGTTGTCGTGCAAATCGAAGACTGCTGGGGAGGAAGTGATTGTGAAAATTCAAATGTAGAAACTTGATTCCTTTCCCCATCAGGAGCCACCTACACCAAGCTTTCTTCATCTTGTTCTTACTATAGAAGAGAGTCCACTTGAATCAATGGAATATTAGACAAGTCCTTAAGAGCCTTATAACTATGCATTAGGCTCCTATCAACTTGCTCCCTAAAATTTCTATCTTCCAGCTGACTCTTTGTACTAGGTGATCCTATCTATGTATTTTCCACCATTTTTCACTAGTTGTCTTATTACTTGACCCTCCTCAATGTTGTTAATTGATATAGTAATGTAGGCAGAATCCCCAATCAATTCTTCATAGGAAATCATGTCAAATTGTCTGTGAGATAATTTAATAGCACTAATTTCTTCCTTTTAAAAATCTCATATATATATTCCACAAGAAATCTTCAAATAATTGTAAAATTGTGAGAAATTATATCAACATATCTAAAAGTGTGATAATATTTGACAACGAACTATTTTATGTTAATACTTGCAATATTTGAATTACCTTCTCAATTATAAATTTTTATGACTAACAATTTAGCTTATCTCATAAGGCCTTCTAACATAGTAGAGTGTAGTGAACTATTTCCTTATAACATAGTATAGTGTAGTGAGCTATTTTGGCCTTGCTAACAAAAATAATTGAGTGATGTAAGTATCTAGCCTAAGCTCATATTAATAAATATAATTTAATTATGTTAGAGAGGGAAATATAAAGTTGTAGTTAGAGGGGGTTTATATAGGAGTGGAGAGAGACAATGAAATAATGGGATAGAGACAAATCAATATGTGTAAGAAGAAAT
Source organism: Cupressus sempervirens (assembly GCA_028749045.1). NCBI lineage: Eukaryota > Viridiplantae > Streptophyta > Pinopsida > Cupressales > Cupressaceae > Cupressus > Cupressus sempervirens. The sequence continues at coordinate 545,085,227 of CM053787.1, read as the reverse complement.
ACATATAAATAGAATTAGAAGTGCAAATATATTTGGAATACAAGTCTAGGAGAGAGGGAGTATGTATGTGAGAGAAATATATACACATATACACACACACACACACACACATTTATATACATATATATTGGGGGAATGTATATGTGTTGTGACTAAGAAATATATTAAGGTAGGGATAAGGAAGTAGATAGAGAATTTGTGAGTTAGAGAGCCATATGTATATAAAAAAATAGAGAGGGGTAGAGATTCATAAATACACCACAAAATCATTATTTGATATATATTTTCCTATCTATGTAACCGCTGTAGCTATAAGAATCTAAAATGTCACATGAGCATTTTATTTACAACAAAATTTATCAAGAAATAGGGGGTATAATTTTTTTGGTTCTCCTTGTCCTTGTAGCCATGAGTGAGTATGGATTAGGAGGGCATTTTCATTTTCAATGCTAAAGGGAAATGTAATAATGTGTTTTCTTTCTATAAATATTTTGTTCTACAAGGGAGAGGAGCCTTTGAAGTCTCTAATTTTGTGAAATAAATAAAGGAGACTTTTTGAATCATTTTGTTCTCTTATATTTACTTTTGATTGCCATTTTACTTTGTGTTTTTTAATGACTCCTTGTATTGGTAATATTTTTTGGTGAACTAGCACAACTATTGCATATTATGGACAAACCAATTTACATGTCACAATTAACTGCCAAGTTGCTTTACAAGAAAGTGAGAGTAGAAGACAAAAAAAATTCCTATTGATGAGAGCCAATTACAACCTATTTAATGTCATATTTTAATCCATTTTATGCATTTTCCTACTTGCTTCCCTATTCCATTTCCATTCCCCTTCATTCCATTTTACTATTTTATATTACATATGGTTTAATATATATATAAGTAGTATTTAACGAGGTTTTGGGATTAAAATATAGAAAATGCATTATTGATTTCTTTACTAACTATTATAATTATAGCATGTTGATTTATGAGAGTAGATGTTCCTGTCGCCTATTTTACAAGCTCTCCATGTTGTACTTTGGACAAAGAACTAATGTATGTGGTTGATAACTAGAAGATCATTTCTGTTTACAACATTATCTTGGTGCTATAGCTACATTTATTAGTGTGACAAGAAAATCATCTACATAGCTACATTTATCAGCTTATTTACTATTAAAAGATGATTTTACCATCTTAGTTTATAGGTAAGAAATCTACAAAGTATTATTACCATGAGATTCAAGGGAGTTGTTAATTCCAAATTTTTATAACTCCTTTTATATCTAAATAGAGGGGAGTCAGTTTTTCTGTATAATGCAAAATGTGCAAACCATTTCATGCCTAAATCTACTCCTTTATACAAAACAACAAAACCATCATATATCAAGCAATTTTATATTAGTGGTTTCAGACTACATGGGTTACTAGTTTGTTGGCCTCCAGCCAAACATAGAACATCTATTGTTATATGCAATTTTTACATGCTTCCTATATAAGCAATGTAACATGAATACGTAGAGACAATCGTGTACCATTTCTTTGAGAAATAAAGACTATATATTGTGTTGATTAACCCCATTCTCAAACATTTTCTATCTCACCACCCGACAGACCAAGGAGGGGGCCCGCTTCTTGGGACATATGGTGTATTTTATGCTTTTTATTTCAGTGTGGTATGTTTGTGTTTCATTAATATAAAGTTTCATTTGAACTAGTAATTGATTCAATTGTTGTTTCTGTATCAATTAGTAATCTGATTTGTGTGGGTACGATATGCTTGTTGTTTCTCTATCAATTTGTAATATGATTTGCATCTCATTTGGACTACTAATGTTTTATCATAGTTTTTATTTACTAAATAGAAGTAATTGTTTTGTTATTACTACTAGAAAGTTGTTTTCATTTCTATTATTTTTATTGTCTAAATTATTTCAGTAGGTTTTAATCAAGTTCCTATTGTAGAAGTGACAATTCCTGTCGCAGTTTTATTCAATTTTCTATAGGTTCATTTTCGTGTGTTTTAGTTACATCCATAATCACTCAAATCACAACTATCATCCCTTGATAGCATATTGCTTGGACATCTTTCACAGGCTTACGATCTTGGATTGACATGTATAGAACAACCAAACTTCATCATAAATTATTAATTATTTCTTATTATTTGCCCCTGCGTTGGCCTAACATTTTGGCATCATTACCTGGGAAAGGTGTCAAAGGCATGTTAGCTTGATGAGTTGAGTTAGGAACAATGCATTAGGATGAAAGCTTTTGCAACTGCTAACCTTGCTTAAGTAATTAATCTTAATTTGCATTGGTTAAATCATATAGATGCATTGCTTTAGAGTTTGGTTTTAGAGTCTGTAAGTAGGCTTAGAAAGTAGATTCATTAGTTGCTTTAGAAATTAGATTCAATTTGACATCATCACTAGTTGTTGTGAGTTATTGTTACAGAAAATAACATTTTGAAGAAAAGATGTTTAAAAGGATGTATTTACAAGATTGTTTAAGTCCATCAATTTTGGGTGAAATTTTTTTAAAATGCAAAATTTGAAGGGAACACAAGAGGAAAAATTGTGCTTGGCATCGGGGGCACTGCTCCAGGACCCCGCAAAGGGGCATTGCCCCTTGACTCCATTGGTGGCTACCACCCTCAGACCTTCGCCTTCAAATTTTTTTTAAAAATGAAGATATTGGTGGGGAAACCATGTTGACCAAAGGTGATGTTTTAATGCCCTCTCTACCTACTGAATGCATCTTAAAACATATTGATCTTCCATCATCATAGGTATGTATAAATGGCATCTTTATGTTTGACCAAGAAAATATCATTGATGAATGCTTAGAACAATGTGATTTTGGTGATGAAAATCTAACCACTTGCTGTTCTAATTGCTATAGGAAAGATGACCAATGTATATTCCCGAACAACTACAAGCACATGGTGAATTAGGTACAAGTTATTTCTGATCCTTACCATGATAAGAGTGGAAGTGACCAAGTATTCCTTATAATCGATGAACAATCTCAAGCACCAACTAAAGAAGATCATGGTATGCATTATGTTGGTAACATGTTGATGGGGACACAACCAACACAGGCTCTGATACCACTTGATGGGGACACAACCCAACAACAGAATAGACACAATAGAAAGGGGAATTATATTAACTAAGAAAGTATGCCAGTACAAACAGTGCAGAGAAAATAAACTTCAAAACATGCCCTGCGGGCTTACAATAGCATAAATCTGGAGAATATTTCTCCTTTTAGCACCTCCTCTCAAGCTCCAATCCGAACTGCCTTTTACAATGCCAAAAATCTCCTTAAATAGACCCCGGAGGGTTAAGGACTAGGAGTACATTCTAGAAAGTGCTAGTAGGCATCCACTGACAAAATAGAAGGTTTCGGAAGCTGCGTTAGAAGTCGGTGCAATTCTAGAAGAATCCAGAAATGGTAGTCGAACTTCCGGGAGGCATAACTTTTGAACCGTAACTCCGATTGACGAACCGTTTACATTTTCGGAAAGCTCTCGAAGCGCTCTATAGCCCTATGGACTAGCTTTGCTCGTCCCCCATTTTTTGACCCTTTTCGAGGTCATTTAATGCCCCAAACTTGACTTTGAAGCATTCTTAGGAGGTCTCCAAAACCCGAAAAACTGCAATAACTTTCAAACCGTGGGGCCTTTTGACCTGATTCTTTTTCTAGAATGCTCTAAATCTCAATTACATTCATCTGGCCAAGTCGTACCTTCTAGGTCACCAAAATGATGGTCAAATTGCATGCTCCTATTTTTTTGAGATTTTCAAATGCACTGATAGTTGAACTATGAGAGTTGGAACCTTTATTTGAGCCAAATGGGTATCCAAAAATGTAAAGACATAAAATAGAAACTAAGTCTAAGTACATTTTTTTTTGGTGACACAGGATTGCCCTTATACCTCTGGATGCTCCTGCATCAGACACCCAGGGTAGATTGAAAAGTGACCCTGTCACTTTATGGATGGTAGAGGAAATCCCAAATGGGAAACCTCAGATGCTGAAATCCAAGTTGAGTTCTCGATTGGCCATCCTTTCCATTTGACCAAATACTCTTCATACTGTCTGTTTCTGGTACTCCTACCCACACGATGATCTAGAATGTCTTCTATCTCCTCCTTCTTAGAAGCAGGAATTGGACATGGCTCTAAAACCAGCTCCTCATCAGCACCATCATCATGATACTCTGTCAAGTCTACAATGTTGAAAATGGGAGAAATGTGAATACCATCTGGCAGCTCCACCTCATATGCATTTCCTGAGTTATGTTTCTTCAAAATTTTGCAGGGGCCAAATTTCTTCATTTTCAACTTGTTGTAAGTACCAACTGGAAATCTTTCTTTTCGTAAGTGCACCATGACAAGATCCCCTACTTGGAATTCCTTATGTCTTCTCCTTGCATCAGCCCTAGCTTTATACTCTTGATTCATCTTGATAATGTGTGCTTGAACCTCCTCATGTAGATGCTTGATGTGTTCAGCAAATTCCTCAGCTTCAGCACTTGTTCTCTCCCCTTGTTCTATCTTCCTCAATTCTGGTGTAGTCCTTGGGCTATTTCCATATACAATTTGAAATGGTGATTTTCCAGTACTCCTATTTACAGAGTTATTATAAGAAAACTCTGCCTTTGGTAGAATCAAATCCCATCCCTTGGGCTTATCTCCAACTAAACATCTTAGCAAATTGTCCAGACTTCTATTTACCACCTCTGTTTGGCCATCAGTCTGTGGGTGATGCGTGGAACTGAATTTCAAGTCTGTTCTCAACTTCTTCCATAATGTCCTCCAGAAATATCCCACAAATTTAGTATCTCTGTCAGAAACTATACTCCTTGGAAGACCATGTAGTCTTACCACCTCTTTGAAAAACAAGTCTGCAATATGGACAGCATCATGAGTTTTGTGGCATGGAATGAAATGTGCCATTTTGGAGAACCTATCAACCACCACGAATACTGAGTCATTACCCCTTTGTGTCCTTGGCAATCCAAGAACAAAATCCATACTTATGTCCTCCCATGGCCTCGATGGAACAGGCAATGGCTGATATAGGCCAGTATTTTGACTAAACCCCTTGGCAACTTGACAAACCTGGCAACTCTGTACAAACTTCTTCACATCCTGTGTAATTTGAGGCCAAAAATAATGTTCTCTAAGAATGGCAATGGTCTTATCCCGACCAAAATGTCCTGCCATCCCTCCACTGTGTTTCTCCTTAATCAGATTTTCCCTCATGGAACTCCTTGGAATGCACAATTGACTGCCTTTGAACAACATGCCATCCTGAATCAAATAGTCTAACCACTTGGTTCTATCTACAGCCACAGGTTCTTTACAAGCTTTCCATGCTTCAGCAAAATCAGGATCCTCGGGGTACAAATTCTTGAGTTCTTCAAACCCAACTACTTCAACCTGCATTGTTGTAAGCAACAACTGTCTCCTACTTAATGCATCTGCAACCCTGTTAGATTTTCCACTTCTATGCTTCAACACAAATGTATAACTCTGCAAGAATACTACCCACTTCATATGCCTCTGACTCAATTTACCCTGGCTATTTAGGTACTGTAACGCCTGATGATCAGTATACAAAAAAAATTCCTTTGGCAATAAATAATGCCTCCATTTCTTTAAGGCTTGAACTATTGCATAGAACTCTTGATCATAAACAGAATACTTCTTCTTTGCATCATTCAATTTTTCACTAAAATATGCAATAGGCTTACCTTCTTGGCTTAATACAACCCCAATAGCACTACCACTAGCATCACAATCCACCTGGAATACTTTTCTGAAATCTGGAAGTGCCAACACAGGCTGTTCAGTCACCTTCTTCTTCAGCAATTCAAAACTTCTCGTAGCTGCTGCAGTCCATTTGAACTCTTTTCTATCCCCTCTTATTGTATCAGTTAGAGGTGCACATATGCCACTGAAATTCTTAATAAACTTCCTGTAAAAACTAACCAGACCATGAAATGATCTTACCTCAGTAGCAGACCTTGGAGTAGGCCATTCCAAGATGGCTTTTACCTTTTTTGGATCCATTTTGAGACCTTCAGGTGATATAACAAATCCCAAATAGACTAACTCCCTTTTTGCAAAGACACACTTCTTTAGATTAATTAACAGTTTCTCTTCCCTTAGCCTTTCAAGGACACTACGAATATGCAGTAAATGTTCTTCCAAAGTCTTGCTGAAAATTAAAATATCATCCAAATAGACAATAACAAATTTTCCCAAGAACTTCTTAAGTACCTCATTCATGAGCCGCATGAAGGTGCTTGGGGCGTTCGTCAATCCAAAGGGCATGACTAACCACTCATAAAGACCCTCCTTGGTCTTGAAGGTTGTTTTCCACTCATCTCCTTCTCGAATCTGTATCTGATGATAGCCACTCTTCAGATCTATCTTTGTGAAGTACTGAGCTCCACTCAAGCAGTCCATAAGATCATCCATCCTTGGTAAAGGAAATCGGTACTTGATGGTTATCCTATTTATAGCTCGAGAATCTGTACACATCCTCCACTCTCCATCCTTCTTTGGTGCAAGTACTGCAGGTACTGCACATGGACTCAGGCTCTCTCAAATCAAGCCCTTCCTCAACAGCTCCTGAACCTGTCTATTTAGCTCCTCTGTTTCAGTAGGAGTCATCCTGTGAGCAGCCTTGTTAGGCAAACTAGCTCCTGGAATCAGATCTATCTGATGACTGATTTGCCTTACTGGTGGCAATCCATCTGGAACATTATCAGAGATAATATCTCCAAATTCTCCTAGTAAATCTGAAACTTCAAATGGTATTTCACTACTACCTTCTTTATCTTTCCTAGGAATCAAAGCATAGCACATACGCTGATGTTTCATGCCATCTAAAAACTTCCTTCCATCAACAAGACAAATCCTAGCACTGCTACATACCTTTTCACCTTCCTTTTTCATGGGCTTCAATTTGTGGCGAAGTCCATCCTTTGTCAGAGAGTATGTGTTTGCATGTCCATCATGTATTACATGTCTATCAAACTGCCATGGTCTACCCAACAATAGATGGCAAACATCCATCGAAATAACATCACAAAGAACTTCATCATGGTAACTCCCAATTTTGAATTTTACTAAACATTGTTCACTTACCAAGACCTTATGATCATCTTTTACCCAAGAAATCCGATAGGGCTGGGGATGTTTCTCCCTCTTGAGCTTCAGCTTAGAGACCATCTCTTCTAATACCAGGTTATCAGTGCTACCACCATCAATGATCACATCACAACATTTATCCTCACACTTGCATCTGGTACGGAACAAACTCCTCCGTTGTCCTGGTTCATTCTCACCACTTAGTAGGACTCTTTCATTTACCAAGGCCTCTCCTCTTTCTGCATCCTCTGAATGTGATGATTGTGCATCCTCATCCACATGAGCAACCCTAGCTTGGCCCTCAGCTCTCCTATCTGTCCTTCCTTGTCATTGAGGGCATTCAAAGGCACGATGACCTTCTTCATTGCAATGGAAACAGGTACCACGGAAGCCTCCTCTTCCTTGCCCACGTCCTCTACCTCTTCCTCTTTGATTTCCAAAATCTTGATCACGGGAGCGGTTGAAACCCTCATTCCTCTGGTTTTTGCTAGTACCCTCATCTTCATTTTTCTTTTGAGTTTCATTGCGGCCTCCAGATGATCTACCGCTTCCCCTTCCTCCTTGACCTCGCCCTCTTTGTCTTCCTTCAAACCTTTTACTCAGCTTCTCTTCAACTCGTAGGGCAAACTGGTATGCTTCTTCAACGCTGGTCATTCTTACCAGACTTAATTCCTCCTGGATGCTAGGTCGTAATCCACTGATATAACGAGCAACCTTCTCCTTATTTGCTTCTGCATGCCCCGCTCTAATCAAGAGTCGGTAAAACTCCTCTGTATATTCTTGGACTGATCTTCCTGCTTGCTTTAACCCATGCATCTTCTTAAACAGATCAAGCTCGTAGTCCACAGGAATGAACTGCTTCTTCAATTTGTCCACCATGCGATCCCATCTTGTGATCTTCTCCTTTCCTCTTCTAATTCTTTCCAGTTGAATCTCTTGCCACTAGATTTTGGCATGGCCTTTGAGTTTTGCCTTTGCAAACTTAACCCTATCTGGGTCCCTTATATCCTCATACTCAAAGTATTCGTCCAGTTCATTGATCCAATCGATCAACTCATCTGGTTTCAAATTTCCCAAAAATATACCCACTTCAATTGTAGGTCTTTTCCCAAACCTAGAAATGGCCCTAAAAAGCCTTTCCTCTACAGGATTCAGAACTTCCCCGTCAACTTCCATTACTTCCTCTTCATTGTCATCCTCACTATTGTCATCTGCGGCAATATTTGCTCCTCTACGAAGCTCCTCTTGCAATGCTTGTACCTGTCTCTGGAGGGCTCTAACCTCCTCAGGATCAATAGCTCTGGCCCTTCCGCCACACTCTCTTCATGGAGGCATCTTCTAACTCAAACCCACAACCACACAGTCCTAGTGCAAACTGCCTCACAGTCGGCGCTCTGTCTACACACTCAGGAAAACCCGCTCTGATACCACTTGATGGGGACACAACCAACACAGGCTCTGATACCACTTGATGGGGACACAACCCAACAACAGAATAGACACAATAGAAAGGGGAATTATATTAACTGAGAAAGTATGCCAGTACAAACAGTGCAGAGAAAATAAACTTCAAAACATGCCCTGTGGGCTTACAATAGCATAAATCTGGAGAATATTTCTCCTTTTAGCACCTCCTCTCAAGCTCCAATCCGAACTGCCTTTTACAATGCCAAAAATCTCCTTAAATAGACCCCGGAGGGTTAAGGACTAGGAGTACATTCTAGAAAGTGCTAGTAGGCATCCACTGACAAAATAGAAGGTTCTGAAAGCTGCGTTAGAAGTCGGTGCAATTCTAGAAGAATCCAGAAATGGTAGTCAAACTTCCGAGAGGCATAACTTTTGAACCGTAACTTCGATTGACGAATCGTTTACATTTTCGGAAAGCTCTCAAAGCGCTCTATAGCCCTATGAACTAGCTTTGCTCGTCCCCCATTTTTTGACCCTTTTCGAGGTCATTTAATGCCCTAAACTTGACTTTGAAGCATTCTTAGGAGGTCTCCAAAACCCGAAAAACTGCAATAACTTTCAAACCGTGGGGCCTTTTGACCTGATTCTTTTTTTGGAATGCTCTAAATCTCAATTACATTCATCTGGCCAAGTCGTACCTTCTAGGTCACCAAAATGATGGTCAAATTGCATGCTCCTATTTTTTTGAGATTTTCAAATGCACTGATAGTTGAACTATGAGAGTTGGAACCTTTATTTGAGCCAAATGGGTATCCAAAAATGTAAAGACATAAAATAGAAACTAAGTCTAATTACATTTTTTTTTTGGTGACAAAGGATTGCCCTTATACCTCTGGATGCTCCTGCATCACATGTATTGTCACTCTATTTCATTACAAATACATGTTTCTTCAAAACACACTTCTTTACATAATATGTGTGATAAATGGAATCAATAATACTCACAACAATCAATATACCCATCTTTACCATCCTCGTTCTATGCATCCTACTTATCTCACTTCTTACCATACTCATCATTCCATTCACATTGCACTCCACCCTATCCACCAAACACAACTATATTGCCTCATACAAAACTTCATAATAAGGTGGTTAATAGTACATATAAACTTTCATGGATCCCTTTACCATCTAATGATATGCTTAAAATTGATAAATCAACATTGGAATGTAAGGAATGTGATTTTGGTTTAATTAAATTAGAAGAACAATATCATTTATTGAATTATAACCACCTTTGTTCTTCTTTTCCACTTAGTGAATTCCAAATACCCACAAATGAGCCCATACTTCAAACTGCACCAATTTTAATTATTGGACTCATAAGTATGTGTGATAATATTTATCATGCGCTAATTTATATTAAACCGCATACATTCCATATTCTACAAACATGTTGCTAGATCCTCTGAGATCTATATTTTATTTTTGTACTTGTACATATTAATATTTGGAGGCCTATGATTAAAATGTGTCCCTCACATACTTGTTGATTTAGGACCAATAATTGATTAAGTATAATTATAAGGGATTGTATGCATTAATGGCCAATATGTTAAAAATGGATGGTTCCTCATTGTTGATTCTTTCCATTATCCTAAAATGACAAAATAAACTATGGATGATTCATTTATTTAACAAGAATCAAAGTATTACTATCCATATATTCTTCATTCTTGGTTCTTGTATCTTACGATGATCATTCATTGATAAAAAGTACTAAATCCATTTCTTGATTCCTTGGATAATTCAAATTCCCTATGTTTTTATATCCTACAATTAATTTGGGAATGCATCCATTGAATTACTAAAATATTTGATTTATCTATCATTCAAAAAAGCTCACAAAATTCTAATAATGTGTTACTCTCTTTGGGTTACCTAATTTCTTTGGTTATCCTAATGATTTGTGACCTTGTAGCATGAAGTTAAGTTGGGGGAATCCCTCTAATTTTGTGGTTCTTGGATGATTTTCAATCAAGATTCAATGATTTTTTTGTTGCTCTTTTTAGCAGACCTTGATGTGTGACACCTCAACAATTCAAGGTATGTGTTCTAATGTTAATTAGCATTTCTATTATCTGAACACAAGTGTTTATTTCCATCAAGAATTTATTCATATTAATAACTATACCTACCATTTGTAACAATGCATTACTCACTTAATGATAGGGTTATTAATTGGATAAAAATTACTTTACTATGCTTGATATTCTTGATTTTCAGAATATGGTTGTAGGTTCCTTGTTGTGGTGAAAAAATCTTAGCACCAATATCAGTTGATGTTATTTTTCTACACAAGCATTGCATAACACACTATATTGGCTTTGTTAACATTGTGTGGGCTTGCTAGCTATCTTGTGCATATCATTTTTTCTTGTGCTTTACTATTGGAGATCACAAGAAGATTTTGGCATAAGGTGTTCATTACCTTGAGATGATGTTTCCTTTCTTTGGTGATTCATCACATGGAGGAAAATATGCAACTTGGTCCATGAGATTCATGATTATTTTTGAGCTCCACATTTAGAAAACCTTTGAAGACATAGTAGATCATCACACTCCTTCCTCAAGTTGTGTCTCCTCTTTGAAGTTCTATGGGCACATTGAAGACCATAGTTGGTATTTCAATATATGACCTTGCCCTTGATAATGAAGGTGTGTTTATTTCATGCAATGGATATCTCTTACTTATCAAAAGGATTGGATAAAAAAACTTCATGTTAGAGGGTCACAATTTGTCATTCTTGGAGCACTATATCTTGTGAGAATCATGATTATTATGGATGGTACTCTTATCCAAGTGTGCTCTAGTGTGTTCTAAATTTCTCCAAGAATATTTCAAATTTAGTGGCATGAGACACATAGATCAAGGTTGATTAAGTGTAGTATTTCAAAATTCCCAACTTTGTGGACATTATTCTTGGTCATCATTTCAAGTTCCTTATGCAATCAAGCTTCAATAATACCTTCTGTGTGGTCATGAACAAAACTCAAGTTTTGGATGGTATCATTTTTCATCATCCATGTCGAGATTTCATTTGTTTGTTCATTCTACATAGTTATTGAAAAATTGAAAAAATGAAAAAAATTTGAAAAAGAAAAAAAATTAAAGATCCAATTCAATGAAAACCTTCAGGCGTTGTTGGCCAATTATTATATGAAAACTACTTTCTAGTGGATGTTAACTGCAAAATAAATTCTTAGTGGTGAAAACTATTTTTACAGTGTCATTAAGCAGTGCGTGATTGAAAACTGGCTTGCCAGCAGTCACTTGTCATTATCAAAATTTATTCAAAAAAAAAAGAAAAAGAAAAAAATACAATAATTGGAGTTCTTGGTTTTTCTACTAATCATTCTTTATAGGAACACTCATTGGCTTCAGTGGTTCTTTCATTCTTGGCACCTCCTGTTACTCACTCTTGTAGCTCTGCTCCTATTCAGCGTGATCCTCAAATCTTTGATCACCCATAGCATGTGTTGCCTATTTAGTTGAGGTGTTTGAGTGAACAATGCTACAATGCTTCACTTGTTGATGGTGGTCCCCCAAGTTTCCCTCTTTGTCTTGGTTTTATAATTCCTTCCAGTGGTGTGCTCTTCAATTATTTCAATTAGATGGTGGTATTTTGTGGTGTTGTAGTTATGGGCACCTCTTTTTGTTCCTTGTTGTTGATTCATCCATTTTGGAGGCAGTTGTTGAGTTTCTCTATATTCTAGCCTTGGTCTCTCTGCACATGCATGTTGGTAAAACAATCAATTTTGTTTTTCATTATTTTATCTCTTAACTTTATTTGTATTGCTTATTATATTGATCACTATGCAACACCCCTCCCTGTCCTTTCTTTGTTTCCCATGGACAGTCAACCTTTAAGTTGGGGGGAGGAATGCCATCCTATTATCTTCCATCCATCACTCTTTATAATTCCATCACATTATCCATTAAATCCATCATGAAATAGCCTTTGTTTTGTCTCTCATCTCTCCTATTTCACCCAGTTAAACTCCTCTTGTGCAATTGAGATAAATTTCTCCTATATGCAACCTTTTGAATCATGATGCTATAAAAAAATCAAAAGAAAAGAAAAATAAAAGAGAAACAACTTATAAAAAGTTGAAAGAGATATCCCTATTGAAGAAAAAATAACAAAGCTTGTCATGTCAAGGGATTTGTGTTTATATATGAGTTATCATGGTTCGAGGTGGAGACAAAGCCAAAATCCATAAGCCTAAAGTACTTCTAGTTAAAATTAAAGACCTCATGATCATAATGATTCCACAAGGATGTGAAATATGTTAAGTTGCGGGTGGGGGGGGGATGATGAGAGCCAATTAAAACCTATTTAATGCCATATTTTAATCCATTTTATGCACTTTGTTACTTACTTCCCTATTCCATTTTCATTCCATTTTACTATTTTACGTTGCATATGGTATAATATATATAAGTAGTATTTAATAAGGTTTTGGGATTAAAATATGGAAAATGCATTATTGATTTCTTTACTAACTATTATAATTACAACATGTTGATTTATGAGAGTAGATGTTCCTGTCACCTATTTTACAAGCTGTCCATGTTACACTTTGGACAAAGAAATAATGTTCGTGATTGATAACTAGAAGATCATTTCTATTTACCATATAATCTTGGTGCTACAACTACATTTATAGTGTGCAAACAAAATCATCTACGTAGTTGCATTTATCAACATATTTAAGTATTAAAAGATGATTCTACCATTTAGTTTATGGGTAGTATATTTTCAAAGTATTATTACCATGAGATTCAAGAGAGCTATTACTTCCAAATTTTTATAACTCCTTTTATATCTAAATAAAGGATGGGAGTCAATTTTGTTGTATAATGCAAAATGTGCAAACCGTTTCATGCCTAAATCTGCTTCTTATACAAAACAACAAAACCACCATATGTCTCAGTTTTATATTAGTGGTTTTAGACTACACAGGTTACTAGTTTATTGGCCTCTAGCCAAACTTAAAACATCTATTATTGTATGCAATTTTTATGTGCTTCATATATAAGAAATGTAACACGAATATGTAGAGACAATCATGTACCATTTTTTTGAGAAATAAAGACTATCTATTGTGTTGATCAGCCTTGTGCTCAAATGGTTTTTATCTCACCACCTAACAGATTGTGGAGGGGGCCCAATTCTTGGGATGTATGGTGTTTTTTATGCTTTTTATTTCAATGTGGTACATTTGTGTTTCATTAATATAGAGTTTCATTTGAACTAGTAATTGATTCAATTGTTGTTTCTGTATCAGTTGGTAATCTAATTTGTATTGGTATGATATGCTTGTTGTTTCAGTATCAGTTTGTAATATGATTTGCATTCATATAATATGATTATTGCTTCCTTATCATTTGAATTACTAATGTTTTATCATAGTTTTGATTTACTAAATAGAAGTAATTGTATTGTTATTGCTGCTAGAAAGTCATTTTCATTTTTGTTATTTTTATTGTCTAAATTATTTTAGTAGGTTTCAATCAAGTTATTGTCACAATTTTATTCATTTTTATATAGGTTAATTTTCGTGTGTTTTAGTTGCATCCATAATTGCTCAAATCACAACTATCATCCCTTGATAGCATATTGTTCAGACACCTTTCACAAGCTTATGCTCTCGGATTGACACGTATAAACCAGCTGAACTTCATCATAAATTATTAATTCTTTATTATTGTTTGCCTCACACAAACATGATTGAAGGCTTCCGATGACCCACACAAACATGCACTTAACACCAAATGAAAATAAAGAAGTTGATGGTTCTACACTTGTTTGCTACAAACAAGCAGGAAAAACTTTAAGAAACCCCCTTCCTGAATAAAGGGTAAAATACTTGTGAATCCTATATTATTTTGGGTAGAAGAAATTAGTTTGTACTACCAATTTTTTTTTTTAAAATTGAAAGGAACAAATATTATTTGTACTATCTAGGTTTTTTTCAATTGTATGAAAATTCTATAAAATTGTTGCAAATATTTCACTATTGAATAAAACCAAAACCATTGATTATGCTATCTTTTATCATTACATTTTCTCTTAAAATTATTGAATGGGATCTCCTTTTCTCTCATTCTTTGTCCTCTACTCATCGTCTTTCTTCCTTCTAACTAATCCAATCACATACACATGAAGTTCACCCTTCACTTGCTATATCTCACAATGCTACTCTTCCCAATTATCCTTTCGCTATCACCTTAAACATCAACTTGATCAACAAAAATGAACATCTCATTCATCCCTCAAATAGAAACCTTATTTTTTCTTCACTAGATTCTCCCTTATTTTGTTTCGTAGTTGTAACAATCTGATCTTTATCCAAATCAAATGCACTGAATCTAGACACTCAAGTATCACACCCTCACCTTGAACTTTGTTCTTCATTTAAACTCATTAAATCTCCTTCATCTAATTTTCTTTGAATTTATCTATCCATTGATCTCATAACTAACTTCATCCTTATCTTTGAAACTTCTCAAAAAATCTTTATTTTCATCAAATGTTGGCCTCAAATTAATTTTCTTAAAACTATTATTCTTTTCCTTGCTCGGTTAACATGACACCTCACTCAGTCAATACTAAGCTTTGTTAACACTATTCTTTCTTAGTTTATATTGCTCATCATGTATTAACTTTACATGCACTCGATGACAACTATAATACCTCAGTGACTACCAACTTCTTCATTCATCAAACAAACTAAATATCTTGATACAACTTACTATCTCTTTGTCTTCTCACTTCATGAATTCATAACTTGATTATACATGATCACAACACTTAATCAATATAAATAAATCAAATCAACATTATACTATCAATATATAATTCATCAAGTTCCCATTGAAATCCATAAAATTATCAAAACTTTCTTCATCATTATACTTTCTTCAAATCCTCTTCATCAATAAAATGATATGGAACTCCATTGAATTAGCATAATGTCTTACCAATCAGACTTGACATCAATGAAAATGTAACAACATATACGTCTCTTCTACAAATATTATCAATATTATCAATTGGGGCTAACAAGATACTTTGTGAAATAACTATATAGGGACTTCAGTGGACTGCAATCTTCTTGACGTCAACAAGTTCAATCTATATATAGTGTGGAACTTAAATCCCTTATGAGGCCATCACACCTAGTGCAATACTCAACTCCAATAGGAGATCATCACATTGTACCCTCATACTATCCTTTGTAGAAGACTAGAAACCATATAGGAACCACATCCATCTTGTACCAACTTTTGTAGAAGACTAAAAACCATAAATGTGGGTAATGCCCCCAAGATGGGGTCAAGGGGCAATGCACCTGGTGCACTCCCTAAGTTAATTTCATATCACCTAACACACAGTAACCCTTTTTTTAATAACTTTTGGATGGTTCTATATCAACAACATAAATCCTATTTATGGCCAAAATGTTAAAGAACAAGTTTTAGAGAAAGTCTTTGGAATTAAGAGACATGTTCACAATCAAATCTATTTCGGGCCAAAGTTTGACAGGACAAAAAGTTCCTTGGAAAGACTCTAAAATAGAGACATATGTCAAATATATGTACTTAACCTCCAACCTAGCTTAAATTTTCACCACATATTGGTGAATATGACCATTGAATAAGACAAGCTTTTACTAAGTGGAAATATTAGATGCTATTGGTGATGTCATCACTAAAATACTAATAATTTTGTATTACTATTGGTGATTGGCCCATGTATGTGACCCATTTTTTATAAAGTGCAGGAAACATGACCATTGTGGAAGAGCATTTTTTTGCCAAATTCAGGTCTCCAATGAGTGAAATTCACTAGTTTGGCAAATTCAATCTTAGTAAGTACATCAATAAATTGCATGTTGAGGGGAGATAATTATCTTTAAAATGACAAACAACTCAAAAAATAGGTACTCATTTGTAGAGATAACTTGTTATGATTCATGGCTCCTCATGATGCTCACAAACATGCACTTAACAAAAAATGAAACATAAAGTTTGATGGTTCTACACACTTGTTCACTACTTATAAGTCAACGAAGCTACATAATAGAAAGATCTTGAAATTATTAAATCTCCCAATCATAGTAAGTGTTGATCTCTCTAGTTTTGTTGTCTATTAGTGTCAAAAACTTACTCATATATAAAGCAAAGTTGGTCACTCATTACTTTGACCAAGTTACTCTATGTAGGCCAAGTTGTGTATTTTTAAAGACTTGTAAATAATCTTGTATATGTCAAGCTCTATAGGAGTCGAGCAAGTCTTTAGTCGCCAAGTATTCCTATGCAAGTCAAGTTTAGTAAATGTAGAGAAAATATAGTATGTGGATGTTGAGTCATAAAGGAGTTGAGTTTGTTGAGGCAACATATCAGTAGGAAGAACAATTACGATCGAGGATCAAAGATAATATGTGTTGAGTAACACAATGTGAACTAGAATGTCTTTAATGGCACAAAATTTGAGGTAGACCATTTTGAGCTGATAGATAAACAATATTTAATGATCATAGAGTTTTTTTATAGAGGTTGTTATGAATTTTGGCGTGGATCATTGTTCCCTATGAAGGTGGGACAACCAATTAGATAAAGATGCTAAAAAGGAAAAATCCATATTGTTGGAATTTACAAATGTGAAGATTTACTTCTAAGAGGGAGGGTGGGGGGGTTGAATCAGAAGTAACAATATTCAACCTCTAAAACTTTTAACTGAAATTATTCACATGCATTTACCATATCTAATTAACATAAAAGTAAAGACATGCATGAAAATAGATAACATAATATTTTGGTCACTCAGAAACCCTCCAAAATGAGAAGGTAAAACTGGGGTGGGGATGAAACCCACAAATTATCACTGTAACAATATGTAACTATTTAAGTTAGAAAGTTTGACCACTTCTAATGGTTTTCCCTATTAAAGGCTTTACACTCTATTAAAAGTGACCTGGTTAAAGGATTTACAAACACTCATTTGGAATGTTACCTTATTAAAGGATTTAGCACCTTGTTGAAAGGCTTACAACATGGTTGTTAGACCAACCTATCTCCATAGGATTTTTATTCCTAATACAATGGCTAGAAAGTATTAGAATCTGATGACTTGATGACTTATAATCTTCAATTTCTGATTCCAGATCCTTGTTCTGCTCAGTCTGATCTAATCCTTCCTAATTTGATATTTATCTGCTTGTAGTGTTGATACTCTGTTCTAACCAACTGAATTATGCAATGTAGCTCTTTCTCTAAGTCTTTACACCCTTCTAAACTTCACTAGCATTCTCCCATAAACTCTCACTCACACATTCCATATATCTCTCTTGCACACACATGAATTATGGAGTTTTGTCCTCCTTTTAAAGGCTTCAAAGACTTAGGGTTAGGTATGAATCTATGATCAATATTCATTCTTCTTTTCCCACTCAATTATTTCACTTTTTCTATTGGTTGCATGCTTTCTCCATTTTTCTTATTGGTTGCCTGTTGATTACATAGGGAATGCAAAAGATTTGACTTATCTTCAAGATCCTTCGAGATTCATTCTGAGTCACCTCAAAAATGGTTTACATCTAAGTTTGTGAAGGCACAAACTCATATGTTGATTCTGTGTTACTCGGCACTTACTGATTGATGATGCTTGACACACATAGGAATTTTGTCTCGCTCAACATCTATAGTAACTCAATATCACTCGGCATCAATACTCTGCTCAGCACCTATAGTGACTCAACACTTGAACTTTGCTCAACACCTTAAGTTTTCTTGGCACCTGTTGAATCTCTAGTTTGGCACATACTATAGCTCAACATCTGTATTATACTTGGCATCAACTTGAGAATTGGTTAAGTGTGTTGACACTCAATTGTCAAAACCAATCTGAGACCAACAATCTCCCCCTTTGACATGAGTGGAAAAAACACTTAACTAAGCATTATGAATCTGATCTCTATGAGTATAATACACATCCTATTCGACATATGCACAAAACTTCAAAAAACTTGTTCAAAATTCTGTAGAAGACTATATACCTTAAAAACTTGTAATTGCCCCTAAGCTGATGTGCCATTTTTGTATCCAAAATTCCTTATGCTGGATTTGTCTCATGCTGCCTTTTCATTCCTTTGCCTCTATTTCTATTTGCTCTATTTCTAGTCTATATCTACTCTATTTGTACTCCCCCTTTGTTTCTGCTCCCCCTTTCACACATCTCCTTGCAGTTTTTGTAGCTATACCTCCTTATTTCTCAAAACTCAAAAAATCTCCCTTTTTGGGTAATCTTTCTCCTTTGGGTATCTCATTTATTATCTCCCCCAAATTATTATATCCCCCTTTATCTACACATTCATTCTTATTATCTCCTATCTTTATTATATCTCCCCCTTTATCTACATAATGTATTATCTCCCCCTTTTTGACAGTTATGTCAAAGGGTCCTAAGAATTAATGGAATATTTAGCCAAAAATGTTTTATTTACCTCCATTATTATCTTTAGAGAAGCATCACAATTGTCTAAGGCAATTTCCAGTGCTTTGAGATGGATGGCTATCTCTACTGCAAGATGTACTAGGCCTTCTAATGTAGAAATATTTGGATCTTTCTTCAAAACATTTTCTACATAGGCCACTTCTTTATGAAATACTTCTAGGTGTGGGGTGATTGTAGACTAAATCTATATTAATTTGGCCTTAACATTAGCCTCTTCTATTGTTAATATAGCTAACTCCTTCTGAGTGTGAAGTGTTGTTGCAAAATGATTCTCACTTTGAGCTAGATCCTTTGGTAGTTGTGTGCTTGATATTTCAAGATTCCTCTCCAAGCTCAATATTCTTTGGCTAGTTTCTTGTGTGAAATATGAAGAGACACATAATTTGGAGTATAATGAGAATATGTTCTCAAGTACTACTTTCACTTTCTCAACTTTCTTAGCTAGTTTAACCTATGATAGTGCTATCTCACCAGATATCTTTTCATTAACCTTCATTTGAAACTTCTTCTTAGAGCATTCCAATAATTTAACATTGGTATCAAGGTCTTCATTTTGTACCTAGTCCAATATGTTGGATAGTTTCTCCATAATGGGCTTTATTTTATTAGGTACTAGCAAACTAAATGCATCAAGGAAGATGTCTTTGATCTCTATTAATGCTTGCCTCTACCTATACTCATTTCTGAGTATCTCCTGCTTCTTCTTCTTCTCTAGGGCCTCTTGCACTTCATTGATCTGTGCTAGGTCCATTGTCTTGTAGTCATAACTTGGTATGACTATCTCTTCATCAAGTGTAGGGTCTCCATAGTGAAGTACCCTTGCAACCTTGATGGAGCTCGAGCTTGGTGCTGATATTTGTAGTGGTACTACATCAGTGCTTGGTTTCTTAGTAGGAGTCCCTATAGTAGGCAAATTAACTAGAGTTTGTATTGCCTCTTGCTCTCTTTCCTTGGGGGTTTTCTCCTCTTCCTTATCTTCTTCACTTCTACCTTGATCAATTACGGTGATCAGAGGAGGTGCACCTTGTATCTGTGTTGTAAGATTAGTGGTATCTTTCTATCCTATTTTCTCCTTAGCTTACTCCTCAGAAGTTGTTGTTACTATCAATGTGGAGTCAACCTTAGCAAATGTGTCTTTTGATGCTTGCTCTTTTGGTTGATCACTTGTAGCTGTAGGAGGTTGTGAAGGCAGTTCTTGTGTTCTCACCTTTTCCTTGGTAATTTTAGTTACAACCTTTTGTAACTCTTCTACACTCACCAAAACTGGATTTGTGCACAACTGTGATTGCAAAGTTGTTTGGTGAAGGATCTTTCTGAGATCCTCTATAGTCAATGGATTAATGTTATGACCTGAGGTGTTAGAAACACCCATTACAATTATAGTTTCTATAGATGTAGGTGTTGTATGTGGAGGACTGGGTGGTGGAAATTGTGTGTCTTGGACACTCTATTCTTGTTTTTGCTCTTTAGTTGTTGCCTCATCACCTTTATGTGTCTTCTCCTCCACTATTACCTCTTCCTTCTCTTTCTCTCCTTCTTCCTCCTTCTCATTTTCCTCTCCTTCCTCATCATCATTTCTTCCCTTAAAGGGATCTTCTTGTCCTTCTTTGAAAGTAGTTAGCCCATAAATCAATTTCCAAATTTATGTGGACTTCTTTACAGCATCCTTAATTTTATTTTGTAGAATGTTGAAGGCTTTGTTTTTGGGTGCAAAGTTGCTCCCATGTTTCTTGCTAGCCTTACTTATTTGACCTTTTGTAAGGTCAGGCATTACACGAGCCAATGTTGACTCCCTTATTTCATTCTCCATGTTTAGGTAGTAATGTCATTTGTTTTCAACAATGGAGCTTAGCTCCTTAGGCATAGAATTGTTAAGTTCAACTAGATTAGTCTTGAACTTGGCCATCATAGTATGGACAGATTCTTCCACTATGTTCTGCTCTTCTTGACTCAACATATTAAAATCAATATCTTTTAATCTTGATAGATCTACATTATCCCTAATATTATCACAAATATTTTCCAAGTTAGATTTGGTGGAGTGTCTTACCACTCTGAATTTTTCATTGTCAAATTTTGTCTTCTCTTCATCTGACTCTGGGGGTGCAACATATTTTCTTCTTTTCTTTTTAGCTACCCCTCCTTGCTCTATAACTTTCTTCTTCTCTTGTTCTTTAGCTACCTTCATTGTAGCCCTTGTGTCTAGCCTTATAGTAGGCTTGGTTGGGCTTGGCTTAGCTACTTTCTTCTTCCCTTTGGGTTGTGTAGCAAGTTGTTTCTATGCCTTTCTCTTCTTAGGTTCTGCCTTTGGTGCTTCCTACTCAACACCTTCTTCTTCCTCTGCATCCTCACCCATGCCTAGGGTAAGTGCTAATGGCTCTTGTCCTTGTTCTTCTTCATCATCTTCAGCCTCTTCATCTTCTTCTTCTTCAACAGTACCCTCACATAATTTAGCCTTTAACTTCTTCACAAGTTTTTCCTTTTTCTTCAATGTAGAGGCAATTTTCAACTCCATGCCTATCTTTGATCTCACCACATCATAAGTCCTAAAATGTGGTGCACTGTTACCCACTTCTTCTGCTAATAGTGTTGTTATAGCTGTAGATGCCTCATCTATATTTATCTCATATCCAAGAGATCTAAGCCATCTAACCCTTGGTATAGCTGCTTGAATATAGGTATAATCAATATCTACAAGAAAACATACATCATTTACATGTTGTTCTACTAGTGAAACAGGTATCTTTAATCTCTGTTTCATGGATTTCATGATATCCTCAAAATAACTTGTCACAAGAGTTTCAAAATTAGCTCCCATTTGTTGAATATATTCATTCACTTGAGCTACTATGGACCTATTAGTTTTCTAGCTGATTTTACTAAAAGATGGAAATTCATTTTGTACATAGAAAAATATGCAAATCAAAATTTCACCAAATTTACATTGTGTTCCCTTGGTTCTCCTTATTACTGCTAGATTTTCATTGATTTGTTGCAGTTGCAGTTCTGCAAGATCATAAGTGTGATCCTTCTTAACTAGTTTGTAGCCAACATCTACTACAATGCAAGGTACACTGTTAAGTCTGCTGGATTGATAAAATCTATATGAAATAACCCTAACAACAAATTCAACAAGAGAGTCTTGGATAGTATCTATAGTCATTCCTATCTTGTTCCATTTTGCTCTTGTATTCTTCTTAATTGCTTCCTTAGAGTCACTTCTAAGGGTCTTTGGCTGATCTAGGGTTGGATACACTATTACTCTGTAAATGATCCTCTTTGATATCTTTATTGGACCATCTTCCAACCATAAACTTCCATCATGAATCTTGTTGAGTATAGTTCTAATCCATTTCATTTTGAAGATAGTGGGAAACTCTAGGGCATGAGTCAAACCCTTCCTCTCAACGATTTGGTACTCTTCCTTCAAAACTCCATTTTCAAACAAGCTATCATATGCTTGTCTCATTTCCATGTCTCTAATGGCTCCTATCTTGTAGTTGTAACATCTCCTAACATCTTGGACCATAACTACCTTAGGAGGAATAACAAATAGGGCTTCGACTAGGTCATTTTTGTATGCCACTTTAGGGATTGGTAAAAAATTAGGTTGTTTAACTTTGTTTGACACTAATTGGACCTCAAACGGCTCTTTCTCCTATGGTTTCCTAGAACTGGAGGCCATTTGTGTGATCTAGGGTTTAAACACGAAGAAAATGTGAAACTACGTAGCTCAGCACTAGTATAAATACCTTGAAATTGATGAAACTGTGTTGAATGACTGTTGAAATTGGCTCAAATGCTAGATTCTCTACTTTGAAATTATTTTTCACTCTTCTTCATCTTAGCTCTTTGTTCGCGATGAAGAAAAATGGTTTAAAATGTGATCATATACCCTAATTTTGTAGCATTTAATGCTTAGTGCATTTATAGTTGTCCACTCGGCTTCTTAAGCATTTTTGCATTACTCCGCATCCACTAAAGTATCCCTTACTCAGCTTCAACTAAAATTTCTCTTCAGTCGGCTTCTACTACCAACTTGGCTACAACTAATCATTCGGCTTCTACTGATTTTGGCAATCAACTTGGCATGTATTGGAGTTTTACTTGGCATCTAAAGGCAACTTGGTAATACTTATGAAATCTTGAAATTTTAATTTTGCATCTCTATTCATGTTGATCTCTTATTTTCATCATTTACTTGTCTTGGAACTGATGTATGATAAAGCTTTGTATATCAATCCCACATACCTTCTTTTTCTTAGTTGGATGAAGTGTGACCACTTGACCTTTTAGGTGAAGTGATCCCTTCATTGATGTGTTGCTCCCATCTTTCTTCTTCCATGTCTTATTCATTTCTCCTTTGATGTGTTCAACATATACCTTATCTTTTCCTTTGTTGAACTCTGAGTTGGGTGCCTTTAACCTTGTTGGGCAATTCTTGCTGATATGACCAATCTTCAAACAACTAAAGCATGTAGTTTGGCTAAGCCATCTGCTATAGTTTTCACTAAAATGTGTTCTTATACAATTTTTAGGGATGTGTCCATATTCCTGATAGTAATGGCAGCTATACCTGGTGTTTTAGTCCTAATTATAGTGATGTCCATGATTATTTCCCCTTGCTAGCTGATTAGGTGTCCACATAGGCTTTGATCTACACTCAAAACCTCTATGTCCATACTTCTTGCAATTGTAGCAATGACCTTCAAATCTTGGTCTTCTGATAGTCGTAGTCCTACAGTCATGTGCTTGATGTTCTTACTTGTTGTACTTGTGACAATGACCCATATTCTTAGGTTTGTCATGTTGATGGGCGTTCTTGCTCCTACACACATTAGAGGTATGTCCCTTTTTACCACAGAAATGACAAGTAGGTTAAGTGTTCTTACCTTTGTCGCTTCTTTCTTCTGTAACTTTTAGAGGTTGAATATTGTTACTTCGGCATCTATATTATACTCAACATCAACTTGAGAATTGGTTAAGTGTGTTGACACTCAATTGTCAAAACCAATCTAAGGTCAACACATATTGTTGATCTAATTCTAGAAGACTCTACAAATGTCTTTATAAGGGCATATCCAAACCCTATTTTGTGTGTGTGTGTGTGAAGATAAAAGAGTGAAATATTGTGAATCAATATGTGAAGGAGTTGGACTACAACCAAAATTGTGAAGTACCAAAGTGTAGCAATCTAGTGGAGCAGTGAAGAGTGGAGTAAAGATCTATTAGATAGAAGATCATATCAGACAAAGGAAAGAGGAGATTCATAATCAGCATAGTAAGTGCAGACTGAAGGATTAGGTACTAAATTATTTTGGCAAGTTAATCAGGGTAAATCTCTTAACAGAGTGGACTTAACAGGCCTATGTAAATCTCTTAACATAGTGTTTGCTTCATTGTGAGTTTTAAATCCTTTAGTCAAGGTAGACCTAATAGTCTTTGTAAATCTCTTAATAGGGAAGACCCCTCACAGGGTAGATCATCAGAAGTGATCAAATTTTTAGCCTTAATAGGCTAACTATATTACTATAGTAGTGAAGATTTGTGCGTGTCATCCCCACCCTAGTCTTACCTTCACCTTGTAGGGTTTCTAGGTAACCAAAATCTCTTCTGTAGTGTGTTTACATTTTCATGATTGATGGATGTGATACATAGTTAGATCTATTTCAACATTTGAATTTTTAAGTTTTATTATGCATAATCTAGATATGAGATGGATAATGTGGTGAATGCAATCAAGTTATTTTGAAGGTTTAAAGTTTTAGTGATCCTAATTCACCCCCTCCCTCAGTATCTCAATTTCCCAAAAAACTTCCAACAATTAGTATCAAAGGAGAGTTCTTAGAAGGATTTCAAGCACTTGAGAGTTGAGATCTTGGAGATGGAGGCTTACAAATTGGGAAATATTATTGACAATCAAATGATTGACATCCAGATCATACTGCAACAACTTGAAGTAGAAAAAGAGGAACTAAGGAAATCCCTAAGGAAAAGCGAGGATGTGGTTATTCAACAAAATGACACACTTTATCAAGAAGTTGATACCCAAGGATTTCTTGACAATGGAAGTTCCAATGAAAGTGATGTAACTATTGCAGATCTATTGGAAAAGAATAATATTATAAATGAAGAAGTCAGAGGATTGAACACAGAACATGAAACCAATTAGTAAGGCTATGTGAAGTGACTAAACAAAAGAAGAAAGATGAAGAAGATAAAGTTGTGGCTAAAGAAGACAAAAGAAAAATGGCAATTAGACTTGAAGAAAAACCATATGATGCACAAAATCTTACAAACACTCAGCTAGACATGATGAATTAACTGATACTTGCAAATCAAGAACTAAACATGAAAGACATAGAGATAGAAAATTTGACATCACAAAATGACCAACTAAGGAATGAGCTAAGATTTGAGAAGGAACTTGTGGAAAGGATGAACAAGCCCAATGAAGCAATGAAATATTTTGAAGAACTGACGAGATCACCAAGATCACCCAGTGACACCTTTGGATTAGGGAATATTAAGCATCATTCATCCGTTGAAGAAGGAGAATCATCCAAGAGTGGAGAGAAAAGAAATGCAAAAGCTAAAAAGAAAACCTACATGCTATCATTGTGGAAAAATGGGACACAAATAAACATCTACAAAATCAAGATTGGTAAGAAAAACCCTAAACCTAAGTTTACTAGTAACTATTTTAATTGCAAGAAGCAAGGTCATCAAGAACATGAATATAGATCAAAGGTGCGCAATACACCTACTGCACCTAGATTTGAGGGATATTGCTACAATTGTCAAAAGTATGGACATAAAGCTCATGAATGAAAATTAAAGGAAAAATTTGACTGGACAACCAAAATCAAGACAATGCACCTAAGAAATTTAAGTCTTACAATTGGGATTATAATACAAGGCACAACTATCATTATTGTGGAGAGTATGGTCATATTACATAAAATTGCATGAGAACACATTTTAGAGGCAATTACAAGAAATGGTTGAATGGAAGCATAGTTTGTTTTAGTTGTCACAATACTGGACATGTTAGCAAAACCTACAGGATCCGAGCACCAACACCAAACAATGAACACATCAAGGGAAAAGGAAAAGTGGATGTAGAACAAATAAAGAAAGAGATGAATCAATCCTAGAAGAAAAAAGTAGAAGTTGGAAGAAGTGGAACAAATGAAGTTAAGATCAACCAATCCAATGGAGATGGTGATTACACCACCTCAAACTAATCAATAAAGGTATGTAAGGAACTGCATATTCAAATTACTTATGTTACATAAATTGTGCCTAAGTTCATATCTGCATAAGATAAGATGCATTAGAACAGATTTATGGAAAGAAAAATGTAATGGAATCATTTACACTATTGGGTGCCGAGCATCAGTAATACTATCTATATTGACTGAGCATTGCAATATGGACTGAGTACTCACAATGACCGAACTAATGTGTTGGCTAAGCTAGATGGTATTGACTGAGTTGTATAATAGAGATTGGGTTAAAAGTGTAACAAGGACTAAGACAACTGGATTCCACCTAACTAAGTACACAACATTTATGAGTAGCCCTAATTTTATGAATAAATTTAAATGGTAAAAATTTGAAACATTTCACACACCTTGCATTCAGATTTTAGAGTTTGAGCAATTTGAGAAAATTGTGAAGCAATTTCTAAGGCAATTGAAAGTGAATTTAAAGTTGAAGGAGTGATCAAGTGTTGATTATCATTTGTGCCGAGTTGTTCAAAAAGAAAAATTTAAAAGATCTAACACAAAAATGGCATATGGATCATCATCAACGATAAAGAATTAAGGAGAAGAGGTAGGCAATGTTCAAT
Source organism: Cupressus sempervirens (assembly GCA_028749045.1). Taxonomy (NCBI): domain Eukaryota; kingdom Viridiplantae; phylum Streptophyta; class Pinopsida; order Cupressales; family Cupressaceae; genus Cupressus; species Cupressus sempervirens. The sequence goes on along the minus strand of CM053787.1, from coordinate 545,058,213 downwards.
TGGTGTAGAGTGACACTTGTCCTGCAGCTAAATATCATGTTATTCCTGAGATTGCTACAAAAGGAGATTCAATGGGTGCATTATCATCGATACCACCTAGGGTCATTATGATTCATGATGTATGGAGCTATTTCATGTGTAAAATCAGTGAAATAGGAAACTATGAAATTTGTTTGGCATACCAGAAGTTGTGTGATGAAGGTATTGAAGGAGGAGTTCAAGATTGTAGAGAGGAAAGGGTTAACATGTGCCCTAATTTTTTCAAGAAATTTCAAAATTAAATGAATCAAGGTCATGCTGAGCCAAATTCACAACATGGAGTAATGGCTAGAGAATGGGTCGATCAAAATCACAAAGAAGATTAATCACACTGTTACAAGATATCCAACATTTGATAAGAACAAGACTATGCAATGCCAGAGCAAAGACGCAGTCAAGGCAAACACCATGGATGAGTATAATGGACATGGAATGTCAATTTCAAACATTAATGGTCCATTAATTGACTTTGTAGTGAGAGTGATTGCACACAAATTCTACCAGTCAAGCCGACTAAATAGTGTGCCATGTATGGCAATAGATCAGGCTTGGAATATTGTGATAAAAGACTATGAATATGATCTTGTCGAGCTCCAATGATTGCAACTGACAGAGAACCTCTTATCAATGAAAGACTAAGAATTCAATATGTAAGTTTGGATCATTGATAATGTGTATTTTCTTTTATGTACAAAGTTATTTTCCTACTATTGGCAATGTTGAATGGGAACAAAGAAAACCTACTACAAGGTAGATAAGTGAGTATGTTGTGAATTTGGGAGACATTTTTGAGAATGTGTTAGATGGATACATTGATGACTTTAAATAGAAAATGAGGAGAATAACAAGGATTCTTACATCCTTAGTTGACAAATACTATAACGATGTGTATTTTCTAGTAGATATTGATTACACATATGTTTAGGCCTAGCTTAGACCATTTAGATATGAAATTGATATTGATGATGTGAGTGTAGCAATTACTGCACTACTTACTAAAGAAATTGATATAAAATCTGAGCCCTTTGGCAAGTATGAAGAAGCAAAAGCAATAAAAACAATAGATATTAAGATTGCTTCTACTAACAAGAAAAGGAAGAAAGTGATTAAATACCTAGAAGGGAAGCTAGGCACATGGACTGAAGGTGAAGGATCATTGATGATCACACAAGATCTTGGAGAAGACTAAGACAGTGATAGTGATGCAAAGGAAGAGGAAGACAGTGTAGATAAACAAGGAAAATCCTTAGCACTTGTCTCTCAACCAACAAAGAAGGCCAAGACAATAAAAATCATTGAGCCTAAGGTAAAGAAAATTGTAAAGAAGGCAATATCTAAGCCCCTCTCTCCTCCTGTACCACTCAGATTGAGAACTAGGGTGGCAACAACAGCTAGTGTTGAGCCACCATTAAAAAAGGGTGTTGCAAGGATTATAAAACCAAGTGAAGGTTCTAGTGGTAAAAGTGCAAACAAGAGAAAATTTCCAGCCACCAAAGATCAACCAAGGAGAAGAAAACTAATATTACAAAATCATGATGAAGAAGAAGATGCAAAGAAAAATGAATCTGATGAAATAGGTCGTTGTCGAATCACTGATCATACAAAGCCTAAATCTATTGATGAGGTGTGTGATAACATTAGAAACTCTGTAGGCTTATCAGGCTTCAAATTCATAAAGTTTGGAACATTAAGTGTTGCTAACAAGTCAAGAGTAGAGGAAGCCATGTTAGACATGATTACTAAGTTTAAAACTACACCTTAAGAGATAGGTAATAATATTCCAAATGAATTGTATAGTAGAATTGATGCCAAATGGCAACATGCAACCAAGACTGAGAAGCAGATAAGAGAAGGAGTATTAGCTAATATCATGCTCGAGTTAACAACTAAACAAATAACAATTTTTTTGGAGAAGCATAGGAACAAATTCATTCCTAAATACAAAGCTTTCATGGTTATACAACATAAAATTGAAAATGTTTAAAACAAAGTGCATTACTGTGGAAGAACATTTTTGGATTAACTGTTGTGAAAATACTAACAAGGGGTAAAGGTAAGGGAGTTGATCAGAAAATTGAGCAAGATGTATATAATGATCTTGATACTCTAGAGAAGGCAATAAAACAAACGGTATAGGAGAGTGAAAAGGATAAAGTAACTATTGAAGATGTACATAGTGATGAAGAAGGCATAGGTGTGCCAAGCTTACAGGAACATGGTAATGTATCCCTTATTTGTTCCACCACTCCTGACATTCCTACGATACAAAAAATAAAGGTTGCCCTAAAATAGGAGACACGTGCTCCAGTTGTCAATCCTACTACTCAGAGTCAAACAGGTACCAAGGAGTTAGAAAAAGACAAAGAAGAAACTAAGGTTTTAGATGAGAAGACCAAGCAAGATAAAGAAACAAATGTGTATTAATCTACTACAGGTCAACAAGGACTACAAGTCTTAAGACCTTTAGATGAGGGAAACAAAGAGACAAAGCATAAAGGAAATGAAGAAGAAGAGGAAGGAAATGAGAGTGCAATCTCACAGACAAAGCTGAGTGTGCAAGCTCACACTCTACCCCCAACTACGTTAGATCCCACATCCGCACAATAGGTGCAAGTCCCTACAATACAAATCACATTGAGTGCTACTATTGTTGTTTTTGGTACTGATGCACTAGTTAGAATGAGTGGTGACACACCTTCACCCACTCTAGCCCTAGCTATGTTGAGCAGCAACACTCCTAAAAAGGGCAAAGGGAAGAAGAAGAAGTTAAGTTCTCTAGGTAAAGTTGTTACCTTGGATGAAGTTATTGAATTGCCTGATTGGGATTTGAAGAATCTCATGTTTGAAAAAACTATAATTTTGCAAGACATTTTGGCAAGAAAGAAATGACAAGAGGAAATGAGAAGAGAGCAACAACAAATACAAGTATGGCATGATATTAAAGACATATTTGTTGACGCATCTTATATTTTGAGCATTGATGAACATGCCCCTATCATCTCTCAGTTAATGCAAATTGTTGAGAAATTCAACATTAAGGATATAGAAGCAAATGAGAAATTAATGGCCCAGTAGGAGAAATCTTTTGAGAAAAAGTTACACTTGAGAAAGTTTCTACTGTGATTGCATTGAGAAAGGTTGAACTGTTGGCACTTGTACAAAATCTAGAGGAACTTGTGAAGAAAATACAAGATCTATACAATATTCTCTATGATGAGCCCATATTCACCAATGAATTCCAAGCTAGCATTAAGAAGATTAAGGCTAATTAAAAATCTTTAGGAAATTATATCTCTCAATTAGCTGGATCAAGCTCAATGCAGTACAATAGATTATTGTTTGCACAAGGGAGGTTAGTTGATCTACACACAATAGATAGTAGAATGAGGGCCAAGCTTATCTCCATACAATCCATGTTGATACCTCATTTTAAGGTCATGCAATGAGAGTTGGCTTCAACAAAGGACCTCATTCAAACAAATCAAAATCTTTCCACTCCTAATAGTTTAATTAACTTAGTTGCAAATTTGGAGATCAAGATACAAGTTTTGGAATCAGTAAGAACCACATGGGATCATGCTCTTGCCATGATTATTCAAACTCATAAACTATTCATTGACAAATATGGTTTGATTTCATCCTCCCAACCCCAACAATAGACATGAGTGACAAAATCAAGGGGGATAAGACATAAGAGATACAAAAGAGATTGATTAAAAATGATCAAATCAGAGATGCAGAGCTCAGATAGGCAACAAAAGCCAACACAATGGAATGACAAAGCTACATTAGCTATCTTGAGTCATCCAATGTATTGTATCTTTGAGTATGTTGTACAAATTTTGAATTCCTATATGGACCGAGTCATAGGCATAGGGGGAGTACTATCATTTTTGAACTATATTGTAATGATGTAATCATGACAAAGTGTTTTTGCCACTAATGTCAAAGGGGGATATTGTTAATCTCTCTAGTTTTGTTGTTTATTAGTGTCAAATACTTAGTAATATATAAGGCAAAGTTGTTTAGTCATCACTGCGACTGAGTTACTCTATACAGGTTGAGTCGTGTATTTGTAAAGACTTGTAAATAATCTTGTTTATGCCAAGCTCTACAAGAGCCAAGCAAGCCTTTGGTTGTCGAGTATTTCTATGCAAGCCAAGTTCAATAAATGTCGAGCAAACATAGTATATGGATGTCGAGTCATAAAGGAGCCAAGTTAGTTGAGGCAGAGTATCACTAGGAAGAACAATTACGACTAAGCATTAGACACAATATGTGTCAAGCAATACAATGTGAACCAAAATGTTTGTAATGGCACAAACTTTGAGGTAAACCATTTTGAGCCGACATATAAACAACATTTAATGCTCGTAGAGTTTGTTACATGTTTTGGCATGGATCATCAATCCCTACGAAGGTGGGACAACTAATCAGATAAAGAGGCTAAAAAGGAAAAATCTAGATCGTTGATCTAATTCTAGAAGACTCTACAAATGTCTTTATAAGGGCGAATCCAAACCCTATTTTATGTGTCTACATGTGAAGAGAATAGAAGCAAAGTATAGTGAATCTATATGTGAAGGAGTTAGAATGCAAGAGAAATTGTGTGGTATTAGAGTGTAGCGACCTAGTGAAGTAGTGAAGATAAGAGTAAAGATATATCAGATAGAAGATCAAATCAGACAAAGGAATGAGGAGATCTACAATTGGCATTATAAGTGTAGACCAAAGGATCATGTACTAAATCAGTTTGGCAAGTGGGTCAAGGTAAATCTCTTAACAAAGTGGTCTTCATAGACCTATGTAAATCTCTTAAGAGAGTGCTTACTTCATTGTGTTTTTTAAATCCTTTAAACAAGGTAGACCTAACAATCTTTGTAAAGCTCTTAACAAGGCACACCCCTCATAGGGTAGATCATTAGAAGTGATCAAATTTGTAGCCCTTACAGGCTAACTTTGTTATTGCAATAGTGAAGATTTGTGGGTGTCATCCCCAACCCAATTTTATCTTCACCTTGTAGGGTTTCTGGGTAACCAAAATCTCTTGTGTTATGTGTTTACATTTTCATGATTGATGTATGTGATACATAGTTAGATCTATTTAGCATTTGAAGTTTTAAGTTATGTTATGCATAATCTAGATATGAGATGGATAATGTGGCGAATGCAGTCAAGTTATTTTGAAGGTTTAAAGTTTTAGTAATCTTGATTCACCCCCTCCTCTCAATATCTCAATTTCCCAATAAACTTCCAATAGCAAGTACATCAATAAATTCCACATTAAGGGGAGATAATTATCTAAAAAATGATGAACAACTCGAAAAAACATATACTCATTGTAGAGGATAATTCATTGTGCATCCAACAAACATATGGAGGACTTGTTAATACAGGTTTTGGTGAGATCATTGAGATTATTTATGGACCAGGTTAGAAACCACTAGATGCCTCCATATATGTTGCGGTACATTTTCACAAGTATGGTGGGCCACCATAGAACTAAGAAGATCTAAAAAGTATACTGATATTACCTATAATGTTGGGTAGCCAAATACAACTCCCACTCACCACATCATAGGCTATTGCTACACACAAATCTCAAAGACTTGTGCTAAAGAATACAACAATCGATATTGGTGCAATTGAGGAACAAAAAGTTAACATTAACAACTACATCTAGAATGAAATCATTAGATGGTCTTCATATTCAACCCTCTTTTACCTTCGACATGTACTTCAAAATGCAAAATAACTTGTATACAATTATATAGATAACGAAGGACTGTTACCTAAATTAAATGACACAAAAAATAAAATGCAATCATTTTGCCTATCTAGAACAATTAAAATAGAATTAAACTACACAAAGATAATATTAAAAATACATAAGACTACAATGTAACCCTTGCTACCCCTTGAAGATGCAAGTGATAGTTGTATACATTTGACTTTATCCCAACCATATTTATGTATATTTCCACACATTCTTGATCTAATGAGGAACAAAACTTGGTAAAGCTTTTGTAAATGGGTTGCAAGCATAGTGGGTTTAACCATGGAGGAAACTCTGTAGTCAAGTCCACTTGAGTTGGAGTAGTACTAGGATGGGTGACCTCCTAGGAAGCCCCAATGGTTCACCTCTATGAACATCACCTAGATTCAATGAGTGCTAAGTGTTCCATTTATTGTCATGAGAGATAGACTTGTGTAAAACTTTTTAGTTAAGTGCACTTGAGCTAGAGTAGTACTAGGATGGGTGACCTAGGAAGTCTCAATGCTTCACCTCTATGAGGATCACCTATATTCAATGAGTGCTAAGTGTTCCATTTATTGTCATGAGAGATATACTCGTGTGAATCACTACTCATGAAACAAGAGTCAATAAGTTTGACTCAAAAAACTACACAATTAAATCTTGATAACATATCACTATAAATTTGTATTCATCTTGCATCAATCTTAAAGTGCTTGATTTCCAAGATTTAGGTTTTGAATTTGCACACTTCATTACCATGTCTTTGATAGTTAAAAACATTTCTTTCAACAACTAAACACATTATTATATCAAACAACTACAAAGGTTTTTAAAAAAATTACTATTTCAATTTGATTCCATTAAAGAAGCCCACTTAGGGCTCGTTTGGCCACGGGAATAGAAATATATATTCTGGATTTGTTATTGTGGAATAACCAACGAGAATACATATTCGTATTCTATGTTTGGTGAGACAAAATTGAAATTAGAATTAGAATAGCATATGAAGACCAACAAAGTAGAGGTATGGCAGATGAGGGCCTGAATATGATGGAGAGGAGATACAAAGGGTTTATTTTGGGTTCAGCGTGCTCACATTGTGATCCTTAGTTGCAACCTTCAACTGGGGTCACAACCTTCATTTAAATTATTTCCATGTGGATGCATGCTCCAACCAGATGTTATAGCACAAGGAGTGAGCATATATTGGGAGCAAGGTCCCCTGTAGTAGTAACTCAAGTAAGTCGTCGATTAGTGAATTTCAACATAATTTCTGGGACATCAATGGCTTGCCCACATGTAGTCATCGTAGTTGCTTTAGTTAAAACACCACATCCCACATGGAGCCTTGTTGTAATCAAATCCACCACTATGACAACAGGCTATTCCTCGTGAACATCTGAAACCTAAAACCAAAGTTGAATCTTTAGCATTTCTTCCTAGCATTAACATTTCAATGTCGAGCAACATTTATAGTGGACACCACCAATGCAAAGATAGGAAGAAGTCCTCACGCAAGGAGATCCAAGGGCTATTCGACTATGGATCAAGACATATAAATCCCAAATCAACTTTAGGATCTCTTAATCTGGTTTATGATTATGACGTAGATGACATGATCAATGATGTGTGCAACATTAGTGGAGGCACTCCAGCCCAACCCAACTTAAAAATCTCACTAGTGGTTTGAAGTTTGAACACAACACCTACTTACAATTAAACTATTCATGGCAAAACTTCAAATCTCACTAGTGGTTTGAAGTTTGAACACAACACCTACTTACAATTAAACTATTCATGGCAAGGCTCTCAATGGCAACAAATGCCATTTTCCTAATTTCTATGACTCTATGGTTCTTGGTGATTGTGCTCATGGGCATGGACTTGAAATTTTCATCAAATATGTATTCCAATAAAACCTTAGGTGGAAAGGCAAATGCTCATTTTGGGCCAAAATGGGAATAAGTACTTCTATTCTCAATTTCAATTTGGTGCATCCAGATAGAGGATTCATTATTTTAAGCATTTACAAATGCCTATTCCAGTTTAATTCCTGTTGCCAAACGAGCCCCTAGGCGGGGTCCCATGGAAGGGAGCTTCCTATGAAATAGAGCGGGAGCCACTTTCTATTTTAAAAGAAATACTTAAGAGGTAGCAGTCCCATGACATATGTTTTATATTTAAGTTGCTTTGAAATTTAAGGAAAATAAATTAAGAATAAGTTAAAAAATATTTTTTCTCTAAAACTATTTGTTAACTAAAAGTATAAAATTCAAATGTTTGACAAGTGGCAAAAGCATTCCTAAGCTGGTGGGGCTGTTTCCAAGATCACCCCTTTTCCACCTGTGTCCAAAAACTTAAGGGCTTCTATAATTTAGGAAAAGATTTTGAATAATCCTGTAGTAAAATAAAAACAATTCTCATCAGACCACCCCTTCCTCAAAAATAGAACTTAAGCCTCCTGACCACCGCTTACTGAAAAATAGAACTTAAGCCCCCTCATAAGAAGGAGAATGTAATACTGTAAGCTAATCCCATGTTGTTCATACCCAACCCCATGTCCCAGTCTATGTTGATATTGAGACGGTGAGGGGCCATGGTGGTGTCAATGTTTAAGATATTGGTGAAGAATCGATTAGCTTCCATATTCTGACAGTGAATTGAGATTTAATTGCATCTGTATTTCTCTGCTTTAGTAAATATGTCCATTTATCATTTCCCAACTCATAAATCTAAATTACTTGTGTAGCTATCGTTTACATTTCTCAATTAACAAAGATTTCCGTAAAACCCCAGTCCCTGTAACCAGTAATTATAAATGACATCTAAACCCAATTTGATGTCTGTTACAACACTCTTTCAACATCGAGCTTCAAGCTGCAAGTACTCTGGTTATGTACCACATGCATACAGAAACTTTCTTCTCCCGGTAGCCAGCACAAGAAAAATTCAAACTCTGGCTGTTAGTGCACCATGTATGTGTGAACTGTGCAGAGTTGTAAATATCCATTGAACCATAGCATATCCATTGAATCGTAGCTTCCACCACTAGTGGAACGCTATAAGAATAAGTTAAATACAACATCGAATATCTATAGCAGTGAATGGTAATCCAAATTTAGTTAAGTATCCTCTGCTCAGATATCAAAGTATATAAGAAAGAAACAGACCATAAACTTCCATTCAAAAAACAATTTCCAAAAACTGCACAATAAATTGACAATATATATATATAAATGTGGTATTACATTATTACATTTAGGAGCCTCGCAGGGCAAAAGAATGATATAGGAGCAGCAATGCTGTTACAAGATATACATATGAATTCTACTAACATGAAGACTATAGACTGAAGACCATTGAACTATTAAAAAATGAACCTAGAACTTATCTTCATTGCAGCTCATCATCCTACTAATACTACAAAGAATGAAAGAATATTAAAAAAATTTGGGGACAGGAGGGAAAAGAATGAAAGAATAAGAAAAAACTTGTGGCAGAAGGTTTATAAATGGACCTCGGCCACAGCTCCTCTTCCTCTTGCAGGACAACAGCCTGCTTGACGCTACTCCCATTGTATAATGCAAGATAGGAACTAGAGCTTCAATGTAAGCTCCTCACAATAAACAACATCCTGCAGAGATAGACCAATAAAAGCAGCATACAGTAAAGCTGTAGCTACAAGTGAGATCCCCTCAAAAGAATGAAATAATATGTGTCTACAAAGAATTTCTAAGTAATGCAAAAAAGAACAAATAAAGCCAATCATGTAGGAGATGAGGTGCTGGCGCCATCACTGCCCCGAGGTTCCCATGCTGAAGCTGTGAAAAGGGGCTGGTCCAACCAACCAAGTGTAAGTCCTCCATCTTGTTGCTTCAATCTGTAACTCTTGCAGGAGAACATCTCCAACAGCATTCTGGCTTGAATAACTTCTCTATCTCTGAGAGGAACCTGTGTGAATCCTCCTTCCTCCATCATGTGCTTCCAAACCTCAAAATTTTCATGCCTTTCAGTCCTCTCTGGCCCTTCGCAAGCTATGATATTCCTGATCTCTCTTGCATAAAACTGCTCCACCTTGACCCTAGCAGGACTCTCTGGCGGAAGATTGGCATCAATTGAATCAAATAAAGCTGAGTAATACTGCAGTGAGTTCAAGAAACGGCTTTCAAACGTGGCATCATTATGATTTGCCTCTTGCTCAACCATTGCAACAACAGCCGGTTTTGTACTCTGAATAAGTCCAAGCAAATCTCTTAAGGCAGACCCATTATCATATAATGTTTTATGCAGCTGCAACAAGCAATTTACTGCGACGGTCTCCCTCTCCTTCACATGTAACATCCAAAGTCTCACATCTTCCAATTTATCAACAACTGCGTGAAATTCAAAAGGAAGATTTAAGGCTTCTGCAAAGCCTGCAAGCCTGTCCCCTGTATCCTGGAGGTCCTCCTTGGACTCTCCAATCCCAGTTATTCTCACATGGATTGGAGGCTTAGGCCTTGATGCCAAGCTCTGAAAAAGTGCCGGCCACTGGAGACCCTGCTTTATATCAAAATCTATGATGTGAACTCTGTCTTTGTCCTCAAATGCCTTCAAAATGATCTCATTTGCTGTGTAATGGAAAAATTTAGGAATTGGGCTAATATGATTGATCAGCTGGAAGCCTGTCATCAGATCATCATCACTTAAATCAAGATCCACGGCAATGGGATGGAAGACATGAGGCCAAAGCTTCGTTGATCGGAGAATTAGACCTTCTGTGAAATAAGCTGCAACTCTATGCATGGGACTGCCTTCTGGAGAAGCAAGCTCTCCCAATCGGGAGATGAAATGGGTAACCAAATGCAAGCTCTTAGTAGAAACTGCCTCTGCACAAGCAATCAATAAATTGACAAGTTCCAACCCTTGTTCCATTTGTGTTTGTTCTTCTGTGCCAATTGCGCCGCTACCTGAATAAAGCGGCATAATGTTTGGAAATTCAGAGTGAGGAGCACCTTCATGGCCGCTATCATTTGCAGAAGAGTTTCCATCATCATTCCTATGAGTATTTGGAGGCACTGAGCACGAACTTGAATTGGTTTTGTTGGGATCACCGTTGGTGGCATCTACTTGACCCTTCCCTGCAAAGTCTGATATGATAGATTCAACCCAAGCATTGCTCGAGAATGGGAATGGAGACGGAATAGATGTCCTTGGAAGTGCTTCAGGTTGATGCAAATTGGTCAATCCGCTGTTGGACTTTTGGATATCTTGCAAATCCGCTATGGTGAATCCCTGATCATAGTCCGCTGTATCTGTCAACAATTGCTGCAGAGGCTGACTGCAAGCGGGAGAAAATGAGCGGGGTTTCAGTCCAGGACTGATGACAAGATCTAGAACTGAACGAGGCTCATAAGTATTGTTGCCCTTTTGATCTGGAGAGTTGAACAAAGCTGCAGGCAAGCCCGAAGAGCCTCTAATTTCACTCACACTCTCAATCTTGTCACAATTTTCACCAAACCAATGGGTACCCAACTGATTAACGCAGAATTTCGCATTCAAGTCTTCAGATGGGCTGCCCCTTAGCCTCTTCGCTCGATCTTCAGAGCAGTCCTCTGCCGTGCTGTGCTCAGAAAACCTCTTCAAATTCTCCCTCCGCTTGCTGCTCTCCCACAATGTCTCTGCATTCTTAGCCATCAATGCTCCTGTCTGTCGTTCCATGACCCTAGCTTGTGGTCTCTCCATCCAACATGCTGTTTGAGACATCTTGCCAGAGGAGGACCCTTTATCCACCACACCATGGCTCCTTCTTTGGGAAAAAGGAGCTGTTTCTTCCATGGATAACTTCTCCCTTTGCACGACCGCATCACTCACTTGGCTCCTCTGACCACCTTCTCTACTGGAAGCAGCTCTCTCTTCATTTCTGGAATAACTACTACTGCAAGGTAGCTCAGTAACTCCCTTCTGTGAGCTTATATTATGCTGGGATGTGGGGCTTGCAACTTGCTGTGGAGGGAAGAATTTCTCTTGGAGGGGAAAGTGGCAGGACTGGATTTGCTGGGAATGGAGACCAGGTGCTGACCGCTGCTGCCCCTGAAACTGACATGAAGCAGCACCAGATGCAGTAGCAGCTCCTCTCAGTCTGTGTCTAGGGGACACCAATGCAGTGCATCCTGCCAACATTTTATCTTCTTTATTTTTTTCCTCCTCCCTTATCAGCTTCAAATTTTGAGTTAGGGCTCACTTGCTTCCCTTCTAAGCTTATAATATAAAAGATTTGCAGGCCTCAAACAAATCCTTCAGGTGCAATCTATGCAGCTTAGGGGTCCCAGTATAAACGCCAGGAGTGGCCAGTGCAGCACGAAAAAAGGGGCTCCCACTTCTCAAGCAAAATCTATTTTCGATCTCACACAAATTCTCCTACAGAACAATCTATGGCAGTTTTAAGAGCTAACCCACAAGTTTAGGCTTTTGACTATGTTTTCAGCAATGAAGAACTCTCTCTCTGGACAACTCCCACAATTAAATAGAACTCCCAGCAACCCCAGTGATAACAATTAACAAAACTTAGGCCAGTAATGGATATTAGGGAGCTCTAGTGAGTCAGTGAAAAGCAGGGTTTGTAGCAATTGGCACAGTTGGGCAGTGAAAACTAAGAGAACCAGCGAATGGAGATAGGAATTTGGGATCAACTAGCTACTTAAGCAGAGGAGAGCAAGAGAGTATCGTATACATTACCTGTCAAGGGGAAGTGCATTCACATGTTCTGAAAGAGCACCTGATTGCAGCAGCAGAAGCAGAAGTAGAATCCTCCATGGTAGGCGCTGGAGATTGTCAAGCCAAAGTTAGGCACAAATGAATTGAACCTTATCCTACTTTGAGCATTGTTCATGAGCAAAAGTCCTGCAACAACATTTCCACATCTTTCAGAATTACCCATATCCCAAACACCACCAATTTCCCACGTCATCCTCTTCTTAGTGCTCGCTCAATACTGAATCACCTGTTTTTCAGCTGCCATTTGATCTTGTTTTCTGTCCAATCCAATCTGGGATTGTAATATCTCAGAAGCTATTGAGCTCTTCTCACCTCGGATGCTTTCAAATGAGAAGAAGAAGAAGGTGGAAGAAGAGCATGAGGCTACAAGGCCTGAGCACTTGTAGGGAACAGAGCAGTCACACTGCAATGTAATTGGCACAGTAGCCATCGGATCAAAGATCCAACGGTATCAATGTTACCGTTGCAAGTGACCGTTGTGGGGGTGATTATTATTATTATTACTATATTTTATTTATTGATATTATTATTAACTGTAAGGCGTAAGGAGAACCCGTTCGGCAATGCATTTTGCATTTTTACCGTTGGACGGAAAGACGTTTTAGCAAGTTGGCATTTTTCGACGCCCACTGTCTCTGCTTTTTCTTCCCCTGAAATACACACGTGTCGGAATATTTGACTTTATCGAAACCATGCTCGCTAAGTAGATGTAATATTTTGATCCGTTGGATGAGAGTAACATGTTTTTTCGACCCGTTTCCCAAGGGTGACCTTCTCAAGGTTGGATATCTAAATTCTCTAGAAAAATTATGTTTTTTGGAAGGATATCTGGGGAACATATTTCTTGGTTGGAATCGGTTGTCACAATTTCCTTTCTAGTATCTCCAAAGCCACAGGACCTCACGAGTGCTCCAACTTCTGAAATTTTGTCTTCTAAATAGCAGCTAAAGACAACAGTTTTATAGAGGGAAAGGGTAGAATAAGGTGTCTTAACTAATTTCGCATATACGGCTGCTAAATGACACATTGAGTTTTAACATTTCTTCCCTTAGGGCCCGTTTGGTTGCAAGCGTAGGAATTGAGAATTAGAATAGAAAATTTGAATGAGAATGGAAAATGAAGAATAGGAATGGAAAAATGCAATCCAATCTTGTTTATCCCCTATTTGGTTATGCAAGCTTAAATTGGAATAGGGTTAACTTGCAATCAGCGCCATTTGAAAATATTTCTGAAGATGCAATCGGCGCCATTGGAAAATCGCTGAAATATTTGAAAATATTGAAAACAAAGTTCCAGCGCTCACCCCAGGTCAAAGCGGATTTGAAAATTTAATCAAATTTGAAAAAGTTAAAATGAATGCAAGAATAGCAATTCCAATTACAGGGATTTTTGGGAATGGACAAAAGCTCATTTTGGGGCTAAAATGAGAATACGTATTCCTATTCCCTATTCCTATTCCACGCACCAAACAAAGAATACAAATCATATTCTAATTTCCTATTCCTATTCCAGTTGTATTCCAGCAACCAAACGGGCCCTTACATATGTGATATAAGGGTCCGTTTGGTTACAGGAATAGGAATAGAAAAGTTGGAATACGTATTCTATTTTATGTTTGGTTCGTCACTTGGAATAGGGAATAGGACTACGTATTCTCATTTTGCCTCTAAAATGAGCTTATACCCATTCCAAAAAATTACTGTTATTGGAATAGCCATTCCTATTCCCAATATTACATGCCTATTCCCAATATTACATGCCTATTCCCCATTCCTATGCCCGCGGCCAGGGCCCATTTGGTGAGCGGAATAGGCATACGTATTCTGGAATACGTATTCCGGAATACATATTCTGGAATAGAACGTATTCCTGTTCTCCGTTTGGTTTAGCGAATATTTGATGGGAATTCGTGGACCCGAAAATTTATGTTTTCTAAAAAAAAAAATGGAATAGGAATACGTATTCCAATACCACCTATTTTGGTGGAATTGCAAAACCCCATTTTTGGGCCAAAAATGGAATACGTATTCCATTTTTGCTTCGTATTCCAATCCCGTTTTGGTGCATCCAAACAAGGAATTCACAATTTTTGGAATACATATTCTAGAATACGTATTCCTATTCCGCTCACCAAACGGGCCCTAAGAGTTTATAGGTAGCACATCAACTTAGGTTATTATGATGAACATAACAAAGTTCATCATTATGTTCAAAAGGGTGAGTGTTAATTTTATAAAAGGTTGAGAGTCATACATATTTTATATTAATCTATTAAAAAAATTATTTGACTTCTGTATAATCTAACTAATTTAATATTTATTTATACAAACCAAGTAATCATATGCTATGGTATCAATAAAATTGCACAATTCCTCTAAATGTTAATTTTTTTCGTAACTACTAGAATACAAGTGGGCAACTATTCGCCTACTAAATGATTTTTTAGCGAGCTTTAAATCAACATGTTCCAACAAATGGTTATTCAAACATTGACAACATAACACCCACCCTTCTACTACCATTTTAGATTTGATGCCAAAAGTTTCTAGACTACTTTTTGTGTGCATATAAGATCGTTAATTGATTATGATGTTGTCTTGAGGTTATGTCAATATCTGTTGATGATGCAGTACTTTGATACTTAGATTATTTGATATATATCATGATTCTAGTGAGATGATAGTGATTAATTACATACGATGATGTTATGTATAAAATTATGCTCACCAACCCCATACTTGCATGTGTACATTTGCCGTGTGCGTTCTATATTTTTATTTGATGTGCTTGGTATGGTTTAGGGGCGAAGTCATAGTCACTTGTTTGCGAGATCTACACAATGTGTCAATTTCAACCATTATGTTGCATGAGCATCTTGGATTCTTGCCAATTTGGCATCAATAAAAAATAAAATTATTTCAATTTAATTGTAGTTATGTTTTTGTTAGTCAATTTTTGTGTTTTGTGTTGCAATCCTTTCATTCGCTCCTTATCTCATGCAATCTAGATAGCTTGTTCTCACCACTATGTGGAATCTACATCTGGGTTTACAACGTGATCCATTATGTCTTGCTGGAGGTATTATTATTTTGGTTCAAACATATAGCTATTTTTATGTACTTGTGGTCAAATTGGAGTTATTGATCTAGCGATGATATTTTAGGATCTATTATGCTAAATGTCGCCTTTTTTATGATATTATGTTTGTGTTGACCTCCTCATGTGTTCACATTTCATTCCATATCATTTTGGGGGTGTTCTTATGGATTTGAGTCCTGACCTATTTGTTGTAACATATTTTCTTCATTCTTGGATAATGAGATCTCCTTGACCAACTCATGGCTTGCGATCTTGTATATATTATAGTAGATGTTTCTTAGTTGGTAAGCACTCAATAGTTAGGGTTTGATAGATTCACATCTAATGTGCATTTGAATTTCTATATGTAATCAAACATGTATGCCTTGGAATGTAAAGTGGTATGTTGGTGGGCAAGTATGATGTAAATCTTGATTACCTAATAATATGAAGGTCTAAATAGACATGTTTATTGTTCAGTATTAAGTAATTGAAGATCTTGATGCTAATTTCATTGTGTGGATTCTAGTTGCATTGTTTGGACCATCTCCATTAAGGATACTCCTTACTCCTATCATGACTGCATCAAGTGGTATCAAAGCTCAAGATTCATTCATTTGATTGTAGATTCATGTTCCTAAACTTTGCTAAGGGGTATATTTGGTGTTTGTGGGGTGGAAAAACTAGGGATTTAATTTGTACCAACAAAGGGTTTATCAATAAGCAAACCATTTGGATCAATAAGGGTTTATGATAAATGGTTTGCTTATGGATTAAGGCCTAGAGTTGTTATTTGATCCATCTCTAGAGAGACCATTTCATCAATCTTGTGTTTGTTTGAATGCACTTTTGCTACTTTTAGCCCTACCCAGTCTTTGGTTGAGTAGTAAGAAACCCAAGATAAATACTGTAACCTGTTGGCTAGGAAGTGGACAAAAATAAATTATAAAGGCAGTTCAAGACTCCCCAAAATAATCACCAAAGACCATATGAAACCTCATATCCATGACCTCATGGTCTTACTACACAGGGTCAAGGGTTCTTTGGATGTCTTTCTCTTTGAAGAGTGGATGTACCATTATGTAGAAATCATTATAAAGGGATAACAACTGTTGGATTGGGCAGAATTAATAGCTAGCTCAATGAGAAATCAGCTAAAACATGCTAAGGTATCTAGAGAAGATTTCTACATGTCTTCCTACCTAACCTACTACATTACTTGTGTCAGCAATATTACTTCCTTCACCCATGAAACTTGGACTGAAGATTTAATTGTCTACCAATATTGTCCTTTACTCCAAAGGAATAGAGTATTAGAGGATTTTAGGAAAACACATGATGTGCTGATAGAAAGTGTGCACTTGAACCTCAAAAAGGCACCCATGCCTAGATTATCCCTAGAGGCCCAAAAGCTAATTCAGATTTATGGGAGCTATTTTATCCAATTTCCTAAGTTAACATACTTGAGAATAGGGGGATTTGAGGAAGAACCAATAAAACTGCCTTGTTATGCTGTAGACTATTTCGCCATAGCTAAAATTTGTAGACAGTTGTTTTCAATACTTAAAGATAATCTGCCCCAAGAAAATTGAGAGTCTATTTTCCCTATCAAGCTTGGTCAGTTGAGTTGCAACAACATGGTTAATGCCTCTATTGTTGGGAGCAACTTGCTCAGTTTTAATCTTGGATCTTGCGATGGAAGGAGAAATTTTGACAACAAAGGTTTTGCAGCTAAAGTACTTGATTTTAAAGGTCAATCACCCATGGTTCCACATCTAGAAGATTTATGGAAAGACTGTAATGATGAAGAAGAAGTGATAAAGAAAGACCATTGAAGACTAACAATTTCACAAATAAGTTCTCTCAAATTGAAGTTTAGTTGGAAGGAGTAGTTGAGGAAGGTTTAGATATTATTGAATCAAGATGGGATGAAGCGAGCAAGCTAAAACAATTGGAGGTAGATTGGCACCAAGGGGAAGATGATAATATAAATTTGAGGAGTAGATCTATCCTTACTCACATGAATAATTGGTTAAGAAGGAGAAACATGAAGGCTACTAATGAAAAATAAACTAGAAAATCTCCAAAGAATGTTTCTTTCTCTGAAACATTGACCTCTGACACACCAATTTTGTGTCATGTTGCAAGCAGCACTTTGGCTCCCAATAAGCATAAAAGAACCCCATCTCCTAAGAAAAGCACGACCCCTAGAACCAGGTCAAAGACTAAATCCAAAGCACTCATGTAGAAAGAGATTCAAAAAGAGAAAATGATGTCTCAAGGACAAGGTTTGGGAGAAGAACTCAACTTTTTAGACACTGATGATGGTGATGTACAGTTGGTAGAAGCTCCTTAGTTGGATCAACCTAAGTTCATGACTCCCCCCAAAGGAAGTTAGGGGATGACCATTACTCCTACTAAACCATCATGACTATCTAGTTGTGTCAGTAAGAAGTGAACCCTATAGCCTGTGTCTACACCTATCAAGGATATTGTCACCAAGTATGCAGCTCATGGTTCTAAAAGTAAAAAGATGAAGAGTGATGTGCTACTAAACAAAGATCCACTAATCAAAGGAGTAATGGTAGAAGTGGCCATATAAAAAAAGAAAGAGGAATTTGGAGAAATTGATTCTAAGGGTTTTAAGGTCACCACTATGGAATTAGGGGCTATTACCAGAGACATTGGTAATCATTTCTTCAAATTATCTACTAACCATATGCTAACTCAATTAGAAAGGGATTGAAAGAAGAAAAAATAATTGAAAGCATTGGTAATCACCATGGTGGCTTATATAGATTCATTGATGAACTTAGGAACCCTTCTATTGGTTTAAACCCCACAATCTTTCGACATTAATTCCTCAAACAACCAAAAATTGGTTAAGCAAATGCAAAGGGTTAAACTATTCTCAGATGTAGTATAGGAATGGGTGACATCCATAATGAAGGAAGGAAGTAAATTCATTTTAGATTTTACTACCGCATTTTCTAAAGGAGAAGTACTGTTGGGAAAAATTCAAAGCCTCGTGCCAGTTTGGGAAGTCAACCATAATCATTACCAAGCCATTGTATTCTAGGTTCATGAAGTTGAGAGATACGGGGTATTGGAGTTTTTGAATGAAAATCCCATAAAGATCATGGATTCATGCATGCTTTTTATTCTTAAGAGAAATATGGGATGGAAGGAGTCAATTTATAAAGGAGCCATTGAAGAAATGCAATTAGTAGAAGCCAAAATCACAGGAATGCACAAAGAACTCCTAAAGGACATGCAGGTTGTTAATCCTACCATAATCTTGCAATTTAAAGATTGTAATATAGACTTTGAGGTGTTGTTCAAGAACTTCAATAACACTATGTCATAAATAAAAGAAAATCACATGCCTACCCTTAGTGACTTGCCTACCCTGGCAAACATTGAATCAATGTTATACCTAAACAAGAATCTCATGCCAAGAAAAAGCTGAAGAATCAAGGAACTAAAATGGAAAAAGGATGCTTGTAGATCAAAGTTGCTTAGACTAAAAAATCCTCACTCCCGTGCAATGTAGGAGTTCAAAAACACCTTAAGGAGCTGGAAACTAGTGAAGTAGACTATGGTGGATGGAGGGAATACCGGCGACAATATTTAGTTAGGAGTAGTTATTTTTTATTTTATTTTCCAAGCTATTTTTAATATTGTTTCTCATTTTCACAACTATTTCTAACCGAAAGGCTAGGCTTTAATGGAGGCCTTTTAAGATTTGTAATGAAATATAAGTGTTGGAGCATTTAGCTAGCTAGGGTTAGATTTTAAGTAGCCAAAAAAATTCTCTAATAAAGTTAGTACTATTTTAAGTTAGTTATCTAGAAATAGTGATAGATAGATAGCCATATGTTTGGAAATACTTTCTTAAATGACTTGGTGATAAAGAAGTCTTTTTGAATATATATCTATCACATGTTGTTGTGCTATTAAACTTAGCATTTAAAGTGGTTCAATCATAGTTACTTTGTGAGTTGTGGTGATTGGTTTTGTATAACATCTATTATTGTTTCTTGTTGTTGATTCTCATTTATTTTCTTTTAATTTCAGTTTGAATTTGTGGTAAAGTTCCATTTCTTAGTTTAATTCTGCTAGCTTGTGAAAATACTATGAGATTTTCATCCATTAAATCTTCAAGTATGCAAGTTGTTACCTCAGTACCTAAGAGTACCCGAGTGTTCCTTATGTAGTTTCTGGAAAAAGTGTGCCTTTAGTTAATTTCAATCTTTTGAATTCATTGATGAATTTTCTGCAAAGGGAGTTGTACCTATAAAATTCAAAGGGAAACAAATAACTCAACATTTACCCAACTGTTATGAACTTTATTAGATTTTCTATACCTTGGGCATAGATTGAATTGTTGTTTTAGTAGGAAAAGACAATCTGTTCACTAAAAGATTTTTGGCAACTCTACTAGAGAGAGTCCCTAGAGATAGAAGACTAAGCCCTTTGAAGTAGTAATGAATTACAATGGTCCTACCACACAATGATATTTTTCTTATTTTGCAACCTAATCTCATATTTGAAGACACATGGGAAGATATAATGTCTGATTTAACCTTTGTTGCCTAGACATTATGCCAGAATAACCAACAATTTCAACAAACATTAAACGTGCTTGAAAGAGAAGAAGAGCGTGCTGAACTTTTGAGAGGTGTGCCAGAAGTTCAAGAAGAAGTGATGGTAAATTGACTTGCCAAAGCCCCTTCAAGACCTTAAAAAAGAAATAGATGTGGCTGAAAGAAGGTATACAAGAGGAGAAAGAGAAAGGGGCATTGTAGATGAGAATTTTGAACCTTTAAAGAACTTGAGTTTTCTGCCCTATTTTAATGACCCAAAGAAGAAGAAAAATAAATCCTATAGTAGACCTAGTTCTCCCCCCAAACCTTCCCCTCTCTCACCTTTAGTACAATCTTTACTTCCATTGAAAGCTCTAGTCCCTTCTCATTTGAACATTTGGCCTTTGCAATTTGTACTATTGAACATGGTTGCCAACTAACCACGGGGGTAGAATATAGGCCCATTGAATCTTGGGGTTAATCTTGCCACTTTTCCCAAGGGTGCAACCAAAATTTTTCCCAAGTTTAGTGGAGATGGAAAAATTTCTATAGAAGACCACTTGAATGCCTTTCATACAACTTGCAAAGTTATAAGTGTTCCTACCCAGGAAATCGTTGTCAAGTTGTTTGTTTGAATGCTAATAGATGTTGTCATTGATTGGTTCAACCATCTACCCCAAAATTCTATAACTAGTTGGGATGACATGAAAATAGCATTTGAAACTAGATTCAAAACCCCTTATAATGAGTGTTCCTTGTTACTCTAGCTAAGTCAATTGAAGAAGGAAATGCACGAACCCATGAGGGAATTCTAGCAAAATTCAATAGATTGATCTAGAGAATCCCAACTGCCTCTAGACCTAACAGAGAAAATCAAGAATATTCTTTGTTAATATAGTTCCTCCAGATGTGAGTTTTTATCTCATTAAAGATGTAGTTTCTAACTTAGTTGCTACTCAAAGATTGGCTATCCAATTAGAAGATGCATTTATTATAGTTGGTAAATGGAGAAGGGATGTTCAATCCTCTGGTCCTACTTCTACCTCTACCCCCTTAGACCCTTTTAAATAGAGGTTAATGAATGACATAACTATGTTGAAAAGATAACAAAATAGACCTAATGGTCCTTACCAGTCCCCCTATAAAGACGTTAATAGGCATCAACAACACCAAGGTCATGGAAAAAATCTATCCTTGA
Organism: Cupressus sempervirens; assembly: GCA_028749045.1. NCBI lineage: Eukaryota > Viridiplantae > Streptophyta > Pinopsida > Cupressales > Cupressaceae > Cupressus > Cupressus sempervirens. The sequence continues at coordinate 545,036,798 of CM053787.1, read as the reverse complement.
TAGTTCCTCTGCGAGGGTTGCAAATCAAATGAATACCCAAAGAGACTATGTGTTCATTCAGTTTGACTACAGATAATGATGGGAAAACTTGCATAGATTGGTTAAGACGTGTTTAGTTGGAAAAGGATACTCTTAGCACTGATTCACCATTTCAAAATGAAAAGGGGGAGAATGCGAATACAACCACTTATTTTCTTGAGTATGAATCTAACACAAAAAGAGGAGGTGATGCTTTTGTGACACTCCAAGATCCTTCTTGCACTGTCATGACGAGGAATCAAAGAAATCAAAAGTCCTATCTAGGAAGTAACACATTTTCTTCAAGTTCTAAAGGAAAGGAACACATGCATAGTGATCTAGCAAAGAATGCAGATTTCAAATATTATCCAGAGTAGAATTAGCCACTGCTACATCTACCTTTGACATTGTATAATTTTACAAATCCTCTTCCATATCCATCTCCCTAGAAGAATATTTAAGAATGAACCCTAAGGACTTGGATAAGTTAGTCCAATATGTGAAAGGAGGACCCATCACTAATGCCCAATTTTCTGACAATATGATTGAAAATCAAACACCTCTAGAAAAACTAGTTTTTGTATTTGAAAAAGGTACTGGGTAGGCCCCTAATATAGGACCAGTTGTTTATGCTATTGAAGGAGAAGTAGAGGAAATAAAGGCTAATCCATTCTATGTGTCCTTGTTGCTAAATGGACAAAAACTCAACAATTGTATTATAGATTTAGGAGCTTCTAACAATATTATGCCAGCTCTAGTTGCTAAAGCTCTTAGCTTGGATCTCACTAAAACCTTTAGATGTTTCTATTCCATGGATGGAAAGTAAGTCCCCCTCATTGGTCAAGTCAAAGATGTAAAAGGATTCCTTCATGCTTGCCTAGATAAGAGACTGAAATTGACCATTCTAGTGGCTGATATCCCAGCTAGTTATGGAATGTTTCTTAGTAGAACCTTCTACAAGGATATGGGAGGAGAGATCAAGATGGAATCGTTTGAGGCTCCTATTCTAGTAGGGAAGAAGAGGATAAAACTAGAATTGGAGCTGAAGAAAAAATACATTGTGGTGCCTTTGGACAATCCTTAAGCCCAGATATTATATGAAGAGTGTAAGTTTGGAAACTACATTATTTTTCTTGATGATAAACTCGAGGAAGTAAAAAGGGAAGATTGTGAGGACACTTTATGGAGTTTATAATTTGAGGGTAGTTGCTCTAATTTAGGATCAGGGGTAGGAGTGGTTTTGACCTCTCCCTCGAGAGAAGTGTTTCCTCTTTCTTTCAAGCTAGACTTTCATTATACAAACAACACCACAGAATACGAAGCCTCGCTCTTAAGATTACAAGAAGCTAAGGCCAAAGGGATAAATCAATTGAAGGCCAAATGTGATGTTGAACTCATTGTAAAATAGGTAAGGAATTAGTTTTATGTGAAGGATGATATATTGAGACATTATAGAAACCTAGTTTGGGATGAGATTGAATCTTTTAATGCCTTTTCCATAGAGTTTATACCTCACTCTCAAAATACTAAAGCCGATTCCTTAGTTGTCTCTACTTCCCTATTATTGTCACATCCAGACTTCAAGATTGATACTTATAGGATTGAAATGATCTATAGAACTAGGGTCCGAAATAATGAGAACCATTGGTAGGTTTTTGATAGTGATTCACAACTAAAATATTTTCTTGGATGTGTCAAAAATTTTGCTGACATTTTCTTTGAAGGGTCAGAGAAAGATGTCTAATCAATCAGTGAAGATCCTTTGGAATCTAGAGAGGTTATTTAGTTAAAAGGAAACAAAATCCCAAAGGGATTAGTTTCTTTAGAATATTTATTTAGAAGAAAGGGTGAAAATGCCATCTCGAGAGAGAGCAATCACAATAAGAACCTGAACAAGCATGACAAGATAAACATTTGCGATGAAGAAAATCCTAGATGGATCTCTATTGGTCAAACTTGCTCAGAAAGAGAGAATGATGGCTTGTTGGAACTGCTTGTCAAATACAAAGATGTATTCACCTAGGGATATGAGGACTTGAAGAATTTTAGAAATGGAGAGTTCGAGCATCACATAACCCTTAAACCTAGAACAACCACCTTTAGGAAAAAACACAAAAATTATAACCCTAAGGTGCCTGAAGCAATTTTTAAAGAGGTGAAGAAAATGTCAAAAGCCTGTATAATATATCCAATTCACCAATCAACCTGGATAGAAAAAATTGTCCCTGTGAGAAAGAAAAATGGTGAAATAAGAATTTGTGTGGAGTTCAGGAATTTAAACTAGGCTAGTCTAAAAGATAATTATGCACTCCCCACTATGGACCATGTTTTGTAAATAGTTGCTGGGTCCGAAGTCATGTCAATGCTCAATGGGTACTAAGGGTATAACCAGATCAATGTTGCACCTGAAGATCAGCATAAACAACCTTCATAATTCCTTGGGATACCTATGCTTGTAACCGAATACCATTTGGTTTGATCAATGTAGGAGTGATGCTCCAAAGGGAAATGAATTCTTCCTTTAAAGACTTGAGGGATAAAATAATTTTAATATATCTGAATGAGTTGACTATATTTTCCAAAAGGAGGAAACATCACCTGAGAGATCTCGAAGCAGTACTAGGCCGATGCAAACAACATGACATATCTCTCAACCCTAAAAATTTTGTATTCTTTGTGGAAAAAGGCAAATTTCTTAGACATATTTTTTCAAAAAGAGGTATAAGAATGGCCCAGACATGATGAAGGCAATATAACAACTATCTTTGCCCACCAATAGAAGTGATTTAAAATCCTTCTTTGGTTAGATAAACTTCTTAAGAAGTTTTGCTCTTGAGTTTTCTAAAGAGGTAAGACATATGTTGAACATGATGAGTGAGAAACATCCTTTTAGATGGCAAGAAGAAGGTAAAAGGGCTTTTGAAGACATTAAAACAACCATTTCAAATGCTACTATGTTGGTAAGCCTAGATTTCAAAAAAGTCTTTATCATTTATTGCTATGCTTTGGAGCATACTTTGTCTAGTATCTTAACCTAGAGGGATGATCAGGATAATGAGGTCCTAATTGCTTTTATGAGTGTCCCTCTAAAGAAACATGAATTAAACTACACCAAAATGGAGAAGCATGCATTTGCAGTGGTCAAGGCAGTAAAACAATTTAGGTACTATATCATGCACTCCCATTCTATTATCTACATACCTAAAATGACATTAAAGAGTATACCAACTCAATAGGAGCTTGGAATAAACAAGAGAGTAGTGTGGGTGGCTATAATTCAAGAATACAACCTAACCATTAAACTTACTACTTTGGTGAAAGGTCAAGGTTTATGTAAGTTGATGGCTGAAAATAAAGGATCATCATCAAAGAACACTGAGGGCACACCTTCTATTTTGTTGGTAAGTTCAACTAATCCCCATTTTTCTCATGTTGTGTATTTATTGACATATAGTGAATCTCCCACAAGCTTGAGTTATAGAGAAAAATGTAACCTCATGTTGAAGGTGGAAAAATATATAATCTCTCAAGGTGTGTTGTATAAAATGGGTTTAGATGTCAGCTTTTTGAGATGTATAAACAGTGAACAACAGAAAAAATTGTTGAAGCTATATCATTCAGATGTTTGTAGTGGAAACTTGTCCTCTACTATGATTGCTTTCAAATTCCTTAGAAATTGCTTCTACTAGCCTGGTATGTTTAAGGATGCTTATGCTTTTGTAAAAAAATGTGAGAAATGTAAACTTTTCACAGGCTCTCCTCAACTAGAAGCTTTGCCCTTAAAACTTGTAGTAATACAAGAACCTTTTCATCAATGGGGTGTAGACTTCATAGGTCCTTTGAATCCCCCATGTAGTGTTGGCCATATGTATATATTGATAGCCATTGATTATTTCACCAAGTGGGAAGCTATACCAACTAAAAAAGCTAATTCACAAGTGGTATGTGAGTTTCTAATGGAATAAGTATTTGTCAGATTTGGGGTTCCTCAAAAGATAGTGGCTGATAACACAACCTACTTTTCATCTGAAGAGATCTCTCTATTCTGCTATGATCATGGCATATCCTTAGCTCATTCCTCAGATTAATTCCCTCAGGGAAATGGGCAGGTAGAGTCTAGTAACAAAAATTTGGTCGCCATAATGAAGAAGTTGGTTGATGCTAATGCCCAAAATTAGCACATTGAGGGCTGACCAAATTACTCCTAAAAGAGCTATTGGCATGGCCCCCTTTGAATTGGTGTATGGAGTAGGTGTTCAAGTACCCCTATCTCTAGAATTATCTACCACAAAGTTGCAGTCTATGATTGAAGACCCTTTCTTTCGAGACTCTTTAGAGAAAAGGGTATTGTATTTTAATAAATTAGAAGAAGAAAGAGACAAACTTGTGGACCACATTATTGAGCATCAAATGATGGTAAAGAAGATTTTTTATATGAGGGCTAGGCCTTGCAGTTTTCTAAAAGGAGATGAAGGTCACTTATAGGATAAAAGGAGAGAGCCTAAAGGTATGTACAACAAGTTTGATTCCCTATGGAGGGGGTAGTTCATTATCATAGAAGTTGTTGGTCCAAATGCTTTCCACTTGAGCTATCCAGATGACACTTGTCCACCCTTGACTTACAATAGGCAAGACCTAAAGTTATTGAAAATGTGACACCCCTAAGTAGTCCTAATCATGTATATATCTCCTTCTTGTCTTTTTGTTTTGTTTCTATTATTTTTCCACTATTTCCTATTTTTGATGTGTCCTTGGGTTAGTTATGTTCCAACATTTTGAATTCTCTATGTACTCTACTTACATAGTCCCCAGTCAGAGCCCCTGTTAGCCTTAATATTAGTCACCATATTTTAAACTTTCCCTCAATTTTTCCTTGAAATCTGAAATCATGTGTTGAACAAGCCTTTATCGATCTTATATCCCACAAATATCACCAACCCTTACATATAGAAGCCAACCTTGTGTTGTCTATCACAATTCTAATGTTTGAACCTCTTTGAACCTCTTCAAATCTTGGTTCAAAGTAGTTCAAATAAGTTCAATCAAAGGTTTTTGCGCTTACTATTTTCTGCAAGTGGGACCCACTAAGAATAATGAAGATGCTTGTTTGAACCTCTTTGAACCTTGGTTTGAAGTGGTTCAAAGTAGTTCAATTACTAAAAACTTTTGAGCAAGCATTAATGATTCTTCAAGGACAACTAGTTCTTGAGAAACTATTTGAGGTGATAGAAGTAATGATTAGGGGTTGTGCCAGATTTAATTTTTGTTTGAGGCAAGAGATCAGTTGTCATCATGATTCAAAAAGGTAAATATTTTTCTCAAGAGTTGGATTATTTGTCAAACACTTGTAATTATTGCAAGGACACCCACAGAAATGCTCAGTAAATGAATGTGTCTTATCATAGCTTCAAGTGTGCAAATCAAGCTACAATGAAATCACCATGAATGCCTCATAATGGGGTAGTACTTTTGCTAGTATCTCTTCTTTCCTTTTTAAACAAGAGTTTCCTATCTCATTGCTTTATTATGTAAAAGTATGAATTCAAGGAGGAGCAGCCATAATCGAAGGAAAAAGGTCTAGTTTTCTCTCAGCAAATCATAGGTGAGAACATAAGAAACCCCTTGTTCTTTCCTCTGTATGTGTGTTTCAAAGAACAAAGCAGTGTTGAGTTTTAATTTCCTTTCCTTAAAATGAAGTCTATTCTACATTTCTTTGGGAACATTTCCATTTTGGAGTGTAGGAGACCTGTGATTGCTAATACTAATTTGGAGGTTGTCAAGGTTGGGAAATTATAAGGAAATTTTCTTGAACAAGGAGAAAACGTTTATTATTGTATGGAGATTTTGACAAGTGGTTTGGTTGAAGCTACAACTTTTCCCCCTACCCTTCTAAGTTCTGAGTTAGTCCAATTTTGTATTGACCACTATGATGTGAGGGCTAAGAGAATTTTAAATAAAGATGGAGAACTAGTGTTATACTTCTCTAGAGAGACCATTTCATTAGTCTTGCATTTGTTTGAATGCACTTTTTCCACTATTAGCCCTACCCAATCTTTGGTTGAGTATTAAGAGACCCTAGATAAATACCATAACATGTTGGCTAGGAAGTGGATAGAAACAAATTATAAAGGTAGTTCAAGACTCCCCAAAATAATAACCAAAGACCATATGAAACCTCATATCCATGACCTCATGGTCTTACTACAAAGGGTCAAAGGTTCTTTAGATGTCTTTCTCTTTGAAGAGTGGATGTACCATTATGTAGAAATCATTCTAAAGGGAGAAAAGCTATCAAATTGGGTAGAATTGATAACCAACTCAATGAGAAATCAGCTAAAACATGCTAAGATGTCTAGAGAAGATTTCTACATGTCTTCCTAACAGACCTATTGCATTTCTTGTATCAGTAATATTACTTCCCTCCCCCATGAAACTTGGAGTGGAGATGTAATTTTCTACCAATATTGTCCTTTACTCCAAAGGGATAGAGTATTAGAGGATTTTAGGAAAACACATGATGTGCTGATAGAAAGTGTGCACTTGAACCTCAAAAAGGCACCATGCCTAGATTATCCTTTGAGGCCCAAAAGCTAATTCAAATTTATGGGAGCTATTTTATACAATTTCCTAATTTCACATACTTGAGAATAGGGGGATTTGAGGAAGAACCAGTAAAATTGCCTCATTATGCTCTAGACTATTTCACCATAGCTAAAAATTTTAGATAGTTGTTTTCAATACTTTAAGGTAATCTACCCTAGGAAAACTGGGAATCTATTTTCTCCATCAAGCTTGGTCATTTGACTTGTAGCAACAAGGTTAATGTCTCTATCATTGGGAGAAACTTGCTTAGTTTTAATCTTGGATCCTATGATGGAAGGAGAAATTTTGACAGCAAAGGTTTCGTGGCTAAAGGACTTGGTCTTAAAGGTCAATTATGCATGGTTCCACATCTAGAAGATTTACGATAGGATTGTAACGATGCAGAAGAAGTGATAAAGAAAGATCATTCAAGACTAGCACTTTCTCAAATAAGTTCTCTCAAATTGAGGTTTTTTTTGGAAGGAGTAGTTGAGGATGGTTCATATATTATTGAATCATGATGGGAAGAAGCGAGCGAGATAAAAAAATTGGAGGTAGTTTGAAACCAAGGGGAAGATGATGATATCAATTTGAGGACCAGATCTATCCTCACTCACATGGATAATTAGTTAAAAAGGAGAAACATGAAGGATGCCAATGAAAAACAAACTAGAAAATCTCCAAAGAAAGTTTCTTTCTCTGAAACATTAACCTCAGACACATCAATTTCATCTTATGTTGTAGGTGATACTTTGACTTCCAATAAGAAGAAAAGAACCCCATCCCCTAAGCAAAGCACAACCCCTAGAACTAGGTCAAAAACTACGTCCAAGGCACTCATGCAACAAGATATTCAAAAAGAGAAACAATTTCTTAGGGATAAGGTTTGGGAGAAGAGCTCATCTTTTTAGACACTTAAGATGGTGACATGTAGTTGGTAGAAGCTCCTAGGTTGGATCAGCCTAAGTTCATGACTCCTCCCAAAGGAAGTCAAGGGATGACCATTACTCCTACTATACCATCATGGCTGTCTAGTTGTGTTAATAAGAAGTGAACCTTGCAACCTATGTCTACACCTGTCAAGGATATTATCACCAAGTATGGGGCTTGTGGTTCTAAAAGTTCAAAGATGAAGAGTGACACATGGTTGGTCAAAGATCTAGTAACTAGAAGAGTAATGATAGAAGTGGCCACATACAAAAAAAAATAGGAATTTGGAGAAATTGATGCCAAGGGCTTTAAGGTCACCACTATGGAATTAGGGACTATTACTAGAGACACTGGTAATCATTTCTTCAAATTCTTTGCTGACCATATGCTAACTCAATCAGAAAGGGATAGAAAGGAGAAAAAATAATTGAAAGAATTGGTAATCACCATGGTAGCTTATATGGCTTCATTGATGAACTTAAGCACCCTTCCATTGGTTCAAACCCCATAATCTTTTGACCCTAATTCCTCAAACAACCAACAGTTGGTTAAACAGATGCAGAAGGGTAAACAAATCTTAGACATAGTATAGGAATGGGTGACATCCATAATGAAGGAAGGCAGTAAATTTTTTTTAGTTTTTACTACCACATTTGTCAAAGGAGAAGTGTTGTTGGGTGAAATTCAAACCCTTGTGCCAATTTGGGAAGTCAACCAGAATCATTGCCAAGCCATTGTATTCGAGGTTCGTGAAGTTGAGAGATACAGGGTATTGGAGTTTCTGAATGAAAATCTCATGAAGACCATGGATTCATGCATGCATTTTATTCTTAAGTGCGATAAGGGATGGAGGGAGTCAATTTATAAAGGAACCATTGAAGAAATGTGATTAGCAGAAGCCAAAATCTCAGGATTGCATAAAGAACTCCTAAAGGACATGCAGGTTGTCATTCCTACCAAAATCCTATAATTTGAAGATGGTAATATGGACTTTGAGGTGTTCGTCAAGAAATTCAATGATGTTGTGATAGAAATCAAAGAAAATAACATGCCTACCCTTGGAGACTTCATTACCTTGGCAAACATCGAATCGATGTTATACCTAAACAAGAATCTCATGTTGAGGCAAATCCAAAGAATCAAGCAACTGAAATGACAAAAGGATGCTTGTAGAATAAAGTTGCTTAGTTTGAAGAATCCTCACTGCCATGAAATGTAGGAGTTCACAAGCACCTTTAGGAGTTGGAAACTGGTAAAGAAAAATTATGGTGGATGGAGGGAGTACTGGTGACAGTGTTTAGTTAGGAGCAATTATTTTCTGTCTTATTTTCCAAGCTGTTTTAAAAATTATTTCTCATTTTCACAACTGTTTCTAACCAAAAGGTTGGACATTAATGGAGGCCTTTTTGGATTTGTAATGAACTATAAATGCTAGAGCATTTAGCTAGTTAGGGGTTAGATTTTAAGTAGCCAAACATGTACTCTGATAAAGTTAGTACTATTTTAAATTAGTTATCTGGAAGTACTCATAGATAGATAGCCATATGTTTGGAAATACTTTCTTAAATGATTTGGTGCTAAAGAAGTCTTTTTGAATATATATCTATCACATTTTGTTGTGCTATAAATCTTAGCATTTAAAGTGGTTCAATCATAGTTACTTTGTGAGTTGTGGTGATTTGTTCTGTCTAACATCTATTGTTGTTTCTTGTTGATGATTCTCATTTATTTTCTTTTAGTTTCAGTTTGAATTTGTGGTAAAGTTCCATTTCTTAGTTATATTCTACTAGTTTGTGGAAAGATTATGAGTATTTCGTCTATTAAATCTTCAAGTATGCAAGTTGTTACCTCAGTACCTAAGAGTACTTGAGTGTTCCTTATGCAATTTCTAGAAAAAGTGTGCCTTTAGTTAATTTCAATCTTTTGAACATTGATGAATCTTTTGCAAAGGGAGTTGTACCTATAAAATTTGGAGGGAAATGAACAACTCAATGTTTACCCAACTGTTATGAACTTTATTGGATTTTCCAAGCCTTTGGCATAGATTGAATTGTTATTTTAGTAGGAAAAGACAATTTGTTCACTAATAAGTAAATATATATTTTGTAATAGAAATATAATCCATTACTTTTCATTATACATATAATTTTTTCAAGTAATACAAATTGCATGAAATATTCAAGACATTGTATCTAACTCTTCTATAGTATATTTGGAAAATATTAGTCACATTTATATCTAGCAAATACAAAGTTTATAATAGAGGCTTTTTTCTTTTAACAATTGCTAGATGAGATAGCTGAAATGTTTAATGGAATACATTGGAGAAGTCATTTGTAATCCATTCTAGGGGATATATTCAAGGTAATCCCTTTTTTTCCCTTGCTAAAGTCACTTGGTCTTGTTGACATTTAGTAATGACAAGATAACATAAATATGCTTTATTTTACAACAAATAGAAATATTGAGACTCAATTATCCATTTTACAATAATGCTATCAAAACATAGTAAATAATGAACAAATAACCCTAACCACAATGTAAACAAAACATAGGAAATAATGAACATGTTACCCTAACTAGGGTTTGATTTAAGAAATGAGATCCCAACAAAGAATATTACTAAATGTATTTAGAGTAACATAATATGTTACGTAGTTGTTAAAAAGTGATACCTTTGACACAAAACACATAATTGAAACTAGGATCAAAGCATAAACTATAAAATAGATTGAAAATCATGAATGAAGGTACAACTTAATTAAATCAATCTCAAAATGTTATTTCACAAGTATAATAAATTAAACAATATGAATTAGTAGTGACAAAAAAAACTAAAAACAAACTTAATGTAAAGATTAAGAACAAATACAAAAGGAAAATACTATTAGTAGACACCTATGATTCCTAAAAAGAGATCTTCAAAACCTAATCTTGCAAACTATCCTCGCCAATTCCTCAAAACTATTCTACAACTATTAAGACAAAAATTACCTTCCAGTATTGTGCCTACCTTCTTTGACATAGGCTTTCAAATGAAACCCAAACTCTTTACCAAGTGATCATAAGACTAGATGTGACAAAATGAAGCTCTTGACAAAGATTTACATATCATGATTAAAGGCATGTCTCAATAGCCTTTAATTTCATATAATGCACTTTGGTGTTTATGATATATACAACACAAACTTAGCACAAAGTGATAAGTTTTGTCCTAATCAAAACATCAAACCTCATAACATAGCCAACCCAAATGAATATTTATTTTATGAACATAATCAAGTTATCAAATTCCTAAGTCACCTTAGTGACTTAATCAATTACAATGTTGATACAAACCCATATAACACCTTCAATGATGCTACTTACACAATGACTCACTTTGTATGTTTATGATTTGTCAACTTCAAGTGAATTGCAGGCATGTACTCTGAAAGTTTTGTTCATTTTTGCAACAATAGATATAAAATGAAATTTTGGCTCATTTTTGCATTATCTAGAATGATGATATGTGCATGTACTGAATGATGATTGTCTATATAGAGTACTCCAAAATCATCCCTTTCATACCTTTATCTATACACATGATGGGGACACAACCAAAGAACAGAATGGACACAACAAAAAAGGGAAATTGTATTAACTGAAAAATAAGCTAGTACATTCAGTACAGAGAGAATAAACTTCAACAAATGCCCTAAGGGCTTACAATAGCATAAATGTGGAGATAATTTCTCCTTTTAGTACCTCCTCTCAAACTCCACTCTGAACTGCCTTTTACAATGCCAAAAATCTCCTTAAATAGACCTCGAAGGGTTAAGGACTAGGAGGACATTCTAGAAAGTGCTAGTAGGCATCCACCAACCAAATAGAAGGCTCCAGAAGCTGCGTTAGAAGTCAATGCAAATCTAGAAGAATCCAGAAACGGTAACCAAACTTTCGGGAGGCATAACTTTTGAACTGTAGCTCCGATTGACGAACCGTTTACATTTTCGAAAAGCTCTCAAAGTGCTCTATAGCCTTATGACAAGCTTTTCTTGTCCCCCATTTTTTGGCCCTTTTTGAGGTCATTTAATGCCCCTAACCTGACTTTGAAGCATTCTTAGGAGGTCTCCAAAACCCAAAAATTTGCAATAACTTTCAAACCGTGGGGCCTTTTGACCTGATTCTTTTTCTGGAATGCTCTAAATTACAATTACATTCATCTAGCCAATTTACACCTCCTAGTTCACCAAAATGATGGCTCATTTACATACTCCTATTTTTTTGGGATTTACACGAACACTGATAGTGGAACTGTGAGAGTTGGAACCTTTATTTGACCCAAATGGGTATCCAAAAATGAAAACACATGAAATAGAAACTAAGTCTAAGTATATTTTTTTGGGTGACACAAGATTGCCCTTATACCTCTAGATGCTCTTGCATCAGACACCCAGGGTAGATTGAAAAGTGACCCTGTCACTTTATGAATGGTAGAGGAAATCCCAAATGGGAAACCTCAGCTGCTGAAGTCCAAGTTGAGTCCTCAATCGGTCGTCCTTTCCATTTGACCAAATACTCTTCATACTGCCTGTTTCTGGTACTCCTACCCACACGATGATCTAGAATGTCTTCTATCTCCTCCTTCTTAGAAGCAGGAATTGGACATGGCTCTAACACCAGCTCCTCATCTGCACCATCATCATGATACTCTGTTAAATCTGCAATGTTGAAAATGGGAGAAATGTGAATACCATCTGGCAGCTCCACCTCATATGCATTTCCTGAGTCATGTTTCTTCAAAATTTTGCAAGGGCCAAATTTCTTCATTTTCAGCTTGTTGTAAGTACCGGCTGGAAATCTTTCTTTTCGTAAGTGCACCATGACTAGATCCCCTACTTGGAATTCCTTATATCTTCTCCTTCGATCAGCCCTAGCTTTATACTCTTGATTCATCTTGGTAATGTGTGCTTGAACCTCCTCATGTAGTCACTTGATATGTTCAGCAAATTCCTTAGCTTCAACACTTGTCCTCTCCCCTTGTTCTATCTTCCTCAATTCTGTTGCAATCCTTGGGCTATTCCCATATACAATTTGGAATGGTGATTTTCCAGTACTCCTATTTGTAGAGTTATTGTAAGCAAACTCTGCTTGTTGTAGAATCAAATCCCATCCCTTGAGCTTATCCCCAACTAAACATCTCAGCAAATTGCCCAGACTTCTATTTACCACTTCTGTTTGGCCGTCAGTCTGTGGGTGATGCGTGGAACTAAATTTTAGGTCTGTTCTCAACTTCTTCCACAATGTCCTCCAGAAATACCCCACAAATTTAGTATCTCTGTCAGAAACTATACTCCTTGGAAGACCATGTAGTCTTACCACCTCTTTGAAAAACAAGTCTGCAATATGGACAGCATCATGAGTTTTGTGGCATGAAATGAAATGTGCCATTTTGGAGAACCTATCAACCACCACAAATACTGAGTCATTACCCCTTTGTGTCCTTGGCAATCCAAGAACAAAATCCATACTTATGTCCTCCCATGGCCTTGATGGAATAGGTAATGGTTGATATAGGCCAGTATTGTGACTAAATCCCTTGGCAACTTGACAAACCTGGTAACTCTGTACAAAATTTTTCACATCCTATGAAATTTGAGGCCAAAAATAATGTTCTCTAAGAATGGCAATGGTCTTATCTCGACCAAATGTCCTGTCATCCCTTCACTGTGTTTCTCCTTAATCAGATTTTCCCTCATGGAACTCCTTGGAATGCACAATTAACTACCCTTGAACAACATGCCATCCTAAATCAAATAGTCTAACCACTTGGTTCTATCTACAGCAACAGGTTCTTTACAAGCTTTCCATGCTTCAGCAAAATCAGGATCCTCGGGGTACAATTTCTTGAGTTCATCAAACCCAACTACTTCAACCTGCATTACTGTAAGCAACAACTGTCTCCTACTTAGTGCATCTGCAACCCTGTTAGATTTTCCACACAAATGTATAGCTCTACAAGAACTCTACCCACTTCATATGCCTCTAATTCAATTTACCTTGGCTATTTAGGTACTGTAATGCCTGATGATCAGTATACAAAACAAATTCCTTTGACAATAAATAATGTCTCCATTTCTTTAAGGCCTGAACTATTGCATAGAACTCTTGATCATAAACATAATACTTCTTCTTTGCATCATTCAATTTTTCACTAAAATATGCAATAGGCTTACCTTCTTAGCTTAATACAGCCCCAATAGCGCTGCCACTGGCATCACAATCCACCTGGAAAACCTTTCTAAAATCTAGAAGTGCCAACACAGGTTGTTCTATCACCTTCTTCTTCAGCAATTCAAAACTTCTCGCAACTGTTGCAGTCCATTTGAACTCTTTTCTATCCCCTCTTATTGTATCAGTTAGGGGTGCACATATGCCACTGAAATTCTTAATAAACTTCCTGTAAAAACTAACCAGACCATGAAATGATCTTACCTCAGTAGCAGACCTTGGAGTAGGCCATTCCAAGATGGCTTTTACCTTCTTTGGATCCATTTTGAGACATTCAGGTGATATAACAAACCCCAAATAGACTAACTCCCTTTTTGCAAAGATACACTTCTTCAGATTAATTAACAGTTTCTCTTCCCTTAGCCTTTCAAGGACACTATGAATATGTAGTAAATGTTCTTCCAAAGTCTTGCTGAAAATTAAAATATCATCCAAATAGACAATAACAAATTTTCCCAAGAACTTCTTAAGTACCTCATTCATGAAGCGCATGAAGGTGCTTGGGGCGTTCGTCAATCCAAAGGGCATGACTAACCACTCATAAAGACCCTCCTTGGTCTTGAAGGCTATTTTCCACTCATCTCCTTCTTGAATCTATATTTGATGATAACCACTCTTGAGATCTATCTTTTTGAAGTACTGAGCTCCACTCAAGCAGTCCATAAGATCATCCATCCTTGGCAAAGGAAACCGGTAGTTGATGGTTATCCTATTTATAGCTCAAGAATCTGTACACATCCTCCACTCTCCATCTTTCTTTGGTGCGAGTACTGCAGGTACTGCACATGGACTCAAGCTCTCTTGAATCAAGCCCTTCCTCAATAGCTCCTGAACCTGTCTATTTAGCTCCTTTGTTTCAGTAGGAGTCATCCTGTGAGTAGCCTTGTTAGGCAAACTAGCTCCTGGAATCAGATCTATCTGATGACTGATTTGCCTTACTGGTGGCAATCCATTTGGAACATTATCAGAGATAATATCTCCAAATTCCCCTAGTAAATTTTAAACTTCAAGTGGCATTTCACTACTACCTTCTTTATCTTTCCTAGGAATCAAAGCATAGCACATATGCTGATGTTTCATGCCATCTAAAAACTTCCTTTCATCAACAAGAAAAATCCTAGCACTGCTACATACCTTTTCACCTTCCTTTTTCATGGGCTTCAATTTGTGGCGAAGTCCATCCTTTGTCAGAGAGTATGTGTTTGCATGTCCATCATGTACTGCATGTTTATCAAACTGCCATGGTCTACCCAGCAATAGATGGCAAACATCCATCGAAATAACATCAGAGAGAACTTCATCATGGTAACTCCCAATTTTGAATTTCACTAAACATTGTTCACTTACCAGGACCTTATGATCATCTTTTACCCAAGCAATCTGATAGGGCTGGGGATATTTCTCCCTCTTGAGCTTCAACTTAGAGACCATCTCTTTTGATACCAAGTTATCAATGCTACCACCATCAATGATCACATCACAACATTTATCTTCACACTTGCATCTGCTACAGAACAAACTCCTCCGTTTTCCTGGTTCAATCTCACCACTTAGCAGGACTCTTTCATTTACCAAGGTCTCTCCTCTTTTTGCATCCTCTGAATGTGATGATTGTGCATCCTCATCCACATGAGAAACCCTAGCTTGGCCCTCAGCTCTCCTATCTGTCCTTCCTTGTTGTTGAGGGCATTCAAAGGCATGATGACCTTCTTCATTGCAATGGAAACAGCTACCACGGAAGCCTCCTCTTCCTTGTCCATGTCCTCTACCTCTTCCTCTCTGATTTCCAAAGTCTTGATCATGGGAGCGGTTGAAACTCTCATTCCTCTGATTCTTGCTAGTACCCACATCTTCATTTTTCTTTTGGGTTTCATTGCGTCCTCCAGATGATCTACTGCTTCCCCTTCCTCCTTGACCGCACCCTCTTTGTCTTCCTTCAAACCTTTTATTTAGCTTCTCTTCAACTCATAGGGCAAACTGGTATGCCTCTTCAACGTTGGTCATTCTTACCAGACTTAATTCATCCTAGATGCTAGGTCGCAACCCGCTGATATAACGAGCAACCTTCTCCTTATTTGCTTCTGCATGCCCCGCTCTAGTCAAGAGTCGGTAAAATTCCTCTGTATATTCTTGGACTGATCTTCCTACTTGCTTTAACCCATGCATCTTCTTAAACAAATCGAGCTTGTAGTCCACAGGGATGAACTGCTTCTTCAATTTGTCCACCATGCGATCCCATCTTGTGATCTTCTCTTTTCCTTTTCTGTTTCTTTCCAATTGGACCTTTTGCCACCAAATTTTGGCATGGCCTTTCAGTTTGGCCTTTGAAAACTTAACCCTATCTAGGTCCCTGATATCTTCATACTCAAAGTATTCTTCCAGTTCATTGATCTAATCGATCAACTCATCTGGTTTCAGACTTCCTGAAAGTACACCCACTTCAATTGTGGGTCTTTTCTCGAACTTAGTAATGGCCCTAAAAAGCCTTTCCTTTGCATGATTTAGAACTTCCCCTTCTAGTCCAACTTCATCTTCTTCATTGTCATCTTCACTTTCATCACCTACGGCCACAGTTGCTCCTCTACGGAGCTCCTCCTGCAATGCTTGTGCCTACCTTTGGAGGGCTCTAACCTCCTCAAGATTAATATCTCTAGCCCTTTCACCACACTCTCTTTGTGGAGGCATCTTTTTAACTCAAACCCACAACCACACAGTCCTGGTGCAAACTGCCTCACAGTCGGCGCTCTGTCTACACACTCAGGAAAACTAGCTCTAATACCACTTGATGGGGACACAACCCAAGAACAGAATGGACACAACAGAAAAGGGAAATTGTATTAACTGAAAAATAAGCTAGTACATTCAGTACAGATAAAATAAACTTCAAAACATGCCCTAAGGGCTTACAATAGCATAAATGTGGAGATAATTTCTCCTTTCAGTACCTCCTCTCAAACTCCACTCCGAACTGCCTTTTACAATGCCAGAAATCTCCTTAAATAGACCCTGGAGGGTTAAGGACTAGGAGTACATTCTAGAAAGTGCTAGTAGGCATCCACCGACCAAATAGAAGGCTCCAAAAGTTGCGTTAGAAGTCGGTGCAAATCTAGAAGAATCCAAAAATGGTAACCGAACTTTCAGGAGGCATAACTTTTGAACCGTAGCTCTGATTGATGAACCATTTACATTTTCAAAAAGCTCTCGAAGTGCTCTATAGACCTTTGAAGAGCTTTGCTTGTCCCTAGTTTTTTGACCCTTTTCGAGGTCATTTAATACCTCTAACCTGACTTTGAAGCATTCTTAGGAGGTCTCCAAAACCCAAAAAATTGCAATAACTTTCAAACCGTGGGGCCTTTTGACCTGTTTCTTTTTCTGGAATGCTCTAAATTACAATTACATTCATCTAGCCAATTTACACCTCCTAGTTCACCAAAATGATGGCTCATTTACATACTTTTATTTTTTCAAGATTTACACGAACACTGATAGTGGAACTGTGAGAGTTGGAACCTTTATTTGACCCAAATGGGTATCCAAAAATGAAAACACATGAAACAGAAACTAAGTCTAAGTATATTTTTTTGGGTGACACAGGATTGCCCTTATACCTCTGGATGCTCCTGCATCAACACAAGATCTTTCTAGTTTCTTTCTACTCACATGCCCATTTCATTTCATATGATAATTTAAAAATTGTGTCACATTGTGCCATCATATGATATTTCCTTACCTATTTTTTTAATTCTTTCATTCATTTAGGATTCATGAGTGAATATATATTTTTTCTTTTTCTATGCTCTTGTGATCTATGTTTCTATAGTGATTTTTTTTCAATGGAGAAAGAAGAAAGAGAGAATAAAAAGAAAGGGTCTTGTTGGCTATGTGTACAATCCTACACACCCATTTGATCTCAAATGATGATGTGTGCATATTGAATGCTGAGTGTCTATATAGAGTACTAAAAAAAATCCATTTCATACCTTCATCTATACACAATGTTATTCTAGTTTCTTTCTACTCACATCCGCATTTCATTTCATATGATCATCTGAAAGTTGTGTCAATCTAAGATAATTCATTTTTATGCATCATTGGTTTCATTGGCTTACACACTCAAAATTGTCCCTATTTTCCTTGAATTGTCTTCATTTCTCATCACCATGATAAGGAAAATTGAACATCAGGCTTATTATGTAACAAGGGTTTGATACTATCTTCTTTTATAATAGTTTTTTTTTTTGAAATTATGGAAGATTAGAGTACATTAACATGAATTTTAAATGAATATAGTTTGGTATTGAGTTTCATTGTATTTTTATAGAAAATTGATGCCCTAGCATGCATTTTCCTATGAAATCTCAGTATGTTTAATTCTATAGTACAAGGTTTTGATTTATATGGATGTATAAATGATTCCTAATTGTATGGATGTTTGAATGATTCTTGGTTTCATGTAATGATGGAAACATGTTTAAAAATCTGGATACAAACTTTTAAATGGTTGGAATGAGGCCCCATAAGGGATTTGAAGATATGATCAAAAGTAATTTGAGGTATAGTAAATTGCCAAAGGAAGATAGTCTAGAAAATTATTTATGACATCTTGTTGGATGGTTACCAATAAAGTTTGGGTTTAAGAGGTGGTATGTTTCCAATATAAGGAGAGTAGGGAAATAATTAGATTATATATGTGCAATGTTGTTGACTACCATAAAGGGAATATTAACAATTCCAAGTTGCAAAAATTATCATTAAAGTAGATTAATTGTGATATTTGGTGTTAAGAGAAACTTGAATATTACTAGCTGAATAAAGATGAATTAGTGGTCCATTGATTATGATATATGCTATAGAAATTTATGAACACGAGGAATAGGATAGAGATAGTCCTAAGATTTTGTGACAATTACATCTAGGAAGTGAGTAGTTTTGGAAAATTTAGTTGTCTTTACAGTTGGAAATGAAAGTGTAATTATAGTTACTATATGTATAAAATTGAGTTGTGGGGTTTTTATTTATAAAGATAAGTGAGATTTGATGAGAAATAGCTGGAATTTTTATGCCTCCACCTAGTTTTTCAATTCATTCATCCATTTAGGATTCAACAATGAATATATATTTTGTCTCTTTTTGTGCCCTTATGATCTGTCTTTGTAGTGATCTTTTTAAAATTGAGAAGGAAGAAAGGGAAACAAAAAAAGGAATGGTATTGCATAAATAATGTTATTTAAGCATTTTTAGATCAAGTTGATTGGTAGTGACACATGACATTCTGAGGGTTTAAATGAGGTTTGATATTATTATGTAGGTCAACCTTGGAGGCATTTTCTTATAACTAAGTGGAGTATATTTGTAATTCATTAATGACTTGTATTAGGATATGTTGTACTCTTCTTGATGTATGATCTCAATCCATGTAGTCATTTTTAGTTAGAATTATCCAAATGCACTTAATTACACCATTTAGAAGACAAGTTTGCAATTGTGGGCCATAGAAAAGAATTACAACATCTAAATGAGGATAGATGTCACACTTAGCAGGGAGAATGGAAATTGAAGACTATTGTTTGAAATTCTCAAGAAGAAGAAACTATCAAAGAAAAAGAGATATATGTATAGATCTAAATTGGTAAAGAGCTAATATTTTTGAGTATGTACAAATGATATAAGGGTTGTTTTTCAATAGATAAAATGTTGATTTATATAAGTTATCTTCATTTTAATTAGGTAGTTCCACATATTTACTATCTAGCACACATGTTTCCTTAATTGAGATCCATTCATTGATTTGGAATTTAGAAGTGGATGTCTATTTTGTCTCTTGATATGCCCTTGTGATCTATGTCTTTATATTAGTCTTTTTTCAGTAGAGAAGGAAGGGTCTCGTTACTCAACACACCTATTGCCTTCATTGAGACCGTTTAAGGTTTGAACATATAATATGTCTTAATCCTAAGATAAATTCTTATTTTCATTAGTGTTAGATATTTCAAAAGACAACTGATGAGATAGAATTCATTGATCAGTGAATGAAGTCACTGAGTCACGATATTCAACGAATTACAATATAGTGCTCGAGAAAAGAAGAGCTAAGAATTATAATTATGAAAAGTTATAATTGAGTCACAATTGTCACCGAGTATAAAAAGGTTAACCGAACATAGACATCACTGAGATTCACAAGTATTATCAAGTATTTAGGACAATAAGTGACAACATAAGTATCAAGCTAGAATAAAGTGTACATCAAGTTGGATAAAGGATACTTAAAAATTTGAAATGACACATAAGTTTATGTAGCAATCATATTGAATAGGAAATATGATTTATGGAGATTGAGGCAAAGATATGGAAAGATTTATTAGTAATTGTGAATTGACTATTTATTATTTCAAGGAAGAGAAGGCCAATAGAATGATAGAAAGGAAATCATGGAATAAGGACTATTTTGCATGATTGATTTCAATCTATGATACATTGTAGATAATTATAAAACCCTAATTAGGTCAAAGATTGTAAGAGATAAAATAAGGCAATTCAAGGACCTACATGGAACAATTTATTGTTGTTGTGGTTAGTGTGATGATGATGAGGGCTTAATACAAAAGGAAAAGAAGAGATTCAAGAAGAATAAGGATTTTTTTTTTTATTAGTCAGAAGATGTGATATATTAGTGAGTAGACGAGGGATCTGAACTAGAAAATTAAGTTGCATTATACAAATCAATTTGCTACTATTCTCTAATCATTCTAGTATATTAAATCCTTTTGCAAGGTAGACTTAATAGTCATTTGTAAAAAAAAATATTGAGTACACACTAGTACATTATTGTAAAATATTTGAAGAAGGAATATCCTAATAGATCTATTTGTATTACTCCTAGCAAAGTAAGTCACTAGAAGTGAGACCACATATTAGCCCTAACAAGGGACCCTCTTACTATGGTAGTGATGGATTTTTGGGTACCATCCCCACCATAATTTTCCCTCTAACCAAAGGTTTGTGTGTGACCAAATACTTGTGTTATGTGTGATGATTTTATGGCATATGTTTCATGGTTTATGAAAATTAGATTAGTCAAAGTTACTTTCATTTTCAAGTATTATGGTTAATGTTATATGCTTTTTGAGATGCAAAAAGAGACAAGGGCATTGGTAGATTTAGTTTAAGAGTTAACATTTTAGAGGATACTGATCTCAACATCCTACCTTAATTTTCATAATAATCCAACAATTGGTATCAGAGAAAGTTCTCTTATTAAGGGGTTTTACTACCTCAATGAAAAGATCTAAATCATGGAGAGGTATAAGCTTGATAAGACTACTGAGAATTAGAAACTTGAACTTTGGATGGCTCTGAATCAAATCAATGAATGATATGAAGGAGAAATGAAACTAATCACTACGTAAAAGGAAGGAAATTTTCCAAAAAAAGAATGACACAACATATCAAGAAGTGATTGAGGATTTATCTAATGGAAACATTTTTGATGAATCTGATGCTAGCATAGCTAATCTACTAGAGAAAAATCACAATCTTAAGAAGTAAATGAAATCAATGAAAAGAGAACAAGAGTTACAATCTACTAGGATGTGTCAAGTTTTAGGACAAAAGAGACAAGATAAATATGAGAAGTGAATAGTTGAAGAAGATAAGAGATAGATTACTGCAAGACTAGATGCTAAGGATGAAGAAATCATGAGGTTGACTCAAAATCACTATGATGTGGTAAGCCAACTCATCTATAAAAATCATGAGATTGCTAGAAAGATTGAATAAATTTTTGAACTAAGACTTGAGAATGAAAATCTAAAAAGTGAAATGCCATTAGAGAAAGAAATCATTAAAATGCTAAAGAGATAAGAAGAAATCATTAAAAATACTGGATGAACAACTAAGAGGACAAAGGTTACTGAGAGACACATCTATACTAGGTTATATCAAGAATTCCAATACCAAGAAAGGTGAATTGTCTAAGAAATATAAACAAAGGAATGTGTATACCAATCCCAAACCTAAGAAGCCTACCTATTATCATTATGGAAAACCTAGTCACAACAAATATTTGCAAGAGAAAAACTGGTAAGTCTAATGTTACCCCTAAATTTGATGGTTATTAGTATAATTGCAGTAAGTATGATCATCGAGCATATGAATGTAGATCCAATTTCCATTAGTCCCCTAAGTAGTATGAATTCAATGGTTATGCTATACTTATAATAAGTTGGGCCACAAGTCACAAGACTACTCATAGAAGGAGTCCAATTAGACACCAAGAAAGAGTGGTAATATAATCATTTCAGACTATAATACATGGTATAGTTGTACCACATGTGAAAAATATGGTCACATTATTTATAATTGTATGAGGTTAAGCTTTTGATGTAGATGACATGAATACATATAATGAACTATGTGCTAGAAAAATTAAGCAAGAATGTTTGATGAAAGAGCACAAGAAAAAGAAAGTTCTTTATGATGTGAAAGGCATTCTATTAGAAGTTGAGTAAGATATTACCTGGAATGAGAAAACTCTAGTCTTGGAGAAAATAATTCAAATTTTTGAGAAGGTAAATGAACCTGATGTGGACACTGAATCAAAGTTAATAGAGAGAGTTTAGAAGAAATTAAAAAATAAAGTGTTGGAAAGGATAGTATAGACACTTAAAACCATCCCAAATGCTATATTAATTCATTTAATATTTCCTTTGACATTATAGTTAATTATTAATTAATAAATTATATTTTTTCATATTCTTCTACTTATTTAATTAAATTTATTTGATTAAATAGGTTCATTTTCACCAATGTATTTAAATTTAATTCAAATACTCCCCCCTCCCCCAATGTGTTAAATTTATTTAATGCATAGTGTTCCATAAATCCCCTTTTAAATAAATTCCATTTATTCAAATCCCTCCATTCCATTAGATTCTCTAATTCTATGATTAAATTAAATCCTATTTAATTTAGTCTTAAACCTAGTCTACACCCATCACTTACATCCTTCTAAGCCTACCCACTACTTAATCCCACTTATTTATCCTAAACACCTTGCTAAATCCCTTTTATCTCCTAAGTGTGTGCTCACACATATGTGAGAAACCCTTCACACCTTTCACACCTCTTACACCTTTGTCCCCCACTCCTTCCCTTAAGGTTGCTCACACATGTATGAGAAAACTTTGAATGTTGACCTTTGCATGACTTGTCTCCTTAGCCCATGTGTCTCCCTTGTGCTATCTATGTGGATGCCACATGGATGCCACCTCCCCAAAGCCTCTCTCAAACCTATAAATAGAGACCTTGTCTCAAGCATTTGTTAATCTCCCTCATTTGCGTTGTTATCATGCTAGTATGATTCTAGAGTTTTTTAGAGATTTTATGCTTAGAACTAACCTTTGGTAGTTGTTTGCATTACTTAGATTTCTAGTTTGCATTAGCTTTCATGGTAGTATGATATTGGAGGTTTCTTTCTTGGATTGCATTTCTATCTCACTTCTAGAATCCTTGGAGAATTAGTTTAGTCATAGCCATTTCTTGATGGTATTTTTCATTCCTTTAGTCTTAGATTCACTCATCTCATTTTGCATATCATTTATCATTTGAGGGATTCAATAGTTGTGTTTGGGAGAGCATATCTACATCCCTCACACTTGAGCACACCAATATGGCCTCTTATGGGCACCCTTGTTGAGCTACTTTGAGGTTATGTGAGGACTTTTATTTGTGGTTGCATAAGTTGTTAAAATCAAGTTGATTTTAGTTGTAATTTTTATTCGTTTCTATGTTTTTATATGCACATGTTACAACTAACATTTTCTTGTTTATGCGTGCTCCCAACAGATTAGGTTTTTGCATATACATTTTGGCACACCCAATGGGATCCATGTCCCTATTTTACCTTCAAAAAACCATAACCCAGTATTAAAATCTATGCATAGTCATCTTCACTAGGACACAATATCGTCTGTAGAGACAATCTATCATCTCCATTGATCAACGTCTCTGTAGATCAGCGTCTACACATACCATCATCTGCATAGATTAGTATTTCCATCATTATTGCTTTAAATCCACCTGTCACTGCATTAAGCCTAAGTTTTAGCATCTCCAATTTTTTTTTGTCATTTGCGTGGTGGGCAACCATTGATGCTTGATATTTAAACCAAATTATCATCTATGATTTTTATAGATCAGTACTCTCGTGTACGATCCATATTTTGTCATCTGTTTTGTGTGTTAGTACTTTGTCATCTCCAAGTTTTAGCATTTGTGATTCTATTCTGTCGTCTGTGATTGACAACTTACCACGGAACTACTAATTGTACATGCCTATTTTCAGTCATCTACGAGTTTTGGTGTCTGGAGAACTTTGCCATCTGTGAGTTTTGACATCTGCATAGTTTTGTCATCTGCACCTGACATCTATTGTCTCTAGTTTTGGCAAATTAAATTAATTTTTAAACACTTAATTTGTTGACTGGTTGATTGGCAAAGATTTCTAACAAGTGTGTACTATAAGAAACAAGCTTTGAAAAACTTCTTTTTTAGTGATTTTGATCATTTAAAGGTTTATAGTGATTTTAATCACTTTGAAAATTTTATAGTGATTTTGATCACTTGTAGGATTAAATGGTGAATAAAATTGTATGAGATAATCACTTGTTTTTAAAATGTATGTTGCAAACTAATACCTTAAGACCAAATACGCTCTTGAATGCAATAAAGGTAAAAACATTACACACACTCTTGAATGACTTAAAGAAAATTTACACACATTTCATTGGAATGGATGATGCTCAAACACACTCTTGAATGAATTAAAAGAAATTTACACACATTTTATTGGAATGGATGATGCTCGAACACA
This sequence comes from Cupressus sempervirens, assembly GCA_028749045.1. Lineage (NCBI taxonomy): Eukaryota > Viridiplantae > Streptophyta > Pinopsida > Cupressales > Cupressaceae > Cupressus > Cupressus sempervirens. The sequence goes on along the minus strand of CM053787.1, from coordinate 545,012,122 downwards.
CTCTTGAATGCTATTGAGGAATAAACAAGCTTTTTGTTGGAATGCATGTTTAGACTAGATTGTGCCTTAAGAAAAATTGGCATGCTTTCATTGGAATGAATGTGTAGATAGCAAATGCACTCTTGAATGCCTAAGGTCAATGAAGCTTGCTATGAAACATTTGGACTTGGTGCTTAAAATCAATTCACTCAATTTTTAATTACTTAATGGAACTGATTTCATTTTTAGCAATTTGCTTATGCTCACGATTGATTTACTTTTGTTGATGAATCCTTTCTTTTTATTATGTTGTTGACATTGTCAAGTTGGAAAGAACAATGCATGCTTAAACACGAGTGTATTCAAAAGTATATTACAAAACCTAAAGCTACATTGGGAAAGAACAGGTGTCTTTTAACCCTGAGGCCACTTATATATTCTCTCCTCTCACGCCTTTAGGTGATCTTGAGTGCACAAGAAATAAGTGGTCTTGTTTATTTTTTTAGGAGGCTTGCTTGGGGATTTCATCACCCCTTAAGATGACCTCAACTCTAGTGTTCTAGTAGAGTATAAATATCGGGAGGTGAATTGAAAGACACCTCTCTTGGAAGTAAAATATTGTCACTCTTGGCTAAGACCCAAAGAACTTTATACCTTTGGGAAGTGAAGGTGAAGATTTGGGTTACCGTCTCCCCCCAGCTATGTGGCATTATTTTCTTTCATTTATAGATTTGGGCCTCACATACCTTGTGTATATTGAGTATGCCCTCTAGATAATTCTTGTACATCTTAGTGGTAGCCTTATTAGGATTTTTTATGTGTTCAGCGTGCTTGATTGTTTAAACATCCAAAACCAACACCAAACATCAAACAAGTTCAAAAATGAGTGAAATGGTGAGCTAAACTTTTAGTGAGTAAAATAGTGGTAAGTGGGTCTTCTTGACTCATGATTATTTTCAAGAGTTTCTATATTTGGTCTAACATTTGAAATTTGTTGAGTCTTCTAGTTACAATCTGTTCTAGGTTTGTTTTATTCCTGCCATGACCGAAAAAGTCAAGCCTAAGAAGGTGAAATTATCCAAACCATTTTCCTACAAGGGAAGGAAAAACCTAGCACATAGTGATAAACAATTCTAATATGCACATAGTGATAAACAATTCTTTGGAGTGAACCCAAGGTTTTTGTTCCCAGTGAGAGAAGATTGAGTTAACCACATAGTGATCATAACACTCCCATTCTCCACACCAATTCATCTTGGAAATCTCTAGTCTTTCATTTGCAAGATTCCTCTAAGAGAGCTTGATCATTTGAACCTTAATCTTTTGGCATAAGAACTTCTTTCGAGATTACAACTCTAGGCCTTTGTCCATAAGCAAACCATTTATCATAGTTACAATCATTTGTTTGGGATCACAACTCCATCTCCAAATAGTGGGTAATCAATTTGGTGTCTCATCTTGCCTAAAGATCACTTGTCCATCTTTGGTAGGAGAAATATACTCTATTATACTTGGTTTTCCAAATCAACAAGGTCTCTTGTCTATGTCTAGGTGATTGGCCACTTTATCATATAAGGTTTAGTTGCTATTTAACAGATCCTATTTTCTTCCACAACCTTCTACCCTCATTTTGGTCACAATTGTATGATACAAACACGATCTAACAAACTCACTTTTAATCCTATGTCTCATTTATTGGAATCACTAAGACAACAAGAGATGGAGAATACTTTTCCTCCATGATCAACCTCATTGGGGAATACATTTCCCCCTAGTATAAACTTTGGTATGCCTAGTTCCACATCCACACAAGAACCAAAGAATCCTTTCAGAAACACCACTCTAGGGAGTAATTCACATGAGGAAGAAGAAGTGTACCAAGAGGAAGATCCCATTGATAACAATAACATCCCTAGTGACATCCAAACATTTCTTTTAGATCCATACAACTTGGAAATGATGGAGAAGTCTATTAAGGAAAACAAGACTGAGATCTTCCTAAACTTGGTTAAATATGGTGTTAATGTCCCTATGAGTTTTGATGAGAACACTTTGTTTAGACAAATTACCAAGGGTGATGCTCCCGTATTACCAACTTCAAACACAGTCCAAACATCTGGCAAAGGAAAGGAACCCACAGTGATAAATAGTGCCATTCCTACATCTAGTGTTTCAACAAAACCAACGTTCTAATTGAGTGTAGAACATATTCAACAAATCATTAGTGCTATGCCCAACACTTCTATGCATGCTAGTATTCTGTAGTCCACCTTGACAAGTCCAATTGTAGGATGCTTAAACATTGGGCAAGTACCTACACAACAAATGGCAATTCCAACACAATCGATATATTCTTCTTATTTGCAAATTCCAACAAGTATGGTGAAAACATCTATGCCAATTCCAACAACTACATATCAATAAATTGGCCAATGTAGCATACCACTACCTCCACCACCTCATAACACATTTGGGAATCCATATAAATTTTGAGGTGGGGTTCATAAATTCCCAAAAATCACAAATGCAACCAAACCAAGATCTAGCCCAACAATTGCATGAACTTCAAAATTTGGTCCACACCATGAGCAAAAAAGGGGTGAAGTATTTCTCTTTTGAAGAAATTTTCCCCTTCCCATTTGATAGATCCATTAACATGATACTGTTTCCACCAAACTTTGAGATTCCTAAATTTGACAAATACATGGGAGAAACATGTCTTGTCACACATCTCAAAGAATTTTCCATCTTAGGTCAAGAAGTAGCCTATAGTGAGAATTATCTCAAGAGGCTCTTCACACAAAGTCTTGGAGGCCATGCACTTGAATGGTTACTGAACTTAGCCAAGGGTTCCATCACTTCCTTCAATGATATGATAGTAAAATTTGTAGCACAATACTCTTACGACATTGAACAAAATGCCTCATTAAGTGATTTGTGTAACACAGAACAAAGAAATGATGAAACATTTGCCAACTTTCTACAATAGTGGAGGCACCTTGCTAACTGCATACCCTACAAAATTGAGGATTCCCACCTTGTGGATATATTTATCAAAAATTTGATACTAGAGATGTCTTTCTACATGAAGATGGCTAGTCCTAAATACTTTATTACATTAGTCAAGAGAGGCAAGAACATTGAAAATTGACTTTTAGAAAAAGGTGCCATTAAATATTATAGCTTGTCATCCTCAAACAATGACACAAACAAAAATAGAAAACCCAAATTTTGGTCCAAAAACAAAGGTGTCACACATGATGGTGTCACCAATGTTAAAAGTGTACAAATGCTCCAAGGTAGAAATAGCAACAACAAAAACAACTATCGTAACCAAAACAACAACAATTCAAACCATGACAATCAAAATCAAAACAACAATCAGAATAATCAATAATCTCACAATCAAACATAGTTTTTTCCTTGCAACAACAACAATACCAACAATAATTACAACCATGACTATGATTGCAATAGGAAATTCACTAACTTTCGTGAACCCTTGAATGCCATATTCCAAAAAATAGTGGATCATAATTTGATGATGTGCCCCAAAACATGACCCTTTGATGAAAATCAATCCAAATCAAAATGGTATGGGGAAAATGAATATTGCAAATACCACCACATCAAGGGACATGACACAAACAAGTGTATAAAACTCAAAGTCTTCATTCAAAATCTTGTTGATGGTGGAGAAATTGAGGTAGAAGGAGGACCAACCTCTAAAAATGCTAAACTAAAGATATTTCAAAAGCCATTTCTTGACCACAATAATGACAATAACAACAATGGAAAAAATAATATGAACAATGTAAATCGAGCTTCTACATCAAATGCATTACACTATGACTATTCTACTAATCACATATCAAGATTTGACTCCTTGTGTGGTAAAATAGAAACCAATGATATATGTGGTTTTGAATCCATGTGTGGTTGCATCGAAGAAGTAGACACACATGTGAATACCCTTTTCCTACAAGTAGTTGATTATGGTGCAACCACTTAACAGGGAAAAATTACTTTGCAAGCTGCCACTCCCAACCCCACTAATCCATCAGTTCCACATGTGCCTACTACACCGTCCACTTCACAAAGACCCACTTCTCACTATGATGTGTTTTCCTTGTTAGGAAAGACTCCTACACAAATATCCATTCTAGAGCTCCTTACCACCTCACCCATCCATAAGGATATCTTAGAAACTGCTCTTTTAGAGTTTCGTGTGCCTAAAAACATTAATGCATCCCAATTCACTACCATGATTGGAAATCTTGCCGCAAAAAAACATCTTGTCTTTATAGATAAAAATTTCCAAGGTCCTTGTATAGTGACATAAGATAAAAAGAGTCCTTATAGATAATGGATCCGGTTTGAACCTTTGTACATTGAAGATGATTCATTTCTTGGGGCTTCCAGAAGACCTCTTAGATATCAATAAAAGGATAACAATCAAAGCGTATGATGAAAGAGAAAGAAAATCAAAAGGGGTTATCATGTTACCACTAAAGGTTGGGCCAACTATAATAAATATTGAATGCCATGTTTTAGATCTGGACTTGCCATATAACATTTTGCTTGGCCAACCATAGATACACACACTCAAAGCAGTACCATCTAGATATCATCAATGCTTGAAATTTCCCCACTAAGGAAGGGAGGTCACAATTCTAGGCAATGCTTTTCCTTTTGTCTTTTGTAAGAGATTGGAAGGTGCCTGAGCAAATTTTTGTGCAGTTAGTGAGATTGCTAAGGTTATACCTAGATCTCTCACCATAATAGAATCACCTTCCACAACACTACTAGAGTTATCCAATAATGATTCCAGTTCTTGCAAAGGAAAAGAGAAGGTTGATGATGTTAAGATTAATAATACAGTGAAGAAGGTTACTTTTGCTGACCAAGGAATGGGGGAGTATAAGCTCAAAAATGCCCTGTGTGTTGGACAACTACCACTCTCCCCTTGATCCTTTGGAAAACCTTCCCAAATACCACCTTTTACAAATAAGGATATTATGCATGTTAATAAGACCACATTTGAACATTGGGGTTCACTTAGTGATGAACACTTGGAGTCCAATATCATAGATTGGCTGTATTTTGATTGCAAAGATGAACCTATGGAATTCCCTAAAGACAAATATGTTAAGGCTCCTCCCATTATTAAAAATATGGGATATCATGGTATTGGCCTTGGGCCTAAGGAAGATGGAATTAGACAACCCCTTGAGGCTAATAGCTATCCTAAAGGACCTAGTTTGGGTTCCATTAAACTCAAGGTATCCTTTGCTGACAACTATTGTATGGTTGAACCTGATTCTCTTTGAAGTCCCCTTCCAATACATTGAGAATGACCTAGATAACCATGTCCATTCCAGTACCATAGCTGACCTTTCATCCCCCGACTTACCCCTCACCAACCTTGACATGATAGGTTGGGACCTTCAAGAAAAACCACAAGCTCTTGATAAATGTAACTCTAACGAAGCAGTAATAGAACTCTTTGGCCTTAAGAATCTCCCAAATTATGAACATGAGATCCAATATAGTGCGGAAGCCTACTTTGGTAGCCAAGTCAACTCTCTTAGTCACAAAAGTGAAAAAGAAAATAAAAATGAAAAAATAGAAGAAATATCCTCTAGTGAAAACTCTTTTGGAGCACTTTTGGATGATGAGAAAGATAAAATAAAGGATGCATCTTCTGGTGAAAAGCTCCTAGAGGCACCAGAAGAGGGAAAGGTTGACTTTCCATTTAGATCTTTACCACTAGAAAAGTCATCTATATTGAATGAGGACACAATTCTTGTCAATTTGGGTACAAAGGATAATCCACAAATCACCTACATTGCAGCTACCCTAAGTCCCAAAGAAAAAAAGGCAATGACTGCATTCTTACAAAAAGGTAAAGTCAATTTTGCATGGACATACAAAGACATGCCTAGTTTACACATAGATTTGGTTGTGCATCACGTAATAGTAGATCCCAAGATTAAACTTATGAAGAAAAAGTTGCGCAAGATGCATCCTGGGTAGCACTTTTGGTCAAAGTAGAATTATAGAAAATGTTAGAGGAAAAATTTATCTAACCTATTGATTATCTTGAGTAGGTTTAGAACATTGTTCCTGTAGGAAAAGCATCTGGAGGCATCTGCATCTATTTAGATTTTCAAGATTTAAATCTCGATTTTCCTAAGGATGATTTTCCACTTCGTAACATAGACATAATAGTGGATTTGACTGCTAGACATGAAATGATGTCTTTAATGGATGGTTTCTCCAGTTACAATAAAATCAAAATTGTAGCAGAAGATCAACATAACATGACATTCACTACCCCATGGGGGACCTTTTGTTACCAAGTCATGCTTTTTGTCTTGAAGAATGTTGACGCCACCTATCAATATGCTATGACTACAATATTCCATGACCTTCTACATGTCATAATGGAGGAATATGTTGATGACATCCTGGGAAAATCAAAGACATGTGATTCCCACATTGATGTGCTCACCACTATTTTGTAAAGGTTGGAGAAATATAAAGTGCACCTTAATCCAAAGAAGTGTGTTTTTGGGGTCAAATCAAGCAAGTTATTAGGCTACATCATGTCAAGAAGAGGAATTGAGGTAGATCTCACCAAAGTAAAAGCCATCATGGGAATGCCTCCCCATACCACATTGAAACAACTTTTTAGTTTTCAAGGAAGGCTACAATCCATCAGATCTTTTGTGTCCCAATTATCAGATAAGGTTCGCCCACTCCAACATTTGCTTCAAAAAGACACTAAGTTTCAATGGGATTGCCTATGTCAGAAAGCATTTGAGTGAGTTAAAGTCTACTTGGCTAATCCACCAGTTCTAGTCCCTCCAATTGTAGGCTAATCGTTGATCCTATACATTTTTGCCATTTCAGTTACCTTAGGCACTCTATTGGCATAGCTAGATGACAGAGATAATGAGCAAGCCATATACTATCTTAGTTGAACATTAGTTGGCTATGAACTAAATTACATTGCTATTGAGTGAGCTTGTTTGGTGGTAGTCTTTTACACACAAAAACTACACCATTATATGCTTAATCACACTAAGTATCTCATTGCCAAAATAGATCCACTCAAGTATTTGTTGTCAAAAGCTTCCCTCACAGGGCGAGCTGCAAAATGGGTCTTGATTTTAAGTGAGTTTGACATTGTCTATATGGATTGCAAAGCCATCAAGGGACAAGTAATTGTAGACCAACTTGCTAAAGCTCCTCTTGAAGAAGACCATCTTCTTATAGAAGATTTTCCAGATGACACCATTATGACTATTACCCCTAATACACAATGGAAACTATATTTTGATGGTTCCAACATGCAAAAGGGATCAAGGGTAGGAATCTTATTTATTACACCTCAAGGAGACCTTATTCCTAAGTCTTATAAAATTTCATTCCCTTGCACAAACAACATTGCTGAGTATAAAGGATTAGTCACAGGACTCTATCAAGCTATCAAGTGGAATATCAAGAGCCTTTTTGTCTTTGGGGATTCTTAATTGGTCATTAAACAAGTCATAGATGAATACCAAACAAAGTATGAAAAGTTGTTGCATATCACCAGATAGTTGAAGATCTTAAAAAAACACTTCATAGAGATAGTCTTTCAGCAAATACCAAGGACTAATAACAAAGTAGCAGATGTTATGGCTACAATTGCCTCCATGATTGCTATGCCTGCATATAGTCCTAAGTGTGAGTTTCTAGTTGAGAATCTTTTTCTTCTTACATATGAGCAACCCAATTCAGAGCTGGTGTGTGAGATTGTTGGTCCTGAGTCTCTATGGTATACCAACATTTTTGCCTATATTCATCACAAAATGATTCCCATCGCCCTCTACCCAAATCAAAGAAAAAACTTCATCTGTCGCATTGGCTGATATACTATCCTAGGTGATACGCTTTTCTCAAAACACTTTGATGGAACCCTCCTCTAATGTCTCAATTTAGATGAAGCTAGAATGGCATTAGAAGAAGTCCACCAAGGAATTTGTGGCACCCATTCCAATGGCCTTATGTTAGCAAAAAAGCCCCTTAGAATGGGTTACTATTGGCCTACTATGGAAGTGTATACTTACCATTTTGTGAAAAGATGTGTTCCTTGTCAATGGCATGAAAATTTGATACACACTTCCACCCAAGACCTTTAACCCACCATCACACCATGGCCCTTTTCCTGTTGGGGATTTGATCTTGTTGGTCAAGTATACCCAAATTTTGTAAATGGCCACAAGTATATTATTGCCACCACTGAGTTCTTCACAAAGTGGGTCAAGGCTATCCCATTAACCTACACCACTATAAAATAGGTTTTGAAGTTCATCTTGAACTACATTATTTGTCATTTTGGTATACCTCAAGACATCACGACTGATAATGGAACACCTTTCAAAAATCAAGAAGTTTCCACTTTGTGTAGGAAATTTGGAATCACCTAGAATTTTTCCACCAAATACTATTCCCAGGGAAATGGCCAAGCTGAAGCTACCAATAAAACCATTTTGAAAATCCTAAAGAAAACCATTGATGCAATTGGCCATGACTGGCACCTCCAAATTTCTCTCACCCTTTGGGCCTACCATACCTCCATCCATACCCCCACAGAAGCCACTCCATTTTCCCTTTTTTATGGTTCTGAAGTTGTCTTACCCATTGCAATTGAGCTCCCTTCCCTCAGAATCTCTCTCAAGAATCTAATGTCTGAAGAAGAATACTAAGTTGCTCACTTCCAAGAACTATAACTCCTCAATGAAAGATGCATCAATGCTCTAAACCACCTCTGCATGTATCAAAATAACCTTCAACTTCAGTTTCACAAAAAATTAGGCCTCAAGAATTTGAGGTGGGTGACATAGTTTTGTAGCATAACATGAGGAATCTCTAGAAATATGAAAAGAAAGGAAAATTTGAAGCTAATTGGCTTAGTCTATTTATCATTATAGCCAAATATGGTTCTAGGGCATATTAGATTGCCACTTTAGAGGGAGATCCGATCCCTAAACTTGTAAATATCTAACACCTCGAGTGGTTTTATGCTTGAGTCTTGTAGTTCCTGTACAATGTTGTTATAATTCCACAAAATACAAAAAAATCAAAAAATCAAAAAACTCCAAAAACATTCATAAAATGTTCTTGAAGAAAAGACTAAAAAGAAGAAAAAGTTCCTGAAAAAAATATTTTGGTCCGTTATCTATAAGGCTCATCTCACTTCACCCCTTTCCCACTGTTTCATCCCAACTTTGTGCAGAAGTCCTATCTGACATGCACTTTTCATGAACCTAATAAAAGACCTCTTGTTTGCAAGGCATCCATTCACTTACATCTTTCAAAAGATCTCTAGTTTGTAGGGCATTTTTTTGTTGAGTGTTGATCCTACACACCCATTACACTGAGCTTTTTCCCATGACAGTGACTGCAACAACACCTTAAAAAAATCACCTTTGAGACTTAATGATTCAAGAAAATTGTTCTTTTCACAGCCCTTGCCAACAAACATTTGCAATAACCAACATTAGACACACAAAATTTCCTAGGATGAATCCTTCCTTTACGTGGCAGTCAAACACTCACCTTTAAGCCTTAACGTTCTTGGCAAGGACTGCGAACTAAATGACTACTTGGTCATGCAGTTTCTTTTTGGTTGATTTCATTTTGTGTGTTAGGGGAAGCCTTTTATGGTGTGCCTCGATCTTCCATATTTTGGTATCACCTGAATAGCTCTCATTGACTACACGTGTTGTTTGTAGTATGATCTTCTTCTTTTTTTTCTTTAGTATGTATGTGTCAGTTTCAAGTTATGTTGATACCTTGTGCACTGGGGGAAATGGGTTAGTACACTTTCCACCAAAGATCCCTAAAAAGACTTCGGGTGTGCCTAGACCTCTCCAAAGCGTATATGACATTTGTTCCATCATGACTATGCAAACTACACTTATTATGCTAAAGTATCCATTGTGTTAAGAGTCTAGTCCATGCAAAGGAACCATCTCATTTATGCTTCTATAGCATATAATGCATAACTCTTTTTGCAAAATCAAACTAGGGTGTGCTCTCCCACATAAACACAACTAAATCACTATGTGTCATGTAGTTAGGATTCAGGTAGTATAGGATTTCATTGCGGCCTACTTGAGACAAGGGTTCTATTTATTTCCCCCTCCTATGCTATGCTACTTGGTTCTTATGGTCGAGGAGTTTTGACACATGTCCATTCATTAGGTTCATTCATTTTACATTTTCATATTTACATTTTAAGTTCAATCATTTCACTTTGCATTCATTAATGTCTTTTTTTGTTGCTGACATTTTAGGTTACATTCGTTGTCATATTAAATAGGCATTTTATTCATTATTAGATTTCATCATTAGTTCATTACATTAATTCATTAGATGCATACATTATAATCATCCTATTTAGTGGCATATACATCATAATACATTATGCAAAGCATATAGTACATCCATACATGTAATATAACACAATGGATACATCTCATATTTGCCATAAAACTTGCATCATTCACACATTAGGCATCATATATAAATCTTAGGCAACATAACATCACACACATCCTGCATCACAATGTCAGTATCCACATCATAGACATCACATGCATAAGCTATAATCATCCATATACATCAAGGCCCATCGAATCATGTCACATATATATCAAAAGAATAATTAGTATCTATGTATAGTCCATATACAAAAGAATCATGTAGTATCATCATGCATAAATGCATCATCAAAAACTCATTACATATGCACCTCTATGTCAAAATTTCTCACTATAAGAATCATGTCACCGGCTATGAGGGACCTACACCTCCTATATCCCCTCCTCATGGGGGCTTGTGCTATCTAGTTGACTGCTTTGACCTCTCTTAGCTCCCTATGGTCCATGAGCTAGATGCCTCTTAAAATTTTGGCTGCCATTGATCAGCAAGCATGATATCATGATATAGGGACCTATAGTAGGCCACCTCTCACATGATCTATGTCTCCACTCAGTGGGCTACCATAGCCTTCTACATCATAAGCATGGCTACCCTAGGTTGTACTACCTGTCAGGCCATATCACACTGTCAATAGTACCCATCCACATGTGCCTAGTGCATATCCCACTCTACTCATAGCGTGGCCACCTCCGATCATAGAGTCTCTATCTCAGCCAAATTTTCCACCTTCTCCTACATCCCAAAATTGCTAAACTGTTGAACATCTATCCTCACCTACAAGGCTACCAAGGTCTCTTGGGAATTGTCTTCCCTAGCTTGTTGGGTATGTACCTCTTCCTATAATGCCACCAAGGCCTACTAGGCACTATTTGCCTATGCTCGCTCCACCTGTATCTCACACAAGAGATGGAAAACCTCTTTTCGAAGACTATCTCACTCTTCCTTGACCATATCTACATCCTATGCCCCTGGTGGTCCCTATACATATGGCCCCTATACTTGTGGCCCTTGTGGTGGCCCCGTTGGTGTTGGTACCCTCCTTTGGTTGGCTCTGCACCCTCACAAACCCTACTGAGCCCCAATACTAGTAGTGGCACCACTGCTGCCTATCCACCATCCCCTACTCCATCCCCTCACTTGTGCCTGCTCTATTAGTGGTGGTGCTCTAGGTACCATTAATTGTACTAGCTAATGAGCCACCCACCACTGTGTATAGGCCAGTGTCATCCTTGCATCTCCTTTTTCCTGTCTATGCATCTAAGGCACTGGTTGCATCCTCTGCCATGATATCTTGGCCAACCTTAGGGTGGTCCTATGACACCATAGTGTGCCATACTCCTAGAATACCACTGGGTATAAAAATTTGTCTAGAACTGCATCCTGTGTCCTCCCAAACTATTGTTGCACCCTAGAGGGCATGTATCTCATCATGGCATGCATGGTTCACCCGATCAGCCAACAGTCTATTTGCATATATGGGAGGTATCTCTTATCCTTACTATCATCCTCTCGTCTAGCTATTAATACACTACCCCATCACTCCACACTATCATATGGTGTCCAATCGAACATAATGATCTCATCTAGACATCTCCTCTAGAATCTAATTGACTCGATGGAGGTATACTAGATTGATGACCTATATTGACATGCAAATGGCTCACCAAGCTGTCAGGTCTCTAATCTAGTAATGGGGCATGTGACACCTATGTGCTCCCATGACCACACCATAAGTAGTGTCAACCCTAGACCTATAGTTTGTTGTGTCCTAGAGGCACACATGTGCAGGTCATGGTATAGCTCAGCTAAGATGGTTTGACCCCAGCAAAAGACCATGCCATCATCTTGTAATAATGTGCTCAGCACCTATGTCCACCCAATCAAAAATCCATGTCCAACATGGTCTGGTATCATCCTACATATGAGTGAAGTGATGTACAAGGAAATTTGTGGCAATCTCTACTCCAATGCCTCTCTCCATGTCAGCCATGACCTCTATATAGTCAACCTCTACCTTTAGTGCCTAAAGCACTCTGAAAGATAGGGATTGAAACCCTCTAGAACATACTTAGAGTACATCTCGTGGATCGACACTCATAGAATCTTCTATACATCAAGCAAGGTAACTATCACCTCTCTAGTAGGTAGATGGAAACTAGATGTCAGTTTATGCCACTGCTCTATCAATGTTGAAAGCTATGTTGAATGTGCTCTCAAATTTAGCCACTCATGGACATGCTCTAGCCCACATAGTCTCACATGTCCCCACTCTACCTTTTTTAGTCTCTCACCTAGTACCATGGCCATCAGATAGTGCTCCTGTGACCGAAATACCACTGTTTCCATCTGTAGCATAGACATGCACATAGTTAGTATCCTCTATCTTATGTTGCCCTCAGTATCGGGCATCCTCCCCTATCCACCCCCAATCATCCCTACCTTCACTGTCCATCAATTTGTCCCAATTGACATAGATGTGAATCAACGTAGACACTGATTAGCATAGATGTTGGTTTGTAGAGATGTTAATCCATGCAGATGTGGATCAGCAAAGATAATGAACTGTGGAGATGCCAATCTAACATCTCTATCGGCTATGCAAACACTAGATTACCATCACAACTACCAAACTATTATCTACATAGATGATGACACAAAGATTATAATCTCTACCCTGGCTTCAACCCTCCTTTCCCCCCTTTGTCATCTGCAAGATGACAGGATGCTTCCTATCGTCTCCACAGACCTCTCGATCCCCATTTTTTTGTCTGTGTAGATGATAATTTTAGAGTATGGTTCATGTTCCTATGATGTTGGATTCTTGATCCTTATCTTGCAAAATTCTGAATGGATTACTTTGGGAAGGAAAAATGTAGATCTAGCCCACAAGTGTATAGGAGTTGCACATAGTGATTGTTAATGGTTATGAACCTTGGAGTGGGGTTGAAGCATCACATTGGTGGACAAATCAATAAATTGGGGTACAATATGTGAGCATGTGTTCAATAGATCATTGAAGAAAAGGCAATTGAGATCTTGCACTCAAATTGTTGAGTTGAGGCAGTTGCACCATAAGAAGGGAAAGATGTTATTGAGTAGGATGAACTCTAGAAGAGTGACATAAATATTTCAAGACCTTAGAGTTGAGATGAAGAATGATATCTAAAGTGTATTGACCAATTTGTAGAGGGATAGTGAGCCCTAGAATGAGTTTTTGAAGACTATTGAAGATTTCATGATGTTGACTTGGCACTTATTGATTGAGAAGTGGATTGTTTGGCCTACTGAAAAGATAATTTGAGAGAGGAAGATGAAAGTAAGGGTTGTAGATATGAGAGTGGTAAAGCTTGATGAAGTAATCACACCTATGAATGCTTTAGTTTCAAATATTGATAAGGGTAAGAAAAATATGGTTACATATAAGTTTCACAATTAGTTGATTGGACTAATCAATGAATTGAGGAATATTTTATTGTGGATGATAATGAGATTGTTGACTTTGGTGTTAAGGAGGTTGACATAGTTGGTAGTGTATTTCCTTTGGTTGAATCTAATAACTAAGTTGGGTTTGTTGATGAGTGAAATGTTGTTGAGGAGAGAAATAAGGGTATTGATGCTAATGGATTTCTTGATCAATGTGGGAATGTTATGGATATAGTTTTCATTTGTGATGATGAGCATGATGTTAATTGGAAATGGAAAACTAAGTTATTTTAGCTAGACATCAATTGGTTGTAAAGACCACCTAGAGGCCTTGTGAGAGAAGACATGTTCTTATTGGATGGTATTATTACTACTCAAGTTGATTATGTCAAAGAGGATATATTTGCAAGTGTTTCTATGGAGGTATGGAAAGAGGATTTGTATTCCTTTTATTAGGATTGGTAGTTGAGCATGAGAATGGACATACAAAGAGAGAAGATAAAAAATAAGGTTGTGGTGATGAAGAGGGAAGTGTATCACTTATCTTTCATATCTTCTTTCATATCATGCATAGGTTCCCAAACATGCACCCTCATGTTTGGACAAATGATAAACCTACCATGGGGTTAATTACTAAACACTATAACATGCAATACAAAGGAGACATAACTATAGATCTATTTGGAATGTTTAAGGTATTTCTAAAGAGATAAAACAAAGCTATGGAATTCCTAGATCGTTAATTGAAAGTATGCAGATATTGTTTTCTTCATGGTGGAAATTGATGTAACATGTATGGAGGTTGTTGAGTCTAAGGAAAGTTCTATTTTCTCTATGTGATATTAAGTAGAAAAGGATGTATTAGATCTATATATTGAAGTGATGCTTGCATCACCAAGAGACAAAGAATCAAAGAGATGGGAAACCTATAAGGAAATGTTCAGTCAAGTGAGAGAGCAGTTAGACAAGGGTGCCAAGAAGAGGAAAGTGGAGAAGTTAGTAGAAAAGATTGTTATGCAGGTAGGTATTACAAAAGAGGAATGGGATGAGATTAAAAAGATAAGAATAAGACCCTCAAGGCTAAGATATAAATCATAAGCATTGAACCTATAAAAGAATCAATTATAGGGATTTTTGATCTGCAAGATACACTTGAGATTGATATTAAAGAAATTGAAGTTACACCTAAATCTTTTCAAGAAACTAGGAGATCTGCAAGGACTCCTCCATTAGAAAAGATTGAACAACTAGTTATGGATGTTGAAAATAGATTGATACAAGTATGACTATGTGTTTAAATCATTGTTTTGTCACTGATGTCAAACCTGCTACTTACTGGTGAGACAAATTCTTAGTTGATTTTGAGTACTATCATTTGTTTGAGTGATGAAGAGGATTTCATCAAATGAGATAACAAGAGCACCTAGAAAAAAGGTTGAGTTATGAAAAAAGGTTGAGTTATGATATGTAAAAAGGGGTACACAAAAATTAGTTAAGATGGTGATGATATAGTGCATTGATTATCTATTTAATGTTGCAAAGGTTGGATACACTAAGTCTAGAAGAATAAGTAAGAAGAATTGAGTCTACCAAGCTTGACCAAGTGGACAGTAGGTGCCGAACAAAGTTAGTACAAGCCAAGAAGAAAATCAGTTGGAGCTAAGTGCAGTCAAATTTCAATGTATGTTGAGTGATACAATGTAAGCCAAGTAAAGTTTAGTTGATGTCGAGCACTAGTAAACTTTAGTGTTTTCCGAGTTATCTAGTGGATGATGAGTAGAAGAATAGTATGGAAGTCAAAAGACAACATATTGATGTTGAGTGCCAATATTCATGTTAAATCATGGATTTGATGAATCTAAGATGACTATTTTTTTTTCTTGAATTTTGTGAAGCATGTGGAAGATAACTATGATGAGTTGGTGGCATAAAATTCATGGTAAACCATTTTGAGGTGAATTCAAAAGGGATTGCAAAAGAAGTTTCTAGAAGGGACTAAAATGGAAAGATTGGTAGATTCATTGAATCCTACCTAATCCTACCTAACCCTAAAATGGATGATAATGGATGAACAAAAAAAATCTTAATTCTCTATTTATAGAGATGGTTGGTCAAAAGCAAGGTTGGTCAATATTTGAGAACATAAGTTAGACAAGAGGTCTAAGGTATTACTTCATTCAGAGACCAAATAGAAGAGATTGTTATTGGAAAGCAAAATAAGAAGGCTTAAGGGTATGGATGCTTGAAGGGTGAACAAGCTATCAGAGCTAAAGTGTGTGAAAGCCAAGTAGAATGGAGGACTAAAACAAAGATTTGTGATTTGCATGTGAGTTGTAAGTTGTTACAGATCAAGCCTTACTGTTACTTTCTAATCATTGTACTAGTCTAGAGTAAATCTTTTTTATTAAGGTTGAACTAACAGTCATTTGTAAATCATTTAACTGGGTGGCATTCCAAGTGAATGATCTAAAGTCCTCTAATAAGGCTCACTCCTAATAGGGTGATTAGAATCCTCTAACTAGGTCACATTTAACGGTGTGTATTGTAACATTTAACAGGGTTGGCCTTTCACAAGGCATCACTTTAGAAGAGTGAGAATGAGTAGCATGTTACTGGTGGTTTTTCCCAAATTAGGTTTCCACATTGAATCATTGTGTAAAATATATTATTGAATCTGTTATGTTTCATGCTTACATTTCAGAAAAGTTGATTTAACCTACAAATTTTAAGTGATTGTATAATCTAATGGATGCATATATGATGAATATATTTTATGGATATAGGTTCACTAAGCTATGAAAAGTTTTATTTTTACATCTAGATCTTGGATAACTAATTCACCCCCCTCTCAGTTATTTTGAAGAATTCCAACAATTGGTATTAGAGCCATCTACTTAAGAGGACTACTTTTAAGGTACTAGAAGCAAAAGATCAAGATGTTAAAAAGAGAGGTACCCAAGCTTAATAGAGACAACTTTCCAGCATGACAAATTTTGATGAAGCTACACCTAGGAGGTCTTGGAGACCATGCACAATCTACCATCATCAATGAGCATGTTGATCCTGCAAGAGCCCTAACTATTGAAGATATGAAAAAGGAGAAAGAACATGTTCAGGAAATGTTGGAGATTTCCTTTGTCCTAATTTATGTTGAGTTTGATGACATCGAGGGTTATGATAGTGCAAAGAAAATGTGGGACACTCTTCACACCATCTATGGAGGTGATGCAAATGTTTTGAGAGCCAAATCTAAAAGTCTTAGAGAAAATTTCAATGATATGAGAATGCAAGAAGGTGAGAATGTTACTCAATATTGTTCTAGGATAAAAGATGTTGTTAATGCTATAAGAGGATCTACTAGTAAGATAGATGATGACACTATATTAAGAAAAGTTTTGAGAACACTGCTACCCATCTATGCTATTAGAGTTTGTGTTATACAAGAATTGAGATGTATATCAGGTTCTAATTTGACTCTTGAAGGTCTAGTAGGTAGGCTCACTGCTTTTGAGCTATCTAATTGAGGATTGCAAGTTATCAAGTCAAGACATTCTACTACACTTTCTAACCATTGTATTGTGAGAATGAAAATACTATGTTTATAGGTTAGCTTAGTAACTATATTGGTTTAGCAGCCATATTTTCGATCCTTAACAAGATTGTAAATCCTTTAATAGGGTAGCATTCCAAGTGAATGTTTGTAAATCCTTTTACTAGGTCACTTTTAATAGGGTGTAAAGTCTTTAACATGACAGGTCTTTCATAGAGCAGACCATTGGAAGTGGTCAAACATTGTAACCTTGAACAATTACATATTATTGTAGTGATACTTTGTGGGTGTCATCCCCACCCCAGTTTTACCTTCTCATTTTGGAGGGTTTCTAGGTTACCAAATCTTGTGTTATCTATTTTCATGCATGTCTTTTACTTTCATGTTTATTAGATGAATTAGACGTATGTGAATGTTATCAGCTAAAATATTTTAAATAGGGTAGAGCTAGTTACTTCTTATTCACACCCCCCCCCCCTTTCTCAAAAGTAAATCTTCCCACTTGTAAATTTCAACAATTGGTATCAGAGCTAAGTTCTCACAAGGATAAGTCTTACAGCTTGGAGAAAAGATCTGGAAATGCAAGTCTACAAACTTGGGAAGATCATAGAGAATCAAGCAATTGACATACAAGTTGCTTTACATGCTTTGGAAGAAGCTAGAGAAGAACTGAGAAAATCTTTAAAGAGAAGAAGAGAGATTACCATAGCTGAGAATGATACATAGTATAAGGAGATTGACACCTCAAACCTATTTTCAAATGGAGATTCCAAAGAGTTTGTTGCAACAATAGCAGACCTAATGGAGAAGAATAGAGCTCAAGTAGAAAAAATCAGAACACTCTTGTGAGGTGACTAAACAGAAGAAAAGAGCCATTGAAGACAAGGCTATGCTAGAAGAAGACTAGAGAAACCTTGCCAATAGACTGGAAGAAAAGTCAATTGAGCTTGCAAGAATTTCAAACATCCAACTAGACACCCTAAGTCAGACGATGAATGCACATCATGAACTGAATATCAAGGATATTGAGATCTCTACACTAAAGATGCAAAATGAACAACTACAAAATGACCTAAAAAGAGAAAAGGAGATTGCAAAGAGCTTCAAAAAACCTAATGAGGCCATCAAGTACTTTGAGTTGCTACTAAAATCACCAAGGGCTAGTAATGATACTATAGGACTAGGATACATTAGCACTAAACAAGGAGAGTCATCCAAGACTATAGAAGAAAGGAGTAACAAAGGTAAGAACACTAAACCTACTTGTCATTTCTGTGGTAAAAAGGGACATACCTCTAATGTGTGTAGGAGCAAGAATGCCCATTAGCATGACAAACCTAAGAATGCAAGTCATTGTCATAAGTGAAAAAAGCAAGGACATCAAGCACATAACTACAGGACTAGGACTATCAGAACACCAAATTTTGAAGGTCACTACTACAATTGCAAGAAGTATGGACATACAGCTTTTGAGTGCAAATCAAAGCCTATGTGGACACCAAATTAGGCAGCAAGGGAAGGTAACCATGGACATCACTATAATTGGGACTAAAACACCAGGCATAACTGTCATTACTATTAGGAATATGGTCGCATTCCTAAAAATTTCATAAGGACACATTTCAAAGGGAACTACAACAGATGGTTAAGCCAAACTACATGTTTAAGTTGCTTGAAGGTTGTTCATATCAATAGGAATTTACCAACAAGGTCAAAGGCACCCAATTCAAAGAACAACAAAGGAAAAGAGAAGGTAGATGTTGAACACATCAAAGGAGAAATGTATAAGACATGGAAGAAGAAAGATGGGTGTAGCACATCAAATGAAGGGATCACTTCACCTAACAGGCTAAGTGGTCACACTTCATCAAACTAAGAAAAGAAAAGGCATGAGGGACTAATTTACAAAGCCTTATCATACATCAGTTCCTAAAACAAGAAAGTACTAAAAAGAAGAGATCAACATGAACAGGGATGCAAATTTAAAAATCTCAAGTTTTCACAAATGTTGTCGAGTTGCCCTCAGAAGCCAGGTAAAAATCCAGTACATGTTGAGTTGATCGTCAAAATAGAAGGAGTCAAATGATTAATGTGAGTTGAGCTAATTGTAGAAGCCAAGTGAAGAAGAAATCTTAGTTAAAGCCAATTAAAGAATACTCTTATGGAAGCTGAGTGGTGAAAAGGCAATGAAAGCTGAGTAATGTAGAATCCTTCAGAAGTTGAGTGGATAGCTATAAATGCACTAAGCATTAAATGTAATAAAAATAGGGTATATTATCACATTTTGAATCATTTTTTTATTGCGAACAAAGAGCAAAGACGAGAAAGAGTGCAGAGCAAGTCCAAAACAAAGAATCCAGTGTCTAAGTAGATTTCAATAGCATTTCAACACAATTTCATCGATCTTGATGTATTTACGTTTGTGTCGAGCTATGTAGTTTCATATTTTATTTGTGTACAAACCCTAGATTGAAAAAATGGCTTCTAGCTCTAGGAAAACTTAGGAGAAGGAACCATTTGAGGTCTAGCTAGTGTCCAATGAGGTCAAACAACCCAATTTTTGCCCAATACCAGAGGTAGCATATAAGAACAACCTAGCTAGAGCCCTATCCATCATACCCCCTAAGGTAGTTATGGTTCAGGATGTAAGAAGATGCTACAATTTCAAGACTGGAGCTATAGGTGACATGGAAATGAGGGAAGCCTATGAGAGACTATGTGAAAATGGAGTGTTAAAGGAAGAATACCAGATTGTTGAGAAGAAGGGGTTGACACGAGCTCTAGAATTCCCCACCATTTTCAAAACTAAATGGATCAAACTAGTGCTAAGCCGAATACATGATGAAATCTTATGGTTGGAGGATGGCCCAATAAAAATCACAAAGATAATTGTTCATAGAGTGATAGGGTACCCAATCCTAGATCGGCCAAAGACCCTTAGGAGTGATTCTAAGGAAGCAATTGAGAAAAATATTGGTGCTAAGTGGAACAAGATATGGATGATAATAGATACCATTCAAGACCCTCTTGTTGATTTTGTTATTAGGGTTATTGCACACAAATTCTACCAATCCAAAAAACTCAACAGTGTGCGTTGTATTGTAGTAGATGTAGGCTACAAATTGGTGAAAAAGGATCATACTTATGATCTTGTAGAACTATAACTACAACATATTAATGAAAATTTAGCAGCAATTAGGAGAACCAAGGGAGCCCAATGCAAATTTGGTGCTATTTTGATTTGTATATTATTTTATGTAGGGAATGAATTTCCTTCTTTTGGCAAAGTTCCATTGAAGACAAATAGGTCAATCATAGCTCATGTTAATGAATACATAGAGAAAATGGGAGCTAATTTTGAGACCTTAATGACTAGTTATTTTGAAGACTTCAAGAAGTCAATGAAGCAAAGGCTAAGAATTCTAGTTTCCTTAGTAGAGAAACATGTAAATGATGTATTTTTTCTTGAAGATATTGACTATACATACATTCAAGCTACCATACCAAGAGTGAGATGGTTAAGACCTCTTGGTTATGAAATAAACATAGATGAGGCATTAGTAGCAATAACTGCATTACTTGCAGAGGAAATAGACAAGGATGCACCACATTTTGGAACCTATGACATGGTGAGATAAAAAGTGGATATGGAGTTGAAGGTTTCCTCCACATTGAAAAAGAAGGATAAACTTGTTAAGAAGCTAAAGGCCAAGTTTGGGGAAGGCAATGTAGAAGCAACAGAAGAAGAAGGTGAAGAAGTTGAGGATGATGAGGAGGAACAAGGTCAGGGGCTACTTGATATAACCCAAGGTATGGGGGAGGATGCTAAAGAGGAGGAAGGTGCCAAGTAGGAAGCACCAAAGCCAAATCCCAAGAAAAGGAAAGCTCAAAACAGCTAGCTACATAGCCAAAGGGGATGAAGAAGGCAACAAAGTCAAGCCCAGCCAAACCAACTACAAGGGCTAATACCAGGGCTACAACTTAGGTGAAAAAGGAACAATAAAAGAAAAAGGATATAGAACAAGGAGGACCTGTAGAGTAGAAGAAGAGAAGAAATTATGTTGTACTTCCCAAATTAGACAAAGAAAGGACATAGTCTGATGAAGATCAATTCAGATTGGTAAGATGTTCTACCCAATCTAAATTGGAAAATATTTGCAATAACATTATAGATAATGTAAATTTAACTAGTCTAAAGACCACTAATTTCAATAAGTTGTCAAAGGAACAAAAAAACATAGTGGAAGAGTCCATCTACACAATAATGGCTAAGTTCAAGACCACCCCACTTGAACTAGACAATTCAATGCCTAAGGACCTAAGCTCATTAGTTGAAAATAAATGACAGTACTGTCTCAAGATGGAAAAGGAAATAAGGGAGTCTACATTGGCTCATGTAATGCTAGACCTAACAAAAGGTCAAATAACTAAGGCCAACAAATAGCATGGGAGAAAATTTGCACCCAAATACAGAGCTTTTAGAATTTTGCAAAACCACATAGAAGATGTTGTGCAAAAGTCCACACAAATGTGGAAACTAATTTATGTATTGACAATTGTAAAGGAAGGGCAAGAAGACCCTTTTGAGGGGAGAAATGATGAAGAAGAAGAGGAAAATGAGAAATATGAAGAGGTAGAGAAAGAAAAAGAAGAATAAATAGTGGAGAAAACATAGGGTGAAGAGGCAATAGTTGAAGAGAAACAACTAGAACAAAATGTTTAAGACACCCAACTGCCACCACCAAGTCCTCCACATGCAACACCTGTAAAGACTGTAATTGTCCAGGACGTTCTTGACACTTTAGCTTAGAAAATCAACCCATTAACTACAAAGGATCTCAAAAAGATCCTTCACCAAACCAAAATGCAATCACAACTATGTACAAATCTAGTTTTGGTGAGTGTTGAAGAATTGCAGAAGGTTGTAGAAAAAATTACAAGGGAAAAGGAAAGCGCACAAGAACCACCTACACAACCTCCCATAGCAAAAATATTTCAACCTAAAGAGAAATAAGTACAAGATAAAACTACTAAGGTTGATAATATAGTTACAACAAAATCAACTGCCGAGGAGCTAGCAAACGAACAAATAGGGCAAGATGTTCCTACTACACAAAGACAAGGTGCACCTCCTCAAATCATCATTATTGATCAAAGTAGTAGAGAAGAGGAGAATGAAGAGGAGAAAACCCCTAAAGAAAAGGTGTAGGAGGCAATGCAAACATTGGAAAACTTGCTCACCACAGGGACTCCTACTAAGAAGTTGAGCACTGATGTAGTACCATTGCAAATTTTAGCACCAGGCTTGAGGTCCACCAAGGTTGCAAGGGTACTTCACTAAGGAGAAGCTACACTTGATGAATAAATAGTCATACCTAGTCATGACACTAGAACAATGAATTTAGCATAGATAAATGAAGTGCAAGAGACACTTGAGAGAAGGAAGAAACAAGAGATACTCAACAATGAGTATAGATAGAAGCAAACACTTGTAGAAATCAAAGATATATTTCTTGATGCATTTAGCTTGCCAGTACTTGATGAAACCTAGCCCATCATGGAGAAACTATCCAACATAGTGGACCAAGTACAAAATCAAGACCTTGAAACTAATGTCAAATTATTAGAATGGTCTAAAAAGAAGTTTCAAATGAAAGTCAATGAGAAGATATCTAGTGAAATAACACTTTCACAAGTTGAATTGGCTAAGAAGATTGAAAAGCCAAAAACAATACTTGGGAATGTATTCTCATTATACTCCAAGTTGTGTGATTCATCATATTTCACACAAGAAACTAGCCAAAGGATACTACACTTGGAATGAAATCTCAAGATTTCTAGCACACGGCTACCTAAAGATCTATCTTAGAGTGAGAAGCATTTTGCAACTACGCTTCACACACAGAAAGAGTTAGCTATATTGATAGTAGAAGAGGCCAATATCAAGGCCAAATTGATACAAATTCAATCTTCCATTACCCCACATTTGGAAGTACTCCATAAAGAAATGACCTATGCAGAAAATATTCTAAAGAAAGATCCTAATCTTTCTACTTTAGAAGGCCTTGTACATCTTGTAGCAGAGATAGCTATCTAGCACAAATCATTAAAAATTGCTTTAGATAATTGGGATGCTTCTCTAAAAATGATTATGGAAGTAAATAAAATATTTTTGGTCAAGTATTCTATTCATTCTTAAGACCCTTTGACATAAGTGTCAAAAAGGGGGAGATAAGTATTTTGTAAATAAAAAGGGAGAGATATAATGTTTTGGGGGAGATGTGAATAAGAATGGGAGACAATACATTCTTTGATGGAAGTAATAAATAATATCCAAAGGGTGAGATATTCAAATTCACATTTTGACGAAGTAATAAGGGAATAAAGCTAAAAGGATGCAAAATTGTAAGAAGGTGTGAAAGTGGAATAGATACAGAGTACAAGCAAAAATAGGGTACATAGAAACAGAGGAAAAAGAATGATAAGGTAGACAAGGAAAAGAGTATCAGATACATTAGCATGAGAAAAATTTAGCACAAGAGTTTTGGTTACAGAATTGGCACATCGGCTTAGGGGGAGTTACAAGATTTTGAGGTATAGAATTTTTTTGAACAAGTTCTTTTTGAAGTCGTGTACATATGCCAAACAGAATATGTAGTATACTCATGTGGATTAGATTCACAATGTTTAGTTAAGTGTTTTTTCCACTCATGTCAAATGGGAAGATTGTTGGTCTCAGATTGGTTTTGACATTTGAGTGTCAACACACTTAACCAATTCTCAAGATGATGCTAAGTATAATACATAAGTCAAGCTACAGCGTGTGCTAAGCTAGAGAATTCAATAGGTGTCAAGTGAACTTTAGGTGTCGAGTGAAGTTCAAGTGCTGAGTGATAAGTGATGTCAAGTCACTATAGGTGCCGAGTAGAGTATAGATGTCAAGTGAAACAAAATTACTATTAGTAAGTGTCAAGTAACACAAAATCAACATATGAGTTTGCATCTTCACAAACTCAAATGTAAACCATTTTTTAAGACGACGTAGGATGAATCTTGAAGGATCTTGAAGATAAGATCAAATATTTTGCATTACCTATGTAATCAGCATGCAACCAATAAGAAAAATGGAGAAGGCATGCAACCAATAAGAAAATTGCAAGAATTAAGCGGGAAATGAAGATTTAATATTGGTGATAGATTCATACCTAACCCTAAGTCTTCAAAATCTTTAAAAGGAGGATGAAACCCCATTGTGTATGTACGAGAGAGAAGTGTATGGGTGAACTATAGCAAAGTGTAGAAGGGTGAAAAGACTTAGAGAAAAGTAGAACAAAATTGCAAAATCCAGTTGATCAAGAACAGAGTACTAGAGTTTCAAAGAGTGGCATATCAGATCAAGCAAGGATCAGAGCAGATAGAGCAGAACAAGGATCGGGAATCAACAATTAAGGATTCAAAGCTATTAGGTCAAGACATTCTAACATACTTTATAACCATTTTATTGTGAGAATGAAAATCCTATGTTGATAGGTTGGCTTAGCAGCTATATTAGTTTAGTAGCCATATTGTAGATCCTTAACATGATTGTAAATCCTTTAACAGGGTAGCATTCCAAGTGAATGTTTGTTAATCCTTTTACTAGGTCACTTTTAACAGGGTGTCAAGTCTTTAACAGGATAGATCTTTCACAAGTAGACCATTGGAAGTGGTCAAAATTTGTAACCTTGAACAGTTACATATTGCTACAATGATACTTTGTGGGTGTCATCCCCACCCCAATTTTACCTTCTCATTTTGGAGGGTTTCTAGGTTACTAAATCTTGTGTTATCTATTTTCATGCATGTCTTTTATTTTCTTGTTTATTAGATGAATTAGATGCATGTGAATGTTATCAGCTAATTTTTTTAAAATAGGGGTAAAGTTAGTTACTTCTGATTCTTCACCCCCCCCCGCCCCCGCCCTTTCTTAGAAGTAAATCTTCAAACTTGTAAATTCCAACAGTAAGTACAACTACATATACCTTGAACCATGTGCAACTCAAGAAAGTGTCATGCCCAAAATCTAGGGCAAAACATGCAAACATTTTTTTTTCAATTAAAAATAAATATTTAAATTCACTAAGTTTGATAAGTTAAAACAATTAATTAGAGACCTAACACTTGATATGCTTTGTTACTCTCGAAACATTACATTCATATAACATTAGTACTTAGCTTACTAGTTAACATATTTCACCATTAATTTAAATCCAAACATAAATCAATAAAAGTGTCTATTAAGTAATTGTCAATTAACATTATGAAGAGTTGATTCTGATGACCATTTAAATAATATAAACTAATTGTTCAACAAAATCACAAACTAAGATAGTGTCTATCATGAAATCAACGAATTTTATTATATCTTAAATTTATGATCTACAAAAAAAATAGAATAATATTAAATGAAAAAAATTAAAATAAACTAAATCATACAAAAACAATTTAGGTAAAAATAAAACATATCAATCAACCTCCTAACAACTTAACTAAATTTCCATTAACCAAATTCTCACTAACACTAACCACAAATCTAACATTTATTGATATTAAAATTTATATCACTAACCACCTTTTTATAATCACTCATAATACTAAATTTGATTTAAACCCTTTGAAATTTATCTTAATTAATATCTAAAAAGAAAATAAAATTAAATACTATAAATTTTATCTTCAAAAAAAATACTTTTAAATCGCTAAACAATCAAACATAACTAAAACAAAATTTAATTAAAACAAAAAAAACTAAATAAACAAATTCTAACCACTATTTTAATAGTGCTTAATGAATCTAATACTAAAACTAAACTATATTTAACATAAATTTAACTAATCTTAAACTACCACTAACTTAAATTTAACAATATATATTTAACCCAAAGAATTACCACAAACCATGCAAGGCTAAACTAAAAAATATATACGACCCACTAAACAACTAATCTAACCTACTCTATGTTTATCTAGACTAGCCCCCTTTCCATGGGAAACATGTCACAATACCCCTTCCCAACACATGGGCGCCTTCCAAGGCAACTCCCATGCAGCCCAAGACAAAGGAGCACAGGTTAAAGGAAGTGGGAGGATGATACGCCAGGTCTGGAAGAAGTACATAAAGGTAAAAAGATATGTTTAAGCCAAACATCAAATACTTGTCTCCACCCAAAGTTGCACTAATCCCAATGCTGACATGATCTTCGGGCAGTCTGCACATGGGCATGAGATCCCAAGGTCACTTGGTGGAGGAAATTCGTAGCCCAAGGAATAAGAAGGAACCATAAAGGGAGTTCAGAATTGATACCATCTACCGCCATTTATAAATTGACTTGCTAGGTAGATAGAAGGTGATGTGATAGGGGTGCATTGGCCAAGGAAGCCTTGTAAGCACCTACTAGAAGTGATGGTCAAATCAAGGGTGGCCAAATTCTTTTTAAGTTTTATGCACACATTTATATTTCATTATTACTTTGAAGCCATGACTCCCCTATCTTGCAAGACCAACTTGGCATCCATAGCTGTATTTATGCACAGAGAATTAATGATTTTATTTTTCCATGCGCTAGGATCATGGAGGTAATGAATAAGATGTCATAGGTGACGACTTGGAAAGGGGGAAAGGAGTATTAAGAGCAAAAAGTTTATTAGGTGAGTTTATGGGAAAAAAAGTATTTCTTATATATATATATATGCTTTTAAAACCAAACTTATTTATTTTTATATTTAAAGAAATTGATAATACATTTTTTAAAAAGGAATTAAATTGGAATATACTCTGTTGTTTCCCAAGGATTAAATTTTGTCTCTCATACAAATTCCAAAGAGCAAAATGCTCCTCGCTGTGTAGATTTTTTTTCAAGCCCCCCTTTTTTTTCTATTGTCAACTTTTGTTTTGCAAACTAATTCTATAACAAGAGGTGTATATATATATTTTTTATCAATTTGGTTTACCATTTGCATAGTTTAACAAGATGGTTGAACAATTCATTTTATCAACAATGAGAGATTTATTGTATCTCCTAATATATATGAAATTGGATTGAAATTTCGACATAACAAAATTTCTTTTTCTTCACAAAATTGAAACTCAAAGATTGCATAATTTCAAAACCTCATCATTTAATCTATTTTTCCACACACCTATACATAAATTGAAATAATATAAGATACAATGCAAGGAGGTTTTCTCAATCTTTTCTCTCTATTAATCAACCTAGTTCAAGGCTTCATCAGGAAAGAACCAGTAAGAAAACTTGACATCCTTGCCAATACATCAAAACTTAAATAATTTTTTTCATAATGTTACAATTTAATTGAATTCTCTTCTAGGTCTTTCACAAGAGGTCTTTTCCAATATCTTCAATGCATCAAGGGAATCATGGGAAAGATAAGAACTGACTCGGAGGTAAAACAACATATATGATGAACAATTCAAGCATGCATTCCCAACCCATTTTTGCACAATAGGTTCAACAATGAACCAAACTAGGGGCGGAGGTGGATTTTCTCAATAGGAGACATCAATCACCATACCATAACATAGCCCTTTCGGGGCTAAAACTCAAGCACTTTTGTTCTTCTACAAATGCCCTTTCGAAGCCAATATAACAAGGGTTTTCATTCCTTCGCTTCTTCAAGAATTCAAATTTTCATACAAGGTATGTGATGACAAGTAAGGGTCCATACACCCTACCCTCTTTCCCTCTTCTCACCATGAGATGAGAATCTACACTATTGAGGTCCAACTAAGGCCCTTACTCCATACTTGGCCACTTCTTCCCTATCCAAGGGTGAGTAATGCCAAAACAATCCCCATGAAATCCCCTCAAAATTTCAAAGTAAAGCATAAGAATGACATCCAAGAAAAATTCAAGATCCCTCCCAAAACACCCTCAATGCACATACAAGCAATACAAAGATCATCACAATGCCTTATGCATGAATCAAGCATGAAAAATAAGAAGAAACATGATCAAAAGAGTGAAGAACCCTACCTTCACAAAAAATTATGTTAAAATGACAAGTTGAGGAGAGCTTATCCTTCCTTTCCCTCAATCTTCAAACTTCTCTCTAAAAACTAGAGATTGGGTAACAACCCCAAAACTTCTCCAAAATGCCTCTAAATATGATCCTAACTCAACTAGACTTTAGGTAACCCCAAGGTGGAGTTTGAGTCACCAACTCATGAAGGAGACAAATCAATTTTTGCAATCAACCAAAAGTAGGGTTTTTGAGTGACCCTAAAAATCAACCAAAGAGGCTAAGGGGGTGGAAAGTACTCCCAACCCATAACTTTACCCCTAGGGTACTTAGATTTAATATTTTTAGGCCTTAAAGACTTAATAGAAACCAATCAAAAGCTAGGAGAACTTTAAGACTATATAACAACCTTCAAAGAAAGACAATGCAAATTAGCACAAATAGCAAGGGGTTCAGTTTCATCTTTCCATTATGTTTCTCTACTAAATATCCTACACACTCATTGCACACATCAGTAGTTCAAGAATTCACATGCATTTATGTAAATTACGTATCAAGAAAATCATGTAAATTTAAAACATCCATCTTTCTAATAATCAATTGTTTATCTCATTATACTCATATTTTC
Source organism: Cupressus sempervirens (assembly GCA_028749045.1). Taxonomy (NCBI): domain Eukaryota; kingdom Viridiplantae; phylum Streptophyta; class Pinopsida; order Cupressales; family Cupressaceae; genus Cupressus; species Cupressus sempervirens. Next base: position 544,983,026 of record CM053787.1, on the reverse strand, counting down.
GACCATTACAATTGAAAAATCAAAGTGTTAGTTCTGCATTCATTTACTTCATCATTATACATGTTCATAAAGCATTTAATAACGAAATCAAATATATAAAAGTAAAGCATCACACATCATAAAATAGCATAATAATGTTCAGTGCATCAAATAATGTCCTAGCATATCGAGTCATGAGTATCAAAATAATAATGTATCAACTATGCTACGATGGGTTGGGGCAAGGCCTCACATCCTCCCCCACTAGGTATAAACTTCCTCCTGTAGTTCATCAAAAAGATATGGGTACTGAGATCGCATTCATTTTTCATCCTCCCATGAAGCCGTAACCTCATCATAGCAATCCCACTAGACCCTAACCTGGTCTAGCTCTTGACCTTGAAGTGCTAGGGTCCGTTGGGCAATAATACAGATAGGCTTCAGCGCTAACTAGTCATCTAACTCCACCTTCGAAGCATCCCAATATATAATATGAGACTCATCATAAATGTATCCTCTAAGTACTAAAATATTAAACACATCGTGGATGCATGACAAGCTAGGTGGCAAGGCTAAATGGTAGGCAACTGGTCCTATTCTCTCTAGGATCTCGAACGGTCCAACAAATCAAGGTGCCAACTTAGAGCCCTTTCTAAATCGAATCAGACTCTTGTGCGATCCCACCCTCAAGAACACTCTATCCCCAACCTGATACTCTCGATTTGTCCTCTTTGCATCGACATACTTCTTCTGCCCATCTCATGCCTCTCTCAAGTGTTGCCTAATCAGGGTCACCTGTTGTTCTATCTCCTTAACTAACTGAGGACCAATAGAACTCGATCCTCAATCCTATCTCAACTCAAGGGCATCCTACAAGGTCTTCAATACAAGGCCTCATAAGGTAGCATACCTATGGAGGAATGGTGCCCATTGTTATAGGAAAACTCGACAAAATGTAGGTATTCCTCCCACTTGACCTGATGGTGCATCACGTACATATTTAACATGTCCTCCAAAACCTGATTCACTCACTTGGTCTGACCGTTGGTTTGAGGATGGTATGCTATACTGAAATTGAGCCTAGTGCCCAATGTTGCCTATAACTCTCTCCAAAAAGATGAAGTGAACAAGGAGTCCCTATCAGAGATGATCTTATAGGGAATGCCATGAAGTTTGACAATATCTTGCAAAAACACCTGAGCTATGTTTCATGCTATGTATGTGGTACTCACGGGAGAGAAATGGGAAACCTTGGTCAACGTGTCAACTGTCACCAAAATGGCATCATGGCAACAAGACAACAAAGGGAGACCAACAATAAAATCCATAGATAAAACATCCCACTTCCACTCTGCAATCTCATGAGGCGGAAGGAGCCCACCAGGATGATGATGCTCTACATTCACCCTTTGACACTCATGGCATCTCAAAACTATGTTATCAATCTGCACTCTCATGCCTGGCCAATGATACAATTGTCTCAAATCCACATGTAACTTCTTAACACCAGGGTGCACTGCATAAGGTGCTATGTGAGCCTCAAGTATAATGAGCTTGCACAAACCCCCAATGGAAGGTACATACATACGTCCTCTATGACATAAGAGACCATTGAGCTCCAAAGAATACTTTGAATACTTCCCTTCCAAAGGTCTCTAAGAATGCACCACTTGACTAACCTCTACATAAAGCTCATCTACTAGCAAGCATTGTAGAATCTTCTCTCTCAAGTTAGTGCAAGTAGTCATAGATGAAAGCTCATGGCACCTTCTACTTAAGGCATCTGCAACTACATTCTCCTTTCCCTTGATGTGATAAACATCAAAATTGTACTCACAAAGGAACTCCATCCACCTTCTCTGCCTAGCATTAAGGTTCAGCTGTGTGAATATGTACTACAAGCTCTGGTGGTCGGAATGAAGCTCAAATCTATGACCTAGTAGGAAGTGTTTCCACCTCACTAAAGCATGAACCACTGCTGCAAGCTCTAGGTCATGAGTAGGCTAATTGATTTCATGAGTCTTTAACTTCCTAGACTCAAAGGAAATAGGTTGTCCATCCTGCATAAGAACTACCCCTGTACCATCCAAAGATGCATCAGTGCACACCACAAAATCCGAAGATGGATCTAGTACTGCAAGAATTGGTGCACTTGTGAGGGCTCTCTTGAGCTCTTGGAAAGATCTATCACACTTCTCTATCCACTCATACTTCTTTCCCTTCCTCTAAAGAGATGTGATCAGGTGTGCCAATCTAGAGAATCCTGCAATGAAGCGTTGATAATAGCCTGCTAGTCCCATAAAGCTCCTCACCTCAGTGACACTGGTAGGTGTTGGCCAATCCATGATGGCCCTAATCTTCGATGGGTCTACTGAGACACCATCACCTGATATGACATGACCCAAATAATGTATCTCAGGCCTAAAAAATGCACACTTCGACAAGGTTCCAAACAACTAATTCTCTCTCAACTTCTGCAATAACTGTCTTAGGTGCTCTTCATGCTCCTTCTCATCATGAGAATATATCAAGATCTCATCCAGGAAAAAAACCACAAACTTATCCAAAAAGGTATGAAATACTCCATTCATGAGGCTCATAAACATAGTTGGAGCATTTGTGAGGCCGAATGGTACCATAGTGAACTCGTAGTGACCATACCTAGTACAGAATGTAGTCTTAGGGATGTCAATATCTACAATCCTCAACTGATGATAACCTAGCTTGAGATCAATCTTTGAAAATACTCGAGCACCCTACAACTGATCGAAGAGGTCATCAATCCTAGGAAGAGGGCATCGGTTCTTGATGGTTACTTTTTTCAACTGCCGATAATCAATACACAAACTTAGTGATCCATCTTTCTTCTTTATGAAGATCACTGGTGCACCCCAAGGTGATACACTAGGTCGAATATGCCCCTTCTCTAAGAGTTCCTCCAACTGAATCTTCAGCTCACTAAGCTCATGAGTAGTAATCCTATATGGCACTCTTGATACTGGCTCCGCTCCTCGCACAAGATCAATATGAAAATCTACTGCTCTAGGTGCAAGCCTACCAGGGAGCTCTAAAGGAAAGATATCTACAAACTCTTGCAATACTGGAAAATCATCAAGGGATGTTTCCCCCTCTAAATCTTCCTCCCTATCACTGATGGTGATAGCAAACAACTGACATCCCTTTCACATGCACTATCTAAGCTACATAGTGGAAATCATACGAAGGGATGTGGGTCTCTTAACCCCAAGGATCACCCTAGAGATATCATCCTCATCCACACATTCCACCCTCTTCTATCGACAATCCATCTTAGTGTTGTGGGCATAAAGCCAATCCATACCAAGAACAAAATCATAAGAACCTAGAGGGGTAATGTGTAGATCAGACATCATGGACATGTCTCCAATCTAAATCAGGCAATTATGCACCATGGAACTAACTAACACTCTTGCTCCTAAGACTAACTCTACCTCCCAACTGACATCCTGCCTAACTGCCACTAGCCCGCAATGCTCCACAACATAAGGAGATATAAATGAATTAGTAGCTCCAAAATCAAATCAAATAGTAACCATGCTACCCTGTATACTACCTGTAGCCTCAATAATTGTAGCCTAATGCTTAGCCTGGCAGTTATCAACTGCTGCAAAAATTCTGTTGGATCTACCTACATCGCCAACTGTCGGCTCTAAAAATGCCCCTCTCTGACCACTGAAGGACTATCCCTAAGGACACTCTCTAGAAATATGACCCATGCCACCACAAGTGTAACATGTTCCTCATGTATAAGATCGTGCACCCTGAGGTCCAGACTACTGTGGGCCTCTTGACCTATTAGATTCACTAAAACCACTCCTAGAAGATTGTTAAGTCTTCACTGACTATGACTGTGGGGCCTGTACTTTCTGATCCTGTTTGGGACCCTGTGAATGCCACTACTTGGGCTTGGAGCCTTGATAACCCTGTGAGGGTTTTTTGTATTGCTACTATTGAGGTTTCTACTACTAAAACTATTGGCCCTTAGAGGACCCTACTATGTAGTTTTGATTCCCCTTCCAAGGGGGTTTCTGTTGGGTAAAGTTTCAGTTCTAAGATCGATCCTATGACTCTTGTCTACTCCAAGTATCCTCTAAAACTAAAGCTACCTCAACTACATGTCTGAAGGTAGTAGGAAAGGCCATACGAACTAGACCCTAAAGCGAGAAATTCAGGCCCATGATGAATCAATGCACTTGATGTTTCTCATCCTTCATGTATTCAACATACGAAAGGAGCTCAAGAAATCTACTCTCATACTGAGCTACAGTGAGGCCCCTCTAATATAGAGAATGAAACTCCTCAATTTGCTTCTACCTGAAGTGCTCAGACAGGTACCTCTCTCTAAATCTCTCTAAGAATGACTCCCATGTGAGGGTATCCATGCTCACTCCTCCTATAGTCTCCTCCTAATGCCACCAATTAGAGGCATCTCCTCTCAGCTAATGAACTGTAAGACGTGCCTTCATATTACTCCCATAAGGACATAATTCAAAGCACTGTTGAAGACTCTATAACCAGGCCTCTGCCACTGTCCCCTCTGTGGAATTGGTAAAGAGTGGTGGTCTGAGTCATATCAACTCTCTAATATCATCTCCTATATTCCTAGGAGGTCTATCAAGTGGTGGTCCTCTCTGATGTATCGAATCACCCTCATGCTCACCCTATCCCTCAACCTACCTCAATGGGGGAGTCCTACTCCTCTCTCTATCTCCGGCCCCACCTCCTCCAAGACCTTATGCTTCCCCTTTGAAAATTTGTTGCCCTAGCTGTACTATAGGTGCTATCCTCTATTGGACTACACCAATCAATGTCTAGATGGTGTCCAAAATGTCCTAGTTTAGGTTCGGTGATGGAGGTGGTGGAGGTGGCAGTGGTCCATCCACCTGTCCCGCTCTACCACCGCTCGCTCTGTGACCTCTACCTCGACGGTTGCTTCATGTAACAGGAGGCATCCTACACAATTAAAGTTTTAGTTAAGTTAAGAATCATAATGGTTTTAGGTTCCTAGTGTTGAAACATGAGCTTTGATACAAAAATGTTATGCCCAAAATCTAGGGCAAAACACACAGACAATTTTTTTTTCAATTAATAATAAATATTTAAATTCACTAAGTTTTATAAGTTAAAACAATTAATTAGAGACCTAACACTTGATATGTTTAGTTACTCTCAAAATATTACATTCATATAACATTAGTACTCAGCTTACTAGTTAACATATTTCACCATTAATTTAAATCCAAACATAAATCAATAAAAGTGTCTATTAAGCAATTGTCAATTAACATTATGAAGAGTTGATTCCAATGACCATTTAAATAATATAAACTAATTGTTCAACAAACTCGCAAACTAAGATAGTGTCTATCATAAAATCAATGAATTTTATTATATCTTAAATTTATGATCTACAAAAAAAATAGAATAATATTAAATGACAAAAATTAAAATAAACTAAATCATACAAAAACAATTTAGGTAAAAATAAAACATATCAATCAACCTCCTAACAACTTAACTAAATTTCCATTAACCGAATTCTTACTAGCACTAACCACAAATCTAACATTTATTGATATTAAAATTTATATCACTAACCACCTTTTTATAATCACTTCTAATACTAAATTTGATTTAAACCCTTTGAAATTTATCTTAATTAATATCCGAAAAGAAAATTAAATTAAATACTATAAATTTTATCTAAAAAAAAAAACTTTTATATTGCTAAACAATCAAACATAAGTAAAACAAAATTTAATTAAAACAAAAAATAAATTAATAAACAAATTCTAACCACTATTTTAATAGTGCTTAATGAATCTAATACTAAAACTAAACTATATTTAACATAAATTTAACTAATCTTAAACTACCACTAACTTAAATTTAACAATATATATTTAACCCAAAGAATTACCACAAACCATGTAAGGCTAAACTAAACAATATATACAACCCACTAAACAACTAATCTAACCTACTCTGTGTTTACCTAGACTAGCCCCCCTTCCATGTGACACATGTCACAATACCCCTTCCCAACACATGGGCGCCTTCTAAGGCAACTCCCACGCAGCCCAAGACAAAGGAGTGCAGGTTAAAGGAAGTGGGAGGATGATACACTAGGTCTGGAAGAAGTACATAAAGGTAAAAAAAGATGTTTAAGCCAAACATCCAATACTTGTCTCCACCCAAAGTTGTGCCAATCCCAACACTGACATGATCTTAGGATAGTCTGCACATGGGCACAAGATCCCAAGGTCACTTGGTGGAGGAAATTTGTAGCCCAAGGAATGAGAAGGAAGCACAAAGGGGGTTCAGGATCGACACCATCTGCCACCATTCATAAATTGACTCGCTAGGTAGATAGAAGGTGACGTGATAGGGGTGCATTGACCAAGGAAGCCTTGTTAGCACCTACTAGAAGTGATGGTCAAATTGAGGGTGGCCAAGTTCTTTTTAAGTTTTATACACACATTTATATTTCATTATTACTTTAAAACCATGACTCCCCTATCTTGCAAGACCAACTTGGCGCCCATAGCTATACTTATGCACAGAGAATTAATGGTTTTCTTTTTCCATGCGCTAGGATCATGGAGGTAATGAATAAGATGTCATAGGTGAAGACTTGGAAAGGGGGAAAGGATTATTAAGAGCAAAAAGTTTATTAGGTGAGTTTATGGGGAAAAAAGTATTTCTTATGTATATATATATGTTTTTAAAACCAAACTTATTTATTTTTATATTTAAAGAAATTGATAATACATTTTTTTAATAAGGAATCAAATTGGAATATACTCTGTTGTTTCCCAAGGATTAAATTTTGTCTCTCATACAAATTCTAGAGAGAGAAATGCTCTTGGGTGTGTACATTTTTTTTTCAAGCCCCCCTTTTTTTTTCTAAGTGTCAACTTTTGTTTTGCAAACTAATTCTATAACAAGGTGTATATATGTATATTTTTTATCAATTTGGATTTACCATTTGCATAGTTTAACAAGATGGTTGAACAATTCATTTTATGAACAATGAGATATTTATTGTATCTCCTAATATATATATGAAATTGGATTGAAATTTCAACATAACAAAATTTCTTTTTCTTCACAAAATTGGAACTGGAGATTTGCATAATTTCAAAACCTCATCATTTAATCTATTTTTCCACACACCTATACATGAATTGAAATAACATAAGATACAATGCAAGGAGGTTTTCTCAATCTTTTCTCTTTATTAATCAACCTAGTTCAAGGCTCCATCGAGAAAGAACCAGTAAGAAAACCTGACATCCTTGCCAATACATCAAAACTTAAATACATTTTTTCATAATGTTACAATTCAATTGAATTCTCTTCTAGGTCTTTCACAAGAGGTATTTTCCAATATCTTCAATGCATCAAGGGAATTATGGGAAAGACAAGAACTGACCTGGAGGTAAAACAACATATATGATGAACAATTCAAGCATGCATTCCCAACCTTTTTTTGCACAATAGGTTCAACAATGAAAAAAATAGGGGGGGAGGTAGATTTTCTCAATAGGAGACATCAATCACCATACCATGACATGGCCCTTTCAAGGCTAAAACTCAAGAACTTTCATTCTTCTACAAATGCCCTTTCGAGGCCAATATAACAAGGGTTTTCATTCCTTCCCTTCTTCAAGAATTCAAATTTTCATACAAGTTATGTGATGAAAATTAGGGGCCCATACACCCTACCTTCTTTCCCTCTTCTCACCACGAGAGGAGACTCTACACTATTGAGATCCAACTAAGGCCCATCCCCCATACTTGGCCACTTCTTCCCTATCCAAAGGTGAGTAATGCCAAAACAATCCCCATGAAATCCCCTCAAAATTTCAAAGTAAAGAATAAGAGTGACATCCAAGAACAAGTCAAGATCCCTCCTAAAACACCTTCAACACACATACAAGCAATACGAAGATCATCACAATTTCTTATGCATGAATCAAGCATGAACAATAAGAAGAAACATGATCAAAAGAGTGAAGAATCCTACCTTCATAGAAAGTTATGATAAAATGACAAATTGAGGAGAGCTTATCCTTCCTTTTCCTCAATCTTCAAACTTCTCTCTAAAAACTAGAGATTAGGTAACAACCCCAAAACTTCTCCAAACAGAAGAAGTATCACCTAGCTAGTTTTGCTTGCAAAAATCAACTTGTGGATTTGATTTTGCATTTGCTAAGCTCTTACTTTTGGTTTTCTAGTTTTTTAACAAGCTTGTAATAGTAGTTTTGCAATGTTGTTTTTAGTTTTTGTTACTTATTTTAATGCCCTAACCTTGTTTATTTTAAAGGAGCCTACGTGCTTTCTTGCATTGCTAAAAATAAAAATTGCAAAAAAAGGGCTACTAACATTTGTTAAAGGGTTGCCCAAGAAAAAATAAAAAGATTTTTAGTGTGTCTTCATTTCCTTTAAGTTCATGCATATACTAGTTTCATTTTTGTAGAAACATTAAAACCTATTAGTAAGGTTCCATTGTTAATAGGAGAGTATGATCTTCACCTTCTTGGTGAATCATAAATCTTAACTCATTATCGGTTCAAGAAAGTGGGTGACATATTCCACTTTTTTAATGGTCTTAATTAACTTTCTTGGTGTGTTTAGGGTAAGCATTGGGGAATAAGAGAGTATGCTCTTCACCTTCTTAGTGAATCAGAAATCTTGACTTAGTGTGGATCCATTTTTTCAATCTCCTAGTAAGATTTTACCTTTTAGAGGACCTGCAATTGGTAGAAAGATACCAATAGGAATAACCCGAAGTGGGAACAAGAAAAACCCAGCTAATCTGACCCACTATAATAACAAACCTCTTGACAAAGGAAAAATCCTTAAGGGTCATAACACTGACTTCACTTAGTGAGATTACTTGTGGGATTATGATCATTAGGAAATCATTAGGTGGGTATGCTTAAGGTACTCTTCTAGTCATGTGGTCTTTGTCCCATACTGGGTTTAAGATTGGTGTTATAAATGGAACCTTTACTAAACACCTTAGGATTTAGAGGCAACCCTATTTTTCCACTCAATATCTTGGTGCAAGGATTGATCCTAGTGGACTATCCAGATTACCCCAAGATTGTACAGTCACCATATGTGTTCCTTTAGATGTGGGTAGCCCATCTATGACAAAGCGAATATCTATTGTGGGAAACCACTTTGTGTGAGGTGAGGGAGCATCAAGTGTGGGCCAAGGTATTGAGTATTGAGTCACTTCCTTTAGGTAGATATTGCTTCAATGCATCTTTGAATGTGTTAGACCCATGGAAATTATTTGAACATACACAAATCTATAGTTTTATATGGTTTTTCTTTTCAAAAAATTTCAAGTGTTTGTATTGGTGAGGTTGATTTGTCCCTTATCCAATTGCTTGAAGACATGTATTTGCATCATAATTGCTATCAAAATTTTCTACTTTTCTATCAAAATTGAAACAAAACTCTGTTATCACAATCACCTTGCTACAATTGGTCAAAACATCCAGTCAGACTTAAGCCTTCTTAGCACGAAAAGTCACAAATTTGTCTTTACTAGTAAACTATCATACTACTTTTGTGAGAAATATCATACAATACTTCTAGCTTCTAGAATCTATCATTTACAAAATATATTGTACTACTTTTCTAAGAATTGTTGTCCTACTACTTGCAAACTATCATATTTTCTAAAACTATCATATTGTTTCCTGGAAAATGTCATACGAGATTTGTAACACCCCGATAGGGAACCCATGAGAAATTAATGTATAATGATGCTAAGTTTGCTAAACAATTTTAATTTTTAAAAGATTAAAATAGACAACATATAATAATGTGGAAACAATAACTCAAATACAAAACACATAAATACATAAGTAAAGAAATACAATTACATCTCTCAAGGGTTCCATAACATTGAATCACATACATGAGTTTTATTAAGTTTAAGTTTAATAAATAACAAGTCTATGTCATAGAAATTAAACTATGTACAAAATCACATGAAAGAATATACAAATACATATGATGCATACTCATCCACTACACATGTTGTAAGGTATGAAATGCTAAGAGAATATGCATCATGATAAGATAAAACATCCCATAGGATCTCAACAACGAGAGTACAAAATATCAAAGTATGAATATACAACATAGGTATCAAGTAAGAAGAATAGAACATATGCAACAAGGTACATCCAACATCAGTGTCCAACTACCATATCCCAAAGCAAAAATAATCACTACCACCTGACCTCATGGAACCTAGTGGTCCCACTCCCACCATGCTAAGAAGATAATTTGAAGTACCAAATAGATATAAATCCATAAGTCACAACAAGAATCTAAGTCTTAGGATCCTAAAAGTATGCTATCTCAAAGGTACTAAGTACACAAAGTATAATATAATCCCAAAGGAAAATAAGACACATAGAAAACCTAATATGCACATGGGAAAGTGTCATCGCATGAGATAACTCTAAGGTTACCCTGGAAATCTCTCAAGACTCTGGCTCCCTAGTGACTCTATGTGGCATTAGTATCCTTTCTTACAAATAAGACCTATTAATGAGGCAAGATCACAACCAAGCATCCTCTCTACTCCCATCCTATCATGTATTAGAACTTGAGGCATGGGCAACGTAACAAACTGAATCTTGTTAATTCATTTTAACCCAATTAATGAAATTGTTATCACTTATTAAGACTACTAACAATGACTTACCTAGGCAACCTCTTTAGGGATCTAGCCCTAATTGCAAGCCACTTCCCAACATACACATAGATAACCTAGGTTAATCTCATAAAAATGCTTCTCATAAAATTGTAATAATCACAATAGTCCTATATGAGAAACTGGAATCGCAAATATATCATAAATCAAAAGCCCTTATAGGTTACATCAAGAAAATCACAACACATGAGCTTACATAATAGGACTAGATCTCATCATAGAAACACATAAAGAATCCACTTGATATAATTCATTAGAAAACAAAACTCAACTCCCCGCCTCTAGTACACACTCCTATTTGACCAACAATGATGTTTCCCAAAAAAACCCTCACCAAATAAAACATAACACCGTAAAAGTTATTTAAACATGTGCATTATCAACTGTGTAGTTCTAGTATATGTTAATAACATTTGATTTGGGTACAGGTGAAGTTTGTGTTGTAAAAGTTTCTAGTAGATTTAGTTTTCCCAAGTTTAGGTTGGTAATAATTTAAGTTTCTTTTTTTTCTATAGTTTTCAGAAATCCATGTTTTCCTAATAGACTAAGTTCCCATTTACAATGCAAATTATTGTATTTCCCTTTAAAATAAAACTAACTTTATTGAAGAATTTGAATACCATTATCTTTCCTAAAGAAACAATCTAAACTATAATCAAATTGTAAAGCTTAATAGTATTTAAAATTTCAAAATACTATATTTAAATAATATTCAAAATTTAAGTACTATAAATGTAATTACTCTTAACCCAATTTAAAACTAACTAAATCTTGATGATTCATTTAATTAAAAGTAAATTTACTAAATTATAAACTAAATTATTTGAAGGATATTCTTGCTTAGCTCTATCTAGGGATCAAGCCTAAGGCACATGCAGTGGTGCTAAGTTAGTCATTGTGCTACCTTTTTTGTTGGAGGAAAAAGGAAGAAGGGGTATGAGGGTGGTGGCCCCCACCCCGCTAGAATATTCTCTCTTTTAATTTTTTTTATATACATTAAAAATCATGCCCCATAAAACCCAATTTGATTAGTGGTAAAAATAAATTACCACCATAGTAATAAATTTATTATTGTATTGTGTGTGTGTGTGTGTGTGTGTGTGTGTGTGTGTGTGTGTGTGTGTGTGTGTGTGTGTGTGTGTGTGTGTGTGTGTGTGTGTGTATTTATTTATTTATTTATTTATTTATTTATTTATAAACTTTTCGATTTATAGGTATGATGGCAAATTAAAATGCAAATAGTCAAATTCTATTTAAATAATAATCTGTTCTTGATTTTCAAACCCCACCCATGAATTACTTTTCTAATTTCGAGTTTTCTAATGAGGGCTTCACTCTTGTTTTTAAAAAATGTTTCAACTATGAAGAACAATCATTTTCCAAACAAGGGTTTTCAATTCCTCAACCAAATTTATGGCAACAATATCAATGTAAATTCTCACAAATCTACCATAGTAAATTTCTATTCTTATAGGCACAAAGAAGACATAAGTTTTTGAGAGATGTTCTAAAATTAATTTCTACAAAACCCTGCCTCAATATAATGCTCACAATTTTGTGAATATTTGTGCCCACTAAACTCCTATCTCCAAAAGCCCAAAGAAAAATTCTCACCTTTCAATTCTCAAGTTGCTCCTCTAAACTTATTTGTGGAGAATGAGCTACAATCCTTTATTAAAGGCCTATAACCCTAGTTAGGATTTTTGTTTCCCAAATGCCCTCTCACTTTATTAATTTTCTTATTATTTTATTTAATTGAAACTTTCATGCACTCTTAGTGCCTTTTATTTATTTTTTGTGGAGCTTCAACTTTTTCGTCTAGCCTCTTTGGTTAAGAACCAAGGACTAAGGTTATCCATTTCACCAAATTTGCCCAAGGAACAATCTTAGCCTTGTCCCTTTTAGATGTTAGGGGCCTTGCACTCAACAAGGCTTGATCCTTGGTGGGCTCTTTGTGAGCCTTTCAACTTCACCAGTAGACCAAGGGCCCTTTGACTAGTATATTTTATTTAAAACAGTACTTTATTTTATTATTCCCATTGGTTTTAATTTAGCAAGATGTTTTTAGAGAATAATATTATTATTTAAACTAAAATTAATATTTAAATCTTGTTATTTAAAAACATCATCTAAATTTATAGTAATGTCAAATTAAATAATTATAATTATGCCAAGTTTAACTTTAGCAATTTTAATTGTTATTAATTCCAAGATAAGACTTTTAATTAAGTCTTTTAATTCTGACTCCCTTTTTTAATTTAATTCTTAATTAATTAAATATATTATAATAATATTTCCTTCCTAAAATTTTCCTTTTAAATTATTTATTTACTTAATTATCATGTTTGGCTAATTACTCTCGAAGCCACAAAGTACACCACATACTCAGAAGAAAATTCAACAAAAAGGTAAAGCATAAAAATCAAACTCAAGGCTTAAGTTCTTGAATTCAAGTCCCTTTGATGAATTTTGAAGGGTAGAGAAACATGCATACTTGTCCTTCACCATTAGACAAAAAATGGTTCGGGTTTAGGATTTGAACTTGAAAACTATCTCCCATCTTTTACCATTGAGATACTACAATAGGGCACACTCATCCTGGAAATTCAAAAAAGTCGATGCTTGGTACTTGTAACCTGCATAAAATTTGAGCATGTCTGTATATATATAAACTAAATAGGAAATGATGAGGACTAATCAATTGTGTAGATGTCGACTAGCAGGTGACGATGACTCCCTCCCTCAAAAACAAAAAATAGAAAGGTAAAATAGACATGCGCACCATAAACATGCAAGTATGGAGTAAATATCCATAATCTATATAAAGCATCATCATGAATCTAACTATAATCATTATGTAAAAGTATTTAAATATCATCAGATGAGTAACCACGAATCATAATAACACATGAAATATCTCAAGTACAAAGTAGCTTATCTAATATATGATCTAAACATGAAAATAGTATCAATTAATTAGGTAACCAAATACCACTAATCAAATAAAATAAATATAAAAAATTGGCCTAAAAGAATTTAGTAATATAACATGAAGAAAACTAGAGGTAGGCACTACATGATTTATTGTTGTCCTACTATCATCATCATTGCAAAATTATATCACCTCATCTCTGTGCCTAGTTGGTTTAACTTCAACTTTTCTCTTCGATGACTTAGAGAGTTTGCACTTGACCATATTGCTTCTCTGGTTTGAAATTTTCATGTTTAGGATTATTTAGGTTGAAAATGATCGCCTTGGATACTTGGTTACATACTTGATTTGAAAGGTTGTTCACTTTCCATCTTACTTACTTTATCTACTTAGCTATTTGGCTTCTTTCCTAGCTCTTGACTTGAGTTATTTGTGTCATAAATTGTTTGGACAATTTACTTGACTAGTCTCTATCTCATTGTTATTTCTCATTGACAAGTGTACACTTTTATTTTCTAAGTTTGGACTCCAAGTATCTTGGGTTATCTTACTAAGCTAATAACTATCACATGTCGATTACAACTAGGTTCGAACATGGTCAAGGAAGTTGTCATTCTTTTATCTTTAAAGAACTACCCTCTCCAACTAGGTGTCCACATAAGCAACATTTTGAGGTTGAACTTATTTTTGAAAAAGTAGAGGAAGAAAAATATGCCACTAGATACGATCCTCTTAGCCACTTTGGTAGTTCCTTGGATACTCCACTTGAAGCCCTTAGGACTAGAGAAAAAAAATGTATCTTCACCATAAATAGGGAAGAGAGAAATCAACACTTAGACAATACCTTTTTAGATAGATGAGAAAAAATAGAAAATGGAAAGAAGACCTACTTAGATGCACTAGAAAGATTCAAACAAGAAAGAAAAATGGTTGTTAGGATGAATGCTAATGTGTTTGGGGAAGAAAATAATCACAAATTTAGGGAAAATGATAATACTCATGGCTTTAGAGATCATCACACTAATTCCTTTGGAGACCAATGTTCTAATGCTAATTATAGAAAGCCCTTTGCAAACTTTTGAAGTAATAGCAACAATACTCCTAGGACTCCAAGATCTCATCTTGATAGTTATGTGTCTCCACATAGACATTCCCATTATGGACAACCTTCAATTAGTTCACAACATGGAATTACATAGGTTAGACAATGATGTTACTAGATAATACCTCATGAAATTTCAACAAGATGACTACTTTCAAAGACTTGTGCTTAAAGATTTAGAATAAAATGGGGATCAATATTTCACATACTTGACTTCTAGATAATGGAAACTACCCCATGACTTTGATGTCCAAAGGATTATTCAAAAGAGAGAACTACTTAAATTGAGATATTTAGGAAGCAATTTCAAGACTTACAAAACAAGTTTGCATGCATGAAAAAGGAAAAAGGAAAACCTAAGTCTTCATTATCCATTGAATCTATGTGTGCACTCCCTTTTGACATGAGTCTCTACATGATGCCTATCCCACAAGATGTTGAGATCCCTAAATATGATAAATATGATGGTAATGGGGATCCATATGACCATGTCAGTAAATTCTATGCTCTTAGTATGGAATTCATGCATGATGACACATATCTTATGAGACTCTTCTCTCAGAGGTTGAATGGGCAAGCTATGGAATTTTTTACAAAGATCACACCTCCTCTTAAATATTTTAATGATCTTGTTCCAAGGATCATAAAAAATTATTCCTACAACATACAACATCACATTACTATTCTGAACTTATGCAACATCAAAAAAAAAAAAAAAGGGTGGTCCTTTTTTCACCTACTTGCAAAGATGGAAAAAGTTACATTCTAGGTAACCTTGACAAATTCCTTAAAATTAAAAGATTGACATATCTATTAGCACTCTTGTGCCCAAGCTATATCATGATCTCAGAAAATAAGTTTTTCTCACTTTTAAGGACATGATTGAGAGTGCATATTGCATAAAGGATGTTGCTGTTAAAAAGGGGGAGATAACCTTGAACAAAGACAAGACTAATAGAAATGGAAGTGGAAAAGACAATTAAATATTGGAACAAGAATAAGTGTGTTGTTAATGATGGGGTAGTTGATGTTCCTAAAACCAAAGAGCCTATCTTTAACTTGTATTATGCTATTCTATCTACTAAACAACAAGAGGTTGCAAAGACTAATGATTCCAAAAAGCCTAAATTCACATGAACATCTAAGCATAAGCATAATTTCACTCCTTTAGATGCTTCCTATATATGATGTGATCATGAAAACATTGTTGATAATAATATCATCACATTGTCAAACAATTCAAGACCTTAAGATCCCATTGTTAAGCCTCTATGGTGGAGTGAAGATCAATACTACAACTATCATAGGAATAAGGTCACAATATTGATAACTATGTTATTCCTGCAAGGAATCATATTGCTAATTAGTGTCAAAACTATAACCAAGCTATCATATTTCCTAAGCCATGAAGAAGGAGTTAAATGAGTTTTACTATCATACCTGAGCTCAATACTTACTAAAGTGACTACACATATCTTAAGAAAAAAAAATACCAAGAAGACAAAGACTACTAAGCTACACAAGAAGACACTAAGAAAATATTATACTAAGTGTCAGTATGTAAGAACACTTCATTTACCAAGTGATACAAAGGCTATATCAAAGTTTTAATTGGTAAAAAATTTTAGGTGGCACAATCATACCAAGTAGGGAAAATAGTTTACATTGATTGAGGAAAAGATTTGAAATAATTTTGTTGAAGAATGTGAATTTATTGTTGTTGATTTCAAGGTTGGAATAACCGATGATAATAATGGGTGAAAGAGGAATGAAATGACATACAATTCTAATTGTTGGTTACAATCAAAGATCAATTCTAGAAAGTTCCAAAACCTTAATTACATCAGACAACAAAAAATGCAAAAGAAAACTATGTAAGGACATGTCAAGAATAGTTTATAACTTGTTGATGGTATGGTGAATAAGTTGATGTTGTTGAATAAAGTATTGAAGTGAGAAAGAGACCAAGGTTTAGTACATTATGGTAAGATATCAGAGACAAAGACGATATAGGAAGGAATTGTAGATCTATCATAGGAAGAAGATAATTATAGAGCAAAAGAGGGATCTAATAAAGCAAGTAAGTTGCTACTATATAGATCATTTGTTCCTACTTTATAATCACTATATTAGTTTTCCAAATCCATTAAAAGGGTGGATATAATAGTATTATAGGTAAATCTCTTAATGGAGGACACACTTGAAGAATGTTGCAAAATCCTTGTAAAAGGTAGATCCTTGCAGATCTTATTATATACTCTTAAATTAGTAAGACACTAGAAGTGATAGAACTTTTTGGCCCTAATAAGGCACCCTCTTACTATAGTAGTAATGGATTTGTGGTTACCATCCCAACCTTTCCCTCCAACCAAGGGTTTCTATGATACCAAATAATTGTGTTACATGTTATGTTTCATGATCTTATGTGTTTATAATTAGTATATGTTGAATTAGTTCTATTACTTTTATTTACAAGTAAACTTGTATATGGCTATTTTCTACCAAGTAATAGAGGAAGGAAAGTAGATATTAACTATGTTAAAGGATAAGAGTTTTAGAAGAATTTGATTCACCACTCCCCCCACTCTTAGCATTCTATCTATCTAGTATTTCAATAATTGGTATCAAAGCATAGTTCTCTTGTTGAAGGTTTTACCACCTAAGAGTAAATATCTAAATCATAGAGAAGTACAGACAATATAGGACTATTGAGAATCATATATTAGAGTTCTGGATGGCTATGAGGCAAATCAATAAATTGAAGAACAACCTGAAGCTATCATTGAACAAGAGGAAGGAAATCGCTTAGTAAACCAATGAGTCAACCTGTTAGGAGCAAGTAATCGAAGAACTATTAGATGAAACTATGTCTGATGAATCTTATGTTGCTCTAGTTGATCTATTGGAGAAAAATAATAACCTTACTGAGAAAGTAAAAGTACTAAAACAAGAGCATGAAGCCGATTCTATGAGGTAGTATAAATTGATGGAGCATAAAAGAAAATCCAAAAATGACAAAAATATGATTGCAGAAGATAAAAGACAAATTGTTGCAAGTCTGGATGCAAAATATGAAGAGATCTCAAGATTGACACATAATCACTTTGACATGATAGACTAGCTACTTGGTGCAAATCATGAAATTGGCAAGAAGTTGGAAGAAAATGTTGAATTAAGGATTGAAAATGAAAGACTAAAGAGTGAACTAAAATATGAGAAAGAACTAATTTAGAGAATTGAAAGATCATAAGAAACTATCAAGTTATTGGATGAACAACTCGGAGGACAAAGGTGACCGAGAGATACAACTAGCTTAGGCTATACTAAGCACTCTAATACCGAGAAAGGTGAATCATCAAAGAAAGCCAAAAAAAATAATGTGTACACCAATTCATAGCTAAAGAAACCAACTTGTTATAATTATGGAAAGAATAGACACACAACAAATGTATCGAAGAGAAAAAATGGTAAGAGAAATGTTACTCCCATGTTTGATGGTTATTATTATCGTTGTAATAAGTATGGACATCAAGCATTTGATTTTAGATCTAAGTTTAACTAGTCACCTAAGAAGTATGCATTCAATGGGTTTTTTTATACTTGCAATAAGTTTGGACACATGTCTTAAGATCACAGATCACAAGTGAAGTCTAATTAGAAATTGAGAAACAAAGGTAATGCAATCAATTAGGATTACATATAATGGTATTCATGTACTGCATGTGGAAAATATGGTCATATTGTTGCAAATTGCATGAGATTACACTTTGGAAAAATATCTAGCAATTAGAGGAATTTTGGAATGGCATGCTATCACTATCACAAGGTTGGTCATCTAAGTAGGAATTGTGGGAATCAAGTAAAAGAATCCAATGAGGAAGATTCTAAAGGTAAAGGAAAAGTGAATGCAGATGAAATTCATGAACAAATGAACAAGAAGAGGATAAGGAAGACAAAAGAGAATGAGACATCATGTGGTGATTCCTCATTGAATGGATTACGTGAAACCTCCACCTCTAACTAAATCATATGAGGAGGTAAGGAACTATACTATTATTGGCATATCTTACATCATTTCCTAGAATGCAACTAAAGGAAGTCCATATCAACATATTAGATGATGCACACAAACAATCTATGAAGTTTGATAATTTAGCACTATTCATCGAGTGGGTAGGTAATTAAAGACTTAGTGCTAACCAAGAAAATGATGTTGCAAGAGTGAGTTATCATGGTTATCAAGTTGTATAGTGACATCGTAGTAGTAACCAATCTAATGAAGGAACAAGGCATAGCTGAGTTGTAAGTGGTAACTAAGTTCATTAGTGAAGGTTGAGTATGAGGTATGAAACATGTATTATTCCCTAATGCACTATTAAAAGTAACTTTTTACATACTTAATAGGAACATGAAATTCATTTTCTTTTACCTTTACTTCAAATAGAATAGAGAAAACTTGATTGATTTGTAAAGAACTAGTGAAATATGAGATTTGTGTGTAAGGAACTCAACTAAAATTTGAGTGTGATAAGGAATTTATCAAAAAATGAGTGAAGTATGGAAAGTTGTATTTACCAAAACCCTAGATTATGATAATGGACTCAAGCTCAACATTTTTTAGGAAGATTTCAAAGAAAAGATTAGTCAAATTAATTAGGAATGAATCGTATAAAGATCCCAACTACAAGTTACCCCCAAGATCACTGCATAAATTGTCAAGGTGGGTGCCCTATCTTTTATTCCACTTAGGGATTTATTGGTAAATGATGTTCATTCATTCTATCACTGCAAAATTGATGAAGTTTTTGATTTCAGGCTAAGAGAGATATATGAAAATTGTGTGAAATTGAGAAATTGAGAGATGAATTCAAACATTTAAAGAAGAAGGGTTTGGCACATGCCCTAAATTCTCATAAGGAATTTAAATTTGATTGGATTTGTATAGTTTTGAGCCATTTACATGACATGAATTTTTGGTTGGATGAGCCTGCTCCAATAACCAGAGATGTAATTCCTATGGTAATAGGTTATCCTATAATCGAGAACATTAAAACCTTGTGTACAAACTCGAAGAATAAATTTGAAGAAAATACAAAGGCACAATGGGACAATAGAGTTTTAAAGGTTAGTCCAATCAATTTGGAATTTAAATTTAGTGTATATGTTGTTGCCTACAAGATATTCCAATCAAGTCGACTGAATAATGTAGCTTGTATGGTTGTTGACCCAGCTTACAAAGTAGTGAAAAAAAATAGTAATGATCCTGTTGAGCTACAACTATGTCAACTCAATGACAATATGAAAAAAATCATAGTGGAACAGTCTAACACATGCAAATTTGGTTCTCTACTGGTATGTATTTTCTTGTATATGCAAAATTATTTTCCTGGTATTGGCCCTGTGAATTAGAGATAGATACTCTGTTTATCTATTAGATTAATGATTATATTCATACACTCAAAAATAACTTTGATAGTGTCATGAATAAGTATTTTGAGAATTTCAAGGAGAGAAAGAACCAAAGATTTAGGATTCTCCTAACAATAATTGAAAAATATCATGATAAAGTTTTTTTTGGGGTTGATATAGATAATAATATTGTGAAGGCTGTCAAACCTAGGGTTGCATTGTTGGAACCCTTAGAATATGGGGTTATAATAGATCAGGACACTAAGTCAATTGAATCATTACTTAATGAACCAATTAACCTAGGTATTCCCGAGTTTGGAACATATGAAACAACAAAGGAGAAGATTATAATAAATCTTGTTGTACCTTAAATGGAGAGGAAGGAAAAGAAGATAATATAGAAATTGGAAAGTGCATTTGATGAGGAAGATGATAATAAACCTCTGTAGATTATAGAAGGCAAAGGAGAAGATTCTACTAAAAATGAGGACAGATGCAAAGAAATTTTTATTGCCAAGCCATAATCCATGAAAGGAAAAAAGAGACCTTTGGCAACACAAATAAGTCTGAAGAACACAAGGTCAAGGACTCGTGTTGCACAAACTACTACTTCACCATTGAAGAAGGGTGTAGAAAGGATAACCAAGTTGCTACAGTCACAAACGAATTGAAAATAGAAGAGGAAGGAATCCCTTAAATCCTCAAACAAACCTAGAAAGAGACCAATCTGAAGAAGAAGAAAAATAATTTTAAAAGAAGATGAAGAGGAGGGAGTAGAGGACAATGAATGAATTGTATATGATGAGATAAGTAATGTCTAGGCTACTACATTTTTAGGCCTAAGACTGTAGATGAGATTGTGCATGCTCTAATGAAATTAGTGATCTGGGAACTTTTAAATATTACAAGTATGAAAAGATAAAGAGAATTGAAGATGTTCTAATTGTCATCGTGATAAAACTCAAGTATGCATCACTAGAAATAGGAGATCAAATGTCTGATTAATTATATATAGAATTGATAGTCGATGGAAATATGCACTCAAAACTAAAAAGGAAATGAGAGGAAGAGCATTGGCTAAAATTTATGCTCAATTTTGGACTGGAAAATATAATTGAAGCACTAGAGGAATATAAAAGTAGATTTTTTTGAAAAGCATCAAGCTATTTATGTTTTATCTAGATATTTGGAATTAGTTGATGAAGATTCTAAGATGATATGGATATAGGTGTATAACATCAAAGATCCACATCAAATAATTGATGTTAATGGTACTCAAACTGAGAAGAATGTTGAACTTGATAATCAAGATGATGAGTTTGGTACTATTACTTGACATGACTTTGCAACTTCAATGCATGAAATGGTTAAATATATTATTGGGAAACAATATGTTGTTACTATTGAAGATATACCTAAAGAGGACCCTATCAAGCAATTAAAGAAAGATGAAGATATCAAAATAGTAACCAAACTTAATAGTGAGGACTCTACATTTACCGAGGCTATGCATGTGCACATCCCTAGCTTTGAACTAGTAATTCAAAAAGTAAAGGCATTTCCCAAGGCAACAGAATAATATGTAAGTGATATTCTTGTTGGTTCATTACACATGTTAGTCGATACCACTATGAGTACAAAGGGACAGAAAACTAATGTAGAAATTGAGCATCGGGCTCAAGAAGCTGAAAGGGGACAAAAAAGAGAAAATACTATAGATGAGAAAAAAAATACCAAACATGCTCAAACAAGAGGAGACTCCATGGACCACAAAGAAGATATTTATGTTACAAGTTATGAAGCACTACTTCATAGACCTCTGAGTGAAAGAACAATTGGGCAAGACCAATTAAGGAACAAAAGATAGAAGGAATTTCTTTTCTAAGTCTATTTTTAAGTTTTTCTATTGATCCAATATTTTTACTTACAAAATTTTTAAGATCACCTAAATTTAAGGTATAAGATTGACCGAGCGAGGAACCACACAAAGAAGAGGTAAAAAGTCACTTACCAAGTATGGTGTTAGTACCATTTGTTCAACCAATTATTTTGGCTACTATAGAACCCTTAAAGAAGGAAGGAAAACCACAAAAAGAATCTAGAGCTACAAAGACAAATATCAAAATTCAAGTTCTTATGTCACAACCTCTTTCCGCAAGCACCAACAAAAGCAAGAAGCTAAAGAGAAAGAAGGACTCACAAGCAAAAAGGTCAAACCTAGTCACACTAGAGGGGGAAATTATCATACCAAACTTGGATCCAAAAACATTGTATGATGAACATATGACAATCTATACCAAGTAATGTGAGAGAAATAAGGAGCAAGCTAAATTGAGAAGAGAACATAAACAAAAGCAAGTATTGCATGGGGTAAAAGATATTGTGCTAGAAGTCATTGCAGATATTTCTTTGTATACTTCCTTAGGTTTCCTATTGTATTTGACCAAATTTGAACTACAATCAACGTTGGGTTTACATTAGAATTATTCTCACAATAGCGTCCCATAGAAAATATATGGGCTTTAATTATGGGCAACAATTTTAGTAAATCTATATTCTCTAGTTTTAAAAGTTCAATTGGTCTCTACATTGTGTAGAAATTAGTGTTACACTTCATATTTTCAACTTGAATGTGGTTTTATGGTGCTTCTAAAAATGAGAGCAATATGGGTGGATACGTGTGGAGTGGCAATACTTGCATATCAGCTTTTTTAAACATGGTAAAAACTCTTTTGTGACTTTCAATGTAGAGAATGTGTGCTAAACATGTGGATTATTTTTTGGCTTAGATGGATATAAGTAGAGTAACTATGCTCACATGATATGCCTGAATATGGTTGCATTGTTTTGTAGTTTCTCAAAATAACATGGAAATTGTAAACAAATTTGTTTGAAATTCTCATTTCTAGGTGAACTCCAGTAAAATTAGGCTAAGTCTAGTTTCATTTTTGCACCTATTTTGGAACAACACACTTTTTGATAGCTTAATTTGGTTTTGTGCCATTAGAGGTTTGCACTTGTAGTATTTTACATGTGTGCATTTTTTCAATCCCATTTGTGTATATTGTAATTATGAAATATCAATCTAGGAGTTACATTTTGAATGTTTTTCTTTTACTAGAAAATTTGAACAAGGTTTATCCTTTAGAGGAATTTCTTCTTAGATGAATATCTCTTCAGCATTGGTAGTCTCTTAGTATGTTGCATGTTTTTTCTTGAGTTTGGCTTCGTAGTAAATTTGTGACTTACAATTATATGAAAAACATGAACAAATTTTTGGAAATGTTTTCTCATGTATGCATGTTGGTTGTAGTACATGTGTATTTTGTAGAGTGACTATGCTCACATTATATGCCTAAACCTGGTTGCATAGAATTGTAGTTTCTTAAAATAACTTGGAAATTGTAAGAAAAAAGGGTCAAAATTTCTCATTTTTAGGTGGAAATATGCATAATGTTGATGCTTGTATTTTTTTGAATTTCTCTATACAGTGCATTTGAGGCCTTTAAATTCAGTTTTTTTCTAGATTGGTTTTACTATATTAAGTATTGGTGTTGTAAGCCTCCCTTTTTTTTGTGAATCTCGATAAAATAAGGTTATGTCTTGTTTCTTTTTTCCATCTATTTTGGAGAATCTAATCCTACTAAGACAAGTGTTGTCATTTGAGTATGTATTATACACATACACACTTGGAAACCTTAATTTTTTGCAGATGTTGCCATATGTACATTTTTCAATCTCTCTTTTATAGATTTTAATTATGAAATATCAAGCCAGGAGTTAACATTTAGATCATTTTTTTCTCAAAATATGTGTATCATAATGGTAAGAATATATGTGTTTCAATGTGCAACAATTTATTGCTTTAAGTATCGTAGTGATAAGAAAGGAGAAATGAGTCTACATTTCATCACAACAAAAAGTTAACTTTACACCTGGATCTTGAAGGCATAATGTCAAAATATCCCTAGTCAACACTATTGACCATATAGTCCATTTATATATGACTCTATTCTTCTCTACTATATTTACTTTAATAGTTATTTAATATGTGTTCTAGAATGCCCAGGAGATGTCATAGATTGCAATTTTACTGACTGAATTCAAAAACAAAAATTTTTAGTTGAAAAACAAAATTAATATCGTATGAAGAAATATAGGAAGACTTAACAAGTGATTCATGAACAATAACTTAAAATGTAGGAAAGTATATTTGGACATGTTAACATTACAACTGTACATTGAATGCCATATATTTATAACACAGTTAGTCAATACATGATATCTACATGTAATCAATGTGTCACTATGTCAATGTCTCCATTTAATCTCCATTCCATAAGTCTTCATACGAATCTCATCTAATTGCTTTATTTTGAAACATTTGATTATTCTTTTTCTCTTCTGTTTAATTCAAATGGAAGTATAGAAAGCCCGAGAGATGTGTAGGATTGTATATCCTTGTGCTGCTTGCAAAAATCAATGAAGAAAATATGGAGATAATTGTCCACTTGCTCCCTATTTCCCAACAAACGATCCTTATAAGTTTTCACTAGTAAAAAATTATTTAGAACTAGAAAGATTGTCAAAATCCTCCAAGTACAGAATAAATTTTTTTATAGGGTGTAGTAAAATATCTCCTCTAAAATAATTTATTTTCTTTGATTTGATGAACATAGTAGTCTTTAGTATTCACTCTCACATAACTGCCAAACTTCTAAAGTGAATTGTTTAATAGGATCCAATCATAGTAGATACAAATTACTAGACATTGTTAGACATTGATAGAACATGAAACTAACTAGACAATGCTAGGTCATATATGTTGGTTAGTTCATACTCAAGACATCTTGCTATGGTTGAGTTCTTATTCAGCACTAGTGACCTACTCTCTCCAAGATAATGGCATTGGGGTGTGGTTTCATTTTGGTCCTTCAATCACTTCTAATTATTTTATTTCTATGATTATAATCTTTTATTTTTGTGATTATAATCTTACCTAAACTTGGTTATACAATAAATAATAATATTTTATTTATGTGATTATAATATTTTATTTATGTGATCCATTTTCTTTAGCACTGTTGATGTCATACAAATTATTGTTGATAAGAATGGACAATGATGATGTTGAAGTTGCCCAAACACCTTCTTTGAATCTAGATGCTAAAACACCTCTTTCTTCCAAGAAGGTATTTTGGAAGCCACTCATGGAGCATAGGTTTTTAGACTTGCTCCATGAACAAATCACTCTTGAAAGGAAAGGTAAGGGATGCTTTAAAAAGGAAGCCTGGACAACCAATGAATGAAAGTTCAATGTAGTGCTAAACATGAACTTGTGCAATGATAATTTCAAGAACAAACTGAAAACCTAGAAGCAAGGGTACAAAATAATGAAAGAGTTGAAAAGTATAAGAGGCTTTACATGGAATAAGTCAACGCAATCTATGGATTTTGATGACAGTATTTGGGAAGAGCTCTTGAAGGTAACATGCTTGTTCAAATGTTTTGTCCTTATTTAAAACTAAGTTATTAGCAATGATAGTCAAATAAGTAATTAAATATTTATGTGAACATGTAGAGAAAGGAGTTTTAAAATGTTAGAGTCTTCAAGAGGTGGTCATTCCAATACTAAAATAATTTAGCCTTGATTATGGGAAATGATATGGATGAGGGTGCAACAATTGCAACAACACAAGAAACAGAAGAAGGGCACAATATGGATAAGACTGTAGATCTTAATGATGATTATGGGGATATTCATACACATGTTCATGCTAATGTTGATTTGAATGATGAAGGTATGAATATTCCAACGTCAAGTCAGTATAGTGTAGCAAATGGAAAACATGCTCATTCAACATCACCATCAAGCAGGTAGATCAAGCCATGTTAATGGTTCCCACTTTTTGGCCAAGTTTGACGCTAAAATAGATAATTTTAACAAAAACTTCATTTTCAAATGCATATTATTAACAAACCTTAAAGAATTTGATGATGGTGTAAACTAGTGATTTTTAGCATTTTCTATCTATTTTCTAACAATATTTTTAATTTTTTTATAATTTTAGTTGAAGTCCATCTTTCCATCTCCTTTGAGAAATGGTTTATATGAAAATTAATATTTTCAAAAAGTGATGGGTGTTTTGATCAACGTAACTTTTCTTTTAAATATGACAATTACAAAATTCTTTCAAGGATAGAATAGTAACATCAATATCTAGCAAGTTTTGCTAGTTTTGTTCAATTTTGTGAAGAATTATAGGGTTTTTATAGTGACAAAGTGAAACTAATGATAATTTTGACATAGGTTGTTTTTAATCAATATATCTTGATTTGTATTTATTGAAATGAAATTTTTCTTGCCTTTCTAGAAAGCTTACACACATAGCTTTGATGATCTTTTTTTTTTTTTTTTAAATTATACTCTACTTTTATATTTTTCTAAAGCTTCAAATGGAGATTTCTAAAATGACAAAAAATCTATATTTAATAAAGCTAAAAATAAAACATCACAATAAGCATAATATATGTTAAAAATGTATTCATTGAAATGCTTATTGAAAGGACAACACTTTTCTAAATTTTGTTTCAGAATTTAAAGTTATTTGGCCCTTGTTTGAGCCCTCAAAAGAGAAAAGATTGATAGAAATTATGACAAAATTAAAAAATTTCATTTTTAGAGGCTTCGCATGAAGCCTTCGCACGAAGTCATCAAGGTGGTTTCTCACATTTTGATGGGGGCTTCATGTGAAACCCATTGTAGTTGTTTCTTGGTCACAATAGTGGTCGTGGGGAAGTGCCAATGGGGCTTTGAATGAAGCCCCTTGTCAGCCATGGGGGGTTCAAGCAAAGCCCCCTATTAGCTATGGGGCTTCATTCGAAGCCCCCTGCTATCCTTTTGGCTACCCAAGGGGCTTTGCTCAAAGCCCCTTGGCTACACTCTTGGCTTTATAAATTCATTTTTGGTGGAAAGTTCTAGTGATATATTGGTGGTTTTAATGGGCTTCACATGAAGCCCTTATGGTTTTGTATGAATCCCAAGGCTTCGTGTGAAGCCCTTATGGACTAGTGGACCCATAGGGCTTCGAACGAAGCCTTGGGCTTAATGCAGAGCCTAACCCACGTGGCTTCACATGAAGATATGTGGAGGCTTAGTGTAAAGCATTTTCTTCACTCGAAACCTCTAAAATAAGAAAGTTCTTCTTTTCATCCACTTTGTTCATGATGAAAAGTGGAAACTAGTAACATGGCCCAACCAGGTCAAAGAGGAAGAAGGATAGTATTGTTGGAAATAGAGATGGAGTAACTGAGAGGGGAGGGGTGAATCGATTACCACAAAATAAATCCACAGGTCCTTAGATGTCTTAAAATATAGTTGCTACTGATACTTGGTAACCACACAAATAAATGCTGAAACTTGATAGATGTTCTGTTAACTTATTAAGCATTTAAAGTGTTTAACATGCATGCATAAAGAAATAACATGAACACAAGAGACACCAGATTTAACGTGGAAACCCAATTTGGGAAAAACCACCAAGTAACTAGTTACCAATTTTCACTCTTCTGAAGTGAGCCCTGTTAGGAGTCAACCTTGTTAAAAGTTACAAAACACACTATTAGGTGTGACCCTGTTAGAGGATTTAATCACCTTGTTAGAAGTGGCCTTGTCAGAGGTCTTTAGAACAATTCAACTGAATTGTCACCTTGTTAGAGGATTTACAAAATGGCTATTAAACCAACTCTGTTAAGAGATTTTGAATCACTGTTACAATGATTAGAAAGCAACAATGAAGTGATCTGAAATATATGCAACTTATCTTTGCTGAATACAGATCTTTGTTCTGCTTTACTAGATCCTCACTGATCAAATATAACTTTGCAGCTCCATAAGCATATATAATCCTTCTTCAACATTCGCTCATTCCATATCCATACATTCACACTCTTATGCATCCAAACTCTTACATCTTATGAATTCGCAACTTGACCTTTCATATATACCTTATAGATTGTCAAGTCGGCTCAATTACAAGTTACAACAACTGAAAAACATAAATCAGTTAGCTGCAAACATTGCACAAAACAATTAAACTTAATTCTTTAGAATAATAAAATTCTTCGCTGCCCAACCCAACTCGGTGACCACTACTCCAGAATAGTTTCCTCAGTGTTAACCAAGTGAAGCTCAATAATCACTGCAAACTTTTCAACTTCCTTCAGAGATCAAGTTAACTTGGTAAACACTGACCTTCCTTTGTTTACTGAGTTAGCTCAGTAAAAGCTAACTTTCTTTTTGATGACCGAGTCAACTCGGTAGACATTATCTTTCCTTTTGTTAACCTTGGGAGCTCGGTTAACATCAACTTTCTGCTACAAATTCCTTTGATGCTCGAGTGAGCTTGGTAAGAGCTAAGTTTCTTTTGTGCTATTCAGGAACGTTCGGTAGACATTGTAAATTGCTTTGCTAACCGTCTGAGCTTGGTAGACTCTGTCTGATGGCTGATATGACATTTGTGTAACATCAAAGACAATACACAATTAACAATTGTATCCAACAATCTCCCTCTTTGGCATTGATGGTAACACAACATGTCATAGTAGAATGAAATTTGAAAACAAGTCTTTCTCTTAGATGGCAACACAATATGTCAACATAACAATTCTTCCTCTAAGATAGAAAAACTCTCCCTCTTATAGTAAGCTCCCTCTGTGAAGGAATTACATAGCAAACTCTTTTATCTTAAACAAATTTCAGAGAGACATGACAATAAAACTCTCCCTCTTTGACAGCACATGCCAAAGACAACTCAACTCAAATGAATTTTAGTGTACCTTTAGTACTGATTCATATGCAATGTTTCCTAGTTATGTTGCATCAACTGATAGATTTTCAACCTGGTATGAGTTGATGCATCACTAAAACTTTATTTTAGTGAACTTCAAATAGGGGAGTGACCCCTAACTTACCTCTTAGATACAAGAATGCATCCTTAGGTAATAGTTTTGTGAATATGTCAAAAATTTGTTCCTTTGTATGAACATATTCCAATCTGATCTCCTTATCTTGCACCAATTCTCTGACAAAATGATATTTTATTGCAATGTGCTTAGTTTTGGAATGCATCACTAGATTCTTAGATATGTTGATTGCACTTGTATTATCACAGAACATAACTGGTTCTTTGATTTCCATCTTCATGCCTTCCAACAACTATTTAAACCAAACAATATTAGAACAATTTATTGTTGCAGCAACATACTCTGCCTCTATTGTAGATTGAGATGCACAATTCTATTTTTTGCTTGTCCAAGAAACCAACCTCTTTCCAAGAAAGAATGCACCTCCACTTGTACTTTTTTATCATCAAGGTTTCCTGCCCAATCAGCATCAGTAAACACTTTCAAATCCAGATTACCTCCAAACTTATACCATAAACCATACTCTTCAGTTCCTTTCAAATATCTCATTATTCTTTTGATTGCCATAATGTGATTTTATCTTGGTTTTGCTAAAAATCTTGCTACAATACCAACTGCAAGGGCAATATCTGGCCTAGTATGAACTACATACTACAACTTTCCAATCATGGATATATACAATGTTTGATCTACTTCTTTTGATTCATCTTCCTTGGTAAGTTTTAATTCGGTACACATAGGAGTCCCAACTAGTTTACAATCTTCCATTTCAAACTTTTACAATATCTCCTTGATGTATTTTGATTAAGTGATGTAGATACCATTTTTATTCTGTTGAATTTGAAGACCAACAAAGAATTTGATCTCACCAAACATAGACATTTCAAATTCCTTGTTCATTTGTTCTGAGAATTCTTTGCACAGATCATCATTCCCTGTGAAAATAATATCATCTACAAATATTTTTGCCAAGACAATCTTATTATCTGGTCCTTCCTTAATATACAAGCTACTGTTATCATTAGTTCTTTGAAAACCAATCTGAATAAGATAGTTATGCAATATTTCATACCATGCTCTAGGAGCTTGTTTCAGATCGTAAAATGCCTTGTGTAATTTGCAAACCATGTTCTTCTTATCTAGATCAACAAAACCTTTAAGTTGTTCAATGTAAACCTCTTCATCCAGGATACCATTG
This sequence comes from Cupressus sempervirens, assembly GCA_028749045.1. Taxonomy (NCBI): domain Eukaryota; kingdom Viridiplantae; phylum Streptophyta; class Pinopsida; order Cupressales; family Cupressaceae; genus Cupressus; species Cupressus sempervirens. The sequence continues at coordinate 544,952,695 of CM053787.1, read as the reverse complement.
AGGAATGTTGACTTGACATCCATCTGATAAACTTTGAATCCTTTGTGAGTAGCATATGCTAGTAAGGTTCTGACTCCTTCCAATCTTGCAATAGGAGAAAAAGTTTATCCATAGTCTATTCCTTCTTCTTGAGCATATCCTTTGCATACTAGTCTAGCTTTGTTTCTTGATACCTTACCATCTTCATCCAACTTGTTTCTAAATACCCACTTGGTTCCAATCACATTTTTATCTTTAGGCCTGGGTACAAGAGTCCATGTCTTGTTTTTCTCTATTTGCTCTATTTCTTCATTCATAGTCTCAATCCAACTATCATTTTCTAAAGCATCTTTGATATTTCTAGGTTCAAAATCAGCAAGTATACAAGTACCATTCAACTTGCTTCTTGTCATGGTTCCTTCAAATTTGTCTCCAATGATTTGATCTACTGAATGTTGTCTCCTGACATATTTAGCTAATACAGGTTCCTTTCCTTTTGAATGGATTTCATTATTATCCTCTTGCATTTCAACTTCAGGTTCTGTCTATTCTAGCTCGATAGATATTTGCTCAGTAGATGTTGGCTCGGGTCCTTCAGACTTGGTAGACACTTGCTCAGTAGATACTTGCTCGATAGATACTGAATTTAACTCAATTTTCTGTGACTCGGTTTGAACTTCCTGTAACTTGGTTACAAATGACTCGGGAGTAGAAGATTCCTGATTCTATGATGTAACTGGTACTGTATCAGGTTCAATGAAGACAAACCTTCTATAATCTTCTGGTTCCCTTTTGCTTTCTTTTTTAGTCCTTTATGCAAACTCATCAACTTTCATATGTGCACTTTCTATGACTTGTTGAGTAGACAAGTTCAAAGATCTATCTGCCTTACTTTTGCATGAGTATCCAAAGAATATACCTTCAACACCTTTTAAATCGAATTTTCCTTCTCTAGATTCTTTCAAAATGTAACATTTACTTCCAAATACTTTAAGGTAACTTACATTAGGTTTATAGCCATACCATAACTCATAGGGGGTTTTGAATGAGTCTTTCTTTAGCTGTACTCGGTTCAAGGTATAAACTGCACTGTTGATAGCTTCCTTCCAGTATTTGATAGCAATGCTCTTTTCAATCATTAAAGTTCTTGCACAATCCATGATGGATATGTTCCTTCTTTCAGCTATTCCATTTTGCTGGGGTGTTCCTGGGGCTGATACTTGTCTTTTGATTCCTCTTTCAATGCAAAAGTTATTAAAATCATGTGAAATGAATTCTCCACCTCTGTCTGACCTCAAGCATTTTAATCTTTTCCCTGTTTCCTTTTCTACTCTGGCCAAATACCATTTGAACTTTTCAAATGCTTTTGATTTGTTTCTTAGATACATTATTGTCATCATTCTTGAGTAATCATCAACAAAAAGAATGAAGAACTTTTCTCCAGTATAGCTTTCAATTTCAATGGGTCCACATAAATCAGTATGCACAATTTCTAATATATCTTCAAACTGATAGTTTTTACTTTTAAAACTAGTCTTTCCCATCTTTCCAATCTGACAATTTTTGCATAGACCGACCTCAAGTTTCTTTATGTTAGGAATGCCTCTTACTTTCTTGAATTTTCTTATCTTTACTAGATTATCAAAGTTCACATGACACAACCTTTTACTCCATAACTAACTTTCTTCTACTTGAGAAATGAAACATGAACATTCACCTAGTTCAAGATAGAACAAGTTACCTTTAGTTTGAGTACCTAATCCAATCAGCTTTCCTTTGCCATCCAGCAGTCTTGCTTTACCATGCATGAATTCTACTTTGAATCCATTATTGAGTAACTATGCCACACTTAGAAAATTATGCTTTAGTCCTTCTACCCAATAGGCATTATCACATATAAGTTCCTTGGTTAGAGAGATTCTTCCTCTTCATTTTATACAACAAGGTTCATTGTTACCAAATCTTACACTGCCACCTATAATCACCTAAAAATGGTCATCTAGAATATTAGCCCCCTTTTCAACATTTTGGCTAAATTAATTTAATCATTTACCTAGACCAAATTGCTAATAATCAATTTATTTGATTATAACCTATAGTTTGACTATGCTATTCTAAGTTCATTATTTGATTAAAAGAACATGTCCCCTTTTAATTAAATAAAAGACCCCATTCTTCTAACCCACTTAAAGTGCACACATAAAGTCCTTTTTCTATTTTGCAATTAAAAGAAAAGGCTTTGTGACTTTTGTCTTATATGACAAGTCAACTTATATTCTATTGGTTGACTTGTGTGTGCACATGGATCACTCCTCTTTTTGAATTCCACCGTTGATCATCCACCATCTTCATTTTGATCTCTACCGTCCATACAACTTTAAAAGGGAGAGAGCTTTCCCCCTCTCATCAATCCTCATTTTGAATATTGTTATGCTGTAGGTTTTCTAATAGGTTTCTTTGGAGGTTTTTGGAGAACTTCTATTCCTTGTCTACATTCTCTTATACCATAGCATTTTAGGTTAGATTCATGTTGCATGTTAGTTTAGCTTCTATTTTGTAATAATCTATCTCACATAGCTTAATATTTGGATTGTAACACTCTCATCCATGCTTAGAATAGCTACATTTGGCATTCTTATCTTAGCTTAGTTTCCATACTTGCATTGCATTCTTGAGGAATTTCTTGAAGATATTTGCACTCTTGCTCTTGTCTCAAAGAACCTCCCATTGCATGGTTTACTAGCAAGAAGTACATTTCTAAGGCTTGGTTGAGAGCCTTCATGCTTGAATACTAACTTCTTGCACTCTGTGGATAGGGAGCTCTAAGCCAGCATCCAAGCATTCCAAACTCATGGAATCATTTGGATAGAATGGTTTAGAGTGTGACACAAATCAAGTGTACACCACCATCGTAGTCTTCAAAGTATTCAAACTTAGTTTTGTCACCAGTCATGTGATGAGAACAACCACTATCTATGCTCCATGTATCATTTTTTCTCATATGATAAATGAGTGCCATTTCCCCATCATTATCAGATTCATCTTTCACAGCAATGTAGACAATTTCATCTTCTTCTTCATCATTAGAATCATTAGAATTTTTAGCCATAAAACATGTTTTCTTACCTTTATCCTTGAATGATTTGAAATCTTTCTTGCCATTCCATTTGTGATCTTTTTTTTCATCTTTATTCTGCTTGTTTAGACACCTAGCAACAATATGACCAACTTCTTCACATGAAAAACAGATTAGGGGTACTTTACATTTGTATTTTCCTCTGCCTCGAGAATATTTCCTTGCTAGAAGGGCTTCAATTACTTCAAGATCACTGTCTGGACTTTGGTTTGATTCATCTTCACTTTCTGACTGAGATTTCTTTTTTCCTTTCTCCTTGAGTGAAAGTTTGGCTTCAAATGTTGATTCAATGTTCTTGGAAGCTAGAACGTAGTTATCAAAGTTGTCTAGTTCAAATGCAGTCAATCTTCCAACTATAGCCTCTAGATTTATCTTATGATTTGCTTCACATCTTCTTTCTTGAATTGCAAAAACTCTGATTGCATAAATGGGAAGCAGAGTTCTGAGAACTTTACTTATAACTGTCTCTTCCTTGATATCTCCTCCAGATGCTTTGATTGCACTGACACATGCTTTGACTCTTTCAACATATTTTGCAATTTTTTCATCCTCTCTCATCCTCATTTGATCAAATTATCCTCTTAGACTTTCTGCTTTGGCTCTTCTAACATTATCATCTCCTCCATAGATTTCTTTCAATTTTTCCCACATTTCAAAAGAAAATTTGTAGTCCTTGATATCATCAAATTCTTCATAACTTAGAGCAGATGTTATATCTATCATCATAATGTTGTGGGTCTTCTTTTCAACAATATCATTGACAAATAGTGTACAACTGGTTTTGCATATTTTTCATCAAAGTATTTTAGTCCTGTATCTCCAATAGAAGCTAGATGAAGTCTCATCAACCCTTGCCATGCTGAGAAGTTGTCTCTGTTAAGTCTTGGAATTTCCCTCTTATAAGACATCCTGATCTTTAGCTTAGATCCTTAAAATCTTATCCTGCAAGCACCAAGAGCTTTGATACCAATTGTTGGAAATAGAGATGGAGTAACTGAGAGGGGAGGGGTTAATCAGTTACCACAAAATAAATCCATAGGTCCTTAGATGTCTTAAAATATAGTTGTTGTTGATACTCGGTAACTACACAAATAAATGTTGAAACTTGATAGATGTTATGTTAACTTATTAAGCATTTAAAGTTATTAACATGCATGCAAAAAGAAATAACATGAACACAAGAGACACCAGATTTAACATGGAAACCCAATTTGGGAAAAACCACCAAGTAACTAGTTACCAATTTTCACTCTTCTGAAGTGAGCCCTGTTAGGAGCCAACCCTGTTAAAGGTTACAAAACACACTGTTAGGTGTGAACCTGTTAGAGGATTTAATCACCCTATTAGAATTGGCCTTTTCAGAGGTCTTTAGAACAATTCAACTAAATTGTCACCTTGTTAGAGGATTTACAAAATGGCTATTAAACCAACTCTGTTAAGAGATTTTGAATCACTTTTACAATGATTAGAAAGCAACAATGAAGTGATTTGAAATATATGCAACTTATCTTTGCTGAATACAGATCTCTGTTTTGCTTTACTAGATCCTCACTGATCGAATATAACTTTGCAGCTCCATAAGCATATCTAATCGTTCTTCAACATTCGCTCATATATTCAATATTCGCTCATTCCATATCCATACATTTGCACTCTTATGCATCCAAACTCTTACATCTTATGAATTCGCAACTTGACCTTTCATATATACCTTACAGATTGTCAAGTTGGCTCAATTACAAGTTACAACAACTGAAAAACATAAATCAGTCGGTTGCAAACATTGCACAAAACAATTAAACTTAATTCTTTAGAATAATAAAATTCTTCGCTGCCCGACTCAGCTCAGTGACCACTGCTCCATAATAGTTTCCTCAATGTTAACCAAGTGAAGCTCGATAATCACTGCAAACCTTGCAACTTCCTTTGGAGATCAAGTTAACTCGATAAACATTGACCTTCCTTCATTTACTGAGTTAGCTCGGTAAAAGCTAACTTTCTTTTTGATGACCGAGTCAACTCGGTAGACATTATCTTTCCTTTTGTTAACCTTGGGAGCTCAGTTAACATTAACTTTTTTCTATAGAGTCCTTTGATTCTCGAGTGAGCTTGGTAAGAGCTAACTTTTCTTTGTGCTATTTAGGAACGTTCGGTAGACACTGTAAATTGCTTTGCTAACCACCTGACCTTGGTAGACTCTGTCTGATGGCTGATATGACATTTGTGTAACATCAAAGACAATACACAATTAACAATTGTATCCAACAAGTATGGCTAGTTCCATGGATGGGATGTCTCATTCGATCGATAGGCTAAATGGGACCCTCCTTCGACCTCAAGTTATTAAATTGGGCAAAGAGTGTAAGCTAAAAGATCTACATGATGTCAATCTTGCACAAAAAGCCATTGGTGAACTTGGTATTACTACTTTGATTGCAACATTTTACACCTTTATGGTTGATCCTAATAGAACCAAACAGTTCTTGATAATGAATGTAGAGGAGAGAACATAACATGTTCAAATAAAGTTTCTAGGGCTTTAGTACCTTTATTATTGTTCACATACTTTTAAGATCAATTTTATAACTATTAGATGTTAATTAATTCTGATGGTTCACATCCCATTTAATGGATGTGAGAAAGGATTTCTCATATTTTTGGCAACTGTATGTTAGATTTTTGGATCTGAATATAAAACATATATTTATGTTGACATTGTTTAGTTTTAATGATATGAATATAGTTGTATTGTTTGATATTGCAATGAGTTATTGGAGATAGTTATAGTCATTGTTATATGTGTATTCATTTATGTATTTGCATATTTCTTGGAAACACAACATTTGATAATCACTCAATTAAGCTTTGATTCTCTTCTTTTAATTGGCGCAATAGAAGAGACAATATTAATGTTGAACAAAAAAAGTCATAAACAACAATTAGAATTAGATTGTCTTTTTATATGATGAATCTTGATGGCAGTGGGCTTGAGCCCATCATATTTTTGCTTAGGATCTAATTTTATTTTATTTTCTATATTTATGCGTATATTTGGGATTTCTTAATAGTTGATTTGCACTGTTATATGTAAAAGTAGTAATTTTCTCATACTATTTGAAAAATGGGACATCACAAACTATTGTGTGTGGTAGTCTTGGCTGTGAAATTCCCACCACAAATACTATGGTGGCATTCATTTTTAAGAGAAATTTCTCTTGATGGAAGTCTTGGTAGGGATATCCATCTAGAATCAACACTACTTTTTTTTTAGAAAGGAAAAATTAGAATATTTCTAGGCATATGAAAAGAACAAGGGCTGGAAATGGTTTACCAAGTAGGAAAGTGAAAGCCATGTGGCTTCTCTGATATTGCTTTCACCATTGTTTCTTGGTGTTGGGTGGATGGGTTTTTTTAGGAAGAGAAAATGAGTGTAAGTTGACTAATTCACCATGCATGAGTGTAACTATCTTCCCTCGTGAGCTACTTGTTTTCCTTGTGAAAATACTATGACAAATTGTTGTTGTAGTTTTATAGCAAGATGTTTGGCTCTCTAGGCAATATATTCAACACTTTCACATGTCTTCTTTATGTTGCAACTACAACATTTTAAAAATATAAAGTTAAACTCTTTACAAATGTTCATATCATGTACTTGTCTCTGGCTTTGCTTCAAAGTCCAAAGTCCATATCCTTTCAGCTACACTTCTTCTTGTGATTGGAAATGTGGAAGGATTTATTCCAATAAATAATGCATCATTGACTAGAAATATGCATTCAAAACTCGTGAAACTTTGAAGATAAGTCATTTCTATAAGAACCCTATAACAAAAACAAATCCAATCAATGTTGCTACCACCTCTATTATACGGGACACTAAACAAAGATGCAAACCCTTCTTCATCCCACTATTTCCAAGATGCAAATCTGTTACTATTATATACCCAACATATAAATATAGAAAACAAATTGAGATGGGCAAAGTAGATGCCAGATGGGTTTTTCAAATGTGTAAGGTGTAGATGAGTTTGATAAATTTTACTTTCAAAAGAGTGATATTTCAAGATCATTTTAAGATTCTATGCTTTAATACCTAAAAACAACTATATTTGAGTACTTTTTAATTTTTCTGTGAAAAATTGTATTTACATATTTTTATTTGGCATTCTTTTTTTTTTTGTATTTGACGTGCAAAGTTTACTAGTTCTTTGTCAAGTTGGGGAAGATGATACATGAACCAATTTATATTCAATTGAATCTTGTCTAGCACCATGGAGTAAAGCATAGAAGATGAAGAAATATTTTTGTTAGATTCCATCACCAATGTTTGCAACTCAATCCAGAAATAAATTACACCACTATATTTATCTGACAATTATATTGACTACATAGAGTTGATCATTCTGGAATCTTCTGATTCTCTTATACTAGTTTTTACCATACAAAATACCTTCATTTATACATGAACTTTATAAAACTCAATAACTAGGATAAACTTTGTCTTTTGAAAGTCCCATCTTTGACAAGGATAACCAACTATACTCCCCTTTTTAGACATGTACTTTTGATTCATGAAAATCTTTGTTATTTATACTTTATTCATTTTTTTGCATCAAAATACAAGGCAAGCTCTAAATATTGAAAATAATTTTTAGAAGGTTAATAATATTTTACTAGGATTCCAGTCCAAAAACTTCTCAAGAGAGATGAGAAACTCTCAAATGCCTTTCAGCAAATGTAGAAAATGTTGGAAATCTGATTGAAAAGCTCATTGTTATTGAAGATCAAAGAGGGAGATTGTTGTAAAAGAATGTTTTTAATCATTTTTTTTTCATTGATGTCAAACCTATTATATGTAGGGATGATCTTTGCTTATAAGATCCAAGTACTATCACTTAGTTGATTGATGAAGAGGATTTGATCAACAAGATGTAACAAGAGCACCTAAGAGAACGGTTGAGTTATGATGTTGTAATGAAGTGCAAGGATCAGTTAAGACAATTGTCAAGTAATGCATTGATGACATACTCAAAGATATAGAGGTTGGTCACACTTAGAAACATTGGAGGAAGAAGTTGTAATAAGGTTAACTGCAAAGCTTAAACTAAGATCATTAGTAGGTGTCGAGCAAGTTAGTTGAAGCCGAGCAAATTTTTAGTATAAGCCAAGTAATATACATTTCTACTGTGTTGAGTGAAGATCAGGTGCTAAGTGATCTTCATGTGCTAAGTGATCTTTAGGTGTCGAGCATCAGGAAAAACATAGTTGATGTCGAGTAACACAGTAGGTGCCAAGCACCAGTAGTTCAATATTGTTGAGCTCTTGCATTATTTCAAATGATGAAGATTTGCCAAATCTAAGCTGATATAATGGTTGCATTAAATTTTATGAATGAGTTGGAATATAAGGATGATGAGTTGTTGGCATAGAATCCTATGTAAGCCATTTTTGGGTGAATTCTAAAGGATTATTCAAGAAGTTTCTAGAGGAAACAGAATATGGGTTAGATGCAATGAACCCTACCTAATCCATGTGAATTGAAATTGAATGATGGAAGAATCGAGCGGGAAAAGGATCTCCAGGACTTCTATTTAAGAAGGCATAAACCAAGAAGCAAAGAGCTACTGATATTGTTGCTGCTGAAGTGCCAATATATATCAAGTGGTTGAAAGGGTGTCAAGGAGGACATGTCTAGGAGAAAGAAGAGTACAGAGGCTCTACTTCTACCAGTGGTCATGAAGAGATGATTGCACTGGTACATTGAGTATAGAGACTCAAGGAGACAAAGCTTGAAAGAAAGGGCAAGCTATTAAGAGTTGCAGAGATTGAAGGCCAGGCAAGGGTATGAGCTGAGAAGTGATCTGAGATCTGCAAGATAAGTTGTATGTTGTAGTCAAGTCAATATTTTCTAATACTCTCTAGCAATTGTATTAGACATGAAAATCCTATGGACTTAGGTTGGCCTAACAACCATTTGTAAATCCTTTAATAGGGTGACATTCCAAGTGAATGTTCTAAAGTCCTTTAACTAGGCCCACTTCTAACAGGGTGGTTAAATCCTCTAACAAGGTCACATTTAAAAGTGTGTTGTAAGCCTTTAACAGGGTAGGCCTTTCACAGGGCATCACTTCAAAAGGGTGAAAATTGAGTAGCATGTTACTGGTGGTTTTTTCCAAATTGGGTTTCCATGTAAATCATTGTGTCATGTGTTGATTTCATGTGTGTTATACTTGCATGTTGATTTACAGTAATTTTTTGATTAGATAAGTTAAAGCTTGGATGAAAGAATGGTTGAATTGGTTCACTACACTTAGTGAAAATTTTGAATAGGACATTTGGACCTTGAATAACTGATTCAACCCCCCCTCTCAGTTATTCTAAAGCAATTCTAATAGAAAAGTGTTGAGTAGTTGCCAAATATCGTCAAGTTCTACTTAATGTTTTAAGCACTGGGATTGAATTTCCATAAATTTCTTGCAATAAATCTCAACTGTCTAAAAGGTTTTGGATGTTTACGATTGTATTTCTAGAAGCATCCAAAAGCTTCATTAAATATTATTGATACAAGATTGATTCCCTCATCACATTGTAATAAGTTTTCATGGTGCATTGTTTATTGATATAGGATTCATGGTTGCAAGAGATGCAAGAATTCATGATTGTCAATGTCATATTGGGTCGTGCCTAGTAAAAGTGTTGCGCATGAAGAATAATCCCAGGCACCAGTTTTGGTCATGTCATGAGAGAAAGAAGGTTATTAATGACAAGTTATATTTTGTATGTTTCAAAGTAATGACATGTAATCTATTTAATATGAACTAATGTAGATTTTGTATTATAAGGGAATGATGGTTGCAGAAATTTCAAGTGGGTTGATGATGTCCTCTCTATAATTACACATGATGAAGAATATGAGTGCAAAATGTGTAAGGTACGAGAGGTGGTGAGGTCTAACATTGCTTCAACCAAAATTGAAATGCATGATGAAGGAATGAGTAAATGCACTAGAGGCTGAAATGATTTTTTTACACTACCTTCTATGTGTAAGTATTGGCATTCTATGTGTAATTATTGTCTTGTATGTTGGAACCTCATGCGACAATGAGCTTAATAAAGATACAACCTTGCTACATATTTTATGAGTTACCCCGATATTTTTATTTTGTATACAAACATTTGGCATAAATTTTGTGATGCCATGGCAATTTATAAATTAATGTAGTTTTTTTTTTTTTTTAAGGTGGGTGGGTAGTATTTTCCTTGTGTAGCATGGTTTTAATTAATAACAAGTTGAATTACTTTAAAAATCATGTGATGTAATGTACATTTAAATCACATTTTTAATCAAGCAAAAATGATATAGTAAAAACACATTTATTTCATGTTAGAATTCTTTTTTTAAAGTAATGCTTATTTTTATTGGTATTCCAATTCTACAATGTGCAACCAAACAGATGAAATGTGTATTATCATAATGAATTCTTAGTCAACCAAGCGATCCCAAATCAAATTCTCAAAATTTTAATCTAGATTTTAAGTTCTAGAATCCCAAATTCAGCATTCCAAATGTCAATTATAAAATCATATTCCAACAACCAAACAAATAAAAGCATTCTTAGTTTAGTTAAATCAAAGACTGATTGTACTCCAACAAAAGGATCAACCATGATAGCAAGTAGGCATGCCAATTGGCTACCTTAACTCTTGTTAATATGAAATTTATTGTGTCATTCCATTTTTTTGTGATCTTAATCTTCAGATTATTTTTTAATTTAGGATACAACTAGTCTAATTTATGGCAAGATTCTCATACTTTATTTTAGCCCTTTTTGCTACACAAGTCAGATTTATGGCAATATTTCCTTAATGGTGTTTTCTCATATTTTATATTTGAGCTATATTTGATGTATTTGAGACTATGCACTATTACCTCGAAAATGTGGTTCTCAAGAATAGACCCATGTTACCCCTGGATTCAAAAGAGGTCTCTAACCGATAAAATTTTAAAAAGATATAGTATACCACATAGGTTTAACATAGAATAGTTTGTCATCCATAACATACCTTTAGGGAGATTTGGAGAAAATGACTGTTGTATATAGTATTATTTAAAAATCAAAGCTTTCCAGTTCATGCCTCCTCAAAGATGTGCATTGTCTATGATGCCCTCTGAAAAGTGGTTGGAACTTGGGACTGTTGAAATTCTTTTATTTCATTCATATAAAAGTATTAATTTTATTTTTAGATGAAAGTGAAACACATACAACTTGGCTTATAAGAGCATACCAGGTGCTCTATTATCTCTACTTCTCTTCACCATCTAACATTGAAAATGTTAATCTTCAATTTGAAAGAGAAAAGTGGAAGTGCCCAAAAAGTACTAACTTTATTTGTTGTGTGATATTGCTATCAAAATTTAAGTGTGTAGTTTTTGAGTCAAACTCATTGACTCATGTTTCAAGAGTAGTGAGTCTCACACGAATCCATCTCTCATAAGAATAAATGGAACACTTAGGCCCTTTTTGGTAACAAGAATTTGCTGAGAATTTGAGTGCATGAATTCTTACATTGGCACATTTGATTTTTGGTTGTGAAATTTGAAATTAGAACTAGAATGACAATATCCTTATTTTGATCTAGAATGAGCATCCAGCTCTTCCATCCAAAAGGGTGGAATAGGAATAGCTATTCCTATTCCACTTTTTTCTTAACCATATTGTAATTTTTGCTGGGTCCACAGATGGGTAAATATCATCATTGAAATGATTTTGACTTAAGACATTGTTGTGCATATCATTTTCTTTGTTTGTCTTCTACAATCTTTGTGTTGACTAGAGACCTATGTGTCATTAATCCATCGTATATGGAGCTTTCATCTGATGGAGGGGATCCCAATTTGAATTGATGGATGCTTGAGGTTTTGGAACTTGAATCTTGCTTCTTAGAGTGGTGATCTAGAATGCTCGTTGATCGAAATCAAAAAAAATGTATGCTCTGCTTAATGATGTGAGATGTAGATTACCATTACCAATGCACTCATTGTAGGAGATTGGAGGCTTGCAGTTTTGTTGGTTTTTGCATGTTAAATCAATTTTGCATTTGAAAGAGTCCAAAGATCTTTGCAGATGATAGAAAGCCATCACATGTGGCTCTATTTCTTCCTTGAACATTGGTGTTAGTTTACTTCCAACTCTTGCAACCAAACAAAGAAAATAGGTTTCCTCACTCCTCTTCCAATTCAACCAAACAGGTCCCACAAATTATTTTAAGAATGCGTGAATTCATGGAATGAACTTATTCGAGCATAGTTGATTACCCCATTCAACAATTCATGTAACCAAATAGACCCTTAGCATTCAGTGGATCTAGGTGATGCTCACAGAAGTGAAGCACAAAGGCTTCTGGGAGGTTACCCATCCCAATACTACTCAAGGATTAAGTAGTTTCAATTTTTTATTTTCTATTAGAATTAGGGTTCTATTTGGACTGAACACATGATTTGAATATACCTACCATCATAATTGTCATACCCTCTACTTGGCCATTCAAGTAGCATACAAAACTAAATGATTAAATTATCTACATGGTACACCACATGTAGAATGTGCACCCTTGCCCTAACAAATACAAAATTCAAGTAAGAAGAAAGACATAATGATTCATTGCTATTAAAAATAATTAGAATTTCAAATTTTGATAATAACATTATATATCAATAATCATTCATATGAAATAAAAAGAAATATTTTTTAAAAATAATATCTATTATAAGCATCACCTAGGTTCAATGAGTGCTAAGTTTTCTAATTAGTGCATTACTACTCTTGAAAAATGAGTCAATGAATTTGACTCAAAAACTACACATTAATATCCAGTCATCCTTAAACATCACACACCAAGGGATCAATTAAGCTTGGAAAAATAAGTTAACTTTGACTATTTAACACTTTTAGCCTGGGAATCAAACCTTATGTGTGATGCTTAAGCCACCCTGTAACATCCTAATAGCAATATCAAAATTTGACTTGCTATCTCCTATTTATTAGGTGTCCCAAATAAAATTAATTTGCTGTGACTTTATTTGTTGTCCTAGACAAAATCAATTTGCACTGTCAAGGAAATAAGCTAGTAACACTACATATATCATGATAAGTGCTTAACATTTTGGGCCTTTGAAAGTGTCTCACTAGTTAATATCAATAGACAGGCTAATTAAATGACCAACATATCAGAAATAGGAGAAGACAGAAAAACCTTGGGTTGCTTAGGGTATTCACTACTTTCATTGATGTTCTTCTTAGCAAATCCACAATATAAGGAACTTCAATAAACTGGGGACTCTGAATTTGATTGATTTATCCCTATCGTAACTTTATCTAACTTAACCTACTCTATATAATGGGAATTTTTAAGTAGCTTTTAAAAGGCACCAAAATATTTTAAAGTCCAAGCACTTGTGCTACCTCGGGACAAACAATTGCATGAAGTGGGTAAATCTTGAAACACATATCTGATAGTGTAAACGACACTAGCTAAGATTTTGTGTATATAATTGGCTATTTAGCTAGTGCCAAATAAGATGCCTAAAACAATGGGGCTTGTATTTTGAAGGAAAACATTTGAATTACTCTTGTAGCCCCCAAAAAAATTCCTATGGGACTTCTTGGACCTAGAAAATAGACCTATAACCCCCCTAATGGTACCCTTACCTTAGCTTTCAAATTTATTTCGATAAACACGATCCTCGCCCTTTTTCTTTTTGTGTAATGTTTATAAGCTTGAATGCCCTATATGATGATATCTCACTATGACTAGAATCATCTCAACATCTATGGTAAAACTTATCAGTCCATATTATAAGTTGTTATTCTAAATATTGAGTACTCTTAAGCAGAACAAATTTGATTACCCCCTATGCTATTGTTTAAGTGCAATTTGTACTTAAAATTAAGGAATTGGAGTGTTCCCATGCCATAATCATGAGATTCTATCCTTATTTTTGTGGAGAAAACCCTCCTTATCGTTTAAAAATAAGTTTTGGGAAAAAAAGGGTAGTTGCAATAAGTAGTTGATGCTTATTGGAAAAAATAGCATATGACTCTACAAGTTATTTTTCCTCTCTTTTAGTTTCTCCTATTTTTCTTAAAACATATATCTACAGTTTTTTAATTAAAATTTCATTTATGCATTCTATTTTTAGATGTATGCTAAGAAATCATTGATCATGGGGCCACAAGTTCCACAAATTATTGTTAGAAATGTTGAGCAACAACTGCTAGCCAAAATAAACTTCAAGCATTATAAAGTTTATAAGGCAGAGGCATGCTTCCATTTTATCATAAGTTTCGAAGTTTAACAACTTTATAATTGTCCTCCAATATCATTGGAAGCAAATTTTTAGACCCTTCAAGTATTATAGAGTTTATAAGGTAGATGTATGTTTTCTTCTTATTGGGAGTTCCAAAGTTCAACACCTTTATAATTGTCCCCCAATATCATTGAAGGAAGAGCGCTAGTTACTTACTATCCATGTTTCAATTGTCATTCATTACATTTGAGGAATTAAATCCTATTAGAATATTATCTATGAACTAATAACCATCCATATTTTCAGAAAAAAGTTAATAGGGGAAGAACATAATAGCTAAGTGCATTTCAATATCTGTGCACTACATTCGCAAGTTAAAAGACCTTAAGAAAATCGTTTATGAGCCAACAACCCATTTTTGAAAAAAACAAAATAGAGTTGACATTTATATTAAATTGAACAAGTTTGTTGATACCAATAGTGCATTATTAATGGCATATTTGTGTAGAAGTTGCATTATTGGGGCATTTGTAAAATAATGTAGAATCAATTGTGAAAACATTTTTTTTGTCTAGACAAATGGTAATAGTGTAAATAGGCCATGAATTTAGTGAAGCTTTAAAAATGACTACTTTTTGACCCTCTAGTGCTTAATGAATTCTATAGGGAGTATCATTACTACCTAGAAGTCAGAAAAGTATTTTTTAAGCATTCAAGTTGAATACAAAGACAAAAAAAGGAATCATTGAAATTCAATGTATAGTTTAGGCTCTATGAGTGCCAAAGTTAACTATAATCTAGCTGCTAGAATGTTTCTCCTTATTAGATCAATTGTGCAATGTTTATTAGTGTACAATTCTTGAGTATATATCCAAAAGTATTGGATCAATTGTGCAAATGTTTTGGTTGTGAAAGAAAACATATATTGGGGCAATAGGGAATATTTTTCATATGATACTTTGATATGATCACTTTGTGACATTATATGCGTAGGTGCATTTCTCTTTACTACATAAAATTTATAACACTAGCTATAAGTCTAGCTAAGCTGCAAACACGTATTAGGGAATGGTGAATATGTTTTAGATGATATCTTGATATGATCACTTTGTGAACTTGCATGCATAGTTGATCTCTCAATCTTTGTCTTTACTATACATAAGTTATAATAATAGTTATAAGTAGCTAAGTTGTACATGAAGACAATTAAAAAAATCATTGAAATCTAATTACCATTTAAAATATAATTTTTTTAAACTTTTTTGTTTTCAATGTTAGTTTTCCAATTAACTTAGGATTAAAATCAATAACTTTATATTTAGAAATAAATTAATTCACCTTAAAAGGATGATTACTCAGGAATATAAGATAAGTGTGTGTTAAGAATTGATAATCAAGGTTTTTTTTTTCACTTGTGGATAATTATTATAGATTATATTTTTGTCATGCAATATGTTATATAATTTTAATAGTTCACAGTTTGTAAGAGTATTTTCAGAATTCATTTTAATTTTAGTGTAACGAGTTTATATAATTTACTTGAGGCTTGGTTTTGTATCTTGTGTTTTTATTTATGCCTTTCTTGAGGTTTATCTTTGGAAGGAATATTATTTTTTGTTCTTTTTCTTGAGGATTAAATAAATTAATCTATTCAAATTGTAATATCTAGAAGATGGTATTGTATTGTGCTCAGAATGCATGATTCTTTGGGAGCTCAAGATGACAATTGCTATTATTTATGGATTTGATTGTGTAAAATTTTTTGCATTAATGTTTTGGATCACACTCTGTGATCCATCACCATGATGAGTAAAACAAAGCATAAGGAGTAAGTGAATAATCTAGAAATAATAATAATTGATTTCATGGATTGTGGAAATCTACTTACTCTTAGCCCATTATTCATTATTCACTCACTTCTTATTCTATGTTTTGCTCATCTTGATTATGGATAATAGAGTGTGATCCAAAACATTGATGCAAAAAATGTTATACAATTGAATCCAGAATTAATAGCAATTGATTTCATAAATTGTGGAAATCTAGTTACTCTTAACTCAAGATGAGTTTATTGCATCTTCACACCCCTCTATCTTCGTATTGTGAGATATGCCTTTGTTGCACACTATTTTTCCAAAGAAGATTAAATCTAACATTGATGAGATTGGAATCACATTTAATTTGTTCATTAGCTTCTTTTAATTAGATACATTATGGATGTTCATCATTGTCTACTTCTGTAAAAGCCACTCCATTCATTAGTTTGTTTAGCTAACTATGCCATGAGTCACGTGGTTTCAGATTCTCTTTGACAAGAGTTAAAGTTGGCTTTCATCTTTTATTGGTAGAGTTAAACCACATTATTCTTTGTGAATACAAGAATGCTAACTTTACTTCCTTTAGGAGGTAGAGATCCATAACTACATAATTAAATTGCTTATCTATCCTAATTAAACTACTTGAAGACAGTGGTAAAATAAGAGAACATCTGAGAAGAATGATTTAACTAGCACTTGCATCAATTGAGGTGTAGTGGTTTAGTCTACTGTTGTGTTTTTAGTAATTAAAGTTCAAATTTGTTTAGGCTCCAATACATTTGGCATGTTCTAAATAAGGAACATATATTAGCTTTTTTTTTAATAATATTTTTAGAATAAACTATTAATCATAGTAAACAAGCCCTATCTCAAAAATCATGGTATTAGTTTTAATTAATTGATTTCATATCATGATTTTAATTTAAAAAATGACTACATACATATATTTATTAGATATCATTTTACATTAAAAGAAATCTAATAATAATATGTAAAATCAAATTTGAAAGATAAATTTTTAATTTGTATAAATTGTTATAAATTTTTGAAAGAAATATATTATGTTTAAAATATAAAATAAAATAATGAACAATACATAAACAAGAAAATATAAGAAGGAATAATTAGAATTTTAAAAAACTTAGAAAATATAATCTTAGTGTGCAAAAAGAAAAGCCATTTACGGTAGCAATTGCGGACAAATATTTGTTTATAAAGTAAACACATTTCATTCTACTCCAAAAAGAAGACATGCATGGGGAAATGCCAACAAAAAATCCAAGGGTTGCAATTTCTTCAACGTCTTGCATCTGTATCTGTTATTTTTTAGCGTTGAATTCAAAAGAGAGGTTGTTCAGATAAATGTTTACAACAAAATTTTCTATAACGCCAGATCTCACGTGAGACAATTATGGTGGGGAGTTCCTCCCTAGAAAATAACCTATTGGCTATAATTATTTGTTAGAATGTTATTTTTCTAAGATTTTTTTAGACAGAGGAAATCTCCAAAAGCCTTGAACAAAAATACAATTATCAATAAGTACATATTGCCTCTTATATCTACAATCATCCCTAGACAATCATAAATTTAACTAGAAAGAGATTTATTTGGCATACTAGATTAGGTTTATCCTAGTTGGTCATTACATATCTCATACATCCAATGAGATTTTCTTAAATAAGCAATATGATGCTTTCCTCTGCATTAGCATGCATAACTTTTTAATTGCTTCCACTAACCAATATTATTAACATTATAATTGTGTATATGTATGAACCAATATTAGTATTAGTTCTATAAAAAATTGATTCACTCACAACATTTTATATTATTTGGGGTGGCTAGCCACTCAAGGTACCACTTTTAGGCCACTTTTAGGCTATATGAAAGTTATTTATAAACAATAACACAAAGTTATTCATAGGATAGTAGCTTGGTCACTTTGAGATAATCATGGTTTGGGATGCTCAACATTCTTTCCGTGTTGGAATTTAGGTTAAGCCAATACCTTGTTTAGCTTGCAATAATGTAAGTTTTCTTAATTGTCTTATAGCAAACACTCAAAACCTCTTATGGATATCTTTCAAATTTTTTTCCTTGTATGAGTGAGATAGTGTTGAGAATTATGTCTCAACCTTGCAAGCTTTTTTTCGAAAATTCTAGAATTTGTTTGTGGTAGTTTTCCATGTTTATGAGTTGGAAAAACGTGTATGAGTTGTTAAAAATGTGTCTTGTCCCTAGTACAATATGTGAGGGCTATTTTTAGAGTATAAATAACTCATTATATGACTTTTATGAGGTCTAAACTAGAGGGGAAAATTATAGACAAAAATGTTATTCTTGGAGTTACAAATGACAAGTGGTTAACATGTGGCATGGTTGTTTTGCCCATGGTTTTGCCCCATGGTTTTGTAAGACCACAAATGGTTCCCAAGTTATAAATCACTATAAAAGGAGGGCTTGGGGAGGTGTTTGAATCATCGAGTTTTGGTTGCAAGACAGGGTGCTAGAAGGAGTCTCTCTGAGTCCAAGTTCGAGTCTAAGTTCTGGTGATGCGCTCTTGTAAGAACTTGCATTGCAAGTGTATTGTAATCTTCTTTATTTGAGAATACATTGTGTGGGTTTTGGAGGGTGGGGTTTTTCACTTGAAAGGGTTTCCCCACAGTAATCATTATGTTATGTATTCATTGTTATTTTAATTATATTATTATGCATTTCTTGAGATCTTTGCAATAGTTAGTTGAATTTGCATAATCATCCTCTCAAGATTAGTATAGGAAGTGATTTCGCACACCTTTGCTGTAGTGCCTCTCCCATTTGAATTCTGTAAGTCATCATGATGGATGCACCCTTGCTGATCTTTTGTTGTGATGGATCATGATTGTGACCCTGAGTGGTCTACACCGTTGAGGTGTTTAGATTTATGTTTCTTTATCAGTTGCTTTGATTATGCTTTTGACTAATCTTTGAGACTATGATGTGATTTTTGGTTCACTGAGGTTTGTGCTAGTGGTTACCAGGATCGATGTGGTACCATGAGGTTGTTCCGTGATTACCCTGAGATGTGTGCAGAGATTGCACTATGTTCTTTTACCATGTTACACTAGACTAGGTTCCTATAGCAGTGGATAGTCATGTTTATGACTATGTTTGCTTATGTGTTTTAAATGCCCTTTTTATGCAGAGTAATCAATCATTATTAAATTCTTAAGTAATTAGAATGGATTATTCTTGTTGGATTCTTTGGTTATGTGCTGCGGACATTTACCTTGTTACATTTCTGATTAGAGAGATATTTGTTACTCATGTTATGTTTACATTTGAGAGGACCCAAGGGTCAAATGTTACTCTTTGATTCCAGTATCATAGATATTAGACTACTATGTTGTTCAGTTAATCATATTGCATGATGATGTTATTTTGAGATGACAGTGTATTTTATGATGATATCTGGTTATCTGGTATTTGGACATACCTCTGATTTTGTTATGTGATGGATTTAATGCTATGGTTATTTACTTCATTCCTACGTTGTTATGCTTTATGCGAACGTGAGTGATGTAAATAGATTATTTTAACATAATTAATTAAATGGCTAAATTAGGTGATTTAATGCATTTATTGCTTCGGCTATGTTATTATATACAATTGCACTTGATCGTGTTGTTTAGTGTGCAGGATTTATATCCCTGACAGTGGCACATGGAGTTAGTGATTTAGCCATTCATATTTTACCAATTTCGTCCTTGTATGGTCGATGTATCCTTAATTAAATGTTTAATTTAAACCTTTCGGTGATTATTAAATCCGAACTCTTTGCATTATGTGATTAGACCAGTAGGTGTGTCTGTGCATTTAGAGGTTCGCATTGTCGCGAAAGTTGTTGAGGAGATTTATGTGTTTTTGGGTTTTCGGGCTTTTTAATTGATTTGTTTTAATTTCTAGCAGCTTTGCCATAGATGAATTCCTATATATAGGAATAGCCTATTTTCGTTTGGGTCGATTCAGGGTTTAATTGGATTGGCTGGTTAAATGCCCTAATCGATTATTCACCCAAAAAGTGAATAAGTATCCAAAGAGGAATTTAATTCCTCACTTCTCACTTTCAAATTGGAAAGTTAGAGAGTAAAACCCAAAATCCTCTTCATGAGGATTTATTGTTTTGTTCGTTGTGGGAGTTACAGGCGTGGGATCGTCGCGAGGTTGGGCTCGTTGGATCCAGCTCGGGGAAACCTTGGATTGCCGCAATTTTCAGCTACTTCTGCGGGATATTTATTTTATGGTTCGGATTCCCGTTTTGCCCTTTTGGCTGTGAGGTAGGGCTTTCCTATTTTATTGTTTCTACTTTGTTTCTGCTTCTGTTTTTGGTAGCCGTTTGTTTGGAGGCTGAGAACTAGTGATCCCCTCCGTTTCTGTATTCTAGTTCTACCTGGTTGGGCGGGTATGAGCATTCCCCTATTTTTTGGGATGAGGGTTTGGGATTTTGCACCATTATGCTGGCCGTTTTTGCATACGGTGTTTGATTCCATTTATTTTTGGATTTTTGGGGTTTTTGAACCCAAAGGCCAAATGGGTTTTAATGTTGAAGTTTTTCCAAAATTTGAGATTTTTACCTTGTTTTGTGTGCCGCCCTGTTTTCTCGAGTTTTCTTGGCACATTGTGGTTCGTGGACCTGGATGATCCGTTTGGATATCAGTCAGACCACTATTGCACTTTTATGTTGCATTGGGATGTGTGTTGCATCCGTACTCCCGACGTGTTCGGTTGAGTGATTTTATACCTATTATGGTTTTTGTTGGGCCTTTGCTTTTGTTTTGTGAACACTAGGATTCATGTAGAATCCATACTCTCGGATTGAGGCCGGTTGAGTGAGTTCATGATGTTTGGTCTTGTTGCATCATTGGAATTCGTGTGGAATCCATACTCTCGGATTGAGGCCGATTGAGTGATTTAATGATGTATGGTTTTATCGGCTTTGGGATTCATGTAGAATCCGTCCTTCCCGTGTTGCTTTCAGTTGGGTGTTTTCTTGCATTATGTTCTCATTCCTGTCCTTGTGTTATGATCTTCATGATGGTGGTGTGCCACACACGAGTACGTGAGCGTACATTTGTTGGGTGACTTGCGAGGCCCGATCTTCCGTGGATTTGTCGGAAGTTATGATCATTGGGGTTGGGATGGGAGTATGCATGCCCACGGGCACTTGTCGTAGGATGAGCATGGGTAGGGTAGGGTAACATCTAGAGGGGGCTTCTATCTCGCAGCCCGACGATCATGGCGTCATGGGTTGGCAAAGGAAACTTTAAATAAGTGATAAATAAATAAAATGTGTGATTGTTAATAAAACTTAAGATAAGTAAAATGTGTGAGCACCCGATTAAGTTCGAGGACACAATGTGTGAGCACCCGTTTAAGTTTGAGGACACACGATCCGAGCTTGGGCTTTTTGATGCCAAGCGACTCTCCAAGATGTTAGCCCCTACATAGTAGCCTATTGAGTGTCTGACCAGGACCTGTACTCCTTGCATTGTCTTAGGTTCTTGGTTGCAGCCATCATACTGTCTGGCGTGAGTGTTAGCCATGGATGTTGTGTTTTATGCGTGTTTGTGGTTGGATCATTATCTCCATCAGCACGGCGGGTGTGGACCTATGGGTACCATGTGGTTGGGAGGTGTAGCTACCTTCACCACTGCTAGGGATCGGTGTACAGAGACGATCTTTTGTCCTAGTGCGACCGTTGCTGGATGTCTTCACTTGGTACTTCAGGTTCTGGAGTATACTTTTTTGTGATTTATGCTTTCATTGGGATGCTTGTATATCATGTTTAGATGATGTTATTTTATTTGACGCATTCCCTTATTATGATGTTTAGCATATGATTAGATGTTGTGAATTATTGTATTAGCATATCTGTTGCTTATTGTTGTTTAGCATGTGATAGGTGATGTTATCTACTGTAGGATTATCTTATGCTTTACTACTAGCATGTTAGATTTCCTTATGCTTATATTTTTGCATGTTTTAGTAGTGATATCCCTATTACAACAGTACTGACGATTTGGTCGGTGGCTTGGGATGTTACGCGCCAGGGATGGCTAGGATCCACGATGGTCTTATGATGCTATTGACGGTTGGGAGGAACCGCGTACTTAGTTTGGTTTTTTTGTTCCTAAGATGTATTTTTGTACATTGCGATGTTGCTTTTGTTCTCTACGATGTTTATTTTCAGTGTGTTCTTTGCTGTTGTAGTTTAGATGGTTTGGTGTTCTTCTTTCTGTGTTGTTCTTGCACTCGAGTGTTCATTCCTCGAGCCTTTGTGGATCCAGTACTCCCCAGTGTGGAGGTTCTTTGGTTGGTTTTTCCCCTTTTTGAGTTCTAGAAGTGTTTTTACTTTCTATGGGCGACATTTGTTCAGCATTGTGTGACACTGATAAAGTATCGCACGCCCATAGAAAGAATGTCGTACGATACTATAAAGTGTTGCACGCATTACTGGAGAAGTGTCGTACGACACTGGAAGAGTGTCGCACGGCTTTATGAGAAATGTCGTGCAATACTTTTCCAGTATCGCACGCCTTCTTGAGAAGTGTCGCACGCAGTAAAGGAGAAGTGTCGCCCTCCCTTAGTAAAAAGTGTCGCACGATTTTTGTGAAAAACCTGCGCGTGCCATCAGCTGGCACTTTTCTTCGTGATCCGATCTTTTTGAGAGTGGTTTTGGATACCCTTTTGGGCGTTCTTCGACCCTATGCTGTTGCATTTTGAATTATGTCGGTTCCTCTTGTAATCGAGTTTTCGTGTTTCTGGTTTAGTCTCTTAGGGTTTAAAATATATCGTTTAAGTATAAGTTGAAAGTTGACGTATATTTAATTCCTTATACTTAAGATATATTTTAATATATGCGACAAATCATTTGAGATAGGTTTCAGACCTCTTGGAGATAAGTTATGGATTCTAGGAAATTTCAGGGCTTCAGAAATCCAGACTTAGCCAATTTTCAGGGCTTGAGGATTTCGGGCTTAGCCAAATTTTGAGATTCTGCATTTTACCCCAGCTTGGTGTTTTGTTGATGAGTGGTTGTTTCTTGTGCCCTCATCATGTGCGTTGTCATTGCTGGCTTTGGTTGTGTGTGTCAGTTTGGTGGTGGCATTTGGAGATTCGTTGGTTGTCGGGATTGTGTTGAAGTCTTCCGTTGCGATCTTTGTGATCCCTGTATGATGTTGTCTTGTGCATTCATACTTGTAAAAAAAAAATATCTTGGCTTGATTTGAATCCTTGTTTCCAAGGATCTCCGGGCGGGGCATTACATCTGGTATCAGAGCCCATGTTCAAACATTGGGATCTCTGTGTTTATGTTGCCCATGTAGTTGTTGCTGTGTTGGTTGAGTGCAAGTGTCTTGGTGAGAACTCGTGATCTTTGTTGCTTTGGTATCTACTTGTGATGGACTTCCTTGTCCAGTAGATGCAACTAGAGGAGTGTGTGGAGGAGGAAGTGAGTCTTCCTAGCCTTGTAGGTGGGATCATTGTGCCTTGTTTGGTTGGTTGCGTGTGTGACCCTTTGGATGGAACCACTGATTGTTGTCCATGTGTTGGCTTTGAGTGCCTCTTTTTGTTTCTCCTTGTGGAGTTAGGTGCATTGTTCCTTTCTTTCTCCTTGTTGTAAGTATATAGATGAATCTTATTTGTGATTCTTTATTTTTTTGTTATAAGAATAAAATGGTTCCTTTCATTGAAAATGAGTGTTTATTGCGAATCATTGCAAAGTTGTAGTTTTGCATTACATCCTTGGGTTAATGACTTAAGTCCCCAATCCGATTCTTCTTAAGCTTATGCAAAACTGTATTAATTTGATGAATATTGAAATGTTGCATTGCATGGAAATTATTGTTGTCTGCATATGCATGAGGTTACCAATGGTATACTACTCGATGTGTGTGAGTGTGTTCTCTAATGATCCTAGGATGATGTATTCCTTAGCCTTGTGTGGTGATTTATCCCTCTTGTGTGACTGTACTAAGTCATCACTTGTAATGTGATTTGTTTGATGCCTTATTTTATTTGGCTGGAGGTATTTTCCTCATGTTGTTGGGCTAGCATTGGTTTTCAGTATTTTCCTCTCTTGGAGTAGTCATAAAATTTTATCTATCGCTCTCTTTGTGGCAGTTGTCACAATTGACTTATTGTTGAAATGAGCTCTTCTTGGTACTTACTGTTGGAATCGGCAATTCTCCCATTTGGGCTTTTTATTATGTTTCATGATGACTATTCTCGATGTGTTTTACTACTGCCCAGTTGTGTGTTGTGACTCTATCATGTTCATCTAGAACCTCTGGTAGTACGTTCAAGGGATAATATCATGGAGAACATGCTAGTGTGTCTTTGTTAGATCTAAAGTTGTTATTGTAACTGAATGGTTTAAATGGTGATTAAACTTAATTTTATTTTTGAAAGAAATTGAAAGGTATGTACTTGTTCTATGGTGACTCTAGGACCCTTGCTTGAAATATTTCAGTTCATTATACATTAGTGCTTATGTTATGCTTAGTTAATGATATTATGAAAGAAGAGTAATGATGGTTTCAATGTGTGGATTACCTTTCATTCCATGCCTTATGTTGTTCTGGGCATGTGTGCTCTTGTGTGGATTTGGACATTTCGTCTGTTGCTTGTCTTGGTGACCAAAGCTGTTGGTTTTGTCGTTGTTGTTTTGATTTGAGTGGTGGCTCAGATCGTAGGTCTTGGTCTCTCTTAGCTTCTTCATGTTGTAGTCCTTGTCGATATCTTTTCGATGCTTTTCAAATGGATTCAATCCGAGTCCGGTTGTGAGGCTTTGGCTTTTGGAGTTGTTGATCGATGTTCCAAGTATCTTTTTGAGTAGAGGCCAATTCAATCATGACATATCATATTTATGGCCATTGGAGAAGTTTAACTCCTCATGTTATTCATAACGGAAGAGTATCTTGTCTTCATAATCTACTAGGTACCTGTTGGGGTTCGTGCTTGGGTTTTGTGTTTCCTACTGCACTGACCCACCCTTGTGAGGTGTAGTGTGGTTTGTGAGCATTCCTTTGTTGAGGATGGTGTTGCCTTCTCTTTTGGGAGTGACTCAGTTCTTTGATGAGTCTAGATTCTCCTTTCTGGATGTTGACCTTGGCACAACTCTGTATTCTTTCTCTCTTGAGAGAGTAGGCTAGTGTGGTTATGCCACTAGCTCAGTTAGTGTTCTCTTGTGAGTATGTTGATGGTTGGGGGAATTGTGAGTTCCCTAATGCATCTTGGGCTGATTTTGTACAGAGGTTGAGAGTGACTCCCTCTCAGTCCTATACTCTGTAGTATCCTTCTCCCTAAGCTTATATCTTCATGTGGATTGTCTCAATCAAGTTTTCTCTTTAACTATTGACTTGAGGCTAGAGATTGAGTTTAGCGGTAGTTTGGGTGTAGTTTTCCTAGCATGGTGCTGGAGGGACATGGTATCATTGGACACATGTTACCATCTCGTGAGTTGGTATGCAGGCATTTGATGTTTGTGTCCACTGACACAAGTCTTTGAACCTTGTGAGAAGGTGATATCTTGTCTGGTTGGGTTGTGTTACCCTAGTTCCCAGTGATAGTTGAGCTTTTGTGTCGTGGTGAGGTGTCGTGCTCATACGCTTGGTGGTGAGTAGTCCTTTGGAGTGTGTCCTTTTGTTGGTAAACTTTCATCCTCTTTGTTCTAAGGGTGAGTTTAGGTGGATTCCAGAATGATCATGTGTGACATGATAGTATTCTTGGGAATTTTGGGATGGTTATTCCCCATGATTCCAACTTTTGTTGGAAGAGCTTAGTGTTTTGACCTAGTTTTGTGGTCATGTGGTTGGTGCATGTTGTAGTTGGGCACCTGTTGATGAGGTAGAGAGGGTTTTTCCTTACCTTGTATTGTTGACTCTATGGCTAGATGGGTTCTTCCTAGAGCATAGAAGGTTCCTTGTTGGAGGACCTTGTGTCTGTGTGACACCCATTCTCTCGTGGTTAACCTATTTGGGGGTTAACATGATGGTTGGAGAATGTTGGAGTGATTTGGGTTTGACTTGTATAGAGTTGTTGAGTCATTCCTATTGCTCACTTTTGATTTTGTTCTTGGTGTGTTTGGTTTCTATTCTTGGATTGCAGGCTTCCAGGAGTAAGCCTAGTCTTTGGGGGGGATGATGTAGTGCCTCTCCCATTTGACTTATGTAAGTCATCCTGATGGATGCACCCTTGCTGATCTTTTGTTGTGATGGATCATGATTGTGACCCTGACTAGTCTACACCGTTGAGGTGTTTAGATTTATGTTTCTTTATCAGTTGCTTTGATTATGCTTTTGACTGATCTTTGAGACTATGATGTGATTTTTGGTTCACTGAGGTTTGTGCCAGTGGTTACCAAGATCGATGTGGTATCATGAGGTTGTTCCGTGATTACCTTGAGATGTGTGCAGAGATTGCACTATGTTCTTTTACCATGTTACACTGGACTAGGTTCCTATAGCAGTGGATAGTCATGTTTATGACTATGTTTGCTTATGTGTTTTAAATGCCCTTTTTATGCAGAGTAATCAATCATTATTAAATTCTTAAGTAATTAGAATGGATTATTCTTGTTGGATTCTTTGGTTATGTGCTGCGGACATTTACCTTGTTACATTTCTGATTAGAGAGATATTTGTTACTCATGTTATGTTTACATTTGAGAGGACCCGAGGGTCAAATGTTACTCTTTGATTCCAGTATCATAGATATTAGACTACTATGTTGTTCAGTTAATCATATTGCATGATGATGCTATTTTGAGATAACAGCATGTTTTATGATGATATCTGGTTATCTGGTATTTGGACATACCTCTAATTTTGTTATGTGATGGATTTAATGCTATGGTTATTTACTTCATTCCTACGTTGTTATGCTTTATGCGAACGTGAGTGATGTAAATAGATTATTTTAACATAATTAATTAAATGGCTAAATTAGGTTTATAGTAGAAGAACACAGGTTTATTTCCTTAGGAGTAAAGCTGAAGTTTTTAGTCATTCAAAGAATTTAAAGCAATGGTTTAGTTACAGACTAGAAAGAAGATAAAGTGTTTGTGAATTGATAATGGCAGTGAATATATCTCTAATGATTTCGTCAAATTTTGTAAAGATTGTGGTATTAAGAGAGAGAAGAAAACTCCATATTCTCCATAGTATAATGGAGTTGCAGAAAGAATAAACAAGACCTTAATGGAGAAGGCTAGGAGTATGTTGAGTGGAGTTGGACTGGAGCAAAAGTTCTGGGCTGAAGCTATAGCCACTACCTGCTACCTGATAAACAGGTCCCCTACATCGACTCTTGTTGATAAGACACCAATGGAAGCATGGTCGAGTTGTAAGCCTTCACTTAAACATCTGAAAGTTTTTGGTTGTGAGGCATATGCTCATGTTCCAAAGGAAAAGCAAACAAAATTGGACAATAAAGTTGTCAAATGTATCTTCATCAGATATAGTTATGGTGTGAAAGGATACAAGCTTTGGGATCCTATTGCACAGAAGGTATTTTATTCCAAAAGTGTTATTTTTAGAGAAACTAAGCCTTCTTCTATTATAATACAACCATAATAGATGGAAGTAAAAAAAGATGTGATTCAACTACCTACTACACCTAAGAACGTTGAATCAAGTCCCTTAGAAAGACAAGATGTTGAAGATAGCTCTATGAATTATGAATCATTAGAGGAAGAGGGAGAACTTGATCATGAACATGAGCCTGAACCAAATATTGTTTGAAGGTCTAATAGATAGAGGAAAGCACCAAAAAGGTATGGATATTCCCCTGATGATTGGAGGTGTATATTTTCTTTGAATGCTAATATTGATGAACCAAAATCTATAGAAGAGGCTCTTGGTATGAATGATTTAAAGTCTTGTAAAATAGCCATGGAAGAAGAGATGGAAACTCTTGAGAGGAATGACACATGGGACCTTATACCATTTCCTGAAGGATGGAAGTCTATTGGTTGTAAATGGGTGATCAAAAGGAAGATGGGTTCAGATGGAAGCATTGAGAAGTATAAAGCACAATTGGTTGCAAAAGGATACTCTCAAGTTGCAGGAATTGATTATGGTGAAGTTTTTTCTCTCCTGTAACAAAAATGGCAGCCATTCAATTTTTACTTTTTATTGCAGTAGCTTATGATCTAGAATTTGAGCAAATGGATGTGAAGATAGCTTTCCTTCATGGAATTTGGAGGAACAAATTTATATGACACAGCCAAAGCACTTTGTGGCAAAAGGTAGAAGTCATTTGGTTTGTAAATTGAAAAAGTCCTTGTATGGTTTAAAACAAAGTCCTAGGATGTGGTACCCAAAGTTTGATATATATGTATTGAGTTTGGGATTTGTGTGATCCAGACCTGATCATTGTATATATTACAAGTGTGATAATGTTCATTTCCTGGTTATTGCCTTATATGTTGATGACATGTTGTTTATTGTCAAAGGAAAAGGTTTGATTATAGAATTAAAATCTCAACTCTCAGCAAAGTTTGAAATGAAAGATCTTGGTGTAGCAAGGCACATTCTGGGAATGGAGGTTATAAGAGATAGACAAAATAGAAATCTTTGGCTAGGCCAGAGTAAGTATGTTGGTACTATTTTGAGAAGATTCAATATGCAGGATTCCAAACCATTGAGTGTTCTTGTTACTATGGGAACAAATCTTTCTAGCTCACAGTGTCCTACATCCCCATTGGATATGGAAGAGATGAGTTGAGTATTGTATCAGAGTGTTGCTGGAAGTTTGATGTATGTTATGGTTTGTACAAGACCAAACATTTCCAAAGAAGTGGGAGTACTTTCTCGTTACATGTCTAATCCAGGAAGAGCACATTGGGATGCAATAAAAAGACTTTTCAGATAATTTTAGGGTACCTCAAAGTACTCTATATGTTTTCATGGAACAGGAAATGAGCATTCCTTGGATATTCAAGGCTATGTGGATTCAGACTAGGCTGGCGATGTTGATAGAAGAAGATCCACCAGTACATATGTGTTTACATTGTTTGGTGGTACAACTAGTTGGATGAGCAAGTGACAAGCTATGGTCACTTTGTCCACTATAGAGGCAGAGTATATGGCAACTACTCATGCCTGCAATGAAGTTATCTGGCTAAAGAGATTGTGTTCAAATATAGAGCTTAAACAGGGTATAATTTATAGTGACAATCAGAGTACAATCTACTTAGCAAAGAACCCAACATTTCATGCCAGGACCAAGCACATTGATGTACAAAATCATTTTCTGAGAGATATGGTAGAGGACGGCAAGATGAAGTTGGAGAAGGTGGAGACTTTGGTGAATTTTTTTGATGTATTAACTAAGCTAGTGAGCATAGAGAAGTTCATATGGTGTTCAGAGTCTATGGGCCTCTTAGTTCCTAGCAATTAAGTCCATGACACTTTGGATCCCCTAACTCTTGCAAGGTGTTCGACAAGTGGGAGAATGTTGAGAATTGTGTCTCAACCTTACAAGCTTTTTCCTAGAAAATTCTAGAATTTGTTTGTGGTAGTTTTTCACATGTTTATGAATTGGAGAAAGGTGTATGAGTTGTTAAAAATGTGTCTTGTCTGTAGTAAAATATAGGAGGGCTATTTTTAGAGTATAAACAACTTATTGTATGACTTTTATGGGGGTCTAAACTAGAGGAAAAAATTATGGATAAAAATGTTATTCTTGAAGTACAAGTGGATAACATGTGGCATGGTTGTTTTGCCCATGGTTTTGTAAGACCACAAATGGTTTCCAAGTTGTAAATCACTACAAAAGGAGAGCTTGGGAAGGTGTTTGAATCATTGAGTTCTATTTGCAAGATTGGGTACTAGAAGGAGTCTTTCTGAGTCCGAGTTTGAGTTCGAGTAGTAGTGATGCACTCCTGTAAGAACTTGCATTGCAAGTGTACTATAATCTTCTTGATTTGAGAATACATTGTGCATGTTTTGGAGGGTGGATTTTTTCTCCTAGAAGGGTTTCCCCATGGTAATCATTGTGTTATTTGTTCATTGTTTTTTATTAGATAAATAGGTTCTACAGGGACCCTGAAACCCAAGAGTTAAAACATTAACAAGGCTAATAATAAGCTTGAAAAGCCTAGCCAAAAAAGTTCCAGTTCAAAGGCTGAAAATAATTACAAGGCCCAGCCGACAAACAAAAACCAAAGAAAAGACCAGGAACAGAAACAACAAGAAACGACCAGGGCAAAAGCCCTTACAAAAAGCCAAAAAAAGGCATAGATAGAAACAAAAGAATAGGCAGAGGATTAGTCCTTATTCTTTCTCTCCAGGCCTTGCATGACCTGAGCTGCCTCATAGGCCATCTTGATCTCCTCAGCCTCTTGTTGGTGTGCCCTTTGATCCTCCTGGTCCTGACCATTGTTGATGTTGTCCTTTATAGTGTCGACCCCCATTCTGGCTTCTTCCCTATCTTTACCATCCTCATCATCCTTCATAACTCTATCTTTGATCTAGCTCATTAAAGATATGATGTTGCTATTAATGGAGCTTAGCATCAAAATCATCTAATTTGAGAGATTATGATTGTAGATTTTAAGGGTGTTAATCCTTCTCTCTGCCAGACTAAGCCTCTCACCATTGCCATCTCTATTATCAAAGTCCGCTCCATTCCTATTATCCTCCATATGACCCACCTACTCTTTGACCTCCTCCAGCTCATGGAAAAGCCACTTGATTGATCTAAAGTTATCAATCATGCTATTTTGGGCATTGTTCAAGAGATTCAGCCCGGTTTCCCTAGCTTTGTCCAAAATAGCCACAATCACCAGGTCTATGAGTTCTTCAACCCTTGTCTCTTCTTGGTTATCCACAAGGACCTGCAGGATCATGGCCTCTCTAAAAATTCCCATTTTCAAGGACCTAACTTTAAAGTTTTTCCAAGCTTTCCTCATGTTATTTACCTGCACCTTCCCACCCTCAGTCTCAAAATCTAGATTTTGTTCCTCAAGCTGTGCATGAATATGGATAGGTGAAAGAGGTGGCAAAGACATGTCCCATTCTTGCTGCATAATCTCATCCTCCAGACCCTCCCTCTTGAGTTTCTTCCCTCCTCGGTCATCCTTAATTACCTCCTGTGTCCCCATTTCCTCCTCTTCCATCTCCACATCCTCCTCCTCATCACTGTCCTCCTTCACATCTTTCACAGGATGCTTCTGCCCATGATCTCTAGGACTTTTTCTACTGGGGGTGATGGAGGAAGGCGAGTTCTTGACCTAATCGATGGCTTTTTTATCATCGAAACAAATCATGTCATCCTCAGAGCTAAAGCTCTGAATGTCATTCAAGTATGAAGAGAAGTTGGAGCTTCCAAAGATCACATTCTCAGTATGAGGTGGATCCTTGCTTAAATTCTAAGCCTTAAAATGCTCATGCATAAGCAATAGGAGCCCCTCATGCAACGCGAGGTTATTAGTAGGCTTCTTTTTGAAGCTAACCACCGCCTTGCTCAAACAAGTTAACAAGTAAAAAGGAAAAGAAATTTTACTGTTGCGCCAAAAATGATTCAAAAGAACAAAGTGATGGGTACAAGACCTATCAAACCTAGGGTCCAAAGTAATATACTCTATAACAGTTGTTAGAACATACCTCCACAATTTCCTCATGGTATCAGGAACATAGTACGTGTCAATCTTCTTCGGGGCTTTCAGTTCCTTCTCATCCTTAAAAAAATCTCGCACGGCATTAGGTGAGAGATTCTTGTCCATGAAAAACTTAAAACCCTCAATCAGGATTTCAGCAATGGTCAAAATCACCTCCTCAGTGATCATGAAAGAAACCCCATTCACCTTCACTCTGCCTTCCTTCCATGAACCAATCATACTATTGGTCACCTCCTGATCAAAGCCATGCAATTTTGTAATGGATCTAGTAATCCCGCCCTGATATAGCTGCTCCCAAACTTTTTCCCTGCTCTTTCATTTCTCAATTTTGCCTACTGGCTCCTTTGTACACCTTTTGCCAACCATATCTGCACTCTGCACACCCTCAATTCTCATATGCACCTCACACTGCAATATATTGGAACCTCTGTGAATAAGCAGAATGTAGAAAGAATTAACCCTTCTATTGTTCCTATTGTAAATGTAAAAAATGACCCACAAAGCATGTTGACTAGTCTGTAACAAATTGTAGCAATTACAATTTCCTATGCTAACTTTTTCGGAAGTACCCTTTCCCCTTGATCCATTCATACTCATAATTGCAAATTAATCTTCTTCATACTTCCTTGGATCTTGTCTAGTTCGATCATGCTTTTAACATCCGCCAGCAAAGTATTTCCAGGATGTCATATCATAATTTGGCTTGCGCTGGCCCCTATATTTTCAAACTTGTCAGCAACTAGGTTAGCTTCCCAAAAAATATGAGTGACATGGACTTTGTTGAATTTGGCAAGAGTCTCACGAGTCTCATCAATAAGATTCACAATCGACCATGATGGCTAAGAGTTTACATTAATACATTTTATAATGTTGTTTGAATCCCCTTCAAGCCAAATATTAGTAACTCCAATTTCAAAAGCCAGTTTGACAACATTACACGCAGCATTCGCTTTCGCAAAGTGGTTGGTTTGATAACCTAGTGGGAGGGAAAAAGCCACAATACCATTTCCATTTTCATTCCTTATTATGCCTCCACTTCCCGAGGAGCCAGGATTTCCCTTGGACGCTCCATCAAAGTTGGCTTTATGCCAACCTTCTGAGGGGAGAAACCACTTGGCTTCCTATTTTTTCATCTTTCTATCTTTTTCCTTCTCCTTTTTTCTGCCACCTAATTCTATACCTCCCCCTTTCCTTACTGAATAGTTTTCCTTAATGTTAGCAAATATTTTATTTCCTATCACTATCGCCAGCTCCTCTTTATCTCTAAAGATTATGTTATTTTTGTCCTTCCAGATGCTCCAACAGAAATGAGGTAGGATCCAAGAACTTAATTCCTAAAGTTGAGACCTATTGAACATACATTTCCATTGTCAAAAGAGATCCAGGAGGTTAAAAGGCACACACCAACTAAAGCCCAGGTCCTGGGTGAGGAAAACCCAAACCTCCCTAGAGAAAGAGCAATGAATGAACAAATGATTGCCAGTCTCTATCTGATTTTTACATAACACACATCTGCTAGGCATAATATGACCTCTTTTAATGAGGTTATCTTGGGTAAGAATTTTGTCCTGTAGAGCCAACCAATAGAACATATTAATTTTTGAAATGAGGCCAGGAATCCAAGCCCTCGACCAAGGAGGAATCTCTTTTAATCTCCAAAGGGTCGAGTACCCAGAGGCGACAGTATATTTCCCATTGGCGTTATCTCCCCAGACCAACTCATCCCTATTGTTATTTTGGGCCATAGAGTTAAGCATAATCATAATAGGGTTAAGATCTTTAGAAATGATGGAAAGGTCTATCCATCCCTAGTCATTCCTGTAGTTACTAACTTTCTACTCAAAATGGTTGATGCAGTCATTCATCCAAACCTCATAGCTGGGGTTATTCATAAGGGGGGCCTGAATAAGCCAGCTTTCGGACCAGAACTAGATATCCTCCCCATTTCCCAATTTCCAAGAAACTCTAGAATTTTCCAGGTCCTTGGCTTTTAAAAAACCATTCCAAACAATGGATCCTCTTGGGATATCTTCGCTGAAGAGGGTAAACTATTTAGAGGGTCTCTTAATATACTTGTTTTCCATTATGTCTCTCCATTCCCCTTTGTTGCCAAAGATACGCCATATTTGCTTAGCCAAAAGAGCCTTGTTTAGGTGAGTTAGCTTCTTGATGCCTAGACCCCCATATTTCTTTGGGAGGCAAACTTTTCCCAAGCAACGAGAGGATACCTTTTATTCTTTTCAGCCCCCATCCATAAGAAGTCTCTCTGAATTTTTTCCATTCTCTCAGCAAATTTCACAGGGATCACAAAGAGGCTCAAAGCATAGATAGGCAAGTTAGGAAGGATGGATTTAACCAGTTGGCATTTTCCAACTTGGCTAAGAGAGGCCCCTTTCCAACCAACCAACTACTTACTAAATCTATCCATAATGTCGTTCTAGAAAGAATCAAGAGGATTCATGCCCAAAGGAAGCAAAAGATAGGTAAAGGGAAGCTTCCCCACACTGCATCCCAAAATTTTGAAGATTTTGATAAAGAAAATAGAGCTCTTATCCCAGTTGATGAGCTGCCCTGACCCTCTAGAGTAGATATCCAAGATGTCCTTCATAGCCTTAGCCTCCTTAACAGAAGCCTCCCCTCCCATTATGGTATCATCAACAAATTGTTGATGTGAAAAAGGGGCACTTTTAAAAGAAGGTTTAAAACCTTTGATTCTCCCTTCCTTCTTATTCTTCTCAATAAGTCTGCCTAAACATTCCGCCAAGATAATGAAGAGAATAGGCGAAAGAGGATCCCCCTGACAAAGGCTACGAGAGGATTTGAAAAAATCAGAGGGGGGTCCATTAACTAAAACTGCAAGAGAGGAAGTAGACACCAGCTAAGATATTAGCTTACAAGTTTTGTCATCAAACCCAAAAGCCTTAAGCACCCTATCCAGGAAAGACCAGTCGACCCTGTCATAGGCTTTAGAAAGGTCTAGTTTAAGTAACATCCCTTCCCTTTTTCCAGCTTCCATAGAGTGAATCACTTCATGCACCATCATTATGGAGTCTAAAATTTGTCTGCCCGGGACAAAACCAATTTGTTGATGAGAAATAATCAGAGGGAGGAGTTTGAGTAGCCTAGAAGTAAGAACCTTCGAAATAATCTTGTAGAAAGAATTGCAAAGACTAATTGGTCTAAACTTGTCCAAGGAATTGGCTCCAAGAATTTTAGGAATGAGAACTAAAAAAGTAGAGTTAATCTCCTTAAGAATGCTTCTTGCTCCAAAGAATTCATGAATAGCCAGAACCACATACTTCATCAAAACAGGCCAAAATAATTGGAAAAAGAAAGACGGGAAACCATCAGGGCCAGGGGATTTATCTGCCAGTAGAGAGAAGAGAGCTGCTTTAACTTTCGACACAGAGGGAATGGCTCGAAGTTGTTTATTGTGGTGAGGAAGGATGACCTGAGGGATACAAGAGACAATGTCATCCTGATCCACTTTGGAAAGCAAAGGATCCCAAGACAATAGGAAAGAGAAAAAAAGAAACAACCTCGATTGATATTTCCTCATCCTTGGTCAGCAATCCCTGTCCTTTCTTTAAACCTGTGATTCTGTTGTTTGCACGATGTTTTAGAGTAGTGAGATGAAAAAACTTTGTATTCTAATCTCCCTCTTTGAGCCAATTAACCCTTGATCTTTGTCTCCAGAAATTCTCCTCTTTACTGATAATATTGTGTAAATCTGAAAGGATAGACAACTCAACCTCCCTGTTTAACTCATCATACCCATCCTCCTGAATTGAGGTTTGGATAGCAAAAAGATTGTTGGTTAGGACTTCCTTCTCAAAGAATATGTGGCCAAAATTAGACTTGTTCCAAGCTTTAACCATCCTTTTAAGATTGCTTAGTTTTCTTGCTACCTTGTACATAGATGTGCCTTCCACATCAATACTCCACCAGAGCTTAATCTTGTCTAAAAGGTCAAGGTGGGAGGTCCACATTTTTTCAAAATGAAAAGGGGGAGGCCTTTTGGGACCTATAGGAACAACTGAAACGGAAATAGGGGAGTGGTCATAACCCACTCTGGGAAAAATAACTAATTTGCAAGAGGAGGTCTTCAGCCAAACAGGATTGATAAGAGCTCTATCCAGTCTGACCTGAATACAGTCCTGACCAATGCATTTATTTGACCAAGTAAAGGCACCTCCCATGAGGTCCATATCCAAAAAAGCCAAACCATTAATGAAGTTTGCAAGGTCAGTTTTGCTTTCCCAGTCCGGAGGCAGACCTCCCTTCTTCTCCTCATCCAACAACGGAGTGTTAAAGTCATCCATAATAATTCCTTTCTTTAAATTTTTTCTCTGCACTAGACTTTGAGCTCTGGTCCAGTAATTCTTTCTTTCTCTCTTATTGCTAGGAGCATAGAAGTTCATCAGGAACCAACATTCATTGGAAGGGAAATGAAAAACTTTGCACAAAAGAATATTACCATCATTGTAGACCGCTTCCATTCTAAAATTTTTGGTATTAAAAAGGGTCAGCAGACCTCGAGAGGCACCATCAGAGTCCGAAGCCTCCCCACTCATCAAGTTGCTAAACTTAATCTTCCCCAAAAAATCCTTTTTCATCTTATTTTCCTAGATCATCAAGATGTCTGGTCTCTAATCTCTAATCAGGTTCCTAATAATTTCTTGTTTATGGGCTCCATTAAGGCCCCTATTATTCCATGATATGATCTTCATGATTAATTCTTGGAACACTCCTGAAGAGTTCTTTGGCACCCATTCGCCAAGCTTCTTTTGGTCTCCTCCTCTCTGGCTTCCTTCTCAGATTTTCTACCTCTTTTGGCCGCTGAGCCCACATCCGGTTTGCAGCTGCTTCTAGTCTCCACCAGAGAGGCCTGAGAGGGTTCTCTAACATTTTTCTTCCTGGGCTTTGGGGATTTTCCCTTCATGCCAAAATTCAATGACTTGGAAGCCTTGAGGGTAGATTTTGGATTGGTTGGAAGAAACTTCCACTGGTCTAGTTCTTTAACCAAAACATCCAACTTTCCTGTGCTAGTCCCTCCAGCTAAAGAGGAAACAAGATTTTCCTCTGGGTCTTGATAGACAATAATATCCCTATTAACTCTATCATTCTCCACCTCTAAGGGAGCCAAGGCTAGCTTACCCTAAAAAAGTGGAGACCTTAATAACACTGCCACCTAAGCAGCCTGCTTCGGGGCTTTCTTGCCTTCCTCAACTCTAGAAACCAACCTTCCCTCTGCCAGAGCACCCTCAGTCAATTGGGGTTGAACAAAAGATTGCTTCTCCCTAATAACATGAGAGGAGATCAGGGTAGGCATTGATAGCTCAGCCTGAGGACCTGTCTTATCATCTGTGCCCTGAGGCAAAGTTGATTCAAAAGGTTGCATTTGATTTACCTTCTTTAAATCTTCTACCACCTTAAAAATTTTCGAAAGCAGACCCTTCTAGCCCTAAAAGGTAGTCTTTTTTCTCCAGACTTTCTTGACCCTATCAAGAGAAGTCACAGAGGGATTCTTCTTCTTAACTGACTTTGCTTTCGGGCATTGAAAAGCTTTATGGCCTGTCTTAAAACAATGATAACATCCAAATGGGACACTCTCATAATCCAACTTCTAAATATGAGTGCCAAGTTTGGACTAAAAGCACACCACTTCAGGCAAATCATCCCCTTCCCTAACACCTATATAGATCCTTGCATAGGTCAGCCTACTCTTAGAAGCAGTAGTTGGGTCTATGGAGAGAAGCTCTCCAAAAGAACTGGGCACACCCATAAACACATCCTCACTCCAGAATTTCAAGGGCAGCTCAAGGAGTCTAACCCATACTAGAGCTTGTGGAAAGAAAGATTCATTTAAATCCAATTTAGAGGACCATTTTTGCAGCACCAGGGTAGCTCTTCCAATGGTCCAGGGTCCTTTACACAAGATGTTAGCCATATCCTCTTTACAAGTGAAATCAAAAGAAAGAAACCCCTTTTCCATAGCAATAACACTGACCTGCCCTTTCAGACTCCATTTCTTCATTGTAAAGGACCAGACAATATCGATGTTTGGTCTCTGACCCATAAACTTCCCCACAAGTGTGGTAGCCATCATAGCTATGTTATGGTCAACAATTTTGTCTAGAATGGCAATCATGCACGATCCCTTTTCCAGACCAGACACAACCTTAACTAGAGGGAAAGAGGACTTACTTGAAGGCTTAACACCAAAGAGTGAGGCCCATTTCACTAGGAGATTCCCTAGTCTGTCTACCTTGGATAGCGATTCTGGCACATGCTGGGTACCACCAGCATCACATGGGACCCCATCCCCAAACTCCTCCTCTCCATAGTTAGCCTGGGTACCATCTTGCGTGCCTAGATTCTGAGATCCACCTCCTTGAGATTTCTCGCCCAGTGCCAGGTTTGAAAATTGAACAAGCGCTTCTTGATCTCTCTCCTTCTCATTCCCTAGTCTACTCCCCTTACCACCACCTGCACGTGGGTCCCCATCCCCAGACTCCACCTCTCCACAGTCAGCTTGGATTCCATCCTGCGTACCTAAATTCTGAGATCCACCTCCTTGAGATTTCCCGCCCGGTGCCAAGTTTGAAATTTGAACATGCACTTCTCGTTCGCTCCCCTGCCCACTCCCCTTTTTCCCCATTTTCACAATCTCATCATTGGCCTATTCAACGTTATGTGTTCATTGTTATTTTGATTATATTATTATGCATTTCTTGAGATCTCTGCAATAGTTAGTTGAATTTGCATAATAGTCCTCTCAAGATTAGTGTAGGCAGTGATTGCGCACACCTTTGCTTCCTTACAGATAGGTCTATATCATGAGTTTATCGAGTAAAGCCAATGCTTTCTTTAATTTAAAGTTTGCATACACAAGCTTCCAATGCCTTCGTTTAGCTTCCCCACACAAGTTCCTTTTCTCGCCTTACACTCTCAGCTTTCAAGTTGATATCACAAGCTTATCAATATTCTAGATGGACCATTTGACTTTAGAAGTGGCTTTAGTAAAAGTATGGAATTTTTAGAGTCATATTAATAAAAGTACAAACTTAACTTTCTCTGGCTTCTTTTTTAAATATTAAAACTTATTTTTGAGTCAGTAGACTTTATGTCTCACGAAAATAACTTTTTGAAAATTAAAGCTATCAGATTTCCACAATCCATGTAAATTGTTATTAGTTTTCTAGGAATGATTGTGTAAGTTTTTTTGTCATCAATGTTTCTTATTCAAAACTAAACTAAGGAAAATTCAAAAACATGAGGGAACAATGAGAATAAGAAACGTTGATGATAAAAAAACTTACGCAATCATTCCAAGAAAACTAATAACAATTTTTTAAAATTGTCATCACTCTTGCTAAAAAGTTTTTTTTTCCAAGTATACAATTCAATTATTTTCTCATTATTATTTTTATAAATTAACAAATGATTTCAGAAATAGAAGTTAATCAATGTTTTCTTTTAGAAAATTCAAATTTGATTTTGGTTTTCTTAAATTGATTTAGTTTTTTGTTTTTTTAATTTTTTGAGTTAATTTTTTTAATTAGTTTAGTTTTTAGTTTTTTAAATTAGTTTGATTTTTAGTTTTTTATAATTATTTTAGTTTATTTTTGCCCGTCTTTATCTATGTTATTTTTTCATGTAATTTTCTTATTAATTTTTCATAATAGATTTTTTATGCAAATATTATTTTAGATGATCATTTTGTTCATATATGATGAACCAAATATAAATAAATAACTTTTTAACTCAATTTAAAATATTTTTTAAAATTTTATTTTACTTAAATTGAAAATTAATTGTAATTTAATTTATTCACATTAAATTATATTTTAAAATAGTACCGATAAAAACAATCTAAGCAAAAAAAAGTCCTATTCATTTTTTGTGCTCTCATTTATGGAACCGTCTCTATGGCTGTTCTCTCTCTTTGCTTTTCTTCCTCTAAAAAATCTTCTTTGCTCTTGGCATTTTATCTCCTTGGTAGCTCCATCGTTTCATTTTAAAATGAAGGTAGTATGACATTTGATAGATCTTAATGATTTTAAAACATATAGCTGCAATCAATTTCAAAGGCTTCTTTAGGCATCCAAAATTTTATTTTATAAAGATCTTGTAATCAATGTACTCCATACGTCAATAATGTTATTGAGGGATGACGCTAAGAATTCAATAAATTTCCATATGTTTGTACATGTTTTCAAGTTTTGAAGTAAAGAAGTGGTGGAAACAAAATGATATTTTATCATTGAATGTATACAAAATTAAGATTTTAATGACATCTACAAGACCAAATAGTCTACTGAACCAAATAATCATAGCCTAATTATTTCTAAATATTTATTATGACCTCTATAATGAATTTTAACAATCAAACTAAAATTAAATTGATCTTATCCTCTTTAAATATACTTATTTATTCAACATTGAAAAAATATTTATAATTATTATTTTAAAACATCATCTTTCTTTATTCATTCATTCATTATATTTATGCGCGGGATAAGATATGCCAAATATTTCTCTTGGAACCCCAACAACATGGTGAAAATATAAACCAACCAACCAAAAAAGTATCGCGCTCTCCGTATGCGTGGATTACCCAACGTTAAAGCTTAGTCGAGCATTGACCAAACAAGTTTGGAATATTTTATGCCCATAAAATATTTCAAGTCTGAAGTCTTCATCGGAGTTGAATGTTAGAAAGGTGACATTAGACGTTCTTCATGATGGCATTAGAGTTGCTATTTGCCACGAATTGTCAAGTGCATGCATCTAATAGGAAGCGTAACCACAAAAATTATGCTTCTAGGAACCCCTTGTCAAAACCAAGGATTCTTGGAACAGTTCTATATTTGAGAGCATTTTAAGGATTGGTGGGCGAGGAATGTGAAGTTTCAAAGGTGGAAATCCCTCGGCTTTGTCCGTCTTGATTCGGAAAACTATTATTTTGCAAGTCATTTTCTTTTAAATTAGGAAACATGGACTCATCGTTCTTTAAGTGTGTACAAAGGGGCTGGTTAATCTCTAGATAAAATGCATTAAATATTTTTTATTTATTTTTTAAAAAGTTTAAAATTTATCAAAATAAATGATTTTGTTTTATTTTTTGTTGTTGTTTTCGACTATAAACTATGTAGATCATGAAGGTCAAATGCTGAATTTTAAAAAAAATCTATGGTATTTTTTATTTTTAGATCATAAGTAAAAGTTGTTTATGTAATTCATATATGATCTTTAAAAGTTAAAATTTTAAATTGATAAATATTTTTTTTAAATACATTTAAATTTAAATAAACATGAATGTGAATTATAGGTTATGTTACTATATAAAAATATGTTATAAGTTATTTAGTTAATGACAAAATAGATTACAGAATTTTTTTAAAAATTAATTTAGATACTATAATTAAGCATTAATAGTATATTATCTATTTTAATTGTCTTATGTATATTGTTTATTTGTATAAGTGTCTTAAATCAATATTATTCTATGAAACTTGACCAAAGAAGAACAAATCCTTGACTAACATGCTTTTACATAAAGTCTTTATATTCCCCCACTTCAAACAAAATTATCAAACTAAAACTCATTTACAACACCAATCAATTTTTTACTAAGCCATTTCTATAAATCAAATTATTTTATTCATGTCAAAATTACTTTCATAAATGTCACATTCCATTCTAAATTGTCCTTATAATTTCGACTCTGAAATTCTAATAGAAATCTAGTTAGGGCATGTTTAATTTTATTAAACGAGGACAACTAACCAAACAACTAATCTTAACTTTATTGCCTAAGATTTTTAACAATAATTTAAATGATAAAGCTTATTAGATTTCTACACTCCATGAATTATTATAAAGGGTTTCTGGATTCAAAGTGTATAATTGTTTAGTACATCAACATTTTGGATCATAAAATTGAATCTAAGTTTTTCATTTTGTTTATTTGGCATTTAAACATAAAATTAAAGACCCATATTCTTAAATACAAAATTCTAAAACTTCATTTTAATTGTTTGATTATCTCTTATTAATACACTTATGTAGTAGGCATGACATTTTTTCAATGATTTTTTTTTTTTTAAAGTATCATAATTTTATAGCAATTTGTTATGTTGCGAGAGTTGAAAAGCTATGGTGTTTCAAAAAAATTATGTGCACTTTGTCTCCACTGTGTAAAAAACTCAAATGCCTTATAAATTTTTTGTGAGGATATTTAGATCTAGTTATTTAAAAGACACATCTTTTGTAAGTCAACTTCATTTGATCGAAACGAAAAGGACAAGTGGAGGAAGGAAATATGTGCAACTTATTTATTGAATGTGAAATCCAACAAACACTTTTTTTCCCTCCAATAACTTGTGGTTGTCCATATTATGGATAACCTTGTTATATAACTTATGCTATATATACTTATAAAGATCATGTTGTTGTTGTTGTTGTTGCATTGTAATGCATCTAGTAATTGTATCTAAAATATTGAATAATATATTGCCCTTCTTAAGAGTGGACATAAACTTTATGATGTTGGAATTCTTTAGAATAACTAAGAGTTGGGTGAATTAGTTATCCAAGGTCCAGATATACAAATAAAACTTTTCACAATTTAGTGAACCCATATCCATAAAACATTTTCATCATACATGCATCCATTAAATCATACAATCACTTAAACTTGTAGCTTATTGTCAAATCAACTTTGCAAAAATGTAAGCATGAAACATAACAGATTCAATAACACATTTGTCACAATGATGTAATGTGGAAACCCAATTTAGGAAAAACCACCAGTAACTTGCTACTCATTCTCACTCTTCTAAAGTGATGCCCTATGAAAGGCCAACCCTATTAAAGGTTACAATGCACACTATTAAATGTGACCTGGTTAGAGGATTTCAATCACCTTGTTAGGAGTGAGCCCTATTAGAGGACTTTAGATCATTCACTTGGAATGTCATCCGATCAAAGGATTTACAAATGATTGTTAGGTCAACCTTAGTCCAAAGGATTTATCCTAGACTAGTACAATGATTAGAAAAGTAACGGTAAGGCTTGATCTGATAACAACTTACAACATACTTTACAAATTATAGATCTCTATTTTAGTCCTCCATTCTATTTGGCTTTCACACACTTCAGCTCTTATAGCTTGTTCACCCTTCAAGCATCCATACCCTTAAGCCTTCTTTCTTTGCTTGCTAATAGCAGTCTCTTCTCTTAGGTCACTGAATAAAGCAATACCCTAGACTCTTTGTCTTGCTTAGGTTCTCACACATGACAACTTTTGCTTCTAACCAACCATCTCTATAACTAGAAAATTAAGATCTTTTGTTGTTCATCCTTCATCATCCATTTTAGGGTTAGATTGAATTAGGTAGGATTCAATGAATCTACCTATCATTTCAATTTATTCCCTTCTAGAAAATTATCCTTCAATCCTCTTTGAATTTTCCTCAAAATGGTTCATCTTGAATTCTGTGCCACCATCTCATCAAGCTTATCTTCCACATGGTTCACAGAATCCAAGAAATCAAACTTGTCAGCTTAGATTCATCAAATTCATGATCTTTCTCATAACATTGGCACTCGCTATTAACTTTCTTATGATGCTCGACACATATTGTGTTGCTCGATATCCACTATCAAAACACTCGACACGAACTAAAGTTTACTAGTTTGTGGCATCAACTTTACTTGGCTTACACTGTATCACTTGACATACATTGAGTTTTGACTTTGCTCAGCTCCAACTGGTTTTTTGCTCGACTTACATTAAATTTTCTCAACACTCACTATGCAGATTGTTAAGCTTGTGGACACAATTCGTTTAACTTGTTCTTCTAAATTTAATCAGTGTATCCATCCTTTGCAACCTTAAGTAGATTATAATACGCTATAATATCACTATCTTAAATGATCCTTGTACTCCTTTTCCATATCACAACTCAATCTTTCCTCTAGGTGTTAATGTTACCTCATTTGATTAGTTCCTCTTCATCAATCAAACAAATGATAGTACTCAAATCATCTAAGTAGTTGTCTTATCAGCAAGTAGCAAGTTTGACATCGGTGACAAAAAATGATTGAAACACATTATTCACACTTGTATCAATTTGTTTTCAACAATCTCCCCT
Source organism: Cupressus sempervirens (assembly GCA_028749045.1). Classification (NCBI taxonomy): domain Eukaryota; kingdom Viridiplantae; phylum Streptophyta; class Pinopsida; order Cupressales; family Cupressaceae; genus Cupressus; species Cupressus sempervirens. Next base: position 544,908,635 of record CM053787.1, on the reverse strand, counting down.
CTTTGGCATTGATGGCAAACCAAACTTAATCAGTACAACCAACAAAATACCAAAAATAAAATAATTCCTTGTATTGAAATGTAATGCCCTCCCCGGAGATCCTTGGAAACAAGGATGAAATACAAGAAAGATAATTTTTTTTTTTTTTTTTAAGTGTAAGTGCACATGACAACAACATACACGGATCACAAAGATTGTAAAAAAAGACTAACAATCATCCAAACACCAACAAATCTCCAAACGCCACTACTGACCAAAACATAAACAAGAAAACATAAGAGATCAGCCAAGCTAAAAGACAAATGCTGAGTCCTGAAAATTGGCTAAGTCTAAAATCCTGAAGCCCTAAATTTTGGCTAAGTCTAAATTTTTGAAGCCCTAAAATTTCCTAGAATCTTTATCTTAGCTCATAGATGTCTAGAACCTATCTCAAAAGACTCATCAAATATATTAAAATATATCTTAAGTATAAGGAATTTTATACTTAAACGATATATTTTAAACCCCTTAGGAAAACTGTTTTGAACTAGGAAGGTATAAAACTCAAAAAGGTGTCCAAAACCAACTTCCCAACTTTCTTCGACAAGCCTAAATAGCCCTTTTTTTCATGCGAGACCATAGAATACCAGATTCTCGCACGAAGAAGTGCCACACGTCATGCAAAGAAGTTTCTTTTCATATGAAGAAGTGCAAAATGGCATGAACAAGTGTTTGGTCATACAACCAAAGCACCCCAAACTGGTGTAGGGTTTCACGAGAGAAAGTGCCAAGCCACACAAAGAAACCCAACACATTGCACGAAGACTTGCATCCTCACACGAGAAAGTGCATTCTCGCATGAGATACCAAATCAACATGCAAGAACAAAAAGCAGAAAAAAGCTAAGAAATCTAAAAATGAAGTTCCTCCACACCGACGAGTACCAAATCCACATTTCGAGGCAAGAACACTCAAACCATAACTGAAAGACAGAAATCTAGAAATAACATGTAACCATCTAATCATACATCGAAGTAAAGGAATAAAAGGGAAACATCGCAATGTATAGAAAGCAACATCACAGTGATCAGTACAAACAAGCTAAGTACACAGTTCCTCCCAACCATCAATAGAATCATATAACCGTCATGGGCCCTAGCCATCCCCCGCATGTAACATCTCAAGCCACTAATCAGATCGCCAGTACTATTGTAATAGGGATGTCACAACTAAAACATGATATAACATAAGCATAAGGAAATCTAACATGCTAGAAGTAAAGCATAAGATAATCCTACAAGTAGATAACATCACCTATCACATTCTCATCATCATAATAAGGAAATGCGTCAAATCTAACATCATATAAACATGATATAAAGCATTCCAATTAAATCATAAATCACAAGAAAGCATACTCTAGAACCCAAAGTACCAAGTGACAACATCCAACAATGGTCGCACTAGAACAAAAGTTAATCTATGTACATCAGTCTCTAGCAGTGGTATAGGTAGCTACACCTCCCAACTACGTGGCACCCATAGGTCCACACCTGCCATGCTGATAGAGATAATGATCCAACCACAAATAGATGCAAAGCAAACATCTATGGCTAACAGACATGCCAAGCAGTATGATTACTGAAATCCAAGACATAGACAATGCATAAACTACAGGTCCTAGTTAGACATCTCAATGAGCTACTAAGTAGGGGATGACATCATGGAGAGTCATTTGGCATTGACAAGCCCAAGCTGGTACTAGCAACTCTCCACTTCCCAATGGAAGGAGCACATCCCGAATCATTTTGTTATCTTTAAGTTTTATTACCACCCAATGTTTAAATTTAGTTATCACTTGTTTACAAAGCTTTTGCAAGCCAACCCTTGAGAAATAGTACCGAACTATGAAGATAGAAGCCCCCTCCATATGCTACCCTACCCTACCCATGCTCATCCAATAATGAGTGCCCATAGGCATGGAAATTCGCAACCCAACCCCAATGGTCATAACTTCTGAAAATACCATGGAAGATCGGGCCCTGTAGGTCACCCAAAAAATGTATGTACATGTACTCGTGTGTGGTGCACCACCATCACAAAGATCAAACACAAGGACTGGATGAGAACACGAAGCAGAAAGTCCCTCAACCAAAGATAGAATCAAGAGGACGAATGCAACATGCATCCCAATGCAACATAAAAGTGCAATAGTGGTCTGACAAATATCCAAACATATCATCTAGGTCCATGACCCACATTGTGCCGAGAAAACCTAAGAAAATAGGGTAGCACGTAAAATGAGGCAAAACCCCAAAATTTGGAAATTTTTTGAAATTAAAACCCATTTGGCCTTTGGGTGCAAAAACCTTAAAAATCCAAAAATAAATGAACTCAAACACCATGTGCAAAAATGGCCAGCATAATGGCTCAAAATCCCAAACCCCCATCCCAAAAATAGGGAAAACATTCATATCTAACCAATTGGGTAGAACCAACAAATAGAAACAAAGGGGAACACTAGTTCTCAACCTCCTAACATATTGCTACAAGAAATAGAAGCTGAAACAGAGCAAAAACAATAAAACAAGAAAGCCCTACCTGACAGCAAAAGGGACGAAAACTGAAACTTGCACAATAAAATAAATTGCTCATCAAATCTACTGAAAATCATGGCAAAGCATGGTTTACCTGAGCCAAATCCAACAAGACCAACCTAGCAAAGATCTCACGCTCACAACTCCCAGAACGAACAAAGGTCCAATCCTTCAAAAGAGGATTTTGGAAAATGCTCTCCAAATTCTCAAATCCAAAATAGAAAAGTGAGGAATTAAATTCCTCTTTCAACACTTATTCACTTTTTGAGTAAATAGTTGATTAGGGAAAATAGCCAACTATAGCAGCTAGACTTTGAATCGACCCAAATGAAAATAGGTTATTCTTTGTAATGAGAATTCACCTAAGCCAAAGCTGCTAGAAATTAAATCTGAAAATATTTAAAGCCCAAAAACCCAAAATCATAGAAAATCACTTAACACTTTCATGACAGAGTGAACCTATAAATGCACAGACACGCTCACTGGTCTAATCACATAATGCAGATGAGTTCGGATTTACTAATCACTAAAAGATTTTAATTTAAACAATGAAATAAGGATACATTGACCATACAGGGATGACATTGGTAAAATATGAATAGCTAAATCACTAACTCCATAAGCCACTACCAAGGATATAAATCCTACACACTAAAACACAAGATCAAGTGCAATTGTATATAGTATAATAGCTGATGCAACATGTATTAAATACCTAAGTAATCCATTTACATCACTCATGTTCATAAAAAGTGTAAAATTACAAGACTGAAGTAAATAACCATAGCATAGAAATCCATCTCATAACATAATCAACAATATGTCCAATAAACCATATAACCAGATATCATCATAGATCTACTGTCATCTCAAAATAGCATCAACATGCAAATATGATAAATTGAGTAGTAAAGCATCTATGGTACGAAATTAAAGTATAACATTCGACCCTCAGGTCATCACAAAGTACATAAAATAAGAGTATCAAGAATCTCTTGAATCAAAATAGACAAGGTACAGACTCCAAACACGAGAGACACTACATGAAATCTATCCCTCTATTAGCAACTTTCATCTTCTAAATAGATTATAAAATTTTGTTCTGATCAACAGACAATCAATCAATTCATCCTTATGACTCCCTCTGAATCACTTCTTATATCTCCCTTGACATTATTTCCCTCTGACTAGGTATTCCATGTTTCTTTTGTGTCTTCTTTCTCCCTTTCTAGATTGTTGGATTGCTCCCTTTATTTATGTTTGTCTCCCTTTATTTGTGATTTTCTCCCTTTATGATTTTTCCCTCTTTGACAAAAATGCCAAAGACTTGTCATCTTAATATGCAGATATGAACATTTTTAATTTTTCCCTTGGTCACCTAGCTTGTGACTAATTTGTAGCTCAAGCTCTTTGATTACTTTAGGCAACTCCTAAAGTAAGATCCACTCCATCAATGTGTAACATATGTCAATCATCTTGTTTGATGTAGGGCAATTCTCATGCTTCTTAAATAGCCTTTGATAGGAGTGTCACCCCTAGCTTACCTCTTAGATACTCATGAGCATCCTTAGGTAATGCTTTTGTGAAGATATCAGCTATTTTCTCTTTTGTGTTAATATATTTCATCTTCACCTCTTTATCTTGAACTAACTTTCTCAAGTAATGATACTTTATTTAAATGTGCTCAGTCTTTGTATGCATCATAAGATTCTTTGATATATTTATAGCACTTATATTACAATAAAGTTTCACAAGTTCATTGATTTCCTCCTTCATACCTTTGAGTAGTTGTTTGATCTATACAATGTTTGTATAATTTACTACAATCGAAAAATATTCAGCTTTAGTAGTAGATTGAGATATGTAGTTTTCTTTCTTGCTAGTCCATGTAACCAACCTTTTTCATAAGAAAAATGCTCCTCCACTAGTGTTCTTTCTATCATCAATATTTCTAGCCCAATCAGCATTAGTGTAGGCTCTCAATTCAAATTTCTTATTTTTCTTATGGTATAGACCATAGTCTTCTATTCCTTTTAGATATCTCATTATTCTCTTAACAACCATCAAATGACTTTCCCTAGGAGTAGCAAAGAATTTTGCAACTGTCTCAACAAATAATGTAATATCAAGTCTGTTGTGTACTACATATTGTAATTTGTCAATCATAGACCTATACAATGTTTGATTTACCTCAACTAAATCATCATTCTTTGATAGTTTATGTCTTGTCACTATTGGTGTGCTTACTGGCTTAGAATCTTCCAATCCAAAAGTTTTCAATATCTCCTTTACATATTTTGACTGAGTGATATGTATACCATATTTCATCTGATGTACTTACAAACCCAAAAAGAACTTGAACTCTCCAAACATAGACATCCCAAATTCTTTCTTCATTTCATTTGCAAAAGCCTTACATAAAGTATCCTGACTTCCAAATATGATATCATCAACAAATTTTTTAGATAGTCAAATACCTTTTCCTTTCTCTATCTTCAAGTATAGATTGTTGTTATCATCAGTCCTCTCAAATCCAATCTTCACAAGATAATCATGAAGCCTTTCATACAATGCTCTTGGTGGTTGGTTCAAATCATATAAAGCTTTGTGTAGTCTACATACCATGTTTTTGTTGTTAGCATCAAAAAATCCTTCTAGTTGTTCTATATAAACCTCTTTTTCCAATATACCATTCAAAAACGTAGACTTAACATCCATTTGATAAACTTTGAAACCTTTGTATGCAAATTAAGCAAATAGAGTTCTTACTCCTTCAAATATTACACTTGTTTCTATACACCGACTTGGTGTCAATTACATTTTTATCTTCTGTTCTAGGAACTAGATTCCATGTCTTATTTTTCTCAATTTGTTCAATTTCTACTTACATGGTTTTACTCCAGTCCACATATTCTAAGGCATCTTTCACTATTTTAGATTCATGAATGTTAAGAAAACATGTATCATTTCTCAACTTGTTCCTTTTCATTGGTCTAACATATTTATCTCCAATGATTTGTGCAGTAGGGTGATGTCTCTTAGTAGACTTTGACAATTTTGGTTCTACTCTGCTTTCCTTATTTGGTCTCTCAACTTCTAAATCACTATGTACATCTCTATCAAGTAGTTCAACATCTCTTTCATGTACACTAATCTCAGAATGAGAATGTGCCTCAACTTCAATCTATAACTAGATACCTAAATGGAGCTCAGTTCCTGAATGCAACTCGACATTCATAGTATGTGACTTGGCAATCACTGAAACTTGCTATTGATTTGCAACTTGATTTACAACATCTTCATCAATAGGCATACCTTCATAAAATATACAAATGATTTGTATTCTTCAGCCTCATGTACTTCTGTATATTCATCAAATTTCACATTTGCACTTTCCACAACTTTGTTAGTGTTAGTATTTAAACACTTATCAACTTTACTTCTTGTGGAATAGCAAAGGAATATACTTTCTTCACTTTTTGCATCTAATTTACCATTCCTGAAATCCTTGAGAATATAATACTTGCTTCCAAATACCTTAAAATATTTTACATTGGGTGAGTATCCATGCCATAATTCAAAAGGTGTTGAATGAGTACCTTTCCTAACTTGCACGCGGTTCAAGGTATAGATAGTTGTACTTACAACTTCTCTCTAGTATTTCAACGTAACAATTTTCTCCATCATGAGCATCCTAGCACAGTCTATTATAGATATGTTACTTCTTTTAGCAAATTCATTTTGTGGAAGGGTCCCATGAGCAAATGTTTGTCTTTTGATTCATCTGCCATTGCAAAACATCTCAAACTCTTTTGATGTGAATTCTCTTCCTCTATCAGATCTCAAACATTTCAAACTTTTTCCTATTTCCTTCTCAACTCTTGCTAAGTACCACTTAAACATTTGGAAAGCATTAGATTTTTGTTTCAAAAACATAATTGTCATCATTCTAGAATAATCATCAACAAATAGCATAATGTACGTATCTCCTTTGTAGCTTTGTACATCAATTGGTCCACACAAGTCAGCATGAAAAATCTTTAATATTCCTTTAGAGGTATGATTCTTACTCTTAAAACTCAACTTTGTCATTTTGCCTAACTGATATTTTTTGTGAATTATATTGTCAAGTTTCTTCAACTTAGGAAATGTTAGAAACAATAGTCCACCAAGATAACTGAGAGGGTGGAGTGTGTGAATCAATTATCTAACACTTAATACATTTATTTTCTTTAAACAAACTTAACCATTCAACCAAATTAAACAACAACCATAATGAAATGCACATAGACAATTACACCAGATATGTTGAAACCCTTGATGAGAGGGAAAACCCCTGCGGGAATGATGCCCACAAGATGATGTACTAATATAAATATTCCTTGTTAGAGGATGGACCTTGTTAGGAGTCTATTACAACATTTAGTACATAGATTCCATGTTAGGAGATTCCAACCATGTTAGGAATTGTGTCAACTCTATTAGAAGTTGTAGTAAAATGTATGCAAGCAGAGCCCATTGCCCAAACATGCAATTTCAACTACAAGAAGAGCTCACTACTCAAACAAGTAATTTACTATTATGTTCTTCTTTCCTTTGTTCTATCAACTAAATCAATGACTGTCAAACCTTGTAGACTAGGTCACAAACCTCAAATCCAAATATCAAAACTTGGATCACTCAGCAAAACCTTGGCAATGAAGTTTCCTTCACTTTCACACTGCTCTGCTCAACTTTGCATTCCGCTCTTACTGTTGCTTATCATCAATCAAAACCATACCATCTCTACCATGCTAGATAAAGGGAAATGTTCTTCCTTTATACCAATTCTATAAAACAATTCCTTGAGTTGGCTATTAGACCTTCTCAATAATCATTGTAGGACCACAAAGAACATGTTACACTTAGCGATAACATTGATCTTCCACTTTACAACTTGAATAACTTTTTGTACATGCAATATCATGATGAGAAAACTTAGCCACATCATCACCAACATATCTTCTACAATTCCTCAACCTCAATTCTCAAAATAACAAATCTGCTAAGAGATATAATAAGTTTACCAAATTATGTCTTTGTAAACTCTATCTCAGAACATACATCACCAAAACTTTTATAACTTCTTCTAAACTTATCATTTCTTCTTTTGATGTTAATTTTGTACTAGATGCTCAAAATTATCTCCCATAACCTCGGATAGTTAGAATACTCAACCAGTCATTCGTACCAACTTGATCTGTTTGTTGTTTTTCTATCAAATACCACAAAAAACTACTATGTTTTCACAAATAGTCATGAATGTAACATATTATTATAGTAACATAGCTACAATACATGTCTTCTACACATCCTCAACCTTGATTCTCAAAATAACAACTCTGCTAAGAGATATAACAAGTTTACCAAAATATGCCTCTGTAAACTCTATCTCAGAATGGACATTGCGAAAACTTACATAATTTCTTCTAGACTTTTCATTTCTTATTTTGACATTAACTACATATATTAGATACTTAGAATTATCTCCCATAACCTCAAATAGTTAGAATACTCAACTAGCTTTCTGTACCAACTTGATCTTTATGTTGTTCTTCTATCAGATACCATAAAAAACTATTATGTTGACATCAATGAAAAAATCAATCATGAATGTAACATATCTACAATACTCCCCCATAGGAATATCATCAGCATTCATTCTTGCAACAATATCCCCCTTTGGCATTGATGGCAACATAGATGAAAAACATCTAGTTCCAAGAATACCAACAAAAGACTATTCATCTTATTTCCAAATTCTCTTCATCAATCATTCTCCCCCATTGATATACCTCAATGTGATTTCTGTCAAACTATCATTTCAAGTTGTGCTCATGCCAAACTTCTCCAACTATCATGTTGTACATGTTGTTGTTCTTCTCCCCAACATGATGTTTTCATGCAATACTTCTCCCCCTAGTAACCAACTTTACTGCATCAAAATCTACAACAACTAATACTTTCTTAACTTTAGTGTCAAAAGATACTATTCAAAACAATATCCAACAAGAGTCCTAGATGACTCTATTCATCACAAGTACTCCCCATACAAGAAGCATCAACATTCATGCTTGCAATAGGAAAACCTTTGACTCTTCTCATGTTACTGATACTAACCAAGTTATCAAAATTAACATGACATAACCTCTTGTGCCATAGCCACACATCATCGAATTATACAACTAAAAAAGTAGCATCCTTTATATCAAGGTACAATAGATTAGTTCTAGTTTTATGACCTTTTCCAATTAGTTTTCCATCAGTATCATATATCTTATCAATCTTGTTCTTAAACTCAACCTTACAACCTGAACTATTTAGTTGTGACACACTCAACAAATTATAGTTAAATCCTTCAACATAATAAGCATTCTCATATAAAATATTTTATATGAGTTTGATAGAACCTTTTCCTTTTATTAGACAGGGTGCATCATTACCAAACCTTACACTATTTCTATCATAATAATTCAAGGTAATGAACTTACTTTTATCTCCAATCATGTGATGTGAACACCCACAATTAATGATCCATCTATCACTCTTGTTCACACAAGACACTTGTGTAGTTGCCTCATCCTCATTAGATTCATCCTTCATTGTAACATACACCACTTCATCATCATGATTGTCAGATCCATCTTTTGTTTCCTCTTCAAAAATGTAGCAAGACTTCTTGCTTTTGTCTTTGTAATCTTTGTTGTCTTCATTTCTTCTACTTTTGTACTCGTCTCTGCCTCTGTAATTCTTATTCTCTAGACGTCTAGCAGCAATATGACCAACCTTATTACAATTGAAACATGTGATAGGTAACTTGCCTTTACCTCTGTGAAATCTCTTTGCTAGTACTGCTTCAAGTTGTTCTATATCCTCCTCTTCTATATCATTATCACTGGAAACATATTTTACCTTTTTCTTCTTCTTCTCATTAGGTTCCTTCAATTGTAGCTTGTCTTTGAAAGCAAAAAAAACATTTTCAGATTTGAAATTATCAAAATTAGATAGCTCAAAAGTAGTGAGCCTACCTACTAGACCTTCAAGAGTCAGATTAGAACCTAGTACACATCTCAGTTCTTGTATTGTAGAAACTCTAATAGCATAAATGGGTAGTAGTGCTCTCAAAACTTTTCTTAGTACAATCTCATCATTTATTTTACTAGTAGATCCCCATATAGCATTAATGACATCTTTTATCCTAGAGCAATATTGAGCAACATTCTCAGCTTCTTGTATTCTCATATCATCAAACTTAACTCTAAGACTTTTAGATTTGGGTCTTAGAACTTTTGCATCACCTCCATAGATGGTGTGTAGAGCATCCCACATTTTCTTTGCACTATCACAACCCTTGATATCATCAAACTTGGCATAACTTAGGGTAGAGGTGATCTCCAACATTGCATGGTTGTGTTCTTTCTTCTTTTTTAGATCTTCAACACTTAGGGCTCTAGCAAGATCAACATGCTCATTAGCAAAGGTAGATTTTGCATGATCGCCAAGACCTCCTAGGTGTAGCTTCATCAGACTTTTCCATGTAGGAAAGTTATCTCTATTAATCTCAAGGTACCTCTCTTTTTGATATCTTGATCCTTTTGCTTCTAATACCTTCAAACTAGTCCTCTTAAGTAGATGACTCTGATACCAATTGTTGGAATTCTTTAGAATAACTGAGAGGGGGTGAATTAGTTATCCAAGGTCTAGATATACAAATAATTTTTTTCACAATTTATTAAACCTATATCCATAAAACATTTTCATCATGCATGCATCCATTAGATCATACAATCACTTAAAATTGTAGGTTACTGTCAAATCAACTTTTCTTAAATGTAAGCATGAAACATAATAGATTCAATAACACATTTGACACAATGATTTAACGTGGAAACCCAATTTGAGAAAAACCACCAGTAACATGCTACTCATTCTCACTCTTCTGAAGTGATGCCCTATGAAAGCCTAACCCTGTTAGAGGTTACAATGCACACTGTTACATGTGATTTGGTTAGAGGATTTCAATCACCCTATTAGGAATGAGCCTTATTAGAGGACTTTAGATCATTCACTTGGAATGTCACCCAATTAAAGGATTTACAAATAACTGTTAAGTCAACCTTAATCCAAAAGATTTACCCTATACTAGTACAATGATTATAAAGTAAAAGTAAGGCTTGATTTGATAACAACTTACAACATACTTTGCGGATTACAAATCTCTATTTTAGTTCTCCATTCTGCTTAGCTTTCAGACACTTTAGCTCTGATAGCTTGTTCACCCTTGAAGCATCCATATCCTTAAGCCTTCTTTTTTTTCTTGTCAACAGGAGTCTCTTCTCTTAAGTAACTGAATGAAGCAATACCCTAGACTCCTTGTCTTCCTTAGGTTCTCACACATGACAACCTTTGCTTCTGACCAGCCAGCTCTATAAATAGAAAATTAAGATCTTTTATCATTCATCCTCCATCATCTATTTTAGGGTTAGGTTGGATTAGGTAGGATTTAATGAATCTACCCATCATTTTGTTTTATTCCCTTCTAGAAAATTCTCCTTCAATCCTCTTTGAATTCACCTCAAAATGGTTCATCTTGAATTCTATGCCACCAGCTCATCAAGCTTATCTTCCACACGGTTCACACAATCCAAGAAATAAAATTTGTCAACGTAGATTCATAAAATTCACAATCTTTCTCATAATGTTGACACTCAGTATTATTTTGCTTCTAATGCTCAACACATACTGTGTTGCTTGGCATCCACTATCAAAAAACTCAACATGAACTAAAGTTTACTGGTGCTCGACATCAACTAAATTTTACTTAGCTTACACTATAGATCACTCAGCATAGACTAAATTTTGACTTTGCTCAGCTCCAATTGACTTTTCACTTGGCTTACACTAAATTTTCTTAGCACCTACCATGCAAATTGTTAAGCTTAGCAGACACAATTCTTTTAACTTGTTCTTCTAAACTTAATCAGTGTATCCATCATTTGCAACCTTAAGTAGATTATCAATACACTATAATATCACTGTCTTAACTGGTCCTTTTACTCCTTTTCCATATCATAACTCAACCTTTCCTCTAGGTGCTATTGTTAGTTCATTTGGTCAAATCCTCTTCATCAATCAAACAAATGATAGTACTCAAACCATCTAAGCAATTGTCTTACCAAGAAGTAGTAGGTTTGACATTAGTGACAAAACAATGATTGAAACACATTATTCACACTTCTATCAAATTTTTTTCAATATATAATTCATATGAAATGTTTGTGAGCAACCTTTAGTGAAATTAAATTCTTGCATATTTTCTCTAAGATTGTTTTAAAATCAAGCACAAAAAATCATGCGATATTGTTGTTGATAGCAATATGGTTAGGCTTCAAGTGAGATATTATAGAATGTGAGACTTGACAATCACTTAGTTTCTCTCCAAAAAATCTTGACTCTTCATATTCTAGATATTGTTGTACGCTTTCTTGTGTCAAACCTAGAAATGGGTGGGGAGTGTTAGCATGAATCCTGATGATATTCCTATGAGGGTGTATCTTAAGCATTGTTGGAACATTTAGGAGAGTAAAATTTTGCAGTCATGATTATGTTAGTCATTGATGTCAACATAGTATTATTTCTATAAATATTGTGAGAGTACTAGACATAGAACAAGGTCATACATATTAAGTGTTGATGGTCAGGTCAAGCATAGTCAAGGACATGTTCTATAGTGTATCCTAATGACATGCTCAAGTACACGTGTAGGAAGTCAAAGATGTGTGAGAATTATTTGTGATTTACAAAAGATAATGCCCATACATAGTACCTAAGAAGTTATTTATGGTGTTTAGATTGTATCTCTTGATTATAGGGATAGAATCATGATGAGAAAAGTTAGAGAGTGATAGTAGAAAACCTAATGAAGATGTTAGTGAGTATGCAATGTCCAAGGTTGTACGTGCAAAAATTTGTAATCATTGAGCTAACAATGTTTTCTGATTATGAAAAGATGTAATGAATTGTAATATCTTATTGAAGTCCTATTATAATTAATTGGTAAAGACTCAAGGTTGACTCAATGAATTATTTTGAGGACATGGTATAAAGGAAAGTTATTTTCCTTGTGATGAACTATGAAATGTGTGAAAGAAGTAAGTGATATGTGAATTTGGTGAATGTGAGTAGGCGATCAAAGGGATCATTGTGATGAAAAGTTGGAGATTTAGCATTGATATTTGTGAAGCATTTGGTGTGGTATTAGAACAGTTAGAGGAGAGAGCAAGAGTTTGAGTTGCTAACATCAGTTGCATTTCTATTACTCTAAAAGGAATAATAAAAAGACTTCTTGGATAGTGAATTCAGTGGTCTTTCCCCTGAAGTTTTTTGGACAGTGGGTCCATATGTCTTCTACAACTCCTAATAGAGTTGGAATCTCCTAATAAGGATTCAAGGTCTCCTAATAGGGAGTGATATGTATTGAATGTATTTCATTGGCTCCTAATATAGTCTATCCTCTTACAAGGAACTTATATATTAGTACATCATTTTGTGGGTACCATCCCCACCGGAGTTTTCCCTTTGATCAAGGGTTTCCCTAGTTAACATATCTGGTGTTATTGTGTATGTGTATTTTCTTATGGTTTCTAATTATATTGATCACATCTTTAAGGTTGATACAAGATATATTGATTTGATTACTAATTCACCCCCCCCCCCAGTCTCCTCTCAGTTATCTTGGTGGACTTTACTTTCTAACAATTAGTATCAAAGCATCAAGTCCTTGAAGGAAAAGCTTAACAACTTAAGGAGATCTATGGTGAGTTGTTTTAGAAAAGAAAGTCTGGAGTATTACAAAGTTAAGTATGATAGTTGAAAAGAGGAAGATGAGAAGTGAGATGAAGGTATAATTTTTCTTGTTTGTTGGACATGTAAAGAATTTGTTCATTTTTATCCAAATGTTCTAAGAGAGTAAAGAAGACTAGAAATCCTTACAAGCCAAGAACGCCTGAGGATTGTCTTTTTGATGATAAGAAATTTTATGTAATATTAGAATAATTATTAAATGATAGTGATGATGAAGATGATGATCTTGGATTGGTTGAGAAAGGGGAAGTAATAGAAGAGATGGCTTTAGTAACTATTGCTAATGATTACAATTCTGATGAAGAAGTTAATCCTAAGCCTAAACTAGAAAATGTTGAAACTTTCTAAGAGACTAAAAATGATTTGCAAAATGACATCCATGTTGTAAAACAAAGAGAAGAACCAAGATCTGAACCTAGAGAAAAAGCAAGAATTGAGTCAGTGATACCTACACCAAACAAGAATTTAACAAAGAATCACCTAGCTGATCAAATTATTGGAAGCAAATCCAAAGGAGTAATGACAAGAAAGATAGTTCATGAAAAATTATGTTTTATTTCTCAAGTTGAACCAAAGAGTTTAGATGAAGCATGTAAGGATGATTATTGGATTCAAGAAATGAAGGAAGAACAAGATCCGATTGTGAAGAGTGAAACATGGGAATCGATCCCTAGACCTAAAGATAAGAATGTTATAGGAACTAAGTGAGTTTTTAGAAATGAGATGAATGAACAAGGTGAGGTTGTGAGAAACAAAGAAGGATTGGTATGTAAAGGATATTCATAGAAAGAAGGTATATTATATGAAGAGACATTTGCACCTATTGCTAGAATTGAACAAGTAAGGATGTTTTATGTTGCGAACAAGAAGTTCAAAGTGTATCAGATGGATGTGAAGTCAACATTTCTGAATGGAGAACTTGAAAAAGAAGTCTACATTGAGCAACCTAAAGGATTTCCTTTGATAGAAGAAGGATACATGGTATGCAAGTTGAAGAAAACATTGTATGAACTAAAGTAAGCATCTAGAACTTGGTATGTGAGGTTGGACAAGTATTTGAATTTTTTTGGATTTGCAAAGGTATTGTAGATAGTAACTTGTATTTGAAAGAAATTGACAATGGCTTATTGATTATTGTGATATTTGTAGATGATATAATATTTGGAGGTAATGATGAAGCAAGTGACAAATTTTATGATGAAATGAAGAATGAATTTGAGATGAGCATGATTGGTGAGATGAATTTTTTTTAGTTTTACAGATTGTGTAGAATGGTGATGGTATGTTCCTATGACAGACTAAGTGTTTGAAAGACCTATTGAAGAGATTTAGATTAGAAATTTGTAAGCCTATAAGTACACCTATGATAACTAGTCATAAGTTATTTAGAAAATATGAGACACCTACAATTGAGAAGAAGAAGTACATCTCCATGATTGGAGGTTTGCAATAACTAACTCACATGAGATCATATATAGAAAATGTAGTTAGTATAGTAGCAAGATTTAAAGTATACTTGAAGTAATCATACTATGCGGCAATAAAAATGATATTCAAATATTTGAAGTGTACACTTGATGTTGGGTTGTGGTACGATAGATCAAATGAATTTACTCTATGTGCATATACTGACGTGGATTAGGCAAGTAGTATGGATGATAGAAAGATTACAAGTGGTGGAGCATTTTTCCTTGGAGGAAGATTAGTTTCTTGGCTAAGCAAGAAATGAGATTTTATTTCATAGATGTTAGTCCTTATTTTTTTTTTAAAGTCACCATTTGGTCCACCTATAATTTTTAGTTCAATGCATTAGTAATTGAATCTCCCTAGTCCCTAGGTTTTCTTTAAATGTTGAGTTCATGGTTCAATTCCTTTTTGTGCCACACTTGATGTTTTTGATGTAAACACTTTTTTCATAGTTCAAAGTTTTAGAGTTTCTTTTCTCTATATAATTGAACCTTGAACTCATTGTATCTTTTGCAAAGGGTTTGAAATTCTAAACTTGTTTGTACCGGTTGAATAGTATTGAACTTGGTTCAACCTAGTTCAACATGGTTCAATAATCTAACATGTGTTTCACATCTAAAAAGTCTATGGTGGAGCCCTCCTCAACAATAGACACTTGGAAAGATATGGAATTGTCACCCAAGTGGATGATAGTATAAAATAGTGATGATGTCAATTTGTTCATGGTGTACTAAGAAGTGAAATGTTGTTATGCCATGCAATTAATCAAAGGATGCTATATCATTCATGTGAATGGGTGAACTCATGAGTAGGATGGCATAAGGTGAGTAATCAACATCCCACATGAGAAAGTTATCATTTATTAAAAACATCATGAGATGTCCAATTAGATGAATTTCGTAACAAGTAAATCATTCCTCAATTTTTGGTTTTAAAATTTTTTTATTTTAAAAGGACATCATTGCATAGAGAGGTAAAAAAAAATTCAAAAACAGAGTGATAAGCATGGAGAACTGAGGTTCAACTAGTTACTTTCTTTTTTGGTTTTTGAATATCCAAGGTATTTCTAATCTTCCATTCAATTCCTATTCTATGTTGTGAGATTTGGTGTTATGAAATTGCTTTTGGGAGCTATGGTAATTATACTAGTATGGAGTGTAAGGGCCATGTTATAACAGATACTAATTTGAGAGGTATGCTTGTCAAATATTTCCACTCCCACTACATGGTTAAGGTAGAAGAAACCTTTGCATTTGAAATATTAAATAGTGGGTTGATGATAGTTGTTGCCTTCCCCATTCCACTATTTACTCTGAGTTGATTATGGAATGTGTCAACCATTATGACTTGAAGAGTTAGTGCATAAGAGATAATGAAGGGAAAGTGTTGTTACCAATTAACAAAGAAAATATAGTTTCCATCTTTAGGATTCTAGAGAAAATATTCATTGAGTTCTCCCCCATCCAGTCTTTAGCTAAGTTCAAAGAAGCTCCTAAAAAATGCCGCAATGTCATTGTGTGTAGTTGGACTAATTTTTTTTACAAG
The DNA here is from genome assembly GCA_028749045.1 of Cupressus sempervirens. Lineage (NCBI taxonomy): Eukaryota > Viridiplantae > Streptophyta > Pinopsida > Cupressales > Cupressaceae > Cupressus > Cupressus sempervirens. Next base: position 544,892,145 of record CM053787.1, on the reverse strand, counting down.
GGAGGGTCTCGTCTTCTGGTCAGTCTAAACAAAGATCACATGAAGCCTTTATTCATGACTTGGTTGTAATGTTACACCAAATTAGGGAAATGGGTCTAAGATTCTAGTGTTTATCTTCTCCTAGTTAGAGTTTAGCCCTTTGAACCATCCAATGGTTCCTTCCTTCCATATCCTCTCCACCAACCTTGGAAACCAAGACCCTTAATTCAACTTGACTCCTAGGTATAGTTGCATTGGTGCAAGAACAAAACCAACTTATTTAGGAACTAGTCCTACTAGCCTTTGCTTACCTTGTTCCTTCCCCTAGAACTCTAAACCCTTGCTTAGGATCTTTCTCACACAAGTCTCAGGTCCTTCCTTATGTATAAGATACTTTCCATATCCATTTCAAACCTTTCAAAAACTTATGTTCATGTTAATCACTTTTCTATTACCATGTACAAGTAGGGCTAATTAGACCTAATTTGTATTAGGTCTATTTTCACTGTTTTGATCAATTGCTATATATTCTTCCACACAACCCTATGGAAGACCATATTATTATGAAAGCTATCACTTAGAACTTCAAGAGTACAAATTTTTAGAGCTTCAAGTTACCCAAAACCCTAATTTCTCTCAAGCCCTAGTTTCTAGGTTAGTTTTTAGGCCTCTAGACTAGTCATAGAAAAAAGCATCCTAGAGGTCTTCAAACTTCACAAAAACTCCTACAACAACCCTATCCTTTAAGGGGACTCACTATGGATTCCAAACATGCCATTGAGTTGGTCATATCAGATCATGGGTGCACTCTCCAAACAAATTTTCTCAATGTCCTAGCTTACCTACTCCAAATAGTCAACCTAGGGCATTACTCCAAAATTAGGAGATTAGTTGCACAAACAAAAATGGAAATAGAAACACAGTGCACAAGACCTAACCTAGAATTTCACCAAGTTTCATTCATTTTCAACTGTGGAAGCTTTGGTTAGAGCTATTTTAATGGTTGTAACTCTACAAATAGAAATTATAGACCTAGACACCTAAACTGCAATATAACTCTACAACCTGAAAACTTGAACATAAACCTAACAATGCAAAAGAATGATAAAAAAACATTAGATACTCCCATGAAGTTAAATTGGTCTATCTAATCTATACACAACTATACAAGAATGAGAAAACGCTAAAAATGCAAAGGAAAACTTAGTAAAGCATCCATACAAATTGAGCACAAATGTGGCCTACAACTAAACTTCATTCTACATCCAAAAATCTTCATCCCATGCTCAAATACCCGAGCATGGGTGGTTACAACTACCCATTTCTTTATTAGCAACTTCTTGCAAAAAGTTGCAAAGTGTTGCTTGAGCAACTTTTAGCATTTCTTTCTTTTTGAGTGTTTTAGGGAAGTGGGTTCTCCTAGACCTATCCTAGGGCCCTAGTTAGGACCTTTAGGACTCTATAGGAGACCACATACCCTAGTTTCTCAAACTTAGCAAATGTTGACCCACTTGACAATATTTTGTCCCTATGAGCAACTTTTTCTATTACAAGCATATTAGGACCAATTTGGACCTGTTAGCCAAAATGCCCCCCCTGCCAAATATCTGAATTTTGATGCCAAAGCCCACCTAATGGTCACTTTCCATATTTAAATTTTTTAATGCCAATGGAAATATGAAATAAATGGAATCAAAACCTTATGTATTTCCATATTTTCATAAGTTTTCTTTTGGCACTCCTATAATTTTTGGTGACATCAGATCTTGCATAGATCTATGATGGGCACTTTCCCACTTCCTAAAAGTGAATGACCTTTATATAGAGCAAGCAAGCACCTCACTACCATGTGGCATGTGGGTCTATTTTCTCTTTGTGGGCCATAGAAAAGGAAGCTATCAATCAAGTTGGCATATGGAAGGCACTTCATTGGCCAAGGTATTGACATAGGTTGTTAGTGGACTACATGTTTCCATCCACTGTCAAATCAAAGATGATCGATGGTGGGCACTTTCCTGCATTATGGAATTGCAAGATGTTTAAAGAATGCAAGAATATGTCTGATTACCATGTGTAATTGTGTGTCCAAGTTCTTCAGTGGGTCATCTTTTGACTTTTCTAACATGTTGGTGTTCATTGGCATTTTGATTGGTTGTCACTTTCTTGCATTTTGTGTTTTGTCAGATTCTCTGACAATGCAAGAAAGCAACTTTCTACCATATGAACATGTGGGGTCAGCTATTCTGAAGGGTTCCAAGTAGGTGTTGAGGTGGAATATGTTCCAATTATTTCTTGCTGATTTTCCAAAGGTTAACGTGCTTGATGAGGTGGATACTGAGTGGTTTGTGGGCCCAAAAGGTAAAAGGATAGGCATAGTAATAATGAAAATTTTCTTCAATCATTGATCTTTCGTAGATTGATAATCAACACTTTCCTACATCATGGAATTGAGAGAACTTTAGACATTGTGGGGAAGCACCCAAAGGACACGTCTTTGTGGGCCTGAGGAGATACCACTGCTATTAACATTGGTAGTGAGTTGGTAATTTTTGTTGACCGTCATAGTTAAGTTTGAGAGTGATGCAATTAGTTTAAATGATATGGTCAAACGTGCAAAGACCTCATGAGGTGGCAGAAAGATAAAATAATATTAGTCCACATGGTGCTTTTTGGTTGTAGAACTCGGTTGACCTGTTGACCTTGTTGACTCATGAGCTAGAAACAAAGGGAAGAGATGTTTTCTTGCACAATATGATCTTCATGATCAATTCCAACCACTTTTCAAGGAATGGCATGGCTTGTGAACAAAGGAAAACACTCCACCATCTCTAGTTTTATCCATCTACTTGGTCAAAGTGATTTAATTGCATTGTTTATGTCTTCTTAGGGCTCTATTTTTGGAAAAATATTAGATTTCATTATATTTGAATCTGTGCCAAGATCAGATTTTCTCTAGATCTATATGATGGTTCCCTATAATCTTAAATGGTAGTGGTTGAGTTTGGTTTAAGATAGAAAATATCTTAGTTATGCCTGAGTTATAAAGGCAGATTTTGTAATCTTTGAAGAGGTCAACTCTTTTCTATTTTCTTGATATTGCTCTGCAAGTTCACTATAAATTCCCCTTACCTCTGAACCTATATGACATTCTACTTTATCTCCTCTAGACATTGATGTATTGTACAAGACCTATTTGCCTCTCATTAGTGTATTATGGATATCTACAATTTTGCATAACCATATCTCCTTTTTGCCTATGAATGATATGTAAATGAATTATCTTCTTCCTTATGTCATTTATTTGGGTTTTCTGATCTACATGTGATTGTTAGATTAAAACAAGTCTTGATGTGTATATCTTTTGGTGTCATGATGGTTCAAGTGTGCATGTATGGGTAGCAATTCCTTCTCCCTTTTCCTCGCCAAGAGTAGTTAGGTGCACCTTGATAGTAAAGGAATTTGGCCTTCTTTAAAGACACAACCTCACAGTTCAAGTCCCACAGCTTGGAGGTTGTTTCCATGTTTCACAAGGTTGTCCTTAGGTAAAAAATTTGGACAAGGGTGCAAAATTTTGTGACAAATTTTTTTGGCATGCCCAGTGGGACAATATTCTAGAAGATTTCAAGTCTAATGGTGTCAAAATTGAAAATTTTCAATTTTATGCTGAGGAAATAGTGTTGCCCTCATTATTCTAGGCCTTCAAGAGGCTCATTTCTAAAGCACTTGGAGACTCTACAACCTTCATCTCTAGTTTTCGGACCAAATTTGCAGTGATTCATGCCCAAAGCTAAAACAAGGGCATCTTCTAGAGGTGAATTTTAGCATCAAGAGCTTTCATTTTCAAATCCTAGAAGGAAGAAAACTAGATTGTCTTTATCACTAGTTAGGAGTACAAAGGAAACACATGCCCCTACAAGATCCATTTTCACTCCTCTTGTTGTTAGATCTCAATCTAAAATACCATCAACTCATATCAATAGATCACTTTCTTATATGACACAGCCTAGAGCTCACTCTTTTGCTACTTTTAGTGGTGGAAGTCCCCAATTGCTAGCTCAAAGACATGACATGCTAGTATCAGCTCTCAAAAGTATACCGAATTTCACTGGTGATTTTTCTATCTCTCCCTTAGAACACATTCAAGAGGTTGCAAATGTTTGTAATATTCATGATATATCTGACAATGATGTTGCAGTTAGGCTTCTAGCTTCATCTTTAAAAGGGAAAGTGCTTCAATGGTATAGAGGGTTGCCTCATAACTCTATAATAGATTGGGATGGATTAGGAGCAGGATTGTGTAAGAATTTTGAACATAAGAGTGATCATCTATCACTTTTGGATCAACTAACTATGATTAAAAGAGCACCCCATGAGTGCATGATTGATTTTAACTATAGATTTCGTAAGACATGGGATAGGATTCCTGTACAACAAAACCTCTTCCTAGTAATGCTTTCTTGCATTATCTCGAAGCTCTCAATCATAGAATTGCTACCACATTGCAGATCTATGGAAGAAATACTCTACCAACTACATATGAATTCACCATAAGGGTAGAAAATATGTTGATCCAAAGTGGGGAGCTATCTCTAAGGCCTCTAATGCCACTATTTCCTGACATGCCTACACATCAGCATGTAATGGCTCCCATCCCAACTACATCTACATGTCAACTTCTTGTTGTAGCTCCAATAGCTTCTACATCTTTCAATTAGGTAGATAAGATTGAGGCCATGATGCAAATAATGATGCAAAAGATAGACAAAAAGCTACAAGATCAAAGTTCCAATCTAGAAAAGAAGCTAGAATACAACTTCTTAGTGGTGCAAAAGATGAACAATGAATTGGTGACTCTAAAGAGATAACAAGCTCAGGGTAGTAGGCCTCTTCATCCTTGTTATCAAAATCCTACATACAGGCCTCCAAATCAAAATCAAGGTTATGCCCCACATAATCAGAATAGGCCCATTGGTAATATCTCTGCTGCAAATGCAAATACAAACCTTAATAGGGCTTTGGTCCCTCAGAACAATCTGGCTCAAGATCAAGACTTTAATCCTTCTTGTAATTATTCATATATTTGCTAGATGTGCCAGAAGGTAGAATCTTTGAAACAATGCAAGGTAGGAGAATCCCCAAAGGAGATGTCCTAGCCCCTAGCTATATAACCACATAGAAAAAACACAACAACCAGAAGCAACAATGCAAGATTGGATACCAAATTAGAACACTTGATTTATAAAATATAACTAATTACATGGAATATTCTTGGGTGCAAGGCCTTCTCAGTTAGGGCCAAATACATACAGCAATTACAAAATTAGTTCTACAAGATTCCTCAAGATCCAACTCACAACACTAATCCTAGCTAGTCAAGATCTGTAACATAACAACAATCTGGAAGAAACCACCAAGCAAATCTAAACTTGTGCTCACAAGCCCACCAAGAAATCTCCTTGATTTCTAGCCATAGCCCTAGCTTTGTTCCAACTAATCCAAGATCCAAGTGTAAACTACCTCTCATTCGATGCTCTATCCACACATTCACAACTCCATCACAATCCTGTTGTAAACTACCTCACATTCGGCACTCTATCCACAGACTCAGGAAAACTCACCCTTCAGCTACTCCCATAGTCACTTCTCCTCCAAATGAATGAACAAAAGACTCCACAAGACCTCCTACTTATAACCAACTAAGCCAAAAGTAAGCCTATAAAAAAAATTCAATGCCCATACAAAAATTAAATGCCACAAGTAGGCCTCCAACACAAATTAAATGCCCAAATCGATATCTGAGTAAAATCATGATATCTCCTAGCTCCAATTGAATAAGAACTTGTGCTTCAAAATATAGGTAGTAATTTAGGTCCTCTAAAACCCTTTAAGTACACATAGGCTGATTCTCCAAGGAAAAGTGTGCATCCATCCCGAAAGTCACACACAGAAACTCATCATGCAGTATGTTAGAAATTGATACTTTAGGAGAATTGCCATATCTTCCAACTTATAAGGGATTAGAAGTTGTGCCTTGGATAAAAAATAGTACTTTAAGCCCTCTTTAATCCCTACAGTGTGTAACCTCTCATTCATTGTGAAAAAATAGTTAAATGGTATGCAACAGGCACCCAAAAACCAGAAAACACAATTCCAACAGCAAGGTAAAAACAACTCAAACTTCAACTCAATCCATCCAATCTCTATGCAATAATGAGGAAAGGTTCCCCAATTTTTCTCCAACAAATTCCTAACCATGAAAAATATAACTCCACCAAAATCCAATCTTGATGCTCCTGCATTAGACTCCCCAGGTAAATAGAAAAGTGTGTCTCATACTTTGATGCCCAAAGAAAGATATGCAACCAACTTCATCTTTACCAAAGGCTTCCACTTCATCAAAGTTAATAGAAAAAATTTGAAAATCCACCATCTATGCTTCATCCACTAAAAAATCAAAATTAAATGCATATCAACAACCCAATCAACATGCTCACACCCAAGAACACACTAAACATAAGGCTTCATCAACAAATCCTTATCCACATTAGCAACTAGTGAATCCACACCAGCAACAACAAACTCCATATCAGTAGCAATATGTAACTCCTCAACAACATATGTCAAACTCTCAACACTGGCAACCTCATTTCTCAATAAGATGCTCTACAATACATAACTCACCACCAACAGTAACTGGATCACCCATGACCAAGTGCTCTGCAATTTCCATGTCAGATCTAATCGACTAATCATGAAAACCAATGTGTATCCCAACATCAACAAGGTTAGGAATATCTTTAGCAAAAACCTCCAAATGCTCTACAAATTTTGTATCAGACTTCACAAACTGATCAACAAAACCAACCTCTTCCACCTTGACCTTGTTATGCCATATTCTCTCATGAACAAGTCTCTTAACGAACCAAACAACTCTCTTCTAGATTGGTAAATTCCAGCTCCACAAACATATATGAAATGCCTTCCTCATCCTATCCTTATCTCGATCATCCAAACTAGTTTCAAACTAAGCAACCACCTTCTTAGTTTGATCAGCCAAACTAGCTTCAACCTGAGCAAACATCTTAGAAAAATTCCTCTCCACCACATCATAGAGATTCACAATCATCTTAGGGTCCAATCCTCTTAGAGCCATCTCCCAAGACCTCCATAAACCCTCTGCAATAAATCCTTCCCACACTCCTTGTGGCAACCTTGAATTTTTTTCAAGTTAGATCACAACCTGCAACCTTGCACAAACAATTAGGAAACACATCACAAATCTAGGACCATGGATTTTCAATCCACAACTCTCTACAATCATGCCTTAATAAGATCAGTCTTCCATATTGCATCCATCAATCCATTTGTAAGGCCTTTTCAATTGCAAGTTAGAACCACAATCTTCCACCTTGCAACCAAGAGACCTAGGACTCTAGAAAGAAAATCCACCACTAGATCAAGATCAACTTAGATCTACTTCTCCAACCCAAGTCCTAGTTCAAATTGCCTCAACTTCGACAACCTATCTACATGCTTATGAATAAACTTCACTCTAATACCACCTGACATAATACAAGGTAGAAAAGTCCCTAAAGGAGATGTCCTAGCCCTCAACTATATAACCATGCAATGAAACCACAACAAAAAGAAGCAACAGTACAAGTTCTAATACCGAATTACAATACTTGATTTATAAAATATAACTAATTACATGCAATATGCCCGGCTATAAGGCCTTCCAAGTTAGGGCCAAACACATACAGCAATTAAAAAATTAGTTATGCAAGATCCCTCAAGATCCCACTCACAACACTAAACCTAGCTAGTCTAGATCTATAATATAATAGCAATCTAGAAGAAACCACCAAGGAAATCTAAACTTGTGCTTGCAAGCACACCAAGCAATCTCCTTGTTTTCCAACCATAGCCCTAGCTCTAATATAACTAATCCAAGATCCAACTATAAACTACCTCTCATTCGACACTCTATCCACACATTCACAACTCCATCACAATCTTGTTGCAAACTGCCTCACATTTGGCACTCTGTCCATAGACTTAGGAAAACTCACCCTTCAGCTACTCCCACATTCACTCCTCCTCCTCCAAATGAATAAAATACTACACAATACCTCCTAATTATACCCAAAAAAGCCAAAATTTGGCCTAGAATACAAGTCAAATGCCCATACATAAATTAAATGCCACAAGTCAGCCTCTAACAAAAATTAAATGCCCAAAATTGATATCTGAGTAAAATCAGGATATCTCCTAGCTCTGATTGAATTAGAACTCACACTTTAAATAGTAGGTATTAATTTATGTCCTCTACAACCTCTTAAGTGTGAAAATTCTAATTCCCCAAGGAAAAGTCTGCATCCATCCTGAAAGTCATGCATAGAAACCTATCATGCAGTCTGTCAAAAATTGATACTCCAGGAGAATTGCCATATCTCCCAACTTATAAGGAATTAGAACTTGTGCCTTAGATCAAAGATATTAGTCTAGGCCCTCTTCAATATTTGAAGTGTGGAGCCTCTCATTCATTATTAAAATTAGTTATATAGTCTGCAACAGGTACCTAGAAACTAGAAAACATAGTTCCAGTAGCAAGGTACAAATAGTTCAAACTTCAACTCAATCCATCCAATCTCTATGAAATCATGAGGAAAGGTTTCCCAATGTGTCTCCAACACATACCTAACCATGAAAAGGATAACTCCACCAAAATCCAATCTCGATGCTCCTGCATCAATCTCTCCTAGCAACAACTACACAGGACCAAACTATAGAACAACAATATCGTGCTAGTCAATCTACTGATGCTTCTTATCTACAGCAGCAAGGTGATTATTATTTTATGAACCATTAGCTAGAGGAGAATTTTCATTCCAACCATGATAACTATGATGTCGTAGCTCATAATACTAGAAGCAAAAGGAGAGCATTAGAGGATGCTCCATCCTTTTCATTGAATTAGGCTACAAAGGCTATCCCACATGCCATAAGTGCAAATGTACAATACAATGTTGTTGCTCCATTGCAAAATCAGAACAATAAGAAGACTAAAGAGCCACATCCTACTCCCATTCATATACCAGACCCTATGATCACTAGAGTTCCAACCAAGTCAATATACACCCCTCTCAACATTGTAGATCAAATGAAAAGAACCAATATCAATGTTCCTATGTGGGATGTTCTTGCAATACCATCTCAATTAGAATTTCTGCAACAAGAATTAAAGAATGTCAGAGTACAAACCAAACCAAATACCATGAATGATGCAACAAGTTTGGTACAACCAACAAAGGAAGGAGATAGATGTAAGAAAAATAAACCTTCTCCCTTTTATGTCTCTTTGATTATAGGGGACAAACTAGTTCATCATTACATGATTGATTCTAAAGCTAGTAGTTATGTAATGCCTAAATGTAATCTCTTAGTCTTATGCCTCTTGAACCTTGGGATAATCATTTGGAAATTTATAACTATTGCCCTATTTTACAAAGAAGTTGAGTTCTTGAAGAGTATAGGAAAGTTCATGATGTGTTTTTAGGAAAAGTATGTTTTTAACTCAGAAAGATTCTTGATTTTTGTATGTCCCTTGAAGCCCTTTAGTTAGTTCAATCCTTCGGCAATGCTTTAATTCACTTACCTATATTTTCATATATTAGGGTAGGAGATTTTGAAGAAGAACTAGTAAAGCTTCTCTGGTATGCCTTTGATTGTTTTGTGCTAGCTGAAATTTGTAGACAAATACTGGTGGTAGTTCAAAGACATCTTCCAAAAGAAAAATGGGATACTATATTTCCAATCAAGCTAGGAAAGTTGTCTAGCCAAAATTTGGCTCATGTAGTGAGTGTGGGTTGTGATTTATGCAATTTAAATTTCTGATTCCATACAAAAAGGAAGGACCTTAATAGTAAATATTTTATGAGAAAGGTGTTTGAATTAGAAGATGCAATTAACCCTTCTCCTCACCTTGAAGATTTTTGGGAGGATTGCTCAAATAAAAAGGAAGTCCAAAAGAGAAAACACTCTTGATTTTCAATATCTTAGATCACCTCTTTTTTAGCTGAAGATCAACATAAAGAGAATCCAAGATAATGGTTTAAAATTGATTGAACCATATTTTCTAGCACAAGAGATACCATAGTTTCATGTCCTTGATTGGTTGAAAGAGGAGGAAGATGACATAATTCAAAGGACTAATCTTGGGTCCTAAGAAAGAAATAGGAAGGAAAAGATCAAGTTTAGACATCAGAGTATACACCTCATACACACCATCCTTCCCTTGCTGACACTATTGTTTCTCCTAGTTATGTAGGTAAGTTTGCAGAGAAATCCATCACCATCATAGAATATATTCAACCAAAGATCCTGAGAAAAAAGTCGAGGACCTGACACAAAAGGCATGAGGAAATGGTATCAAGGGAAGTGGCTAAGGTGGACTCTCAAAAGGATAAAGAGAAAGAAGTAGAATCATGTGGTGATGAACCACAGATTCAAGGGGTCTTGGACAATGTTTCGCAAGTGGTTGAGGCTTTTGAGACAATTGTGAGAGAAGGGGAAATAGTGAGTTCTTCACCGACTATGCCGAATTAGCTTATGAACTTAGTGAGTAAGAAAAGGAGATTCACACCACTTGTTATGCCAAACCAAAGATGTGATCACTAAACACAAAATTAAGACTCTTGAGAAAAAGAAGGCTAAGAACATTGCTTACCTGACCACCAACCCAAAATAGGGGACATAACAATCGAAGTGACTCTATTCAAACAAAAGGAAGAATCAGGTGATTTGAACATTGGTGATTTTCAAGTCACCAAAGTAGATTTGGTTATATTGAACCGTTAGTCCAAGGAACACATGTTGGAATATTCCACCCAACATATGCTCATGCAATCTCAAAAGGATGAAAAGAAAAAGAGAGAATTGAAGAAGATTATTGTTATGATGGTTGAATACATTGAATCCCTAGGTGGTAAAGAAACTCTACAAATAGTTTAGTCTTCTCAAAACTTTGACGCCACTTCTCCTAATAGCAAGAAGTTGATGAACCAACTTGAAAAGGGCAAGTCAGTGTTACTAGCAATGAATAAATGGGTTGATGGCATTATTGAGAAGGGTAGGAAGTTCATCTCCAAGTCAAGTGTGATATTCAACAAGGTTGAAACCCTATTGAGCAAGGTTCAGACACAGTTTCTTTCTTGAGAAGTAGAAAAAAGAAAGTGGTTTGCCATTATAATGTAGATTAGTGAAGTTGATAAGTATGACACCACTAAGTTCTTATATAAAAATCCATTGAAATTAATGGATGTTTGTGCAATCTATGTCCTTAAAAGTAACCTGAACTAGAGAGTATTTGTCACCAAGTCTATTGTACTTAAAACTCAGCCTATTGAAGGAGAAATAAAGGAAATATATAGTGGGATTCTAAAAGATATGAAAATAATACGCCCAACCTATGTGTAGCAAGGTGAAGAGCAAAGCTTATATTTTGAGTTGTCAAAGGAGTTCAAAGAGAATCTTCTAGAAATTAAAGAATTGGAAACTCCTTTGGCAGAGGATTTCACTGTAGTCACCCATATTGAATCAATTCTCGAGATATGAAACACAACTTGAAAGAATGAAGTGGGATAAAGAGGTTCAACATGCAAGGTTGTTGAGCTTGAAGAACCCAAGTTCAAATGCCATTCGAGAATTCAAGAATGCCTTCAGGGCATGGAAAATTGTGTGATTGTCCACCAACAATGAAGAACCTGACAAGGATTTCGGGCATGGATTTTCCACTTCAGCTTGGATTTCCTTATTTTATTTCTTTGCATATTTTTGAACTTTGAGGATGTGCCTATTGTTTTGAAATGTTTAGTTTTATTAATTTTTTCATTAAAATTACTTGAGGATTTTTTTTTAGGGGGATCCACGAGCCAAAAAACAAGATATTTGGAACTTGATGATGATTTAGGGGTTAGAAGAAGTAGGAAGAACTAGAATAGTTGTGTTGATTAGTTTTTTTTCAAAGTGGCATTTTGAACTTATCATATTTTGAACATATAGTATGTGATATGACTTTTGCATCTAGCAACTATGAATGAAAGATGGTAATAGTCATTTTATATAAAGAATTTCTAAACTTTGTGTCAACTTACTAAATATTACAATAATGTGTTGATTGTATTAATGTTTATGGTTGATCATTTTACAGTAGTACAAATTATATGTTGAATTACCTAAGATTCACATTACTTAGTGAATATGTTCTCTGATAAATTAAAAAATTGTTCACGATATATCTCTTTGATAAGTTCATGTGTGATTTGAAAATCTTTTTCTTATGGATTCATGAAAGTTGTGTATTTCTTTGGAATTTGTTCTCTATTCATAAAATTTAATCTAAAGCTATCTCCCAACCCCTCACCTAAGTGCAGTGAGGGTTGTCTTAGTGCTTTTTGGTAAAAAAAACATTTTGTGCAGTAATCTAGGAGATTCATTGTAAATCTTTAAAAGGGAGTTGCACCTTAAAATTTAGAGGGAGGTCATTTAATTCCAAACCTACCCAACTATTGTGAATCTTTTTGTCTTTCAAAAGGGGCAATAGAGTAGTCCAAAGGGAAATAAGATTGAAGACAAATTTTTTCACCAACAATAGAGTACAACAGAAGCAAAGTATATAGTAGTAACAAATAATTGCAATCAGATCATGTGCATGAAACAGATGCTAAAGGATATTAGGATAGGGTTTTTAGAACCTATTATCACACATTGTGATAACACAAGTAAAATGAGTATGTCTAAAAATCATGTGTTACATTCTAAGATAAAGCATATATCAATTAAGTATCATAATTTGAGAGAGACAGTTGTAGAGAAAGAGATGAGATTAGAGTATGATAATACAAAAGAATAGATTACCAATATTTTTATGAAGCCTTTTCCTAAGGGTATATTTGAGTATTTGTGAGGTATGCTTGGGGTTATGCCCCTACCTACTTCAGAGTAGAAGATGTAGAGATTGCATTAGTCCAATGGTAACATAGTACTATTGTTTATCTCGACTGAACGTTAATGCTTCCTACATGGGGGAGTGTCTACTGGTATGAAATAATCTAGACATTTGAGTTGGTTGAAGACATTGAGTTGCAGATTGACATAATGATACCTTTGTCATTGATGTCAATGGGGGAGATGATCACATGAAAAATATCTTCTAATATTATGGGGGATAAGTCTAATAATGGGGGTAGATTCACTGAAGGAAGATGGGAACATAAGAAATAATGGGAGAGATGATAATAACATCTTCTAGCACATTGGGAGAAGTGCATTGATTCATATCAATGGGGGAGAAGTGTGAACAATTTATTCCTATCCATGTAAGTATGAGGAAGCACTAATAAAGAGATGTTCTTGTGAGTTTCAGATTTCATTGATGAAGAGGATATGAAAAGATGAGAGAAATAGCAACAACAGAGTTGAATTTGGTATTCTTGGAACTTAGATTTTTCTTAATCTATATTGTCTTCAATGCTAAAGGGGGAGATTGTTAGCATGAATGTTGATGACATTCCTATGGAGGAGTATCCTAATAATTTTTGGAACATTTGGGAGAGTAACATGCTACATTCATGATTATGTTTGTCATTGATGTCAACATAGTATTATTTCTCTAAAGAGTGTGAGAGTAGTAGAGAGTTTACGAGATCATACAAATTAAAAGCACATTTAAGGATATGTTCTATAGTATGTCCTGATGAGGTGGACAAGTGCATGTGTGGGAAGTCAAGATATGTGAGAATTATTTGTGATTTATAGAAGACAATGTGCAGATAGAGTACCTAAGAAGTTGTTTTCTGATGTTTAGATTGTATCTCCTAATAGGATATAATCGTGATGAGTGAAGTTAGATAGTGACACTATACAACCTAATCAAGATGTCAACGAGTGTGCAAGGTCTGAGGTCGCATGCATGAAAAGTTGTAATTACTATGAGCTAGTAGTTGCTTTAAAATTATGAAAAGATGTAATGAATTGTATTATCTTATTGAGGTCCTATTATAATTAATTGGAAAAGCCTCAAGGCCAACTCAATAAATTATTTTGAGCACATGGTATAAAGTAAATTTATTTTCCTTGTGATGAAGTTTGAAATGTGCAAAAGAAGCAAGTGATATGTGAATTTGGTAAATGCAAGTAAGCGATCAAAGGGATCATTGTGATGCAAAGTTGGAAATCTGATATTGAGATCTGTGAAGTATTTGGTGTAGTATTGATATGGTAAGAGGACAAAGAAAGAGTTAAAGTTACTAAGATTAGCTATATTTCTATTATTCTAAAAGGAATAATACAAAAGCTAGTTGGACAATGAGTTAGGCAGTCTTTCCCCTGAAGCTGTTTGGACAATGGGTCCATCTACCTTCTATAACTCCTAACAAGGTTGGCACAACTCCTAATAGGGTTGGCACAACTCCTAGCATGGTTGGAATCTCCTAACATGGATTGATATGTACTGAATGTATTTCATTGGCTCCTAATAGAGTCCATCCTCTTACAAGGAACTTATATGTTAGTACATCATTTTGTAGGTACCATCCCCACTGGAGTTTTCCCTCTAATCAAGGGTTTCCCTAGTTAACATATCTAGTGTTATTATGTATATGTATCTTCTTATGGTTATTGATTATATTTATCACATGTTTAAGGTTTAATAAGGTTGATAAAAGTTATATTGATATGATAATTGATTCAAACCCCCCCTCACCTCTCAATCATCTTGGTGGACTTTACTTTCTAACAAGGAGATGGTTAGAATTGAGCCCAACAAAATTGAGGATGTATGACAGAAGAATTCATGTACCAATATGACTATCAGTAAAGGTGGACTTCTTCCTTTCATGGAAACCATGGAGGGCTATTATGAATCTTTTTCCATGTAGTAGGTGAAAACCTGGAATGCTACAAAGGTCACTATTGATGGAATTACCTTCAAAATTAATGAAGATGTCATTACTTATTCCACTAAGCTTTCTATGGAGCAAAGGAAGTGGGTGAAAGTTACCAAAGTGCCAGATGAGACCAGTCTTAATAGATTATTCAAGGCCAAGGAAGCTCTCGGTAGAGTACATGGTAATTTTGACAAAGAACAACTTTGTGATCTATGGAACAAGGTTTTCTTTCTAATTATGAAGTATCTCACATTAGAGGGGTACTTTAGGGTATGTTACTATTATCACTTCCCTCTTTTGAATTAATTCAAGTGCCATGTTGTGGCTTCCATTCTATCTTTTTCTACTTCATGACCTTGAAGCCTTAGTTATGGAGATTTTTGAGTGTAGACAATTGGGGAAAAACTATGTTATCATGCATCATGGTTTGGTCTTCTTCCTTCACAACTTTTATTGTTCCCTCTACCCCTTCATAGCATTGTCCTCCTGCAAGCTCCTATGATTAACGCCAATCCTATTTCTAACTCTACCGAGCATAACCTTAACCCCATGGTGTCCCATGATACTACTTCTATTAGTGGTAAGAAAAAAAAGAAAACCCCTGCACAAATGATCTCCAAGAAGAAGCTTAAACTAGACCCTCTGATTTATTTTGGTGAATTAGATATGGAGTAGGGAGGTGGGCTTAGACACTCCCATAGAATTGCCTCCAACCAAAGGAGGAAACAAGTGGCCTACATACAACTACATTCGGTAGAAGTGGAGTTTTCACTACTTCCAAAGGGAGTGAGAAGAGGAAGGGAAGTAATTCTAGGTGAAAAAAGAAGGTGTTTAGGAAAATTTATGTTGAGGAAGACAATGTGTCAGAATCTAAGAGTGAAAAAATCACACTAGAGGTTGATGCCACTATTAGTAGTAAGGAGATGACCCATGTCTTGACCAACTTCAAAATGGATACAATGGCTCTAACTATCAATAAGGGCATTGGGAACTTTATAGATACATCCCCCATGAATTCTACCTCCCCCCCTTGCCAAAGTGGCTAAGAATACCTCCACCTCCTCTCCTAGCAACCCCACCATCAAAGACAAGAAAATTTTGGATAGCCCCTCTAACTCCTTGTTTGTGCAAAAAGTGCATACTATGAGGGACATTTTTAAATGTTAGTTGTTGAAATACAAACACCAAGAGGGGGGAGTGAATTGGTGGTTTAAAATACTTTTCCAAACTTGAAACAATTACAAGTTATAAAGATTTAACACATGAACAAGATAGTTAATGAATAACAAAGTGACACAATATTTTAATGTGGAAAACCCCTTAGGGTAAAAAAACCACTTTGAATTTGAAACCTTATTGGCCTCTTGGGCAAATCATTTAGAGCTACAACTATAGGAATCACCAACACCCTGTTTTAGAAACACCAATCCC
Organism: Cupressus sempervirens; assembly: GCA_028749045.1. NCBI lineage: Eukaryota > Viridiplantae > Streptophyta > Pinopsida > Cupressales > Cupressaceae > Cupressus > Cupressus sempervirens. The sequence continues at coordinate 544,875,787 of CM053787.1, read as the reverse complement.
TTACACCTGAAACACCAACTTCATGAATACAAGAAGCACCAACTTCCACAATGAAAAAATGAGATATAAAATTAGAGGATCATCTCTATTACAATACAAATCATGAATCACTAGTTTCCACTTCTTGTTGAAAACATAATGCAGGATATACTTCTATTCTCCTCAGAACATCCAATATCCAAATATATTTTCTTTTTCCATTGACAAATATAATCAAATACTAATATGAATGAATGAAGAAGCAATATATAACCCTTTTTCTACCTCTAATAAAATTTTTTTTAAGGAAAAACAAATCACAAATATGAAAATAGAAACATAAAGCATTACCCTCTTCTTTGCTATTAAACATATGTCTACAAATTGTTCGATGTACAAGGAATTCCACACCAATCCTACAACGTCTATGAAAACCACCTATTGCATGTTTTAGAGGAATGTATCATCTACTTATAAACCAAGAAATTCAAAATTTTGGAGGCAGGTACATACCCCAAACTTCCATTAGACCAAAACTACTCAAAACTGCTAAAATTGTCATAACAATTTGGTAACTATTTTTGATAAACAACCTTTTTCTCTTTCCATACATGTGTTATGCAAAAAATAACAAAGACCCATTTTACCTAAATTGAACACCTTTCCAAAAATTTATGATAATTAGGGTCTATTGGATAAAAAAGAACTTTTCCACTTTCTTATAGACCAAAATTATTATTTTTATAACCATTTTCTAAACCAATGTGAACATTAAGTGTTAATTGTATAACACTTAAGTGTTTGTCTTGAATATGTTTTGAACAATATTAAAGGACATCAAATAAGATAATTACATGATGTTAAGCATATCATATGCTCATTCTAATTTCATTATTGACATCAATGACAATAATCAAAGACCAAATACCAAGGGTTCAACATACTTCCCCTTTGGCATTGATGTCAATACCAATTTCCACCTGTATATCCATGTGTACCTATATATCATGTATCTATACATGTATATCAATGGGTACTTATATATCCTATATTTGTACATGTATATCCATGTGTACCTATATATCTTGTATCTGTACCTATATATCCTTGTAACTATACATGTCTATCCATCTGTACCTGTACCTGTATATCCATCATGTAGACATCTTCATCTTCATTTTTCTCCCCCTTTGACATCAATGACAAAGGAGATATACCAAGGTTTCAATATAACAAAAAAAAAGTAAAATATGCTCCCTCTGAAACATATCACTCATTTATGAACTTATGCAAGAGAAGAGAGGGATAAAACCCCCAATCTTGTTCTTAACCCTTCAAATATGGCTCTTGAGAGAGGTTTTGTAAATATGTTAGCAAGTTGATCTGAAGAAGGAACAAATTATAATTCAACATTACCATTCAAGACATGTTCCCGTATGAAATGATAACAAACATCAATGTGCTTGGTGTGTGAATGAATAACTAGATTCTTATAAATATTGATTGCACTCTAATTATCACAATAGAGAAGAACTGGTTAAACATTATTACTTTCATATCTGATAAATTTTGAACCATCCAAAGAACCTATTGACAACAAGAACATGTGGCTATATATTCAGCCTCTATAGTAGACAGTGTAGTAGATTCTTTCTTCTTACTATGCCAACACACTAGCATGTTACCTAAGAAGAATGTTGCTCCTAAAGTACTTTTTCTTTCATCTAGACAACCTGCCCAATCTGAGTCAGTATAAGCAAAAAATCTGAAATCATCATGTTTAGGATACCAAATCCCATAATCCAAAGTACCCTAAATATATCTACAAATTCTTTTAACTGCCATAACATGATATTCTTTAGGTGAAGATTGAAATCTTACAACTAAACATACGACATGCATGATATTAGGCCTTGAAGCTATGAGATATAGTAAACTACCAATCATGGATCTATAAGTAGTTTGATCAACATCAAGAGAATCATCATTTTTAGTAAGTTTACATCCTGTTATCATTGGTGTTCCCATAGGCTTATAATCTTCCATATGAAATTTCTTTAACATTTCTTTTGCATACTTACTTTAGGATAAGAATATACCATTTTCCAACTAAGAAATTTGCGACCCAAGAAAATAGGATAGTTCCCCAAGTATGGACATTTCAAATTTAGATTGCATAAGCTTTGAAAAACCTTGACTAGAAGCATCATCGTTGGATCCAAATACTATAACAAGAACAATGAGAACATCATTAGATGTACCATATATGTACAAATTGCTATCAACACCACCTCTTTTGAAGCCATTTTTGATAAGATATTAATCCAACCTAGAATAACAAGCCCTCGAAGCTTGTTTTAGACCATAAAGAGCCTTTTTTAGCCTGTAGACATGATTAGGATAGTCTTTGTTTTCAAATCGTTTAGGTTGATCCATACAGACCTCTTCATCAAGATAACCATTAAGAAATGTCATTTTAACATCCATTTGGTACATTTTAAAGCCCTTAAAAACCAAATATGCAAGAAAGATTCTAATTGCTTCAATTCTAGCCACTAGTACAAAAGTTTCATCAAAGTCCACACCTTTTATTTGTGCATAACCCTTAGAAACCAATCCATCCTTGTTCCTTGATATCTTTCCATTTTCATCAGGTTTATTTCTAAAGACCCATTTAGCACCTATTACATTTTTATCTTTAGGTTTAGGCACTAATTCCCAAGTTTTATTCTTTTCAATTTAACTTGGTTCCTCTTTCATAGCATTAAACCAAAACTCATCTATACTAGCTTCCTTATATGATTTTGGTTCAATTTGAGATAACAAATAGATATTAGCACATTCACTAGATGTAGTTCTTGTTCTCATTTGAATACTTGCATGTTTATCCCCTATAATCTATTCTTGAGGATGATACTTCTTCAATCTTGTTTCTGTAGCCTTTGTACCAGTGGGTTCTAGTGTTTCTATTTGATCTTTTATCTCTTCTCCACCTTCAACAACTTTATTATCTGCTTCTTTCAAGTCTTTATCATTGTCTTGTAGGAAAGTATTATCCATTCTTATTTCATTTTTATCCTACACAACTTCATCCACTTTCACATGTACAATTTCAACAAGTTTATTCAACCTTTTATTAAAACATATGTAAGCTTTACTTTGAGAAGAATATCCTAAAAAGATTCCTTCATCACATCTTGAATCAAAGCTTCCTATTTTATGATTAGAATTCTTAATTAAGCATCTACTTCCAAAAATTCTAAGATGCTTAACAGATGTAGGATGTCTATACCATAACTCATAAGGAGTGTACTTATTTTTTACCCTTAGTTGTTGCTTGTTTAAAATATATACTATTGTTTGAACTACTTCTTTCCAATACATGTTTGGTACTTTAGATTCATCTAACATAGTCATTTCCATTTCTTTCACTGTTTGGTTCTTTCTCTCAACAATTCCATTTTGTTGATGTGTCCTAGATGCTACATATTGTCTTTTGATGCCATGTTTTTTACAATAATCAACAAATTCATCTGAAGCAAACTCACCACCTTTATTTGATCTTAAACATTTAATCTTCATGTCTGACTCATTTTCAACTATTTTCTTGAAAATCTTAAACTTATTAAATTCCTTTGATTTATGCTTTAAGAAGGTTATTCATGTCATTCTTGTATAATCATCTATAAAAAGAATGAAATACTTTTCACCATTTAACAACATTGTCCTTGTAGGACCACATAAATTATTATGTACTAATTGCAATGGTTTAGAAGCAAAATATTATTTTGAAGGAAAAGATGCCTTTGTTTGTTTACCATGTTGACACCCTTCACAAATAACATTCTCTAGCTTACTTATACATGGCATACCTCTTACTTTCTGATGCTTACTAACTTTTACCAAGTTGTCACAATTCAAGTGCCCAAGCCTTTTGTGCCATAACCAACTTTCATTCACCTATCCCATAAGACAAAAATCTTCATGATTGTTAGTATTTGTGATATCTTTTAAATTATATACATTCCCTTTAGATCTTTTACCTGATGCAAACAACTGTCCAAATTTTAATTTGATTTGGCAACCATGGTCATTAAAAACAACTTCATATCCATGATCACAAATTTGTATAACACTTAGAATATTGTACTTTAATCCATCAACATAATACACATCATGAATGTCCATTTTTTCACTAAGCATTAAAGAACCCAAACCTTTAATTTGCCTTGAAGAATCATCACCAAAACTAACATTTCCACCTTTATATTTAATCAATTTGTCAAACTTCTTTCTATCTTTTGTCATGTGTCTAGAACAACCACTATCAATTATCCAAAAGTCCTTTTCTTCAGAATGTAGATCCATTTGAACAAACATAGACTTATTAATCTTAGGCCTCCATATCTTAGTCACTTTAGTATCAAATTCTTTATCAACTTGTAGACTAGCATAAGATTGATCATTCTGAATTGACTTAGTTTTTCAATTAATCATAACATGACCAAAGATATTGAATTTGTAATATCTTAGAACATTCATTTTAGGAAAGGAATAACCAAAATGAAAAATTGAATACTTCCTTGACATGTATCTGCAATTACTTATTCTATGTCCATATTGATGACACGTGAAGCAATACCCATCAAAGAAAGAAGTGAACTTGTTTGAGTATCTTTTACCCATGAATGAAGTGCTTGATATAACCTAATTTTTATCATTAGAAATCTGATTTAAATATGCATTTTACCTGCATTTGAAATGGTAGCATTCTAATTTGTATCCTTACTTTCAGATTTAATTATCTCAAATAAAGATTTATCTTTCTTGTTACTAGAACATTGTCCAAGTTCAAAACCAATTCTTGTTAGATCATCAGTTCTTCTTTGTTTCCTTAACATATAATCCAAGGTAATGTTCTGATTTTTTCTAACTTTCTTCTATATGATACTACTTCATTCATTAACCTTGTACATTCCTGACCTTTAGAACTTAACTCTTCCTTAGTGACAAAGACAATTCTCTTTTGTTCATCAACTTGTAATTTCAATTCTATAACTTGTTGATTTAAGTCCTTGGTTTCTTTTTCTTTTCAAAGTTATCCTTTTCTTTTAAGAATTGATTTTCTTTAACACTTAAATTTATTTTTAATTCCTTGATCTTTTTAAGTGCATAAAGTAATTCACATTCTAAATCAGCCTCAACAAGTTCAACATCATCATCACTATCTGATTCTTGACAAAAGTAGTTTCTATAGCCATGAATGAAACTTAATTTTCATCACATTCAAAACTACTAGATTCACTATCTGATACATCAGCAATCGAACTCTTCTTCTTCTTAAAGAGCTTTTTTTTGTTATAGAATGTCTTTTTACTTGATTTCTCTTTCTCATCATCTACTTCATCATGACTATTATAAGGACATTTAGATGCAAAGTGTCTTATTTTACCATAATTAAAGCATTTGAAAGGAAGTTTGCCTTTGTATTTACCTACTCCTTTATTTAATTTCCTTGATAAATTCGCTTCAAGAACATCAAGATCTTCTAATTCTGAAGAGACTCGCTTCACTTTCTTTTCCACCTTGAATGTTGCTTCTTTGCTTGTAGATTCCTACTTGCCAAACTTTCTCATTTCATAAGCTACAAATGCTCCATGAATATATTCCATTGCATACTTGTTAATATCTCTAGTTTCTTCTATAGAACATATCTTAGAATCAAATTTATTACGAAGAGATCTCAAAAATTTCTTTACAACATCAATATCATCAAATTTTTCACCAAGTCCTCTTATGCCATTTATAGTTTCATCTATCTTACGAAGATAGTCTTCTACCTTTTCATCATTACCCATCTTAAGGTCTTCAAATCTTGATTTCAAATGTTGTATCTTGGCTTCTTTAACTCTATCATTACCATGATATGTGTTTTTCAATTTTTCCCATACTTATTTAGAAGAATTGCAATGCATTACCTTAACAAAAACATCTTTAGATAAACTGTTAAGTATAGAAAATTTAGCTTTCATATCAGTTTCATACTTCCTCTTTTCATCAAGATCTATAGGTAAAGTATTAGAAAATTTATAACCATTAACAAATGAAGCCCAAAATCAAAATTAATAGATAACAAATATGTTTGCATGATTACTTCCCAAAAAACATAATCTGATCCATCAAAAATAGGAACCTTTGAAGAACTATCTTGAGCCATAAAAGATAAGTATTCCACTCAACCAGAATCTACCCAAAGTTGTTAAAATTGATATAGGGAATCTTTCTTTGATACCACTTGTTGGAATACAAACACCACTGAGAGGGTGGGGGGGGGGGGGGAGTGGTTTAAAATACTTTTCAAAACTTGAAATGATTACAAGTTATAAAAATTTAACACATGAACAAGATAGTTAATGAATAACAAAGTGATACAATATTTTAACATGGAAAACCCCTTAGGGTTAAAAACCACTTTGAATCTAAAACTTTATTGGCCTCTTGGGAAAATATTTTACATCTACAACTCTGGGAAGCACCAACACCGTGTTTTAGAAATACCAATTTCAAGGAATACCAATCCCTTACACCTAAAGCACCAACTTCATGAATACAAGAAGCACCAACTTCCAAAATGAAAAAATGAGATATAAAATTAGAGGATCATCTCTATTACAACACAAATCATAATCACTTGTTTCAACTTCTTGTTGAGAACATAATGCAGGATATACTTCTATTCTCCTCAAAACATCCAAAATACAAATATATTTTCTTTTTCCATTAAAAAATATGATCAAATACTGATATGAATGAATGAAGAAGTAATATATATCCCTTCTTCTACCTCTGATAAACTTTTGCAATGAAAATCAAATCACAAATATGAAAATAGAAACATAAAGCATTACCCTCTTCTTTGTTGCTAAAAATATGCTTGCAAATTTTTCAGTCTACAAAGAATTCCACACCAATCCTGCAACTTCTATCAAAATCACCTATTGAATGTCTTAGAGGAATGTATCCTCTACTTATAAACTAAGAAAGTTGAAATTTTAGAGGTAGGTACATACCCAAAACTTCCATTAGAACAAAACTACTCAAAACTGCTAAAACTGTCATAACAATTTGGTAATTATTTATGATAAACATACTTTTTCTCTTTCCATACGTGTTATGCAAAAACTAACAAAGACCCATTTTAGCTAACTTAGAGACCTTCCCAAAAAGGTATGATAGTTAGGATCTATTTGATAATAAACCTTGTCGACTTTCTCATAGACTAAGACTATTTTTTTATAACCGTTTTCTAAACCAATGTGAACATTAAGTGTTAATTGTATAACACTTAAGTGTTTGTCTTGATTATGTTTTGAACAATATTGAAGGACATCAAATAAGATAATTATATGATGTTAAGCATATAATATGCTCATTATAATTTCATTATTGATATCAATGACAATAATCAAAGACCAAATACCAAGGGTTCAACATTAGTATTGTGGCTCGTTGGTTGGAGATCTAAAAGGTTGAAGAAAACATGTTGAAAAGATGAGTGGTATGATCTTTGAGCTAGATGTGAGTTTCACCAGCCTTTTGAGTTTTTAGTTAAGGTGTTACATTTTGCTACTACCACTTTTCAATTCCTCCAGTAGGAGTATGAGAAAGGGACATATGATGGAGATGAGAGTAGCTCCAAGAACCTCTACATGTTCCTAGTTGATGATTGGTTGTGGGTGCTATTGTCCAAGCTGTTGTCCCCAAGAACTGGGAAATGAGGGATCACCCTCAAGTTCAATTATTTTTTGATTTCTAAGTTGGTCTTACTATCATGTGTGACTTCTAATTTTTTTTATTATATGATAATTATTGTCGCTATTAGTAGTAATATTTTTTCAAGAACTTGTGGTATTTTGCTTAACATTGAAACTTCCTGGTTTGGTTGTTTTTCCTTGTTCGTTATCTTAGTTTATCAACAAGCTATGATTTTTAAGATGAAGTTTTTGATGTTAAAAAAGGGTATTGGTTGAGGTGTTGATGTGCTAGTTTTTTCTCTTGTTCTTATTTTGTTTGGGCCAACCACCCTATTTTGGTTTCTTTTAGTATAATTCTTTTTATGAAAACCAAATTGAGAAACACATTTCCAAACTCTTAATAGGTGAAACCCCCTAGGAAAAATCTAGTTAGGTTCATAGTTCAATAATTTATTTTGTCAAATTTTGGTGTACAAGTAATCTATGTGATATTGTGACTCAAATTTCAGAACTTGAACAGACAAGGACACTCGTAGGACTGAGGTGTCTAGCTTTAAACTATGATTTTTTTAGACTCAAATTTCAAGAACATGTTCCTTTTTATATCCCACTCTAATCATACTTTACACTCTGATTAATTGTTTTCTATCTATCTATTTATGTTGATTATTGCTCATTTTACATCTTTTTGTATTATAGATATATTTCCAATCATATCATATTAAAAAAAAACTATTAACAATAGTACTCGTTTCTCTTACAAGGTTGAAGCTTACCTATTTGATTGTTCCCTAATGAAATAATATTTCAAGTGAGAAATGTTTTCTACTTCCATTTGTGTGTAGGTTATTATATTACCTTATGTTACAAAATATTCATTTTTTCTATACACATATTAAGCTTGGTTAGGTTATATTAGAATAACTTTAGGATACATGGCGTAATCCTAGAGCTACATGTGTCATTCATACCCACTATTGGGTATTTCAACGTCTCATCATTTTTTCGATTTACTAGCCACCTTCCTATAACCATTTTTGTATCTTTACCTGAGTTAGCATACCCCATGTTTGACATTTTTTGAATAGGTAAATCTCCCGCCTAATTTGAGCATTTGGTAGTTATTATCCCTCATGCAACTATATGCTCGTCTCATGTATCAACTCGGTAATTACAAGGGGGTGTTAGTGCAAGTGTATCATTTTGAGTGTGATAATATTAGTATGTAATAAAATTTATACAACAATGATGAAATGAAATGCACATTGCACCAAATATCTACCTTTGATTTGATAGTTTGAATTGGATCTGGTAGGAAGGTATCTTATGTGAAATACATTCAAAATAAAATCATAAGAAGGTGTGTTTACCATTTGGAAAAAGAGGAATACAAGTCTAAATCATGTGTGTCTGTAACAATCATATATCCCTTTACTTCTACTTCTAATTGTTTAACCTAAAACGCTTCTAGAAGACTCATCCTATGGTATCCTCATCTTCATTGTCCATCCATTTTGAGAGATAGTTCAAGGTATGTTTCACAAACATTTTAAATTTCAACACGAGTGAGAGACATTTAGAAATGTGAAGCTTTTCCAATTATGGATTGCTTAAAACCATCAAAACTTTTGAATAATTTTTTTTCTGCAAGGGTTGAAAAAAATCCATTTTATATGAAAAGTATTCTTTAGTACTTTAAAAGTTTTAAGTTTGAATTGTCTTGCATCTACAATCCACAAAAAGCACAAGATACAGTGTCATTGAAATTTCTAATAGTCTAATTAATAAAGAATTGCTAATTTTAATGTAAAAAGTTAAACATAATAAATCAACATGAAATTGTGGAAGCCCTAGCTATCTTGGTTGCAGTGGAATAGTGTTGTCAACATGGTTGGAGAAGAATTACCTGTGAGACTGACTTGCAGGTGGTCATGAATTTATTGAATAGAGGGAACCTTGTGCATGTGGATTGGCATTTGGCTTTAGTTATTTAGCAGATCACTCAATTATGCAATTCTCAGGATTCTGTGTCTTTGATGCACATCGCTTGTGAGTGGAACGGTGTAGCTAATTGTTTGGCTTAATGGCCCTCTGAGCATGGGCTGGCTTGGAACATTATTGATCATAGGATGCTTTCCCTTGATTTATCTCAGATGTTGGATCAACTTGTGGACCAGGACAAAGCTCTTTAGTTCTCTTTGTTTCTTATGTTGTTCTACTCTCTTTGGTATTCAATAAATTTTTTACCCCTCTTTTAGTTAAAAAAAAATCAACATGAAATTGAATTGGTGATTACATACAAACATAGATAATTTAAAAGAAATAATAAATCCACTAGTTTAGATAAATGGTTGTGATTTGGAGAAATAGGACATTAATAACAATGACATTCCTTTGTATATATTTATGTTGCTTTTGGAGCCTTTAAGTCATTCAAAAATATATATTTGAGCATAAAAAAATAGTTTTGCTTTCACAACTCATATTTGTAAATAGAATGTGAGGATATAGCTTTCTTTTTGTTTAATTTTTTTAAAAAAATTCAATCACTTAGTAAATAAAAGTTATAATCATGTGTGTGTGTTTAGGAAGAAAATATTTTCAACTAAGCAACAAGATTTTGAGAATTGTTTGAAGCCACACACAAAAATTCACCTTAAAGTCATTCATAATTGCCACAGAAGAAGAAAATCATTTCCCTAAAAATCGAACCTTGAGCGTTAAGTCCATCAAAAGTTTGTGCTCCTTGATATCCCAAAATCCATCCTTGCCCTTAACATTTGAACCCTCCTTATCATCTTCACTTTTAGGGGTCATCTAGATTTTAAACCCACAATTTTGTTCTAGTTCTCGTTATATGCACAAAAAAATCATATGAGACATATTGACTAATTTTTGGTTTCAACACATTTTAGTAGTTCACTATTTCTAAGAACTACCTTGTATAATTATGTGGTGTTTTCTCCTATGTAAGAGCATTATAATTTTTGTTTAAATAACTACATTATGATTAGAACACCAAAATAATATATGAAGACAACGAGGAAGATTATTTGTAAACATCATCTATTTAATTAGTCAAAGATCAATTTTAACCAATAAAAATACAAAACATATTTAGAACTTTTTGGCATGGTTGAGATGTAAAACTCCTACTATTGCTTGGCCATTGGAATGATTGATGTTTAAGTAAAGATAATAAGGAATGCATGAGAATTGGAAGAAAATACATATAGTAAATGGTTTAAAAGTAGAGAGTAAAATACAACAAGGGAGATGGAGGCCCAGTTTCTATAAAAATCTTTCTATTTGTACTTAATGGGGTTTCCAAGGAAACCATAAAATTCTTCATATGAGGTACAATGCCTTAGATATAACCATGAAATCTAAGGACATATCATACCTCCTTAGTAGTAGTAATGTAAACAATAACAAAAATTGACATCCATCTAAAGAGACTTAATAAATATATAGCTCACAAATATATAGATTGTTATCTAAGTTGGTAGAAGACAAACTTAAGTGGTCATGCATTAAATCCCTAAATAATAATTATAAGTAGAGATCATCAATCGGTCGAAGAGACAACCAACAATTTTAACAAAAAAATTAGTAGGTTAACTATATTGAAATACATAGTATTTTGCACATTTTCAACTTTAACATACCTAGTTTATTAGCCAAAAGAAAAGTATCTCTATGAAATGTTTCTAAAGTGAAAATATGAGTCTCCTTCAAACTAATTGATGGATCAACTTTGAGAACACATAGATGTGTTTAAATTTGAAAGAGATGATCTAAAACTTTTGTTGTGGGTTATACTGATGATTGTCTTGAACTCTTGGATTTGTATAACAACTTCGTCTATGTTGGAATTCAAAGTTAATTAATGAACTAGCAAACAAACTTTAACTTTTCAAAACTTATATTAGAAGCACAATACAACTAAATCATAAGGTAGGAGCATACTTAAGATGTTTTATGTTTGGGAAGCCAAAGAATATTATGATAATTTTATATTCCTTAACCATTTCTCTTCCAAAATTGTACATGCGGTCATGCATTTTAAGGGCTATCTTTACAAAAAAAATTAAAAAGATTTTTTTAAAGTGCAACCTTGTCATCAAATTTGTATTGGTTATAGTCAAAACATATGTCCTCCACACGACACCCATGATTCAAGGTTTGAAAAGGTAGTCTAGCTCCCCATTTATATTATTTCCATCAAAGTTTAAATAATTCTTTAAAAACATTGGAATGAAATGCTTATTGCAAGGTATAAATTTGGTGATTTAAAGAACATTAAATTTGTAGGCCATGTAAACTTACATTTTTCAATAGACACCTTGAGCTTTATCTTTGGAAATAGATCATTTATGATGGTCATTAAAATTAAATACATGCAATATGCTTATACATATTACTAAATTCTCACCTAAATAAAAATACCACTTGGTAATTTAATCTATGTGGTCCAAAATATGGTTTATTAAAAGGACTATGGGTAGATCAAATTCATGTTTGAGAAGACATTAACATGATAATTATAAGAATATTTCATTAAACAATTATGCAACACAAATATCTATGTTGATTTATAATTGGATATTTTGTTAGAAAATGCTCCACAATTTGAATTCGCCATCTCCCCTCATGAAAGAAAGAAACAGATATAACATCATACACTTGCCTCCTAAATAAACAATATTTATATAAAGGATAAAACATATTTCATTGATAGTAGTGCATCTTGGATATAAATAAGTCAATAACAATTATGATTTTTTTTGAAGAATTTAAAAATAAATCGATTTCTTAGCTATTTAAAAAAATAGATTGAATTGAAGATATACAAATAATTATATATTTTAACTTGTCATTTACAAAATATAATAATACTAACATTGGAAAATAAAATTTATATTTTAATTTTTTTAAAATATCTATAAATATTAATAATAATATAAAATATTTCATTAAATAATTATAAAAATTTATTAAAGTTTAGTAACACACTTCTCATAAAATTGATAATCATAATATTTTGAACTTGAGACATTATGATAACATTGTTGATGTCACACAATTGCACCATATTAGCTTAATTACCTCATCTCCACTATCATGTTCACATGAAAGTTGATTTTTAACTTCAAGAGATTGTTGAATTCTTCATTCAAACCCTTAGGATAAGTGACATATTTTATCTAATAAATAAGAAATTAGTTTTATTGTATTTATATTATTTTATCATAAACACATCTAAAAGAAATGTAAAATATCACAATTATTTGTAGAGCTAGATGTACACCACTTTAATAAAGGTAATATTTTGGTAAAATATGTCTTCATCTTGAATAAATATCTAAATTTTTAGTCAAATAAAACACGTTAATTTAACGATATAATATAATTATTTTTATATGATCATTTTTAAGGAAATTAAAATTTGAAATATATAAATGATTAAATGAAAGATGTTTTAAAATTTTAAATATATACATTTTTTAGTTACTTTGATTGTGTTGTTGATTTTATTTTTAATTGATTTTTTAATATGGTATAATTTTGATTTGACATTGCAATGTATTTAAAAGTAGAATAACTATAAACTCTCTTGACTTTATATAAATTTGCATTTATGTTTTGGTTTTTCTTGTAAAATTTATATTTCACATGACTTGATTTTATGCTTTTTGACATGCTCTTGTTCTTCATGAGATAATTGTTCCTCTGCCACTTTTAAGCCATAAAATCATATTTATCAATACTTCTATGCATATTCAAAACAAGCACAATTTTGAAAAGTACAAATAAGAGTAAAAGTTTGTAGTACGTGGAGTGAAGGTTTACAACTTCCCTAATAACTTATCAAACCTGTTGACAAAACAATATTGAAAAGAAGCATAACAAACACTACACCAATTAGGATGTTGATGGCATTGCTATGCTATAAGGATTAGATGCTTTACAATGATGCATATGTTTTTCACAACTACTGAATGATGTCTCTCATGCATCTTAACTATCTTCTATGTTTTGTAAGCACAAGAACATAAATGTTTAATTTGAAGTGTTTTGAGTCCAATACAAAATAATAACTAGCGATTGCACCTAAGGTCACAATAAGGATGCCGAAGATAAATATGTTATGTTATAATTTAGGTAAGAAATGACATTTAAGAAAAATTGATTTCATATATTCGAACAAATATAAGTAAAAAGGTTAATGTTTTATAGAGCATGATCTGGACGAAAACTATATATATATATATATATCTTCCATATGATTTTAGCTCAAAAGTAAATTTAGAGCAGGTAATAATTATTTGGAATCAAAATAAGAGAATTTCAATAAAAATTTAGCAAAAACTAATTTACAGTTTGTAAATAATAAATTCTTATTATAAATATTGAAACATAAAATGCATAATAGATATAATAAAAATCTAAATTGTAAATAATAAATCTTAGTAATAAATGTTAAACCTAATTATAAGTCTAATATTAAATTTAATCAACTTCACCTTGATCCTATATTATTCAAGCTAGACCCTAGACTAAATTGAGCCCTAAACAAATTTTAGATTAAGCTAAATTGTAAACTAAAGTTTATCCTTCAATAAGTAAAACCACTACTTAAAAATAAAATTAGATCAACTTAACCAAACTAAAATAAAATTTTAAAAATTAAATAGACAAACAACAAAGCCCAAATCGTCAACTATCAGAATTAGATACCCTTAAAAGAGAAAACATTAAAAACACACAAGCAAAGAGAAAATACAAAACATGAGTAAGCAAAAATTGAAATGTTTTCATTGGATCTTCTTTGTAGAGTACTACAAAGTTAAAAACATAGATATATAATAAAACTTCTCAAATCTTGGTCCTTGAACACAAAAGTACATAGTTTTATAGGGTTAATGAAGGGAATAGATGTCCAAATAAGCTTTGAAGCTCTGACAAATAGAAGAGAAAGACAAAATATTTCACACCACAACTCGAACAGTAAAACATTTCCATCCTCAATCATATCTATGGACTGTAGATATCTAATACATTATTTCCACTATATGTCTATAATCTTGACCCAACCAATGCAAAGTTTTACAAAGAAACCAGCTTGGTGCCAACAAAATTTTTCAGCTAGTGTGATAAGTGTAAAACTCATCTTCCCATCGGAATCATTTTAACAGTTACTTGGTCCAGCTAGCATCTTGGTGGCCTCTGTATTTTGTGTGGGATAATGGCATTGAAAAGCTTCAACGGAGTTGCTACTATATTCGCTTAGTCATTGTTGTATCTATTGCATTCTGCATGCATACAAAGTACCTGCAACATGCAGACCAAAAGCATACATGGCATCATAAGTAAGAGCAAGGGTAGGTGTCACAACCCACTATCTTATTCCCATATTTTATCAATGTTGTTAATTGCCACCTAGATTTTTTTAGGAAATCATTATATGTGGGAATTATTGAGAAAGCAATTATTAAGTTAACGATTTTGTAGAAAATTAAGGGGGCCAATAACACCAACTTCTCGACAATCATATGATAACCATCTCCTCCCTCATTCATTCAAGGGGAAGTCCTTTAGAAGTTTTCCCTCTTCCTTCCTATGGGAAGCAAATCCAAAGGCCAGACTCCATTCTTCTTCTAGTGGTATGCAATATTATAGAACAGTGAGTCTTGGACAGGGTAACGAGGGAAAGGTGAAAGGAACTCAAAAGGAGGAACCAAAACATGGGTAGATTGGGAATCCTCTCCATCAACAGCTTGAGAAGGAGCATTTAACAAGCGACTAAAACCCAATCAGGTTCCTTTCTTGTTTTTATGTATAACTTCCAAGTTTTTCATTTTCTTGCTTTACTTAGATCTCATGGACATAATGAATAGTTTCTTAAAAAGGCTCAGATTGTGGTAGTAGAAAATCCTAATGGGAAATTTCAAGCTCATCTTTTTTTTTTTTACTATAATGAATAAGAGGAAGATTGATAGTTTAGAAATTATTTAGTAAACTTGAAATTGGTTGGAATGTTGATTTGAACCTAAACACTTCATAGTTTGGGGTGGCTACAAGAAATTGAATAGGGATTGTAGAGTTAGGTTGTGTTGTTATTTACATTAAACCCCTCAACTCATGTAATGTATGTACAAGGGTTATAATATTTGCTTCTTCCATTAGAACAAAATCAGGCTTGCAGAGAATGCCATAAGATCTTCCAAAGATCGAGAATGTTCAGTCAAATCCAATCACGATTCTCTTGAACTTGGTATTGCAGGAAGTACAGACCAAATTTGTGCAACCCTCAGTTTCTCCTTCTCAAGATATATGCTTAGTTTTCTTCCTCTATTGGGATAAATCTGGTGGTAATCACATCTATTTCTATAAGTTTCAATCTTATTTTGCCTAAAGCCATATGTCAATTCCTTGTCTTCTCTGAAGTTTTCTATTCCATTAAAAAAAAAACTACATCATGAGAAATAACAGGAGGGTTCGAAATGGTATAACTTATGTCTTCACCTGAAAGAGAGAGAGAGAGAGAGAGAGAGAGAGAGAGAGAGAGAGAGAGAGAGAGAGAGAGTCTATATATATATATATATATATATATATATATATATATATATATATATATATATATATATATATATATATATATATATATATATATATATATATATATATATATATATATATATATAAACTGAGTTGTTACAATCTACTAAATGAGAAATCCTTATGAACGGATAGTGAATAAGACACTCTAAAATAGGTTAATTGTCAAAATATACTTGTCTTCAAATTATGATCATTCTAATTGCTATCTTATGTTTGGGGTTCTATAAGTGGTTAATTCTTTGATTGTAAAATAATCAAAAGTGCATCTTATAAGTATACTTTGGAAAGCAATAACTAAGCAATGAGCTAAGTAACAATTGTTTAGTAATTATTGTGATTGGTATTTACAAACTACTATTTTACATTGCATAAAATTCTCGTTACTCTTAACGAATGTTTTCATCATGTAGAGTGACTAGATGAGATATTTTTATTAGAGGAAGAGCATCCTTTCATTGTGAATTCTTTTGTGACGTGTTCTAATAACAATGTATGTGAATTATTGTGGAGTTTAATCTGCTTCCATATGAAATCGCTCAAGGGAAGATATATTTGTATTGACATCTTCCAAAATTATGTCCTAACAATGTGTAGAAGGGTGTTGTTTGTGAACTATTAGGAAAGGGTAGAAAATGAATATGATGTATTTGTTTTCCTTTGTTTCCACCTTCCTGTTGTAAATTAATGTTAAGTGTCTGGGTCAACCTATATATTGCATATGTGTTTTACATGATTATAATCATGGATTTCAAAAATCCAATCTTTTCCATATTTTGGGAATAATGACAATCTAGATATCAATACTAGCATTTATTGCACTTGCAATATTTAAAATACCATTAAAAATATGTAGAGTGAACACTTAAGAGCTTGTGTTAAAATGAAAAGCCTGTGTATTAAATATGGAAAATAGAATACACTTTTATTCACATGTCATTCATCATACGTATTTAATCATGGGCAAAATTCTATAGATTTCTTGCACTATGATATCTTTTATTTCATATAAACACCTCTAAATTATCCTTGGATTGATATGGAGTGGATTCTACAGCATGGTGGAAAGTGGTTAAAAGGTGGGTTTTGTTATACAAATATAATAAACCTTGGGTAGTTGGTATCTTTTAATGATATTGTTGACTACGTGTTACACAATTCAATTACTTCTCTTTGTTTTACTTGTTTAGACTTCCTCGTTGTTGGGCTAGGTATCTTTCATGTCAGGAAAGATTCCGAGGAAGCTTAACAACTTTGTGGTATGGTGGTAAAGCACTCCTACAATATTCTCGCTCATGTGTTCTTAAAAAGGTTCTTGAGCTTCTGTCAACAAGGTCAACATAATCGATACACCTCGGTATTCTAGTCATGAAATTATGGTTTCTTTTAGATTTGAGCATATATATGTATATGTATCACTCTTGTTAAATTTAATGACAGTTAATCAACTAATTCTGATGACTGGTCAATATTGAAAAGACTTTGGCTCTCGTTGATTTTTTTGCATTGTATGGAGATGGCTGATGCGGCATTGGTTTTGTAGGGGCAATCTTTACATATGGTACTAGAGCTCTTGGTTCCACACTTGGCCCTTGAGTTCATTATGCTAGACATACAATTATATGTCAACTAGTTTACTTTATGTTGTATGAGATGATGACATGGGTTGTGTAATCACCTAAAAATGGTCATCTAGACTATTAGCCCCCTTTTCAACATTTTGGCTAAATTAATTTAATCATTTACCTAGACCAAATTGCTAATAATCAATTTATTTGATTATAACCTATAGTTTGACTATGCTATCCTAAGTTCATTATTTGATTAAAAGAACATGTCCCCTTTTAATTAAATAAAAGACCCCATTCTTCTAACCCACTTAAAGTGCACACATAAAGTCCTTTTTCTATTTTGCAATTAAAAGAAAAGGCTTTGTGACTTTTGTCTTATATGACAAGTCAACTTATATTCTATTGGTTGATTTGTGTGTGCACATGGATCACTCCTATTTTTGAATTCAACCGTTGATCATCCACCATCTTCATCTTGATCTCCACCGTCCATACATCTTTAAAAGGGAGAGAGCTTTCCCCCTCAATAATCCATCTTTTGAACATTGTTATGCTGCAGGTTTTCTAACAGGTTTTATTTGGAGCTTTGTGGAGAACTTCTCTTCCTTGTCTACATTCTCTCATCCATGGCATTTTAGCTTAGATTCATGTTGCATGTTAGTTTAGCTTCTATTTTGCAATAATCTCTCACATAGCTTAATATTTGGATTGTAACACTCTCATTCATATTCTAGCATAGCTGCATTTGACATTCTCATTCTAGCTTAATCTTCATTTATTTGCATCCTTGAGGAACTCCTTGGGACATTTGCATTCTTGCATCTTGTCTTTGGAACCTCCCATTGCATGGTTTACTAGCAAGAAGAGTATCTCTAAGGCTCATCTGAGAGCCTTTTTATTCTTGAAATATACTCTCTTGCACTCCATGGATAGGGAGCTCTAAGCCGGCATCCAAGCATTCCAACTCATGGAATCGTTTGGATAGAAGGGTTTAGAGTGTGACACTTTCGAGTGTACATTTTTGGCGCCCACCGTGGGGCTTGAATCAAGTTCTAGCTCCATTTGCTTTCATTTTTTATCTTTGGTTTTTTACAGTAGCATATTGGATCTAATCAAATGCTTTTGTAGAATTATCACTTTGGTTTTAAGGCCAACCCATAAGTAAATTGGTTTGAAGGCCAAAAACTTAGTTGGTTTAAAGATTTGATCATATCTTTTAAACCGCTTAGAGTTTGGTTCTGAAATTTTGTTTGCAGGTTGGGTATATGCTCAAAATGTCTCAGTCTAATTTTAAGAGCATTTTGACATGATTTTCGGAAGTTATGATTTTTTCTTTATTTTTCATAAAAAGCCGTTTTTGATCGCAAATAAGCGCATTTTTTGGAAAAACTTACATTTTCAGAAAGATTTTTGAATTCTAATGGGGGTTCTTTCTTTGTGTTTTGAATTTTGAGATTGTATTAAGGATAAAAAATTCGATTTGATAAATTTGGTCTGTTTTGACAAAATCAATCTCTAGGGAGCAAATGAAGAGATTTTTTAAAATTTCTTGCATTTTTGGAAATCTTTCTAATTTTTAATAGGGGTCTCTTTTTTTCATTTTCATTTTTGAATACAAAATCACAGTAAACAAGTCCAATCTTGTTGACTAGGTCAAAATCAAAGAGTAAAAATGAGAGCATTTGTGATTAACTTGCACTTTCTTTGCATGCACTTGGTTGGAAGATAAATTAGATTTTTGAAGCAACTCACCACTTTTTATTGTAGATTTTTATGTTATTTCATATTAACTTTTGTTGCTAACAAGTTTTGATTTCAGATTGCCATCCTTGTGAAAAAAATTGAAACATTGCATAAAAAGAACGCATGTCAAAGCTTCAAATGCACAAGGGCTACTAACGATTGTTTGCAGGGCTGCCCAAAGCATAAAAACCCAAAATTTCTTGCTTTTTTGTTTTCATGTGTGGCATTGAATAATTGTTCATTTTTCATAGGCACATAAAACTTGTGATTGGAGTCTTTTGGTAATAGGAGAGTATGCTCTTCACCCTTGTGGTGAATCATAAATCTTGACTTGCCATTTGGTTTCAAAAGCAAGGGGTAACTGAATCTTCTTGGCGTGTTTGGGAGAAAATGATTGGAATAGGAGAGTATTCTCTTCACCCTTATGGTGAACCAGAAATCTTGACTTCCAAAATTTGATCCACTTTGTGTAGTTAGAATCCTTTAGAGGGCCTGCTCTCGGACAACCTGAGAGGAACGACCCAAGTGGGGACAAGCAGATTACCTGGCTCTTCCAACCCACTATAAACTCAAGGCTACCAAGGACACAAAACTTTGGTAGACGTAGTGTTTGTCTTCGCCTAGTGTGATTGCTTATGGGATTTCGACCATAGGGAGATCACTAGGCAAGAATGCTTAAGGTACTCTTGTGATCGCGAGATCGGTTACTCATCGCAAGGTGAGGTGTCCCGTAATTGGGAGCAAGAGGAACACTATGAATGGAAGCCCGATCTAAAAACCCTAAGTTAGTAACTACCTTTTTTAGCCGCTCAACTTCTTGGTGCAAGGATTGATCCTAGTGGACTACCCGGATCACCCCAAGATTTACACTCACCATATGTGTTCCCTTGGTTGTGCTTATGGCACTTCCATGACAAAGCCAATATCTCTTGTGGAAAACCACTTGGTGTGAGGCAAAGGATCATCAAGCGTGGGCCAAGTTGTTGAGTAATGAACCATGTCCTTTAGGTAGATATTGCTTGATGTGTTCTCGAATATGCTAGACCTATGAAAATCTTTTGAACATACACATGACGATAATTCTAGAGAATTCTTTTGAGACGTCACATATGCTTGTATCAAGCAAGGTTGCTTTGTCCCTTGCTTGATTGTTTGAAGAATACTCCATGTGTCACTATCTTGCTTGGAAAGAAATTGTTTTTGAACATCAAACTATTATGCTATCAACTATTGTCAAACTTTGTCAACCAAGTCAAAACATCAAATGCAAACATTTTCTTGTGTTTCTTGCTAAGGGGAGTCTCATCATTTGACTTTGATTTGCTATATCTCTAGTTTTTGAACATGCTTAAAGTGGCTCTTTGGTCTTAGCGCTCTTGGTCTTTCTATCTTCATGGTCTATGTCCACTTGCTAGTTATCTTTTTGCTAAAATGGTTGCCTTGATTTCTTGACTACACTCTTGGGTTGGAAAGTTGTTCACTTGTCACCCTGCTTGCTCTATTTATTTGGCTATTTGGGCATCTTGCCTAGCTATTGACTTCAGTCATTCATGTCATAAGTTTCTTGGACATATTGTTTGACAAGTCGCTTTAATCTCTCTCTACTATCTTGGCAAGTGAACACTCTACCTCCTATAGTTTCGACATCAAGTTATCTTCTAGACTATTTTATGCTTGGCTTTGCATCTAAAACTATGGGATCTAAACCTTATGCTACCAAAATTCAACCAAATCTAGATGATCATGATATCCTCCATGTCACTAAAGAGTTTCAAGATCTCTATGCACAATACAAAGAACTAGAAGAGACAAATGATCTTTCTTACCTTCATCTCTCTAAGCGCATGATAGAAATGAAGTCTAAACTTGAGAAAAGGTTAGAGGAGAAGATTGCATCATTACATGAATCTTCCTTAAGGTCTTTACATGCATGTGAGTCACCTTCTTTGAGGTCATCCTCTTCTTCTAGGTCTACATGCTCTACTTCAAGACATCAAATGTCTTCATCTTCTAGATCTAAAGACCTCTTTAGAGAACAAGCAAGTGATACCTCCTTTGAGCCTATGCCAAAATTTCATGATGGACCTATCTTTGACAAAGATAATGATGAAGACATAAACACATGCTGTTCACTTGAGAAACAACAAGAAGATCCTAGACATATTTTTGATAGAACTTTTGCTCCCTTGGAAGATTCTTATGATGACACTTTGCAAAAACTTCTAGGCAATAAGATCATCATGTTACCTAAGTCTAGCTCATATGGAAACCCATTCTTGGATATCTATTGTGCTTATCATCAACATAATGAGCATAGTACTTCAGATTGCATTGAGCTAAAACATAAAATCCAAGATCTTATGGATAATGGAATTATTGGAACCTCTAGTGACTCATGTGCTGAAGATACTTCTCTTGAGAAAGATTACATTAATGAACCTATGTCTAGTAGTGGCTCTATTACATCTTCCACTTCGTCCAACACTCATGCATCTCCCAACACCTCAAAGCTTTCTAATATGCCTCCATCAAATAAAGAACCTAATGCTTTCCACATTGACTACATGTATCCTCAAGGGCTACCTCTAAAAGAAACCCAAGCTAACCTTAACTTCACTGCAAACCTTTTCCATGCTACTAATCCTAAACATCCTCAACCTTCATGCACTGCTATGCCTAATCCAAGCACTACTCCATTCACTCTTCATTCTCCCTTGTCCTTAGAAGTGGTTCCATGTCAAGAGGACTCTCAAAAAGAAAAAGCTATAAATGTCAAGAAAGATCAAGATCAAGCACCCTTTCATCTCTTTCAAGATTTTTCCCCTCCATATCCTATAACTTGTCCACCTCCTAAGTATGATGAAGATACCACTTCCATTATCTCCCTTGAGCTTACTGAAAATTATGAGAAAAGTTCTCTTCATATGCTATCCAAAGCTACTTGTCAAGATCAAAGGATCCCCTCATGTTCTACTTCTCCACATCCACTTCAAAATTGTGCTCAAGCTTCAAGTTCTTCTATTAAAAATGGTGTTCCTATCAAAGGTACTCATGAGTCTATTGATGGCTTTGACCATGTTGCTCACTCTAAAGATATTGATATCCCTTCCCACTATCCCTTTGCATCTTCTAAATCTATCCTTGGTCCTTATCCATCTAAGCTAAAGCATTCAAACCTTCCATCCATATTGGGGCCTTATGTTCCTCCATCTCCTACATTCACTCCTAGCTCATTCCCTAGCTCTTCCATCATACCTCAAGATCAACAAAGACACTCATCCTTGATGAGTTTTCACCCATCTATCCATCTAAACCAGTCATATCAATCTTATTCATCCACAAATCCCAAGTCCTTTGGAAGTGAGAATAAACCTAAGAATCCATTGAAAAAGAAAGATCACTATGTCCCATCTAATCGACATGTGAATGCTAAGAAGGAGAATGCACAAAAGAGACTGCAAAGGTCCACTATTAAAAAAGCTAAATCAAAGAAAATATGGGTTCCTAAACCCATTATTGAAGAAATGTGTTTTGAAGTATCCAAAGGAAAATCTAAAGCTATATGGATTCCCAAGTCTCTTTTAAAAGACTTGAAGATTGAAAATATTTCAAAGTTGACATTCAAGCTTCCAAAGGCTTCCATTCCATCTTCTTCCAAAAATCTTCCTAAAATTATTCCAAAACCTTCCACTCCACTTTTTTCCAAATCTCTTCTACCACCTCATACATCTAAACTTCAAGCTACTTCATCCATGATTCCTCCATCATTCCAATACCCTTCAAGGTGTGTGTCAATGTTGATCTTGTCCAATATTTTAGCTACCCTCATGAAATCCTCTAAAACTTACACTTACTTTCTATATATGCACTCTTATCCTCCATATACTCTTCCTACTACCATTTCTCTTTCATCACCCTATCAACATCTTTGAGCATACCTTTCTATGGTCCTGGCTTATCATGACTTATCTTTTCTATAGGAGCACTATCTACATTCAAACAGCTTGAGCTCTTTCTAAAAATTCAAAAAAAAAAAAAAATTTAAAAAAACATGAAAAAAATAAAATGAAAATGTGCCTTGGTGAAAACCACTTCTTGTGGCACCTTGGTAGCAAAAGTAAAGAGAAATAAATCCATCCTATGGTGAAAACTACTTCTTGTGGCACCTTGGATAAGTACCATGATGAAAACCTAGTAAATAGGCATCATGCGTAATTCTTCCATCATCCATCTATCCTCTCTTCTCTCTTTGATCTTGACAATGTTGAGCTATCTTTGCATATTGGCTATCTTCTCCACCATATTTTCTATTGTGCTCTCCCATTCATTCATAGCCTCTATCTTGAGCTTTATTCTTATTGCTTTATCCCATTGCTATACTATCTAGTTGACCCCTTGGTCTTGATCATAATAAATGAAACATGGTTCTGATAGGTCTCTTGACATGTCTACTCTTTTGGACTACATGCTTCATGCTATCTCACTTGTTGGCTTCGTCGCTTATCCTACACACTATCTTTCTCATTACTTCAATTGCTTATCCAAAACATGCTTCATATGACTATTTCACCTCTTTCCCTAGCTTGGGTACTCTTGAGGAGTCAATTCTTGAGGATCACTTTCACTTACTTCACATTCCTTTCTTATGCATCTTTTCTTATCTATCGGCTTGTTTCTCCATCGTGTCCTATACCTTGCTAGACATTGGGAGAAAATGATGTGATCTTGCTTGAGAACTAGTGATCTCTAAATTATTCTAAAAAATTCCATAAAAAATCATATATGATGCTGAAAAAATCCTAAAAATCAGAAAATGTCTTGAAAAAAAGATCATCTTAGTGAAAACCTAGCAATAGGCACTTTGATGTATCATCAAAAATACAAAAAAATTGAAAAAAATCTGTCAAGTGGTGAAAACCTGGAAACATGCGCTACTTGAAACCCTTGCACCTATGTCTATCAATCTCAATCATCCACTTCACTACACATTTCCTAGCTTGGAATTGTTTCTTGTCCTCATCTTGGGGGCATAGCTACTTAGCCTATTGAGGTATTCTTGTGCATTAGGATTTCTTTGACAACTCACAAAATAGTGTTTCTCAACACTTCCCCACTTTGACATCAAGTGTTTTTTAACACTTTACAGATAGTTTACCTACGGTCTCCAATGTTGCGATATTTCTCACTATCAGAATCAAGTCTGGAAGAAATGGCCAAGTGACTTACACACACACACACTTTAAAACTTAAACGACTGAGCTATGCTGATCTTTATCTACTTTGTGTGTTGTCTATGATGATTTCTTTGCCAGGTGTTCCCTCCCTAATAGTCTTTCAAGGATGTCATTGACTAGAAGACTGGGGGCATGGGACATATTTTCTTGATTTCTGCTTGTGGGTACACTTTTGTTTGTCTATAGTGTTGTAAGCATTTATGCTTGACCTATTCAACACTTTGACTTATAAATGTATCATCCTTGACTGTTTTGCAAGATCGCACTTGGGGTTTATCCTAGCACTTATGCCTTGATATAGGTGTAATCTTGCTAAATTAAACTTAGGGAATCTAATCGTGTAGTTATCTTGACTTACATGTCTCTGATGCTTAGATTGGATTTCCACATACCTATCTAATATCGATCATATTCATATCATCATAGTTATACTAGTGATGATTGTATGATCTCATGATGTCCCTAATAAATGCTCAATGATGAAATTAAGAGTCTAAATGTTATGTGCTTCTTGCTGGTAAACCACTTTGCATATTAGCTTGCATTTTAGGTTCATTTTCTAGCTTAATCTTGCATTCTTGCATATGGGGAGAGCTCTCTCTTCATCTTTTTGTGGACATATCAGCTAACTCCTTTCATATATTTCTTTACTTTCTTCTTGTTCATGTCTTTTCACATTCTTAATCTTTCACTTCATCTCTTTTCTATCTTATCATCACATTATACAAAGTTTGACCTCTTAAATAATTTCAACATCCTAGATTCATTTTCGGGATCGAAATCCAAATTCAAGTTCATCTTGATGGTCAAAATTGTCTTTTAAAATTCTACTTTCTTCTAAGCAGTTAGCTGACCTTTTGAGGTCTAATCTTCGAATCATCACTGGGGCATCTTAATTTCTTCATGTCTTCATCATTTTCATACTTCATATCTACTTAAATTCACTATTTCATGTCTAAAATCAACTTTCTACTCATTTCAACCTTATTTTTATGCTATATCCTTCAAGGTCAACTCTAGTCAAACTGGGGCATTTTATCAATTTTTTTATATAGTCATTCTTGGGTTCTAATCATCTATCTGTCATCTTGGACATTTCTATACTCTAATTTTCTCATTTCTAGCTAGTTTTTGCATCCCCTTATCTCATTTCAATTTCGATCCCAAGGGGGCAGAAATACTCTATCACTGCTTAGGAGCATTTGTTTGATCTTCTCACTTGCTCTCACTCTATCCGCTTTTCTAAGTGTTAGTATTCTTCTTGAATTCTGACATCATCTCTTCCTAGTGTTCAGTACTACTGCTATTAGGCTGTGCATTCACGACTTGCTATCTATTTCTGCATTTTACTCTTTGAAATTAGACATCTATATCTATCATCGCCTACTTGGCTTCGATTTTCTTTGACATAATGTGTTCCCAAATCGATCACGCATTAGTCAAAGAGGGGCAAATGTAATCACCTAAAAATGGTCATCTAGACTATTAGCCCCCTTTTCAACATTTTGGCTAAATTAATTTAATCATTTACCTAGACCAAATTGCTAATAATCAATTTATTTGATTATAACCTATAGTTTGACTATGCTATCCTAAGTTCATTATTTGATTAAAAGAACATGTCCCCTTTTAATTAAATAAAAGACCCCATTCTTCTAACCCACTTAAAGTGCACACATAAAGTCCTTTTTCTATTTTGCAATTAAAAGAAAAGGCTTTGTGACTTTTGTCTTATATGACAAGTCAACTTATATTCTATTGGTTGATTTGTGTGTGCACATGGATCACTCCTATTTTTGAATTCAACCGTTGATCATCCACCATCTTCATCTTGATCTCCACCGTCCATACATCTTTAAAAGGGAGAGAGCTTTCCCCCTCAATAATCCATCTTTTGAACATTGTTATGCTGCAGGTTTTCTAACAGGTTTTATTTGGAGCTTTGTGGAGAACTTCTCTTCCTTGTCTACATTCTCTCATCCATGGCATTTTAGCTTAGATTCATGTTGCATGTTAGTTTAGCTTCTATTTTGCAATAATCTCTCACATAGCTTAATATTTGGATTGTAACACTCTCATTCATATTCTAGCATAGCTGCATTTGACATTCTCATTCTAGCTTAATCTTCATTTATTTGCATCCTTGAGGAACTCCTTGGGACATTTGCATTCTTGCATCTTGTCTTTGGAACCTCCCATTGCATGGTTTACTAGCAAGAAGAGTATCTCTAAGGCTCATCTGAGAGCCTTTTTATTCTTGAAATATACTCTCTTGCACTCCATGGATAGGGAGCTCTAAGCCGGCATCCAAGCATTCCAACTCATGGAATCGTTTGGATAGAAGGGTTTAGAGTGTGACACTTTCGAGTGTACAGGTTGCATATTGTGTCTCTTAGCTGTGATTACTTTTGACATAGAAGGATATGATGTTCCTTATGCATGTCATGATTGTGAGTTAAACATTGCATTCCTTTAAAGATTGTCAAAATGGAAAGTTTACGGAGTGACTAGAAAATTGAGTACCTAATATGTTTATGATTATATTTACTTTAAACAATGTGATGGTATAATATGCGTATTGGAGTATTGAATTTGAACTATAGAGATAGTCAAAGGATGGTTGACTTTTGCACTAGGCTATGAGAGCCTACTAAATTAAGATTTGGCTTTTGATAGTAATGAAAAATGTATTTTTATTATGTAAATGACATGTGATGTACATGTGGTGCAAGGATTTATTTCTATTTTATTCCAGATTCATGAGGTTGATTGATTAACCTAATATAATAAATAGGAAGAACATGGATTTTGTTTTAAAAAGTATTGCATGTTTCAAATATTTGATTATAAGATAAATTACATGTGATTCATGTGAAGTTTGGATATGTTCTTAGCATACCTTGGACATAAGGTATCGTTAAAAATCTACTCCTCTTGGTGACTAGTGAGAGTAATTGTACTTTAAGTGAATTAGGTTTTCATTTTGTTATGTTTAGTTTCATGAACTTGGATGTGATGAAGGACTAGCTTGAAATTTTATGTTCTTTGTGACCAATGAGCCTCCAATTTCTTATGTGACCTATTTATTGTGACTCTTGTTTTGTATCTCCTTTTTGGACTTTGACTTGAGAATTATGAATCTTGTTTTCAAGATTTCTTTGATCTTGAGGTGGCTAGGGTGTGTGTGTGTATTTTTGATGATGCTAGTCCTATGATTTGGAAGTGATGTCATCTATGATGTTCATGGTGGAGCATTGATAGGATGTATAAGGGAGTAGATTGTGAAGAACATGCCATTCTTCCTTTTACATCTATTTTATTTTATTTTTGTTCATTTTGGAAAGCTTACACTTTTGGTGTGGGTGGAATATGGACAAACAGGGAAGGGTAGAAGTGATGCTTTCATTTTCCACTCCACCTGCCACTGTAATACTAGCACTACAAAAATGCTTTGGCCAAATCTATGTTGCCCTTGTTTCATCTCCCTACCACATCCATGATTATGGCTACTTGGACACATGTGGGAAGTAGTATGTTTCATGGCTGCACCAGATACCTCCTCTCTTTACACTATATGGGCATTCCATAATTGCAAATTCTACGTGTTAGGTAGGATCCCAAGAAAGTACCTTTTGTATTACTATGACATTTATGGGTTGGGTAATTCTATGAGCTAGGTAGGATCTCAAGGAAATGCTTATTGGTAATATTTGGGCATTATAGGGTTGGGTATTCTACGAGTTAGGTAGGATCCCAAGGAAGTGTAAGGCTTCATGGTTGGGCAAGAAAGCACCTCAACCATATTTTGTGTGACGATTGAATGGTGTGAAGGCCATACATCACAACATGTGCTTATGTGTTGGTTAAGCACACTATGGTGACAAGATGGGCTTGAGGGCCTAAGGTCACTAAATTGATAAAAATTGGATTTACTGATCCTTGCAAGTGATTGGTGAGCATACCTAGATGATTTATTTAATGGTGCTGATCATATGGTAGATGACATTGCACTTGTATGATGTGCTTATTGTTCCATGTATGACATGTAGGTCAACATTTTCTATGATGTCTATTGAGGTATGATGCTTTAAATTATACTTTGTGTATTTATTAAATCATGCATTTTGATAGATGGACGACGTGTAGGTCAACATCCCTGGGTAAAGCCATGTGTTACCTTCTTAAATGAATAATTATTTGATAACTTATGAACATGGTGAATGCAATAGTTGTTCACTATTCAAACTAGGGTTTTTCTTGATTATTTTATGTATTCTTGCAATTGATAATGTGGCAATTATTTAGTAGGACATGGTTCTTACATATGATGAAATATAGTTTGACATGTAGGTCAACTTATTCAATATATTCATGTATGAAATATTCATGTGGTGATATGTTGTACTCAACAATTTGGTCGATACTTGGTTTATGAAATGTAATTATTATTATACCTATAATTTTGACATGTAAGTTGGAAACTAGAATGAAGTTGCATAATTAATTGGGAGATATTGCTTCTACTTGTTTTAGATTAAGGTAAAAATAGGTTTTGAGGGAACCCAAAACCCCTTTACATCATAGACCCAAAATATATTCAAAGAAAGCCCAAACATCCCAAAGGGATCCAAACCAAAAGCATGTTGCACTAGAAAAACATTATATGTCTAGTAGCACCAATACAAAAACCAGGAAAGAAACCAATAGGAACTTCTTAACCAGCCAAGGGGACTAAGAATTCCATTTCACTCCCTTTTTGTGAGAGTGTAAATTCATATCAAATTGAGGAAAGGCCTTTTTAGATCCTTTCCTAGTCATAGGTGTCCACCCCTCCTCAACCATCACAGCCTTAGACTGCCAATTTTGAGAATCCAAAATAGAGGGAAACTTGTCCAAATTTTGACAAGGACCATCTATCATCACTTCTTCCATCAGACTAGAACTAATATCAATAGTCTGATTACCAATTCTAGCAGGAACAATAGAGAGAAGCTCATCCTTTTGACAAGGACTATTTGTCATCACTTCTTCCATCAGATTGGAACTAATACCAGTAGTTTGAAACTCATCCTTTTGACAAGAACTATCTATCATCATTTCTTCCATCGAATTGGAACTAATATCAACAGTTTGATTACCCATTCCAATAGCAGCAAGAGCAGAACCAAAAGGAATATTACCAAAGCTAGCAGATATACAATGACCAGCTCCAATAGTTGTAGCACAATGCAACTTACCTTGTCTAGAATTAGCAATCTCAACACCAAAACCACTGGAATTATCTCAACCAAATCTGCACCAAGAACACCAGATTTTACACCTTGACTAGAAATAGTCTCAACCTCATTTTGAAAGGTTCCAAGACTACCAATAGACAAAGGACCAACCCCATAAGAAACTTGGGCATCCATCTTCGAATCAAAAGAATTTACCATCTCAGAAGGAATAATTTCCAATATAGAGGATGGAGCTCCCTGCTCTACAGATCTAGAAACCTCATCCACCAGAACAGATGATTGACTACTAAATAATGTTGCTCCAATACACCCTTCCACTAGGAAGAGGGCCATTTTTTTCTAGTTTTTCTAGTCTCACACTTAGCAACCATATGTCTAGTATTGAAACATTTTTTACACCTAAAATGGAGGCCCTCATAATCAAGTGACTGAGTCCAAGAGCCCTTTGAATAACTTAAAATAATCTCAGCTGGGAGATCCTTTGAAACATTAATATCCACTAGAATCCTAGCATAAGTAGAATGGAAATGCTCAAAATATTGGGAATCAACCATATGGAAATCCCCTAAAGCATTGCCAATTTCCATAAAAATAGAATTCACCCAAAAATGAAGAGGAAGACTAGGAAGCCTTACCCAAGTTGGGATTTTGAAAGACTCTATTTGAGGGTTAAAATATGGATGCCATGGTTTAACCATTAAAGGAAAGTGGTTCTCCCAATAAAAGACCTAATCACAGAGAATAGTTTTCCTATCCTTAGAATTGAGAAAAGTAACAATGAAGAAACCTTTGACCAAAGGGAAAATCTCAAAAGTAGTCATAATATATGGATCCCAATTCTTTGAAATCCATGCATGGAGCTTCAAGAGAGCAGGCCAAAAACCCTTAAAGCAACAAATAATAGAATCCTTGGACAGATCCCTAGAATGTTCTTCAATTTCTAAAAGTGACTCATCCCCTAGATTAAGTGAAATTGACTTACAGGTGGGGATCGAAGGAGATACAAAAGGTTTAGAAGCCTTTTCCAAACCCCTACCCTTGCATAGGGACTTAGTATATGAAAACCCTTTCTTAACATCTACTACATAGGAAACCACCACATCATTCCCAAAAACCTTAGCATCAACACTAGCACCCTTGCCAGATTCAGAAGCCACAAAACCAAAACCAGTGCCCAACACACCCTTACCAAAAAAATTGACACTAGCAATAGCGTCACTACCAGAACCAACAACCCTCACACCAATGCCAGAAATCCTAGCACCAACACAAGTATCCTTACTAGATTCTAAACCAAAATTGACAACCACCACACCAGAATTAGTGTCGAAAACCACCTTACCAATACCAGAAACCTTGGCACTAGCAGAACCAATTACGACCACATCATTGGTAGATCCACCAACCACTGTACAATTTCTAGAAGCCCTAGCACCATTTTTACCACTTTCACAATCAGCGTCCTTACCAAATTCAGAAGCCATCATGCCACTAGAACCAATTACAACCATACCATTTCTAGATCCAGCAACCAACAGACCATTGCCAGAAGCTCTAGCACCAATTTTCCCACTTCTATAGCCAATGTCCTTTCTAGATTCAGAAGCCATCACACCACTAGAACTTGTTATGACCATACCATTGACAAATCCAACAACCACCACACCATTGCCAAAAGCCCTAGCACCATTTTTACTACTTCTGTAGCTAGCACCCTTGCCAGATTTAGAAGCCATCACACCACCATTGCCACATCCAGCAACCACCACACTATTGCTAGAAGCCCTAGCACCATTTTTCCCACTTCTGCAACCAGCACCCTTGCCAGATTTAGAAGTCATCACACCACTAGAACCAGTTATGACCATACCATTATCAAATCCAGTAACCACTGCACCATTTCCAGAAGCCCTAACACCATTTTTCTTGTTTTCGCAACTAGTGCCCTTTCCAAATTTAGAAGCCATCACACCACCAGAATTAGTTACGACCATACCATTGCCAGATCTAGCAACCAACACACCATTGCCAAAAGCCCTAGCACCATTTTTACCACTTCTACAACCAACACTCTTGCTAGATTCAGAAGCCATCATACCACCATTGCTAGATCTAGCAACCACCACACCCAAAAACTCTTAGCTTGTTTATTGCTTCTACTTGTTGATTTAACTATGTGTAGTCAATTTTGACTAACCTGACTTGACTTTTTGGCCTACATGGCAAGTGTATGGGTATGTGGTTTCCCTATGAGAATGCAAAAGGGTATGTATAGATCCCTCTTTTATCTATTTTTAATAATATTTTGCATTGGTGTTATGCATATGTGATGATCCAACATGCATGTGACTTCTACTTATAAAAATTTGCTAACTCATTTTATTTAGTCAACTTAGTCAATGAATGACGATCAACAATTTGGTCATCTTGAGTTATCTGTTTGACTCCTAGTCGATATGGTGTTCGACATAGACTTAGCTATTATGCATCCAACTTAGAACCTTTAGTCGACATGTGTGTTTTGGATTTGGTAAAATTATATATTGATGTAGAACTTGGGTCAATGTTACTTGATACATTTGATTATGTGACTTTCTATCATTGATCTTTCAATTATATTGGTTAAATGTATGTGTTAATTTGGAGCTATATGATGCATTATGATGTAATTATGTTGTATGGAAACTTTAGCAAGTATTTAGATGTATAATATGATTAAATGTTAATTATTACATTCATGATGTTATATGTGCATGTCATTATATTTCATGATAAATCAAATGATGATGAATTAGATGTAATGGGATTGCATCAGTTGATTATGTTTCACGGACATTGACCTATTGATGTGGATGAGTACTCACTTAGCAAGCACCACATGTTAGATGGTACATATGGTATGTATGGTTGATAAATTTTGTCACTCGTGATCAAGGTGTGATTAAAGATGGGTTTAAAGGAAAATATTGACCCTTGATATTTATATTGAATATTTACATTTTTGAGGTATTGAAATTAGGAATGAGCTAAGGGTATTATAAGTGTACATGTATAAGTATGGCAAGAAGTGGCTATGAAGTACCTAATGGTGGGGTCAAATCCAGTTGATGCCAAGGTATGATAAGTAAGCGTAGGTATGTGTTTGGTATCATGTGATTTTAAGGTGATATGTTACTTAATTTTGAGATTTCTTGAGATAAGGAAGTAATTGATTTGATATTCCTTGGGTATTTGATTGATTTGTGATATAATATGGACTAATATTTTGGTGTTTTTCCTGTAATGCAATAGAGGGAATGACATATTATAAGAAAGGGGGGATATTGTCAGAGAGAGGTACTTCTAACCTTGTAAAACTAAAGGATGGTAATGGAATTAACACACTCACACATAGAAAATGTTCTTGAAATGATTACTTATATACGTGCTTATATAAAATGTGTGTTATTTTCTCTAAATTTGTTACTTTAACTATGTTAATATGTCTTTGAAGAGATAGTTCCATGAGAGTTAATGTATTAATGGACTGTAGGTTTCATTTAAGGAACTCAATTTTTGAATTTATTTCAGTAAATGTAAGTCAATTTTGTTGCTAGCATTGTTATGAATAATAGAAGTTAGATTACTGATCATTACAATATGGAATTCTTGAAATTATATGATTGTTATTTCTTGCATATTGCATCGAGACGATGCATTTTCTAAGTGGGGAAAGATGTCACAACCCACTATCTTATTCTAGAATTTTATCAGTGTCATTAATTGTCACCTAGATTTCTTTATAGGAAATCTTTATACGTGGGAATTATTGAGAAAGCAATTATTAAGTTACCGATTTTGTAGAAGATTAGGGGGGACAATAACACCAACTTCTCGGCAACCATATGATAACCATCTCCTCCCTCATTCATTTAGGGGGAAATATTTTAGAAGTTTCCCATCTTCCTTCCTATGGGAAGTGAATCCAAAGGCCAAACTCCATTCTTCTTCTAATGGTATGCAATATTATAGAATGGTGAGTCTTGGACATGGTAATAAGGGAAGGGCAAAAGGAGCTCAAAAGGAGGAACCAAAACATGGGTAGATTGGGAATCGTCTCCATTAACAGCTGGAGATGGAGCATTTGACAAGCAACTGAAACCCAATCAGGTTCCTTTCTTTTTTTTATGTATAACTTCCAAGTTTTTCATTTCCTTGCTTTGCTTCGATCTCGTGGACATAATGAATAGCTTCTTAAAAAGGCTTAGATTCTGGTAGTAGAAAATCCTAATGGGAAATTTCAAGATCATCTTTTTTTAACTATAACAAACAAGAGGAAGATAGATAGTTTAGAAATTATTTAGTAAACTTGAAATTGGTTGGAATGTTGATTTGAACCTAAACACATCATAGTTTGGGGTGGCTACAAGAAATTGAACAGGGATTGTAGAGTTAAGTTGTGGTGTTCTTTACATTAAACCCCTCAACTCATGTAACGTATGTACAAGGGTTCAAATATTTGCTTCTTCTATTAGAACAAAATTAGGCTTGTGGAGAATGCCATAAGATCTTCCAAAGATCAAGAATGTTCATCCAAATCTAGTCATGATTCTCTTGAATTTGGTATCACTGGAAGTACAAACCAAATTTGTGCAACCCTTGGTTTTCCCCTTCTCAAGATATATGCTTAGTTTTCTTCCTCTATTGGGACAAATCTAGTGGTAGTCACATCTATTTCTATAAGCTGATCTTGTTTTTCCTAGAGCCGTATGTCAGTTCCTTGTATTGTCTGAAGTTGTCTATTCCATTAAAAAAAAACTACATCGTGAGAAATAACAGGGGGGTTCAAAATGGTATAGCTTATGTCTTCACCTGAAAGTGGGGTATGAGACTCTCTGTGTGTGTGTGTCTATATATATATATATATATATATATATATATATATATATATATATA
Organism: Cupressus sempervirens; assembly: GCA_028749045.1. Classification (NCBI taxonomy): domain Eukaryota; kingdom Viridiplantae; phylum Streptophyta; class Pinopsida; order Cupressales; family Cupressaceae; genus Cupressus; species Cupressus sempervirens. The sequence continues at coordinate 544,840,712 of CM053787.1, read as the reverse complement.
TATATATATATATCTCAAAATATTGTATATAAAATGAGTTGTTACAATCTACTAAATGAGAAATCCTTATGAATGGACAATGAATAAGACACTCTAAAATAGGTTAATTGTCAAAACATACTTGTCTTCAAATTCTAATCATTCTAATTGCTATCTTATGTTTGGGGTTCTATAAGTGGTTAATTCTTTGATTGTAAAATAATCAAAAGTGCATCTTATAAGTATACTTTGGAAAATAATAACTAAGAAATGAACTAAGTAACAATTGTTTAGGAATTATTGCAATTGGTATTTATAAACTACTATTTTATATTGCATAAAATTATCCTTACTCTTAACAAATGTTTTTGTCATGTAGAGTGACTAGATGATATATTTTTATTAGAGGAAGAGCATCCTTTCATATTTCCTTGTGAATTCTTTTGTGATGTGTTCTGATAACAATGTATGTGAAGTGGTTTAAATCTACGACATCCACATGTTGGAGGAATGTGCAAAATATTAATGAAGAAATTAAGTCCTTGATAAGCAAGGAAAGTAGAGGGAGTATCATGTAATAATGTCTATAATATTTAATATTGGAGCCAAATTTGGCAAGTGTGAGTCAAAGTGTGCTAAAATTAAGAAAGGTCTTAGGGAAATGAGGAGACGCGGCCATACAAACAAAAATATGAGTGAATAAAAATTAAGAGGAATGTCACTTCATCATTATGCTAACCCATTGCAGAATTCAAATCTCTCCCTATTTAAAAGTACGAATGATATCATTTATCTGATTGTCAGAGATTTTCAGGGTGCTAAAATTATGATACCATACAATCATGAATCCCATTATGAATTTACATGGGATTTTGAAGTTTATCAAGCATGTGATTGTAAAACTTCTATGCTCATTGTTGAAAGACTCAGGGTCAATTGTAGGGGTAGTGCTTTTGCAGACAAGGAGGTTTAGATGCGCATCACTGAAGTGGGGGAACAGAAAATTGGTGGGATAGATATGGGAGGGGACTTGAATAGGCTGAAGCCCATAAAAATGGATAACTTTAAAGATAGGATGGCCACCTAGTTTTTGTTGAAGGAGGGGGGCTTTTTTCCCTACATGTAGCCGATGGTGGGGTATGATGATAATTGTGCTCTTTAGTTTGTCAATGGGTGCAATGATTACAAGGTCACTATTAATGGAATCAATTTTCAAGTGAATGAGGAGGTGATAACCATGACTACCGGTCTTTCAATGAGAGGAAAGAAATGGAAGAAGGTCACTAAAACTATGGACACGACCAGTAAGAATAGTTTTTTTTATGGACGAGGAGGAACCAATGCGCTATAGAGGAGGAATTAAGAGGGACAAATTGCCAACTCCTTGGGATAATGTGTGCCTAGTTCTTATGAAATATTTGATGCTGGAGGGAAAATTTGATGTTTGCTTCTATTATCATTTCCCTTTGTTGAATCATTTTAGGATTAGGGATTTTATTTCTATCCCATTTTTTTTGCTAGATTCTCTTGAAGATATGGTTAGTGATGTTAGGGAGAAAAGAAATAAAGTGCAAAACTTTACCATTATCCACCAAGGCCTTATCTTTCACCTATACTAATTCTACCTTGCCCTTCATCCCCCTAGGGTGGTGGTGGTTGACAACCAGTGCCTCCATCAAAATTCACCCCTGAGCACAAGTACTAGAACAAAAATTCATACCTAGTGACCCTCCCCTAGCCGTGAAAATAAGAAAAAGAAAAAGCCTAATACAGTTGGGGAACATAAGGATAGTAAAAATATTTAAATGGAAAAATTTGTGGTGGTGGAAGAGGAGGACTCGAAGAAAGAGGTTGAGGGAATGGCTAGGAGATGGTCTAGGAGAATTGCCCAATCCCAGGCAAGACACAAACAAAAATCCAACAGGTTTAGGGTTGAGGAGACTGAAGAAGAGAGAGCAAAAAATAATGAAGAAGAAGGGGAGGAGGAGGATTCCAAAGGAGAAGAAAGAATGGAGGAGGTAGAAAAAAAGTGTTAACTTGATTGACAATTCTGTTGAAAATGCTCAGTTGTATGCTGATAATACTCACGTGGTAGCTAGAAATGTTGCAACCACGAAGACTACCCATGTTTTTGCCAACTTTACTCTTCAACTCATTTCCTTCTGTGAGGATAGCAGAAAAGTGGACACCTCCCCCATCATTATATCCTCCCTGGCCAAGGAAAAACTTAAGGTTTTTACTAACCCAAGGGTTGTGTAGGATGATAACCAGGTGTAGAATGCTAAAGAGGAAGCTAAGAAGGTGGAAGTGGAAAATAAGGAAGTGATTGAGGAGCAATTGAGGCGTATGCCAAATTGGAGAAGAGGGTTAAAACTTTAGAAGAAGGGTTCTTCCCCTTCTCTAAATTTTCCCTTAAGGTCACCCACGCTACTACCACTACCCTCCAACTATTGGCTCAGGAGAAGGAGGACAATGGAATGAATATGTAGGATCATAAGCTCCTCTTTAAATTCCTTGCAGATGACTAGACTCAGATTCTGCTCGCTATGAAGGGAAAGGTGAAAAATTACTAATTAAATTTTTAGGTTTCAGGGATCCTTGGATCCAAATTTTTATGTTTATATGCTAGTGTTGGTTTTGCTAGCTTTTAGTTGTTGCTCAAACTTGGGTAGGCATGGTAATGTTAACAGTTTTTATGATGAACTCTTGTACTTTGATAGACTTTTTAGACTACTACTATAGTTTAGATGATTTTGTTCATAATATTATGCTGGTTGGTAACATGCATTAGTTTTACTGTAGTTATGTGGAACTTTAGTTCAATCAATTAAGGTCCTCAGTTGGTTTCTGTTGGTAATGTACTAGTATTGGTAATGTGTCACCAATTTTTTGGTTGTAAGGGCCGACTCCCTTGTTTTTGGTCACTTTTTATTTCAAAAAAAATGTATGTGAAGTATTGTGGAGTTTAATCTACTTTCATATGAAATCACTCAAGGGAAGATATATTTGCATTGACATGTTCTAAAATTATGTCCTAACAATGTGTAGAAGGGTGTTGTTTGTGAACTATTAGGAAAGGGTAGGAAATGAATATGATGTATTTGTTTTCCTTTGTTTCCACCTTCCTGTTGTAAATTAATGTTAAGTGTTTGGGTCAAGCTATATATTTCATATGTGTTTTACATGATTATAATCGTGGATTCCAACAATCCAATCTTGTCCATATTTTGAGGATACTGACAATCTAGATATCAATACTAGCATTCATTTCACTTGCAATATTTAAAATACCATTAAAAATCTGTAGAGTGAATACTTAAGAGCTTGTGCTAAAATGAAAAGCCTATGTGTTAGAGATGGAAAATATAATACACTTTTATTCACATTTCAATCATTGTATGTATTTAATCATGGGCAAACTTTTGTAGATTTCTTGCACTATGATGTCTTTTATTTCGTATAAACACCTCTAAATTATCCTTGGATTGATATGAAGTGGGTTCTACAACATGGTGGAAAGTGGTTAAAAGATGGGTTTTGTTATACAAATATAATAAACCTTGGGTAGATGGTATCTTTAATGATATTGTTGACTATGTGTTACACAATTCCATTACTTCTCTCAGTTTTACTTGTTTAGACTTCCTCATTGCCAAGTTGGGTATCTTTCATGTTAGGAAAGATTATGGGGAAGCTTAACAACTTCATGGTAGGGTGGTAAAGAACTCCTACAATATTCTTAGCCATGTGTTCTTAAACAGGTTCTTGAGCTTCTGTCAACAAGGTCGATGTAATTGGTACACCTTGGTATTTTGGTAACAAAATTATGGTTTCTTTTAGATTTGAGCATATATATGTATATGTATCATTCTTGGTAAAGTTAATTATAGTTAATCAACTAATTTTGATGACTGGTCAATATTCAAAAGACTTTGACTCTCATTGAATTTTTCATATTTTATGGAGATGGCTGATGTGACATTGGTTTTGCAAGGGCAGTCTTTACAGTTTGATAGTTTAGAAATTTTTTAGTAAGCTTGAAATCAGTTGGAATGTTGATTTGAACCTAAATAATTCATAGTTTGGAGTAGCTATGAGAAATTGAATAGGGATTGTAGACTTAATTTGTGTTGTTCTTTATATTAAACCCCTCAACTCATGTAATGTATGTACAAGGGTTCAGATATTTGCTTCTTCCATTAGAACAAAATCAAGCTTTGCAGAGAATGCCATAAGATCTTCCAAAGATCAGGATTGTTCAGCCAAATTTGGTCATGATTCTCTTGAATTTGGTATTGCTGGAAGTACAAGCCAAATTTGTGCAACCCTTGGTTTCTCCTTTTCAAGATCTATGCTTTGTTTTCTTCCTCTGTTGGGACAAATCTAGTGGTAGTCACATCTATTTCTATAAGTTGATCTTGTTTTTCCTAGAGCTATATGTCAATTCCTTATCTTGTCTAAAGTTGTCTATTCCATAAAAAAACTACACCATGAGAAATAACAGGAGGGTTCGAAATGGTATAACTTATGTCTTTGCCTGAAAGTGGGGTATGAGATAGAGTGTATATATGTATATGAGACAGAGTGTATATATATATATATATATATATATATATATATATATATATATATATATATATATATATATATATATATATATATATATATATATATATATATATATATATATATATATATATATATATATATATATATATATATATATATATATATATATATATATATATAAAGCTCAGAATACTGTATATAAACTAAGTTGTTACAATCTACTAAATGAGAAATCCTTATGAAGGAATAGTGAATAATACACTTTGAAATAGGTTAATTGTCAAAACATACTTGTCTTCAAATTCTGATCATTCTAATTGCTATCTTATGTTTGGGGTTCTATAAGTGGTTGATTCTTTGATTGTAAAATAATCAAAAGTGCATCTTATAAGTATACTTTGGAAAGCAATAACTAAGCAATGAACTAAGTAACAATTGTGATGTGAATATCAAGATTTAACTGTGTGATTTTGAGTCAAACTCGATGACCCATGTTTCATGAGTAGTGATTCAACATGAATCCATCTCTCATGAGAATAAATGGAACACTTAGCACTCATTGGATCTAGGTGATGCTCACAGGGGTGAAGCACCGGGACTTCCCGGGAGGTCACCCATCCCAGTACTACTCCAGCCTGAGCGCGCTTAACTACGAAGTTTCCTCCACAGTTAAACCCAAAGCTTGCAACCCCATTAATAATAATTTATTAATAATTTTGGTTAAATATTAATAAATTAACAATTAGTGAATGGATTAAAATAAGTAATTAGAATAGTAATTATTGATTAATTTAATTAAAATTAGTTTATTTAAAGTTAATTAATAATGAATATTATTTGATTTAATTGTAGATTTGGATTGTTGATTTAATGGAAGTTATTATAGAAATGGGTTAATTGTAAGGGGTAGTTGTGAAAACTTAGTTACTTGAAATAGACGTTAAACTGGAACATAAACCTTACCTTAACTCAATAATATACTTTCAAATCCAATCTGTGAGACTTTGATGTTTTCTATGTGTTCTCTATGTTTTGGGATTGTTCTAGTATTGACCAGTTTAGGTTGTTACCAGAGGCTCAGGGTTGTGAATGTGATGTTATGATGATTTGGTCTCGATCTTTCTTAATCCGACCATGGTAATGTGAAGGTGTGCTCTATGACATGATTGTATTTACTAGTTGTTATTGCTTTCAGTCTTCTTGTGCGAAGCTGAGGTGTATGTTTATGAGATACCTGACTTAACCATTTTCGAGTCTCGATCAGTTATATTTGATAACCATTTTTGAGTCATCGATCAGTTATATTTGATAACCATTTTTGAGTCATCGATCAGTCATATTTGATAACCATTTTTGAGTCTCGATCAGTTACACTTGGATTGCTTTCGGTCGCTTGAGAGGACTGAAGTGTTTGTTATGTTCTTGATGATGTCATGTGTTGACTTGACCATTTTGGAGTCTTTGATCAATACTGTGATTTATCATTGATGCCTTCAGTTGCTGATAGAGAACTGTTGTGATCATATGATTATTATTTGATGCTTACCTGTTGCTCATGAAGAACTGATGTACTTTTTGTGGCTTATCTTTTATGATATTTTTCAGTTGCTTGTATAGGACTGAGGTGATTTTATTATGATTCTTTGATTTGTGATTTCATGAGCCTAGGGTAGGTTATCTATGTGTAGTGTCGGGAAGTGGCTTGCAATGGGGATCGGGGCCCTAAGAGGCTGCCTGGAGTAACCCATTGTAAGTTGTTTTAAAAAGTGAAAACATCTCACCTAAATACTGACTTAAATGAACCTAATAAGATAATTGTATGTTCTCTCCCATACCTTGAGTGCTAGTACAGGCTAGGATGGGGTAGAGAGAATGCTTGGTTACGACCTTGCATTCCGCAGTATGCCTCGTCAGTACGAGAGGATACTAGTGGCCGTAGGAATCACTAGGGACCCGAGATTCCTAAGGGATTGCTTGGGTAACTTCTACGTGACTTTTGTGATGACACTTTCCCGCTTGCATAGCAGGTTTCCTACGTGTCTTTGTGGTGCCTCCGGATCTAGATGTCTTTCTATGTTGGAACCTTTGAGTTAGTATACTTTTAGAATTTCCCAGACTTAGAGAGTACTTGTGTTTTGTGTTTGATACCTTGTTTGAGACTTGAGACTATCTCCTCAGCGCGGTGGGAGTGGACCATTTAGGTTCCATGCGGTCGGGTGGTAGTGCTTTTTACTCTTACCATTGAGATCCGTCCGTGGTCATCGTGGCTGAAGCTTTCTTGGTTGGCATTTACCTTCACTATGTTCTTGGATTACTATGATGGATGGTTAGATTTTATGATAGATGTTTTATCATTATGGATGTATGGATGTATCAGGTATGTTATTAGTTTCATTTATTTTACTGTACTTTGTATCATGGATTTGAGGATGATGTATCTCTATCTTTACATATGTATATTCTTTTAAGCCTTTCATACCCTGTAACATGTACAGTGGATGATTGAGCATTCCGAATTAAATTGCCAAGAGGCATTCAGAACAAATGTATATTATGGACATTGGACTTTCTGATTATTCTTTCATATGTATGTGGTAGTTGTTAGACTTAGAATTAATTAAATTTAAATGTGACTCAACGTCTTGGGATCCTTAAGGTGTAACTTGTGATGTATGTTTGTTGATGATTACATGTTATTGCTTCCGCTACAATGTGTTTGATGTGTATGTTATACTTTCTTACTTTAAATTTTTTTTTTTTTTTGCAAACTTAGTGAAACTTTAGGTTAATTCTTTTGGATCCCTTGGCGGGGCGTTACATGAGACCTCAAAAAAGGGATGCCTTTGGCGTAATAATAATTACATTTGTAGAAAAAAATCATAAATAAGAAAAAATGATTTTATTTTTAAAAAATAAATAGAGAATACATTTAATATGAGAGAATCATGTACAAATTCTTATCCATTAATCTATTTAGATATAATGCCTCTAACAATTCTAAATTATTTCTCCTCATGGCAAGGATTGTCATGTACGCTTTGATAATAAAGTTTTCAATTCCCCATTAAATTATATCTATAAAGTATTCAACTTTTGTTTTAGAAACAATCATTATTATTTATTTCTAGATTATTTGAAAATAAAATAAAACAAGTGCCACGTAGTGATGTGTATTTGCCTTATAGTTTTAATAGTAATAAAAAAATATAATTTAAATAATAATAAATTTTATAGTTTTGTTATAATACTATGCTTTTATATAGTAACTAAAAATATATCTAATTTTATGAAGGATGTATATAAAAATTCTAACATAGTAAATAGATATTAGAGTAAAAATAAGCATTTATAAAAATAAATTGTGTGTTTGATTTCCTAAAAAATAACATTCATATAATTATGAAAGGAATGTTAGTAATGCATATTTGATTGTTTCAAATTTTATATAGATAATTTTTAAATTTTTTTTTGTTAAAAATTATCAACAAGTTTTTTGTATTATTACTCTTAAAAAATGACTCTCTTAGTAAAATATTCATTTAATTTCATTCTTATGTAATTTTTTAATATATATATTATATATCGATTGATCAAAAAGATAGGTACAAAAATGGGAGGGGAGGCAGGGGCCTCAACCCAACAAGTTTACATCATAAGAAGTAGATACAAAATATGACTAGATCAAAAGAAGATACATCAAATGTCAAGAGAGAAGCACCCGAAAGGGAGCCACACAAAATCAGTATAAAACATCACTAAAATCTTCAACCGAGGTTGTCTACCCTTGGTCACCTTCCATCCATACAATTTATAATTATTTTTTTGTTAAATTGTAATTATTTTATTAAGATTGTTTTAATGTGATTATTTTATTAAGGTTTTTTCCCTTCAAATTATATCATATACTATAATTATGGTGAAAATATTGCAACATGATGAAGCCTCCGAAAAAGGGCTCCTATAACACAAATCAATTTGAGCCAATCATAGAACAAATAAATATTTATTTCTATTAGAAAATTTAATAATTATGAATTTAAACTTTATGAAAACTATAACTATTTTTAAAACCAAAAAAATAAACGATTGCCATTGGTGGAAATTAATTGAGTGAAAGAGCAAATTGAATGCAATAGTACATTGCCTAGACAAGTACAATAATAAGAACTAAAGACTACAATAAATGAAGAACTACATTGAAATAATATGTATAAAAATATTTTATTAAAAAATTACATTCATTTATGAACATTACAATACCAAAAATAATCATATATAACAATTATAGTTAAATGGAAATAAAAGATTGACATTTTTCAACTAAAGGTTGGCTCCATAAATAAATGACTCTAAAAAGTCAATTAGAAAATGTTTGTATATTTAGAAACAATAAAATATTCTTTTATATATTTTCTTTTACAAAATATGTAATCGTTTACAACTATATGTTCTTTTATATCACGTGCAATATATATTGTTTTACAAAAATCACACATGTCATAAAAGATAATAATGGAAATAATAATAATCTTGATAAATATATCATTTATCTGAAAGCTATAACTCCAAATTTAAGGTCGATTATTGGGCCGAGCAAAAAAATTGAACACCAAACGACGGAAAACGTAAATGGATTAGAATACAATAAAAGTGAGGGTAGCCTATGCACTCAATGGCTAGCATGGATTCTCGTGTCCCGATTTCCTAGACGAAACGGATGAAGGGAATTTGACGATTCTCTTTTATTTTGTGATTTGAAGAAATCCAACGTGGGTCAATTAAAATATAACCGCATAATTAGAGCCCCTAATCCTAATTTATTATCCGATAAATTAAATATATATAATATTTTTTAACTGGGGTTGCGAAACCCCTAGACGATGCAAAAAATAATATAATCCATGCACATGAATAATACAATAGAATACAGCTGTCCTACATCTCCCGATTTGAGCTTCTCAATATTTGAACAATCGTAACTCGAAATAAAACTATCGTTTCCTTTGACTTGAATAAATACTAAATTCAGATTCTTGTTTTCCATTGAAACCCCGTAGTCGATGCCCCTTAATATGGGAATGACATTTGGGGGCGTTCTCAACAATTAGACGAGCCACGACGCTCTGTCAAAAACAGGTAAGCAAAGCAAAACAAAGCGTATACATTATTTCTTCTCTTTTCGCCTTCTCTCCTCCTCATCTTCCTCGTGTATTATGAATGACTGGTTAATGCAACAAGGCGGCCGTTGCCTTCTCTACGCACATAAATCAGTCTTCTCCTTCACGGATTTCTTCTCAGAGCAGCTAATCAAACCCTGGAGTGGCGTGGGAAGAGAAAGGAACGATAATATGGAGGAGGCGAAGTAGTTGCAGAGGGCTTCGAACCCGCGATCTCCGAATTTCAATGGCGGTCCCCAAATCATGTTAACCAGGTAAGAACGCTGTCACCTTGCAAATGGCACGTCACTTTCAAATGCATGTCAAATTTTGCGTTATTTCAAATAAATTCAGAGATTTTGATATTGATTCTTCTTGCTATATTGTTGATTTGTTTTCTTTCGAACTTGTCTTGGCGGTGCTACTTTGTGAGGCTTTGTGTTCATACTGTCTCGATGATCTCTGAGCCGAAAGCGCAAATGTTGAAGATTTGAGTCTTGTGTCGTAAAGAGAACATTGTGAAGGAGAAGAAACGGTTAATATCCATCGAGTTTTTATTTCGGCGCGTTATGTATTTCGTAGGTTTGGTAGATTTGGTGAGGAACAGCTGGGCGACGACATCTTCCGCAGAATACGAATTTCTTGTGCATGCGTTGTCTGGTATCGTTAATTTACGGTCGAATTCGCTTAGTTAGTTGAGCTTATTAAAGTTTCGGCATTTCATGGCGACTGGTTGCAGAAATTTATTCCTTAGCGTAAATAAACTGGAAAGTCACGATCTGCTTGCAAGAATTAGTTTTGTCAGTAACTTACCTCCGCGAGTCTTGAACCTTCGACGTTCACGATAGTGTTTTCCTTCGACGTTCTTATTATGTGCGCCTTCGACCTACGTATTCAGTCGTTTCGATTCAGTAGCGCGATCGCTCAATTAAGGAAATCGAGACGTGCGTAGAGTTTGGCCTTGCAATGCACGATTTTGGCCCATGATGTGGAACTTCGATTCGATGCGTTCAGTTGTCTTCCGTTCTTCTTTGACGTAATGTTACGTTACGGTGTAGGAGAAAGACCAAATGTGGTGATTTTCACCTGTGTTAAGAGTTCTTTTCCGTAGTACGTGGCCCGCTACGTGAAGATTTATAGAATTACGGGCTCTTGGGGCTTTCCTGATAATGTTATTGTGTTGTCAATATTACCTCACCGTTACTCGATATTGTTTTAAATTTGGATGTTTTCTTTATCTGGGTCTGGAAGTCTAGGTTTAAAGGTTGCTAGAACAGCCGAGTCAGCACACTTTGGGAATTATATAAGTTAGTTTCTAGCTTGAGGTTGTTTGAGGTAGAGTGTTCAGGCCTTATAGTGAGAAGTGCGTCCATGCCTAGAATCTGGATTTTGCTTGCTTCAGGACGATTTCAGCTCAACTATGGATTAGGTTCTTTGCCTTTTAATAGGATAAACATGGAAGGAAGGCTGGTAAGCTTGGATTGCATTTTAAAGATCAGCGCGCTTGGGTCATGCTCAAATGTGTCCCACTCCCTAGTGTTTGCACGAATTATGGGATACTGATATGCATGGGTGTGCCATATGTATCCCATTTACCAACGTTGGCAAGATTTATGGTATTTATTACAAGTTTGTTGCAACGAGGGAGATTTGGGGACTCTACGAGTTCCCCCCGTTATTACTATTACGCGATACCCCCTTTTGACAGTTTAGAAAAATATTAGATGTATACCATTACCTCAGTGTCCGCTTGAGTTATGGGTCAATCTATTGCAGCGAAGGAGCTTTGGTCACACTTTTGGAAGGTCCCCCCTGGCATTGTTACATCACATCTCTTTTATGGTTCAAAAGTATGAATTGTTTTTGGACACTCGGTGTTCATTTTAATTTTTTATTTAAAAAAAGCTCTAGCATTGCTTCCCCTTTTGGTTTTTCAAAGAAATTTTTTGTCTGCTAGAAAAAAAAACGTAACTGTAAATGTATGTTTCTGTTTTCTGATTGTGGGCAATAATATTGTAGATTAAACATTTCAGATTCTTGTATGTGGAACACAACTTAATGCTGAGTAGTCATGATTAAAATGTATGTTTCTGTTTTCTGATTGTGGGCAATAATATTGTAGATTAAACATTTCAGATTCTTGTATGTGGAACACAACTTAATGCTGAGTAGTCATGATTTTCTTCAACTTCTGGAGGCTCTCAATTTTTGTGAGGTTTTGTATTTTTATTTTCCAATTTAATTCTGGTGTTCTCTGAAGTCTGGAGATCTAGATGAGTAATCTGCCATGTGAAAACACTGGAATTGAACTATAGCGTTGGCCAGAAAAAAAGAGATGGAAGATCACTCAATTCCATGATGTGTCAGATATTTCTGCTCCTTATTTAGCATCTACAACATATAGATATACAATCCCTTTGTCACTGTAAACCCCTTGCTTCTGAACATTTCTCTGGGTTCAGGTTCTAAAGGGTCCGTTCAATCTCAAATAATCTTTTCTGTAAAGAAAGTTCTTGTGTAACTTGGGAGAAATCTAGCTTGATTGATGGCGTCATACAATTACTATTTTATATAATGCCAAATATTTCCAGTAATGAATGCTTTTGGCAGGAGAAGTTTTAGTCTCAGAACGTTGTCCGCAAGACTCGGGTTTACTTATTTTAATATTCTCCATTGATGATATATTATTTATTTATTTTGAAATGGCCTTGATCAGGTCGCATAGGTTTCATTTTCTTTTTTGGATTAACAATTAGTTATTTGAATTGATTGAAGTTTTCCAGACAATGCATGCAATAACCAGTATGATATTGTAATAGAATTTTCAGGGGACTAAGAGTGGAAAATTAGATGTTCTATGAATTGATTATAGCAAATAGGAAGTAGAGGATTTATTACAAACTTGGCTTATGCCATTATCAATTTCTCAATCAGATGTGCTGCAGATCGAATTCCATAGAATTGTAACACAGTTTCTTCTTCATAAGCCAAATTCTGATGGATATAAAAACCTGCAGCTTCCTGAATTAGTTAGGCAACTATTTTTTTTGCTGCCCGATCAAGGCTGAATCTTTTTGTTTGCAAATTGGACATTGACTATGTTGGCAGACTAATCGCCATCCATTTCTGAAGACTGATTTTGGGGTCTCCCATGCCACCAGTGGCTAACTAGCCGACGGAATCTCCTTTGTTATCATTTTCTTTAATAAATGAAAATACACAAACCATTGTTAAATAATTTTAGAAATAATTATTAAATGAGAAAAAATGATTTATGCCGAGAATTTTGTCAGCTGCATAGATGCTTCTTCCCATGCCTGGGATTGTGTCTACGCTGGTGCATCTCAGGGTTTTTGTCCTGAAATTGTTGTAGCCGTCTCTTGCAGAAAAAAAAAAAAATGTGATGATTGATTGAATAGAATGAATCAAACCTCAATCCCAACCCATCCTTTATAAAGAACTGCAGCCAGAAAAAACAGTCGATCCCTTCTTTTCCTCCCTGTTTGGAATTTTGGGGCTCAATAATATCTTCTTCATTTAAATGAAATTATCTTCTTTGAAATAATTGCTTGAGAAAAGCATTAGCCATATACATTACCCCAAATGAAATTATCTCCTTTGAGATAATTGCTTGAGAAAAGCATTAGCCATATACATTACCCCAAATGAAATTATCTCCTTTGAGATAATTGCTTGAGAAAAGCATTAGCCATATACATTACCCCACTCCAACACTTAAAGTGAAATAATGACTTTATTCTGGCACTTGAGCTTTTTTTAGTTTTTGCCAACTATTTAAAAGTTGCCTTGCCCCTTTATTATTAAATACTTAGCCCATGGGGGATGTAAAACAGGCTAGTATTATTTTAATCATATATGGCTATGCTAGAGGGGAGATTACATATTTGCAAGAGGATGGTATAAAAGTACGATGCACGAATGCTAATATATTTTTGGTATTTATGGGTCAGCATTAACTTAATGTGTTAGAGTATAGCAATGAGTAATCATTTCAAGAGAAGCATAACTGACATAGCTTTTGGTCACATACAGTTGCCACATGCACTAGAATCAAGCCTAAGAAGGGAATGCAATGGAGAACTTAGCCTTTTGACTGTAATAAATTATGCGATGTGCTTTATTAAACTTACATCTGTGATTAATATAATTTTGTGCATTACCTGTTCTTTTTCATTTGTGTTTTGTCTGTTCTTTGGCTGCACATGTTTGTATGAACAGCATATATTTAGAAGCCAACATCGTACAATTTAATGACATAAACTTTTATGTCACTAGATGAGAATGCTACTAACTAGTGTGTATGTGACATAGTTAAACTGGATGGCATCTTGAAGGCCAACTCTGTCATTGTAAACTTCTTCCTACATCAGGAAACTTCGTTTCTATTATCTCTGCATCTGCCAGAGGGCGTCCTTTCACAAAATGAAAAATAAAGGTCAAAGTATCCTCAATGAGTATGACCTAACTCTGACTGACTAATCCCTGTCCCTTTATTTCATTTGCCAGAAAAAAAAGGGAATAAATTGTTTGAGCATATTAACTCCATTCACTCTTAATATGAGCTTTTATCTGGAAGAAATCCAAGGAACATAAAGTATGGGGTCTGTCAAAATGATGACTTGCTCAATACCAAGTGATTGATGTCAGTTGTGCTTCCAGTTCCAGAAAGTGCTAGATAAGTCCTACATCTTCTATATTTGTTCAAGCAAGGTTGTGTGCTTTAGGCCAAGGAATGCATTTTAGCTGGCAGAAGCAACTATGCAACAGACTGGAACAGACAAGAAATGCAAGCATTCATTAAAGTTGCCATTATGCCTGAACAAAGATGCCATGAGAAGCCATAAAAAGCTTTCTGTGTTGCAGGCGCTATTTGTTCTATAAATCTACACCAGAGATGTCTCATTGTGTTTCTGATAACAGAGGTCCTGTTATATTGGCACTTTAATCACATTGAGGTTCTATGGCATAGTCATTAGAATAAAGGTTGCAAACTTAAGCTCTGCAAAAGCTTGGCCGAGACTCAGCAAGAACTCAATAACTTAAAAAATACTTGAAGAAACATAAGATTTTAGGCCAAATATAGCTACAAAATGTATCAAATGAGTCTGCAAAACATCAGGAAAGTATTTTCTATTGGATTTGAATACAAAAAGAGTATTATATCTAAATAAACCCAGCCAATAACTTTGATATTTATTATGGCTATATGATTTTGTGAAAATCATCATCATCAGTTGCATATCCATGCAAATTATAACAATTTATATTTCCTTTTTCCCATTGTAGTGGACAATTGGGGTGAGGGCCTACATCTTGTAATTGGTTGTAGTCCCACCCTTATACTAGAAGGTATTGGGTTCATGTTGGTACTAGATGACAAGGAATCCTCATCTACCTCATCTTTGACATCTTGTGCATGATGCTAACGTAAGTTGCCAATCTGGGTATGGGTGTATGTCTGTTACACAACCACAGATACACACACACACATATATATGTATATCTATATATATTATATATACATATATACACACACAAACACATCAACAGATACACACACACACATACATGTACACACACACACACACACACATACACAGCAGTGTATATTTACATATACATATAAATGATCATATATGCGTATACATATACATGTATACACACACACATAGGTCATGCGCATTTGGGTGCGTGCACACTTATGTTCAAACATCAAAGTTACAAGTATTATAAATATAATTGTATAGCTATAAGAGGAGGGATTTTTCATAAACCCTTAATTGCCAATATGTAAATCTTTTTAAATACCTCATATATTATTTTCATATTATGCAAAATTGATAATATTCAAGTCTTAAAACATCATTACTCATTGAAAATTCAAATTACAAACCATATTTTTAATCCAAATTCCTCTTTGTATTTTCTATGCAAATCCATGTTTGTACTTTATATCCTAATCCATATTTGTCTTCATCATAAGCATCAAGGTCAACATTTGGTTCAATTTCAATTGAACTGCAATCCATTAGATTACCACTTCCACTAACTACATTTGTTTCATGTGCAAGAGCCATCTCATGTTTATCTATAGAGACTTAGGCAATCTATTCAATTTTAGCATCTAAATCATCACACTCAGGGAGTAAATCCCAACTCCTTGTTACGTCCTCATTGTATTCATGTTGCTTATGTGATTATAGATGTAGGTTGAACTGTATGTAGATCAAATCCTCTACTTTTTTTGCACCCTAACGATTGCACTTGACCATTGTTGGAAGAGCATGTACTTTAGTTCTGCTTAATTGAAGAACTTGCAACCTGTTGAGTTTGTATACACCATTTAGTATGTAATGTTATAATTCAAGAATCAAAACTTAAAAAGTTTAAAGATAAGTTATAAAATAAAAATATTTTAATATGATAACATCAAATAAAAAATGATTAAAAAATAAATAAAAGGATACATACTTGGGATAGAATTTCAGTTGCAAGGGGCTGCAAGAAAATGGAACCTTTTGACCATGTACCACCATTGATTAACACTCATCTTGTATTTGGCATGAAAAGTGGAAACATCATGATTTTTCGAAGATGCAAATTGACCAAACACACTTAAGACAATATTTTGAGTTTCATCAATTAAATATATATTTCTAAACCTTATAGCGAGCAGCAACCTCTACATCGTTATATGTTGCCACACTCCTTGGCATTGCGAATATCTGTTTTCTATAACAACCTGGCGACAAAGTAAATGCTAAAAGATGCAAGGGGGTGATCATCTTGTTCCAATGGTTATTAATAATTTGTTGCACAATTTTGAAAAATGTATTTGGTGGGTCATTTTCTTTGCCTCTATTATTGATCTTATTTTCTCCACCATGATGTTCATGTCAGAATTGGTAGATGTGATGTTGAGTGTTTCATTAAAATAGTTCTAGGCCCGTGGTAAGATTTTTGGCATAATTACCATCATATCTTCTCACATCCTGTGTCCCATGTTTGACAATTGATCATGACGATATTTCATATCCGTTAAATGTTCTTGCAAAAACATAATCTCATCCATCATGTTTGGTAAAGACATGTTTTACAAGAAGGCCTACCTTAATTGGGTAACAAATTAAATATTCAATTATTTTTTGATTAAACAATGTTTACTAAATAAATCAAATATCTTAAGAATTCTACATTGTATATGGATAATATTGTTCATTATTAATTATTGTAATTATCACTTTAGATAGAGGGTCAGTATTGGTAGGTCCCTCCTAATGGAGAGAGTAGAGGTACAATTATTTAAAGTTTGTAGCTGCGATAGAGATCTTTACCTCTCAAAATCTGGACGTTATTACCGTTATTGTCATCTTCTATTGAAAAGGTCACTTATTACCGTTATTGTAAATATTAAATGTTAATGACATTCACATGCATTGAGGTATGAATATCTGAAGAATCATAATTAATTATAGGAGTTATGGGAATCTCAAGAGACCTGTGGTTATAATGTTAAGAGTCTCTCCTATTGTTATATATTTGTATCAAGCAAAGGATATTGTACACTTGAACATTTCATTATCAATAAATATATATTTGTGTTGTGTGGCTGGGTTTTTTCCTTCATTCTCGAAGGGTTTTCCCAGGATAATTCTGGTGTTTATTGGTTTGGTTTTGGCTCCTTCTTACTACTGCTTATCACCTTTGATTTTTGGGCTTTAGATTTAACATGGTATCAGAGCCAGGTTTAGATGGTAGCAATAAAGAATTTGTTTTGTTCTATATCTTGTGTATCCTTTCAATTGGCAATATACAAGTGTTAGAATATTTGAAGTTTGTTTGTTGGTGGGAATCCATGCTCTTTCATCTGCTCAATTTCGTCCATGGTGAAGAGTAAATTGGATGTTATGTTTTCTAACTCAATTTCGTCCATGGTGAAGAGTAAATTGGATGTTATGTTGTTCTAATGAGAGGATCTACTCACTAGTGGATTATAGTTCAATATTTTCAATGTCATAGATGATGCAGAGCTATGACGTTGCTATCACCACCGCCTCTTCCTTTATAGTCGGGTGTTGAGCTAGTGGGATGTAGTTTATTATTTTGCGTGCCTTCATAATAGATTTTTTATTATAATCATTAACATTATGATTGATTTGTGTAGAAACTAGTGAGGTATGTACATATTGAGGATAAGGGTGAAATGGTTATATCATTCACAATCATGGGCGATGATAATGAAGGATGTGTATCGATCCCGATCTTGAAATTAAAAATGTTGTCATGAAGGAGAAAACGGAGAAGGTTGGATGAGCGAATTCCTTGAATGTTGGTGAATTGTGAGGATCATAAATGATCATTCAAGACCCCGTCTCTTAGAGAAAGTAGCATTTTGTGCTAGCAAAGAATTGTGGTTTCTTTTGCTTCCATCACCTATTCATGAGAAGTTGTATCACTTCGTAACAAGCCTTTCGTGGTTGAAAGGCATCTTGATCATGCTCATGCATTTTGATTAATATCTTTGACAGCTTTTATTCCTTCATCATAGTCATTTTTTTTGGTTCACATTTTTTTATGATTGCATTCATTTGATATTACCTTGTGTTTTGCATTTGCGTTGAAAGTACGAAGGAGTAGCAAAAGGAGTTTAAAATCTAGTTGCACAATGTGACTTGGGAGTCTCCTTTGTAACGTCAAAACTTTAGTATGCGATCTTGATGCTCGAAGAGCATTTCTAGTTCGTTATAATTAGTGGGTCGATGAATATTGAAAAGAAATTCTACCGTGGAGCGTTGGGTTGTTGGATTACACCTTTCCGCTTTTGTAACAGCTAGACATGTATTCTATTTTGATCATTTTTTCTTCTCTGTAGTCAAGTTTCTTTGCATATGGACGAGGATAATCAAATATCTCTTTGGAGTGTATGTCGAGCCTCAAATATAGGTGACAAAATTTCAAGAAGGCTAAAATATATGTTGTGTAGAGGATATCACCAAATTCGATCAGAGCACGAGTTTTATTCCATTCGGGACTCATGTCATTAGCATGAATCGATTCTGTTGGAAATGGGTCATACACGATGAGACCAACTCTGCTTCAGATATATCAGATTTGTATAAGGCTCTTACACTAATACTTGGGTGGAGATTATGAATTTTTTAATCATTGCTGTGAATTACAGTTTTATTCTCTCTCATGCACATCTACAAGCTAGAGAATAGGCCAAGGATTAACTGCTGCTCATCAATAATATCAACAAAGGAAAGGCTCTGGCATTTTTGTGAAAGACATAGTGAGGGCGACATACATGCCCCGAAAAGTATGCATATGTTACTTGTGCGCGGTGCTACATATGGAGAGATTTTTGTAACTTTCAAAGGAAGCTAAGTATTTTCTATGTTATCTTCCTATCTGAAGTCATCTACTATATTGTCATATATGAAATGGTTGTCAATGATTAGATTTGGAAAATTTATGACAAGATTATTTTACTAATCTCTCTTGATTGTAAATGGATGCAATAGGATTTTTGAGAATGTTTATTCATAGTCACATTCAAAGGGAAGTTTCCTACATTCTTTTGTGATATTTTCTTACAGTCTTTCGATTTTAAAATGAGCAAATATTGAGTAGTTTATGAAGTTTTTTGTGTAAAACTCAGAGCTTTGTGACCTTTGATTTTGATCTTTTAAGGATGGATACTTGAGGAAGCCATTTTTGGCAATGAGAGGACAGCCCTAGCTGAAAGAAGAATCACTTAGATTATTTTTTTAGGATTATAATGGAGTTTGCTGAAGAAATTTTTTCAAGAAAATAAATATCTCTTGATGACATGCATGGTGTTTTCTTGCAACTTATTTTTTGAGTTGTCATTTCACTAGGAATAGTGAATATTCTAATAGTGATTCCTTTTAGAATTTTCATTATCATTAATATCTACTTTCTTGGTAGGAGAAAAACAATGATTTAAGAGTGAGATGTTTTAGCTTCAGAGGGAGGCTTCATAATTAAGAGGGAGTGCTTATGGAATCCCCACCACTCTCATATATGCTTGTGATGCTAATAGGATTTGTAAAGTTTGACTTAAACGAAATTAAGTCTTATTTTGTTATGCATATTCTTGTGTGAATAAATGAGATTGTAAGATCAGCTATGATAGCTCTTTCACTATGCGATAGTGAACATCATGTTGAGAGAGTCCATGATGTCATCACGTTGAGAGATTTCGTGATGGGAGTTGGATGTCATGTTGAGAGATTACATGGTAGTTCACGTTGAGAGAAACTGTGATAAAAGGCATAGCTAAGTCGCACAAATCTTTTCATGTTGAGTGATTCCATGAATATGAGTAATTGTTATAGGTTTTCATGTGGAGTAACTCCATGAATTATGTTTTCAATTCATATGATCAGAATTTATCATTGACATTTTTTTTTTGTAGCAATTTTGTGTGACTGTTCAGCTAAAGATCTCTCTCTTGCTAAGAGGGAGTGTTAAAGTTTGTAGCTGCAATAGAGATCTTTATCTCTTGAATTTTGGACATTATTACCGTTATTGTCATCTTCAGCTGACAAGGTCACTTAAGTTTAATTTGTAATATTAAATGTAAATGGCATGTGTTATTCACATGCATTGAGGCATGAATATCCGAAAAATTATAATTAATTAGAGTTATGAGAATCTCAAGAGACCTTCGGTTATAATGTGAAGAGTCTCTCCTATTTTATAATATTATATATTTGCATCAAGCAAAGGATATTGTACACTTGAACATTTTATTATCAATAAAGATATATTTGTGTTGTGTGGCTGGGATTTTCCCTTCATTCTTGAAGGGTTTTCCCAAGATAATTTTGGTGTTTATTGGTTCGGTTTTGGCTCCTTCTTAGTGCTTCTTATCACCATTGATTTATGGGCTTTAGATTTAACACAATTTCCTTCTTGTGGGCCAAAAAATTGAATTTAGAATTTTAGTTGAAGGATCCACTTCTAAAACATAAGCTAGAAAAGGCTATTGAAGAAAGACCTCTTTGTTTTAAAGAAGACATGGGAATTGATGAAGTCTTTGCAAAAACTCTAGACAGAATAGGAAAACATCACTCTAAGTTTTAGTTAGAAATTTTTGTATGCTCTCTAGTTGATTTTGGTTAGCTCATGGGGGATATTTGTGATAAAACTAGGCAAATTGGTTGGTGGTTTGAAAGAAGAAATTTTCCTCCAAGAGTAAAAATAATCAAGGAAAAAATGACTAGTAGCTACCATGCTAAGAAATGTTATTTGCTTTACAAAATTTCAAAGTTTTGTCTACAAATTGAGACCATATGTGAAGATGGGAGTTTCAATCTCAAGTGCATTTACGCTCTTGTAGTGTTATCAGCTTTCCTAGCTTATAGATACTAGGTAGATAGGTTACTCTAACTTTCATTTTGGTTAGAATATTAGCTTTCACTTCATACTTGAATTTTTTTTTTTCCACAAGTTAATACAATGGGCAAGGGACCCAATTCTCTCACATAAACAAACAAAAAAAACTACCAAGCACACCTTAGATATTGCTTCCAAACAATGAAAGAATGAAGATTATTTTGTTATTGAAACAAATAACTAGTCAAATTTCCTTGATCAAAGTGAAAGTAAACATTAATTAACAAGATACTAACAATTTAAATAAAATGTGTGGTATCAAGTTGTGGATTTATTATCTCAGCTAAATGAGGCAAATTCATGATAGCCTTAGTAGACAGATTCATCAAGTATAGGGACTATGGAGGAAAAAGAGTGAAATTGAAATTCATCAAAAATATTGAGCCTCCATTAGAAGATGCATTTCAACATCCAAAATTGAAGATTTCGTTTGTTATTAACAAAAGTACAATTATACATTTACTTTATCAAATAAAAATAAAAAGTAAAAATTAATGGACGAGATATCACCAATTTAATGATGATTCTCAGTGGTGAATTGGTAATGCATTATCTCCACCATGGAGGAAGATTCATATTCACCTGAAAGATACATCCATCAAGTGTTGGAATTACAAGAGACCTAAATTAGTTTTCTCAAATAACGTTAAGGAAATTGAGAAACTAAATGACATCAAAATATTGAGCCTACATTAGAAGATGCTTCGTAACAACCAATAGATAAAGAATATTTTTGTATTAATACAAGTGTGATGCATCACCAATTTTTTTATCAACATAAATTAAACTAATGGATAATTTATACATTATTTGTTGCAGTTTTTAAAAGTAGCCATAGTTTTATTTTGCCAAGACTAGTCAGCTTAATTTTTCAGCTAGAAAAAATCATGCTTGTATTTGTTGAGCTGCACGATGATAGAATTATTAAGCACATTGGGGCTATATTTGAAAATTTAGATTGGAAATCAGATTAACATTAGGGATTATTTTCAAGTTCTAGGTCTATGCAAATATGATTTTGTGATAGGCTGGTTAGGTAAGGATAACACTTTTGTCGGATGCAAAAGGAGGCAAGTCATTGTAGGTGCTTCAAGAAAAGATATAAGGGTCCCAGATTTCCATCTTTCTAGATTTCCTTTTCTAGGAATTAGGTACTAATATAAAACTTTATAATTGCTTCCCATCCTAAGAATGATTGTAATATTGAGAGAATCAATTAAGACAATTGAGCATATGCTAAGAATAATGTTATTGTGAACTATCTAAGAGTATTCATGCCCAATGTAGTTTGTTTGGATTGAAGTTTATTGCTCTGCAAACATTTTTTTCATTTTGAAGCAATTTATAGTTGAATTTATAATACCCAAATATTTTTGTTCAGCCATGTTTAATGAAATGATCTGAAAATGAAAATTTACAAGAAATGGACTGCTTTTTTAAATATGTTATTTGGGATCCATAAGGGGCTTCAACTGAACTAAAACTAGAAATTTGAAGTACCAACTCTGAAATACTAATTGCATATTTTCAAAGACAATAGAAAAAACAATATTACACTTGACCGTACAACTTAAAGACACCGACATAATCCATAAACACCTACACAAGCATTGAAAAAGATTAATAAAGCATTGAATCAATATACTTGCTAGTTTCTACTTTCACCTTTATCACACTTCACACTTGTCTACAGGTTTGTACTAGCTACAACTTAACCAGTCAGGATTAAGCAAAAACAAAGAACACGAACAAAGCAACACATAATACAATATTTATCTCATAGAAACCCGACTAGGGTAAAATTCAAGTCGTGTGAGTCGATCCTTACAAAGCTTGCACTCTGTTAAAGTGTGCCCATTGTTAGGTGCCACCTAGTTAAGGGATTTTGATAAGACCCATTAGAGTCTTGCCTTGTTAGGAGCAGCTTGGTTAAAGGACTTTTGAGCAGGAGTTAACGTGTTACCCTTATTAGGGGATTTAGTACAAAGAACCTATTAGGGTCCACCATCGACGAGATTTACTGTTGCAACGATGAGTAAGTAATAGGGAATGATCTAACAAAGTAGCAACTACACTTAGCTTGATAGATCCTTCTTCAGCTCTTCTGATATGTCTCGAACTATGCTTTTCCCTCTCTTGGCTTTGCAACTTCAGACTTGATCACTTGTGTGCTTGGCTCCCCTTGCTCTTGCACACGATCACACTTGTGTTCTTCGGGCTTACTGGCTTCTCCTTAACACATTCATTTACTCTTTAGCAATGACTTCTCTCTATCACTGTCCTTCACACTTTGAGATTACGCTTAGTTCGACTCTCTTGGCTCTCTAGCTAATCACTTAGTAATCTAACCTTTTCCTTTTTTGACTCTATCTTCTTTTATACTTCCTTTTTGCTTGGCTTTGAAGCCATAATCTGTGAATTCAAGTTTGATTTCTCACCCCCTACTTCTAGCTAGACTTCTCATTGCAATAGTGTGCTGCTCTTGTCAAATGTAGCATGTTCGTATAGGAGTCACGGGTGTCATGTATCCTTGATGGCTTGCTCTTGTTGGAAAGAATTCAAATTTGAATTCTTCGAACTGTTCCTCGATATGTTAACATATCACCATTAAGTGCAATAATGAATGCACTCCTACCCTCTTCATGATGTGGCAGTCACAGGCATCTTGCTCCATGCTTTCCTTGCTGACTTGGCCAAACCATCTTGTATGGCCACCAATTGATCTGCTTTCCTTTCTGCTTAGCATCCTTCTGTTCGCATTGTTTTCACTTAGCATACTTTCATCTAAGTGGATCACCTCTATCATCGCCTCTACTAGGCCTACACTTAGTCTTTTCTCTGATCACCCTTGTGAACTAGAGTCACACATCAATGTGTCTTGCCAGTCGTTGCTCCCTCCCAGTCTTAGTTCCTTGTGTCTTGACATCAATGACATCATATTTGATAATTGAGTCCACCGAGTGGTCTATCGGTCAGCCTTCAAGGTTCAAGACGGTTATGCCAACAATCTCCCCTTTTGGAATTGATGGTAACACTTAGATAATTCTATCACCAAAAATTCCATCACCATTTTGGTGCCTTCCCTTCTTTTTCTCTTCTTTCAACATCTCCCCTGAGATGATGCATCCTCATACTTTGACCGTTCATCGACTCCTCTCAAATTTATTCTCGTGTCTTCTTACACTTGCTCTTCTTAGCTCCTATTGTTTGGTTCCCCCTTTGTTTCTCTTCTTCTACCCTTCTCAACTTCTCCCCCTTTGACAAAAATGCTAAATATGATCATCTTCTCTCTTCTTCTTTCTCTTGATTGCTCTCCTTATGGAGTAGTCCTTTGCTCTTATCAATCCACCGTTAGAGTTCTCTGTTTTCCATCATGGATTGATGCCTTCCTTTTTGATCTTAGTTCAGGTTGTATAGGGGTAAGATACATAACCTTTCTCTTAGATACTCGAAAGTATCCTTTTGAAGATGCTTGGTAAAGATATGAGCTAGTTGCTCCTTGGTTGGTACATATTCCAACCTGGCCTCTTTTACTTGTACTTGCTCTGTTAGAAAATGATACTTGATTGATATGTGCTTTGTCTTTGAGTGCATCATTGTATTTTTGGATATGTTGATTACGCAAGTGTTATCACAATTGACAACTACCGGTTCCTCAAGTTTCTCTTGAAATCCTTCAAGGAGTTGTTTTATCCAAACAACTTGAGTGTACTTCATTGCTGCAACAATATATTTTGCTTTAGGTGTTGACTGCAATATGCAGTTCTACTTCTAGCTGGCCCATGCAACCAATTTTCCTTCAACAAAAAATGCACCCTCGGTTGTGCTCTTTCTGTCATCCATAATCCCTGCCCAGTCAGAATTAGTAAAGACACAAAGCTCAAATTTTCCCTTTTGAGGATACCATAGGCCATACACTATAGTACCCTTTAGATATCTAAAGATCCTCTTCACAACTATCATGTGTGATTCTTTTGGGTTGGCACAAATTCAGGCTACTATTCCAACCGCCTGTGCATGTCTGGTCTGCTGTGCACAAGATACTGCACTTTACCAATCATGGATTGGTAAATTGTCTCATTTATTTCGGGGCTTTCATTCTCCTTTGATAGCTTGCAACCGGTCACCATTGGAGTGCCCATCGGTTTTGCTTCCTCCATATCGAATGGCTTCAATATTTCTTTCACATATTTTATTTTCCCTATGAAGATTCCTCTTTTTAGTTGGGACACTTGAAGGCCGATGAAGAATTTGATTTCTTTGGTCATGGACATTTCAAATTCTCTCTTCATGGCTTTAGCAAACTCAACACTTAGCTTATCGTCTCCTCCAAAAATGATATCATCAATAAAGATTTCTGCAATCAATAGACTTGCTTCTGTTTCCTGCTTCATGCATAGATTGTAGTTGTCACTTGTTCTTATGAACCCAATCTTTATTAAGTATGAGTGCAGTCTCTCATACCATGCTTTGGGTGCCTGTTTCAATCTATGCAGGGCTTTTCCCAGTTTAATGTACTTGATTTTTGCCTTGTTCATTCTCAAACTCCTTAGGTTGCTCAATATACACTTCCTCTTCTAGAACTCCGTAAATAAATGTAGACTTTACATCTATCTGATACACTTCAAAGTTCTTGTAGGCTACAAATGCTAGGAGTATTTGGAATTTTTCTAATTTGGCCACTTGTGCAAAGGTTTCTTTGTAGTCTATGCCTTCTTGTGCATAGCCTTTGTAGACAAGTCTGGCCTTGTTTTTTACTACCTCTCCATCCTCGTTCATCTTGTTTTAGAACACCCATTGTGTACCAATGACATTCTTGTCTTCTGGTCGGGTGAACAAGGTCCATGTATCATTCTTCACAATTTGAGTAATTACCTCCTCCATGGCCTTTCTCTAGTCTTTTTCTTTCAAAGCTTCTGTTGTAGCTTTGGGATCCATGTGCGAGAGCAGACATATTGTCTCTCTCGCTTTTCGCCTGGTCATCACTCCAACATCCTTGTCTCTAATGATTTGGTCAGCTGAGTGCTGCCTTCTCACATACTTTGCTAGCACCGGTTCCCCTTTAGGTGCTTCTACTCTTTGTTCTTCATTTTGAGCTCCTTCTGACTGAGTTGTTACAACTTCTTGAATAGGTTCCTCCTTTGTCGGTACTCTCTCCACTGTATCACTTAGTTGGGTTTATTCAATTTTCTTGTAATCTTCCGGTTCTTTCTTGCCTTCTTCCTTGTTCTTTAATGAGAATTCATCCACCCTTACATTGGTAGGTTCCACAATCTTGTTTGTCTGGAGGTTCAGACACCAGTATGCTATGCTTGGTGGAGTATCCCAGAAAGATACCCTCAACACTTTTGGGCTCAAACTTTCCTTGGTATTCATCTCTCTTGATATAGCATTTTCTTCTAAATACCATGAAATAACTAACTAATGGTATGTGACCAAATCACAGTTCATAATGAGTCTTCTTTGTTCCCTTCTTTACTTTTACCCTGTTCAAGGTGCATGCAATTGTGCTTACAACTTCTCTCTAGTAGATCTGTGCAACATTGTTTTGAATCATCAATGTTCTAGCACAATCTATGATGGTTTTGTTTCATCCTTCAACAACATCGTTCTTTTGAGGTGTCCTGGGAGCTGACATTTGTCTTTTGATTCCGGTGCTCCTCATAGTAACTTTTAAATTCTTGTGAGGTGAACTCACCTCCCTGGTCTGATCTCAAGCATTTCAATGCTCTACTGGTCTCCCTTTCCACTTTTTCTTCATTAACTTTGAACATGTGGAAGGCTTGTGACTTTTCCTATAAGTAGACAACCCACATCATTCTAGAAAAATCATCGATAAACAACATAAAGTATTTGTCACTAGATACGCTCTTTGTCTTCATGGGATCACAGAAGTCAGTGTGAACTAGATCTAGAGCTTGTTTAGAAGTAAGTGACTTGCTAGAAAAACTAGAATTTGCCAACTTTCCTAGTTGACAATCTTTGCACATAACATTATTTGGTTTGGTAATGGGGGGTAAACCTCTTACATGGTTTTTCCTTCCTATTTTGACAATGCTTTCAAAATACACATGACATAGCCTTCTATGCCACAATTAACGATTATCATTTTTAGTTACCATGCAAGTATTGTCAGAAATATTGAGATAGAAAAGATTCTCTTCTTTGTTATCTTGTAGCTAAGAGTTTGCTTGTCTTGTCAAATATTTTGCAAGATCCTTTGTTAAATTCAAACTTATAATCTTTCTCCATCAGCTGGGTCACACTCAATAGGTTATATTTCAATCCTCCCACTAGATATACATCTTCAAAAGTAGTGGATTCATTTAGGGCTACAATACCCTTACCTATCACTGTGCACGGTGAGTTGTTACTGAACTTCACCAATTGTTCATCGTAGGCCTCGATCTCGTGGAACTTGCTCATGTCACCAAACATATGTTGTGATCAACCACTCTATTATGCAAGTTCTTGTGGATACTTGTATTGGTTATCGGGGCTTTCTCCACCCTCTCTTTAGTGATAGCAACAAAAGGATACTTCATCCTTACCCTCATCATCATCACCGGTTGACTCTTCATTGGTGTCACCTTCTTCAGCAATGTAGCATCTTTTCTTCTCCTTCCCTTTGAGGTTTTTCCATCTTTTTCCGGTCTCGTTTACATTCTCTGGACATCTAGTAGCATAGTGTCCTACCTTTTTGCAGTTAAAGCATTTGAAAGGAAGCTTACCTTTGTACTTCCCTTTTTCTTTGACCATTTTTTTTGCGAATAGAGCCTCCAACTCTTCTTGTTCGACTTCTTTAGCATATAGACTCTCAAGTTCTCTTCTATATCTGCATGTGCTTTCCTCCTCCCTTCCTTTTTGTGTTGCAACTAGTGCAACTGACTTTTTGAATGCAATTTCAACCTTAGGTGGTTGATTGTTGTCGAAATTGCTAAGGTCGATTGCAGCGAGCTTGCCTACCAAGGCATTAAGAGATACCATCTTGTCTATTGTTCTCAGCTCCTGAATGGTTGACATCCTTATGGCATATTTGGGTTACAAGGTTCTCAATATCTTGCTCACACACTCATCCTCTTGTAGTATGCCTGTAGATGCTTTGATGGCTAGCATGACATCCTTCACTTGCTTGCCATAGGTGTCAATATCTTCGCCTTTCTACATCTTCATGTCATCAAACTTTCCTCTCAAGCTTATAGCTTTAGCCTTCATGACATGCTTATCGCCTCTATAGACCATTTTGAGCTTCTCGCACATCTTGTATGCTGCTTGTAGGTCTTCAACATCTTTGTACACAGGGTAGGATAGGGTGCTTGCTAAAGCATCTGTTGTGGGTGTGTGTGTCTCTTTTTCCTTTAATTGGTCCAGATTGAGTTGACCAATAGGTTCAACCTTAGTTACCGGATTGGTATGCGATCCGGATCCGGGCTTGGATCCATGAGGATCTGGGCAGGATCCTTGATCCTGCCTGTAGATCCGTCTTGTGGATCCTGATGGATTCACAAGCAGAATCAAGGATCCTACTTGGATCCAAGCCATAGCCTAAGGATAAATTTGTCATTTCAAATTAGCCTTCTATTGGTAGAATCCTATTGATCATTTCCAAATTTTATATGAGGCTTTAACATTTTATTCTAGTTGAATTGTATATGAATTCATTTGTAGTTTGAACTTCATGCTTTGATGGGAAACATGTTACTTCCATATACATCTTGACTGATTGTAATTTGATTGGAACAAATATTCATGCCATAGAAAATTAAAATAGAGCTTCATTTGTTCATCTCTCAGTTTTAGTAAGATTCTCTTGGTCACTTTTCCTCAATTTTTGCCATCCTCCTAACTGAAAAATGGCATTGTCAGCAATGAGCATAACAGGAATTTTCACTGAATTCACTATAGTTGGAAATGAAATAATATTTCAGGGGTATGTCTAGCTGCTGCATTTTTTCTATTGACACTGGTAGAATTCAGCATGAATAAAACACACGCATCCCTATTTGAGTGCTGAACAAGAAATGATGCCTTGTATACATTAACGCAACCTTCAAATTCATTGTCAATTGAGCTGTGTTGACCTGTAAAAGTTGAGAAATGTAATATACTAACATGTGCTCGGCCATTGGATTTCTCCTTTGCTATCAACTTAGCTAATGTTTATTAGATATTTCTCTTATTTTTCAGCGTGTGTGTGTATATACACACACACACACACACACACACACGAATCCTCCACAAATCATAATTGGGAAAGAAAAATCCTGAATCTATGGTTCTGATTCACGTGCCCAAATCGGATTTGTTTTATGAATCGACAAATAAGGATTCAACATATTTGACCTCTACATGGGTTGAGTAAGCATCGTTAAGCGTACTTAGGTGCAAACAGATCTTTCTACATCGTGAACTGTAGTTTTCGTTGGAAAACTTTGGTGCATCTCTCTTAAACATCTTGATAATTTCCTCAAGCTGTTAAACACTTTACTTTAGAGGATCTAGGCTCTAATACCAATTGTTGGTCCAACTACAGGTCAGTATACTAAGAGGGGAGGGGGGGTGAATCAATATGCTTGCTAGTTTCTACTTTTCACCTTTATCACACTTGACACTTGTCTATAGGTTTGTGTTAGCTACAACTTAACCGTTCAGGATTGAGCAAAAACAAAGAACATGAACATAGAAACACGACATAGTATTTATCTCATGGAAACTAGGCTAGGATAAAAACCATGGTGTGTGTTTACCGTATGGATCAATAGATTAATGCACACAGACAGTGAACAAGAACAGCGGTACTACTTTTATTATTCGCATATGCCAAGAGATTACATACAGATGATCATTACAATGGTTCCCCGGAGGGTGTATATATACTTCCTGCCGAACCTTCCCGAAGGGGTCCGTCGGCTACATAACAATACTAATCTACCTGTCGGCTACAAAATCTTCGACAACATGAACTCGTTGGCTACACAATTTCTACCGACGACATCATCCCCCCCAAAAAGAAAAGTTGTCTCCTGGCGACTTCAAAACTAACAAAAATAGGAGACCACAAAATACAATATAGAAAGAATATACACTAGAGAGGAGGCTGTGATCTTGAAGAATGTTGCTGCTAGTGCAATTCATAGACTTGCTCCGTCCGGATGCTCAAATCCTTTTGGATCTGTGTGTTAACCTCTACGGCTTCCTTCAGAAGAAGTGCTGCATCCATAGCCTGGGCCTTCGCTAACTACAATTCTTGCTCAGCCGCTTCCTTATCTTGTAAAAGTGCTGCACGCTCAGTTGCCCACGCTACTTGTTGACTAGCCAAATCTGCATTTACCTTTTCTCTAGCCTCCCTCTCTGCTACTAGAAACCTCTCAGCTGTGACCTTGTTTGCTTCCCTGTTCGCCTCCGCACGCCTGCGAGCATAATATACTTCTTTGTACAATCCTACTATCTCGTGCGCCAGCTTCTCCATGGCAGTGTTGCACGGTCCCAACTCAGGCTCAGTGGCCCAATCCACCAACATCTTCGACGTCTCGACTACTGGCTATCCTTTGTCTTCAAAGCAGGAGCGAAATCATTGAGGACAAACCCCCCGAATATAAGCCTGGACCAGATGCCACTCTCTACGCCGAGTCATAGCCTGCAGTGCTACATTGTGTCCCTTTTGCAACGCAACTCGCATAGCCCTGAGGTAGTCCATGCGTCTATCCTCATCTGATCCATAATCCTCCTTCGGCACATCGTCCATGGTCCACTCCCTATCACTACTTGTCTCCGCCATTGCTACGATAACCATGTCCACATCTAGTGCCGCCGCCTCCTTCCTGGGCGCATCCTCGGATTGTGGAACTGCCACCTCCTATGGCTCTGATATGGTTGCTGGTCTTGGAGGGACTCCTCCATGACTCGGGGACTTAATGGACGGTCCGACCTCTGTAGGAATGAGTCGGAACTGTAGCCTCAGAAATGTGCTTGCTCTATTCATCACCTCCATTCTCTCGAGCTGCTCTGTTCGTGCTGGCTCGATGCTCTCCTTTTGCTTTGCTGACTGTGCTGACTGTGCCTCTGTCAACAAGGAAGATGAAATAGTGAGCATAGCATCTAAACCAATCACATCCAAACAAACTTGGAGTTCAGGCTCTGGCATTGGCAACTCTATCAACTCTGGCTCTGCTGGTGCAACAGGGTCTGGCATACAATCCTGGGAAGGTATGCCCTCAGGTGAAACATCTGCCGCGGCCGTCGGAAAAGTAATCTCTGTAGTGGCCGCTGGTGCAACATTTGTCAGCCGTGGGACACCGTCCACCATTGCCGGTGGAACATCTGCTACTGTTTGTGGGACCACATCTGCCATTGTTGGTGGGGTCATAACGACCGGTGCATGACACTGACCAAATGAAAGAATGTGTGAAATGGAGGTGGACAAGTGCGTCGAAGTTGGCAACTGCGGTGGGGTGAAAAATGTGGACTAGCTAACTGCTGGTTCGTTGCCAACTTCCGCAGAAGTACTCTCTTCCTCGTACTTAGCCCCACTGCTTTTTGAAGTGTCCTTCTGTCCGCTGACCATGTCCCCGTAAGCCTCCAATCCTTGGAATATCTTCTTCTACCCTATTGCTGTTCCACTTGTGTCCAAATGTCTCCAATAGAATATTGGAGGCTCTCTTTGCGCCAACTTTCCCCTCGGTGGAGCCTCAAAATCATCCATTGGTATCTGATTAATGATTGCCTCCAGAAACAGGCCAATGGCATGGTGTAGCATAAAGAACGTCCAATGTTGGAGTGTCATGAACTCCTCCATTTGGTCGGCGAGTACTGTGGTGTAATTGTACACTGTGCCATTCATGATGCCATTCATGAATACAATCTGTGGCAACGCTATATCTGAAGCTTGAGTTGCCTTTGTCAACTTGCTTTTGATGACATCCATGATGCATTGCCAGTGGCCCTCTTGAATAAAATCTCGCTAAAGCCCTCTGCATTTAGACCCCTTTACCATTGACTCCATCTCCTCAGGTGAAAGATCGCGGCCTACCAATCTTATCCAATATTCTTTTCGTTCCTGAGACAGCTTGTGGTTCTTGATTTCCACCTTCCAAGCTCCTGGGCCAGGGATGCCGAAAACCCTAGTGAATCCTTTGGTTTAAAAGAAATCGTCATCTGATGCTTCTTGTACAAAAATGTGCTGGTTTTGCTGTGCCGATTATATGCTTCTATCATGGTTCTCAAAACTGATTCGAACAATTGAACGGAAAAAATTGGAAGCTGGATGGCCCAATGCACCTGTGCTCGTACTAAAATTTGTTTAATTACCTCTGTGTTCAGAGTCTCTTGCCACCATTTTCGGCACTCTTTGCCATTGATTCCCTCAAATTGAACCGTAAGATGTGTGAGTTCGGCTCTTACTTTTTGCTTCTTACTGTTGGAAGCGGATGGCCTTGCAACCCGGATTTCAAAAGCTAAAACTCTAGCATTTTTCTCCATACATGTCTTTAGCTGGTTCTTCCAGTGCTTCCATTTCCCCGCTGATTCCATAATAACGGCTTCTCCTTTCCTTTATAATGTAGGGTTCCTATCGCTTTTGTCTTCTTGCGGAGGATATGCCTCAATATATGTTTTTCCGTTACTTGTTTCTTTCCTTGATGGTTCCCTTTCAACTGATCGGCTGGAGCGAGAATAATACCATCCACGGAAGAACTGGAGTTACGCGCGGGGGAACAGACAAGCCACATAGATCGGTTGATGTGCTACAGCCTTCTGCAATGATTTTTTTACTATGCGTAGACACATCTTCATAGCCATCAATTGTTACTATGTGGAAGCGGATCCATAACCCACCAATGTCACCCCATGATCCAAATTTATTCCACATTTACCATCGAACACACCAGATTTATAAAATTGAAGCTCCCTTCCACAAGCTTCAATCACCACACTAATCGTTGGACTGACGAATTCTGCCGAAATAAGAGATGCTGCGGGTAACACGAGGCAAGTAGCACGGTTGAAAAAGACTAGACGCAGAAGATGTAATGCCCGCGGAAGGGGAGGTGAAGCTGTAGACGAAAAGAATCCCACCGTAGAGGAATAAGACAACTCACGGCAGGATGAGGAAAAAGTTAACACCGCGGGGAGGATCAGATGAAGTCGCAGAGAAAAGCGAAGCCGTGGACTAATAAACAATCCGTGGGAGGACCAAGGTAACTCCAAAGTCCATGGGAGAAATGCTAGACGCAAAGCGTGGCATGATAAACATTTGAAGCTGATTAGGTTTCAGCTGGGGTAGTTGGTGTTGAAGTATGACGGATGAAATGAGATTAAACCAAGAAAGTTTAAGGTTAGATGGGTTGGGCCGTACCAGATCTGGGAGGTAGGTGACAATGGAGCAATAAAATTGTGGACTTTAGATGGACAAGAAGTACCTCAGGCAGTCAATTGTTTGAAGCTAAAGATGTACCATACCAGGAAGACTCCCTTGTCGTCACAAAATGATTAAGTCCACACAACTCCCTTTTCGTCATAGAATGACGAAGTTTGGAGGGAGAATTGAGTTTGTTGAAAACAAAAAAAAGAAAAAAAGAAAAGAAAAGTGAATGACCGTGGCCGGGGTCCCACGGACACCTGTCCCGCGGGTTGTCTTTATTTCCCCGCGTCTTGCCTTTCCTTGTGGGGCTACCTTTCTCTTCCGCGGGCGGCTTGTCTTTTCCTCCAGCGTCTAGCATTTCTCCCACGGACTTTTGGAGTTACCTTGGTCCTTTTGCGGACTAATAAACAATTTGCGGAAGGACCAAGGTAACTCCAAAGTCCATAGGAGAAATGCTAGACGTTGGAGGAAAAGATAGGCCGCTCGCAGAAGAGAAAGGTAGCCCAACGGGGAAAGTCAAGACGCAGGGAAATAAAAGCAACCCGTGAGACAGGTGTTCGTGGGAACCCTGTGGACCTCAGCCGCGGTCATTCACTTTTTTTTTTTTTCAATTATTTATTTATTATTATTTTTTGTTTTCAACAAACTCAATTCTCCCTCCAAACTTCGTCATTTTGCAATGACGAGGGAGTTGTGTGGACTTCATCATTTTTTGACGATGAGGGAGTCTTCCTGGTATGTTACATCTTTAGCTTCGAACCATTGACTGCCTAAGGTACTTCTTGTCCATCTAAAGTCCACAATTTTATTGCTCCATTGTCACCTACCTCTCGGATCTGGTATGACCCAACCCATTTGACCTTAAACTTTCCTGGTTTAATCTCATTTCGTCCATCATACTTCAATACCAACTCCCTGGCTAAAACTTGTTCAGCTTCAAATGTTTATCATGCCACGCATTACGTCTGTTCTATGTCACCTCCGTGGCCCATTGTGCCAGTAGCTGTTTCTCCTCGAGCTTGTTCAAATTATGCAACTGTTCCCTTAGGCTTTCCATGTCGTCTAACTTATTTTCTAGCGCGATCCTCAAGCTTGGTATCATGAACTTTGTTGGTACCACTACTTCCTGCCCGAACATCAACTGGAACGGTGTGTGTCCCATGTCACCTTGTACGCCGTGTGGTATGGCCAAAGGGAAAAGTATAGTTTTTCCTCCTAGTCCTCACCTTCAACCGCACATGACTTGTAGATAATTGATACCGGGATTTTGTTTGTAGCCTCGGCTTGTCTGTTTGCTCTCTGATAGTACGAGCTCGATAATGAATGACATATCTTGAATTCAATGGTGAGCAGTCGGATAACATGGTTAATGAAGTGTCCACCCCTATCACTTGTTAACTATAGTGGAATCTCGTACTTGGTAACGATCCGCTCGTAAATAAATCTTGCTATGCTGATGGCCGAGTTATCCAGTAGTGTGCGTGCCTCCACCCACTGGGTCAGGTACTTCGTTGCGACAACAATGTATCGGCACCTTCTAGTCTTGCTCACCTTCAGGGGTCCGATGAAATCCAATCCCCATCTTCCAAAGAGTTCCTGCGCATGGGAGGGTTTAAGCGGCATGAAGTCTCTCTTTAACGGCTTCCAGGCTTGTTGGCAAGTGTCACACCTGACGACCCATTCTCGTGCGTTGTTGTACATTGTTGACCACCACAGTCTTGCCAGCAATATTTTTCGTGCTGTGGTATCAGGTCCCATGTGTCCTGCTGGACCCTCATGTGCTTCTTTCAACACCTGTGGTATTTCTTCCTCTAACACACACCGTCGCAAGATGTGATTAGGGCCCATCTTGTAGAGTAATCCGTTGATCAATTGAAATGTACGGCTCTTGATTACCAATTTTCGTCTTTCATGTGATGGCATCTCACTTGGGAACTGTCCTGTAGAAAGGTATTCTCCAATGCTCGTGTACCATTTCGGCAGTACTACAATCTGAAACAACTATGCATCAGGAAAATTGTTGTTCACTCCGTTCGCCGGTTCCCTTGTTTTGATTCACGACAAATGGTCTACACTGATATGTTTCTTCCCAGGCCGTACAATGATTTTGAAGGTGGACTCCTGCAACAGAAGTAAACACTTGCTGATTCTTCCCTGGATGACAGGTTTATTGACCAGGTACAACAGAGCCTGATGGTCGACATAGAACACAAACGGTGTTGCCAACAAGTAATGACGGAACTTCTGTACGGCGTAGACCATTCCCAAGGCTTTGCGTTTTGTTGTGTTGTAGTTCTGTTCTGCTTTTGATAACAATCGGTTGACGAACTATATCGGGTGATCCAACCCGTGGCTACCTGTTTGCGCCAAGGTTGCTCCGATCGCATAGTTGGATGTGTCGACATGAACATGGAATTCCTTGTTCCAGTTCGGGTATGCCAAGATGGGTGCCGTAGCCAATCGTACCTTCAGCCCTTCAAATGCCTCATCCTGTTCTTTCTCCCATCTGAACGATTCTCCTTTGCATGTTAACCTATCTAGCGGGTAGGATACTTTGGAAATTTTTTTGATGAACCTTCTGTAATAGCTTGTGTCCCAGAAAAGACTTTATTTCCGTTACATTGGTGGATGGTTGCATTTCCAATACGACTCTGACTTATAGACCAATCATCCAGGAATGCCTTGAAGTTTTCGACGGACATTTTGTCAAAGATGTGTAGTATGATCCGTTGGAATGTAGCCAACGCATTGCACAGGCCGAATGGCATCCGGTTGTATGCGTACACCCCGTCTTCTACGACAAATGTCGTTTTCAGTTTGTCCTCCTTTGCTATGGAAATCTGATTGTATTCGGAGAACCCGTCCATAAAGGAATAAATTTCATGTCCTGCAACCTCCTCCAATATATTGTGTGTAAATGGAATCGGGAAGGGATCCTTGATTGTGATTGCATTAAGGCATCTGAAGTCAACGCATATCCGGATCTAGGTGGTGTTCATCAGTGAGATTACTATGGGTGATACCCATTCACTTGTCTAAACCTTGAAAATAATACCGGCTTCCATCTCTTCTGTAACCTGTGCCACATAGTTCTTATTCATCCTGTAAGTCGCTTCCGTACAGGCACTGCTCCTTTGACCAGCAGGATGTGGTGCACATGCAATTCTGATGGTACTCCTTTCAGATTCTTTTATGTCCATGGGAATACATCTTTATATTCCAAAAATATCTTGAATGCCACTAGTTTCAGTACTGGGTCCCAGTTACCTCCCACCAGTATGTTCCTTGGTTCGGCCTCATCTCCCAAATTCATGGTTTACAGTGTGGCTTCATTGTATTTGATCGGCTCCCCCTCACTGAATGCATGGGCGGGTGTTTCATCCAATGGCACATCCCCTTCTTTTGTTTCCGTGAATTCCCTTGGAAACCCAGCTCCACTGTGCCCTTCCTCTATCGTTAGTACGTTGCAGCTCTGGAACATCTCATAGTCCATCTGCTAGTGGAGAAGACCATTCACCGAATCCAAATTGTCATTCGTTGATCCTCCTTCCAACCACAAGACTCCCTCTTGATTTGGTTGCATATGCTGCCTTCCTTCATCCTCTTTTTCAGAATCTAATGATAGAGCTTCGTCCCTCACCATTTGGGTATGTAAATCAATGACAAATTTCTACCCTTTGCTTTCAAGTGATAGAGTGTTTTTCTTCATGTCGTGTTTAACTTTGGCTTGAATAAGCCATCCGTGGCCTAGAATGGCGTCGCATCCTTTTCTCTTTAGCGGGATCACAACGAAGTCGAGTAGGAATGGCTGTGTGCCAATCGTCACTAGTTGTGCCATCAGGACGCCGAGCGGTTTAATGCTGTGTTGGTCTACTGTCAGCAACTGGAATGTAGGTGGCCACAACGTCGGCTGTCCTAATCTCTTCCAGGTATCCTCGGGTAAGACATTCACGTTGGACCCTCCGTCGACAATTGTGTCTGTCAGCACATTTATGAGAATCCCCATCTCAATGATTGGCAGATGCCGTCCAGATGTGAGGGCTAGCAACATTGGGTCTTCTCCACCTGCGGCAATTTCCTTCCCTCTTCCTGGTTCTCCTGGTAACTTAGTAGTTGGTGCAATGTTTGTGAGTGCTGATTAGAGCTGAGGCATTGTAAGAAGCAGATCATTTATCTTGATCGGTACCTCCATTTGTAATATCTGCCGTATGATGTTTTGTTCCGCGGAGTTCCTTGTTGAGGTGCTGGTGGTGTCCTTCAACTGAGATGTCTCCGCCTGTGTTGCTTTCTCAATTTCTGCTTGTGCTTCCTCCAATTTCCTCTTTTCTTATCAGGGTACAGTTTTGCTTGCCGCTATGTAATTGCCAAACCTCCTCTTCGTTTGTCTCGATGGTGATCAAATTTACTCCTGATTTTAGGCACTTGGCATCTTCATGATCACTGGGTTTGCATTGTCTGCATAATAATTTTGGTGTGCTTGTTGTTGTACAGTCTCGAGCAAAGTGGCCCCAAAAATTACATGCTCGGCATTGAACCATCGGCCGGCCGTTCGCATCGTACTGAATTAAACTTTGGTTGCCATTATTATTGTTCACATTGTTGTTGTTTTGCCCTCGTCTATTATTTCTGTACCCTCCACACGTGGCACCCTCCGTACTTGTGTTTCCGCTCCCTCCGGACGCGAAAGCCTCCTGTGTCAGGAACACTTGTTGAGGTCCTCAAATTTTCATATTGAAAGGACATTCTTTTGTGGAATGTTCCATGATTTGGCAGATCTCGCAAAACTGGTTCTTTGGACAGGATCCCTTTGTGTGACCTTCTGCCTTACATTCCGTGCACCATAGCTCGCTTTCCTTTGTTTCTTTCTACATGTTCTTAAATTCCTTCATCATTCGGATCATGTGCTTCTGGAGAGCTCGGACCTTCTTGTTGCTATTTTTATTATCGCTGCTCTCTTCTTCCGAAGATGCATTGTCGTCTAACTCGGATGAGCTACTCTTCTTCTTCTTTGTTTTCTGCTCACTTTTCATGTTCATTTCCCAATTGTATGTTTCAATGTATGACGATGGTGGCACAATCTTCATCTTCTTCCGCAACTTTGGTCGTAGGCCTTCAATGAACCATCATTTTTGTAGTCCATCTGCTAGCTTATTTTTCATTTTGTTTATTAAGTCTTTTAATTTCTTGACGTAGACTCGGACAGTTTCATTCTTCCCGTGCTTTGTGTTGTATATTTCCGCTACGATCTCATTGTTGTCGAGCAATAGTTGAAATTCCATGATAAACTCCTTTTTAATGTTGTCCCAATTGGTTAACTTTTGGGGATCCGTATCGGCAAACCAATCAATTGTGACACATCGTAGGGTTGTCGAAAATTGTCGGACCCATTTGTTTGTATCTATTATGCCATTCGCCCTCCAAATTGTTTCGCATGTTTTACAGTGTCAGATTGGATCAGCCATACCATCACCATCAAATTTCGGTAGCTTTTCCTTTGGTCCTGCCATCACTATTGGATTGTGTGCACAGGTGTTGTTCGGTCCTGCAACACTGGCGCTTTGTACTCCCACACCGGTGCTTTGCACACCGTGGCTTTGCATCCCACGTCGACGCTTTGTGCTCCCACACCGTCGCTATTTGGTACAAGTGTCTTATTTGCAATAGCGGCGAACTTTGGTGAAGAAGGATCTTCTGAAGTTGTCCCTTCCAGAAGTGTATCACGGACGAAGAGTTCACTCCACGCTCATGCTCCCTCGGCACTCTGAGCCGTATGAGTTAATTCCCTTCTATCTGGATTCTCTTCCCTCGGCGAATACAAGTTCAAAAATTCCTCCCTTGCTTCTTCCACCAATTCCACCCGCGGGTGAATCTCCTCCAACAATTCCTCAACACTTTGGTGTCCATCGGTAATCTTCTGAAACCTTTGTCTGCGTTCGGCCTGCTGTGCCAAAATTAAATTTCCTTGAGCTGTGTGGATTTCATCTTTGTCCTTCAGCTTATTCTTATTTTTGTTTAACTGATTCGGCATTAGTCTTCATTCCTCAGCCTTTGTTCCAGGCCCATTGGGCAACGGCGCCAAATGTTTACTGTATGAATCAATAGATTAATGCACACAGACAATGGACAAGAATAGCAATACTCCTTTTATTATTTGCATATGCCAAGAGATTACATACAGATGATCATTACAATGGTTCCTCGGAAGATGTATATATACTTCTCGTCGAACCTTCCCGAAGGGGTCCATTGGCTACATAACAATACTAATCTACCTGTCGGCTACAAAATCTTTACTGACGACATGAACCTGTCGGCTACACAGTTTCCACCGATGACAGTGTGTGAGTTGATCCTCACAAAGCTTGCACTCTTCTGAAGTGCGCCCGATCAAGAGCTTATCTTTGTTAAAAGATTACAAAGATATTGTTAGGGGCACTTGGTTAGGGGATTTTAATAAGACTTGTTAGAGTCTTGCCCTGTTAGGAGCAACCTAGTTAAATAACTTCTGAATACAAGTTAATGTGTTACCCTTATTAGGGCATTTAGTAAAAAGATCCTATTAGGGTCCACCCTTGATGGGATTTATTGTTGCAAAGGTTAGTGAACAAAAGGGAATGATCTAACAAAGTAGCTACTGCACTTAGCTTGAAATAGATCATCCTTCAACTCTTTTCACCCATCTGGAACTATGCTCTGGCCTCTCTTGGCTTTGTAACTTCAAACTTGATTACTTGTGCGCTTGGCTCTCCTTGCTCTTGCACATGATCATGCTTGTGCTCTTTGGGCTTACTGGCTTCTCCTCAACACATTCATCAACTCTCTAGTAACGACTCCTTTCTATCACTCTCCTTCACACTTCGAGATTATGCTTAGCTTAGTTCTCTTGTCTCTTTTGCTAATCACTCAACTATCTAACCTTTTCTCTTTTGACTTTGTTTTCTTTTATACTTCCTTCTTGCTTGGCTTTGAAGCCCTACTCCGTGAATTCAAAATTTGAATTCTCACCCCTACTTCTAGCTCGCCTTTCCATTGCAGTAGTGTGCCACTCTTGTTAGATGCATGTTTGTATAGGAGTCACAGGTGTCATGTGTCCTCGATGGCTTGCTTTTGTTGGAAAGAATTCAAATTTGAATTTTTCCGACTATTCCTTGATATGTTAACAATGAGTGCAACGATGAGTGCACTCCTGCCCTTGTTAATGACGTGGCAGACACGGGTATCCTGCTCCATGCTTTCCCTGTTGACTTGGCCAAACCATCTTGTATGGCCACCTGTTGATTTTCTTTCCTTTCTACTTGGCATCCTTTTTCTCACTTTGTCTTCACTTAGCACACTTTTCATCTAAGTGGATCACCTCTGTAATTGCTTTTGCTGGGCCCACACTTCATCTCTTTTTTGATCACCCTTGTGAACTAGATCTGCACATCAATGTGCCTTGCCTGTCGTCGCTCCCTAGTAATCTTAGTTCCTTTTTGTGTCTTGACCCCAATGACAACATCTTTGAAAACTGAGTCCACTAGTTGGTCTTTTGGTCAATCTTCGAGGTTCAAGACAATTATGCCAATAGGCATAACCCCATACCATCATAATAGCATCATGGTATTATACTTAAGGTGGTCTATCCAAGAATAATAAACAAGTCAGTCCATTCCACTCCTTAATATCACTACTTTCAGTTAGTGTAAATTCTACATGCATATCCCCTTAACTAGGCATAGTCTTCAACTCTATTTGTGACATAAAACAATGGGAAATTTGGAAGTAAAGACAATTTGTTCGCCAAAAACCAACTTCATTAAGCATCAATTTAAGTTTCTAGTTGGGGCATTGACTTTTATTTTTGTACTGATAACAATCAAAGAACCCTTTTCTACTCCAAAGTAAAAACCTACACCATACATAGTTTCGAGTCTAATCGGAAAGTGGACCATCCCAAATAATTGTTGGCTTGCTCTCCTTTAAAAATAGATCATCAAAAGCCATTGCCAATATCACGCTCCATTATAAGTGCATCGTCTTCCAATGGAATGCCAACCAATCCTAGTGATGTCCCCTCATTAACTTGGGGTACATTTTCAAGATCAACATCCCATTGTAAAGCTTGGGTCTACCAACACTATAGAGTCAGATGATCTTGAAGTCGAAATCCACACTATGCATGGCCACTAGTTTCTCCACTCATCTAAGGTAAGTCTATTCCTTTTGATGGTAGAGGAACTAGCAACTTGTGTAAGGAGATGAGAGGCAACCACCTTCGACTTTGGTGCATCTCTCCTAAGCCATGTCCACCATCCGATTGGATCTTTGCTTGCCAATATGCCTCTGTTCAACCTCACCTCTGGTTTCCTTGGTGTTGGGCCTCAAAGTTTTGCAAAGCTAAGGAATTGTGTGTAAAGTTTAGAAACCTCTTTTGCTGGAAACATCTTACCAATGGCTTGAGTGAATCTATCTAATGCCTTTGGATTATCATATGGTGATGTCGTACAAGCAGGAGTATCCCCAAAGGAGATGTCCTAGCCCCCAACAAATAACCACGCAGTGGAAAGACAACAACAATGCAAGATTTGATACCAAATAAAAACTCTTTATTCATAAAATAATTGTTTACATGCAATGTGCCCGGCTGTAAGGTCTTCTAGGTTACAGCCAAGTACAATAGCAATTACAATAATAGTTTTGCAAGATTCCTC
This sequence comes from Cupressus sempervirens, assembly GCA_028749045.1. NCBI lineage: Eukaryota > Viridiplantae > Streptophyta > Pinopsida > Cupressales > Cupressaceae > Cupressus > Cupressus sempervirens. The sequence continues at coordinate 544,798,515 of CM053787.1, read as the reverse complement.
AAGGTCCAACCCCAAATCACTTAGCTAGTCCAGAACTACACTTTGGTAGAAACCTCCAAGGAAGATCTAAACTTGTGCTTGCAAGCCCACCAAGCAATCACCTTGTTTCCCAAGCCACAACTACTATTTCTTCAAAGTTCTCTCCTCTTGCACATCCTCTTCTCCAAGCTAGACTATTATGACATAAGACTCCACAAGACCCTTTACTTGTACCCAATTAAGCCACAAGTTGGCCTAGCAAGTTACAAATTAAATAAACCCTTACATTAAATACATATTGAGCCACAAGTCGGCCTACAATAGATATTAAATACCAAATGCCTTAGAAGGCTTACAACATTCATAAAATACACCTAGAACAAATAACCAAGACCCAAATAGGTCCACACGAACTACTATGATCGATCCACATCACGATCTCATTCCTCATGCAATAAATGCACCAAGTCAGCCAAGCAAATTCTCAAGAACTCCATCCTGCAAGCTATACTGCCGAGCGTTAGCAAAAACCACAAGCATCGTCGAGCTCCCATAAGCATTGCCGAGCAACATAGCATATACCAAGCTCCTTTAGTGACTAAGCTACTCCTCGACCAACAGTACACCCAGTAACAACCGAGCACCACTCCTTTGGCGACTAAGTCCTTAACTCCAAAGCCAAAATCCCTCCAATAGGCAGGATTACTAACTACCCTAGGATACTCCTGCATCATATGGAGACACCCTTCCATCGATATCTTTAGAATTTAGAGTGTGAGCTGCATATGCTCCACGTTACAATGGGCCTAATGTTGCTCATATAACCTCAAAGTAGGATCCCTAGACATAATTTTTTCTTTATCTTCCCAAGCATATTGTCAAATGTCTCAAACATCTCTCTTAGACTAGGAGAGTCTCTATCGACATATAATGGGTGAGATGATAGAGGAAAGATATTTGCAAAATGCAAACAAAAGCTTGAAAGAATTATAAATTTTATAAATAGAGATTTAATATGCAATCTAAAAGCTAAGATTTAATTTCTAATAAATTCAACAACTTACTTGATTGTGGTCCACCATTTGTCATCAAAGATCTTTTCCTTGACTGCTTTTGTTTTAGGAGAGATAGAATTAGATTGTTGGGTCCACTTTGGATTCACCACCATCAATAATAGAAGCTCATGCACATAAAGCATCCTTTCTGTCAAATGTAGTTATACCTATAATAGACATATTTACAAGGCTCAATGTAATTGGAAAAAACACATTATAATTTATTAATTTAATAAAATGAAGTAATTGGCATACCTTGTCTTAGCTGGTTTGAGGAAGGACCTAAAAAGAGCAAGTGATGTGTGGTGGTTGCGAATGCATGGTTCAACCTCTCTAGCCTTTGACACCACTTGCTACACCCATTCTAATTTAAACAATTTATTAATTTTATAAAATGAAGTAGTTGGCATACTTTGTCTCAATTAGTTTGAGAAACTCCTTTGAAAAGGACCTAAAAATTGCAAGTGGCATGTGGCGGTTGCAAATGAACACTTGAACCTGCTGGCCTCTGACACAACTTGCTACACCCGATCTATCTTCCCTACATCTTCAATACATTGTTCAATGTATGAACATAACAAAGGGTCCAAAAGATGTGCCAATAAGCCCCGTCCACCATCAAACAAGCTGATTTGCATATATGCTGAATGTGTGATCACTTGTACAACATTAGTGGGCCTAATCTCCTCTATGGCATCTCTCAAAATGGTGATCTAAAACTCTGCATCCTTGTGCTTCCCTGAACAATCCCCAACTTTAGAAAATAAGAACCAATAGGGAATGTGACATGATATAGGCGAGTGGTCAATGTCTAAAATCAGTCCACCCATCCATCAAAATACAGCAACTTGTCCTCACCCAAGTTCGTCTCATATCCTCCAACAACACATTAACCTTGGAATACTCTGTCTAGGAGGATAGTTTGCAACTTATGATCAGTAGCGGGTATGAATAAGGGACCCATAGTGGCTAATATCTTTCACCATTTGAAATAAGAGGAACGAGCCACATGAAATGGGATAGCATTAGGAAAAAAGAATTTAGCAATGGATAAGACTGTAACTTCCTGTGCTTGCACATTATACATACTTTTAACTTTTCCTTCCTTCTCACTACTACTCACCTTCTTCTTTCCTCGTCTCAATAGGACTACTACCAATAGGGGATGGCATAGCCCCAGATGACTGTGCACTTGAAATATAAGATGTTGGCATTGCCAAACATTGTTTCCCCATTTCAGTCTTGATGTGCAATCTATGGTACTGTATTCTCTCCTCTTCAATTAAATCTGGACAGGCTATAACCTTATGGCATGCAATACTAAAAAAATGAGACTTCACCCTTGTATAGGTGCCCCTAAAGTATTCCAAACAAACATTGACAATACTACATCATAGTCGCCCCTGAATAATCTTCTTTTGACTCCTAGGTGTAACATATTGAAGAAGAGGTTTTGTCTTGTTCAACTTGTACTCATGGCTTTTGAAGGGCAGTTAAACAAGTCAGGTTTCTGCCCACTACTAGCTTTGACACTTTGACTTCTAATTTCACCACCCATTTCCAATTCATCCTCACTGTTACCACCCTCATTGCTGCTCAGTTTGATTTTCTTTGAAATTGAACAATGCAATTTTTCTAAAAAATCTCAGACCTTTTCAAGCTCCAAGCTTTGAAAAAAATTGGAAAATAAAAGAATGGAAGAGTCATAGAATATAACTTATCTTCCTTTTATCACTTGCATGGTTGTACTTTCCCCTTCTTTCAAACCCTCTTTGTTGCCTCTGTGAAAGAAATGAGATACCAGTAATGACTGATGGTAATGAGCCCTAAAACAATACACAATGCATTTCAGGGTGAAGAAGGGAGGAGGGAGGAGGGACCCACATAGAAATCATTAAAAAGTTGCATTTTAATTGGTTTTTATGATTTTTTTTGGCTTGCTGCTGCACTCTTTCATCAGGGATGGCTGTCCCCCCAAAATATTGGCAACGTCCTCAGGTTTCCAGGATGTCTCCTGCATTTTTTTAAAAGTTGGGTATGGGGTGGGGTCATATTCTGTCTGTTCCCCCATCTTGGAAGCATCCCAGATACAGGGATGGATTTTTAGGCTGGGGACGCGTCCCTAGGGAGCACTGGTATTGAGTTCTGACGCAATTTTTTTCTTTGATTGTGTATTATTTTAAATCATTATTAAATTATTGATTTACCAAGCTTGAAATTTTTTCATGCATCTGGTTGTAATGCTATTACTTGCTTTGGTATTTAGATTAAAAATTAGTATGCAATATTCTTTAGTTTCAAGACTTTCTAGGTTTGTGTCTGTCTTGCACATTGAAAAAACCATACTTAGGGATAATATTAACTATTTTACTTTTTGGAGAAAACATCATTCTAAAATTTGAAGACTTTGTATTGTTTAAAACTTTAATGATTATAATTTATAATTATGCTTAGCTTTGATGAGTTTTTTCTGGGAGATGAGTCAAATACTCCCTTGTTGACAGTATCTTACATTTGAATTTGTCTGTCTCGACTGCTTTTGGTTATATTGGGCCACCTATAAGATATTTTAATTCATCCTGACTTCTTGTCCTATTTCTAAAGGTATATCAATTATCTTCTTTTAGATGATGAGACCCTTTTGATACTGTTTTTTCATCTGTGCAGCTACACTTCTATCTTGGTCAAAATAAATTACTGCAGATATTTCAACTAATCAAAATAAGTAGAGTTGGAAATTGAGTATGCTGTCATACATGGTGAACAATCAGAAAATTTGAACTCTTTGTCAATCTGGGAAGCAGGGAATTTGGTTGTGAATAGTGCTGGTGGACATACACAACACAGTATAATGACAATGTCTAGTCATTTTATAAAAACAAAAAAGCGTCCGTTGGTAGAATGTTTGACTTGCCCTCTCTGCGACAACCTCCTGAGAGAAGCTACAACAATATGCGAGTGTCTTCATACCTGTAAGTGTTTTTATATTTCTGTCATTGGATTGTACTTTGTATTAAATGTTGTTGCAATTTTTCTGTCTTTCAATATTGTGTTTTCATATTGTTTCTTTCTTTAAGAAAAATATAAGAAATAGCAACTATATCTAAGGAAAAGGTTCCCACCTCGTTGAATCAAATTTTGATGTTTTATTAAGTAGAGGTTTAGGTGTAGACACAGATTGTAAATTTGAAGAGTTTATTTCTGCTCATAATCTAAAATTGGATATTGCGATCTGGAAAATAATTTTTTCTTGATACTATTTTAAATTTCCAAGTAGGGGAAAACATGCCACTGGAAATGAGTTCTAAATCCATGAATTCCTGCTTTATCACTGTTGCTAGAATGAATTCTGTAGAGGTGTCTTTTTGGAACACGATTGAAAAGTTGCAGATGGAATGAGAGGACCAAGATTTGTATGTTGAGATGCAAGTTAAAAAAAATCATAATAGACCAAGTCATTGATATTTTTGTATTTTAGATGTCTTTTGGAGGCTTTTGTTAAGCATGAATTGCAGCTGGTTAAGTTCCAGTATTATATTTTCTGGTATATAGATGGTAGTTGTTTTGAGGGGGCAGTCATGAGATTCAAACTGCAAGAGTTACTTGACATATCAGAAATTATTAATTATCAATTCTCAATTCTCAATGCACTCTTTGTGGCATAGCAAGTAGAGACAAACTTTGAACCATCAAAGCTTAGAGAGAATATTTAGTATGAATTTGTTTATTTGATTTTTTCAATCTTTCATTGTGTACTTGACTTAATTTGGGGATGAAGTCACACATGTTTTGAAATTGTATGAATTGAGTCTTATTAGTTCATTTCTAATAAGTGCCTTTGTATTTCATTTATTTGCTGAAAGGATTTTGACAATGTAGCCAACATTTAAGTGTATCTAGGTCTCCAATGTCTAATAGCAACATAAGAGAGTTAATCATTAAATCCTTGCAGAGATCTGTATGATTTCAACTACAATCAGCTAGGGTAGATATCTCACTATCGAAAAATTGATTCCCTCAGGGTTTTCATCCTACAGTTTGCCCCAACAAGAAGCCTAATCTCCATTAGAGAGAAAAATAAACAAGCATGAGAAAATAAGCTCTCAAATCGTTTTATACTTTCCCATGGAATTTTCCCAAACAGACCTTCTAAATTTCCACTTCAAATATTCATTAAAACACCTTTTTTCTAATATTTCCCTTTTTAGTTCACTCGCCTTAATAAAATTAGTTAAAGTCATCCATAACTTTTTTTTTTATTGGACAACTTTATTTAACTAATTAAATCACTCCCTAATATTGCCCAAAATTATTGCATGAGAATTAAATAGGCTAAATGGGTCATCTCCAACTACTTTGCAGAAAAGAACTTCTCAAATTCCCTCCAAAAAAGCTGTAAAAGACTCTGTTGGGGCTCACTTGTGCATATGTTGATGAATGCTATTTTTATGCTATTGGAATGAGCATGGGGTTCTTCCACATTTTTTATAGGACTAAAACCCTCTCAAGACTTTCAGTTTTTTATTTGAAAGATAATTCCTTGCAGATTGGTGTGGTTTTATCCAAATGCCACCATTGTGCTTAGTGTAGAGTTTCAGTTTCAATTTGCTGGAGTGAAGATCTTTGAAGTTTTTTCATATTGCAGACTTAACAGGGATTGTGAATGTATTGTTGAAGTTATTGCAGAGATGATTGAGATCGTTGACAACAAGTGGAACAGTTTTTGTTGTTGTACTACTATTCAAGGAAGTTATGTAGGCTTTGGAATAGTATGATGGAAGTTGGTTGATACATTGTGCCTTGCAAATTTGTTGGAATAGCTTACAAACTTGGTTGCCCTGTTATGAACTGTTTTCTTGTAGGATCAATGGACATTTGGAAATATTTGCTGCTGGTTTTATGGGCCGGTACGTGATGCTCTGTTTCCTAGTATAGGTCTGTGAGTTTGTGATGGTTAGCACCTATCACATCTTTATCAAATCTTTATTAGACCTTTGGAGGTGCTATTCCTGAGTGAATTTTTGAGTTGGGCATATGAGAGTGCTGCAATGTTCCTACCAGGCCTGCAAGGTTCATTTCTTGGTAAAATGGTGTTGTTGGGTGAAGTATATGGTGTTTGAAGGTACAAAATACAATCCATATTCATTATTGGTGAATTGGGTAGAATTGATCATGATTCCTGAGTTATGAACCTGCTTATCAGACTGCTACAATATGTTCTCTGGGCATTATTAGACCTGTTCAATCCCTCATATCAGTGAGAAAACAAGTGTTACTATCCTGCAACAGCTCCTTTATGCATTATCCAAGTTACTTCATGTGTTGGGCAATTGATTGTCTTCATTATCTGTGTTTTGGAAACCATCATAGTTATGTATTTGCTGTACTAATTGTTATTTTTCCAGAGATCACTGCAAATGTAGTTGCATTACCATATTGGTATATGCTTTCCAAATGGCAGCCATCTCTCTAATATAGGATGAAGTATGGATAGACATGTCCCTTCATGGGACATGTCTATTCATTAGTATTTAATTAATATAATAACAAATATGTATCTCATATATTTAATATATATATATATATATATATATATATATATCACACTTATATATAGAATATGTATATTTGCACTATAGTTTATCCAACTAAAACTACCAAAAATTAACACTCCCTCTTAGTTAGGGAAGATAAACAAGATTCATACACAATATGACTAACATATTAGCTCAACGTAAAAATGGTTTCTATAATGTCAACTCATTTGACTTCCCAGTTTTTTGGATGCCAACTCATTTGGCAAATGTCAACTCATTTGACATTTGAAAGTCAGCTCATTTGACTTTCTAGTTTCTTGAATATCAACTCAATTGATATTTGATTTTCAACTCATTTGACATTTGAATGTCAACTCATATGACATTTGAATGAAGTTATTGTAAGATCGTCACCTTACAATGACTTTTGTAAATGCAAGTGATAATCATTTGGAAGTCGTCACTTCCTTGTGATGTAGACAAGGGATAGGCCCATATAGTTATGAACAATATTCATATCTCATAGTCCTCTTAACTGTTTACAATTTATTGATCATTGGAGAATCCTTCTCAACATGATCTACTCCATTTGAGTCTTGAGATCACTGAAGTTTGACGAAACCGTATCCTCTATCTGCTCCCTCTCTTTCAAGGTTGCATCTAATGAAATGTCAAGCTCCCTTTGAATCTCAATCTTCCTCAGAGTCGGAAGTCAATTTTCCTTTTTCTTGCAATAACATTCTTGAGAGAAGATCAAGACAAAAAACTCTTATAGTATGTTTTAAAAATAAATAAGAGAGATTTACAATATTAGAAATACAATACTTTGAAATTGTACTGAAAAGAAAATACTTATCTTATGTAGTCAAAAGATAATGCCCTCCAGATGACTTCTATTAAGTCATTGTTTTCAAGATAAGTAAGTATTAACAAGGATTCCCTTCTCCATTGCATGAAAATCACGTATCATTATATTCCTGTTGTAGCTCATATAATAGGTAGTAGTTTATAGTTTATTATATTGTGCAATGGTCTTGGATGTTGACCGATCTTAGTCACTACCCAAACTCTTCTTCCCCATTGACCGATTCCTCCAACATTTAAAAAATAAAATTGTTTAACATCTGTGCCAATAATTATAAGTAACATCCTTAAGACCAATCAAATAAATGATCCACATAAATGATGAACTGAATACTCCTTTTGTAATATCCAATAAGTTCCTAAACTTCACTCTATCTCTCTTTGATAACCACATTACTATATATTTGTCTTCATTCATTCTTTTGTGCGCTGGTGTAAATGGTTATTAATCACACAATGAGGAAAATCGGTTTCAATAATGAATCAAACAAATCATTGTTCAAGCCTTTTCATAGTCAAGAAAAACATATCCTATATCTATTTCCTTATCATGTTTTTCGCTCTTCAATTTCATTATTTGATCCTTGATACCTTTCTCACTTCCTACGGTTATTAGTCTCCATATAATTATATACAATGATCTGTGGTTTCAAAATGATTGGTTGTTTACTATTGTGTTGATGGAGGTAGCACTAGCATCTGTATGGAATCTCTTAAATTTGGCCTGTATCACATCTCTATACCGTTGCTTCTTGCTTATTCAGTAGTTTAAACTGTTAGTTTAAACTGTAGTTAGCTTTGAACAGCTGTTCGTCCATATGCTATTATTTAGCAAGTAATTGTTTTGCTAACTAATTGGTTAGATTAGAGACGAATATTTGTTAATTAATTGACCACTTTTGGAAACAACTAGAAACCAACTTGGTTAGGGTTGTTAAGTTTTAATTTCGACTGTCGATTGAGAATCAATCTCGGCCGTTGGTTTCCCAACAGGAGTAGTATAAAAGGAGGTTGGGGGGGCATTTGGAAGGACAAGAAAGAAGTTTAGAGAAACATTTGCAGTGCTAGCAAATGAGTTTGTAAGTTTGCAGTGTTAGCAAGGGCGCAGTGTTAGCGTGGGAATAGCAAATGGGGAATATCAGTGGGAGAAATTAGGAGGTTGTCGGAGTTCTGCTAGTGAGAGGCAAGGAATTTTGTATCTCTTGATTTGCTGAAGTTTAATATAATTCCTCATTTGTAGAACTGCTTTTCCCATAGGGGTTTTTCTAGGGACAATTTGTCCAAAAATATTGTGTTCATTGTGTTGCACATTTCTTTCCGTATTTTATAAGTGAAGTTGTAGTTGTGTTATTTTTCGATATTAGTTGGGAATTTGTTTTCAGCAAGTTTAATAATTGTTTACAATAGGAGATTAATAATCAGTGACTGCAATAGTTAATTTTCACATGGTATCAAAGCATTGTTAAGGGTAGAAGAGTTCTTCCCTAGGAAAGAAATTTTGATCTCTTTAGATTTATTATTGCTTTAATCCCATGAGATGGCTTTAATTGGTTTGAGAGATCGGGATCGATTGGATGGTGCCTCGAATTTTGGTGTTTGGAAGGCCAAAATTTCTTTATTGTTGGAAGGGAATGGTATCAAGAATTATGCTACCAGTGATGTACTTGTACCAATGGATGCAACACAGCTTGCAGCATATAAGAAGGACGATGCCAAGGCAAGGAGGATTATCCTTGATGGTGTCAAGGATCATATTGTTCCACATATCACAGAGCTAAATATGGCGAAGAAGATGTGGGATGCCATTCTAAATCTGTATCAGAATGCTACCACCAACAAGAAGTTGATTCTTAGAGAGAAGCTAAAGAATACTCAGATGAACCAGGGAGAAGACGTCACAAGTTAATTCACCAGGCTCAGACTTGTCAAGGACGAGTTAGCAGCTGTTGGAGATAGCCCTAATGATGACAAGCTAGTGAGAATAGCCCTAAATGAGTTTACTAAACAATGGAGTGTCTTTGTTCAAGTTGTCAGAGGACGAGATACTTTACTGAGTTGGGATTGACTATGGATTGATTTCACTCAGGAGGAGTTTAGACTAAGTCTTATCAATGGGGCCAACAAGAGTCAGAAAATTAAGGTGGAACAAGAGAACATTGCCCTAGCGGGTAAAGGGAAAGCAAAGAAGGGATCTAGCAAAGGATTGAATTCACAAAGTGAGAAGAAGAAGGACTTTTCTAAGGTCAAGTGCTTTGGATGTCACGAGTTTGGTCACTATGTTAGTGACTGCCCAGAGAGGAAGAAGGGTAAGAAGCAGGTGGTAGCTTCAGCAAGTGCGAAAGAACTCTCTAGTAGAATGGAAGATGAATTTGCACTCATAGCTTGTATGGTTAGCTCAACCTCACAGTGTGTTTGGTATATAGATAGTGGGGCGTCATTCCATATGATAGGAGTTACAAGGAGGACACCAACATCCAGATTTCTATGGGAAACTTGTCCAAACTCAACCTAGTTGGGAAAGGGACTGTTTAGTTTCAGAGGGAGAATGCAAAGATAATTCCACTTCATGATGTGTTGTATGTGCCAGGCTTAGGTATGAATTTGATTTCTGTATCTGTTCTGCAGGATAGGGGGTATAATGTACTCTTTAGAGGTACAAATGTGTTGATTAAGCATAAGGATTGGAAATCACCCATAACTATTGGAGTTAGGAGTGGTCGCCTTTATAGGTTGCAGTTTGATACTCGTAAGGCACTCATGATTAACAATAATCCTAGAGATCTTGGAGAGCTATGGCATAGGAGGATGGGCCATATTCATCATGGAGCACTTAGATTGCTTCGTGAGACGGTGATAGGTGTTCCAGAGGTGAGCACAGAGCATGACGATATATGTAAGGGATGTGTGTTGGGGAAGTTCGCAAAAGCATCTTTTCCAAGGAGTGACACCAGATCTAAGGGTGTTCTTGATCTAGTACATTCAGATGTTTGTGGACCGATGTCGACGAAATCTCTTAGAGGATACGAGTACTATGTTACTTTTATTGATGATTTCTCTAGAAAGACTTGGATATACTTCTTGAAGACTAAGGGTGAGGTTTTTAGTTGATTCCAATTGTTCAAGGCTCTTGTGGAGAATTCAATAGGAAGGAAGATAAAGGTTCTTCGGTTAGACAATGGAGGCGAGTATAAAGGAAATGTCTTCTAGGAGTTCTGTACCAGAGGAGGAATCAAGAGAGAATGGACTATTCCTTACAATCCACAGCAGAATGGAGTTGCTGAGAGGAAGAACCGTTCTATATCGGAGGTAGCAAGAGCTATGCTACATGACTTGGACATGCCCCGTTACTTATGGGCAAAGGCATGTAATACAACAGTCTACATCCATAGTAGAGTTCCACACAAGGTGCTAGGGAAGATGACACCAGAGGAGGCTTTCACAGGGAAGAAGCTAGAGGTTGGTCACTTCAGGATATTCGGGAGTTTGGCATATTGTCATATTCCTGGAGATACACGTACCAAGTTAGATCAGACTGTAGAGAGGGGGTACTTTGTTGGGTACAGTGAGACCTCAAAAGCATATAGGATTGTCATTCCAATGACTAAAAGAATTATTGTTAGACATGATGTCAAGTTCATGGAGGACAAGGCATTCAGGAGATCTAGAGATTTGCCAACAGATGATTAGAGTGAGCAGCCAACAGAAGCTCCAAGACCAAGTCAAGGGTAGCAAAGCTCAAGTACAGTTACCAGTACGAGTGTAGACTCAGGTAGTGAAGATTCACATAGTATGGAGCAATAGGTGCAACAGGAAATGCATCTAGAGGACTTAGAGGTTGACATTTCATCCTCTACAGTTGGCAGCAGGAACTAAGAGGTTCTAGATACACAAAGGGATACTCAGGAGTTTGTGGGATCTCCTAGGAAGAGTACTAGACAGTCGAGACAACCAACCAAGTTCAATGACTATGTGGCATTAGTTAGTTAGTTGGTAGATAGTAAGCCTTCTAGCTATTAGGAAGCTATAGAACATCAGGTATGGCAAGATGCTATGGTTGAGGAATATTCCTCAATAATGTAGAATGATGTGTGGGAGGTAGTGCCTAGACCAACAGATAAGGCGATAGTTGGATCACGCTGGATCTATAAGATAAAGCACGGTGCAGATGGTAGCATCAAGAAATACAAGGCTAGGTTCGTGGCAAAGGGGTTCTCGCAGAAGTAGGGAATAGACTATGAGGAGACATTTGCTCCAGTTGCCAGGTATACTTCTATACAAGCTGTAATCTCACTTGCAGCACAGATGGGATGGCAGATCCATCAAATGGATGTCAAGACAACATTCCTTAATGGTGAGTTGAAGGAGAAGGTATACATAGAACAACCAGAAGGCTTTGTAGCACACAGCAAAGAGACCCATGTGTGTAGATTGAAGAAAGCATTGTATGGACTAAAGCAGGCTCCTAGAGCGTGGTATGAGTGCATTGATACATACTTGTAGAAAATAGGCTTTGTGAAGAGTGAAGCGGATGCTAACCTCTACTACTTGATGGTTGGGGGTGAGATTTTCATTCTTGTTCTTTATGTGGACAACCTGTTTCTTACAGGTTCACTAGGGCTCATAGTGGACTGCAAGAGGAACCTTGTAGAAGAGTTCGAGATGAAGGATTTGGGACTTATGCATTACTTTCTAGGCATGGAAGTGTGGCAGACAAATGGGGAGATTTTCCTTGGTCAAGGGAAATATTGCATTGAAATCTTGAAGAAATTCGAGATGGAGGATTGCAAAGCCATGTCTACACCCATGATCACAAATTGGAGGAAGGTAGATACATCTAGGGAGAAGGATGTAGATCCCACTTTATACAGATAGTTGATTGGTTTGCTTATGTATTTGGTCAACACTAGGCCATATATAGCATTTGCAGTTAACTCTCTTAGTCAGTTCATGGTTGAACCAAAGAGAATGTATTGAATAGCGGCCAAGCATGTATTGCATTACTTGCATTGTACAGTTGAGTATGGGATTAGATATGTTTGAGGTGAAGGTATCAAGTTGAAAGGCTATACTGATGCAGATTGGGCAGGAAGTGCAACGGACAACAGGAGCACTTTAGGGTGTTGTTTCAGCTTGGGATTAGGAGTTGTTTCTTGGTTCAGTAGGAAGCAGAAGTCTATGGCTCTGAGTTCAGCAGAAGCAAAATACATAGCAGCTAGCATGGCGACATGTGAAGCTATATGGCTTCGGAAGTTGTTAGTAGCTTTGCTTGGTCAGAAGGTTGAGACTACTGTGATACATTGTGATAATTAGAGTTGCATCAAGTTGTCTGAGAATCTAGTGTTTCATGATAGGTCTAAACATATAGATATCAGATATCACTTCATCAGAGATTGTGTACAACAGGGAGTTGTTCAGCTACAATACATACCTATAGAGGAGCAGTTAGCAGACATTCTGACTAAGGCATTGGGGAAGGCAAAATTTATCTTCTTCAAAGATAAGTTAGGTGTCATGTAGAACAACTTCCTTGCTAAGAGGGAGTGTTAGTTTAGTTAGCTTTGGACAGCTATTCGTCCATATGCTATTATTTAGGAAGTAATTGTTTTGCTAACTAATTGGTTAGATTAGAGACAAATATTTGTTAATTAATTGACCACTTTTGGAAACAACTAGAAACCGACTTGGTTAGGGTTGTTAAGTTGTTTTAATCTCGACCATCAATTGAGCATCAATCTCGGCCGTTGGTTTCCCAACAGTAGTAGTATAAAAGGAGGTCAGGGGGACATTTGGAAGGACAAGAAAGAAGTTTAGAGAAATATTTGCAATGCTAGCAAATGAGTTTGTAAGTTTGTAATGTTAGCAAGGGCGTAGTGTTAGCGTGGGAATAGCAGCGAGAGAAATTAGGAGGTTGTCGGAGTCTTGCCAGTAAGAGGCAAGGAATTTTGTATCTCTTGATTTGCTGAAGTTTAATATAATTCCTCATCTGTAAAACTGGTTTTCCCTTAGGGGTTTTTCCAGGGACAATTTGTTTGAAAATGTTGTGTTCATTGTGTTGCGCATTTCTTTCTGTATTTTATAAGTGAAGTTGCAGTTGTGTTATTTTTCGATATTAGCTGGGAATTTGTTTTCAGCAAGTTTAATAATTGTTTACGATTGGAGATTAATAATCAGTGACTGCAATAGTTAATTTTCACATAAACTTATAAATGTAGTCAAATTTACCGCATCATAGAGATAATATGGACTGCAGCAAACATAGTTTCTAAGCGACTACCATCATAGTCGACCAAGCTTAGTCCATTTAGAATTCACTAACAGAATTGTATTTCATTTTTCCATGGCCAAGATTACTGTCATTCTTCCTTTTGTTTGTTTAATTGATGACACACTATTGAACCCCAATACAATACTTCTTGACAAATAGTTATGACATGAACTCCTTACAATGTTTGGATACAACACTACAGTCTGATCCTTCCACGTTGGATGTAAATATCGAAGAATGAGTTCTTGGTGGGTAGAATCTGCTTTTATAATTTATCTCTTCAAAATATTTTCTTAAAACTCTCCAGAAAATTATTATCTCTATGTTTTCATCTCTTTTTCTGTATTTGCAGCCTGGCTCTGATATTGTGCTATTTTTCCAGAGATCACTGCAAATGTAGTTGCATTGCCATATTGGTATATGCTTTCCAAATGGCAGCCATCTCTTTAATATAGGATGAAGTACGAATAGACATGTCCCATGAAGGCAACCCTCACATATTTAATATAATAATATGGCAGCCATCTCATTAATATAATAACAAATATATATATCTCACATATTTAATATATTAATATATATACACTATATCTCACACTTATATAAAGAATATGCATATTTGCACTAGAGTTTATCCAACTAAAGCTACCAAAACTAACACTAGTGGTATACAAAATTGTACGGGTCTGATTTTTGTTGTCAAATAGTCATAATCTTCCTTCCAGCGGTTAAAAGTGAAGTTTTGGGGTGTTCGGAAGTGTCTAACCAGCCATGAATGTTTTGTGGAGATTAGAATGAGTAGTTAATGAATCTGGATGCCACTCATGCTGCCCAGTGCTGTTTACTGAGCTTTCTATGTGTTGATATTGTGGCAACTGACATGTAGTGGGGGTTGATGCTGTGGTGCTTTTTTTCGGTAACATAAAACCAATATTGTAAAGACCCTAAAACGGTCGATTTTAGAGGTTGCACTAAAATGTTGTTATAAGCGGCTAAGATGCATAATGCATTGTAATGTTGGTAAACGTTTTTGCTGGATAATAGAAAGGTTGAATGCTGTGTAGGTGGATGTAGCCCAGGTTTTGGGTGAACCACATTAAATCTGTGTGTTATCTGTGTTCTTTGTTTTTTCTTCTATTGTTTATGCATATAACTGTTTATTCTTATATTGTTCTGGATCTGTCAAACCCTAACACTATGCGCATGCAGACTTGCACCAGCAGTTCATTCATCCACTTAGGTATTTTATTGTTATTTTCAGTTTTGTGTGTGGTTTATGCTTTTTGGGCAAACATGGGGAAGTGATTTCTTCAGTGCTATTCTATACCAGTGCTTTTATCAGCATTATAATCCTTATCAACACTCGATAACAACAAATTGATAGGTTTCTGTTGAGATTACCTATTGCTAAGAAAAGAGGGTGTCTATTGCATCAATGCTAGTGTCCAGGTATTGGTGATTAAGATGCATTGACGTTGAAAAGAAAAGCGGAGGAAGCTATTTGGAGTCGGGGATTGGAAGTGCCAGTAGTTTCATCCATCATGATATGCATATTGGGGAAAGTTTGAATAAGTAATCTGCAACACAGTCTGAGATTTTGGGGATCAGAGGTTGGAAATTACCTCATACAAGGTAGCCAAATGAGGACAAGTCTAAAGTTATGATCTTGATAAGATAGTATAGTGAAAAGTTTCACAGATTGAGTTTGGAGATATTGTATGCCGCATACCACATTGGGATTGTCTCTGTATCTTTAAATCCGAAAATACATGCTTAAGAAAACATTAGTATTTAGGGATCAAAATTACCGAGGTACTCGGGTAAAGAGATGGTTGGAACTCCAAGTCCAAAAGGTAACATGGTGACATGTATTGGGGATTTTGTTGTTTGGAGGAAAAGCATGTTGGGGAAAGGAAGCCCAAAACATCAAGGCATGGGAAATAAACATGTCATCTAAGGCATTACCTGGGGGCTTAGTGAGTTTAAATCAGTAGAAATAAAGACATTTACAACTTGATGGCAACCCTTAGGTTCGTTTCTTTGAGATCGATAGTTTTGGAAGTTGGAAGACAATTGAATAAAGGGATTATCTCCTTCATCCAGGAATAACATGGCAAATAGGCAAAGCAGAGATGATCTCAACAGTATCTCAGTAATACAGGTACACATTCCAAGTAAAACTGGAATTAATGTCTTATATGGATGGCAGATTTATGGCATAGGACAATGGGAATCTCATATGGAAAATGGATTCTTTCTGAAATGCAAGGACAAATTTCCTGATGTCATCCACCAGATAATTATTGAGTTTACGAGATCACAAACTTGTGAGATTCCCTGATTACATCATACTTGCATAGCCCAGAACCAACCCTTGCAAAAAACATAAATGTAATGACCCTTACTATAAAGGCCACTGAAACCCTCAAATTGGACTTAGGAATTTTGTCAAACAGTTGGCATGTAACCGAATAAGGCTGCAATATTACTAATTGTTGTACAACGAAACCTCAATATATGATGCCAATAATGTATGAACAACAATTCCAGATTATAACACTACCAATCTAAGAGATAGATGACAATATGAAACTCAAATATGAAGTCCAATGCAATTCTGATTTTATGACAGCAAATAGAACTGATTACAATGAGAGACTGTCACAACTATGCACTTCTAATACATCAAGCTCTTGACAATGCAATGTTATGACATGAACAATAACCCAGTTCAGATTTGGAATGCAAATGACGAAACTTTTACAACAGTTATTAATGACTGGAAATAACTATTTATGCAATGACAGTGCTGACTGTTCTAATCCTTAACATGCAATATTTTGGCAATCAATATTTTGTGCACCTGGAATAGCTCCAATTTTGCCGGATATGAATGCTGGATTAATGCCACACGAAGACCTCACAATCTGCCCCAAACCGACTCACAAAATTGCTGCTGCTGCCCAACTAACAGGGCCGTACAGGTACGGCCTGGTACGACTGCTAGATAAAAATATTGCAGCATTTTTTTGTCACTCCAAAAGCAATAAATCTGGGCGCCTAGGGTTGCTGAATAACCCCCTAAAATATGAAATTCTACCAAGTTAGTAACCGTTGTACCAAAAGCCCGGACTGTTAGTAAATGGCACCTCCCCGCGTTAAGGGGGCAACCCCAGGATAGCCTCGCTGGCGAGGACCCCGGACACGTGGTAGCGACAAACCGCACGGACAGACCTACGTCACCTTCCGTTAGGGGCCCACTCTGGGGACATCACAGCCCACCACGCTTCGCGGGTCTCGACCTCAAGACCTCCGGCTCTGATACCAAGTTAGTAACCATTGCACCAAAAGCCCGGACTGTTAGTAAATGGCACCTCCCCGCATTAAGGGGGCAACCCCAGGATAGCCTCGTTGGCGAGGACCCCGGACACGTGGTAGCGACAAACCGCACAGACAGACCTACGTCACCTTCCGTTAGGGGCCCACTCTGGGGACATCACAATAAACCACCTTGGGAAACATGGGCAGTCAATTCAACATCCAAACCAGGAACCTCTGCTTCCTTGTCAGTTATTATGTGTGCCCTTCACTTCAAATTTGAAAAGATGGTTGCTGCTATTGATGTGTTTAGAAATTAAGGTCACTATGTAAGGCCTACCCAAGTCCTTTCAGCCAGGGGGCTTTTTCAATCCCCAAATCCAAGAGTGCTGCACTAGCCCAGCTACTATCCCTTCAGCTTTACTCTCCAGAAAACACTCTACCACTGTGTTTCATGGTCCCTCTCTTGATTATCAATACCAGGCCAGTTAGAAGTGTAGCTACACTCGTTTCATTCTGAATCACGATTCAAGGTTCAGTTGCATCTCGTCTTGGCTAACACAATTGCAACTATTTCCCACATGGTCAGTACTGTAAGTGCCTAGGGTGTCAAGATGGAAGCCCATGAAACCCTTCTCAAACCTCTTGTTTAATGTCTAAATTAGAAATCGGAATTGATATCAAATCCCAAAAGAGAAATAAAAATTTCATTATTGAGCTTTGTCACTTCTGAGAGGAGGAAGATAACACATGATAATTTGAAATATTGCAGAAAATTACTAAGAGGCAAGTTATGAAAGAGTGCATTCAATCAGGGGATGCTCTTCATGATTCTTTAAGCCTTCTGCTAGGTATGACATCTGAATCTGGTGAACAATTCTAAAAGACAATGACCCAACTCGTGCCAATGACAGTGACCTCAGGAGCACCATGGGCTAATTTTCTGTTATGCATGTTGTTACTCTTAAAATATTCTAGGTGGAATTTTAGCTTGCTATTGCTTCTGATATGGAGCATTTACTTTTATGTATCTACATGGTGGAAACCTAATTGTTTAGCTATAACTTCATAGTTGTCCTAAATTTATCTTTCTTAAGTCTTTATTTGTAAGTTTTGTATCCTTTTGTCTTTTGACTGTCTTGTGACTTTCTAAGCCTTGCAGATGTAAAATCTCATGTATTTTTTGTAAAATGCAGTTTTTCTCCATAATTACAGCCTTCCATTATACTAGATATTTTTCCTGTGCCTAGTGTTTGTCGTAGTGCCCCAACTTTTAGTTTCTTGCATTATAGGTTCTAAAATGCATGAAATTATCATTTTAAATCTTAATGTTCCTTGTTTTCTGCAGTTTGTAAGGACTGTATTTATCAGAAGCTTGCTGAAGAAGACACATATCATTGCCCTATATGCAATGTGTATCTTGGTTGTCTGCCTAAGGAGAAGCTAAGGTATTGAATCATGATTTTACAATGTCTTTCCTAATTTATGGTTTAGCTGTTTTTATCTGGCCATGATTCATGTTACATTCTTTGATGAGATTTCACATTTGCACATTTAATAGGGCATTGGAATAGCTCTCATCAATGGATGTGATTTTTATTTGAAGGTGTCTCAAAACTTAGTATATCAGCACAGCTTAACTTGATGCATCTTTAAATTGCTTTTTCCTTAAATCTAAATATACTTATTTGGTCTCTTTTATTTATCGTTTTTACATTGCTCAGGATGCAGCTGAAGGAAATTGTATAATGCTTTTGAGCCATGATCTGTGTAACAGAAATAGTTCACTAAAACATGTATTTTTGTATACACAATTCATGGATTATGATAGTACACCCTGGAGTAATGCATACCCTTTCAATATAAATAAATAATTAGAAATATGAAGCTCTTCAAATCTAAATTATGGTATTTAGTTTGTATGTTTGTTGTTCCTAAGGGATTTGATGCTTTGGACCTAGTTGGAGCTCCCTCAAACATTTTTAAAATTTTCTTAGAAGGATGCCGGATCATGAGATCAAAATATTTGGCAGGAATAAAGATTCTTGCTGAAGACGTAAAAAAGAATTGTCCATGGAAAGTAATTTGTCCTGTTGATTCACTTAGACTGGCCGTGTTGAAGATGTGATGCAGAACATCATACAACAACACAACTCTTAGGATACTCACTGATCTAAGCACCTTACAAGGTTCTCTTTTTATGGAATTGAGGCATCTAAACAAGATTAAAAACTCTCTCCTATTTGACAATCTCCACTAGGATCCATGCTTGATCCAGAGGCTCCTCTATTCTCATTGCTCATTAGGATTGTCCATAACTTGCATTTGTTGACTGATTATATTCTGATTTGAAACTCATGATTTGCTGGTCACAATAAACTGTAAGGAACAGTCATTGATGATTTCCACAAAAATGATAATGAAGCCAATCACTTCAGTCAGATTTTAGATGGTTTAGTTATAGGACTTTTACTCAATTTATAGAAAGTTCCAACGGCTGAATAAGAAGTTATTGTTAGATATTCTACAAATTCTGATCAACCAATACTGATATAATGACTTTACTTTTGCTGCAAATCAATCTACTTCAATTCTGGGCTCCATGTTTTAGTTCAGGAAGTCTGCAATAAATTCTAAAAATTATATTTTATCTCTGCACTAAATCGTCAAGGATCAGATTGCTAGAAGAGCAGACTTTTGATAATATTGTGTGTCCTCTATCCACAATCTTGCTCCTACTTTATACATTGACCAAGGGTCTTGTCTTTTCATAAGACACAACCCCTTCTAGGTTGGCCATCCATGAAACAATCCTATTCCACTACAAATCAGCGGCCTTTTCATTTAACTAATAGTTAATTAATAATCAGCTACAATAGTTAATTACAAGGCAATCAACCTCATTAGCAATAGACCTAGGGCTTCAGAGTTCTCCACAAATAGTCAGTCTTTTAATCTCAAACCAAATGCATTAGTTTGGTACTTTAAATTGCTGATATATTTCAGAAATGGGAATTTTTAAATGGTGGAAAGCAAAAATACTACACAAACTCTGTGGAAACCTTTGGAAGTGAGGGTTTGGATATAGTTTGGAAAGAAATTGATGGATTTCTCCTTCTAAATAGTGGACAACCCTCCAACTTGATTCATTTGAAAGAAGATTCACCAAACTTCATTCCAGAATGGGTTTGAAATCAAAATCAATCACCATATATGAGTATCACCGTTCACGTGCTTAAACAACAATTTGATAGTAAAAACAACAATGAAATGCAATGCTTTATCGAGAACTTCATCCAAAACTCCACCAGATGATTACCATTAACACAAAGAGGGGTATTTTAAACATATGCAATCAGTTTTCATCTGTTCCAACCAACCCTCAAGGTGGCTGAAACTTGATTCAATTAGACTCCATTTAACAACTTTTTACTAAGCAACTTTTGTGCAACTTTGCAATTTTTCGACAACTTGTAATTCTAACCTCCAAATGGACATTACTACATCAAATTTGTGCCAAACATACCTTAAATGACTGAAGGGTGCCATGACCATGCTGGTATACCACATTCAACCAGTTTGACCTATTATGACTGTCTAGGTACTGATTGGCCTTACAATGCAAATTGACCTTTCAGCCATGCAGAATGGACTCAAATGAACATAATAAACATGTCTAGACTTAAAAACAGTATAAATGGCCTTTTCCTTGGCCTTATAACAAGTTTTGACCAAAGATTTGGTCTTGGTGCTTCATTGTGCTCCTGGTGTTCCTGCACCAAGATGTCAAAGATAACTAGGTGAGTTACAGATATAATAAGCACTTAATGTATCTTGAATTGCAAAAGATGAAAGATTGATTCTAATTTGGCCCACAAGTAGGAGGTATTGGATAATGAATTTTGATCAGGATGATATAGCTCTTGGACTTCTCGCTACTGCTTCACTCCTCAAGTTTATCCTTGATAAAGGAGTCAGTCTCATTTATTCTTGATTAAGTTTAGTTTTTATAGTTCTGTGTGCATGCACCTGCCAAAATGTCAAAGTGTTTCCTCAGTTCTTTTTCATTTTGAAATAAATATTGTTGTCAATAAATGGACTCACCTAGAAAATGAGGAAGAACTGGGATTTCACATATTGTCAATGGACCTTTTTCATTTGACAAATCTCAGCGCTAACACTAAGACATTTTATTTGCTTCCCAAGACTTGTCTCTATTCAAGTGGTTTATATTATAATACGCTTATGGACCATTATATTTTGTGTTTGGTTAATGTTCTACATGTACAGGCCGGATAACAACTTACAAGATGTCAGGAGCAAAATATTCCCTTTGAAAAAGAAAAAGATGAAAGCAGCCGAGAATATTTCCCTCAGTTCTGCACCTGCTAGGAGGAAGGAACGCTCACTGTCCTCATTAGTAATTAATACTCCTCCCGTGTCAGCACAGACTGGCTTATCAAGCCGAACAAAAGCTGTTGCAAGAAAAGCTGGTGCATCAAGAGGAATAGGCAATAAGGTAAACAGTGGAAGGGATGTAGACACGGCACAGGATAATTCTGAAAGGCTTGACTTGCTAGAACGTCCAAACAAGATGTTAATAAAGAAACAGGTAAAGAAGATAAAGCTATGCTGTATTCTTATGGCACATGTGCTTGTCAATGCATTAGAGTTTATGGGATATGTATTTTTTAAAACTATGTTTTGTATCGTAGACTTTCCTATGTATTTCATATGGTCATTGTGAAAAGGATATACTGTTTAGTTTTGAAAACAATTATATATGGTCATGCCTTTTTTGTATCTAACAACAACGCAGTTCCCTCAGCGTAATTCAGGGGGTGATCCATCAAATCAAAATGCTGATGATGAGTTAAAAAATGTAACCAGTCCAGAAAGTGGTCGACAAAGAACAGGAAAAAGTACATCATGGGAACCACTAGCATGTCTTGTAGAGGCAGCAAACAGGACAGAGATCTCTCAGCCGCCTTTGCTAGGCTTGCCTGCTATCAAAACAGAAGAAGCTGATAAGTATCGAAGCATGAAGCACACAAATGGAATTAAGAAGAGAGGTTCAGGTCCAGTAAATGGAGCTAGAAAGAAGGAGTCAGGCAAGGTTCATACTGGTACGAATTCAAAGGTAGCTCGGAAATTGCATACTACAGCTCCAGAGAGAATATCCATATCAAGGAAACAGAGAAATGTAGCTTTGGAAAATGATTCTTCTGTAAAATATGAAAGAAGAAGTAATCCTGTTTGGTTTGCCTTGTTAGCTTCTGAAACTCAGTAAGGATACTTTTTCTCTTTTTGGTGATGCATGCAATTAAAGTGAAGGCATAATATTTTCTCTTCACAGATTAAAAATTTTCCTTGGAATAATTTGATAAACATGTTTGGGCTAGTTTTAATTTTTTATGCATAACATCTTGCCGGGCAAGTATTTTCATGAAAGAGAATAGCTGAATTGTTTGTCTGGGATTATGCAATGTTTGTATGCAGATCTGGAGACAATGCTCTTCCACAGATTCCAAAATGTTATCTCAAAGTCAAGTAAGCTGTCTCAACTATCCTGCACTCTAAATTGTTAGCATGCATGCACTATTCATATGTACAAAATGTAATGATTAAGTGGGGGTAAATGATAATAATTGATACTTGGTATCCAAATGCACCAAGTTAGAATGAATTCTGTATTTTGTTAACTTTGGTATGTATAATAATAAAAGTATGGAAGCATTGTATGTGTTATTATTTCTTGTGAAACCCAGAAAGATTTCTCTCAAATATTTGTTATACTTTGGATAGCAAGGCTTGCATTTTTAAGGAATTTATATACCACAGTCCTTTGTCATTTCCCCCAGAAAATATTCCTGAATGCTGCCATTGTGTGTGTGTGTGTGCGTGCACGCGCATGCACGTGTGCACACCACAAATCCACACAAGTGCATGTGTGTGTGCACACTCATAATTGTCATATACTCAAGTTTAGTGGCAACAAAAAAAAAAAATCATTGTTTTTATCACTAGAAAAGGCCCCATGGCTAAAAATCATAAATTACAAAATACAATGATAGGCATAGCAATAAAATTATAGATATAAAAAAATATAGTAGAATGTACTTAAAACAACTCATCAAAATAGATAGTTTGATATACGAGCTCATCCTTGTGACATCCCCTACTTGTAATAAGATTTTTATTAATGAATAAATACATTTTATTCCTTTTTAAAATAAATTAATAAATGAATCTATTACCTGATAGATAAAACAAGTAAATCATTCATTAATACTTAGAGGGATAAAATAAATAAACTCTTAAATAAATGAATGAATTTCAAAGCTATTAATATTTAAGTTAATTAAACAGCTAATAAATGAATAAATACAAACTCATAATTAATAAGTGAAGGAATTGTATATTCCCACATTATCAGCAATCAATAAATAATCAATGCTGAGGCATATCGTTTAAAAACATTGAACAGAAAGAAACAAGAAAAGCACAGTAATAAAAATACCTGGACCTTCATTGGCAATATTAAGTAATAATTTATACTAGTACTACTTACGTCTGGTATAACCAGACAAATGTCAGTGCATATAAAATCATAGTAGATTGCTCTAAATCATTGATCTATCTTATTAGACATATTGAGTTTAGTTTTCAACACCTCCTATTATTAAATTAGTGTACAATATCATAATCATTAGAATACTGAATTAGAAGAACAAGGTATAGTGAAGGCTTGTTTAATCCAATTGATAGGTCATTCTGAGATGGCTAGGATCAGCATCCCTATTGTTGCCTTGAGGATTGGCCAAGATGGAATCAAGATGCCTAGAGGTCACCCAAGATGGGATCGTGGGCTTGGATCCATGGAAACCTTGAGGAAGGCAGTTGATATTGGATTCAAACAATCTTCTGTGTTCAACTCTCTTCTAATTCAGTACTGTATCTGAAATAGTTTAAATTTCCTTATCCGCAAATAAATTATTTCTGATTTTAAATTAAATATAATGGAATTATTTCCTTTCCAATTTATGGTGGAAAGGAAACCAAGTACAGAGATAAAGACCGTCAGGTCTGATAATAGAGGTGAGTTTTTCCCTTCAAATAGTTTAAAGAATTGTACAAGGATGGCATATGTAGATAGTATACAATTTTGTAATCCCCACAGCCAAATGGGGTCTTGGAAAAGTTTAGTAGGATGGTTACGGAGATGACAAGGTGCATAGCGCACAACCAAAATCTGCTTGTATCAGTATTGGGCGAAAACAGCTAACATGTCAGTAAACATTCTTAACCAGAATACATCTAAATTATTGCAAAACATCATTCTTGAAGAAGTATGGTTATTCTTGAAGCCATGACTTGAGAAAGCACTTTTTAAATTTTCTCCAATTGCACTTGTGTGAGATTTGCATTAACAATGTCTTGTCTAGGAGAGGATAATTTCATTTTAACTTTAAGTTTAAAGGCTAGCGAAATCTCCCTTTCATGTCAAAACTAGATGACAAGGATGTCAACCTTTTTTTATTCAAGCCTTATCAACATAAATTTCGTTTCAGTTCTATGCCTCATTTCAGAAAACTTGGATGGTCAACAAAGAAGTATTGGGTTTAGGAAGGCCATGCATGTGGAGGTTGAGCTTCTTAGCTAGAGCACCTTTCTTTCTTTCTACCACTTGCTGCAACATAAACCATTTTGCTTGAGCCCATTCCTTTCTTGTCTTCATGGTACTTAGTCCAAGATAATAATCAATTTGAGAAACTTTAATGGGGCATACTGTTCCATCCCAATTTTTGGCTCAAATTAAATATGTTTATATAGCTGTTGAGGTTTCATGGAAGTCAGTTGACATGTAAAATTAGTTATGATCATGTGAAATGGTAAGATGGTTAATCATTATAATTTCATATGAAGTTGGCATGCTAGTTAACAGTTATGATGATATTTTAATGCTATGTTGGAAAGTTGGTTATTCATCATGAATTAATGGAAAGTGAAATGGTGGTTAGCTGTTATGATGGTTTATGAATAATAATTGTTATGGTAATTATGGTTATATTGAGGAATATGATATTATCATGGAGAAACTCTCCCTTGTAGGAGCACATCGAAGGGGGGAATCATTGCCAGAAAGGAGTTGGGCAGGGGAGCATCACCTACCATTTGAGGAAATAGATGGGAGTTCTGAACCACCACGACCAAGGATGAAACGGCTAGACAAGCAAGAAGAACAAAGGATAACCATGAGCTAACAAATTAAATTAAAAACATTATATAACTCAAATAAGAAATATTACCTTCATTATGTGGATGATCTTGGTGTATCTTGCAAAGCTACCATGTCTTAGTATAGTAATATCATGCCTATACTCATACTTGTGTGGGTATGAAATATGTACGTATGTATACACATATATGTATATAGATATGTATGTGAAGTTCATCATTAACGTATACATATATATACCTACATATCAAAATTAGTCAGACAAGCATGAATATATATAGGAACAACATTAATATACTAAGACATGGTTAGGTGTATGTTGCCACCTTTTATTTTTATGTACATCTTGACCTTGTCCATGGTCATTTATTTTAAAATGCTTGATCAACCTTATTATATTGTGTATCCGCCACCTTATGGCATCGAGCTATCATATTTGTATGGATATTTCTTTTTGAATTTTTATAAGTTTTGCAATGTTCTTGCCACCTCAATCTTGGTCTAACTGAACAAACGCGGGAGGTCATTTTCCATCTTGGCCGATACTTGTTCTTATTTATGCTCTTAATCATGCCGTAGAGGCTCCTCTCTCTTCTATCTCTCTGCATATTTGTTTTGAGCATTTCAAGTTTCTATGAACACCATAGTATAGTGTTACACGTTGGAGCCCATACAAAAGCTATTATTAGAGATATATTGTTAGAGCCGAAGCTCGTGGACTAAGCTCGTGATTATTCATCAAATTGTTCTGGGGTCTTGGTGTCGGTTACATCATAAATTTGCATAATCATTAGATCGATTGTAGGGGATTAGGTCATGCTTTGTAAATCCCATTGTATTTAATATATTTTATCTTTTCCCATATATGCCAAATTTCTTAGTTCTGCTATTAGCTTAAATTCGTGTTTGCAAGTATAGAGCCGAACATATTTAGTTCCATGATGATCTTATTTGATCCCCAATATGCTTTGCTAGTGTGATATTGAGTTGCATTTCGATATAATTTGAGCACCATACAAAGGCACAGTCGATATGTCCTTAAGATGGAGAGCTCTCTTGATGTGATAAAAATAGAATTAAAAGCTTATCGTCTTATGATGCCATAGACCGATAAAGGCATGATTTTTGGCAAAGGAATAAGAGGTCATGAATTTAATATAAATTTTCCCCCAAATAGTAAGGACCATCATGGTTGAGCTAAGGGAGGAAAGAATGGGAAGAATTCTTGCAATGAAAGAAATAATATAATCATTTGTTAACATCTAAATCAAATATAAAAGTAGCTCATGGGAATTCCTTGTATGAAATCTTGTTGCCAAGCTGAGCAGTGGGTTGACATTCCAACACTAGAATGCTCAGTGATTGCATTGTGGTGTCCTAGGCCAATTCCCAGGGTAGGGAGCGACTTTCTTGATCGAGATTGTGTGGGGATATTTAAGGGTCTGTGGTTGGGAGATTAAGCCCTTGACAATGCTTCTCCTCTCCACAAGATGCGAAGATATGCACAAGACAAAGATAAGTTATGCATTCAAATATTTGTTGGTAACAGGTATCTTACTTAATGAATTTGAAACTTGTAAGTTGAAGATATGTTAGACTGATTAGTATTGTTTAATCAATTATTCCCTTCAACTCTTAGAAATTAGTTTCTCTTTAATGTATTCGGAAAATAATTAATCTGTTGATTCTCCAATTGAACATGAAATGTATCTATATGCATGAGATAGGCTTACTTGATGGTTGTTGTAATTGTCCTTCATTTATGTGAATAATGAATATGAACGTATCTTTTACCTATATTTTATTGCCATAGTTAGCAATAGGATAGGAACGGGCTGATACAGTGGAATTTGATACCCTAAATGGTATTGGTCATTATGATACAGTGGTATAACTATCTGTGCCTAAGTGGTATATGTGAACTAACTTGGGTTTTGCTAATGCTGCCCTAGATAGATTTCGGTTTCTGAATTTAGGGCATTACAAAACTTAAAATCCTCAACTTAGCTTCATTTGATATTGCCTTCCATTGTTAGTTGGGATATTTCAGTTAAGCTGATTTTAACCATTAATCTCTTTTCACATGAACATAACTTACATAATTGTCTTCTCATGAATGTGAAGTAGTAACTATCTCAATGATATGTTAGTCGTTAGCTAATGCCCAAGAAAAGGGGTTGTTACAGATATCACTCAGAACTATGCCTTTATACATTGCCTTAGTCCATCATTTCATTTCTTAGTCACATACCCAAGTTGAAAAACAAAATATTGGCTAAGTGTTATGTTTATTAGGTTGTCAGAGTTTGGGTGTTGTTCATGCTGTCATGTCTTTACCAATGGCCCTGACTTCTTGTTGTTAGACGCTTTGTATTTGGATAAGTCCTTTTTTGTTGGCCTTTCAAACTTTGGGTGGTGCCCTTATTTTATCTGCCTCTCCACTATTTCCCTAATCACTAAATCCAAATGTATAAAAAGTTCTTAAGTGTTCATTAAACTTTAAACGTGTTAGCAACTCTTGTGCCCCCATCTCCATTAAAGCACACATTTCTTTGCTTTTCTGGTCCCCAAAATTCATGCATATCAACTGCTTTTTTTGTTGGACTTTCAGCTTGTTGATGGTTCTCTTATTTCACAACCTTCTTCAGCATCCTTTTCATGGCCTTCTTGATCCCAAAAGTCCGAAGCTAAAAAGAGTAAAGTATTGGCATTTTAGGATTTAGAACTTTCTTGTTCCTACTGAAGTCCAATGCCTCAATTACTTCTACCTTTTTCTCCGATCTTGTAGTCCAAAATTTCCTTTTCTCTTCTAGTGCTTTTTCCCTTGTCAAGCAGTATCATCGATCCTTGATCCCAATGTCTTATCCCATTCTAAATTCATCTAAAGTTTTTGAACTTTCAGGCTTTCCTCTACTTTCTTTTCCATCTCCAACTCCTTTAATGTTTGCCTTTCCTCCGTTGAAGTCATATCCCCTTGCTGACATCATCATCACAATATTTTTGGAGTTTTGCTTCCCATATTTTTCCATAGCAGGAAGTAAGGTTGATTCATAATGATCAAAATGCCCAAAAAAATAGTATATTGTTGAGGCACCGATGATGAATGTACCTTCTGCCAAGTCAGATTGGCTGGTATTTAGGTGATTCAATGCCTGATACATGTATTCTATTGGGGTATCAAAGGTGGATGTGCTCTCTTTCGTTCCCAGTGATTATGCTTTTGAAAGGAGGCCCAATTTCTAACAATGCAGAGCTATAGATCTTTCTTGGATGTCAGTGGTTTCTTGCTTCTCTCCTAGGTCCAATGGTCTCATTTATACCCCATTCTCCAATACTTAAATGGTTTTCACTTTTCTCTGTCTACAAATCTTAATGCTTCATTCTTTAAGGGTCCAACACCCACTCCATCAACTCACATTAATGGCATCAACTTGCTCAACTACCATAAATAATTGGAAATGTTTAAAGTGCCACAAATTAGAGTTACAACCTAGGATTATAGTCTTGAAATGCATATCAAAGTTGTCAATATTAATCATAGCATAGGATAGTGTTAAAGTTGACTTTGTACAATATGTGAAGGTACCATGGAGAGCGTATTATAAATATAACTCCAAAATTATAGGCACATGCTTAGGGTATTTCCAAACATTTTGAAATTCCCTTCAGCTTGCTTAGTGGCTGTGAAAGAGAATTCTGTTTGAGAATGTAACAGCATTCTAATACAATTCGAACGTTGTAATTATAATTCAAACAATTCGAATGTTGTAATTTATTATTCAAGTTTACGTATGAATCTGTGGAGTTTAATCATGGATAAATAAGTGCATTTGTTTACAATACTCTCATTTGATGCATCATCATGCTTATATCATACTTTAGTATTTTCCTTCTGTTGCACCTCTTTTGTTAGGTTGATTTTGTTACCTATAAATAGGCACTATTCTTGATAGTTTTGCTCAACCAATTGGTTTAACAAAAAAATATTGAATCCATCTTTGTTTTTAGTTTGAAGTTGGTGCATTCACTATTTCACTACTTTACAGGGAATAGCCTTAACAATTTTTTGTAATTTGTCTGTCTTACTCTTGTCTATCCCTCACACCCGTTACAAAGGCATCAACTAACTATTTTGAGGTAGTAAGGTAACTAGTTGCTCTCATGTTTGGTGACAAATCTTTGGAGTCATATCAACTAATTGGGTTAAGTTACTACCATCTTTTATGAAAACGATATTATCATCTTCCCTTGGTCATTTTTTATTTGTTCAAGCTTGAAGGAAGACCCTCATTTAAGTTGAGTTGGACTTGTAGGAGAGAGAACCCATTCCCATTGAGTTGGCCTTGAATCCTCCATTATTCTCTTGACGAGCATTTTCTATTCACTTAATGACCACCTTGGCCTCATTAGTGGGATTTTGTTCTAAGAAGTTGAGCAGTGGTTTTGGGACCCAACATCACTTGCACCTAGTAGCTATATTTGTCTGCTTGTTTTAAATGTAATGTTGATAGGTTGTGGGTTCCTTCCTTAGATTTCATCTTGTGTAAGAAATTAAAATCTCTAACCGTTTTAATGGCCCTAAGAATCTACCTCTTAAAGGTGGGGAATGTGCTTAGTTCCAAGAGCACTTTATTCTAAATTTATCGTGTTCTTGGGTGGCTAAGTTAACCCAAGCACAATTCTTCCTTAGTTTTGTACTAGTCTTCTCATATTGTTTTTTATATTAAAATAAGCCAAAACAAGGGGGCTGACCCAATAAAACAACAGGAGACAGAGCCTCAAGCACTATAGTTACCAAATATTAACATCGACCAAAAAGTAGTATTAACAACAGATTGTCAGCCAATCTCTTCCCTTAATTTCAAAAACCCGTCCCACTATCTAAGCAAATACTTCAAAAGCACATACCCCTTCCTAGCCACAAACATACTATACAAGCAATGAAACATACATAAACTACTAGATAACATATTAATAGAAGTACTAAAAGTCCAAGATCCATCTATAGTAAAATGAAATCTATGATAAAGAGCTACACAATGATAGTCTAGAGCTTATGATCCCCTAGGATCCAGATAGAACTAAGCGGGAACAAAAAGATGAAACAGCACCGAAACATTAAGCATTAGTTTTGCCCTCCTTGGGCTTAGAGAGCAGCAGCCATGTCCAATCATCAGTTAAGAACCTAGACAAACTTCTTGGCAGCACCTCCACCAACGTCCTCCTCTTGGTTCTCCTTGTTATGTTGAAGCAAACATAAAGTGGTGGTGGAGGAATGCATAACTTTCACAGTAAAGTTAGCCAACCTAGTGAAGCTTTTGTCTATGATTTCCAAATCTTTCTTAATTTTATTTATTTCTTCCAAATTGGCTACACACCTCTCACAAGAAACACCCTTAGCTTTTCCACCCACACCAACATTATGTGCCTTCAAACTTTCCTCAATGGCAACTTGTTTGCCTTTATCTTTGGTATGGGTAGTGGAAGTAGCACTCATGGGAGAGGTATTTTTACTACCTTCCTCTTGCTTGGTTGTAGTAAGGTCAACAATATCCATTTTAAAGCTAGCAAAAACGTGAGTGGAGTCAGTACTATTATTAGTGACCTCCTCCTTGCTTTTACCATTGCCCTTTTAGCTAGAATCATCATCCTCCTCCACATATTTTTCTCTAAGGGCTTTCTCCTTCATCCTTAGCTTGGCAGAAATTTTGTTGGATCTAAGTTGGGTTTTCTAGCAACAAGGTGAAATTTAGGCTCATTTAGGGCTTATTCACAACAACAAAGGGTCTCCCTAGAGAAATTATATTCTTCTGGCCAGATTTGAAATGGGAATTTGAAGGGGAAGCCCTAGGGGTTCGATGGTTTTTTTTTTGGTATTTAAACATTTTTTACTCTTGAAGGGTGGTTTGGGGTTTACTAATATGAGCAGAGATGGTTCTGGGAGGACACAACGCTAAGTGGAAATTATAAAGGCAAAACATGAGGCCTTGGTGGAGGATGGTGTAGTTTCCACCTTGTCTATGAAGCTTTCATGTCTCTATAATAATGTATTCCGAAGAATGGAGAAAATAGAAGAGGAATGAGATAAGATTACGGTGATGAAAAAGATCCAATAACAAAAAATGGTAGTATTAGTAAACCCCAAACCACCCTTCAAGAGTACACCCTTCTAGAGTAAAATATTTCATTACAACCATGTGCACTTGATCCCAAGGTTGAGGGAACTCCGATCGATTGAAGCCTCCAACAGTTTGGTAGGTTCTTCATTCCTTTGAAAAAATCTATTTAGACTAGCCTCATTTGAAACCTTACTCTTTATTTCCACTTCCCTTCCCTTGGTCGAGAGCCCAGTGGCCTGTGCAATAACCTCTTCGTTGACCTCAAACATTATGCCTCCCTTAGTGACTCTCACATCAGACCAATTGTTCACAAACTCCATAGAGTAATTCTGATCAAACCCTGTCATAACTTCTGTGAAAGTCACAAATGTTGCCCTCGTCAAAAGTCATCCACAAACAAGGATTGTTGTGGATGCTATCTTCAATGTGATCCGGCTCAACCCGGACCCTATGTCCTCCCATTTCAAAATCAAAACTCGAGTCCTCCATAATGGCAAAAATAGGATGAACAAATAGAGGTGAGTTATGGCAGTTGCAAAGCCCAAAGATGTAAGCCTAGATTAAGAATGGCAAGATACAAGAAAAGACAAAAGGAGTAATTATTATTCCTAGTGTCTTTCCCAAGGAAAGCACACGCTAACAACAAGACAATGGCGAGGAGTCAAGTTCCAAAATTTCGTTTTTATCAGGATTAATTCCCAACAGAAGTGTCCTAAAACTGGGTTAAAGAAATAATAGTTATAATTAATAGTAGCCATCATAAGACAACTATTGAGGCTGATGGAGATCATTATGTTTGATGTACAAAAGATTTTAATCTTACTTGTCATGTCCAACTCATGATTATGGTGATGGTAATGGGGCCCATTTTTGCAAGTCATGAAGCAACAGTAAAAATTCAAATTTAAAATCAAGGGCTTGCTCACCTTAGTTGTGATTGCCCATAGATGTTGATAGGTCATTCCCCAAGCAGGGAAGTTTGAATCACTGCTGAACCGAAATGGTTTGTTCCCCCCTGATGAGGGATATCATAGTCTATGGGAGGGAGGCCAGCTGCCCCTAACACCTCATTCCCTCCTTTTTGAGGCCCTTAGCTTCCAGGGAGTTTGCAACAACGTTTCCCTCCCTATTTATGTGTTGGATGGTGAATTCCTCCAGCTTTGTCAACATCAACCAGATGTCCTTTATGACATTATGGATCCTCCAATAGACGTTCATCTTCCCTTTAATGATCTCTATGATTAATTTGTAGTATCCTTCAATAATCAGCTTCCTTGAACCAATTGAAATTGCATACCTAAGGCCCCAAAAGAGAGCCAAGACTTCGACTAATTTACTTGAGATAGAGCATAAATTGTAAGTGTAGGCCAAGACCAAGTTACCCATTCCATCCCTTATAATTTCTCCTCCTGTGGCGATAACATCAAAGTTGAGTTGTAGTGGAGACCACTTTTTGTTCATTTTGGCCAACTTCTTGGAATTATCAAACTTGTAGGTGTCATGCGATTTCCACTTCTTAGCCAACAAACAATCATTTGTAGGAGGATTCATTGGGGCCTTCTGCTTATAGACAACATTATTCTCCACCAGCAATTTCTCAATTATGGATACCACCATATGAACAATGTTATAATTTCCTCTAGAAATATGATTATTTCTCTCCTTCCATAGGTTCCAACAGATGTGGGGGGGAGGGGGGTGGGACAAATTTCCATAGTTGTCTAACTACAGGTTGTATTGAGGGGCACACCCAATTCTGGACAAATTGCTGCAAATCCTCCAAAAAGACCTAGGTAGTATTGAATTTATTAAACCACCTTGAACCACACCTCAGTAGAAAATGGATAGTGAATGAGCAAATGATTTTTACCTCCTTCCTCTTGCTTGCATAAGACACACTAATTGGTCAAGTGGAAGACCCTTCTTTAAAGATTGTCAATAGTGAGGATTTTACCATTAACTTATCAAGAGAAATCTACCAAAATAAATTATTTTTTGGTAGAAGTTAAGCATTCCAGACATGTCTCCCACAATTGGAATCATTAATAGAGCTTTCGATGTGAACATAAGACGACTTGACTAATAAGGAGCCAAACTTGCTTTTATCCCAAACAAACTTTTCCACAGTGGG
The DNA here is from genome assembly GCA_028749045.1 of Cupressus sempervirens. Taxonomy (NCBI): domain Eukaryota; kingdom Viridiplantae; phylum Streptophyta; class Pinopsida; order Cupressales; family Cupressaceae; genus Cupressus; species Cupressus sempervirens. The sequence continues at coordinate 544,765,008 of CM053787.1, read as the reverse complement.
AGAGATGGGGATTCTCACTACGAACATCACGTTGTGAAGTTCCTGCCCCCTGTCGAACAAGTTGGGGGGCATTCCCAAGCGCATCTAACAATGTTTTCCAATCTCTCGATGGGGAAAAACAGTCTACAACATGGTAACCAAAATGGTTCTTCGGGTCCTTCATGAGATAGCTGAAATGACCCATAGCCAAGGGTTTATTACTTATCCAAGTTTCTTCCTAGTGTTTGATCTTGTCACCATTACCAACCTGCCACCTTAAACCTTCCCTCAACAAGCTTTAGCATTTAACTATGTTGCTTCATATTTTAGACCCCACAGGGAGGTCATTGGAAGATAAAAGAGTGGGGAAAGTCAAATTATTAAAATACTTGGCCTTTGTGATCTAACACCAAAAAGTTAAGTCCAAAGTGAGGATCCAACCAACCTTGGTGAGTAGAGCTTTATTAAGGTCTAAGATCCTCCAAATGCCCAAACCCCCACAAGTTCGGGCTTGCAAGTAACCTCCCAACTGACAAGGCTAAGTCTGGTCTTCTCCTCCATTCCCATCTGCAAGAAGTTCCTTTGGATATTCGCTAGCTTATCTGCCATCTCCTAGAGATCTTGAACAAGGAAAGGAAGTAAACCAAAATGACCTGTAGGGAGGCTAACAACAATTGGAGTTTGCCAATGTTTCTTGGAAATTTTCCTTTCCATCAAGCCAACTTCTTCTACATTCTCTCCAAAATTGAGTTCGATTAAGGGAAATCCTAGGCAAGTGTTTCAAAATCAGTAGCTTTACAGCCAAGAATATTGATGATCTTTAGTTGGAGGTTTAAATCAATATTAAAGAAATAGATTTTACTCTTGTTTTAATTGTTTTGTTGCCTTGAAGCGGTCGCATAGTCTTCCAAAAGATTTTTCCATTCTTTGGCTTCAACAATAGATGATAAACCAAACAAAAAGGTATCATCAAGATATTGTTGCAAGACCTTAGGGGTAAGGTAGAGGCGGCTTTCACACCTTGAATTCTACTACTTGTGACTAGAGAGGAAAAAATCCTTCGCAAGACTTCCGCAACCATAATGAATAGATATGGTGGTAGAGGGTCACCTTGTTTAAGCCCCTTCCTTGCTTTAACGAAACCCCAAGGGGGATCCATTCACTAGCACATAATAATGGACACTTTCTACCACTTAATAATTCTTATAAACCTTCATTGAAAACCCAACTTCAAGAGAACAACATACACAAAGTTCCAGTTAACCTAATCATAAGCCTTATAAATATCTAACTTTAAAACAATGCCTTTTTTTTTGCACTTCTCCATAGGATGGATAACTTTATGGGCGATGATAGCAGTATTGAGGATTTGCCTTCCAAGGAAAAAGCTCTTCTAGGAAGGGGTTATGAATCAATCTTGTAGGGGCTTTAATCTATTAACAATGACCTTCGAGAAAATCTTGTAAACAATATTGCTCCAGTGTCTTTATTAGATTTAGAATACCATCCAGAAAGGGGTATTTCCCTTCCATTGGTCCCTGAAAGTTCTCCATCTCCTTTGATACTTGGTTAGAACCGATATCCATCACAATAGCAGCACACCCTCTAGGGGAGTCACTGCAAGACTTTCCCCCACAACACTCGATGTCGACACCTTCTTCAGCTTTGGGTCCTTCGACGAGGGGGAGCCTTACAATCAGGTATAACATGCCCATGCTTAGTGTAACGTTGGCAATATAAAAAGGCATTCTCATAGACAATAGCTTGTGTCTGTTTGGCTGACTTGGATTTGAGTGAAATGAAGTTAGGGAGGGGCCTATTCACTGCCACATTCACACAAAACCTGGTATAAACAAGTCTGAAATTCTGAACTATGACATTGTGAATAACAACAAAGTGGCCAAAGGAATTACCTATCCACCTAAAAACTCTTTCATCCCAAAACTCTAGCAGGAGGCCAGGTAAATTGACCTAGATAGGGGCCAAGCAATGGAGTTCAACACTAGGGTCAAACCCTGTCTTCCATTGAGAGAGGGCCAAGCTATGCTTCCCATAGCTACAAGAACTAGAAATTTAAAAAAATGAAATCTTCCTCAGCTGTGAATTGGAAAAGTCCTCCTAGCATGGCAGAGATGCCAACGCTCCCCTTTAGCTCCTTCCTTGAGTTAACCCACCTAACAACGTCAATCATGAGTCTAAACATCATAAATCTTCCAACCAAGCAAAAGTGGAAGGAAGAAGCAATGTTACCTGTGATATTGTTTGGGAGGCAACTTTTGAAACCCTCTTCACATTGAGAGACCTGTGGTTGTGTGATTTCTAACATAAAGTGTGGCTAACCCACAAGGGTATTTTTCCAAGCACCAACTTGATTTGACGAAACATTCTCTAGGGATGGATTAGGCGTATCCATCCTTGGGAATGGAGTTGGCCTAAACGGTTAAGCCCACTGTAGGAACATTCATTGTAGATCTATTCTGCACAGTGACATTAGGGGCTAGCCTCAACTTAGAACTACCACCATCAGCACAAGCTTGCAAATGAGGTGGACTAAAAGCAAAATCACATGCATTAAGGATCCACCTAGCATCTTGAGATCCCAACACAGGCATCAGATTCAAGTAGAGAGAAATTGGTGGATGGAGGGAGGTCTAGATACGGAGGGGCTGGCCCCTCCATAACAATACCAACAATGATCCCAAGCAATTCAAAAAATGAGTAGGAGAATTGTAGTGCGATTATCTCTTCTCGTATATTGTTTATAATAATTGGTTTTTTTATATTTCTTGAACTTTCTTAAGTTGCCAATTGTATGACCAAAATTTCTTAACTCACCATTTGGAAAGACAACCCATTTTACACCTTGACTTCATGACTTGGCAAAAACTTGCAAAACCAAGCAAATTAAAAAATATTTAAATTCATTAGATTGGCAAGACTTCGGAGTACCCATCAAAACTTGCCAAAGACCTACCAAAACTCAATGACATGGTTTAATGGGCTATTTACTTGGCCGATAAAATAACTTGCAACTACTTGGAGAGTTTGAAATCGTGAGTTTAACTTTTATTCCATGATTTACTTTTGATTCCGACTTTCATTCAAGTTTACTAAGAACTTTGTAGTACTACTATTAGACCATAAGATTGCATACTATCTTAATATTCTCAACAATTTTCAGCTTTTTCTTTCATCATAATAGTGGTATGTGTTGGCCTGTTAATGGGCTCACACAGGCTGATCATACAAATTTTCTAGGAGTAAGGTGCAAAGGGAAGTGCCATAGATTGGATGGATTAAGTTACACTTTGATGGGGCATCAAAAGGTAACCTAGGGCCATTAAGTGCAGGCTTTGTGGTGAGGGATTCAAAAGGTAACATTCTAGCCATGGAGGCAAAGAAACTAGAGTATTGACAAATGATAGCAAAAGTCAAGGCAACATTGGTAGTAGTAGAGATGGACAAAAGATTGAATGTGGAACATTTACATTTGGAGAGAAACTCGCAAATCATAGTTGATACCATTGGGGAAGGAAAGTCTCATGTATGGAAAATTGATAAGATAATAACTATAGCGCAGAAAAAATTGGAGGTTTTTCACAACTTGAAAGTATTTCATGTATATAGGGAAGGCAATGCGGTGGCAAACTCCCTATCCAAGTTGGTAGACGACAAAGAAAACTAGGTGAGAAATGTGGAGCAGTGACACCTAGGGAAGGGAAGACACAATGGAGAAATTCTCTAGAGGTGGACAACAAAGATTATAAATCCCTTGGAGAAACAACAACTAGGGAAGGGGATGACATGGTGGATAAAATCGTAATGGTAGACACCAAGGTTAGAAATGTCAATAAACCAAAGTTGAGGTGGATAAATTTCTCAGTGGCGGACACAAAGGATGTGAGAAATCCAAGAGAGGTGGCATCTAAGGAAGAGAGGATTTGGTAGATAAAATACCTCGAGGCGGATAACAAAGGTGGAAATGCCAATAAACTAATGGTGAGGTGAATAATCTCTGGCGGTGGACACCATTGATGACTAAGCACATGATGTGATAGGTAGTAATTGTTGAAAGACGTTGAAATAGTTCAACAAGCATTTGAAGGACAAGAAGGTGGCAGGAGGCCTAAAGAAGTGTTGTACACACTAGAAGAGGATGCTTACATTCCACTTAGCATTCTAGTAGAGTAGGATAGGGGTGGATGAAATTCGCCAAGATGAGTGCTAAAGTCAAGAAATGCCCTAGAGAAGTGATACTTAGGGAAGGGAGGACATGGATAAAACCCCTAGGTGTGGATACCAAAAATGGGATTGTTGGTGACCCAAGGCTAAGGTGAAAAATCTTGGTGGTTGTAACCAAAGATGACTAAGCATATGAAAGTACACGAGTAAATGAAGAAGTAAATGATGAAGGATGTCGATACAACTCAACACACGTGTATTAAGTTTGTTGGCCACTTGAGAAAAAGATGGTGTACAAATGGCAAGCGGATGATCTCAATATTCATTGCATTTTGTTGGAGTGAAGGGAAGTAATAGTGTGGTCTATGATCATGGAAGTCAATTTTAGCTTGTGATTACCTAAGTAGGAGATGCTTTTTCAGGTCGAGGTTACACTAGAGTGGCTCAAACATGTTTTTATTGCAGATGACCTATGGTTCCTACTCATGGTTAGGGGGCTTTTGGGCTACATCTTTCTCTTGACAAACTACAAATTGAGAGCTAACATAGAAATTTCGTCACTTTTCTGTGCGAGGGGGTTAAAGTTAGTTCAAGGTTAGAGGTGCATGGAGTGGTAGCTAGATGTGTCAGAGCCAAGTGGAGGGTGGGGCTTGAGACCTTGCACATAGCAAAACTTGGGAGAGAATTTTGTACTGCAGTGGGAGAGTGGAGATGAGTTATGGGTTACCCATCATAGTTGCATCATTTCAGTCTTGACAAGGTTGTGTCCAATCGCCAGGGTAGAAGGGAACATGCCCAACAAACGTGGCGGGTCTTGGGTGATCATATGAAGGATTGATAAAAAGTCATCAACTCTAGGAAAAGCTAAGTGGAATTTGATGTCACCAAATTCAAATTCAAATTGGAAGACTATTCAGAGCTTTAAATCAGAATGTGGGTGACCAAAACCAAGGAGCCCGTAGGAGGAAATAAAGGAGCAAGGTGTGGGTAGGTGTCGAATTGAGGATAGCATGAACCCAAAATAGAGCGAGGAAGAAATGGGTGACCATACATGGGAAACTGGAGAGGGGGCTGCAGAGGAAGGTACACTTGGTCTGAATTGATGTAGGGATGAACGTCATGGACCTTGGACCATTTGAGGTGTTGTTGTGCTTCTGTTGGCAATCCATCAAGTAGCTTACGAACGTATAGCATATTTTGTGCTTTAACACACTTGGAATTGTTTTGCCAAACTGCTATAGAGGCGTGTAATGATATTGCTAGATGAATGTAGACAAGGGTGCACTATATGTGTAAAACAATGCTGATGTGGAGGGATGGGGGGTGGGTGGGGGAGATTTCTGTCTTGAAAATATGACATGCTGTGTAAGACATATGAATGACATGGGGAAGGTTATGATATATTTTGAAAATATAATGTAACTACTTTGAACATTATTAATATAATAACAAATTTTACTAATCAAAAAGAGATATTATTCTATTTTTTATGTTCTCTTGGTTCATGGGTATTTACTATTAATGAAATTATGCTATATTTGCATAGTCCAGACTCCAGATACATGAATCTAATGGATTAATATTAAAGCTGGTGGAATACAAATGCTTTCTCAAATAAGAGTTAGGCATGGCAAGCACCATGTAAGTTAAGCAATACAAGATATTCAGTAACATGAACAGGGTTGTCTCAATTAATGATATGTATGCAATGGTCAGTGTTGGAGGAGATAGCTAAATGGTTAAGATCTTTCGATTGGATGTTTGTATATTTTTTATGTAGATGGTGGAGAGCTATAATGAAGTCATTCTAGGGCAAAATTTTGAATTGTGTGTGAATTCAGGAATGAGAGAACATGGAGGCTTGGAGATTTGCTTATGGGGAAAAGAATTTCTTCTTATTATTATGAGGAGACTATTAAAATAATATATAAGAATTAATATTTATATTTTAAATATAGACAAATAAAAAACTGAGGATAACTTAATCAACATATATCAAGCACTCAATTACATCCAGCATCTTCATGTCAGACACATAAAACTCTACTTACAGAGAATTATCATTACCCTTAATATAAATATTAATAATCCCAACTTAGAAGACACTATATCAACAACATCTCTTTGCACCTTATCAACCTTGTGGACAGTGGTTTTTAATTGTTTCTTTTTGTTTTGCTATTTTTAAACTGCAGGATGTTGGTTCTTGATGCCCTTGATTATTTCCAGGTGTTCCCTTGGTGTTCCTTTCTAGAAATTCTCACTTTGATTTCTCTGTTTTCTGCTTTTCTCCAAGCTCTTGATACATCCATGTTTTGGAGTCGTGAAACATATAAATCCTTTGTGGTTGGGTTTAGTATACTGGAATAAGAAATGGTAAACTCTATAAGTTCATTTGATTTTTTATGTTCCATATTAATGACAGCAACTGTGTAGCTTATTTAGGATCAATTTGGCATGAGATATTTGATATTTGTGCAGTAACTGTGTATTTTTTGTAATATCTTTCCATCATTTTTTGTTAAAATGTTAGATTGCGAGCTTTTGGTTTTCAAGTGGCGGTTGTGTATACACTATATTAGTAGCTGGTCGTTACAGAGATTTTTTGTAAATGGTCATTTTAAGAAGGAAATTAGTAAAGAAGTATCTTTTATGAGGAAGGATGCTGTGAATAATATAGTTGAGTATACTATGGTGCAAGAGTCTTTGACTACTTCAGAAATGATGGGATTAGCTTAGGCTTCCCAGGATTTGCTGTATCTAAAAATAAATCAATCAATAGGGAAAATCATGGGATTTAGTTTTATGGCTCTAATATGTTTAATTCATCAGACACCAAGACGAAACCCTTTTAGAGCTCAAATTTAGGATTAAGAAATCAAAGCCAATCCAAATGAAATTAAGGTTAAAAAAAAAGAACATTATAATATTTTATTTTATTTTTCCAGCCATGATGGTAGTTTGTGACGTATAGCAAACAATCCTTTGATGGCATATAGATGGTTGAAACTTTAGGCTTTTCATCACGATTTTGTGCAATTTTCTCTTTTGATTTAGCCAGGGGAAGCAGTTTCAGTCAAAATAAGAACTTCCCCAAAAGGAACAATACAAGGACAAGGGGATGGATAGAAAGCGTCCTGACTACTTACCCCAGTTTTTTAAATTTGGAAATGTCCCTAGAGATTTATGAAAGTTTAAAAAATGGCAAGGATGGCTAGTGCCCTGGTCATCCCCTACAGCCTAGCAAGTTTCCCTTCCCTTTTTAATAAGTACACCCCTTTACATAAAACCTGAACCAATAAAAACACTATATCAATCAATACCAAAGAAGGGCTCATTTGTGTCATCTTGTAAATTATGAAAAGAAGAAAAAGAAGAGCATAGCTGTGAGAACCAAGTGAAGGTAGGGACTAGAAGTGAGCAAAGGGCAAAAGAAGACCAAGTGGCATTGACTCAGACTCCAATTTTGATGCAGTGTTGGGAAATTTAAAATGCTGATTAGCGATGGATGCATATTTCTATATCTGTCATTTTGTAGTTGAAAATTTCAGCCTTTGGGCAATTTTGTTGTAAATTTTAATATAATATATATGCACATTGTCAGTAAATGCATTAACTTTAGTTAAAACTTAATTTATTTGTTATATTTTACAATTACGATTTGAAATTGTCAATTGAATTCTAATGTTGTGTTAACGTTCTATGATGCAAATGATGATTGCCTTATCAATGCTATCATATGAATCTTTGAAATTTCAATTTGTTTTTTATATTTTTTCTATTTTTTTAATAGTCATCCCTTGCTGTCCCCTTAAAATGGCTTCCCTGCCATCTTCCTCCTGGCAATGCAGCCACCTGTCCAATTCCATCCCCATCCAGAAACATGGGGAACATAGCTTAAAACTGAATCGCTAATTTCTGAATGATGTCAGCATGACGCGGCATCATAATTATGCATGTTCTTGTTACCTGGTTTTAGGCTGTACCCATTGTGGGCTTACCCTTTCAACTAAGGGTTAAATTGTTCTAGTATATATATATTCAGCATCTAGGGTTTTTTTAGTTGCACTGACCCTATTTTGGTCACTAAGAATATTAATATGTTTTCTTTTGCTATATATTTCTCTAGCTAGGGGAAAGTAAAATAGATATTATTGCGGCTGTTGTTAACATTTGCATTTGATGTCTGTTGTTGTAGTCTGCAAATTAATTTTTATGCCCTCTAATTAGCACACTTTCTGTTGATTTTGGTGAGCCTGTATGTGATATTAATACTGCAGTTGACTAAATCTGGGCTCTAGTAGATGCTCTTGAAAATTTCAGTTTTGCTTGTTGCCTTACTAGTTTTCTTTATATTGTTGCAGTAATCTACAAATATTGTTTTTGTTCAGAACAATACATACAGCTAAGCCTATGGACACAAGAATTGTGTTCAAGACCTATGGGTCAGCATATGTGGCTTTTGACCATAAACCTGCAATAAGAACTTTGTTGATTAATGAATCTGAAGGAGACATATGTACACAAATACTAAAAATAAAACCCAGAAGTCATCATTAGGGCATAAATGTTGATATAAGCCTACAAAGGATAAACCATGGGTACTTTATAAAATGTAAGTGATAGGCCTCTTGTGATGCAGTTTTAATCAAATCCTTTGGGCATTCTTAATGTTTTTATTTTCTAATATAAGAGATACTCGGTGTGATTGAGTTAGTTGGAATCCTGAAATTAGTGAGCTGTGACATTCCATTAGGATCAATGAAGAATGTAATGGGATAGCTTTCTATGAATAGAGTAAGGCAGTGCCATTCACTATAGTGAGCCTTAATATGTCGTTGCTTCTGAACCTTCCTAAGCAGTCTTGTAGTTGTCTGTATTGTTTGTGTGTGCAAACACAGGAAAGGAGGTCTGCATCTTTTAGAATGCCTGGGAAAGAAAGAAGTAAAAGTACTGAGAATCCTCCTTTTGATAAGTAGGAGATAATTTCCACAGCAAGTCAAATTGTGATATTGCTATCAGGATTTAACTGTGTGATTTTGAGTCAAACTCATTGACCCATGTTTCATGAGTAGTGATTCAACATGAATCCATCTCTCATGAGAATAAATGGGACACTTAGCACTCATTGGATCTAGGTGATGCTCACAGGGGTGAAGCAGTACTGTCATGAAACATGGGTCAATGAGTTTGACTCAAAATCACACAGTTAAATCCTAATAGCAATATCACTATTTGACTTGTTGTGGAAATTATCTCCTACTTATCAATTGATGAGCTTAAGGGGCTTTCTAATGAATGGTTCATAAGGCACGACACTTGGTGAAGGTTTTGCAAATGGGGTTGCAAGCTTTGGGTTTAACTATGGAGGAAACTCTGCAGTTAAGCACACTCAGGCTGGAGTAGTATTGGGATGGGTGACCTCCCGGGAAGTTGTAATGGACACCCCTGGATGTCCCAAAAACTAAACCAATTTGCTGAAAGGAATTTTGTCAAACAATTTGCATGCAACCTCTTATTTCTCTGTTTAATGTTTTAAACCCCTTTATAACTCCGGAAATCAAACATTTATTGTTTGTTGTGTTTCGTGCATGGAATTGGTATCATACAACATAAACAAGAAAGCAACTACAATGATATGCAAAGTGGAAATGAACTGCTGCTAATAAAATGTTATTTTCAGAATTCATAAAATCAAATACATAGCAGATTTATCAACTCACTAATTACTTAAGCAATATTGTCATAATAATCCAGCCCATGCTTACGAACTTGCTGCTACAATACTTTGTCCTCCAATCAGTCCACTACCTTCATAATACCATTCCCTCCAAGCGGCATAAGCGTTGGACAAGTAGTGAAGAAGATATGAGCAAAATATCAAATCTGCCTGTAGCCGGAAATGCAACTAAACTGCCTGATAATGAAGCCAATAAGAAAGAATTCCAAAGGCCAAACCCCAAGGGAATGACGTCTAGAATGTTACAAGAGAGGATAGACGTCCTCAAATGCCGAAAACAAAGCTGCAACTCACACACCAATTTCTTCTCATATTCAACCTGTCTAATGAAGCCGCAAATGCTTCCTTTTATTCTATTTCCAAGGGTCCGCTCAACTCATATGGGCAATGTGGGATAAAGATGTGTAATATAAAACATATATTAAAATACCCCTTATGTCTCCCTTGGGTACACATCACCATAAAATAAATATTAAAGTAACACTTTAATATTTTACAATTAAATTAGATGTTACTTTAATAAAACTTTAGGCATTAAAATGTATTAGCAATCGGACTCCGAATAATGCGAGTGATAGCTCATCGAAAAGCTCTCACCGAGGAGTATCGAATCCAATCACCAAAATTGACCTGCACTGTGTCCTGCCGACTTACTAAAAATAGTAAGTATGCCTGGAACTGAGTAAATCAACTTCGTTTTGGCCCAAACTGGAAATGACTAGGCCAAAACACTCTAGGATCCCATTGAACCCTTCGTTAGCCCTCGAGACCATGTAGAACAAGGCTAACACACACACACTTGGTCAACTGCTAAAATGAGGACATTACAGGCTCCACTTAGACTTTGGAGAACGTGAAGGCCAAAAGATGGGATCATTACAAATCCGCCCTCCTTGAAATTGCTTGTCCTCAAGCAATTAAGTAACATAATGAACGCCAACCTCCACCTGGGTCCCAATTGAAGTAATGTGTGATATCCATATGGAAGTTAAACCAACTGCAAACCCGCATCATCAGAACCAACCCCTGTAGCCTAGCATTCAAAACTTGTGCTGATGAAGTTAGAATGTCACCATAAGGAAACTCCATGGAAGATCTATGAAACGTTTTCTTCTCTGTATCCATCCACATAATATATATTGGACTGGAATGCATATTATCACCATCACGCATTGAAAAAGATGTACCTATAGGTGAACCATATGTACTCATGCTAATTGTATCAACAATAGGTGTTTCCGCATCGAAATATATGGACATAGGAACAACATTAGCTGCTGCAACAAAAAACTGAACTGAATTTGTAGTTGATGAAAACTCATAATCATCAACATGTGTGGCTTCATTAGAAAATACATCAACAACTGCATTTATACCATTAAACTCCTCATTGGATGGTTCAACTGACATAGAAGTGGCTGCTGATATGGTAGTATCCTCACATTCTCCTAATTCCACTATTGCTACATCATCATCCCCTGACAAGGCTTCATATGTGGTCTCCTGACTTCGCACGCATGTCTCTACTGACTCTGTCGAAATGCCCACATCACCAACATCATAGCTGGCTGGCTCTATACGTGTCTCGATCCCACCTGAGAAATCGACTACCTTCTGCTCTGGAGCAACATACAAATCATCAATGTTGATGCCCATCTGTCTAGCCATAAGCTGCAACATCATATCCATTGGCCTATTCTGCTCTTGTTGCATATGTTGCTCCTTCTCTAATGTACCCAATAACTGTCTGAACATCACATCTTGATCTGGACTAATATACATCTTTATCTAGCTATCAATATGATCTCCACAGGATGGCAGGACTTATAGCTCTGATACCATTGTAATGGGCACCCCTAAATGTCCCAAAAACTAAACCAAATTGCTGAAAGGAATTATGTCAAACAGTTTGCATTCAACTTCTTAAAACCCCTTATAACTCTGGAAATCAAACATTTATTTGTTTGTTGTGTTTCGTGCATGGAATTGGTATCATACAACATAAACAAGAAAAAACTACAACAATATGCAAAGTGGAAATGAACTGCTGTTAATAAAATGTTATTTTCAGAATTCATAAAACCAAATACATGGCAGATTTATCAACTCACTAATTACTTCAGCAATATTGTCATAATACTTCAGCCCATGCTTACGAACTTGCTACTACAATACTTTGTCCTCCAATCAGTCCACTACCTTCATAATACCATTCCCTCAAAGCGGCATAAGCGTCGGACAAGTAGTGAAGAAGATATGAGCAAAATACCAAATCTGCCTGTAGCCGGAAATGCAACTAAACTGCCTGATAATGAAGCCAAAAACAAAGAATTCCAAAGGCCAAACCCCAAGGGAATGACGTCTAGAATGTTACAAGACAGGATAGACGTCCTCAAATGCCAGGAACTGAGCTGCAACTCACATACCAATTTCTTCTCATATTCAACCTGCCTAATGAAGCCACAAATGCTTCCTTTTATTCTATTTCCAAGGGTCCGCTCAACTCATATGGGCAATGTGGGATAAAAGATATGTAATATATAAAACATATATTAAAATACCCCTTACGTCTCCCTTGGGTACACATCACCATAAAATAAATATTAAAGTAACACTTTAATATTTTACAATTAAATTAGACGTTACTTTAATAAAACTTCAAGCATTAAAATGTATTAGCAATCGGACTCCGAATAATGTGAGTGATAGCTCATCGGAAAGCTCTCACCGAGGAGTATCGAATCCAATCACCAAAATTGACCTGCACTGTGTCCTGCCGACTTACTAAAAATAGTATGCCTGAAACTAAGTAAATCAACTTCGTTTTGGCCCAAACTGGAAATGACTAGGCCAAAACACTCCAGGATCCCATTAAACCCTTCGTTAGCCCTCAAGACCATGTAGAACAAGGCTAACGCACACACACTTGGTCAACTGCTAAAAGAACGTGAAGGCCAAAAGATGGGATCATTACAGAAGTCCCAGTGCTTCTCCCTTGTGAGCACCACCTAGATCCAATGAATGCTAAGTGTTCTATTTATTCTCATGAGAGATGGATTCATGTTGAATCACTACTCACGAAACATGGGTCAATGAGTGTGACTCAAAATCACACAGTTAAATCTGGATAGCAATATCACAATCCTCCTCTTGTTAGAATTTTTTGTTTGAATGTAGCTGGATAATGTATGATTAATTTGAAGTTGCATATTTTATTGAAAATCAATTGAAGCATGCCAGTGTTCATATTCATAAGACCAGTAAAGATAGGTCAGGAGTTTACTAAATCTTAAAATTGAAGTTTCTTTTGGATGGAACAAACAATGTTTGTTTCCATGACTTTTTACTGCTGGAACACTCTGTTATGACTTCGGTAATTACTGCCTAGCAGTGGTGCACACAAATTCATTTAAGCTAACGCTGCTTGTGTTTTTTCACTTTTCAAGTTGCAAGACTTTAGTCTTCATGAAATACCTAGATATGCATGAGAATGATTTTGAACCTAATTTAGCAAATTTTGCTAATTTAGCAAATTTTGATGTTTATGTAACATTGAACCCTGGACAATAATGGTTTAGATATAATGTTTTGTGATAAATAGAAACATCAGAGACTTGATATTATGTTTAAACTCAATACATTCCATATTATTTTAGAAGGAATTTTTGAATTTTGTCAATATTTTGAATTTAAAAATTCCATCATGTCTTTTTTATATTCGTGTGAAAAAGTCTTAAATAAGCTGACAGTAGATCATATATCTGCCATTGTCACAGAGATGGAAATGTACCTGTTTCATATGTGAAGAAATATCTTGTAAAGAAGCTTGACTTGAAAAACGAATCTGAGGTGATCTTTCTATCACTTTCTGGATTTTTGGTTATGTTTTATTCAGAATTAACATAATAAATATAGATATATTGTAGCATTGAATTTATTTTGCTCAACTTTTAAAGACAGCTTTCTTCTAAGTGCTACAGTTGTGCCTTAGAGTAACATTAGACTTTAATTCAGTAATTAGATTGAATGTCAAGCAACATTGCCATATCTTTGAGAATGTCACACTTTCAAAGTTTAGTGCTGAAGCATTTAACTCTTTAAGACGAGATATGCTAGTGTAGATTTGGAAATCAAGAAACATGCTGTTTTATGATTAACTGGTTTTTGCACCAATATGAACATTTAAATGTTTTATGATCTACTTTAAACTCAAGCAGTTTTTCATTTTCTAATAGAAGATATACTCAGGGTGGTTGAGTTAGTTGGAATCCTGAAATTAGTGAACCATGACATTCCATTAGGATCAATGAGGAATGAAAAGGCATGAAAGTAGTTCTTACTTCTGGTAATCCTCTAGTCATGAATTTCTAGATTGGTCCCCCCGTCCCGGAAATTTGTTCCCCCCTTCAGCCGTCCCTCCGTCCCCCAGGGCTGTGTAACTTTGGTTTTAATCGATTTTGATATTGTAATGTTTGATTATTTTCTTTGACAGTCTGGCTTTCTCGGGGGTCATGGTGATATACCGTATGGGTGCTGTTATAAGGATGGGGATGCTGATCAAATTAAAGTACCTGAGTAAATCAATAAGGATATTGCTATACTGTTTGCAAGTATACTGACCAAAAACTGTGGGTGTGGGGATGGTGACACAGTCCGCATTCCTTTGATGGAGTTTCAGTATGGTTTTTTGCATAGAGTTTATGAATCCCAAATTAACTTCTGTTTTGTTTGAGGACCTGGAACAAATATTCAGGTTGTATTAATGCCATGGAATAAATCCCATTATTTAGCAAATTTATTTGCTTCTTGTTATGTATTTATTGTGACATCATTGATCGTTTTGTGAACAATTATTAGTATAATTATCATCATCATCATCGTCATCTCCAATTTCAGAAAGCAATAATCATACAAAAACAAATACCTATCATTTCTTGGTGTATCTTTTTGTGTTACATTTTCCCTATAATCTGCCTCGTGTTGTAGCTTTAGATAACATTGCGGGTCTTGTGATGTAGGTTGAAATAACATGCTGTGGCCAACCTATTGTTCCAAGCCTATCCTTGTACAGTCTTGTGGAGTTCTGGATACAGTATGCTGCTTCAACAGACCGGCTATCCTCTTTGCAGGAAATGGATCATGAAAGAGCTGACTCTAGATTCAGTTCAGAATCAAGTAGCCCCAGTGCAGAGGAGTTTATGATGGTGCTAATTTATGCAAGAAAGTCTCCACGAGGATCATCCTAGCTGGCAGTTATTTATATTGAGGAAATTTGTTGGATATATGCACAGCAGATGAGATGCAAATAAAGGTATCAAAATTGTTTCATTCTTTAGAATTTGTCATCTAGGCTACACGAGTAGTGTTCACAACTTTGGGAGCCATTTGGAGTATGGGCATGGCGTTGTGAATAGAATCCTGCCAAGAGATATCATTGTGAGGAAACTTGGAATTAATGATTCTTGTGATTTTCTTCGGAGGATGATATAATTACTAATGAGGTATAGTGGTGAGGAGAGAAATAGAGTACTTGTTAATAACAGTGTTCCTTGAATGATTTTGGGAACATAAGCTGTGCTTGAGAGCATTCTTGTGATTTCCACTGATACCAGTTCTTATTTTTTATATGAATCCCTACTTTATGGGTTTTAGTTTCATATTGGTTATAATCTAACCAGAAAAAGAATGATCAGTGTCATTTGACACTTACTGTGCTATGTGATAATTCCTTTTGGATTCGGATTTCAGTTAGCCTTCAGAAGTAGATCACAGATTGCTTTCGGCTAATCATGCCTATCTACTTTTAAAACCAACCAAATGTGCCCTGGTCTTCCTGAGTTTCAATTCTTTTAGAAGTTTTAAATTCAAGTCTTATTTTAGTCATATTTATGAAGCAGAATACAAACCCAATTGACAAATGTAGACTTAAATCAAAACTTGAAGATATTGAGTTCCAGGATGTGACAAATCTAGCATTTCAATATGTATTCTATGTTTACTTGTTAATTTCTTTTAGTTTTTATTCATTTTTAAATTTTTTTGGCGTTTTCAAGATTTGGGATGCAAATTTTGAAATGCACGTATGCTTATGCTATTTTCTGTGTTTTGTTAAAGATGACTGTGATGTGTATATATATATATTTTCAAAACCTTGGGAATGAAAATCTATGGATGCAACCTTAAGTGCCTGAAAAAAGAAATTGAGACCTTAATGAACCAAAAGGACAAGTGATGAAACTAATATTGTACTTATCACTAGACTCATGAGCTAGGGTTTTGACTTGTTGATGGTGATAATAAAAAGAGACAACTAGCAAGCTCTAGATCTCCTAGCAATAACCTAGGGTTTGTTCTAAGATTTGATTTTTGGGACTTTTACATTTTGATTGAGATTTTGTTGGCCTGTTGTCATGATGTCAAAATCTCCATACCGGTTACTTGGGGGTTTCAGTTGTTTGTTAGAGACATTAGTTGATGTATGAGGTTGTAAGTCAGACATTAGGGTTTCGGTAATGTTTGCAAAACAGTTTTTGTACATGCAAATTTGGTATATGGTGCTAAGCGTACTTGTTTCTATAGTTGGTATACATCTTTTGGTACATCTGTATGTTTTTCTGAAATGTATCTGCATGGAGTTTCTGTCAGTATCAATTGACTATTGTGCTTACAGAGTTCTTCGAGTTGTTCTTGCTATTAGACATCCTTGCAATTCATCAGATGGTTTCGGTTTCTTCTAGTGGACAAGTTTCATAAGTTCCTATTTATCAATTGGTTCAAATATTTTGTTGGTCAAGTCATGGACTTGGTTATGGCCTTCTGACAGTTCCATACTCCTTCGATACAGGTAATATGAAATAAATATATCTTAAAGAGTGACCTATATTTAGGACATGTGGTAACATGTTGTAAAGGTTTTCTCAAGTATGACACAAATTTTAGATTGGTGGCAGTGTGTTAAATACAGGTGTAATTTGTTTTGTTTTGTTTTGTGGTTGACATGTTTTGTGGCTTGGCCAATAATTTGGCTACCTTATCAGGTGTATATAAAAAAAGATATCTTGTTCACAGTAACGGAATAAGTGAGAGTGTAGTGGTGTATGTGACTGAAACACAAAACTGTATATATTATACTTATTTTATATCTGCCAAATTTTCTCTGAAACAACATGAAAGACTGAGAATTTAAAGACATCTATACGAAGTCCTTCAATAAAGCAACCAAATGCTCAGTGGCACTTATATTTTAATGGCTTTTATATTTACAATAATTTTGGTCATAAGGTTGTTGAATGCAAGATGAGAAAAGAATAGAAGGTTAAATGATTTAATTGTCTTAAGTTGGTCATAAAGAAAATCAATGAAGAAGTCAAGTTTCTAATCCAGTTAAGGAATGTGGAACAAATAATATCTTTCATGAAATTATTTGTGTCACAATTACTGTTACAAGGCCAATTAATGAAGATTTATAATTTAGTCAGAGATCAGGCTAAAGAGGTGTCAATTATTTCAAATATGGCCAAATTGGCCATTATGCTAACACATGCAAATCTAGGGTGCTATGGTAAATACTAGAGATTGTAATAATGTTAAAATTTCAAGTGAACCTCAAAAGACCATCACTATATGGAAGAAGAAAGACGTTGGTGAAGAGAGCCCTGTGGTACTGTATCCCAGTATTAGATTTTCATATAACCGAGTCAAATACTTTGGCTTGGGAGTATTAAAATGATATATCAATCACTTGGTCTACGGTGGTACTGGTTGTGACTAGCTTGTCCCTGATATGGTGGTTGGACAAACAATGATTGCATATATGTTAGTTGATTGGTATGCACAATACAGTTGGGTTGAGTCAGTGATAATGATTTTTTGTCAGCAAAAGAGAAATCATGCTGGATCATGGTTATAAATGTGAATATTTGAAATCATTCGGCACTATTGCAGAAGAAATCAGAATTTACTAGCTGAGCTTGAGAGAAAGATTAAAGAAAATTGCTAACGGAGTCTTAATTGATGGTTCATGGTACCAGTGTGACTGTGTCGAAGAAGGTTGAGTTAGAGGAATTTGCTCATGTCAAGATCTAACAGTTGGAGATTAGTTTATTAGCTGGTGAAATGCAGAGAATACATAATCTTAATTTGGATATATGGGAAGAATTTCCCTGGTGCAATGACATGGAATTAATTGTGTTCTTGTCGAGTCAATTTAAGAATGATAACCTATCATTGAATAAATCTTATGAGGTGACAAACGAGGTAGTTTAAGACATCATAAGACTAGTGTTGGTGAATTTCTAGGAAAGAGAGTAGCTAGGCACAAGAAACTAGAGGAGTTAACTGGTATTGACCATGAATAATGTACACTTTTGATAAATACCCTTGAAGATCTAATGGTGATATATGTTGCTTATGACATTTTCTATAAAATTTAGTTTCAAAATCATGATGGTGTCATTCTATTGTAGCTGTTTACATTGCTTCTAAAATGGGTAGGGAGAATGTTCAATTTGTTCATGGTTATAGAGGATTGTTAGGGGTTTAGACATGGCTCGTTAATCATATGTTTAGTGCTCTATTATTTAATAGAGAGAATTTGGAGTGGAGGACTGACATCCTTGTCAACAAAGATATTTATATATCTAGGGGCTTTGGAGAATAGTGCATATGCTTGTAAAGTATAAATTTCACTTCGTTATTGCTAGTTGTGAAAAATGCACCCTTGTTAAGTCTTCGAACTTAGCTTTTTGGAGAAACATGGAACGTCTTCTAACTTTTTCTTTCCCTAAAAAGTTATTGAAACTTTTAACTATTAAAAGGAAAAGGGAGAAGAAATGATAATCTGGAAATGGCTGAATATAAATTTAGAAGTGATGCACCAAGATAATAAGGATAAAACTGTTGTCTAGACATGGTGAAGCTTCAAAAAATCACCTATTGCACGATACAACCTTGAAATGACATATTTTGTATAATAGTGCTCCGTAAGATCTAGTTAATACAATATTAGAAGGAATCTCTTCACAAATAACAACTGTAATAATTTTGACACAACTTACAACCTATACGAAATTAGCCAGAAACTTGTTACGGCTGTTGTAAAGAGGCATGGATTGAAGGAATCTAGGAAAGAAACATCAATCACTATTATGCACACAATAGGCAAGACTCAAGATATATCCAAAATACATTCTTTAGTATGCTGCAAAGGAAAAACAAACATATATACCCAAAAGTGTTACAGGAAACATGCACATGCACATGCACATGCACAATGCTAAGGAATCAAGATGGAGTCACTCCAACAAAATAACCATCTAAGATTGAACTACAAAAGCAAGTACAAGTGAGGGATTATATCCTCACCAAGTTCGCGCCAAAAACTTATAAAGAGAGGAGCGTTGATTTAAATTGGGTCAGATGTAATTAAATAGCCTAAAAAAAGCACCTAAAACCTCTCCATAAAGCCCTTCAAGGAGTGAAAGAGTCCTAGTGACCAAGTACACATGCACGACACTTGGCAAAACAAAAATGCCACCTCTCCCTCTCCAAAAGTGTTTAAATGTCTGGAACTCTTCCTTTGCCACCTCCACTCCACTTGGCAAATACCACATCTTCTTCTCTACCAAACATAAATTAGTATATAATTTCCTCTTAATTTCAAAAGAAGGCTAGTGCTCATTATTATTGCATTGAGTTATAATATTTATTTGTTTAAAAAGTATTTTAATTAATAATAATTACATTATTAATCATAATGTAAATAATAACAAACATATGTTTAGTTGTACTAAGTAATATATAAATATATTGTAGTGCCTCTCCCATTTGACTTCTGTAAGTCATCCTGATGGATGCAACCTTGCTGATCTTTTGTTGTGATGGGATCATGATTGTGACCTTGAGTGGTCTACACCGTCGAGGTGTTTCGATTTATGTTTCTGTATCAGTTGCGTTGATTATGCTTTTGACTGATCTTTGAGATTATGATGTGATTTTTGGTTCACTGAGGTTTGTGCCAGTGGTTACCAAGATCGATGTGGTATCATGAGGTTGTTCCGTGATTACCTTGAGATGTGTGCAGAGATTGCACTATGTTCTTTTACCATGCTACACTAGACTAGGTTCCTGTAGCAGTGGTTAGTCATGTTTATGACTGTGTTTGCTTATGTGTATTAAATGCCTTTTTAATGCAGAGTAATCAATCATTATTAAATGCTTAAGTAATTAGAATGGATTGTTCTTGTTGGATTGTTTGGTTATGTGCTGCGGACATTTACCTTGTTTTATTTTGATCTGAGAGATATCTGTTCTTATGTGATGTTTTACATTTGAGATGACCTGAGGGTCAAATGTTACTCTTTGATTCCAGTATCATAGATATTAGACTACTATGCTGTTCAGTTAATCATATTGCATGATGATGCTATTTTGAGATGACAGTGTGTTTTATGATGATATCTGATTATCTGGTATTTGGACATACCTCTGATTATGTTATGTGATGGATTTAATGCTATGGTTATTTACTTCATTCCTGCGTTGTTATGCTTTATGCGAACGTGAGTGATGTAAATAGATTATTTTAATATAATTAAATAAATGGTTAAATTAGGTGATTTAATGCATTTATTGCTTCGGCTATGTTATTATATGCAATTGCATTTGATCGTGTTGTTTACTGTGCAGGATTTATATCCCTGGCAGTGGCACATGGAGTTAGTGATTCAGCCTTTCATATTTTACCAATGTCGTCCTTGTATGATCAACGTATCCTTAATTAAATGTTTAATTTAAATCTTTCGGTGATTATTAAATCTGAACTCTTTGCATTATGTGATTAGACCAGTAAGCGTGTCTGTGCATTTAGAGGTTTGCATTGTCGCGGAAGTTGTTTAGGTGATTTCTGTGTTTTTGGGTTTTCGGGCTTTTTAATTGATTTATTTTAATTTATGGCAGCTTTGCCATAGATGAATTCCTATTTATAAGAATAGCTTGTTTTCGTTTGGGTCGATTTGGGGTTTAACTAGATTGGCTGGTTAAATGCCCTAATCGATTATTCACCCGAAAAGTGAATAAGTATCCAAAGAGGAATTTAATTCCTCACTTCTCACTTTTGAATTGGAAAGTTGGAGAGTAAAACCCAAAATCCTCTTCATGAGGATCTACTGTTTTGTTCATTGTGGGAGCTACGGGTGTGGGATCGTCGCGAGGTTGGGCTCATTGGATCCAGCTCGGGGAAACCTTGGATTGCCACGATTTTCAGCCACTTCTGCGGTCGTTTTATTTTCTGGTTCAGTTTTCCGTTTTGCCCTTTTGGCTGTGAGGTAGGGCTTTCCCGTTTTATTGTTTCGGCTCCGTTTCTGCTTTTGTTTTTGGTAGCCGTTTGTTTGGAGGCTGAAACCTAGTGTTCCCCTCCATTTCTGTATGCTAGTTCCTACCCGGTTGGGCAGGTATGAACATTTTCTTGTTTTTTGGGATGAGGGTTTGGAATTTTACATCGTTATGTTGGTCGTTTTTGCATCCAGTGTCCGATTCCATTGATTTTTGGATTTTTGGAGTTTTTGAACTCGAAGGCCAAATGGGTTTTAATTTTGAAGTTTTCCAAATTTTTGGGGTTTTTACCTCGTTTTGTGTGCCACCCTATTTTCTCGGATTTTCTTGGCACAATGTGGGTCGTGGACCTGGATAATCCATTTGGATATCAGTCAGACCACTATTGCACCTTTTTGTTGCATTGGGATGCGTGTCGCACCCATACTCCCGACCTTGTGTTCAGTTGAGTGATTTGTCACCTGTTATGATTTTTGTTCGACCTTTGCTTTTGTTTCGTGAACGCTAGGATTTGTGTAGAATCCATACTCTCGGATTGAGGCCGGTTGAGTGAGTTCACGATGTTTGGTCTTGTTACATCATTGGGATTCGTGTAGAATCCATACTCTCGGATTGAGGCCGGTTGAGTGATTTCATGATGTATGATTTTATTGGCTTTGGGATTCGTGTAGAATCCGTCCTTCCCGTGTTTCTTTCAGTTGGGTGTTTTCTTTGCTTTGTGTTCTCATTCCTGTTCTTGTGTTATGATCTTCGTGATGGTGGTGTGTCACACACGAGTACGTCCGCGTACATTTATCGAGTGACTTGCGAGGCTTGATCTTCCGTGGTACTTCCGAAAGTTATGATCATTGGGGTTGGGATGGGAGTATGCATGCCCATGGGCACTTGTCGTAGGATGAGCATGGGTAGGGTAGGGTAGCATATGGAGGGGGCTTCTACCTCGCAGCCTGGTGATCATTGTGCCCAGAGGGTTGGCGAAGGAAGCTTTAATTAAGTGATAATTAAATAAAATGTGTGACTGGTAATAAAACTTAAGATAATAAAATATTTGGGGTGCAAGAGCCTTTCCGTTGAGGGATGTTGAATCTGTGCAAGTCCTAGCTTGGGCTTTTTGATGCCAAGCGACTCTCCATGATGTTAGTCCCTACATAGTAGCCTATTGAGTGTCTGACCAGGACCTGTACTCCTTGCATTGTCTTAGGTTCTTGGTTCAACCATCATACTGTCTGGCGTGAGTGTTAGCCTTGGATGTTGTGATTTTTGTGTGTTTGTGGTTGGATCTTTATCTCCATCAGCATGGCGGGTGTGGACCTTTGGGTGCCATGTGGTTGGGAGGCGTAGCTACCTTCACCACTGCTAGGGACCGGTGTACAAAGACGGTCTTTTGTCCTGGTGTGACCGTTGCTAGATGTCTTCACTTGGTACTTCGGGTTCTAGAGTATGCTTTCTTGTGATTTATGCTTTCATTGGGATGCTTGTATATCATGTTTAGATGATGTTATTTTATTTGGTGCATTCCCTTATTATGATATTTAGCATATGATTAGATGATGTGATTTGCTTTAGTAGTATATCTGTTGCTTACTGCTGTTTAGCATGTGATAGGTGATGTTATCTACTGTAGGATTATCTTATGCTTTATCACTAGCATGTTAGATTTTCTTATGCTTATATTGTTGCATGTTTTAGTAGTGACATCCCTATTACAACAATACTGACGATTTGGTCGGTGGCTTGGGATGTTACGCGCGGGGGATGACTAGGATCCATGATGGTCTTATGATGCTATTGACGGTTGGGAGGAACCGTGTACTTAGTTTGATTGTTCAGCTCTCTGTGATGTTGATTTCAGTGTGTTCTTTGCCGCTGTAGTTGAGATGGATAGATGTTCTTCTTTTTGTGTTGTTCTTGCACTCGAGTGTTCATTCCTCGATTCGCGTGGATCTGGTACTCCCTGGTGTGGAGGTTCCTTGCTCTATTTTGGTTCTTTTTGCTTCTGAGAGTGTTTTTATTTTCTATGGGCGACATTTGTTCAGCATGGTGCGACACTTTAAAAAGTATTGCACGCCCATGCAAACTATGTCGTACGACACTGTAAAGTATCGCACGACTTCTTGAGAAATGTCATACAACATTGGAAGAGTGTCACACGTCTTCTTGAGAAATGTCGTACAACACTGGAAGAGTGTCGCATGCCTTCTTGAGAAATGTCGTACGATGCTGAAAAGTGTCGCATGCCTTCTTGAGAAATGTCGTACGACATTGGAAGAGTGTCGCACGTCTTAAGAAGTATCGCCCTCCTTTAGTAAAAAGTGTTGCACGGTTTTTGTGAAAAACCTGTGCATGCTATCAGCGGGCACTTTTCTTCGTGATCCGATCTTTTTGAGAGTGGTTTTGGATACCCTTTTGGGCGTTCCTCGACCCTATGCTGTTGCATTTTGAATTCTGTCGGTTTCTCTTGAAATCGAGTTTTCGTGTTTCTGTTTTTATCTCTTGGGGTTTAAAATATATTGTTTAATTTCTTATACTTAAGATATATTTTAATATATGCGACAAATCGTTTGAGATAGGTTTCAGATCTCTCGGAGATAAGTTATGGATTCTAGGAAATTTCAGAGCTTCAGAAATCCAGACTTAGCCAATTTTCAGGCTTCAGGATTTCAGGCTTAGCTAAATTTCAGGATTCTGCATTTTACCCCAGCTTGGTGTTTTGTTGATGAGTGGTCATTTCTTGTGCCCTCATCTTGTTGTGGTGGTTGTTGGCTTTTGTTTGGGTGTGTCAGTTGGGTAGTGGCATTCAGAGATTCGTTGGTTGCCGAGATTGTGTTGAAGTCTTCCGTTGCGATCTTTGTGATCCTTGTATGATGTTGTCTTGTGCATTCATACTTGTAAAAAAAAAATATCTTGGCTTGATTTGAATCCTTGTTTCCAAGGATCTCCGGGCGAGGCATTACATCTGGTATCAGAGCCCATGTTCAAACATTGGGATCTCTGTGTTATGTTGCCCTTGTAGTTGTTGCTGCGTTGGTTGAGTGCGAGTGTCTTGTTGAGAACTCGTGATCTTGGTTGCTTTGGTATCTACTTGGGATGGATTTGCTTGTCCAGTAGAGGCAACTAGAGCAATGTGTTGAGAAGGAAGTGAGTATTCCTGCCTTTGTAGGTGGGATCGATGTGCCTTGCTTGGTTGGTTGCGTGTGTGACCCTTTTTGGATGGAGCCACTGATTGGTTTCCATGTGTTGGCTTGTGTGCCTCTTCTTGTTTCTCCTTGTGGGGGTTAGGTGCATTGTTTCCCTGTTTTCTCTTTATTGCAAGTAAATAAATGAATCTTAATTGTGATTCTTTATTTTGTTGTTATAATGATGAAATGGTTCTTTTCTTTGAAAATGAGTGTTTATTGTGAATCATTCCAAAGAGTAGGTTTGCATTATATCCTTGGGTTAATGACTTAAGTCCCCAATTTGATTACTTCTTAAGCATATGAAAATTTGCATTAATTGATGAATATCTAAATGTTGCATTGCATGGAAATTATTATTGTCTGCATATGCATGAGGTTACTGATGGTATACTGTTTGATGTGTGTGAGTGTGTTCTCTAACATTGCTAGGATGATGTATTTCTTAGCATTGTGTGGTGATTTATCCCTCTTGTGTGACTGTACTCAGTCATCACCTATAATGTGATTTGTTTGATGCCTTATTTTATTGGGCTGGAGGTACTTTCCTCATGTTGTTGGGCTAGCATTAGTTTTTAGTATTTTCCTCTCTTGGAGTAGTCATCAAATTTTATCTATCGCTCTCTTTGTGGCAGTTGTCACATTTGACTTATTGTTGAAATGAGCTCTTTTTGGTACTTACTGTTGGAATAGGCAATTCTCCCATTTGGGCTTTTTTATTTTGTTTCATGATGACCATTCTGGATGTGTTTTACTGCTGCCCAGTTGTGTGTTGTGACTCTATCATGTTCATCTCAAACCTCTAGTAGTATGTTTAAGGGATAATATCATGGAGAACATGCTAGTGTGTCTTTGTTAGATCTAAAGTTGTTATTGTAACTGAATGGTTTAAATGGTGATTAAACTTAATGTTATTTTTGAAAGAAATTGAAAGGTATGTACTTGTTCTATAAGTGACTCTTGGACCCTTGCTTGAAAATCTTTCAGTTCATTATGCATTAGTGCTTATGTTATGCTAAATTAATGAATTTATGAAAGAAAAGTAATGATGGTTTCAATGTGTGATTTACCTTTCATTCCATGCCTTATGTTGTTTTGGGCATGTGTGCTCTTGTGTGGATTTGGACATTTCGTCCGTTGCTTGTCTTGGTGACCAAGGCTGTTGGTTTTGTCTTTGTTGTTTTGATTTGAGTGGTGGCTCAAATCGTAGGTCTTGGTCTCTCTTAGCTTCTTCATGTTGTAGTCCTTGTCGATATCTTTTCGACGCTTTTCAAATGGATTCAATCTGAGTCCGGCTGTGAGGCTATGGCTTCTGTAGTTGTTGATCGATGTTCTGAGTACCTTTTCGAGTAGAGGCCAATTCAATCATGACATATCGTATTTATGGCCATTGGAGAAGTTTAACTCCTCATGTTATTCATAACAGAAGAGTTATCTTGTCTTCATAATCTACTAGGTACTTGTTGGAGTTCGTGCTTGGGTTTTTGTGTTTCCTATTGCACTGACCCACCCTTGTGAGGTGTAGTGTGGTTAGTGAGCGTTCCTTGTTGTGGATGATGTTGCCTTATCGTTCGGGAGTGACTCAGTTCTTTGATGAGTCTACATTCTCCTTTCTGGATGTTGACCTTGGCACATCTTCATATTCTTTCTCTCTTGAGAGAGTAGGCTAGTGTGGTTATGCCACTAGCTCAGTTAGTGTTCTCTTGTGAGTATGTTGATGGTTGGGGAAATTGTGAGTTCCCTAATGCATCTTGGGCTGATTTTGTGCAGAGGTTGAGAGCGACTCCCTCTTAGTCCTAATACTCTGTAGTATCCTTCTCCCTAAGCTTATATCTTCATGTGGATTGTCTCAGTCAAGTTTTCTCTTTAACTATTGACTTGAGGCTAGAGATTGAGTTTAGCGGTAGATTGGGTGTAGTTTTCCTAGCATGGTGCTAGAGGGACATGGTATCGTTGGACACATGTTACCATCTCATGAGTTGGTATGCAGACATTTAATGATTGTGTCCACTGACGAAAGTCTTTGCAACCTTGTGGAAAGGTGATATCTTGTCAAATTGGGTTGTGTTACCCTAGTTTTCAGTGGTAGTTGAGTTTTTGTACCTTGGTGAGGTGTCGTGCTCCTACACTTGGTGGTGAGTAGTCCTTTGGAGTGTGTCCTTTTGTTGGTAAACTTTCATTCTCTTTGTTCTAAGGGTGGTTTACGTGGATTCCAGAATGATCATGTGTGACATGATAGTATTCTTAGGAGTTTGGGATGGCTATTCCCCATGATTCCAACTTTTGTTGGAACTGCTTAGTGTTTTGACCTGGTGTTGTGGTCATGTGGTTGGTGCATGTTGTAGTTGGGCACCTGTTGGCGAGGTAGAGAGGGTTGTTCCTTACCTTGTGTTGTTGACTTTATGACTAGAAGGGGTTTTCCTAGCACATAGAAGGTTCCTTGTTGGAGGACCTTGTGTCTGTGTGACACCCATTCTCTTGTGGTTAACCTATTTGGGGGTTAACATGATGGTTTGAGAATGTTGGAGTGATTTGGGTTTGACTTGTAGAGAGTTGTTGAGTCATTCCTATTGCTCGCTTTTGATTTTGTTCTTGGTGTGTTTGGTTTCTATTCTTGGATTGCAAGCTTCCAGGAGTAAGCCTAGTCTTTGGGGGGGATGATGTAGTGCCTTTTCCATTTGACTTCTATAAGTCATCCTGATGGATGCAACCTTGCTGATCTTTTGTTGTGATGGGATCATGATTGTGACCTTGAGTGGTCTACATCGTCGAGGTGTTTTGATTTATGTTTCTGTATCAGTTGCGTTGATTATGCTTTTGACTGATCTTTGAGATTATGATGTGATTTTTGGTTCACTGAGGTTTGTGCCAGTGGTTACCAGGATCGATGTGTTATCATGAGGTTGTTCCGTGATTACCCTGAGATGTGTGCAGAGATTGCACTATGTTCTTTTACCATGCTACACTGGACTAGGTTCCTGTAGCAGTGGTTAGTCATGTTTATGACTGTGTTTGCTTATGTGTATTAAATGCCTTTTTAATGCAGAGTAATCAATCATTATTAAATGCTTAAGTAATTAGAATGGATTGTTCTTGTTGGATTATTTGGTTATGTGCTGCGGACATTTACCTTGTTTTATTTTGATCTGAGAGATATCTGTTCTTATGTGATGTTTTACATTTGAGATGACCTGAGGGTCAAATGTTACTCTTTGATTCCAGTATCATAGATATTAGACTACTATGCTGTTCAGTTAATCATATTGCATGATGATGCCATTTTGAGATGACAGTGTGTTTTATGATGATATCTGGTTATCTGGTATTTGGACATACCTCTGATTATGTTATGTGATGGATTTAATGCTATGGTTATTTACTTCATTCCTACGTTGTTATGCTTTATGCAAACGTGAGTGATGTAAATAGATTATTTTAATATAATTAAATAAATGGTTAAATTAGGTGATTTAATGCATTTATTGCTTCGGCTATGTTATTATATGCAATTGCATTTGATCGTGTTGTTTACTGTGCAGGATTTATATCCCTGGCAGTGGCACATGGAGTTAGTGATTCAGCCTTTCATATTTTACCAATGTCGTCCTTGTATGGTCGACGTATCCTTAATTAAATGTTTAATTTAAACCTTTCTGTGATTATTAAATCTGAACCCTTTGCATTATGTGATTAGACCAGTAAGAGTGTCTGTGCATTTAGAGGTTCGCATTGTGGCGAAAGTTGTTTAGGTGATTTTTGTGTTTTTGGGTTTTCAGACTTTTTAATTGATTTATTTTAATTTATGGTAGCTTTTCCATAGATGAATTCCTATTTATAGAAATAACCTGTTTTTCGTTTGGGTCGATTCGAGGTTTAACTAGATTGGCTGGTTAAATGCCCTAATCGATTATTCACCCGAAAAGTGAATAAGTATCCAAAGAGGAATTTAATTCCTCACTTCTCACTTTTGAATTGGAAAGTTGGAGAGTAAAACCCAAAATCCTCTTCATGAGGATTTACTATTTTGTTTGTTGTGGGAGCTACAGGCGTGGGATCGTCGCGAGGTTGGGTTCGTTGGATCCAGCTCGGGGAAACCTTGGATTGCCACGATTTTCAGCCACTTCTGCGATCGTTTTATTTTCTAGTTCAGTTTTCCGTTTTGCCCTTTTGGCTGAGGTAGGGCTTTTTCGTTTTATTGTTTTGGCTCCATTTCTGCTTCTGTTTTTGGTAGCCGTTTGTTTGGAGGCTGAGAACTAGTGTTCCCCTCCGTTTCTATATGCTAGTTCTACCCGATTGGGCGGGTATGAACATTTCCTTGTATTTTGGGATGAGGGTTTGAAATTTTACGCCGTTATGCTGGCCGTTTTTGCATTCGTTGTCCGATTCCATTGACTTTTGAATTTTTGGGGTTTTTGAACCCAAAGGCCAAATGAGTTTTAATTTTGAAGTTTTTCAAATTTTTGGAGTTTTTACCTCATTTTGTGTGCCGCCCTATTTTCTCGGGTTTTCTTGGCACAATGTGGGTCGTGGACCTGGATGATCCATTTGGATATCAGTCAGACCACTATTGCACCTTTTTGTTGCATTGGGATGCGTGTCGCAAGTGAGTTCACGATGTTTGGTCTTGTTACATCATTGGGATTCATGTAGAATTCATACTCTCGGATTGAGGCCGGTTGAGTGACTTCATGATGTATGATTTTATTGGCTTTGGGATTCGTGTAGAATCCGTCCTTCCTGTGTTGCTTTCAGTTGGGTGTTTTCTTTGCTTTGTGTTCTCATTCCTATCCTTGTGTTATGATCTTCGTGATGGTGGTGCGCCACACACGAGTACGTCCACGTACATTTGTCGAGTGACTTGCGAGGCTCGATCTTTCGCGGTACTTCTGAAAGTTATGATCATTGGGGTTGGGATGGGAGTATGCATGCCCACGGGCACTTGTTATAGGATGAGCATGGGTAGGGTAGGGTAGCATATGGAGGGGACTTCTACCTCGCAGCCTGGTGATCATTGTGCCCAGAGGGTTGGCGAAGGAAGCTTTAATTAAGTGATAATTAAATAAAATGTGTGACTGGTAATAAAACTTAAGATAATAAAATATTTGGGGTGCAAGAGCCTTTCCATTGAGGGATGTTGAATCTGCGCAAGTCCTAGCTTGGGCCTTTTGATGCCAAGCAACTCTCCATGATGTTAGTCCCTATATAGTAGCCTATTGAGTGTCTGACTAGGACCTGTACTCCTTGCATTGTCTTAGGTTCTTGGTTTAGCCATCATATTGTCTGGCGTGAGTATTAGACTTGGATGTTGTGATTTTTGTGTGTTTGTGGTTGGATCTTTATCTCCATCAGCACGATGGATGTGGACCTATGGGTGCCACATGGTTGGGAGGCGTAGCTACCTTCACCACTGCTAGGGACCGGTGTACAGAGACGGTCTTTTGTCTTGGTGCGACCGTTGCTAGATGTCTTCACTTGGTACTTCGGGTTCCGGAGTATGCTTTCTTGTGATTTATGCTTTCATTGGGATGCTTGTATATCATGTTTAGATGATGTTATTTTATTTGGCACATTCCCTTATTATGATGTTTAGCATATGATTAGATGATGTGATTTGCTTTAGTAGTATATCTGTTGCTTACTGTTGTTTAGCATGTGATAGGTGATGTTATCTACTGTAGGATTATCTTATGCTTTATCACTAGCATGTTAGATTTCCTTATGCTTATATTGTTGCATGTTTTAGTAGTGACATCACTATTACAACAGTACTGACGATTTGGTCGGTGGCTTGGGATATTACGCGCGGGGGATGGCTAGGATCCACGATGGTCTTATGATGCTATTGACGGTTGGGAGGAACCGCGTACTTAGTTTGATTGTTCAGCTCTCTGCGATGTTGATTTCAGTGTGTTCTTTGCCGCTGTAGTTGAGATGGATAGATGTTCTTCTTTTTGTGTTGCTCTTGCACTCGAGTGTTCATTCCTCGATTCGCGTGGATCCGATACTCCTTGGCGTGGAGGTTCCTTGCTCTATTTTGGTTCTTTTTGCTTCTGGGAGTGTTTTTGTTTTCTATGGGCGACATTTGTTCAGCATCGTGCGACACATTAAAAAGTATCGCACGCCCATGCAAACTATGTCGTATGACACTGTAAAGTATTGCATGTCTTCTTGGGAAATGTCGTACGAGACTGGAAGAGTGTCGCACGCCTTCTTGAAAAATGTCGTACGATGCTGAAAAGTGTCGCATGCCTTCTTGAGAAATGTCGTACGATACTAGAAGAGTGTCGCACACCTTAAGGAGAAGTATCACCCTCCCTTAGTAAAAAGTGTCGCACGATTTTTGTGAAAGACCTACGCATGCCATCAACGGGCACTTTTTTTCATGATCCAATCTTCTTGAGAGTGGTTTTGGATACCCTTTTGGGCGTTCTTCGACCCTATGCTGTTGCATTTTGAATTCTGTCAATTTCTCTTGAAAGCGAGTTTTCGTGTTTTTGTTTTTGTCTCTTGGGGTTTAAAATATATCGTTTAACTATACTTAAGATATATTTTAATATATGCGAAATATCGTTTGAGATAGGTTTTAGAACTCTCAGAGATAAGTTATGGATTCTAGAAAATTTCAAGGCTTCAGAAATCTAGGTTTAGCCAATTTTCAGGGCTTCAGGATTTCAGGCTTAGCCAAATTTCGGGATTCTGCATTTTACCCCAGCTTGGTGTTTTGTTGATAAGTGGTCATTTCTTGTGCCCTCATCTTGTTGTGGTGGTTGTTGGCTTTTGTTTGGGTGTGTCAGTTGGGTAGTGGCGTTCGAAGATTCGTCGGTTGTCGGAATTGTGTTGAAGTCTTTCATTGCGATCTTTGTGATCCCTTTATGATGTTGTCTTGTGCATTCATACTTGTAAAAAAAAAAAATCTTGGCTTGATTTGAATTTTTGTTTCCAAGGATCTCCGGGCGGGGCATTACATATATGACTTGACAAAAGAAAACCAGTTAAGTAATATACTTCTATATTACTTAATAAAAATAAAATAATGAAACCTAGGTATTCAAGCCTATACATCATGGTACAATCTTTTATAAAAATGCAAGTAAATTATAGAAAATAAAATGCTACCCCCCACAACTGATAAAGATATCCCTCAAATACCAAACAAACAATTATAGAGAGCACAAAAAATGAGAAAAGAACTTGGATTCTAGATGCAAAGAGGGAGGAAACTGAAGCCTCTACTTCAACACCAAAAATAGGAGCTCAATATTACTCCAAATTGATTCCAGATTTGGAAAGTAGACAATAAATCATGCACTTTTTAAAAAAAGAACATTGAAATATGTGTCCTATATGAGCCCAAATGAAGCCTTTAAAAGTGCAAAAAATGGGATTTTTGAGTTGTAGAAAAATTCAGGAACAAAGATGTCAAACTTCTTGGACCAATGTGTAGATCACAAAATTCTACCCCAAAAAATTGCTTGAAAAAATGAGTCCACAAGCCCTTGAATCACATGCACGTAGAAAACTTGTCATAGAGAAGAAAAAGACAAGAAGAAGTAAGGGTTTGGTCTGAAAATAAGAAAATTGTATTCTAAGATAAAAAGTAAATTGCTGTATATGATATGTAAATACACTAGGAGAGCCTGTTTATAAAAACCTTTAGGAAGCTTGTAGAACAAGCTAGAAAGTGCTAGGAGATAAGTATGACAATTAAACATACGTTCACAAAAGGTGGATTACCTTCAAGTAACTGAGAGGATAAGTATGACAAGGTAGGAACAAACTCTCGTGTTGTCAACAACTCCTAGGTGACAACTAATAAGTAAATGCATTTAACCTAAGTAAACTTAAGTAAAGCGTAAATAATAATAATTTACTCTAACACCCCCCTTTAAGTGCAACTTAGGGGAATGCACTTAAGCTTACAACAGCTAAGATGAAATGCAGAATGGGTGCCGACAACAAGACCATGTTAGGTACCCATGTGCAAATGCAAAGAAATGCAACCTCTGAAAACAGGGTAAGAGGGAAAACCTGATGGGAAAAACTCTCCCCCAAAAAGAGGTAAGTACAAACATACAGATAAAAGATGAAGGAAGGAAGGAAGGCCTCAATAAGACCCCCCAAGGACAACTTCCACCAGAAATGGCTCAAGAGACTCTCTCAAAACCATAAGCACAACTAGGCCCCCTCCCCTCCCCCCCACCCATGAGAGATAGAAAAGACACCAAAGCCCCCCCAAAATAATGGGGCCTCTGGAGAAAGAATCGAACCAATGAAACTCCAATGTGGAGGAAACAAGGGAACCCTTGAATGAGAGGGATAATTGGAAGGCCTAGTTGATGCTCAAAGGAGAAAATATGAGGATCTTGAAAGGGAATCCCCAAGATAGGTGTGATGATACTATCATGAATTTCCACTATAGAATCCACAACAGGTGCACCTGGAGGCTCGATGAATGGAGCTAGAGGATCATGCGAAGTAGAAGAAGACTCTTGTTGAAGAGAAAAGACCTCAACTAGATGTGGTGTGGAAGTCAAAATAGGGATCTCAGGAACAATACAAAGGTTCAAATATCTTGATTGCACCACATGATGATCCTGTGAGAGAGAAGTGTGCTCCGATAATGGAGATGGTGGACCAAAGTGCGAGAAGGTGTAGAGATGAGTGGAAGGATCAACTGCCCTTGTAGCAATAAGACCTCTTGTTGCATGATCCCAAATGAAGATTGAATCAACAGTGAACTCAATTGTCTTCCCTGATCCATTGCGAAAATTGAGAGAAGGTTTGCAGATAGAGATGGAACATACTATATATCATTGAATACACCATCCTAGATGTGAATTGAACCTTTTCTGCAGATTGGTAGAGCATTGTTATTCCCCATGAGAATATGAGGAATGGGAGAAGCCTCACTAGTGGAGAAAACACCTTGAGAAGACGTCATATGGTGAGAAGCACCTGAATCTAGTACCCAAGGGACCTGTGAAGGGGATGTAATGGAAGCCCGTAATGCATGACCCTTTCCAAGATCTAGTGTAGATGTTGAAGAGGTGGAAGAAGACTAAAAAGAAGACCCTTGTGAGGTAGAAGAGGATGGAGAGGAAACAATGCTCTTCTGAAGGAGAGCTTGCGAATCGACAATCTGTTTCTCATTTCCATCAAATCTCTTCTGAAAACAATGTGACTCATCATGAGATCCCTTTTGACAATAGGAACAAGTAGGATTCTGTCTTCTTTTCTCCTTCTTCTTAGAAGAAGAGGATGAACTAGTAGAGTGCTCAGAGGAGGAATCAGATATCAGCTTCAGCTTCTGCTCCTGTGTATCCTTGGCAAGTAATGCCTGTGACTATGAAAGTGAATCCATCTGAGTGATCTGATGTCTCAAAAGAAGGCATCTGATGTCTAGTACCCAAGGCATCCATAGTGGAGTAGAAAGTGGAAGAAAAT
This sequence comes from Cupressus sempervirens, assembly GCA_028749045.1. Classification (NCBI taxonomy): domain Eukaryota; kingdom Viridiplantae; phylum Streptophyta; class Pinopsida; order Cupressales; family Cupressaceae; genus Cupressus; species Cupressus sempervirens. The sequence goes on along the minus strand of CM053787.1, from coordinate 544,731,156 downwards.
ATCTAATATTGTCCTTGCAACTTTGAGAGTATTAGAAAGATACACTCATCATTTGTTTTGTTTCTCCCATATCCCTGCAAAATTGTGCGTAGAGATTTGAACTTCATCAAGAAGTCTTCAATGGTGGGAAAGTTGTCAAGTGTTAAAAAAGTCAACTCTACATCAAGCTGCAATGCCTAGAATTCATTCACTGTGCCAAACAAGTTGTGAAACTTATTCCAAATAGCCCAAGGAGTGGTCAAACCATCCAAGTAAAATATGAGACTATCTGAGATGTTTAGTGCAATCAATCCTATGGATTCATCCATTTTGTTTCTATGTTGAAGGACCTCAAAGGGGCACTGCAAAATAGGTTGGTTCTCATCTAGACATGACCATAGTCCTTGTGACATGAGAAGCCTAGTCATTTATGCTTTCCAAACATGATAGTTGTACGATGTGAGCCGGGTTACATAAGGATCCAACTTTGAGAGAAAAAGACAGAAGTAGAAGGGTCTTATTATGAAGTAAATTATAGAAAAGGAAATGCCACCCCCCACAACTGATAAATATATCCCTCAAATACCAAAGAAACAATTATAGAGAGCACAAAAACTGAGAAAAGAACCTAGATTCTAGATGCAAAGAGGGAGAAAACTGAAGCCTCTACTTCAACACCAAAAATAGGAGCTCAATATTACTCCAAACTAATTCTAGATCTAGAAAGTAGACAATAAATCATGCACTTTTTAAAAAAATAGCATTGAAATATGTGTCCATAGTAGCCCAAATGAAGCCTTTGAAGGTGCAAAAAAGAGGATTTTTGAGTTGTAGAAAAATTTAGGAACAGAGATGTCAAACTTCTTGCACCAATGTGTAGTTCATGAAATTCTATCGCAAAACAAAAAAAGTTGCTCAAAAAAATGAGTCCGTATAAGGGAGATATCACTATTTGAAAATCACTTTTTGTAGTTTTTTTTTTTTCTAAATCACCACTATTGCACCTCCAAAAAATAAAGAAAAAAGTCCAAAAAATGTTAGATCTGTTATGTCAAACCCTCTTTCTCCTTTTTCTCCAAATATTGAACAAGTTACAACAGATCTGGCTCTGATACCATGTTGGATTTGAGCAAATATGCAAATCAAATCCACAAGCCCTAAAATCACCTCCACGTAGAAAACTTGTCACAGAGAAGAAAAAGACAAGAAGAGGCAAGGATTTGGTTTGAAAATAAGAAAATTGTATTCTCTGATAAAATATAAATTTTTGTACAATATGATATGCAAATACACTAAGAGAGCTTGTTTATAAAGACCTCTAGGAAGCTTGTAGAACGAGCTAGAAAGCGTTAGGAGATAAGTATGACAACTAAGCATACGTCCACAAAAGGTGGATTGCCCTCTAAGTAGGTGAGAGGATAAGTATGACAAGGTAGGAACAAACTCCCGTGTTGTCAAAAACTCCTAGATGACAACTAATAACTAAATGCATTTAACCTAAGACAACTAAAGTAAAGCGTAAATAATAATTATTTACTCTAACATATACTTCTATATTACTTAATAAAAATAAAATAATGAAACCTAGGTATTCAATCCTATACATCATGGCACAATCTTTTATAAAAATGCTTAAGGAATAAGCCTTTCAAACATGAAATATTCTAGGATTTCAAAAATCCTATAATATATTTGAAACATAACATATTACAGGGTTTAAAAAACCCTAAAATATATTCATTTGTCATTTGATCATTCAATAACTCTTATATGTATTTCTTCTAGAAAGAAATAGCGTTAGGGTTTGAAAACTTTGAGGGGCTTTTCCATTTGTATCTGCTAAAATTTTCTCAAACCCAAGTATGCCATCATTGTGGCATTCCCATGATCACCTCTTAAGAGAAACTTTGATATTCATATGTAAACATTTGAAGAACTCTACGAAATTTGTGACTCCATTTTTGTGCACTGCCTCTAATTTCCTTTGTTTTGTAATCACAACTCTATCATTAAGATATTTGCATCTTTGATTTTTTCCCCTTTCAAAATCACAACTTGTTTAATATGGATCTTTGGTCACCTTTTGATGCCTCTCGACACTTTTGTTGTAGGTTGCTTCTATACATCTGCATCTTTATGTGTGTTGATGTATAAAAGAAGAGAGCTCCTTGTATTTTCTTTCCTCTTTCTAGATTCATGTGATATTTGGTTAGCTTTGAGCCTTTTATGTATTCATGTTCCTTGTGGTTGAACTCAAAAACTTTTCTACCATAAAAAGATAAAGATTTATTTTCATTCCTTTTGAGGGTTTACATAAATCCTTTTTTCTCTTGGTAAGAGATTTACTTTTGTGGGCCACCATCATTTGCAAGTATGATCTTTATGCTAACCCTTCATAGGTTGTAGCTACCTTCTTCTTTTTGTCTTAATATTTTTGGGCTTGAATATCTTTGAATCATATACTCTAAGTCATTAGGGTTTCTTGCATCTTATTGTAACTTCTAGGTTCTTCATGAATATTAATTAAGTTTTTTTGTGTATCTAAGAATGCAACCATTGGTTGTATATTTTGACTTGTGGCGCCATCTCTATATTGGTTATGTAGATAATAATGAACTTAATTAGTCTAATATATAATTTATAATAATTGTGATATTCCAATTTAGAAACCCTTACCATATTTGTTCTTATTGATCAACTAGAACCAAGTGTTACTCCTCAATTTTAATGTGAATGTGACAATATTTTTACATTCATTTGTTATTCAAAAAATCTTCTAGTAGTTGGACTATATCTATGTAATGATTCAAATAAGTAATATTTTGTCTTTGTGTTTCTTTTACAATGTTGAATCTTTTTGTTAATACATTTGGATAATTTAAATCATTGTTGTTGCTAATGATGTTTATTTCGTTATTATACATCTCTTGATGTTAGCATTGTTCAATATATTTCCCTATAAATAATTTAATGCACCATTATTGTCTATTGGTGTAAGAGAACTTCAAGCCATTTTTTTGTACATACTTCACTATGAGAATTTTTTAAGTGCTTATGGTAACTTCTTTAGCATGTTCCTGATGCATGCCTCTCAAAGAACCTTCCTTTAATATATGTTTTTTGATGACTGAAGTTGATTTGATGGTTGTCCTGTTGTTGATAATTGTCTTGTGACATTTGTTGAGCGTTGGGTTTGCATGATGACAGTGATGAAAATTCTTGTGAATCTCTCTCTTGAAAAGTCAATAAAATACCAACTCCAAGGTTCTGAAAGACTTTTTTTCAACTTCTTGGGTAGCTCAATTGAAGATAAATGTTTCTATTTATGAGGAGGCCTTTATTGGTTCTGTGAAGTCAATGTCTGTAATTTTACAAAACTTGAAAAATGATTAGTGGAAAATAGTATTTAAAAAAAAATTCTATTTTTTTTTATGATTTTAACATGCAAATAATATGGATTTCTAATTTAATTTGGGGAATTGTAAATAAAATTGGAAAGAGATAGGCTAACAAGAGAATAATAAAATTTGTTGAAAATAAAATCATAAATGGACATAAGCCACATCAACAATGCATCTGCATATTAAATCGTCGAAGAGGATGGTGGAAAACCAATGAAATTCAAAGTTGTGCAACTATAATCTCACTAATCTAATCATCAATTGAACTTTGTATGATTGTATGAATATTTACAACTCATCAAATCGCATAGCCACGAAAGAGTGCACACATGAGACAAATTGCTATGAATCCACTTTGTAGATTTTTCTGCTCTTTGATTCATCACTATAGAAGTATTATGTGGCTAATCATGACAAAATCCAAAAAACTAAGATCACACAAGTATTCAACACAATAAGATATTAGCTCCTTCATTACTCATGAACATGAAATCACAAAGAGAACACACATTCAAAAAAGAGTCGCTATACACAAAATGAGAGCACCAATAACATAACTTTTTTGCATATGTTACCAAATTTTAATACATATTACATCTTTGTATTTATAGGGAACCCTCCCTATTGTAAGAATTTGCCTTAGGGCAAAATTCACCCAAGAACAAAGAACTCAAACATAAGCACAACTGTAGACCAGAAAGAGTATGATCATAATATGAATATGTATTCAATTCAATATGAATAAAGTACACTAGGAGTGCCTGTATATAAAAGCCTTTGAGATGCATCTAGAATGCCTAAGAATCAACATCATGATAAGTCATACAACCAAGCACATGTCCATCAGATATGGGTTATCCTCCATTAAGCATGAAAGTAAGTGCAATGATGAGAGAATAAACCTACAATGGTGTAGCATGCAAATTTATATTATAGACACCATGTGCTAAATTAGGAGTGCGAATAACTATGTTGTCTACATGACAACTCAGTGAATGATGCAAACTCTAGTGTTGTAGACACCATGTGCTCAATGAGTTGCATACTTCTGTGTTGTCAACATGACAACTCATAAAGGTACACAAACTCCTAAGTGTCTCACAAAATAAATAATAAAATAATGCATTAACCTAAGTAAACTTAAGTGTGAATAGTAAATATGTATTTACACCAATAACCACCCTTAAGTGCAACTTAGGGGAATGCCCTTAAGCTTATGAAAACTAGGATAAAATGTATGATGGGTCTTGGCTACTAAGCCATGTTAGGTACTCATGTACATAATGAAATGCAATCTTTAATAAAGCAGAGAAAGAGGGAAAACCTCATAAGAAAAACCCTCCCCCAAAAAGAGAGATGAAAAAACAAGATGCATGGATGGATGGAGTAATCAAGACCCCCCCATTACGACATACATCAAGTATGTACAATAGTGAAGAATGAGAAGAACAAGACCTCATAAGAGGAAAATGTCCCCCCCATAAGAAAGAAGAGGAAGAGAGACAAGGTAGTGCCCCCCACCCCCCTAAATGAAGAATGCCAGCTAGTGATTGCTGCTCCAAGGAAGAAGTTAGTCCAAGAGTGCAGAATGATGTTCCTCCCCTTTGGAAGAAACAATGGCAAAGGTACAATCTCATGGATGTATGGTGGCCCTGAAACCTGCTCAAGTGTCTCTGTGTCGATGTTGATAGTCACCCCTTCCAATAGTGCTGAAAAGAAAGAATGCAAATCTGGAAAGGATGTCTATTGAACCTGTCCTAATGAACCATTTATCTCCTCAATAGATAAAGAGACCTCCGACAACTGCTATTCATATGGATCCATAATCACGCCAACCTGTGAAGATTGATCATGTAGAGAATGGACATGAGGGTCAAAGTGAGCCCTTGCAATAACTGTAGAAGGATCATCTTCATCAAAGAGAAGATGTAAATCATCAAGGTTGTCTTCCAAATCGGTAGTGTGTGACTCCATGAACAAACCTACAATGTCTGCCATGTAGTCATCTTCTGTAGTTGAAGTTGGAAGACAAAGTGTTCCCTGCTGTGCTAGACCTATCACTATGGCAATATATGCATGTGGACTATACTAATGCCATCACCTCTTTCTGCAACTGTTGATAGAACCCCAAGTGTTTGAATCTATTAAAGCACTATCGTTGGTGTCACTATTAGTTTCCACAGTGTATGAAGTGCGGAGAGGATTAGAGGATAAGTTAGGTGAACTTTCCTCAAAGTGAACATCCTTCTCCACAAAAATCTAATGAGTCTCAAGATCCATAAGTTTGTATGCCTTAGCACCGTCTTCATATCCGATGAAAGTATAAGGCCTAGGTGCTAGTGCCTTATATCTCCTAGAAGATAGGTTTGCCCATGCTAGACAATCAAAGACTTTGAAGTGACTCACAACCGATTTTCTGTTGCACCATTCCTCAAAATGAGTCTTCTTGTCTAGGGCATTATGAGGAGACCTCTTAAGTATGTGAGTGACACTGCTAATGGCTTCGACTTCATGTGTAGGATCAAGAGGCTTGGCTTTAATCAAGAAACTTGCCATGGACTTAAGAATTCTAATCCTCAGTGCTACAACATCTGTCTTGTGTGGATTGAATGTTGGTGGATTTTGAAGATCAATTACCTCAAATTTACAAAAGTCTTTAAGCCTTTTGTCCACATATCTACTTTCATTGTCCATCCGAAGAACCTTGATGGCTTTCCTTGATTTTCGTTCAACATGAATTTTGAAGGCTTGAAGCTTATCAACCACTTCATTCTTGTGATGAAGGAAGTAGACCCATGTGAAGCGTGAAAAGCTATCAACAAAACTAAGGATATAGTAGCCTTGGCTAACTGATGTCACTGCAAAAGGTCCTGCTAAAACCATGTGAACCAACTGATGAACAAATGGTGCTCTAGAAGGCTTCCCTTTATCATACTTCTCCTCAAGATTCATATCCATTGAACATGATGAACACTCATCCTTAGAAAAGTTGATGTTAGGTAGACCTTTGACCATGTTTTTGGAGCAAAGTTGTTGAAGATAGTGGAAGGCAAGATGACCAAACCGCTAAATGCCATAGTTTGATTTGTGAATGTGAGTGAGTCAACAAGGCTTGAGAAGGAGACTTAGGCACAAAGTGGAAGAAGGAATAAAGCCTCTTGTCATGATTGACTTTCCCCACTACAACCAATGAATCATCTTTGAGACTTCACACCATTACTAAATCTGGAAGGAACTCAACTTTGTTGCCATCTCCAAGATGAGTGATTTGGTAAATTGAGAGGAGATTGGAGCTAAGGTTTGGAACATAGAGAACGTCTTTGAATTCCCCATTTTCAATTTCCACATGTCCTTTCCCTTTAACTTCCATTTCAGTATCATCTCCCACAAAGATGTGTGGTACCTGTGACTGCTTCAATGAAGAAAAGTCTCCCTTTGAAGAACCCATATGATAGGAGGCACCTGAGTCAAGTATCCATTCTGAAGGAGAACTTGTATTTTCCATAAGTTCTTTCCCTTTTCCCTTTGAAGAGGTTGGAGTTGAATCCTTGGAAGTACCTAGCACTTGAATTTTGTTCTTCTTGATTAGGTTTTCCAACTCATCGATTCTTTTAGTCTTGCAATGATGCTCGTCATGATTTGGCTTTTTGCAATATACACAAAAAAGTTTGTTCTTCTTTTCATTACTTCCCTTCTTGTTGGAAGAAGAATATCCTTGTTGTGAGGAGGATTGTTGGGTCTCAGATTGTGATGTCTGCTTCCACTGCTTCTTGTTGTTGTTGATAGAACTTTTTCCTCCTTGACTTGAGTGGTGCTCATCACTAGCCACCAATGCTTTGGTCTTTGATGATGTGAGAAGTCCCAAATCTATCAAGTGAGATTGTTCAACAATCAACATCTCCACAAATGCATCAAATGTAGGCTTCTAGAAAGCTCTTCCCATGGTCAACCTGTGAGTATTATAACTCGAGACAAAGGAAGCATACTCAGAAGATAACTTCTTTAGAATGTGATGAATCAACTTGTCATCCTTCATGGGATTTCCACAATCTTTAAGTAGTACCCTATACTCATTGGCTTTGTTGATGTAATCTTGAATTGTGTCAAAGTTCTTTGGATCCAAGAGAAGTGGATCGTCCTCAATCTGAAAACCCTTTTCCTCATCCGCCTTACCATACAATGCTTCAAGTTTTCCCATGTTGGTTTGGATTCTTTGTAACTAGAAATGTGGAAGAAGAGATCTCTATGTACACAATTCCTGATAATTCCTAAAGCCAGTTGGTCTTGTTGTTGCTAATTAATGAGTTCTTTAGCATCAATGGGTTTGGGAATTGTACCATCAACATAAAGACTTAGACCTTTTTCCATTAATCTACTCCATGCAATATCTTTCCATGTAGAATAATTATGTGAAGTTAGAAGTGGACATTTAGGTGAACCCATGATGTAAAAATGAAAAGAGCAAAAAAGAGAGACACAAGAACACATTACCCCCCCCCTTCACTTAATCAAAAGACCCCCCGAAAAAAGATGCTTTTGGCACTTTATATGTAGTGCGTGTACAATAGGCCACTTGTCAAAATGTACAAAGTGGACTCTTGATTTTGCTTTTTACAACTGCCTTTTGAGGCCAAAATCTGTCACTAAGCACTATAGCTTGAAGATGTACGCAATTCTGAAAAGTAATCAAAGTATTACAATGTAGAAAAAGAACTAATTTTGAAAGTGAAATTTTTGTCCACACAACCCTAGAGTCTGACTGTAGATCTAGAAAGTAGACAAAAAATAACACACTTTCAAAAAAAATAGAACTTGAGAATCTGTCTAGATGAACATGTACAGAGTGTTTGAGGTTGTAAAATCTAGGATTGAACATGTACATTCACCAAAAAATGCAATTTCTAAAAAATCCTTGCACCAAAACTAGAAAAGAACACTACCACTAGAAAGTTTAGGAAATTCTACCCAAAATAAAAAAAATTGTACCTAATTTGGAGTCTGGATGACCAAGTTATGGGCTCGCAAAGTCAGGCTACCAAATTAAAAATCAATCTGGAGAGGGCTCTAGAAGAAAAATTGCTAGCTTAAATTTGATGGTCAAATGACTATCACAATTGTTATAAAATCCCTGAAAATGATGGTCAAACGACTGTCAATTTTAACATCATATTTGGATGACATTAGTGAAAAAATAACTACTTGGGTGATGTGGTAGTACGGCTTGCTGACATGTTAGGAGGTAGGAACATATGAACTATTGATGAGTCAGCATTGATTGGGCTATCATATGATGACGTGTTAATGAGGAGACGTGGCACAATTTGATTTGTTTGCAGTCTATGTGGCCAGGCTGACGTTCACTTTGATTGTGTGGAGCTGAGCTATCTTCGGCTGAGCGGAAAGGGCCCACGTGGTAGTCTCTATCAGTAGGTGATGTGTCTGGCATCTTGCTCTATTGTCAAGGTCTACGGGGCTAATGTGGGTGGGCAGTCTGAGTTGGTTGACGTGGCTCCTTGCTAGTCGCAGGTACTGTCTGCATGACACACTTCAAAAAATTTGTGTGGCACTGGGTTACAGTTGGCGGGCACATGGCGTGGGGGTTATAGCTAGCGGGCACATGTCATAGGGGTTATAACTAGTGGGTATAGGAAGATATAGTCGAACCAAAGATCAAAAAAGATGGTAGCTTTTAAAAAACTAGTATTGAAACTATTAAAAACACTGCTAGAAATTGTCCTTGCCACTAGAATCTAAGCAAAGCATCGGAATTGGAAAGGCAAAGGCCATGAACTTTTTTTAGTGCCGGGTATAGTTTCATGGCCGGCGAGGTAGAAGAATTTTTTCCCACATTGATGGGAATAGGAGTTTCACTCCTGTTTAAAACACAAGACCCGCAGATTGTATAAGCAAAGGTGTGACCACTGGTGAGAGGTGCCCTTGCTAGATTTTTGGATTGCTCGACTGATGTAATAGAATATTCACCAAAATATGTACTACCACCGGTTGGGATATGGAAGGTTGACACCATCGATCAGTGCATAATATTCTTTGCAGAATATTTTGAATAGGTGCAAGGCTTGGGTGTGACTGCCTGGTGCCTGTACCAAAAAAATTTTCTTAGTCGCCCGAAGGGTAAAAAAAATTTCAAAAAAATACAAACAAAAATGGCAAAGAAAAAATAATTGCAAATCTAAATAAAATCAAATTGTAGATCTAAAGAAAGATCATACCCAAACTTCCAAATTGGGGCCTTTAGGTGCCGATTTGCATAAATTTTTTGCCTCACGATCGACTTTGGCCTAGGGTAGCCAAATTTATAATTGATTTTCATTGAATCAATGTTCTAGATGCAATGATGAGGTCTATTTAGGCTCTAGATGCTCCCAACTACTGTGGTACTCTGGATTTGGGTTGAGGTGATGAAGCAATAATGGTCTAGAATGACTATGTGAAGGGAAATTCTCTTGTCTCTGATACCATGTAAGATTTTGTCTTAGGAAAAAATTCACCCAAGAACAAAGAACTTAAACACAAGCACAATTGTAGACCAGAAAGAGTATGATCATAATATCAATATGTATTTGATTCAATATGAATAAAGTGCACTAGGAGTGCCTGTATATAAAGGCCTATGAGATGCATCTAGAATGTCTAAGAATCAGCATCATGATAAGTCATACAACTAGGCACATGTCCACTATATATGGGTTATCCTCCATTAAGCACAGAAGTAAGTACGATGATGAGAGGATAAGCCTACAATGGTGTAGCACACAAATTTATGTTGTAGACACCATGTGCTAAATTAGGAGTGCAAATAATTGTGTTGTCTACATGAAAACTCAGTGAATGATGCAAACACCAATGTTGTAGACACCATGTGCTAAATTAGAGTTGCATACTTTTGATTTGTCAACATGACAACTCATAAAGGTACACAAACTCCTAAGTGTCTCACAAAATAAATAATAAAATAATGAAAAATAATAAAATAATGCATTAACCTAAGTAAACTTAAGTAAGTGTAAATAGTAAATACGTATTTACACCAACACCTATCATATGATTTTTAGAGCTAGGGTTTTTCCCATGCAAAAAGAATGCAAAAACTATTAAAAGTAAGATATTTATGTACAAACTAACTCCTATCTAGGTGCTAAGTAAGCTTTCACTTTTATTTTCTTTATTTAATGGTGCATAGACCTTTACATGACTCAAAACTATAAATTGAATAAGAAGATAAAAGGGGGGAGACATCTCCAACAATAAACTAGAGCTTTGTGGCCTTCTAAAAATATGATCTCGACCTTCTCCATGTGTACCCACTAGTTAACAATCAATGAACTCAGAAAATGTGGAAACTAGCAGTTAACTAGCATCACATCTAGAAATGATAAAAAATCATCGCACTTGTGGAGCTGAAATTAGATACTTTAGTGCTCATCTTCAAAATGCAAAAATTGTAGAGCTACGCACATGTAAAGGTGTAGAGCTAAAAAAAGTGAACTTGACAACTCCAAAACTTCATAAATGTGTAGGTGTGCACATGTGCATGTGCATATCTCTGAAATATGCAAAAATTTCCAAAAAATTAAAGTTCCCAAATTTGAAAATAGTTTTCAAGTTTTTCTCAAATTGGGTCTGAGAGCACTCCTTGGTATTTATTTCTGAATTTTTTGATGATATATGCCCTCCTTGTAGTCTAACATGGGCATGGACTTGAGCTTTTTCGATATGAACTTCTAAAGATGCATGTTGAATTTGTACATGCAATGCAATTGTCAACATAGTTTTATTGAAAACAACAAACTAATCAAAACAAATTAATCTAGTGAAAATCAAAATTATGAATCCATGTTAAGTCTAATGGATCCCAAGGGTCACCATCATGCTTTAGGAATGAAAAATGGAAGATACAAACAACACTGAATGCAAAATGAGCTAGAAAAACTAGGAAATTGTTAGAACTTATATAAAATTTTAGGCCTACTTGGAGAAAGTGTAGCTTCTTGCCCCTAACTCATAATTATGATCCGTTTACTTTGTTAGAAAGATATTCCAAATTTGAAGGCAAAAAATAGAAGGATGAAGCAAAGCAAGTCCTTTTGGACCAAGATTCACTCCAAAATGTCCTGAAGACCTCCAAAAATACAAAATACAACATAGAAAAAAACTGACAAAAGCTTAAGAAAAATCCCCAAAATATTAAGATAAGACCGACAAGACTACCTGAAAACTTATGAAAATGAGCAATCATGGAGCTATGCAAGTGCAAACATACCCAAGCGGACATAGATGCACTACAAAACATGAAATGTCATAGATGCAACACCTCCAAAGGTGTGCTGGTGCAACATGCAAAGTTAGAAAATTTTCTTGAAGTTCAAACTTCAAGATACCATACAATAGCTAGATGGATCGACATAAGTATCAGACATGCACACTTGTGAAAAGTGCGTAGTTGCACAAGCGCAAGAAACACTTAGACAAAAAAACCAAAAAATCATCACAAAATTAAATTAATGATACTGACTTTGAAACCAACCTGATGTGACTTAGAGCTAACCATTGAGGTACCTTAAAAGTGACCATAATATGACTGATCAAGGAGACAAAACATGCATGGAAAAAATTAAAGGGGGTCCCCATTTGTGAGATAAAAAATGGGGCATGTTGTGGAACCACAACAATATTGATCTACTGCTATCATTGATCATTATTTCTTCTAGAATACTGATATATTTTTGTCAACTAATAAGATGTGGTACTTTTGGAAAGATCAATACCAAACTTATATACAACTCTGATTAAAAAATGAAATTCATTTAAAATGAGACTTGGTATATGCATACTTTATGATTTAGTTACATTGCTTATTTTATGACATGATTACTATAGAATATTTAGTTATTGGTCCATTAAAGTGACTCAAGCTTGATGAGACATCCCTGTTTAGCTTTGTAGTTGTGCACTTCGAATATTTTTTGTTACTTTTAAACTTAGAAACATAATGAATTATCTCTTACATAATACATCTATATAAGCTTTTGAATCCTTGATTTTTGATGATCAATTAGTATATGCTTTTTTTTGTTCTATATGTTGAGTCACTAAAATATTCCCTACCAAATGAATTGATACCCTTCCATACACATGTAAAGAAACTAATTCTATTTTTTTCTTATAATCCACATGTCATCATTAATGCTTACTATTAATAATATTCATGATTGTTGTGAGTTGAACTAATAATTCCATTCGACCTTCATATAAGATATAGTTAATTCATAGATTTGTATATATAAATCCATAATATCTTAATGTAAAGAAAAACCCTCATTTTTTACTTGAATATCATGTTGCTCATCATCCAAGCTTATTTATATGATTATGGATTCTTGTGAAGGATAAAATATGCAATGCACTAGTCAATATTGATTGTATAATTTGTCTTATTATCTCTCTTCAAATGGTCATGCTAATTATGTATTGAACTCTCTTTGGTAGACTAAAAATTGACTTTGTCCCTTATATAATTGTGATCCTTTGTTTCTACAATGAATTTTCCCCTCATTACATCATGGTTGACATTTTTAAACACTATTGTTAAATCATTTCTATTTGTTTTCCTTCATTCAAGTGAGCATAAGGTTTTTACTTCTATGCACTTTTCTTTCTTACAATCATTTGATTTGAGATAGGAAAAATAACTACAACAATACACATTAATCTTGTAATTGCATCTTGCACATGCTTTCATGATTTTAGTCATCATTATGTCAATAGCTTTATTTCCACTAATTATGCACATTCTTTAAAATCATTTGTTGAAACTCATCTTTCTTCTCACACTTCTTCTGATAAGGTCATTGGAAATAAAGAAAGTTGATTGTATAACAAAAGTTTTCATGAAAAGATACTATTTCCCTTTGATAAATCATTATTACTTTCATTTGTACATCTTTTCTAGAAAGATAAATCTATCATCTCTTTTGCTGATTCTTGATGATTTTTTGTCTCTCAGAGGTATGCTAGGCTCAACCTTTGTGGAAGCGACCAAAAACCCCACAAGCTATTAAGGGAAAATGTAAGAAGATTAAGAACAAAATAAAATGAAATAAATTCAAGAGAGCTTGATGTGAAAACATTTACCATAAAATTAGCTCCAAAGAGAGTGTGGAATAAGCAAGAGGAAGGAGCAACCACTAATGAATCAACAAGAGGAGACAATAGTTTTGAAAGGGAAAAGAAAAGAAAATACCTAGTGTATAATATGAATGAGGAAAAATATGAAACAATGAAAGAGAGAGGAAAATAGAGATGGAGCCATGGGCTCATTACAAAAAACTAAATAATCAATGTGTGTGTTAGAATGAGAGAGGAGCATCTCTTATATAGAGATGAGAAGAAGAGTTATTTTGTAAATCCTATGTGAATGATTGCCACATTCATAAGTGCGTGCATAACAAGTGTTATAATTATCTTAAGGAGGAATGAATTATTTTTCTTAATAAAGGAATTACAAAATGACTTGTTCTCACACATGGACAAGAGGACAAAAAACACAAGGGTTACCTTGGTCTATCCTATTTGATAAATACAACAAAGGAAAGATTACTAATTCTAACACCTCCCTTTAATATATACTTGGGGATATTACAACAAGAGGTATCAAACCCAATTTACAAAAAAAATACAAGTTGATCTTTTAAATGTCTTGAATTGTGCAAGAGGTCTCCTGTCACTATGGGAACATATTTGTAGAGCTAAGAGAAGTGCACAGGTCCTTCAAATGTGTTACATCTTCAAGTGGATTCATGGTGCATAGGATATATACAACATAATAATGATGTCTTGTATGTTTCTTGATGGATTACCTGAAAAATAAAACCAAGAAACAAGGTAACTATCCAGAAGGAGAATTTCATCTTATATTCAAGTTTTCAATCATTTTGAAATTTTATTTGTATAAGAAAACTTTCATAGAGAAAATTGGGATAGAGTGATAAATGTAAATGTAACTTGTCACCACAAAGCAATGGAGCTAACTTGATATCAAGATAAATCAAATGCTCAAAATATCAAAAACAATTAGATATGAAAAGTATTTATCAATGCTCCCATGAAGGTGATGTACTAATAGACAAATGACCACAGACAAGGCTAACTAATGCCACCAGCATCAACAATGCATCAATCCTGTGGATATAGACAATCTAATAATGAGTCATCTCATTACAAGTTAATGGGTAGCTATTCCATAACCTACACGACTCATGATCTAAGCAATGAAATATGTAGAACACTATCCACTTAGTATAGTTATTAAAGAAATATGATGAGAGACAAAGATAACTTAGTAAATATGTGACTCAAGCACCTAATCAACTCAAGATCCCAATTTTTTTCTAACATGTTTACTAGAAATAATAACAACCGATTGCCTTTAAGATGGATCAAATCAACTGAAAATAGAGGGAAAATCCTTGAATAACATCCTCTTGATGAGGAAAAAATGGAGGGTAACTCCATATAAATATCATATTTCAAAGTAGAACAAATAGAACCAAATGGAGGAAATCTCCATATAAATATCATCTTTCAAAATGGAGCAAATAGAACCAAATGGAGGGAAACTCCATAAAAAGTAAGCGCACACCATTATATGATGGAGGGATACTCCATGGGATGGATAAGGAAACTATGTGTCAGTTATACTGAAGGGTCCTTCATGATATGACTCTAGTATAACTAAGGGGTCCTTCATAGCTAATCTTGAAAAATTGGCTCCCTATGCAACTTACATAAAATCCAATAAAATTCATATAAATCAATGGTATAAAACCATAAAGTGCCAACATGGACATAAAAGATGCTATACAAGCATAAAACTGCAACTATGTGAAAATCAATAGATATAGTAGAATTGAAGGAAATTGTATATGATAACTCATAATCCTGAATAATTTGAGGAATATGAAGAGATAAATTGGAAGAGAAATGAGAAAAATCTAAATGTATGAATATCAGGTAAAAACTCCATTGAATGTGACCATGATTAGTTGGTTTATTTGAGTGTTAAACATATTGATTTTATACAAGAATATACCCATACAATTCAGTAATCGTCACAGTCATAATTCATATGTTTATCTAGGTATATATGTGTGCATCCATATATACTTGAATAAATATACCTAAAACATCATGCTATGAAATCCCATAACTAAAATCATAGAAAAATGATCATATCTAACTCACATGAAAGCCAAATGGTTAACAAAACATAATTACTTGTTATGAAGGAAATAGACACAATGTTCAATAAAAAAAATGTTATGGATAAAGGAGCTAGAAAATATTGCCCTCTTGAAATAACACTTTAATTTGAGATATAATCTCCTATATGAGACATAAGGGGTTCCAAAATAATATTTATATGTTAAATCTAAAGAATATGAGAAACCTAAAGTTAGTAACATGAAATCTCAATGTAAGACATGAAACATAAATATGTCACTAAATAATATATTATGAAGCATTGATGCCACATTTAGCTAAAAAAAACTAAAGTCAAAATAAAGTAACATTACCAATGTAACAAATTATAGAAGTAAGTTTATAGCTACTAATTTTGTATTTTGACTAAAAAAAACTATAGTTGAATAATGATAACAATATTACTTTTTAATTGCTATTGAAAATGCTTCCTAATCGTAAGATCAATATAATATTAATAACCATAACCAATGATAACCAATTATTATTGATGTGCTAAAAACAACTATCAAGGAAAAAAAAAAACAAAAAAAATCCTATATAACATGAAATATTTATGTGTAAAGATAGAATACACCTTAAAATAGTTCTAAATATCTTCATCAAATAAAAAAACAAATAAAAATAATTGACAAATAGTAAAATGAAGATCATTGAAGTTTAAGATTGCTAGTAAAAAGTGTTATCTTTCAATTCTAACTTTCTCAAATATATTGATATAGAAAAAATTATCCCTTAGAACTCAAATTTGAATCAGTTTTAAGAAAAATGAAAGATTACTCTTTTATTTAAAGGAATTTAGAAAGGAAAGAAATTTATATAAAGAAAATATAAAATATTTTTTATTTAAAATTTTAATAGAATATTTTTTTTTCTTATAAATAATAAAATAATAAAATTTCAAATCAACACTATTAAAAAAAATTCAAAATTTATTTATTTAATAATATAATATAATAGAATGTTTTAATTATTTAAAAAAAATTAGTTGCACTTATTTTCATTTATGAAAGATTAAAAGATTTTATTTAAACAAATTACAATGTAAAATAAATTTTTTTTTTTTTTTGAAATAAAGTACATTAAGGATTCTTTAAAGATTCTATGTTCTATTCATGCGTTGAAGCTCAATGAAAGGTTTAAGGAAAGTTGACTTCCAATCAAATTTGAAAGATAAGGGTCCATTTGGTTTGTGGAATTGTAGAAATCTTGATTTCTACAATTCACCATTTAGTCAAATCAAGGTTTTCCAAATCTTGATTCCTATTTTTGAGATTTTACTTGAACCATTTGTTTCATGCGGAAGATGAGTAGGAAGATACATTTTTATGTGTTTGGTTCTTTAAATTGGATTTTTTTTGATATATATAATGTCAAGATAATGTCAACGCATGTTTTATATATATCAATTCATATTTTTAAAATAGTTATACCACAACTTTTTTGATTCACTACACTAATTTATTGTTCTTGTTTAATTTGGTTATGCTTAATGCTTGAGACTATTTAATGCCCTCTCTACAAAGGGCATCAACATATTTTTGGCTTGAAGCATCAATCATCACACATCTTGAAGGGCATCAAATGTAAGTTTGAGGTATGGAGGAATTCACAATTCATAAAAGAGAGGTATCTATGCTTAAGTCTATTCAATCAAAGACATAGCACCTCACATAGGCAAAATGCACAAGCTCACACAAGAAAAGTGCACAGACTCATGTATGTAGTGAAGAATGATAAATAAATAAAACCCACACACCTTTTGAACAACTAGAAATGGTGAATGCAAAATTCCTAGCTGAAAATGTTGCAAAGCCTAACCCTATAAAAAAAAGGTAAAACATTAGAGAAGGAAATGCAAAGTGGAATGATTGAAAAATGTAGAGCAAACAAAATGCAAGAGAACAATAAAATCAAACCAGTGAAAATGGACATTGAAAACAAAGAGAAAACAAACGGTGAAAAACTTAGGTTAACCATGTTAGAAATAGGAATTACTGGGGGGGGGTGAATTAGTAATCTACAAAATTTAGTTGCCAACTAGATATTATTAATCACTTTAAACCATACATAACAAAGTAAACAAGGGAAACCCTAGCCAAGGGAAAACCACGGTGGGGATGATACCCACTAGACAATATACTGATATATAAGTTCCTTCTTATAGGATGAACCCTATTAGGAGTCAATGAGAAAATTCAATATAGAGAGTCCTTGTTAGGAGACTTTGAATCCCTATTAGGAGATTCCAACCTTGTTAGGAGCTGTGGTACAGTAGATGCAAGATGAGTCCATTTCCCAAACATGCACCTTCAATTACAAGAAGAGCTCATTGTCGAAATAAGTAATCAAACTTCTGGAATATATATTTTGTAACTTCTTCCTTAGCTAATCTTTGATCTTTAGCTCGATCTTGGATCAAAAAATAGCTTTACAAAACTTCACATATATTGCTTTCACAAAAGTTCACATACAATTGCTCAACACAACATATCACAACTTCTTCTTTGAACTCGCAAGATGTCCTTTGCATAAATACGATGCCTTTTCACAAATTTCTGTTAGGTTTTCTAAGACCACAATACTTTTTCCAACTCAGAGTAAACATCTAGGATGTTAGCCCAAATTGGTCAAGCAATTATTTTGTAAACAAAATAATTCCTTTCCTTTAATTTTGTTGTCATATTTCAGTGGTGAAACACAAATATCTCTTTTTTCGTATAGTCTATGCTAACTACCAATGTTATACACATCATCATCAACATGTATATTATCTCCATCTAACTTTGGTAGTCATACTATGACGTCAGTAACAAGTTACATACAAAACAATACACTACTGTAATCCAAATTCATACTTAGACAATTTTTTGAGTACCAAAAGCTAAGTATCTTTATTTTTGCGATTTTCTATAAGCATGTACATCATGTGTTTCCATAAATGACAAAAATTCCATATCTTCATTAGCCAATTGTCAATAATCTCCCCCTTTGGCATTGATGGCAACAAAATAGAGAAAATTGGCTAACTATCAAAAACTTGTCAAAAATAGTAAAGCAACTTTACATTAATCATCTATTATAACTTGTCCATCTTACATATACTCCCCCTTACAATATAGTTTTATGCCTTACAACATTATCTTCTCTTTTACCTAATTTATAATTTTCTTATGCATTTTCTCCCCCTTTGACATCAATGACAAAGTTTGTGTCAAAAAATTGTCAAAAAATCTATAAACATCTCCCTCAAACTAATAGTATCTTCATGCAATCATCAAAACTTGCCTTAAGACTATTCATACCTTTTTACCATGTATCCTTGGTTGATTCAATAGAGCTAAGAATTGCACATAGGGAATATGATGCAATCTTAGCTGCATTAAGTTTGGAATATAAAAAGTTAAAATAAGTGTCCTTGGCCTTGCCACATTCCTCCAATTGTCTCTCAACAATATATATTTTTAGAGCAATAGATTCTCTGAAATCTGATACTCTCTTCAAACTTTGTTCCTTCCAAAGTTCCAATTTTTGATATCATAATGAATACTGCCCACTTGTCCTTTACAATCATCAACTTTGTTGAAAGGTTGCTATACTTAGTTAGATAGAGCCTCTAGCTCACTTAGCTTACCTTGATTATGACTATCAAGATCCTTAGTCAACTTATAAGATAAGGTACACTTAATGAACAATACCTTTCCCTCCTATTAACATTTCCAAAGTTCCTTTATACAAGTATCAAGACTTATCAAATCATTCTTAATGTTCTAAAAAATAGTGCTAAACAAGTTAACATCATGTGAGATCTATGCCTTAGATTCTGAAACATTTAGTAAATATGTGAATTCTTCATCAAAAGATTCTAGCACTACTTGTGCCCTCTATTCAAGACCCACCTCTATGTGCTGGACTACCAGAGTACTGTGTAATCTATTAGTAACCTCCATCAAGGTTCTTTGTAGGCTATTTACTATCTTGTTAATTTCAATAAGTTTTGACAAAGATGAAATCAAGTTAGTTTGATCATCATCATCAGTTGTTAGGCTACCAAGTGAAAGTGGAGTAGATGAACTAGAAGGTTTAGTGTCATCTCCCTTTGCTTCTTTTTAGCTACCTCTTTGACTCTTCTTTCTTCTTGCTCTTTCTCTTCTCTTTCTTTTCTTCCTTTTTCTCTCTTTTCTTCCTCCTCTATTTTCTTCTTCTTGTCTTCCTCTAACTTCCTCTTCTTTTCTTCCTCTACTCTTCTTTTCATCTCTTCTTCAAGCAATATCTACTTGGCCTCTTCTATTTTCCTCTTTTCTTCCTCTAATAACCTCTTCTCTTCTTCAATTTGTTTCAATTGTTCTTCAATATCCCTAACATGAGAATAAGTCTATTCCAAACTCTCAAAAGGGTTAGTATCATCAATGCTAATAGTAACATTGGTCTCATCAATCTGCATAGTGTCACCACTTACTAACACTTTTGAGGTTCTGGGTGTAGGTGAAGATGCTGCCTTGGATTTTGTCAACATCTAACTTATAGATGCCACAGTTTCACTTCTTATTTTTTCCTTCTCACCAACCATAAAAAGAAATGGTCTCACCTTTTTTCTCAAGTAAAGTGCTAGATTATTCAACAATCTCTTGACTTCTTCATCATCAGTCTTGCAAATTGTCCTTATCATAGACTCCCAAAGTTCTATATCTTCTTCTCAAGTTGGTGCCTTCTTTTCAATGAATCTATCATAGAATTTTTGGTTTATTGTGCCTTTAATATCCTTAAGTTTTAGATTGTTGGCTATCATGTATCTCACAATAGAGATATCAATCTGATCTTTCTCAAAATTATTATAAACATCATAAAATTTGTTCGTCTAAACAAAGTTGCCTTCATTAGCAATAGCTGAACTAATCTTCTCTATCTTCAGCTTCCAGTGTTGTTGAGCTTTTTCTATTGATTGTTTAGAAGTAGTTACCTTCTTTATCTATTTAGCTTCTTATTATTAATCTTCTTCTTCATTGGATTCAACAATTGTCAACAATGTCTTTTGTCTCTTTCCTGGTCCAGTGGCTTGTTGCTTGACCCTTTTTGTTTTGGTGGTCATAGCTTCCACTAATCTCTCTAATTTTATCTTTGGCTCACTAGGTTGTACATCTGATACTACTACATAAGTAATGCTTTGTTTTAAAGATGTCTCTACAATAGATACTGAAAAAGGTTGCACATATGTTATGCCTTGTTTCATAGTCTACCTAACTTCATGTGACTCACTTTTAGTCATACTAGCCTCTGATTAAGCTTTCTTCATTATTGTTTCTATCTTCTTGTGAGATGCTTTCTCCAAAGATGCCTGATGAGCTAATTGGGTAATCTCATCATAAGTTCCAAATCTATACTCAACTTGGTCCTTTTCAGATTTCAACAATAAATCAATGTATCTAACTACTGTTTCATTACTCATTTCATAACCCAAGGGATCAAGAAATGTTTCCTGAGGTTCTACTTCTTCAATATAAGTAAAATATATATCAACCATAACACATATATCTTCTTTAAATCTATCCATAATTGTAGGTGTAATTCTGAATCTGTCTCATCTCATTCTAAAATGTCTTCATTGTCAAATTTCCACTATCCAAGATTTTATCTATTGGATGTCTTTTACATACATTTGTGATTTTCTCCATTGTACACCTCTCACTACTCATAATCTTTGTGACTAACAAATATGGAAATCTCTTAAGTACATGAAAAAATAAATGATTGATCAGTGACTAAAATCTAAACACACCATTCTTAGTCCTTTTGATTTTCTCTAGGTTCTCAAGAAGTTGCATTCTTAGAATTTCACTATGGTTAACTTGTTCTTAGAATTTCACTAAGGTTACCTTGTTATTAGAAATCTAAACACACCATTCTTATAGGCTACATAGATGAATCTAGACAACAATTCGTCAATCTTAGAACTTGCATGTATAGAGTAGGTAATGATTCTACTCAGAAACCTTAAATCATCTTGTTTAATGGTGTTGATCACCATGGCCTTTCCATTATAAACTACTTTTGTATAGCTCTCAACTTTCTTCTTAACTAGTTTCTCACCTATAGATACACTGCCTTTTTTGCTAAGACCACTTACCTCATGAATGCGGTCGGCTGAAATATCAACTATATTATTTTCCATCCATTATTTTTCCATCATGTATTCTAATTAGTATAATCTATGTCCACTCATCGGCATCCAATTCTCTGTAGAAATGATATTTGAATAGGTCTAGTTCCTTCAAATGTTCAAATTTGGGCTTCACAGTCATATCGTGATTAAAGACTAATTCCATATCCTTGTTCATAGACTCACTTCCAATAGATTCAAACTTGCTGGTAAGATAACTTCCTACATCTTCCAAATAAACTATATTGTTTGGAATAATAGATAATGTTGAATTAGGGTTTTCTTCTATAAATTTCATAGAAACAACCTTCAATTTTAGTCTCTTCTCATTCTCAACATTATGAACTACTGACATATCCATGATTCTATCAAATATAAACTTTATCGAATAAATTTTGTGGATAAACGATAAAAAACCTTTTTCTAAAAATAGGGTTTGCTTCAAAATCACCTTATCAAGTCACTTCTGAGTGCTCTATGCTTCATATATAATTATAATGAAGTGGTAATAAAGTCTATACTCCATTTTATTCCCTCAATTCAAACTTGCATTAATTGCGTACTTTGCAAACATGAAAAAGGTGTCAATTACATTTTGAAATCAAATATCTGCTCAAGATCTTCTAATTGATCTTCAAATGCTACTTGAGGTTTACTGTAGCCTCCTTCCATCATGGCAATGCTCCACAAAACTTCACTTCATGAAATTCCCAGTAAGAACATAGTTTTCACCTTCTACTATGGAATTAACTTTCTCTACAATAAGAATAACTCTTAATTCCTTGATAACTAGTTTAGATAAGCTCCAAATTACAAGCGAGCTTAGATGCCATCTAAACTTATCTTGATACACCTTTTCCCAACTTTGCTACCTCTAGTTTGATCTCTAGATGAAGTTTTCAAATTTTGGTACTGTGAACAAGCTTAATTCAACTTAATTGAATCAAACTCGATTACTAACTTTGATCTTCTTGTCTCATCATCTTCTAGCTTTTCTTTTGAGATGTCGAATCCTTTTACAAATGCCTCATTGATTTCTTATCGAAGTTCACTGACTACATTTCTTTGTTCCTCATTTTATTTCTAACTTATGAAATTTTTCTCATGATTCCTTCTGTCATTTCTGATGTTTCTTCCATCATTCCTTCCATTTCCAAAGTTTCTTCCATTGCTCCTTCTATCTTCGAAGTTTCTATCCATTCTACAATACTTTTTTGTATGTCCAAAGTTATTGCATAACCAACATATTATAGTTCTTCTAGGATTTTGCTAATCATTAGGTGCATGACAATTTTGAGCTATGTGTCCAAGGTTGTTACACTTATAACACATGATCTTTCTTCTTTCTCCATAAGGTCTTCGTTCTCTTGATGTCCTTTCATTAGATCTTCTTCTATCTGCAAGATTAGTATATCCAGGCATTCTACTATTCTATCTATCATTATCATACTTACATTTCCTACAATCAATTACTTTATGACCCATAACATGACAATTATGACAATAAAAATTCTTAACATGATGAAATGACTTATTTGTAAAATTTCTTTTCATATGACCTATTTCATTACATGAAAAACACTTAACTCTAAATTCATACTTGATTTCCTTAGGAGATTCCACTTGCTTTGGTTCATCCAAAATCTCAACTTCCTTGTCTTGTCCAACTTCTTTAGGTTTATTAGAAGATTGACTAGATTCAATCTTATCATCAGATTTGTCTTTTTCTTTTAGATCTGATCTAATTTAGGTTTCTTTGTAGACATCTTAAATAGATAACCAAGACCATTTTTATCTTAAGTAGGTCTCTGTATTGAAATAGAATCATCAAGATTTTCTCTACTAGAATAAAGTTTCTCAAGTTGCTATTTGAATTGAGTTAATTCACCTTTCACAATAGTGTTGTACTTATGAATTTCTTCATGATCTTCAATTAGTGTTTCAAACTCAGATGTCTTCTTTGCTAGACTTTCTCTAAGATATGTATTCTCAGTCTTCAAATTAGATTCAAGTTTTTTAGGATCACTCCTCAAAGTCAACTTCAGATTTGTAATATTCAATTCATGCTTCAAGATCTTATACTCTATCTTCAACTTTAAATAATCATCATCACTAGTTTCTAATTCAGTAGATTTAGTCTTGGATTTGAGATGTTCAATCTTATCCTTTAGTTGTCCAATATATATTTTGGAGTCCTCATATCTATCCTTCAACTTATCTCTTTCTTTGTTAAGGAGATCAATTTTTTCAAGTGCCTCTTCAAGGTTCTTCATCAACTATTTCATATCCATAGGGATCTTACTCAAGCTGTTAAGCCTCTTTTGAGTAACTGTGCTCTGATACCAATTCTTAAAAATAAGAATTATTGAGAGGGTGGGGGGTAAATTAGTAATCTACAAATTTTAGTCACCAATTGGATATTATTAATTACTTTGAACCATACATAAAAAAGTAAACAAGTAATGTTGAATAGTAACAGTAACCATGCACAAAGATAACTCATAACACCATATATTGTTAACTAGGTAAACCTTGGCTAAGGGAAAACTCCAGTGGGCATGATACCCACTAGATAATATATTGATAAATAAGTTCCTTATTAGAGGATGGACTCTGTTAGGAGTCGATGACAAAATTTAGTATAGAGAGTCACTATTAGGAGACTTTGAATCCCTATTAGGTGTTGTGGTATAGTAGATGCAAGATGAGGCCATTGTCCAAACATGCACTTTTAATTACAAGAAGATATCACTACCCAAATAAGTAATTAAACTTCTAGAATATAAATTATTCAACTTCTTTCTTAGCTGATCTCTAATCTTCATCTCAATCTTATATCACAAAAATAGCTTTACAAAACTTCACATATATCCCTTTCACAAAAGTTTGCATACAATTGCTCAACACAACATATCACAACTTCTTCTTTGAACTCGCAAGATGTCCTTTGCATAAATATCATGCCTTTCCACAAATTCCTGCTAGGTTGGCTAAGACCACAATACTTTTCCAACTTAGAGTAAACATCTAGGATGTTGGCCCTAATTGGTCAAGTAATTATTTTGGAAACAAAGTAATTACTTTCCTTTAATTTTGCTGTCCTGTTTCACTTGTGAAACACAACTATCTCTTTTCCATATGGTTTGTATAGACTTTTGAGGTTATACACATCATCATCAACATGTATACTATCTCCATCTAACTTCGCTAGTCATAATATGACATCAGTAACAAGTTACGTACAAAAAAATACACTATTGTAATCCAAATACATACTTAGGAAATTTTTTGAGTACCAAAAGCTAAGTATCTTTATTTTTGAGATTTCCTGTAAGCATGCACATCATGTGTTGCCATAAAAGACAAGAATTACATATCTTCATCAACTAATTATCAAAAAACCAAGAAATATATTTATAGGCAAGCATAAAAAAAAAGTTGGTGGATGCCAAAATATTATCCATTTTCATTTCGATCTACACTCCAAAAGTGAAACCTGGTTTTAAATCTTGATTCCTGGTCTAGAGAGGGAACTAGTCTGAAAACCTAGTTTTGAGGCTAAATTAGAAGTCAGGAATTCAAATTCCAATTTGTCAATTTTGAAACAAATGAACAAATTTTCAAATCCAGGTTATGGAAGAGCCAATTCCCATTATCTTCCATGAAACAAATGGACCCTAAGTGAATTGAATGAATTGCTCCCATATGGTCAATGATAGTAGATAGTACCTAAAACCAAAGGTATAATAAAGGACAAATATGTGGCTCCAAATAAAAATTGAAATAGATAATTAATGGCAGCCACAATAGCAAACAAAAATTGAGTGGATTTGAAATAAGCAAGAGACTTTACTTAAGAAAGCTTGCATAAATGCATTCTATGATGATTTGCTAAAGAAAATGCAGCCTTGAACCAAAAAGAACATTTAGAGACATTGATGAGCTGCTACAAATGTAAGAGCCACCAGATGAAGACATCACTAAGAGAAAAGAATCAATCAAGGACACAAATGTAATAGGACTAATACACGTAGATAGAGAGGATGGATGACACACTAAGATAAATAGAAGAAAATATATTAGTGAGATCTATAAAAATGTTAGTTACGATAGAATAAAAGTGAGATATTGATATGGACAATTAGAATTAAAATTGAAGAGAATAATGTTAGATTTCATTTAAATAATGTGAGAAAAATATTAGCTATAAGAAAACTCTATATTCCTATCAATAGGATGTATTATTGAATTTTTTTTTGCCACAATATATGAAAATATTTAGATTGGATTTAATGGAAGGGCAACAAAAAATAGAGAATTTTTTTCTTAATTTTGGCAACAAGCCTTTCAAAACATGAGAAAAAATGGGTTAAATGATAAAAAGGAAATCTTTGGCTTCAAACCTTCTAAAGAGGGTTAGATGAAAAATTATATTAAAAAAAATGCAACACAAAAATATTAGAAATAAAATGAAGCTTCAAGCTTCTCTCTCAACAAAGGTCTCCAATGTGGCAACCTTGACCCATCAACTCAAACACGGATTTGTAACTATCTTGATACCATGTAAGAAGATTAAGAAAAAAAATGAAATGAAATAGATCCAAGAGAGCTTGATGTATTTTTTCTTTTTCAGATTGATGTGAAAATAATTACAATTAACTAAAATCCAAAGGGGGAATGGAATAAGAAACAAGAAGGAGCAACCACCAATGAATCAACAAGAGGAGACATAGATTTTGAAAGGGTAAAGCAAAGAAAGCCCGTTGTGTATAATATGAATGAGGCAAAATCCTAAAGAATGAAAAAGAGGGGAAACAAGAGATGGAGCAATAAGCTCATTACAAAAAACTATGTAGTGAGTGTGTGTGTTAGAATGAGAGAGGAACATCTCATATATAGAGATGAGAAGAAGAGTTATTTAGTAACTCCCATGTGAATGATGGACACATTCATAAGTGTGTGCATAGCAAGTGTCATAATCCTCTCAAAGAGGAATAAATTATTTTAGTTAATAAATGAATTACAAAAATGACTTGTCCTCACACATGGAAAAAAGGAAAAAGTACATAAGGGATACCTTCGTTTAGAACATTCAATAAATACAACCAAGGAAAAATCACTAATTCTAACATAAAAACTATATCTCCTTATGAAGAAAACAAGTTAGAAATAAATGCATATTTTAGATGCATATAATGGATTCAATTGGCTTTTGTTTTTTGATCCAAATTTTGATTAGTTAATTTATTCATAAGTGAATGCTCATTTAGGGTTCATAACTATTCATTTATTTAATCCTTTTGGATGTAACATCATTACTTTGACCAGTGCAAGAAACATGAGAACTCGAGGACTTAAGGAGATAAAGGATGAACCAATTTAGACCACAATAAACAACACAAACTTGACCATTCATATAGGAAATGAGTAGTTACCCTCTCTACATGCTCTTTTTCCATTTCATTTTCTTATTCATTTATTAATCTATCTATATGTGTATTAAGGAAGAAAAGGTTGGTCTGAAAACTTGTGCTAGATAACATGTATATTTTACATTCAATAGATTATTTTTATTCAAAATAGATTTGTGTAGAATCTCTTTCTATTTCATGCATATATTTATGTAGTGACGTTATATTTGTAACACTTTTAATTATTTCACTTAGGAAAATGAATTTAGTACATGAGAAACATGGATGTTCCTAACTATTTCCCTTCAATTTTGGTGTGTGGTCATTAGGAAGATATCTTTTGATGTAGGTCATTTGTTCATGTTTGTGCTAGAATAAAGCTTTATTACCCATTGGTCAAACTAGGTCAATGCAATTTAAAGCTCAATATGCATCAAATTTAGTCTTGAAATGAAATTTTGGTTCTTGATATATTATTGGACCTTTTGGTCACATTTAGATGGGTCATAGTTTGGGTGTGGGTGAAAATAAAAAAATGTTGTGCAATTTTTTTGTATTTTTGTGAAGGTGAATATTCAACTTGAGGTTGATCAAGGAGATGACACCATAGAAATAAAAATGCCATGTGTCATTATTTTAAAGCACTATGGAAGACATTTGAATTGGTTAATGAAGTTTTGATTGGATTTTTTATGCAAAAAGTGGTACTTTGATTACTAGTAAGTCATTATTTTACCTTGCATATATAGTCTCAATATTTGATAAATAGTTAATGGAATCCATTTGAGGATGTTTGAATTGTATTTAAATCATTTTTAATACCAAAGTGTGTAACCACTTTTGAATTTAATAAATTCTAAATTGGATTATAGCTCATTGTTTCTTGTAAGTCTACAACTAGGTTTCAACAAAGAATGGGCCATCTCTCTTGATTGAACTATTAAAAAATTGGGAGATTTTGTAGAAAGAGAGGTAGACCAATATACCATAGGGTCCTACATGCAAAATTCCTTCCACTCACCATATAAAATTCATTTACAACATGTTAGGTTAGGTATTAACATGTGACTAACCTATTATAGAAGTATCAATACATTGCAGTAGTGATTGTGGGTAACTTGATATAGTGTAAGAGGTATATTGGAGTTTATATGAGGTGGAAACATCAAGGTTGGGATTTTTTTTCTAAGTGGGTATGACCTTAAACCTTGAATTAGTATAAACCCTAATTTGTAGGACTTAAACCCTTAGTCCTAGGGTTTTGTGGTTCAATGACATAACAATAGAGTGAAGATATGAAACTTGGAATCTTAAAGTACTCCAAAAAGGGTATCATAATATGAATTTCAGTCCTAGGATATCTGGAGAAATTTAGAATTATTTTCCAAATACTTGATATGGAGGTCTAATTGAATTCGATATGTTTTAGGCCTGTTTGTTAGTTTCTCCTTGTGGGCATTTGAGAGGAGATTAGTAATTTTAATGTTGGTTGAATCTATGATAGTTGAGTTTCTTAAAGCATTTGATATGATTATGGGAAGTCTTGGTGGTGTTAGAGTTGAAAGATCCTAGGGAGTGCTAGTGTGAATTTCTAGGAAGGCGAATAACCATTTATAAGTTTGGTGAAACCTTATGATGGTTGTAGAAATAGGTGAGTTTGAGGTCGTGATAGATAGTATTGTGAGCATCTATACCATACTAATTGATAGTCTAGATCATAGAAGGATTGGGATACTAGAATTGTATTCAATTACCACAATGAATTGAGGTCTCGCCTTGCCTAATTAAGTTCTACTTGCATTATATTGAGATTAGAGCCATACCAAAGTGTTTTTTGTGTTTGATTTATAAATGTATAGGTCAACATGCAAGCTAAGGGAGTCAAGAACCTTGAAATGGTGATTGAACAAATGGAGAAGGGTTGATCAAAAATGGGAAGAGAGATTGAAGAAGATGATGGAGAAGTTGAAAGCTAGGGAGAATGATTCTTGCATTGAAGAAAAGGAAGAGTGGGAAGAGAAGGAAGGAGGTGGGGACTAGACCAAAGAACAAAATATTCAAGAAATAGATTTGCAAATGAGGCTAGGTAAGAATACCAAGCCTTTCTAGATACCATTAGAGAATCTAAGAAAGAGGACTTCAAGGTTGAGATGCCTTCATTCTGTGGTAAAATAGATGGAGATGATCTAGCAGTTTGGATAATTACCTTAGATACCTATTTTGATTTGAATGATGTTGAGGAGGAGAAAAAGGTTAATTATGCAAGGATCAAGTCGAAAGGTTCAACACTTATTTGGTGGAATTACACACAAAATGAGAGATAAAGGAATGGAAAGAAGCCAATTACATAGTGTAATAGAATGATTTCCTTGTTGAAAAGAAAATTCATGCCTTTTGACTTTGAATTCTAGACGATTAGGAAGTTTCATAATGTTAGACATAGGGATATGGATGTTGCCTCTTATACAAAGGAGTTTCAAAAACTTAGTATGAGGGAAAATCATAATGAGGATTGACAAGAGCTTATGGCCAACTATATCAATGGACTAAAATATGCAATCCAAGATGAGATAAGCCTACTCATTTCCAAGATAGTAGACGAGTTCTTACAAGTAGCCATTAAGCATGGGGAAAATATAATTGGAAGGGGGCTTGAAGAAACAAATGAAGAGATGGAAGGAATAACAAAAATAGAAGGAATAACTATGACAAAGGTCAGAACACTAGGAATGAAGATTAAAAAAGTCATGAATTTAGAGGTGAAAGTAGTCACAGAGGTGGAAAAAACTTCAAAGGTCAGAGAAGACTATATAATAGAGGCAAAGGAAAAAGAAGAGGACTAGGTAGAGGGGATGGAGTCTTCCCTAGTAAATGTTACACATGTGATTAGATTGGACATACAAGTAGTTAGTGTCCAAATAGACCTTCTAGTTCACCTGTAGACAGAGATTGTGGGATGAAGAATGTAGTAACATTAATTTTAATGCATCAGTTGGGAGAGCAACACCTATTTTAGATGGTGAGAATATGATGATAAAGATGACTCTCCTCAAAGTTCTATTAAAGTGTGAACCTTATGCATTGCAAGGTTGGAGGATCCCTAGAGTAAATGTCCTAGCCCCTAATAGATAACCACACAGTGAAAACACAACACAAGATACATGAACTGGTACCAAACTCAACTATTTATTCATAAAACTATTGATTACATGTAGTGTGTTGGGCTATAAGGCCTTTTTGATTATGACCAAATACAAATCAAATAATAGTTCTATAAGATTCCTCAAGATCCAATCCAAACCCTAGCTAGTCAAAATCTATAGCATAATAGTACTCTAGTAGAAACCTTCAACAAGATCTAAACTTGTGCTTGCAAGCCACCAAGTGATCTTCTTATTTTCATAGCTGCAACTACTAGCTCTTCTCAAACTCTTCTCCTCTTAGCTACTATTATTCTCCATGCTAGATAGTAATAATTATAGACTCCCCAAGACCCCCTACTTATACCCAACTAAGCCACAAGTCAACTTAGCATGTTACAAATTAAATAAAACCTTACATTAAATACATGTTCAAGCCACAAGTTGGCCTACAAGAACTATTAAATACCAAATGACTTAGAAGGCTTACAACACCCATTAAATACACCTAAGAAAAATAACCAAGACCCAAATAGGTCTACATAAACTCCCATGATCCCTCCACATCATGATCTCACACCACATGCATTAAATGTACCAAATTGATTGATTCAAATCTGCCTGAACTCCATTCTACAAGCCACACTACTAAGTGTTAGCAAAACAACAAGCATCACCAAGATCCCACAAGGATTGTCAAGTTTTAGGTTATGAGAAATATAGTATAAGCCAATCCACTGTATGTGCCAAGTAATATAGTGTGTTCCAAGCCCTATATACACTAAGATCCTTCAAAGACTAAGCCCCTCAGTGCCAAGTAATATAGTGTGTTCCAAGCCCTATATACACTAAGATCCTTCAAAGACTAAGCCCCTCGACCAACACTACACACAATAAAATCTAAGCACCATTGCTTTGGTGACCAAGTCCACAATTCCAAAGCCAAAATCCATCCATCATGTAGGATTGGTAGCTACCCAAGGATGCTCTTGCATACCATCAGATGTAGTGCAAGGTACCCTAGAGGAGATGAGATAGCCTCCAACAAATAACCACATAGTGGAAACACAACACAAGATACATGATTTGATACCAAAATCAACTCTTTATTCATAAAATGACTAATTACATGTAATGTGTTAGGTTGTAATACCTTCCTAGTGATGGCCAAATATAAAGAAAGTAATAGATTTGTGAGATCCCTTAAGATCCAATCCAAACCCTAGCTAGTCCAGATGTGTAGCTTAACAATACTCTAGTAAAAACCTCCAACAAGATCTAAACTTGTGCTCATAATTCACCAAGCAATCTTCTTGTTTCCTAAGCCATAACTACTAGCTCTTCTCAAAATCTACTCCTCTCAGCTACTTTTCTTCTCCATGTTGGATAATAATGAGTCTAGACTCCCCAAGACCCCCTACTTATAGCCAAATAAGACACAAGTTAGCCTAGCATGTTACAAATTAAATAAACCCTTACATTAAATACACAAGCCACAAGTTGGCCTAAAACATATATTAAATACCAAATACCTTAGAAGGATTAAAACACCCATTAAATACACCTAAGACAAATAATTAAGACTCAAATAGGTCTACACAAACTCCCATAGTCACTATACATCACAGTCTCATGCCACATGCATTAAATGCACCTAGTTGCTTGATTCAAATCCATAAGAACTCCATCTCATAAGCCACACTGTCGAGCATCAACAAAACCACAAGCATCACCAAGGTTCGACCAACATTAATGAGTTCCATGGGTGTCAAGAAATATAGTATAAGACAAGACATAGTATGTGCCAAGAAATGTAGTCTATGTCAAGTCCTATATACACTGAGCTCCTTCAGAGATAGAGCCCCTCAACCAATACTACACCTAGTAATGATTGAGCACCACTCCTTTGGTGACTGAGTCCACAACTCCAAAGCCAAAATCCCTCCATCATATAGGATTGGTAGCTACCCCAGGATGATCTTGCATTGGAACCTCCTCAAAGAAAGTCATTGTTTAGGACATAAGGGAAAACTTATGGAAGTTATGCAAAATCATTGTTGACTCTAGTTCAATAGAGAATGTTGTGTCAATGGAGATGGTGTAGAAATTTAAACTTAAGAGGTTGCCTCATACCACACCACACAAGATCTCTTGGCTTAACAAGAATTAGAGTTTCACTATGGAAGAACAAGCATGGGCTAAGTTTGAAATTGGGGAGTATAAGGAAATATTTCTTTCTATGATCATCCCTATGGATGATTTCCACTTAATACTTGTAAAACCACATAAATTTGATGTTAGAGATCAACATGTTGGTGAACAAAATGTACACCTCTCATCAATATGGAAAACATGCGTTCAACCACTCCATTTTCTTGTGGAGTCCTTCTAATAATTTTCTGTGTACAAATTTCATTAGTGGAGAAATAATCTTCAAATTATTTTTGTAATACTCACAACCATTATTAGATCTAAGATATTTTATATTTTTTTCCATTCTCATTCTCAAACAAGAATCTCTATTTCTTAAAATTTTGAAATACATCAAATTTCTATCTTTGGAAAAATAAACTCATAATTTTCTAGTTGTATCATCAATTAATGTAAAATAATAATGAGAGGCACCAAGGGAATATACCTGAGCTGGTACCCATACATATGTATGCACACGCTCTAATTTCTCATCTTTCTTTTCCTTTCCACTCTTCACAAAACTAACTCTCTTTTGTTTTCCATACATACAAATTTCATAGAAATTCACATTAACACAATTTAGAGCTAGTAAAACTTTCTTTGAATGAAGTGATTTCATACCTTTCTCACTTATATTCCCAAGTTTGTTGTACCAGAGTGATGTACTAGAATCTACAAAATCTATTTTTCTCCCTACTCAACTGCAACAACTATTCTTGGACATTCATTTTTCTTTAAAATAATTAAAGTAGAATGAACAGTTTGACCTATACAAAGACATAAGGTACCTATTTTTGCACCTTTTCCTACTACTAAGGAACCTTTTGAAACCTTCCAATTTTTATTATTAAAAGTAACTGTGTAATCCTCATTACCCAGTTTTCCTATTGAAACTAAATTCCTACTGAACCTTGAAACATTACTTACCTCTTGTAGTAGCCAATGATTTCCATCCTAAAACTTAATCTTAATTCTACCCTTCCCAATAATTTGAAAGGGCTCATTATCACTCAAATAGACAAGCCAAAGATACCCTTGGACATAATCAATAAAATAACCTTTATGGGGTATAGCACGAAATGAAGCCCTTAAATCTAAAATCCATGAATCATTAGTATTTTGTAAGGATAGAAGCAAAGTATCCTCTTTGAATTTATTACTTACCACATTCACCTCACATCTATCTTGTTTTTCTCCTTCATTGTTCTTTTGAGTCTAGGAATCTTTCTTCTTATGTCTTGGTTTTCCACAATGCCAATAATCTCTTGGTCCTCTAGATTAATACCTCTTTCCCTTTGATTTTCCTCTTGATTTCACACAATTTCTAGAATTAATTCCTCTGTCACTCATCCTACCTCTTCTTTGTGCATTCAAAGAAATTCTTGATGTAGATCCACTTGAGGTTTTCCTATGATTTTTCTTACTCAAAATAACACCAATGACATCATCAAATTTTAGGGTGTTATCTCAAGAAACAAAATTACCCACATTTGTTATGAAGCCATTCCAACTTTTAGGCAAAGAACGCAAAATCAAGAGAGCCCTAATTTCTTCATTAAATATTCATAGAAGATAATTGACTAGTAATCATATTAAACCCATTCAAATGATTAGCAATAAATCCACTTTTTTTCATCTTCATATTAAATAAACACTTAATAAGAAATACCTTGTTTGAAGAGGAGGGATTTCCATACAACTATGCTATGGTTTACAACAACTCCTCAGTTATCTTCACTTTTGTACTATTAAATGTCACTGATTATGCTATGCATAATCAAATACTTCCAAGTTCCTTTCTATCCAAAATATCCCAATCCTCATTTGTCATAGCTATTGGATTCTTGGATTTTCCTTCCAATGGCTACAATAAATCCTTCTAATAAAGATAGTCCTCCATTAGCATTTTCCATAACTAAAAGTTCTGGCCATTAAAATTTTCAACCTTTAGCTTACCCTCGTCTACCATCAATCTCACTCAATCATGAGACTCCTACTCAACCAAGAGACCTTCCTATAGAGGGTAATTGAAATAACCTTTCTTTGATACCACTTGTTAGGATTAATGGGATATAAATAATAATTACATAAAAGAATAATCAATATTAGAAAATAACAAGCCACACAAAAGAGAACACAAGACACAAAGATTTAGTGTGGTTCACTCAATCCTTGGGTTACATCCACCAAGAATGAGTCCAATATTATTATTTAGTGATTATAACTTGATTACAATTTGTAATTCCTTACAACTCAATACCACTGTAAGAAGCTACAATCTTATCATCATAATAAAATACCTAACCCCATGATTTTTTTTGTTTACAAAATTAGGGCTAGAATAAGCTAAGAAATAGAAAATAAGAACTTTTGGTGCCCTTTTCCATTGACCCTAGGAGCCCACAAGGGGCAGTTCCCCTTGGCCCCACCCAGGGAATTGCCATAGGAACCCACAAGGGGCATTTCACTTTGACCCCTAGAACTTGGGTGTACTGCCCCCAAACCCTCATAGTCAAATATGGGGGGAAATCATACCGAATAAAGTGGGGAATAGTTAACCTTTAAGGTTGATTTGGATCCACATCACAATAGGTAAGACATTGTGACGAATGGCAGATAATATTCAAAACCAATGAGGGATTATATGAATGTCTTGTCATGATGTTTGGGTTGAGAAATGCTCCAAGCACATTCATGAGGTCATAGTGTAGTTCATTGGGAAGTTTGTTATTGTATACCTTGATGACATATTTGTATTTAGAAGGTAAAACATCTAGAGAATCTTAGGTTGGTGATGTAGAAGCTTGAAGAGGAGTAGTTGAATATCAACCTAGAAAAGTGTGAGTTCCTCAAAATTGAGCTAGTTTATTTGGGTTTTTCCATATCACATTGTAGTCTAAAAATAGATCCATCAAAAGTGTATGTCATCTTTAATTTGCCAACTCCAAGATTAGTAGGTGAACTCAGAAGTTTTCATGGCCTTGCAACCTTTTATAGAAATTTTATTAGGGGATTCAATGGGATTTGTGTTGCTATTCTAGACTCCATCAAGGGTGGAGTAAAATATTAATTTTAATGACTAAGGAGGTTGAGAATAGTTTCAAATTCCTTGAGAAAAATGTTTCAGAGTTACCTACACTTGTGTTACCTAACTTTGACAAGGTGTTGTAGTGGAGCGTGGATCCAATGAGCATGTAATTGGGACACTGTTAAGTGAAGAAATGCTTCCTATATTTTTTTTCAGAGAATCTCAATGAAGCCAAGTAGAGGTACAATACTTATGATGTTGAACTCTATATTATGGTGTAAGCCTTAAGAAAATGGAGGCACTATCTAATACCAAAGGAATTTGTGGTGTTCACTGATAATCATATACTAAGTTATCCAATAGGAAAGAGAAAGTGAACCATATATATTAAGTGGATGAGGCAATTGAAATCATTTACCATCACAATTAAGAACAAGAAGGGATAAGTTAATAAGGTATTTGATGCCTCAAGACAAAGAATGTTGGCTATACACGAAATCCAACTTTGGATTGTGAGTTTGGATTAGATCAAGGATATGTATTAGGAGGAAGATGACTTCAAAGAGATTTATAATATTTTCTCTAAATTATCTAACCATTTCCATGGTGAGGTTTTTAAATTTTTTCCTATAGGAGGGACTTCTATTCAAGGGAAGTAGACTATTTGTTCCTATGCCATATATGAGAGAGTACATAGTGTAAGAATTTTCATAAGGAAAAGGATGAAATGTCAAAATCTAGAAGCTCAATAAATAGAACTAGATAGACAAAATGATATGATCCTTAAATGACTTGATTCAACAATGACCAATACCCAAATGAATTGAAATACAATGTAGATGTTCTTGAATATATAGAAAATGAATGATAATTAGAAGTCATGCAAGTGATAATAAGAATAAAAAAGAACATGTCCACCAAAGGTGGATTATCCTCCATTGTGCATGAAAGTATGTACAACAATCAGATGATAAGAATATAAAGGTGTATCACACAAAGAGAGGTGTGAATCAACATGTGCTCAAATAAATTGTAAGATCCTAGGTGTCTACATGAAAACTACTATGAAAATACATTATGCTAAGTAAACTTAAGTAAAGTATAATTAGTAAATACTTAATTTCACCAACACCCCTCCCCCCCCCCGCAAAGTGCAACTTAGGGGAATACACTTAAGCTTACAAAAGATAGATGAAAATGCATGATGGGTATCAACTATTAGGCCAAGTTAGGTACCCATGTACAAAATGAAAGAAACAAAATATCTCATAAAGAAAAGAAAGAGGGAAAACATCATGGGAAATAATATCCCAAAAAAATAGGGATGAAAAAATAACCAAGATGCATGGAGGTATGAAGTAGTTAAGGTTCCTCATTACAACATACATCATGTATATACAATAGAGAAGTATGAGAAGGAAAAAATCCTATAAGAGGAAAAAGTTTCCCCCATAAGAGAGAAGAAGTAGAGGAAGAAGAAAGGAGATGATGTAGCCCCCCTCAATGTAGGATTCTAATCAATGATACTCTCTCCAAGATGAATGTAGAAGTTGATCCATGAATGATGAATAATTTCCCTCCCTTCAAGAAGAAATATTGCCATAGGTACATATGGGACGTCTCCCTATTATGTAGGAAGAAGCCCCAAGATGAATGATGTCTTTGAAAAATTCTCAATTGTCCTTGTGTCAATACTAAAGGCTGCCCCTTCAACATTGCTGAAAAGAAAATGTCAAGATCTAGAAAGGATAGATGTAGAACATGTCCCAATGATAAAGAGACTTCTTGTAACTATTGTACATAAAGATATACAGTCACATCAACCTCAAAAGATTGATCATTTAGAGAATGTACAAGAGGGTCAAAGTGTTCCCTCACACAAAATGAAGAAGGATCATCCTTATCAAAGATATGATGTATATCATCGATGATGTCTCCTAAATCTTCTACATAGGACTCTACAAAAAAACCTAAAATACCTACCAAATAGCTATCCTTTGATGTTGCAACTAGAAGACGGGATGTACCCAACTATATTGAATCACATGGGCCTATAATTGTAGTAGAGTATGCATGTGGAATAAGATGATTTTGTGACCTTTCTCTTCAACTATTTGAAGGATCCTCCAAAATTGAACTTGTTGAATTAAGTGTTTTTCAAAGCCAACAAGGTTGAGTGGAAGATGATGAAGGAGTATCCTCAACCTTGTGTTTTCCAAGAAGAGGTGTAATCCTAGGTATTAGGGTTGAGGTAGATGAATCATCTGAATCATTGTTACTATCAATTTCCATAATATATGAAGTATGGAGAGGATTAGAGGATAAGCTAGGTAAAATTTTCTCAAAGTAAACATTCCTCTATATTAATGTCTCATGAGTCTCAAGATCCACAAGTCTACATGCCTTAACACTTTCTTCATATCCAATGAATGTATTGTTAGAGTAATAAAGTATTTTATTATTAATTAAATCATATTGATTTAATTAATAAGTCACTTATTATCTCTAGTTTTCTTAAGCTAAACTTTGGGCATCTAATAATTAATTCATTTATTAATTATCATCATGCAACTAGGTTAGATTCCTCTTAGTGTTTTGCTCTCCTTTATAAGGATGATCTCTCTCTATAATTCACTCATTCACTTTTGATAATAGCAATTTCTCTTTTTGATCATCAAGAATGTCTCATTTATGGATCTCACAAATCTAGCCTCCATAGCTTTTTACTTCTCTATTTCTCTGTGACAGGTGTTTGCATGCAGACGATTCTTGGGAGCTATAGGGTTGATCTTTTATCAACTTCAAAATAGTATCAGAGCTCTAGATCTTCATGCCCCTATTCTATTTATGAGAAGTTTGATTTAGCTTTTAGATCTGTGCTTTTTCTTTTAGAGGGTTTCATTTTTTAGAGTTATTTTGTATTAAATTTGGGGGTCACTGATTTTTGGATCACTTTGAGCCCAAACAGACATCATCATTGAGCTCAAAGAGCCCCAAAACTCCTATTTTCATATAAAATTTGTCTAATTTGGACATAGTTGGAATTAAAGGCTAAAAATTTTCCTCCTAGATTGGGCACATTTCCCAAGTTGACAATTTTCTAATCTTTGCACATAAATCAAGATTTTTGGTACATTTTCCGAGGCACACAATTTATAGAATATTTGCACACAAATCAAGATTTTTTCAAAACTCAAGATTTTTGACATGTTTCCTGATGTAGTGATTTTGTGATTTTTGTCACAAAAATCAACATTTTTGGCATGCAAAAAGAGATTTTTTTAAAAATTGAGATTTTTGAATTTTGTGTTTTTCTGTGAAAATCAAGAAATTTTGGCATGCAAATCAAGATTTTTGGTCACACAAATCGAGACAACTTTGTTATGAAACTTAACACTCTTCTCAAGACAATTTTTGATACTTGTGGGCACACTTTTCAAGACATTTTGACATGAATGCTGAGGCACTAAAAATATATTTTTCCTTTCTAGCACTTTTTTGACCTACATGTAGTTTTTTGGCCATAACTTGCTCATCCAAGATAGGGTGGGAGGGAGCTATAGTTCATAGTATGACAGAGGTAGATTAATTGTTGTGAAATTCTCAAGTTAGTTGACCTTTATTGTGCTTGAAACTAACTGGCCTATATTCTTATGGGCCTCATCTATGCAATAAAATAATAGGCCATGAAGATGAGTAAACAAAGATGAAAAGTCACCTATGATAGATAGGGGGCTTTCCCTGTCACTACTTTAGCTTAGAGGCTATCTACCTATAAAATGGTAGGGGCCATTCCAAGAAAAATAGTTTTTCGATTCAAAAGAAGTGTAGAAAAGTTGATTTTGAGCCCATGATGATGGTGCAGTTTATTTGGAATTTTGATGCTATTATGGTATCTTTTTTTGGCTATCAAAGCTAAAAGTTCTAGTTTGCACTCTGAGAGACATATCTTGAGACATTCTATTTTTTAGATTCTACTCTAGGTACATCCCATTTAGTATTTTTCTTTTTTGCATTTTGATGGATATCTTGGTTATTTCAAGTTTGGAGATCAATTTTTTTTTGTTTTAGATGCTTTTTCATGGGTTGTACTATGTATTGTATCGGCCTTCTATCTCTTTTGATCTTTTTTGAGTTCATTTAAAAATATTTTTGCGAACACACTGAGATAAAGTGTCACTCTATTGCATTTTAGGATTGTGCACATCTTTTTGTTTTGTTTTACTCTCACTACATTATAAAATGCCTTGAGGGGTTTCATGTTGGCCATATTCACCATCTTCCTTTTTAAAGTGAGTGTTCCTTCCACAATATTTGCCTCATGATGTATCGATGAGACGTGTCATTGTAGGTGTTTGTACTTATTTTGCACTCTCAATGTTCCTGGTTCTTTCTATAGGAGATATTGCATTCAATTTTAGTGTTCATGTCTTGCCTCTCAACATTTGAGGGGGTTTATGTTGGTTCTATTGCTTGTTTGGTTTGATGGAGTGAGCTACGTATTTAGTATTTGATCCTATGTACTAGGCCATTATAGTGGTTGGATACCTATGCATTTCAGTGAGATGGATCATTTACCATATAGACATTCTTTAATTCCTATTTTTAGAGGCCATGAAGATACCTTCCATCTTTTATTGATCAGCTCTTCAGACTTCATCTTCTCTACTTGGTCACATTCTATATAGTGGAGGTCCTTTAGATTAGTAGTTTAGCTATTTGTAGCTTCATGCTTCAGTGGTGTCCTTCATGATCATACTTTTATTCCTATCTTTTGGAACATTCTTTCTATCTCTTTTTGGAGTAGGGTTTTTCCCATGTGGTTTTTCCTATTTCTCGTCTTTTCATAGATTTGGTTATTCTTAGGTACCTTACTAGGCCTTTGTTTTGGGACCCACGTTTACTTTCAAAAGTAGTTTCTAGATTTTTAGCTACTCCCTAAGTTTAGCTTAAGGGGGGGTGTTAGAGTAATGAAGTATTTTCATATTAATTAAATCATATTGATTTAATTATTAAGTCACTTATTATCTCTAGTTTTCTTAAGCTAAACTTTAGGCATATAATAATTAATTCTTTTATTAATTATTATCATACAACCTAGGTTAGATTTCTCTTAGGGTTTTGATATCATTTATAAAGATGATCTCTCTTTATAATTCACTCATTCACTTTTGATAATATCAATTTATGTTTTTTCTCATCAATAATGTCTCATCTATGGATTTGGCATTTCTAGTCTCCATAGCTTTTTACTTCTCTCTTTCTTCGTGATAAGTGCTCACATTCAGGCGATTCTTGGGAGCTATAGGGTTGATCTTTCATCAAATTCAACATGTACAAGGCCTTGGTGGTGGTGCCTTACTTTTCTTTGAAGATATGTGAAACCATGCTGAACAACCAAATACTTTGAATTATTTCACAACTGGGTTTCTTCCACACCATGCCTCTAAAGGAGTCATTCTATATAAGGCATTATGAAGAGATTTATTGAGGATGTAATTGGCACTACTTATAACTTATACCTCAAGTGATGGATCAAGATACTTAGCTTGAATTATGTAGCTTTCCATTGACGTAAGAATTCTAATCCTTACATGTTCAAAGCTTGTCTTTTGTGGACTAAATGCAACTAGATTTTGAAGATAAATATCCTCAACTTGAAAAAACTATTTAAGTCTTGAGTTCACATATCTACTTTCATCATCCATATGAAGAACCTTGACAAATTTACTTAATTTATTCTCAACATGAACCTTGAAGGCTATAAATTTATCAAACACTTCATTCTTGTGATCAAGAAATTAGACCCATGTGTATTAGGAGAAGTCATTAATGAAAGTGAGGATATAGTGACCCTTGATAACTGATGTTACTTAAAAGGGGCTTGCTAGTATACTATGAACCAAATCAAGAAGAAAATGATACTCTCAAAGACTTCCCTTTGTCATACTTCTTTTCTAGATGCATATCCAATGAACAAGTTGAACATTTTCCCTTAGAAAAGTTGATTTTAGGTAGACATTTGACCATATTTTTTGAGCTAAGCTAATGAAGATAGTGGAAAGTAAGATGTCCATATCGCTCATGTCATAGTCTACTTTGTGACTATGTATGTGTCAACAAGGCATTGATAGAGACTTAGGCACAAAGTGGGAGAAATAATGAATCCTTGTGTCATGATAAACTTTACCCATCATAACTAATGAATAAACCTTAAGATTGTGCAAAATAATAGATTCAAGAAGCTACTCAAATTTATTTCCACCTCCATAGTGAGTGATTCAATATATTGAAAGGAGATTTCTGCTAAGGTTAGGAACATAGATAACATCTTTAAACTCTCCATTTTCTATCTCAACTTGTCCTTTCCCTTCAACTTCCACTTTTTTATCATTTCCTACAAATATGTGAGGTACCTTAGATTTTTCTAGTGACTAAAATTGTCCCTTTAAAGAAACCATATGTTGTGTAGCACCTATTTCTATAAATATCTTGAACTTTCTATAAGTGATTTTTCTTTTTCCTTTGATGTGGATGGAGATGAATGCTTGGAAAA
This sequence comes from Cupressus sempervirens, assembly GCA_028749045.1. NCBI lineage: Eukaryota > Viridiplantae > Streptophyta > Pinopsida > Cupressales > Cupressaceae > Cupressus > Cupressus sempervirens. Next base: position 544,689,012 of record CM053787.1, on the reverse strand, counting down.
ATTTGGCACATTGATTTTGTTCTTCCTAGGTAAGTTTTTGGACTCATCAATTGTCTTAGTCTTGCAATGATGCTCATAATGATTTGGTTTCTTGCAATATGTACAAAATAGTTTATCCCTCTTGTAGTTGTTTCCCTTCTTGTTGGAAGAAGAATTGCATTGTCATGAGGAGGAACATTGTTGCATATTTGATTGTGATTTTGGATTCCATTATTTTTTCTTGTTTTTGTAAATTTTTTCACCTTAATGTTTTTGGTTCTCTTTACTAGACACTAATTCCTTATACTTGGACAACTTGAGAATCCCTATATCCATAAACTTTCATGATTTCAATGTCAAGATTTCTGCAAATGCATCAAATGAAGGCTTAGTGGAGGGACTTCCCATGGTCAACTTGTGAGTATTGTAACTCAAAAAAAAAATTTCATATTGTGAAGGTAGCCTCTTCAATATGTGATGAATCAACCTATCATCCTTCATGGGATTACCACAATCCTTTAGCAACGCTCTCAACTCATTGACTTTGTTGACATAGTCTTGATTTGTGTCAATATTCCTAGGATCTAAGAGAAGTAGATCATCCTCAATTTGGAATCCCTTTTTCTCATCCACTTTACCATGCAACTCTTCAAGTTTATCCCAAGAAATCTTAACATCCTTAACGCTAGAGATGTGGAACAAGAGATCTCTATGAGCACAACTTCTAATAATTCCTAAAGTCATGTTGTTTTTAATTTTCCAATCAAATTTTGCATCAAAATCAATGGGTTTTACAATTATACCATCTACATAGAGATTTAAATATTTTCCCATTAATTTACTCCATATAGTATCTTTCTATGTAGCATAATTTTGTGAAATTAAAAGTGGAGTTTTAGGTAAACCCATGATACAAAATTGGATGAGCACAAGAGAAATAGAGACACAAGAATACATGACACCCCCTGGCCTCCCCCATCCACCCCAAATTACTCAATCAAAGAATCCCCCCAAAAGTGAAACTTTTGGCACTTTATATATAGTGCATTTACAATTGCCACTTTGCAAAATGGGCCAAAGTGGACTTTTGGTTTTGAACTCTCCTATACTATAGTCGTGAAACACCTATACTACACTATAGTAGGCAGTTTCAATGAGGCCAAAAGAGAACCAAATACAATATAGATCATAATAAAATAAATATCCAAGCATTATAATTATCATATAAGTTCAAAAGGGACCTAGATATGAAAGTGACAATTGTTCCCAAATAAGGCTCCAATATGACAGAAAATATGAAAGTATTCAAAAAGTTATTCACTCTAAAAAATGATACCTAAAAATGTGTGAATTGAGGATTGCTTAGCTACACTAACCAAAATTTGAGAACTCTAAAGAATGTGTGCATCAAAATAAAAAACCAATTACAATATTCATTTTTAAAAAAGATTCTACATTAAATATAAAATAATTTCTCAGAAAAAGGAGTTGAAAGGAGCAATTTATGACCTCTGAAAAATACAATGCAAAATCAAAAGTACATATGATGAATGTTGTTAAATTTTTAGAACTATTGGTTTCACTAAACTCATTAGTTTAGTTTTGATGGTAAAATGGATGTCAACATAGTGCAACAAGTCCAAAAATGATGATTATTTGAGTGTCAAGATTAACATGCTGAATTGATAATGTAAGCAATATCTTAAAATTGTTGTTTCAAAGGTCATCACAACATAAAATAATGAAATGGAGCAAATGAAACTTAGATAGTTGTCAATTTTAACTATTGAAACTAGCTAAAACATCTACAAAATGCAAATTTAAAAAAAAAAAAAAAAAAGATTCGATGTGGTGAATGTGTTGAGCATTTTACTTTGTAGACCATGTGCCAAATCCTCTATGAGTGTCCAATTTGGATTTCTATTTGCTAAAACTTGAATAGTCGATGGAGGTAATGTCACACACAATTCAAATCGAGGGTCTATGTTTGGATTAGGCCCATGTAGAGGGTTAGATATTCTTGATGATGTAGCTTATTTTATGGAAGGATGACATCAAAAAGGATCTTTGTAGACATGACCTTCACATTGATACACTTAACATCAAAGAGCTTGAGATAAGAAGTTTTAGGAAATCCTAATACAAATTCCATACTAATTTTATCCCATGGTTTTCTTGGGATTGGTAAAGATCTAAGTTTAACGAGACTCCTTTAATTCTCATACATATCACACAACTCTCCACATACCTTCTCACATTCATATGGGTTATAGTTTCAGTTTAGGTGAAAAGGCAAAAATGTTGCAAAATTGCAAAGTAGCAAAAGCAACTTTTGTAATTTTTTTTCATTTTTGTTAAGTTGAACAGTCCCCTTGAATTTGATAGTGGAGATGCAATTATGGAAAACCAAAGGTCATCTTCCACACTTGTATAAGGACTATAGAAGGCATTTTAACTAGTTAATAAAGGTGTGATTGGATTTGTTGAGCGAAATATTGTATTGTGATTACCAGTAAGTCATTGTTTTACCTTACATACTATGCATATTTGCTAAATATTTAATGGAATCCATTTGAGGATGTTTGAATTGAACTTTAAACCATTTTTAGTACTAGAATTAGTAACCAGTTTTCAATTTAATAAATTTTAAATTGGATTATTGCTCACTATTTCTTGTAAGTCTGCAATTAGGGTTTCAACATAGAATGGATATCTCTTTTGATTGAACCATCAAAAAATGGAGATAATTTTTAGAAAGGGAGGTAGCAAAATATACCATAAGGTCCTATAAAAAAATTTCCTTTCACTTACCATATCCAATTCATGTACATCATGTTAGATTAGGTATCGACATGTGACTAACTTGTTATAGAAGTATCAATATGTTGCAGTAATGATTGTGTGGAACTTGAAATAGTGTAAGAGGTGTATTGGAGTGTATAAAATATAGGTTGAGATATTTTTCTAAGTGGGTATAGCCTTAGACCTTGAATTAGTATAAACCTTGATTTGTAGGATTTAAAGCCTTAATCCTAGAGTTTTATGGTTTAGTGACCTAGCAATAGAGTGAAGGAATGAAATTTTGGAATCTTAGAGTAATCTAAAAAGGGTATTAGAATATCAATTTTAGTTTTGGGGTGTTGTAGAGAAATTTATAATTATTTTCCAAATATTTGATATGGAGGCCTTGTTGGGAAGTCTCTCATTGTGGGCATTTGTGATGAATTTTTTTAATCTTATTTTTTCTTTAATCTATGTTGGTTGAGTTGCTTAAAGAATTTTATATGATTATGGTAGGTCTTGGTGGTGTTGGAGTTAAAAGAACTTGGCAGGTGCTAGTGTAAATTGCTAGGAAGGTAAAAAGCCATTTACAAATGTGATGAAGCTCCTTGTAGATTAGGAGGTTATAGAAATAGGTGAGTTTGAGGTGATATATGGAGTTGTGAGAATCTATCCCCCATTACTTGATTTTATAGACCATAGAAGGATTAGGATACTAGTATAGTTTTGGCTTGCCACAATAATTTTAGGCATTACCTTGCCTAACCCAATTCTACTTGCACCAAAATGTAATGTAGTGAGACAAAAAATAAAAATTTCTTTGCAAATGTACATGGCTTTTCTTAAATTAAGAAATACGTGTAATTTTGGTAATATTTATAAATGAACATCTATTTTAGTTTGGTTTTTTCTAGTGTTATACTCGTATTGACAAGAGTTAATGTTCTTGTTAAAAAAGTAAAGATGTTGTTGTTAGTGGTTCTTAGAAATCTAAAAGGATAAAAAATAGTGTTAAACGAATGGAATTTTGTTACTATTTCTAAGGATGAAGAATAAGAGGTTAATGAAGAAAATAGAACTATAGAGAAAGACAAAAAGGAAGAAGAAGAAGAGATTAAGAAAGATGCGATTTCTCCATCAGAAAAATGACTATTTAGATTCTCATTTGATTTAGTCTATGATTGATGATGGTGAATTGGATAGGATTGATGATTTGTGAATTGAGCACTCTTTAGTGAGAACACTAGAGACGAGAAATTTTTGTTTGATCAAATCAATTTTTCTATTTTATCTAGTATTCTATTAGGTTAATTGTTCTAGTACAAGGAAACACATTATAGTTAGAAAGACAAAACAAAAGATCTCATGAAGATTTTTTCATTGGTAAAGGACATGGTCTAGGTTTGGTTGGACAATATTATCAGTATCCTTACTAGTATAAAGAGTTTTGAAAAATACTTTCAATATATAGATGGAAATTCATCTTTTGACATGCTTATAGAGAATGATAGTCTATATGTCTAGATGGGAGTCACTTTTATTGAGTGGAAGTCCATATTTCTATTATTAAAGATAGGTGCAAGAAGGCATTTTTTTGTATAGGATGCATTTGTTTTAATTTTTTGAGTTTTTATTTTTGTCCCTTTGTAATTATGGAAAAATGGGTTAGATCAAATGGAAAACAAAAATATTCATGGAATAGCTACTAAGGGATTTTTTTTGAGATGATTTTTTAGTTTCTTTGTGCAAGCTTGCTTTTAGTACTCGAGCTTGAGACTTTGAAAATCAACCCCATGGAAAGAATCCCTAAATTGTCTTGGTGTTTTGATTGGCCTTTATTGCTAACAATGATTTTGTAAATTATGACTTGTGAAGAAGGTAGTATTCTAAAGGTTATGTTGAACTTGAACTTGAACTTTGAACCTCGAAGATTAGAGGCTCAAGTTCAATGTTCAAAATTGGGCTCACAAATTCAAAGATTCAAGCACCAAATTCAAAGGAAAAATCATTAATACAATTGCATCGTTCTATTAAAAAAATTGATTAATTGTGTATTGTCTTAGATGTTACACAAAATGTCATATCATTATCAGTCAATATATGTTGAGCCCACTTGGGCATTGAAGATAGTTTTATGTGGCTACCAAGTGTTCTAGAGTTTGCATAGTTCAAAAGTTAGTTTCTACCAAGTTCGCTCGGGCATCAAAGGAAACTTGAGTGTTAACTGAGCTCACTCAATTAATGAAGGAATGTTCGATGGAATCAGTATTAATTGAGCTCACTTGGTTACTAAAGGAAAATCATTTCTAAGTTAGTGTCTACCTAGCAAGGTCGACCAATGAAGGATTTTCTTGTTTTGGCATATTGAGTTCAATTGATTTATTTGTTGGTTCTAGCCAACTAAGAAGATGAATTTTAATTATTCTAATTTTTATTTGAGCTAACTTGAAAATATGAAATATATAAATAAAAGGTCAAGTTGAGGGTGAAAATGTAAGAATGCATGGAAGATAATTGAAGATTTGAAGATGTTGTTAGATACAATTGTCTAATTGTGTGTTGTCTTTGATGTTACACAAATGTCATATCAGTTGGTAGTCATTTCTTACCAAGCTCACTTGGTCGGCAAGGCAATTTTCCTTGTCTACCGAGCATTCCTAGAGATTACTCAATGAATTCAATGTCTACCGAGCTCACTCAAGCATTGAAGGAAATTATGGCAGAAAGCAGTGTTAACTAAGCTCTCATGGTTAATGAAAGAAAGTTGGTTAGAATCACTGTTCACCGATTTCACTCAACTTCTAGAGGATTTTAAAAGTTCTTAGTGTTAAGCAAGCTTCTATTGGTTAACATAGGAAATCATTTCAAGATTAGTGTTTACTAAGCAAGGTCAGCCAATGAAGGATTTTGTTAATTTGAGAAATGAAGTTTAATTATTTGAAGTATTGATTCCAGCCGACTGTGGTAATTTTTATTGGTTATTATAATTTGTAAATGATTTGACTGGACAATCTAAATGGTATAAATGAAAGGTCAATTGAGATTCTAGTGTGTGTGTGAGTGAGTATGCAAGTGTATTGATTGTTTGAGAAGGAAAGTGTGAGTGAAATTGAAAGATGGTCAGATATCCTTGAGGAGCAAAAAATTTATATTCAATCAAGAAGGATCTAGCATGAAGTAGAAGAGAGATCTATAATTAGCAATTCAGTTGCATGTCATTTAGGTCATTTCATTATTACTTTCTTACCATTGTAGCAGTGATTCCAAAATCTCTTAGTAGAGTTGGTTTAATAGCCAGTTGTAAATCCTCTAAATAGGTGAGAGTTCCATTGAATTGTTCTAAAGACCTCTTGCAAGGCCACTCCTAATAGGGTGATTAAATCCTCTAACAAGGTCACACCTAATAGTCTATTTTGTAACCTTTAACTAGGTTGGCTCCTAACAGGGTTCACTTCAGAAGAGTGAAAATTATAGCTAGTTACTTTCCCATATTGGATTTCCATGCTAAATCTAGTGTCTCATGTGTTCATGTAATTTATTTTATGCTTGCATGTTAATCACTGTGAATGTTTAAGATTAGTAATAAGTAGATCACATTGCATTTACTTAGTTACAACAATTTCTGTGTGTTTACTGAGTGATAGTAGTAATTAGTTTTATCTAATATTTAAGGGATCTGTGGATTTTTTTTTGTGGTAACTGACTCACCCCCCCCTTAGTTACTCTATCTATTATTCCAACAATTTTTATCTGAGGTTTTGGTGCTTGTAAGAAAGGTTTCAAGGACCTAAGCTAAAGATCAAGATCTCTTACAAGAGAGAAATTCCAAGGCTTAACAGAGATAACTTTTCAGCATGACAAGGACTCATGAGACTTCATCTGGCTTCCATTGGTGATTCAAGATTGAAATACCTTGATTAAGAATACACAACTCCTTCTGGTACATTATCTATTGGTGACACTGCTGAGAAAAAGACTCATAACACCATGATGATAGACATTGCATCTACTCTAAGCTATGAAGAATTTAATGATATCAAGGATTGCAAAACCACTTTTGAAATGTGGAACAAGCTGAAGGACATCTATGGTGGTGATGACAATGTCAAGAGAGCTAAAGTAGAAAGCCTTAGAGGATAATGTGATTAGAAGAGAATGAGAGAGGATGAAAACATTGCCAAATATGTTGAAAGGATCAAAGTAAGTGTTAGTGCAATCAAAGCTTCTAGAGGAGGGATCAAGGGAGAAACTATTGTAAGTAAAGTTCTTAGAACATTGCTTCCTATTTATGCAATTAGAGTATCTGCAATTCAAGAAAGAAGGTGTGAGACAAATCATAAGATAACTTTGGATACATTAGTAGGAAGATTGATAGCCTTTGAGCTAGATAACTATAACAATTTTATGTTCCAACTTCCAAGAATATTGAATTTGCATTTAAAGCCAAGATTTCACTTAAAGAAAAAGGTAAGAAAATAAAGGATACTCAGTTAGAAAGTGAAGAAGAATTATAGGAAAGTTCTGCTAGTAATCTTGAAGTTGTTGAAGCTCTACTTGCAAGGAAATATTCTAGAGGAAGAAGAAAATACAAAGGTATAGTTCCCCTAATCTGTTTTTCAAGTGAAGAAATTGGTCATATTGCTACTAGGTGCCCAGAAAAAGAAAGAAAGAATGAGAAGAAAGGTTACAAGTGCAATGTCAAGAAGGATTTCAAATCATTCAAAGATAAAGGTAAGAAGACATGTTTTATGGCTAAGGATTTTGATAATAATGAAGATGAAATAATTTTTGTGAAAGATGAATTTGATGATGAAGAAGAAGATAAGATGGCACATATCTCTCATGTGAGAAAAAATGATACATGGATCATAGATAGTGGATGTTCACATCATATGGCTAGTGAAAAAATAAAGTTTGAACACTTTGAAGACTATGATGGTGGTAGTGTAAGGTTTGGGAACAATGAACCTTGTTGCATAAAAGGGAGAGGTAAAATCTCATTAACCAAAGAAATTGTATGTGATAATGCCTATTGGGTTGAAGGACCAAAACATAATCTGTTGAGTGTGGCACAACTAATCAACATTGGATTTAAGGTGGAATTCATGCATGAGAAGGCAAGATTGCTGGATGACAAAGAAAAATTGATTGGATTAGGCAAACAAACAAAAGGTAACTTGTTTTATCTTGATCTTGGTGAGTGCTCATGTTTTATTGCTCAAGTTGAAGAAAATTGGTTATGGAACAGAAGGTTATGTCATGTAAATTTTGATAACATGGTGAAAATAAGAAAACTTAGGAAAGTAAGAGGCATTCCTAGTTTGAAGAAACTTGATGTTGGTTTATGCAAGAATTGTGAAATTGGTAACATGGGAAAGACTAACTTTAAAATAAAAAACTATCAGTCTGAAGATATCTTGGAAATTTTGCATATTGATTTGTGTGGACCTATTGGAATTGAGAGCTATAGTGGAGAAAAATTCTTTATTCTTTTTGTTAATGGCTACTCTAGAATGATGACTATTATGTATCTAAGAGAGAAGTTAGAAGCATTTGAGAAATTCAAATGGTATTTGGCAAGAGTGGAGAAAGAAATAGGGAAAATATTGAAATGCTTAAGGTTAGATAGAGATGGTGAATTCATCTCCAATAAATTCAATAACTTTTTCATTGAAAGAGGAATAAAAAGATAGGTATTAGCCCCTGGAACTCCTGAGAAAAATGGAATAGCTAAAAGGAGAAACAAATCTATCATGGATTGTGCAAGGACTCTAATGATTGGAAAGAACATTTCTATCAAATACTGGAAGGAAGCTAGTAGCACTGCGGTTCATACCTTAAACTAAGTATAGTTGAAGAAGGACTCATATAAAACTCCCTATGAGTTATGGTATGGCTATAAATCCAATGTAAGTTACCTAAAAGTATTTGGAAGTAAATTTTATATCTTGAAAGAATTTAGAAAAGGAAAATTTGATGTGAAAGGTGATGAAGGTATATTTTTAGGATATTCTTGCAAGAGGAAGGCATATAGATGTTTGAATTTGTCTACTCATAAAATCATAGAAAGTGCACATGTGAGAATTGACAAGTTTATAGAAAAGAATAAGAAGAAAATAGAAAGAAACCAAAGGATTTCATGAGATTTGTTTACATTGAACCTAATACATTGCCAAACACATCTGTCAATTAGGAGACTTCTACTCCTGAGTCTTCCATAGTCACCGAGTTGCAAGCAATTCAAACCAAGTCATAAGGACCCAAGTCAGGTTATGAAGCTATCGAGCCAATGCCTACTGAGTCTGAGCAACTAGAACCTAAAGTTGAAGTTCAAGAGGATGACAATGCAATTCATTCAAAAGGCAATGAACCTATATTAGCCAAGGATGTCAGAAGGCATCATGCACTAGATCAGATTATTGGAGACAAAGTAGAAGGTGCTATGAAAAGAAGTAAGCTAAAAGATACATGTTTACTTGCTAATTTTGAACCTAGAAATGTCTAAGATGCATTGGAAAATGAAAGTTGGATTGAGGCTATGAATGAAGAAATAGAGAAAATAGAGAAGAACAAAACCTAGACTCTTGTACCTAGGCCTAAAGATAAAAATGTGATCAGAACAAAATGGGTATTTAGGAATAAGTTGAATGAAGATGGTAAGGTATCAAGAAACAAAGCTAGATTGGTGTGTAAAGGATATTCTCAAGAAGAAGACATCGATAAAGGTGAAACTTTTTCTTTTTTTGCAAGATTGGAAGGTGTCAGGACCTTACTTGCATATGCAGCACATAAAGGAAATGTCCAAGGTGCATTGGAAAATGAAAGTTGGATTAAGGCTATATATGAAGAAATAGAGAAAATAAAAAGAACAAAACTTGAACTCTTATACCTAGGCCTAAAGATAAAAATGTGATTGGAACAAAATGGGTATTCAGGAATAAGTTGAATGAAGATAGTAAGGTATCAAAAAACAAAGCTAGATTGGTGTGTAAAGGATATTCTCAAGAAGAAGACATTGATAAAGGTGAAACTTTTTCTCTTGTTGCAAGATTGGAAGGTATCAAGACCTTACTTGCATATGCAACACATAAAGGATTTAAGGTATATCAGATGGATGTTAACTCAACATTTCTCAATGGTATTCTTGATGAAGAAGTCTACATTGAACAAGCTAAAGGTTTTGTTGATCCAAACAAAAGGGACATGGTCTGCAAATTATACAAAGCATTGTATTGTCTAAAACAAGCTCTTAGAGCATGGTATAAGAGATTTCATAACTATCTTATTCAGATTGGTTTCTAGAGAACTAGTGATAATAGTAGTTTGTACATCAAGGAAGGACTAGATAACAAGATTGTTTTGGAAAAAATATTTGTGGATGATACCTTATTTACAACAAACGATGATCTATGCAAAGAATTTTTAGAACAAATGAACAATGAATTTGAAATGTCTATGTTTGGTGAGATTAAGTTCTTTGTTGGTCTTCAAATACAGTAGAACAAGAATGGTATCTACATCACTCAGTCTAAGTATATCAAGGAGATACTCAAAAAGTTTGGTATGAAAGATTCAAAACTAGTTGGAACCCCCATGTGTACTAGATTAAATCTTACTAAAGATGATGATTTAAAAGAGGTAGATCAGACCCTATATAGATCAATGATTGAAAAATTATAGTATATAGTTCATACAAGGCCTGATATTGCTCTTGCCATTGGTATAGTGGCAAGACTCTCAGCAAAACTCAGAGAAAATCATATGATGGCAGTCAAAAGAATCTTGAGATACTTGAAAGGTACTAAAGATTATAGCTTATGGTATAAAATTGGAAGAAATTTGGACTTAAAAGTGTTTTCTAATGCTGATTGGGCAAGAAACATTGATGACAGAAAGAGTAGAAGTGGTGGAGCATTCTTTCTTGAAAAAATGTTGGTATCTTGGACAAGAAAAAATAAAAAATTGCACATCCCAATCTACAATAGAAGAAGAATATGTTGTAGTAGTAGTAAATTGTTCTAATATTGTTTGGTTTAAATAGTTGTTGGAAGGAATGAAGGTTGAGATCAAATAACCAATTGTTATGTTTTGTGATGATACAAGTGCAATTAAAATATCAAAGAATCTAGTGATGCATTCCAAAACCAAGCACATTGCCATAAAATATCACTTTGTCAGAGAATTGGTGTAGGATAAAGAAATTAGATTTGAATATGTCCATACAAAAGAATAGATTGAAAATCATATTTACCAAGCCATTACCTAAGGATGTATTCTTGTATCTAAGAGGTAAGTTAGGGGTCATTCCTCTATCTAAAGCTCACTAAAATAAATTTTTAGTGATGCATCAACAGGACAATACTCAAGGTACATTGATACTTATTTGGTATGTGTTGTCTTTGGCATGTGTTGTCAAAGAGAGAGAGTTTACTATAATATCTTTATGAAATTTGTTTAAGGGAGAATTTACTATCATCTGAAGCTATGTAATTCCTTCACAGAGGGAGATTACTACATTAGAGAAGTTTGTGGGATAAAATCTAAGAGGGAAAAAATTTCTGTCAGAAGAAGACTTATTTTCAAATTTTATTGTGCTATGACATGTTGTGTTTCCATCACTTCCAAAGAGGGAGATTGTTGGATACAATTATCTAATTGTGTGTTGTCTTTGATGTTACACAAATGTCATATTAGTTGGTAGTCAATGCTTACCAAGCTCACTTGGTTAGCAAGGCAATTTTCCTTGTCTACCAAACATTCTTGGAGATTACTTTGCAAATTCAGTGTCTATCAAGCTCACTTAGGCATCGAAAGAAATTATGGAAGAAAGAAGTGTTAACTGAGTTCTCATAGTTAACGAAGGAAAGTTGGTCAAAATAAGTGTTCACCAAGTTCACTTGGCTTCCAAAGGATTTTGCAAGTTCACAGTGTTAACCAAGCTTCTATTGGTTAACACAGGAAATCATTTCAGGATCAGTGTTTACCAAGTAGGGTCGACCAATGAAAGATTTTGTTAATTTGAGAAATGAAGTTTAATTATTTGAAGTATTGATTCCAACCAACTGTGGTAATGTTTATTGGTCATTGTAATTTGTAAATGAGCTGACTTGACAATCTAAATGGTATAAATGAAAGGTCAAGTTGAGATGCTAGTGTGTATGAGTGAGTATTCAAGTGTATTGATTGTTTGAGAAGGCAAGTGTGAGCGAACTTGAAGGATGGTCAGATATCCTTGAGGAACAATGAAGTTATATTCAATCAGGAAGGATCTAGCAAGAAGTAGAATAGAGATCTATAATCAACAATTCAGTTGCATGTCATTTAGGTCATTTCATTGTTACTTTCTTACCATTGTAGCAGTGACTCCAAAATCTCTTAGTAGAGTTGGTTAAACAACTAGTTGTAAATCCTCTAACAAGGTGAGAGTTCCATTGAATTTTTCTAAAGACCTCTTGCAAGGCCACTCCTAACAAGGTGATTATATCCTCTAACAAGGTCACACCTAACAGTGTGTTTTGTAACCTTTAGCCATGTTGGCTCCGAACAGGGCTCACTTTAGAAGAGTGAAAATCAGTAGCTAATTACTCGGTGGTTTTTCTCATATTGGGTTTCCACATTAAATCTAGTGTCTCATGTGTTCATTTTACATCTTTTATGCTTGCATGTTAATCACTGTGAATGTTTAAGATTAGTAATAAGTAGATCACACTGCATTTATCGAATTACAACAATTTTTGTGTGTTTATCGAGTAACAATAGTAATCAATTTTATTTGACATCTAAGGGATCTATAGATTTGTTTTTGTGGTAACTAATTCACCCCCCCTCTTAGTTACTCCATCTATATTTCCAATAGATGCTAAGAGGAAGAAAATTAGAAGGATAAGTAGAATATCCTTAAGAAACTGAAAAGATATATCTAATTAAGAAGGATAAAGTATAAGCCAGAATTGAGATCTGTAATCAGCAATTTAGTTGCATCCAAATTAGGTTATGTCATTGTTACTCTTTAATTATTGTAGCAGTGATCTAAATCTCTTAACATAGTTGGCTTAACAACTATTTGTAAATCCTATAACAAGGTGGCAGTTCTATTGAATTATCTAAAGACCTTGATTAAATCCTCTAATAGGGTCACACCTAATAGTGTGCTTTGTAACCTTTAATAGGGTTGACTCTTAACATGGATTACTTTAGAAGAGAGAAAAATAGTAACTAGTTGCAAATGGTGGTTTTTTCCAAATTGAGTTTCGACATTAAATCTTGGTGTCAAATGTGTTCATGCTATTTCTTTTATGTGCTTGCAACTAAGTTTAAGTAATAATTAATCTCAAATGACATCTTAAATTTTCATGATAAGTTATTGCTAAGAAATTTTAGTATTTATCAAGTTACAATATTTTAAGTGTGTTTACTGAGGTTCATTAGAGTTTAGTTCATTAGAAATTAAAAGACAAGTATTAGCTCTAGGTACACCTCAAAAGAATGGTATAGCTAAAAGAAGGAACAAATCCATCGTAGATTGTGCAAGACCATTGATGATAGAAAAGAATGTTGCAATAAAATTGGAAGGAAGAAATCAGTGCTGTAGTTCATACCTTGAAGAAAGTATAGCTAAAGAAAGACTCAAATCAAACTCCTTATGAACTATGGTATGGCTACAAATCTAATGTACGTTACTTGAAAGTATCTGGTAGATAATGTTATATCTTGAAAGAATCTAGAAAAGGAAAATTTGATGTCAAAGGTGATGAAGGCATATTCCTAAGATATTCATGCATAAGTAAAGCATACAAGTGTTTGAATTTTTGTACTCATAAAATCATAGAAAGTTCACATGTGAGAAATGATGAGTTTGTAGAAAAGAATAAAGAAGAAAGCAACAAAGAGATAGAGGATTACAAGAAGATTTGTTTACTATGAACCTAATAATGTACCAAATATATCTAAGAGAAAGAAGGCTTCACCTTCCAAGTCTCCAAAATATCCAATGACTACCGAGTTGCAAATAGTGCAACTCAAGTCATAGTCTGAAGGACTCAAGTTATAGGCTACCGAGCTAGAGCAAACTAAGTTTGATGGACCCGAGTCATAGACAATGAGACCCAAGCTTAATATTGAAATTCATGATGAAATCAATGAAACTTATTCCAAATCTAAAGAACCCATGTTAGCATGATATGTCAGAAGGCATCATGCACCTGATCAAATCATTGGAGACAAATCAAATGGAACAATGACAAGAAGGAAATTGAAAGGTACATGTTTACTTATTGAATTAAAACCTAGAAATGTTAAATATGCTTTGGATAATGAAAGTTGGATTGAAGCAATGAATGAAGAAATAGAACAGATATAGAAGAATAAAACTTGGAGTCTTGTTCCTAGACCTAAGGATAAAAATGTAATTGGCACAAAGTGGATGTTTAGAAACAAGCTAAATGAAGATTAAAAAGTTTGTAGAAACAAAGAAAGGTTTGTATTTAAAGGATATTATCAAGAAGAATGTATTGATTATGGTGAAACTTTTTCTCCTATTGCAAGATTAGAAGGTGTTATAACTTTACTAGCTTATGCAGCTCATAGAGGATTTAAATTTTATCAAATGGATGTAAAATCTGCATTCTTGAATGGAATTCTAGATGAGGAAGTCTACATTGAATAGGCTGAAGGTTTTGTAGATCCTAGAAAAAGGGACATGGTCTATAAATTACACAAGGAATTATATGGTCTCAAGAAAGCTCCTAGAGCATGGTATGAAAGACTTCATAACTACGTGATACAGATTGGTTTTCAAAGAACAAATGATAATAGTAGTCTGTACATCAAAGAAGGGCTAGACAAGGAGACTATGTTGGTAGAAATATTTGTTGATGGTACTTTATTCATAGGAAATGATGACTTGTGCAAAGCATTTTTAGAAGAAATGAGGAAAGAATTTGAGATGTCTATGTTTGGAGAGATAAAATTATTTGTTGGATTATAGATTCAAAAAAAGAAAGATGGTATTTACATTACTCAATCTAAACATATCAAGAGGTACTAAAGAAATTTGGAATGGAAGACTCAAGAACAATTGGAACCCCTATGTATGTTGGACATAAGCTTTCCAAAAATGATGATTCCAACGAGGTAGATTAGACCACTTACAAATCAATGATTGGAAAATTGCAGTATGTAGTACACACAATGCCTGATATTACATTAGCTGTCAATATGCTAGAAAGATTCTCAGCGAATCTCAAAGAAAATCACATGATGGTAGTTAAAAGAATCATGAGATATTTGGAAGGTACTAAAGAATATGGTTTATGGTACAAAATAGGAAGCAATTTGGACTTAAAAGTATTCACAGATGCTAACTGGGTAGGAAGTATTGATGATAGAAAGAGCACTAGTAGTGGAGCATTCTTTCTTGGTAAAAGATTAGTGTCTTGGACAAGAAAGAAATATAATTGTATCTCTTAATCCATAGAAAAGGCATAATGTAGTAGTAGTCAATTATTCTAACATTGTTTGGTTCAAACAACTGATGACATGTATGAAGATAGAGATCAAGGATCCAAAAATTCTATATTGTAATAACACTAGTGCAATAAATATATCAAAGAATCTAGTGATGCATATCAAAATAAAGCACATTGCTATAAAATATCATTTCTTAAGAGAATTGGTGCAAGATAAAGAAGTTATATTGGAATATGTAAATACAAAAAAACAAATTACAGACATATTCACAAAGCCATTACATAAGGATGCATTTTTGTGTCTAAGAGGTAAGCTAGGGGTCATTCCACTATTTGAAGCTCACTAAATAAAGTTTAGTGATGCATCAACTAGAGCATTATTGAAGATCAATCTGTTGGTACAATATTGACAAGGGCATATTGCAAATGAATCAGTACTTGAGGTGTATTAACTGAACATTATCTTTGGCATGAGATGTCAAAGAGGGAGAATTTTTCTATCATATCTCATAGAGTTTTTTGTTGAAAAGAGGGAGAATTTTGCTATCATAAAAATCATGTAAAGAGATGTCAATTAGGGAGAATGAACTTGGCATAAGTTCTAGTAGATAGAAGCTCTCTAACAGAGGGAGAAATTGAAGATAGAAGAGTTCACACTGATAGAGGGAGTTCTCATGGATAAGAATCAAAATGAAACCAAGGATATGTTCCTCATTTTATTCTTTCTCCAAAATTTCATTTTACTATGACATGTGCTGCCATCAATGCCAAAGAGGGAGATTGTTGAAACAATTGATTAATTGTGTATTGTCTTTGATGTTATATAAAATGTCATATCATTATTAATTGGTTTATGTTAATTCAAATCGAACATTGAAGACTAATTTCTATGGCTACCGAGTGTTCTAGAGTTTGCCTATTTCAAAAGTTAGTTTCTACTAAGTTCACTCAGGCATCAAAGGAAAGTTGAGTGTTAACCGATCTCACTTGGTTAATGAAGGAATATTGGATGGAACTAGTATTAAATGAGCTCACTTGGTTTCCAAAGGAGCTATGCGAATATGCATGTGTTGATCAAGTTCACTTGGTTAATAAAGGAAAATCATTTCTAAGTTAGTGTCTACTGAGCAAGGTTGGCCAATGAAGGATTTTCTTGTTTTGGCATATTGAGTTCAATTGATTTATCTGTTGGTTCTAGCCAACTGAGAAGATGAATTTTAATTATTCTAAGTTGTATTTGAACTAACTTGAAAATATGTAAGATATAAATAAAAGGTCAAGTTGAGGGAGAAAATGTAAGAATGCATGGAAGATAATTGAAGATGCTAAGGGGAAGTGAATTAGAAGGATAAGTAGAATATCCTTAAGAAGTTGTGAAGATATATTCAATTAGGAAGGATCAAGTATAAGCTAGAATTGAGATCTATAATCAGCAATTCAATTGCATCCAAATTAGGTTATATAATTGTTACTCTCTAACCATTGCAATACTGATCTAAATCTTTTAACAAAGTTGGCTTAACAACTATTTGTAAATCCTCTAACAAGGTGGAAGTTCTATTGAATTGTCTAAAGACCTCTAACAAGGCCACTCCTAATAGGGTGATTAAATCCTCTAATAGGGTGACACCTAATAGTGTTCTTTGTAACCTTTAATAGGGTTGGCTCCTAACAAGGCTTACTTTAGAAGAGTGAAAAATAATAACTAGTTGCAAATAGTGGTTTTTCCCAAATTGGGTTTCCACATTAAATCTTGGTGTCAAATGTGTTCATGCTATTTCTTTTATGTTCTCACAACTAAGTTAAAGTAATAAGTGATCAAAAATAACATCTTAAGATTTTCATGTTAAGTGTTTGTCGAGCAATTTTAGTATTTATCAAGTTACAACATTTTAATTTTGTTTAGCGAGCTTCAACAGAGTTTAGTTTTCAAAGTTTATTTTGTATTGACATTTAAGGGATCTAGGATTTATTTTTGTAGTAACTAATTCACCCCTCCCCTCTTAGTTAATCCTCTTATATTTCCAACTAGTTCAAGGTCCACGTAAGTTCAAAGTTCAAAAGCTCAGAGTTTACAATAAAAAATTAACAATTCACTTCTATGATTCATTTTTTCACCATTCCAAGGGCATCAGTTCAATTTCAAAGGTTGAGTTCTTGGGAGATTTGAATTCAAAAGAAAAGTTTCCATATTCAAAGCTCAAAATTCCTAAGGGAAATTTAGAAGTCTAGTTTCAAAGACTCAATATTGGAGTAGTTTGAGTATGCAAAACTTATTAAAATATATTGACTAGAGGGTCCTAGCTTAGAGCTTCAAGCAATTTGGTAATCCCTAAAATGTATAATATCTTAGTAATTACCACCAAGGTTGACTACTCTATATGGAAGATTGTAACCATATCTCTTGTCATGCTCAGTATTTTCATGTTGTTGTGATGGTACATAAACCCAATATGAAAGCTCCTTAGTTCAAAATATAGGGGAAAGATATTGCCAATTTTTTTTTTATGATGAGTAACCCAACATCAGGGATGAAAACTTTAATAGGAAGGTATTAGATATATTGGTTAAATAGATAATGAGGTTATAATTTTCAACATGGAGGCATTCGTAGAGCATGTGAATTTTTTAGACACATGTGAAATGTGCACGATGCAAGGTTTGGTTAAAATCTATATATGTGAAAATAACTTAAAGTCATGGTCCATTCAACTTGATAGCCTTAGCTCATGTTAGAATTCATGACAAAGCTCACATGAAGAAGTGTAGTAAGTTTGGATTGTGCAGGATCAATATTGAATGTTGTCTATAAGTAATTTCTATTTAGAATACAAATCAAACCTTTCAAATAGTAGGAGAAGTGTATGCACAAATCATAGATGCATAGTGGAAACATATTTCACTCTCATTGAAATTGGCATTGGAATGGTTGCATTGGAAACATAAACACATCTTGTAAGATTGAAAGTGGAGCTTGGGCCTGTAGATAAGGATATGAGTCTTTGAACAAATTGATGCACATTCATTTTTGGGCCAATTATTCAAGTAGTGAATAAAAAATATCAGAATATGTTCCTTATGAGGACATGTTGCAACCTCTCTGAGTCAACAAATCCTTATATGTGTTAATGCAATAGTGAATGGGTGTCAGTGTTTGAATGTGATAGATCCTGTGCTACATATTTAGCAAAAACATGTTAGTGCCTATAGTATGAAATTGGAAATTTTGAATGATATAACTTTGATGATTGAGCAAGGAAGATTCAAGTGATAGATGATTATTATTTTTTAATAGGACCTAGGTTGCTACATAAACATAGTATAACCACATGTCCACAAATATATATGCTAGCCAAGAAGGCCATTTAAATATCTTTAATTATATTGAAGAGTCAAACTAATGTAAGTTTCTCATAGCTAAAAGGTAACTATGGACATTCAAGAGTAGATTTGATGAAGACTTTAGGAAGCATTTGATTTTCAAGGATCAGTTACAAAAACTGATTATTATTGGGAAGAGAAGAAGAATAAATGGCCTAGAGATAGTCAATTTGGTGGTTCTTTTATAGTTGGAGTCCTATGGCTAAAAGGGGAAAGGGAGAATATGTTTTGTATTAAGCATAACATAGGGGAATAGGAGAATTAGTATTGTGCCATGTTTTCTCTACAACTTTTGATTTGTAATAGCAGAATAAAAATGATCATATGATCATTTTTTTTACCCAAAAATAAAGATAAATTTATATTGTAGGTCATGTGGGTTGCATATCCATTTTTTCTAATTAGGATTGATTTTATAGTTGTCTTTTTCAAAATTTTGGGTATTTTTTTTCATTATCATTAAGCATGGGTTGTATGTAATCTTATGGTAACATATTCACATCTTGTAGAACAAGATGCTCAGTTTCTCTCGATTCCTTTGTAATGTGAGACTAAATAGATAGTCTTGCAGGTATTTGTTTGTCTTTCCCTTTATCTAGTTGTAAACTTGATATTTGAATTCATTCCATGTTGAGGGATGAATGTTAGTATACCTTCATGTCTTTTGGTTAAAGACATATCAAGTTCTTTCATTCATTGTAAATTTGAAGAAGGGAGATGGGCCTTCTTATCAAAACTTAGAGAGCACTTAAACATGCAATTGCAAGTGACTCAACTATTAGTTATGTTTGTCTTCTCAATTGGGCATTTAGGGGTCT
Organism: Cupressus sempervirens; assembly: GCA_028749045.1. NCBI lineage: Eukaryota > Viridiplantae > Streptophyta > Pinopsida > Cupressales > Cupressaceae > Cupressus > Cupressus sempervirens. The sequence continues at coordinate 544,669,586 of CM053787.1, read as the reverse complement.
TTTGTGAAGGTGTTTTTTAGAGTATAAATATGTTTACTAACACCATGTTTTGAAGATTTTTGTTGTTTTGTCATCAATTCCAAAAGAGGAGTTTGTTAGATATATTGAGATGTTGTTGGCATTATTGGCACTGATGTCAGAACTTCCATACCAATCACCTAGTGGTATCATTTTTTTTTTGGTAGTATTAGTTGGATGTTTAAGGTTATAAATAAAATATTAGGGTTTCAATAATGTTTGTAAAACATTTTTATACATGTGGTTTTGGCCTATGGTACAAAGTGTACTTGTCTCTATTGTTAGAATACATCTTCTAATACATTTGTATGTTTGGTGAAGTACATTTTCATGGAGTTTCTAACAATATCTCTTGACTAATGTTCTTATAGAGTTCTTCCAAGTGTTCCTACTACCTAGGCATTCTTGAAGTTCATCAATTGTTTTGATATCTTATCCTGGAAAATTCAATAGTTCAAAGCTATTGATTAGTTTTTATATTTTGTTACTTGATTGTGGTACTTTGATAGTTCCATGATCCATTAAACATAATATGAAAGTAATACATCTTAAGTGTGACCTATATTAAGGTGTTGTGGTAATATGTTGTAAAGCCTTTCTTAAATATGGCCTACATTTAGGATCAATGGTAGTGTCTTAAATATAAATATAATTTCTTTTTTTTTTTTGTACTTGACATGTTTTGTATCTAGGGTGACATATGTGGCTACCTTTTCTTTTTGCACGGTAAAACGTGTAAGCCCTTGTATTATATTAAAAAAAATTAAACTTACATTATCTCCATTCAAATGGGCACTAGTAAGCAAGAAGTGAGTAAGAACACCTCCATTCTTTCCTAGAACCATGGTCCTCTAAAAAATGATTACATCTTAAAAGGGGCATTCCCCATTTTTCTTATTTAAATACAAACACATATTGGCTTCTTTTAAGGAAATTTCATAATTGATAACTTACCCCTTTTAAGAGCCTTTAATGCTTCTCACATCATGGTTTTATATGATGTCTTGCTTGCCTGTATCATGTCAAAAAAAACATGTCTAATACATAATTCAATTGAATTGATTAGTAGTTAGACTTCAAAACAGAACATAAATTAAAATCCCCTATTCACCAAAACTACCCATAAATGAGGTCAATTAATCTACTCATAGGATTTTATAAGTCATTTGATTACTTTTGGTTGATAGGTTAAAGATAAATTGATTAATGTTTCATTAGGATTTAGCAATTTACTTTTGTTTACCTTCTCTTTTTCTTTAATATTTCAAATTAAGTTTTCTTCTTAGTTTCCTCAAGTTTAAATGGTTTGGCATCTATCAATAATCTCTTCTCTGCCTCTATTGGGATCCTCTTATAGCTGGGTTGTGTCTATATTTGTTTGCATATTCCATTATTTAGGCCTACATAATTCCCATGACTACTAATCTTGAATAACCCTTACATACAAATAACTACACTTTCAATATATGAAATGCTTATTCAACTATTATTTAGTATAATCTTGTCTTTCTTTATAATCTAAATTTGTTAACTATTTGTTTTTCATTTTTCCATGAAGGATCTTTGAGTTGGTAGATTGACATGATTTTAATAATTTTTTGCTTGATTCCCTAGAGCTAATTATTCCTATCATAATAATTGTTAATCATCTTCAGTTCCTTACTGATCATCTTATCTTTTTTTCTTTTTATCCATTTATAGAGACTAGAAGATGCCTCAATTTCCCAACATATCTATTTTCATTCATTTATAAAGATAGGAAGATGCCTTTAATTTCTAGTGTTTGAAAGAAATATATGAATTTTAATTAGTCAAGCCTTAATTTAATGTTCTAAATATTCATTGATCTTTGAAATATTTACATTGTGAAGGAAAAAAATGTAGGATCTTATCTTGGTTTTAAGGTTATCTTGAGATCCATAGATGCCTTAGATAGAGGAAGAAAATATACACAGACTAACTTACTACTATGCCTAGAAAGGACACCATAGATATCATAGTATCAATATTCACTATTACATAGTAAGTTTTTACTAAGAGTTTAGATTTACACAATGGACACCCAAAACCAAAAATCCTATCATAATGTTTACATCATGAGCAGTATTTCTACATGCATGTTTGCATAGCCTTTATTATATTGTATCTATTCCAAATTTTGATGTGGGTGATGATATCTGGGGTAATTATGACTTGGAGTGGACCACCTTGTATATTTAGAAATAATTTCAATCTTTAGTGCTACTTGTGTATGTTAGTTATGACGAGATTTTAGAAATTGAGGTATCTTCATGCTTCTATATTGATATTTTTATATCATTTCCTTCTCCACCAAGATTGGCTAGTTTATCAGCTTTGGTGGTTCCTTCTCTCTATATATGAAAGATTTGGACATCTTCAAATTTTTCAATGAGAGGCAGGGCTTGGACACATGTGGCTACCTTGATGGATACATATAAATTATATTTTTTTGTATATGATGGCATAAATGTTAATATGATGGTTTATGTGAGTGTGAAATAGAGAACTATATGTGATAGTCTATTTTTAGTGAATGTCTAGTAGTAGAGTGTAAGTAAAAGAATGTTAAGAACTACTGGGGTATAAGGTCCTACATAATTTATCACTGAGGTTTTATACATGTTGGCAAAATATTTGTATTAGATCTATAGATATTGTCAGTTATTATTATGTTTTCAACTAAAATTGTTTTAGCCATATACAAATGTGATTCTATCAATTCATATTTTGTCAATAATACATCTTTTGTATAAGGGTAGTTAACATGACTGACAATGAGGCAAACAAGAGTGAATCCCTTCTGAAAACCATCTCAACAAGTGTCACCTTATTTGCTATTCATTTCATGATAGTTATTTTCTCCATCATTTTTCCTCGTTTAGGTTTCTACATTATATCTATTGTTGTGGTGATAACTTTTCTTATTCTTTCATGCTTTTTTTGAATTATGATTATTTGAAAGATTGATGTGCTTACTAGTTCAATACAAGTTTTAGATTTTTTTTTTATGAATAACTAATTCACTCCCCTCTCATTTATTCAACATGTTCAATAATATGAAGTGTTGAATTTTGAATATGCAAGACCTAAGTTTAAGATAATGTAAATTGAGGAAATGATGATAACATAAGTTTTGACCTAAGAAGACATTCATGTTTTTGAAATGTAATATTTGGATGAAATGAGCTTTTATTATCTCTACTATTTTTATCTCATAAATTGATGAATTTTTATACTCTACTAGATTAGTTTGGCGTGAAATCCTAATTGAAACCATTATTGTCAAAATTATTTTTCTTATGATAAGTGTATTCTTTACTTGAACAATTGAGTTGATAGCTTTAAAAATTGGATCAAACATGTGTTTGGGAGTGTTTAAAAATGGTCACTAAGATTATTATCCCCCTTCTTAGTATTTTGGCTACATTATTTAATCATTTTCCTAGGCCAAATTGCTAAAAACCAATTTATTTAATTTTAATATATAGTTTGACTATGATATCCTAAGTCCATATTTGATTAAAAGAACATGTCCCCTTTTAATTAAATAAAAGACACTATTATTCTAACCCACTCTAATGTGCACACATAGAGTGTTTCTCCTATTCACAAATTAAAAGAAAAGACTTTGGCTCACATGAAAGGTCAACTCTTTATCATTGGTAGAAGTGATATTGCATTGGATCATGCTAAAAGTCAAACCCCCATTCTTGATCCCTCATTTCTTGATCACAATCTCAACCATCCATAAATATTTAGAATGGAGAGCCCTCTCTATTTATAAGGATACTAATTTTGAGCTATTATTATGATCTAGGTTTATTTATAGGTTTTCTTGGAGAATTTGTAGAGAACTTCTATCTTCTTGTCTTATTCTTTGCATACTTATACTAGAGTAGTTCACTTGCAATAGCTTAGTTTCCTTTTGCAATATCCTAGATCACTTAGCTTGATTAGCATGGTTGTAACACTCTCATTTTACTTAGTTTAGTTACATTGTGCATATGATTTTAGCATAATTTAATCCTTGTATTCCATACTCAAGAGTTATTTGACACTAGCATGTTTTTCTTGTCTCAAGAATCTCCCATTTCATGGTTTACTAGCAAGGGTTGCATCTCTAAGGCTCAGTTGAGAGCTATTCTTATGCATATGCACACCCCTTTGCACTTCATGACTAGGGAGCTCTAAGCCACCATTCAAGCTTTCCAATCTATGGAAACCTTGGATAGAATAGTTTAGAGAAGTGCACAATTCTAGTGTACATTTTTTACACCCACCATAGGGTTGAAATGCTAGTTCCTCATAATCATTCTTCTTGTGAGCTCAAACCACCCCTCAAGGGGTGTGAATAGAAACTAGAAATGACAAGCCTTGGTATGTGAGAATTCACTCTAGATTCTATTACTGCCTTGCTAGTTTCTCTAAGATCTTATGGGAAACCTTATGAGGAAATGAAGCCCTTGGCTTCTACCATGACTATCTTTGGGACCTTTGTCTAGCCCTCCATTCCTTTAGAAGTAGAAAAGGAAGATCAAGCTATAAGAGATTGGATTTATAGTGAAGAAGAAGATGTTGAAGAGGTTACTGTTACTACTCCTATATCACCCAAACACTATGCAAAAGGATATAAATTATTGAAAAACATGAGCTATCATGGCCAAGGACCCCTGAATGGTGATAAGAAATCTCTTGTAGAACACCTAAGTCATACTAAGGGTTGAAAAACCAACGATACTACTAGTCTAGGCTTTGGGCTAGAGGATGAATTACCAAGGTTCGATAGAAGTGTAATTGTGACTAGTGAATTAGAGGATGATGATCCACCCTTTGTTACTTCTACTATACAAGAAGAAAACTTCATGCCTTCTACTCTCCTTCCTTGGGGAGAAGAATCAATGATCACAAATAATGATGTTGAAGCTTATACATCTAGGAAGCATGACTCTAATGAATATGAAAATGAAGATCCTAATAGGGGAAGTGATGAGATCCATTTACGACCCATTTAATACCATATTTTAATCCATTTTATGCACTTACCTACTCATTTCCATATTCCATTTCCATTCCATTACCACCAATTTTACCATTTTACATTGCATATGGTTTAATATATATAAGTAGTATTTAATGAGGTTTTGGGATTAAAATATGGAAAATTCATTATTGATTATGTTTTACTAATCTTTTATATTGTAGCATATTGATATGCATAAAAAAACTTCTTGTCACCTGCCAGTTGGGACTGTAACTTCCTATCGCATTTTGGATGTAAATTATTAATCTTCCAACAGAACGTGGTCATTACATTTCACCATCGATCAAATAACTGTCACTACAATCTTAATCTAGAAGATCAATTTAACAAAAATTGTGCTTTGATTCCATTTGGGCATATGGAATAATGTTTCATATTATTTGGAGTCAATTTGTTGAAACTGTCAAGCATTATATCTGTGGTATACATAGATAGATCCACATGGAGGACCTAAACCGACCAACATTCTTCCTATTTTAAAGTTGCAAATAACAAATGACTTGCGTGACTGGTATAAGGAAGAAAGATCTACAAGTCTCATGTGGGAATTTTATTCCTATATTTACTGTTTGTTATAATCCAAGATTGTACAAACTATTATATTATAGTTTTTTAGCCATGGGCCAAAAATGAAACAAACCTATTTGGCATAAATAAGCTGTATTTGCAACTACTCATAGCCTGTCACTAAGGTTGTACGATATCTGTTATGTTGTCTATTATAAGCTATTCCTATTATGTATTGTAGGTTGTGTATATAAATAGCATAATTCATAATCAAAGGGATATGTATTAATTCTGTACTATTCCTCTGAGAAATAAAAAGATTGTATATTGTGCTGATCAACCTCGTGCTCACTGTCTTCTATCTCACCACCTGACAGACTGAGGAGGGGGCTCACTTCTTAGAACGTCTGGTGTATTTTTTGGTTTTATTTCAGTGTGGTATGTTTGTATTTCAGTAATATCAAGTTTCATTTAATTATTATTTTTGAACTAGTTGGTAATATGATTTGTATTGAATTGTATGCCTGTTGTTCCTGTAACAGTTTGTAATTTGATTTGCATTAATATAATATGATTACTATTTTCTTATAATTACTAATGGTTTATCCTAGTTTTGATTTAGTGAATAGAAATAATTATTTTGTTATTGCTGGTAGAAATATATTTTTGTTTATGATGTTTTTATTCTCCAAATCATTTTAGTAGGTTTCAGTCAAGTTCCTATCGCAGGAAGTGACAGTTCCTATCGTAGTTTTGTTTCAATTCTTTATAGGTTCATTTTTGTGTGTTTTAGCTGCATTCATAATTCTTATATCACAAGCTGCACCCCTTGATAGCATACTGCTCGAACACCTTTTGCAAGCTTATGCTCTCGGATTGACACGTATAGACCAGCCAAATTTTGTCATAAAATTGTTAATTCTTTTGTTATTATTTTCCCCAATGTTGGCCTATCAGGAAGATCATAGAAATATTGCTCAACTATTAGCCTGAAACTAAAGTACAAATTCTAGTGAATATGAATGGAAACCTCTCTTAGATGCCTCTTGTAAGTTAGGAATGGATGTCATACATGCCTATGTCACCAAACCCAACATAATCAATGAGTCTAGTCTAGGGTCTGATGAGTTTGGCTCACAATTTTCTTTAGTGGATCACACTGATTCCTCTAGGCCTCCTCTTGATTTGGGGTCCTTTGAAGCTTTCCCTATAGGCTCAACTTCTCTTGTCACTAGAGATGATTCCTTCCACATCAAAAATCTTGAAGCTTCCACTTCCCTCTCACTCATAAACCTTGATCTCATAGACTAGTATGTTCTATACCAAAGATCAAAGCTATCATCTTTCCAAAATGACTATGAGATTTCCTGCTACCTAAACACCATTGAACCTATAGTGTCTTCCACTAGTGAACCAATGATTACAATAAAAGAGGTGGATATTAAGTACCTCAATCATGAATTAAAGAGAAAAATACAAAAAAAGAATTTAGATGGAGAAAACCAATTTGTAATGGTGTCTAAACCTCAAAATAGTAAAAATAAAGACATATCCAATGGTGAAAACCTCTTTGAGGCACCTGCAGATGAGGTGCTTATTAGTTTGCCAAGCTATTGTGATGTGGAGCCTAATCAGACTTAGAGGCTTATTTAGCGTGGTTTCCCTCTAGATTATTTCTATGGGGGTTCAAGGGTAGCACCCCCAAGATGGGATCAAGGGGTAGCACCCTAGGTGCGCTCCCTGTCACAGTATAGGGCGGGGTCAAGGGGCAATGCCCTGACAAGGCTTTTCGAGGCTAGTACTCTCGAGGCTAAAAATGACCTTATATTATAAAAGGCATCGGTTACTATTTTCTATTATTCTAGCCCTAATTTTGTAAGAAAAAAAAAGCTTGTATAAAAAGGCTTAGGGTTAGGGATTTTTAATAGGTGATGCAAAAATTGGTTCTTGCAGGAGAATTGAGTTGTAAGGGATTACAATTTGTAATCAGGTTGTAATTAGTAGATCATAATAATATTGAACTTTCTATTGGTGGATGTAGCCTAGGGATTGGGTGAACCACGCTAAATCTTGGTGTCTTGTGTTCTTTAATGCGCGATCTACTATTGTTTGATATTGGTTATATTTGCATGTAACTATTATTTTTGTCTGAGGTTCATCCTAACAAGTGGTATCAAAGCTAGACGATCATCATTCTTTTTTAGCCAGATCATCATGGTTTTTTTTAGCGATCCTCTACAAGAATGTCTCATAGTTTAGTGGGAGTCTCATGGTTGAGTGGGAGCTATGGTAGATGAGGGTAAGCTAAAGGTGGAGAAGTTTAATGGGTAGAACTTTTAATTATGGAAGATGCAAATGGAAGGCTATCTTTATCAAAAGGATTTATAGAAGCCATTGGAAGTAAAATCCAAGAAATAGGGAACTATGTCAAATGAGGACTATGGGATTTTAGATAGAAAGGTACTTGAAAGTATTTGATTATGCTTGGCATCATCAGTGACATTTAACATTAAAAAAGTTAAGACAATGGAAGAGTTGATGGAAACCCCAGTGAAATTATATGAAAAGCCCTCCACTTCAAATAAGGTATATCTCATGAAGTGTTTATTTAATATGAAAATGGTAGAAGGTGGATCTTTTGTAGATCATTTAAATGAGTTTAATACTATTACTAGTTAGTTATCTTCTATGGGTATTAATTTTGATGAAGAAATTAGGGCTCTCTTGATTTTATGTTCTTTGCCTAAAAGTTGGAATGACTTGGTAATGGTTGTGAGTAATTCTATTTCTAGATCTAATACCCTAAAATTTGATGATGTGATTGGTGTTATTTTGAGTGAGAAAACTTGTAGGAAATCCTTAGGTGGATCTACATCAAGAAGTGTTTTGAATGCACAAAGTAGAGGTAGAATGACTGAGAGAGGAAATAATTTTAGAAATCGTTAGAAATCAAGAGGAAAGTCAAGGGGGAAGAGATCTCAATCTAGAGGATTGAGAGATTGATGGTACTATGGTAAAATAGGGCATAAGAAGAAAGATTTTTAGACTTGAAAGAACACTAAAAGAGATAAACTAAAAGAGAACAAGGAGAAAAATGTGGTAAGTAACAAATCTGAAGAGGTTTCTTTGCTTCTGTCTTTAGAAAGTGTTGATGATTCATGAGTTTTAGATTCTAGTGCTTCATTTTATGGTACAACTCATAGAGGTTATTTTATTGATTATGTCCAAGGGGATTTTGTGCTTGTTTATTTGGGGGATAATGAACCCTGTCAGATTGTTGGAAAAGGAAAAGTTAAGATTAAGTTGTAGAATAAGAATCGGTGGCTATTACATGAGGTAAGACATGTTCCAAGGCTAACTAGGAATTTAATTTCAGTAGGGAAACTAGGTGATGAGGTTTGTGTAGTTACTTTTAATGATAAAAATTGGAAGGTTTCAAAAGGTTTCCTTGTAGTAAAAAAAGGTGTGAAAGTAGGCAACTTATATCTTTGTATAGGTCATGTTGTTCCTTTCACTTTGATTGTTTTAGAGAAAAATGAATGTTTAGGAATAGTTGTTGTAGTTGAATAGGGAGAACAAATAGTTGCTATAAATTCTAATACAACATTGTGGCACAACAATCTTGGGCACATGAGTAAGAAAGGTATGAAAGTACTTCATTAAAACAAGGTTAACCAAGTTTGAAATGTGTCAATATGGATTTCTATGAAAGTTATGTGTATGGAAAACAAAAGAGAGTGAGTTTTGTGAAGATTGGAAAGAAAAATAAAAGTGAGAAATTAGAGCTTGTGCATACATATGTATGGGGATTGGCTTAGGTATCATCCCTTTGTGGCTCTCATTATTATGTTACATTTATTGATGATGCAACTAGAAAAGTATGGATTTATTTGCTCAAATAGAAATCTGATGTATTTCAAACTTTTAAGAAATGGAAATGCTTGGTTGAAAATGAGACTGGAAAGAAATTAAAATATCTTAGATTTGATAATGGTGGTGAGTAGATAATGGTGGTGAGTATTGTAGTCATGAATTTGAACATTATTGCTCCACTAGTATTATCCATAGACAAAAAACTATTCCAAGGACTCCGCTAGAAAATGGAGCATGCAAGAAGCATGAGGTTGCATGCAAGGTTGTCATTAAACATGTGGGTGAAGGTAGTCAATACTACTATATATTTGATTCATAGAGGTCCCTCTACTCCTTTGGGTTATGGTATTCTAGAGGAAGCATGGACTGGTAAGAAGGTGAGTTATTCTTTTCTCAGATTCTTTGGTTGTGAAGCATTTTCTCATATAGATTTTGAAAATAGAACCAAGCTAGAAGCTAAGTGAAAGAAATGTGTATTTTTTGGATATGAAATTAATGAATTTGGTTATAAGCTTTGAGACTTTGAAAATTGTAAAATTGTAAGAAGCAAGGATGTCATATTCAATGAGAAAGTGTTGTACAAAGATTTGTTTCAAAACATGAGAAGAAAGAAAATGATTATGTAGTGTTGGATGATACTCGAAAAGCTAATGTTCTAGCAATTCCTCATGATATGCAATAACCACAACAAAAAATACCACATATGCCAGTGAATGTTGATGATCAACAAGGGTAAGCAGACCTCTAAAAATATTTTATCCTTCCTTGTACTCTCTTTTACTTATTGATGCTACTGAACCTAAATGTTATGATGAAGCTATGTAGGTGGATACAAAGATTCAACGAGAGTCTAAAATGAAAAAAGAAATGGACTCTCTGCTAAACCATAAGACATGAGATTTATGCCAATTGCTTGTAGGTAAAAAGACTTTATAGAATAAGTGGGTTTACAGGTTGAAAGAAGAGGATGGAGGCAAGAAACAATTTAAAGCCAAGTTAGTTGCAAAAGGATTTGCATAGAAAAAAGGAATTGATTTTGATGAGATATTCTCTCCTATTGTTCAAATGACTTCTATTCACATTGTTTTAAGTATTGTGGCTACTAAAGATTTTCATTTGGAGTAGCTTGATGTTAAAAAAACCTTCCTACATGGTGATTTGGATGAAGAGATATATATGGCACAACCACAAGGGTTTGAGGTCAAAGGTAAGGGGAACCTAGTGTGCAGATCGAAAAAAAGTTTATATGGCTTAAAATAAGCACCTCAACAATGTTATCTAAAATTTGATAGGTTTATGCATAAGCATGGATATAGAAAATGTCATTTAGATCATTGTGTTTATTTTAAGAGGTTGAATGCTGACAGCTACATTATTTTATGTTTATATGTTGACTATATGCTTGTAGCTGGGTCTAACATGGATCATATTAAGGGGCTAAAACACTAGTTAGCATATGCATTTTCTATGAAGGATTTAGGGGTAGCAAAACAAATCCTTGGTATAAATATTTGTAGAGATAGGAAGAATAGAAAATTGATATTATCTTAGGTTGATTAAATTGAGAAAGTGTTGTAACATTTCTCTATGGAGAATGCTAAAGTTGTCAGCACACCTTTCCCTGGTCATTTGAAGTTGACTAAGGAGATGTGTCCCAGGAGACAAGAAGAGGAGGACAATATGTCTAAGGCACCCTATGCTTCAGCTATAGGAAGCTTAACACATGCTACAGTATGTATAAGGCCAGGTATTGTACATGCAGCGGGAGTTGTTAGCTGGTATATGAGTCATCTAGGAATTGAGCATTGGAATGCAATTAAATGGATTCTTAGATATTTGAGAGGTGACTCCAATAAGTGTTTACACTTTGGGGCCTCTATTGCTGATTTACATGGATATGTTGACTCAGATTTGGTAGGGGATATTATTATGGTAGAGTACTACAAGTTATGTATTTATTGGTGGTGGGGCAGTAGTGAGCTAGGTCTCTCAATTACAATAGGTTAATGCTTTATCCACTATAGAGGCAGAGTATGTTGCTACTATAGAGGTAGCCAAGGAGATGACATGGCTTCAATTCTTCATGGAAGAATTGGGACACCCACAAAGGGATAATTATTTGTTCATAGATAGCCAAAGTGTCATTCATCTTGCAAAGAATTTAGCTCTGCATTCAAAGACAAAACACATACAGTTGTGGTACCATTTCATTTGGTCAGTTTTGGATTATGGATAGTTAAAGTTGGAAAAGATACATACAAATGACAATCTATTAGATAAATTTACAAAGGTAGTGACAAGGGAGAAGCCGAACTTCTCTTTAGCTTTGGTTGGTCTTCTCGAATAAACTTACTGAAAGAACTTCTCTTTAATATTCCAATGGGAGCTATAGGTTTAGTAGTGCTATGATTAGTCTCTAAGTGGTTATTAATGTGGATTCTAATCAATCTCAAGTGGGAGATTGTTGTAATGTGACTTAGAGGTTTATTTGGTGTGGTTTCTCTCTAGATTATCATACAAGGGTTTGGGGGTAGTGCCCCCAAGACAGGTTCAAGGGGCAGTGCCCCAAGTGCGCTCCCTATTGTAGTATAGGTTGGGTCGAGGGGAAATGCCTGGTGGGGGTTTTTGGGGGCAGTGACCCCAAAGCCAAAAATGACCTTATATTGTAGAAGGCATTGGCTACTATTTTTCTATTATTCTAGCCCTAATTTTGTAAGAAAATATAAGCTTGTATATAAAGGCTTAGGGTTAGGGATTTTCAATGAGTGATGTAAAAATTGGTTCTTGTGGTGGTATTGAGTTGTAAGGGATTACAAATTATAATCAGGTTGTAATCACTAGATCATAAAAATCTTGGACTTGCTATTGGTGGATGTAGTCCAAGGATTGGGTGAACCATGTTAAATCTTGGTGTCTTGTGTTCTCTTATGTGTGATCTACTATTTTTTGATATTGGTTATATTTGCATGTAATTGTTATTTTTATTTGAGTTTAATCCTAACACAAGCTATTTTCAAGACAAATATGAAATTCTTATTGAACCTACATAACCTATCAATCTTGGAATAGAGGAGTCTCCTAAGATTATTCATGTTGTTTAATCACTATCCACTGAGGAAAAAGAGAAATTCACTAAGTTCTTCCAAGAAAAGAAGATAAACTTTGCATGGAATTATTCAAATATGCATGGCCTAGACATAGATCTTATCATGCATCACCTATCCATTTCTCCTTATGCTAAACTCATTAAACAAAAATTGAGAAAAAATTATCCACATGTTCTCTTGGTTAAAGAAGAACTAGAAAACATCTTAAGTGCAACATTTATTAGAGCTATTGACTATGTCAAATGGATCTCAAACATTGTACCTATCACAAAACATGATAAGTCCATTTGTGTGTACATAGATTTTAAGAGTTTTGAACAAGGCATGCCTTAAGGATGATTTTCCACTTCCTAACATAGACATGATAGTGGATATGACTGGGGGATATGAAATTTACTCTTTAATGGATGGATTATCTAGATACAATCAAATTAAAATTGCCCCTAGGGATTAAGAAAAAATGAATTTTACATGTGAATGGGGCACTTTTTATTGGAATGCCATGCCATTCAGGTTAAAGAATGTAGGAGCCACTTACCAAAGAGCTATGACTATTATATTCCATGATGTGATGCATAAGAATATGGAAGATTATGTTGATGACACATTAGCTAAATCCAAGAAAAGAGATATGCACCTTAATGACTTGAGTTTGATAGTGGACTGCATTGAATAGTTTCAACTTAGGTTGAATCCCAAGAAGTATGCTTTTGGTGTCACATCAGGAAAATTTCTAGGCTACATCATATCTGCAAAAGGCATAGAAGATGATCCAGAAAAAGTGCAAGCCATTATGGAAATGACTGTTCCTAAGAACATCAGTTAGCTAAGAAGTCTAGAAGGACATCTTCAATTTATTAGGAGATTTATATCACAATTAGCTAATAAAGAACAACCATTCAACAAAAACTTACACAAAGGATCCACATGTATTTGGAATGAAGAATTTCAAAAGAACTTAGAACAAATCAAATAATACTTGGCTAAACCTCCAATATTGATGTTGCCTATACCAGGGAAACCTTTGATTTTATACATATCAACTATAGATCCTTCCTTAGGAGCATTACTAGCAAAAAGTGGTGAATATCAAAAGGAATGTGATATATACTACATTAGCCACACTTTGGTGGCTTATGAAGTAAACTACACTAACATTGAAAAGACTTGTCTCGCAATGGTATTTGCATCCTAGAAACGTAGACACTACATGCTTCCTCACAAAATGCATCTTATCACAAAATATGATCCTCTTAAATATCTACTAAGTAAAGTTGTTCTTAGTGGATGACTTGCTAAATGGATGATGATTCCTTCATAATTTGACATTCAATATGTCAAACATAAAGCCATTAAAGGACAAGCTATAGTTGATCAACTTGTTGAGTTTCCATTACAAGACAATGCTCCAATGTGGATTGATTTTCCTGATGCCTCTATTATGTATGTAAGTGAGAGAACATGGAATTAAAAAATGTATGTAGTATTAAGATTGATGATCTTTGGTAATCTTTGGTACTCTTGTGTTTTGTATTTGATATTTTGTTACTTAATAGTAAAAGACAATTTTATTTTCATGATGTCTTGATTTTTGTCCTATGTATTTTGTTTTGATTTCATTTTTTCTTGGAACACTTAGAGACATTATTTTGTGCCATATAATACTATTGGCTAGTTTGATGTGTTTATCCCCTTTTTATTACCCCTTTTTTCCAGATGTTCTTGGATAATATTTGTTGTCTTTTAGATGTGCAGTCTTATGTTACTATTTTGATTAAACAATCATACATGCCAATAGTATGGGAATCCATTCATTATACATTTCCATCTTTTTATTCTTAGAAATTGAGTTTTTACTTACTGAGTATTTTGATAAATTAAGAAGGGAGTGAAGAGAATGGGAAAAAGGCTAGGGGGTTGTGGTTGAGCTTCAATGTAGCAATATCAAGAAGCCATACCTAAAAAGATTGGTACCACAAATTGTGTTTCTCAAATTAAAAAGGATTACAATGCTCTTATGACATAATTTTTGGTGCTTGAAGATGATACTGTGATTGCCTCTAAATGTAGGGATATAGTCAATTACATGCCTAGATACATTTTATCCTAGTTGCATTTCACATGCCTAGTTACATGCCTCTAAGAGCTAGGTACATTTTAACCTTAGGATCTAATTGCAACTTATAAGAAACTCCATTAACCTTCTATATCATTGCAACTTATAAATACTTGTATTTGATGCCCTCTATGAAAACTTTCTTGGGCCTGCAAGCAAAGCTTCCCCTTCTTCTTGATCACTAAGATTGGTTTTAGCTTTCATGGAAGGTAGACAATGTAAAATGATTGTTATTGGGTCTACAAAAAAACTTCCCTTTCTTCCTAATTACCAAGATTGGTGTTATCTTTTGTAGGAAATAAACAATGTAAAATGATCGTGGGAGGGAGATACTGTAAAAATAAAATTGGGTCTTTGTCTTTTAAAAAAATAAAAATTTCCCCATAATTGTTGCAATTTCAATGGTGGTGTCATAATTGTAATGTCATTAGGCATATTTACAAAAACAAAACAAAAATTCACATAATGGGTGTCCCTTCATAAAAAATGCTCATAAAAAAGGAGGCCCTAATGTATTGGTGAGTAATCTTAAATTTCACTACAACTCCTTTCTTTGTGTATGAAATAACCTACTTGCATAAAAAGTATGATAGTTACCTAGAATAAAGTCTAACTCTTAGTTTTGTCCTTGACAATTGTTATAGGTCATTATGTAGCTTTATAGATGGCTTATCAACAACTATTGATTGATCAAGAACTATATTCTCTAAGAACTCATTTGTTTTTTTCAAGAATCTTTCTTATCCCCAAAATATAAAAGTTTTGTAGTTTAGTGTCATCACTAACAAGAACAAAATCACCCCATACCACATTCCATTGATCATCCCCAACACTACCACATTCATGTAACTAAATAATAGTAGTAGTGATATTTTGTTGAGCCTTCTAGATATACTTTTTTTATATAACTTGTTACTTCCTTTGCATAAGCCAAAAAAACACAAAAAAATCCTCAACACTACTAGATGCATGTAACATGGTATTCCACCTTCATTACCTATATATGTTGATATTACCTCTTCTCCCATATTTCCTACCACCTAGGTGTCTTCCAATATCCCTTTAATCTACCTTTACCTAACATAATTTTTTCCTCTAATTATATATTTTTTCTTCCTTCTATACCAATGATTTTCTATATTGAAGAATTCCATTTCTTATTTACCTTACCAAACCTAACACCATTACCTTGCTTTGATATCTCCCTTTCAACAAAGATCATACTTCTATATCCTTCTACCAATCCTAACTCATCGTCTCCTTTTCTCGACTAAGTTATCGCTATGATTTAATCTTTGTCAAAATGTCTTCAAGAGATTATGCTAAGAAAAATAGTCTTGTTCTATTATTTTTAAAAAGATCAATTAATTATTTTTATTAAGTATAAAAGTAGTAATAAATATTAATGAAGAGGCCAATGAATAATGTAGTGCCTACATCTAGTTTACTTTTTATATTATATTGCCAAATTCTTGTAGGCCAACTTATGGTTATGTCTGATGATTGGTGGTATTTGACTTACCTGATTTGTTGGATGTTAATTTCTTACTCAGTTGATTATGTGATGAGTTACTTGGTACACATTATTTCATGCATGCATGATTATTATTCAATAATGATGCTTGTATACAATGATTTTAGTTATTTCATAATGATAGTTAGATAGATGATTTATATGTAGTTTATATGGATAATTACCCCATACATGCATGAGTATGGTGTACATGTGTGTTTTTTCTTTATGTATGATATTTATAATGTGGTTGACAGAGTCGTAGTCACTTGCTAGTCAGGATCTACATGATGCACCGTGACTCCCTGTCATTGCCTATTTAGTTTAGGTTATATACGTATGTACATGCTCAAATTTTATGTAGATTGTAGGTATCAAGCATTGACTTCCGTGAATTACTAGGATGAGCATGCCCTATCTTAGTATCTCAATGGTAAAAGAGGGAAGATAATTTTTGAGTCCAAATCCTAACCTTAAGCCAATTTTCCTAGAAAGTAGGACAAGTATTTGAGTTTTACCTTTCTAATTCCTCAAGTAATGTGAATTCGTGATTTTGACCCTTGAGTTTGATTTAGTATTTTTTAGTTTATAATGCATTTTTGTATTTAGTCTTGTGGGTCTGTTGTGATTTTAGTTATAATTAAATCAAATAAAATGATAATTTAATGAAAATTTTATAAAGAAAATTCAATATTTAATTATATTTAATTAATTTAGAAAATAATTAAATAAAAGAATTAAATTTAAAGATTTAATTAAAGTTCTAATTTTGGCATAATCATATTGATTTAATTTAATAATATTTTTTTATTTGATCGATAAATGGTCAAGGCCTTGATTATATTTATTATTTTAAATTAATAATTTACAACAACATTTCTCTGTTCAAGCAGGCACTGGTAGGAAAGAATGGAGAAGAAAAGCTCCAGTCTAGCTTGAGACTAACGTCCTTTATTATTACATCATAAAAGGGGCATACCCTAGTCAAATAACAACATATTCTATGTTTAGAATAGATAAGACTACAAATAGATTGCTACAATCATTAGGAGTACTTGAAAACAATTGTGACTAATTATAGAAGAACCAGTCTTGCCATTGTTCTTAACACTTCTCCCATTGCCAAGCAAATCACCCATCCCTCCTTCTCAACTTCACAATTAGCATGGTTAATGAAGAAAACTACATACATCTTTATAATATAATGTTAACCCTAGAAAACACCTGAATGTTTCCAATAATTCCTACATACATCAAAATAAGTCTTTCATCATGATAAATATATTCATACCTACACTAACTCCTTAAAACTTCGATGTTATTGATGTTGGATATCTTCCTAGCAATACCTAACTACTAGCATTTGAGTCTGATACAAAAATTTGGTTCATTAGATCAAAAACCTCACCAATACCTATAAAGGGAACCTGAAAATTTATATTTTCAACATAATAAATAGGATTAGTTTCAATTCTACCAAATAAAAAAGGGAGCATCATTATTAAACCCAAACATATTTAAATAAATATAGAAAAATTCTACTTAGCTACAGTCATCACCTCTGAACTCATGACCTCAAACCAAAATGCTTACCTTTTTTCATTAGACTGACAAAGTATCTTAATCTTGACCCATCTTGCCCTGCTAAAGAGAATTGAAAATAGAAAGCCAACTCTTGATGTGAATGCTATGATCCTTAGATATTAAATTCAGAAGTGAAATCTAATACCCTAAGCATCATCAATCATATAGTCTAGTCTACATTTCTAGATCTATACTCTATATTCGTATTAGGAAACTAATAGAATATAAAATATGCACAATTTTCACATTCAATGAGATGATTTAAAACTATGATTAAAACCAACATCCTCTTTAAACATGTCTCAATCAGACTGATCAGAATTAAAGACATAAATTGAATAAATTACTCCATATCACCAATCAACCACTCTGAACTCAGTGCCTCCACCTCACATGCTTAATAATCTAACATTGGGGAGATAATGAATCAGAGAACCACAACATAGAAATTATATCTAGAAATAGACATAATCAAGACCTAACATATGCAAGCCCCAAAACTACCATAAAACCTTTAAAAGACCATAAAATTAAATCTTGAGCTACCAATCCCCTAGATCAAACTACCAGAATGATAAACAAGCTAACTAGGACTCTAAGTCATACATCAAACCCTAGTCAAATAGCCTAAGGAGAAAACATCTTGGTAGAGACTATAGAAAAACTGAGTCAATAGAATGAAAAACATAAAAGGAGAGTCTAACAATCTAGATGAATTTGAGAGGTGAAAAACCCCATGAGGGTAGATTCCCTACTCTAAATAACATTTGAAAAGATAATGTAATAGAATTGAATCAAAATATCAAAGATCTACTCACAAATAGCCATGAAAATTTCTAGACCATTATATCAAGTAGGAATTATTGAGTACAAATGTCTTAATAATAGAGGAAGAGATACAACTAAAATCTAAAGGATAACATAAAGTACCTAAGAGACATGTGATTGAGAGAAATGTACCTTACAAAACAAGAAGCCATAAAGCCTGCCAAAGTTAGAATACACCAACCCATAAAACTAGATCAAGATAGTTATATTAGGTCTATATATCACAAATAACTGTAAGCCATGAGGACCTCCAAATCCAAAACACCCATAAGAAAATTAATAATAACAAAGTTTGTTGCCATAATCTGTATTATCATAGAAAGTCATATACAAAATAGATGATGAGTCTAGAACCTTCTTGCACCTATATCTACTAAGGGTTGCAAACCAAGAACCCTAAATACCAAGCTACTACCATCATACAATGAGGTACCACAAACATAATGACCATTACAAAAACCCATAGTAGGGAGCTTAAAACTACCAAATTGGTAAACAAAGCCCTAATACATAAAGCCGCCTAACTATCTTTCCAAGAGCAAAGGAAAATTGCCCAACAGAACACCAGAGAGAGCACCTTACTTATAATAAACCATAATGATTTTGTAGTGCTTGCCCCTAGGTCACATTTTTGTTGTCATTGTCAAGCTCTTTTGGGGCTAGTTTCATGTTGATGGTTAGCAACATTGTTTTGAGACTATTAGATATTGTGCTATGGATTCAGTTTATTATGTGATGAGATCACTTAGATTTTACATTTCATGTATGCATGATGGTTATTTTTAGTGTTTGTAGTTATTAATGATGATTAGTAAGATGATTTATTATCATATGTGTTTTCTTATGGATACTTATCCCATACTTGCATGTGTATGGTGTGCATGTTTGCTTTGCATGTTTACTTTTGTATGACGTGTCTGATGTTGTTAAGGAAGGAAGTCGTAGTCACCTGCTAGTCGGGATCTACATGATGCACCACTTCCTGCCATTGCCTGTTTAGTTTAGTATATATTGTGCTTGTACATGCATAGTTTTTATGCAGGTTGCAGGTACTGGGTATTGACTTTCCTGAATTGATAGGATGAGTGTACCCTATCACGTCATCTCAATGATAAGAGAGGGGAGATGAATTCTCAAGTCCAAATCCCAACCCTTTAAGCCATTTTTCCTAATTGAAAATTAGGACAAGAATCGGAGTTGAGTACCTTTCAAATGCGTCAGATGACGTAATTCGCGATATTAACCTTTGGTTTGATTTTATATGTATTTTGGCTATGATGAGTTTTTCGTATTTTATTTTATGAGTCTTTGATGTATTTTCTATTAAATAAGCCTAATTAAAAGATTTAATTAATGGTTTAATTTAATGGAAAATTAATATGGTATTTAATATTTATTTTATTTAATTAATTAAGAAATTAATTAAATAAAATAAATATTAAATACCATATTAATTTTCCATTAAATTAAACCATTAATTAAATCTTTTAATTAGGCTTATTTAATAGAAAATAAATCAAAATTAATTAAATAAAATAATTAAATTTAAAAATAAAAGTTATAATATTAAATTTGGAATGTGACAATATTTATTTTAATAATAATATATTTGGAGTTCATTTTTAAATAAATGACTAAATAATAATATTATTAAAGCTAATAAATATTTTAGCAAATTAAGTTTTGAAAATAAAATTTAAAAGTGGAAAATATATTTAAAATTATTAAAAGATTCCAAATCTCATGTGATTAAAATATAAATATATTAAGATTGAAAAGTGGAGTTATTAAAGTTAGTGCATGAGATTTAATAAATAAATAAATAAAATTGGAAAAAGTAAATTAAATATTATATTAATATTTGCTCACATAAGAGTTGGCAAATTCTCGGGAGTTGTCATGTAGACAACACAGGGGTTTGTACTCTAAGAATGCACAAGTTGTCTACACTTAGAAGTTAGCATTTTATTTGAGCACATGGTCTCTACAACCTTAAGACTTATCTAGAAGGTTGGAGAAGACCCATGCTTGGTTGTCATGCTTATCTTCTAGTTGTTTTTAGAGACACTCTAGATGCATCTTAGAGGCCTTTAAATAGAGGCTCTCCTAGTGTGTTTGGACAAGCTTAATGGAAGCTACAAGCTACAAGCTTCAAGCTAAAAATGGAAGCTTCAAGCTTACATGCTCATATTCTTCTTCATGCTCATATGCTCCTTCATGCTCATATGTTTCTACATGCTCATATATTTTTACCTGCTTAGATGCTTCTATATGCTTCCATGCTTCTTCTAGCACTTCTAGTCACTTGGAGGATTTGGTTGGCTTGGATCTTGGAGGAATTGCAAATGTTAGAGAAGGAATGGATTCTCTATGGACTTCTGAGGCATGACAAATTAGCATCAGTGTCCAGGTGCACTCGTGATAATCACATAATTTATTTACACTCTTTCTCTTCCTATCTTCATCGTGTCTGCTATATGTGTCTAAATATTCTCTGTGATTGGATCTGCAATTTTGAAATTAGAATCTAGATATGCTATTTGGTTGAGAAGAAAACAATAGAAAAACTCTAGATCCAATTAAGGAGAAATAATTAGATATGAATCGGGTTTGGGTTCAAATTTATATTAAATTAGAAAGACAAGATTTGGAATTAAAATAGAAATTTTATGGTGAAAATTCGAATGATTAAGATGTAATCTTTCTATCAATTATATTTTTAGATGCGTATGAACAAACCCTTTTATGGTTAAATTTAGAGAACAATTATTTTAAGAGAAAATTCTTAATTCATCACAAATTGTCCTATTGCTGCACCTTGGATAGACCTAAACTCAGTCATTCATAACTTTTTATCGTGATCGAATTTATTTGATCACTCTAATCAAAATTGGCACAACTTGGCCCTCTCTAATATATTTCAATTTCAGCCCGATCCAACGATTCATTAGGGAGATATGGCCCTCGTACTGGGACTGTTTTATTCAAGGACAAATATTTCTCCATTTCTCATAACCAAGAGTTCTTTATGCTTAAACTTCACAAAAATAATATATCAAAGCATGAAATGAATTAAAGATATTATTGTAATATTTCATTATTAGAATCTTATTAGTATGCATTAGTTTTATATGGTTTATTATCTAATCTAATTAAATCAAATTTAATTAAGATTAGTTAATAGTAGAAGAAGTGTAATTAATTATTAGTCAATCTAAGTAAATGGATTTTTAAATGAGAGAAAATTAAAAGAAAAGAGATTTTAATATAGTTTATATAATGGACTTTTGATAATGTATATTAAATACTATTTAATATATATTAAATACTATTTAATATATATTAAATAATTTAGAGATGGTAATTTTATTTTATGTTTTTAAATGAGGAGACTTTAATGATAATTGATTAAGATTTAATTGACATGGAGTCACTGTTATAACATTGTTATAATTTGAATTACTATGGTATTATTAATACGTTATATATTATTAACTAAATTATTGATATACCTTAATGGTATTAAGAGTTAGCTAATGAAGCTTATGTAAAGTTCTCTAGATCGATTAATAATAGTTTTGATGAGTTTATTATTTATTAATGTTTGTTGGGTCTATAAAACTATTAATAAATAATAATATAAATAGTTTAAATAGTTATCAATTAATACGATCAGAGTTAATCTAGAGGAAGGGTGAGTGAATAGTCGAGTCGGTGTGAAGGCGAGTCATGAGGCGTAGTGTTAGGCTAATGATCCTGGTGCTACGCATCAACTCTGGTTCGAGTCACACTAGGTTACCACAAACCCTTTTAAGGGTGAGTGAGTAGCCGAGTTGGTGTGAAGGCAAGTCGTGAGGCGTAGTGTTAGGCTAATGATCTCGGTGCTACGCATCAACTCCGGTTCGAGTCACATTAGGTTTACCACAAACCCTTTTAAGGGTGAGTGAGTAGCCGAGTTGGTGTGAAGGCGAGTCGTGAGGCATAATGTTAGGCTAATGATCCCGGTGCTACGCATCAACTCTGGTTTGAGTCACACTAGGTTTACCACAAACCCTTAAGGGTGAGTGAGTAGCCGAGTTGGTGTGAAGGTGAGTCGTGAGGCGTAGTGTTAGGCTAATGATCTCGGTGCTACGTATCAACTCCGGTTTGAGTCACACTAGGTTTACCACAAACCCTTTAAAGGGCGAGTGAGTAGCTGAGTTGGTGTGAAGGCGAGTCGTGAGGAGTAGTGTTAGGCTAATGATCCCAATGCTACGCATCAACTTCGGTTCGAGTCACACTAGGTTTACCACAAACCCTTTTAGGGTGAGTGAGTAGCCGAGTTGGTGTGAAGGCGAGTCGTGAGGCGTAGTGTTAGGCTAATGATCCTAGTGCTACACATCAACTCTAGTTCGAGTCACACTAGGTTTACCACAAACCCTTTGAAAATCTTTTTGATGGAGTCTCTGAGAAGCGTTGGCTGCCGGCTGGGCTAGGGTTTTTCCCCTAGCCTGTTCTTGGTGTTTGATCTTTACTATTTTTCTGTTCTGTTTGGATTGTTAGCTACTAGACATAATTTGCGTCAGTGTTTTTGGAGATCTTCTGCAGTCAATTTTGGATTGGGGGTTTTATTGTTTGCATGGCAGGGCTTGGGATTTCTTCTCCATTGGTGAGAACAGATAGTTCTTCTCCAACTATGCATGCAATGCGATCTGAATCGTTTTATTCAGGGGAGAGCTCCAAGCTGAAAAAAGTTAATGGTTGTCTTCCACGTAGCCATGATCGCCCTGTTCTGGTTATTCCTCCAACGGCTGTAATGGAGGACATTGATTATTGGACCAAGCATGCTTTGATATGCAAATTTCTTGGAATCCAAATTTCCCTATCCGCTCTTGAGGCATGGATCCGTCGCTCTTGGCAGGTGGAAGGCGATATGGAGATTATGTTGGTAGGGAATAGTTATTTTTTTGTTGTATTCTCTTGCATGTCTGATTGTGATCGTGTTTTTGAAGGAGGCCCTTATTTCTACAACAATGTGGGGTTATTTGTCAAACTTTGGCATTCAGGTTTTAATTCTGCTGAGGATCTCCCTTCAACAGTGCCAGTTTGGGTTCGCTTGCCTCATCTTCCCTTGGAATTTTGGCGTGAAGACATCCTACGACAAATTGCTACTTTGTTGGGGAAGCCAGTTGCGATTGCACATCAAACCCTCGATAAAAAGGTTATTTCTTTTGCTAGAATTTGTGTTGAAATTAATTTGAATAACCCATTACCAGATTCTTTGGAAATTTGTCTAGGGGATTCTTCTTGGGTGCAGCAGTTAGATTATGAATCCCTCCCTTTCTGTTGTTGGATTTGTCATGAGTATGGTCATTTATTGTGATAGTGCCCCCGTAACTTGAGTTTCAAAGGAGTGGATCGGTCTACAGCTGGAAATCCTGGTGGTTTGGCAGATACTACAGGGAAAGGACAATCTCAAATGGTTAATACTACCAAGGGGATGAATCCACAAGATGCTACAGGTAAGGGTAAGGCTCCAATGCAGGATAAGGATGGATTTACCCCTGTTCATCCTCGAGCTAAGGGACGTGGTCAAAAGAGGCCTTTGAAAGAAAGATTATCTGATTCAAGTTTTAACCATTTTGAGGTGCTGGATAGTATGGTTCTAGAGGAGGGTATTCCTCCTCCTATCTCTTCTGATCCAGCTTGCCCAGATGAGAGATCTGTTCCTAATGATGCTTGTGGGGCATCTCAAGTTGTAGTATATCAGAATTGTGAGGTTCCTGTAGCTCCTGTGACAGCGGCTCTGGTGACTCCTGCAGTGTTGAAAGATGATGATGTTGTTTTGGCTGACTTGGTTAAGGATGTGCTACCATCAGGTAAGGGAAAGGGATCTCCTCTCCCCTTGGGGTTGGTGCCTCGACCCTTTAAGCAGGCTTCTTCTTCTCCCCCTCTAAGGAGTGGGTGCAAAATAGACCAAGAGAAGATTAAACTCACAGGAGATATATTGATTGAGTCTGGTTCAGTGAAACCTTTGGATTCTCATTTTCCCAAATCTACCCAATGATGATTATTCTCTCATGGAATGTAAGGGGGTTGAATAGCATCCCTAGACAAAAGGCTATTCATAACTTGGTGGTTGATCATAGTCCTGATGTTTTTTGTATCCAAGAGACTAAGCTCTCTGTGGAGTCTATGGTCCAACACGCCTCTAGTATTTGGTCTCGTGGCCAATGCCAGTGTGTTGGGGCAATAGGCAGTGCTGGTGGTTTAGCTATATTTTGGGATCCTCAAAAAATTTATCCTCTTGGCTGGATGTCTTCTCGCTCAGCTCTCTCTATGGTAGCTTCTGCTCTAGACTCAGGAGAGGTAATCATGGTTACTAATGCGTATGCACCTGTTGATCTTGTGGGAAAGGAGGAACTTTGGGAACATATTCAATATGTTAGAAATTGTCATCCTTATCATCCTTGGGTGTTAGCAGGGGACTTCAATTTAGTTTTAAGTCTGGAAGAGAAGCATGGTGGTTTGGCTAGATTGGGGCCTTCTTCTGCTTTTCTTCGGCAACACATATCTCTTTTGCATCTCTCTGATGTTAAGCCTTCTAATGGCCTCTATACCTGGAATAATCACAGAACTGGTGTTGCTACTATCTCAGAACGCCTGGATAGATTTCTTGTTTCTTGCTTCTGGCTTAGTGGCACCCTTACTATCTCCTCAGAAATCCTTGATTGGAGGGGTTTAGATCATTGGCCAATCAAATTTTCTACTATAGGGGCTTATGTTCCGAAGCATCCTCCTTTTAAGTTCCAGTTGATGTGGCTTCGTGACTCCTCTCTTCATGATTTTGTTTTTTGTTGGTGAAAAGATGGTGCCCCTGCATATGGTACTGTAATGTTCTCATTTTCTAAAAGGCTTCAATATGTTAAAAGGCAGCTCAAGATATGGAATAGGGAATGCTTTGGGAATCTTCACTTTATGAAGAGGCTTGCTCAAGAAAATCTTGATGTCATCACAAGGGAGATTAGAGATCGAGGTTTCTCGGAGGATCTTGGCCAGGCTGAATCCCTTGCTTCTAGAGCTCTAGAAGAATGGGAACTTCGAGAGGAAATTTTTTGGAAGCAAAAGGCTCGAGTTGATTGGCTCCAGGAGGGTGATCAAAACACTTCCTTTTTCCATAAAACAGTGCAATCCCGCCGGAATCAGAGCACTATCTCTTCTTTGGTTAATTCTCAAGGTATCCAACTGAATTCCTTGCCAGCTTTGTTCTAGGAGGCTATTTCGTACTTCTCTACCCTCTTCTCTGAGGACTCTCCTCCTGCTGATAATGAAGAAAATATTATTTTGTCCTGTATTCCTTCCCTTATCACTCAGGAAATGAATGATTATCTCATGCGTCCTATCTCTTTGGAAGAGCTGGAGGCGGTGGTCTTTGGCATGCCTAAGGGGAAGGCTCCTGGTCCTGATGGTTTTCCAATTGAATTCTTTCAGGAATTTTGGGACATCATTAATCATGATTTTTTTTGAGGTGGTTAAAGAATCCTATGCTAGCAAGCAGATGCTTCGAGCTTTGAACTCTACATTCTTGACTCTTATGCCTAAGAGAGAGGGTGCTAATCAATTGGAGTTTTTTAGACCAATTTCCTTATGTAATGTGGTCTACAAAGTTATTACTAAGCTAATTGCTGAGAGACTGAAAAGGTGGCTTCCCATTATTATCTCAGAAGAACAAGGTGGTTTTGTTGCTGGAAGACAAATTTTGGATGGGGTGGTTATTGCTACTGAGGCTATTCACTCTATGGCTACTTCAAGGGAGAGAGCCATGTTTGTTAAGCTGGATATGGCTAAGGCCTATGATAGAGTTAAATGGAGCTTCCTAAGGAGTATTCTTCTTTCTTTTGGATTTAGCTTTGACTGGGTGAGTTGGATTATGAGTTGCGTTACTTCTGCCTCTTTTTCTATTCTTATTAATGGTCAACCTTCACAACTATTTGGTGCTTCTAGAGGCCTCTGCTAGGGTGACCCTCTCTCCCCATATCTATTCATCATCATGGCTGAGGGCTTGGGCAGATTCATTAAGCATCAGGTGTCCTAGAATTCTATTCAAGGCTGGTGGTGGGGTAATGGCTTACCTTCTCTTTCCCATCTTCAATTTGTTGATGATTTTGCTCTTACCGGTCTTGCTAGGATCAAGGAAGCTGAAGCCTTTCGACATGCTTTGGACGTTTATTTGGCAGCTTCAGGCCAGAAAGTTAATGAGCACAAATCTTTCATTTACTTTTTTAACACTCCTGATTCTATTCAAAACAGGATTGTTGGTATCCTACGGTTTCAGATAGGTTCACTTCCTTTGACTTATCTTGGCATTCCTATTTCTGTTTCTAGGCAGCCATGTCTCTTTTGGAAAAATTTGATTACCAAGCTTCAGGATAAGGTAAATCATTGGACTCATAGATGGCTTTCTACTGCTGCCCGGGTTACTCTTCTTCAAGCTGTTATCCAAGCTCTTCCTACTTATAGAAGCATGGTTCATGCTGCACCTATTTACTTTCTCAAGGAGTTTGATGCTCTTTCTCGACAATTCCTTTGGAGTGGTAATTTGCGTAGTACTAAATGGAGCTTGGTTAATTGGGCAACTATTTGTAGGCCTAAAAAGGAGGGTGGTCTTGGTCTTCGTTTTGCTCTATTGAGTAGACAAGCTTGGGTTGCTAAACTTTATTGGCAATGGTGCTCTGGACAACATCAACTTTGGGCTCGTATTATCATTCATAAATATTTTCATGGTGCTGATCCTTGCTCTGTTTCTGCACTTCCTCTTGAAGGTCGTGGCTCAATGGTTTGGCATACTTTGAAGACAGGTGCGATGTTGGTGAAGAGGGGTCTATTCTGGATATGTAAAGGAGGTTCTCAGGCTTTGTTTTGGTCTGATGCTTGGGATGGATTCCCTTCCATTTTATCCATATACCCTCATCTTTAGCCTCTTTGTGACTCTTTTCTTGCCACTGGATGGGATAAAGTGGCTCATTACAAGACTCCTTATCAATTGGGACCTGTTGTTGGTTATAGATGGAAGCATTCCTCTGATTGGCCTCCTGGAGGTACAGACATGGATCGTCAGGAGCTTTCTCAAATTCTGGCCTCTAGAGAGTGTTCCTCTTTGCTTGGTCCAGATGTATTGGCTTGGGGCGGTACCTTGTCTGGTAAATATCATGTCTCTGCTGGGTATCAGGAGATAACTAGACAATTATTTGGGATGCTGAGGTCCCTTGGTGGAAGCAAGTTTGGAATAAAGTTTCTTGGTCCAAGTGCAATTTTTTCATGTGGCTAGTGGCTCACAACCGTTGTCTTACCTGGGATAATCTTTGTAAACGTGGATTTCAGGGCCCCTCTTATTGTGTTTTGTGTGGTAAAGGAGAGGAGTCTGTCTCCCATCTGTTCTTCCATTGCTCCTATTCTACTAAGATATGGCACCTTTGGTGGAGCGCTTGGGGTTTCTCTTGTCGACTTGGTTCCTCTTTGCCTGAGTTCTGGGCTCGCTTGGGTAGTGCTCCCTCCAAGTCTTCTTCTCTCCATGCTGCTTGGATTGCTGGCCCATCTTTCATGCTTTGGCATATCTGGTTGGAGAGGAATCGTCGCATATTCCAAGATGTTTGGCTTGGTGTTTTTCATCTTTGGTGGAAAATATCACATTCTCTCCAAGAAACTATTCTTGTGAAGTGTGAGCTTGATGGGGGTATGGATCCGGTTGATCTTGCTATCTGTAATCGCCTCAATTTTCATCTACAGGATGGGGTTGCGGCTCATAGGTTTCCTTCTATGTCCAGGAAGCTTCACCATCAGAGGAAGGGTTGGGTTAACTGGGATGGGCACTGGACTCCTCCTCCCTATGGAGTTCTGAAAATTAACACTAATGGTTCTTCTCGTGGGAATCCTGGTTCGGCTGGTATTGGCGGAGTGGCTCGTTGTAGTTCTGGGAATGTTAAATTTTTCTTCTCAATTCATAAGGGTGATTATACTAACAATCTCATGGAAGCTCAGGCTATTTTATATGCTATGGAACAGTGTTTCTTGTGGGGATGGAGTAAGATTATTTGTGAGTCTGATTCCCAGGTGGTGGTGAACATGCTTTCTTCGCAAGAGCTTGAGGATGTTAGTTGGCAGCTGGCCACTGTTGTTAAGCAGATTCTTTTCTTCTCTTCCTCTTTTCAGTTCATTAGGTTGAAGTATATTCTGCCAAAATGGAATAGACCTGTTGATTGTTTAGCCAAATGGGCTTCTAGTCATGATCTGGGTTGGAATATTAGGGATAGGGGGCAACTGTCCTTTGAGATGGTGCAAGAATTTGATGATCTTGTTGCTCAGGATCGAGCTCCTTGTTGAGCTCTCCTTGTTGTATTCCTTTCTGTCTTAATAAATTTTTACCCCTCTTTTTGCAAAGTTAATCTAGAGGAGCTTAGTACTAATCAAATTGAATTGGTTAATAATTTGGAGGAGTATCAATTAACTGAATCAACGTACATAGGGAAAACTTATTTGAGATAATAATACTTGGTATTGGGTATTTATTATAACTTGTTATTATTAAAATATAAATGGAAACATTGTTGCAGAGTGACGAATGTGGTCATTATAGATTTATTAATAAGATTCTCAATATAGCTTGTTATTAAATATTAACAAGTTATTATTATTGAACTATGAATATGAATATTTGTGTACTAGATTATAGTTGACTTTTAACTTACAAAATTATAGTTAGTTATTAGTCAACTGATATTAATTGGAACGTTGCCATGGATATGTAATTATTAATTAAATTAATTAGAGTTAATTAGATTTAATTAATAATTAAGTTATGTAATAAAGTTTTAATTGATATGCTAATATCGATTTTTTTAGTGAAGTTGTTAAGTAATTACATCGAAGTTGACAAGTCGTACTCTCATGACTTGAATAATGACCTTAGATATTTTAATAGTGAGACTTAGTAATATTTAATTGAGAACTATTAGAATGTTAATAGGTCATGGATGGTGTACCTATGTTAATTGATTGATTAAATTGATCAATTTAATAAAGTTATAATATTCTTATTCGAAGACTACTAATTGGCTCTCTTATAATTTAGATGATTAATGATCCTTGATTTATGTTAAAAGTTGAGGTAACATTAAGAAGAGTCATTCAATTTGTAACATTGATTTAGCAAAATAAAGTGAATGATTTTATTAAGTGTCAAATGATTTAATATTTATCCTTCAGCTATTCTTAGAATATTATTTTAATTATGGAAAGAATAATGTTATCGGGGAAATAAACAGGTTGACGTGTAGGTCAAATGAAGAACCTTACACATTTATAGTTGAAATGAAAACTGAAGCTCTACACATTATTCAGCTATGTGATTTTAATAAACTAAAACATGTGTTTGCATTGTGGTTTCTCTATGCTTCTTGTTTTGGGTTTTAGGTTGACTAGTGTTGACCAGTTATAGGACGTCTACCAGAGGCTCAGGGGTTATGATTGTGATATCATGATGATGTCATATTCTGATCTTTATAAACCCAACCATGGTTATGTGATAGAATTCTCTATGAGATGTTTGTATTTATTGATTGTTATTGATCATCAGTCTTCTTGAGTGAAGCTGAGTTATGTGTATTTGAGACACTTGATCTAATCATTTTTGAGTCATCGATCAGTTATCCTTGGATTATTTTCTAGTTGCCATGATGGGACCGAAATGTTGATTTATTTCTTGATGATGTCATGTTGTAACATGTTTGACTCAACCATTTTGGAGTCTTTGATCAGTATTATTTTGAGATATTCTTGGTTTCTTGTTAAGAACCAATGGATATTGTGATTTATATTGGAGATTATATTTATGAGGTTTATTTTGTGGAGCTTTTATGTGTTCTTGGATGGGAGAACCATCTTATTATCAGGTTGCCTGTTAAGGAACCGAGTTTGATCTTTATGAGTGTTGTGGTATGGTACACAACTGTGGATTTATGTGCCTAGGAGAGGTTGTCTAGGTACATGACTATGGGAGTGGCTTGCATAGGGGTCCGGGGCCCAAAGTGGTCAGTACTAGGGTAACCTAATGCAAGATATGTAATAAGTGATAATCTAGTAATTAAAATTTATGAGGGGAAAACACACTAAAAAGATAAGTTAGAGATATTTAAACCACCCATGCCTTGAGTGCTTGTATAGACTAAGGATGGGAGAAGTGCCTCGTCTTCTTGAGAGGGCTTATTGGTTTTCACATGTGTCACGTTGAGGGTCTGGGGTTCAGAGTAACTAGTCTAGGGTAACTCAACGCTTGAGGGTCTAGGGTCTAATGAGAGACCAGTCTAGGGTAACTCAAGCAACCATGTGATGACACTCCCTAGTATGTAGCCTAAGTCTCCTCTATAGATTTTGTGTACCTTTAGTGGTGTACTTATTGTTGTGCCTCTGGAATTAGATGTCAGTTTTGAGTGATGGAACCTTTGAGTTAGTATACTTTTAGGATTCCTGGACTTAGAGAGTATTCTTATGCTATGTGATTTTGATAGCCTATTTGGGACTTGAGATTATCTCCTCAGCACGGTGGGAGTGGACCACTTAGGTTCCATGCGGTTGGGTGGTAGTGTATTTTCCACTCTTATCATTTGAGATCCATCTGAGACACCATGGCTGATGCATTCTTGGTTGGTATTTATCTTCATTCTGTTCTTGGATCATTATGATAGATGATATACCCTATGATGGATGTATTTACTGGTATGTTTCTTATATTGATGATTTTCATATGTTAGATGATGTTATCTTATGCTTTACTTTGCATGCTAGATTACTTTCTGCATATGATGTAGTATGTTTAGGAGTGACATTCTTACTAGGTTAATAGCCGATGATTTCTTTGATGCTTTGGAATGTTACGCACAGAGGGATGGCTAAAATCCACGATGGTCTAATGATGCTATTTACGATTGGGAGAAACCGTGCACTTAGTTATTTATGTTTGTGATATATGGTTATCTTTTATGATGGATGTTTATATCTTTTGTGATGATGTATCATGTATGACATGTGGTTTCATTTACTTTAATTGCATTATGGATTAATATTGGATGTTGATGTACTTTATTTACACAGATGTTTATTCTTTTAAGCCCTTCATACCTTGTATCATGTACAATGGATGATTGAGCTAAACTAAAATGTAGTTATAAAAAGGACACTTGTATATGGTTTAAGAATGTTGGATGTATCATTGTTATTTCATAAGAATGTGATGTTAGATGAATGGTTGATTTAGATGTAATTCAACGTTAAGGGATCTTTAAAATATGTAATCTGTTATGTTATGTTTACTTTTAGTTGGATGTTACTATTGCTTTTGCAGATGTTATGAATGGTTTTAATTTCATGTTTAAAAAAAAAAAATGTTTTGCAATCTTTAGGTTAATTCTTTGGATCCCTTGGCGTGGCATTACAGATTTCAGGGTTCATTTGGATTCTCCACTTAGAAGTTTGGTGGGAATTCGAAATCAAACTTAGCCCTACTAGTTTTCTTTGAATTTGGAGTGTAGAAGTTTAAGGATTCAAGATTTTTGAAGACCACTCTAGGCTGAATGTATGCATTAAACATATTGAGATAATTTGTTAACCATGCTTTGCTCTCATCCTCAATAGTTCCTCTCCACCAAAGGAGGAATTGAATACTGGCCTCCATCTTGGGCCATTACCAGTAAAAAGAAAGATTTTCATAGATGACCAATGAGGGTGGTGATAGGCTACCTCTAAGTTAAGGGACCCCAGAGGAAGATCCATG
The DNA here is from genome assembly GCA_028749045.1 of Cupressus sempervirens. NCBI lineage: Eukaryota > Viridiplantae > Streptophyta > Pinopsida > Cupressales > Cupressaceae > Cupressus > Cupressus sempervirens. The sequence goes on along the minus strand of CM053787.1, from coordinate 544,637,174 downwards.
TACTTCTCTGGAAGAGGAATGCATATCTTGTCATCTATGCTTTTGACTACTTGTTTGAGACCCTTTCTCCAAATTAGAACAAAGATGTTGCAACAGAGTTTGATAATGGCCCACAACTCCACCCAAGCTCTTGCCATACAACTAATGAATGTGCCTATTATATCACTATTCGTCATCCATGAAAACTTATAATTGAAAAACCCTTCACCAATGGCTCTACTTACAACAATCCTTGTCATGTCATCCATCAGTTTATGTAATGTCCCCATTTTAGCAGTTGACCAAGTGTGTGTGTGAGTTAGCCTTTTTCTACATGGTCCCAAGGGCTAACAAAGGGTTTAATGGGATCCTGGAGTGTTTTGGCCTAGTCATTTCCAATTTGGGCCAAAACGAAGTTGATTTACTCAATTTCAAGCATACTTACTATTTTCAGTAAGTCGGCAGGACACAGTGTAGGTCAATTTTGGTGATTGGATTCGATACTCCTCGGTGAGAGCTTTCTGATGAGCTATCACTCGCATTATTCGGAGTCTGATTGCTAATACATTTTAATGCCTAAAGTTTTATTAAAGTAACGTCTAATTTAATTGTAAAATATTAAAGTGTTACTTTAATATTTATTTTATGGTGATGTGTACCCAAGGGAGACATAAGGGGTATTTTAATATATGTTTTATATATTACACATCTTTTATCCCACATTGCCCATATGAGTTGAGCAGACCCTTGGGAATTGAATAAAAGGAAGCATTTGCGGCTTCATTAGAAAGGTTGAATATGAGAAGAAATTGGTGTGTGAGTTGCAGCTTTGTTCTTGGCATTTGAGGACGTCTATCCTCTCTTGTAACATTCTAGACATCATTCCCTTGGGGTTTGGCCTTTGGAATTTTTTGTTATTGGCTTCATTATCAGGCAGTTTAGTTGCATTTTCGGCTACAGGAAAATTTGGTATTTTGCTCATATCTTCTTCACTACTTGTTCGACGCTTATGCTGCTTGGAGGGAATGGTATTATGAAGGTAGTGGATTGATTGAAGAAAAAAGTATTGTAGCAGCAAGTTTGTAAGCATGGGCTGGAGTATTATGTCAATACTGCTGAAGTAATTAGTGAGTTGATAAATCTGCCATGTATTTGGTTTCATGAAATCTGAAAATTACATTTTATTAGCAGCAGTTCATTTCCACTTTGTATATCATTGTAGTTTCTTTCTTGTTTATGTTGTATGATACCAATTCCATGCATGAAACACAAAAAACAATAAACGTTTGATTTTTAGAGTTATAAGGGGTTTAAAACATTAAATGGAGAGATAAGGAGTTGAATGCAAACTGTTTGACATAGTTCCTTTCAGCAATTTGGTTTAGTTTTTTGGGACATCCAGGGGTGTCCATTGCATTGGTATCTGAGCTATAAGTCTTGCCATCCTATGGAGGTCTTATAGGGAATTTGGAATAGTCAGATAGAGGGAAAAAGCGTTTGACAAAATGTCAAAACACTAAAATCAAAAATAAATAAAAAACCCAGGCTAAGCATTTATGTTTGAGCATGTGACAGGGGTCTTATAATTTCTGTGATACCAGAGCAAGACAAAATCGGATTTTAGACTTGCAAAGCAAACAGTCTAGTATATCCGTGTAGGTGGACATTGAATCCAACCATACAGATACAGAGGAGATATTCTTTGATTAGGACAATAATATGGGTGATCGAGATGATATGAATACAGGATTAGGCGAAGGCAAAAATGCTGGTCCAGATCAGGGGGAGGTACTATTCAGATAGTTACTAGATACATTAGAGTAGGGGCAGCATATGTAGCAGGAGCAAAATAGGCAAATGGACATGATGTTGCAGCTCATGGCTAGACAAATGGGTGTCAATATTAATCCAGGTGATGCCAACAACAGAAACAATAACAATGAGGGAAACAATAACAACGGGGGAAACAATAACCATGGAGGCCAAGGCAACAACAATGGTCCTAAGAATAACATTAATGGTAATAATGGACACGGCGACAATGGGAATGAGGCTGATAACTTTAGACACGTTGCACGCCCAACACAGACTGTGAGCTCGAGACCTCTTCTACCCACTTTCCCACCTAGAGATCTAGTTCAACCAGTAAATGAACCACAGATTACTGAGTTACAGGATCAGTTCAGGAGGGACTAGGAGGCTAGTGGACCGGAGTTTCAGGCGGATATTTCACTCAGAGATTATATGGACTTGAGGATGAGACACATGCCTAGAGTAGGAGGGAGGAATCAAAACTTTGAGCTGAGGAAGAAAGTTGGAAAAATTTCTTTACCTTATTATGATGCTTTAGGGAAGATGACTGCACGAGCTTGGGCGCAGAAGGTAGATACATACTTGCAGCTTAATCCTATGCCTGAGGAGGAGGCTATCAAGTATGCGGCTTGTAATACCCCAAAATTGGCTCATTGCCATTATACCAATTCTAGTCTATTTCTAATAATTCCAAAGTCCTATTCTAATAGGCAATTCTCATTCTGCTATTCGCTACTTGACTTAATTGTCAGATGCAGAAAAATCCTAATCTGCATTCATCATATTTCTTATTTAATTCCTATAGTACGTACTCATATTAGTTAGCATAGGCTGCATTTTCACACATACATTTCTGGCCTATGCTAACACACACACTTCAACACGGTCCTTATTTGCGGATTCATCACGGAATGAACATTGAATTGTACATCCAAAATTTGCCCTGCAAAGCGACCTGTTGCCTTCTATCTAAAGGGATTTTGCCTGTTAATATCCTTAGAATCGAGGTGTAGGCAACTAGACCCTCTAAGAACGAAGGATTTGACAATGGAATTAAGCTAAGAATGAGTATACGGATTAATCTAAGAAAATGAAAGATGCAATGTAATCTAAGAACAAATGAAGCAAACTAGATTAAGCATATGCATGATTAAACTAAAATGAGATTAAACTAAAAATGAGAATGTGTGCAAGAAATGTAAGTAAATATGAGCATAAATTACAACAGCAATTCGATAGCAAATCAATTCATCCTCCCCCAAATGAAGAGATGAGGGTCTCTTAAATAGAGTTTCCTGGAATCCATCAACGATTGAGATCGATTCAGATCAACGGTCAGGATTGAAGATGAGTTTCAGTCATAAAGGGAGATTCCCAAGTTAAAGGGAGTTAACAGACTTAATTTGAGATAAATAAGGAGTTAACTATTTTAATTTGAGTAGAAAAAGGAGTTAACTATGTTAACTCATTTTTGATCAATAATGAACTGGAACTTCCCCTTTTTTGAATTGAAGAGAGATTTTGTTGAGATATTTAATTTAATAAAATGAAATATGCTCTCATAATTACTTTTTCTATTTAATTAAATAATCTTTAATTAATTAGAGACACTTTTGTTTAATTAAATAATTTTATTTAATTAATTAGGAATGTCTTCCCATTTAATTAAATAACTTTGTTTAATTATTTAGAAGTAAGTACTCTATTTAATTAAATAATTTCTTTTAATTAATTAGAAATACCTTTCCCATTTAATTAAATAATTACATTTAATTAATTAAGATAGGCGTATTTATTAAATTAAATAAATTTAATTCCATAGTATATTAGCCTTAGGATATAATTTAATTTAATTAACGTATAAATACTTAATAATTAAATTAAATATTAATCAAGTAGGTTTAATGCAACTAATATGAGTACGTACTATAGGAATTAAACAAGAAATATGATGAATGCAGATTAGGGTTTTTCTGCATCTGACAATTAAGTCAAGTAGCAAATAGCAGAATGAGAATTGCCTATTAGAATAGGACTTTGGAATTATCAGAAATAGACTAGAATTGGTATAATGGCAATGAGCCAATTTTGGGGTATTACATTTTGCCCCTCTTTGAATGAATGTGTGAGCAACACGTTCAATTCAAAGATAATTAGAAAGCATGATGTGAACATGAGATTGGTTCCGAAGGTGATGACACGGAGACCAATTCATAAGCTTTTTAAGGACCTTCTCTAGAGCAGAGCTTAATCCTAAGGAATTCAAGCAGAGCACTTAGATACCTAAGATCGATAGCATTAAAAAGACTATCTTTAGAACGAAGCATAATCTTTAAGGATCTAGACAGAATGTCTAGATACCTAAAATTGATAAGCATTTAAAAAGTTTCTTCATAACGAAGTTTAACCTTTAAGGATCTAGATAGAACACCTAGATACCTAAAATTGATAGTATTTAGAAGATTATCTCCAGAACGAAGCTTAACCTTCAAGGATCCAGATAGAACACCTAGATACCCGAAATTAATAGCATTTAGAAAGTTATCTCCAGGATGAAGCTTAACCTTCAAGGATCCAGATAGAACACCTAGATACCCGAAATTAATAGCATTTAGAAAGTTATCTCCAGAACGAAGCTTAACCTTCAAGGATCTAGATAAAACACCTAGATACCCAAAATTAATAGCATTTAGAAAGTTATCTCCAGAATGAAGCTTAACCTTCAAGGATCCAAATAGAACACCTAGATACCCAAAATTGATAAAAGATAACAAGGTCTCATTAGAGTCATAGAATCATCCCCAGAATGAGGTTTGATCCTCAAGAGTTGAGGTTTAGACTGTCCCAATACCTGTCCATCAAACTCTGAGAAGAGTTGTTATAAGGTTGATCAATTGATGAAAAGATAAGATACATGGCAGAAATGTCAGATAGAAGGGAACAAAAAGCCCCAAGTGATGAGATGCCCCAAGTGACGAGATGTCCCAAGTGACTAGGACATAAGATGGGAACTAAATGCCCTGAGCAATAAGTATTTAATGATGTAATCATCATGCCCCCTCGGGAGCAAAATCGAAAGATGACACACTAGAAATATGATTTGAAGCAGTAAAGTTGACTTCAGTTGACTATTTTCAAAATGAATTTTGAAAATATGGAGAATGTAAAGTTGAAAAGATTCCAAGAATTGTAAAGTATCAGAAAGATTTGACTGCACAAGCGTTCGATCACATTGGTCCCTAAAATTTTAAAACGCATTTTTAAGGCTTTTGGGTGTGTCAGATCTCGAACTTGATCCCAAAAATGGATCCAGAATGGTCCAATTAGCCAAGGGTGCAATTTTTGCACAAATCCGAGCACTTTGAAAAATTTGGTCAACACCTATATAATGGCTTGAAGGGTCATTTTCAATTCATTTGTGCTTTTTTCTTTTAGTGATTTTGAGCTTTGATATAGACATGGCAGTGAACTTGAGATATCATCATTTTGAGCACTCTAGACGACACAGCTGGCCAGCAAACTAGGGACCACCAGTGAGTCATCGATCTCCCATCTTCGTACTTTCGATTACATGTTTTTCAAGATCATTTATGCACATTTTTAGCATGTTTTAGGATGTGCAATTCTTTCTTCGCGCGAGACCGATCTCTTCTCGCGCGAAGATATTCTTTCTTCGCGCAAAGAAACAGGATGTGTTGTTTCTTCACGCGCGGTCGAAATATCTTCGCGTGAGGCGATTTTGGCTTTGCGCGAAGATGTAGATTCTTCGTGCGTGGCAAATCCTGTTTCGCGCGAGAACCTCTTTTCTCGCGCGAGATGATCTATCTTTGCGCGAGGAGATCTATTTTCGCATGAAGGAGAGTTTCTTTGCACGAGGAGAGAACTATTTTGCGTGAAATCATATGTATTCGCGCGAGATTTCAGCAATCTCGCACGAAATTCTATGCCATTTTTGTAATTTTTGCATTTAGAAATCGCATTGTATTTTGTTTTGATGCTTCGATTCGACTTGATACTGATCGTTTGTTTATCATTTTTTTTGTTGTGCGTGTAGGAGGTATTCAGAGACGTATCATTTAGATCTCATTATCTGCCTTATGGAGAGTTATTGCAGAGTTTGGATGATGCAGATCGGGCACACATTGCCCGATTGGGTTTGTCTTCACTATGCCGGATTCCAACCGTGATGGTGAATCACGGTTTAATGATTGCATTGGTAGAGCATTTCCATTCGGAGATGAACACATTTTATTTGCCAATGGGTGAGATGACCATCACACCAGAGGACATATGGAGGATCTTAAGGATTCCCTTTCATGGTGCTCGAGTTGTATATGATACAGTGCCTCGATTAGGGACAGAGGCACTATCCATTGTTTTTGAGAGAGAGCTACTGAGGGGTAGGGCCATCAGCTGGGATGAGCTGATGCATACTTATGGACCTACACACAGGTTAGCATCTGTGTTGGGTATTTTCTTGAGCTGCTTCCTATGTCCTGACAGGGGACAACATGGGTTGGAGTGTGGATGGGGTGTCATGCTCCGTAGGATGGTTGAGGCACCTGAGATCTTTGGGTGGGGTCAGTGTATGTTGGCCCATATTTTTCATGAGATGCATGAGGTCATCTTCCATGAGAAGAAGACCATGGCAGCAGGTGTTTATGTGTTACAGATCTAGGCCTGGGAGCATCTCCCTGTATGTAGACCAATTTTTGAGGATTCTCGGGAGCCCATGGAGCCCTACATTTGCAGATATCGAGGGCATATTACCCAGGCCCACCTGGGTAAGACTGAGCATTGGCGGGCACATCTCGATGACCTGGTGTCTGTTATATGGTGACCTTGGAGAGAGACAAAGGATTGGGATGATGCCCCGAGAGAGTTGCCCTGGATGTTTAGTTCTCGACCACTAGCAGGCAGGCCGACATCTTTCATAAAGAGATTTGTCATCTCTCAAGTGTGGCGACAGTATGGTAGACCACAGGACATTGCGGCTGAGTACTGTGCCTATGCAAGGGTACAAAAGGATATAGAGCAGGGATGGCCTCCATGGATGGATCCAGGATGATCCATGATAGATATTCATAGTTTGGTTGCAGTTCAGTGGGACTACCTTCCAGAGGTAGTAGATGCTGGGATGACGCCTGCATATCAGGCATTTTTGATGAGCCATCCATTCCCACGCTTCACAGATCCATTAGGGATGGTAGGGCAGGTACAGGGGCAGGGACAGGTATCACAGCAGTAGCAGGCATAGCCATAGGTGCCACCACAGGTCCAGCACTGGGTACAACAGATGCCTATTCCCCCACGACAGATGGGATCAGACCCAGGTGCTGGGGGTAGTGGAGCAGGACACAGTCAGCGGAGGAGGCAGAGGACAGAGGAGTAGGTTCTTCAGCAGGAGGTCCCACAACAGCAGGCACCTCCACCGCAGCAGGCACCTCCACCTCAGCATGCACCAGAGATGGTCAATGAGGATATGCTAGATCAGTCGATAGGTGGAGTACAGGACACGGTATGACGGTACTGAGAGTGAGTTCGTGCAACCTCCCGACAGTTGGGAGAGTTGCAGATTGCAGTGGTAGTCAGGGATGCGTAGCTGGTAGAGAGACAGATCACCAGAGAGAGCGCGCGAAGGCTGTAGAGCAGAGACTAGAGTTGGCACAGGATGAGATCCGCTTCCAGTCTACTCGAGCCGCATATTATTATGCTGCATACACTAGTGCAGTACCTGATGAGACATTGTAGGTGCAGCGATTCTCTCAGTACGCACGAGAGTCCAGAGGTGCACGACCTCCTGTCAGGCCGGATATGCCACCACCGCCTCCACCACCTGTTGCCCTTGTTCCTCCTGCTCCTCTTGGAGGTGAGGGTTCGAGATAGAGTTAGATGCTCTGTGCCTGACTTTTATTTTGATCTCTAGCTATGTATCGATTGGTGTGCCAACACTAGATGTATCATTTTTGATTGATTGCGCTCGAGTAGCGCCCATTTTATTTGTATTGACACATTCTTTGATATATACATATACGATATTTTGAGCCGAGTATTCCTGTGTACATGTCATTGTCTGTTTTGTTTTGCTCTAATGTTCATGAGATGTATGTTTAGATAGAACGTATATGTATGAACTGACATCTGACATAGTTTTGTGCATTTTTTATTTGACAGTCACAAGTATTCCATGGAGGAACGAGAATCGATGAACCAAACGCTTGTGCAGCCGTGGAGGAATCTGATGCATGTGGAGTATGAATAGGATTACCGTCAAATTGCATGCTAATGCCAATGAAGTATGCAAGACTATGTTAAATGCAGCCTTAGGTCTGGTCACCAAGCCTCGATGATTTATCGTCATTGGATATAAAACAAAGCTCGTATGTTACACAACTTCCACTAACATTGCAATCATGAAAATATGAATGTAACATACATTATTGGAATGTCGGGATTAAATGTAAGCATTCGAGGCACAAGAAGCCAGAATGACCAGAACATTTGTCCCTTTTAATGTAACAAGTTAACATAAGCATCAAAGCATGAATGCTAGGATGACCTGAATGTTGCTTGTATGACAGGCACACCAAACACATAGGAGATTCCTCTTATGCAAAGTATTCAATATTCATGCTATCCGCAATGACCCTTGCGTTCATAACCTGAGACAGGAGTGTGCTAAATATACTTGCAGTGACCCGTACGTTCACTTAATAGGACGAGTATAAATATGTACTATAGCATGAAGAGTTCACTCCAACAAACAAAGAGAAGAACCAATATTGTTGACATATCTGTATAAAAGGAGTCGAGGTACACACGGTCATCCAATACTAAATGGAGGCTCTTATAGTGGACACCCCTCTTATAGGAATGTATCAACCTATTGGAACTGAACCACAAACAAAAAACATATGAAAAGATCATGCCCCCATTCATTACTTCTCTAGTCTGAGATGACATCATCGATGTTGCTCGAGGAGATATGATAAAGCAAAACAAAGCAATAAGAGAAAATGCTCAGAAGATCCAAACAAGTATATCATTGAGATTAATGTTTTCAGGATGATGTCAAGTGTCAATGTCTAGAATATGTAAGAAAGAAATCTCTTCAGTAGGGTGACAACAGTAGGTAGACGTAGTCAGAACAACTGGTGATTGTCATGAAGGAGATTCTATGGAGAAAATCTCGAAAAGAGTGACATTGGTGACAGTAGGCAGACATAGTCAGAACAACTGGTGACTATCATGAAGGAGATTCTATGAGGAAAATCTTAAAAAGAGTGACACTAGTGATAGTAGGCAGACGCAGTCAGAACAACTGGTGGCTGTCACGAAGGAGATTCTATGAGGAAAATCTTGAAAAGAGTGACACTGGTGACAGTAGGTAGACACAATCAGAACAACTAGTGACTGTCACGAAGGAGATTCTATGAGAAAAATCTTGAAAAGAGTGACACCGGTGATAGTAGGCAAACGCAGTCAGAACAACTAGTGACTGTCACAAAGGAGATTCTATGAGGAAAATCTCCAAAAGAGTGACACTGGTGACAATAGGCAGACACAGTCAGGTGACTGTCACAAAGGAGATTCTATGAGGAAAATCTTGAAAAGAGTGACACTAGAGGGGAATGCCCTCGACCTATGAAAAAAACTCAGTCCATGGATACATGAGCAGGACAAGCAGGAAAGCAAAAGCATGAAAGTGACTAACAAGAGGCGCCTATTTACCAGGTTCTCACCTTCTTGGAGATTTTTTTTTTTTTTTTTTAGGACTTTTTCTGATTTTTAGGATTTTTTTTTCAAGACATTTAGATATGTACAGAGAGCTTGCTGAGATTGAATCAACTGAAAAACCGCTTCAGGTGGAGAGTGTTCATAGGCTCTTTAAGCACTTCTCCTTCAGTTGTAGAAAGTTGATAGGTGCCAGATCCATATACTGCAGTAATGATGTAAGGACCTAGCTAGTTTGGTTCAAACTTTCCCTTTTGCATTCATTGTTGTTGATTCTTAGGATTCTCTCTTAGGACGAGATCACCCAACTGGAAGTCACATGGCCTAATCCTCCTATTGTAGCTTCGCGCCATTCTTTTTTGATATGCTCATAGATGATCATAGGCCACTTGTCATCGTTCATCCAGCAACACAAGTTCTTGAAGCTGAGCTATCCTACAGTCATCATCTGTGATAAGGCCTTTCATAGAGATTCTCAAGGTAGGAATCTCAATCTCTATTGGGAGCACAACATCTGCCCCATATACCAACGCAAAAGGAGTCGTGCCTGTTGGAGTTCTAATGCTTGTTCTATATGCCCATAGGGCTGGATTGATCTGGAGATGCCAATCTCACCCTGACTTACTGACCGTGCGATGAAGAATTTTGAGAATTGCCTTATTTGATGCCCCAGCTTGCCCATTACCCTGGGGGTAATAAATGGAAGACCAATGTTGTGTAATTTTAAATTTCTTGCACAGTTCCTTAAGGTCTTTATTTTTGAATTGTCCTCCATTATCAGTAATGATTGAGGATGGTATACCATATCTACAGATGATGTAGTTTGTGATAAAAAGCACTACAGTTTTGCCATCAGCAATTGTGAGAGGGACTGCCTCTACCCATTTCGTGAAATAATCTGTAGCGGTGATAATGAACTTATGTCCATTAGAAGAGGTTGGGTGAATCTATCCTACCAAGTCAAAGGCCCATTGTTGAAATGGCCATGTTGAAGTAGAGGGAATCAACTCTCTAGCTGGAGCATGAATGAGATTCCTGTGTAGTTGACACTATTTGTAGGACCTAGCATATTTAATAGCTTCTTGCTCCATTTTAGGCCAGTAGTAACCAGCACGAAGGAGTTTGCGAGCTAGCGTTAGGCCATTGGAATGAGATCCGCAAATGCCTTCGTGAACGTCAATTAGTGCACATTTGGACTCGTCGGGTTCTAAACACCTAAGGAGTGTTCCGTCGAGACCTCTCCTATATAGATTGTCAGCAATAATGACATAATGTGAAGCGTTATGGATTAGGTAACATTTCTCATTCCGGGTCAGACCTTTTAGAGTGGTTTGATTACGAAGGTAGGAATGGATGTGATGGTAGTAGGATGATTCTTGTCCTATAATAGAATAGATCATCTTGGAATCAAGTGTGTCATAGGCTGGGTAGTGTAATGCTTCCACCAAGAACTCGTGTCGGAGATCATTTTTTGGCATTTGTAGAAGGGAAGCCAGAGTGGCCATGGCATCAGCCGCTTTATTATCTACACGTGGAACCTGTTGGAAGGTGATGTGTGCAAAATATTTCATCAAGTCATCAACCATGTGCTTATAAGGAATTAGTTTTTCATCCTTTGTTTGATACACATCATTTACTTGGTTGATGACAAGCTGGGAGTCACCGAATATATCCAATTGATCTACTTTCCATTCAGCTACAATTTTCATACCATTGATCAAAGCTTCATATTCAGCAATGTTATTTGTACAAGGAAACAAAATCTTGTATGCTTTGGGCAATGAGTATTTCTGTGGTGTGATGAAAAGCAATCCAGCACCTGATCCTTGTTGTGTGAAGGATCCATCGAAGAACATAACCCATGTATGGTGAGTTAGTGTTAGAATTGACTCATCTGGAAAATCAATGTTTATTGGTAGGAGACTCGATATGGGTGCCTCAGCTAGTTGGTCTGCAATTGCCTGTCCCTTTATAGCTTTGCATTCAACATATTGGATGTCGAACTCACTTAGTATCATGACCCATTTAGCCAATCTTCCTGTGAGAGCTGCCTTACTGAGCAAATACTTTAAGGGATCTATTTTAGCCACAAGCCGTGTAGTGTGGGCAAGCATGTAGTGTCTCAACTTTTGGGAAGCAAAGACAACTGCCAAGCAAGCTTTCTCAATAATACTGTAGTTTTTCTCATAAGAGACCAATGTTCAGCTCAAGTAATAAATAGCTCTTTCTTTGTTATCGTTGTCTTCCTGAGCCAACAGGATTCCCAAAGATGTTTCAGTAGCTGAAATGTATAAAAGCAAAGGTTTCCCATGTATAGGAGGCATCAGGATTGGTGGATTGACAAGATACTGTTTAATCTATGTTAAGCTTTGCTCACAATCCTGGCTCCAATTGAATTTCACACCCTTATGTAAAGTCTTTGTGAAGGGTTGTGATTTATCTGCCAATTGTGAAATAAATCTGCGAATAGATTGAAGCCTTCCTTGTAGTCCTCTGATCTGACTAATGTTTCAAGGTGGTGGCATGTCCATTATTGCTTTTACTTTTTCTGGATCTACTTCAATTCCCTTTGTAGAAACAATATATCCTAACAGTTTTTCTAATGTGACACCAAATGCACACTTCTTAGGATTGAGCCGAAGACTAAACTTTTCCATACAATCTAGGATTGGTCCCAAATCGTGCAAATGGGTATTGCATTTAGTGCTTTTGACCAAAGTATCATCAACATAGTCCTCCATAGTTATATGCATCATGTCATGGCTGATATGTAGCTCCAACATTCTTTAAACCAAATGGCATTACATTCCAACAAAAGGTTCCCCATGCACATGTGAAGGCTGTTTTCTCTTGATCTTTTGGTGCAATTTTTATCTGATTGTATCCAAAAAAACCATCCATAAGTGAGTACATTTCATAGCCAGCTGTCATGTCCACAATCATATCAATATTAGGGAGTGGGAAGTCATCTTTAGGACATGCCAAGTTAAGATCATGGAAATCTGTACAAACTCTGATAGACTTATCATGCTTGGACACAAGGACAATATTGGATATCCATTCAGCATAATCAATTGCACAAATGAAACCAGCCTTCAGAAGTTTTTGCAATTCGGCTTTGACTAGCAATGCAACATGAGGATGCATTTTGCGGAGCTTCTGTTTAACTGGTTTTATGCTTGGCATTATGGACAAGTGGTGCATAATAAGATCAAGACCCAATCCTGGCATGTCAGAATATGTCCAGGCAAAATTTATTTTCTTTCCCTTGAAAAAGGCAATGAATTGTTCCTTTTCTTCAGTTGACAATGACTGAGCCAAATGTATCACATGAGGATGTTCTTCTGTGCCTAGGTTAATCGGCTGTGTTGGCTCTATTAACACTGATGATCTCTCCTAAAAGTGACTGGGAAGGACATCAAATATCTCATCTACAGGCGCCTCAGATAGGTTTTCACCCTTGGATACATCTTTTGTTTTTACTATTTTTGGATCCGACACTGCCACAATGTGGTTTTCACCATCGGACCTCTTGCAATTTTTCTTTTTAATTATGTGACTATGATATTTGATGTCGGCCTAAGTCATGTTGACGCTCTGCTCATTGGTGGAAGATGTTATAGGTTTGATAGCATTTAGGTAACAGGCAAGAGTATAGTCATTCTGGAATGTGGGGACTTCGTTAGATGCATTGGGGTTCCAGTCTATAAGCTCAGAATGTGCGAGTGAGAGAGTAGTGGCTGGTTCAATTGCGTTCATAGTATAGTTATTAAATGCATGGACCAACAATTTGAGACCTACGACGACCTCACCCACAGGTGTATTCAAACGTCTCAGAGTATGAACATTATTAATTGATGAATCTAAGACACTAGTTGGACCAGACCCCTGTGACCTATCCCTAGACGTTTCACTCACTTCGATTTGATTTTCATAGATATGCACTTGGTCAATGTCTTTTTCAGTAGTCGCTTCTGAAAGATTGTCAAATTCATATTCATGAGAATCAGTGCTACATGGTGAGAGACTATAGAACTCCCCAATAGTGATAGGGAAATACTCTCCTTCAGCCTCTGGATTCTTACACAAATACTCAACATGACATGACTGACTAGATTCTCCCTTTTCTGAATGATATTCGAGTTGCTCAGTATTGTCCTCAGAAGAATCACTAGTATCATCCAGAGTGCTAACACGTGGCACAAAGTCATTTGGCTCAGCAAAGAATTTAGCAAGATCATAAGGAATAAGATGAGGGTAAGAATCCTCATCATCAGATTCTTCCTTTTGAGTACCTGATTCAGATTGTGACTCATTTTCAGATGAACTCTCAGGTACAGGTATGAATTTATTGGATCCCAAATGCGAAGGGACCTTCTTGAACCCTAGGCTAGTTGTGTCACTGTTGCTTCGAGCTGTTGCTTTGACAGGATCTATTAAACCATTGTTATTGCACCCAATAGGGCCAGTTCCCTTGTAGCCAAAACGCTTCATAAGCTTAAGACCAGGTCCCTACTTCTTAGGAGTGATTTCTTGAACTTGTTTTGTTAGGTCTATTGGAGACTCTTCTTTGTAAAGCCATGCAGAAATGGCTCTATTTTTGCTTTCATCTTCTAAGGGAACTGTAGCTTTGACAAGAGAACCATTAAACTTGGTATGAGGTGTCAATACGAATGGCTTCTTTCCTAGTGAGGGTCTCCCAAAATGTCGAGGGGATTCTAGAATTGATGTTAATGATAACACTGGTTCCATGTGGTACTCTCCCATGCCAGTTTCTTTCAATTTAAATGACTTCTCAATTTGTTTCAGCTTATTGTTGTGACAATCAGTAGACTCACGGTTAGCAGGGACGAAAGATTCAACAGCTTTGAGCATATTGCGAGTGTAGCTAGTAGTTGCTGGAATAGTAACTTCAGAGCCATGAAATGGGAATTTAATGCATTGGTGGTATGTGGATGGCACAACTTGCATCTCATGTATCCATGGCCATCCTAACAAAATGTTGTAGGCTAAGGGAATGTCGAGCACCTGATAGGTGACATCCCTTTCAACAGGACCGACACGAATTGGTAAAGTCACAAGACCTAGTGACTTTCGTTCTACTTCATCGTATGCTTTAATAGTGATCTTTCATCGAGGATTGATAGAGTCCTCAGAATAACTCAATTGTCTAAGCAGAGCTGCAGAAACAATATTTAGGCCAGCGCCATTGTCAATGAGTACCCGACGAACACGTGTTTGGTGGATCATAACCTCAATGTGTAGAGGCTGATTGTGTGGGTGATTCAGTGAGTTGTCATCCTCCTCAGAGAAGGTCATAAGATGAGGTGAGGTCAGGTGACCTACCATGGATTGAAATCATTCAAGATCAAGATCCTGAGGAACATTTGTCTCAATGAGGGCTCTGTCCAGAATTTTCTTATGAGTGGGCGAGATTTTAAGCAGCTCAAATATAGAAATGTGAGCATTGGTTCATTTCAATTGATCTAGAATACTATAACTGGTTACAGTCAAGTTCGTCATGTGTTTTGCACCTTTACCGGATGGACCAGCAAGGGCTTTGTCCTTGTGTTGTTCACGATTTGAAGTAGGAGATGTAGGACCTTTGAGCACCATTTTTGCATGAGAGCGAGTAACAGCATTAGCATAGTGTTGTGAAGACGTATTATCCATGTTATTGAAAGTAGGGCCTCTCAAGACAAATGGTGTCTTGGGTTTATCATTATCTTGTTTCCCCTTTATGGTAATAACGTCGCAGTATTCAAAATCTATAGGTTCAACCATGTGAATGACATTGTCATCATTGGAATATGTATAGTTGACCTTATTGTAGGGTTTTGGTTTCGAAGTCTCTCCTTTTTCATAAGGTGGGAAAGGCTCTTTGAACACCTTGTGGTCTGAGTTTTTGTTATGTCTATCTACCACAAGTTCACCAACATCAATCATGTCTTGGATTTTATGACGTAAGTTTATACAGTTGATGGTTTTATGACCCTTGTTTTGGTGATACTCACAAAATGAGGTCTCATTCCACCATGGTGGACGTGGTTGTGGATCATAGGGACGAGGGTTATCCATTGGTGAGATAAGCTTGTGTTGTAGCAATGTTTTGTAAACCATATCCAAAGGTTCTCCTAAAGGCGTATACTCTCGCTTGGGTCGTGATGCCCATGAGTTTCTCGGTTTATTCCCAGACATTTTATTGTTAGGAGGAGGCTTCTCAGCACTTTTGGCCGCTTTGAAGCATTCTGTGAGATTAAATGCTGCTTTAGCAAGTTTTGGTGTGACATTATCAACAACCCCATCATGTACAATTTCTCGATTCTTGTTGACATGTTTGATTTTATCCTTGTTGGAAGTGGAACTTTGTTTTGAGTCTCTCTGAAGAGTGAGCTCACCCTTCTTGACCATAAATTCTTCGATACGGATAGCCTGTGTAATCATGTCTTCAAAGGTACACGGACCTTGTAGTTGGACTCTATACTCGAAATTAGGTAAGAGGTTATCGGTGAAAATGTTGAGCTTCTTCGTTTCTGGGATTTTACGGGAGTACTTGGTATAAAGCTATCTCCACCGTTGGAGGAAAGTGAGAAAAGGCTCACCCACCTTCTGTTTAAGGTTGCATAGATCTCGAATATTTATAGGGTGTTGAATGTTATGAGAATATTGCTAAACAAATGAATTAGCAATTTCGTCAAACGTCTTGATGCCAGGAGGTAAATGTGAAAACCACTCCAAAGCTTGACCACCTAGGCTTCTAGGGAATAAACGCATGAGGTATGTTTGATTGTGTATAAACTCCATAGATAAAGCACCAAATTCCCACAAGTGATCTTGGGGATCAGTAGTACCAAAGTACTTGTCATATTTGGATAGTTCTACACCTCTTGGGAAAGGCGACATGTTTATACTTTTGTCAAATGGAAATGAACAAAGAGTGTCCAATGTGTATGTCTTTTTAGGTTTCTCTTTCTCATGTATCATCTGAGCCAATTGGTCTTGCATAATTTTCAGTTGTTTTTGGAGTTTAGTGGTCTTGGTTTCTTCTTCACGTGTGATAATGGTCTCCACATCGAAATGTGTGGGCAGTTTAGCTCCCTCTTGGGCGACTTTGAGAAAGTACTTTTCTTTCTCTTTGTTGATTAGGATTCCCATGACCTTCTGAAAGTTCTTGTCTCATCGACATCTTGCTATGTGTTCAGGAAGGATTTCCACCTCTTCTTGTTCTTCATCAGTGTCATTTTCTTTCTCTTTCTCCTTGTCATCCCTAGGTTTCTCTTGATATCGACTATGGCTACCTCATTCAGGTTCACGATTAGGCACTATAGGAACTTGTTCAGTTTCCGTATGTTGTGTTTGAAAAGGGTCCGTGGAGAAAGGGTCATACATTGTGTTTGAGAATGCAGGACTCCTACCTGTCTCAGTATCCTTTTGGTAAAAAAGATTCCCAATTTGTTGCAAATTGGGAAATGTTCATTGATCTTGAGATGACCTTGCAGGTGAGGAAGACCATGAAGATGCCTCACTAGCCAAACTAGATATGGATTGCGTAGCGAAAGGTAAGCTACCTCTGTTGCGATTACGACCCCTATCATGACCACGTCTAATGTTATCAGGATAAAACACGTTGCCACTTCTGGTTGTGACAGTCATAGGCAAGGACATGAAGCTAGAACCTAGACAAGGACTATACTAAGACTGAGTCTTGAAAAGGACAAGATAGTAACAAGAATGCTGTTCACTAAGGCACAAATGGTCTAATTTAAAGGCTAAAACAGCCAGAGATTATGACCACTACAGCACAAAGTATGTTAAGCATTAAGACGAGGATGTATGAGATGAGACTAGTCAAGGTATAAGACACAAGTTTTCAATTAAGCAAAGTGTCGCTATTCTAGGACTATTTGCAAACAGAGAGCGATAAATGGACACAAAAAAAGACAGCGTGCAGGCTACAAATAGCTAAAACAGACCCAGATTGTAAATGGTGATACAAAAATTCACGCGAGAAACCTTTACGGGTCGCATGAAGAAGTTTTATGGCCCGTGCAAAGATGTTTATGTCTCGCGCGAAGATCAGTAATAGTTTTTAATTTCGCGCGAGAATGTTTCTGTATTGCGCAAAGATGCGCAATAGAACTTTAATTTTGTGCGAGGGCAAAATGGCTTCACGTGAGATCCAAATGATTTCGTGCAAGAGAAAAATGATTTCGCGCAAAACCAAAATTATTTCATGCGAACGGACAGAACAGTTTCACAACAGCGACTAATTTTGACAAAATTTTTGATCGATCCAATAACTAGGCAGATAAACAGGCACATAGAACAACAAGCAAGTGATTTCAAGCACGTCCGAAAATAATGAGCAAGGGCAAAAGAAACCTTGCGCATGAACAATCAAGTGACTTAGTTTGTGTTTAATCCATAAGAGAGCTATTTGTGTACATTTTCAAAGATTTTTGCAATCATCGCACATGTTCCTTAGAAAAATAAAAGTTGGCTTCTCTAAGGCATTTAATAATGGATTGACTCTGCAACTTTTATGGCTCACAGGGGTGACCTCCAATCCCGACGCACCGAGGTTTTGACATAGTCTGAGAACTTAATCTTCAAGAGCTGCTAGGGAAATCTAACAACCCACAGTGAACCACACCTGTGAAGATTTCTTCCACAAGGACATTTATATAGCGGTTGTCACTACCATGGCAAAAATGGCTATTACCGCTTGAGGTTCCATCATCACAGTTTTCCCTATAGAGGGATTGTCTGCTATGGTTAACCCTCTCTAAAGGTGACCGACTCACAATAGTAAACGACAAGGGGACTTAGCTTCCAGATTCAAGGTTCTAACACCTTTTCACCTTTAGCTCAATCAAAGCAAACAGATTAATCCGACACGCTCGACTAAGATTATCCCTTAAAGATCTATGATATCATCTTCCTGTGATCTATCAACCTCTCCGGAGAAAGGATGCCTTAATCAACAAGTCAAAGATTCATCTATCTACGAGATGCTCAAAGTATCCTCCCCACCCATAAGGAATCCATCTTAGAGAGGAGTTTCACTAGGAACCCACTCCCTCAAGATCCACGAATAGTGTTCATGGGGGCTTAATTACTATGTGTGTATAGATGTTAATTCCTGACAGCAAATCTATCTAAAAGTAATCAAAAAGCCCAAGGTGGTACACTTAACGCTTTAACTAATGTGAGGTGAGTCCAAAGATGTGGAACATTTAACCCCTCACACAAGCCAAAATGAGTCCACAACTCAGAAATTAGTGAGTTCTAAGAAGCACAAAAGGGTTGCCTTTTGGAGCCTTCAATGCTTATGTCCTGTAGACCCCTCCCCTATTTATCGTGGCGCTGAGCTTGCAACCACAGGGTGGAACGAGGGGCCGATGGATTAGCGAGTCCAATAACCCAAGATAGTTAATCAGATCTATCACTAAAGACTAAGCCTGCTAAATGAATACTAACAGAAATTACACCCTAGTATGAGTTTATGCATGTGTTGTAAAATGGAAGTACAGAAGCAAACACACAAGCTCGACACGAAAGATGTTTGTTTTAGATCCAAATGAAATGTTATCAGCTGATGAAGATTACCTAGTGATCCTCGCAACGTGCTTAGTAGATTCTTACTTGTTCTTGACAACTTTAGCACGCTTTTCCCATTATTCCTGAAACTGCTACTATGTTGTTCAAAAGAAAAATCAAGACAAAATATAGAAACACTAGAAACTGCTAACAGTCAATAGAAAAATTAGAAAAACACGCAAATCAATGCAAAAAATTTTTCCTCTGTCAGCAAATTTTCGCGCAAAATTCCTGATAGTCCGCGTGAAGAAGTTTTACAGCCCACGCGAAATCAAATTCGGCTCGCGCAAGATTAAAATTAGCTCGCGTGAAAAAAAAAGTCTCGCGCGAAGATTCGCGCGTCGAAGAACTTTCTCGCGCGATGCGGAAAGAATCTTCATGCGAAGATTCTAGATCCTCGCACGAAAATGAACAATTTCGCGTGAAGATTCGAACCTATACGGAACAGTACGGACAGAGAACAAAAAAATGATTAAAAAAATACAAAAAGAGGCTAGAAAAATTAATTTTCCCTGCCCCACGGTGGGCACCAGAAATGTATGTGTGAAAATGCGGCCTATGCTAACACACACACTTCAACACGGTCCTTATTTACGGATTCATCACGGAATGAACATTGAATTGTACATCCAAAATTTTCCCTGCAAAGCGACCTATTGCCTTCTATCTAAAGGATTTTGCCTGTTAATATCCTCAGAATCGAGGTGTAGGCAACCAGACCCTCTAAGAACGAAGGATTTGACAATGGAATTAAGCTAAGAATGAGTATACAGATTAATCTAAGAAAATGAAAGATGCAATTTAATCTAAGAACAAATGAAGCAAGCTAGATTAAGTATATGCATGATTAAACTAAAATGAGATTAAACTAAAAATGAGAATGTGTGCAAGAAATGTAAGTAAATATGAGCATGAATTTCAACAGCAATTCAATAGCAAATCAATTCATCCTCCCCCGAATGAAGAGATGAGGGTCTCTTAAATAGAGTTTCCTGGAATCCATTAACGGTTGAGATCGATTCAGATCAACAGTCAGGATTGAAGATGAGTTTCAGTCATAAAGGGAGATTCCCAAGTTAAAGGGAGTTAACAGACTTAATTT
Organism: Cupressus sempervirens; assembly: GCA_028749045.1. NCBI lineage: Eukaryota > Viridiplantae > Streptophyta > Pinopsida > Cupressales > Cupressaceae > Cupressus > Cupressus sempervirens. The sequence continues at coordinate 544,616,947 of CM053787.1, read as the reverse complement.
GAGATAAATAAGGAGTTAACTATTTTAATTTGAGTAGAAAAAGGAGTTAACTGTGTTAACTCATTTTTGATCAATAGTGAATTGGAAATTCCCCTTTTTTGAACTGAAGAGAGATTTTTTTGAGATATTTAATTTAATAAAATGAAATATGCTCTCATAATTACTTTTTCTATTTAATTAAATAATCTTTAATTAATTATGATGATTACATCATTAAATACTTATTGCTCAGGGCATTTAGTTCCCATCTTATGTCCTAGTCACTTGGGGCATCTCGTCACTTGGGGCATCTCGTCACTTGGGGCATCTCATCACTTGGGGCTTTTTGTTCCCTTCTATCTGACATTTCTGCCATCTATCTTATATTTTCATCAATTGATCAACCTTATAACAACTCTTCTCAAAGTTCGATGGAAAGGTATTGGGACAGTCTAAACCTCGACTCTTGAGGATCAAACCTCATTCTAGGGATGATTCTATGACTCTAATGAGACCCTTTTATCTTTTATCAATTTTGGGTATCTAGGTGTTCTATCTGGATCCTTGAAGGTTAAGCTTCGTTCTGGAGATAACTTTCTAAATGCTATTAATTTCGGGTATCTAGGTGTTTTATCTGGATCCTTGAAGGTTAAGCTTCATTTTGGAGATAACTTTCTAAATGCTATTAATTTCGGGTATCTAGGTGTTCTATCTGGATCCTTGAAGGTTAAGCTTCATCCTGGAGATAACTTTCTAAATGCTATTAATTTCGGGTATCTAGGTGTTCTATTTGGATCCTTGAAGGTTAAGCTTCGTTCTGGAGATAATCTTCTAAATACTATCAATTTCAGGTATCTAGGTGTTCTATCTGGATCCTTAAAGGTTAAACTTCGTTATGAAGAAACTTTTTAAATGCTTATCAATTTTAGGTATCTAGACATTCTGTCTAGATCCTTAAAGATTACGCTCCGTTCTAAAGATAGTCTTTTTAATGCTATCGATCTTAGGTATCTAAGTGCTCTGCTTGAATTCCTTAGGATTAAGCTCTGCTCTAGAGAAGGTCCTTAAAAAGCTTATGAATTGGTCTCCGTGTCATCACCTTCGGAACCAATCTCATGTTCACATCATGCTTTCTGATTATCTTTGAATTGAACGTGTTGCTCGCACATTCATTCAAAGAGGGGCAAAATGTAATACCCCAAAATTGGCTCATTGCCATTATACCAATTCTAGTCTATTTCTGATAATTCCAAAGTCCTATTCTAATAGGCAATTCTCATTCTACTATTTGCTACTTGACTTAATTGTCAGATGCAGAAAAACCCTAATCTGCATTCATCATATTTCTTATTTAATTCCTATAGTACGTACTCATATTAGTTGCATTAAACCTACTTGATTAATATTTAATTTAATTATTAAGTATTTATACTTAAATTAAATTAAATTATATCTTAAGGCTAATATACTATGGAATTAAATTTATTTAATTTAATAAATACGCCTATCTTAATTAATTAGATGGGAAAGGTATTTCTAATTAATTAAAAGAAATTATTTAATTAAATAGAGTACTTACTTCTAAATAATTAAACAAAGTTATTTAATTAAATGGGAAGACATTCCTAATTAATTAAATAAAGTTATTTAATTAAACAAAAGTGTCTCTAATTAATTAAAGATTATTTAATTAAATAGAAAAAGTAATTATGAGAGCATATTTCATTTTATTAAATTAAATATCTCAACAAAATCTCTCTTCATTTCAAAAAAGGGGAATTTCCAGTTCACTATTGATCAAAAATGAGTTAACACAGTTAACTCCTTTTTCTACTCAAATTAAAACAGTTAACTCCTTATTTATCTCAAATTAAGTTTGTTAACTCCCTTTAACTTGGGAATCTCCCTTTATGACTGAGACTCATCTTCAATCCTGACCGTTGATCTGAATCAATCTCAACTATTGATGGATTCCAGGAAACTCTATTTAAGAGACCCTCATCTCTTCATTTGGGGGAGGATGAATTGATTTGCTATCGAATTGCTGTTGAAATTCATGCTCATATTTACTTACATTTCTTGCACACATTCTCATTTTTAGTTTAATCTCATTTTAGTTTAATCATGCATATGCTTAATCTAGTTTGCTTCATTTGTTCTTAGATTAAATTGCATCTTTCATTTTCTTAGATTAATCCGTATACTCATTCTTAGCTTAATTCCATTGTCAAATCCTTCGTTCTTAGAGGGTCTGGTTGCCTACACCTCGATTCTGAGGATATTAATAGGCAAAATCCCTTTAGATAGAAGGCAACAGGTCACTTTGCAGGGCAAATTTTGGATGTACAATTCAATGTTCATTCCGTGATGAATCTGCAAATAAGGACCGTGTTGAAGTGTGTGTGTTAGCATAGGCCGCATTTTCACACATACACGACTATGCACTTGGATGGCATTGCACATGAATGGTGACATCATGGCATGGTGACTTTGGGGCATAATCAGATTACATCCTATGAGGAATTCACCAAAACATTGATTGAGAGATTTGACACTAGGGATCTCGAGTTACATTTCAAGGAGCTAGCACAGTTAAAACAGTCAAGTTCTGTGGATGCTTACATTGTCGAGTTTCAGCGCTTGTCTGTACTTGTTACTGATATCTCTCCTAGGATATTGGTGGTGTTATTTTGTGATGGTCTTGCTGATCCATTAAGAGGTTGGGTGAAGGGACATGATCCACTCACCTTAGCTGAAGCAACTAAAAAGGCACGAGATTTAGCCCCTTCGGTATACAAAGGAAAAAACCATTCAATAGATTCTTCCTACCGCAAGGACAAAGACAAAAAACCATTTCAAAAAGAGTATAGCAAACCCAAAGAAGGATCAAAAGGACTAGACAATGAAACCTTGAATGAACTTCGAAAGAAGAAGCTGTGCTTCCATTGTAGAGAGCCTTGGGACTTATCTCATAAATGTTCTCTCAAGGCTAAGGCAAATCAAATGGAGTATTTTTCAGCAGAAGAGTCAGAGTCAGAAGGGGAGGATCAACACTCTGATTTAGATGAGGGTAACACTATAAAGGAGAGCAACATTCCTAAGGATGATAGATCATTGGCACACTTGATAGGGGCCCAAAAGGTAATCACATTTAAGGTCAGGGGTACTATCCAGGGGTAGAAACTGATATCTCTTATTGACACTGGGGCTACACATAACTTCATAGATGCACAGTTGGTAGCCAGGAGAGGGTTACAGACGGAGGAGCATGATGGGTTTAGAGTCATGGTGGCTAACGGTGATAAGTTATTATGCACTCGAAAGATATCTAATCTTCACATCAGGTTTGGAGATCGCTACGAGTTGGAGGATGAGTTCTATGTTGTGGACATGCGAGATTATGATGTCATCCTCAGCATGACATGGATGCCTTCACTAGTTGAGTTCACACTCAATCTAGCAAAATTGGAGATGAGATTCTAGCATGAGGACAGAACTGTGGTACTTAGAGGACTTTCAGATGGAGGTTGCAGAGTAGTGTCCTTGAAGAGAATGCAGAGACTTTTTCGTCATGATGACATAGAGTGGGCGGCAGAATGCTACATTATGCCAACTTCACCAGAGCCACAAGAAAAGAGTCATCCACCAGATGTCCAGAAGATACTTGATAGACACGCTAAAGTATTTAGCGATATTCCTCATGGGGTTCCTCCTGACAGAGGAGTGGAACATGTTATTGAGCTCGAGGAGGGAGCCAAACCAGTTATGATTACTCCCTATCGTCATCCTAAGAAACACAAGGATGAGATAGAGAAGGCGATTAAGGATTTGTTGGAGATGGGGCATATCAGGCCCAGTAAGAGCCCCTTTACTTCAGCAGTTGTATTGGTAAAGAAGAAGGATGGGACGATGCACATGTGCATCGATTATAGGGCACTGAATAAAAAAACAATTAAAAATAGGTATCCCATTCCTAGGATTGATGAGCTAATTGATGAGTTGCATGGGGCATGCTTCTTCACCAAAATTGATTTGCAATCCAGATACCATCAGATCAGGATGAGAGAAAAGGACATTGAGAAAACAACCTTCCAATGTCACTATGGCCACTTTGAGTTCATGGTTATGCCATTTGGTCTAACCAATGCACCCGCTACATTTCAGAGTTGTATGAACCAGGTATTCAGGAAGCAGCTGAGGAGATTTGTCTTGATCGTCTTTGATGACATCTTGGTCTTCAGTAAGACCTAGGAGGAGCACTTACATCATCTGGAGGAGGTGTTATCTATTCTGGAGAGAGAGTCATTGTATGCCAAGGAATCTAAATGTGAGTTTGGCATGACTGAGCTCCTTTACCTTGGGCATATCATTAGTGCAGATGGCGTTTGGGTTTATCTTGAAAAGATTAGAGCTATTGTAGAGTGGCCTACTCCCACAAACCTTACACAACTTAAGGGATTCTTTAGTTTATGTGGTTTTTACAGGAGGTTTGTTAAGGGATTCTCACAAATTGCTACACCCTTGACAGATCTTACCAGGAAAGGAGCCTTCATGTGGACAGGGGCAACACAGAGGTGTTTTGAGCATTTCAAGCAGGTAATGTCTTCATGTCTAGTTCTAGCTCTACCAAATTTCATGAAGCCTTTTGAGCTTCATTGTGATGCATCAGGTGATGGGATTGGAGCAGTATTGATGCAAGAGAAGCATCCCATTGCATTCAAGAGTAGGAAGCTCTGGAGAGTTGAGAAAAGTTATTCTATCTATGACCGGGAGATGTTGGCCATAATGCATGCATTGGCAAAATTTTGATCATATTTGGTAGGTGGACGTTTTGTGATCAAGACTGATCACAACAGTATTAAATGCTTCATGAGCCAGCATGATCTTAATGACCGGCAACAAAAATGGGTGACTAAATTATAGGCTTATGACTTTGACATAGAGTTTGTCAAAGGTAAGAAAAATGTGGTGGCTGATGCCTTATCTCGGAGACCTCACTTATGTGCTCTGGTAGAGATTTCAGGAGATTGGAGAGATCAGATTATAGCAGAGTATGTGGGAGATGCTTGGGCTTCTGGATTGATTTCAGGTACCATACAGGATGATCGCTATGAGGTGATAGATGGATTGATCAGAGTTTAGGATAGGGTTTATTTGATTCCATCATCACATTTGAGAGAGGCAATACTGAAGGCATTTCATGATGCACCCACAGCTAGACATCTGGGGGTCTTCAAGACCTATAGGCAGATCCGAGAGCGGTTTTCATGGAAAGGACTCAAGGATGATGTTCAGAGGTATGTCAGGGAGTGTGTGGTTTGTCAACAGAATAAGGGAGAGCACACATTTCCTGCAGGGTTATTACAGCCCTTGCCCATTCCTAATAGGAAATGGGAAAGTATTTCGATGGACTTCATCACTGGTTTACCATGAGTGCAGGGAAGGGATTGCATCTATGTGGTAGTGGACCGCTTGAAAAAGTTTGCTCACTTCTTTGCTATTCCGTCCACTTACACAGCAACACAAGTGGAAGATCTTTTCTTTAGAGAGGTATTCAGGTTACATGGGCTGCCTAGATTCATTGTCAGTGATCGGGATAGTAAGTTTATGAGTGTTTTTTGGCAGAGTTGTTTAGGTTGTGTGGTATAGATCTTACACCTAGCACTAGTTATCATCCACAAACAGATGGGCAAAAAGAGATTGTGAATAAATGGGTGGAAGGATATTTGAGGAACTATGTAACTACACAACAAAAGGCTTGGATCAGATGGTTGCATATGGGAGAGTATTGTTATAACACCACTTATCATATGTCCATCAAGATGACTCATTTCATGGCACTCTATGGTTATGAAGCACCTAGCTTCATCGATTTAGTTTTGGGGGATGGTAGAGTGCCCAAAGCCAAAAACTTATTGTAGGATAGTCAGGACATCCTAAAAGTGCTCAAAGAGAATATACAACAGGCCTAGAATCATCAGAAATTGTATGTCGATCAACACCGAATAGAGCGTAGCTTCGAGGTAGGGGATATGGTTTACTTGAGGCTACAACCATATAGACAGTCATCGCTCAAGAAGAGCGGAGCTAAAAAGTTGAAACCTAGATTTTATGGTCCCTACAGGGTGATTCACAAAGTGGGCAAAGTCGCCTATGAGCTTGAGCTTCCAGAGGGCAATCGAGTGCACAATGTGTTTCATGTGTCTAGGCTTAAGAAAGCCATTGGTCAGAGTGTAGTGCCTTCTACAGATTTACCCCCTTTGGATGAGGAGGGGAAGCTTGTGTTAGTACTTGAGGCTATTCTGGACACTAGAGAGAGGAAGCTTAGAAACAGGATAGTGAAGGAGTATTTGGTTAGATGGAAAGACCTTCCGGAGGAAGATTCTACATGGGAGAGTGAGCAGGTTATTCAGCAGGCTGGACTGAGATTGCTTGAGGACAAGCAATTTCAAGGAGGGCAGACTGTAATGTCCCCATTTTAGCAGTTGACCAAGTGTGTGCTCGTTAGCCTTTTTCTACATGGTCCCAAGGGCTAACAAAGGGTTTAATGGGATCTTGTAGTGTTTTGGCCTAGTCATTTCTAGTTTGGGCCAAAACGAAGTTGATTTACTCAATTTCAAGCATACTTACTATTTTTAGTAAGTCGGTAGGACACAGTGCAACTCAATTTTGGTGATTGGATTTGATACTCCTCGGTGAGATCTTTTCGATGAGCTATCACTCGCATTATTCGGAGTCTGATTGCTAATACATTTTAATGCCTGAAGTTTTATTAAAGTAACGTCTAATTTAATTGTAAAATATTAAAGTGTTACTTTAATATTTATTTTATGGTGATGTGTACCCAAGGGAGGCATAAGGGGTATTTTAATATATGTTTTATATATTACACATCTTTTATCCCACATTGCCCATATGAGTTGAGCGGACCCTTGGGAATTGAATAAAAGGAAGCATTTGTGGCTTCATTAGACAGGTTGAATATGAGAAGAAATTGGTGTGTGAGTTGCAGCTCTATTCTTGGCATTTGAGGACGTCTATCCTCTCTTGTAACATTCTAGAAATCATTCCCTTGGGGTTTGGCCTTTGGAATTCTTTGTTATTGGCTTCATTATCAGGTAGTTTAGTTGCATTTCCGGCTACAGGCAGATTTGGTATTTTGCTCATATCTTCTTCACTACTTGTCCGACGCTTATGCCACTTGGAGGGAATGGTATTATGAAGGTAGTGGACTGATTGAAGGACAAAGTATTGTAGCAGCAAGTTTGTAAGCATGGGCTGGAGTATTATGTCAATACTGCTAAAGTAATTAGTGAGTTGATAAATCTGCCATGTATTTGGTTTTATGAATTCTGAAAATTACATTTTATTAGCAGTAGTTCATTTCCACTTTGCATATCATTGTAGTTTCTTTCTTGTTTATGTTGTATGATACCAATTCCATGCATGAAATACAACAAACAATAAACGTTTGATTTCCAGAGTTATAAGGGGTTTAAAACATTAAACGGAGAAATAAGGAGTTGAATGCAAACTGTTTGACATAATTCCTTTCAGCAATTTGGTTTAGTTTTTTGGGACATCCAGGGGTGCCCATTACAGTTTAAGGATTCTGTTTCATCTCTCTAGTTTGACATTCCCATAGAATGCTATGGTGCGAGTTTTTGAGGTGTGGAAAATGTTGATATTGGAATCCATCTTTAGGTTGAGAAAGCACCTAACAATAGAGACAGAAGATGACACTAGAGAAAAGATAATTTAATTTAATAATAATATATTTAGGAGTTTAATTTTTATAATAAACTCTAATTATTATTATTAGTTAAATTAATAAATATTTTATTAAAGAAATCTTGTAATTTAATAAGGGAGAGAAAGAATTAATTTAATAAAGTTTATTTTAATATAATTAAGAAAAAAGTTTCACGTGATTGCAATACCAAAACCCTAATTGGAAAAGCTCTTTATTAAGAACTTAGAGCTCATTTCTCCAAATACAGGTTTGGAGGAGTCAATTTTTGAGAAGAGGGTTTTAAAAGAAAGTGGAATTGCTTGCGAGTTATGTGCATTCATTTGTTTAGCATCGAATCTAGGTGATCTTGTGAATTTTGCACAATAGTTTCTTTCTTGGAAATCTTTTTCTTCTTTGTGTTTGAATGGATTGTTTTTTAGAGTTTAATTGGGTTGGAATCCTTGTTTGTGAATTTATTGTTCTTTGTTATGAAAGCATCAGTAAATGAATGGAATATTTGAAACCCTTGTTTGGTAAATTTTAGAGATTCTAATTTTATAAAGTATAATACAAGCATGGTTTGGTAAAGGAATAAAAAATATTATATACAAAATTTGATTGGTTGTCTGTGTTTTCCCTATTAGATCTATTATGAAAATTTGATAAATAAATAAATTATATATATATATATATATATATATATATATATATATATATATAATAAAAATAAGCATAGTAAATAATTTTACTATGATAATTTTTATCTTATATTATTTTTTGGAAATCATGGATTTTCATTTTTATGGGGGGTGCTATTGTTTTTATTTTTTATTTTTAAAATATTTTTTTAAAAAAATAAAGAGGGAATTTGAGCAATGACCTTCCTATCCCCCCTTCCCCATACAACTATGGTAGCTGGCATCGAAGGTAGTTAGGACTACCAACAATAGTTGTAGTTGTTGTGGTAGCCAAGACTACCTAAGCAGGTAGTGTTGCCATCTATAGTAGGGCCAACAGGCCATAAACATAAACCTTGAAAACATTTTTTGTTAATTTTTTTATATAGTTTTTTTTATATTATTGAATGTTCAATATAGTTTGTTTAATAAAACAAAATAAAATAATTTAAAAGTTATTAATAATATTAAATAGTTAATATTATACTATTATTAATAGTAATTGTGATTATTAATAAATTATTATTATTTATTAATAATTAATAATTATTATTTAATTCTAAAAAGATTATTTAAAACATATTTAATTAATGAATTACAAGTTTTGGGAATTGAGTTTTGATGTAAATGAATAAGGTAAAATTGTATTATCTATTTTTAAATCTAATATTGATTTAATTATTTATCTATTAAAGGGAAACTTGTAAACTTTGATAAATCTGAGACTTAAAAAGAGACGAAAATTGGAACCTTGTTGTTTAATCAAGATCATTTTTTTTAAAAACCAAACATAATCTATGAAAGGACATTGCTATGATTTATGTTTCTTTTGTGTTGGGTTTGGGGTAACCAACTTAGAGTGTTGACTAGTTTTGGATGCCTACTAGAGGCAAGGAGTTATTGTTTTCGTGATTTCATGTGATGTCATGGTTTTGAATGTGATCTTTGAGTTATGAACCAATTTCTATAAGGTGATTGTATTAGTGAAATCTGTGAATTTTGATCAGTTATCTTTTGGTGCTTTCTAGTCACCTGTTTAAGAACTAATGTGTGGTATTATGATCTTATGAGACCTTTTTCTTTTTTTAGCTTAGGGTAGGGTGTCTTATGTTTGTTGGGAAGTGGCTTACAATGGTGGTTGGAACCCTAAAGAGTCTACGTGGGTAACCAATTGTAGGTTATTTTAATAAGTGATAACATTTCATTAAATGGGTTTAAAATGAATTAAAAAGAATTAGTATTTTTGCTTTCCCATGCCTTGAGTGCTAGTACATGGTAGGATGAGAGTAGAGAGGATTCTTGGTTGTGACCTTTCCTTGTTAGTATGCCTTGTCTATACGAAAGGATATTGATGCCACATAGATTCACTAGGGGGCCAAAGTCTAGAGAGGCTATCAAGGTAACCTTAGAGTTGACTCATGTGATGACAATTTCCCACTTATATAGTATATTTACTAGATGTCTTTTTTGTCTTTGGTTTTAGATATCATTTGTGTCTTGGTACCTTTGAGATAGATTGATTTAAGGTTTTCCTTGACCTAGATGTTGGTTATGACTTTTGGGATTATTATCATGTTTGGGACTTGAGAATATCTCCTCAACAAAGTGGGAGTGGGCCATTTAGGTTCCACAAGGTCAAGTGATAGTGCATTTTTCTCATACCATTGAGATCCAATAGTTGGATGTCATTGTTGGATTTCTTTGTGTAGTTATTCCTTTCATTCTGATATTGTGTTTCTAATTTATGGTTTAATTATGTTGTATTGTATCTAATTTTTAGAGTTACTATGAGATGATGTATTTTATCCTTGATGTATATTCCTTGAGCTTTTCATAACCTATGATGTGTACAGTGGATGATTATGCAATCTAGTTATGCCAAGTGGTATCTTATGTAATTGTATATTATTTAAATGAATTTATACTTGTGGTTTATTTGTGATGTGGATTTGTTATGTATCATTTTTTAGTGTCTAGGTTAAAGTTTAAGAAACCCCCCTCCAGAAAAATATATAAAATATTGGTGATTGTTTCATTATTTTGAAAAGCCAAATTGTTTTTATCAACTATTCTCTTAATTTTTTAATTTTAAATATTATTTACATTGATGATTATTTTGGAATCATAACTTTTGAGTAGAAAATATTGGCAAATCTCAATAATTATAGGAAGTTCACTAATCATCATGGAATATTACAAATTAAAATTGAACATGCTTTATCTCATGGAAATTATGAGGATAGTTACATTATATTTTAAATCAATAGTGCAAACTAAATATTGGTAATATATCCATAAACTAACTAGTAATTATGATAATTATTGGTGAATTAATTTTAATTTCTTTGATAATATATAATATTTAGATGAATCAAATCCAATCATGTATTGAATATTGTGGTGAATCTTTGAGTTTAATTTTTTTATAAAATTAATTATTAAGTGGTTTTAAATATTTTAGAACTAAATTTAATAAAAATGTGTCAATTTAGGTTGCATTAAATCTTAAATTATTAGCAAATTACTAGCGAATTTTTTTGAAATTTAGCCAATTTACAAATATTAGCCACTAAAAAATACATTGGATTCAACATCATGGGACCCTTAAGAGATGTAATATGTTCATGTAATTATTATGCATGTATGTATGTTATTGTTTCCACTATATTATCTATTGTTGTTTATTACCTTTAAAAAAATGTTTATTACTTCCACTATATTAACTATTGTTGTTTATACCCTGGTGGGGTGTTACATTTGGTAAGAAAGCCCAAGTTTCTACATTAAGAGCTCTGGGTATATTGGAACGCTGCTAGATGACAACTAGTTAACTGAAATTGAACTTAATCTATTATATGTATCTATTACAAACTTGAACTTCAATCTAAAATGTACTTAAACCTAGAAATAGGAAAAACAAAATTGGATCTTGTACTATTTTCAAAACATGTTTCTTATGTGTATTCTTTATTGTAGTATGTTCTTATGGATATTATAGCATCTCGTTGCTCTTGAAAATTATTGTAGGATGGTATTTGGGACAAGATTGTCAGTGAGAGCTCATAGCTTAGGCCTTGGTAGAGTTCATGCGTGAGGTAGGGATATTAGTGTGCATGAATCTGGCCATGAGGGTCATATTCAAGAGGAGAATAGGGAGGAGCACCATGGAGAGCATCAAGCTGATTTAGAGGAGGTTGACCTGATGCAGATGATGAAAATCATTATGGAGTGCCTACCTCCTCAAGGTGTAGATCCCGAGGGGTCATATCATATAGGGAATGAGGAGAGGAATAGGTCTAGGAGTCCTCAAAGAGACCTTCATAGTGATAGATAGAGGTCAATTAAGGTCACTCAGATGAAGGACCTAGAAAGGTCCAAGATCAAACTTTTCATTAGGGCTAGTTCTGGAGATGTGGTAGAGCAGTGGCTAATTTCTCTAGACAGATATTTTTCTATACAATACTTTGACTCTAATGTAAAAGAAAGATTTTCCATCACCCAATTGGAACTCTTTGGGGTTACATGGTGGAACATTGAGGAGAAGAAGATGGGTGTAAATATGAACATTGTCACATGGGAGTTATTTCCAGAGAATTTCCATGAGCTTTTCCTACTAGAGTAATGACATCAATAGAGAGAAAATGAATTTCAGAATATGAGACAATACACTATGATTGTGATAGAGTATGCGAAAAAATTATATGAGCTCATGCCTTATGCAAGGATCGTTGATAGCTAGCCATTGATGGCAAAACATTTTATTCAAGTCCTAAATAATTGTCTCATTGGGGTGTTAAGGTATTTCAGTCTAAAACTGTAAAGGATGCAATACATCAAGTTATACTTATAGAGCAAAGTATCACCTTAGAATATGGTGGGTTTGTGGGAGCACCTACAACATCAAGGTCCAAGGGTAACTAGAATACAGGTGGTAATAGAAAGCCTCCCTATCCTAAGGGAAATCAAGGCCAACAACATCAACAACCACAACAACAACAAAAATAATAGAAGAGATCCTATCCTCCAGTTCAAAGTGGTGGTGGAGGTTCCAACTCTTAGAACTTCCATAACTCATAGCACAATAGGAAAAATTAGAAAACCGACCTGCATAAAGAAACCAAAAATTTTCTAGTAGAGAAGCCACTAGTAGTCAAGTGCATCTCTAGCAGGGACAAGGTTTGGCAAAGGCACATGATGTTTCTCTTATGGACAATTTCAACACATTATAGCTAACTACCTAGAATGTACATCTCATTAATCAGGACCTAGGCCAGTAGCATCTAAGCCTACAATTGGAGATGTAGGTAGATCACATAGGGTCTTTCCAGTAGTGGACCACTGCTAGCAAGACCATTGAGGTACCATATTTGACACTATGGGAGAAATCTATGGTACAACCCTTTCCATCTTGTTTGATTTAGGTGCTATGGACTCTTTTATTTCACCTTCTGTAGTTGTTAAATGTAAGCTAGAGGTGGTAAAGGAGGGCTTGGGTTGGCAAGTAGAACTAGCTTTAGGAGCTAAGATTCCCATAGATTATTTAGTGCAGTAGTGTGAACTAAACCTAAGAGGTTTTTTTATGTTACTAGACCTTTGGGTTATCCCTCTTGGTTCTTATGACGTAGTATTTGGGTATGGATTGGCTTGGCTCTCATAGAGCTAGTATTGATTGTAGAAAGAGATCATTTTGTGTAAACGTTATTAGGGTAGGGACTCAAAGATCATGGGCATCTAGAGATCTAGATCCCTACAAATGATCTCTATTATGCAATTAAAGCAAAAATTTCATAAGGATTGTCAGGTGTTTTCCATCACTATGTGCAAACTGGAGGAATAAGACCCTATAGGGAAGACTCAAGATCATCATATCTTACAAGAATATGTGGATGTCTTTCCTAGAAAGATTCTATGTATGCCTCTAAAGAGAGACATTGACTTCAACTTTGACCTTGTTCTAGGAGTAGAGCCCATTTCTAGAGCTCCTTATCGAATGACCACTCAAGAGTTAACTGAGTTGCACCTTCAGCTTGCAAACCTTTTGGCCAAAGGTTGTATTCGAATGAGTATTTCTCCAAGAGGACACTATTGCTCTTTGTAAAGATGAAGGATGGTTTGTTATGCTTGTGCATTGACTACATGAACAGGGTAAAAATTAAGAACAAGTATCCTTTACCAAGGATTGATAATTTATTTGATTAGATCAAGGGAGCCACAATGTTCTCTAAGATTGATCTAAAGTCAAGATACCATTAGCTTCACATTCAAGGTGTTGAAAATCATAAGACTACCTTCCGCACTTGCTATGGACATTATGATTTTGTAGTGGTTCCATTTGGGTTGATGAATGCTCCATCAATTTTCATGTGTTTGATGAATGGAGTATTCCATTCTTACCTTGACCAATTTGTACTTGTGTTCTTGGATGACATTTTGATATATTCTAGATCCTAGGAGGAACATAAGGAGCATCTACATTTGATTCTATAACTTTCCTGAGAGAATCAACTTTATTCCAACTCAAAAAAGTGTGATTTATTTTAGTCAAAGATATTGTATTTAAGGCAATATCATATCAAGGGATGCTATCTTAGTAGGCCTTGTGAAGATCCAAACAATGGTAAATTGGTAGCTTCATAGGTCTAAGAAATTATTATCATAGGTTCATCTAGAACATTTCCAGAGTAGTATATCCTATCATTTTCTCACAGAGAAAGGGAAAAAAGTTTATTTGGACAAGGAAATGCGAGGAAGTAGTCCAAAAGCTAAAGTAGCTTTTGACTAGTGCACCAATACTAGCAATACCTAATCTAACATGTGACTTTATGGTGTGTACGGATGCTTCCCTAGAATGGATTAGAGCAGTATTGATGCAGGATGGATGGGTGATTTCTTATGAGTCATACAAACTCAAGGATCATGAGCTGAATTATCCCATGCATGATCTTGAGTTAATTGAAGTTTTTCATGCCCTTAGCTTCATAGAAATAATTATAGTCTACAATATATATTCATGTAGCCTAATCTTAATGCTAGGCAGAGGTGTTGGATGGAGTTTCTATGTGAGTATGATTTTGAGGTGAAGTATATTTAGGGAAAGGAGAATATGGTAGCTAATTCTTTGAGTCCTAGGAGACATGAGACACTATCGTTTACTCTTAGTGTGGATTTGAGGAGTCATATACTTTAGGCACTTCTTATAGATACTTGGTGTCAAGAGGTGAGCATGGAGATAGATTTTGGTAAACTAGTGGAGGGCAGATTTTTAGGTTATGTCCTAGAGTCATTTGGCCTTTTGTACCTTTTAGGGAGGATTTATATACTACTACTAGATGAGCTTCATACATTGATCCTATTAGAGGCCCATCATGCACCTCATTCAACACATCTAGGTGTCAAGAAGATGCATGCAAAATTGTGATGTCTGTACTTTTGGATAGGGATGAAGCGTGATATCATTGATTTTGTGGCTAGATGTCTTGAGTCCTTGGGAGTCAAGGTAGAGCACCAACATCCAATAGGGCTTTTACAGCCAAATCTCATTCCTTCATGTAAATGAGATATTATATCTATGGATTTCATTGTAGGATTACCTATGACTTCTCATCGAAATGATGTTATCATGGTCATCATTGACAATTGACTAAACTAACACACTTTTCATTGATGAGGTCATCCTACACAAAAAAATTTGTAGCTAATGTCTTCATGCATGATATCATGATATTGCATGTTATTCCCTAAAAGATCATTTCAGATAGGGATCTTGTATTCACATCCACATTTTGGACATCCTTGTAGCATGATCTTGAAGCATAGTTTAACTTTAGCTCATTTTTATCACCCAAAGATAGATGGTCAGACTAAGGGAGTGAATCAAGTTCTGGAGGATATGTTGAGGATGTATGTTATGGATAGAAAAACTCTTTGGGAGGATTATTTATACCTAGTAAAGTTTACATATAATAATGGGTATCATAGTTCCATCAAGATGACACCTATGCAGGCTTTGTATGGTCATCCTTGTTATACACCATTGAGTTAGGATAGTTTAGAGGATCACATCTTGTTGGTTCCTAAGATGCTTTGAGACATGGGACAATAGGTAGTGCACATTTGTGAGCATGTATCTACATCATAGGATAGACATAAGAAGTATGTTGATGCTCACAGGATAGGTAAGCAATTTGTAGTGTGTGAGAACTTTTTCTTGAGAGTGCATTCGTGGAAGAGTCTAACCTACTATGGAAAGGGTTAGAAGCTAGCACCTCATTTTGTGGGACCATTTGAGATTCTTGAGAGGATAGGTCAAGTTGCTTACCATCTTGCATTACCACCCAACTTAGCTCGTGTTCATGATTTTTTCCATGTTTCTGTTCTTAGGTAGTATATTCCCTATGTGATAAATATTCTTGATTGGAATGTGTTATAGGTGGAGGATGAGCAGTTTTCTTTAGAGCCATGCACATTCGACAACAATGAGATTTGACCCTCAGAGGTTGAACCATAGAGTAGGTAAGGGTCCAATGGGACCCTACTGATGAGTAATCAACTACTTGGGAGGATGCATATGATTTATAGGATTTATACCCCTATTTTTTTATAGGCTTCCAAGAGTAAGCCTATGTCTAGTGGGGTGGATGTAGTGCCTACCCCTAGTTTATTTTTTTATATTATATTGTTGAATCCTTTTAGGCCAATTTTATTGTTATTTTTTGTTATTGGTGGTATTTGACTTACCTAATTTTTTGGATATTAATTTCATACTCAGTTGATTATGTGATGAGTTAGTTGGTACTTGTTATTTTATATGTGCATGATTACTCTGCAATGATGATGCTTGTATACAATGATTTCAGTTATTTCATAATGATAGTTAGATGAATGATTTATATGTAGTTTCTATGAATATTTAACTCATACTTGCATGTGTATAGTGCACATGTATATTTTTTCTTTATGTATGATGTTTTTTTTGTGATTGAGGGAGGGAGTCATATTCACCTACTAGTCAAGATCTACACAATGCACCACTCCCTATCATTGTCTATTTAGTTTAGATTATATGTGTATGCACATGCTTGGATTTTATGTAGATTGTAGGTATTGGGCATCGAGTTCCCTATATTTCCAAGATGAGTGTGCCCTATTGTAGTATCTTAATGGTAAAAGAGGGGAGATATTTCTTAGAGTCCAAATCCTAACCTTAAGCCAATTGTCCTAGAAAGTAGGACAAGTATCTAAGTTTTACCTTTCTGAATTCGTCAAGTGATGTGAATTCATGATTTTGATCGTTGAGTTTCATTTAGTATTTTGTACTTTACAATGGGTTTTCATATTTATTCTTGTGGGTTTGATGTGATTTTTAGTTATAATTAAATGAAATTAAAAAATAATTTAATGATTTAATTCATTGAAAATTTTACAAAGAAAATTCAATATTTAATTATATTTAATTAAGTTTAAAGAATTAATGAAAGTTTTAATTTTGGTGTAATCGTAGTTATTTAATTTAATAATAATATATTTAGGAGTTTCATTTTTATAATAAACTCTAAATATTATTATTAGTTAAATTAATAAATATTTTATTAAAGATGTCTTGTGATTTTAATAAGAGAGAAAAAATTTAATTTAATAAAGTTTATTTTAATTAATTTACAAAAAGGTTGCACATGAAATTAAAACATAATAAAATAATTAAGAAAAAGGTTTTGCATGATTGCAAAATCAAAACCCTAATTGGAAAAGGCTCTCTATTAGGAAATTAGAGCTCATTTCTCGACACACGGGTTTGCAGGAGCCACTTTTTGAGAAGAGGGTTTCGAAAGAAAGGGAAATTGCCTGTGAGTTCTATGGTTTCATTTGTTTAGCATCAGATCTAGATAAGATCTTGTGAATTTTGCACAATAGTTTCTTTCTTTGAAATACTTTTCTTCTCCGTGATTGGGTTAAAACCCTTGTTTGTAATTTTTTTGGTTAGTAAATGACTAAAGCCATTGATTATATTAATTTAATAAAAATAAAATACAATAGAGTAACTCCATTCAAATGGGCACTAGTAGGACAGAATGGATAAGAAAACCTCTAGTCTTGCCCAGGACCATAGTCCTTTATATTACATTATAAAAGGGGCATAACCCAATTATCATACTTCAAAAAATTTATTACAATTACAAGGAAATGGACTAGAGTCCTTTTCTAAAT
Organism: Cupressus sempervirens; assembly: GCA_028749045.1. NCBI lineage: Eukaryota > Viridiplantae > Streptophyta > Pinopsida > Cupressales > Cupressaceae > Cupressus > Cupressus sempervirens. The sequence continues at coordinate 544,599,355 of CM053787.1, read as the reverse complement.
TTTATACATTATGCTTGTGCCTATGCCAATCAAACATAATCCTGTATCCAAGAAAACCATTTCAACCAAAACTTTACTCTCTTAGTAGGTATCCCTTTTGAGCTATTTTTCTTGAAATGTATGTACCTTACTATTCTACTGATTAGTTATGTAACTTAGAGAAAACCATTAGTATTGTTAGTTAAGAGTAGTTGAAAATTTGATATTCCAACAAGATCCTAAAAAGCTTTGATAATCCATGAGGATAAAAACTGCAGTCAATCCAAAAAAGCTAATCATTTTCAATTTGATCAAAATATTCTCTTAGTCCAAATATTTTTTAATCAAACCTAGAAATTGTGTTAATTATTTTGAGTCCTACTTAAAACTGAGCTTTAATATATCAATCTAGATCTCACTGAACAATTAGTGATCAATTCTTTCATATGAAAATAAATTTCTACTCTTACTTATACTAGTAATAGCATCATATTCAAATTCTAATCTTTCATGAATTTCATTTGTGGAATGCTTTGTAAGGTTACTTAAATACCCTTCTAGGATGCTTTCAATCATTTAAAACTCAATTTTATTATTGCCATCAGTTTGATTTTAACCAAACATTTCTTCTATCTCATCTATAGACAGAACCTAGAGTGATTATCAAAAAATATGTAATTCATCTTAATCAAATTCAAGCTAGCTACACTACACCATTCATAGGAGGCATTAAAAATTCACCATTGATAGAGAAAAGACATTCATATATATTAATATCATCATGGATTTATAGATAATAGTATTGAGAATACCCAAGCTATTAAACAGAGACCACAAGTTTACTGACCTTTGCCTAAAAATGATACCAAAATTTGAGGTATCAAGCAACTACCTATATAAGGTCTAATATTATCCTTAATATCTTGTGTAGACTCAGAACAAGGCATACTATCAAAGTACTATTCTAGATGTAGAGACATTATATACAAACAATTATTTCTTGAACCATGCCATCTTGGCAACCTATGAGAAGCATCACTTTCATGGCTAAAAGTAAGTTGAGTAGAAAAAAATGAAGACCAAAACATAACTAAAGGGGCCAAGGGCTGAATAGAGGATACAAAATAGGGGAACTCACAAAATTATAGTGAGAGATCAAAATTTAGTCATCCATATATAACTCATATATTACTAAACTATCATTTCCAAAAAACTATAATAATCTCTTTGATATCCTTGAAATTCTCAAAGTGGAAATTGGGCATTAATTTGAAGGCACTCTTATTCCTATAGATTTTTCTATGTTAGGGATGCATAATTCTAGCACTTCCAGATTCTCCAGCTCTAGATTGGGATGGATGTAAGCTTTAAAAATGCTAAGATAGTTTTTGAGCCAATCCTTGCCTTGATCCTCTATAATCCCTCACCACCTGAGGAGGAAATGAATACTAGCATCCATCTTTGACCATTCTTGGTCAATGACCTTATACTCTCGAATAACCAAAGAAGGGCATTTGGGAACAATGGCTAAATCAAAACTCCCAGGAGGGTGAGCCATGTACATTTTAGGAAGAGGAACCCTAAATTTCTCATCTAGGCTCATAATGACTTCTTCCAAACCTATACACCAAACAGGATCAAAACATTGTGACAAAGTCTAATCATTCCCCATTTATCTACTTTGGCTCTGGCCAAATAGCCTATGAATGCCCCAATGATATCACTATTAGTTCTCCATGAAAAATTGTAGTTGAAAGTACCTTCTCCTAGGGTATGACTCACTACAATCCTTGTCACATGTCATTGACCCATTTTAGTAGATGGGTCCATCTCTTAGGCTTCACATTGTCATTGAATGCCATGGTCTGCACTTTTGATACATGAAAAACATAGATATTGGTATCCATTGTAAGAAAATAGCTTTGGTTGAAAGAGATAGGAATAAAATAGATATAAATCACAAAATATAGCATGAGAAGGATCTAAAACACCTGGATGAATTCCAACATTGGTGAATGCCACCTATGTGACACCAATGCTAACATCACAAAAAGATGGAGAAGTGAGGGGAGAAAAAGGAAAAAGCTAAAGATTGGAGGGAAAAGAGAAAAGGAAGAAATAAAACATTCTCCTAATGATTATTCGACTAAAAATACAAGAGTATTCTCATTAGAATTGAGAAAATACACGTTATGAAAGACGTCTAGATTAACTTTTGAATATAAAATTGGTCTGACAGACCCAAACTAACTCTCCATTTGCCCCTATACCTATAGAGTAAATGAGGAGATCTAATAACATAAAGAAAAAAGCATAAAATGAGAATAGTAAGGAGGGGATAATGCAGGAGGAAATGAAAAGGGGGAATACTAATAAAAGGAAACCAAAACTTTGAGAGGGACTACAAGGTTGATATGGATGAATTGTCAGTTAGAGTTATAGTTGTTAAATTATATTAGTTAGACTACTTATAATTGACCACTAAAAATTAAATAAGAGTCAGGGGCCTATTATAAAAACTAACTATTATTAAAGACCAAGATATTTTCTCCATCAACACCCTTGTTTGAACTAATCTACCTTTCTATTACCTTCCCAAAAAATATGACAAATCTAAGACTCAATGAAATGGTCTAGAATATTCAAAACTTCTTCCAATTTTGAGTTTAAGACTCAATTAGCTGTTGATCTTTTTCTTATAGCATTTAGTACAATCTATGAGTCTCCTTCAATAATAATATTAGATACTCCTAAATTTAGGCATAGTTTGAGGCCTTCTTGCAATGCTTCTAGCTTGACCAGATTGTTAGTCATAGGCTCAATGGGTTTGGCCCTTTTGAAAATCCATTTGTCTGACTCATTATTAATGATACATCTAATTCTAATGGATCCTAGATTGCCTCTATACGCTCTATCAAAATTCAATTTGGTCCACTTTGTTGGGGGGGTCCATTTGCAATTCTCCCTAGCTTCTTCATTCCTCCTTTTGTATGTAAGAGGAGAATTAATGAGATTTTTCTAGTTCTTTTTCAATGAACCATCCCATCTTGAAAAAGATCCTTCTTCTAGTTGGTTATTCATGAGGTACGCATTTAAAGTCTCAACTATACATGCCTCAATTTTTTTAATAATCTCATTTGGTTGCATATCCTAGTCACGGAATATTCTTCTATTCCTTTCTTTCCATACTTCCCACATGAGGATTGATGGACAAATATTCCATATTCTACTATAGATACCTTTACAAATATATGTTGGCCAGCCTTTAATAAAGTCAACTAGGGATGCTGGCATAGGTGCATTCCAGCCCAACATTTTCCTAAGCCACTCCCAAATTTTTTGTGTATATGTACATATATACATCTTGATGGGCCCTCAATACCCAAATTGCAATTTTTTTCGGTCCTAAGAATCCTATTCTAAAATTCCATCCATAAAAAGAAACTGGCCTTTGGCAAATAGGACAAGTCCCAACAAAGTTTTAGAGGGATTTCCACTTCATCCCATCTCTGGGTGTTAATGAGAACTCTATGACCATTTTTGACATTGTACTTGTCATCATTTGATGCAACCCATATAAGATTTTCATTTCTTTCTAATTGCTTTATTTTTCCTAATTTGGATTATTTTTTCATATACCTTTTTTGTTGTAGGTTCCAATTCTATATTGTCCACAGTTTTCCATTCTCGCCTAGTGAATTTATTGATTATTATTTTTAATTTTATAGTCACATACCTTGCACCCCCAAGAATTTACTGATTTCTCTTTGCTACATTTTGGAATCCCCATGCTACTAGAGGATACCCATCCCATGAGTCTTCCCAAAATAAAGCTTCCTCACCCTTTCCCACATCCCAAGTAAGATATTTGCTAATAAGTGTGCAACTTTTGACAATAAAATTCTAGCTTTTGGATCCTTCAGGGAAGCTTCTCATTCTAAAGATGGAATACGGGTCAGCTACATTTAGGTACTTTTTATACATAATTTTAGCCCATTTATGTGTCATTTTTTGCAAAAAGGCACTAGGTGAGTTTTGCCCCTAATGCTTCATTTTGCTAATTTAATTTTTTAATACCTAGACCTCCTAACTCCTTTAGCTTACATATATTATCCCATCTTATGATGGCTATTTTTTTTTGAGTTATCACAATCATTCCAAAGGAAATTTCTAAGTTTTAACTCAAACTTCTTATTAATATGTTTAGATAAAGGAAGGCAAGAAAGCGGATAGGTAGGGAGGGCAGACAACATAGATCTAATCTTGGTTAGTTTACCAACTTTTGTGATCCATTTATCTTTTCATCCTCCTATCCTGGCATCTAATCTATCCAGAGTATTTTGCTACACTTTAGTAGATTTACTCTCATTTTGTAAATCAATTCCTAAGTACTTACAAGGAAATGCGCCTCTTTTGTACCCCATGATGTTGCAAATCTGCACTTCCATTTTAGGTTTAGTATTGATGAAAAAGAAAAAGATTTTGCAGCATTTACTTTTTGACCTGATGCTTCCATGTACTATTGAATGATATACCTGATGTTTAGAGCCTCTTTCATAGTACTTTCACTTGGCAAAATGTTATCGTCTGTGTATTATTGGTGGGTGACATTGGGAATATTTTCAATAACAACAATTCCACTTATTTTCCCTTCATTGTGAGCCTTTGTAATTGCTCTCCCAAAAGCCTCTACCATTATTATATATAGGAATAGTGATAGAGGGTCTCCCTATCTAATACCTCTTGAGGTATCAAAGAAACCTTCAAGGGTCCCATTAATGAGGACTAAAATTTTTGTAGTAGAGATGCATTGATAGATGAAGTAAATCCATTGGTGTGAGAAACCAAAGGCTTCTAAAGTTTTGAATAAAAACATCTAGTCAACTATATCATATGTTTTTTGGATATCCAGTTTCATGAACATGCTTGCCACTTTATTCTTATTGGTAGAATGTAGCATTTCTTGAATTATAAGAATACTATATAGGATCGATCTACCTAGAACAAAGCTAGTTTGTTCTTCTTATATAATCTTGGGAATAATCAATTTAAGTCAATTTGCTAAAATTTTAGGTAAGATTTAATAGTGTTGCAAAGAGCTATAGATCTGAGATCCTCAAGATTTTTGAAATCATTTTTTCTAGGAATTAAGGTGAGAAAGGTGTAGTTGATTTTACATAGCAACAATCTGTCATTTTTTGATGCTTCAATTTCTTTCCAAAGGTCAACATCGATAATGCCCCAACAATTTTGATAGAAGAAGGTCTAGAATCCATCTAGACTGGGAGATTTGTTAGAGTTAATGCTGAATAATGCCAATTGAACTTCTTCTAAGGAGATAGGTAGGTTTGAAGCTTTGTTATCTTCTAACATAACCAACTTAGGTATGGCTTCGAGCATTTTTTCTTGAGCTTCCCCATTTGAGTTATCAAATTGTTTAGTAAGTTCTAAAAGTGACTCACAAAGATCTCAACAATTTTGTCCTAGTTTTCAACAATAGTCCCACATGGATCTTTGATTTTTAATATTTTACTTTGAGCTCTATTATGTAGGGTAGAATTATGAATAAATTTTGTATTGTGATCTCCTTTTGCTAGCCATTTTTCTCTTGACTTTTGTCTACAAAAGATTTCTTCTTTGGCCAAAATGTTTTTTGTTTAGCACGTAATTCTTTTTCTAGAGAAAAGCTATCATTATCTATCCCCTTTCTGATTACTTCTAAATGTAGTTCTTTTAATCTTTCCTCAATCTTGAATTTTTCTTTAAATATATTATTAAAGTGTTCCTTGTTCCACTTAAGTATGTTTTCTTTAAGCATTTTCATTTTGGAGACAAAAATGTACATTTTAGAACCTTTAAAATTACCTTGACTCCACCATTCTTTAATGAGTTCTAGAAAGTTTTTGTCTAGAAACCATATTTTTTCACACTTGAAAAGATTTCTAATAGGTTTATGAGATTTAGAGAATTCAATACGAATAAGGTAGTGGTTTGAACCTGCTATTGGAAGAATTGAGGATTGGATATTGAAATTAAAATCACATAGTTTTCCTTTGAGAAAAAATCTATCCAATTTTTTAGCTATATAAGAAAAATCTTTCCTTTTATTATTCCATGTGAACTTCCCATTATTAAGCAAGATATCAAGTAGGCTATTAAGATCAAACCAGGTTTTTAAATATTTTGATGCTTGAGAAGTTTGTTGGGTGTCACTATATTTTTCATCTTTAATTAAAATAGTGTTAAAATCATCACCTATGAGGATTTACTATGATTATTGATAAATATACTAATTTCATCCAATAAGAGTTTTTTTATCAGTGTTGTAGATTGGGCCAAAAATGTTTACTAAAATGAGCTGTAGGTTAGTTTTGATGTTTTTGACTTTGCTACTCTTCCAAGAGTAAGTCAATTTTAATATACTTAAAGTAACTCTCCCAGGATTCCAAATCATACCTAAACCTCTTGAGGCTCCTCTAGATTCATGTAGGTTAACATTTGAGCTACCTAACTTTTTTGCTAGCTTGGTTCCTTCTTCCTTATAATTTAATTTTGTTTCTTGTAGTGTAATTATTTCCAATTCAAATTGTTTTAAGTTGTACTTTAATGATCATTTTTTGCTAGGGGTATTTAAGCTCCTAGCATTCCAATTAGTAATCTTCATAGTTCCTTGGGAATGATCTTCCCCTTCTCTGGATTAATTAATTGGCTGATTTTTTGTTGCTCTTTTTCCTACCCATTCACTTCTCTAAGTTCCTTAAGAGATTTCCTACCTCTTTTAGTTTTCATTTTACCATATTTGGGAGAAATTATCTCCTCTTGGTTCATCTAAATACCCAACTGCTCTATATTCTCCTATGCATTTAAAGTAATTTCAAATTGGTTTACTTCTTTTTCATCTTTATCTTAATTTACTAGTTCTTGTAATAGTTGTTTTGTGATTAATCTTTGATCATTTATAAGTTTATCATTTGAAGTTGGTACCTTCATGATGCCATTCTCTTCAAGGTCATCACCTTGGGCTGTCATTGGTAAATCTTCCATTAATTATAAAGCTTTACTATTTTTATCTTCATCCTCAATATTTAATAAATCTCTTTCTAAGTTTTCAGTAGTATAGTTGTCTCCACTCAGTTTCAAAACTTGTTGCGATAGATCCTCTTTTTGTATTTCACTACTTTGATCTATATTCTCAAAGGTAAATACTTGAATAAGTTCCTCCATTAATCATTCCAAGTTATCTTTTTTAGTCTCATCTAAGATTATCCTTTCCAAGTCTTCATCCTTTGTTGAGTCATTGTTTAAAAAATCTTAAAATTCTTGTGTTAAGGTTATTTTACTCTTGCTTTGGTCACTTCCCTTTATCTTGTGATCATTGAAATTAAGATTAGATGATTTTGTTCTTGAGGATGGAGTCTGCTAGAATTTGGAGAACCTGTTGATTATCTATTTGTTAGTAAATGTGGTTTCCTTCGTAGGATCTGCTACATATTTCTGTGGGGTTACCAAATCCTCTTTTATATACTTAAGCTTTTTGTAATGCCCTGCCAAGGGATCCAAAGAATTAACCCAGAATTTCACTAAGATTGGTAGTATTTTTTTTTAACATGAAAGTAAATACCACATATAACTTATGCATAATAACAAAAGCAATAGAAATGTCCATTTGAAATTAAACATAACATACATAACATATTACATTCTTTAAGATCCCTTAACATTGAATTACATCTAAACAACTAATATTAATGAATCCATCTAGTACAACATCCACATGAAATAATAATGATAAGTCCAATGTTCATACATTACATTTCAAATGCTTAATCATCCACTGTACATGTCATAGGGTATGAAAAAGCTCAAAAGAATATACATATGTGAAATAAGATACATCATCCTATTTTAATCCATGATACATCAAAGTAAAGATAATCACATGATACATCATCATAGAAGATATACATCCATCATAAAGATCAAACATAATAAACTAAGTGCAGGGTTCCTCCCAACCGTAAATAGCATCATTAGACCATCATGGATCCTAGCCATCCCTTCGTGCATAACATTCCAAATCACTAAAGAGATCATCGATATTAACATAGTAGGAATGTCACTCCTAACATATACTATATCATATGCAGAAAGTAAGCTAACATGCAAATAAAAGCATAAGATAACATCATCTAACATATGCTAATCGTCAATGAAAGGTTACATATCCACCATCATGAAGGACGCATCAGCCACAATGTCTCAATGAATCTCAAATGATAAGAGTGGAAAAACACTACCACCCGATCGCGTGGTACCTAAGTGGTCCACTTCCACCGTGCTGAGGAGATAATCTCAAGTCCTAAATAGGCTATCAAAAACCACATAGCATAAATCTTTGCAAGTCTAGGAATCCTAAAAGTATACTAACTCAAAGGTTCCAGACACAAAATCTGACATCTAATCCCAGAGGCACACAATGACATGTAGGAACCTACTATGCAAGCGGGAAAGTGTCATCGCATTTATCACGTACAAGTTACCCTAGCAGTTAGCTAAACTCCATGGGTCCATACTAATCTCATGTGGCCACTAGTATCCTCTCATACTGACAAGGCATACTATGGAATGCAAGGTCGCAACCATGCGTTCTCACTACTCCCATCCTAGTCTATACAAGCACTCAAGGCATGGGCGAGAACCAAAAAACTTATCTTTTTAGGTTCATTTAGTTAGTATTAGGTGTGAATGTTATCACTTATTAATCCAACTTACAATGAGTTACCCTGGCAGCCTCTTAGGGCCCCGACCCCCATTACAAGCCACTTCCTGACACTACATGCAGATATCCTACCCTAAGCTCATGGAATCATAAATCTCAAAATCACAAAAGATAATCCATAATAAAAATCATCAAATATGCATAAAAGAATCAAATCTCCATGAGCAAGCATCCATAGAAAATCATGATCACAACAGCTCTCTATTGGCAACTGAAGTATCACTAATAATAAAAAAGTATGCATTGGTTCTCAATAACCAAAATATATCTCAATCATACTGATCGAAGACTCCAAAATGGTTGAGTCAAGCATGTCACAACATGACATCATCAAGAATAAATCCACATTTCAGTCCCATCATGGCAACTAGAAAATAACCAAGGATAACTGATCGATGACCAAAAATGGTTAAGTCAAGTGTCTCATACATAAGAATCTCAACTATAACAATCAGTAATTACAACCAATACATAGAGCATTCCATCACATAACCATGGTTGGGTTTATAAAGATCGAGATTAAACATCATCATGACATCACAATCACATAACCCCTCAAGCCTCTGGTAGACGTCCTATAACTAGTCAACACTAGTCAACCCAAAAATCCAAAACAATAGCATAAAGAATACACAATGCAAACACATGTTTTGGTTTTGCTAAATTTACAAACTTGAATTTAAATGTAAAGATCTCAGTTTACGTTTTCCAATTTAAATATCAAGTGGAGAAATTTTCACATTTTACTTAACCCATGTATTGTATTGACAGATAAAAGTTTCTCCCCAAAAAACGTTAGACTCAATTTTCTAAATGTTCTAAATGTCTTTTGTATACACATTTTGCTGATAATGACCCCCATCATTTTCAAAATAATAATTGAAATTCTTTTCATATTCCTCTTTTCAAATTAAAAGATTAAATTGATCCTATATTGCTCAACATTATAAAATAATTTGTTATTAAAGAATTACTCTTTAAATTCCAATCATCTATCAATATATTAATTATTTATTATTAATAATGTATATACATATATATACTTATATATACACACACACACACACACACACACACACATATATACATATATATAAATACATATACATATATAATTATTAATTTACAAAATGAATTATATAAAAAAAATTGAAGTAATAAAACATATGATAACTATACATTACACACAGCAAGTTTAATAACTACCAGTCACAACATAAATATATATGACCTGCAATATATATGACCTACAGATTGCAGGGTACACTGCGGTCACAGGTACACTGCAGATCGCAGGTGCTCTGTGGTATCCCAGTCCACATAGGCATTGCCGTCGGTGGGGTTGGGGAAATAAGTCCCTTTCGCCCATTCCAAAATTTACTTATTATTTTTCTTATATTGCATTTTTTTTTTAAACGCTTCCCTCCAATGTAAACCGTGATGCGTTTAACATTCGCTCGCTATGAAATATATGTCATTCGACTTTTAATTAAATATATATGTATATATACATATGTGTATATATATATATATATGTATATATATATATATATGTATATATATATATATATGTATATATATATGTATATATATATGTATATATGTATATATATATGTATATATGTGTGTGTGTGTGTGTGTGTGTGTGTGTGTATAGTTTAATCAAATATCACAGCACACGCACACACACACACACACATATGTATTTAGATTTAAAAATATAAACATATATATACACAATATATAAATTTCAATTCTCAGAATTTTCCTATAAACTTTTGATCTCAAAATTTACTCAATAGTTTATCTAATGGCTTGGCTACAATTTAATCCCTAGCCCCGTGTTCTTTTCTATGCATATAAGATTTTCAAATAAATTTAACTACCCATATTGAGAATGCATACAATAAAAGTAAGAAAATCCTCAGAAGACATATGGAAGACATGAAGAAGACAGGGAATACAAGATGCGGAAATAGCATAAGTAAAATCACAAGAATCTACCCGGATTCTGATGCTAATTCGCTCTTCCTCAGAAAACCCACAGAGCAAGCTCCTCCCTCCTTCAGAGTTCTCGAGTCCTCCAATGCTCCAATTGCTCTCCAACGCTATGTCTAAGCTTCTAGGAATGCCTGAATATAAAGAACTCTCAGGAAACCTCTAGAATGCTTCTACAAATAGCTAGGAGGTGTCATCAACTAAGCATGGGTCTTTTCCAACCTTCTAGATGAGCCATAGGGTTGTAGACACCATGTGCTTAATTGATGCACTAACCCCCGTGTTATTGACATATGAGAAATGAAAAGGTGCATTAATTCTCATGCAAGCTTATAACTCCAATTTACTTTTTTATATAATTTCTATTTGAATATTTATAACTTTCATTTTAATTTTTTATAACTTTTATTATTATTATTTATTTATTACTTTATTATTATTTTATAATTATTATTAATTTTAATTTCTAATTTTCTTTTATTTAATTCCTTTTTCCTCAATTAATTCTCATTTAATTAATTATAAACAAAATATCAAATATCATGATATTTTAGATTAATTTTCTCAAATAATTAATTAATTAAATCTATTTATTAAGACTTAATTAATAGAAAATTCACCATAGACCTCCAAGATAAAATATGAAAACCCATCATAGAGCAATTCACACAAAATCAGTCTAAAGGGTTAAAAATCATGAATTATGTCATCTGACACATTCGGTAGGTAAAATATCCAGATACTTGTCCTACCTCACTAGGACAATTGGTTTAAGGGTTTGGGATTTGGACTCGAGAATTTATCTCCCTTCTCTTATCATTGAGATAGTATAATAGGGTACGCTCATCCTGGAAATCCAAGGAAGTCGATACCTAGTACCTGCAACCTGCAAAAAAACCAAGAATGTACATACAATATATATAATGCTAAGCTAAACAGACAATGGCAGGAAGTGGTGCATCGTGTAGATCCCGACTAAGTAGGTGATTACGACTCCCTTCCTTAACCATATCAGAAACTCCATACAATATGAAAACATGCACACCATACACATGCAAGTATGGGGTAAGTATCCATAATAAAATACATGAGATAATAAACCATCTAACTAATCATCAACAATAACTGAAAGCAATATAATGATCATCATGCATACATGAAATGTAAAGTCTAAATGATCTCATCATGTAACCACTGAATCCATAACATAATGTCTGATAGTCTCAAAACAATACCACTAATCCATCAACATAAAACTAGTCTATCATAGTCTGATAATAACAACAACAATGTCCAGAAAATATGTGAACGAGGGTAGGCACTACACTTTCCCTATACTAGAACTTCATCCATAAATAGAAATTTGTTTTCTATTTCTTCAATACTATTGACCATTTTGCACCATGACTTTTTATCTTGAGGTTTCACCTTTTTTCCTACTAATTTTTCCTCTCCATTTATTAGTCTTGTATCCATGTCCTTTTTAACTTTTTTTAATCTTTTCTTGAATTTTTCAATGCTAATAACTATGCCTTGTCACCTTATGCTAGCTAATTCTTGAGTAATTTTCCTTTTTCCTTTGTTGGGTTCTTTGGGGCTTTGATTTACATTAGTAGTCTATATTTTTGAAATAGGATTTATTCATTTACCATCCTCTATATTTGGTAATTCAATAATATCTTTTCTAATTTCTAACATTAAGATTTTTGCTTTTCCTTTGCTTTGAGGATATTTCTTTTTATCCTCCTATGACATCTCTATTGTTTTCTTCTGCTTATTTTTGGATATTGGAGGCAAGCTACTTCTTATCCTTGTCGGTGGAATTGTCAATATTGTCATATCTTTTCTAACTACATCACTCTCAAATGTTGGCTCTACTTTCCCTATTGTATCTTGACAAGTCTTTAGGTGACCTTTCTCACATATAGAATCCCTTTGATATTCTCTTTGGTTCCTTATGTTCATCATAGGAAATGTATTTTTAAGATCCGCAGTTAATTGCAAGTTTTTGAAGGAGATTTTTCTTTTGTTGTCTAGTCTAATTATTTATGAGATTTTAGCAACAAAGCTGTGATAGTTTAAACTATATATAGCTTTGTTTGTAATTACTTTGATCAATTTGAATTCCATATTATTAGCCTTGCAATTGATCAAAAGTTTGATATTATTACAATATATAAATGATGCATCCATTCCAATTAAATCACCAATTGAGAGTCCTATTTTCTTGATAATTTCTATATGCATTAGTTTTGGTGGAAGGGATTGAAGAGACCCTTGTTTGGTAAATTTTAGAGATTCATAATTTGATAAATTATAATACTGGTAGGGTTTGGTAAAGGAATAAAAAATATTATATACAAAATTTGATTAGTTTTTCGTGTTTTCCCTATCATATTTATTACAACAAATTTATAAAAAATATATAATAAAAATTACAATAGTAAATAATTTTATTGTGATAATTTTTATCACATTATTTTTTTTGGAAATCATGGATTTTTCATTTTTTATGGGGGTTGTTTTTTTATAAGAAAACATTAAAAAAATTAAAAGAGGGAATCGGGGCAATGACCTCCTCATCCCCCCTTCCCCATGCAGCTATGGCAATTGGCTGTCAACAATAGTCATAGCTACTATGACAACCAAGGTTGATTAAGCAACCATCATTGCTATCTACATTAGGGACGATAAGCCATAAACATAAACTTTTTTTAAAAAAAGTTTTTGTTTTTTAATATATAGGTTTTTATATTATTAAATGTTCAATATAGTTTGTTTAAATAAAATAAATTAAATAATTTAAAAGTTATTAATAATATTAAATAGTTAATATTATTTTATTTTGATAGGTAATGGGTGGAAGCCTAGATTAATTATTATTATTTGTTTGAGATTAATTATTATGTGTTAAACTCAAGTGGATTCAAACCCAAGAACTCTCTATTGAGAGGCTCACAAGTTATTGGTGTGTTATAGGCTCTTGTCTTAATATTATATTTTTATTAATAGTAATTATGATTATTAATAAATTATTATTATTTATTAATAATTAATAATTAATATTTAATTTTAAAAATATTTTTTTAAAACATATTTAATTAATGAATTACAAGTTTTGGGAATTGAGTTTTGATTTAAATCAATAGGGCATAATTGTGTTATTTATTTTTAAATCTAATATTGATTTAATTAAATAATTATTTATCTTTTAAAAGGAAATTTGTAAACTTTGGTAAATATGAGACTTAAAAAGAAATAAAAATTAGAACCTTTTTGTTTAATCAAGATCTATGTTTTTTAAAAACCAAACAAAATCTATGAAATTGCACTACTATGATGTATGTTTTCTTTTGTGTTGGGTTTTGGGTTGACTTAGAGTGTTGACAAGTTTTGGATGTCTACCAAAGGTTTAGAGTTAGTATTTTTGTGATGTCATGTGATGACATGGTTTTGAATATCATCTTTGAGTTATGAACCAATTTCTATATAGGGATTGTATTGGTGAAATCTGTGAATTTCGATTACTTATCTTTTGGTGCTTTCCAATTGCTTGTTTAAGAACTGATGTGTGGTATTATGATCTTATGAGACCTTCTACTTTTTTTTTTGAGCTTAGGGTAGGGTTTCTTTATGTTTCTTTGGAAGTGGCTTGCAATGGAGGTTAGAGCCCTAAAGAGGCTGCCTGGGTAACCCATTGTAGGTTATTTTAAAAAGTGATAACATTTCATCAAATGGATTTATAATGAATTAAAAAGAGTTAGTGTTTTTTTGCACCCATTCCTCGAGTGCTAGTACATGCTAAGATGGGAGTAGAGAGTATTCTTAGTTGCAATGTTTCCTGTTTAATATGTCATGTATGTACAAAAGGATATTGATGTTGCATATATTCACTAGGGGGCAGAGTCTAGAGAGGCTACAAAGGTAATCTTAGAGTTGACTCATGCAACGAGACTTGCCCACTTACATAGTAGATTTCCTACGTGTCTTTTTTTCCTTTGAGTTTACATGTCATTTGTGTCTTGGTACCTTTGAGATAGATTTCTTTTTGGTTTTCCTTGACCTAGATGTTGGTTATGACTTTTGGGATTGTTATCCTTTTTGGGACTTGAGACTATCTCCTCAGCACACTGGGAGTGGGCTATTTAGGTTCCATGAGGTTGGGCGGTAGTGCATTTTTCTTATACCATTGAGATCCAATAGCAAGATGTAGTTGTTGGATGTCCTTGTACAGTTATTCCTTTCATTCTGATCTTGTGTTTCTAATGTATGGTTTAATTATGTTGTATTGTATCTGATTTTCATAGTTACTATGAGATGATGTATTTTATCCTTGATGTATATTATTTGAGATTTTCATATCATGTGACTTGTATAGTGGATGATTATGCAGTCTAGTTATGCCAAGTGACATCTTATGTAATTGTATATTATTTAAATGGATTTCTACTTGTGGTTTATCTATGATGTGAATTTTTTATGTATCATTTTTTCGTATTAATAAAACTTGAATATGATTCAACATCATGGAACCCTTAAGAGATGTGATATGTTTATGTAATTCTTATGCATGCATGTATGTTATTGCTTCCACTATATTATTTGTTATTATTAATTATCTTTAAAAAATAATGTTTGGCAAACTTAATAAACCTTTAGGGTAATTTCTTTTGGGTTCCTTGGTAGGGAATTACAAATAATAAGTTATTAATTTCACTGTATCTAAGCCAAAAGAACTATGCTTCTTTTAATATGTAATATTTTATTTATCTCTAAACAAATTAATTTAACAAGTAGTGGAGGAGATATCTTGATAATAGTGTCAAATTATGTCAATGCTTGATAGTAAATATAAACAAGTAGTTTTCATTTTTATTTATGCATCAATGATGACATCAAAATTACAATGATCTTTATCTTATTATCACTACTAAATATTTATATGATTCTACCTTGGTCATTTTAATGATAATCTACTACTGTCAAATTAAGAACAACTATCAAATATCTTGATTCTTTCAATATAATCACTTATTTTTCTCATAATGTTATCTCCATTCATCAGTACTTTTCCCACTTAATCTAATTAATTAATTAATTAGTCACCCTATCAAGGACAATAATAACTCTACAAAAGTCTAATAGATCATTGGATAAATAATAATTATCATAGTATTAATAGTTGACATTCAATATTTCTTTATAGCACTTTATTAAATGATGATTATAAGTGTGTTATACTAGTAGCAAATTGTATATCAAATTACTCTCAAAGTTATAACTATTATTAAAAAAATATTTTGATGATGATTATCATTTTACAATTATACTGTTATATAATTTTATTTAGAATTGGTTGTAACATTACTATAGTTATAATAATTACTATCATTGTACCACATCATCCAATAAAATGACCCTCACCTAATATTTAATATTCCATCATTATATTAATTTCTAAAGGTGATAATATCATGTCATGTAGATACTAATATCCATATTAATTAGGATGAATGTCTACATAGATATTACTTAGTATATTTATTTGTAAATAGATACCAACCTTGTTACTATCATAACACTCCAATGATATGATAATACCATTGACATTCAAGTTATTATTATTTTATTACCCTTGATTAAATTTTTTTAATCATATATTAAATTGGTTTCAATTATGACTCAAATATTTATTTCCTAACATTAAGGAGTCACAATAAAATAAGTTCAACACTAAAGATGTTTTGATGATCATTTAGCGTCTTCCAAATAGTATATTCTTTTAATATGGCTTTAACTTGATTATTAGGTTATATAACTCTTGTAATTATAATTCAATCATAAGAGATAATGGTTTTTCAAGGATTCTTACTAAAATTGGAGTCCACACACAATGTAAGACCCTAAAGCACCTAATGCATTGATCAATTTAATTGACTAGCTAATATTGAACCCGTAATGATGAGACACACCAAATCATTTAAAGTACTATATCTAAATGAGCTTAACATTTTAACATGGTACTCAAATAATAGTTTAATTATTTTTTTCATAGTATTATAACTTAATCACTACTTAGATATGCTCTTACACTCTGATTATGATGATATGGAGGGGTTTTACACTAAGAAATTAATAAATGTCAAAAACTTATGATTTTTGTTTACATCAACTACAAGGAAGATTTAGATTAGATGTAACACTTACAAAAAAATCATCCTAGATACCTATTGTATCATTCTAATTTGTACTTACCTCTAATTGGATTCTTGCTTGGCTCCTATTTTGTTGTCCTTGGGCCATTGCATTTGTTTTGATTATGTAAAAATAAGTTTTGAGGGACCCAACACCTTTAACAAAGTATCATAGAAGAACTAACAAAAGAGTTCAAAAAATGAAAGGCCTCAAAGAGAAAAAAAAATACAAAAACATGAAGCCAAGTACAACTATGCAGTAAAAGAACGCAAAAAGAAAACAAAAGGACAACACCTAGATAGCTATAGAGTTTTCAACAGGTCTGCAACTTGATCTTCTAGAATATTCATATTTTTTGCAAAAGCTTTCATTTCATCTAGCTTTTTCACTTCCACTCCTTCATTCTTCTTAGAATTGGCCCTTGTGTGCTTGCTTGGTCCCTGGTCCTCATTCCCATTAGAGGAGTCAAGTCCTTTAGCCTAATCCATCTTGTTCAGCAATGAATTGAAGTTATCAGCCACAGTCTTCAAAATACTGCAATTTTGGTTAGCCAATATCTTGATCATTTTTTCCATATTACTTACTCTAGCATCTAGGATTTTCATCCTTTTTTGGATATCTTTATTTACCTATTCTAGGTTCCTATTTCTAGTTTCAATTGGTGGCACCAATTTCAATAAGTTTTTAACCTCTTTTGCATTGCCAATGACTTCAGATAGCCTATCAATATGTTGACCCAGCATATGCTCCTCCCTTGCCGTCCTACTGAGTTGCTCAAAATATTTTGAAATCACCTATATTTCTATTTAAGGGTCCTAACATCCTTCAAAATTGACCCTAGGTTACCCATGATTTCCTTTAGGAACCCCTTTTCATCCTCTTCCCTGTTATGTTCAAAATAGTGCTCCTACTCCCCTTGTTTATTTTTATCCAATTCCACCTCCTTGGGAACATTGTCATCGCCCTCATCCTAAGTCAACACCATTTTTAGTTTTCTTTCCATCCTTTAAATTAAAGGTTCATCATCACAGGGAACAAAGACCCTATCTGCATTCTTACCCCTATTACCTAAGACCTTCCCTGCAATTCCTCTCTTCTGAAAGACCTTTCTCATCTCCTCCTTGTAGTCACTATCTTGATCTGACTCACTCCCCTTTCCCTTCATTTTCTTCTTGGAAGCTCTACCAAAATCCCCTTCCATTATTTTCTTTACATCCACCTTATCCACTTCATCCTCAATATCCTTATCAAAGTCCTCCTCTGAATCACTGCCCTTCATCTCGTAATCAATCACTTTCTTACTCTGCTTGGGCCTATCCACCTTTTTTGACTTTAGAAGGTTTATAATGAGAGCCATTAACTTCTCATGGCATGCATGATCTCCATCAGGGTCATTTTGAAAGGCTAGAATGGAATTACCTAGAGATTATCTACGATAAAGGGTAGATTTATACTAATCCCATGCCTAAAATGATTGACTAACATGAAATGGTGACCAAAAATCTTAGTGAAGCACCCATCCAAAGTAAGATACTCAATAATGAAAAACACAAAAAATATTTAAGGACATGAAATGGAAGCTTGGTTAAAATAGGAATTACCTATTTTAACTAGTTTGATGCGTTCTTTGGCTGAATCCACAAACTTGTTGACCACCCTATCTGAGAGCTTCCTATCCTGATAAAAATTAGTGCCCTCCATCTCCAGTCCTATAGCGTCAAATATGATGTATTTAGACACCTCCATCCTTTGATTTCCCACTAGAACAATCCCATCTCTCCAAGTCTTAATGAACTGATAGGTAGTAGCAGGGTTGTTTCCTTTTAACTTTTCCATAAAACTAGTAAAGTTCCCTTGCTAAAGAACTTCCTAGATTTCCTTCTTCTTCCTCCACTCTTTTCAACTAGCCAGTTCAATTTTTTTTCACTTTCCTCTCATCTTCTTGTCTCCAAAATGAATTTCCTATCTTCATAGAAAAACCCTCTACAATTGAATGTTGTAGTTGATATCACAACCAAGGTACAAAGTGGCAAATAAGACCCACAATCTGTGTGGTATTGAATGGTAATACACTATCCTTCTAATAATAGCCCACTACTTTCCAATTATGTCCATAAAATAATTACTTTTTCCTAACATAATCATCATTAATGAAGCACTTTTTCTTACTTCTAACTTTTTCATGTTTGATCAGTAAGCCCCCCTCAATAGGTATTATATCATTATTGTTCCATATTACCTTTTCCTCACTCTTGCATGCCGCATTAGCTACCCAGTCAACAACTTGATTTATTTCTCTATAATTATGAGTGACAACACAGATTTCAAAGCAATTGATAAGATCTATGGCATGACTAATAATTTTATTAATAGTCTAGGAAGACTTTGTAACTTTATTAAGGCAATTAATAATATTAAGAATGTACCCCTCAAGCCATATCTTATTCAAATTCAAACTCTTTGCATAGATAAGACCATAGAGGGCAACATTAGCCTTAGCAACATGATTGGCTTGTATACCAATAGGAATGGCCATTCCACCCATTTTATCCCCATTCACATTCCTAATAATGATACCACAACTAGAAATTCCTAGGTTACCCTTCAAGGCCCCATCATAATTTATCTTATACTAGTTCATCGGGAGACAATCACATCTAGCTAGATCCCTAAGGTTAGGACCAATTTGCATCAAACTGATACCATTTAGATTCCAATTCTAAATTACCAATTCTTCCCATTCATTTTGAGGTTGTTGACCTTTTCCACTGGATCTAATATTCTCACTCACCATATTCTTAACCTTATAGAAAACCTAATTTGGATTGATTCAACATCCCTAAACACCCTATCATTATGTTCCTTCCAAATGCCCCAACAAAGGAACGAGAGAATAAAATTCCATAATCTCAAAACTAAGACATTAGAAGGTAGCTTCCAACCATTGAAAAAATGTTGAATGGTAGCACGAAAAACCCAAGAAATATGCAACATACCATAGACCTTTCCCATACCCTTTTAGTATAAGAGTAGTGCATAGTCATATGGTTAATCGACTCAACATCATTCCTATAAAGGTAACATCTATTAACAATGTTGAACCCTCTCTTCAATAAGTTATCCATAGTCAAAAAAATTTCTTGCAAAAGAATCCAAAAAAAATATTTGAACTTTGGGGTTCATACTTTTAAACCATGCTTTAGCCCAACAAGGCTTAGGATAGTCTTCAAAAGAATTAGCATACATTGAGGACACATAAAAAATCCCATTAAGATTATATTTCTAGATTAGCACATCCTCCTCATGGCTTAAAAAGATAGCATTCAAAATCTTGTTGAGATCAATCAGGTTTCTATCCACCCTCTTGAAATCTAGCCATTTAATCTCCTCCCAATAGTCTTCTACAAAAATTCCAAAGAGATTCTTACATTTCTCCATAAAACCATTCCACCTTTGATTAGTACTAAGTGGATGATCAAGAATCTATAAATCATCCTAAAAAAGAATAGTCCTCTCATTTCCCACCTTCCATTTGACCCCTTTCTTAATAATCTATTTATACTTTTGATCACTTTTCCAAATCATAGAACCCCCTTGCACCAACTCACTATTAAGAAAGTGTCTAAGATCTTGGTTCTCCCTATTATACTTATCAGTCCAAATATTACACCATTCACCTTCCTCTTTGTGTCATCTCCATAACAACTTGGCAAGCAAAGAATCATTCATAGTGGTAACTCCTCTCAGTCCAAGGCCGCCTTTATTATAAGGCATGCAAAATTTCTCCCAAGCAATCAGGGGTAGTCCTTTTTTTTTTTCCCCATACTCATCCATAAGAAAAGCTTCTAAATTTTTTCAATTGCTAGCACAAACTTTCTAGGGATCTTAAAAATACTCAGAGCATATAGTGAAACATTCTGTAGAATGGATTTGAGAATAATAACCTTACTAGCCTAACTAATTAGGGAGCCTTTCCACCCTACTAACTTCAAATGAATTTTATCAATCAACAAACTCCAAAATATCTCAAGTGGGTCCATACAAAGGGTTAATCTTAGATAAGAACCCAGTGAGGTGCCAATCTCACAACCAATAATACTTTTAGTTTTGCTCTGTCTTATATCATTTACATTGATAAAATATATCACACTTTTCTTCTAGTTAATAATTTGACCTAAAGCTTGCTCATAATCCTCCAAAGCCTTCTTTATGTTTCTAGAATTTCTAACTGAAGCTTCTCCCATAACTATATAATCATCTACAAATTGCTAATGCAAACAAATCAACTCTTTAGAAGAGGGTTTTAGACCAACAAAATTCCCCACATTCACCATTTTTTCCACAAATCTTCTCAGAGATTCAACCATTAGAATGAAGAGGATAGGCAAAAGTGCATCCCTTTGCTTTAAACCACGTGAAACTTAGAAAAAAGGGGTTGGTGAACCATTCAAAAGCACCAAGAAAGTAGTACAGAATACAAGCATAAGGACCAGATCCCTAAATCTCTTATTAAAACCAAAAGCTTTGAGTCCTCTTTGTAGAAAATCCCCATCCACTCTATCATAAGCTTTGGATAGATCAAGTTTTAAGCAGAAGCCCTTTTTCTTGGAAATAGTGAGAGAGTGAATATTTTCATGCACCGAAATAATTGAATCTAAAGTTTTCCTACTAGGAACAAAACCATTTTGCTACCTAGAAATCAAACTAGGGAGAAGAGACAAAATTCAGAGAGTTAGCACTTTTAAAATAACTTTATAAAAAGAATCATAAAGACTGATTGGTTGAAACTGGTCCATACTATTAGCACCTAGCTTCTTAGGAAATAAACCAAGGAAGGTACCGCTCAATTCTTTGAGACTTTTCCTAGAACCAAAGAACTTTGTAATCCCATTACAAACATCATCACTAATGATATATACTAATACTTATGAAGAAACAAGAAAGGAAACCCATTTGGCCTTGGTGCCTTATCTCCATCAAAGGAGAAAACAACCTTTGATATTTCTTCATTAGATGGAATAGTAGTTTGGAATTTATTCTGATCCTCTAAAATATAGTTTGGGATGCAGTATAGAAACATATTTTGCTTATCCTTGTCTAAATTAGGATCACCTTGTAGTAAATTGCTGAAAAAATCTATGGCTTCCCTCTTAATAATGTCCTCATCCTTCGTTGAACCTCCATTAGTATTGAGTCTAGAAATTCTATTAACCATCCTATGCTTCAAAGTGGTCATGTGAAAGTACTTAGTATTCTAGTCCCCTTCCTTCAAAACAAAATTCTAGATCGCTGCCTCCAGAACATCTCCTCCTTAGTAATAATATCATGAATCTCAGTCAGTTTCACACACTCTTCCTCCCTAGAGATAGTCTCATATCCATCAACTTGAATACTATTCAAAATATCTTTAAGTTCCTCCAAGACCTTTTTATTCTCAAAAATGTTCCCAAAAGTATCCTTATTCCATTTTTTGATATATATTTTTAACATTTTTTAGCTTAGCTCAACAACTTTGAACATGGTAGTGCCCTCCACGCAAATGCTCCACCATTCCTTGATAAGATTTTCTAGTCTTGGATGGAGAGTCCACATTTTTTCAAACCTAAATGGGTAATTCTTCTAAAAGGTTAACAAATCAGCCACAAGAAAAATGGGATAGTGATCCAAACCAATACAAACTTGAGTAGTAAGAGAGCATTTATATTTTAAAAGAAAATCACTACTAATAAATGCTCTATACAACTTGACCTGAATGAGGTCCTTTCTAGGTCTTCTATTTTTCCAAGTATAATCAATCCCATGTAGATACATATCATGTAGAAGATGATTATCAATAAAATCCATTAAATCTAATATGTTATCCAAGTTAGTCTAACTTCCTCCCATCTTTTTAGTTTCTTTCAAAGGAGTATTAAAATCCCCCATAATGATCCAATTCTCCTACATAAATATTTTTCTTTGATTGATGATATCTTCCCAAAGATCCTTTTTACCCAATTTAGAATTGGGAGCATAGACATTAGTAAGCACCCAAGCAAAGCCATCCTTAGGATTGGTGAATATGATGTTCATCATATTTCTATTTTAAGAGATAAGTTCCCCATCAATACATTTATTATTCTAGTAAACCGCCATACCACTTGAGGCCCCATCTGAATCATTCCCAAAAATCTTGCCTCCCCTAAAAACCAAGAAATCTTCCACGTTATCCTTCAACATTTTAGTTTCTTGAATTAGAACAATATTTGGTTTGTTATACCTAATAATATTTTTCATAATATCTTGTTTGTGAAGATTATTTAATCCTTTGATATTCCATGATATGAACTTCGTTTCTTATGGAAATTTTTTGAGTCTAAGATAGTCCGCTGACTACCATCTGCAATACTTTTGTTAGTCTCAACAATTCTTCTCTACACAATACATGGTCTACTTGCTAAAGAAGGAGATAAACCAACATCTCTAGCCTTAAAACCTTTACTTGATGGTGTTGCAAGTGGACAACAGTCCCTAGCCTTGCTACTCTTCATTCCACA
The DNA here is from genome assembly GCA_028749045.1 of Cupressus sempervirens. Classification (NCBI taxonomy): domain Eukaryota; kingdom Viridiplantae; phylum Streptophyta; class Pinopsida; order Cupressales; family Cupressaceae; genus Cupressus; species Cupressus sempervirens. The sequence continues at coordinate 544,575,868 of CM053787.1, read as the reverse complement.
TTTTTTACTACATTTTCCCAAAGGTGTGCTAGGGATATCTCCTTTCTTATTGCTCCTAGTTTTAATAATAACATTCTCTTTATTCTTTTTGGAGGATACACCCTCAACTTTCTTTTTAGATTTAGAGGTTCTGATACCTTCAACTTGAATCCACTCCACACCAGAGTTCTCCTCTACCCTCTATAGCACTTCAAAGATTTCCTCAACTTCCCCCCTATTATGATTACTTTCTATGGCTGTATCATCTACCAATGGTTCAATTAGACATTGATCTACCTTACTCATGGAGAAAGAAATAGATTTCTCAAATGAATAAAAACATCTTTAATAGTGTTATCATTATGGATCTCCCCACTATCTTCTTCATCCCCATTACTAGGACTAATCACACCTCCTCCATGAGCCAAACCTATATCCTCACTACAATGATCTAGTGGAATCCTAACCTAATTATCTCCTTTAGCATTCATCCTTGGTTGAGAAGCTTCTTTATCAACCATTGATGATCCCTTTACCAAACCACTAACCACCTAGGAATTCCTTACCTCACCCCTGCTAATCTCATCTCCATTCTGATCATTCAATCCTTTTCGCAACCAAATATTTTTAAACTTTTTGGGTGCACCATTCAAAGATGGATATTTTTTAGCCCAATGTTTGAATTTTTTTTAGTAGAAACAAGCAAAGGGGATAGTCTCATACTCAATATTCTACTTCAATATACCAAGTTTAGATTTGAGTGAAATAAATCTTGGCATATCCATACCTTGAAAGACACCCACACAGATTCTAGCATAGGTCATTCTTATCCATGAAACTATGATTGGATGCATAGAGAGGAACTCACCAAAGGTGCCAGAAATACCTTAAAATGTATCCTCCACTAAAAAATCTAGAGGTAACCCTATCAATCTAATCCAAACTAGAGCTTGGGATTCTAGATTCATCTAGAGAATACAAGTTTGGAGCCCATTTCTATAGAATTAAAGTATGTCTACCCACAACCCAGCGACCGTTGCAAAGGATCTCACATTTATCTTCTTCACAAAAATAACTAAATAATAGGCATCCTTTAGCCATCACAACAATGTCCACTTGGCCTTTTAAAGCCCACTTCCTTCAAACAAAGGCCCTGACAACCTCAATGTTGGGCCTAGCACCTAAAAACCTTCCTACTAAGGTTGAATCCATCCTAGAAATATTTTTCTCAATGATTTGATCTAGAATTTATACACCCCCCCTGGATCCTCTGTAGCCCTACCATCATCAGGATCATTCCCCTTTGTAGTATTGTCCCCTACTAACTTTGATCACACTCTTGATCCAGTCAAATTTGTCTCATTCCCCTCTAAAATTTTGAATCGATTTTTCTCACCCACCACACTTTCACTACTCCTACTCCCATTCTCACTACCATATAAAGGTTTACTTCCAATTTGTTACTGCCAAATCTTGATTACTATTTCAGATTATTATCATGTTGATAATTAGGCTTTTGCATTTGTTATGCTTAATGCAACCCTCTTTTTTATTATTATTCTGGTATGCCTACTGTAATCGGGATGTATGAACCAAATTATGATGTGTCTTGGTGGGTTCAAGTCAACCCAACTAATTTGGCCCCTAATATTTTCCTCAAAATTTAAATTGGGGGTGGATCTAAATGGTTAAGTGGTAATTCCAAATCCTTTTTGGTCCTCTTTGAGTTTTGATCTCCGATAATGTTTGTGAGAGGTATATAAGAAACTTATCCCTCTCCATTCTAGAATATAAGAAATAATTCAAACAAGAAAGCAATCAATACTTTATGATAGACCACACACGAAATTTCAAGCATCTAAGGTATTTTAAAGGGAATCTTCTCTATTGTAGCAAGCTTCTCTCCTCTTTAAAGGACAAGTATAGGAGAACTCATTCATGAAAGAACATACCCCTTTCAACTACATGATTGTCAATGAGAATTACCCCTTTCAAGGTAAGCGATATCAAGCATAAACATTTGGAGATTTGAGGGGTATTTTTAGATTTAGGAATTTCTGAAATGTGTCCTTAATTCTTCTCAATAATTCAACACATGACAACAATACTCAAGCATCTTCCAAATATCTTTGTGAAGGTATAAGCATTTCATTCTAATATCTAGTCTTTGCTTCATATTAGCATGCTTTTCATACATTAAAATTTAATTTTAATTATATGGTTGATTTCTCATTTGGCCTTTGATTCAAGAAAACCCCATTATTCCCAATAATTTATCTCCTTCATGTGTGAAGGAACAAGTGAGATTGTTTTGTGGCCAAATCTAGATAGTACAAAAACTTGCCTATAATTTTAAACTAAAAATGGGAAAATACAAAGAAAGTAACTAATACCTTATAATAGACCACACATAAATGTTAAAGAATTCTAATGTATGTTTGAGCATCTAAGGGATTTTCAAGAGAATCTTCTTTAATGTAGCAAGCATCTCTCCTTTTTGAAGAAAAAGTATAGGATGACTCATTCATGAAAGAAGATGCCCCTTTCAACTACATGATTATCAATAAGAATTGGCCCCTTTCAAGGTAAGTGACATCAAGCATAAACCTTTGGAGATTTTAGGATATTATTAGATCTAGGAATTTTTGAAATGCATCCTTAATTCTTCTCAAGAATTAAACACAATACAACAATATTCAAGCATATTCCAAATATCTTTCTGAAGGTATAAGCACTTCATTCTAATATCCAGTCTGTACTTTACATTATTATGTTTTCCATACATTAATATTTAATTTTAATTTTATGATTGATTCCTTATTTGGACTTTGATTCAAGAAAAATCTATTATACTTAGTGATTTATCTCCTTTATGTGTGTAGGAACAAGTGAGATCAATTTTTTGATTAGATGTAGAGAGTACAAAATCTTATCTATAATTTTAAACTAAAAATGGTAAAATACACTATGGTAAAATACACTATGACAGAATCACTTCTTATGACTTGGTCCTAGACCAAGTCATCCAAGTTGATTTGGTCCCTCCAACATTTCTCCAAATTAAAATTACATGTTATTAACTATCTTTGTATTTTGTTTCTAATTGTGGAATCTTTCTTTCTACTTTTAATTAGTTCAAGTATTTTTTGAAAATCATTTTCCTCCACCATTTTATCTTATTTATTACATTCATTTTTCCAATTTCCAATATCATATCCATCATTTTGTACTAAGTGAAGGATAATTGTACCTATTTAGCACTTGGGTCATATTGAGGGTAGTGTATGTATCATCTTCTTTCTTAATGTGATGAAAAAGATAGGAACATCACCCACATATCCCTATATCTTATGTTACACTTACAAATAGACACTCATAATTTTATTAGATTGTAAGCATTCATGTTGGGGTAATGAAAACAAATAAGACTACACAATTAACATTAATGACACATGGAATAACTAGACCACCACAAAAAATCATGAAAATCCACATTTCATGAAATAAATCCCAAATCTACCTGATAGAGGTATAAAAAAGAACTACAAAATAAGTTTAAAAAATGAAACCAAAATCAATCATTTGGTGTGGCTCTATTGATTCTTTTTATTCCTTCTATCATATTTCTCTCCAAAAACTAAGGTGCATAAATACAATCAAAAGTAATTAATAATGATACAATAGGGATTCAAGGAAACTAAAAATATCATGGTTTAAGTAATGAGGACAAATAGTCACAATTTCTAGGTAAAGTACGTTAGATTTAATAGAAGAAATTGGTTTAAGAATCGTCATGATAGACATGTGAAATTCAATGAGAGGACTTTGTCGTCGATAGAAACTGTAGCCGACAGGGTGTTGTTGTCGGTAAAGATTTTGTAACCGATGGCCTGACAGGTAGATTAGGATTGTTTTGTAGCCGACAGACCTCTTCTAGAAGGTTTGATAGAAAGTATTTATACACCCTCTTGGGTCATTGTAAAGCATCTTATCACCTTGGATCAATAGGTGACTATGCACAAACCTCAATTGGAATACAACATGTGACTCCAGCAGGACCTCTCACTACAGATGACTTGAACAAAAAGAAGGAGCATAATAGAGCAATGTTGGAGATTTCCTCTGCACTCAGCTATGTAGAATATGATGACATCAAAGATAGTGACACTGCATTCATGATGTAAAAAACCTTATCAGAAATCTATGGAGGAAATCAAAATGTGCAAAGAGAAAAGAGAGAAAGACTAAGAGGAAATTTTGATGACATGAAGATGGAAGAAGGAGAAAATATTGCTCAATAGACTACAAGAATGAAAGAAGTGGTGAGTGCAATAAGAAGTCTAGGTGGACAATTGGAAGAAGAAACAACTATCAAAAAATACTTAAGAACTCTACTCCCTATCTATGCTATAAGATTTTTAGCCATCCAAGAGCTGAGGTGTGTACAAGGGAACACATTAACCTTTGAAGGAATATTTGGAAGACTTACTACATTTGAGCTATCCAATTTTGACAATTACAGACCTAAAAACCTTGAATCTGCTTTCAAGGCCAAGATGACAATAAAAGATACTGAGGAGGACACATCAAGCAAGAAAAGAAGAAAAGGAAAACATACATCCAATGATAGTAGCATAGATGAGGAAGGTGTGGAATAGTTAGAAACACTACTGGCTAGGAGATTCCATAGAGGTAAAGGAAAATTCAAAGGTAAGCTCCCTATTATATGTTTCAATTGCAATGAAGTAGGTCATATAGCTACAAGATGTCTACATAAGAAGAATTATAAAGAAGGAAACAAGTACAGGAACAAAAGAGAAGATGACAACAAAGATTACAAGGAGAAAGACAAGAGATGCTACATTTTTGAAGAAGATTTTGAAGAGAATGATGATGAAGTGGTCTATCTAGTGATGAAGGATGAATCAAAAAAATATGAAGATGAAGCAACAACATTGGTTACCTATGTGAACAAGAATGTCAAGTGGATCATAAATAGTGGATGCTCATATCACATGATAGGAGATAAAAGTAAGTTCATTACCTTTACTCAATATGATGGTAATAGTGTTAGATTTGGTAATGATGCCCCATGTCAAATCAAAGAAAAAGGCTCTATCAAACTTATAGAGAAAATTTCATGTGATAATGCATACTATGTTAAAGGATTAAACTACAACTTGTTGAGTGTATCACAGTTAGGCAATGTAGGTTACAAAGTTGAATTTGGAAACAAAACTGCCAAGATCTATGACACTGATGGAAATTTGATAGGAAAAGGTGAAGAAATTAGGAGTAATATATTTTACCTAGGTATGGAACAAGCAACATGTATTTTTGTTGGACTTGGTGATGTGTGGTTATGGAATAAAAGGCTATGCCATGTTAACTTTGATAATCTGATTAGCATCAACAAGAAAAAGAAAGTCAAAGGATTGCCCAAGTTGAAGAAACTTGAAAACACAATGTACAAAAAATGTCAACTAGGGAAGATGACTAAGTCTAGTTTCAAAAGAAAAATATACACTTCTAAAGAAGTACTAGAGTTAGTCCATATAGATTTATGTGGCCCAATAGAAGTGTAAAGCTGCCTAGAAGACAGATACATAATGCTATTTGTAGATTTTTCTTCCAAGATGATGACTGCTATGTTTTTAAAGAAAAAATTTGATGCCTTCCAAATGTTAAAGTGGTATTTGGCTAGAGTTGAGAAGGAAATAGGAAAGAACCTAAAATGCCTAAGGTTAGATAGAGGAGGTGAGTTCACATCAAGAGAGTTTGAAATATTATAAAATGACAAAGGTATCAAAAGGAAAACATCAGCACCAAGAACTCCACCATAGAATGGTACTACTGAAAGGAGGAATAGGTCAGTGATTGACTCTGCTAGAACCTTGATGATAGATAAAAATGTTGCACTAAAATACTAGAGAGAAGTTGTAAGTATTGCAGTCTACACACTAAATAGAGTTCAAGTCAAGAAAGGTACAAATGCAACACCTTTTGAATTATGGTATGGTCATTCACCTAATGTTAAATATTTCAAAGTATTTGGTTGCAAATGCTATATTCTAAAAGATACTAGAAATGGAAAGTTTGATACAAAAAGTGATGAAGGCATATTTCTTGGATACTCCACTAGAAGTAAGGCATGAAGTGTTTAAATGCTAACACTAACAAAGTTGTGGAGAGTGCAAATGTAAATTTTGATGAGCATGCAAAAGTTCAAGTTGATGAGTCAAAGAAAATAGAGGATTATAGATCCTTTGTATACTTTTATGAAGGAATGATAGTTGAAGACAATGTTGTAAATCAAGTTGGGAATCAACAACAAACTTTAGTATCTGTCAAGTCTTAGCCTATGAATGTCAAGCTTCATTTAGAAGCTGAGCTAAAGAATGTAGAAAATGTACACTCTAATTTAGAAAATAGTATACAAGAAAGGAATGATGAAATGCCAGATAAAGAAGAATGAAATAACTTTGAAGCTGAAGGATCAAACATGGAAAGAAGGATTGAACCTAGATTAGCCAAGTATGTAAGAAGACATTACCCTACAGATCAAATCATTGGTGACAAGGATGCTAGACCAATGACAAGGAATAGGTTTAGAAGTGAATCATGTCTACTGAGTAAGGTTGAACCTAAAACATTAAAAGATGCACTACAAGATGATGATTGGTATAAAGCCATGAAAGAAGGGATAGATCAGATTGAGAAGAATAAAACATGGTTTCTAGTTCCTAGACTAGCTAATAAGAATGTGATTGGAACAAAGTGGGTGTTTAGAAACAAACTTGATGAGAATGGTGAGATAACAAGAAACAAAGTCAGATTAGTTTGCAAAGACTATGCACAAGAAGAAGGACTAGATTATGGAGAGACATTTTTCCCTATTGCAAGAATGGAAGGAGTAAGAACATTACTTGCATATGCTGCATACAAAGGTTTCAAAGTCTACTAGATGGATGTGAAGTCTACTTTTCTGAATGGTCTAATGGAAGAGGAAGTCTACATAGAACAACTAGAGGGATTTTTTGATGAGAAGAACAAGGACATGGTCTACAAGCTACACAAAACACTTTATGGATTGAAGCAAGCACCTAGAGCATGGTATGAGAGGTTGCACAAATATCTTGTGAAGATAGGATTTGAGAGAATAGATGGCAATAGCAACTTGTACATCAAAGCTAAAGAAGGTGAAGACATTTTGATATTAGAAATCTTTGTTGATGATATAATATTTGGAGGAAAAGATGTTTTATGCAAAGATTTTTTTGATCAAATGAAGCATGAATTTGAGATGTCAAAGTTTGGAGAAATCAAATTATTTGTTGGATTACAAGTACATCAGTTGAAGCATGACATATTTGCGACCCAATCCAAATACATCAAGGAAGTACTAAAAAAATTTGGTTTAGAAGACTCAAAACCAGTCAACACACTAATGGAAATAGGTCATAAACTATCCAAGAATGATGAATCTACTGAAGTAAATTAGACATTGTATAGGTCAATGATTGGAAAGCTACAATATGTTGTACATAGTAGACTAGACATTACATTAGCTATTGGAATAGTAGCAAGATTTTTTGCAAATCCAAGAGAAAATCACTTATGGTAGTGAAGATAATATTGAGATACCTGAAAGGAACTGATGACTTTGGTTGATACTACAAAAGGAATGAGAAGTTTGAACTAAAAGCCTACACTAATGCAGATTGGGGAGGTAACATTGATGATAGAAAAAGAACTAGTGGAGGAGCGCTTTTCTTAGGAAAGAGGTTGATTACATGGACAAGAAAAAAGAAAAGTTGCACCTCACAATCCACTATTGAAGTTGAATATGTGGCAACTGCTATAAATTGCACCAATATTGTATGGATCAAACATTTGCTACAAGGTATGAAGGAAGAGATAATTGAGCCTATGACATTTTATTTTGATAATACAAGTGCTATCAATATATCAAAGAACCCAGTAATGCATGCTAAAACTAAGTATATTGCAATCAAGTATCACTATGTAAGAGAGCTAGTGGAAGACAAATAAGCAAAGATGCAATATGTTAGCTCAAAAGAATAAAATGTTGACATCTTCACAGAAGCACTATCTAAAGATGCTTTTGAGTATCTTAGAGGTAAGTTAGGGGTGATACCCCTAGCTAAGGCTACTTGAACCAAAAAGCAAGTATGCCTTGCATCAAATAAGTTGAATGTTGAAGATTTTATACATTGATGTAGAGGATGTTTACTTTGGGATCCATGCTGAAATTCCAAATCAATCACAAGCAAGGTGACAAAGGGAGATATTGAATAAACCTGTAAAAGCTACACTTGCATATTAAGATGCTGATATGTCTTTGGCATTGTTTTCAAAGAGGGAGAAGTAAACAACCAATCAACAACTATTGAAAATAAAGAATCAAAAAAGAGGGAGAAGATATTTAATAAGGAGAAGTTGTAAGATGTTGATCAAAACAACAGAAGTTGAACAAGAAAGACAAAGAATAAGGATATAATAGAAAAGAGGGAGAAGCTAAAATGAAGCAATTAGAATAGTAGAAGGAGAAACTGATGTTACAATTTACTTTTTGGCATTTGACTTACTATTCTAACCTAGTAAGCTTGTGGTTGAATAGTTTAGTCTGATGATTGATCAGTTTGGTTTACCATCAATGCCAAAGAGGGAGATTGTTTGAAGTTTGATTGAAAAGCTCATTGTTGTTGAAGATCAAAGAGGGAGATTATTGTAAATGAATTTTTTCAATCATTGTAATGTCATTGATGTCAAACCTACTATTTGTAGGGATGATATTTTCTTATAAGATCCAAGTAATATCACTTAGTTGATTGATGAAGAGGATTTGATCAACAAGATGTAACAAGAGCACCTAAGGGAAAGGTTGAGTTATGATGTTGTAATGAAGTGTGGGGATCAATTAAGAAAATGGTCAAGTAATATATTGATGACATACTGAAGGATACAGAGGTTGGTCACATTTAGAAACATTGGAGGAAGAAGTTGTAACAAGGTTGACTATAAAGCTTAAACTAAGATCATTAGTGGGTGCCAAGAAAGTTAGTTGGAGCTAAGAAAATTTTCAATAGAAGCCAAGTAACAGACATTTCTAGTGTGTGTTGAGCGATCTTCATGTGTTGAGTGAAGATCAGGTGCTAACCATTAGAAAAACTTTAGTTGGTGCCGAGTGATCTTTAGTTGCCGAGCATCAGGAAAAATACAATTGATTCCAAGTAACATAGTATATGCCGAGCACTAGTATTTCAATAGTGTTGAGCTACTGCATTATTTCAAATGATGAAGATTCACCAAATATAAGCTAACATAGTGGTTACATTGAATTTTTTGAATGAGTTGGAAGATAAGGATGATGAGTTGTTGGCATAGAATCCTATGTAATCCATTTTTGGGTGAAACAAGAAGTTTTTAGAGGAAACAAAATATGGGTTGGATGCAATGAATCCTACCTAATCCATGAAAATTGGAATTGAAAAATGGAGGAATTGAGATGGAAAATGTACTCCAAGACTTCTATTTAAGAAGTCATAGACCAAGAAGCAAAGAGCTGCTGATACTATTGTTGCTGAAGGGCCAAAATTTGCGAAGTGGTTAGCAGGTTGTCAAGGAGGAGACATCTAGGAGAAGGAAGAGCATAGAGGCTCTACTTCTATGAGTGGTCATGAAGAGATGATTTCACTGGTATATTGAGTGTGGAGACTCAAGGAGACAAATCTTGAAAGAACGGCAAGCTATCAAGAGTTCCAGAGATTGAAGGCTAGGCAAGGGTATGAGCTGAGAAGTGATTTGTTGTAGTCATGTCAAGATTTTCTAATACTCTCTAGTAATTTTATTAGATCTAAAAATCCTATGGACTTAGGTTGGCCTAATAGCCATTTGTAAATCCTTTAACAGGGTGACATTCCAAGTGAATGTTCTAAAGTCCTTTAACCAGACCCACTTTTAACAAGGTGGTTAAATCCTCTAACAAGGTCACATTTAACAATGTGTTGTAAGCCTTTAACAGGGTAGGCCTTTCATAGGGCATCACTTTAGAAGGGTGAGAATTGAGTAGCATGTTATTGGTGGTTTTTCCCAAATTGGGTTTCCACGTAAATCATTGTGTCATGTGTTGATTTCTTGTGTGTTATACTTGCATGTTGATTTACAATAACTTGCTAATTAGATAAGTTAAAGCTTGGATGAATGAATGGTTGAATGGATTCACTATACTTAGTGAAAAGTTTGAATAGGACATTTGGACCTTAAATAACTAATTCACCCCCTCCCCCCCCAATTATTCTAAAGCAATTCTAATAGGAACTAATGTTTTCATTAGCCTTCCTAAAGTTTTGGGATCTTTATTTCTAAAATATATTTCTTCAAATTAATTTCTAATTTTCTATTGGCTAGAATCAATTTTCCTAGGGTTTTATTGTATTTTTATACTCTAATTTTTTTGGGAAATTTATGGGTACTTTCTAGATCTTTCCAGCAACTTGTTTTAGGGCTTGATTCCATGGCCATAGTACTACATCACCTTCAAAATTGAAATTCTTTGTGTGTGAATCCCCTCCTTATTATCTCTCTCTCTCTCTCTCTCTCTCTCTCTCTCTCTCTCTCTCTCTCTCTCTCTCTCTCTCTCTCTCTCTGCATCATGATTCTCATGAAGGCCATCTAAATCAAGCATGAGAGTCATGCCCATTTTTATCTCTTTCAATCATTGATTTTTTGTAAGTGGTTTCCATTTGAGATAGTTCATTCTCAAACCTAATTATCCATAAATCAAAAAGAGTGATCAAAATCCCCAACTTCATGTAATATGTATATTAGAATAGTATTCTTTGCTCTATTATTTTACTTGTTGCAATTAAAAATAGTAAAATCTTTGCCCTACATGCATGCATCTTTCTAGCGATGACAAATGGAAAAGACGCCCACATCATTGAAGCTGGCCATATACCTCTGCGATAATCTAATTTTTTCAATAACATGGAAGAAATTTTTTTAGCACAAATACTATAATTCAAGTTTTTAAGTGGGACCAATTAGTTTCTAACAATCATTGGAAACATAAGAGGTAGATGATGTGTCATTTCGAATTTCATATCCTATCCTTAAAAATTAAGACATTTCATATGAATGTGAAGATGTTTTGTAATTGTCCTAGATGTTTTGTTTTCAAATCATTGTGCCATATATGTTCATAATCCTAACTCATTATGTTCTATGCCCAATTTCATTCTAGTTTATTATTACAAGGGTATAACCATTTTAATGCATTTACTTACATTTTATCCTTTATTAATTTTCAACTTTGATGTCTTACGACCAGGTGCTACTAACTCTTATTATAAAACTACTACTATGCATTATCATATACCCTAACTACCATTCCTCATAAATCTAATTAAACACTTATAGTGCCCCCCATTATTAATATAGGAAACATATCATTACGGTACTAATGGCATCAATTCATGAATACCACTTATTGTGTCCTTCTTAATTTACATCCTTTCATTTATTAGATACATGTACGTAATATTGGCATTATATAGATGATTTTTTAGAATATTTATTCCAACGTAATTTTTATACATACTATTTATTTATTTTATTTTTTATTATATATATATCATTATTTTAAATTATTTTATTTACTAATTACATATAATTAATTATTAGATTAAAAAATATATCATATGTTCCTAATTCTACCATCCCAAATCCAAGCCTTTTCCCTACTAACACATGGGTTTAAATAATATTCTTACTTCAAACATTACCAACCTCCTATTCATGTATGCTATGTTTAATCCTAACAACTATTCCATGCTACTTACTAACTTCCACTTTATCCTAATCCTAAATTTAAGTAAAGAGTTTATACATCTACCTACACTTGACTCCACACAAACCCAAAGTATTAATAATTATCCCCCTTAATAATATGTCTTTCCCTTTCTATAAAAAGTCCCCTCTCTCATGACTCAGGTGTCATTTTTCTCTTTCCAAGGTGGGGTGACAAGGGTCCCGTCCCTCTCTTGGATGCCTAGGAGACAATCATGAGAAGGTGGGCAGCATGGATCCCAATGTGAGGTGGCTTAATACATCACAAATCAGACATGGTCCACTTCCCAAGCCCTTATCTATTCCTCGCTAGGCGTGAGATGGTTGGGTGTAGTGTCAAGACTTGTACACTTTCACCTATTCAAATGCTAGGTGCCTAGGAAAAAGGTTATGTCTTTTGTCAAAACAAAAAGGTCGTTATCATTATTTTTTTTCATTTGAGCCCAAGGTGCAGTTAAAGTAAGGCTGCCTAGTGGGGACCACTGCCCCCCTTTCCATGCTAACCTTTTCACTTCTAAAAGTGACACCTAGATTATATAGGATCCATCAAAGTTTAAGTTTGTTTATAAATGTATATATATTTTTTGTTTGGTTCAAGTGTTTGATTTTATATTTTCTTTTATTTGGTTAAATTTTATGTGTGAGAAACATCTTCACTCACATGATTTCACTTGAAAGTGTAGTCTTAAATAGCATCCAAAGGTGAGTCAACATGAATCAAGTATCTAGGTAGGTCCCTAGGTTAATATATCATTATTTTGTTTTATTTTGCTCTGAAGTAGTTATTTAATTGTATCTTTATAAAAAGATTTTGGGCATATACTTTTGAATAAAATATTGGTCTATAATAAGTTTCAACACATTTTTTTTTTCCTCATACAAATTCTAGAGAAGTGAAGCACACTTACAATTGACTCTTCTTATAGATTTTTAAGCCAAGTCATACAAGGTGTTATTTTCTTTCACTTCAAATATGAAGCTAAGATGATTTGTTGATGATGAATTTGATGTTACCCTCCATTCTATATAACCATGCAATGAACTATCAAAAAAAAAAACTTTCTTTTCATAACATAGATTTTGCAAGTCAATCACTTGTGTTTTCAAATTGAGTCAACTATATCAATAAAATTCTCCCTCATAAACCAACTATGAAATATTTCTACCATTAGATTTATAGATCAATATAAGGATGAGTATCTCATTTACATAAATTCTCCATATTACATCAAATCACATAATTGTGAAACTTACAATGGTTTACTCAATCTATCTTGCATAATCTTTACAAGGATTATCCTACATGAAGACCCCATAAAATTTAACTTTAAAATAAATGCACAGATCTTCATATTTGCAAAAGCTTGATTATCTAATTATATCATGCCTTTCCTCACAATGAATATTTCCATACAAAGACAACTATATACAATTTTCTCAAACCTTCATTTTACACAATCACAATGATATACAATCATAAGTAGATCCCTTTTTTTCTTACAATGAAACAAAAAAGGAAACTCAAAATCCCAACACATTAGGGAGTGACATGGGAAGGATTAGTCTTTAAACACACTTGACTTTCAACATTTCCAAGAGTGAAACCCTAATATCTTCATAGGAACCATACTTTCAAAAGTTGTAAAACAACACAAACTTGGAACCATGGAGGCTCACCTCCCATCCTAGGTTTCTATGAAGCTGCCCATCGAGTAGGGGACACAAGATTCAAAATGGTTTTCATTCCAACCTTACAAATACATAAACATCAGATCACAACACTTGAACAGTCCCATCCGAAGGGTATTTCACAATGTTTCACCAATGAAACCTTGAACTTAGGGTAAAGGTGTGCTTTCAAAAAAGAGACTTGTCATATCATACCATATCTGCAATTAAAAAAAATTCATGCCCTTTCAGTTTTCAAGAAATCAACAAATTTCATGCCCTTTTAGGGCTTCCACAAACATCCTCCAAACATACTACCAACAGCTATAGCTTCCTTGAAGCCCATACTCCATTAACTTCCTTTCTACACCATCTTTCCCTTATCACCCCTAAAGCAAGATATGAATGAATATGGGATACAATGGAGCCCATACTCCAAGGTTCTCAACTATATTTCAAGCCCAATTAAGCCCTCCACCCTAGACTTCTCTTAGTTTGAACACCAACCTTGGTCCAAGCTAAAGGAAATGATAGTTGTTGTAGAGCTCCCTTAGTCTCCCTCCAAACACTAACTACCTCTAAACTTTGAGAGTGGGTGAAAACCCCTCTAGTTTTTCTAAGACTCCCTAATAAGGCCTTCCCACTAACTATTTTAGCAAAGACACCAATCCACTTCTTACAAACTTGTCTCCCTCTAAGTTTTCTATATTTGACTTAATGGAAACATGGGAGAGAACACATGTGACAACTCCATTTTCGAATTGATGGAAGAATGCATGGGTCAAGGGCCCCCTAGGCTACCTAGGCACTATCATGGTCAAAACTAGGTCCCTAACATGTTTTACTATCATATGGGAAACTCATTTTCACATAAATGACACTTTGGGACCACCTAATGACCCCTTAAAACCCTAATCAAGTCCAATTTCGAATTTTATTTGATTGTGACCCATCCTACCCCTTGTCAAGTGGGTTTACTTACTCATTAGCTAGGTAATTAGTTTTAGGGTAAAATACAACCATGACCAAAACCCTAGATGACATGTCATTAGCACACAAAGTCCACAAGTGTCAAGTGACACATAAAAGGATATTCCACATCATCATGACATGTCCTTAATGCATCTTTGAGATTAAAAATTTCACACACAAGAAAACTTATATTTATGAAATAAAATACATCACAATGAGGCTTTTGAATCTTCCAAAGATTTTCCTTGGTTAAACTATGTTCACATAGGTTTGGAACTTGTTTCTCTAAAAAAATTCCATGGTTCCACTTTCTACACAGTAAACTCAAGCATCAGTCGTCCCATGAGGTCATATAAAATACATATCATAATTGCATAAGAATTTAAATGTTATGTAATCCATATTAACATAATTCAATGGAATTCATTTACTTAGTCATTTAAATATAAACATTCAAAATGTTAACATATCAAAATCTACATATTAACATTAATATCTATTCAAAATTCATTTCCTATCATTGTGATGGAATGTTGAAATTATACTTTTAAATCACTCAACATGGTAATTAGTTCCAAATACATATTTTAGGTCAAAATCATCAAAACATCTCAACTAATATCCTTTGATTCAATAAAATATTATTTGGTTGCTGTCAATATCCCATTATCATTTTGAGATAATAATAAAGTTTATCAATTATGTTAGGTAGATAGGATGTTTGCAGTCATGTCGCATAGTTTTAGGATCCAATCATAGAATAAATCGATTATATTTTATTGGTTCATAAAATCTTTCCTTATAACTACCAAGATATCCACCTAATTGACTCATCACATTACATCATATCAATTTCTTCCATGTAGACTTTTATCCAAAATTTGATAATAATTTTATCTTATGACTATTAATATTATTCCCAAGAATGGGTGTTGATTCATCTTTCCCTACTAGCCATCTAATTTAATTATCTTAATAGACCATGAAATACCAAGAACCCATCGACATAGTTTTCTAAGTTATGGCACCTCAAGTCTTTATTCCATAGGGTCTTAGTTTGTCAACCTAATGTAATTTGAACATGATACTTAGTGCAACAATGACTACAATATACATCAGTCTCAATAAGATTTCAAGTTCATTATAAATCAAGGCATACTTAGATTCCAAGACCTTCATACCATAATTCTATCATAAGGTGTGTAGTAATAGTCTATCATTCATAAGAGACAACAAAAAACATCTTATCTCCTCTATTCCTCCTAGGCCTAAACATATTCATGTTATTAAGATAACTAAGGTACTAAGGAAGGGGCCTTACAAGTCACAATTTGCCCCAAGGCTTGTTTATTGATTTTCAATTTAGTATGTCAATATTGACTCTCTCTTTTGAGAGTTATGTTTTCAGTTAATATCTGCCTCTAATATGCTTCAATTCAACTCAATCCTCAATCTTTCCTAGCCCTAAATTTTAGTGATAATAATGGGTTTGTTGGATAGACTAGGGTTCTTAGTCACCTCAGCTAAAAGTGCTAGAAGCTTCTCAAGTTACCAACGGGTGAAGAAAGGGCATCATGCCTTAATTCTATTTTTCTAAATAAAAAAATAGTGGCCAACAAGTGTAAAATAAGGAAATTTGATGGTCATTTCCGATCGAGAATAGCCATGCAAGTTGTTTGGATAAAACATGAATAAATAGTGCCTTATAGTTTGTTGTTTACACATTGCCCATGAGTAGAGTAGTAATCATGATGTTACTATCATCATGAAGCTCATGTCACCTATAACTCTAGTAAATTGAGTAGACGTTAGAGGTAAATTGAGTACATGTCTGCATTCAAGTTATCCATTTTACTAAGATTTTGTTTTTCCAAGATCCGATTTGAGGTCTATAATCTCCACTCCTATGAGTAACAATCTAGATCCCTATTTAGAAAGATTTGAGGAACTAGAACATAGTTATTTTCCTCCTGAATAAATATTTCATAATTAGAAAAATAGAAAAAAATATTTTTAAATTTTTCTTATACATAATTTAGATTATTAAGTATTGATGAATATTAAATATTAATAATTTTTGCATAGATTAATAAAATACGGATATCACTCCTGTCACACATATTTTTAAATTAAAAACTTGTGGTTAGTTATTTGTTAACAAGAACTTTTCTAAAATTTAATAAGTTTTCATTGTAGATCATGTTTCAAACTCTTTCTTCTTTTCTCGTTCACTTAAATTCTACATTATTATAAAATTTCATGAATTAAAATATTATCATTGATATATAATCTACAAAATTTACAGTAGGTGTCAAGATATTTAATAGTTGTTATTTTTAAATAAATATCATTATAAAAGAAAATGTCAAATTACAATAAATAAAAATCTAAGTTTTCTTAGCTTAATTCAATAATATAATACACTAATTTTAAGTGAATGTATTCATCTATAAATATGACTACAAAATTCAAAGTAACGGTCTAGTTATGTCGAAGCTCTTATATCATTTAGACTTGAGCCTAACAAAATATCAAATGGTAAAAATTACATATATTACATATATTATTTAAAACACATTAATATATAGTATAAATTTATTTATTTAATTTGATTGATTAATAAATAATTCAGGCAAGAACCTACAACACAATGGTAACTTGTGAGCCTCTCATGTGAGAGGTCTTGGGTTCAAATTTGCTTAACACAAAAATATAAGTAATTACAATAAATAATAATAATTTATCTAGGCTTCAGTCGTTTACCGATAAAAAAAATAATAGTAAATAATTTTATGTATAGATTTTTTATTTATAATTTTTTAAATAAGTTTATAATTGTATTTTTTCTATATTTCTTTTATTATAAAACTCTATTATCAATTATATAATTTAGCATAATATGATAATCATATTTATAGATTAACAAACATTGAAAAATCATATTTTTGATTATTTAAATTAAATGGAAGGAAAAAATTAATTACATTAAAATTATGGACATAAAGGTAAAGAGTTAAGAACCTCAAACTCTTTTCTTTTAAATTTCTATTGATCAAATGTTTCAAAACAACTCTTTGTCCCACTTAGCTAATGAAAAATCCACTTATATTTTCACAACATATTATATGATTACTTTAGGCATTTGCTCACATTCCACAAATTATAGAAAAATAAATTACAACAACACTATTTCCACACTGTTAGAACCTTTACCTATTTGAAGAATATAAGGGGCTATTATACTAGAGATTTTATCCAGATCTATTATGATCAACATGCAAATCTCAAATGCTTATTAAATTATGTGCATTTGATGTCCATCTTTAATGTTGTGAAAAGTTTCTAAAGAATCTTGACATCAATCTTATACTTAACCCCTACAAAAGGTAGGGACTCAAGCTCTCCTAGAGCTCTTGTTTATTTTACAAACATTTGATAAATGATTAAATAAATTTAGAGTTTATTTAGTTATGAGGGTTTTAGATAAAATAATAAAATTTAATCATAGAAAATAATTAGAAGGATTAAATACTTAGAATAATTATAAGAATGACAAAAATAGTTGATTAAGGAAGAACAATAGATTTTAATTAAATCATATAAACTTAATTGATTAAAGATTTTAGAACAAGTAATAATTAAATATTTAAAAAATATTTAACTAAAAAGAATTAGAAAAATAATTTTTTTCCTATTTGAATTTTTTTTTACAAGCCTAAGATGTTTTTTAGTGTCTGTAATGTCTTCATTCACTATGGTGTGATGGTAGTGATTGAGTCCATGTAGGGATATAATGATAATTCTATCTATGAGTTATTGATAATTTTATTAGAAAATGATGTTTTTTTTCAACTATGTTGTTAATAAAAAAATTTCCATGTGGATGCATTGTAAGGTTAGATATCAACCTTCATTGATGTTGATAATAATATGTTGAAGATACATATGTAAAGAAGGCTCTTTTTTGGTAGCATAGCTTGTTGATTATCAGTAGAGATGACATCATGATAATGTTATATTAAGATGATGATTAGAATATTTGAGATGAAGATTTGATGTATTGAGATGAGGATTGACACAATGAAATTTGTACTAATGGTAGTTGTACACTCGAAAGTGTCCCCACTCTAAACCCTTCTATACAAACGATTCCATGAGATTGGAATGTTCGGATGTCGGCTTAGAGCTCCCTATCCACGGAGTGCAAGAGAGTATATTTTAAGAATAAGAAGGCTCTCAGATGAGCCTTAGAGATACTCTTCTTGCTAGTAAACCATGCAATGGGAGGTTCCAAAGACAAGATGCAAGAATGCAAATGTCCCAAGGAGTTCCTCAAGGATGCAATGCAAATGAAGATTAAGCTAGAATGAGAATGTCAAATGCAGCTATGCTAAAACATGTATGAGAGTGTTACAATACCATTATTAAGCTATGTGAGAGATTATTGCAAAATAGAAGCTAAACTAACATGCAACATGAATCTAAGATAAAATGTCATGGATGAGAGAATGTAGACAAGGAAGAGAAGTTCTCCACAAAGCTCCAAATAAAACCTGTTAGAAAACCTGCAGCATAACAATGTTCAAAAGATGGATTGATTGAGGGGGAAAGCTCTCTCCCTTTTAAAGATGTATGGATGGTAGAGATCAAGATGAAGATGGTGGATGATCAACGGTGGAATTTGAAAAGAGGAGTGATCCATGTGCACACACAAGTCAACCAATAGAATTTAAGTTGACTTGTCACATAAGACAAAAGTCACAAAGCCTTTTCTTTTAATTGCAAAATAGAAAAAGGACTTTATGTGTGCACTTTAAGTGGGTTAGAAGAATGGGGTCTTTTATTTAATTAAAAGGGGACATGTTCTTTTAATCAAATAATAAACTTAGGATAGCATAGTCAAACTATAGGTTATAATCAAATAAATTGATTATTAGCAATTTGGCTTAGGTAAGTGATTAAATTAATTTAGCCAAAATGTTGAAAAGGGGGCTAATAGTCTAGATGACCATTTTTAGGTGATTACATTTGCCCCTCTTTGACTAATGCGTGATCGATCTGGGAACACATTATGTCAAAGAAAATCGAAGCCAAGTAGGCGATGATAGATATAGATGTCTAATTCTGAAGAGTGAAATGCAGAAATAGATAGCAAGTCCTGAATGCACAGCCTGATAGCAGTAGTACTGAACACTAGGAAGAGATGATGTCAGAATTCAAGAAGAATACTAACACTTAGAAAAGCAGACAGAGTGAGAGCAAGTGAGAAGATCAAACAAATGCTCCTAAGCAGTGATAGAGTATTTCTGCCCCCTTGGGATCGAAATTGAAATGAAGTAAGGGGATGCAAAAAACTAGCTAGAAATGAGAAAATTAGAATATAGCAATGTCCAAGATGACAGATAGATGATTAGAACCCAAGAATGACTATATAAAAAAATTGATAAAATGCCCCAGTTTGACTAGAGTTGACCTTGAAGGGCACAGTGTAAAATTAGGTCAAATCTAGTAGAAAGATGATTTAGATGTGAAAAGGTGACTAGAAGTAGAGATGAAGCATAGAAATGATGAAGACATGAAGAAATGAAGATGCCCCAGTGATGATTCAGAGATTAGACCTCAAAAGGTTAGCTAACTACTCAGAAGAAAGTAGAATTTTAAAAGACAATTTTGACCATCAAGATGAACTTGAATTTGGATTTCGATCCTGAAAATGAATCTAGGACGTCAAAATTATTTAAGAGGTCAAAACTTTAGATAATGTGATGACAAGATAGAAAAGAGATGAAGCGAAAGATTAAGAAGGTGAAAAGACATGAACAAGAAGGAAGTAAAGAAATATATGAAAGGAGTTAGCTGATATGTCCACAAAAAGATGAAGAGAGAGCTCTCCCCATATGCAAGAATGCAAGACTAAGCTAGAAAATGAACTTAAAATGCAAGCTAATATGCAAAGTGGTTTACCAGCAAGAAGCGCATAACATTTAGACTCTTAATTTCATCATTGAGCATTTATTAGGGACATCATGAGATCATACAACCATCACTAGTATAACTATGAGGATATGAATATGATCGATATTAGATAGGTATGTGGAAATCCAATCTAAGCATCAGAGACATGTAAGTCAAGATAACTACGCGATTAGATTCCCTAAGTTTAATTTAGCAAGGACTATCAACTAGAGATGGTTATCAAGGACACAAAACTCAAGGGGACATGTTCTTTTAATCAAATAATAAACTTAGGATAGCATAGTCAAACTATAGGTTATAATCAAATAAATTGATTATTAGCAATTTGGCTTAGGTAAGTGATTAAATTAATTTAGCCAAAATGTTGAAAAGGGGGCTAATAGTCTAGATGACCATTTTTAGGTGATTACAGTAGTGTGATATTATAGGTTTTTTTTAGTATCTCTCATGATGCTCTTCTTTAAGAAATCGGTGCTACAAAGTTGTTTTAGTCATTAAAGGATGTCAAAGTATGAATTTTCAGAGAAGAATTATGTTGGCTTCCTAGAGGAATGATCCACATTTCTTTGAATTTTATGGTATCTTGTAACTAAGAATACATATTATATATGTTGTGAATCTCCTATCACTACAGGTTGTTGATATTGCTATAAATATCTTTGGTGTATGCAATGTGTTAGTGGATTGGATATTTGTCAAGACTAGCCTAAAAATTGGTCCACATGTATACACAATTTATTCTATGTTCTAGCTTGGATGGAATTTGTAATACAAATTTAAAGTAATAAAATGCACCACATTTGTGTTTATAGTGATGTATTTCATAATTGTGTTTCTTAGCATTCTCATTTTGAAAAGGTCTATATATCAAAATGGTTGTGGTAGATTGGGTTAAAATTTAAACATAAAATATCATGTATTTGGGAATGGTTTTGGATGTTCAAGGAACAAAGGCCCACATGGAAATGATTATTTATTTTGTGCTACATTGTGTTTAAATTCGATTTCTAGGTAAATTATGGATATTTCTTGACAACCTCAATGTTATTTCTTATGTTTTACACTTTAGGGTTTTTACCAACTCAAAGATTGTGGTGAGTTCTTTTGGGGATCCTATTATGTCTCAATGCAATTTACATTGAAAATAATTCAATTATTGTTTGTATTTTTGGGTTGATTAGTAATGTGCTACACTCTGCATATGTATATAACCTTATTGTTGACCTTGGTGGATATTTTCCATGCACTTAAAAGTTTTGCTATGCTAGAAAATATATTTAATTTTTTTTAAGTCATCTCTATCCTTGGTTTGGACTACTTTCACTACATTATATTATTGAGGTAGAACTATTGGGGTCATTACTTAGGCCAACTTAACTAATGTTTTTCTTAATTATAGGATGTATATGGATGAGATCCATTCAATTAAGAAAGACATGGAATATGTATGGTGTTTGAAAGATGCAATATTTAGAATGAAATAATGTGTAGTGGAAGTTGTGGACCTAAATTGAGGAATGATTGCTTGAGACATCATGCCAAAATCATCTATATTTGAAGGAGACTATAAAAAGTTGTATATCAAAGGCTTATATATTGTGATTCAATTTCATGTATCCTCCATTGAAACAATGAATATCATCTATAGTTCATTTCTTTTTATATTGTCTTAAGATAGTGAATTCTCATAGTAAACCTCATTATAATGCTTTTCTTTTATTGTGAGAGATTCTTTGTAGTTTTCACCTCATAGGATTTTCCAAGCTAATTGGGTGTTCTCTCATATATTGGTATTGAATACAACATCTTTTATTATTTTTAAATAAATATGTAAGATTAGTATTAAAGAAAAGTGTTTAAGTATTGTTGACGATGCATTCACCCTCCATCCTATTTTTTAGTCTGTCGGTATGTTCAACACTAATTGCATAAATCGTGATCCCTAAATGTATCACTGGTATATATTCACAGCTACCTTACAATCATTGGTTTACAAAAGAGTTAGAATATTCATCATGAATAACTTATACAACTAAAATAAATTCCATTGATGGATTAAAAAGTACTAATAATTTCCATAAGGAGAAGAAACTAAATAGGTAGGAAAAAAACTCATGCATTACAAAATAATACTATAATTTGAATATCAAATATTGAATGATAACAATTAATGAAAAAGGAAAACACCTTATAATCCAAACAAAAAAGTTTTAAGGATCAACGACAAATGATCTAGTAATAACACATACTCAATGATAGGTGTGTAGGGGTCAAACATAGGTCCAAAATGAAGGTCAAAAGATTTAGTGATAGAGTAACAATGAAACACAATTAGAGGGGGGATTGAGTGTAACAAGGTTTAAAATAATGGGAACAAATTATAAATATTAAATCTAAAACTCAAATGGATAAGGAACAAACCCATAAGAAAAAATGTACTGGTGTAAGAAAGTTGGAATCATTAATTTATATAACAAAAAATTAATGCTTTCAATATGGCATACCTATAATACATAATAATGATAAGGCTGCATTATATTATAGAGTTTAGACTAGCATAGTAAACTCATAACTAACTTTATATAATTGAAATTAATTAACTGAAATACTTAGCTTAATTTTTAATGGTGGAATAAGTTATTGAAGGTGCAAATGGTTGATACACCTATATGCTAAAACTAAGGGCATTGTATTAGAAAAAAACCTAGAGTCTCTAAATTAACTTTAGTCCATTTTGGCACAAATCTAGGCATGTACAATATATCTTTGTGGATACATAACTAATCTTCTTGTTTGAAAAAATAATCAACATTCAAAACTATACTTATATTCATTCAAGTGATATTTATAAGGATTTAACAAAAGTAATAAAAGTGTCTTTTTTCATTATAATTTTTGTGTAAGAATGGTTGTATATGCATCTACCATTTAGAAAGTTGTTAAGTGACCATAATGAAGCCTCCACATGAATTTACTAGGTGCAGATGTACCAAGATTTAAAATGATATACAAGTGCAACTATACTTAAGACAATGATCTAATCAAAGATGTTCTATGATACTCTAATTTAACTATTCATTTGATAATTTTGGATCATATAAATGAATTAGAGTTGGTCCTTAAATACATTAATTAGTTTTCTATTTGATATAGTTTGTGAAAGAAGCTTGTAACTATTTTGTACTAACAAATGTAAATCAAGATGACAAATGATAGAATCTAATTCAAATCATAAAGATCGATGATAGTAACATACAATTATTTATGAAAAAACACACAAAACTCCTAAAAAACATCCATTGAACTTCTTATTTCTTTTAAATTTAAAAACATCTAAAATATCGTTGCAAGACATTTGCATATGTATAGAATAGGAAAATTGGGACAAACTAGATGAAATAAAAAGATCACCATGAAGATCCCAATTTCTATTGAAAATATATTATTTTGAAGTGTAGAACATGTAATGGGACAATCATTATTTTGTAATTGATGTCAAACTTCCTACTTTCTGGTGAGACAATTGTTTTTTGGTATGAATTCTATCATGTGATTGATTGATGAAGAAGATTTGAAAAGAGGAGATAACAACAGAACCTAAAGAAAAGTTGAGTTATTTAGTGTATAAAAGGAGTGCTAAGACCAAGTAAGATGTTGATACTATAGTGTATTGTTTATCTACTTAAATTCTAAAATGAAAGATTACTCAAGCAAAGACTAGAAGAAGATCAAGTAAGAAAATTGTTTGCCAAGCCTTGCTGAGCAGTCACTACAAGCCGAGTAGAAAATAGTCTAAGCCAAGTGAAAATCAAGAGGTGTCAAGAAAAGATGACAAATAGTAGAAGCTAAGTGTATGCTAAAATGTTGACACACTTCTATGATTCATTATATCCAAGATTTCTCAAGAATGAGATCTCAAATGATGACTCATAGCTCTCTATTTATGGAGTGCAAGGGTTTGTAATGGAGGCCCTTAGTTTGACCTAATTTATGCCCATGAAAATACACCATTAAATGAGTGATTCAAAGAGGAAAAGCAAGAGTTATAGTCTCCATAATCATCATATATGTATGCAAATAAAGATGCAAGCTAATCTATGCCCCCATCTGGGTTGCCATCTCATTCATTCTTTTCTCTATATTATCCAACTTTAGTTGTGTTTCTTATAGAATTTGAAGTAATAAATCAATGGATGATTATGTGTTTTCATGGACCATGTCATGACCTACAATGTTCTCATCATTGATCATTTTTTTTATTTACTGGTTTAACCTATAAATTTACAAAAAAAATTGTGTCGCTTTATTCTATACATATTTTAAGTGTTTCTACAAAAAATTTAAAGAGTTTGTGAGTGAATTTAACACATGAATAAACTAATTTATTAAATTTAATAATTATGTTGTTGCATTCATGGAAGCCTTATTAAATGATAACAATGCAAGAAGGAAATCTAATCTATGAAAGGAAATAACAATGCAAGATTAATCTATGAAAACAAATATGACTCTAAGATAATTTGAAAATGCAAGGATGAAAGATGATGATGGAATCCATGGATGCATGAGAGAAGAAGACAAGAAGAGAGAAGTTGCAATGAAGCTCCAATATCCAAACCCTAATGCTTAAACTCCTTCTCCAAAATTACTCTCCAAACCTACATCATAATAATATTATCTCCACTAACCTTGTTATTCTTATGAAATGAGAAGGAGAGGGTTCCTTATATAGTCAAGTGTGGAGGTGGGAGGCTTCTCACAACCAGTATGGGATAATAGGGTTTGGTCCATGTGAGACAAAATTCCACCAATGAGAAAAGAGGAATGTTTGACAAGAAAGAGAAAAAAATAATCCCACTTAGAAATATGTGCATTTAAGTGTAGAGAAAAAATATTTTTATCCATTTTTATTTCTTTTATTTCTTTTTTTCATCACAAAGAAATATTCAAGTAAGGATTTTATTTATAATATTAAAAGAGGGATTTTCTTATAATTAAAAGGAGGGTTTTCTTTTAATTAAATGAGATTATTTTATTTAATTAAAAGAGAAGTTCTCTTTTAATTAAATACAAATTAGGATAAAATAATCAAACCTTAGGAAATATTGAAATAATTGAATTAATTATGATTAGATCAAAGAAAATGATTTGAATTGATTTGATAAAATATTGCAAGGCATTGATTTAGGTAATTGATAAATTGATAAATGGGGGCCCATAGTCTAGGTGACCATTTTAGGGTGCATAAATTTGTCCCTCTTTGACTAATGTGTGGTCAATTTGGGAACACATGTAGTCAAAGAATGCAGTTAAAGTGTGAGGTTGACTTGGGATCACAAAACAACCTAGATGTGTGGTTAATTTGGGAACACATCAAGACAAAGAATACAATTTTGATTTGAAATAGACAAGGTCAACACCCCTCTAAATAGGTAATTGACATGTCTGAGATAAGAATATCAAGCAAGATTGCCCCAAGTGAAGCAAAGATTGATAAAACTAAATCAGAGAATGAAGTTTGATAGGTATTTCCTTCTCATGATTGAAATCAAAATGAGATAGAGAAGAAACAACAAATTGATAAATTTTATCAAATCGAACTAAAGATAAGGTTCTTGATGTAAGATGAAAGACATAAGGATAATAGAACCAAGGTAGATCATCAAGCATGAAAGACTATGCCCCAAGTTTGAACTAGAAGAAAATAAGTGGAATGAAAGAGAATGGAAGATAGAAGTTTGGAAGAAGTGGAAAGAAATGGCTAGAAGATATAGAATTTTTCTTAAGAGATAGAATGCCCCAAAATCAATCAACTATTTAAAATAGAAAATTTTAATTGAGATCATGAAATAAGATAAGGAAATGAAGATCAAACATGGCCATAGTTGATTAAAAGTCCACAAGAAAAGTGAAGGAAAACCCTCTCAAACTCATAATGCAACCTAAAAATGTAGATTAACATGAAGTCTAACAACGCAAGCTACATGAAAATGCAAAGGTGTGCTTGCAATAAAGCAACTATAACGTAAGATTTTGTGTTCATCATTCTTTAGATAATGTTAAGGAACTTATTTTCATCGTTGGGCCATTAATAATAGACATCAAAAATTCACACAATCATTACTAGTCACAAGCACAACTATGTAGATATGAATGTGATATATATCAGATTGGAATGTGGAAAGATTCTAACATAAACATCAGACATAAAGGTCAAGATGATTTGGATGTTATCTTACCCAATTTAATGTAGCAAAACCATGCTCGCATCAAGGCATAGATGTAAAGATGACCATAAGAATGGTTGTGCAAAAATAGTCAAGGTTATATCAAATAGGTCACACCATTCACCTTAGTTTCACACAAGTACATTGGAAAGCAATAACAATCAATGCATCAAAACATCTCATAGAGCATACTAGATACATTATCGTGGTTGAGTATAAGGGGACAATAAGAGAGACTCTAGAGTCTCAAGACCACACCCACAAGTAGAAAGAGAATAAAACATGCCCCATGTTGCAAGTCCTCTAGATGTGCATACTAGAGTGACTTGTTAGACAAGGACACTCAATGAAAATTAATAATAATTTGCACACAAAGAAAAGAACATGGCATAGCTCAAGTAGTAAGTATTTTTGTTTAAAAATTTAAGTTTGTTAACTGATATTGAGTTCTAAGGATAAGGATTGAATGGTTCCAAGTAGGTAAGATCACATGAAAAAACAAGGTAAGGTCAAACCAAAAGTGTTGAAAAGCACTTGATGTTAGGGGTTGTATTGAAAAATAAAGTTGGGGTGGTGTTGAAAAAAAAACATTGTTTGTAAGGTATCCTAGAGACTAATGCATCCAAGAGACCAAAGCTAACACAATTATGTCCCCTAGACAAAGACAAAGACCAATTCCAAACCAAGGCAACAAGAAAAAGTCATGATGGAGAAAGGCTAAGTGTCGAGGACATGCACTAAGAAATAGGGGTGCAAAGGCCTCAAGTAGCACCCATTTCCAGGTTTTCACCACTTGGATTTTATTGTAATTTTTTCATTTTTTCCATTTTTATTTTGAATTTTTTTATTTAAATTTTTAGAATATATAAGTTTTTATTGGAGACACATCAAAGCTCCTATTGCTAGGGTTTCACTAAGATGATCATTTTGCCAGGACATATTCTAATTTTTAGAATTTTTGACAATATATCAATTTTTTTTAAGGATTAATAAGTATGTACAAAGGATGCTCCCAGAAAAAATGAGCATTATGGATAGAACTTCTTCATGTGCAAGATATTGATAGGATTAGGGAGTTTCTCTCCCTCTGCTATACATAGTAAATAAGTAGCTGACCCAAAATTTGTTGGAATGATGTAAGGTCTAAGCCAATTAGGTAAAAATTTTCCCTTTTGATCTCTATGTTGTTGGTTCTTAAGATTTTCACATAGGAAAAGATCTCCCACTTGGAATTCTCTAGGGTGAACCTTTTTGTTGAAGGCTTTTGACATGCACTTTTGGTAAACCCTCATATGGTCAAATCATGCTTGAAGTTTCTCATCTAGAATTTCTAACTCTTGAAGTCTCATGGCATAGTAGTCTTCATCTGTAACTAGATCTTTGAGGGAAACTCTAAGAGAAGGAATATCAACCTCTAAAGGTAAACCTTCTTCAGCACTATATGTAAGGGAAAAAGGAGTAGCCCTAGTAGGAGTACAAACACACATTGTATAGGCCCACAAAGCTATATTTATATTTAAGTGCCAATCTCTACTATTCTTACGAATTGTTCTATGTAGGATCTTACAAATGGCTTTTTTTGATGCTTTTGCTCAACCATTTCCTTGTGAAAAGTAAATGGAGGACCAATGTTATTTAATCTTGAATTTCTTACAGAGTTGTTTAAGGTCCTTATTTTTGAACTAGCCTCCATTGTCAGTGATAATTTTGGAAGGAACTCCATATTGAAAGATGATATGGTTCACAATGAATAGAGAGATTCTCTTCCCCGAGGCAACAGAAAGTGGGATAACTTCTACCCATTTAGTGAAGTAATCAGTAGTAGTGATAATAAAATTGTGTCCACCTAATGAGTTGGGATGAATTTTTCCAATAAGATCAAAGGCCCAATGCTGAAATGGCCAATGAGATATAGAAGGAATGAGCTTCCTTCTTGGAGCATGTATTGGGTTACCATGTTTTTGACACATTTCACATGACTTTGCAAAATCTACTGCATTAGTCTACATCATAGGCCAATAGTACCCCACCCTAAGAAACCTTTGAGACATAGAAAGACCATTGGAATATCCCCCATAGATGCCCTCATTGATGTAAACTAACACTTTGTTGGATTCTTCCTTTTTTGAGCATCTAAGAAGTGTTCCATCTAGAACCCTCCTATACAAATCACTTGAGATAAGGGAATGGTGAAAGGTGTTTCAGAAAAGGATTATGTGTTCAGAGTGGTTAAAGGTTTTAGGTATAATGCCATCATGAAGGTATGAATAAATAGCACTATAATGGGATGACTCATGACCAACAAGCATGAAAACTCAAATGGTTTTGTCATGTTTGGAAACTAGTACAATGTTTGATATCCATTCAATGTAGTCAATAGCTCTGGTGAATTTTGTACCGAGCAGCTGCTCTAATGCTGTAATACTTTTTGAATAACTTGGGGGGGGGGGGGGGGGGGGGGGGGGAGGGTTTTGAATCAGTTATCCAAGGTCCAGATGTATAAATAAAAATTTTCACAACTTAGTGAACCCACAAAACATTTATCTTCTTGCATGCATTCATAAGATTATCCACTCACTTAAAACTCGTAGCTTACTATCAAATCAACTTGCATAAATGTAAACCTGAAATATAAAAAATTCATCAACACACTTGACAATGATTTATGTGAAAAGCAAATTTGGGAAAAACCACCAGTAACATGCTATTCTTTTTCACTTTCCTGAAGTGTTGCCTTGTGAAAGACCAACCCTATTAAAGGTTACAATACACATTGTTAAATGTGTCCTTGTTAAAGGATTTCAATCACCCTATTAGGAGTGAGCCTCATTAGAGGACTTTAGACCATTCACTTGGAATATCACCTGATTAAAGTATTTGCAAATGACTATTAGGTCAATCTTAATCCAAAGGATTTACTCTAGATTGATACAATTATTAGAGAGTAATAGTAAGGCTTGATCTAATAACAACTTATAACTCTATTTTCAGATTACAGATCTCTATTTTAGTCCTCCAGTTTGCTTGGCCTTCAAAATTTTTAACTCTGATAACTTGTTCACCCTTCAAGCATTCGTACCCTTAAGCCTTCTTACTTAACATGCCAATGTAGACTTTTCTCTTAGGTCACTCGATTAAGAAAAACCCTTGACTCCTTGTCTTCCTTAGGTTCTTGCACATAACAACCTTTGCATCTAACCAACCATTCCTATAAATAGTAAATTATTATCCTTTTGCTACTCATTCTCCATTGTCCAATTTAGGGTTAGGACAGATTAGGTAGGATAAATGAATCTATCCATTATTTCATATCTCCTCTAGAAACTTCTCCTTGAATCCTCTTTGAATATGCCCAAAAATGGTTTACCTTGCATTTGGTGCCACCAGCTCATCAACCTTGTCTTCCACCTAGTTCACACATTCCAATAAAACAAAATTGTTAGCTTTGATCCATCAAATTCATGATCTTTTAAATAGTGTAGGCACATGACATTATTTAGCTTTTGATGCTTGAGACATATTGCATTGCTCAGCATCCTCTATAAAAACACTTGGCACAAACTAAAGTTTACTGGTACTCTACGTCAACTAAACTTTACTCAACATCCACTATTTTTATTTTCATACACTAGAATAAATGTTTAATTGGCTCCAACTTATTTTCTTCTCAACTTGCACTAACTTTTCTTGGCACCTACTATCCACTTAGTCAAGGTTGGCAAACAAACATTGTGTAACTTGTTCTTCTAAACTTTCTTAGTGTAACCAATCTTTGTAACCTTAAGTAGATTATCAATGCATCATGTTATCACAATCTTAATTGATTTGTTTACTCCTTTACATAATCATAACTCAACCTTTCCTCTAGGTGCTATTGTTACATCTTTCCATCAAATCCTCTTCATTAATCAAATAAGTGATAGTACTCAAATCATATAAGCAGTTGACTTACCAAAAAATGGTAGGTTTGACATTAGTGACAAAACAATGATTGATTCATATTGATCATACTTATATCAATCTATTCTCAACAATCTCCTTCTTTAATAGTCTTCTTCAATCTAGTTTCAACAATCTCCCTCTTTGGCATTGATGGAAAACCAAACTAATCAACCAAACTAACTAGGTTAAAACAATAAGATAATACCAATAAGAAAATTATTTCTTGTATTGAAATCTCTCCCTTTATTAGGAACTTCCATCTTTTGAGTAGGTTACAAAATTTCTCCTTATAACTCCCTCTGAATTTCTTCTTATCATATCTACCTCTTACCATATCTCCCTCTTACTAGATAGATGTTAGAATTTCTCCCATATTGGTAAATCTCCAATCTCTTGTATACCTATCCCTCTTTTTCTTGTATTTTATTATCTCCCTCATCATACTTGTACTTTCATTTGATTAGCAATTATCTCCCTTAGCAATTACTTCCTTGATCATACCCTTGATCAGTAACTATCTCCCTCTTTGACAACAATGCCAAAGACCTGTCATCTTAACATGCAGATGTGAACTTCTTTAGTTTCTCCCTCTATCACCTTTCTTGTGATTGATTTGGAGTGTTAGTTCTTTCATTACTTTAGGCAGCTCAAAAAGTAAGATCCACTGCATCAATGTGTAAAATATGAAAATCAACTTGTTTGATGCAAGGCACTCATTATTTAGTTAGCCTTTGATAGGGGAATCACCTGTAGTTTACCTCTTAGATACTCATAAGCATCCTTAGGTAATGCTTTTTTGAAGATATCAGAAATTTTTTTTTTGTGTTTACATATTCCATCTTTACCTCTTTATATTGAACTAAATCTCTCAAGTAGTGATACTTGATTGCATTGTGCTTAGTCTTTGTGTGCATTATAAGATTCTTTGATATATTGATAGCACTTAAATTATCACAATAAAGTGTTACTAGTTCTGTGATTTCTTCCTTCATACCTTTGAGTAATTGTTTGATCCATATAATGTTTATACAATTTACAACAACAAAAAGATACTTAGTTTCAATGGTATTTGGGCTTTTGCCTAAGAAAAATACTCCTCCATTGGTGCTCTTTCTATCATCAATGTTTCAAATATTTTATTTTTCTTATCGTACAAACCATACTCCTCTGTTCTTTTTAGATATCTAATTATTGTCTTTATAGCCATCAAATGGTTCTTCTTGGGATTAGCTAAGAATCTTGCAATTATCCCTATAGATAATGAAATGTTAGGTCTACTATATACCAAATATTGTAGCTTGCTAATCATAGACCTATATAGTGTTTGATTCACCTCAACTGAATCATCATTCTTTGACAACTTGTGTCCTATCACCATAGGTGTACTTACTAGTTTAGAATCCTCTAATCCAAAAGTTTTCAATATTTCCTTAACATAATTTGACTGAGTGATGTATATAACACATCAACATATTCAACTTTAGAAATAGACTGTGAGGTGCAATTTTGTTTCTTGCTAGTCCACATAACCAGCCTTTTGCCTAAGAAAAATGTTCCTCCACTGGTGCTCTTTCTGTCATCAATGTTTCCAGCCCAATCAGCATCAGTGTAGGCTCTTAATTCAAATTTTTTATTTTTCTTATAGTATAGAACATACTTCTCTATTCCTTTCAGATTTCTCATTATTCTCTTTACAACTATCAACTGATTCTCCCTGGGATTAGTTGAGAATCTTACAACTATCCCTATACATAATGCAATGCCAACTCTACTATGTACTACACATTGTAACTTGTTAATCATAGACCTATATAGTATTTGATTCACTCAGCTAAATCATCATTCTTTGACAACTTGTTTCCTATCACCATTGGTGTACGTACTGGTTTGGAATCTTCTAATGTAAAAGTTTTCAATATTTCCTTGACATATTTTGACTGAGTGATGTATATACCACATTTCATCCGATATACTTGAAAACCCACGAAGAATTTGATCTCTCCAAACATAGACATTTGAAATTCTTGCTTCCTTTCATTTGTAAAAGTCTTACATAAAGTATCTTGTCCTCCAAATATGATATCTTCAACAAAAATTTTAGATAACAAAATATCTTTTCCTTTATCTATCTATATGTACAAATTGTTGTTATTATAAATCCTTTCAAATCCAATCTTAGCAAGATACTTATGAAGTCTCTCATACCATGCTCTTGGTTCTTGTTTCAAACCATATAGAGATTTGTGTAATCTACATGCCACGTTCTTATTG
This sequence comes from Cupressus sempervirens, assembly GCA_028749045.1. NCBI lineage: Eukaryota > Viridiplantae > Streptophyta > Pinopsida > Cupressales > Cupressaceae > Cupressus > Cupressus sempervirens. The sequence continues at coordinate 544,542,962 of CM053787.1, read as the reverse complement.
TTAACATCAAAAAAAATGTCTAGTTGTACTATGTAAACTTCTTCCTCTAATATTTCATTCAAAAATATAGATTTAACATTCATTTGATAAACTTTGGAACCCTTATTTGTAGAATAAGAAAGTAATGTTCTTACTCCTTCCAGTCTAGCAACAGGGGTAAATGTCTCTCCATAGTCAATCCCTTCTTCTTGTGCATATCCTTTGTAGACTAATATTGCCTTGTTCCTTGTTACTTCACCTTTTTTATATAGCTTGTTTCTAAATACCCACTTGGTGTCAATCACATTTTTGTCTTCTAATCTAGGAACTAGAGTTTGTGTTTTATTTTTCTCAATTTGTTCAATCTCTTCATTCATGACTTTACTCCAGTCCACATCTACTAATGCATCTCTCACCAATTTATGTCATTTCATGCTTAGAAAACATGTATCATTTCTTAATTTGTATCTTTTCATTGGTCTAACATCTTTATCTCCAATTATTTGTGTAGCTGGATAAGGTCTTTTGACATATTTGGCAATCTTGGTTCACCTCTAGTTTCTTCAATTTGTCTCTCATCTTCAAAGTCATTGTATACATCTCTTTCAAGTAGCTCAGCATCTCTACTAATCTTTGAATCAGAATGTGCATCAACTTCATTCTATAACTTGGAATCTAAATGTAGCTTAGTTTCTGAATGCAACTCAACATTCATAGTATGTGACTCAGTAGTCACTAAAGCTTATTGTTGGTTTGTCGCTTGGTTTGCAACATCTTCTTCAGTAGGCATACCTTTATAAGAGTATACAAATGATTTGTATTCTTTTGGTCCTTTCATAGGTTCAGCCTCATATACTTCTATATATTCATCAAAGTTCATATTTGCACCTTCAACAACTTTGTTTGTGTTAGTATTTAAACACTTATAAGCTTTACTTCTTGTGGAATATCCTAGGAATATACCTTTTTCACTTTTTGCACCAATTTTTCCATTCTTGAAGTCTTTAAGAATGTAACACTTGCTTCCAATTACCTTAAATAATTTTACATTGGGTGAGTATCCATACTATTGTAAAAAAAGGTGTTAAATGAGTACCTTTCTTGACTTGTACATGGTTCAAGGTATAAATAGCTATACTTACAGCTTCTCTCCAATATTTCAAAGCAACATTTTTCTCCATCATGAGTGTTCTAGCATAGTCCATTATAGATCTATTCCTTCTTTCAATAATTCCATTTTTTGGAGGGGTTCTAGGGGTAGATGTCTATCTTTTGATTATTTCATCATTACAAAACATGTCAATCTCAATTGAAATGAATTCTCCTCTATTAGATTTCAAACACTTTAGACTTTTGCCTATTTTCTTTTCAACTCTTGCTAAGTACCACTTAAACATTTAGAAAGTATCAAATTTCTATTTTGGAAATATGATTGTCATCATTCTAGAATAATCATCAATAAACAACATAATGTAGTTATTTCCTTTGTAGCTTTGCACTTCAATTGGTCCACACAAGTCAATATGAACAATCTCTAGTATACTTTTAGAGGTATAAGATTTACTTTTAAAACATGACTTTGTCTTTTTTCCTAATAGATATTGTTTGCACATTATGTTATCAAGATTCTTCAACTTAAGTAAACCTCTAACTTTTCTCATGATGCTAATACTAACCAGGTTATCAAAATTGACATGACAACCTTTTATACCACAAGCACACATCATCAAATTTTACAACTAGACAAGTACCATCCTCTATATCAAGATACAATAGATTACTCCTAGTTTGATCACACTTTCCAATCAGTTTTTCATTTGTGTCATATATCTTAGCAGCCTTGTTTTCAAACTCAACCTTAAATCCCAAATTATTTAGTTGTGACATACTCAAGAGATTATAGTTAAGTCCTTCAACATAGTAAACATTGTCACATAGAATCTTAGCTATGAGTTTGATTGATCCTTTTCTTTTTATCAAACATGGTGCATCACTACCAAATCTTACACTACTTTCATCATAACAATTCAGGGTAATGAGCTTACTTTTGTCTCTAGTCATGTGATCTAAACACCCACTTTCAATTATCCATCTATCATTCATATTCACACAAATCACAAGTGCAATTGCCTCATCTTCATCAATTTTATCCTTCATTTCAACATACAACACTTCATCATCATGTTCATTATATTCATCTTTTGTTTCCTTTTCAGCAATGTAGCATGACTTTTTACCTTTGTCTTTGTAATCCTTGTTGTCTTCATCTCTCCCACTTTTGTACTTGTCACCACCTCTTTAGTTCTTCTTCTTTGGACATCTAGTAGCAATATGACCAACCTCATTACAATTGAAACAAATGATAGGTAATTTACCTTTGAACTTGCCTTTACCTTTGTGAAATCTTCTTGCCAATAGTGCTTCAAGATTTTCTTCATCCTCCTCAATTGTATCACTGTCACTAGACACATACTTTATCTTTTTTTTCTTCTTCTTCTCATAAGGTTCTTTTAGTGATACCTTAACTTTGAAAGAAGATTCAATATTCTTAGGTTTGTAATTATCAAAATTTGATAGCTCAAAAGTAGTGATTCTACTCACCAGGACTCAAGTGATAGATTATTTCTCGGTATGCATCTTAGTTCTTGAATTGTAGAAATTCTAAAAGCATATATAGGTAGCAGTGCTCTCAAGACTTTTCTTAGCACAATATTGTCATCTATTTTACCATTAGCTCCTCTTATTATATTGACAACTTCTTTTATCCTTGCAACATATTGAGCAATATTTTCACCTTCTTCCATTCTCATATCATCAAACTTATCTCTGAGACTTTCAGCTTTGGCTCTAAGAACATTAGTGTCTCCTCCATAGATGATGGCTAAGGCATACCACATTTTCTTTGCACTATCAAGACCTTTGATATCATCAAATTCAGCATAACTTAGGGTAGAGGCAATCTCCAACATTTCCTGGTTATGTTCTTTCTTCTTTTGCATATCCTTGGTTGTCAAAGCTCCAGTAGGGTTAACATGCTTAGTGGTAATGGTAGATTGTGCATGATCTCCAAGTCCTCCAAGGTGTAGCATCATCAAACATTTTCATGCAAGAAAGTTATCTCTATTGAGTTTGGTACTTCTCTTTTTGACATCTTGATCTTTGAGCTTCTAGTACCTTCAAACTAGTCATCTTAAGCAGATGGTTATGATACCAATTATTGAAATACTTTTAGAATAACCGAGAGGGGGGTGGGGGGGGTTTGTGAATTATTTATCCAAGGTCTAGATGTATAAGTAAAAATTTTCACATCTTAGTGAACCCATAAAATGTTTATCTTCATGCATGCATTCATAAGATTATGCAATCACTTAAAACTTGTAGGTTTCTATCAAATCAACTTGTAGAAATGTAAGCATGAAACATAACATATACATCAACACACTTGACATAATGATTTGCATGGAAACCCAATTTGGGAAAAACCACCAGTAACATGCTATTCTTTTTCACTCTTGTGAAGTGATGCCTTGTGAAAGACCAATCTTGTTAAAGGTTACAATACACACTATTAAATGTGACCCTTCTAAAGGATTTCAATCACCCTATTAGGAGTGAGCCTTGCTAGAGGACTTTAGACCATTCACTTAAAATGTCACCTAGTTAAAGGATTTACAAATTACTATTAGGTCAACCTTAATCCAAAGGATTTAATCTAGACTAATACAATTATTAAAGAGTAGTAGTAAGGTTTGATTTGGTAACAACTTACAACTCCATTTTTAGATTATAGATCTATGTTTCAGTCCTCCATTCTTCTTGGCCTTCACACATTTTAGCTCTAATAGCTTGATCACCCTTTAAGCATTCATACCCTCAAGCCTTCTTGCTTAACATTCCAATGCAAACTTTTCTCTTAGGTCACTTGATGAAGAAAAACCCTTGACTCCTTGTCTTCCTTAGGTTCTCCCACATAACAACCTTTGCTTCTAACCAACCATTCTTATAAATGGGAAATTATTATCTTCCACTCATTCTCCATCGTCCAACTTAGGATTAGGTTAGATTAGTTAGGATACAATGAATCTACCCCTTATTTCATATCTCTTCTAGAAAAATCTCCTTGAATCCTCTTTGAATTTGCTTTAAAATAGTTTACCTTGAATTCTATGCCACCAGCTCATTAACCATATCTTCCACCTAGTTCACACATTCCAAGAAAATAAAATTGTCAGCTCAAAGCCATTGAATTCACAATATTTTTAATAATGTAGCCACTTGGCATTATCTAGCTTCTAATGCTTAGCACATATTGCATTGCTCAGCATCCTCTATAAAATCACTCAGCATGAACTAAGGTTTGCTGGTGCTTGGCATCAACTAAACTTTACTTGGCATCCACTATTTTGCTTTGCAGATGCTAGAATAAACTTATACTTAGCTCCAACTAATTTTTTGCTTGGATTGCACTGACTTTTCTTGGCACCTACTCTCCACTCGATCAAGCATGGCAAAAAAACTTTGTGTAACTTGTTCTTTTAAACTTTCTTAGTGTAACCAACCTTTGTAACCTTAATTATATTATCAATGCATCATGTTATCATTATCTTAACTTATTCTTGTACTCCTTTACATAATCATAACTCAACCTTTCCTCTAGGTGTTAGTGTTACATCTTTTGATCAAATTTTCTTCATCAATCAAATAAGTGATAGTATTCATATCATATAATCAATTGTCTTACTAGCAAATAGCAAGTTTGACAAAAATGACAAAACAATGATTGAAGCATATTAATCATACTTGTATCAATCTATTCTCAATAGTCTCCCTCTTTGATAGTCTTCTTCAATCTAGTTTCAACAATCTCCATCTTTGGCATTGATGAAAAACCAAACTAGCTAGGTTAAAATAGTAATATAATACCAAAAAAAAAATGATTCCTTGTACTAAAATTTCTCCCTCTATCAACAATTTCCATTTTGGAGTATGTTACAAAATTATTCCTTATAACTCCCTATAAATTTATTCTTATGATATCTGCCTCTTACTATATCTCCCTCTCACTAGATACATGTTAGGATTTCTCCCTCTTTTGTAAATCTCCAATCTCATATATATATATATATATATATATATCCCTCTTTTTCTTGTATTTTACTATCACCCTCATCATACTTGTACTTTCTCTTGATCAATAATTATCTCCCTCAATAATTACTTCCTTGATCATTCCCTTGATCAGTAACTATCTCCCTCTTTGATAACAATGCCAAAGACTTGTCATCTTAACATGTAGATATGAACTTCTTCAATTTCTCCCTCTATCACTTTTCTTGTGACTAATTTGGAGCGTCAGTTCTTTGATTACTTTAGGCAGCTCCTAAAGTAAGATCCACTGCATCAATGTGTAAAATATGAAAATCAACTTGTTTGATGTAGGGCACTCGTTCTTGTTATTTAGATAACCTTTGATAGGGGAATCACTCCTAGTTTACCTCTTAGATACTCATAAGCATCCTCAGGTAATTCTTTTGTGAAGATATCAACAATTTGTTCTTTTGTGTTCATATATTCCAACCTCTTTATCTTGAACTAATTCTCTCAAGTAGTGATACTTGATTGCAATGTGCTTAGTCTTTGTGTGCATCATAGGATTCTTTGATGTATTGATAGCACTTGTATTATCACAATAAAGTGTTACTATTTATGTGATCTCTTCCTTCATACCTTTGAGTGATTGTTTGATCTATACAATGTTTGTACAATTTACAACAACATCAACATATTCAACTTCAGCAATAGATTGTGAGGTGCAATTTTGTTTCTTGCTAGTCCATATAACCAGCCTTTTGCCTCCTCCATTGGTGCTCTTTTTGTCATGAATGTTTCCAGCCCAATCAACATTAGTGTAGGTTCTTAATTCAAATTTTTCATTTTTCTTATAGTACAGACCATACTCCTCTATTCCTTTTAGATATCTCATTAATTTCTTCACAACCATCAAATGATTCTCCCTGGGGTTAGCTGAGAATCTTACAACTATCCCTATGCATAATGTAATGCTAGCTCCACTATGTACTACATATTGTAACTTGTCAATCATAGACCTATATAGTGTTTGATTCACCTCAACTAAATCATCATTCTTTGACAACTTGTGTCCTATCACAACAGGTGTATGTACTAGTTTGGAATCCTCTAATCCAAAAAAAATCAATATTTCCTTGACATATTTTGAGTGAGTGATGTATATACCACATTTCATCTGATATACTCACAAACCCACAAAGAATTTGATCTCTCCAAACATAGACATTTCAAATTCTTTCTTCATTTAATTTGCAAAAGCCTTACATAAAGCATCTTGTCCTCTAAATATGATATCATTAACAAAAGTTTCAAATAACAAAATACCTTTTCATTTCTCTATCTTTATGTACAGATTGTTGTTATCATTAGTCCTTTCAAATTCAATCTTCACAAGATACTTATGAAGTCTCTCATACCATGCTCTTCATGCTTGTCTCAAACCATATAGAGCTTTGTGTAATCTACATACCATGTTCTTATTGTTAACATCAAAAAAACCTTCTAGCTATTCTATGTAAACTTCTTCCTCTAATATGTCATTCAAAAATGTAGATTTAACATCCATTTGATAAACTTTGAAACCTTTGTATGAAAACTAAGCAAGTAATGTTCTTACTCCTTGTATAGCAATAGGGGAAAATATCTCTCCATAGTCAATTCCTTCTTCTTGTGCATATCTTTTGTAGACTAATCTTTCCTTGTTCCTTGTTACTTCACCATTTTCATCTAGCTTTTTTTTGCATACCCACTTGGTGCCAATCACATTTTTGTCTTCTGGTTTAGGAACTAGATTCCATGTTTTCTTTTTCTCAGTTTCTTCAATCTCTTCTTTAATGGCTTTACTCCAATCCACATCTTCTAATGCATCTCTCACTGATTTAGGTTCTTTCATGCTTAGAAAACTTGTATCATTTCTCAATCTATTTCTTATCATTGGTTTAACATCTTTATCTCCAATAATTTGTGTAGAAGGATGATGTCTTTTGACATATTTGGACAATCTTGGTTCAGGTCTAGTTTCTTCAATTTATCTCTCATCTTAAGAGTTGTTGTGAACATCTTTGTCAGGTAGCTCAAAATCTCCACTAATCTTTGAATTAGGATGCACTTCAACTTCATTGTATAACTCAACATCTAAATGAAGCTCAACTCCTAAATGCAACTCGTCATTCATAGTATGTAACTCATTAGTCACTGAAACTTGTTGTTGGTTTGTAGCTTGATTTGTAGCATCTTCTTCAACAAGAATACCTTCATAAGAGTATACAAATGATTTTTATTCTTTTAGTTCTTTCATAGGTTTAGCCTCATGTACTTCTATATATTCATCAAAGTTCACATTTTCACTTTCCACAACTTTGTTACTGTTAGTATTTAAACACTTATAAGGTTTACTTCTTGTGAAATATCCTAGGAATATACCTTTTTCACTTTTTTCATCTAGTTTACCATTTTTGAATTATTTGAGAATGTAACATTTGCTTAAAAATACCTAAAAATATTTTACATTTGGTGAATTTCCATACCATAGTTCAAAAGGTGTTAAATGAGTACCTTTCTTGACTTGTACATGGTTCAAGGTATAGATAGATGTACTTACAACTTCTCTCCACTATTTCAAATTAACATTTTTTCTCTGTCATGAGTGTTCTAGCATAGTCCATTATAGAGTTGTTCCTTCTTTTAACAATTTCATTTTCTAGAGGGGTTCTAGGGGCAGATGTTTATTTTTTGATTCCTTTGTCATTACAAAACATCTCAAACTCATTTGATTTGAATTATCCTCCTCTGTTAGATCTCAAACACTTCAAACTTTTACCTGTTTCTTTCTCAACTCTTTCTACATGCCACTTAAACATTTGGAAAGCATCATATTTCTATTTTAGATACATAACTATCATCATTCTAGAATAATCATCAATAAAAAATATAATTTACTTATCTCCTTTGTAGCTTTACACTTCAATTGTCCACACAAGTCAGTATGAACACTCTCTAGGATACTTTAAGAGGTATAAGTTTTACTTTTAAACTTAACTTTGTCTTACATAATTGACATTGTTTGCATATTATATTATCAGGCTTCTTCAACTTAAGAAAACTTCTAACTTTTCTCATGTTACTGATATTGACTAGGTTATCAAAATTGACACGATATAACCTTTTATGCCACAACCACACATCATCAAATTTTCTAACTAGACAAGTGGCATCCTCTATATGAATATAGAATAGATTACTCCTAGTTTGATCACTCTTTCCAATTATTTTTCATTTGTGTCATATATCTTAGCAACCTTGTTTTCAAACTCAACCTTAAATCTTAAATTATAGTTAAGTCCTTCAACATATTAAGAATTTTCACATAGAATCTTATTTATGAGTTTAATTGATCCTTTTTCTTTTATCAAACATGGTGCATCATTACCAAATCTTACACTATTTCCATCATAACAATTCAGGGTATGAACTTACTTTTGTCTCCAGTCATGTGATGTCAACACCCACTATTAATGATCCATCTATCATTCTTGTTCACACAAGACACAAGTGCAATTGCCTCGTCTTCATCAGATTCATTCTTCATTGCAACATACACCACTTCATCATCATGTTCATCAGATTCATCTTTTGTTTCCTCTGTAGCAATGTAGCAGGACTTTTTGGCTTTGTCTTTGTAGTCCTTGTTGTCTTCATCTCTCCTACTTTTGTACTTGTCACCACCTATATAGTTCTTCTTCTCTAGACATCTAGCAACAATATGACCAACCTCATTACAATTGAAACAAATGATAGGTAATTTACCTTTAAACTTTTCTTTACCTTTGTGAAATCTTTTTGCTAGTAATGCTTCAAGTTGTTCTACATCCTCCTCATCTATATCACTATCACTGGATAGATACTTTATCTTTTTCTTCTTCTTCTTCTCATCAAGTTCCTTTAATGACACCTTAGCTTTGAAAGCAGATTCAATATTCTTAGGTTTGTAACTATCAAAATTAGATAGCTCAAAAGTAGTGAGTCTACCCACCAGGCCTTCAAGTGATAAATTATTTCCTAGTATGCATCTTAGTTCTTGAATTGTAGAAACTCTAATAGCATATATAGGAAGCAGTGTTCTCAATGAGCCTTGTTAGGAGTGAGCCTTGTTAGAGGACTTTAGACCATTCACTTGGAATGTCACTTGATTAAAGAAGGGCTTACAAATGGCTATTAGGTCAACCTTAATCCAAAGGATTTACCCTAGACTAATATAATTATTAGAGAGTAATAGTAAGGCTTGATTTGATAACAACTTACAACTCCATTTGCAGATTACAAATCTCTTTTCCAATCCTCCATTCTGCTTGGCCTTCATACATTTTATCTCTAATAGCTTGTTCACCCTTCAAGAATTCATACTCTTAAGCCTTCTTGTTTAACATGCTAATGCATACTTTTTTCTTAGGTCACTTGATGAAGCAAAACCCTTGACTCTTGTCTTCCTTAGGTTCTTGCACATAACAACCTTTGCTTTTGACTAGCCATTCCTATAAATAGAAAATTAAGATCTTTTTGCCACTCATTCTCCATTGTCAAATTTGGGGTTAGGATATATTAGGTTTGATACAATGAATCTACCCCTTATTTCATATCTCTTCTAGAAATTTCTCCTTGGACCCTCTTTGAATTCACCTAAAAATGGTTTACCTTGAATTCTATGGCACCAGCTCATCAACCTTATCTTCCACCTAGTTCACACATTCCAAGAAAACAAATTTGTCAGCTCAAATCCATCAAACTCATGATCTTTTAAATTATATAAGAACTCGGCATTATCTAGCTTCTTATGCTCAGTACATATTACATTGCTTGGCATCCTCTATAAAATCACTCAGCATGAAGTAAAGTTTACTGGTGCTTGGCATCAACTAAACTTTACTTGGCATCCACTATTTTACTTAGCATACACTAAAATAAACTTTTACTTGGCTCCAACTATTTTTCTACTTAGCTTGCACAAACTTTTCTTGGCACCCACTATCCAGTGGTCAAGCTTGGTAGAAAAACTTTTTGTAACTTGTTCTTTTAAACTTTCTTAGTGTAACCAGCCTTTGTAACCTTAAGTAGATTATCAATGTATCATGTTATCATTGTCTTAACTTATTCTTGTACTCCTTTGCATAATCCTAACTCAACCTTTCCTCTAGGTGCTATTGTTACATCTTTTGATCAAATTCTCTTCATCAACCAAATAAGTGATAGTACTTAGATCATATAAGCAGTTATCTTACCATCAAATAGTAGGTTTGACATCAGTGAAAAAAAAATGATTGAAGCATATTGATCATACTTGTATTAATATGTTCTCAACAATCTCCCTCTTTAATAGTCTTCTTCAATCAAGTTTCAACATCTAATTCTTCTTTCACTAGGACAACCATGTGACGATGCATCTTTCTCAATTTTTGTTTAACTGGTTTGACACCCGAAGCTATGGACAAGTGATGAATGATAAGATTAGTGTCTAGCCCTAGAATATTTGAATAAGTTCATGCAAAGTTGATCTTCTTTTTCTATAATAACTTAGTGTAAGCTTATTATTCTTGTGGTGATAAGGACTAAGCCAAGTGTACTATTTGTGGAGCCTCATTTGTGCCCAAATTGACTGCTTGTATTGGTTCAATAAGAACTAAAGATCTATCTTGAAATTAGATAGGGAGATGATCAAGTTCCTCATCCTTAGGTGCCTCAAATATGTTTTCACCCTTGGATATGTCCTATCTTTTTACTTCTTTTGGTTCTAACACTGCCACATTGTGGTTTTCACCCTCAGAACTCCTATTCTTTTTACTTTATTTTATTTTTATTTTATGACTAATGTACTTGATGTTTGGCCCTATCATGCTAGTAGTTGGTTCATTGGTGGAAGAGACTATAGGTTCAATGGAATTCAAGCAATAGGCTATCTCATAATCATTTTGAAATATTAAGAGTTTAGGTTCTTGATAGCATTCAGGCCAATCAATGAGTTTAGGATGAATAAGAGGTAAATCAATGACTAGTTCAAGGTTGTAAACATGAATGATATCATCTCTAGTGACCAAAGAGTCAGAGTCTGGATAAAGTATCTTCCTAAGCTATCCAAATCAAGATTCATCCTAACAAGTGAAGAATCATCCACTAAGACAACAAGTGAGTTTAAATCCTCTAATGCTACAAGTGATTCATTGGCTACCTCAGATTTAGAACTATAAGTGTGGATGGCATCAACATCCATGTCAACTATGGAAGTTTCCAAGAAGGAGTCTCATTCATACTCATGTGAACTCATTTTTGAACTTCAACTAGGGTGTTTATAGCATGAAGGTTTGGGACATCTTGATGTGGAAGCTTGAATGTCATCAAGGATAACACCTTATCTTTCCATCAAATTATCAAGACTCTTTTGTTGACATTCCCTGATAGGATCTTCTACATTTGATTCATCTTGTTCCATAGTTGTGACTATCTCATGAGTGACCGGACTATCTAAATCTCCCTAAAGGAGATTAGTGGAAGGAACCCAATTTTCACACATGTCTTGTTGGTTTTCCAAATTAGGTATGTATTTTAGTTCTTCTTCACTATCTTACATATCAAGGATAGGAGTAGTGTTCTTGTTGTGGTTCACAAATCCTTGGCCAACTGTCTCCTTAGACTTGCATCCAAAAAGAATAGGATCAAGGGGTTTGGATCTAGTATCTATTCTATGACGTAGAGGGCCATGTCCATGATAGCCCATCCATTTGACAAAAGTATACCCTCTTCCATAAGCTTTAGGGGAGGGAGAGAATTTCTCATTGCACATGTACTTCTCTTTTCTATAAATCCAGTCTGTAATAGCCATGTCTTCTTTCTCATCTTGAATAGGTGCTAAGAAGTTTACAAACATGACAAATAAAATCATAGCTAAAGAGGAAGGTCTCATTTCTTGTGAAGGCTCATAAGACCTAGGTGAAACTAGTAGTGCCATGAGGGAGTTTAGTTGATATCTCCCCATGCCAAGGTTTTTTGACTTGAAATTGTCTTTATATGCAGCTTAGGCTACATTGAATTCATCTACTTTTCTATTGAGGGGAACATTGATAGCACTTTCTAAAATTAAGTTAATAGATAAAGTGTTATCCCCAATTATACAAATATGTGTTCCATTGCAAGGGAACTTAACACATTAATGATAGGTAGATCACATTTCTTGGATATCATGAATATGTAGTTTATTAAGCAAGATGTTGTATGCAAGGGGGCCAACGTCAACTATTTGGAATAAAATATCCTTTTCAACAATGCCAATCCTAACATGAAGCACAACCAACCCCTTGGAACTTCTTTTTGCCTCATCATATGCTTTGATACTAATCTTTCTTCTAGTATCTATTGCTGGTAAACAAATTGTACTTTCTAATTTTAACTCTTCAACATCCTAATTTGTGAACAATATATGATTACAACAGTTGAAAAGTTGGTTGTGAAAAGAATAACTTTCCTTTGAATTATTAGGTATAGCTCCTTATTGTAGATTTGCAATGAATTATGTTTGCTCATAAATCTAAAATGGGGTATGTTCTTAACTTGAGAATAGGAGAGGTAAGCGAGGCTAGGCCTAAACAAGATCTAACTAAGGAAAGAAATGGTATTTGAGGGTAGATTAAGTTTATGAACTCACAAGGCTTAGCTCTTTAATAGTGCATATTAACTAAAGCTAAAAAAATCTATCTAGAAACTAAAATGTAGAGAAAAAAGATTAATTTGAAGAAAAATGCCTAAAAGATCTATTTCCAAACTAAGATGACAGTGCTTATCATATTCAGCTCACTATCTCCAAATAGGGGAATGAAGCTCTGTTCATTTCCTTGTTTCAATTTAGATAAAAGAGAACGCATACAACTAACAATTAATAGATTGGAATAGAAAATAATCGACACAAAACACCCTTCAATTAACTTTGCAACATCAAGTGCTTCACATTAAAAATTAGTTGACCTTTTATTAATCTTTCATTATCATACATAAAGGGTTCTTAGATGACCATTACAAAGGAAGTTCAATTGGTTCATCACCTCAAAAATAAAAAATGGCAAGGAGCTAGTTTGTTTATTACAATGCTTACATGAAAAAAATTAAAAGAGGTGGAATATGAATCACTTCACCTTCTTTCCTTTTTCCATGTTTGTCCTATAGGCCTTAGCGGCAACAATGATTGGAATTAGTTCTTTGTGCTTATGGACATGTACATTAGTGTATCTCAAGAGCCATTTAGAATGCTGTCAAGCCAGATCTTTGACAATACCCAACTGGTCTTATAATTCTTCCTTGGCCATGTGCACACATCCACCAAGCTTCTAAAGTCCAAAGATTTTGTTTTGGTGACCAAAATCTATTCTTGTTAGACCATCTATGAAATTTGAGAAATTTGTCTACATGGCAGCTACTCCAATAATCACCTTCCCTTACCCACTAGATTGTGAGTCTATCTGTAAACCTCTTAATAGTTCATAATCTCTATCTTGCTCCTTCTTTACTTTGGCTTTAGTTTCTTTAAGTCCCTCCTGTATAGCCATTATCATTTTGGACTTGAACTGCATGCTCTAAAACCACTCGTCTAAGGGCTCATTTCCTTTAGGTAGTATCTTTGCTTCAACAACCTCCTTTACCTTCATGTGGATGATCATCTTCAACAAGGAATCACAATCATCATTCTTGGTTTTCTCTATAGCCAAGGTGGCTCTATTTTATGATATGTTATCTTTCTCTATTTCCAATCTCAATGTAGTATTACTAATATACTCTATAATGGAGAGTCCTTCAATCTCAATTTTCTCACTCCACTCTCTATCAATTTACCCAAAATGTATATCTTCCTAGAGCTAGGAGATAAGTGCCTAAACATCTATAGCGGTGGGATCACTAGTAACGGGCATCTTGGAGATGCTTGCCAATGGGGTGACCAATTGCTTGATGAAGCCATTCAATGCTTATATTTCCACTTTCATCTAGACCTTTGATAAATTAAGGCTCTCTAGCTATCCCTTAATCAACTCATTTGTTGACTTCCACAAGTCAACTTTGGTATCATTTCTAGCCTCCCCAAGATCCAAAGAATGTAGAGTAAAATAATCAGTAGACATATCCTCAATCCTTCCCTCCTTGCTAGGATTTGCTATCTCCATTTTTAGATGCCATATCTTAAGGTTTTGTCTGAGGATAGACAAGGCCTTCTATTTCTTAACCTTAGTCAATGTGGATCCAAAGAAGACAAAAAGAGATAAGGTATCCTTGTTGGGGGCACCTTCATCTTTCCTCTTTATCTTCATATCTAGATTATCTTCAAACCATGAATTTGTGCTTATCACTTTAGAGGTCATCCCAAGAGGATCTATGCTAAACATTTTCCTTTTGACCAAAGTGATTTCTTTCATAGTCAAAGAGAAGGGATTCTTTTGGGCTTGTGAAATGAGCTTTGAGGAATCTTGGCCGTTCTCCACCTCTAAGGTCTTCTTTGTGGCCTCATCTAATTTATTAGATTCACTATCACTACTTCCCCCATCTCCTAAATTCACTACTTGCACTTGAGGGCTACTTGGTAGGAGAAGTGTAGCACTCATAGATAGAACTAGGCTACTATGAGGTGAGGAGATCAAAGTAACTGCACTATCTTTTGGTTCCTCTGCCTTCTTCTCAACTTTTGTTTGGGTACCAATCACTGGGAGAGAACCATCTTGGCAAGTCTTATCCATAGGAATATTTTTTCTAGAGGTTAATCACCTCCACCTAATGGTTGAGTTGGTCCTTGAGTGATGGCCAAGGTTACAACTGATGTGTTTCCTTAAGAGGAAGATGCTATTGCAAGTGTTGGAGAAGCTTGAGTGTATGTACTTTTACTTCAACTCCTCCTAGCTATGGTCCATTTGAACCACTTTCTAGTCCTCTTAATAATCTGGGCCATCATGATCTCTATATTTTCTCCAGCATCTTCATAAGGTTTAGAGCTAATAGGATTATTTCTTAGCTTTGTTAGATAGGTGTTACTATACATATTCTATCCATCATCTTCTATTCCCTCAACATCAATATTTATTTCATACATTTTCACTTGACTCAATGTAAATTTGGTAAAAGCATGGTCCCAACTCTTGAACTCATCTTTGTAATATGCCTAGTAATCTTGAATAGTAATAATATGTTTGATCACACTTCCAATTTGCAACACCTCCATTGCATATCCATTCAGATCAAACATAGGTCTTAAAACCTCATATATCTCTAATTTATATTTCAATTCGAACACTTTTAGCATGTTCTTTGCATCCAAACAAGACTCACAACTGAAAGCTCCTACCTTCATAGGGAACTCATACCCTTTCTTCTTCAAACTCCCACTCAATATGTTCACCTAGATTGCAATATTGATCAACATGATCATATCGCTAGGATATCTCGATAGCTTCAAGGTAAATCAGTCAAATGTTGGAAGACACAAATATGAAAAGGATGAGAATTGGATGAAATAACTCCCAAATTGGCAAATGGGCACCATAGCTTTGGGATTGAATCTCCTCTCTCAAAATCCTTGGAGCTCCCTACAAATTCTCCTGGTGAATGTGTCATTAACTCTGATATACTCAATATAACTATTTTCCAATTGTAAACATGGGTAGAATTCATAAGACTTCACATCATTGGGAAAATTTTCTTCTCTTGGGAGGCCTGACCATAATTATAAAGAAGTTAGCATGTAAATGAGGACATGTAGAATATGTTGTAGAATTTTGTAGCAATACGAGCATTGGAAAAAATCTCACTTACCTCATGGGCCCAGTCAATATATTGAGTATTAGAACAAATGACTTGCACAAAAAGGAAATATTGCTCAAAAAAGTTCAAAGCTTCAACCTCATCTTTCAATCTGTATAAGAGGACCATGATGTCAACAATCTTAGGTTTGAGATTAGTCCCAAACAGAGTTTTAGAAACCTTACTCTTGGCACCCCATGGTTTCTAGAACCATGATTGTATGATCTATTTTCTCGAAATCATCTTTTTTGTGAAGAACTTAGAAACAGCTCCTCCAAATGTCAAATCTAAAAATTCTTCCCGCTTTAGAATTCAGAGGAAGTTCACCATAGTTTATTAATATCAATTTTTTTCTAAAATTTGGTTGTGTCTGAATTTTTTAGAATCAACATTTTAGATTACACATAGTGATCCATCATTAGGATGAAAAGTAAGAGAATAGAAAAAATAACTAGTAGACTAGAGGAGACACAGAGATATATAAAAAGGAGGGAGTGGGGGGGTTTCATGAAGACTGAGAGGGGGAATCATAAGATCAAAAAGGTAGAAGAAAATGAGTTTGACCTTAAATGAAAGAGAAGAAACCCAAAAAGTAATTAATAAATAAATAAATAAAAATGAAAAAATAGACTGATAACTAAAGGACAAAAACAAGGTGAATGAGCCATAAGATGAAGAATGAAACCTAACTAGGAAGAATATGCAAAACCAAGAAAGACGATATAAAGATAAAACACAAAACCTATATACATACATAAAATAATAATGAATATTAATAATAATAACATATAGAACATTGAGAAAAATAAAAATAATGAAGAAAATGACTAAAAATAATAATTAATAATAATAACGAACTAAGAAAGTGAATTTGAAAATGAACCACAAAATAATAATTTTCATCTATATAGGAGCTCTAATTCATTTGCTAATCTTCAAAATTCCTACCACATGAATGAATTGAAGAAGAGATCTATTGAAATAGTAAATGCATGGTTTTAATAGGTATCTAGGTGTCTTTTAACTATTTTTCTGGCCCAATGGTAACTTTCTTTCATCCTAAACTTGCTTTCCCATTTCCCCTTAAGTTTTGGGAAGTTATGAATAGAGTACTCCGTAAGAAAATATATGCTAAGTCAAATTCTTCTTGATAGCTCTTTCTTGTAATGGTTAGCTCATTTCCATTATCATCTTTAATATGTTTTGTGCATGAAAAGTGAGTTCAATCCACTTACAAACTTGATTTTCTTTAAAAACTAGAAAATTGTCTTCGTGGGTTGAAAACCTGCCAAGGAGAAGACAATTTCCATTTCTCTACCCAAGCTTCCCTTTTAACTTTACCTTTTGATTATATTTCCCTTTGAGTTTGGAAATTTCTAAAAGTAGTGCTCAAAAACATTAGGGGCCCACCTTTTGTTTCTTTTCCTTTAGAATTACCTTTGCGGGAAACTGACTTCATGGGTTGAAAACCTCCCGAGGAGAAGTCAGTTTTTAGTTTTTTGCCTAGAATGATTATTAGAGTTATGATGAATCCTAAAAATTTCTTGAGGTAGATAATCATAAAAGGAACATAAAATTTCCATAGGTCACCTCATTATTTTCTTATTTTGACCTATTTGCATCATTTGTAACTCTTTGCAGAAAATTATCTTCATGGGTTGAAAACTTGCCAAGGAGAAGATGAAACCTAGATTTCCACAAACCTCTATTTTTGTGAGAAAATAATAGGCCAGAAGTAGAAATAACTTTATAGATGATATTTGAATGAGAAATTTAAATCTCCATTGGATTAGGTACTAAGCTACCCACAACATCCCTTAGCACAAAGGAAAAACCACCTGGCTATGAAATGTGGAGAAGGGGAAAATGAAAAATCCAACGAAGTTTCTTTTCCATCTAAGGGAGCCTAGACTTAGACTTGAACACACCTAGGACCTTACTAGAACATAAATTCCCACTTTACTAATTGGTTAGAGGATGAAAAGTGGGGCAACATATGGCTCTATCTAGGGACTTGGGTAAACCATACCCAAGCAAGGAATCCAAAATCTCTAGTTTTACAAAAACTAAAAGGTGGCTACACAACAAAACTAAAGCAAGGAAAAAAAGGAAAATAATAAAGCAAGAGAAACTTAACTAGGAAAATACAAATGGGAACTAAACATAACTATAGAACAATACAAGGGTTTCATGTTCTCAATTAGAAATTTGATAGAGCTTCAGATCTTGACCATTGTATGTCAGGGATGCACCTCACCATATGGATATGCCAATTTAAATGAGTTGTTCTTGAATGCTTGATGAATAGTGAATGGAACCTTCCACAAGGTATCAAATTTATTATGCATGCCATTTGGTTCTCTTCATTTATCTCATAGTAACACACTGTCTCCTACCATGAGTTTTTGCAATCTCGCCCTTTTATCAAACAGACTCTTTACATGCATTTGGTGTTGTGTGATATGATCTATAATTTCTTCTCATTCCTCTTAAATTTTGCCCAAGTATAAATCCTCTTTTCTAAACCATCCCTATAGATATCATCTTCAATTACTATTCTCAATTTTTTTGTAGCTAATTCAAAGGGTAATGGGAGATTAGCTTCAGTCCCATAGACCAATTTGAAAGGAGATATGTTGATTACCCTTTTAGGTGTCACCCTATCTACCCATAGTGCCTTTTGAATTTTCTTGTGCCAACTTTTGTAATTATCTAACATCAATTTCTTGACAATATTCATCAAATTCTTGTTACTAGATTCTGCTTGACCATTTGCATGTGGGAAATAGTTAGATGAATGACTAATTGTGAAGCCATGCTTTAAAAAACTTGGTGATCTCAACTAAATAAAAATATGACATATTATCCATTACCAGTTTGATGGGGACACTAAATCTAACAATATATTTTCCTTGATGAATTCACAAACTACCTCAGAAGTGGTTTTTTTGGTTGCTTTAGCTTCCACAAACTTGGTGAAGTAATTAGTCGCAGTTATAACATACTAGTGACCAACACTGGATGTTGGGTTGATAGGTCCAATGAAATCAAGACCTCACTGTTGGAAAGGACCTTCAGTGATGCAAGGCTAAGAGGCAAAGTGGCTAGTTGAGGTCTCCTAGTAAAATTCTTACATTTCTCACATTTTGACACCTAGGAGTAGGCATCCCTAAACATTTCGGGCCAATAGTAACACTGTCTCAATATTTTGAAAGTCATGACTGAAGATGAGAAATTTCCACCACATGCTTCATCATAAAAAGTTCTCAATAACTTTTCTTATTGTTGTTTGTTTACGCATCTAAGAATAGTACCATCTATAGCTTTCTTAAATAATTTGTCATGCCAAATTACATATTTGGCCACTTTCAACTTGAGATCTCTTCTTTGTTTTTCCATCATGCCTTCACAACATTTTGCATATTTTAGAAAGTAAGTAATATTCTCAAACCAAGAATCTTGTATTCCTACTATTAACACTAACTGCTTCTCTCCTGGTTCCTTTGTTTCTTCAACAATTCTATTTTTTGCAATTGCTTTGCACAAGGCATTACCTCTCACTAGCTTAGTAGGCTTGATTTCAATGTCATACTCTTGCATTTTTGCTATCCACATCCCTCTAGAATTACATCTTGCATCCTGTTGAATGTGAGTGCAAGATGTAGAATCTAAAATTCTCTAGTGCTTTGACTACTATAAAGGCATGTTTCTCAATTTAGGAGTATTGCAACTAATAGTTTTTCAAAGGTATACTCATGAAGGCTATAGGGGCTTGTATCCCTTCTTTGTTGTCTTGCATAAGGATTGCTAATGAGGTGTGTTCAGACGCGTAATAGTAAATGATGAAATCCAATTTATAATCTAGATGATATAGTACTAGAGCGTTAGCAATGGTAGTCTTTATATTCTAGAAGGCTTGTTTCCTAGCTTCATTCCATTTAAAATTTGAATTTCCTTTCATCGTATCTATAATGCATTTAGTAGTCTCTACAAAATTTGGTATGAATCTTATAAGGAAATTCACTTGCTCGAAGAATGATTTAACTCCTATTTTGTTTACTAGTAGGCTCAACCTTTGAATTGCTTTAATTCACTTAGGGTCAATGTTGATACCTTCCTGGGAAACTATATGACCTAGAAGCTTTCCTTCTATCATAGAGAAAATAAACTTTTTAGGATTTAGAGAAATTTCATGTTCCCAGCACCTTTGCAATACTTTCTTCAAATATTCTATGTGGTTTTTTATTTTCCTTGAAAACATAGTGAGATCGTCCAAGTATATAATGATAATCTGATCTTTTAGGTCAGCAAAAGTTTTACTCATACACCTCTAGAATGTGGCACTGATGTTAATGAGCCTAAAGGGCATTCTATGATATGTGAACATACCCTAAGGAGTAGTGAAATTTGGTTTGTGTTGATTTTTTTCTTCCACTTCTACTAAATTGTACCCCAAGAAACCATCAAGCATGGACATCATCTTAGCTCTGGCTACTATTTGTAATAAGTAATCCATGTTAGGAAGAGAAAAATGGTCTTTCAAAGATGCCTAGTTCAAATTCTAGAAATCAACACAGATTCTTATTTCTTTGTTCTTCTTCCTAACTGGTACTCTATTAGCTACCCATGTGGAATGATGGATGGGATAAATGATCCTCACCTTCAGCATCTTGTCAACTTCTTGAAATATAGCGTATGCTACTTTAGGATTGTAATTCATTTATTTCTTTTAGAAACAAACTACATCATGCTTCAAGGGAATTTGACATTTTATTTTCCCGCCCTTGTAGGTTTTCAAATCTTTGTAACTCCAAGAGAACACATCTTGATATTCTATGAAAAGTTGCCTGGCAACTTCCTTCTCTTCAAGTGAACAACACTTTCCAATATTGATCATCTTAGGATTTTGTGCATCTCCAATATTTACTCCTTCATACTCACTAGTAGTGGGACCTTTTTCTATCCTTTTTTCCTTGATGTAAGCATCATTCCTATTAAACAAATTTTCCAAATATACAAAGTATGGGGGAATAATATTACCTTGCAATTAAACTTCACCGATTTGATCTCGTTTGGGTTTATGATCAGGATCTCCATGATTTTTTTCTTAGGGTTGATGTTTACAAAAAAAAATTTCATTTTTCTAAGAATAATTGTGGACTTTTATCATCTCCAAAGACTTGCTAGAATTCTACATTGTTAGGAACAAAGGCTCAATATACAATTTTGACTTGATATTTCTTATCTTTGAATTTTGGGTGAGGTAACAACAAGGAAGTAGAAATAGCTAATGAATTTTCTTTGGTATTCATATCTCTCAGTACTGATTCAATAGAAAAAGCATCAAGGCCTTCTATTTTTTCCCAAACTCTATTTCTACAATTTTTCAACTTGTGATTCTTCATAGAGTATTTCCCTTTCATTTGTCTCACAATGAGTTCTGCATCACCTCGGGCTTTCAGGATCTTTATTCCTTTTTCTTTTACAACTATTATCCCTAGGAGTAGAGCTTCATATTTTTCAATTTTATTAGTATTTCCAAATTCTAATATGAAAGCCATGGGTTTGGGTTCTCCTTCATGAGGTATTAATACTATACCTACATTAGATCTTGTTGAGGAGTAGCTCCCATCGAACTCTAATGTCCATATAGACGATGACTATTTTCCTTTGTTGAGGGCTTTCATTTTTTAATCTTTGATTTCTTGCTCATTTAGAGTGTCTTTAATAAATAGCATGTAATTTCCAAACTCTAGTTCTTGATAGAGAATTTGAACCTTAGGGTCATCTGACTTTAAGATAGTTAACTTTTCTTTTTCCTTAGGTTCCAACTTGACTTTCTTACTCCCTATAGGTATGACTACTTGAGACCAATCAAGCTTTATTTCTCCACCTAAATATCTACAAAAACTTTTTCTTAAAAGTAGGCCATAGCTTGCTAGAATATCCACAACTAGTATAGTCAATAATAGTTTCTTTTCTAGATGAGAGGCTAGAGCTACTTGAGCATCTTTGATTTGCCCGTGTATTAGGACTTGTTTAGCATCCATTGAATAACATCTTCCATGAACTTTAGTAAGGGTGAGGCCCAACGCTTTAACCATAGAAAAAGGCATCACATTGTTAGATGCACCCAAATCTATTATGAAATTGCTCAATTTGCATCCATTAATATATAGTGAGATGTAGAATGGATCAGGTTTTTTCCTAGGAAATGTTGCCAAGACAATGGAGTCTTCTTGATTAAATAATTTGGATTTCAAATGTTCATCTTCTTCCTTCATGGTAACATTATGATTTAAATCTAAAGCACCTCCTTTACAATGATCTACTAATCTTTTCAACTTAGAAGGATGAGATTTCAGATAATCTACAGGGGAAATTTGGATCTTTGACTCTTTACAAAATTGGGCAAAATCAAAAGGGCCCTTGTCCTTACCTATTTGAGATGTCAATGTTCCTTGATCAGTATGAGTGTTATTTGATGAAGAGGTGGGATCACTTATTGGAACATGATTGGAAGATTGATTTTTTAGCTTTTGACTCTGGGTTAACACTGTGTATGAGGTTCCATCAATAGTCACATGACATTCACCTTTTGGTTTAGAGTTTGACTCATTCTCCAAAAATAAATTTCTAGAGTTTCCATTTGAGTACAAATCTATCTTAGAGCAAGGAGTTGTAGTATTCAACTCATTAGTGGATAACAACTACATCATATGAGTAGTTTTTGGATAGCTTTCACTATCACGATCTGTTGTCAAATGAAACACACATGTTTCCTTTCTTTTGTGTGGCCTCAATTGCTAAACTTGGTTGCAAACCCATCATAAGTTGCAACAATTTCCCATCATTATTCCTTCCTAGGAGATTTTGATAGATCCATTGGTATGACTAATTAAACCTAGGTAATTACATCTTTACTACCACTAACTCATTCAAAAAAATTTCAATCATCTCATCAGATGAAGTAGTATTACTGGAACTTCCCTTAATTTAAAGTTCTTATTTCCATATTCCTGCGAAAATCAAGTCATCTTCAAATTCAACTGCCTTCTTTTGTGGGATGGGCCCTCCTCAAATCATAATTGATATCTAGTGGCATCGCACTTATAAAGAATGTTTTCATATTACCAATAGTAGGTCTATCAGTAGTAGGGATCCTACTAGTAATTTTATTGAAAGTTGGAACAAAATCCCTTATACTAATGGTAGGTTGCATTTTAATAGATGTCAATCATGATAATAGGACGTGCTCATCTTCATCCTTTTTCAATCTTTTTTCAAAGGTTGTCCTAATTGTGTCCCAACTTGTGATTGAACCATCATCTAAATGATAAGACCAATCTATTGCATTCTCCATTAGAGTTTCTACAAAAAGCCGTACAACTACATCTTCATGAGCTACCCTTAAAATTCGAGTAGCTGCAAAAAAGACCTTAATATGTTGACATGTAGTCACCTTCCCATCCCCCAAAAACTTAGGGAAATTCTTTCTTGAACCAGATGGGAGTCGGTGATAAGCTATCTATGTTAACAGTCCTATCACCATGGCCCATGGAGCAACCATGATTATTCTAGCAAGGTATGGTAGAAAATTGGTAACTAGAGGAGAAGTTACTCCATGTAAGGCCAATACCTAACAAGTAGTATGTGATGAACTTTGATTTCTAACAAGTGAAGGTGGTCTACTCTAAATTTTCTTTTCATCTTTTTGTCTTGGAGTGTCTAGAATAGGGAAACCAAGTTCTCTGAGTGTTTCAAAAATAGGGTCTTTCCCACCTTGCTTTCTGGTACTTCTGAGGAACCTTACTTGTTCCAAGGTGCTAGATTACTTTTTCCTTCAAGCTCAATGTTTGAACTATCTTTCTGCTCTTTGGATTGTTCTTTTTTGAATAGCTTTTTCTAAGGCTCAAGCTATCGATCCTTCTTCTTCCAATACTCGGCTTGCATTTTTGTAGTGCTTTGTGTTTCTCCTATATCTCCAAAAAAATGTGTTAAGAGATGAGATTATATCTTCTTGGTCATCTTGAAACCCAAGATCAAGTTGGAGCAATGGAAATATGTTCTCATAAGGTAGTATCATTTTCCTTCATATTATAAGTCTACTGATCAAGTGAATATTCATTTCCCCAGTAGAGTTGTCAAAAATATGTTGGTAAATAGATTTTTCTTTTTTATTTTAACTCTTCAATGCCCTAATTTGTGAACAATATCTAATTACAACAGTTGGAAAGTTGCTTCTAAAAAGACTAACTTTCTTCTAAATTATTAGGTACATCTCCCTATTTCAAATTCGCAATGAATTATGTTTATTCCTAAATCTAAAATGGGGTATGTTCATAACCCAATAACAAGAGAGGTAATTTGAGCCAGGCCTAAATAGGATCTAACTTAGGAAAGAAATGGTATTTGAGGGTAGATTAAGTTTATGAACTCATACATCTTATGAACTCACAAGGCTTGTTGCTTCACCAGTGCATATTAACTAAAGCTAAACATATCTATCCAGAAATAAAAATGCAGAGAAAGAAAGATAATTTGAAGGAAAATGCCTAAAAGATCTCTTTCAAAACTAGGATGACAGTACTTATCATATTTAGCTCGCTATCTCAAAATAGGGGAATGAATCTCTATTCATTTCCTTGTTTCAATTTAGATAAAATAGAAGGCATAAAATTAACAATTAATAGAATGCAATAGAAAATAATTGACACAAAACACCCTTCAATTGAATTAGAAACATTAAGTATTTCACACCAAAAATTAACTGACCTTTTAGTAATCTTTCATTACCATACATATAGGGTTCCAAGATGACCATTAACAAGGAAGTTCAATTGCTTCATCTCCTCAAAAATAAAAAATGGCAAGGAGCTAGTTTATCTATTACAATGATTACACGAAAAAAATTCAAAGAGGCATAATATGAATCACTTTGCCTTCTTTCCTTTTGTGCCTTTGTCCTATAGGCCTTGGAAATAACAATGATTGGAATTATCTCTTCGTGCTTATTGACATGTACATCAGTGTATCTCAAGAGCCATTTAGAATGTTCTCAAGTTAGATCTTTGATAGTGGCTAATTGGTCTTGTAATTATTCCATGGCCACGTGCACACATCCACCAAGCTTCTGAAGTTTGGAGATTCTATTTTGGTGGGCAGAAGCTATTATTGTCAGACCATCTATGAAATTTGATAAATTTTTCTATATGATAGCTACTCCAATGATAGCCTTCCCTTTCCCACTAGACTATGAGTCTATGTGCAAACCTCTTAATAGTTCATAATCTCTATCTTGCTCCTTCTTTACTTTGGCTTTAGTTTTCTCAAGTCCCTCATCTATAGTTGTAGACACTTAAAATCATCCCAAAATAATATATTAATTTATTTAATATTTCCCTTGAAATTATAATTAATTATTTATTAATTAATTTTATTTTTCATATTCTTCAACCTATTTAATTAAATTTATTTAATTAAGTAGGTTCATTTTTCTAAGGTATTTAAATTTAATTTAAATACTTCTATCCTTAGTGTGTTAAATTTATTTAATAAATAACCCTCCACAAATCCCCCTTTTAAATAAATTCTATTTATTTAAATCCCTCCATCTCATTAATTCTCTAAACCTATGATTAAATTAAATATTATTTAATTTAATCTTAAACCCAGCCTAAAAACCTAGTCTACACACATCACTTTCATCCTCCTAAGCCTATCCACTATTTAATCCCACTTAATTACCTTATTTATTAATTAATTTTATTTTTCATATTCTTCAACCTATTTAATTAAGTAGGTTCATTTTTCTAAGGTATTTAAATTTAATTTAAATACTTCTATCCTTAGTGTGTTAACTTTATTTAATAAATAACCCTCCATAAATCCCCCTTTTAAATAAATTCTATTTATTTAAATCCCTCCATCTCATTAATTCTCTAAACCTATGATTAAATTAAATATTATTTAATTTAATCTTAAACCCAGCCTAAAAACCTAGTCTACACACATCACTTTCATCCTCCTAAGCCTATCCACTATTTAATCTCACTTCTCACACCTCTTGCAACTTTTTCCCCCACTCTTCTCTCCAAGTTTTCTCACACATGTGTGAGCAAACTTTGAATGTTGACCACTTGCATGGCTTGCCTACATGTCTCCTTGTGGCACCTATGTGGATGACACATAGATGTCACCTCACTAAGGCCTCTCTCAAGCCTATAAATAGAGCCCTTGTCTCAAGCATTTTTATCTCCCTCATTTACATTGTTATCATGCTAGTTTGAGTTTAGAGCTTTCATAGTGATTTTCATGTTGCATACTAACATTTGGTAGTTGATAGTTCATTGAATTTACATTTTTAGATTAGCTTGTTCATGTATTTACATCTTCATTTCACTTGTATACTAGCTTAGTTTGCACATTAGCTTAGTTTATATTGCATTCCATCTCCACATCCACTTGAATGCTCTCAAACATGGCTTCCTCTATAGCCATTGTTTGAGGTGTTCTTCATTTCATATAGCATAGTTTCATTATCACACTTGCATTTTCACATCAAGAGATTCACCATAGTTGTGTTTGGGGAGAGCACACCAACATCCCTCCAATCTAAACATACCAACAAGGCCTCTCATGGGTGCCTTTGTTGAGCTATTTGAGGTTGCTTGAGGATTTGATTTGTTGGTTGTTTTGAGTTTCAAAACTCAAGCATTATATTAGTTGTGTTGAATTTTGTTTTGAATATATTAATATCCATGTGCAACTAATGTATGTTTGTTTGCTCTTGCTTTCAATAGGTCAAATTCTCTAGTATACACTTTGACACACCTAGTAGGACCCACGTCCCTATTTTTCTTTCAAAAATCCATCAAGAATTTATAATTTGTTGCCAAAAACCTCACATTGTCATTTGCATCGAATGTAATGTCATCTGAGTTCTGACATCTCCATAGATGAGCATCTACAAAAATTAGCATCTCTTCCTTGCTACCCACATTGTATTTGAAAACCTAGTTTTAGCATCTATGTAGGTTATTCTATCATCTGCATTGTGGGAAAGTTTTAAATTTAAAAAATAATTTATCGTGTGTGCTTAACTTACTGTCATTTGGGTTTTTCATTCTATCGTCTACACGTAATACCTTTTTGTCTCCACCTAGAGTTATGATGTCTACATTATGTGCTGGAGCAATTGTAGTGCCTGCATTTTTTGGCATCTGTGACACTAGACTATTGTCTATGCCTAACAAAAAGTACCACCTAACTAAAAAATTGTACCTTGTTGTCTTCTATTGTCTACATAGTTTAGTGTCTATGAGTTCTGGCATCTGTGTGTTTTTGTTTACGCCTGTGAGTTGTCATTTGCATTTTTTGGTAGGGTTGTGAAATTTTAAACATTCTTATTTGTTGACTGGTTGTTTGCAAATATTTTTGACAAATTTTCATATAGGAAAATAGACCTTGGAAGATTTAAAACAAACCCATAGTGATTTTTATCACTCAAGGAAATTTTTAGTGATTTTCATCACTTTAGAACTAGAAGGTTAATGAACTTGCATGATATAACCACTTGTCCTTTGAATGCATGTTGTGAATTAATGAGTAAAATCCAAACATACTCGTGAATGTTTAAAGGAAAACTTTACATCCACTCTTGAATGCCTTACAAGAATTTATTCATATTTAATTGCAATAGATGTTTAGGTAGAAAACTCAATCTTGAATGCCCTTAAGAGAATGAACAATCTTCTCATTGGAATGTATGTTTAGGGTAGCAAACATTTGGAATTGGTTCTTAAAACAAACTCACACACTCTTGAATGCCTTGAGAAAATTGACATGAATTCTTATGCTAGCAAACATTTGGAATTGGTGCTTAAAATGAATTCACATACTCTTGAATGCCTTAAAGAAAATTGATCTTATTTTCAGCAATTTGCTTATGCACACGCTCGATTTACTTCTTGTTGATGAATCCATGCTTTTCATTTATGTTGATGAAAATTTCAAGTTGGAAAGAACAGTGTATGCTATAAATGTGTGTGTCTTCAAAGTAGATTACAAAACCTAAAGCTTCATTGGAAAAGAACAAGTGTCTTTTAAACCTCAAGGCCACTTACATATTCTCTCCCCTCACGCCTTCAGGTGATCTTGGGTGCACAAGAAATAAGTGGTCTTGTTTTTTATTTTTTTAAGGAGGATTGCTTAGGGATTTCATCACCCCTTGGGATGACCTCAAATCTAGTGTTCTGGAAGAGTATAAGAATCGGGAGGTGAATCAAAAGACACCTCTCTTGGAAATAAAATCTTATCACTCTTGGCTAAGCCCCAAAGAACTTTATACCTTTGGGAAGTGAAGGAGGAGATTTGGGTTACCATCTCCCCCTAGTTGTGTGGTATTATTTTCTTTCATCTATAGATTTGGGATTCACGTACTTTGTGTATATCAAGGATGCCCTCTAGATAAGCCTTGTATATCCTAGTTGCAGCCTTATTAGGATTGTTGGCATGTTCTACATGCCTAATTGTTTAAACATTCAAAACCAACACCAAACATCAAATAAGTGCAAAACGAGTGAAATTTTGAGCTAAAATTTAGTGAGTGAAATAGTCATAAGTGGGTCCTCTTAACTCATGGTTATTTTCAAGAGTCCTATATTGGTCTAGCATTTGAAATTGGTTGAGTCTAGTTTGTGCTTGAAACTGAGTCTTGTTTTGTTCCTACCATGATTGACAAAGTCAAACATAAGAAGGTGAAATTGTCCAAACTATTTGTCTACAAAGAAAGGAAGAACCTAGCATATGGTGTTAAAAAATCCTGATATGCTATCAAAGACATCCAAAAAGAAGAAGCTAAAGAAGACTGCTACGATAGAATTGAGTACAATGCAAAACTTCAAAATTGGTCTACCTTCCCAAGAGTGAACCCCAAGTTTTTGTTCCCAATAAGTGAGGATTGAGTTAACCGCATAAGTGACCACCACACCTTCATTTTTCTACATCAACCCTATTCTTCCAAACTTCTAGTCTTCCATTTGCAAACTTCCTCTAGAAGGCTTGATCATCTGAACCTAAAAACTTTGGCATAAGAACACCTTCTGAGATTATAACATTAGACCTTTTATCCACAAGCAAACACCTATCACTCATTTGGGATGAAAAGTCCATCTCCAAATAGTGGATAGTAAATTTACTGTCCTATCTTGCCTAAAGATCACTTGACCATCTTTGGTAGGAGAAAGATACTTTTAGCCTATAATCACACTTTGTTTGCTAAATTAAGGTCTTTTGTTTACATCTAGGTTATTGGCCCCTTTCATTGTGTAAGGTTTAGCAGTTCTCTCTCACATTCCCCTCTTGCTTCCATAGTCTTCTACCCATTGGTTTGGTTACTATTGTATGGTACATACACGATCTGACAGATTTACATTTAATCCCATGTCTCGCTTATTGGAATCATTAAGGAAAAAAGAGATGGAGAATCCTTTTCCTCCACATGTAACATCATTGGGGGGAATATTTTCCTCTAGTTCAAACTTTGGCATGCCTAGCTTAACATCCACACAAGAACCAAAACATCCTTTTCGCAACACAACTTTGGGAAATGATGACGAAGAAGTATACCAAGAGGAAAACCCTATTGACAACAACAATATCCCTGATGATGTCTAAATGTTCCTTGCCAATTCATACAATGTCAAAATGATGGAAAAATCTTTTAGGGAAAACAAAGCTAAGATCTTCTTAAACTTGGTTAAAGATGGTGTTAATGTCCCTACAACCTTTGATGAGACCACCTTGTTTAGACAGATTACAAAGGGTGGTGCTCCTATGTTGCCAAACACAACCCAAGCATCTAGCCAAGGACCAACAATGACAACTAGTGTTACATCCACATCAAGTGGCACCACACAACCAACTTTTCAATTAAGTGTAGAGCATATCCAACAAATCATTAGTGCTATGCCCAATATTACTAGTGCTAGTCTTCCACAGTCAACCATGACAGGCCCAACTGTAGGATGCTTAAACATTGGGCAAATGTCTACTCAACAGATGGCAATTCCAACACAACCAATGTATTCCACTTATTTGTAGGTTCCAACAAGTATGGTGTAAACATCTATGCCAATTCCAACAACCGTATATCAATACATTGTCCAAAGTGGAGTACTCCCACCACCTCATACCACATTTGGAACTCCTTATAGCTTAGGAGGTGGGATTGCAAATGCTCAACTATCACAAGTACAACCAAACCAAGATGTAGCCCAATAGTTGCATGAACTTCAAAACTTAGTACACTCCATGACTAACAAACAGGTGAAGGATTTCTCTTTTGAGGAAGTTTTTCCCTTCTCATTTGATAGATCCATTAGCATGATACCCTTCCCACCAAACTTTGAGATTCCTAAATTTGGCAAATACATAGGAGAAACATGTCCTATCATACATCTCAAGGAATTCTCGATTTTGTGTCAAGAAGTAGCCTATAAAGAAGACTATCTTAAGAGGCTCTTCACATGAAGTCTTGGAGGCCCCACACTAGAGTGGCTAATGAACTTACCCAATAGTTCCATTACCTCTTTCAATGATTTAACAACAAAGTTTGTAGCACAATACTCTGACAACATTGAACACCATGCCTCATTAAGTGATTTGTGCAACACAAAACAATGAAATGGTGAAAAGTTTGCCAACTTTCTACAACGGCGGAGGTATCTTGCTAACTCCATGCCCTACAAAATTGAGGATTCCCACCTTGTGGATATATTTATCAAAAACTTGATACCAGAGATATCTTTTCACATGAAGATGGCTAGCCCTGAAGATTTCGCTACATTAGTCAAGAGGGGCAAGAGCATTGAAAATGGGCTTTTAGATAAAAGTGTCATCAAACATTATAGCTCATCATCATCAAACAATGACACAAACAACAATAGCAAACCCAAGTTTTGGTCCCAAAAAAAAGTTGTCACACACGATGGTATCACTGATGTTAAAAGTGTACAAAAACTTCAAGGAGGGAACAACAACAACAACTATCGTAACCAAAACAACAACAATGCAAACCATGACAATCAGAATCAAAACAATAGGCAATCTCACAATTAGACACAATTTTTCTCTCACAACAACAACAATACCAATAGCAATTACAACCATGACTACAATCGCAATAGGGTGTTCACTAACTTTCGTGAACCCTTGGAAGCCATATTCCAAAAACTAGTGGATCACAAATTGATGGTGTTTCCTAACACATGACCCTTTGATGAGAATCAACCCAAATTAAAATGGTATGGGGAAAATGAATATTGCAATTACCACCGCATCAAAGGACAATGACACAAACAAGTGTATAAAGCTCAAAGTCTTCATCCAAAATCTTGTTGACAATGGAGAAATTGAGGTAGAAGGAGGACCATCCCCTAAAAATTCTAAACTAAAGATATTCTAAAAGCCATTACCTAATCCCAACAATGGAAATAACAATATGAACAATGCAAATTGAACTTCCACATCAAATAGATTACCCTATGACTATTCTACTAATCACATATTAGGGTTTGACTCCTTGTGTGGTAAAATAGAAACCAACAATATATGTGAATTTCACTCCATGTGTCATTGCATTGAAGAGGTAGACACTCATGTGAATACCCTTGTCCTACAAGAAGCTAATTGTGATGCAACCACTCGATGGGGAAGACTTACTTTGCAAGCTGCCACTTCCAACCCCACTAATCCATCAATTTCACATGCGCCTATTGTTCCATCCACATCATAAAGGCTTGCTTCTCACTATGATGTGTTATCCCAATTAGGTAAGACTCCTGCACAAATATCCATTCTTGAGCTCCTTACCACATCACCCATCCATAAAGAAATTTTGGAGAAGGCTCTTTTAGAGTCTCGTGTTCCTAAAAATATTAATGCCTCCCAACTCATCACCATTATTGGAAACCTTTCCACACAAAAACACCTTGTCTTCACAAATAAATATTTCCAAAGTCCTAATCCCCACCATAATTTTTCACTCTACATTGAAGTTCTTATACAGTGACATAAGATTAAGAGAGTCCTTATAGATAATGGATCCAGTTTGAACTTATGTACATTGAAGATGATTCATTTCTTAGGACTTCTAGAAGACCTCCTAGATGTCAATAAGAGGATAACAATCAAATCATATGATGAAAGGGAAAGAGAATCAAAAGGAGTTATCATGTTACCACTAAAGGTTAGACTAGTTGTCAGAAATACTAAATGCCATGTCCTAGACTTGGATTTGTCATATAACATTTTGCTTGGTTGACCTTGGATACATACACTAAAAGTGGTACCATCTACCTACCATCAATGCTTGAAATTCCCTCACCAAGGAAGAGAGGTCACAATTCCAAGTGATCCATCACCTTTTTCCTTTTGTAAAAGATTCGAAGGTGCACCAGCAAATTTTTGTCCAATTAGTGAGTTTGCTAAAGTTATACCTAAGCTTCTCACCATAACAGAATCATCTTCCACAATAGTACCAGAGTTATCCAATAATGATTCCAATTCCTGCAAAGGAAAAGAAAAGGTGGAAGATACTAAGGTCAATACTATATTGAAGAAGGTTACTTTTACTAATTTAGGAATGGGAAAGTATAAGTTTGAAAGTGCCTTGTGTGTTGGACAACTACCACTCTCCCCTCGTTCCTTTGGAAAACCTTCACAATTACCACCTCTTGCCAACAAAGATACTATGCATGTTAACAAGACAACATTTGAACATTGGGGTTCACTTAGTGATGAACATATGGAATCTAATATCCTAGATTGGCTATATTATGATGGAAAAGATAAACCTGTGGAATTCCCCAAGGATAAGTATGTTAAGGCCCCTCCCATCATCAAAAACATGGGATATCATGGTATCGGCCTTGGACCTAAAGAAGATGGAATTAGACAACCCCTTGAAGCTAATAGCTATCCTAAAGGATGTGATTTGGGCTCCATTAAACCCAAGGTATTCTTTTCTGACAACTATTGTATGGTTGAGTTTCATTCTAAGAATGAAGAGGAGGAATTCTTTGAAATACCCTTCCAATACATTGAGGATGGCCTAGATAACCATATCCATGCCATTACATAGCTGACCTTTCATCCACCAACCTACCTCTCACCAACCTTGACATGATAGACTAGGACCTTCAGAACACACCACCAGCTCTTGATATCTGTAAGTTTGATGAAGCAGTGATGACACTCTTTGGCCTTAAGAATCTCCAAGATTATGAACATGAGATCCAATACAATGAGTAAGCCTACTTTGGTAGCCAATTCAACTCTCTTAGTTTCAAAAGTTAAAAAGAAAAGAAAAATAGAAAAATAAAAGCAACATCCTCTAGTGAAAAATCTTCTAGGGCACTTTTGGATGAAGAAAAAGATAAAATAAAGGATGCATCTTCTGGTGAAAACCTCTTAGAGGCACCAGAAGAGGGAGAGATTGACTTGCCATTCAAATCTTTACCACCAAAAAAGTCATCTATTTTGAAAGAGGACATAATTCCAGTCAACTTGGGTATAGAGGATAATCCACAAATCACCTACATTGTAGCTACTCTAAGTCCTAAAGAACAAAAGGCAATGACTAAATTCTTTAAAAAGAGTAAAATTAATTTTGCATGGACATAAAGAGATATACCTAGTTTAGACATAGATTTGGTTGTGCATCACTTGAAAATGGAACGCAAGATTAAACCAGTGAAGAAAAAGTTGTGCAAGATGCATCCTAAGGTAGCACTTTTAGTCAAAGCAGAGTTGCAAAAAATGTTAGAGGCAAAGTTCATCCACCCTATTGATTATCCTGAGTGGGTCTCCAACATTTTTCCTATAGGGAAAGCATCTAGGGGCATCTGTGTTTGTTCAGACTTTTGAGATTTAAATCTTGCATGTCCTAAGGATGATTTTCCACTTCCTAACATAGACATTATAGTGGATTTGACTACTAGACATGAGATGTTGTCATTAATGGATGGTTTCTCCAGTTACAACCAAATCAAAATTGTAGAAGAAGATCAACATAAAATGGCATTTACCACCCCATGGGGAACCTTTTGTTATCAAGTCATGCCTTTTGGCTTGAAGAATGTCGGTACCACCTATCAACATGCAATGACTACCATATGCCATGATCTTCTACATGTCATAATGGAGGACTATGTTGATGACATCCTAGGAAAATCAAAGACATGTGAGTCACACATTGATGTCCTCACCACCATTTTTGAAAGATTGGAGAAATATAAAGTTCTCCTAAATCCCAATAAATGTGTTTTTGGGGTCAAATTAGGCAAGTTGTTAGACTACATTGTGCCAAGAAGAGGTATTGAGGTAGATCCCACAAAAGTAAAAGCCATCATAGAAATGCCTCCACCTACCACATTGAAACAAATCCATAGTTTTTAAGGAAATTTATAGTCCATTAGATGATTTTTGGCCTAGTTAGTAGATAAGGTCCATCCACTTCAACATTTGCTTTGCAAGGACACTAAGTTTCAATGGGATTGTCTATGTTAGAAGGCATTTGAACAAATTAAGGCATACTTGACTAATCCTCCACTTCTAGTCCCCCCACTTGTAGGAAAACCATTGATCCTATACATTTCAGCCACTTTAGTTTCCTTAGGTGCTCTTTTGGCACAACTAGATGACAATGGTAATGAGCAAGCCATATACCATCTCAATCGAACCCTAGTTGGCTATGAGTTGAACTACATTTCTATTGAGCAAGCTTGTTTGGAATTAGTCTTTTGTACATAGAAGGTATGCCATTATATGCTTAATCATACTACACATCTCATTGCCAAGATAGATCCACTCAAATATTTGCTATCAAAAGCCTCCCTCACTAGTCAAGCTGAAAAATGGGTCTTGGTTTTGAGTGAGTTTGACATTGTTTATAAGGAATGCAAGGCTAATAAGGGACAAGTAATTGTAGATTATGTTGCTAAAGCTCCCCTTCAAGGTCACCATCCCATTCTAGCAAACCTTCCAAATGACACAATTATGACTGTAGCCCCTAGTACACCATGGAAACTATTTTTTGATGGTTCCTTCACACAAAAGGGATTAGGGGCAGGAATTTTGTTTGTTACACCACAAGGGGACCTCATTCATAAGTCTTATAATAAAATTCCATTCCCTTGCACAAACAATATAGTTGAGTATGAAGGATTAGTCACAAAGTTGTGTCAAGCTATCAAATGGAATATCAAAAGCCTTCTTGTCTTTGGAGACTCACAATTGGTCATTAAACAATTTACAGATGAATACCACACAAAGGATGAGAAGTTGTTTCCATACCACAGGATAGTTTACAATACTTTACAAAGCTAGTTTTTCAATAGATCCCAAGGGCTAATAACAAAGCAGTAGATGCTATGGCTACTATTGCCTCCATGATTGGCATGGCTGAGTATAGTCCTAAATGTGAGTTTCTTGTTGAGAATATTTTTACTCTTGCTTATGAGAAAATTGATTTAGAGTTGCTGTGTGAGATTGTTGGTCCCAAGTCTCCATGGTATGCCAACATTTTTGCCTATTTACATCACAAAATCATTCCCATAGCCCTCACCCCAAATCAAAGAAAAACCTTCATCTGTCACATAGCTCAATATACCATCCTAGGTGATACACTTTTTTGAAAATACTTTGATGGAACTCTCCTTTGATGTCTCAATTTAGATGAAGCCAAAATGGTGTTAGAAGAGGTCCACCAAGGGATTTGTGATGCTAATTCTAGTGGCCTTACATTAGCAAAAAAGCTTCTTAGAATGAGTTACTATTGGCCTACTATGGAATCAAATGCATATCATTTTGTGAAGAGATGTGTTCCTTGTCAGCAGCATGGTGATTTGATACATGCCCCCACTCAAGACCTTCAACCCATCATCACCCCATGGCCCTTTTCCCACTGGGGATTTGATCTTGTTGGTCAAGTATACCCAAATTCTACAAATAGCCACAAGTACATTATTGCCACCACAAAATACTTCACAAAGTGGGTTGAGGCTATTCCATTAACCTACATCCCAAAAAATAGATTTTGAAGTTCATCTTGAACTGCATTATTTGTCATTTTGGTATACCTCAAGATATCATGACTAATAATGGAACACCTTTCAAAAATTAGGAAGTTGCCACATTGTGTAAGAAATTTAGAATCACCCAGCATTTTTCCACCAAATACTACCCCTAAGGCAATGGCCAGGCTGAAGCTACTAATAAAATCATTTTGAAAATCCTAAAGAAAATCATTGATGTAGTTGGCCATAATTGGCACCTCCAAATCACTCCCACCCTTTAGGCCTATCATACCTCCATCCATACACTCACGAGAGCCACTCTATTTTCCCTTGTTTATGGTTCTAAGGTTGTCTTACCCATCAAAATTGAGCTCCCTTCCCTCAAAATCTCTCTCAAGAATCTGATGTCTGAAGAAGAATATAGAGTTGCTCTCTTGCAAGAGCTACAAATCCTTGATGAGAGATGCCTTAATGCCCTAAACCACCTTCATGTGTATCAAAATTTCTTCAGGTTCAGTATCACAAAAAAGTCAAGCCATGAGAATTTGAAGTGGGTGACTTAGTTTTGCAGCATAACATGAGGAATCTCCATAACCATGAAAAGAAAGGAAAATTTGAAGCTAATTGGCTTGGTCCATTTATCATTATAGCCAAATATGGTTCTGAGGCATATTAGATTGCCACTATAGACGGAGATCCACTCCCTAAACCTATAAATATCCAACATCTCAAGAGGTTCTATGCTTGAGCCTTACAATTCCTATATAGTGCTTCTATAGTCCCACAAAAATATAAAAAAATCCAAAAAAATTCACAAAAAGTTACTGAAGAAAAGACTAAAAGGAAGAAAATGTTTTTAGAAAAAATATTTTGATCCATTATCTGTAAGGCTCATTTCACTTCACCCCATTCCATCATTTCATCTTCCTATTTGTGGAAAGTCTTATATAGCTTATGCTTTTCATGCATCCAATAAAAAGACCTCTTGTCTACAAGGCTTCATTTCACTCCCTTTTTTCTAAAAACCTCTAGTCTATGAGGCATTTTCCCATTGAGTGCTCATTCAAATCCCATTACACTGAGCTCTTTCCAAAACAATGACTACAACAGGACTTAAACAAAATCACCTTTGAGACTTAATGATTTGGGAAAAAATTTCTTTTCACAACATTTTCCAAAAAAAAAACACACGATTTACGATAATTAATGCCAAACACAACCAACTTTCATAGGATGAATTTCCTACAGGTGGTATTACGACATTCACTTCTAGACCTAAGGTTCTTGGCAGGAACTGTGGACTGAATGACCACTTGGTCATGAGGTCTCTATTTGGTTGATTTAATTTTGTGTGTTAGTGGAAGCCTTTTATGGTGCACCTTGATCTTCCATATTTTGGTCATACCTGAATGGCTCTCATTGACTACATGTGTTGTTTGTGGTATGATCTGCTTTTGAGGCTTTAATACATATATGTCAAATTTACATTATGTTAATGCAATGCATACTGGGGGAAAAAAGTTAGTACACATTCCACCAAAGATCCCTAAAAATACTTTGGGTGTACCTAGACCTCTCTAGGGCATATATGGCATCTATTCCATCATGACTATGCAAACTACACCTATTGTTCTAAAGTCTCTAGTCTATGCAAAAGAGTCATGTCATTTATGCTTCTATAGCATATAATGCATAAACTCATTTACAACATCAAACTAAGGTGTGCTCTTTCATATAAACACAACTAAATCTCTTGATATCATGTAGTTAGGGTTCATGTAATATAGGGTTTCATTGAGCCATGCTTGAGACAAGGATCCTATTTATTCCCCCCTCCTATGCTACACTACTTGGTTTCTATGAGTGAGGAGTTTTGACAAATAGTCATTCCTTAGGTTCATTCATATTACATTTTCATTTTGGGTTGCATTCATTAGTGCCTTATTAGGATACATTCATTATGTTCATTAGGCATTTTGTCCATTTAATTAGGTTGCATCATTGGTTCATTACATTAATCACATGCATCCATTTTAGTCATCATGTCTAGTCATACATCATCATAAAATCTCACAAATGCATATAGTGCATCCATACATGTAAAATAAAACAATGCATACACCTCATAATCGCCAATGCACCTGCATCATCCACATGTTAGGCATCACATATATATATATATATATACATATATGTGTATATATCTATATATATACATATATATGTATATATCTATATATATACATATACATATATGTATATATGTATATATGTATATATATATATACATATATACATATACATATATATATACATATATACATATATACATATACATATACATATATGTATATACATATATGTATATATATATACATATATATATGTATATGTATATATACATATACATATATATACATATATATATATATGTATATATATGTATACATATATATATATGTATATATATGTATATATGTATGTATATATATACATATATATATATATATGTATATATATACATCATAAGAAACATCACATCACATCCTGCATCACAAGCATCAGTATCCACATCATAGATATCATATGCATCACATAATTCATATACACATAAGGCCATTGAATCATGTAATGTATATATCAAAATAATGTAAGCACAATTCATATACAAAATCATGTAGTATCATGTAGTACAAATGCATCATCAAAAACTCGTTGCATCTACACATCTTTGTCAAAACTACTCACTATACAAAATTTGGAAGCTGGCTATGAGGGCCCTATCCCCCTATGTCACCCCCTCATGGAGGTCAGTGCTATCCCATAGACTCCTCTGATCTAGCCCTACCTCTAGTGGTCCATGAGCTTGAGCCTCTCAAAATTTGGTTGTCGTTGATTGGCAGGCATGGTCTCATGCTATAGTAACTTGTAATAGGTTGCCTCTCATATGGCCCATGCCTCTGCTCAACTAGCTGCAATGGCCTCTTTCATAACTATGGTGGTGGCCCTAGGCTATAGCATCTACTAGGCTATGTCCCTCTACTTGCAATACTCATCTAGCTACACCTGATGGGTGTCTCACTTGGCATGTAGTGTAGCCACCTCTCCTCAGAGTCTCTCTAGCTCCACAAGCTCCTCAGCATCCACATGCACCTCAATGTCAGAAAACTCTCCTATGTCCACTTGTTCCTATAGGCTGCTAGAGCCTCTTGTGCACTATCTTCTCTCACCCTCTACACCTACAACTCTACCTATACGACCACCATGGCCTGCTAAATACTATCTACTCAAGCCTACTCTATTTGTGCCACCCCCTGCAATCAGGCTACCTCTGAGAAAAGATTGTCCCACTTAGCCCTAACCATGTCTAGCTCATCTACCTATCCCTCTCTCTATCCATGTACTTGTGGCCCCTATACTGGTGTTTGTAGTAGAGCCTATGTTGGTACCTATGTTGGTATTGGCCCTAGACCTCTTCTTGCACGGGCCTTGCACCCCTGTGGTCCCTACTGTGCACCCTATGGAAATGGTGGCATCATCACTCCCTGTCCACCTTCCCTTGCTCCATCCCCATCTTTGCATTCTTGCTCTACTAAAGGAGGTTCCCTAGGCACTATCAGTTTGACCCACTAGTGCACTGCCCACCACTGCACATAAGTCGGTGTCACCCTTGCATCTTTGCAATCCTGCCTATGTACCTAGGGCACTAGCTACATTACCAACCATGAACTCTATGCTAGTTGTAGGGTGGTCCCATGGCTCCATATCCTACCATACTCCTATGATATGATAGGGTATAGAAACCTATCGAGCATCACATCCTACACTATACCAAACCATCGCCACACTATAGAAGGCATATATAGCATGACCACATGAACAAAGTGTCTAATGATCCAGCAATCTGTGTATGTGAAATGAAGATACATCTAATCCTCAAAGTCATCCTCTCTACCCACTACCAACACTGTACCCCACTGCTCCACACCATCGTATGGTGTCTAGTCAAACATGATAATCTCATCTAAGCAGTGTTGCCAAAATCCTATGGAAGTGTACTGAATAGGTGGCCAATATCTACAGGCAAATGGCTCACTAGTATGTTTGGTCTCCTATCTAGTAATAGGGTTTGTGACCCTGATATGCTCCTGGGACCATACCATCAGTAGTTTTAGCCCTGGCCCCATCGTCCTCTATATCCTATACATGCACATATGTAGGTTGTGGTAGAGCTCCACTAGGATGGTCTAGTCCCAACAATAGACCGCTCCATCCTCTTATAGTAGGGTACTTAGCACCTGTGCTCACCCAATGGGAAAGCCATGCCCAACATGGTCTAGTACCATCCACCAAATCAGTGATGCTAGATACATAGTTAATCTATGGATCGAAAGTCTCTACCATCACCACCTAAAACACTCCCACAAAAATAGATCTTCCCCCTCCAACACATACTCTAGATACATCCCCTAGATAGGCACTCCCAGAATCTTCCACATATCTAGTAGTGTGACTGTTGCCTCTCTAGTAGGTAGATGGAAGCTCACTATGGGTGTGTGCCATCACTCAATAAGTGCCGATAGTTGGGTTAAGTGTGCCCTCAAGTCCGACCACTTGTGCATGTGCTCTAAATCACATAGTTGAATGTTTCCCCAGTCAACATCTGTCAGCCTCTCCTCCAGCACCATGGTTAGAGGATAGTGCTCCCTCAACCTAAAAACCACCATCTACTCCTACAAAATAGACATGTACAAGGTCAGTCTCTTTAGCCCATGTTGTCCCTAGAATGGGGCATCCTACCTTGACCTTTACCAATTTTTCCAAATCAATGTAGATGCTAATTGATACAAATGTTGATTTGCGTAGATGTTGATCGATGTAGAAATTGATCTGCACAGACATTGGTCGGCATAGCTACCAATTAGCATAGATGGTAGTCTGTGGAGACACCATTTTAGTATCTCTAATGGTTGGGCACATTTTTTGTCA
This sequence comes from Cupressus sempervirens, assembly GCA_028749045.1. Lineage (NCBI taxonomy): Eukaryota > Viridiplantae > Streptophyta > Pinopsida > Cupressales > Cupressaceae > Cupressus > Cupressus sempervirens. Next base: position 544,502,010 of record CM053787.1, on the reverse strand, counting down.
TCTATGAAGATGACGAATAGTCAATCATTATCTCCACTACCCTTAGCCCCCTTTTGTCATTCGTGCAGACAATAGATTGAACCCTGTTGTCTCCACGCACCCCCCTCCCTAGTTTGTCATCTACAAAGGTGATAGGATAGGTCCTATCATCTCTCTAGATGATGTGGTCTTTAGTTTTTTGTCCGCATAGATGACAAGGCAGAGACTATCATCTACATTGTGACCACATTTTCACTCTTTTTATGGTGCAATAAATGCATCTAACCTAGCCTAATCAACCAAATTGATAAAGAGGATTAGACAAATCACTACTGGGCCCATGTCAACTAATCACTAGTGCTCCTGAATGTGCTCACCAAGCTATAATAGATCAATTAGGTCCATCTTTGCTCTAGATGCTCTACTCTCTAGGTGTGCAAATGACCTTCTTTGAGCCCCTTGGAGGCTTATATAGGCCCTCCGAGGAACCTGTTTGAGCCTATGTCTTCCCTGAGATGTGTCCATCCCCTGTTTGCCTGCAAGTCATGTAATGTCTTCATTTACTCTCTTTTTCTCCTATTTTTACTTCTTCTAAAGACCTTTTTGTGAAAATTTCCCAAAATTTATTTTTTGTGCTATTTTTGCTAGGGGGCACCCTCCTCCTCTATTGTCGCTCTTAGGACTCCTACCTTCTCTTGGGCAACCTATATTTTCTTTTCTTTGATATGATGTTGTCCCAACATCACATCAAAGATTGGAAAAATGTAGACACTATAAATCATCCCAAAATACTATATTAATTTATTTAATATTTCCCTTGACATTATAATTAATTATTTATTAATTAATTATATTTTTCATATTCTTCTACATATTTAATTAAATTTATTTAATTAAGTAGGTTCACTTTCCTAAGGTATTTAAATTTAATTTAAATACTTCCATCCTTATTGTGTTAAATTTATTTAATACATAACCCTCCATAAATCCCCCTTTTAAATAAATTCTATTTATTTAAATCCCTCCATCTCATTAATTCTCTGAACCTACAATTAAACTAAATCTTGTTTAATTTAATCTTAAACCTACCCTATAAACCTAGTCTTCACCCATCACGTGCATCCTCCTAAGCCTATCCACCATTTAATCTCACTCAATTACCTTAATAATCTTGTTAAACCCCTTCTTAAGCCTAAGTGTGTGCTCACACATGTGTGAGGACCACTCCCACTTCTCACACCTCTTGCAATTTTGTCCCCCACTCTTCTCTCCAAGTTTTCTCACACATGTGTGAATAAACTTTGAATGTTGACCACTTGCATGGCTTGCCTACATATCTCCTTGTGGTACCTATGTGGATGCCACATAGATACCACCTCACCAAGGCCTCTCTCAAGCCTATAAATAGAGCCCTTGTCTCAAGCATTTTCATCTCCCTCATTTGCATTGTTATCATGCTAGTTTGAGTTTAGAGCTTTCATATTGATTTTCATGTTGCATACTAACCTTTGGTAGTTGATAGTTCATTGCATTTACATTGTTATATTAGCTTGTTCATGCATTTACATCTTCATTTCACTTGCATACTAGCTTAGTTTGCATGTTAGCTTAGTTTCTTTATTGGTTTCCATCTCCACATCCACTTGAATGCTCTCAAACATGGCTTCCTCCATAGCCATTGTTTGAGGCGTTCTTCATTTCATATAGCATAGTTTCATTATCATACTTGCATTTTCACATCAAGAGATTCACCATAGTTGTGTTTGGGAAGAGCACACCAACATCCCTCCAATCTAAACACACCAACAAGGCCTCTCATGGGTGCCTTTGTTGAGCTATTTGAGGTTTTTTGAGGATTTGATTTGTCAGTTGCTTTAAGTTGCAAAACTCAAGCATTATATTAGTTGTGCTGCATTTTTTTTTGAATATCTTAATATCCATGTACAACTAATGTTTGTTTGTTGTTTCTTTCTTCCAACAGGTCAAATTCTCTAGATACAATAACCATGATCATTTTGGACTTGAACTATATGCTCTGAAACCACTTGACTAAGGGCTCATCTCCTTTAGGTAGAATATTTGCTTCAACAAACTCCTTTACATTCATGTAGATGATCATCTTCAACAAGGAAACACAATCATCACTCTTGGTTTTCTCCATGACTAAGGTGGCTATATTTGATGATATGTTATATTTCTTTGTTTCTAATCTCAATATAGCATTACTAATCTACTCTATAATGGAGAATCCTTGCATCTCAATTTTCTTTCTCCACTCTCTACCAATTTTCCCAAAATGCTTATCTTCCTAGAGCTGGGAGACAAGTGCCTAAACGTCTATTGTGGTGGGATCACTAGTAATGGGCATCCTAGAGATGCTTGCCAATGAGGTGACCAATTGCTTGATGAAACCATTCAATTCTTGTATTTCTACTTTCATTCAAACCTTTGACAACTTAAGGCTCTCTAGCTATCCCTCAATCACCTCATTTGTTGACTTCCATAAGCCAACTTTGGTATCATGTTTGGCCTCCCCAAGATCCAATGAATGTAGAGTAAAATCATCAATACACATATTCTTAATCCTTCCCTCCTTGGTAGGCTTTTCTATCTCCATTGTTAGATTCCCTATTTCAGGGTCTTGTCCAAGGATAGACAAGGTCTTCTTTTTCTTAACCTTAGTCAATGCAAATCCAAAGTAGATAGCAAGAGATAAGGTATCCTTGTTGGGGGCACCTTCATCTTTCCTCTTTATCTTCCCATCTAGAGTATCTTCCAAACATGAATCTATGTTTATCACTTTAGAGGTCATCCCAAGAGAATCTATGCTAAACATTTTCCTTTTGACCGAAGTGATTGCTTTCATGTTCAAAGAGAAGAGATTCTTTTGGGCTTGTGAAATGAGCTTTGAGTAATCTTGGTCTTTCTCTACCTCTAAGTTCTTCTTTGTGGCCTTGTTTGATTTAGTGGATTCACTGTCACTACTTCCCCCATCTCCTAAATTCATTACTTTCACTTGAGGGCTAATTGGTAGGAGAAGTGTGGCACTCATAGATGGAATCGGGCTACTATGAGGTGAGGAGACTAGAGTAACTACACTATCTTTTAGTTCCTCCACATTCTTCTTCCTAGCTTCTGTTTGGGTACCAATCACTGGGAGAGAACTATCTTGGCAAGTCTTATACATAGGACTATTTTTGTCTAGAGGTTGATCACCTCCACTTGATGGTTGGGCTAGTCCTTGAGTGATGGCCAAGTTTACACCTGACATACCACCTTGAGAGGAAGATGTCACTGCAACTGGTAGAGAAGCTTGAGCGAATATTCTGTTACTTTGACTCCTCCTAGTTGTGGTCCATTCAACCTACTTTCTAGTTCTCTTAATAATTTGGGCCATCATGATCTCTAGATTTTCTCCAACATCTTCATAATGTTTAGAGCTAATAGTAGTATTTCTTAGCTTTGTTAGATAGGTGTTACTATACATATTTTATCCATCATATTATATTCCCTCAACATAAACATTAATTTGATACATCTTCACTTGACTCGCTATAAATTTGCAAAAGCATGGCCCTAGCTCTTGAACTCATCTTTACAATCTACCCAGTAGTCTTCAATATTAGTGATATGTTTGATCATTTTTCCAATTTGCAACACCTCCCTTGCATATCCATTTGGATCAGACATAGGTCTTAAGACCTCATACATCTCTACTTTATATTTTGATTCAAACACTTTTAGCATGTTCTTTACATCTGAACGAGACTCACAATTGAAAGCTCCTACCTTCATAAGGAACTCATACTCTTTCTTCTTCAAACTCCCACTCAGTATGTTCACCTAAATTTCTTATTGCATGATCTTGATCAACATGATCATATCACTAGGATATCTTAGTAGCTTCAAGGGAAAGCCATCAAATGCTACAAGATGCAAATATGAAAAGGATGAGAACTAGATGAAATAACTCCCTAATTGGCTAATGGCTGCCATAGCTTCAAAACTGAATCTCCTCTCTAGACATCCTTGATGCTCCCTACAAATTTTCATGGTGAATGTGTCATTAACTTTGATATATTCTTCATAACTATTTTCCAATTGTAAAAATGGGTAGAATTCATAAGACTTCACATCATCATGAAAATTTTCTACATTTGGGAGGCCTGGCCATAATTGTAAAGAAGATAACATGTAAATGAGGAAGGAGGACATGTAGAATGCATTGTAGAATTTTGTAGCACTAAGAGCATTGGATAGAATCCCACTTACCTCATGGGCCCAATCAATATATTGAGTATTAAAATAGATAACTTGAACCAAAAGGAAATATTTCTCAAAAAAATTTAAAGCTTCAACCTCGCCTTTCAATCTGTGTAAGAGGACCATGATGTCAATAATCTCAGGTTTGAGATTAGTCCCAAACATAGTTTTAGGAACCTTAATCTTGGTGCCCATCATCTTCTTCGTAGAGAACTTAGAAATAGTTCCTCCAAATGTCAAATCTAAAAATTCTTCCTACTCTAGACTTGGGAGGTAATTCACCATAGTTTTTCTATTAATGGAGATCAACACTGTGTCATCAAGCAATACAATCTATCTGGTGTCCGAGTTGTAATGGCTTATACATTCATATATTAATTCTAGAGCTTGGATTGCAATAGAAAAACTAGCTACCTCAATAAGCCTGCATCCTCAAAGCTTCTCAGTAATAGGATGTATTAGCTTTGATCTTAGCCTCTTCTAAAAATCTTGTATATCACAAAAATGGAGAGAAGTATCCATGAAATTCTACACTGAAGATGATCCCATTCAACCCATCGAAGCCTGCAAATCTAGTTGCCATCTCTATTTGAAAATGAATTTTAAATCCAAAGCAATGAAAAGAATAACAAATGTGTAGATACTAGCTTTTTGAAAAAAGTTGTGCAATGTAAATAGAATAATAGTTTGAGAAAGAGCGGTAGTTTTTGTAATTGTTCACTTTTTCATCTATGTAGGAGCTTTAATTCATCCATTGATCTTTAAAATTCATTCCACATGAATGAATTAAAGAAAATATTTGTTGAAATAGTAAATGCATGGTTTTAACATGTATCTAGGTGTCTTTTCACTATTTTGTTGGCCTAACGATAACTTTCTTTCTTCCTAAACTTACTTTCCCATTTCCTGTTAAGTTTTGGGAAGTAAAGAATAGAGTACTCCAGAAGAAAATATCTGCTAAATCAAATCCTTCCTGATAGCTCTTTCCTACAATGCTTAGATCATTTCCATTATCATCTTTAAGATTTTTTTTGCATGAAAAGTGAGTTCAATTTGCTTACAAACTTGATTTTCTTTAAAACCTAGAAAATTGTCTTCATGGATTGAAAACCCACCGAGGAGAAGAAAATTTCCATTTCTCTACATAGGCTTCCCTTTTAGCTTTACTTTTTGATTATATTTTCCTTTGAGTTCAAAATTTTTAAAAATTAGTGCACATAAACATTAGTGGCCCACCTTTTATTTCATTTCCTTTAGAATTACCTTTGGCGGGAAATTGACTTCATGGGTTGAAAACTGTTGGTGTAAATAAATATTCACTATGTACACTTTACTTAAGTTTACTTAGGTTAATGCATTATTTTATTATTTATTAGTTTGACACTTAGGAGTTTGTGTACTTTTATGAGTTGTAATGTTGAGAACATAGAAGTATGTAACTCTAATTCAGCACATAGTGTCTACAACATTATTTTGTGTACTACAACTTTGTAGGCTTATCTTCTCATCATTGCACTTACTCCTATTCTTAATAGAGGATAGCCCACACTTGGTGGACATGTGCCTAGTTGTATGACTTATCATGTTGCTAACTTCTAGGCATTCTAGAAGCATTTCAGAGGCCTTCATATATAGGCACTCCTAGTGTACTTGTACTTTGAATTGAATATTATATTGTTATTTTGATCATACTCTGGTCTATTTTGTGCTTGTATTTGAGTTCCTTGGTCTTGGGTGAATTCCACCCTAAGGCAAATTCTTACATGGTATTAGAGCTAAGGGAGATTCTCATCACATAGCCATTGGAGACCTTGTTACTTCATCTCTTAAAGGGACCCAATTCAAATCCAGAGCATCTACAGCAATTGGGAGTGTGTAGAGTTGAAGTGAACCTCACCATTGCACTCGAAGCGATGATTTGGTGAAAATTGACTATAAACTCACTTATTTTTGGCCATAGTCAATTTTTCAAGAAATTTTTTTTTGCAAACTGGAACCTAAAGGCCCAATTTGCAAACTCGGTATGGTCATCATTTGATCTATTTAATTGATTTCTAGATTTTCTATTTTTCTACATTTTAAAGATATTTTTTAGAAAATATTTTTGGCTAGTTCGGCCTATAGAGAAAAAAAATTTGCAGGAACTAGGTGTTCAAACCCCATCCCCTATAGAGAATATTCTTAAAATATTCTTCAACTAAATCTGGCACTCAAGTACCCCCGGCTGACCTCTCTCCAAGTATTCTGGCCAACTTGTAATGACCAAGCAACCATGTTACATCACATCTAATAGCTAAGTATCCCAACACTAGTGGGTAGTCATTTTATTTTATCGATTGTAGTTCTTTTTTTTTATATAACAAAAATTTCTATTCTCTCGTGTATGTGGGGCTAAAGCATCCCACACTCACTCACCATTTTCTATTTGATGGTGGCAACACCTACCACTTTTTATGAGTTTATCTAGTGTCCTTTTAGCATTACACATAGGCTTCTACAAACATGCCACATGAAGCCTTCCTGGCATTCTATGCCCATTCATTTTAACAATTATCAACCACATCAACGACCATTTTTGGACGAACTTCGATGCTACCTTCTGAACTCTGATGTAGATAAGGAAATTTCAGCAACCTCCATAGTGTCATGCAATCAGATAGCCTACAAACATGCTAGACCACACTATACTTACCATACTACCATGTCACTTTTGCCATGTCAAATTTTTGTATGATCTATACGATAGCCATACTACCACATTACCCTGGAAGGTTAATTTTTTGCTTGCATTAGTATTCTACTATGCTAAATTTGATGGAAATTTGATAATCATTTAGAGGCATTTTTTAATGCTACAATAGTCATTTGACTATCAAATTTAACATCATGTTTTCCACTCTAGACCCCTCTTCAGATCCATTTTTGATTTGATAGCCTAACTTTGAGAGGCCATAACTCAATCATATAGACTAGAAATCAGGTGCAATTCTTTTTATTTTGGGTAGAATTTTCTAAACTTTTCAATGGTGTAGTTCTTATCTAGTTTTGGTGTATGGATTTGTCAAAAATAGCATATTTTGGTGATTGTACCTATCCAATCCTACATTCCTCAACTTCAAACGCTCCATACAGGCTCATCTAGACTCCTTTTCAGATTTTTGAAAGTGCATTTTTTTTTGTCTACTTCTAGATCTACCATCAGATTATAGGCTTATGTGGACAAAAATACCACTTTTATAAATAGGTCCTAATTTACATTGTATTGCTTCACACTTGTTGTATTTTTGAGCTACAGTATAAAGTTCTAGATTTATAGTCAAAAAAGAGGTTGTAATCAGCAAATCAGAAGCTCACTTTTTCCATTTTGACAAGTGGCCTATTGTAAATGCACTACATATAAAGTGCCAAAATATTTCATTTGGGGCAGGGGATTTTTTGATTGAGTGAAAAGGGAGGGTATGTATTGTGTTTTGTGTCTCATTGATAATGTGCTCTTTCATTATGGGTTCATTTTCAAAGTTAACTCCACATAATTATTCTACTTGGGAAGAAAACATTAAGGAACCATTGGTAGTTTAAGGTTTATTGTGTTATGTAACTGGTGCAGTAAAGAAACCTCCTATTGATGCTAATGAGGCTCAAAAAGAAGAATAGGAGTCCAAACAAGAGATGGCCCTAGGAACCTTGTTGAAAAATATCTTTGATCATGCCAAATATCACATTAAAAAGCTTACTAATCCAATAGAAGTATGGGCTAAACTTGAAGCATTGTATGGGATAGTAGATGAAGATATCGCTTACACCACTAAGGACAAACTTCTCAAGTTGGATCCTAGGAATTTTGACACCATCAAAGACTATCTTACCCAAGTGGGCATGTATAGGGCACAACTCAAGGACTGTGGTGAACCCATCAAGGATGGAAAGATGATCAAACATATAATGACTCATCTTCGACTTGAATATGCTCCTTTTGTTTCTAGTTATAATACTCACAAATTAACAATGGGTAGTGCCTACATTAAGCCTTCATTCGAGGAATTTTTAGAAATGTTGATCTTAGAACATGATAATTTAGTGAGTATGGGAATTCTCAAGTCTTCCAAGACCAAAGCCTTGGTGGCTAATAAAGGTAATTCAAGTGGTAAAAACTCCAACAAGAAGTAGAAGTAGTGGAAGGAAAAGCCACAAGATGACACACAACAATCCTCATCAAAACAACAATCTTTCTCACATCAATCTTCTTCCACTCAACAATCTTCTTCACAACAAGGAGAGTCTTCTTCCAAAAATAACCAAAAGGGAGAAGAAAACTTGTTCCTATTGTAAGAAGAATGGTCATGATGAACATGAGTGTAACGATAAGTAGATTGATGAATTGGTAAACACAATGAGGAAACAAAAAATTGATGTACCAAATGCATATAAGGATAAGGGATCTTCAACCACTTCAAAAGGTAAGGAGAAAGCTTTGGTTGCAAGTATAAACAATGCTGAGGAATGGGTTCTTGATTTAGGAAGAACACACCATATGGGTGCTTCAAGGGAGAAATTTTCCTATTTGAAACCATCAAATGTAACTTACATCTATGTGGGCAATTATACTCAAGTGGAAGTTGAAGGGAAAGGAAATGTAGAGTTGGACAATGGCATCTTCAAGGATGTTCTTCATGTTCCAAACCTTAGCACCAACCTTCTCTCCATCTACTAGATAACTCACTATGGATGTGGTAACAAAGTGGAGTTCCTCCTTGATACAGTTGTGGGGAAAAATCTCAAAGATGATTCTATGGTGGTAGTTGGAATGGCTAATCATGAGACAAGACTTTATTCTTTCTCACATCTTGTGCCTAAGTCCACTTCTCTTGCCTTATTGACTCATTCAAATACAGAAAGTAAACTATGGCATGAGATATTTGGACATCTCAATTATCGCTACCTTCAACAACTCAGCAGCAAGGATATGGTCATTGGTCTACCTCAAGTCAAGTATTCAAAGGGTTTATGTCCAATTTGTGAAGCAGGCAAGCATCTTGAAGAGAAATATGACAAGGGGAAGTCATGGAAGGCTATTGTTATTCTTGATTGGTTCAGAGTATGTAGCTGGCCCATTTCTAGTACCATCCTTTGGTAAGGCTCACTATGTTCTCACCTTTATTGATGATTTTTCATGGTACACTTGGGTCTTTTTTCTTGCTCATAAGAGTAAAGTATTTGATAAGTTGATCATCTTCAAAGCTCAAGTTGAGAAAAATCAGGGAAAGCCATCAAGATTCTACGAATAGATAATGGTAGAGAATATGTCAACTCCAAGCTTATAGACTTTTGCACTCATGAGGGTATTGATCTTCAACAATCAGTTGCATACATGCCACAGTAGAATAGTGTTTTTGAAAGGAAGAATATAACCCTTAAGGAGATGACCACTTGTATGCTCCAACATAAGTCTCTAGATTAAGTGTTTTGGGTAGAAGCCATGTGTTGTGCCAATTACATCCAAAATATAAGTCCCCATAAGGCCTTAGATGGAATAACACCTTTTGAGGCATGGTGTGGTAGAAAACCAAGTGTAAAGCACTTCAAATTTTTTGGTTGTCTAGCATGAGCAAGGATACCTCCACAAAAGTGAAAGGCATTAGAACCTCAAAGAAAACCATGTATATTTATTGGATATCCTAACCATCTCAAGGCATACAAACTAATCGATCTAGAGACTGATGAAATCTTTTTTGAGAGGAGTGTTCACTTTGAAGAAAACTGTCCAAGTTTGGCTTCGTCAACTCCTCCTTCTTCCTTCTTTGTGGAAAGTGATAATAGTGATGATAGTTACTCAGATCAAGATGACATTCCTACAACTTTGACTCATAGGACATTCCTTCTTCTTCCACTAAACCCTGTTGGGCATAGCAATCCCTTGATTCAGAAAGTTCATTGGTGGGAAATCCTTTAGACACTCAGAGGATGAGGTCACAATACAAATCATTTCCTCATGCTTATATTGCCATTGCTTCAGATCCATAGTCATTTAAGGAAGCATTAGGGATTCTAGAATGGGATAAGGCTATTGAGGAAGAATATAACTCTTTGATGAAAAACAACACTTGGGACTTAGTTCCCCTTCCTAAGGGAAGAAAGGTGGTTCGATGTAAGTGTATCTATCAAACCAAACTTGAAACAAATGGAAGTGTGGATAAGCATATGCCAGACTAGTAGTCAAAGGTTTCTCATAGGTTCTAGGTATTGACTATACAAAGACTTTTGCACTAGTCACCAAGATGAACTCCATTCACTTGACACTAGTTATTGCTACAGCTCATGATTGGGTTGTACACCAAATGGATATAAAAAGTGCTTTTTTGAATGGTGATCTTCACAAGGAGATTTAATTTATATGGAGTAGCCATAGGGGTTCATATAGGATTCTACTATGGTTTGCAGATTGAAGAAGTCTATCTATGGTCTTAAGTAGGCTCCATGGGCTTGGTATGCCAAGATGGATTCCTTCCTACTCTCAATAAGATTCACTAGGTGTCATTCTGATTCAAATGTCTACATTCTTCAGAGAGATATCTCACACTTGATACTTGTGCTTTATGTATATGACTTGATCATTAGAGAAAGCACTTCATCCATCATTGTCAATGTCAAGATCTCTTTGTAGGATAGATTTGCTATGACAAACTTGGGTTTACTACATTACTTCCTTGGTATTGAGATCACAAAATCTTCAATTAGGATCACACTTTATCAACCCAAGTATACTCTTGACTTGGTTGCTCAATTTCACATGAATGACTACAAGCCTGCTCCTACTCCTTTTCTTTCAAGTGTCAAGTTAGAGGCCAAGTGTACCACTCCACTTGTTGATGCTACATTTTATAGATAGTTAGTTGGGAGTCTTATCTACTTGACACATACATGCCCTAATATATCTTTTGTAGTTGACGTGGTTTCTCACTTCATGCAAGAGCCACATGAGCTTCATTGGAAGGCCACCAAGTGCATCTTGCACTACATACAAGGTAGACACACATGAGATACACTATGTAGTAGGTACAGTACTTCAATTAGTTGGATATACAAACTCATACTATGTTGGGGACCTTGAGTCTCACAAGTCTATTTCTAGTTACATATTTCACCTTGGTTCCAACCCTATTTTTTGGCAGAGTAAGAAGCAAAATACTATTGCTCTTTCTTCCACTAAGGCTGAGAATCAAGGAGTTTTCAGTGCAACTACAAAGGCTCTTTGGTTACAACACATCTTGGAGGAGTTTAGATTTGATCTTCCCAAACCTACAGTCATACATTATGACAATTAGAGTGCTATTGAGATCTCTAAACATCCAGTTCAACATTAGTGGACCAAGTACATTGAGGTTCATATACACTACATTAGAGAGCTGATACATGAGCAAATCATCACATTACAATATTGTTCTATAGCAAAGTAGGTCATCGAAATCTTCACCAAACCCTTCACTGAGGTCAAGTATATTCATTTGTGAGATCTCTTGGGGGTGCAAGATGTTGTAGAAAGGGGAGTCCCTTGACTTCTCTCTTCTTTCTTCTAGGAGGGATCTTTTCTTTCTCATCTTCTTTATTGTACATATCTCTCTTTTTGGAGGAGGGTTTTTCCCATGAGGTTTTTCTTATTTCTCTACTTTATGAGAGATTGCATTGCATCATTGTATGTAGAGCATTGCTTTTGTACATGGGTATCTAACATGGCCTCGTAGTCGAGACCCATCATGCATTTTTGAGCTTAAGTGCATTCCCCTAAGTTGCACTTAAGGGAGGGTGTTGGTGTAAATAAGTATTCACTATTTACACTTTACTTAAGTTTACTTAGTTTAATGCATTATTTTATTATTTATTAGGTTGATAGTTAGGAGTTTGTGTACTTTTATGAGTTGTCATGTTGACAACACAGAAGTATGTAACTCTAATTTAGCACACGGTGTCTACAACATTGGAGTTTGCATTATTAGCTAAGTTGTCATGTAGACAACATAGTTATTTTTACTCTTAATTAAGCACATGGTGTCTACAATATTATTTTTCATGCTACACCTTTGTAGGCTTATCCTCTCATCATTGCACTTACTCATGTGCTTAATGGAGGATAACCCACACCTGGTGGACATGTGTCTGGCTGTATGACTTATCATGTTACTAACTTCTAGACATTCTAGAAGCATTCTAGAAGCTTTTATATACAAGCACTCCTAGTGTACTTGTACATTAAATTGAATACTATATTGTTATTATGATCATACCCTGGTCTATTTTATGCTTATGTTTGAGTTCCTTGGTCTTGGGTGAATTTTTCCCTAAGCCAAATTCTTAATAAAACTTGTTGAAGAGAAACCAATTTTTAGTTTTTTGCCTGGAATGGTTATAAGAGTTATGGTGAATCTTAAACATTTCTTAAGGTAGATAATCATAAAAGGAACCTAAACTTTCCATAGGGAACCTTATTATTTTCTTGTTTTGACCTATATGCATCATTTGGAACTCTTCATGAAAAATCATCTTCATGGGTTAAAAATCTACCGAGCAGAAGACGAAACCCAAATTTCCACAAACCTCTATTTTTGTGAGAAAATAATAGGCTACAAGCAAAAATAACTTTATAGATGATCTTTGCATGAGCAATGTGAATATCCATTGGATTAGGTACTAAGCTACCCATAACATCCCTCAACACAAAGGAAAAACCACCTGGCTATGAAATGTGAAGAAGGAGAAAATGAAAAATCTGATGAAGCTTATTTTCCACCTAAGGGAGCTTAGACTTAGACTTGAACACACCTAGGACCTTACTAGAACACAAATTCCCACTTCACTAATTGGTTAGAGGATGAAAAGTGGGGCAACATCTATGACTTATTCATAATAACCCAACATCTTAAAAAGACTCAAGGAACAAATATTAAGCCCAACACCCCCATCTATCAATGCATGTCTAACATGGATTTTATGGATCATGACCTCAATATGAAGAGCAAGAATATGTGGTTGGCTCAAAGATTTATCATCTTCCTTTGAAAAGGTAATGTAATTAGGGCTACCAATATGGTTAACCATGTTCTGGAATTGGTCAACGTCTAATTTTTTGGGGATGTTTGCTATGCACAAAGCATCCTCAACGAATTTCTTGTGTCTTAGAGATAACTCTAAGAGATTAAAGATCAAAATCTGAGTTGGGGTTCTTTGCAACTGATCAATAAGATTATAACTCAAATGAGGATTGATGATTGGTTTTGAGGCAACTTTCTCAGTTGCCACTTGCTTTGGTTTACTTTAACTTGAACCAGGTACTCTAATGACAAGGGGACATTGACTTTGTGTCACAATATTGAGACTTTGAGATGACACTCTAGAGTGAGGACCCCTTAGCACCAGGATGGATTCTTCATCAAAGATAGGAGGAGAGTACATGTCTAGATAATAACCATAAGGATATTTATCTCTCATCATGTTAACATTTTTTTCTACCGCTTCAAGCATGTTGACAACATTCTCTATATTTGTGTAAGTGTAATTGATCTCAGCCTTTCCATTCTTATGTTTAGAAGTTTCCCCCTTCTCGTACTTGGGCAAAGGTTATTTGAAGGTCATGTGATCGTTGTTAGTGTTCAATCCATCCAATTTAAGTTTTCCATTCTCAATAAGATCTTGAATGATATGTTTGAGTCTCCCACAATTTCAATATCATGTCCAATGCCATTGTAAAACTTGCAATAGGCTTTCTCATCCCACCAATATGGCTTATCCTCAAGTATACAAAACTTCACATGATCTAGAGGGTGCACAAGGTTGTTAGTAGTGAGTTTTGTCAATACATCCTCATATGAATCACCAAGTTTTGAAAACTCTTTCTTCTCTCCCTTAGGACTATCTTGATATTTTGGCTTGTTCACTTGTTTATTAGTGCTAGCCAATTGAAGAACAACTTGATCTTTGGGTTTTGAGGAGTCCACAACTCCATTATTGACCACTTGTTTGTTCCTATTCCAATATGAATTCTCTCATTCCAATATGAATTCTCTCATTTATCTTTGTTGTTATTATTTTGACCACTATTGTTGTTCTTTCTATGTTTGGTCAATATTCCTTTTTCTTTCAAAACATTCCCAATCCTAAATGTGGTTTCAACCATGGTGTCAAAGGAATCAAAAATCATCCTCTTAACTTCATATTGCATTTTGGGAACCAAGTTGCTAATAAGGATTCCAATCTTCTCATTTTTTAGTGATAGTCCTAGAGTAGTGAGAATATTGTCATCTCCATCTTTGCAAGAAAGTGATAAAGGATTTTCCTTGGTTTTGCTTTGTGTAGACAAGTCCAACAAGGTAACAGATCTTGAAATGTTGTATGCAAAGTGTTGAAAAAATCTTTGAATGAGCTCTTTAAAAGTCTTAACAGGGAGAGTTGTGTTGGTGAACCATTCCATCACCTGACCCTTAGACTCCTTGGAAACAATCTCATGAGGTTATATGTTGAGTCATCTCAATGAAACTCAAAACCCATAGTATAAAATTGACACAGGTGATCACATGGATCTATATTCCCATCATACTTGTCATCTTGGAGGATCTCAACCTTTCTAGGGAAATCTTTCATGTTGACACTCTTATCAAAAGGGTTAGGACAAATTGAATCAAGTGAGAATGAACTCTTAGGTTCCATCACCTTTTCCATCGTATTTTGCATGTGTTTGATTATTTCTTCTATAGTTGGAGCTTACTTCTTAATCTTCTTGTCCACATCAAATTTGTAGGAGACTCTAGCACCTTGTTGATTAAATTCTCTAAGAATGTGTCTTTTTTTTTCTCTACATATCTCTCCACATTCTATTGGAAATGTGGGTTCTGTTGCATCCTCATGAAGTCTTGGGAGTTGCAGTCAAAACATGAGCTACTACCCCCATATTGTGAACCATGGTGAGCATTTTGTGAAGGTTATCTTGAGTTCCTAGTAGGTTTTTGTCTCCTATAATGATCACATCTTGAAGCCCTTCTTCCTATACGGCTAAGAGATTGTGAAGGTTTTCTTGAACATCTTCCACTTTGTGGAGTCTTACAAGGGGTGGATGGAGGAGAATTGCCTCTACCACCAACACACATGTTGTTAAATTGATCATTAAGTTGTTGAGCCAAGAGTCTATCTTGCTCTTCCTAGAAGGTTTTCCTTTCTATCTCCAACAAGGCTTGTCTCTCCAACTCTAGGAGTTTAAATTGATCTTCCTTTGTAGTTTGGTTGTCTAGGAAGACTTTCTTTTCATGCTTGATTCACTTAAGTCTTTCACTCATGTATCCTAAAGGTGTCTTCAGTGGTAAACATGGCCTTGAATTTATAAACAAGTTATTGGTGTATGTTGCATTCACATGAGTGCCATGAGGTTCATCATCTTGGTTTTCATGTTGTGATTTTTCTTCTTGATAGGTTTGCCTCTTATTTATTTCAACCCTTTGGTGTGCATCTAGATATCTAGTTGAGATAAAGGGTGAGACTGGTCACTTTTCATGAGAGGAACTACCAAACAAAATGGTATCTTTATGTTTTTCAAATATGTCATCAAGGTATTCATCCATTTCTTCCCTCTCTCATCAAGTCATCATGTAACTCATATCCATATTTGAACAAGAAGGTACTAAGGTTTTACTTGACTCAATAAGATCACTCTTGGGATCAAACCAAAATTTTGAGTTATTCCTAGGTGATTTATCAAATATGCGTTATTTTCCCTTACATCTTTGGTGAGTTTGAACTAAGGGTAATTGGTTAAAGACTACTTGGTGTCACTTTCCTTGATCTACTTTATATCTTGTTGTAACTAACATAAAATAAAAGGTACTAGGTGATAGGATGATCCTAAGAAACATTGGTACCAAACTAGGATAGAAAAAGAACTCATTTGTCAATAAGAGAAGTGATAAGATAGAATTTTGCAATAGGTGTAAACTAACATTGTTAGAGAGGTGCCCATTAATACAGGTGAATATCCTAACACATATGGACCAAGAGGATGATTTATCCAAATTATAATTGACTGAATTTGAATTTGTATGGAAGCGAATAGACAAGAGATTAATAAGAACCTCTAAGCGTGCTATCAAAGAATCTAATTATTTATCTTCTTAGCAAGGACAGTTTCTAGCTCACTAAATTAAAACAAGGTCACTCACAAAATCAAATATTACTAGTTCAAGAGGTCAAAATTCAATAATCTAAGGTGTAACAAGCTTCTAAAAATGAGGTAAGTGACCTAATTTGATCTAGATCGACTGAAGAAGACTAGAAATTATAAGATAACAAATCAAGCAAGTTGAGAGTTTTAGGCAGTAATGAATCAGTAAGGTTTCAACTCAGGAACTCATCTTTTTTGTTTATTATAATTGACCAACTAGATGCATTAAAAGACTTTTATCATTAATTAGGCATGCAAGACAACAATCATAAAGTTCAAGCAAACAATGTCTTCAAACAATGGTCAAGAGACGAAGCAACCTTGTGCATGTATAAGAATAGTGATGTAGTACTCTACTCCCTAAGGACTCTACTTGTGTATGTTCTCAAAAAAAATTCATGCATGCACATAGTCCTAGAAAAAGAAAAATTGGGTTGCATTATGGTTCATAGTAATGGTCAACTTTGCAATTATTGTAGTTTCAATTGAGCAAAATCCAATCCCAATACACCAAGGTTTTGACACATTTAGAGAATTTAATCAATCAGAAATGCTAAACAAATCTAATAGCCCAACAAGAGACATTTATATAGTTATTGATGCTCCATGATAGAAGTGGCTAATTCTACTTGAGATTTTGTCCACGTGGTTTATCCAATAAAGAGAGTGTCCACTACAGTTAACCCTCTCTAACAAGGAAGACTCATAATATGGACCATATGGGGACTTGGCTTAGATTCAAGGGTTCCAAGTTTTTTATGTGTCCAAAAGGGAACAGAGTATACTCTTCTAGGCTCTTCATGTCACCCAAATGTAGCAAGCAAATTAATTGACATGCTCATTTGAAATCACCTCACTAAACCAAATGAGACAATAAGATGATATCAAATCCTTCCCTACCTATAAGGGGATCTATCATTGAGAAGAGATTTACATGTAATGTAAGTGAATAAATCCCACTCTCTCAAGAATTCCACTAATAATGTTCATAGGGCCTAATTACTATGTGAAACATATATGTAAGAAAGTAAATCTAGGTTCATTCTTAAAGTCCAAATCGAAATGTGAACTATGAAAACATGTAACACTCAAGTCAAACACATGAGAGGTTCATTTTTTACGTCAAAAATATAAATGTTATAGAGATGCAACAAAATACTTGGTAATCCTCAACGTGCATACCACTCCACTGATCTAATAAACCATGCAAGGGCTCCAAGCAAGCAACAAGCAAACCAATACAAGATAGATATGTCTTATACAAACCCTAGGGTTAGATCTAAAAATATTATTTTTGGGATTAATAATAACCAAAAAATAACACAAATGAAAACTCACATCATGCATTGAACCATGTGAAAATTAAATGCAAGTTAATCATTAAATAGCCTTTTTTTTAATTTTGATTTTATACCTATTCAACAAGATTGGACCTATATGATATGAATTCAGACCCAAAACCCTAAATATGGAAAAGGGATCCCTGTTATAAAATAGAGACCTTTCCAAATATGTTATAATTTTAGAAAAATATTTTCATTTGTGCCCTAGGGACCTATTTGTCAAAACATATCAATTTTTTTTAAATTGAGTGTTTGAGCCCTCATCTGATCTCTAAATTCAAAACACAAAGAAACAACCCTATTTCTAATTCAAAGACCTTTCCAAAAATATAAAATTTTATGAAAAATTTACTAATTTGCGCCTAAAAACATTTTTTATGAAAAATAAAGAAAAACTTATAAAAAATATGAATTAACTTGGAAAAAATTAAATTTTTTATTGAAGCTTTTCTAATATGCCGCCAACCTACAAAATAAATTTTAGACCAAAACACCAAGCCCTTTGGGAGATATGATAAAATATTTAAGATGTAGGGTTTTTCATCTCCAAACAAATCCACACAAGGGAGTTAGCTCCAAAAATAGCCAAAACCAACATGTAAAGGTGGGTTGCCCCATGGTGGGCACCAAAAATGTGTGCTAAAATGTTGACACACTTTTATAAATAATTATATCCAATATTTCTCAAGAATGAGATCTCAAATGGTCATCGCTCTCTATTCATGGAGTGCAAGGGTTTGTAATGGAGACCCTTAGTTTGACCTAGTTTGTGCCCATGCAAGTACACCATAAAATGAGACATTCAAAGAGGAAAAGTAAGAGTTCTATCTCCATAATCATCAAATATGTATGCAAATGAAGATTTAAGGTAATCTAAATGATGACAATGCAAAGCAATGCAAGAAAGAAAATCTAATCTATGAAAGGAAATAACAATGCAAGATTAATCTATGAAAACAAATATGACTCTAAGCTAATATGAAAATGCAAGGATGAAACATGATGATGGAAGTCATGGATGCATGAGAGAAGAAGACAAAAAGAGAGAAGTTGCAATGAAGCTCTAATTTCCAAACCATAAGGTTCAAACTTCCTCTCCAAAATCACTCTCCAAACCTACATCATAATAATACTATCTCCACTAACCTTATTGTATCATCTTAAAATAGAAGCACTTCCATGTTAAGAGTGTTTAGCCCTCTGAGTAAGTGGTCTGGGATCATGTCAAGCATCTTGAATAGGTCTTTGCATGGATCTGGTTTTTCCCCCCTTGTTCTTCTTTTCTCCCCCTATTTCTAGCCTCTTTCTAACAACTTTCTCTGAGAAATTGAAGACTTTAAATTTTTGGGTCAATGACAACCTGAAGGGTCAAGGTCAACCTTGAAACTGACCTAGGTCAAGTATGACCTTGACCATAACCTAGGGTAGAGTTCACCTCAACCCTGGCCCCATGTCCAAATTTGTTCTGGAGGTTTTAGGATGTTGGGCTTCGAAAAGTTTCACTTACCTTCTTCCAGGTCAACTATTTCAAATTTTAGAATATTACACTCTTAAATTACATTTTATCTAGGTCCATTTCTAGGGTTTAAGGTTAATTGGGATTTAATTCTCAAATATCAACCTCTCTAGAAGTTTGTGCCCTAGATCACTATATAAGGAAGCCTCATCTCATTTTGATATCTATCTATTATCTAGTATTCATGAGGAGATGATCTAGAGATAACCTTCTATGAGTGAGCATTCAAGCATTCAAGATCCAATTCATCAAGGAGGCCTATTGTTATCCATTGAAGAATTCAATCTCTATGGAGCCCTCTTGTTGAAGATTTTTCCATCCACATTCATTCAAGCCTCTTCTTATGCTAAGATCTATTCAAGATTGGTGTTGAAGATCTAATGTCATTGATTTGAGACATCCTACACAATTCTACATTCATTTAAAGCATACCTACTTATGTATTCAAGGATTCAAATCCTCCTCAAGGATTTTGACATAAGCAAGGTGAATAGTTCTATTGGATGGATATTTTACAAGTGATAATTTTGGGTAAAAATCTAGTCACAAAACAGGATGACCAGCCACAACATGTGAGATAGAGTCTCTCCTACCTTAAAGGGAAGGCTCCCCCTTCTCACTATTCCTTGGATCAACTCAAGGTAAGCAAGAAGTTGAGAGATTTTGTAAAAAGGGTGTTACTAATATCCTTTCTTCTTATCTTTCAAGAAAGAATCCATTTACTCATGGAGCAATTAATGGGCAGAGTGAATCTCTAACTACTCTTCTATCTAAAGCTAGAAACAATAATACTAATAAACTAACACTAACTCAAAGGTTACTTTAAAGTGTACCAGTTTGGTTCCAAGTATGGTCATACTTAGATATGAAAAATATTTAAAATTAGGGCACAAAAACTCCTAAAAATAAAAGTAACTTAACTATTTTACAAATTAAGAAAGAAATATAAGCTATAGACAAAGCTTCTAGCTATCTATTTCCACAATTGCTCCTAGTCAAAGCTTAGGCTCCAATTGCTTTTGAACTCTTTTATATTCAATTACCAAGAACATAATATAACATGAACCAAAGATAACTTAGATGAATTATAGACAAGCTTATAATTCACACAAGTAACAATCTCACTTAATCAAATTAAGTCTCAAACGCTCCTTTGTATTCACTTTTATTTCAAAATAGTGCTACACAAACAAAGTTCTATTGGCACAATTTCTCCAGAGCTATCTTGCATAAAGATAAAGATAAAACATGAATTTACAATAAAGGGGACACTCTTTTATGTAGGTATAAGAGTTGAAAAAAAATGGAGGAAAAAGTGGGAGCAACTCAACCAACTTTGACCTAGTCTAACTAAAAGAGAAACTATAAGGTTACATGCAACTACACATGCAACTCACATTACATGCAATTATAGTTTTTTCATGTAATGCATCCTCTTAGACCTACAAATAGAAAAAAAGACAAAAAAAAATCTTAAAGATTGTTTCTCAGTAACTTGAACTTGACAATAACATCACACACTATAAGAAGATCAGCAATATCCATTGTCTTTGATATAGCTCCAATCCTCAATGCATTAGCATATGCTAATTGTAAAACCTTGGAATTTGTTTCTAGAGAATTTAACAAGTGCTTTGTCAAGGATTTAGATAAGACAAACTTGTTCACTGTATAGGAACCAAAATCTTCAGAATCCACATCAACATTGATCCTAATTGTATATTTTGAACATGCCCTTTCAACTACAATGAGATTACCATGTTCATCAAGAACTTGGCATCTCATTTGTCCCAAATCACAAGTAATACTTGTTTTTTACAATCTCAAAGGGTTTCTTGCAACATTGTAATCAACTTCCTCAATGTTTCTTCATTATAGCCAATAAGTCCTTGAAATCTAAAGAACATTTCACATTATAGAAGAATGTTGCATGAGACCAAGGCATCTAGATCAAAATTTTCCATTTCATTCCAATCATTAAGGATTTCCTTCAAATCATTTTCTTCTTGAGTCAAGGAAGAGATAAAGTTTCACTCCATTTCATTTATCTCTTTGGCATGCCTAAGAACTATAAATATCTTTGTGATGGCTTGAACTTCTTCAGAGATGATTTCTCCTATCTAAAACTTGGCAGCTTCAATCATCTTTCTCTCCTTAGATGTCTGAGACATAACAACTGCACTCTAAGAAGATCATTGCCAAATGACCTCATTCAGGCAAGAAACCTCCTATTTGAATTGATTTTTCTTCTCCTATAGCTTATGAATTCTTTTTGATACATTAGCTAATGCATCTTGAGCATCTTGTAAATAAATCAAATGTGATTGTTTCTCAATTTCAACCTTAGTGAACTTGATATCAAAATGAGTAAGTTCTTCAATAGGTTTTCCGACCAAGGGCTCAACAACTTCAAAAAAATTGGTTTTATCCAATTCTACCAAAATTCTTGAAATAATCTTATCCAGAGGTACAACCATTTTTATTCTCTTTGTTGTTATTCTTCTCAACCATGCAAGCAAGCTAAAACTTTCATCTGTGGAAGCAAGTATAGTGGAGACCATTGGCATTGGTCTATATTGTATCTCTATTGTGACCAAACAAGATTTAGTCTACACATCTGAAGGCATATGAGCATGATGAGAGGACTCCATCATGAAAAGCTCAAAACCTGTCAAAGATGTATCAAGTTGGGATTACCACTTGTAAGAGTCAAAAAATCCTCAAACACATTTTTCAAATACTCATATTGTTTATTTTCCAAGATGAGAGGAACAACAAAAGAAATAGGAAGATCCATTATATTAACTTATGAGACTAGAATAGAAGGTGTGAAAATAGTGGAGAATAAATCCACATCATCATATACTTCATCCAGAAAAGGTACTTCATGCACATATGGTGCACAAGTTTGTGCATGCCTTGGGGGAGATATGATCATGACTTCCCCTTTTTTGTCTATATTTTCTTCATCTGATTCTATCTCCAGTTCCTCCTTTGATTCTTCCTCTAATTCTTGAATTGGTTCAAAGATCTGAGATGAATAAGATCCTTTTCCACCCTTTAATTTGAATTTTAGAGAATCCTTTGTTAGAAATTCTTTAGAATAACTGAGAGAGGGGGTGAATTAGTTATTCAAGGTCCAAATGTCCTAATAAAAAAATTTTACCAAGTAAAGTGAGTCCATTTGACTAATCATTCATCCAAGCTTAAACTTTCCTACTTAGCAAGTTACTGTAAAATCAACATGCAAGAATAAAACATGAAGAATCAACACATAACACATTTATTTACATGGAAACCCAATTTGGGAAAAACCACTAGTAACATGCTATTCAATTCTCACTCTTCTGAAGTGATGCCCTGTGAAAGGCCTGCCCTATTAAAGGCTACAACACACTATTAAATGTGACCTAGTTAAAGGATTTCAACCACCCTATTAGAAGTGGGCCTAGTTAGAGGACTTTAGAACATTCACTTGAAATGCCACCCTATTAAAGGATTTACAAATGGTTGCTAATGTAATGATCCCATCTTTTAGCAGTTGACCAAGTATGTGTGTGTTAGCCTTGTTCTACATGGTCTCAAGGGCTAACGAAAGGTTTAATGGGATCCTGGAGTGTTTTGGCCTAGGCATTTCTAGTTTGGGCCAAAACAAAGTTGATATACTCAGTTTCAGGCATACTTACTATTTTTAGTAAGTTGACAGGACACAGTGCAGGTCAATTTTGGTGATTGGATTCGATACTCCTCGGTGAGAGCTTTTCGATGAGCTATCACTTGCATTATTCGGAGTCTGATTGCTAATACATTTTAATGCCTGAAATTTTATTAAAGTAATGTCTAATTTAATTGTAAAATATTAAAGTGTTACTTTAATATTTATTTTATGGTGATGTGTACCCAAAGGATACATAAGGGGTATTTTAATATATGTTTTATATATTACACATCTTTTATCCCACATTGCCCATATGACTTGAGCGGACCCTTGGGAATTGAATAAAAGGAAGCATTTGTGGCTTCATTAGACAGGTTGAATATGAGAAGAAATTGGTGTGTGAGTTGTAGCTCCGTTCTTGGCATTTGAGGATGTCTATCCTCTCTTGTAACATTCTAGATGTCATTCCTTTGGGGTTTGGCCTTTGGAATTCTTTGTTATTGGCTTCATTATCAGGCAGTTTAGTTGCATTTTCGGCTACAGGCAGATTTGGTATTTTGCTCATATCTTCTTCACTACTTGTTCGATGCTTATGCCGCTTTGAGGGAATGGTATTATCAAGGTAGTGGACTGATTGAAGGACAAAGTATTGTAGCAGCAAGTTCGAAAGCATGGGCTGGAGTATTATGTCAATACTGCTGAAGTAATTAGTGAGTCGATAAATCTGCCATGTATTTGGTTTTATGAATTCTGAAAATAACATTTTATTAGCAGCAGTTCATTTCCACTTTGCATATTATTGTAGTTTCTTTCTTGTTTATGTTGTATGATACCAATTCCATGCACAAAACACAACAAACAAATAAACATTTGATTTTCGGAGTTATAAGGGGTTTAAAACATTAAATGGAGAAATAAGAGGTTGCATGCAAACTGTTTGACAAAATTCCTTTCAGAAAATTGGTTTAGTTTTTTGGGACATCCAAGGGTGCCCATTATAGTGGTATCAGAGCTATAAGTCCTGCCATCCTATGGAGGTCTTATAGGGAATTTGGAATAGCCGAATAGAGGGAAAAAGTGTTTTATGAAATGTCAAAACACTAAAATCAGAAATAAGTAAAAAAACACAGGCTAAGAATTTATGTTTGAGCATGCGACAGGGGTCTTATAATTTTCGTGATACCAGAGCAAGACAAAATAGGATTTCAGACTTTCAAAGCAAACAGTCTAGTACATCCGTGTAGGTGGACATTGAATCTAACCATACAGACACAGAGGAGATATTCTTTGTCAAGACAATAATATGGGTGATCGAGATGACAGGAATACAGGATTAGGCGGAGGCGAAAATGCTGGTCCAGATCAGGGGGAGGTACTGTTCAGACAGTTACTGGATATGTTAGAGCAAGGGTAGCGTATGCAGCAGGAGCAAAATAGGCGAATGGACATGATGTTGTAGCTTATGGCTAGACAGATGGGCATCAATATTAACAATCTATATGTTGCTCCAGTGCAAAAAGAAGTTGTTTCATCAAGTGGGATCGAGACACATATAGAGCCACCTAGTTATGATGCTGGTGATATGGAGTCCATCGATGTGGGATTAGAAGAATGCAAGGATACTATCATATCAGCAGCCACTTCTATGTCAGTTGAACCATCCAATGAGGAGTTTGGTAGTATGCATGCGGTTGTAGATGTGTGTTCTGATGATAGTACACTTGTTATTGCTAATGATGTGAGCAATATAGTGACAGAGTCATATTATACTATCGATCAACAAAGTGTTAATGTTCACTCTTGGGATAGTACTATGTCCAACATGGATGCAACATTGTCTTATGACAATCTGATGTTTGAGGTTGATGTTGATCATTCACTTGAGTGGAGTTGGGCTCAGTTTTCACCATCTACAAAGATTCAATTTTATGTTTCAGCAGTTGGGAGGAAGAGGTTTCATAGATCTTCTATGGAGCTGTCTTTTGGTGACATCCAGACTTATACTTCATTAGCACAAGTTTTGGGAGCTAACTTGCAAGACATGTGGTTGGACTTAATGATGTTCATTTGTAGTTTGTTTAATGTCTATATGGATATCACATATTACTTCAATTAGGATCCAGGTGGAAGTTGGAGTTCATTATGTTACTAAATTGCTTGAGGACAAGCAATTTCAAGGAGGGCGAATTTGTAATGATCCCATCTTTTAGCAGTTGACCAAGTGTGTGTGTGTTAGCCTTGTTCTACATGGTCCCGAGGGCTAACAAAAGGTTTAATGGGATCCTGGAGTGTTTTGGCCTAGGCATTTCCAGTTTGGGCCAAAACAAAGTTGATATACTCAGTTTCAGGCATACTTACTATTTTTAGTAAGTCGACAGGACACAGTGTAGGTCAATTTTGGTGATTGGATTTGATACTCCTCGGTGAGAGCTTTTCGATGAGCTATCACTTGCATTATTCAGAGTCTGATTGCTAATACATTTTAATGCCTGAAGTTTTATTAAAGTAACGTCTAATTTAATTGTAAAATATTAAAGTGTTACTTTAATATTTATTTTATGGTGATGTGTACCCAAGGGAGACATAAGGGGTATTTTAATATATGTTTTATATATTACACATCTTTTATCCCACATTGCCCATATGACTTGAGTGGACCCTTGGGAATTGAATAAAAGGAAGCATTTTTGGCTTCATTAGACAGGTTGAATATGAGAAGAAATTGGTGTGTGAGTTGTAGCTCCGTTCTTGGCATTTGAGGACGTCTATCCTCTCTTGTAACATTCTAGATGCCATTCCCTTGGGGTTTGGCCTTTGGAATTCTTTGTTATTGGCTTCATTATCAGGTAGTTTAGTTGCATTTTCGGCTACAGGCAGATTTGGTATTTTGCTCATATCTTCTTCACTACTTGTCCGATGCTTATGCCGCTTTGAGGGAATGGTATTACGAAGGTAGTGGACTGATTGAAGGACAAAGTATTGTAGCAGAAAGTTTGAAAGCATGGGTTGGAGTATTATGTCAATACTGTTGAAGTAATTAGTGAGTTGATAAATCTGCCATGTATTTGGTTTTATGAATTCTGAAAATAACATTTTATTAGCAGCAGTTCATTTCCACTTTGCATATTATTTTAGTTTCTTTCTTTTTTATGTTGTATGATACCAATTCCATGCACAAAACACAAAAAACAAATAAATGTTTGATTTTCGGAGTTATAAGGGGTTTAAAACATTAAATGGAGAAATAAGAGGTTGCATGCAAACTGTTTGACAAAATTCCTTTCAGCAAATTGGTTTAGTTTTTTGGGACATCCAGGGGTGCCCATTACAGCTAAACCAACCTAAGTCCATAGGATTTTACCCTAACTAATACAATTTTTAAAGAGTAACAATAATGGCTTTCGATCTAATACAACTCACAACATAACTTGTAGATCTCATATCTTGATTCAACTCACAAATTTGCTTGGCATTTAGTCTCTGCAACTCTGGAACTTGTCCTCCTTTCAAGCTTTGTCTCCTTGAGTCTTCATGCTTGATGTACCAGTGCAATCTCCTCTGTGGTCACTTATTGAAGTAAAGTCTCTATGTTCTATTCCTCCCTCTCGATGCCTTCACCTTGACATCCTACCAATCACTTCAATAGCTCTTGCTTCTTGACCTGTAGTTTCTTAAATAGAAGTATGGAATACTTTTCTAACTCTAATCTTTCCACTCTTAATTTTAGTTTGAATGGATTAGGTAAGATTCAGTGAATCTATCCTTAATCTTGTTTCTTCTAGAAACATCATGAAGAATCCTCCTATATTCACCCAAAAATGATTTACCTAAAATTCCTTGCCACCAACTCATCATCCTTATCCTTCATTTGGTTCACAAAATTCAAGGTAACAAACTTGTCAACTCAAATTTGGTGAATCTTTGACTTTTCAAATAATGCAGCAACTCGGCACTATTGAAATTCTGATGTTTAACACATACTATGTTACTCTACACCTACTATGTTTTACTAATGCTTGGCACCTATTGTGGATTCACTTTGCATCAACTAAGTTTTTACTGATGCTCAGCACCTATTACTTGCTTGGCACTTGAAATTTCTTGGCTCCTTCTATTTCATTTGACACACACTAGATTTTGCATTTGCTCGGCACTTACTGATAATCTACTCAGCATGAACTAGGTTGCTTGGTACCCACTAATGAACTTAGTCAGGCTTTGCAAATAGCTTCGTTACAAATTTTTCTTCCAGAGTTTCTAAGTGTAGCCAACCTCTATATCTTCGAGTATATTATCAATACATCAGTTTACCATTGTCTTAACAGATCTTTATACTTCATTACAAAACCATAACTTAACCTTTCCCTTAAGTGCTTTGTTACATCTTATTGATTAAATCATCTTCATCAACCAACTAAGTGATAGTACTTGAATCATATAAGAAATTTTCATTCCAACAAATAGCAGGTTTGACATCAGTGACAAAACAATGATTGAAAACATTCTTTATCAACAATCTCCCTCTTTACCCACTAGTTGCCTAGGACAAATTTAGAGGGATTTCTTATGGTCAGGTGTTGAAGGGAAAAAAAGATACCCACTAGTTGCCTGGGACAAAGTCTGCCTTCCTAAGCACTATGGAGGTCTTGGCATAAGGAAGCTTTCTCACCTTAATAAGGCTCTTTTGGCAAAGCAATTATGGCGTATCTTCAATAGTACTGGGGAATGGAGAGACACATCGGTCAACAAGTACATTAAGAGGCCTTCTATCCAGTTCTCCCTCTTTAGTGAGGACATTCCTAAAGGTTTTGCTATCTGGAATGGTTTACTTAAAGCTAGGGACCTGGCAAAGGCAAAAGTTTCTTGGAAATTGGGAAATGGGGAGGATATCCAATTTTGGTCTGATAATTGGCTTTTTCAGGGCCCCCTAATGAACAATCTGGTCTATGATATTTGTGCAAACCATTGGATCCAACTTTTTGGGTTGAAAGTCAGTAATTATAGGAATGACCAAGGTTGGATAGATCTATCTATAATCTTTGAAGATCTAAGTCCAATCATGTTAATGTTAAATTTAATGGTTCTCAGCAATGAGAGGGATGAAATGATCTGGGGGGACAACTCCA
This sequence comes from Cupressus sempervirens, assembly GCA_028749045.1. Classification (NCBI taxonomy): domain Eukaryota; kingdom Viridiplantae; phylum Streptophyta; class Pinopsida; order Cupressales; family Cupressaceae; genus Cupressus; species Cupressus sempervirens. The sequence continues at coordinate 544,473,929 of CM053787.1, read as the reverse complement.
ATGGTAATTACTCTATTGCTTTTGGGTATATGGCTCTTTGGAGTTCTAAAGAGATACCTCCTTGGTTGAAAGCTTGGATCCTAGGCCTCACTCCAAAAATCAATATATTTTATTGGCTGGCCTTATAGAACAAAATTCTCACTCATGACAACCTATTAAAAAGAGGTCAGATTCTGCCAAGTAGATGTAGTTTATGTAAGAACCAACTAGAAACTGTCAATCACTTCTTCATTTACTATACCTTCTCTAGGGAGGTTTGGGACTTCCTGACCCAAGACTTAGGGATTAGCTTGTGCATGCTAGATAATCTCCTGGATTTTTTCTACCAATGGAAATCCTTGTTCTATTCCCCTATTTTGCAGGATTTAAGTACCTGGATCTTACCCCACTTCTATTGGAGCATATAGAAGGAGAGAAATAATAAAATCTTTAGAGATAGAGAGGAACCTGTCATTGTCCTCGAGAAAAAAATTAGCAAAAATATAAAGGAAAAATACCTAGTAAGGAAGGGGGGAGATATCAAAATGGGCAATAGGAAAATGGAGAAGGAAAAAGAAAGATTGTTAAAAAGATCGGAAGCCAAGTTGCTTTTCCCCCCAGAAGGATGACATAAAGCCAATTTTGACAAGGCCTCGAAGGGAAATCCTGGCTCCTTGGGATGTGGAGGCATTATAAGAAATGAATTCAGGGACAAAGTTGTGGCCTTCTCTCTCCCACTTGGATTCCAAAATAATCACTTCATGGAAGCAAGTGTGGCCTGTCATGTGGTGAAACTGGCTTTTGAAGTTGATGCTACCAATTTATGGCTTGAAGGGGACTCGAATAATATTATTAAAAGTTTATATGGAAAATCTCATTATTCTTGGTCGATTGCAAATCTTATTAATGAGACATGTGAGACTCTTGCTAAATTTGAAAGAGTCCATGTCACTCATGTTTTTCGGGAAGCAAACTCGGTGGAAAATTGGTTTGCAAATAATGGTGTCCAATCTAACCAAAAAATGACTTGGCAACCAGGAAAGAGGTTTCTGGCGAATGTTAAGAGTTTGATCGAGCTAGATAAGATCCAAGGGAGTATGGAGGAGATCAAACTTCTATTAAAAATAGGAAAGGCTTCTAGGGAAGGGGTAAAACTCATAAAGGTTGCATTGGTATATGCAAGAAGTGGGAATTATTACATTTTATTCGACATGCTTCATGCGTCTTTTGTTGCATTTGTAATCCGAGCAAAGACAAGAACTATTTCTTCAACTGCTCCCAAAAACATAGAGAACCCTATCAGGTGGTGAGGTTTTAGAGAGCTGTGCTTATGATAATTGTGGGAGAGAAAAGTACCAAAATGGTGGGAGAAAGGTGTAGAAAAGAACCGGTAGGAAAAATGGAGAAATGGAAAAGTAGGGAGAAAGTTTGGGAGTAGCTAGTTCAGGGTAGGATTTCAAGGTATATCATGAAGCTGCATGGCTACAACCAAAATGTGACTAACAGCATGGTCAATTCGTGGAAGGACAATAGAGTCAAGGTGAATGGGATAGCTTTTCTGTAATGGAGGAGGTGATCTCGGTTGTGACTGAGATTCCAATGGTGGGCTTTAAGTTCTTTAGGGATAAAAAGCTTTCGGCCAATGTTGTGAAGAACTTTGCCCACAATCCTAAGGAGCTGAATTCCCTGAAAAAAAGTGATACATTTTATGATCTGGAGTCTATAATGAAGATTTGGAGGTATGTTCTATTTGTTTTCATTGAGTACATTACTCTTGAGCCTAGGTTTTATTGTGTTCGCACCTACCATTTTGTTCTTCTAAATCATTTTTGTCATGATAGCAAAGTTTCTTTCCCTTTCTATTTGTTGAATTCTATGAGCAAGGCAGTGTCAAGCTTCAAAAATAAACCCTTGCTAACCCTACTCTACATGAGGGGCTATTACTACTCATTTATGAGCACTTCAAGGCTCAGATGATTAGTAACATCCCATCGCAAGCTTGGAATGAGGAAATCAATAGCTCTAGCTATTCCTATAACTCGGATGATATTCAAAGCATTAGTTCTAAGGAAGGAAGGCTTACCTTCGCAAGTAAAAAAGCTATGCCAAATGTTAAGAAGTCTCCCTCCCCCATCATCCCTAGAAGAATTAGCCCTAGAGATCATGGTTAGGAGAAGACTGAGAAGGAGGAACAGGACACCTGTGATGAAGAGGAGGCGATGGAGTCTAAAGATGAGGAAAAGGAAAGGTAGGAGGAAAAATGGATTCCCAAGGTGGGAAGAAACGCATGAGGGTGGGCATGGAGGATGAGAGATTTCAGCAAGACTTGGACTCTTCCCCGATCCCTCTCTCCCTTATCCATCCCCAAGCTTATCCAGAGAAGCAGACTCAGGATATTTTTGGTGCTGAGTATGGGGAGGTGTTGGCCAAAGATAGGAGGAAAGCATGGAGAAATTTTAATGTGAGGACCTCAAAAATGGGTATTTTCAAGGAAGTGATGAACCCCCAGATCCTGGTGGACAATCAGGAGGAACCAAATCTTGAAGACCTTATTAACCCTACGATAGGGGCTATCTTTGATAGTGTTAGGGAATCTGGGATGAACCTCTTGAACAATGCTTGCAACAACATGGTTGATAATTTTAGGTCAATCAAGTGGCTTTTTCACGAGCTAGAGGAGGTTAAGAAGAAGGTGGTTCAAATGGAAGGATCCAAGAATCTTAAGGGCTTGGAGAAAGGGATAGATTATGATGATAGGCATAGCCTGGCAGAAAGGAAGATCTACAATCTAGAAAATTAATCACAATCTGTCGAGCTAGACAATCTTACTACTCAACTCGATCAATAAAAACATTTTATCTTTAACTGAGTGGCTTAAAGATAGAGGCATGCAGGGGGATGTGGAAGGAAAAGATAGGGGTAAAGCCAGATTTGATGAAGACAATACCACTGGTATCACCTTTTCTACTCTAGACTAGGAAGATCTTAGGACTCACCAGCAGGAGGTTGAGGAGAACAAGATGGCACAGGAGGCTGCATAGGTCATGCAGGAGCTGGAAAGAAAGATCGAGGAGTAGTTCCTGTTATTTTCCTTTTTGGCTGGCTTTTCATTCTAGCTTTTAGCTTTTTCATTTTGTCTTTTTGGTTTGGCCTTTTCTTTGGCCTTTGTTTATTTGGCTAGGCCTTTTGCTACTTCAGCCTTTAGACTTGTTTCTTTTGTGGCTGGGCTTCTAATGCTTTTTTTTTTTAGCTTGATTTGTATTAACTCTTACGTTTTAGGATCCCTGTAAAACCTGTTTATCTAATCAAAAAAAATATCCCTCTTTACAAACAATCTCTCTTCTTTAATAATGATCTTTTCAATCAGATCTCAACAATCTCCCTCTTTGGCATTGATGGAAAATCAAACTAATCAACCGAGTTATCAAAATACTAACTATGTTAAAATAGTAAAAAAAATGCCAAAAAGAAAACTTTATCAAGAAATGTTCATTCTATCAATAATTTTGAATTTCTTATGACTCCCTCTAAATTCTATAAGTAACTCCCTCTTTCAAAATTTTCTAATAAACTATCTTCTCCTCTTTTGTTCTACTCTCACTCTAATTGAGTGCATTTTACCATTATTTGCACTATTTTATCCCTCTAAGCTGCTATTTTCTTTTCTTCTTGTTTTTTGCTATTCTCCCTTTACACATTTTTCCCTCTACATGTCTGATCAAATTTTTTTTGACTCCCTCTTTTTTGTAGCTTACCACTTTGATCAGTTTTTCTCTACCTCTTAGCTGTTATTTCTCCCTTTACTCATTTGATTCTATAGATTTGATCAGTTTCTGTGATTTCTCCCTCTTTGACAACAATGCCAAAGACATACTATTTTAGCATCTTGTCATGCAAGTGTAGCATTTGTAGGAATTCCAATGTCTCCCTCTAACACCTTGCTTGTGACTTGTTTGAAATTTTAGTACTTTGATTACTTTAGACAAAAACCTAAAGTAGGTATCCTCTACATTAATTTATAACATTTCAACAATCAAATCATTTGATGCAAGGTAGTCATGTTGTTGCTTAAATAGCCTTGGATAGGGGTATCACCCCTAACTTACCTCTAAGATATTCAAAATCATCTTTAGAAATTTCTTTTGTGAAGATGTCAGCAATTTGTTCCTTTGAGTTGACATATTCCATCTTCACTTTCTTGTCTTCCACCAATTCTCTTACATAGTGATACTTAATTGCAATGTGCTTTGTTTTGGCATGCATCACAAGATTCTTTGATATGTTGATGGCACTTGTGTTATCATAATAGAGTATCACAGGTTTAATTACCTCTTCTTTCATACCTTTCAATAGGTGCTTGATCCATATAATATTGGTGTAGTTGATAGTAGCAGCAACATACTCAACTTCTGATGTGGATTATGAGGTACAACTTTGCTTTTTGCTAGTCTAAGTGACTAATCATTTATCTAAGAAAAATACTCCTTCACTGGTGCTTTTTCTATAATCAATATTACCTCCCCAATCTACATCAGTGTAGGCTTTCAATTCAAACTTTTCAGTCCTCTCATAATATAATCCAAAGTCATCAATTCCTTTTAGGTACCTCATTATTCTTATTACTACCATAAGGTGATTTTCTCTTGGGTTTGTAGAAAATCTTGCCACTATTCCAATAGTTAATGCAATATTTGGTCTACTGTGCACAACATACTATAACTTTCCAATCATTGATTTGTATATTGTTTGATTTACCTCAACTAACTCATCATTCTTGGATAACTTATATCCAATTACCATTGGTGTATTGACTAGTTTTGAATCTTCTAAGCCAAATTTCTTAAGTATCTCCTTAATATAGTTTGATTGGGTCACAAATATGCCATGTTTCAGTTGATGTACTTGCAATCCAACAAAGAATTTGATTTCTCCAAACATTGACATCTCAAACTCATGTTTCATTTGATCAGAAAAGTCTTTGCATAGGGCATCTTTTCCTCCAAATATTATATCATCAACAAAGATTTCACATATCAAAATGTCTTTACCTTTTTCTACCTTGATATATAGGTTGCTATTGTCATCTATTCTTTCAAATCCTATCTTCACAAGATATTTGTGTAGTCTTTCATACCATGTTCTAGGTGCTTGTTTCAAACCATAGAGTGCTTTGTGCAGTTTGAAAATCACATCATTGTTGTTGTCATCAAAAAATCCCTCTAGTTGTTCTATGTAGACTTCCTCTTCCAGTATACCATTCAGAAAAGCAGACTTTTCATCCATTTGGTAGACTTTAAAACCTTTGCAAGTAGCATATGCAAGTAGTGTTCTTACACCTTCCATCCTTGCAACAAGAGTAAATATTTCTCCATAGTCTAATCCTTCTTCTTGTACATATCCTTTGCAGACTAGTCTGGGCTTATTTCTTGTGATCTCACCATTCTCATCTAACTTTTTCCTAAATACCCACTTGGTACCAATCACATTCTTATCAGCTAGTCTTGGAACTAAAGTCCAGGTTTTGTTTCTCTCTATCTGTTCAATCTCTTCTTCCATAGCTTTATACCAATTATCATCTTGCAGTGCATCTTTTACTATTTTGGGTTCAATTTTTCTTAGCACACATGATTCATTCCTTAATTTTTTCCTTGTCATTGGTCTAGCTTCCTTGTCACCAATGATTTTTTCTACAGGGTGATGTCTTCTTACATACATGGATAACCTTGGTATTTTCCTTGTTTCCGTGTTTGTTCTTTCAGCTTCAGAGTCACTGTGCACGCTTCTTTCAGGTATTTCATCATCTCTTTCATGTGTATCAATTTTAGAATCAGAATGTGCATTATCTCCATTTTGTAACTCAGCTTCTGAATGTAGCTCGATATTTGCTAGTTGTGACTTGGTTGATACTAAAACTTGTTGCTAATTCTCAACTTAATTGGTAGCTTCTTCTTCAGTAGGTGTTCCTTCATGGAAGTATACAAAGGATTTGTATACTTCTGGTTTCTTGGTCTCATTAACTTGACCTTTTGCATGTTCACCAAAGTTTACATTTTCACTCTCCACTATTTTGTTAGTGTTAGTATTCAAAAACTTATATGCTTTACTTCTAGTGGAGTATCCAAGGAATATGCCTTCATTACTCTTTACATCAAACTTGCCATTTCTAGTATCTTTAAGAATATAGCATCTACAGCCAAATACTTTGAAATGTTTTACATTGGGTGAGTGACCATACCATAATTCAAAAGGTGATGCATTTGTAACTTTCTTGACTTGTACTTGATTTAGGGTGTAGACAGCTATACTTATAGTTTCTCTCCAATATTTTAGTGCAACATTCTTCTCCATCATTAATGTTCTAGCATAGTCTATCGTTGATTTATTCCTTATCTTTGTAATGTCATCCTATGGATTTCTTAGTGTTGATGTTTGTCTTTTAATTCATTTTTCATTGCAAAATATCTCAAACTCTTTTGATGCGAACTCTCCTCCTTTGTCTGATCTTAGGCACTTTAGACTCTTTTGTATTTCCTTCTCAAACCTAGCCAAATACCATTTAAAAATTTGAAATGCATCAGATTTCTACTTTAAGAAAATGACAGTCATCATCTTAGAGTAGTCATCAATAAACAACATTATATATCTATCTCCTTTGTAGCTTTGCACTTCTATTGGGCCACACAAATCTATATGGACTAACTCTAATACTTCTTTGGAAATGTAGGTTTTTCTTTTAAAACTTGACTTGGTCATCTTTCCTAGCTAACACTATTTGCACATTGTGTTGTCAGGCTTCTTTAGTTTTGGTAGACCTCTGACTTTCTTCATTTTACTAATGCTAATCAGATTATCAAATTTGACATGACATAGCCTTTTGTGCCATAGCCACACATCATCAAATCTAACAACAAGACAGGATGCATCTTCCATATCTAGGTAAAAAAAATTACTCCTATTTTGTTCTCCTTTTCCTATCATATTTCCATCATTATCATAGATTTTGGTGGTTTTGTTTCCAAATTCTACTTTGCATCCTACATTGCCTAACTGTGACACACTCAACAGATTGTAATTCAATCCTTCAACATAGTATGCATTGTCACATAAAATTTTCTTTGTAAGCTTAATGGAACCTTTTCCTTTGATTATATGTGGGGCATCATTTCCAAATCTAACACTATTTCCATCATACTAAGTAAAGGTAATAAATTTACTTTTGTCTCCTATCATGTGATGTGAGCATCCACTTTCTATGATCCATCTATCATTCTTGTTTACACAAGTTACTAGTGCTATTGTTTCATCTTCATATGACTCATCCTTCATGGCTACATAGACTACCTCATCATCACTTTCATTAGAATCCTCTTCTTCAACAATATAACACTTTTTGCCTTTGTCTTTGTAATCTCTACTATCATCTTCTCTTCTATTCTTGTTCTTATTACCTTCTCTATAGTTCTTTTTTTGTGTGCATCTTGTAGCAATATGTCCTACTTCATTGCAATTAAAACATATGATGGACAGCTTACCTTTGAATTTACCTTTGCCTCTGTGAAATCTTCTGGCCAGTAGTGATTCCAATTGTTCCACATCTTCTTTATCTATGTTACTATCATTGGATGCATATTTTACCTTTTTCTTCTTCTTCTTCGGTTTCACCTCCTCAGTATCATTTAATGATAGCTTGGCCTTGAAATTATATTCAAGATTCTTAGGTTTGTAGTTATCAAAGTCAGACAACTCAAATGCAGTGAGTCTTTCTACTATACCTTCAAGAGTTAGTGTGTTTCCTAGTACACATCTTAATTCTTGTATGGTTGAAACTCTAATAGCATAGATGGGAGCAAGGTTCTTAATAATTTTCTATTAATAGTGTCATCATCTAAATGACCACCCAAACTTCTTATTGCACTTACTACTTCCTTCATTCTAGAGGCATATTGAGCACTGTTCTCACCTTCCTCCATTCTCATGTCATCAAACTTTACTCAAAGGCTTTCTCTTTTTTCTCTTTGAACATTATTATCTCCTCCATAAATATCAGTAAAGGCTTTTTACATCTTGAATGTAGATTCACATCCCTTGATGTCATCAAATTCAGCATAGTTGAGGGCATAGGCAATCTCCAACATTGCTTGATTGTGCTCCTTCTTTTTCTTCATATCTTCTATAGTGGAGATAGTTGGATCAACATGTTCCACTTCAATTGAGGTTTGTGCATGGTCACTTACTGATCCAAGGTGCAGCTTCATTAAAATTTTCCATGTAATGAAGTTATGTATGTTGAGCTTGGGAACTTCTCTCTTGGACATCTTGATCTTCCTGCTTCTAGTACCTTTAAACCAAATCAGCAGATAGCTCTGATACCAATTGTTAGAAATGCTTTAGAATAACTGAGAGGGGGGGGGGGGGTGTGAATTAGTTATTCAAGGTCCAAATGTCCTAATAAAACTTTTTTACCAAGTAAAGTGAGCCCATTTGACTGATCATTCATCCAAGCTTAAACTTTCCTACTTAGCAAGTTCCTGTAAAATCAACATGCAAGAATAACACATGAAGAATAAACACATAACACGTTGATTTATGTGGAAACCCAATATGGGGAAAACCACTAGTAACATGCTACTCAATTATCACTCTTTTGAAGTGATGCCCTGTGAAAGGCATGCCCTATTAAAGGCTACAACACACTATTCAATGTGACCTGGTTAAAGGATTTCAACCACCCTGTTAGAAGTGGGCCTAGTTAGAGGACTGTAGAACATTCACTTGAAATGTCACCTTGTTAAATGATTTAAAAATGGCTATTAAACCAACCTAAGTCCATAGGATTTTATCCTAACTGATACAATTGTTAGAGAGTAACAACAAGGGCTTTTGATCTAATACAACTCACAACATAACTTACAAATTTCAAATCTTGATTCAACTCACAAATTTTCCTAGCATTCAGTCTTTATAGCTCTAACAGGTTGTCCTCCTTTCAATCTTTGTCTCCTTGACTCCTCATGCTCAATGTACCAGTGCAATCTCCTCTATGGTCACCTATCGAAGCAGAGTCTCTATGTTTTGTTCCTCCCTCTCAATGCCTTCACCTTGACATCCTACTAACCACTTCAACAACTCTTGCTTCTTGACCTATAGCTTCTTAAATAGAAGTCTAGAAGACTTTTCCTACTCAAATCTTTCTACTCTTAATTTTATTTTGAATGGATTTGGTAAGATTCAATGAATCTACCTTTAATCTTGTTTCTTCTAGAAACATCATGAAAGATCCTCTTGTATTTTCCCAAAAATGGTTTACCTAAAATTCAATGCCACCAACTCATCATCCTTATCCTCCATCTGGTTCACAAAATTCAAGGTAAGAAACTTGTTAGCTTAGATCTAGTGAATTGTTGGCTTTTCAAATCATGCAGTAGCTCGGTACTATTGAAATTCCGGTGCTCGGCACATACTATGTTATTCAGCACCTACTATGTTTTACTGAAGCTTGACACCTACTATGGATTCACTCGACATCAATTAAGTTTTTACTAATGCTTGGTACCTATTACTTGCTTAGCACTTGAAGTTGCTCGACTCCTATTTCTTTTGGCACACACTAGATTTTGCATTTTCTCGGCACTTACTGATAATCTACTTGGCATGAACTAGCTTACTTAGCACCCACTAATGAACTTAGTCAAGCTTTGTAGATAGCTTTGTTACAACTTTTTCTTCTAGAGTTTCTAAGTATAGCCAACCTCTGTATCTTCAAGTATATTATCAATACATGATTTTACCATTTTCTTAAATGATCCTTGTACTTTATTACAAAACAATAATTCAACCTTTCCCTTAGGTTCTTTTGTTACATCTTATTTATTAAATTTGCTCCATCAATCAACTAAGTGATAGTACTTGGATCTTATAAGCAATTGTCATTCTAGCAAATAGTAGGTTTGACATTAGTGACAAAAGAATGATTAAAAAATTTATTTATCAACAATCTCCCTCTTTGCAAACAATCTATCTTCTTCAATAATGATCTTTTCAATCAGATCTCAACATCCTTAGCATTAGAAGAGGAGGCACCATCTTTCCCTATAATTTATAGTTGTGACTTCCTTCCAAGAGGGCTAAAGCTTCCATAATCTAATACCATCTTAGGATTAACTCTTTTAAGGCCTTTATTTTTCAGGCATTTGTTGATATTTACCAAAATAGATTGAAATCTATCCATGGTAGATGTACCTTCTTTATGTTTCCATTGAATAGGAAAATGGCACCTCTTATCAAATCTGGCTTGATGAAATTCTGGATCAAGAATGTTGCTGTCATCTTTGGCTTGGAAATATGAAGGAATCTCTAGCATGTTAAGATCAATTATCTACTACAAAGTCAATCTACAGTATTCCACCTTTATTATAACCAGCTTCATTCTCATATCAATCTAGACATCCTCAATGTGATGAACATGTGTGAATGCCCTTTTCATTTGAAAATTCATTTCTTGATAATCAAAATTAAATCAGGCTTTGAATTTATTCAAATTAATCAATTGTGACTCTGCTTTCATTTTCTTTGCTTTATACATAGAGCTAATTAAATAGTTACCAATTTTCAAGGATTTGGCTAAAGTAATACCGAAACTAGGCCTATGCATAGTATGTTGATCACACTGCACTTCCATGAGCTATATAGCTAACTCCATCAGGATGATTTGATCTATAGCATACCTAGGTAAGGTATACAATTCACCTTTAAAATACCCAACTCATAAGTATGTAAAAGTTGGAAACTGAATGAAAATACAATGGTATTGATTCACCTTTCCCATGTTGAATTAGATACCCTCTTGATGGATAACTATTTATTGAATAAACACAAAAAATGCCCAAAGAAAGGATCTTGGACTCTTTTGCAATGGAATTTACTATTTGCCAAAGTGATATGGTCATAGTAATCCCAAATTAGATTCTGAAGATGATCTCCTTTGGTTGAGAGACCAAAGAAAGATCCCATAGTAGTAGCAATAAAGATAAGGTAGGAGTTCATGTAAAAGGCTAAAGTTCCTATATTGAACAGCTACTGGAAAAGTTCAGTGCTAATTAACTCTCACCAAAAGATGTGTTCTCTATTTTCTATAATTTGGAAGCTGAATTGGTACATCCATGGCTCAAAATTAGTGGAATCTTTGAGACCACAAACTCTGCTAAGTAGAATGATGAGATATTTGTATTCTTATTTGAAGTCAGAATGATGAATAGTTTTTGGCCATCTTGGGAAGTTGTTCCTTTTATTTTCTAACCAATATTGGTAAACATATTTTTTCTAATCACCTTTCTTCTCATTCCAACTTGCCAAAGATGATTCTTTGGTTAGATCTGCACACTCTTCTTTATGTGGTATCTGGAAAATCTACTCAATGACCTCTGGATCAAGGCTAATGAAAACCTTGTTGTCAGCATCCTTTATAGTCATTGATTTTGGACTAAAATTTCTTGCACATCTAAGAATGAAATCAAGTTCCATGGCAGCCATAGGAAATACATACACCAAGTGAATGTGACTTCTTTTGATGTGCTTCATCTTGTGGCCAATAGGAGTTTCAACTCTCTACAAAAAATTATCCACGTCCACATGACTGATCATTGTGTCCATTACATTATCAAGAACAAATAAAACTGATGATGGAGTTGCATGAGCCAACTTTTTATTAGATTGATCTTCATCTTGCCTTTGGATTTTGATTTTGATGGTGAAGGCATTTCTTGCACTTGCATTGCAACAAAAAAATCCCAAAACATAAGCACATCATCAAAATAAATTGACATACAACTCAATTTTCAATCAATAACAAAGGTTTGAATGCAGATTTGAAACATAGGAATTCCAACAAAATGATTTTAAAAGAGAGAAATTATATACATATGCAGTAAATGGAGATGAAATGTGAATGGAAATAGAATATAGAATAAAATGTTATGAAGGTGGAAAATGGAAAATGAAATGAAAATGTGTGAAGGTGGAACACATGGGAATGCGTGCAAATGAAGATCACTTATTTTCAAATGTGACTTAGGGTTTTCAAGGAATTATTGCATGAAAAATGAGTACATGTAAGAGTAACATGTAACAAGAGATGAAGGATGAGATGGGATGTGAAGGTGAGTGGAGGATGAGCTTTTACATGGAAGTGTGGGTAATGGATGAGATATGAAGCATGGAAAGATGTGGAAACATCTATTTGCTCATAAAGGGATGAGTTCATATGGAGAGATGAAAATGAAAAATGGAAGAGGGACAACAAATTTTATAGTAATCTTTGGTGAAAAGGTGAAGTCAAAGTATATGGAAGATTAAAATGACATCTTTTTTACTTTTCAAAAAGTGACTTTAAGTCAAAAATGCAATTTTGAGATGCAATTACACATAAGGCTTTTCATGTAATTGTGTCACGCAAGTGAATGCGAAAAGTGAGATGAGTGCATATAGAGGCAAAAAATGGGATTACATGCATATGCCAATGGTGAATGAGATGGAATACATGTAATTACATTTTTTGGATGAGATGTGAAGTCTAACATGGAAAATGGAAGTGAAACATGATGATACTTTTGTATTAAGTGAAACAAGAACAAGTTCTTGGGAAAGAACTTGCAACTTCTCCATAGTGGAGAAAATCAGAAAGCAAGCATACAAAACACAAAAACTTCAAAAGAAAAATGCACATTTGGAAAATGACTCAAACATGTCAATATGCAAAGCACTTCAACACAAAATTTCAAATTTGGAGTATGGGGAAAAACAAAAAATATGAAAATGAATAATTTCTTCATTTTTAAAGGAAAAATGCACTTTCCATGGTATCAATTTCAACAAGTGACAATCATTAAACAATAATGTGCATAAAATTAGTAAGATAAGCTCAAATTAAATAGCAAGGAATAAATTGTCCACCTACATGAAGATTAAGTTCTAAAAATGGTGGAGGGAAATGCTCCAATGTTGAAATTTTTTTTATAAAACACTTTGAATCTTTCAAAATTTGCAAATTCAAATGGGAGAAGGTAGAAAATGAGGTGCTTTTGGCATTAGATGCCAAAAACATGCCCTATCATTTCTCTAATATCTAATGTTTTTGGTTACACATGCTATGGGATGTTTTTGACAAATATACATGTTTCTCCAAGGCATGCAACAAAAATGTTTTGGTTGTTAAACACCAAAACACCTCAAAACCCAAATCAATTCATCCTTGGGAAAGAAATGTGAACTAAAAATGGATTTATTTGGAGTTTTTACCAAAAACATTCCCTTGGATGGAGCTTAGAAAAATGTTTTTCAGCAAGATAAATCAATTTCTATTGCCTTGAAATCCATGGCTAAGAAAAAATGACCTTAGAAGAGAAGATATCATGAAAAATCATTAAGTAAATCTCACACAATCTTCAAAATAAGGTGCTTGGAGGCTTTTTGCATGTGTTCTTCCAAAATCAGGTTTCTTGAGAGAAAATACATGAGCTTTAGTGCAAATCGGACCTTTTAGGAGGCAATGCATGTTTTAAAACATATATAAGATGCAAATCACACCTTTTGGGATAGACTGCATGTTTTAAAAACTCCTTATGATGAAAATCACATGTTTTAGGAGGCATGACATATTTTAAAATATGCATTTGATGAAAATCACACCTTTTGAGATGGATTGCATATATTAAGTGAAAGCTAATGTTTTGGTTGCAATAGCACATTTAAGTCATAAAACTCACCTTTAGATGCAATGGCACCAAAAAGGTCCACTTCTGATGACCTTATGTTTTTTAAGTTGAACTCTATATTCAATGACATCTAAAATGTCCACTTTTGATGGATTTTATATGTAATGGCATATAAAATGTCCACTTTTGACAACTTAAAGTGATTAAATAAGCATATGTCAATTTAATTTCATTAAAATGTTGCTAAAATGGGACATAAACCACATTTACCTATCATATTAAAAATATAACATATAAATATCATTTAAAAACTAACATTTAAATGAGCATTTGATTTAAATATCAAAAATTAAAATGAACTATATAGTTAATATAGTGACTTTAAGTAAAAAATCAAAAAGTAACTCAACTTAAAATTATAACATAAAGTGCACTATAACTTTACTTTAAGTGAAAATTTAAATGATAAAGTAATCTAAAAACATACCAAAAAGTGAATTTAAGTTATATTTTTCAAAACGCGAATGTCAAATTAAAAATATAACATGATATTTTTAATTCATGTTGTTGCATCAAAATGGTCCACTTTTTGGGCACTAAAATGACCATATCTCTTGACTAACAACTTCGATTACGCTCTAGGTTAGATCAAATTGAAGGGAAAATTGAAAGCCACGACTTTAGTAAAACCAAAGTACTAAAAACTAACAAATGCAAACTCAAAAGCAAAGAAAAGGATGATGAAGGCCTCAAAAAATAAGCATAGGCTTGACAGAAAGAAAAATAAAAAAGAATTGATAAAAGCCTTTAGTAAAACAATTCAATTTATGAATTGGAGTTGATTTATCGATCAACATTAGACAATTGAATATCAAATTCAACTTAGACAAATGCAAAACTAGTTTGAAAAATTTTCGCAATATGTCCTGCCTTTTGTGGTGATAAAATATAGGACAACAAGTTCCATTTACTTTGTTTATTTATATTGCGAGTTCAATTGCATTTCAAGGTTGATTCGAAACTAGGGTTTGACTAAGGAAAACCCCCCATCCAAATAACAAAACCATTTTTCTTGCAAGTACAGGTACAGGATGACAAATTGAAGTACAGATTTGGATACCTTTTTTGGTGAACTTTTGAGATCCACGAACATATTTTTTGTCAGAATAGTGCACGTCAAGGTTGACTTTTTGGGCTAAGATTATGCCCTAGGGTAAGATTGTACCCCTCTATCTAGGTCAAGGTTGACTGACCCTCAAAAGGACAATTTTTTTCTAAGTTTTCTCCATCTTGACATCAAAAATCAGCATTTTCCATATTTGCCCTACTTTAAGGTTAATATTTTTCTTCTATCTATATTTCATTCTATTCACTTATTATTCTTTGGAAATGAGAAGGAGATGACTCCTTACATAGTCAAGTGTAGAGGTGGGAGGCCTCTCACAACCAATATGGGATAATAGGGTTTGATCCATGTGAGACAAAATTCCACTAATGAGAAAAGAGGAGTGTTTGACAAGAAAGAGGGAAAAAGAATTCCACTTAGAAATATGTGCATTTAAGTGTAGAGACAAAGGATTTTTATTTATTGTATTTCCTTTTTTCATCAAAAAGAGATATTTAAGTGAGGATTTTATTTATTTAGTTAAAAGAGGGAATTTTCTTTTAATTAAAAAGGGATTTGTTTTATTTAATCAAAAGGGAGATTTTCTTTGAATTAAATGAGATTATTTAATTTAATTAAAGAGAAGTTTTCTTTTAATTAAATAAGACTTAGGATAAAATGATCAAACCTTAGGAAATATTAAAATAATGAATTAATTATGATTAGATCAAGAAAAATTATTTGAATTGCTTTGATAAATAATTGCAAGGCATTGATTCAAGCAATTGATAAATTGATAAATGGGGGCCCATAGTCTAGGTGACCATTTTAAGGTGCATACACTGAGTGAATGTTAGTATATGTTGAGTAAAGTTTAATTGATGCCAAACATCAATACACTTTAGTGTTTGTTGAGTGAATTGGTGTTGACTGAGTAATAGAACAATATAGATGCCAAGTGACAAAAAATAGTGTTAAATCAAAGATTTGATGAATTTGAGCCAAATAATTTGATTTCTTGAATTATGTGAAGCATGTGAAAGATGACTATGATGAGCTAGTGGCATAGAATTCAAGGTAAACCATTTGAGGGGAATTCAAGGAAGATTGTAGAGGAAGTTTCTAGATGAATTAAAATGAAAAAGTGGGTAGATTCATTGGATCCTACATAACTCTAAAATGGATGATTGTGGTTAAACGAAAAAAGATCTAAATTCTCTATTTATAGAGATAGTCAGCCTAAAGAAAAGGTCGTCATATGTGAGAACCTAAGGAAGACAAGAAATCTAGGGTGTTGCTTCATCTAGTGACCAAACAGAAGAGACTGCAGTTGGCATACAAAGCAAGAAGGCTTAAGGGGATGAATGTTTGAAGGTTGAACATGCTATGAGGAGCTGAAGAGTATGAATGCCAAGAAGAATGGAGGACTTAAAAAGAGAACTATAATCTACAAGTAAGTTGTAATCTTTTATCGAATCAAGTCCTACTATTTCTTTATAAGAACTGTACTAATACATGTATAAAATCCTTTGGATTAAGGTTGATCTAACAACTGTTTGTTGATCCTTTAATAGGGTGACATTCTAATTGAATGTTCTAAAGTCCTCTAACAAGGCTCACTCCTAAGATGGTGATTAAATCCTTTAACCAGGTCACATTTAACAATATGTATTGTAACCTTTACTAGGGTTAGCCTTTCAAAGGGCATCACTTCATAAGAGTGAAATGGGGTAGCATGTTACTAGTGGTTTTTCCCAAATTGGGTTTCCACATAAAATCCTTGTATCAAATTGTGTGAATCTGATTATGGTATTTCATGTTTACATTTCTGTAAAGTTATTTTGACCTAAAATAGTAACCTAAGAAGTTAAGGTATTGTATGCTCTAATGGATGCATGTATGTTTTGTTTTGTGGATATAGATATGTTAAGCATTTAAAAGTTTTATTTGTACATCTAGACCATTGATAATTGATTAAGGTTTGACATGCTATGAGGAGTTGAAGAGTATGAATGCCAAGCAGAATGGAGGACTTAAAAAGAGAACTATAATCTACAAGTAAGTTGTAATATTTTATCAAATCAAGTCCTTCTATTTCTTTATAAGAACTATACTAATACATGCATAAAATCCTTTGGATTAAGGTTGATCTAACAACTATTTGTTGATCCTTTAATAGGGTGACATTCTAATGGAATGTTCTAAAGTCCTCTAACAAGGCTCACTCCTAACATGGTGATTAAATCCTTTAACTAGGTCACATTTAACAATATGTATTGTAACCTTTACTAGGGTTAGCCTTTCAGAGGGCATTACTTCAGAAGAGTGAAATGGGGTAGCATGTTACTAGTTGTTTTTCCCAAATTGGGTTTCCACATAAAATCCTTGTATAAAATTGTGTGAATCTGATTATGGTATTTCATGTTTACATTTCTGTAAAGTTATTTTGACCTAAAATAGTAACCTAAGAAGTTAAGGTATTGTATGATCTAATGGATGCATGTATGTTTTGTTTTGTGGATATAGATATGTTCAGCATTGAAAAGTTTTATTTGTACATCTAGACCATTGATAATTGATTCACCCCCTCCTTAGTTATTCTAAAGAATTCCAACAATTGGTATCAGAGCATAGATGCTTGTGAGGAATAGTTTGAAGGTACTAAAAGCTAAAGATCAAGATGCATAGAAAGGAGGTTCCAAAACTGAACCAAGAGGTCTTAGAGACTATGCACAATCTACAATTACCACTGAGCATGTTGATCCTATTGGAGCCCTAACTATTGATGATCTAAAAAACAAGAAAGAATACAATCAGGCTATGTTAGAGCTTGCATCTGTCCTAAGCTATTAAAAGTTTTATGACATCAAAGATTGTGATCGTGCAAAGAAGATGTGGGATGCTATTGAGATGATCTATAAAGGAGATAAGAATGTTTTGAGAGCCAAAGCTGAAAGTCTAAGTGGAAAGTTTGATGACATGAGAATGCAAGAAGGTGAGAAAATTGTCCAATATTACACTAAAATAAAAGATGTTGTGAATGCTATTAGAGGAGCTAATGATATTATTGAAGATGAGACTATAATCAACAAAGTACTAGGAACATTGTTTCCCATATTTGCTATTAGAGTCTTTGCAATACAAGAACTAAGGTGTATTCTTGGTAATAATCTGACCCTTGAAGGATTGATGGGTAGACTCACTGCCTTTGAACTCTCTAATTTTGATAATTTCAAAAAGTATAATGTGGATTTTTATTTCAAAGCTAAACTATCATTAAAGGAATGTAAAGAGAAAAATAAAAAGGTCAAAGATGTTTCTAGTGATAGTGATACATATGAAGAAGATGCAGAAGAGATTGAAGCATTGCTAGTGAGGATATTACACAAAAGCAAAGGGAAATACAAAGCTAAGCTACCTATCATGTGATTTAATTTTAATGAGGTTGGTTATATTGTTGCTAGATGTTCAAAGAAGAAGAATAATAGAAGTAGAGAAAAATATAGAAGTAAAAGAGATGAGAACAACAAAGATTATAAAGATAAAGGAAAGAAGTCTTGCTACATTGCTAAAAAGGAAACTATAGTTGAGTTTGATGGTCATGATGATGAAGTTGTGTATGTCATTATGAAGGATGAGGTAACTGCACAGGTATCTTATGTGAACAAGAGTGATAAATGGATCATTGAGAGTGGATGTTCACATCATATGACTAGAGATAAAAGTAAGTTCATTAGCCTTGATTATTACAATGGTAATAGTGTAAGATTTGGTAATGTTGCACCCTATCTGATAAAAAGTAAAGGATCAATCAAACTAACAGAAAAAAATCATGCGTGACAATGCTTATTATGTAGACGGACTTAACTATAACTTGTTGGGTGTATAACAAGTGATTAGTTTAGGTTGCAAAGTTGAGTTTAAGAACAAGAAAGAAAAGATCTATGACACTAATGGGAAACTAATTGGAAAGGGAGATCAGACTAGAGGTAATCTATTTTATCTTGACATGAATGATGCTACTTGTTTAGTTGTATAATTTGATGATGTATAGCTATGGCACAAGAGGTTATGTCATGTTAACTTTGATAACTTAGTTAGTATCAGTAACATGAAAAGAGTTAGAGATTTGACTAAATTCAAGAAACTTGATAATGTGATTTGCAAACAATGTCAGTTATGCAAGATGACAAAATCTAGTTTTAAAAGTAAGACTCGCCCCTCTAAAGAAATTTTGGAATTAGTTCATACTGATTTGTGTGGACTAATTGATGTGCAAAGCTAAAAAGGTGACAAGACATTATGCTATTTGTTGATGATTATTTTTGGATGACGATAATTATGTTTTTGAAACAAAATTTTGATGCTTTTCAAATGTATAAGTGATACTTGGCAAGAGTTGAAAAGGAGACTAGTAAAAGATTGAAATGTATGAGATCTGAGAATGGTGGAGAATTTACATCAAATTATTTTGAGATATTCTATAATGATAGATGAATCAAGAGACAAACTTATGCACTTAGAACCCCTCCAAAAAATGGGATTACTAAAAGAAGGAATAATGGATAGTGTTAGAACACTCATGATGGAGAAGAATGTTGCTTTGAAATATTGGAGAGAAGTTGTAAGTACAATTATCTATACCTTGAACTGATTACAAGTCAAGAAAGGTATTCATTCAAAACCTTTTGAACTATGGTATGGATACTCACCCAATGAAAATTATTTTAGGGTATTTGAAAGTAAGTGCTACATTCTTAAAGACAATAGGAATAATAAATTTGATGCTAAAAGTGAAAAAGGTATATTCCTAGGCTATTCCACAAGAAGTAAAGCTTATAAGTGTTTGAATACTAACACTAACAAATTTGTGGAAAGTGCAAATGTGAAGTTTGATGAATATACAGAGGTGCATGAAGTAAAACCTATGAAGGAACCTAAAGAGTATAAATATTTTGTATATTTTTATGAAGGTATGCTTGCTAATGAAGGTGCTATGAACCAAGTTGAAAATCAACAACATCAAGTATCAGTGATTGTCAAATCACATACAATGGATGTTGAGTTGTATTTAGGAATTGGGTTACATTTAGGAGTCGAATTGCAGACATATCTGAGGTACATTCTAATTCTAAGATAAGTGTACATAAAAGGAATACCAGTCTACTTGATAGAGAAGTACATAGTGATTTTGAAGTTGATAAACCCATTGAAGAAAGAAGAGAAAAACCAAGAATATCAAAGTATGTCAGAAAACATCACCCCGCTAAACAAATTAATGGAGATAAAGAAGCTATACCAATGACAAGGTATAGGTTGAGAAATTATACATGTTTGTTGAGCATGCATGAGCCTAAGTCAATGAAAGATGAATTAGAGAATGAAGACTAAAGTAAATTCATGAAAGAAGAGACTGATCATATTGAGAAGAATGAAACATAGACTCTAGTACCTAGATGAACAAGAATGTGAGTGGAACCTACTGGGTATACATAAAAAAGTTAGATGAGAATGGTGAAGTCACAAGGAATAAGGAAAAATTAGTTTACAAGGGGTATGAACAAGAAGAAGGAATTGACTATGGAGAAACATTTTCCCCAGTTGCAAGATTGGAAGGAGTAAAAACTTGACTTTCTTACTCTACATACAAAGATTTCAAAGTTTATCAAATGGATGTGAAATCAACATTTCTGAATGGTATACTAGTAGAGGAGGTTTACATAGAATAGTCTAAAGGATATTTTGATCCAAACAACAAGAACATGGTATTAGACTACATAAAGCTTTATATGGTTTAAAGCAAGCCCCAAGAGCATGGTATGAAAGACTTCACAATTATCTTGTGAAGATCAGTTTAGAGAAGATTGACGATAACAACAATCTCTACTTAAAGACAAAAGGAGGTAAAGGTATTTTACTAGCTAAATTTTTTGTTGATGATATCATATTTGGAGGTCAAAATTCATTATGTAAGACATTTACAAATGAAGTAAAGAAAGAATTTGAGATGTCTATATTTGGAGAGATCAAGTTCTTTGTTGGTTTGCAAGTATTTCAAATAAAATATGGTATATACATCACTCAGTCTAAGTATGTAAAGGAAATATTAAAAATTTTTGGTTTGGAGGATTCAAAACCAGTTAGCACTCCTATGGTGATAGGACATAAACTTTCTAAGACTGATGATTTTGCTGAAGTAAACCAAACATTGTACAAGTCTATGATTGACAAGTTGCAATACGCAGTACCTAGCAAACCTAACATTGCATTAGCTATTGGAATTGTTGCAAGATTTTCTACAAATCCAAAGGAGAATCATTTGATGGTTGTTAAGAGAATTATGAGATGTCTGAAAGGAATAGAAGATTATGGTCTATACTACAAGAAAAATGACAAATTTGAGTTAAAAGCCTATACATATGCTGATTAGGATGGAAACATTGATGATAGAAAGAGTACACGTGGTGGAGCATTTTTCTTAGGAAAGAGATTGGTCACCTGGACCAATAAGAAATAAAAGTGTATATCTCAATCTACTATTGAAGCTGAATATGTGGCTACTGCAATAAATTGTACCAATATGGTATGGATCAAATAGTTACTCAAAGGCATGAAGGAAGAAATTATTGAACCTATGGTACTTTATTGTGATCATACAAGTGTTATAAACATATCAAACAACCTTGTGATGCGCACAAAGGAAAAACACATTGCAATCAAGTATCATGACTTGAGGGAGTTGGTTCAAGACAAAAAAGTGAGAATGGAATATGTGAATATAGAAGAACAATAGATGATATATTCACAAAATCTTTACCTAAGGATGCACATGAATATCTTAGAGGTAAACAAGGGGTGATACCCCTATCCAAATCTACTTAAGAAGCATGAGTAGTGCCCTGCTTCAACTGAGCTAAATGTTGTATCTTACAACTTGATGTAGTGGGTCTTACTTTAGGAGCTGCCTAAAGTAATGAAGGAGTTGAATTATAAGATTTACAATCACATATAAGGTGATAGAGGGAGAACTTGAATTGATTATATCTTCATGAAAATATGACAACTCTTTGGCATTGTCATCAAAGAGGGAGCTATATAGAGAGAGAAAAGTATCTAATAAGGGAGATATAAGAGAGATGCATTGAAGGAGATTGAAAAAGCTTACATTACCCTATATAGAGGAAGGACATATACTGATAGAGGAATAAGTTTCAAAGATATTATTTTCTTTGTGGTATTCGTGTTGGTATTGGTTTGCTATCAATGCCAAAAAGGAAGATTGTTGAAAAGAGACCATTTTAAAGTGTAGAACCTGTAATGGGATAATCGTTATTTTTTTAATGATGTCAAACCTTCTACTTGTTGGTGAGACAATTTATTTTTGGTCTAAATGCTAACATGTGATTGATTGGTGACCAAGAGGATTTGAAAAGAGGAGATAACAAAAAAACCTAGAAAAAGGTTGAGTTATTTGGTGTATATAAGAAGCACTAAGGCCAAGTAAGATATTGATACTATAGTTTATTTTTTATGTAGTTAAAGTTTGAAATGAAAGATTACTCAAGAAAAGACTGGAAGAAGATCAAGTACAAAAAGTGTCTGCCAAGCCTTGTCAAGTAGCTAGTGCAAGCTGAGCAAAAAATAGTAGAAGCCAAGTGAAAATCAAGAGTTACTGAGTCAATATGACAAATAGTGGAAGCCAAGTGAATATTAATATATGTCGAGTAAGGTTTAGTTGATGTTGAGCATCAGTAAACTTTAGTGTCTGCCAAGTGAACTAGTGTTGGCCAAGTAACATAATAGTATAGATTACACGTGACAACAAATAGTGTTAAATTGAAGATTTGATGAATATGAGCCAACTAATTTGATTTCTTAAATTATGTGAAGCATGTGGAAGATGACTATGATGAGTTGGTGACACAAAATTCAAGGTAAACCATTTTGAGGTGAATTCAAGGAAGATTTTAGAGGAAGTTTCTAGAGGAACTAAAATGAAAAAGAGTGTATATTCATTGAATCCTATCTAACAATAAAATGGATGATTGTGGTTAAGTGGAAAAAGATATTTATTTTCTATTTATAGAGATAGTTGGCCAAAAGAAAAGCTTTTCATGTGCAAGAACCTAAGGAAGACAAGAAATCTAGGGTGTTGCTTAATCTAGTGGCCAAACAGAAGAGAAAATAGTTGGCATACAAAGCAAGAAGGCTTAACGAGATGAATGCTTGAAGGGTGAACAAGCTCTTAGAGCTAAAGAGTATGAATGCCAAACATGATGGAGGACTAAAAAAAAGATTTTTAATCTACAAGTGAGTTGTAATTTTTTATCAGATCAAGTCCTACTATTGCTTTATAACAACTATACCAGTGTAGATAAGATCCTTTGGATTAAGGTTGATCTAACAGTCATTTGTAAATCCTTTAACCGCATGACATTCTAATGGAATGTTCTAAAGTCCTCTAACAAGGCTCACTCTTAATAGGGTGATTGAAATCCTTTAACCAAGTCACATTTAATAGTGTGTATTGTAACCTTTAATAAGGTTGGCCTTTCATAGGGCATCACTTTAAAAGAGTGAAATTGGGTAGCATGTTACTGGTGATTTTTCGTAAATTGGGTTTCCACATAAAATCTTTGTGTCAAATTGTGTGAATGTGCTTATGATATTTCTTTTACATTTCTACAAATTTATTTTGACCTAGGATAGTAATATATGAAGTTAAGGCATTGTATGATCTAATGGATGTGTGCATGTTATAGTTTTATGGATATGGATCTGTTAAGCATTGAAAATTTTTATTTGTACATCTAGACCTTGGATAACTAATTCACCGCCCTCTCAATTATCTGAAGAATTCCAACACTTTCATGTGGTAAAAAGTCTAATATAATCAATAGAGAAAAATAATTCAAATAAAAATAATATCAAATATAAACTATGCACTTTAGGTATTGAACCTCCATTGTTTCTTCTTACTTTTATTAGTACTTGTCATAAGGCAATAATATTGTATTGGACTAGTACTCAATTAATTAATAATCTCTACCACTCAGAATAGTTTATTAAATAAGTATTGTAGTATAAACTACCTCTAACAAAATAATAATCTACAATCAGTTTACTAATGCGTATTTGTACATTGAGAAAATTAACTTTTTTCACATAATTATTTAACATAGTTTACTTGATCAATCTATGAGACATATTAATAATCTACAATAGATTTACCAATGTGTATTTGCACATTGAGAAAATTAGTAAATATTTTTCATATAGTTTTTTGAGATAGTTTTCGTGTTTATCTTGAAATTCAAATTTTAAAATATTAAAGGAAATTATCTTCTCATTTGTAGCAAATCATTTCAATTGTATTTTAATTTTTAAACTTAAATAATTTGAAAAAAAAACATAATATTCATAGATTTATGGCATAAGTAAAAAAAATCTTTTACAATTAGTAAGATCAATTATGATGAAGCTAGATCTTTAAGGAAATTTTAATTCTGTATACATTTACAATTTAAAAAATATTAAAATTTTCAATTAATACATAGAATAGTTGTCTTGTTATTATCATTATTTTGTTATTTGATAGTAAATGTGCTATCTTCTAAAATCATTTAATTTTTCTATGTTATCTAGTTAATAATGACTTAGATAATATTATACTATTTATATATTTTATTTAATTAATAATTAAATTAAATTTCAATTAGTTTCCATGTTAAGTTTAATTATGAATGATAATTATTTAATTTCACTTATATAATATATCATTATTTTAATATACTATTTAATTTTTTATATCTATTATTTAACTTTATATGACCAAATTATGGCTATAATTAGTTCCTATCGTAGGCTAGAACTATATAACTATTCTAAATATTTATTTTAACTAAAATAAATTTACATATTTTTTGACAAAATATATTTTAAAAATTAATTTTCTCAACTAGACAATATGAGTCCCTTTTTTTTTTTGAGATGTGCATTATTTCATTTCACTTTAAATAGTAATTTCCATTTGCAATTTCACACTTAGACATTTTAGCATATCTATTATCAACTTTTTAAATTTGAAAATTTTAATGATTTTTACACAAAGAAATGCTTGAAGAAAAATTGGTAAAATATGTAATAACAGTAGACTTCTATTTAGATTTATAATTTGTTTCTTCTATATATAATTCTATTATGAATAAAATACTATTATTAAAAATAGTTAGAAAAATTGCTACATCAATACTACAATGGAACTCATCACATTCATTCTTAAAAAAATAGATATATCTAAAATCCTTTATCATAAATATAAACTTATATAATTTATAAAATTTATTTATGTTGGATAAAATGGATTATTAAATTTAGTACTCATTTATTTACAAGAAAAGAGCATATTTGCTTTGCATGCTTTTTATTATTTGTGTTTAAATGAACTATTTATTTAAATATATGCTAGATGAATTACTTATGGATATCATTCTAGTTTCTAGGTGAAATAACTATTGTTATGGATTATAGAACAAAATGCTTATAGCACTTAGTCCCATATCAACAATGTAATTTAATATTCAAAATAGAATTATAATCTTATCATTTACAAAAATATATTTATTTATTCTCTACAACATAATTTATAACTATTCATTAACAACAAATACTAGCCACTATGTGGCACTTGTTCTAACATAGCTTTTAGAATTTTTAGTGCAAACACAATTGAAAGCTAAAATGACAACAATAATACTATAAGTGAAAGATGAAAGATTCATAGTTAGCCCAAAAATGAGGATTTGAGTGATTATTTATGTATACAAAAGATTAAATGCACTACCAAGGTTGATTTAATTTTGAGAAATCAATAGTTACAAAAGATAAAGTAAGTTAAAACCCAAATATTAAGTAGATAAAGAGACCAAATAAATTAAGTAAAAGTGAATAATTTTTTTTTTCTATGTTCTCAATTATGAAGGAACAAAGTTGATAGAGTTCTCATTTAAAATAAAAAAAGATATTTATTATTATTTTAAAATTTGAAAAAAAAAATTAAAATTATTTTTAAATTAATAATTCAAATAAAATTGTAATGGCGTGGGAGAGGGAACATGATAGCTTTGAACGTTGGAAGAAATGACTACCTACAAATGATGGGGGAAACCATAGATGGAAAGCAGATGTTCGATTAGGGTTTTGTCGACATGAAGGATGGTCTTATGGATAGAAAATCAGCAACAGATGGCCTCTAAGTCAATATAATAAAATTGTTTTCTAGCGTTTGATGCCCTATCCCCAATGAAATGATCATTTCAACCCACCACATGTAGTGCTTGCCCCTAGTTTGCATTTTTGCTATCATTGTCGAACTCTTTTAGGGCTAGTTTTATGTTGATGATTAATAGTGGCATTGTTTTGGGATTATCAGATATTGTTTTAGATTCAGTTTATTATATGATGAGATCATTTGGTATTCTATATTTCATGTATGCATGATGATTATTGTAGTGTTTGCAGTTATTAATGATGATTAGTTAGATGATTTATTGTCATGTGTGTTTTCTTATGGATACTTACCCCGTACTTGCATGTGTATGGTGTGCGTGTTTGTTTTCTTTCTATATGGCATTCTGATGTGGTTAAAGAAGGGAATTGTACTTACCTGCTAGTCAGGATCTACTTGATGCACCACTTCCTGCCATTGCCTGTTTAGCTTAGTATATATTGTGCTTGTACATGCATGGATTTTATGCAAGTTGCAGGTACTAGGTATTGACTTCCCTAAATTGCCAGGATGAGCATACCCTATCACATTATCTCAATGGTAAGAGAGGGGAGATAAATTCTCAAGTCCAAATCCCAACCCTTTAAGCCATTTGTTCCAATTGAAAATTAGGACAAGTATTTAATTCGAGTACCCTTCGAATACATCAAATGACATAATTCATGATATTAACCCTTTTGGTTTGATTTTGTATGTGTTTTGCTATGATGGGTTTTTTGTATTTTACTTTATGAGTCTTTAGTGTATTTTCTATTAATTAAGCCTAATTAAAATATTTAATTAATGGTTTAATTTAATAGAAAATTAATAAGATATTTATTTTATTTTATTAATTGGGAAATTAATTAAATTAAATAATTTTAATTTGAAGATAAAAGTTATAAGTTTAAATTTAGAATGTGATAATATTTATTTAATTTAATAATAATATATTTAGAGTTCATGTTAAATAATATTATTATTTAAGTTAATAAATATTTTATCAATTAAGTTTCAAAAATAAATTTAAAAGTGGAAAAGATATTAAAATTATTAAAAGATTCTAGATCACATGATGTGTGCATGTGATTAAAATATATTAAGATAAAACAAGTGGATTTAATAAAGTGAGTGCATTAGATTTAAAATTAATAAATTAATTTTAAAAGAGTAAAGTGAATATTAATTAAATTAATGTGCATTATCTTAATATTTATTCACACAGGAGTATGCGAACTCTTGTGAGTTGTCATGTTGATGACACAAGAGTTTGCACTCTAATTATGCACGTGTTTTCTACACTTAGGAGTTAGCACATTATTTGAGCACATGGTGTCTACAACATTCTAGATACCTCATCATGGTTATCTTCTTATCGTGGAAGTTATGTGCTTAGTTGTCATGCTTATCTCCTAGTTCTTTCTAGACACATTCTAGATGCATCTTAGAGGCCTTTATATACAGGCTCTCCTAGTGTGTATGGACATCCTCATATGCTCCTACAAGCTCATATGCTTCTACATCCTCATATGCTCCTAAAAACTCATATGCTTCTACACCCTCATATGCTCCTACAAGCTCATATGCTTTTACATCCTCATATGTTTCGACAAGCTCATATGCTTCTACAAGCACTTCTAGTCACTTGAGGGTTCAGTTCTTGGAGGAATTGCGAACATTGGAGAAGGTTCTAAGAGGAGTTTCTCTACAATTTTCTAAGGTGCAACGAATTAGCATCACTGTCCAGGTAGGCACTTGTGATTGTTTCGCATATTTTACTGCGCTCTTTCTCTTCTTGTCTTCATCGTGTCTGTTATGTGCATCTGACTAATTCTCTTAGAATGAATGTTCAATTTTGTAATTTGGAATTCGGGCATGCATATTGGTTCATCTAGCTATGGGAATTAAAAATATTATTGCAATCTTTCCTTAGTAGAATCAAGATTTGGAAATTGATTCGGGTTTGGGTTCGAATTAAAATAGAATCTTATTATTATGCATTAGTTTTATATGATTTATTAACTAATCTAATTTTATTTAATTTAATTAAGATTAGTTAATAGTATAAAGAAGTGTAATTAATTATTAGTCAATTTAAGTAAATGGATTTTTTAATGAGGGCAAATTAAAAGAATAGAGATATTAATAAGTGGAATTAAATAATTGAATTATTAATGAGATTGATTTTACTTAAAATCAATGAGGATTATTTTAAATAAATGATTGTCCTTGAAGTGTTTTAAGGAAATTGTAAACTAATTATTTGAAGGTTGATAAGTATTATTCTAATAATTTGAATAATGGGAGACGCTTCTTGGAATTATTAGTAACATGGATTTTAGTAAAATAATGTGAATGATTTTATCTAAAAGTCAATGGGAGTTAGTTTAATATTTTTAATAAATAAATAATTATCTTCTGATTATTTTAGAAAATTGTTTTAAAATAATGGAGGGATAATTTTATGTTTTATTCAAAAAAATAAATGGGTTGAGTTGTAGATTAAATGAAGAATCTTATACACTTGAAATGTTCTTGAAAACAAAAATTGAAACCTAATATTTGGCTTAACCATGTGATTGCAAAAGCAAACTAAAATAAGTGTTTGTATCTTGTTCTTTATGCTATCCATGTTTGGGGTTTAGGTGGTCCTAGAGTGTTGACCAGTTAGGATGTCTACCAAAGGCTTGGGAGTTATGCGAATGTGATGGCATGTTGATTTTATTTGGTCTCGATCTTTCTAAACCCAACCATGGTAATGTGATGGTATGCTCTATGAGATGTTTTTATTTACTAATTGTTATTTCTTTCCAGTCTTCTTGTGTGAAGTTGAGGTCTATGTATTTAAGATTCTTGACTTAACCATTTTTGAGTCATCGATCAATTATACTTGGGTTACTTTCTAGTCGCCTTGATGGGACTAAAGTTTTTGTTTTGATCTTGATGATGTCATGTTGTGACATGTTTTGGACTTGACCATTTTGGAGTCTTCAATCAGTATTACTTTGAGATACTTTCTAGTTGCTCGTCGAGAACTGATAGATATTTGTGATTTATCATTGATGCCTTCAGTTGCTTATAGAGAACTATTGTGATTATTATGATTATTAGTGGATGCTTTTCAGTTAATCGTGGAGAACTGATGTGGTTATTATGATTATCTTTTGATGCTTTTCAGTCGCTTGTATAGGATTGAGGTGATTTTACTATGATTTTGTGATTTATGATTCCATGAGCCTAGGGTAGGTTGTCTACTTGTAGTGTCGGGAAGTGGCTTGCAATGGGGGTCGGGGCCCTAAGTGGCTCCAGGGTAACTCATTGTAAGTTATTTAATAAGTGAAAATATTTACACTAAATGGGGATTAAATGAACCTAATAAGATAATTTTATGCTCTTGCCCATGCCTCGAGTGCTAGTACAAACTAGGATGGGAGTAGAGAGAATGCATGGTTGCAACCTTGCATTTCGTAGTATGCCTCGTTAGTATGAGAGGATACTAGTGACCGCATAGGGATCACTAGGGGGTTGGGGTCTATTGAGAGACTACCAGGGTAACTCTAGTGTGATTCGTGCGATGACACTTTCTCGCTTACATAGTAGGTTTCCTACATGTCATTGTTGTGCCTTTGGGAATTAGATGTTGTTCTATATTAGAATCTTTGAGTTAGTATAATTTTAGGATTCCTGAACTTAGAGAGTACTTGTGTTATGTGATTTGATATCCTATTTGGGACTTGAGATTATCTCCTCAGCGGGGTGGGAGTGGACCATTTAGGTTCCACATGGTCGGGTGGTAGTTCTTGATTCATCTGAGACACTGTGGCTAGAGCATTCTTTGTTTCCATTTACCTTCATTCTGTTCATGGATCTTATGATGGATGTTATTTACTGGTATGTTTCTTTATATTGATGATTAGCATGTGATAGATGATGTTATCTACTTTGTAGGATCATCTTATGCTTTATTCTTGCATGTTAGATTTCTTTATGCATATGATGTAGTATGTTTTAGAAGTGACATCCCTACTATGATAATATCGATGATCTCTTCGGTGACTTGGGGTGTTATGCACGGGGGATGGCTGGGGCCCACGATGGTCTAATGATGCTATTGATGGGTGGGAGGAACCACGCACTTAGTTAGATGTGTTTTGAGATGGATAGTTGTGTTTTATGATGTATGGTTATCTTTTACGATGGATGTTTATATCTTCTATGATGATGTTTCATGTATGGTATATGGTTTCATTTTCTTTATTGCACTTGATGAGGATGATGTATCTTTATTTTTACATATGTTTAATCTTTTAAGCTTTTCATACCCTGTGACATGTACAGTGGATGATAGAGCATTTTGAATTTAATTGCCAAAAGGCATTCAGAACAAATGTATATTATGGACATTGGACTTTTTAATTATTCTTTCATGTGGATGTGGTAGTTATTAGACTTAGTACTAGTTAGATTAAATGTGACTCAACGTCTTGGGATCCTTAAAGAATGTAACTTGTTATTAATGTTTTTAGTTGTATGTATTTTATTACTTCCGCTACTATGTATTTGATATGAATGGTTTATCTTTCATGTTTTTAAAAAAAAATTGTTTGGCAAACTTAGTAAAATTTTAGGTTAATTCTTCTAGATCCCTTGGCAGGGCATTACACCACAAAGGAGACAAGTCAGGTGGAATGAGAGGAAATGGGGAAACCAGGCACATGGACAAAAGTTGATCTACATAAAGTTTGATAGATTTGACTTCACAAAGATTGCACACAAGTTTTATCGGCCCAAACAATAGCAACAAGCCTAGGTGACAGATAAAGAGGTAGTCAAAGACTCTTTCCAAAGTCCAAAAGAGCATATCACCTGAGGTAATGTGTACTATTCATATAGATAATGTGAAATGGCAAGAAACAATAAGTGAATTAAATGAAAAAGCCTTCTTTTCCAAATGGTTAGGCCCATGGCCCTCTGTAAGAACTATAAGGTTATGATGCAAAGATATATGGGGGAAAGACTGTAGGCTGAAAACACTAACAAACGGCTTTTACATGGGGTTATTTATGGGTAAAATAGACAAATGGGAAATCTTAAACAATGGTCCTTACCTTTTAGAGGGAAAAGGAATTTTTATGAAGGACTGGGAGCCAAATTTTGACCCAAGTAAAGAAAAGCTACAAATGTTTCCTTTATGGATTAATCTCTACAACTTACCTGCAGAATATTTGGGGGAGGAGGATTTGGCAGAAATTGGGAACATGATTGGTTTCTTTGTTAGAGGAGAGGAAGTTCTAAGTATTAAGGATTCTTCCTCCCACCCAAGGATTTTAATCAATATGAAGGAAGGGAAACCCTGCCTAGACTTCATCACTCTAAGCATAGAAAATGGAGTGTGGAAACAACCTATAGAGGTATGGGATAGGGAAGAAAATCCAATTCTGGAAGAGGCATTATAGAACAACAACTTTATGAAAGGGAAAGGGCTAGAGGTGGATAAACTTTTAGAGGTTTTGGAATGGAGGGAAGGCCATATGGAGAAAGAGAAAAGTTTAAATAAGAATGCTCACTTAAATGATCTCTGAGAAAATCAAGAGCTTCCAACTACAATAAAGTCAACAACAGTGGAGAAAGTTTTTCTAGAAAAAGAGGCAAGGGAGCACAAGGATAAAGAGATCTCAATCCAATTGTTGATAGAAACCCCTCTGAAATAATGGGAAGCAAACAAGGATGTGGACTTAGAAATGAGAAATCTGGAGAAGGACAAAGAAATACAAAAATGGGCAAATGAAACTCCCTCTTTTCTATTGATGTCAGGTAAGAGTAGAGAAATTGCTCAACCTGAAAACTTAACACTTAAAGATTTTTTAGGAAATGTTATGGAAACACCCTTGAAAATGCAAGATCACAATGGAAATACTATACTAGAAGAGGAAAACCAAGTTTTCAAGGATATAGAAGTATCCCCTAATTGGAACTTAAGTGAATCCTTTGAGGAAACAATAGAGTGTAGCAACACAAAGGAAGGAGAAGATTCATCTCAGGAGGCTCTAGAAGAGGAAGACAACCTAAATGGCCTAGGCCTATTAGAATGTCTAAGCATTTAGGAGGAAAGATCAATAGAGAAAACAAGTTCTAAAAATAAGAAACCAAATGTAGGGAGCAAAAAGAAAAGAGGCCCCAAATCTATTAAATTAAAATGGGAGTTGGCAAGAAATGCAGCAAGCCAATCAAAAATATTGAGATCAGGAAAAGGCTTAGCCTTTTCCCGAGAGCCATGAAAAGCTTATTGTGGAATGTCAGGGGTTGCAATGCCCCTAATAAGATTTGATTGATCAAAAGGTGTCTTGATCAATCAAAATTGGACTTGGTGGTGTTACAGGAAACAAAGATTTTGGTGGTGTTATAGGAAACAAAGATTAAGGAGGAAATTTTTACGAATTTCAAAAACAAATTCAGAAGATGGGAATGCTTGCTAACAAGAGCTCAAGGTGCCTCAGGAGGTATGGCTATTTTATGGAGATCAGATACTTTAGAAATAACTAATTTCACTTTGGATACTTATTGGTAATGGATTGAAGTTAATGTTAAACAATTACACTATTCCTTCTCAGTGTTTAATGTTTATGGTCCAAATAATAATGCTCAAAAAAGGATTTTATGGAAAATCTTATCTACAAAAGTGCAAGATTTAGATAATGATGTGGCAATCTTAGCAGGGAATTTTAATGCAATTTTGACCCCCGATGACAAAAAGGGTGGGAAAGGGTGGATTTCAAAAAGCCAAAAAGATTTTAGTAATTTTGTTAATGATAGTGGTCTAGTGGAAATTTAGTTCAGAAAAGGGGATTTCACATGGACAAATAGAAGAGAAGGTTTTGTGCATATAGTAAAAAAGTTGGATAGATTTCTTGTGGTAGGTAATTGGGCAGAAGAAAATTGGTCATGTTTAGCTGAAATTCTCCCTTATCAAGGCTTAGATCACTTCCCTATTTTCTTGAGGATTCTAGATGAAAACACTCCAAATAGGTGTCCTTTTAAATTTGAAGCCATGTGGATGAAATTGGAAGGCTTTGCATATCTCATTGCTAAATGGTGGAAAAATTCCCCAACAAGGAAAGGTAATAAAGCCTTTATCTTCTTCAAAAAACTACAATTTCTCAAGGAACATCTTAAGATTTGGAATAAATAACATTTTGGCAATATTTTTGATAAAAAAAGGAACTAGAGAAGAAATTAAAAATTTTAAGTCTTAAAGTCATTGAAAAGGGAATGTTTTAGGAGGACTTAGAGGAGAAATTGCTTAGAAAGGAATTAGAAGCATGTCTAAATAAATACTAAATTTACTAGAGACAAAAATCAAGAGAAGTGTGGTAAAAGGAGGGGGACAAGAATACCAAGTTTTTTCATAATTCAATTAAAATCCGAAGGGCTACCAATAAAATCTATGAGATTCAAAATGTAGAAGGGGCTCTCATCCAAGATAAAGAGGAAATCAATTTAGAAGTAGTAGATTTTTCTCTCATAGAGGACATTAGACTATAAAGAATCAGCATGAGATGGATGATGTGTTGAATTGTATCCCAGAGTAGGTAACAACTTCCCAAAACAAAGCACTAATGGACCCAATCAAAGAAAGTGAAGTTGTGGAAGCTTTAAAAGGTTTAGGAGGGGACAAAGCCCTAGGTCCAAATGGTTTTCCTACTATGTTTTTCCAGAAATTGAGTTTTATTTTTCAAAAGGATTTATGGGAAGTAGTAGAGGAATCTAGACAAGGTGGTTTCATCCTTAAAGATTTCAACAACACATTTATAACCTTAGTGCCAAAGAAAGAAACACAAATAACCTTTGAAGATTTTAGACCAATTTCTTTATGTAAAATAGTTTACAAGATTATTTTGAAGGTTATGGAAAATAGACTTAAACAAGTTCTTAGCTCTATAATTTCAACAAAATGAAGTGGCTTCTTACCAGGGAGATCCATATTTGAAGGGTTGGTGGTAGCACATGAGGTAGTTCACACTATTCGAACCTCAAAAACACAAAACATAATGGTTAAATTAGATATAAAGTGGGCTTATGATGAAGTTGACAGAGGTTTCTTGTTGAGTGTGTTAAGGAGGTTCAAGTTTGGTCCAGAATGGTTACAATGGGTAGAAAGTTGCATATTTACACTGTACTTTTTAGTGCTAATAAATGGAAGCCCTCAAGGCTTCTTTGAACAAGAGAAAGGCATTAGAAAAAGGGACCCCTTATTCCCCTTTCTCTTTATCATAATGGTGGAAGTGTTAGGAAGGCTAATTCATAGAAAATAGGAGCATGGATTATGGAGAGGAATCAAAATTATAGAGATAGTGGAAGCCCTTACTCATTTATAATTTGTAGATGATACTTTTTTAGTAGGAGCAGCAAGTATACAAGAAGCCAAGATGATGAAGCACACTCTAGAACTTTATGGCAGAATCTTAGGGTAGTTTATTAATTGGAATAAATCATAGATCTTTTTCTTCAACACCCCAAAAAATGTCAAATTGAGAACATGTCAAATTATGAACATAAAAATAGGGCTGCTAACTAATAAATATCTAGGGATTCCCTTTTTTGTAGGTAGAAACAAAGCAAATCTATGGGATAAATTGATAGAGAAATGTCAAAGAAAGATGGAAGGATGGAGAAGAAAGTGGTTATCTTCAGTAGGCCGAATCCTTATGCTCCAAATAGTAATCTCAGCCATGCCTATGTTTGCAATGATGTGTCTTGATTTACCCAAAAAAGTGGTTCGTATTTAGGAGTAGAAGATGAGAAAGTGTTTTTGGAATGGATCTAATAGAGGTGACAAAATTCCCCTACTAGCATGGGAAAAAATATGTTGACCCAAGGATGAAGGGGGAGCTGGGATAAGGAATTGGAAACTAATGAATAAAGCACTGGGAGCCAAATTAATATGGGCAATGTTTGAGAATTCACAGCTCTATTGGGTGAGAATTTTGAAAGGTAAATATTTAGATTCAAATGAGGCTCAAAGGATCTTAATGATTTGAGACCCACCAAAAGGTTCAGCCATATGGAACTTCATGCTCTCTTGTAGACAACTTATAGTGAAGCACATCTCTTGGCGTATTGGGGATGGAAAGCAAGCCAAATTTTGGGAAGACTCTTGGAATGGGCATAAAGTTTTGGGGGAGGAGGAGGGTAACTTGGATTTAAAAGCATACTTCAAAGATAAGTGGGTTAATCTAGTAGTAGACTACATGATAGAAAAGGTTGGTCTATTAGGGAGAGAATGGTGTTGGAAAGATGTTTCAAATGAGGAGTTAATGGATTTACAGAAGTAGCGAATATAGAGCACATTCAAAGAAAGAAATTTGATGGTGAGTCTCAAGAAGGATAAAATAATTTGGTGTGGTTACTTATTAGGTAATTACTTAGTTAAATTAGGATATAATATTCTAGTTGAAACAAATGGGGAGGTCTTCACTTCAAAAAATCTTTGCTAGAATAAGGACATTTTACCTAAGGCAGGGGCCTTTACATGGTTAGCCTACAATGGGAGAATTTTAACAGTGGAAAGACTATAGGCATCATAGGTCCATCAAGATGTCCTTTATGTGATAAGCATGAGGAAATGTCAATATGTAAGGAAATGTTGGGATATGGCGCAATTCAAATTAAGGTGGCAAGGCCCAAGAGCTCAAAGTGTCAAAGGGGTTTTTGATGGATGGCCAAGGGAGCAGAGGAAAAAAACTCTCTCAAGTATATGGAAAGTTACTCCATCTTTGATTATTTGGGAATTATGGAAGGAATGTAACATAAGAATTTTTAAAGGGGAAAAGGAAAATTTGAAAAGATGCTTAAATATAATTGTAAATGCAATTGAAGAGACAGTTAGTGTCTCTACTACAAAAATACAAGCAATGCAGATTCCTTACACAAAAGATGATAGTGTGTTACAATCTTCATGGCCAGGGATAAGGTTCAAATCTTCATCAAGGGCATTGGTAACCAAAAATAAGGATAAGCCAGAAAAGATTGAGTGTAAAGTTTCACAAGAAGGATGGGGGAATGCGAATTTTGATGGAGTAGCAAGTGGCAACCAAGGGATCTCAGGGGTCAGGGTTGCACTGAGAGATAGTGAAGGTCATATCCTTTTGAAAGGCACAAAAAAAATACCTATAGGCACCAACAATATAGCAGAATGTCAAGCAACATTGCTAGCAGTAAGGCTAGCAAGAAAGGAGGGGATTAAGAAGCTGCACTTGGAAGGTGACTCTCTTATAGTAGTGCAAGCATTAGCAAAAATGCAAATCAGTGCTTGGCATCTTCAAATAATAATAAATTTAATTGTGGAAGAATTAAGTTACTTTGAATATTTTAAAATCATGCATATCAAACTAGAAGGAAATGTAGAGGCAGACACCTTGTCAAAATGGGCATTGTCTTTAAGTGATGAATCAATTATAGTTAAACATTCAAATGTGGGAAAAAATATAAATTAAAATCCAAATGATAAAGGAATGTAAGTAACCACCAAGCCAACCTATGAAAGGATAGGGAAGTCAGAAAGGAAAGATTTAGTAAGATTTATTAAAGATTTTAAATCTTTGTGAAGTGTGTGTGTTTATTGTTTTGTGCAACAACAAGATTGTTATTAAAAGGGGAAGATAATGGCTATGAAAATGTGACTGAGACTACATCAACAAGAGCATGTGAAGCTCTTTAAAACAAAGAAGGAAGCATTTCTTTAAAACCAAATGTTTTCATTAAGAAGGCAATTTGGTGCAATTTTCATGGAGCTGACCTTCACTTTCAAAACAACGAAGCAACATAAGGCATTGTTCAAATCTGTGGCAGATCATTGTCTAAAGGAAATGGTGAAATACCATTCGGATGCAGTGGTTCAAGCAATGCAAGAGACTTTAGGCCCTTTCTTTCATGAAGCTGACCACCATTGGAAGGTTTAGGTGGATATAGAAGTGATGATAATGGCATGGGGTTCGCATGTTAGAGAACATGAACAAATTGTTGCATGGGTGATGAGAGCGCTATTTGAAGAGGCTCTAATTCTAAATTTGGAGGCACTAATAGAATGGTCGCATCTAGGATGGGCCTTTGACTTTAGTGAGGGCTATACAAATGAGGAAGGAGTAGAAAAAGGGATTTTTCCCTTTGTAAATTGGTCACATGGGCAGATTGACAAGGAAGCCTACAAAAATGAGAGATGTCATGCATGGAATGTGCTCAAATCTACAATCTTGTCCTATAATGAACAGAATAAGGGGGCCACCTTCCCAAAAAATTCCCTAAAAGAAAGAGGTCAGCAAGAAATTTTCACCGTGTGTAAAGTGAAGGAGGGTAGTGAGAAATTTTGAAGCGAAAAATGAAATTTGTGTTTTTGTTGGATGGGAGTGCAAGAGAATAGCAAAACAATGTCGCCTCTTGGCTTAATCAACGAGCTATTTTTGGAGAGCAAGAAGACCTATAGGAATGGGGATAATGCAAATAAGGCTGGTTTGGCTCTAAAATGGAAGCTTTTGAAATAAACATGCAACTTTAGAATATGGATTTTTTTGAGAAGCGATTTAGTGAAAATGCTTTTGGGATGCATCGAGGATATAATGGACACTAGTCTAGGTGCTACTTTTTTCAAAAAAGAGAGAAATGCTTTAAAGAAAATCGGCCTAGTAGAGGCTTTTTGTGTCATAGATGTATAGGAGAAATATATCTTTTTGTAAATGATGGTCCTATAGATAGAATTAAGGACCTTATAATCTTGATGTAATTATTATTATTATATTAATAAAATCAAACTTATTACTGACCAAAAAATAATAATTCAAAGAAAATTTAATTAATAGATATGAAAATAATTAAATTTATTGAATTATCTCCAAGACAATAGTAACTACTAAATATACAAAATTATTTAAAATTATTTTATTAGATATAGAAAATTTGATGAAATCTCATTCTTAAAATAATCAAAGAACTTACAAAAATTATTATGTTGAGGGCCTACTCTATCTAAAGTGAAGTAGCTAACTTTTAACCTCGATGGTGCAAATTACTTTAGAGGGGCTGCAATACGATCAAAGTCATCATGATCATTGAATTTTTCCAAAATTTTATTGGTAGGTTTGTTGGTTTGGAATGATTTTGAATATTGACAATATTTAACACTTTGATTGCTCACAGGAGAGAATTTTGGCAACAAAATTATTGATGTTGTCACCTTTTCAGTTTGGTAGCTTTGTAGATTACAATGCCATGGCCAAATTCAAAACTGGGGGAGAAAGGTGATTCTGCCTAATACCATTGAATTGGCCTTTGTAAGGCCCTTGACATCAAAGGGATTGACATTTCTTCTCCCAATTTGAATAGGGTCATCCTAGCCAAACTAGCTACATTTGTTCATTGTTTTCTACTCATTGAACAACTTGTTCCAAAAAGTTGACTTCAATATATGGACAAAGCATGGTGGAGAAAGGAGTAGCATCTAGGTTTTGACCTACCAATTGCATTTGCTTGAAATATTTGCACCCAAATGTTCTAGAGTTATGGCATTTAATGAAGAAATATGGATTTGTTTAACATTTTACACAGAAAACATTGTCCAAGAGTTGCAACTTCTCTAACACCACAATTTTTTTCTAAAATGCAAACATGGTCCATTCAAAAGTTCTTATCTTTGTCTTAATAAGAAAAATTATTCTAAACTTTGATATAATGGTTGTGGATTTGACTTTGGAAGTTTTGTTTAGGCTTACACTTTTCTATGTTTTCAAAAACTAAATTGGTGTTGATTATTAAAAATAACAAGGTATAGGTATCGTGCAATTATTTTTAAAGGAATTATGAAATAACTTCTTGATAAGAACTTAAAAAAATTTGTCCAAACATAACTTGAACATGGATGAAAAAACTATTTGAGGTATGTTTATGATAGTAATATTTTGGGAAAAATGCAAGAAACTTATTTTTGTAGGTGTTCCAAGGAGTGTCTAGATTGAGTAAAAGTTCTATAGAATTATATTTTTTTAAAAAAAATCTATTTCTATAAATATAGAATTACAATTATAATTTGTTATATATAAGATTTATATTAATGTATGAGATTAATTAGGCAATTAATAATTAGGTAATCAACACCTCCCACTTCGTTTGCTTACCATATTATGACATGTTTGCTTAATTTATTATAAGAAGGATATTTTTCAATTCACATTTTTTTCTAAATACCAAATTATTTTACATATAATATTTATTTATAATTTTAAAATAAAATAATATTATATTTTTAATAAGTAGATAATTATTTAGTAATAAGTAATTAAATAAAAATAGTTAAAACTAGCTATTAAATAATTAGATTTTATTGCAAAAAAATGATTGGTAGATATTGATAATTGGTTTTAAGTGTATGCAAAAATAACCTGATAACTATTGAATTATAATGAATGAAAAATATTCAAATCTTTAATTAAGCTTTTTAGATTACAAATGATTACCATCATAGGAAATACATTTTATTTATAAGGAATAAATCAATTAGTTTATTAATATTTATTGATATCTACAAATTTGATATACATGATCTATAGAGTCCTCTCCACTTTACTCAAGGTTCCTTAAGTTTTGAATGTATCTTGATTGCTACAAGGGATAGTGATATAATTAAATACCTTTGTTAGGTTCCACACAATTTAATCACAAGGGCTCTTCAAGAGAACAATACTTTTCAATCATGGAAATGCATCCAAATTATTATACAATTGTGTATTCTTTTTGAAGAACCAATTGAAGTGTGTAAATGAAACATTAATTCATGATTATTTAATTATTCTAAATGACCTGAATGAAAATATTGAATGACTTGATATAGAACAATATAAAAATCTAGCAAATTTTAAATATTGATAATATTTTAAATAGTATTTTTAACCAACATCTATTTAATAATAAATGAAAATCACTAATTATACAATTGTGTAAGAAAATAAGCTAATATTTATCATTTTTTTAAACTAGCAATTGCATCCTTTTGTTCTTGCAATAATAAGTTGATAGAAGCTCGATAATAAAATTATTTTTAAAAATATAATCTTATGTGAACAAACTAGATTATTAATATTTTTAATTTAAATAATATAATATATACTAAAACTATTTTTACGTTAAGAGGTGTAACCTATAGTGGCAGAATGGGGGGAACTGAAGTGGTGTGACCGTGTTAATGTTAACTTTTTAATATTAAAAATTTAAAGCTAACTAATATTGTATTAAATGAATCATTGCATCCATAAATTTAATGTATAAATATTAAACAAACTTAACTCATTTAAATGAATTCGTCCATGTTTCCATATTGACAATTCAATTTGGTAGATCAATTCTTCTCAACTTGAGTTTCATACAAAACAATAAACTCTATTATTGAAGATGAGTGAATATATTCTACATATATAGAAATATCTGGTATGTGTAAATAGATCTAATGTGAGCATATAAACTATGTGTATATTTAGAGTAAATTCAGTTAACGGCAATCAAATATACAAACACCAAACATTGCAGCTATCTTCTCTTCTCATTTTTCATTTCAAATCGATTTTTGCTTCTATTGGCGGCACATTGAGATAGGATTTATCAAAGTGTCTTTTTTATTTTTCAATCTCATTGTGCTTTGACGGACCATGTGTAAGCCAATCTTTAAAATGGCTTCTTTTAGCTATGTATCTGAACGTATTTATTTTTTTTAAATGTGTTTTTTTTCACTATTTTCTGTGAACATTTAACTTTCTTTTAAAAGCATATCAAGATGGATGTACTGGATAAATTTAGTACCATTGCAAATTAGAGTTCTAGAATTTCTTTTAAAAAATTAAAAAAAATTGTATATGATTTGTTTGAGCACATATGAATTTATAATGGAGAAAAACACTGGGAGAAATCACTTATCGAGTCAGTAAAATTTTTATTTTAAAATAAAAAGAAACTTTGATTGAATTAAATAATTTATAAGTATTATTCACAAATCACAAACTTTATCGATCAATCAATTTGCTTTTAGGGTGAAATAAACATCCTAATCATAACACTAGTTTTGTGATTGTTTAAATATTTTATTTGATATAAAAATTTCTTTACTTAAAAATTAAGATTTCATATATTTTCTCTTTGTCTTGCATTTATTTTTATGATCAAAATATAGTATAAATAGTATAACTTACAAAATATAAAAGAACAGTTTCATATTATTTGTAATGTTAATATTACACAATAAATCAAATATTTAAATTTAAATAGGTTTATTTTTACATAATTTTGATGCATTTCAATCACTTTGCATCAATTACTTCATTGAATGGTTGCAATATTTAATTTTCTTTTCATTCTATGTATTTTATTTTTCTTATCTAGTTGCACTTCCTTCTTTGTCCTTTGAACTTCTATATATGTTTTTTTTATGTTTGACTTTTATTTCTATTTTAAACAATTTTTATATTTTAGTTAGTTTACTTAATATTATTTGAAAGCTTCAAAACTATTAGAAGAACCAAATAAATGGCTTGGTTTCCTTTTTTCAATTTAAATTTCCCTTCCAAAAAAGAGTGGGAAGGCAGGAGAGAGAGTAGGAGGGAAGGTGTGAGGGGAAGGGCAGAGGTGGCAGGGGATAGCAGGGAGAGTCAGAAGGATAGCACTGAGAGAGAAAGGAAGAGGAGATTTAGGGATGAGAGAGAGATAGATAGAGGGAAGAGAGGGAGAGAGGGGGGATAGTGGAAAGAGGGGAGAGTGGAAGGGAGAGATGGGAGTGGGAAGAGGTGGGAAGGAAGGGGGTAGACCAGAGGGGTATTAGAGTGGGAGGGTGGGGGAGTGGGAGTGGGATATATGGGGAGATTAAGGGAATGGAATAGAGGGGGACATGGAGGGGGTAAGTGGAGAGGGGAGAAAGGGGGAAGGAGGGGGAAATGGAGAAAGAGAAGTAGGGAGAGTGTGTATAGAGGGAGAGTGAGAGGTAGAGGAAATGGGATGAGGGTGAGAGGGAGTACGAGGAACAGGGGGTGGGGGGGTGGTCATGAGAAGGGGCTATGGAAAAGGTGAGAGGGGGAAGGAGGGGGAAAATTGAGAGAGGGGAGCGGGGAGAAGGAGAAATGGGGGGAGAGAGAGAGAGAGAGAGTGGGAGAGAGGGAGAGGTAGTGAGGAAAGGGTAGATAGGGGTAGAGTTGAGGGGTATTAGAGTAGGAGGGAGAGGTTGAGGGTAAGGGAATGGGAGTGGGAGTGGGAGTGGGAGATGGAGATGGAGGGAGGGAAGGTATAGAGGTGGCAGGAGGAGAGAAGATGATGTAGTACTGCTCTGCTACCACTAACAAAGGTATGCTTTGATACCACTGATGACGGGCCACACCACCCGTACCAACTCACAACTAAAAAAATGCAACAAGATGCAGACAAAGAGATGACAAAAATGCTTCATAAAGCATCATCCATTAATACTTGAAATTCATTAGAAGAGATTACATTTGAAGAGCTTACAACTCAAGAACTTCTATTTCTCGAACTTCCTTACAAGAGATTACATTAGAAGAGCTTCACTACAAGAGCTTACACTTGAAAAGCTTCTATTTCTCCAACTTGATTACAAATGATAATAAGCCTTGCTTAAATAGGCACTTCTAACCCAAGACATTACAAACACAACCAATGTGGGATAAAAGGTAAATACAACTACTTTTAAATAAATATTAAATTCCCACCCAAATACAACTAAGCACCCAACAAATATTAAATACATGATTTAAGGAGCTTTCCACAAACTTCTAAATTGCCACCTACACACCTCGATTAATGGAATGAAAACTATTTTTATTATTTTCTATTTATGGCCATGCACCTTGAAAATAGAAATTCCTCTTTTCTCCTTTTTTCCTATTTTTCTTTTTTTTATTATTTTCCTTCCATTTTCGTCACTTTCTCTCTCCTCCACAATTTTTTTTTTTTTTTTAATAAATAATTTTCTCATGCAAGATGCTCCTGCATCAGACTCCCTTGGTAGATAGAAAAATGTGTCCCACACTTTGATGCCAAAAGAAAGATATACATCCATCTTCA
This sequence comes from Cupressus sempervirens, assembly GCA_028749045.1. Classification (NCBI taxonomy): domain Eukaryota; kingdom Viridiplantae; phylum Streptophyta; class Pinopsida; order Cupressales; family Cupressaceae; genus Cupressus; species Cupressus sempervirens. Next base: position 544,430,767 of record CM053787.1, on the reverse strand, counting down.
TCTTCACCACAAGCTTCCACCTCAATAGGGACAAGAAAATCAACATGCAAATCTTCCACATTTTTTAATTTTTTTTTTGCTGATGCATGATGCTCTTGCATCCGACTCCCATGGTAGGAAAAATTTTGTGAATATGGATTCACAAAATGAAGTAGCCACTGTTGACATTTTTTTTTTTTTTCTCTTCCTCCAACACATAGCTGGAACAAGTATCCGATGTTGATATATTTCCTTCTTTCTTCTTTTCCAACACCTAGTCAGAATAACTGTTTACTGCTAAAAATACTCCTTCGCAATGAACTCTATCCAAGTATAACTCTCATCCTCATCCAATCTTGTTGAATTAATCACACCTATAATAAACCCAGCAACACCATACCAATCTTCCTTTGCATACCATACATGAATAACAAGATCCTCATGCAAACCATTATCAATATCTTTCAAACTCATCTGAAATTCAGCATCATATAATTCATAGAAATTTACCTCTTTGACATACTTCACTTGTTTGATCTCCAACCAAGGAACTATACTTTTTCTCCATTTCTGCAATCTTCAAATCATCTTGCTCTATTTCAGGTTCATAAATATTGTCATCTTCATGCTCTTCCTCTTCTTGTTCATCTTCTTCAACTTTAGGTTCGCAAATAATTTCCTCTTCATCCTCTTGCTCTTCTTTTGTACCACATGTCTGATACTCTACTAGATCTTCTTTCTTTTCAGCATCCAAGGAATGATCAACATCTCTTTTCTGGTGACATACTCTTTGTTTCCACAACTTAGCTTCTAATTCATTCACTTGCTTCTGCAAATCAACTAGCAATGCCCCTTGATTTCTTGCCCTAATTTTCTCTAGTCGAGGAATCCTCAGAATCCATCCAATCACAAAAGTCATCTTCTTCTTTCTCTTCTCCATACTCAAGTCTATATAAGACAAATCTTGTACAACACAAGAACCTCGTGCAAACTACCTCACAGTCGGCGATCTGTCTACACAATCAAGAACTTCTTGATAAACTTCACCCAACTCAAGGTCCTGGTGCAAACTGCCTCACGTTCGGCGCTCTGTCTACACACTCAGGAAAACCTGCTCTGATAAACTTCACCCAACCAAGGTCCTGGTACAAACTGCCACACACTTCAGCAATCTGCTTGTACACTCAGGAACAACCTGCCCTGATACCACTGATGTAGTACTGCTCTGCTACCACTAACAAATGTATGCTCTGATACCACTGATGACGGGCCACACCACCCGTACCAACTCAAAACCAAAAAAATGCAACAAGATGGAGACAAAGAGATGAAAAAAATGCTTCATAAAGCATCATCCATTAATACTTGAAATTTATTAGAAGAGATTACATTTGAAGAGCTTACAACTCAAGAACTTCTATTTCTCGAACTTCCTTACAAGAGATTACATTAGAAGAGCTTCACTACAAGAGCTTACAATTGAAAAGCTTCTATTTCTCCAACTTAATTACAAATGATAATAAGCCTTGCTTAAATAGGCACTTCTAACCCAAGACATTACAAACACAACCAATGTGGGATAAAAGGTAAATACAACTACTTTTAAATAAATATTAAATTCTCACCCAAATACAACTAAGCACCCAACAAATATTAAATACATGATTTAAGGAGCTTTCCACAAACTTCTAAATTGCCACCTACACACCTCAATTAATGGAATGACAACTATTTTTATTATTTTCTATTTATGCCACCCATGCACCTTGAAAATAGAAATTCCTCTTTTCTCTTTTTTTCCTATTTTTCTATTTCTTATTAGTTTCCTTCCATTTTCGTCACTTTCTCTCTCCTCCACAATTTTTTTTTTGAATAAATAATTTTCTCATGCAAGATGCTCCTGCATCAGAATGCATCAAAAGGGGAGAGTGGTTGGAGGGTGAGATGGGGGTAGAGCATAGGAATATTAGAGTGGGAGGGTGTGGGAGTGGATGATGGAATGGGAGTGGGAGGGATAGAAAGAGGGGAGGGACAGTGTAGGGAAAAGGAGAGTGGTAGGAAGGGGAGATGGAAGGTGAGAGGGGGGAAAGGGGAAAGGAACAGAGAGGGAAGAGGGAAAAGGATGGAGAAATGGGATGACTTGGGGGGGAATGGAGAAATGGGAAAGGAAGAGATGGGGGGGAGGGGGAAGAGTGGGAGAGAGAGGGAGAGGTAGGGAGGATGAGGGAGATATGGGTATTTCATTTACTTATACTTGAAGATATGATGATGAGTATATCATATAACACTTTAGGTGCTAAGAAAAAGAAATCACTTGATATTATTATGACACATTATAATCAAGGTGAACATGTCATGCCATTATGTATGATAATTCAAGGAACAACTAGAATAGGGAAATCATATCTAATTCGAGCCATTCGTCAAGCCCTTTATGATGCATCAACAAAACAACATTCCCCCCTATTATTATTAGCACCAACTGAAATTGTAGCTTTTAACATTGGCACATCAACTATTAATTCAACTATAAGAATTCCTCTTATATATTTTTCTAACTTACAAGGCACAAGACTCACAACATTATAAGAAGAAATTCAACATATTAGGTACATATTACTTGATGAAATGAGTTTTATTGGTCAAAATTTGTTACAAAATATAGATTCAAGATTACATCAAGCTTTTCTAGAAAATTCAAACATGAATTTTGGAGGAAGATCGATTATTTTAGTAGGAGATTTGGGAAAACTACCTCATGTTAGTGACAAACTACCTTATGATAGTAATGTTTGTGCAAAGTTATTAGTGGAAGAGTTCAAGACCATTGTTACTTTGGATAAAGTGTTTAGACAAGAAGGTGAAAGTGAAGACCAACAAAGGTTTCGCCAATTACTCACTAATATATGAGATGCAACTCCAACTATAGATGATTGAAAATTATTAATGACAAGGACAGATGTTTCATTGACCCAAAATGTTAAGGAGGAATTTGATAATAATAATCATCTATTTGCAACAAATGATAATGTTCATAACCATAATAGATTATTTTAGATTAAAAATTTAATAGATTTCAGTTTTACATGTTGCGTTGCATATGCTACTAGCTTAGATATCTTTATACATCTATCTAAAACATGCTGAGAGATATCAAGATCGAGGCACCTATTTCAATAAATAGTTATTGAAAATAAATAGGCGCCTCAAGCTTGATATCTCTCGGCATGTTTTAGATAGATGTATAAAGATATCTAAGCTAGTAAATAGATTAATAATTGTTATTAATTTGAATTCAATTTATCAAATATGAAAAAAATCATTTAAAAAAATCTCATCAAAAAAATTATTATGAAAAATTAATAAGAGAAATATGAAATAATAATGTCATCTCTAACAAATATTCTATTAACTAAATAAATTATAAAAACTAAAAAATAATATTTAAAAAAAAACAAAACTAATATAAACAATAATTTAAAAAACTAAAATAAAAATCAATTTTAAAAATTAAAAGTTAAATAAATAGAGATCACAACATGAGCTAATGTAAAAATTAATTATTTTTTAAATAAATAGGAAAAAGAAAAACAATAGTTAAAAGTGGAGATTTAAAATATAATCTTATGTGAACAAATTAGATTATTAATATTTTCAATTGATATAACCTAATATTTACTAAAACCTTTAAATAGATTAATAAATATTATTTATTTAAATTTAATTTATCAAATATGAAAAAAAATCATTTAAAAAAACCAAATCAAAAAAGTTAATATGAAAAATTAATAAGAGAAATATATAAAAAATAATATTAAAAATAACAACTTCTCTAACAAACATTCTATTGACTAAATAAATTATAGAAACTAAAAAATAATATTTAAAAAAACTAAACTAATATTTAAAATAATTTAAAAACTAAAATCTAAATCAATTTTAAAAATCAAAAGTTAAATAAATAGAGATCACAACATCAGCTAATGTGGAGATTACAAGTAATTCTTTTTTTAAATAAATAGAAAAAGAAAAACAATAGTTAAAAGATGAGATAACAACTAATAAATATCAAAACAAGAGTTAAAAGTTGAGTGAGATAAAAACTAGCCGACAAACCTTGAATTTGACAGTCGCGCATGCCTGTCATATGAATTTTTGAAGATGATTGGGTAATTTTAGTTCCTTTCATTTTATGTTTTAAAAAATATTGATTATCAATTTTTATATATATTTATAATTTTTAAATTTAAATAAATTTTCACTATAATTTGCAACATATTAAATATAAAAAAATAAACTCAAAAGTAAAACATCTAATATTCCAATCTAGAAGAATTTTTTTTAAATTAAAATTGGGATACAAAACATAGACTAATAAAAACAAATTAGTCAAAGGTCAAGAACTCTTCTTGACTTTGTGTTCTTCCATATTTGCATCAAATTTACTTCACATCTATTTAATAGTACTCTCATAAATGCATCTAGTGTATCCAAACCTAGATTTGACTTTCTGACATCTTTGATGACATTTTGTTTTGAAAATCCTCTTTCACAATCAACAATACTTGGAAGAATAGTAAGGACAGCTTGTCATAACTTCATCACAAAAGGATAACTTCTATGTCAATACTCTGTATTATGAAAGACTCTCCATGTATCTTTCATTTAAAAACCCTCAACTCAAATGCAATGCATCAACAAAAGAGTTTATCTCCCTTTTGCAACCAATAAAATCAAATGTAGATTCAAGATCATTAACATTGTTTGAATTAGTATGTTGCAAATGATGAAAAGGCTAATCAAGCCAATGCTTTGAGATACTATCTCAAGTTTGACAATCTAATGGATAATAAGAAGGGCTAAAAAAATTTGTTGCACTAAAAAGAGGAAGATCTAGAAATCTTTCAATCAATGAGAGATTTAATACAACCCTTGGTCAAGTGTTGACAACTTTCTTGTGTTCCTTCAACACGAGGTTTCATGAAATTCTTCCATACATCCCCATATTGAAACGCCTAATCTAGAATAGGAATATATAGTAATTCATGGTCATCAATTGCAACATCTTCTTCTTTAACTTCAATAAATCCAAATTGAGAATCAATTAAGAATTTTGAAAGATAATTTGTACCTTTTGCAAATTTACTTCTTAAAAACCATCTATATAAATTTCCTATAGCTTCATCAAGAGCCAAACCAATAACTTTGATGTCTACATTTTCTTCTTGAAAAACCTTATTCAATTTATTTAGTTCTCCCAAAACATTAGCAAGCATATATAAACAAAATTGAATCAAGTAAATTCTTTCCTTTTTCATATAATAATGAACACTTCTTATCTTTTTCTGACAAGGTTAAAATGGCTGGCATGAGCTTCATAAGTCTTATTATGACTTCTCCTCTAGATAACCATCTGATTGTGTGGATGTGCAAAACACTCAAAACATCAATCTACATAATTTAGAGTTTCTTTTTGGTGAATTTTGGATCCATGAATGCACTTTATCTACATTTTTTTCAACACACAATAACTATGGTATCCTTTTGGAAGCATCGCCATTGGCTAATGATTCATGATGAGCCATGAAGTGTACTAAAATAAGATTTGGAACATTTTTTTTCATAAGAGAAACAAATCCATTTTCATGACCGACCATTGTAGAAGCATCATTAGTTGAGACAATTATTAACTTTGTTGATGGAAGCTCTCTATCATTCATTAATTAGTTGATAACATTATATATAGTCTTCCCTCTACCATCTAGCACATTCATTATCTTCATAAACTTGGAAACTAGTATCCCATTACCCTCCAAAGTCAAATATGTTTCATAAGAAATAAGATGTTTATCTAAACTTCAATCAGCACTTTCATCAATCATTAGTGAGAAAAAAGGACTTTTTAATATCTCTTGTATTTGAATTTTCTTAATATAGTTTGATATGCAAAAAGGAAACTCATTGGCACCCTTATGATTTGTGTATGAAGAGTAATCTTGATTTTTTGGCATATTGAGGGTTTTCAAATCCATTAGAAATTTACATGTTTTCTCATATTTAGCTAAAGACAAATCCTCTTGAGAAAATAATAAGTTATTTTCATCGTGGTTATTATTCTTTCTCTACTAACATCTTCAATCTCTATAATGTGATTAGGAATAGACTTTATCTTATTTTTTGTTGCATTAATCCATCTTGCTTAAACATCTTTGTGTATCCATGATTTTTCATGGGTAATCAAAGCATCATGTTGAAAATTACTACATTCATCCCCTACACCCCATGGTCCTGACATCTTATAATTCTCACAATAATTACATTTCATTACTATGTTACCATCATTATAAAAATGATTTAGCCACGCAAATTTTTCTAGTCATTCCATTCAAAATTTTCTTTTAACTTGTACCTTTTCCTTCCCTTGATTTGTAATATTTGATCTATCTTCAATTTCATCATTAAAACTATCCCCTTCCCCAAATTGATTTGCTTGTTCATTTAAATCCTCATATGAAGAAGACCCAAAATTTTCTTTGAAAGTTTCTCTCAAATTTTTATTGTGAGATTATTCATTCTAATTTAGTAATGAAATACCAAAAGATTCTAAATCTTATTTTCTAGGCCACATGTACATTTCTCCAATAGTTTCTTGTTTCCTTCTCTTTGAAGATATTTTTATGTACTTGTAAAAATAAATATAACATTAGTAACTATGTATGAAAATTATTATGTATAGATATTGAAAAACTACATAAAATTTACCTTGTGTGATTCAATATGATGAAGAAGAACAATTTTGAAAACTACATAAAATTTACCTTATGTGATTCAATATCATGAAGAAAAGAATTTTGAAAACTACATAAAATTTACCTTATGCGATTCAATTTGATGAAGAAGAACAATTTTGAAGCTACAATAAAACAAAGATACAATTGTGTGACAAATAATAATATTTTTGGTGATATGATTGTTTTATATAGATACAAATTGAAATAAGTATAATTTAGTACCCAAAAAAAATATCTCATATTTACAACAAGTTTCTAATTTTTTCATATTTGTTTTGAAAACAATTCTAAAAAATAAGTACCAATCAGTTATATATTAAAAAATCATAGATGTTTTAAAATTAATATAAGAACATTTTAACACCTACAAGATTTAATTTATAAGATTAAAAATATAAAATCAGATTTTTTAAAAAGAAACTTGGCAACTTTCTAAAATTAATATATTTAATTTTAAAAATGTTAAATTGATATAAATAAAAACAAGTTTCTAAAATCACATGCTTTATAAAAAAATCTAAAATAATAATAATTAGAAATTACAATGAATTAAGCTAAATATATATAAATCTAAATATATGATAAATAATATAAAATAAATTTTTGATTAAGTGAAATAGGTTTTAGGATGGCGAGTGAAGTGCAGGCCTATGTTAGGGCCTAGATGCCCTAGCTAACCTGTGACAGGGGGTGTTTGTGGGCATTTGGGAGGGCATAACTATTGTTTTGGGGGCTAGATTTCCATTGCCTTGGGTGTCCGCTAGTTGGGTGGCTAGCTTGGACGACTTCAAGCCAATGGGTGGGTTTTTGGTGCAATCATCGCCTTGGGTGTGTACATGGAGGGAGACTTGTGATTTTTTGCAAGTGTGGGGCTTTTGCCTCATCTTCCTTTCCTTCCTATTGTGTCTAGGTTCATTGTTGAATGGGGGACCAAGGGATAGTTTCATCTCAAATTTTTGGTGGAGATATGGAGATGGGTGAGCCATCTTCTTTGCTGCATGTCAATAATAAGACACTAAATGGAAAACCCCAATCAGGGGAAGGTGATTCCTCTCCAAAAGAGATGATTTGATTATGAAAAGTTAACGGATGCTTGCAGAGATCAGAGGACCGACCAATTTTGGTTATTCAATCAAAATAGGTCTCAGAGGATGTTGAATACTAGAGCAACCATGCCCTTATTTGTAAATTTTTGGGCCTTCGCATTTCTTTGCCTATGCTGGAATCCTAGGCTCGCTGGGTGTGGAACCCAGAAGGAGATATGGAGTTTTTTTAGTAAATAATAACTATTTTATGGTTATCTTTTCAAGCATAATGGACAGGAATAAGGCTTTCAAAGGTGGCCCCTATTTCTTTAACCATGCGGGGCTCTTCATCAAGCCTTGGCGCATGGGATTCAATTCTGCTAAGGAGATCCCCTCGCGAGTTTTGGTATGGGTTCACTTGCCGAGACTTCCTTTGGAATTCTGGAGGGAAGATATTCTCCACTCAATCTCTTTGCTTGTGGGAAAACATGTGGGTTTAGCTACTCAGAGACAAGATCGTAAGGTAATTTCTTATGCCTGTATTTGTGTAGAAGTTGATTTAAATAATACACTGCCAAATTCTATAGAGATTTGTCTGGGATCATCTTCCTGGATCCAACAGCTGGATTATGAGACCCTTCCATTTAGATGTAGAATTTTCCACAAATATGGTCATCTACATTGAAGATGTCCCAAGAACAAGTCCCCCTCCTTGGTTGCACTTGGACCCCCTAGGGAGGATAAGGGGAAGGCCCTTTTATCTAATGGACCCATTGATAGTGAGGGATTCATTCAAGTTAAAGCCCATAACAAAAGCAAGCGTAAGAAGAGAACCTAGATGGACAGGTAGAATGATGACACCTTTAACATGTTTGATGCTCTTGGGGACTTGGTCCAAGAGGAAGGTAATCTAGTTGGGCTCTCTTCTGGGGCCAAAGGTCGGCATGAAATTCTAGTTGAAGATATGCAGAAGGAGGATCTGATTCTAGATGCAGGGGACAAACATGCTAGATAGTTGGATATCAATTTGCCTCCTCTTATTCAGGATGTTGGGGAGACCTTCAAGAGTCACAAGGTTTGAAGGTCTTAGTATTGGTGATTCCTTATCCCCTTACACCTAAGGGAACCTCGAATTTTGTAAAGTGTAACAAGGCACCTCCTGTCTTAGGCATACATCAAAAGTCTTTCAAGAAGGGGCCTCTAGAAAAGTTGTCAAAGAGTGGTAGGAAGACTGATCAAGAGAAGGTGAAGATAATGGGTGAAAATTTGGTTGAGTCTAGGTTTGTGAAACCCATTGATTCTCATTTCTCCTAACCCCATAAATGATTGTTTTGTCATGGAATGTAAGGGGGTTGGATAACATCCCCCCAAAAAAGGTTGTTCACAGGTCGATTGAGTCTCAATCTCCAAATGTGGTCTTTATTCAGGAAACTAGGCTTACAATGGATGGTTTGGCTAACTATGCTTTGTGGATTTGCCCCAGGGCTCTTAGCAGGGGGTGGGTGCTTTGAACAATTTGGAGGGAGTGGCTTGCTTCTAGAACCCAAAGAAATTTTCTCCCTTATGGTGGATTTCCAGCTGGTCCTCCATTTCTTTGGTTGCCTCCAGTTTTGAGACCAGAGAAAGGTGTCTTTTATCCAATATTTATGCTCCTACTAATTTCTATGGTAAGCCCCATTTATAGGCTCATATCAAACTCATCTAGTCCCTAAACCCTTATCTCCCATGGATTATGGTTGGAGATTTTAATGTTGTTACTAGTCTGGATGAAAAATGAGGAGGGTTATCTAGGTTGGACCCATCTTTAAATTTTCTTAGGGATATTATTGGCTCCTTGAATCTCATTGATGTGAAGCCAACCAATGGTGTATTTACTTGGAATAACTGGAGATGCGATGGCAAGGCTATCTCATAAAGGCTTGATAGATTTTTGGTTTCCTACTATTGGATGAACAACAAGTGGATCACCAATTCTGAAATTCTTGATTGGAGGGGCTCTGACCATTGGCCTATTATGCTCTCCATCATCTCTTATAGAGTCACCAAAAATCCCTCTTTCAAATTTTAGTTGATGTGGTTAAGAGACTTGTCTCTACCAGACCTTATGTTGGATTGGTGGCATGAGGGGAAGCTTGCCCATGGAATGGCCATGTTTACCTTCTATAAGAGGCTTCAACATGTGAAGTAAAGGCTTAAGAGATGGAATAAATAGTATTTTTAGAATCCACATGCTCACAAGCTTGCTGCTTAGACCAAGCTAGATAATATTACCCATCAGATTCATGACCAAGGATTGACCTCTAATCTGAGTAAAGATGAGTCCTTAGCTCTTAAGGGACTGGAAGAATGGGAGCTTCAGGAGGAGATTTTCTAGAAGCAAAAATCTCATGTTGATTTGCTTCAGGAGGGGGATAGGACCATTGCTTTCTTTCATAACTCAATTAAGGCCCAAAGGCAGGGGGACTCTATCTCCTCTCTTGTCTCAACTGATGGAGCATGAATCTTCTCTGGTGAAGATATCTCTAGGGAAGCTGTCAACTACTTTTCTAATCTTTTTACCAAGGAGGATCTTTCTACTGGGTCTGAGGAGCAGGCCATCTTGGATTGTATCCCCTAGCTTGTTACTATTAAGATGAATGGGGCCCTCTTAAACCTTATTTTATGACCTAAATTGGAGAGATTTTTGTTTAATATGAAGAAAGGTAAGGCCCCTGGCCTAAATGGATTTTCAATTGAGTTTTTTCAAGAATTCTAGGAGATAATAAAGTTTGATCTCCTAGATGTGGTCCAGGAATTACATAGGAATAAACAAATGCTAAAGTCTTTGAATTCTACCTTCTTGGCTCTCATACCTAAGAAGGAAGGGTCTAATCGGTTGAATCAATTCAGGCCTATATTGTTATGTAATGTTGTCTACAAGATCATCACCAAATTGATTGCTGAGAGAGTCAAGCCTTTCCTTGGTTCTTTGATCTCTATTGAACAGGGAGGCTTTGTTGAAGGAAGACACATTCTGGATGGGATTCTAATAGTAATGGAGGTAATCCACTCTATGGCTACTTCTAAGGAGAAAGCTATGTCCATTAAACTAGACATGGCTAAAGCTTATGATCTAGTGAGTTGGGAGTTCTTACATAAAATTCTTTTGACTTTTGGGTTTGATGAGGAGTGGGTGGATTAGGTTCTTAGTTGTGTGACCTCATCCTCCTTCTTAGTTCTTATTAATGGAGAACCTTCAAATTTGTTTGGTGCCTCTCATGGACTTCGATAAGGGGACCCTCTATCTCCCTATGTATTCATTATCATGGTAGATGGTCTTGGCAGATTCCTTAGAGCTCAAGTGCAGAAGGGTCTTATCCAAGGTTGGAGTTGGAAAAATGATCATCCTTCCTACTCTCATCTTCAGTTGGTAGATGACACTAGGTTGATGGGCATGGCTAGAATTAGTGAGGCAATGAATATTAAGAAAGCTTTGGATACCTATTTGAAAGCCTCGGGTTAGAGAATTAATGATGATAAGTCTTCTATTTATTTCTTTAATACTCCTTGGATTATTCAAAGCAGAATTGCTAGGATTCTTAGATTTCAAATTGGTTCCCTTCCTTTGATGTACCTTGGGGTCGCTTTTTCCTTGGGCACTCAACGGAGGGGCTATTGGTAAGAGATTTTGGATAAATTCTAGAGCAAGGTTACTCACTGGACTTATAGATGGCTATCTTCTGCTGGGAAAGCAGTTCTACTAATGATTGTGGTGCAGTCTCTCCCCATTTATAGGTGTTGTGTTCAGGTCCCTCCCTCTAATTTTGTGAGGGACTTTGATGCTTTATCTCAATGATTCCTTTGGTCTGGTAGCCTTCTTTCCTCAAAGTGGAGCTTGTTCAAGTGGGAGTCTATATGTAGGCCAAAGCATGCAAGTGGCCTTGGTCTTTGATCGATGGCTCTGGTTGTCATAGATTTGGCTACCAAGTTGTACTAGCATTGGTGCAACAATCGGGATCAAGACTGGGCCAAGATTCTTACCAAAAGTACTTTCCTGGTATTGTTTGCTCTGACGTGCCAAGGCTTCTTTTGGTGGGTAAAGGCTCTTGTATTTGGGACACTCTTAAGAAAGGAGCCCAACTTGTTAAGGGGGGTCTCTTCTAGATTTGTAATAGAGGCTCGAAAGCTCTGGTTTGGTAGGACTCTTAGGACGGCCATCCTTTCATTTTTTCTAGCTTTTCCCAACTTTAGCCTCTTTGTCATATCTTTACTGGAGCATTTTAAGACTATCAAGCGGTTGGGTTAGGTTGATGTGACTTGCTGGAAGGGTCCTCAGGAGTGGTCAGTTGGAGGCTCTGATGAGGATCATGCCATTATTTCTAAAGCTTTGGAGAATAGGTTTTGTAGCTCCCTTAATGGGAGGGACATTTTGGCTTGGAGTCCTAGCCCAAAAGGTAAATTTACTTTGGCTCAGGGCTATGCTATACTTGATAGGAACTTACATGGTCCAATTGAAGTGTACTAGTGGAAGAAGGTTTGGAGCAACTTTTCTTGGCCCAAATGTAATTTTTTCTTATGGTTGTTAGCTTAGAAGAAACGCCTTACTTGGGAGAATCTTCACAAACAAGGTTTTCAAGGACCTTCTATTTGCTTCCTTTGTTCATACAATAAGGAGTGTGCCTCCCACTTATTTTTTATTTGCCCTTTCTCAAGAGAGAAATGACATATATGGTGGGAGGCTTGGTGTCATGGCTGCATTGATGCTACCTCCCTAATTGATTTATGGGAAAGCTTGGGCAAACATCCAGTGAAGACTTCTTTCTTGTAGGTTGCCTAAGCGGTTGGGCCGATTTTCATTCTCTGAAACCTTTGGTTGGAAAGGAACAATAGAATATTTTGTGACTCCAAGTTAGGAAGCTTTCAATTGTGGAAGATGATTCTTAATAGGCTTCAGGAGACTATTTTTGCAAAGCGTGATATGTCTGTAACTATTGATCCTGGTGATCAAGTTATTGTGAGAAATATGAACCTAGGGGATAACAGTCGAGGCTACACTCTTGAAATAAGACCTCATCATGTTAAGCAATGAGTTTGTCAGGATGGAAGGCGGACTCCTCCCCCAATTGGATTCTTGAAGATTAATACAGATGGTTCTTCTCAAGAGAGATGCTGGTATTGGGGCTATAGGTAGAGGTAATGATGGTGATGTGGTTTTTCTCTTCTCTATTTATAAGGGTCAACATTCTAATAATCTAATGGAGGCCCTTTCTATCAATAATTTTGTTGAGCACGGATGCTCTTTAGGGTGGAAGAAGATTATTTGTGAGTCTGATTCCTAGATTGTTGTGGATATGCTGAATAACTAGAGCTTGGAGGATGTTAGCTGGTAGCTTGCCTCTTTGGCCAGACAAATTTTATGCCTTTGTAGTTCCTTGGACTCTGTCTTATTTCATCATATCCCTCGTGAATGGAACAGAGTGGCAGATTGTTTGGCAAAGTGGGCTTTAGTGAATGTGGGTAGATGGGATATTAGAGGTGGGGATGAGTTACCTTTTGAGTATTTTGAGATCATAGAGTAGTTGTTAGTAGATGACAAGAGAATGTAGTGTTGTTTTGGGCCTTTGGCCTCTGCTCTGTAACTTGGATTTGTTTCAATAAATTTTTACCCCTCTTTTTTTCAAAAAAAAAAGGTGAAACAAGTTTTAACAGGTGCCTAAAACCCCAAAGTAAACAAAAAAAATCGAATTAAAGTCCAGAACATAAAGTAGAACGGTAAAAAACTATAGGCCAAAGAAGGCCACTAACAATTAAAATAATATAAAATATGTTAACAATTGCATAATAATATTATTTATTAGTAATTTGAGTTTCTAAAATTCATATAATTTAGGTTCTAAATTACTATTAACATACAAAAATATATATTAATATTAATAATATCGATATATATGTTATATTTTTTTAGACATTAAAATAGCTTATATTTTATCGTACATATATTGCATATATTTTAATATAATGTTATATCTATATTACTAAGTGAAGTATTATATTATCCCTACAAGATATTTTGATGTTTTATCAAGAAGTTTAAAAAAAATTAGCCTGTCAATATCTATAGACTTTTAAAAAAATTAGCCTATCATATACGATTAAAAAATAGAAAAATGACCAATATGACCATCAATTTCTAGGTCTGTTGGTCGATAAATAATCAATGGGAAGGATATACAAATTTTTGACCTAATTGACAACTTTTCTAGCCAACTCACAACTTGTTCATCAAAAATTCAATTTCTAGGAACAAAGTTCCCACAATATCCTATTGGCTAAATTAAAATATAATCGTATGTAAACAAATTAGATTATTAATATTTTCAATTTAAATAACTTAATATTTACTAAATCCTTTTAAATAGATTGATAAATATTATTTATTTAAATTCAATTTATCAAATATGAAAATATAATCATTTTTAGAAAAATCCCATAAAAAAATCTATTATGAAAATTAACTTTACTCATACCCTTTCAATGTGAGGCTTAGCTTCCTATTTTCATTACAAATTCATTTTTTTGAACTCTCTATAATTAATATAAAAGTTGAGTGAGATAAGAATTGACTGATACATATTTAATGAGAAGGATATATAATTTTCCAATCAAACTAACAACTTTTCTGGCCAACTCACAACTTTTCTATCAAAAATTCAATTTCTGGGAACAAACCACAAATAGCCTATCAATTAAATTAAAATATAATCTTATTGAACAAATTAGATCATTAATATTTTCAATTTAAATAACATAATTGTTACCAATTCAGCCTACCTCCTAAATTGCTATGTTATGCTTGCCTATATACTGCACTAGGTGTTTTAAGTTGTTGAGCATACATAGTACATAATGGTTTGGATGTAGAATATAAAGTACATAATTCAATAAATAAGAGAAATTGATCATTTTTATTTGATATACAAGTACCAAAAGAGTACACTTTAATAAAATATATTTCAAAACTATTTTGATAAGGTACAATATGTTCAATTTTTAAATAATACTTAATACAATGTATTCAGATACCACACAAGCATTCTCAACTCCTAATATAATATCTAAATAAACACATTGCATAAACATAAAAGTACTAAAAAGATAAGGGGAAAGGCCTCCATTGCCTAAATGGAAGGATCATTGATTTGAATATTGAAGAAGGTTTGAGCCTGCATCTCCATCTAGGAATATACCTACAAAAATGTAAAAAAGGAGGATTAGTTCATACAAACTAAGCAATGGAAACCAGTCCAATTATCTCTACACTACTTAGTGTTCCTACACCGTAATTATTTAGATAACTACATTAAAAGATGTGAAGGCAAGAGAGATATCTGAAAGTAAGGCAAGTTTTATGCTAATAAGTTTGTTTCATGTACAGATACAGGTATGAAGTTTGAGGTTGTTGAAAGATCTTGCATAAGTTGCACGTATGAATTACAAGCATGAAACCTTATGGTCAAATCATGTAGAGGCAAAGACTAAAGACATGGGGAGACTGTTGAGGGGGTATATATAGATTACAAGTATGAGACCTTCTAGTTGAACCATAGAAAAAGATTGAAGACACGGGAAGATTGTCAAAGGGACATATGTTATAGGAATAAAACCTTTCAGTCGAATGGAGGGAGTGGAAGTCTACAAGTGCACAATCAGGGATAAAGTTTTCAAGCATGTATAATAGAAAGTAAAAGATCTATCGAATCTCAGATTTAATGGAAAAGATTGAGATATGTAATGAAAATAGACTGAAAGCTACAAGAGAAGTTGAGGATGGAAAAGCCTAAGTTTTTACATTAGAGATAGAATACTTTAATGACAATCAGCATGAGAGGAAAAGATAACAATAGATAGAGTCACAACAACAACAACAGGTTTATAGCTCATGCCATAAAGTAACACCTAACAACTCACACACTTGCAAATACCAGTAACTCACGAAAAATAAGAGAAACTCACGACTTTTGGAGAGTCATGAAATGGTAAAAATAGCCCATGACAACAAAAGTCTCAACCAAAAAGGGACGAAAAGAACTCACGAAGTAAATCAACACTCATGACGACTATATCAGGTATCCAATATAGCAGAGCAAGGAGATATTGAAGAAAAAAACCAAAATTTCCTCATGGCAGCTAGGGCTTAAAACCCTCCTTCTCCTTCAAAAAAATGTATCAAGAATGAAATGAACAATAACAACTTTCACCATTTTGGCCTTCATTCAAAATTGAGCTTGATTTGATATAATTTCAGGTTTGCCCATGATTTTGAGGAGGAAATACTATTTATTAACATAATATAACAAGGATCTGGGGCAATTTGTGGAGAGTTGGCAAGGCCCTTTTGCCCACCCCCTCATTGTCAATTTGTGGAATGTTGTCCCCCCTCCATGTATGTTGGGGTATTTGGAAGGAGAAAAATAACAGAGTGTTCAAGAATGAAGAAAGAAGTGAGGAGGTTGTAGTGGACAAGATCTACAAACTTATGGTTGAGAATATGAGTTGTAGTAAGTGGAGAAAATTGACATTCCCCCTTAGTGTGTTGGATGTCAAAGTGGCCAAGAACTAGAACTTGGAGGAGGGGATTATGGAAACTAATAATTCCAATCTGTTGGCCAGGGAAAGGATATGATGGAAACCCTCGCATGTGAATTGGGTTTAGTTCAATTTTGATGGTGCCACCAAAAAGGAGGGTTCAGTAGGAGGTGGTATGGTCAGGGGTAGTAAGGGTAGGATGTTATTGGTGTATTTTGGACAACTAGGGAAAGTGTTTAATAATACTGCAAAAGTGATGGCTCTTTATTGGGGTTTGAATTTGGTGATAAGTGTGGGATGGAGAAATGTGGAGATTGAAGGCCATTCAAAAATCTATTTTGAAATTGTTAAAGGTAACATGAGGGAAGGATGGGCCATCATACATGTTATAGAAGACATTAGACACTTATTAGTTTTTTTAAACATGATCAATTTGAAACATATCTTTTGGGAGGGAAATAGTGTGGCAGATGGGATGGTAGCATTAGGCCTAAAGCTAACGAGACTAAGATGTTGGAGGGAATTAAATGTCTTGCCAAATTAGGTAAGTGATATAGTGACTCAAAAAATTATGCATGATGAATCCTAGCTGGATAATTATTTTAAATTTTTGTGACCTACTGCTGAGTTGGTGGATAGGAGAAAGTTTTGAAGGATATATGGCAAGGAGTGGTGGAAATGGTACTTGTAATAATAAATTTGCATGGCTCGAAAAAGAAAGATTTTTGAAGTCTGAGATGAAAGGCTTTTTAATGATTTTCTTATCTGCATCCTCATACGTTGGGATGAGAAAAGATTCAAATTTTAAATGGGTAGTTTGTATTGGGAATGATGGAAAATATTGGGAGAAAGATAGTGGTCGTCGACATGTGACATTAATTTCTACAAGGGAGATGCTACTATAATTATTAACAATTATGATCATTATGTTCGCTTAAGGGATATTATTTTTCTACCTAAGTGTGAAGTCATTCTTAGCAACAGGTTTGGCAAAGTGGGCTTCAATGAATGTGGGTAGATGGGATATTAGAGGTAGGGATGAGTTACCTTATGAGTATTATGAGATCATAGAGTAGTTGTTATTGGACAACAGGAGTATGTAGTGTTGTTTTGGGCCTTTGGCCTCTACTCTATAACTTGGATTTGTTTGAATAAATTTTTACCGTTCTTTAAAAAAAAAAAAAAAAAGTGAAATATGTTTTAATAGGTGCCTAAAACCCCACAGTAAACAAAAACTACCAAATTAAAGTCTAGAACACAAAGTAGAACAATAAAAAACTATAGGCCAAAGAAGGCCACTAACAATTAAAATAATATAAAATATGTTAACAATTGCATAATAATATTATTTATTAGTAATTTGAGTTTCTAAAATTCATATATTTTAGGTTCTAAATCACTGCTAACATACAAAAATATATATTAATATTAATAATATCTATACATATGTTATATTTTTTTAGACATTAAAATAGCTTATATTTTATCATACATATATTGCATTTATTTTAATATATTTGGAGGTACTAAATGGGCATGATGAAAATTGCTCATTCTAGTTTGTTAATTCCTAGGAGCGAAGAGTTACGATAAATGGTATCTCTTTCCACATCTTTGAGGAAGTCATCTCCTTGGCGACGGGTTTGACAATGAAGGGAAGGAAATGGCAAAAGGTGACTAGGGTGGCCGATGAAGCGAGTCTGTAGCGCTTCCTTTCGGAGGGAGAGGAACCAATTCGGCACAAAGGTGGGTTTATGCAAGAGAAGCTCCTTGAGCCATGGAATGAGGTTTGTTTGATGCTAATGAAGTACTTAACTCTGGAAGGGAGGTATGGTGTCCATTATTACAACCACTTTCCTCTCCTAAACCATTTTTTCCACCATGATATTATTTCTATTCCTTTTTTTGTTGTTGCATGATTTAGTGGATTTAGTGACTGATGTCAAGGAAAAAAAGAGGAAGGGTGTTAATTTTACCATTTTACACCAAGGGTTAATGTTCTGGCTGTATCAATTTTATCTCACCCTTGTCCCCCCTAGGATTGTGGGAATTGATATTCCTACCCATCCAAACCCTCGACCACAACTTGTTCCCCTTAAGATCATAGGCCCTAATGCCTCTACCCCATAGCCTTCACCGAGTGGGTCCCCTGTTGAATTGAAGCCCACCCCTTCAGGAAAGAAAGGAAGATGGGATATAGGGAAAGAGAGAGATCCGAAGGAGTCAAAGGAGGAAGGGAGAGGGGGAAGAAGGAGGTTGGGGAGGTTAGCTAAGTCCAATGCTAAGAGGAAATTGAAAGCTGGGGCCTTGTAGGAGGACGATTCAGAGTCAAAGGACACTAGTCATCCCAAACAAAGGATGAAGGAGAAGGCTTCAATTTTTTTTTTCTTTTTTTTTTTGGGGGGGGGGGGGGGAGGGGGGAGAATGGAGGAGGAAGAAGAGGAGGTGTCAGATTCCTCTCGATTTGGATCAGGGGGAGGGATGAAGGAGAAGAAAGAGGTGTCACATGTTTCGGCCACCATTGGGTTAGGGAGTGTGGATTTAACTCGGGACCAATTCCTTGATACAGTGGATAGTGTGCCCTCAACCACTATGATTTCCTCCCCTATTAAGGTTCCCCCTAAGGATAATGCTAACCCCCCAAATATGCAGGATGTCAATTTGGTGTAGGCGAACAGAGTTCCTAGCGACATGCAGGAGGTCAATGTGGACATCAAGAAGATGACCAGTGATGAGGTGTGGCAAAGAATTCATGTGCTGGAAGAAAGGATGCATCTTTTGACAACATTCACTGTCAAAATGACACATGCAGCTGCCACACGCTTCACCTATTCAAAGATATGGAGGGAGATTTTCTAAAGGAGGACACCAAATTACTGTTTGACTTCCTTGTGGAAGATTGGGCAAACATCCTCCTAGGGAGGAAAGAGGCCAAGAATCCTTAATGGCTTTCTCTTTGGGGTTTTTAATGTTGTTTATCAGTTGGTTGTCCAACTTGGCTGGGTTTAAGGCTATTATGCCTTTGTTTATATTTTAAAGTAGCTTTTATAGTTTTAATATAGACAATTTGTAAGACAATTCGTATGTTAGACATGTTAATACTATTCTGGTTATGTTTTTGAACTATATGTTTTTGTTCTCTAAGTGGTAGGGGGTAGTTTGGTTGTTGGTTTTTTGTTGGTAGTTGACTAGTTTGACTGTTTAAGGGCCAAACCCCTAGTTTTGGTTGTTTTTAATTCAAAAACATAATATAACTTTATTTGATGAAAGTTTTTATTATATTAGTAAATAGTTTAAATTCTATTTTGTTCTAAAATTAGAAATAAGAATTGCTATTATATTAATTGATTTATTACTATCAATTAATTAATAATAGTTTATAATTTTGACAAAATAATTTATTATTTGCATCAATTATGTAATTAATATTAATAAATTGGTAATAATAAATCAATTTATTCATGTTAAAGTAAGTGCAATAATAATTAAAAAAGGGGGTTAAGGGGAGTTACATCTTTTAATGCCTAAATGCGAGGGTAAGGAGTTTAGTGGCTATTTTTGGCATTTTTAGAGTCTTCTTAGACTTGTCTATATGCATTATTGGTCAAAGGGTAGTTTGAGTTTTTCATGCAGTGATGGAGCACTTTAGTGCTTTTTTGACAAAATATGGACCAGTTAAGGCTAGTTTTGCATGTAGTTCATTATGGGAGCTTGTTTTATGCATATATTGCATAATTTTGATGAGTTTCACATGCTATATTTTTGGGCTGATTTTGAAATCTGAGTTAGGGTTTTATGCATGATTTTGAGCAGTTAGAGGTAGTTTTCCAATTATCCATCAGTTGGACAGGTGGTTGAGAGCAATTTTCAGGGGCTTCTTCATAGTTTGGATCAGTTTTGACTTATTTTTCTATGCATATTTCTAATATCTAAATTAGGGTTTTTAGCTCTATTTATTGTACATTCACCTCATTATGAGGATCATCTTCTTTTGGGCTCAGATTTTTGCACATTGCGAATTTTGAGTTGATTGTAAGAACACTTTGTAGTAGAGGTTTTTCAGCATTGGTTATACAAATTCATCAGTTCCTTCTCATTGATTCTTGTGCAATATTGTGGATTCTTTACTTTTATGTTGTATTCATCCTTCATTAAGGTTATATTCCTTATTGCATGTTAGAATCTTGATATGTGTGATTGCAGGTCTTTGGTTATGTCCTTATTCTTTTTTGTAGAAAATTGGTAAAGCCTAAGTTTTCCTTTCAAAGTAGAAGATTCTGGGTCTTTACATAGAATAACTTTTGTAGTTGCATGTTTGTCTAAGTATTGTCAATCAATTGTATCTTGGGTAATTGGTGGTAAATAAATTGAAGTTACATACAAATCATCGGTGTATCACCTCATTTAGGTTAGTATTCATTATTTGTCATTCGCTTCTCATCCCTTTTCCCAGATACAATTTAGGTTTTAGGTCATCACTATTTAGGAAACAACCTAGCTTCTAGAGATTCATCTCTTGTTTTAGGACAACCCATTATCCAAGAGAGTTTCCATGTTCCAATATGATAGCTAGATTTTGTATCTTGCTATCTATAGGCGCAATCCTAGTTGAGAACAATAATATTTACTAAAATCTTTTAAATATATTAATAAATATTATTTATTTAAATTTAATTTATCAAATATGAAAAAAATCATTTGAAAAAATCCATAAAAAAACTATTATGAAAAATTAATAAGAGAAATACAAAAAAGTAATAAAAAAAAATCTCTAACATATTCTATTGATTAAATAAATTATAGAAACTAAAAAACAATATTTAGAAAGACAAACTAAACTAATATAAAAATAAACTAAAATAATTAAAAAACTAAAATCTAAATCAATTTTAAAAATCAAAAGCTAAATAAATAGAAATCAAAACATGAGCTAATGTGGAGATCACACGTAATTATTTAAAAAGTAAATAGAAAATGAAAAACAATAGTTAAAAGTGGAGATAACGAATAATAAATATCAAAACAAGAGTTAAAAGTTGAGTGAGATAAGAATTGATAGATAAATAATTAACGAGAAGGATATAATTTTTTTTGGCCAAACTAACAACTTTTCCAGCCAACTCACAACTTTTTTGGCCAAGTGACAACTTTTCTGTCAAAAATTTAATTTCTAAATCCCACAAATAGCCCATTGACTAAATTAAAATATAATCTTATGTGAACAAATTAGATTATTAATATTTTCAATTTAAATAACATAATATTTACTGAAATCTTTTAACTAGATTAATAAGTATTATTTATTTAAATCCAATTAATCAAATATGAAAAAAATATTTTAAAAAATCCATAAAAAAACTATTATAAAAAATTAAACTAAAAACTAATATTTAAAAGAAAAACTAAACTAATATAAAAAATAAATTAAAATAATTTAAAAACAAAAATCTAAATCAATTTAAAAAATCAAAAGTTAAATAAATAGAGATCACAACATGAGCTAATGTGAGATCACAAGTAATTATTTCTTAAATAAATAGAAAAAGAAAAAGAATTGTTAAAAATGGAGATAACAACTAATAAATATCACAACAAGAGTTAAAAGTTGAGTGAGATAAGAACTGACTAGTGAATAATTAACAGTAAGGATATACAATTTTGTGACCAAAGTGACAACTTTTCTAGGCAACTCACAACTTTTCTGTAAAAAATTACGAATAGCCTATCGGCTAAAATATCAAGTAAGAAAATATATTTAAAGACAATAAAATTATATTTAACATAAGAGAACAAAAATTTACACACACAAACTACATTTCTTTATCACAACCAACTTAAATCTTACATCAAAATTAATGAAAACACTTCTTGACTTCTAAAAATACACCATAAAGAATTGATTCTAGTGCATACTCCCTTTATCCTTGTTGATTAATAATGATAGCACTAATGTTTTGCAACTTTGACATCTTTTGATAACTCGTCCATTATTTCATGATATTAAATGTAGTGTACCCAATACTCAACTTTTGTACCTCTACTTACAAATAGATAATCATATAGTTTAATTATTAAAAGGTATAATTTAATTATTATAAAAATGTATAAAATTATATAACTATAATATATAATATAAAATGATTAAAATTAAGATTTTAATATTTTATTAAGTTTCAAAGTTAAATTATAATTTAAATTCTAACAAGTTAAACTCAAATTGAATATTCATGTTTAGATTTGATAAATATTAAATTAATCATTAACTATTATATACATGTAATCTATTTCTAGATTCGATTGTGTGCATAATTTTTAACATCAACATTTTGGATCACACTCTGTGATCCATCATCACGATGAGAGAATGCAAGAATATAATGGTAACATATGCAGACTAAGCCTCACTCATGTAGAATAAAAGAAGGGTAAGGTAAGCACACAAATTGAGGAGCATGAGGAAAAGGTCAAAAAAACTATAAAACAAATAAAACAAATAAAGGAACCTAAAGAAAGGAATACAAGGGCCTAAGGAGAAAAATAAACAATGCAAACCCACCAAACCCAAAAAGATACAATTAACACAAAGCCGAGAAAAAAGTATAACCTTTGTGTGCAATGTGTATCTATATAATATTGGAAAAAGGAATGTAGTTGATATGTATATGATCTACACTCTAAAATTAGTTAAAGTTATATATATAAAAGGTGAGTATTTATGATAAGCTTTAAAATCCCTAACTACAAAATAAACAATAAACAATAATAATAATAAAAAATAAAAAAAATAAAAAATAATAAAAATAGAAAATAAAAAATAAAAAATCCTCTTTGGTTTTGTTTTTTTCTTTTTCCTTTCTTTGCGCTTCTTGATGATGGGTTCTTTTCATCACGTCTTGGGGCCCTTCTCTTGCTTTGGTCTCACCATTGTCTTTGTTTCTTTTTTGCGTTGTTTAGGCTTGCTTCACTTTCCATTTAATTGCTTGTTTGTGCTAGTACAATCTCATACCTATAGATACACATAGAGTTGCAGACACTTGTACACACATGCCTATATATTATTCGTGATGATATGTAAGTATCTAATTATATACTTCCATGTGTGTGTACATATACATATGTATACACATATATAATATATACATATGTATATGTATATAATATGTATATGTGTGTATATACACACATATACTTGTTCTAAATTAAGTATATAGTTCCTTATATATTATATTGTTTATAAGTGTAAGTTTTAAATAAAGAATATAGCCTCGTGCATAATATAAAAATACTCAAATAAGAAAATTTAATAATTACTTAACCATAAGTAATTGCCCAATCTACTTTACAATCTTTTTACGCTAGTTTAATTATGTATAAGAATTAACTAAACAAATAATTAATGGAAAAAAAATTCGAAAACGGTCTTTGTGTCAGTTTGAACAGCCGAGCGATTTGCAAACTTTGGTGGCTAACAATAGATAAACAATAGATAAGACAAGTGGACAAGTCAAGACGAACAGCCAAAATGATATTCACTATGTAATGTGGACCTGTTGCATTGATTGCTAAAATTCAAAATAATGTTAACAAGTCAAAAAGGGCGAAAGACAAAAAAACATAGGCCACTTGTTATTGAAGTTCACACCAGATCCTTTGATTATTCCTCCGGGCTCCATTACCAACCTGCCTTCAAATTTTCTACAAATCTTGCCCAATTAGATAGTTTGCCTGGCCCGGACGAATTACATTCGTTGACCCATAGTATTCAATGAGGGATCTGAGGAATCTCTTAGATGAGCTTCAGAAGCAGCTAAAGAACGGACTTACTCCATTGGTTTCCTATAATATAAGGAAACTCTGTTCTTGAATCTTCTGCATTCTCTCTATCTCTACTATGATACGGATTCCTTCGTTTATTTAACCCCGTCTACAAGTGAACTGATGGCTACTGAGAGCTGCCCGCCAAGTGGACTCAATGGAAAATATTATGCTGGTCTTAATGGCGAGTGCACGAGACAGAGTAGCTTTTTTCAAGGCCATGCAGTGCTTAATCAAGGCGTCGGGTACTCTGTGATTCTGGGGTTTGGTGCCTTCTTTGCTGTTTTCACTTCATTCCTGGTATGCATTATTTGGGAGCCGGATAAACTGTTTTTTTTTTTGTGCCTAATTCTTTTGCCTCGCACCGTTTCATGTCCATACGACTCTGCAACTGATGGCTTTTAACTTCCTTTAGTCTAGTATTGTCTGGAGGACCTGTCAAATTATGTTTGCTTAAAACATCTTTCTTGATAACTGCAATTTTGTAATATTCAATCTATATGCACTTCTGCACGTCTATACATATACGAACGAGCATACACAAACCTGGAAAAAGATAAACGAGGTAAAAGCCACATGTGGCAGAATTGGACGTCTATAGGAAGCTATAAAACTCTAGAGCTGTGGATATGGTCCATTATTCAAAATTTGAACATGGGGTCATCCTCAGAGTAACCACGTTTCTTTTTATGGATTCCTTGGACCCCCGGTAGACTGATTTCAGTCGAAGAGATATCAATCGAAATGTCGTCTAGCGGTAAATTGAAAACCCAATCACTGTGCTTACCCTGTTTCGCATTGTAATACGCCAATGATAACTGTGCATACCCAAGTAGGTATGCTTCGCATGTTAATAGAGCAATTAAAGTGTAATTTGTACAATGGAGTTTACTAAACTCTAAACGCGGTGAATTTTGAATTTGGATATTTGAAACTCCAGTCTCATAGACTGCTAAAATCGAGTGGGCATAACTGAAGAAATCTGCAAAAATGAACAGGACAAAAGGCTACGAACATCCCAAAAAAGGTTGAAAAAAACAAGAAACAAAGGCAGTGTTTATTTGAACTTCACATAAATGCTACCCTACTAACTTGTTTCGGAGTAAAAGAGCGTCTACTAAATAAGTACACCTAAAATACAGAAGTTCTTATCTTGATTTTAGCGCATAATCTTTTTGCCTGGTTCGTTCCAGCTGAATCTCCAAATGGGAAAGAATTATTAGACAAATTGATTAACAAAAACCTTTTAGGCTAGAGAAAATTCGTGCAAGTTGATTTGACTTTAAAGACAAGAGGCTGCTATTAACAACTCATACTTACTAATAGAAAGATTATCGCAGTCCTTGCAAAGTTAAACTCAAGGCTCAGTAATATGTTCAACCAACAAAAAAAACAGCGATTTACCACTGCCCTCCGTGTTCTAGTTTCCTATAATGGAATATGGCATCGATTCTTCAAGTTTTCCTAATTGGCCTTACAACTTCTGCAACTGTTCTATGGACAAAGCTCTTCTTATCCCCTTTTGTGTCCTTATGAAATCGTATGGGCGATCTTCAAGCTTTACAGTGCTATGCAACAAAGCCACTTGTAATTTTCTATTTTGAGAGAGCAAAAGGTATATGGTATAAATATTCATACCATATGTCACAAAGTCAATACTGATTTGCTAGTTTGAGAGAGCATAAGGTACATTATATGAATATATATACAATAAGTCATTTGTTTGAAAGAGCATATGGTACATGGTATAAAACTATTAATATTTAGTATTGACTCAATCTCAGCACCGAAAGTACTCTCTCTAAATACACGATTTTTTGTAAGTACCAAAATTGATGCCCAAGACTTATTGTCCTATGCAACAAAGTCGCAATTAATTTGCTAGACAGAGAAAGAACAAGGTATATGACGTAAAAACTTACTCAATTCTAGCACTGAAAGTAAGCTTTTTCAAATACAGAATTTTTTTGCGAATACCAAATGTATGAAGATTTGTGATATATCTTGATTTTGAATTTAGGTGTGGTTAGAACGGCGCTATGTTGGATCTCGACATACATCTGAATGGTTTAATACAGCTGGTAGAAATGTCAAAACAGGGCTCATAGCGAGTGTGATTGTATCCCAGGTAGTTCTAGAGCACTTATTTCATTTTCTTGATTCTGTGGTGCTTATGTCTACTTTCAGCTTTTTTTAATCTTGAAAGAAAATTTGGTGCAGTGGACATGGGCTGCAACTATTTTACAGAGTTCCAATGTTGCTTGGGAATATGGAGTCAGTGGGCCTTTTTGGTATGCAAGCGGTGCCACAATTCAGGTATTGTAATCAATCTTGCATCGAATTCCTTAATATGCAAAACACAAAATTCAGTTGCTTTACTATATAAAGTCAGACTTCCAAGTTTAGAAAAAATGAATTATACCACTATGAATTATAAGAGATCCGTTAATATACTGCATTAAGAATCATTTTCTTGTTCGACCTCACTAAAATAACTCTGAATGAATTGAAAAATAGGTTCTCTTATTTGGAATCATAGCTATTGAGATCAAAAGAAAGGCTCCATATGCACACACAGTTTGTGAGATTGTACGTGCTAGGTATGTGAGCCATTTTTGAGATATTTCAAACACCTTAGATAGTTAACATGCAATATAGACATGTTCCAACATTGATTATCATCTAATCACATACAGACATATGTGATTTGGACTGTATATGACTTTCTAACCAAAACTTGCACCGGTAATGTACAGATGGGGCTTTGCTGCACACATTGTCTTCCTTGCATTTTGTTTTCTGACAAATATCATTGTGACAGCAATGCTACTGCTGGGCGGTTCTGCTGTTGTAAATGCTCTGACTGGTGTAAACATATATGCTGCTAGCTTCCTGATTCCACTTGGGGTTGTTGTTTATACAATTGCAGGCGGACTGAAAGCTACATTCTTAGCTAGCTATATACATTCAGTTATCGGTATGCATTTCAACTAGATTGATTATGTGCATTGGCCATTGTCATACATGTCTCACTTTATTTTTTAGAAACCTTTCAATCTCTATAATTATCTTTACTAAAAGAGATTTATTATTCAGTACTTGGTAAAATGATAGGTGGATACCATGTGACCTCAGTCGTTTTTTTGATTTAGTTCTCTTCTATAACATAAAGTGAAGTATATTTCCCCTGAAAAAGAGTGCAGGCAGAATAAGTAATAACAAGTTTGCCTCCAAAATTAGCTTGGAATTTCCTCTCGGTAATACTTCAAAATCAACCAGCCCTTATTTTGACATTGAAAATGTGACGAATTGCAATTAAAACTATCATTAAAATCAACAAAGATGAATTCAATAACCTGTATAATATAGCATACTTTAAAAGTTTGAAATCAGATTCAAAATGATTAGATACGGATCTATGACAAAAAATCAGTATGACTCACTTTTACATGTCATATCAATTGCCAATTCAAATACTTTTCTCAAATATTATGATGTAGAAAGTTTACAGACCCCACCTTCTCAAATCTTATGTTGTACAAAGTTTACAGACCTCTAACAATCCTATTGCTGTAAACATAACTTAACCAATGAAGAGAATGCCAATAATCACAACCAATCTGATAGAGTATTTGAATACCACACACTCGTCAACCATCTCAAGTTATGGATGCCAGGAGTTTTCATTTGTACACTTTCGAGCAATGTGTCTAATTTGTAATACAATTTTCTAGTGCAAGCCTTAGTGCATATTGAGGTAGATGGTATGATGCTGAAACTAATTACATGATTAGATTTGCTTGAGCTGAATCAGAGACTAATTGGAATACCCTTCCATTCTAAGTGTGCCAATTTAAGCATGGTTAAGGAGTGTGCTCATCAACTTGTCTTAAATTGCCTAGAGAAAAATGGGTTTCTAGTGATATGGTAACCATCAGAATAAGTTTACTTGGTTGACAATTGCTCCTCAGGCCGTGCAAGTTAAATTTTGTTTTTATAATGAAAAGGAGGCCTTTATCTGTGTAAGTTCCTTAAGTACATTATAAGGTGTCCTTATTTTGAGTCATGCTACATTGAACCGATGAAGAAGAGCATTAATGGCTATGTTCGACACACTAATAAAATGACAGTTAGGATATATGTGATTCAAATAGATACCATAGTCTTGTTAAGGATTTGACGAGTTTCCTGAAAATGAATGAATTTTGAGGTTTCTCTTTAATAATTAATAATTATCCTAAGCAATAGAATTCTTTGGCTAGAAATTTCTATTTTGCAACTTGTATTTGTCTAATAGACATTTATGTACTTTCACAGAGCCGTATATATTTTTAATTGATGAAGGTAACCAAGGGGGCCATTCCCTTACATAGTATAAAATATAGAGTGCCACAGTAAAACTTCCAAAAACAACACCTATTCTAGCTTTCATGGGAATATACTACAGGGGCTATTTGTGTCTCCTACTCCTATCTTGTATCATTATGCTACATCTGTCTATTATTCACTTGTTTGATAGCATAACAGAAACATCTTACTGCATAGATTCAAGCCTCCTTAACAATCTTGATGTGCTTATGTCTGTCTTGAGGAAGCTTTTGTTGCACTTGGCTTGGTGACAAATCAGATCTATATTCATCCTAGCCTCCCAGATCACAAAGGGAATCCAGTGGCCATTAACATGAGAGTTGCTTTGTGGCCAGGCTCTTCCATCTGGATGGAATCCAAGGCCAACTATTGTTCATTGCAAGAATCCACACATCCCTCAATGCCAACAAGACCACACAAGGGCTAACATCATTCTCTTGACTCCCTGAATCTCCTCCCTAGCATCTAATAGCATGATCATAAACATTGATATAATACAGTGTTTACACAGAATCTCCAAGGATAATTTGAATGGCATGTATCATTATCCCTGCCTTTAGCTTGAGGACCTCCATTAGCCTTCTGATCTCTCCTAGAAAAGCCTTTTTCTTTCTTTTGGCTTTCATAGATAGTTGTGTCTTTAGTTCTGAGACTCGACTAGAGTGCCGTAGGACCTAAAATTTTGGCTTGAACTTGGGACTTAGCAAAAAAAAAACACCTTATAATTATACAAAATAAATTAATGCATCTAGACAAAATAGAAGCCTAATTTGGCGATCAATTTGTTATAATCAAAATATTACACATCATATGATCCTTTAACTCTCAACAAATGATGTTTTTTCGACTTAAAACTCCACTTGGGCATGTTTTTGGATAGGTTATCTGAACACGAGACTTGGAGTTTTTATATCTAGGCTTGATTGAATACCAGGCAAGACCCAAAGAGACTTGTTGCTACTCAGTCGCTACTCACACAAAGACTCATGAGTTCGGCAAGCATTGACAAGTACTAGGTGAATCTGCAGACTATGGTTGTGTCAATCTTGTAAAACATAATGGGGATTTTGTCTTCCCCAAGCACATATAATGAGGGCAGTTCATTATGACAAATGAGGTTTGGAGTAACTCTTTTGTACTCCTCATAACTCTCCATTATGTTTGATAATCCTTCACTCCCACACAATCATGATCTCTGACTTATCAGCCATGCCCTTGTCACAGAGTAACACGTACAAGACAATCTTCAGTTCCAAGAGCTCATTTTCCATATCTATAGCCCAGTTCGCTGGACAGTTTGCCATTTCATTGCCTTCTTTGTATATGTGTGAAACGCAAAAGTCTTCGACTTGGCTTAGGATCTCCTAGATTGGTGTGATCTATTTTTCCAATTTCTGGTGTGAAGTATCCTTCCTTTGAATAGCATGTACTCTGTGAATCTCCTTGAAGGTAGTCTCTCTTAAAGTTATATTTCCTGTAGAATGTCACTCCTTGCAAGGTTGCTTGGAATTCAGCTTCATCATTGTTGCTTTTAGGGAGTTCCGCAGCACCTAACACCAGAATTTTTCCCTTCTCGTCCCTAATCACACATCCTGTACTTGATAGATCTTGATTGCCATAGCAAGCATAATTGAAATTCAATTTCCATTGAGCATCCACTCTAGCATTTGGAGCCATATCAGCTTGCTGATCCCCATAAATGGGGGTTGCAGAACCATAATTGTTCTTATTCTTAGATTTTGATTATTTTCATTTTCAATAAACATAATATATTTAGTTAAAAGGTATATCCACCAAAAGATATGTTTTATTTTCTTTCTATGATCTCCCTCAGATGTCATGTGAATAGGAGATCTAAAAGTAAATCAGGTCTCAGTCCCCACCTCCTGGAAGAGGCGGAGATGACAGATTGTGTTGCGCTGTGAAATATCGTTGTCTGCAATGTATCACAAACACCAATTCACAATTTATGGCTTACCCTGTCAATGTTTTATTGATTTCCATATCCATCTTTACAGGACCAATCCCCTTTCTAAAAAAAATTTGCCTCAATAGTTGTAATTATCTTCCCCGCTTAATCTTTCCTCAATATGTAGGCTCCAGTTATGAGAATAAAATTTAAATATCTAATCTAGTAGCATCTCAAGATGAATATCCTTAATGTGTTTGAGGTAGATAAGGCTGATAATTCAGTTACAAAGTGAATCTTTTCCTTCTCTTACTCTTGTAGAAAGGTTTATGTGCCTTTCTGAATGGGACGTTGTTTCACTTTGAGAAAAACTTCTGTGAGGAGTAAAAATTGAGATGAATAAGAACAAGTCATAAATAAAACCCAGATAAGAAATAGAGGATAGTATGCAGTCCAAGTTAATAAAACTCTTGATTTCCTGCATACAAAATCAATTTTTTCCATTGTATTCCTCTCCATACCAATACCATTTGCACTGCAGTTTATAAGCATGTCAATACATTCTTTTTTCACTTGCAGTTCAGAGGTGGTACTGATACTAACAAGTTGCACTTTGTATAGGGCAGTTCACATAGTTTTGGTGATATTTGTATATTTAGTGTATACATCAAGTACTGAGCTGGGGAGTCCAAAGATTGTGTATGAAAAAATTCTTATGGTTGCAAGCAAAACAAGAAACTGCACAGAACCATTGTCACATGATGGGCAGGCATGTGGTCCTGTAAGTGGGAATCATGGAGGTTCTTACCTCACCATGTTGAGTTCTGGGGGCCTTGTTTTTGGCATCATAAATGTTGTTGGCAACTTTGGTACCGTCTTTGTGGACAATGTAAGAATTTGATCCTTGAAATTTCACACTTGAGCATAATTGAAAGCTTCTGAAGTTTATCTTTTAATCTGGAGCATTTTGGAAAGTATTGTTTTCTGTGAGTAGGAATTGTCATAGCGGGATATATCAACTGTTGTATGCAATTTGGAGTCATCTGATTTTTTTCTCTGCTTTATAGAATGTGAAAGATTATATTGTTACTGTCCAAAATAGGAAACACATTTGCAGGACATCTTAACTTTTCAGTATCTGTGTTGGGTTTGGGAAAGTTATGCTGATGATTTGAATGTAAACTGGTTTTATTTTTTAGCCTAAAATTTTCAGGATGGTCTATATTTCGCAGGGATATTGGGTCAGTGCCATAGCAGCACGGCCATCCTCCACCCACAAAGGTTACTTGCTAGGAGGTCTTGTTTGGTTTGCGGTTCCATTTTCACTGGCAACATCCTTGGGCCTTGGTGCTTTAGCTCTTGATCTTCCATTGACAGCAAGTGAGGCTAGCCGTGGACTGGTACCACCTGCAACAGCAATAGCTCTTATGGGAAAGGGTGGTGCTGTATTGCTTCTTACAATGTTATTCATGTAATGTACCAATCTCTGCTTTCCTTTCTCTGTTGAAACTAATTTTGGAGGGATTATCTTATTCATTCAGAAAGAAGAAAAATGAAATTCGTTGCATTATTTTCTTGAAACTACAATATTCTTTTAAACTGGCAATTGGAAAATTAATTTATGAACAGGGTTGAAAGGAAAAGAAGAAATTTTTTATGGGACATGTTTAACTGCTCCAAATACCAAAAAAATATGTATATTATTTTCTTCAAGGACAAAACGTATTTGTGAAACAGTTTTGCTTTATTTTTGTCAATGAATGGCATGTTACTTTTACTTTCTGTGTGATACCTCTTAAAAAGCTTTCCCCTTATACAGGTATATGTTAAGGATTACATATCATTTTAGGTCCCATTGAAGACAGCATTACAAGTTTGGAATGTATGTTATAACAATATTGAAGATTGTTTGAATAGATCTATAACAGTGACCAATTCAATAATTTCACTTAGTTAATTGTGCCTTACATAGTTGTAGTTGAACAATGTTGAGGTCTGGTTGACTCCTCTCACTTGTTGCACTTCCAAATATTGTCTTGACTCTTATTAGAAGCATTGGGTTTTCATTTTTCACAGTTTATTAAAAACTAAGATACCGATTCTCTCCCATAAACCCAAGGTGCTGTTGCTGGTGCGTTAGGATACGCCGGTGCTTTTGGATGCTGCACCGGTGCTCTCTAGAAGCATGCCAAGCATCTGTGGATGCACTCGGGATGCTTCCAAGAGTGCCCAAACAACATTCGGGTGCATCTAGAGAGCACCCCTGATTTTTTCAATGCCCAGTCACATAAGTGACTTTAAAAAGCATGTATTAATTGATAATTGTAATTCTATAAAAAGCATGTGTTAATTGATAATTTTAATTCTATTTTTGCTCCTAAACCCTAAAATGGCCCTAAAAGAGGCCATTCATTGCTCATTCTTCTCATTTTGTTTGCAGCTGGGCCCTCTTCTTATTTCAATTTGAACTGTCAATGGTGAAGTATCATGCTATGGAATGATTTATTTTTGTGTATATATATATATATATATATCCAAATGCATCCAAAATTCCCAAAAAAATAATTTGCGCATCAGCATCAGAAACAGCATTGGTAGATTAAAAATGAAAGTTTGAAGCTTTTGATAAAACTGTGCAGAAGTTTTCTGCATTGAAATTTCAGATCACATGCCAGGATTTTTCATCAGAATTAGATAGGCAAAGAGTGTAATCTCGTCTTGAAGAAGGATCATAAAGTGTGATCCAAAATATCAATGCAAACAACTGCTAAAAAGTTTTACCTATATGCTCTAACATTTTACTGACTTATATTTCAAATTGTAGTTGATATTTCAAGAGATCTGATAAATTTTGTGTCCTTAATTTACTCGTATCCAATGAAAATACTTGCATTAAATGGCATGGAATCTGAAAATTTTCAACAAATTAACAGAAAAGGTTAATTCATCACCTTGTAATTAGTGTTTCTTATGGGTGAGCACGTAGGAGAGATATGGAACTGATATGGATTGAATAAGTGAATGTTTTCTAATCTAACCTTTACCGTTATTACATTTTTGAAAAGACATGGAAAGCTTGAGATTTATTTAGGTGAGAAGTAACCGCTAGTTCTGTTCTTTACCTATATTCATGTTTTTGTAAGCCTGTCTTTCATATCCTAACATAAGTACAAGGTTTGGCTATTTATTGTCATTAGACTTTTATGCTATATCTTCAAGGGTTATTTTGCATGCACCCACAAGAACAACTAGATCAATCAAGCACTCCCACTATTGTTTTTCTTTCTGTAAAGATAAAATAACATAAATTTTATAATGCCCAATGAAAGACCACTAAGGGTCGAAGGGACTGCCAAGTACAACAATGGGGCCAGCTTGCAAAAGGGACACCAAGTGGTGTCAAAAGAAGAAGATAACAACAGTTGAAAACAAAAGTAGAAAGAAAGAGTTGAAGGAGAGAGAACCCTACCAAATCCACCTAAGTGTTCTGAACAAACATGAAGAACCTCTGAACCAAAGGATAATCAATAGGGCCAGTCCGAGCCCTAGGTTGCCTTGGAGTGATCTTGGGAGAGGCAGACTGTGACTGATAGGAGACTATTTTGGACTTCTCAAATTTGGAAAAAGGGGTGGTGCCAAATGATCTCTTGGTACCGCACTCAAAGTGATTGCGAAGAAGTAATAAGATGATAGGACGTGGACATTGCAGGATGTTGGTGCTGGAGTGTGTGGTCCCGAATCCTAAGCACTTCCTGAAAGTATAGGGAAACACAACTCTAGTTTGTATATCTAAGAAAGTAGAGATTGAATGCACCTCCTTGAAAGAGGTAGTAGAACCTCCCTATGATCTCATAGGACAACGAAAGATGAAGTGCTCCTTAGACTCAACCTCTTCAATGTTGAAGATGACAAATCCTTTGCTCTTTGTCCATAAGGTGATCATTCTTGTACCAAAGCCTATGTGAATTTTCCTTGAAGGAGCCAAGGGAGATCTTGAGGTAATAAGACCAATAGAGGGATAGGTAGGAAGGATGGACAATGAGTTCATACTTCAACTACAAAAATTGCTCTGTGTAAAAGGCCATCTTAGAGAGAAGACCCCTGTGGGGGTTAACCCACATATTATGAATGAATTGCCTATAAATTTCATCTTTGATGTACCTAATCAACTCCTGGTAGGGAGGAAGAAGATTGGGAGTACATCAAGTGGGTACTGAAAGTGGGGGAGATGGTTCATCTCAATCCTAATAGAAACAAGAAGGGAGGAAGTCTCAAAAAACCAATTTTGAGCACGACTAGAAGGGGGAGAAGGGGCAGCAATAAGTTTTGAAGAACAATAGGCCAGGTACAGGTATTTGTGATGACCCTTAGACGAATTGAAAAAGCCCCAAAAGCTCAGAAGGTACAAACTATATTGAAGATGGCTTAAAGCCTAAAGGGACGTGCACCAAACTCTACAAGAATGATGTTGTGTAGGATGGATTTCTTGTGTCGAAGGAGGAGAATTGAAACTTGCTCCGATGGAATCCCAATCAAAGTCCAACAAAGGACCCCACACAACTAAACCATATAAGACAGTACGTTTGATAAGTATATCCATAAGTGTCATCTTGTATAGATTGTCCTAAAGATGGTGTCGAAAAGATTGTTGCTTGAGGAGGGCCAACAAACCATAACCCTTATTGATCTATGGTGATAGGGCAGGTCTCATGGTAAATAAGGGCCAAAAAAATTTGACCCCTAGATTTGTGTAAGAGGACAAAATTTCCACTTCCAAACCCTTGAAGAAGAAATGAATGTGAGAGGTCTTAAGAGCATTGAAAACCATCACCTTGGTCTTCCCCAAATTAACTATCAAATGTCGTAATTGGAAAAAAGATGTGAGACTGTCCAATTGTCTCTATAAACCCTTCGAGGAGGAAGCTAGAAGAACAATATCATCTACGAAAAGAAGAATAGAGATCGTAACTTAGTGAAGAAGACACCCATCCTCGGGAACGGTATGGTGTTGAAGATACCCCTTATGCTTGTTAGTGTAAATACTGAAAAGGGTAGAAGATAGGGGGTAGCCCTTCTTAATTTCAATAGTGCTCTTGATGAAGTCAAAGAACCTAAAAGGGGTCTCGAGATGGCCTAAAACCATCTCGTAGAGTCTCATGATAGCTACCAGAAGAGTCT
The DNA here is from genome assembly GCA_028749045.1 of Cupressus sempervirens. Taxonomy (NCBI): domain Eukaryota; kingdom Viridiplantae; phylum Streptophyta; class Pinopsida; order Cupressales; family Cupressaceae; genus Cupressus; species Cupressus sempervirens. The sequence continues at coordinate 544,395,137 of CM053787.1, read as the reverse complement.
CAAAAATACCAATATCCTGAAGTGTGCAAAAGAGGGTCATCCCAAGGATAGAGTCAAAAGCTTTGTAAAAGTTTGCAAAGCAACAATACACCTTCGAGGAGCGATGATGGGCCTCCTCAATGATGCCCTGGAGGATCAAGATGTGATCCATGGTTTGACAATTCTTTTTGAAATTAGAATGCCCCTTGGCATAGATATGATGGTGATCCAACTCCCTCGAAAGAAGAATATGAAGAGTCATGGCATACAAGTTGGAGATGTGCCCAATTATAAAGAAAAAGAGAAACTTTTTATTAGCTTTCAAAAATAAAAACTGGTGGCTATCTACCTGCCTTATATCTAGAGAGATTTGAACAAATCAGAATTCTCATAGTATCCCTGTCCATGGACTTTCTACATTCACAAGAACATCTCATTCACATGTAACCCATGTTTCTCCAATCTTTGGGATGGGGGGATGTGGGCAATCTGTTCCAGGAACAAGAAAATAATCCCTAAATTTTGGGACAATCTTACATATAAAGTAGATATGGAAGAGGTTGTTAAGTGGAAAACTGAAAAGTTCTCGAACCAGAGTTTTGACATGTGGAAGCTACAATTCACTCTCTGGATTAGAGGGAAAGTTGAAGAAGTTTGAGAAAAAATGTCCAATGAGGATCAGGATGTCTTGGACAAGGTCCTCTCCTTTTAATTTTTTTTTAATGTTGCAACAAAAAAGACAACAAACGATGTGCGGTCAACTATGTGGCTATTAAGAGGGTATTAAAAAATGATGCCAACATCACTTTTTATTAGCTTTCTTTTGAAAGCTTCCCATGTTCCAACAAACTTAGCATCACTTTTTTGTTGATGTTTACCTCTAGATTTCAAGTTACCTGTTTGAGAATTGGATTGCATAGCCTATAACCAAATTGTTTTTCCTTGTAATCAATGAAAACTACACCATTTTGACTTTGATTAAAGCTTTGTTTTTTTCACATGGAATGCAAATGAATGTTCCACACTCAAACACCTAGAAGTAATTGTAAGAAATTATGTGTCCCTGGCATTTTTCTTCTGTAATTACAAAGCCCAACTGAGAAAATGGAAACCAATTGATTAATTGCATTGTTGTGTTGACATCCTTTGCCCAAAAGTCTTTTCCCAAACCCATAGTCAAAAGCATGTTTCATGCTCTGTCTAAAATAGTACCATTCATCCTCTCAGATGCACTGTTTTCTTTCGGTGTAAAGGGAGCAATTTTATTCCTTTTAATGCCATTTTCTGCACAAAATTGAACAAACTCCAAAGAAAATTGCCCTCCATTGTTTTTAAGCATTTAATTTTATTGTCCATCTAATATTCTACAAGTGCTATAAAAAATTCAAATTTGCTAAACACTTGGTGTGCAATCATCTAGAAAAGTAACAAAAAAATTAGATGCACTAATTGATGTAATCTCCATATGGCCAAGAACATTTGAGTGTTGGAGCTGCAATGGTCAAGTCTTCTTATCATGTGCTTTTTTAGAGGATCTGATCCTTTGTTTGTTGTAGTTACAATGCATTTCAAACCTGGAATTTTTCTTATTTTATGCAAAATCTCAAGCTAAGCATGTTGTGCCAAATCTTTGAGCTATTGTCAGCAACTACCATTGCAGCTCCCACTTCAGCGTGATTCACTAGCACTTACAAAGTGCCTGGTTTGTTGCCTCTTGAGATCACCAAGGCTCCTTTTGTCACCTTCCACATGCTTGACTATAAAAAGATGCTACAACCTTGAGCATCTATTTGTCCCACAGAAATCAAGTTCTCTTTGAGTTGAGTATTGCGTTTAACAGCCCGTAATAGCAAATTATTTCGATTTTTTTATTTTAATAAAACATCTTCTTTGCCAACAATGTCACAAGGTTCATCATCGCCAAGATAAATCTTACCAAAGTTACCTCTTGATAGTTTTTAAAGAAGTTTTGGCATGATGTGGCATTGAAAGAAGCTCTATAAGTCTAGAGTTAAAACTTCAATGAAAAGGTGATGCCAAGTTTGTTGGAACATGGGAAGCTTGCAAAAGAATATGTTCCATTTGATGATATTAAAAATAAAATAGTTGCATTTAACCTACAGAATCATACCCTCTTGCATCCACAAGAAGGAAATCCCATGCAATCTTCAACTCTGCAATGACTATTGGATGAACTGCCACCTTAGACTCACAACCCTCACAAAATGGCCTCCAAATCTTCAAGACACTCAACAACAGGATCATCCCATGTGTGCATCTAAGCAGATAAATACACAAGATAATCAGCAGATTCAAATTCCTTATTGAAGAGGTCTACAAGGGAGTGCTGAGCACAGTAAAAATATGATGATTTTATTCATCATTTATCAATTTTCAAATGAGCTAAGCCCACTACTTTTGAAGAAGCATGCTATGCCTCAGATTCAAACACTGGATGGAAGCACGAAAGATGAGGTGGGTTCCTTGATGGAAAACTACACTTGGGATTTGGTACCTCTTCCACCTCACCAGAAAGCTTTAAGAATAGGTGTTTATAGTTTTTACAGACTGAAGGAAGAAGATGGTGGGAAGAAGAGGTACAGGGCCCAGATTGGAGGTGAAAGATTATGATCTGTAGAAGGGTGTAGATTTCTCAGATATTTTTGTAGTGAAAATTGGTTCCATGGCAATGTTGGGATTAGCTGTTATTTACGATCTATAACTGGAGCAGCTTAATGTAAAAATCACATTTCTACATGGTGATCTGCAAGAAGAGTTATATATGCAACAACCCAAAGGTTTCACGAAAGGACAAGAATCTAGTTTGCTGGTTGAAAATGAAGCTTGTCTGCACTGTAAAAAGCTCTGCAACAATGGTACCTCAAGTTCGATTCCTTCGTGACTGAGCAAAATTTCTTCAATTGGAATCTGATATGCGTTTATTACAAAGTTATGGAGAATGGTGAAACTGAATCTGTGTAGTTGTTATATGTTGATGATATACTAATGACTGGAACTAGCATAAATGTCGTTAGCAAGATGAAAGACCAATTGGCTAACAAGTTTCAATGAAAGATTTAGTAGCTGAAAAGAAAATTCTTTGAACGGCCATTATAAGAGATAGGTAGGAATGTGAATTAAGATTGTCACAAGAGAAGTATATTGATAATGTTTTGGACAGATTTCATATGAAGGTTGCCAAGCCAGTTTGTTCTTTAGCTGATCATTTCAAGTTATTCTTTGAAATGTGTCCTCAGACACAAGAACAAACAGAATACACGAAAGGAGTACCTTACTCTTCTGCTATTGGGAGTCTTATGTATGCAATGGTTTGTAGAAGACCCAACATTGCTCATGCAGTGGGAGTGGTTAGTACGTGCAAAACCCCGGTAAGATTCATTGGGAAGCACTGAAGTGGATTTGAAATATTTGAAGGGTACTTGACATCATGTTTTTACATTTAGAGGAAAAGAGACTCAGTTACAAGGTCTTGTGGATTCTGATCTGGCTGGTATGGACAAAAGAGAATCTACCACTGGTTATTATTTTCTCATTTGTATGGGCAGCAATCAGTTGTGTTTCTAGATTGCAAAAAGTGGTAGCATTGTCTATTACTGACACATAATACATTGTTTTCGCTAAACATGCTAAGAAAATGTTATGGTAACAGTATTCATTGGATGAATTGGGGAGCAAACAACAAATTTTCACTCTGTTCAGCGACAGCAATATTGTTATACATTGGCTATAAATACAACTTTTCATGATAGAATAAAGCACATAGAGCTGGAATCTCAATTTTTTAGGAGTGTTCTTGAAGAGGGCAAGTAGAAGTTGTAAAAGGTGCATACTAGTATGAATCTTGCTTATGCACATATGAATGTAGTCACAAAAGAGAAGCTTGACTTTTGCAGCGCTTCTCTTGGCCTTGTCCCAATGTGACAATAAGCCTAGAAATGTAGGGATATCTTTGCATGTGATTATTTTGCAACAGTAGCTGTACTTAAAGTGGGAAATTGTTGAGGACCATTTCTCTCCTCCACTCTCTTCAAATTCTTCACACTATCACTTCATTTGTTTTATAGACTTGAATTATTTTTTTCTATAAAATGTAATGAGAATGTAACTTTGTGAGCTATTATAACTAAGATAATAAAAACAGAGTTTGCCCTGCTTGAAAGATACCCAACCGTCTTATATACTGAATTCTGATTTTTGTTGGGAATTTCTCTGAGTTTTTGAAATTTTTGTGGTTTTTGCAACATTTGTTTCTTTTCTTGGTTTTTTCAAGGGTTTCAGATTGTTTTTTGCTTTGTTTGAGATAATAGAATGCAATGCTTAAATTCTAACAAAATACTGAAAAGAAAACTAATAGAAATTAACTCACAGAAGAGCATAAAATCTGACTAATTTTTTTATTAAAATATCTCCTACATACCCGTACTAGTTATAATCAGCGACAATTTTTTATATGTTTGGTCTAGCAGTTTTGATCTCTCCTAGCCATCCCAATCTGCTGATGCCAGTCCACAAATAAATCTGAATTTTTAATGCTGCCTGTTGCTGCCCAGTACTCACGGCCAGCTAGAAAAAAGTGTGATTTTTTCTGTAGCTGTACGGCCCAGTTCTGGATGCCTATGATGTGCTGAAAATGTTGTCCATCCTCTGATCTGTAATATGATAACTAAGATATGCGATTAACAAATTTTATTCAATGGAATTCTTCACAAAAATCTATGCCACTTTTGACTACCAATCTGATTTGTGATGAGACCTGTCATTAGGAGAGTTGGGTTTTCCTCTAACTCCCTATTCTCCCAAGAGTTTTAATTTCTAGAACACATATCTACTGTTTAAACCCTTTCGAGAGCTCAAACTCCAAAATGCTGATGTAAAAATAATAACTAGGATACTGAAAATGGCTGCCCCGATGTTACTTTATTCTCTTCAAACCCTATTTGTACCCCTTTAGGTTTTTCTCTTATTTTATAAAGTTCATTTTAAAATAAATAATCTCCTCAAGAGATCGATCCACAGGGAATTATTCTCATTAACCAAAGTCCGGGGTGATGACTGGATGCAATAGTACAACTTGAAGTCTCCTAAAATTTAGGAGTCCGACTCAAATTGATGATAAACACCCCTAAGCCACTCTGCTATGCTCCTTGGCCCTTTAAGTGGTCAAACAGTCAACTCCCTAAAAATAGGAACTGCAACCAGAACCTCCAGAATGATCCCTGAGGTCCCCTGATGCATTTTGGTCAACTCCTAGTCAATCCTAAAAAATAGGAACCCCTCCTGAAGTCTAGGAAACCATCTCAAACTGTCTAGAATGGCTTATAAATTTCCTATGTAGCTCCACAAGCCTCAGTATGGGTTCCCTTTCCACCCCATTGGCCCTTTAAGTGGTCAAACAGTCAACTCCCTAAAAATAGGAACTGCAACCAGAACCTCCAGAATGATCCCTGAGGTCCCCTGATACATTTTGGTCAACTCCTAGTCAATCCTAAAAAATAGGAACCCCTCCTGAAATCTAGGTAACCATCTCAAACTGTCTAGAATGGCTTATAAATTTCCTATGTAGCTCCACAAGCCTCAGTATGGGTTCCCTTTCCACCCCATTGGTCTACAAGAATCCGATGATAGGCCAATCCTTGCTCAATTGCCTGTCATCCAAGAAGGGGATATTACACTTCTTTTCCAGTGGATGTGGCCATTTACAGTGAAGCACATAAATATAGTATTGTGTGTCTATTTTCTATGCAACTGTTATTTTTTTGAATATGAGCTTGTATTTCTTTTCTTGCTCTGAGTTCTCAACAATAATGATCATGAATATTCACTTTAGGCAGTCATTCAGCCATAGATGACTTTTCTTTTGGGGTTTTCATTGAAGGCATTGTGGAAGGCATTTTTGCCAACTCATGAGGCTGGCCAAACCAAGCATAGGAATGTTGAATTTCAAACTTTTCAAGTGAATAGAAGGATACAGTTAGTAATAAGTATAATACTAAAGTGAAAAAAAATCCTTTGCTAAGAATTTTCCACTTGACCAAACTGCTTGTTATTAGAAACTTGGATCGGGCGTCATTATAACTACTACAAGCAAAGAAAAAATTCACTAGGAATGACTGCAAAACCACTAGAGTTGTTGGTGAGAGAGGGTGGAAAAAAGAGGAGGGGGAGGAGTGACCTGAGCTATCCACCCTCTAGCCTTTTTCTTAATTGGGCTTGGTTTTTAAATTTGTAATGCCTTTAAATGTCCTCCTTTATTTAGCTTGTAGTTGTTATTATATGATGTAACACAGACTTTTAACTACAAGCAATTTAAAAGAGGGCTAGTTAAGGATTTAATTCTATGATGATACTTTTAGTATGTGTTAGGGGCATGTTAGTAATCACACTTAAATAACAGTTGGGCTAGCCCTCTTTTCATACTTTTCCTAGTTAAAGTTGTGTTACATAAATAAGAACTACAAGCTACACAACATGACTGCAAAACTGCTGGCATGTTAATAGTGGGGGGAAAGAGACCAAGTAATGAATACTTCTAAGTCATAAATAGAAGCTATTGATTTATGTTAGTACGAGAGAAATTAATAGAAAAGAGGGTCCATTGATCCCGGTTTAATGGTAAGGTGGAGCAATTGCCATTATCATGACCTGGGTTCAAGCCTTAGCAATGTTATAGCGGTTGTGATAACATAGGCCACAAGGATGAGGCTGGATGGTAAGACTTTGATGGAAACCCCTTGGACATGGCAAGGTGCTCAAAGATTGATGGTCCATTCCCTGCATTTAGATGATGAGTGAGTGAAATTTAGCTACTAAAATAAAGAAAATAAAAGAAATTAGGAGGGTGTCTGACAATTTAGTTACTTTAAAAAAAGGAAACAAACACAGAAGACATCTGTCGGACTGTGGTCTTGTGATCAGATAGAACACTTGATGCCATGATCACCCAGGCTCAAAAGCTGGTGAGCATACATGTCTTGATCTCAGGTAGGCTGAGGAGGTGGATAATGATTGCAAAGGATAGTTGGAGGGTGGACTTCAAAAAGGAAATAGACAACAGACAGAGAGGCTCAACAAGTCCATAGAATTATACAATAAACAGCATTTAGAATAACATGGCAAAACATTGCCAACGAGTGGATGGCCATCTTTGTTAAAAATAGATAGCACAGAAAGAGAGATTCAAATAGTCCATGGAAACCTACAATGAACTATGCATTGAATTGTTTTCCCTTTTAGGATCCACTTCTATTGTTGTAAAATCAATGGGTCATTGCACTCAATTTTAAAGTCATAATTTTTTTTTTTCGATAGGTGATGGGCCAAAGCCTAAATTATTTATTGTTAGGTTTAGTTATTATTGTGTGTTAAGCTCGAATAGATTTGATCCCAGAACCTCCCAGATAGGAAGCTCACAATTTGCTGATGTGTTGTAGGCTCTTGCCTTTGAAGTCATACTCAATTAATGTCCAGGTGACATGTTGGTTTCACCATTAACAAAAAGTACATTTATTTAGAATTCAATTCAAAGCTCTTTAGCAAGAATTAGAAAGAAGATGAATGAAACAACACATATTTTTTTAATTAATCTCAGCTACGCTTATGATTTTACATGTTCTATGGTTTTAAACTTTTCTCAGAACACTAGATATCTGAATTCCATGTTACGCAATGCAGGGCAGTGACATCTGCTGGTTCCTCGGAGCTCATTGCAGTGTCGTCACTATGCACATATGACATTTACCGAACCTATGTCAATCCCAGAGCCAATGGGAAGCAGATCCTCAAAGTCTCCAGGGCAGTGGTTCTCGTGTTTGGATGCCTCATGGGTGTCCTGGCAGTGGTACTGAACAAGGCAGGAATCTCTTTGGGATGGATGTACTTAGCCATGGGAGTGCTAATTGGTTCAGCTGTAATGCCCATAGCTTTCCTACTCCTGTGGAGAAAAGCCAACGCAGTGGGAGCAATAGCAGGAACAATAGGAGGCTGTATATTGGGAATAACTACATGGCTCTCGGTGACAAGTATAGAATATGGAAGGGTAAATCTTGACACAACAGGAAGGAATGCACCCATGCTTGCTGGGAACCTGGTGTCGATACTAACAGGCGGTTTAATTCACGCAGTCTGCAGTTTTTTAAGGCCCCAAAACTATGATTGGGAATCAACCAAATGCATTACCATGGTGGAGATGGATAAGACAAACTTACCTGCTGAAGAATTCAAGGAGGAAAGGCTGAGGAGAGCCAAAATATGGATTGTTAAGTGGGGTCTGGGATTCACCGCTGTAATTGTGGTTTTATGGCCAATTCTTTCACTCCCAGCTAAGGTTTTCAGCTCTGGCTACTTCACATTCTGGGCTGTTATATCTATTGCTTGGGGCAGTATTGCTTCCCTGGTCATTATCATACTTCCTTTGATTGAAAGCAGAGAGACTATTGGCATGGTGCTGTTGGGCATGCTTACAAATGATACTGTTGTGGAAAGGCTCGACGAAATAAATTCCAGACTCACAGCACTTATGCAAGCAATGCCTGAAGCCGAGAGACTGTATTTGCTTGATAAGGGAAGGATTAAGAAAGAAGAAGCGATGGACGCAACGAACGACGACAATGCAAATCCAAACCATGTATGAATATCTGAAAGCAATGTCTATTTAAATAATGTATTTTATTAGGCCCTGTCCAGTTACAGTAAGGAGGGTTTTGTGGAATAAGTATTTTATTTCATGTACTCGATTAATTAAAAAGTTCCTTTTCTCTTTTGGGGGTGCAATGAATGAATGTGATTTTAATGACCTCTACTAGACCACTTTTTTAAATTTCCAACCTTGTCATATGGATCTTAATCAAGAAGTCTGCAGTTTGCTTGATCTTGTCAACCTCAAACTTGATCCTATCAACCTCAAACAAACTATGCATATTGACCGCCTTTTGTATGAAACCATAGTATATTGGGATGTGAAGAGAAAATGTCATTCTGTTTCAATAGCTCCCATCTTACAAAACACACATATCCTCTCCCCCAAACCTCCTTGGGCCTCTTCCATCTGCCTATCTCACATTTGAGGTGATGGGATCTAGTCCTCAAATGAGCCAATAACAACCTTGCCTTATACGCTTTCTCGTCGTGGTCCTTTATTGGGTTGAATTCTTTAATTTAATAAGTCTTTTTTCTGCTAATGTTTTTATTCCACACAGCACTTTGGAACTTTTCCCTAACAAGCTTTTTTATGCCCGCATTATCATTTGGACACTCCTGCACCTTGATGTTCCATTTATCCATCCATTTAATGTTTTGCTTCATCCATGTTTTCTTCCTACAGTTAAGAGATGCTTCTTTCACAACTTCTGGCCATCGATGATCATGCATGTTTTCTATCCTTTTTAAGTAGCTAATTAATTGAATTAATGTTGAAGCCTCTAACGGAAAAGTTTCGGCTTCTGACATAAGAATTTCATAGGGAACATAGGATTTGACTTTGAGATTGCTTGTGATTAAGTGTTTTTGAATTCTCTCTATTTGTCTCCATCCACAATTTGATATGTCGCCCCCCAACACCTCGCAACCAAAAAGAAACACTGATGCGACCAAAAAATCAAAGAGAGTCTTAGTTTCCCAATCCCATAGTTCTACTATCCTACATCTATTCTAAAGCAGAAATGAAGCTTTCCAATCCCCTTGAATCATTTTTGTTCTACATGTCTCCCAATTAAGTTTATGATGAAAGTCAATCCCAAGGTGATGAATAGAATTGTGAAAGTAGCATTTATTTATGCTTGAATAATTTTTTTTCTGATATTCGTGCATTCTTAAAATAAGTTCTCTAATATACTTGTTTGGTTGACCTAGAAGAGGAGTCAGATTCTGTGTCAATTGAAATAGGAATTGGAATAAGTTTATTTATTTTATTTTAATAATTTAAATTTTTTTAGTTTGGTAATATTCTAAATAAACAAGATTTTTTATTTATAAAAACTAACTTCTTTTATTAATTATTTAAAAGTCAAATAATTTTATATGATAGAATATGGAAAATTGAGGCAGTGATACATGAGCGAACTTTAGCAGAAAGGCAGCTAATCCCTTTTTCGGCTCCAGATTCTTTTCTGTGTTTTCCTAGCCGACGAAGGTGGTGTCATCGGAGGGGAAGATGGTCGACAGCGGTGGACAGCTGGATGTTCTCGTGCGTACGACGGTTATTGGTGGTATCCCTATCCCATCTTCATTTAATGTGTAGGTTTTGTCAAATCCTCCTTTGGGCTCTTCGACGCCTCTTGTACCCCCTTCATCCGCCTCCAGCTCTACCAACATTAATGGCGATCCAACTGTAGCTTCCAACACCGCCTTCAAAGCCAAGACTTTCTTTGAGGCGGTTACCCATTTCACTGGAAACATCGATGCCAATGCTAGGTTTGTTGTCCCTGATTTTGTACACAATGAGGTTGCCCATGACGGTAAGAGTCCTCTGGCTTCCTTGGTTTTATTTTCTTTGACTCCTAACTCATAGATGATTGCCAAAATTGTTAGAGAAAAGAATAGGTTTAAAGACTCTGCAATTTTCTTTGCTGTGGTTGAAATTGATAAGTGCCCTCCTCGCAAGTTTTTGGATGACTGGTTTCATAACTTCTGGAATATTACATTAGGGTATCATATGTCATTTTGCAGAAAAATTCAAAGAGGTTTATTTGTTGTATTTTTGCTAATGAAGAAGCCCAAAAAGAAGTGCTAAAAAAACATACTGGGCAGTAGGATCGACCTCCTTTCGCGCTTTGGCTTGGACCCCTGAAGCTGTCCATGAAGAAGTTTTAGCTCTTTCAGCTCCCAGATGGATACTTGTGAAGAATATCCCTCCATTTCTTTGGCATTTTTTACCACAATTACTGGAAACCCTAGGCAAAACTGTCCGAATGGATGATACTCTTAGACTTGTTCCTCACATGGATGCTAGGGTTCTCATCTCGCTTCTCCTTGGTAAAGAAATTCCCTTTGAGATTACTATTAATGTGTTAAATGAAAGTTTTGTGTGCCCTATCGAAGTTTTAGGAGCCTTGAATGCATGCTTCCTATGTAGGAAAGAGGGTCATCGCAGGAGAGATTGTCCCATTATTAATAAGGCTTCAACTAAGCCTTCCAGTAGCCCAAATCCTCCTCCTAACCCCTTTGTTGATCCATCATCAGTTGGTCTTCCCATTAAGAAAGTTCCTGATACACTTGGTAGTGTCCAGGTTGCTCCTGCCTCTAACTCGCCTCTTTTTCCTCCTCCAAAAATGACATGAAGGCCTGAACTTGATGAAGGTTTTACGTTGATTAGGAACAGAAAGAAGAGGAAAGGGAATACCTCTAGTAACCCTAAACCCAGGAACCTTAGTGATAAACTTCTCACTCCTCAAACCTTAGCTTCCTCCCCGTGTTTTGATATGATTGAGGTTCTTATTCCCATTACTGAAACTGTTAAACCTGCTTTGAATCCTCCAAAGTTGCCGCCAATTTTTTTTAAGGAAATTGATGATGAATATATCTTGGAAATTATTCCTGCTTCATAGTCGATTCAGAATGAAACTAATATGGATATGGAATCATTTGACTTGGATACCAATACCTCAAAAAGGCGTGGAAGGCCACTTGGGTCCAAAAATGAAACTGTGAATAAGAAATCTAGGGATAATCCCAATAGTCCCATCTTTTTTGTTGGAGATGCATTTCATACCCCTTTCAATATGTCTCAATGAATTGTTTATCTTGGAATGTTAGGGGGCTTGAGTCTCTAGATAGAAAATATGTTGTTAAGCGTTTATTAAATTTGTTTAACTCTGTTGATTTGTTTATGATGCAAGAAATTAAAGCTACTGGTTTCATTCTTGAAACTAACCTTAACTTTATTTGGAAAGATGCTATCAAGTTTTACACTAATCACAACAGGGGTAAAGGTGGAATTGTTGTCCTTGTCAATTCCATTTGGGGGACACTCATCTCTAATAATGGTGTCTCTCCTTGTCAAAGGGCTGTCTCGTTTATCATGAACATTAACAATAAACCTATTGGTTTTTTCTCTATTTACGCTCTTAATGATGTTAATGATAGAATCTCCCTTTGGAACTGGTTATCCACTCTTCCTGATATACCGTGGTTTTTTGGAGGAGATTTCAACATGGTTGAGTCCCAAATTGATAAAATTGGTGGCAATCTGTTCATATGGAAAGACTATGAAAATCTGCATTGGTCTAAATTTATAAACTCTAAAACTTGTTTGATCCTCTTACTAATAATAAGGATGCTCACTTTGGAATATGGCACACCTAGTGCAATTTCCAGCAAGGTCATTCTAGGATATACTAGAGATTAGATCATTTTTATGGCAATAAGGATTTCTTTTGTTTTCTCCCTGATAGCAAGGTAACGTTATCTTGGTCATCGCTACCACCTTGTCTGATCACCATCCTATTTTTGCTCGTATTAGTGTTAATTATGTGCTTGCTCGACAGAGACCTGTGTGTGCCAAATTTTTGTTGAATTCTAAACTTCTTCAGGATGAAGATGTTCGTTGTGCCCTTCAAATCATCAGAAACATCAACTTTTTTAGTCTTAAGGAGTTTTCCATGGTTGACAAGTGCAAGGCTAATCTTCTAGCTTGGAAAAGTTTTCTTCAAACCATAGGTCAAAAATGTGCCAAAGATTATAGACTCATTGAAAAACTTCTCTACTCTAATCTTCAAAACGCTGAAAATAATGTTCAAGCTGATCCCTTCAACCTGAATCTCTTGAACCGGGTGATTGTCATCAAAGATGCCCTGAGAAAACACCAACAAACCAAAATTGAAGGCGCTAAAATTTGATCTAGGGCTAATTGGCTCCAGCATGGGGATCGGGGGTGTAAATTTTTCTTTAACCTTCTTAAGAAAAAGCAGATTAAAGAGTCTATTGATAAACTTGCTATTAGCAGTCAGGAAATTTCTGATCCTGAAAGCATTTCTTTGGCCTTTGCTGAGTACTATGGTAAACTTTTCTCATTTGAGGATTCTATGGAGGCTGATGAAATTAGATTCAAATGCAGACCTTTTATTCCTATTAAGTTGGAGTCTGATGATTTCATTGCTCTCTCTAAACCTATATCTATTGATGAGATCAAGGGGGCTATTAGAGCCCTTAAGGATGACAAGGCCCTTGGGCCTAATGGGCTTCCTATTAAATTTTATAAGGCTAATATTAGTTGGATCAGTAAAGATATGTGTGACCTGTATAATGAGGCCTTGTGCGCTAGCTCTCTCAGTCCTGAGATCAACAGGGGTATTATTAAACTCCTTCCTAAAGAAGGGGATAAGCCTCTTATCAAGAATTGGAGACCTATTACTCTCCTTAATGTTTCTTATAAAATTTTAGCAAAAGTTTTAGCCCTTAGATTGGTTCACATTCTCCCTAAATTACTCAAACGGGTTTTATTAAAGGCAGATACATTCTGGAGAATCTTATTATTGCTTGGGAAGCCATGGATTGGGCTAAGTGTTCTCATCAAAACTCTTCTTTGCTCCTCCTGGACTTTGATAAAGCTTATGATAGAATTGAGTGGAAATTTATTATTATGACGTTGCAATCTTTTGGTTTTCCTCCTTATTTTTGTAATGCTGTTCAAATTCTGCTCCAAGAGGCTTATGCTCAAGTTGAGATCAATGGATCTCTTTCTGCCCCTTTTCCTCTAGGTCGTTCCATCAGGTAGGGCTGCCCTTTGGCTCTTGCTCTATTTGTCATTGTTGTTGAAGCTTTATACTATATTCTTAGAGATAACACCCTTTCCCCAGAAGTTAGAGGTCTATAGCTTTCTAATAATGATGAGCTTATTAATAGCCACTTTGCTGATGACATCGCTCTATTTTTTGAGCTCACTGATAACAACCTTAAGCATCTTCAAACCAAGTTGGATCTGTTTTGTACTATATCAGGTGCTCGTATCTCCCAAGCCAAATCTATTTGCCTGGGCTGGGATGATCAGCCTCCTGAATGGTTCTCTCAGCACAAATTTCAATGGGGAGGTCCTAATAAAGTTGTCAAGTATCTTGGTATACCCTACTCCGTTGATCCTTCTCTTAAGGACATGTGGGCTTGGGTTAAGGCTAAGATTGAGAATAAACTTAATAAATGGCACAATAGATCTTTATCTCTTGTTGGGAGAATTCAAGTTTGTCAAAAGTTATTGTCTTCTTATAGTATTTATTACTCTTCTGCTTGGATGTTCAATAATTACCAAATTCTTGAAATTCAAAAAGCTATCAGGCTATTTCTCTGGTCTAATGGCAAGGGCAAAATAAAATGTTATGCTGTTAAATGGGACTGGTGTCATACTGATAAGACCATGGGAGGGCTAGGATTAATTGATCTCAAGTTACAAGGTATAGCTATTTCCACCAAGTGGATCTTTCAATCATTGGAGGGTGATTGTCCGTGGAAAGTGCATGTTAGACACAACATTGAGAGAGGTTTTCCCAAGCAAGCTAGATCTTGGAAGAATCTTCCTTTTTGTGACCTTATTGTTGGTAATTTCCCAGTTGTTGGTCAAGGTTCTCCTATCTTCAGATCCATTTGGCGTGCCTGGGATCATGTTTGGAAATTTATCACCAATAAGGATTTTTAATGATATTCAACTTCATGGTGAGAGATCCATTAGGTGGAATTTGAGCTTGAATAACAAACCCCTAGCCCTCTCTACTAGGGTTGTTCTGCTAGGTCTTGGGCTAAATCTGGTATTACTCAATTTGTTGATATTTTTGAACATGATATTCTTATTCCTTGGGAAGATCTCAAGAGTAAGTTTAATTTACCTCAGTCTCAGAAGAAGACTTACAATTTAATTTTGCAAGCTACTAAAGATCTTCCTTCTATCTACCATGTGGACTCTTATAGACACATTAAATGTAAATGGCCAGATGGAACTGTCTTAGACAAGCTTAAAGCTAAGAATATATACAAGATCATTGCTCACAATGAAGATATTATTGCTCATATTAATAAAATTTGGTACTGCTCTTTTGATAATAAAGCTTGGAATAAGTTGCCGAATACTATTTGGAAAAGTCCTATTGAGCAAAAAACTCAATGTTTTAGATGGCTGATGTTAATTGATAGACTTTCGATTAAAAGAGATAATCAACATTCTGATTTATGTAATATCTGTAGGTTGCCTGATACGGGTAGACATATCTTGTTTGATTGCCTTTTTGCTAAAGAAATATGGAAACCTTTTGGTATTTACTATCCTATTAATGTGAATATCATTGAAATTGTTACTGGTCACATTAATGGTCTTAGTAAGGATGCTAATTTTTTCTGGAACATGTTTTCTTCTAACATTATTTGGTAGATCTGGAAATGCGGGAATGACGAAAAGTACCAAGGTAAGCCAAGGGTTCTTACTAAGTTTTTTCGAAAACTCACATGTTTTAAAATCTTCTTGCAAGTTCAAACTACCATGATAATTGAAAAGGATAAATTAAGAAGGTTTCTTAAAGATGGGTAGGCTACTTTCTTCTTTTATGAGCTCAAGTATGGCTATCAATGGCAAAGGACTCTTGATAATTTGCGGATTTTTGAGCACACATGCTGGAAGCTAAACAAAGTGATTAGGAAGAACCATAACACCAAAAAGGAGGAAATCTTTATGTTGTCCTAGATCCAGGAGCGAAAGAGTATTGTTTGGATGGAAGGCCCGCTCGGTTGGACTACGTGGGTGGATACTTACTATGATATTCTTCACTAGCTCTTTGCTGTTCGGTTCTTGTTGTATATGATATATCCTTGTTGTACCATTGCTACTTTGGTTCCGGTTTGAGGCTATGTCTCTTTTTTGATCCTCGGTGATTTGTGTATTCCTTTTTTGGTCTCTCTATAGCTAATAGAAAAAAAATTATTTTATGTAGCCTTAATTTTATTTTTTAAAATGACATCATCAGTGAAAGGTATACCACAACCTTTGAAATTCAAAAGACATTATATTGTAAATTATAATTTTTAAATCAAATAATTTTAAAATCATATTCAATATTGTTTATAGCTACTTAAACTCTCTAAGTTAGAATCTTAAATATTTATGTTTATTATTTAAAAATTTAAAAGCTAATAGTTTAAATTACAAATATTTGATAGCATTTTTTTAAAATTTAAACGTTAAATATAAGTAAATATTAAAACTAAAATTATTTTATTTTTAAAATATATTAAAGAAAATAAACAATACAAATAAGTCAAGGTTATAGATATGATATTTAAATGATCTTTCAATATAGTTTTAATTATAAGACTAAACACAAGATTTATTTGCACAAATAATTTAATGAAAGTTTATAAAAGATATCAAATTTGATATTAGTCTTTTTTGTCATTTAAAAAAATCACATATTAAACTTTAAATAATGTTGACTTAGTTTGTATCTTATGATGAATGGGGGAAATAGTTGATGAATAGAGGAAATAGTCAAAAAATGCATCCAAGTGGCAAAATGCAATCGAGAGGCAAAGTCACAGACTCGACAACCCATCAAATTGGGTTTATTAAAAAGTGGAATAAGAACAAACTATTTATATTCCACCTTTTTTAGGAATACTGCTATGCTCATTTTGGTATCAAATTAGGATAGACAAATTCTAATTCTAATTTTATATTTTGCAAACAAACATCAAATTAGAGAATGTTTAAAGTACATTTTCCCACTTTTTTATATTTTTGAAGTAGTACACATTTTTTATTACTAACACATCAGGTTTTAGTTTTTTTAAAAATTTATAGTAGAATATGAGCTTTGTAGTTTAATTTTACACTATAGATGAGACAATTTAGGATGATGATTACTTAATATAATTATTTATAATTATGTTCGTTTGGAGGTTTTTATTTGAAGAAGTATTTAGGTTTGAATTGATTCTTTGACTTGATTTTAAATTTTACTTCTTAACCAAAAGAAATAAGTTTACAAATTTAAGTGTAATTTTATTTAGTGTTGAAGTATTAAATTAGAGCTAAATTTTGTTAAGTTAATTTATTTGTTTAAAATAAAGAGTAGAGATTGTTAATAATATGTTCATACATTGAAATGAAAAGAACACTTAATACATTACAAATAATAATGAAGTATAAGAAATTTAAAAAAAGTGAATTTGAAAATATAAAATCATTATTTTTTTATAGTTAAGAGGTGGGTAAAAGTACAAAGTTGTCACCTTTCAGGCTGACTTATCAGAAGGAATGAATTTGACTATTTCTATCTAAAAATTAATTTTGTTCAAACCTATGATCTAGATAAATTCATTCTAGCTAAGTTATATATAGATTCACACTTTTCCAATTGGAAATGTCTATTAAATGCATGTTTTATACTAGTTTGTATCCAATTACTAAATAAATAAAATTATTTCAGAAAACTGACATTTGAATAACTCTTGCCATTTTTAATGATTTTTTTAATAACATATAAACACCATTTTATAGAGCTCAAAGTTAAGAATATTCTCATATAGATTTATAGTGTTTTAATTAGATATAGTATATTGTAATTAAAAAATTCTACAAGCATGTATTTTAACACTCGAAAAGATGTTGATTT
The DNA here is from genome assembly GCA_028749045.1 of Cupressus sempervirens. Classification (NCBI taxonomy): domain Eukaryota; kingdom Viridiplantae; phylum Streptophyta; class Pinopsida; order Cupressales; family Cupressaceae; genus Cupressus; species Cupressus sempervirens. The sequence continues at coordinate 544,377,555 of CM053787.1, read as the reverse complement.
TGATAAGGACAAAAATATTAAATGATATTAAAAATAAATAAAAATTATATGATGTTCTAGAGGATAGAGTACTCTTTGAGAATGTATAATTTTTCTTTTGGTTAGAATAGATTTGCTTTGAAAAATGTGGTGGGAGATGAAAACTATCGATTTTAGGTGAGTTGAAATTGAATCATTATAAAAGAGAAAATATAGGTCTAAAGCCAGCTTTTGTTTTTGATTTTTTCTAGCTATATATGTTATATATAACATAGTCTAAGATCAAAGTTAAATAAGTTTATTTCCATATAGTTTTGTGGTGGGAACTAGATGCTTAATTTTCAACATTTTTTATAAACTAAAAGATTATCTATAAAAATTAAGAAAATATATTAATTATTATTCCAAATAATTATTAAAAATTGTAATATTAAACTTCATCCATTTCTACACATTTAATTAGTTTACTTCATTTTCAAATTCTAAATAAAAATACTAGTTTAATGTCATTGAATGTGAGAATTTATACTTTTGTTATCCTTTTCCTTTACAAAAGGGCGACACAAGTTTGTGCTTTTACCTAGGCATGCATAAAAAGAAACATATAATTTATAGATTTTTTTTTCAGACTATAATAGAACAAGTTTAGATGGTGTACATAGTAACATAAGATTATCTTGTTCTTGCTTATTTAGGATAGCTATCTTGTATCCACATTTGATGAAGACACATCTTGGAGAAGGGTTTTTGCAGTTTGGTGATATTCCTTTTTATAAAAAAATAAAGGGATGGAAATTATTGAATCAAGAAAGCTAGAGTACAAAAACGCCATGAACAACACAACAACTAGCCCAACAACCAAACATCAATCATTGATCACCTAAACCTCCCACATAGTCCCACATATCCTTCATCACAAGATCATCTAATAACCCAAAATACTCCATAGACAAATGACTCCAATCCTAGACATCCCACACTCTCATGCACTCAACAACCCATTTAGCTAATATATCCACTACATTGGTCCACTCCCGGTGGATATGGAGAAAGATAACACAATCCAAAGATCTACTCAACCTAACAATTTGTTTGACCACCCCCACTTATTTCCAACACTTATCCCTAGTCACACCATTATTCAACATATCAACAACCACTTGCGAATCAAATTCACAAATAACCTTCCTCCATCCTAAAGCACAACATAACTCCAAGGCATAAAGGATAGCCAAAAATTCCATAAAATTGTTAGAATGAAAACTATTAAAAATTGAAAAGAAGAATTGGACTACCCTTAAGGGATCCCTACCAGTCGAGTGACAATCCCAACATGTCTAGAATTTCCCATTCTTGTGTATGTAAAAACTGTGGACACACTTTTATGAATCCTTATTCTAAATAATATCCATGATGAAGGGCATCTCAAGAGGTGGCTTGTAGCTTCCTATCTATAACATGGAAGAGCTATGAGATAGTGGCTCTCAAATGAACCTAGCTTATGCAAAATCCTTGCAAGGTGAACCATAGAATGAAATATTCAAAGACAAAAGCAAGGATGCAAGTATCCAAGAATCCACAATGGATGCAATCCAAATGCAAGATTTGAGATAAATGGAATGCAAGATGCAAGATAAGCTAACAAGAATGAGAGTATTAAAAATCCTCCTAATTAAGCTATGCCAGCTAATCTAGAGCATGAAATAAAGACTAAGCTAAGAATGTCATGATGCAAGTATGAGAATGCAAGAATGAGAGTGCAAGTGCAAGAATGCTCCAAGTCCTTCAAAACTCCAAAGTCACTGAGAAAACCTACAACATAATGTTAGCATGAGAGTGTAAGATTAAGATCATGAGGAGAAAGCTTCCTTTTAAAGATAAATGGATGGTTGAGATAATAGGCAAAATAGGCATAATCAAGGGTGGACAATATATATTTAGTGATCCACGTGCACAAACATCTCACCTAAGGAAGATCAATGGTTGCCTCGCAAAATATGTATGGAGGAGAATTAAAACTATTTTAAAAATAAAGATTCTTCTCCTATAGAAAAGTGTGCCCCTCATGTGAAACAAAAATATTTTTCTTTTATTCTTTTAAAACAAGAATAATGCTTTATGTGTGCACACTTAGGATAAGTAGGCTTTGGTGATTTTATTTAATTAAAAGGGAGCAAGTTATTTCAATTAAATAAAAGACTTAGGATAAAGTGGTCAAACCATAGGTTCTAGTTGAATAAATAGCAAAGCAATGATTTGATCAAAGACAAGTGATAGGTAAATTATGCGAAAATGCTAGAAAGGGCACTCATAGTCTAGAGGACCATTTTTCAATGATTACATTTATCCCTCTTTGATTAATGTGTGATCGATTTGGGAACACAATAAGTCAAAGAATGAAGAAGCCAAACAAGCAACAAACAGAGAGACTTGACTCCAAAGAACGAAGCACATAAAGATAGTAGATCCTGAATACATAGTCAGTTAGTAGCAAACCTGAACATTAGGAGAGAAATAGACAATCTTAATCCTAAGATGAACATTGATATGTCATGCTAAGAAAGAAGATAAACTAAGAGCAAATAGATAGCTATTGGAGGAAGAGCAATGTGTAGCAATGCTAGAAAAAATCTAGCCCCCTCAGGATTAAAATTGAAATGAGGTAGATAAGACACAAAAATGAGGGAGATTTGAGAAAATCAAGATAAAACAAGGTCCATGATGATAGATACGTGAATAAAATAAAAGATTGACCATGAAGCAACGAAGATATGCCCCAGTTTGATAAAGTTTGAGCAAGAAAGGTAAAGCATCAAACTTAGGTCAAACTGAGAAGAAAGATGAAATTAAATGGAATGAATAAGAAGAATGAAAGAGAGTAGAAATCATGAAGAAATATTGAATGCCCCAACAAGACTTAGAGATTAAGCATTAGAAATTCAACTAATTGTGTAGAAGAAGGAAGAATTTTAAAACACAATTTTGACTAGCAAGGTGAACCCGAAATTTTGATTTCAATCCCAAAAATGGATCTAGGACATTTAAACTAGGCACAAGTGCATTTTTGCACAAATATGAGAAGTTCAAAAATTAGGTCAAAATAGGGTCAAAAGGTTAGATAAGGGACCCATGAGGTCATTTTCAAATTATTTTTCTTATTTGATTTTTTAGAGCTTAGAGCACACAGAGAGAGAAACAATTACCCAGATGAGGGTTCCAATTGAGAGGCACCAATTCAAGTGCAATCACTTGCATAACAGACCTCTATAGTATGGTCCACCAAGAAGTATCCAATAGTCAAGCTAGTCTTTGAGTTATTTTGAGCATTTTAGCATGGTTTTCTTGGTGTTTAGGTAGGTTTTTGAAAAATCTTTTACAATACTTTATAAAGTATTGTATCATAATTATGAAAACTGTCATATGATATTTCTAGTGACCAAATTATATCGTATCACAGTGATGAGCATTATTGTATTAGATCCACCAATAGTTGTACGATAGTGGACAAAGTATTGTACTAGCACAAAGTATCATACTCGTATAAAAGAAAGTATTGTATGACACTCATTCAACCACACATTGAAGTTTTCTTAGAAATTTTATCATTTTTGGTCCCATGGTGGACACCAAAAATGTATGTCAAAAATGTGGACACACTTTTGTAAACCCTTATTCTCAAGACTTCCCATGATGAAGGGCATCTCAAGATGTGGTTCATAGCTTCCTATCTATAGCATGAAAGAGCTGTGAGATAGTAACTTTCAAATGAACCTAGCTTATGCAAACCCTTGCAAGGTGAACCATAGAATGAAAGATTCAAAGACAAAAGAAAGGATGCTAGTATCCAAGAATCCATAATGGATGCAATGCAAATGCAAGATTTAAGATAAATGGAATGCAAGATGCAAGATAAGCTAACAAGAATGAGAGTATTAAAAATCCTCCTAATTAAGCTATGTGAGCTAATCTAGAGCATGGAATAAATACTAAGCTAAGAATGTCATGATGCAAGTATGAGAATGCAAGTGCAAGAATTCTCCAAGTCCTTCAAAGCTCCAATGTCATCGAGAAAACCTACAAAATAATCTTAGCATGAGAGTGTAAGATTAAGATCATGAGGAGAGAGCCTCCTTTTAAAGATAAATAGATGGTTGAGATTAAGATGCAAAATAGGCATAATCAAGGGTGGAGAATGCATATTTATTGATCCATGTGCACAAGTATCTCACCTAAGGAAGATCAATAGTTGACTTTAAGAGACAAAATATGTATGGAGGAGAATTAAAACTATTTAAAAAATAAAGATTCTTCTCCTATAGAAAAGTGTGCCCCTCACTCCTATAGAAAAGTGTGCCCCTCATGTGAAACAAAAATGTTTTTCTTTTATTCTTTTAAAACAAGAATAATGCTTTATGTGTGCACACTTAGGATAAGTAGGATTTGGTGATTTTATTTAATTAAAAGGGAGAAATTTCTTTTAATTAAATATGTAAACTTAGGATAAAGTGGTCAAACCATAGGTTATATTCACATAAATAGAAAAGTGATGATTTGATCAAAGATTATTGATAGGTAAATTAAGAAAAAATGCTAGAAAGGTAGCTCATAGTCTAGAGGACCATTTTTTAGTGATTACATCAAGAGCCATATATATTAACCCTCAAGACCTCCTCCAAAGGAGGTTTCCAACAACCATCTCTAATAATCTTACTTCTTCCATGATGAGCCACACATGATGGGGACTATTGGGATCTATAGCCCTCCATTCCTAACCTCTAAATGTAGGTAGTCCTTTAGATCCACACCAAAAGATGTACCACACAACTAATAATGTTTCCTATAAACTATTGATAATTCACTTCCAAACCTGATGGCTCATCATTCTTTTACCTTGAAAATTCCTTATGTTCCTTTCTAGCTACATTTTCTAGAGAATAAATGTAGGGCCAACATCCCACATTGTATGTGGAAAAGATGCACGAGTAAGGGGTATCTTAATCGAACCTAGAATTCCAACAAGATAGAAACATGAAAATAAGGCCTATTCCAAATCCCCCACCAATAGTACCAAAGATCTCTTGAGTAGGGATAAACAAATAAAATATGAGAAGAGGTTTCCTTGTTGCCCATACAAAGAACATACACAAAAGGACCCTAAAACTTGGATTGCTTAAGTTATCCCAAGTGAGCCATTTATTTTGGACCACCAATCACATGAAAAAATTACACTTTGGCCAAGAAACATTATTCCAAACATATTTCCACCAAGGCACATGAGCATCCCTAAATAGCTTCCTTATTAGCTTCCTATACCCATTGGTGACAACCAAGCAAGCTTATCCCTTTCCTTCGAAGAGATGCACATGAATCTTCTTGCAAGGATAACTAGAGCCTCTTGATATCTCTCCTCATATATTCATGGAGGCTATTTATGCAACCCTTTCAACCTGGAAACATCAACTTGTCCTAATTGTCAAGAAGCTTTATAATATGCCAAATGTGATTGGAATACCAAGAGACACAAATGATAAGGCCCCAATCTAGAAATGAAAGATTCTATAAATTCTAATTTGTAAAGGTTTAGGAGTATTAAAGAAAAAAAATGGAAGACGTATCTTCATGAATTCTCTATCTAGAAGCTACCATGTAAATGTTTAAGGACATCCTGAATTGTACTGCCTCATTAACTTTAGGAAGGTCCATTAAAGCCATGTCCTAAAAAAATTATAAGTGAGAATGAGAGGGAATTCTATTCTCCCAATTGAAACCTTGAATCAACCCTTGTCACATTTTGACCTTGATAAATCTTTCCATGCCTTCATCCATTAGAATAAAGAGATAGGGTGATAGAGGTTCTCCATGTTGAACATCACGAGAGGCCCCAATTTTTTTAGATATCTTATTATTAATAAGGATAGAAAAAGACATAGAGGTAGTACAAATAATAACCCACTCAATCCATTCTAGACCAAATCCAAAGGTTTTCAAAATCTTCACCAAGAAGGTGTCATGCCCAAAATTCGAACAAAACACCTTGACAATTTTTTTCTGAAAAAGTTTTACTAGGTTAATTGAACACACCTTTTAATTGAGTTACAAGTACATTGATAATTGAGTGGTATATTTTTGCATTGTACAATTTGATAGTTCAATTTGGAAGTTTATGGGAATCTTGTTTCAGTTTCAGTTTTCTATTGTTGAAGTTATACTAGTTACATGTTCCAGTTTGATGTCCTAGGCTTTCAAAATCATTTTCTAGTTTCTAGTTGTCTAAAATTACATTTATGTTGGAATTCCCTAGAGGGTCACTGATAGAGTCCACAGTTTATCAAATTTCTATTTGAAAAGAAAACATGATGCCTTGCTTACAAATGAATCTCTAGTTAACTTAGCCTTTTTCTAATTTTTGCATGATTAGTAATGGAATAGAAGACAACTTATTTCTGTATTTAACTATCTACTTGGCTTTCCCTTTTAAATAATTAGGGTAAATAATTCTAACCCTATAACACTTGATTTCTTATCGAGCTATTCAAAATCATATGTTAAAATTTATAATTTATTTTTTGTGGCCCACATAAGTCATTAGGATAACATTTATATATATTTTCTTTCAATAAATAAATATATAATCATATAATACTTTATTTATTAATTTATATTAATTATAAAAAAAAAATCATATATATATATATATATATATATATATATATAATATCATACATATTAAATTATATATAATATTAAATAATATAACATTCTATATAAATATAAATAAAATAACATGTAAATAATATTAAAATCTTCACCAGGAAGGACCATTCTACCCTATCATGCCTCTTATCCATATCAAGCTTGAGAAACATAGATTTCTCTTTAGAAAAGTGCATAGAATAATAACTTTAGTAGAAACAACAACCTTATCCAAGATCTTCCTACTAGAAACAAAACCCAGTTACTCCTTATAAATTAGGACTCTAATCCAACGATTGAGTCTCTTTGCAATCAATTTAGTAATGATTTTTTAGGCAACATTACAAAGAAAAATTAGTCTAAAGAGATATAAAGAATCAACCCCTTCTCCTTTTGGGATAATTGTCAGGAACTTAGCAATCAAATCTTTCAATGTTTGCTTACATATTTGGGACTCTAGCACTACCTCAAAGAGATTCATCTTAACAATGTCCTAGAATACTTGAGAAAACTCCATAGGTAATTTTCCTCATCTTATAGCTTTGCCTTTATTCATATGGAAGAATTCCTTCTAGCTCCTCCAATGATGCAGCCAAGATCAAAGAATCCCCAAGGAAGATGTCTAACCTTGCAACAAGAGTAAGTGACAAGGAACAGGGATAAAAAAATTTAACAAGAAATGAACACAATATGGAAGGATATCACTATAAGATTATCTTCAAGATGGCTTGCAAATACAACTATTACATTATCATTGTTAATATACAACTTCTAGCAAGTGTGTAGTTGATAAGATCTCAAAATGATGAACCTTTGATGTAGGAGCAACTTGAGTTAGTGATCAATCTTGCATCAACCAAAAATATTCCTTGTTTTCTGTCCTAGTTTGTTGTTTGTGAAGTAGTCGTCACTACTTTTGGTTTTAGGTTGAGCACAGGTACATACATAGATACATAGATACATAGATACATAGATACATACATGCATACATATGCATGGATACATATATATACATATTTATTTATGTATATATACAGACACACATATCCATATATGTGTGTGTGTGTGTGTGTGTGTGTGTGTATAAAATTTTAATATTTAATATAATTAATTCAAAATTTGTATTGACTTATTTATTTGTTTTTTAAAATAATATATATTAATTCTCTTTAGTTCAAATACTTTATTTGTTATATATGCATGCATATATAATGCTCTGATTATTACATTTTGTTCTTTGTTCTGTTAAAGTCCTATCACGTTCTAAAATTGACCCTTCAAAAGAGTTGGTCAATGGGAGTAGAGCCCAACACTTCAAACTCATGTTACAACATTTTCTATTATTCTCCAATCGAATAGAATGTTTTCTCCTTATCATCCTCTAACCCTCATTAAAATTATTTTGTTCTTATCTCAAAATATTTCATGACAAGTAGGAGATATACAAAAAATGTTTTGATTGATTTAATGTTGTTTATTTTTTAGTGTCTAAATAAACTTGTAACTATTTATGTTTATGAGATCATTTTACATTATTTTATCTTATTAGTTTTTAACAATTTTATCTATAGATTACTTATCAATTTTGAAGACTTTATGAGATAATAGTCAAGAAATGTTTTTAATAAATTTTGTAAGAAAAAAAAACATCAACATATATTTAATTTGTCCCTAATTTTTTAGAATGATAGATCATTTATTTATTATTGAAATTATTATATTCATATTTTAAAACATTTTAAGACAAGTGAAAGCTATACAAAAATATTTTTAGTGTTGGATATTTATCTTTAATGTCAAATAGATTTATAGATATTTAAAATTTTGAATTTAGTTGATAGTATTTCATATTATTAATGTTGGCATAATTTATGTAGATTGTATTGAATAGATGTTATAATGTATGTTTTATGGTCAATTGATTGATTTTTATGTTCTCATTGGTGTCAACTTGAAGATTATCTACTAACTATTGACTGTACAGGATAGAAATCAAGTGTGCAAGTGATTTTTGTGTTGAGTTAGCATGTGCAATTGATATGAGAGACCCAAAGATGTCTATAGATGTTGGGTGTGAAATTTTATGTACTACACACAAGTATGGAGAGAGTTATGATTGATTGAAGTATGACAAAGCAATCAGGTTAATCAATTTGCATTAAATAATAAATAATTTGATTGGTTTATCTAATATGTGATGATCCAGATGTTGTAATTTAAATCTTGTGATCTATACACATTCATGTGATCATGATTAAAATTATGTATAATTTTTTTTTACAGGAAGACATGTTTTGGATAAGTTGAAGTATGTTTAGGACAAGATGTAAAACACTTATAATAATTTAAATTAGATCCTAAACTAGTAGGATTTGGGATAACTCTTATATTTATTTTGAGATGGATAGTTAAATCCTGATGTGACAATAATGGTTTGTGATCTAAATTGGTCATATAATGGTCATTGTGATCAAATGTCTCAAATTTAGACATGTTCATTTGAAAAAGTGTAAATGATCATATGTTCTTTGTTTTGATTAAGTAAAAGTAGGTTTTAAAGGACCCAAAACCTTTTTACAAAGAGTCTAGAAAGAAATAAAGAATAAAGCAACATAGAGAGCAACATAGAGCATACATAAAACAAACCTCCAAAAAGAGCCCTGAAGAGGTCATTGAGAGAACTACTGAAAAATAGCAAAAACATAGCAAAAAAGATAGCAAAAGGCTAGCTAAGGAGACTTGATCAGGTCTAGTGCCTAGTCTGCAAGGATGTGCATATTTTCAGCCACTGCCTTCACCTTGTCTTTTTTTCCTGTGTCCTCAATCTTATTTAAGTGATCCTGAGTACGCTTACTGGGAACCTGACTCTCCACAACCTGAGGGGAGTCCTAACCTTTCTCAGTCTCCACTTTTTTCAGTAGAGTGCTCACATTCTCAACAATTTGTTTAACCAACTTTTCTAGCTTGCTCATTTTGGTTTCTAGTTTTGTTATCTTCCCCTAGTTGGCATTCAACTCTTTGTCCATTGCCCTATTTTTTGCCTCCAACTGTGGGATCTTCTGCATTAGGTTTTTAACATCTTTTGCACTCCCGACCACCTCCATTAATCTTCTACATCAAATGTTCTTTGTTGAATTGATGTGTGATCTAAGTTTTTGACCAAGATTATCTTGTAAAGGATATATTAGGGTTTGTTAAATATTTTTAGTAGGCCTAAGGTGAATTTCAAGGGTAACACTCATTTAGGTTAAGCAAGTGGCCACCCTAAAGATTGAGATGTTTATTTATATAATAGTATATTGTAGATGCACATGTAACGATCATGAATGGTGTGTGCAATTAGGCTGATATGTAAATAATTCTTGCAGTCAAAGATTAATGTTGAACTAAATTAGATTTGTATAAGAAATAATGAAATGGTATTTCTAGATGACTTATATTATTGAATCCTAATAGGTTTTCAAGTATAAATCCCTTAACTAGGTCACTCTTCACAAGGTGAGAAGGATCCCGACATGTCAAAAGTATAATTCCTTTAACAACTAGGTGGATCATTAATTGAGTTATAAATTCTTCAACAAGGTTACTTTCAAAAGGGTAAAGATCCTAAGAGGGCTAGAAAAAAATCCCTTAATCAAGAGACTCTTAATAGGGTATTCTCCAAACATGAGATTATTGTAAGCTCCTAAAAGGGCTAAGATCTTAATCATGCACATTTTGGAAGAGTGCAAAATACATGTAGGCATTAATTCCCTCCATGGTTCTTACCTCTAACCAAGGGTTCCCAGGAGAAAAATCTTGGTGTCTTTGTGTTACTTGTGTCGATGTTTTATTAGTTTTCTTGTTGATAGTTTCACAAGTTTACATTGTATGCATGTGTGAATGATTTAATGGTTAAATCTGATTTAGCAGATAAGTGGCTAATTTTTTGAATTTGATAGACTATTTATTCATCCCCTCCCCCCATCTAAATAATCTTGTACCTTAGGTATATTAACAATTGGTATTAGAGAATAGGTCCTCTTGATGGAAAACCTAATATATTAAGGTAAAGATTGGGATTATGAAGAAATATGGTCCAAAGATTTCCAATGAAAAATTCTTTACATGGTGTGACATAATAGGTATCTATATTAGATAAATGGGGTTAGAGTATTGGACACATGTTGATCACCATTATATGATACGAATGGAACACTTAATGCAGTTCAATTCAAAGTGGAGACATAAATCATATTAGCCTTAGATGCCATTGTAAGTTCCCTATCTGATATTGAATTTGTTGATATTTGTGGTCTTAGTACTACTCCTAAAGTTTGGGATAAGCTTAATTATTTCAATCATGAAGATGTTCAAGTTCAAAGAGATAGGGTTGAAATTCTAAAAGGGAAATGTGATTATACAAAAATGGTAGAAGGTAAATATATTTCCTAGTATATTTATAGGTTGAAAGAATTGGTAAGTAAAACACTAAGAACCTTGCTTCTTATTTATTCCATTAGAGTTTTTACAATTTATGAGTTGAGAATAATTGATAAATTTACCCTTGATGGACTGATTAGTAAGATTATTGCATTTGAGATTAACAACTATGATAACAATATTCCCAAAGTTGAAGCATCTTTTAAGGCCTCCTTATCATTCTAGAATTGGGAAGAAATGACAAAGAAGTAAGAGATATTGATACATTTCTTGATGAAGAGAGAAGAAAATATGTGTTGGAAGCTCTTCTTGTTGGGATTAAAGATAGAGTAACTGAGAGGGGGGGTGAATCAGTTACTAAACAAAAATTAATCCACAAATCCCTTAGATGTCTTAAAGATCTAGTTACTGCTGATACTCGGTAAACAAATGCTGTAACTCGGTAAATTTAATTATTACTTATTTTCAAGAATTCATGCATGTAATTGAAAACAAAGTGAACACAAGAGACACTAGATTTAATGTGGAAACCCAATATGGGAAAAACCACCAAGTAACTAGTCACCAATTTTTCACTCTTCTGAAGTGAGCCATGTTAGGAGCCAACCCTATTAAAGGTTACAATCCACACTGTTAGGTGTGACCTTGTTAGAGGATTTAATCACCCTGTTAGGAGTGGCCTTGCTAGAGGTCTTTAGAAAAATTCAACTGAACTGTCACCTTATTAGAGGATTTACAAAATGGCTGTTAAACCAACTCTGTTAAGAGATTTGGAATCACTGCTACAATGGTTAGAAAGAAACAATGAATTAACCTGAACAAGATGCAACTAAATTTGCTAGTTATAGGTCTTTGTTTAGCATCATTAGATCCTTCTTGATCAAATATGGCTCTGCTGCTCCTCAATGATCTCTGATCATCCTTCAAATTCGCTTTCACAATAATCAATCCTCATATCTCATTAATTCCACACTTTCATCATACTCCCATTTAGAATTCGCAACTTGACCACTTACTTATACCATTCAGATTGTCAAGTTGGCCCATTTACATGTTACATTTACCAATAAATCATACATCAGTCGGCTACAGATATTACTCTAAACAAATAAACCTTATTTCATAAAATAATGAAATCCTTTACTAGCCGACCTTGCTCGGTAAATACTGTTTCCAAAAATTTCCCCAGTTAACATTGCAATACCCTTAAAATCCTTTGGCTGTTGAGTTTACTCTGTAAGAACTGAATCCCTTTGATTACCTTGAAAGATCAATAAGAACTACTTCTACCAAATTACCTTTGATGATCGAGTGAGCTCGGTAAGAACTGCTTCTTCCACATTATCTTTGATGACCGAGTGAACTTGGTAAGAACTGCTTCTTCCACATTACCTTTGATGACCGAGTGAGCTCGGTAAGAACTATCCTTTGCCTTACTGATCTTTTGAGCTCAGTAGACTCTGTCCTTTGTCTAGCTAACCTTCTAAGCTCGATAGACACTATCCTTTTCCTTGCTGACCTTGTGAGGTTGGTAGACACTGTCCTTTGCCTTGCTGACCTTTTGAGCTCGATAGACACTATCTGATGACTAATATGACATTTGTGTGACATCAAAGACAAAACACAATTGAACAATCATTTCCAACACTTCTTATAAGGAAAATTCCTATAGGTATTGGTAAGTACAAAGAGAAACTAGCTGTAAAAAAATTTCATGCAAAAGGATTGGTCACATTGCTATGGAGCGATCAAATAGTTGCAGAGCAATTCACCCAAGATCAACTTGGTCGGTCCCCTACTAGATGTCCTAACACTAATGAAAATGATAAATAAGAAAATTAAAGGGAAAATAAAAAAAGAAATGTTGTAGCTGATGGAGTGATAGATGATGAATTAGAAGGAAATGATTAAGAAGTGGTTATTTTTGTTGTTGCCAAGGAAGAAACCATAGAAGGTGAAGGTGAGAAATCTCTTGTCTCACATATAGATCACATGAATGATTGAGTCATTGTTAGTGATTTTTCTCATCATATGAATTTATACAATCAAGTTCATCAATATTGAAGAGTTTGATATGGAGTAGTAAGATTTCGTAACAAAACTCCATGTATGATCAATGGTAACTTAGGATCTATTTCTCTTATTGTAATTATTTTTATGAAATTATCTCATTTTACCTCTTACTTTTTAGACTACATTCTAGAGGAATATGTGGATGAGTAATTATTGAATTTACAATAGGGAAGATTAGGAAAAAAAATGATATTATTCCTCTTAATTTTTAGATTAGATTATCAACAAGTATGTTTGTTTATGAGTAATTATGGGTGTGTAATAAATTAGACAAATTTAATCTACAAAAAAAGGAGATTTATTAGGACATTATACAAGGAAGAATAATGGGTTTGTTATTTGACAATAATGGAAAGAGTAGTGCCATTTTAATTCACTGAAATCTTAATGTTGAGTATTATTGATAGTTTTATGTTGCAAGATCAAAACAACAACAAATTTTGACATTGGAGATTTTGTTAGCACAATATAACTTATTTTGGTGCTAAATGTAGAAAATAAAAAAAAACCTCTTGACATTGATGATTTGTTTTGATTAAGTAAAAATAGGTTTTAAAGGACCCAAAACCTTTTATAAAGTAGTAGAGATATAAAAAATGAGAAACTCAAAAGAACTATGCATCAACACCAAGAGCAGAACAATCTAAAACAAGTAGCTAAAAAAAAGAAGCTATAAAAGATAGCAAAAAGAAAGCAAAAGGACAACAAAAAACCAGCTATAGGGCCTTCAGTAGATCCACTACTTGATCTACAAGGATACTCATATTTTCTATAGAGGCCTTTAGATCATCTATTTCTTTGGCTTCAACACCCTCTGTCTTCTTTGCATTGGCCCAAGTGCACTTGTTAGGTCCTTGATCATCTTTCACTTCCTTGGATCCTTGACCTTTCCCTTGTTCAAATTTTTTCAGGAGAGTGTTATTATTGTTAGCCACTGTGTTCAGAATTGAGCAATTCTGATTTGCCAATTTCTTGACCATCTTCTCCATATTAACCACTTTGTTATCCAGACCATCTAAATTTTTTTGGAAATTTTTTATCAACTAATCGAAAGATTTGTTTTTGGCTTTAAGGAGTGGAACACATTTCATTAAATTCTTAACCTCTTTAGCATTACTAATCACCTCAAAAAGTTTATCAATATGTTGTCCTAGAGTTCTCTTCCCTCTAGTAGTTTTACTTAGCTAGTCAAATTCTCTAACAATGTCCTACATGTACTGTTGCAAACTACTAATTTCCTTCTTCATTAGTCCCATATTACCAAAAATACCTTTCAAAAACCCTTGGTAATCATTACCCTTGTTATGAGTAAGGTCATCCTTGTCCCCACCAACATTATCTCTTTCATAATTGGTCTCCACATGCCCTTTAGAATCCATTTTCCCTTAGTGAAGTGCATTTTTTCCTTTTTGATCCATCCTCTTAATCAAAGGTTCACCATTAGAAGGTATGCTTAGGGCCCTATCCATTTTCTTCCTCTTGTTTTTAGAGACCTTACCAACAATACCATGTTTTCCATTCCCCTTCCAACTCCTCTTCAAAATCTATATCCACATCAGAATCAGTCTCCTTAATCTTCCTTTTCTTCCTAGACAACCTACTAGGCTCCAACTTTTTCCTCTTCTTAACCTCAATCTCCTCAATCTTGTCCTCCATGTATTCATCAAAGCTCTCATCCTGTTCACTCCCCTCCATCTCACATTCTATAGTTTTCTTACTGAACTAGGGTTTATCCACTTTTTTTTGATTTAAGGAGGTTCATTACTAGCACCATTAAACCCTCATGACATGCATGGTCACCCTCAAGATCATTTTGAATAGCTAAAATTATAGTACCCAATGATTGCCTGAGGTAGAAGGGAAGATTAAGCCTAACCCTATGCCTAAAATGGTTCACTAGCATAAAGTGGTACCCAAATATCTTAGTAAAGTGGCTATCCAAAGTTAAATATTCTATAACAATGAACATGACAAACCTCTAGGGGCAAGATATAGAACTAGGACTAAAATAAGAATTGCCGTTTTGTTTCTACAAATTCCTCCACTACTCGATCTGAAAGCTTCCAATCTCTATAAAAGTTGATCCCCTCCATGTCAAGGCCCATAGCTTTTGCTATGATGTCCTTAGTAACCTCCATTCTCTAATTATCCACCAGAATGCTCCCATGCTTTCATGTTTTCATGAATTGGCATGTAATAGAAGGGTTACTACCTTTAAGCTTCTCCATAAACCTCGTAAAATTCCCCTATTCCAAAATATCCCAAATCTACTTCTTTTTCCAATCCTTACAACTAGTTGGTTCGACCCTCTTTCTCCTTCCTCCCATTTTCTTCAATCTGTTGCAAATTTTTACAATCTTAGGGTACACATTCAGAAAGAAAATCCCAATGTCGATAATAAAGTAGAGGGAATTGATACATAAACGTGCCCCCAATCCAAGCAAAAATGAATAAAAAATCTTTGCCCATCTAGTCATAATCCACGCCTCCCCAAATCTACCCAAGTAATAATTAATAATTATAGTCTTATTCATCATTAATAAACCTTTTTTCCTACTTCTCACCTTATCATACTCAATTAAGGATACTCCCTCGAAAGGGATATTATCAACTTGATTCCAAATTAGAACTCATCACTTTTGCAAGCCATATTCGCAGCTCAATCAACAACATGATTAGTTTGTCTATAGTTATGAGTGACGATACAAGTCTGAAAAGAATTAATTAAACAAATGACCTTAAAAATAATATTATGAAATGTCCAAGAAGGATTGTTAACTTTATTAAGATAATTAATAATATTGAGGGAGTCTCCCTCTAGCCAAATCTTGTCTAAATTCATACTCTTAGCATAACTAAGACCATAGAGAGCAACACTAGCCTCCACCACATGATTTGTTTATTCCCCAATAGGGATGGCCATCACACCCAAAATATCCCCATTCATGTTTCTAATAATGACACCACAACCCACCATCCCTAGGTTTCCCTTCAAGGTCCCATCAAAATTAATCTTACACTAGCCTTGAGGAGGGCAATCGCACCTAGCTAGTGTATGCCTAAAATGTAAGCACACTTCTATGAGTCATTATATCCAAGATTGCTCAAGAATAAGGTCTTGAATGGTGGCTCATAGCTCTCTATTCATGGAGTGCAAGGGTTTGTAATGTAGGCCCTCAATTTGACCTAGTTTATGCCCATGCAAGTACACCATGAAACACAATATTCAAGGATAAAAATATGAATGCAAATGAAGATGCAAACTAATCTAAATGATGACAATGCAAAGAAATGTGAGAAATGAAGTCTAATCTATGAAAGGAGATAAAAATGCAATATTAATATGGTGTTTTTGAAATTTTCTTCCCGCCTAGCTCCTTGTGCCTGGCTTCGGCTTCGACTTCGGCCCCTAGCTTTGTTTTGGCTTCTACACTTGGCTTCAACTTTAGATTCAGCTCCTATGCCTAGCATTGGCTTCAAACTCAACTTCTACTCCCAGCTTCAGCTTGGGCCTGAGTTCTATTCTGTCTCCTATGTCTGGATTTGGCTTTTTTCCCCAGTCCCTATGCTTGGCTTCAACCTTGGATTTGGCTAATGTGACTAGCTTCAGCTTTGGGCTTGAGTCTTGTTCTGTCTCATGCATCTGGATTCTTTCTCATGGCCACTTCAGCTTCTTCTCCTATATCTAGCTTTATGGTGGTCGCTTCAGCTTCTATTGATTGGGCCAAGGTTTCACCTGGAGTTGTGGGTGGTTTAGCCATTTCCTATGCTGATGTGGCTGCATTTGAGGTTGGTATTGGTGGTTGATCTGTGCAGCTAGGGTTTTGTGATACCGTGCATTCGGGGTTCCGTGACACTTTGCCAGTTGTGGTATGTAACCCAAAAAGGCTTCATTTAAATTCTTCTGTAGTTGATGAAATCTCTATTAATATGGATGATCTCCTAGTTTCTACTGCTATCTTTCACTTTAAGGGTTTTTGGCCCTCTCTTTCGGATCTGCATGCATGGATATCCGATGTTTGGGAGCCATTCATTTCGAAGAGTGCCTAGAGTTACCTTGTGGAAAGGGGTTTTTTTGTTGTGAAATTTGATTCAGCTAATGATAGAAATGCCATCCTTAGCAATAAATTTCTCTTGGGATGGGAAGTTTCCCTTGATGGCAAAAATTTGGCACAAGGATTTCAACCCTTCGACTGAAACCTTTAATAAGATCCGTTTGTGGGTAAGGCTGTTGAATCTTCCCCTTCATCTTTGGCTGGAACCTTTCCTAGAGGAGGTGGGGAATGTGTTTGGAGACTTTGTGAATTTTGATTCGGATGCTTCTGGCTTGTATCGAACAACATTTTCTGACTTGCTTGTTGAGATCAACATTTCTAAGGGACTCCCTAATATGATTTGGGTGGATTATCCTCTTGGTTCTTGGAATATTCTTCTAGACTATGAGGGTATCCCCTTCCACTGTAGGAATTTCCACTTGATAGGTCACCTGGCTGCCAGATGCTCTTCAGGTAAATCTAGACAAAAAATGTCCCCTTCTTGGTGGAGGGGGGTCTCAGAGGACCACTACACGTATGAGAAGGCTGCTGAGAACTCTTCTTAGATTCTGTCTTCTCTTGGCATCTTGAAGAAGGTTCTTCCTTCAACCCCTTCCGTGGTGATTGTTGGCCCGACTCTGGTTTCTATTCATATTCCTAGTTTTCCTGCTACTATCCCTGTTTCTGGGGTGGATTCTACTTCTATCTCTACTATTTTGCCCCCTCCTCTAGCTCTTTTAGTGGTGATAGCAAGTCTATTTTCTGGTTTGGACCCTGCTCCTATCTCTGTTGGTCTGCCCTCTCCTGAAATCTTGTTGATGGATCCACTTTTGCCTCCTACAGTTGTGGTTGCTAGTCTATCTTCTGATGTTTCCAAGGCAATTCCTCCTATGGTACCTTTGTTGGGTGCCACTGTTCTATCCCAAGTCTCTGCTATCACATCCTCTTCTTCGTCCTTTTCCCTAGCTTTTGGGGCTTTAGGTTCTGGCTATGATGGTGCTAATTTTCAGTGGCAAAAGGTTGCTAGTTTGGTGGAGGATGGATGGACTATAGTAAAAGGAAAAAAGTTAAAGCCATCCACTCCCTCTTTTGACATGGCACTGAGGTCTAACAAGAAGGGTCCAAAAGGGAAAGTCTAACTCTCCTAGCTTTTGGCTAGTAGTCCTCTGGCTCTTTTGGCCTTTTTCTCTTGGCAGTGTGTTTCTTTATGGAGTTTTAAGAACTCAGTAAAAACCTATTTTTGTGGTTGTTGTTGTCTTGTTTTATGTTTTGCCACTTTGGTCACCTTTTGTTTGGTGACTTGTTTCACCATTGTTGTCTCCTATAAGGTTTCAGGTGCCCTTCAAAAGTTGGATGTGTGGTTGATGTGTACTATTTTATTTGCAATGCCACTTTGGTCACTTTTGTTTCGTGACCTGTTCTTCCTTAGGTCTGTAGTTTTGTTTGGTTTGGGCTTCATTGAAAATTCTTGATTTGTAAAGGGTTTCAGGGTCCCTTCAAAACCAGTTTATCTTATAAAAAATAATGCAATATCAATCTATGAAAACAAATATGACTCTAAGATTATATGAAAATGCAAGGATGAAACCTAATGATGGAAGCCATGGATGTAAGAGAGAATTAGACAAGAAGATAGAAGTTCTCCACAAAAAGATTTAATGCTCAAACTCCTCCAAAAATCACTCTCCAAACCTATAGCATAACCATAGCATAACCGTGGATCAATCGTGGATCAATCATGGATCAATCATGGATGTCCCAAATGAGGAAAGGGCTCTCCCTTATAAAGGAAAATGTGGTGGTGGGAGGCTTCTCACAACCAATATGGGATAATAGAGTTTGATCCATGTGAGACAAAATTCTACCAATGAGAAAAGAGGAGTGTTTGAGAAGAAAGTGGAGAGAGGAAAAAGAGGAATCCCACTTAGAGATATGTACATTTAAGTGTAGAAAGAATAAAAAAATATTTATTTAATTTTTATTTATTTTATTTCCTTTTTCAAGTGGGTTTGAGTTTTATTTATTTAATTTCATTTTTCACGTTGGAGTTTATTTAATTAAAAGAGAGCAAGTTCTTTTAATTAAATAGGAAATATTTAATTAAATTAAAAGAGAGGTTTTTCTCTTAATTAACTAAATGTGGATTAATTATTTAATTAAAATAGATGTTGTCTTTTAATTAAATAAGGCTTAGGATAAAATGATCAAACCTTAGGAAATATTAAAATAATTAATTTGATCAAAGAAATTGATTTGAATTGATTTAATAAAATATTGCAAACCATTGATTCAAGATATTTGATAAATTGAATAATGGGAACCCATAGTCTGGGTGACCATTTTAGGGTGCATACATTTGCCCCTCTTTGACTAATGTGTGATCGATTTAAGAACACATGTAGTCAAAGAAAGAAATTGAAGTGTGAGACTGATTTGGGATCACAAAATAACCTAGATGTGTGGTCAATTCAGGAACACATTAGGAGAAAGAATACAAATAAAATTTGACTTAAAAAGTCAATGATAAAATTGATAAAATTGAATCAAGGACTGAAGTTTGATAAGTACTGCCCCCTCGTGATCGAAATCAAAATGAGATAGAGGAGAAACACCAAATTGATAAATTTGATCAAATCGAACAAAATATAAGGTTCTTGATATACGATGAAAGATATAAGAATAAAAAAACCAAGGTAGATCATCAAGCATGAAATATTATGCCCTAAAGTTGAATTAGAAGAAAAGATATGGGGTAAAAGCAAATGGAAGATAGAAGTTTGTAAGAAATGGAAAGAAATAGAAAGGAGAAAAGATAAAGCCCCAAAATCAATTAAATGTTTAAGATAGAAATTTCAATTGAGATCATGAAAGAAGATAAGGAAATAAAGATCAAAACATGACCACAGTTAATTAAAAGTCCACAATAAAAATGAAGGGAGAACCCTCTCAAACTCATAATGCAGCCTAAAAATGTAAACTAACATGAAGTCTAATAATGCAAGCTACATGAAAATGCAAAGGTGTACTTGCAAAAGAGCAACCGTAACATAGGATTTTTATGTTCATCATTCATTAGAGAATGTAAAAGAACTTATTTTCATCACTGGGCCATTATTAACGGACATCAAAAAATCACACAATCATTACTAGTTACAAGTGCAACTATGAAGGTATGAATGCGATTTATATTGGATTGGAATGTGGAAAGATTCTAACATTAGCATCAAAGACATAAAGGTCAAGATGAGTGTGATGTTAGCTTACCAAATTTAATGTAACAAATAAAACATATGCCTCATACCCCAAGTCCTCTAGCTATGCATCCTAGAGAGACTTATCAGACAAGGACACTCAATAAAAATCAATAACAGTTAGCACACAAAGAAAAGGTCATGACATAAGTCAAGCATTAAGTGTTTGTGTTTAAAAAATAAGTGTGTTAACTAATACTAAGTTTTGAGGATAAGGATCAAGTTCTTGCAAGCAGGGAAGATCACATGATGAAACTGGGTAAGACCAAACTAATAAGTGTTGAAAAACACTCAATGTCAGGGGTTGTATTGAAAAATACAATTGAGGTGGTGTTGAAAAACACAATTTCTAAGGTGTCCTAAAGACTAATGCATCC
This sequence comes from Cupressus sempervirens, assembly GCA_028749045.1. Classification (NCBI taxonomy): domain Eukaryota; kingdom Viridiplantae; phylum Streptophyta; class Pinopsida; order Cupressales; family Cupressaceae; genus Cupressus; species Cupressus sempervirens. The sequence goes on along the minus strand of CM053787.1, from coordinate 544,356,726 downwards.
AAGAGACTGAAGCTAACATAATTATGCCCCCTAGACAAAGACTAATTCCAAACTAAGGCAATAAGGACAAGGCATGATGGAGAAAGGCCAAGTGTCGAGGACACGTGCTAAGAAACAGGGGTGCAAAGGCCTCAAGTAGTGCCTGTTTCTAGGTTTTCACCACTTGGAGTTTTTAAATTTTTTTTTTTAGGAGTTTTTTTTTTTTTTATAAATATTTTTGCTACTAAGGCACCTATTTCTAGGTTTTCACCAAGGCACTTTTTCTATTTTTTTTGAAATTTTGAATTTTTTGATTTTTTTTTTGTATTTTTGGAATTTTTTTTTTGGAGATACATCAAAGCACCTATTGCTAGGTTTTCACTAAGATGATCATTTTTTAAGGACAGTTTCCAATTTTTAGAATTTTCACAATATATTAATTTTTTTGGATTTTTGAAATATATGATTTTTTTGTATTTTTGTTAGGATCAATAAATATGTACAAAGATGCCCCCAGATAGAATGGGCATCATGGATAGAACTTCTTCAAGTGCAAGATATTGACAAGATTATTGAGCTACTCTCCTTCTGTTATAGATAATAAATACACACCAGACCCAAAAGCTACTATAATAATGTAAGTTCCAAGCCAATTAGGTTCAAATTTACCCTTTTGATCTCTATTCTATTGATTTTTAGGATTTTCACATAGGGCAAGATCTCCCACATGGAATTCTCTAGGGTGAACCTTTTTGTTGAATGCTTTTGACATGCACTTTTGATAGACCCTCATATGGTCAAATGATGCTTGGCATTTCTCATCTAGAAATTCTAATTCTTGAAGTCGCATGGCATGATAGTCTTCATCTGTAAGTAGACCTTTGAGGGAAACTCTGAGTGAAGGAATCTCAACCTCTAAACGTAACACTACTTTAGCACCATATGTAAGGGCAAAAGGAGTGACCCCAGTAGGAGTACAAATACTCATTCTATAGGCCCACAAAGCTAGATTTATTTGTAAGTGCCAATCCCTACCAATCTTATGAACTATTCTATGTAAGATTTTGAGAATGGTTTTATTTGACACTTCTGCTTGACCATTTCCTTGTGGAAAGTAAATGGAGGACCAATGTTCTTTTATCTTGAATTTATTACAAAGTTTTTCAAGGTCCTTATTTTTAAACTGGCCTTTATTGTCAATGATAATCTTGGAAGGAAATCCATATCTATAGATAATATGATTCAAAATAAAAAGAGAAATTGTCTTGCCTAAGGCAACAGAAAGTGGGACAACTTCTACCCATTTAGTGAAGTAATCAATAGTAGTGATAATAAACTTGTGTCTACATGATGAGTTGGGATGAATCTACCCAACAAGATAAAAGGCCCAATGCTGAAATGGCGAATGAGAGATAGAAGGAATGAGTTCCCTGCTTGGAGCATGTATCAAGTCACCATGTTTTTGACATTTTTCACATGACTTTGCAAAAGCTACTACATCAATCTACATCATGGGCCAATAGTACCCTGCCCTAAGCAACCTTTGAGCCATGGAAAGACCATTTGAATGTTCCCAATAGATACCCTCATGGATGTCAACTAATGCTTGATCAGGTTCTTCCTTTTATAAGTATCTAAGAAGTGTTCCATCTAGACCCCTCCTATACAAATCACTAGAGATAAGGGAATCGTGAGAGGCTTCGAAATAAGGTTTCTGCATTCAGATTAGTTAAAGGTTTTAGGTATAATTCCATCACAAAGGTATGAGTAAATAACACTGTAACATGATGACTCACAACCAACAAGGGTACAAGTAACATGACTTTCTTGGGAATCATAGATAGGGTGATGTAGCTCTTCCACCTCGATTCATTCTGCTCTAATTGAAGAAGTGAATCAAGTGTAGCCATAGCATCAGTTGCCTTATTTTCTTCTTGAGGGATTTGCTGAAATGAGACAAATGTGAAGTAGAGTCTGAAGGAATCAACCTTTTTCTTGTAAGGTACCAATTTCTCATTTTTTGTTAGAGAATCATCATTGACTTGGTTGATTATTAGCTGTGAACCCCATAGATGTGTGACTCTATAATTCTCCATTCTATAGCCATCTTAAATCCATTTGTTAAAGCTTCATATTCAACAACGTTGTTTGTACATGAAAATAATAACTTGTAAGATTTAGGAATCATGTACCCATGAGGAGAAAAAAATAACACACCAGCTCTTGGACCACTTTGCATGAAGGACCCATCAAAGAACATATTCCATGTTATTTTAGTCATATACATGAGGTGCTCATCCAGGAAATCAACTTGAATAGGTGCATTATCTTGTAGTGGGAAATCAACCAAATGATCTGCTATGGTTCCCTTTGATTGATTTACGCTCAACATACTCTATGTCAAACTTTGAAAGGATCATCATCTATTTAGCAAGTCTACTTGTGAGGGAAGCCTTATCTAGTAAATACTTAAGTGGATCAATTTTTTCTATAAGGTGTATAGTGTGTACAAGCATATAATGTTGCAACTTTTGGGAAGTGAACACAATTGTGAGGCAAGATTTGTCAATACTGGTGTAATTAACCTCATATGAAACAACAGTATGACTAACATAGTATATTGCTCTTTCTTTCCCATGTTCATCAAGTTGAGCTAATAATGCCCCCAAGGTAGATTTTGTTGCTGAAATGTATAGGATAAGTAGTTTCCCTGGGATAGGAGGCATTAAAATAAGAGGATTTGCCAAATATTTCTTGATATGATCCTTGCTCTTTTGACATTTTTCATTCCATATACATTTGACTCCTTTATGTAATTTCCTATTGAAAGGTTGAGCTCTATCTTCCAATTGTGAAATAAGTCTCCTTATAGATTGAAGACATCCTTGAAGACTCCTCATTTGACTAGTTTTTTTAGGAGATGACATATAATTGCTTGAACTTTTTCAGGGTCTACCTCTATTACCTTTGCTGAAATAATAAATCCTAGTAGTTTGCTAGAAGTGACTCCAAATGTACACTTTTTAGGATTTAACCTTTTTTGAAATTGTTTCATGTGATCTAGAATGACTTCTAAATCATTTAAGTGTGTATCTCTTTTCTTAGACTTGGCCAAGGTGTCATCCACATAATCTTCCATATTTTTATGCATCATATCTTGAAAAATAGTTGTCATAACTCATCGATAGGTGTATCCTACATTTTTTAATCCAAAAGGCATAACATTCCAACAATAGGTACCGCATGCACAAGTGAATACAATCTTTTCTTGATCTTCAGGAGCTATCTTAATCTGATTATATCTATTAAAACCATCCATTAAGGAATAAATCTCATAACCAACAGTCATATCCACTATCATGTCTATATTAGGAAGTGGAAAATCATCCTTTGGGTATGCTCTATTAACATCTCTAAAATTTGTGCAAACTCAAATGGTTTTGTCATGTTTTGAGACTAGTATAATGTTTGATATCCATTCAGCATAGTCAATAACTCTTATTAATTTTGCACCAAGGAGTTTCTCTAATTCTGCCTTGACTAGGAGAGGTATGTGTAGATGCATCTTTCTCAATTTCTACTTAACTGGTTTAACACTTGGAGCTATGGATAAGTGATGCATAATAAGATTAGTGTCCAACCCTGGCATATCTAAATAAGTCCATACAAAATTGATCTTCTTTTCTAGTAAGAACTTAGTATAAGATTCTTTTTCTTGCAATGACAAAGATTGAGCCAAATGTACCATTTGTGGAGCTTCATCCGTACCCAAATTGACTGCTTGTGTTGGCTCAATGAACATTGAAGATCTATCTTGAAAATAATTAGGAAGATGATCAAGTGCCTCATCCTCAGGCACCTCAAAGAGGTTTTCACCCTTGATACATCCTTTCTTTTTACTTTTATTGGTTCTGACACCACCACATAGTGGCTTTCACCATCAAAACTCCTATTCTTTTTATTTTATTTTCTTTTTATTTTTTAAATAAGGTACTTGATGTCTGGCTCTATCATGTTGGTAGCCAGTTCATTGGTGGAAGAATATATGGGTTCAATGGCATTCAAATAGTGGGCTATCTCATAATAATTTTGAAACATTAAAAGCTCAAGTTTGTGATTGTGTTGGGACCAATCAATCAAATCAGGATGAACAAGGGGTAAATCAATGATTGGTTCAAGGTTATGAATATGAGTTATATCTCTAGTGACCAAAGAGTCAGAGTTTGTCAAGTAACTTCCTAAACTACCAAATCAGGATTTGTCCTAACAAGAAGAGAATCGTCCACTAAGGTAATATGTGAGTTCAAATCATTTGATCCTACACATGAATCATCAACTAACTCAGGTTTAGAACTATATGTATGAACAATGTCAATGTCCATATTAACTGTAGAAGGCTCTAAGAGGGAGTCCCATTCATACTCATTAGAATCTATTTCTATATCTTGACTAGGATGCTTACACCATGAATGCTTGGGATGCCTGGACATGGAAGCCTCAATATCATCAAGGGTCACACTCTCTTGTTCTAAATTGGCAACTATCTCATGAGATACTAGATTATCTGAATCTCCCTAAAGGAGATTAGTAGAAGGGACCCAATCTTCACACATATCTTGTTGATTTTCCAAATTAGTTATGTACTCTTGTTCTTCTTAACTATCTAACTTATCAAGGATATAAGAAACATTATTGTGATTTACATATCCTAGGCCAACCAGCTGCCTAGACTTGCATCCAAAAAGACCATGATCAAGGGGTTTGGCTCTAGCATCCAATCTATTACTAAGAGGGCCATGTCTAGGATAGCTCATTTTCTTGACAAAAGTATACCCTTGTCCATAAGCTTGAGGAGAGGGAGTGAAGTTCTCATTATGCATATACTTCTCTTCTTTATAAATCCAATCTCTAACAACCACATCTTCTTTCTCATCTTGTGTCATGCCCCAAAAATTCTACAAGGAAAAAAAAACAACTTTTTTTTTTGTACGAAAGAGAAGACTGGAGATAAGTTACATGATTTATCCTTAACTTGGAGGTAATGAGGTGAGATGATGGAATAAAGCTTTTTTTACTCAGAATTTGGATTTCAAGCTTCCTATGAGGTGTCACCTGGCTGCTAGTTATTGAAATACAAAACTTCATGGAGATGTTATGGTTATGAGATCTTAATCATATGTATCCAATATGAGGCACTCTGATGAGCAAGTAAAATTCAAATTGTGCTAATATAGAGGTAAGAGATCTAGGGAATGCAATGAGAAGATGTTTAATTTAATTAGTCATAATATTATGACTATCTTTATATTATTATTATTATTATTTAATTATTATAATAATTATTATTTGAAAAACATCCATACCTCCTATTCTTAATATACATCTTTATTTTAATTGTTAACATTATTATTATTTGATATTAAATCAAAACTACTATATTTACAAATAATATTCAATTAATAATCAGATTAATACTATCATCTGATCCTATGCTATCTTACTAAAACACATCTCTTCATCTACTATGGCTGATAATAAATACAAGCAATAATTAAGTAACATAAACTAATCTAAGGTTAAATTTCCTATTACTTATTTTCCTTTGCTACCCTTAATAAAAAAAAAAAAACTCTAAGCAATATACATAACACTTCCAAAATAATCCTCCTAAACAATTCCAGACTTACATCTTCTACACTACTTAACATAATACTAAAACCCCTTAACAAGATAGCCTAAGTCCACTTTTAACAAAATTTACTAAAACCACTTCTAATAAAATATCCTAAGTTTTCCCTACTCTCCAAAAAATCTCCATGCTCCTTCCTAGAAAATTCCTAGGGATCCTCCCACCTACCTCCATTAAAATGGGTTATCATCAGTTCCCATCGTGGGTTCCCAAGGCAACGATATTTAATTAATCCTCAACTTGCTTGCATCATTCATCAAGGTTCACACTTGATTTCTAGGCACTGAGGAGGATTGTTATTTTGTCTTTTTCTATCATTAGTTTCACCTCTCCCAAGACTAGGCACCTAGGGAGGGTGTTGGTCTCAAGACTGACATAACATGTCATGTCTTTTAATAACCTTGCCAAAGTCAACCTTCCATGGCTGCCTAGTGGCATTCCACCATGATTTTCCTTTTTAATTTTATTTTTCTTGCTTGAGGTGACCTTTAATTTGAAAGTGACCTGGTACGCATAGGAAAGGGAGAGAGTGTTGGAAAATGAAAATATATTTTCTCATTTATTATGTTAGGTCAGTTTAGAGTTATAATACATTTCTTTCTTTTCTTGATTTTTGTATATATATATATATATATATATATATATATATCTTTTGTATAGGATCACATCATGAAACAAAGACTAAGTCTAACATTTATTTAATAGGAAGGATTTTGGAAATGATTTATTTCTAACTTACCAATTCAAGATATTATTATTTTATTCAAGGTCTATTATTTTATTTGACTATAATAGCAAGGGTCTTATTGGATTTTACCCATACATTTTCTAGAAAGAATATGCATCTGCATTTCTTTTTTTGAGCTTAACTTATTTGTCTAGTTCTTTTCATGTATTCTCTAAGATTATTTAGATTTGAGATGATGCTATTTTAACATTGCGTCATTCATTATAATTTCTATTCTAATAAGCAAATCTAATGTAAAACAACTATCATATTACCAACAAAATCTACTTGTAAGATACATTAACATGGAACTTAAATGAAATCCATTGATTATGATTTCACGAACATCAAATATTCAATATACATTATTGCCATCCAATTTTATAATTAAACTATCTACGAATCTATTAGCTATCAATTGCATATTCTACAACTAATTCGGAATCAATATTGAACACCAATGCAACTAAATTATTCTTATGAAATTTGAGGAGATAAGAATAACAAAATGATAATATCCTATTCATACTTCCAACGTATATAATTATACAAGTTTCCTTTCTTCAATACATCCTAATTCTAAGTAATGATAAGGCAACATCAAACAATGAGAATTTTCCTTCATGTCCCTCTCAAGATTTCTTTCAACACAATATCAAGCAAGAAATGGGGTGGTGAAATCATCATATCAAGATACAAAATGGAAGGACCTTTACAAGTAAGATAATTTCACAGTCACTCTATTGACATATGTATGAAGTCAATAACATCATTCCTAGAATACAATAAATTCACATAACAAAATGGATTTTTCCTCCATTGCAATACAAATACAATAGTGTACAATTCTTCTATGCAAGGGTAAGATTTCTTATCTTTCAAATGTCATACCTACAACACAAGTGACCAAATGTAGAACCATGAAGGCTCACCTCCCAACCTAGGCCTCAAGGAGGCCACCCACTCAACTTGGGGAAACAAGGCAAAAATGGTTGCATACTACACATTCACCTATCATGCATGATCACAAAAATATAACAAAACTCTACACAATACATTACAAGACAACCCAACCCAAGGCTTGTACAAAGATTCAACAATTGAATCAAGTTATAGGGTGAAGGTGGGCTCTCTACATGAGGAGGATTTCCAAATAAGGATTCACAAATATGCACAAATTCTCATTATCAACATGCCATTTCGAGGCTTACAATGACTTACCTCTTCACACACCTCCTTATACCTCCCAAAAATGCAAGTAAACAAGAAGTCCATATTCCATTGAACACATAAAAATCATCTCCACACATGGGAGAGTTCCTCAACTACATGAGTGATCCCAACTAACCCCTTCATGCAAGAATTTCTTCCCTCCCAAGGGTGAGTGATGCTTCACACCCATTACACAAACACACAACATGTAAAAAAACAAGATTCAAGGTAGAAATCACATAAACTTCTCACATGCAACACTCAAACAAAAGATCTTTTTCCACAACTCACATCTACAATACACCAAATTTATCATGGAATGAAGAACACCATATCAACTCTACATGCAAATGAAGAACACCATGGATCATAGATACCAACCTCACTCCAAGAAATGACGAATGAAAGTTGTAGTAGAGCTCCTTATCCTCTTCCTCCAAATCCTAGTTGTCTCTAAAGATAGAGAGTGACCAAGTGAGTTTCTAATTTGGCCATGCTTCCATATATCACTCTCATTTTCGGATTCAATATAAAATGCATTCTTTTTGGGGTCTCCTAGATCTTCTAGGCACCCTAGTGGTCATCATTAGCCCCCTAACTTAAAATATTAACATGGGCAGGGTTTATTTTGATCACAAATTCACTTTAGAGCTACTTTATGACCCTCACAATGCTAGGTAAGTTCAAATTTCAAATTTCCTATGGTGGTAACCTTATTCTCTTTACTAATTTAAGACAATAAGTCAAATTTCTTAATTAAGGTATTTAACTTGGAATAAGGTGGCCACATGATCCATCATCAAAGAACATGTCATTTTCACATAACGAATACAAGTGTCCAATGACACACACAAAATTCACTATACATCACACATGACACTTTCAGAACCTACACATGAAATACATAATACATACGTACATCTCACATTTACAAAATAAACACATCACAATGAGTTTACAAATCTTATAAAGATTCACCTTGGTAGAGTCATATTTGCATGTGTTTATACCTTGTTTCCCCATTATGTTTCCATGGTTCCTTTCCTGCACACTAAACTCAAACATCAGTAGTCCAATGAAAAGTCACATATAAAAAAAAAACATATGAAAGTAAAGGTACATAATAATTTCGTTATTCAAAAATTCACATATAACACATTTCATAATCAACTCTCTATTTCTATCATTTACATATAAAATTTAATCATTAGCCTTCAAGATCTATACTTTACTAACTTCCTTAACAAGACCACATTAAGCATTATAATCACATTAAAACCCATTTCTAACATAATAATGAAGTACTGAATAAATATCCATTAATTCATCTACTATGCCACTTATGTCCTAATACATATCATAATGAAAAACCACAAGGTAAATATCATTGGTTAAGTAGCAAAATTTACTATCCATTAAGTATCAAAATATATGTTGAGATATCCAGTCCTAGGTAACAAAATGGAAATACAATATCCATGCTATGATGGGTCGGGGTGAGGCCTCACATCTTGAATAGGCACTGACGACTATACAAATGTGTCAAATAATGTCATAGTTAAAGAGGAAGGTTTCATCTCTTGTGAAGGTTTACCATAAGACCTAGGTGAAACTAGTAATGCCACGAGGGAGTTGAGTTGATATCCCCCCATGCCAAGGTCTACCCCCCATGCCAAGGTCTATGGATTTGAACTTGTCTTTACATTCAACTAAAGTTGCATCAAAATCATCTACTTCTCTATTGAGGGGAACATGAGTACTTGCTAAAATTGAGTTAATAGACAAAGTATTATCCCTAGGTATACAAATCTCTATTCCATTATAAGGGAACTTAACACACTGATGATAGGTAGATGGCACTGCCTACATATCATGAATCCATGGTCTACTGAGTAAAATATTGTATGCAAGGGGTCCAACATCAACTATTTGGAATAAAATATCTTTTTCAATAGGATCAACCCTAACAAGAAGGATGGCCAACCCCTTTGAACTTCTCTCTACCTCATCATAAGCATTGATAATAATCTTCCTTCTGGTATCAATAACTTGTTTAGAATAACCTAATGTCTTTAAAAGACTCAAAGAAAAAATATTAAGCCCAACACCCCCATCTATCAACACACACCTAACACGAGTTCTATGGATCATGACCTCAATATGAAGGGCATGATTGTGCGGATGGCTCAAAGATTTATCACCTTCCTCCAAAAAGGAAAGGTAATGAGGGCTAGCAATATGATTAACCATGTTCTAGAATTGATCAACATCTAAATTTTTGGGGACATTCGCCATGCACAAAGCATTCTCAAGGACTTGTTTATGTCTCGGAGACAACTCTAAAAGCTCAAAGATCAAAATTTGAGTGGGGGTTCTTTGCAATTGATCAACAAGATTATAATTTCACCTAGGATTGACCACTAGTTTTGAAGGAATATACTTGGATTGCACTTGTTTTGGCTTACTTGCTTGGAATGAAATAGGTCCTTTGATGACAAGGGGACCTTGACTTCATGTAACAACATTGAGACTTTGGGAAGACACTTGCTTACGTTTACTTGACTAGTGTGAATTGGGCCCTTTAATGACAAGGGGACCTTGACATGACTCTCTAGAGTGAGCACCCCTTAGCACCAAAATAGGTTTTTCACCTGGGATAGGAGAGCTCAAATTTAAATCACAACCATTTGAGATTTTTATCTTCAATCATGTTGACACTTTCTTCTACAACCTCAAGCATATTGACAACATTTTTTGCATTTGCATAAGTGTAATTGATTGCAACCTTGCCATTCTTAGGTTGGGAAGCTTCTCCTTTCTCATAGTTGGGCAAAGGATCTTTGAATGCTATGTGATCAACATTGGTATTTAATCCATCTATTTCAATTTTTCCATTCTCAATAAGATCTTGAACAATATGCTTAAATCTCCCACAGTTTTCAATATTGTGTGCAATGCCATTATGAAGCTTGCAATAGGCCTTCTCATCCCACCACCATGTCTTAACTTCAGGTATGTGAAACTTTGCAGCATCATAAGGGAACACAAGATTACAAGAAAGGAGCTTCATAGATCTTCATATGACTCACAATTGTATAAAGTTACATTTGTCTCCTTTAGGCCTTTCTTGATATCTTGGCTTGTTACTTTGTTGATTAGCACTAGCCAAATGGAGAAAAACTTGGTCTTTAGGTTTTGAGGAATCCACAACTCCATCATTAACCACTTATTTTTTCTTTTTCCAATATGTTTTCTTTCCTTTATCCTTTATATTGTTTTTATTGTTGTTGTTGTTTCCATTTTTTGTCAAAATACCTTGCTTTGTCAAAACATCCTCAATTCTAAATGAAGCTTCAACCATGGTATCAAAGGACTCAAAAACCATCTTCTTAACTTTGTACTTCATCTCAAGAACCATGTTACTAATGAGGATTTTAATCTTTTCTTTCTCAGGAATAGTCCTAGAATAGCGAGAGCACTGCCATCTCCATCTTTGCAAGAAAGTAACAAAGGATTCTCCTTGATTTTTCTTTGTGTGACATAAGTCCAATAGTGGGATAGATCGTGAAAGATTGTATGAAAAGTGTTGGACAAATCTCTGAATTAACTAAGGGAATTTCTTAACAGGAGTTATATTGGTAAACCATTCTATGGCTTGACCCTTAAGAATCCTTGGAAATAATCTCATAAGATATGAGTCCTCATGATGAAACTCAAAACTCATAGTATAGAACTGACGCACATGATCATTCAGATCCTCATTTCCATCATATTTGTTATAATGGGGGATCTAAATTTTAATCTTTCATGTCAATACTCTTATCAAAAGGATTAGGATAAATTGAATCAACTAAAAAAGAACTATTGGGTGTCGATATTTTCTTCAGTTGTTTCTATAATTGGTCAATTTCTTCTTTCATAGAGGGATCATGCTTTTGAATCTTTTTTTCTACATCAAAGTTGTAAGGGACCTTAGCACCCTTATTGATTAAATGTTGAAAGCATGCATCTCTGTTTTGGTCCATATATGCTTCCATACATTGCTGAAAATGTAGGTCTAGTTGCATAGCCATGAAATCATAAGAATTACAGTCAAATTTTGAGCTACCACCTCCATATCATGAACCATGATGAATTTTTTGTGAAGGTTTCCTTGAAACTCTAGGAGGTGTTGGTCTCCTATAATAATCATGTCTTGAAGCTCACCCTCCTCTAGGGCTAGGAGATCATGAAGATGTTCTTGAGTGCCTTCCACTTTGTGGAGCCTTAGGAAGGGTGGATGGAGGAGAGTTGTTTCCAACACCAATGTGCACATTGTTGAATTGATTTTCAAGTTGCAAAGCCATGATGTCTTGTGCTTCTTGATAGGATTTCCTTTCCATCTCAATAATAAATTTCATTTCTTCCTTTAGGCATCTAAATTTTTCTTCCTTCTTAGCTTATTCTTCTAGAAGGGCTTTTTCTCTCATGTTCAAGTACTTTGAGTCTGCTACTTACATAACCTAAAGGTGTCATGAGTGGTGTACACGGTCTTGACTGTCTAAACTAGTTACCAGTAAATGTTGCATTCACACAAGTACTAGAAGGCTCGCTAATTTGATCATCATAGTGGGACTTCTCTTCTTGATAAGCATAATGCTTGCCTTTCTCAGCCCTTTGGTGTGCATCCAAATATCTATTCTCAATATGGGGTGAGATTGGTCTATTTTCACAATTGGGACCACCACTCAAAAGGTCAACATAGTATTCACTACTTCAATTCTTCTTTTTTTGGAGCCATTGTAAAATCCATATCCATATTCAAGTGAGGTGATGCTAAGGGTGTACTCAACTCAATAAGGTCACTACTAGGGTCAAACAAAGCTTCTAGAATATTCTTAGGTGATTGAACAAACATAGGTTCTTTTCCCTTACATCTTCGATGAGTTTGAATTCAAGGTAATTGTTTAAAGACAACTTGAGGCTGCTTTCCTCGATCTACTTGATATTTGTTGTAATTGACATGAAAGAAAAGGTACTAGTTGATAGGATAACCCTAAGAAACATTGGTACCAAAATAGGATAGTAAAATCACTCATTTTCCCAAGAAAGAGATGATAAGATAGAATTTTGCAGTAGGCATAAACCAACATTGACACAGAGGTGCTCACAAATTTGGTTGGATACCCTAGCACATATGGACTAGGATGATGATTTACCTAGATTATAAATAATTAAAATTGAATTTTTATGAAAGTGGATGGACAAGAAATTACTAAGACTCTCCAAGCATAATATCAAAGAATCCAAAAGCATATCTTTCTCAACAAGGACAATCTCTAACTCACCAACTCCAAACAAGGTCACTTGTGAAACCAAAGATCACTAATTCAAGGGGTCAAAGGACCCAAGGTGCAAACAAGTTTCTAACAATGGGATATGTAGCCTAATATAAATTGGATCAACCTAGGGATATTGGAAATAATAGGATAGGAAAGCAGTTTGATCATAAAGTCTTGACTCAGGAACTCAGATTTTGTTTGTTTTAAATATCCAACTAGGTGTGGTAAATTTTGAATCATAAACCAGACACACAAGACAACAATTAGTGATTTCAAGAAAACATCTTCAAACAATGGGCAAGGGACAAAACAATCTTGCACATGAACAAGAATAGTGTCACCGTATCAATCTAATCCCTAGAATCACCACTATGTATGTTCTAAAAATGTTTTTCAAAGATGCACATAGTCCTAGAAAAGAAAAATTGGCAGTACTATGGTTCTTTGTAATGTTCAACTCTGTAGCTTTTTTAGTTTAGAGTGGGAAAAATCCAATCTCAGTGCACCAGGGTTTTGACATATTCCAAGAATTTAATCAATTGGAGATATTGAGCAGATCCGACAACCTAACAGAAGAGTACACCCATGAGGATTTCCCCCACAAGGATATTTATATAGCAGTTGCTACTACCACGTCAAAAGTAGCTATTATCGCTTGAGGTTCTGTCCATGTGGTTGACCTAATAAAGGGAATGTCCACTATGGTTAACCCTTTCTAATCAAGGAAGACTCACAAATTTGTACCACATGGGGATTTGGTTTGGATTCAAGGGTTCCAAGTTTTTGATGTGCCCAAAAGAGAACATAGGATACTCCTCTAGCCTCTTCACCTTACCCAAACATAGAAAATAAGATTCTTTGACATGCTAATTCGAAATCACCTCACCAAATTTTTTGAAAAGCCAACAACAAACACCACTAATCTCAAAAGAGAAAGTACTAATGGATGTTAAGGACAAAACCAAGAAAAATAGTGAGATAATAATAAATATCCTTCCCTACCTATAAGAGGATCTATCATCTAGAACTACTTCACATGTAAGGCAAGAAAATGAAGCACATTTCCTCAAGAACTCCACAAATAGTGTTCATAGGGCCTAATTACTATGTGAAACATATATGCATGAAAGTAAATCTAGATCCAATTTTAGAGCACCAAATGAAGTGTGAATCTATGAAAGCATGTAAAAGAACTCAAGCTAAACACATAAGAGGGTTCATTTTACTTTCAAAACCAAATGTTATAGAGCTCAAAAAAAAAATCTGGATCCTTGTAACGCATCTTTTCTCTATTGTACCTTTCGTTTACGCTTGAACTTTCGCTCGCAACGAACAAAGCAATGAGAAAAACAAACAAACACAAGATATGCAATATACATCCAACTTATGCAAAACTAGGGTTATATCTGAAAACCCAATTTTGAAGAGTGGTAATAACTAGCAAATAACTCAAATGAAATCTCACATCATCTATTGATCCATATGAAAATTAAATGCAAGCTATTCATTAAACACCCTTTTTTAAATATTGATGTTTGACCTAGTCAACAAGATTGGACCTATGTGATATGAATTCATATCCAAACCCCTTAATGCAGAAAAAGAACCCTATAAAAAATTAGAGATCTTTTTGTTTATGCCCTAGAAGAGCCATTTTGTCAAAATAGACCAGTTTTTGCAAATTAAATTATTGAGCCCTAATATGATCTCTAAAATAAAAATACAAAGAACCAAATATGTTTATAATTTAGAGAGCTTTCCAAAAATGTAGACTTTTCCAAAAAAATTTGCTAATTTTCTCCCTAATTTAAAAAAAATGAAAAATAAAGAAAAAATCATAAAAAATCAAAAATATCTTGCAAAAATCTAAAAATTGGATTAAAGCTTGTCTGATATGGCACCACCTTGCAAAAAATAATTCAAATCAAAATAACCAGCCATTTGGGAGATATGAACAAGGGGGTTAACTCCAAAAATATCTAAAACCAGCAAGTAAAGGTGGGTTGCCCTATGGTGGGCACCAAAAATGTATGCCTAAAATGCAAGCACACTTCTATGAGTCATTATATCCAAGATTGCTCAAGAATGAGGTCTTGAATGGCACATCATAGCTCTCTATTCATAGAGTGTAAGGGTTTGTATGTAGGTCCTCAGGTTGAAGTGCTTGTGCCCATGCAAGTACACCATGAAATAAGAGATTCAAGGATCAAAATATGAATGCAAATGAAGATGCAAACTAATCTAAATGATGACAATGTAAGAGAGAAAATCTAATCTATGAAAGGAAATAGCAATGCAATATTAATCTATGAAAACAAATATGACTCTAAGATAATATGAAAATGCAAGGATGAAACCTCATGATGGAAGCCATGGATGTAAGAGAGAATAAGATAAGAAGATAGAAGTTCTCCACAAAAAACTTTAATGCTCAAACTCCTCCAAAAATTGCTTTCCAAACCTATAGCATAACCATAGCATAATCATGGATCAATCGTGGATGTCTTGAATGAGGAGAGGGCTCTCCCTTATAAAGGAAAATGTGGTGGTGGGAGGCTTCTCACCACCAATATGTGATAATAGAGTTTGATCCATGTGAGACAAAATTCCACCAATGAGAAAAGAGGAGTGTTTGAGAAAAAAGTGGAAAGAGGAAAAAGAGGAATCCCACTTAGAGATCTGTACATTTAAGTGTAGAGAAAATAAAAAAAGTTTTGTTTAATTTTTATTAATTTTATTCCCTTTTTCAAGTGGGTTTAATCTTTATTTATTTAATTTCCTTTTTCACGTGGGAGTTTATTTAATTAAAAGAGAGCAAGTTCTTTTAATTAAATAGTAAATATTTAATTAAAGTAAAAGATAGGTTTTTCTCTTAATTAATTAAATGTGGATTAATTATTTAATTAAAAGAGAGGTTGTCCTTTAATTAAATAAGACTTAGGATAAAATAATCAAACCTTAGGAAATATTAAAATAATTAATTTGATCAAAGAAATTGATTTGATTTGATTTAATAAAATATTGCAACCCATTGATTTAGGAAATTTGATAAATTGAATAATGGGGGCCCATATTTGGTTCCCATTTTGAGAATCACTTAACCCATCCAAATTCTATTTCCAAATCACTTTTTCTTCTCAATCTATTTGGGGTTGATGCCCTTTCCCAATAGTCCTAATATTATCAATCACCAGATGCTTGATCTTATAGAATAGTTGGATAGAGTTAGACTCTTTATCCCTAAACACCTTATCGTTTATTTCCTTCCACATTCTCCAATAAAGAAAAGGGAGGATGAAATCCCAAAGCTTCAAAATCAACGTATTATAAGTATGAGACTTCCATCCTTTAAAGAACTTTTGAATAGTAAGGGTGGAGACCCAAATCAAATCCAGCAAACCAAATATCCTTTCCCATAACCTTCTAGTATAAGAGCAGTGAATAGGTAGATGATTAACCAACTCTTCTGCTTCCTTGCAAAGATAGCACCCGCTAATAAAATTCATACCTCTCTTCATCAAATTATCAATGGTTAGAATTTTATCCTACAAAAGAGTCTAGAAAAAAATGTTATCTTTAGGGGTCATTCCTTTATACCAAGCTTTAGCCCAACAAGGTGCTTGATATTCCTCAAAAGAATTGGTATACAAAGAAAAAATAGAGAATAGTCCATTGGCATTAGACTTCCATATTAAAGTGTCCTCCTTTTGAATTAAAAAGACAACATTCATGATTTTGTTGAGATCATTAAGATTGATATCCACTCTATTGAGGTTAACCCATTTTTCCTCTTCCAAATAATCTACAACAAAGATTAGAAACAATTTCTTGCATTGATCCATAAATCCATTCCACCTTTGATAAGAACTGAGGGTATAATGAAGAATCCAAATATCATCCCAAAAAAAAAAATTCCTACCATTTTTAGCCTTCCATCTAACCCCTTTACTTATAATTTGCTTATTTTTTTGAAAATGTTTCTAGATGTCAGAACCCCCTTAGGACACCTCATTTTTAAGGAAGAGGTTAAACCCAATTTTCATTCTATTATATTTATTATTCCAAATGTCTCTCCATTCTCCCTCCTCTTGATGCCATCTCAAAATAAGCTTAGCAAGAAGAGAATCATTCATTGTTATAACCCTTCTAAGGCCATGACCTCCTTTGCTGATAGGCATGTGGACTTTATCCCAAGCAATTAAAGCCATTCTTTTCTTCTTTTCCATAATCATCCATACAAATTGTTTCTGAATCTTATCAATCATTAAAGAAAACTTCCTGGGAATCTTAAACACACTCAAAGCATACAAAGGCAAACTTTGTAACACGGATTTAAGAACAATTACCTTTCCAACTTGGCCAAGGAGGGATCCTTTCCAACTAGCTAATTTTGAATAGATTTTGTTAATCAAAGAACTCTAGAAAGTCTTAGGAGGGTTTAGACATAAAGGTAACCCAAGGTATGAGCCTGGAAGGGTACCAGTCTTACAACCAATGATTCTTTTAATTTTATTTTTTCTATTTTCATTAACATTGATAAAATAAACCACACTCTTGTTCCACTTTATAATCTAACCAATAGCCTGCCCATAATCCTCAAGAACTCTCTTAATGTTTCTTGCATTTCTTACAAAATTTTCTCCCATATACTCTCTTAATGTTTCTCACATTTCTCACAAAATCTTCTCCCATAATGATTGATTCATCCAAAAATTGTTGATGAGAGCAAGTAAGATTTTTAGAGGAAGGTGTAAGCCCAACAAATTCCCCCAAAGTAACCATTTTTTCCACATATCTACCTAAGAATTCAGCCATAAGAATGAAATGGATGGGAGAAGGAAATCTCCTTGCCTTAACCTATGAGAGGCTTGGAAGAAAGGAGTTGGAGAACCATTAACCGACACAAAGAAGGTAGCAGAGGAAACCAACAAAAGGGCCATCTACAAAAAATTATTAATAAATCCAAAAGCTTCTAGTCCACATTTAAAAAAAATCTAGTCCACCCTTTCATAAGATTTAGATAAATATAGCTTAAGGAGGAAGCCATCTTTCTTATATTTGGTAAGGGAATGGATATTTTTATGCACTGTGATTATAGAATCCAAAATCTGCCTGCTAGGAACAAATTCATTCTGCTATCTAGAAATTAGATTAGGAAGAATAGATAAAATTTTGAGAGTAAGAACTTTGGAAATAGCCTTATAAAAAGAGTTACAAAGACTAATTGGTTTGAATTGGTCCAAACAATCGACCGTAGGTTTTTTGGGAATTAGAGCAACAAAGGTACCATTCAATTTCTTCAAGAGTTTCCTAGATCCAAATAACTCTTTTGCACCATTAAAGATATCCCATTTAATAATGTGCCAATAATTATGAAAAAAGTGGAAGGGGAATTCATCTAGGCTAGAAGCTTTGTCTCCTTCAAAGGAAAAAACTGCCCTTGTAATTTCTTCATTGTTGGGGATAGTAGTAAGTTTTTTATTTTCTTCATCAGAAATGTAATTTGGGATACAATCCAGAAACACCTTTTGCTTGTCCTTTTCCAAATTGGGATCACTTTATAGTAAATTACTAAAAAGGTTCATGGCTTTCCTTTTGATTGCTTCATCATCATCAGTAAGAACCCCATGAACATTAAGCCTTGAAATCTTGTTCACCATTCTATGCTTCAAAGTAGTCATATGAAAATATTTAGTATTCTAATCCCCCTCAAAAAAAATTCTCTAGATTGGTGTCTCCAATATATCTCTTCCTTAGTAATTATATCATGCATTTCAATAATTTTCAAATCTTCCTCCTTCCTAGAAACATTCTCATAGCCCTCAGCCTGGATTTTGTCTTGAATTTCTTTTGACTCCTCCAAAATCCTCCTTTTGCTGTCAAAGATGTTCCCAAAAGGTCTCCTCATTCCATATTTTGATATTTTTAAAAACATTTCTCAACTTTATTGTGACTTTAAACATAGTTGTTCCTTCCACTTGAATATTCTACCATTCTTTAATAAGGACTTCTAGCCCAAGATGGACAGTCCACATCTTCTCAAATCTAAAGGGATAGTTCTTCTTACTTGTAATAGGATTAGCCAAGAGAAAAATGGGGTAGTTATTTGAGCCCACTCTAACTTTCATAGAGTGTGAACATTTGTACTTCAAAAACTAGTCATTGCTAATAAGGGCTCTATCCAATCTTACTTGATTAGGTCCTTCCCTGATCCTCTATTAGTCCAAGTATAATCCACCCCATGCAAATCCATTTCATGCAAAAGATGACTATCAATGAACTCCATCAACTCCATTCTATTGTCAAACTTAGTTTGGCTTCCTCCCTTCTTCTCATTCTCTTCTATGGGTGTATTGAGATCCCCCATAATAATCCTGTTTTCATCAACAAAATTATTCCTTTGATTAGAAAGAGCATCCCAACGCGCTTTCTTACCCCATTTAGAATTGGGGGCATAAATGTTTGTTAAAACCCAAGAAGTCCCATCCTTTGCATTAGAAAGTCTAATATTCATCATATTCCTCTTCTGAGATATAATTTATCCATAAATATATCTATTATTCCAAAAAATTGCCATGCCCCTGGAAGCTCTGTTAGAGTCTCCCCCAAACCCCTTGCCACTTTTAAAGACCAATAGACCTTCAAGTTTTTCTTTTAACCTTTTAGTTTCTTGAAGAAGAACAATATCTGACTTATTATCCCTAGTCATATTCTTCACCATATCTTACTTGTGAGGATTATTTAATCCTCAGATATTCCATGATATAAAATTCATTTCTTATGGAAAGATTTTGAATCTAAGATAGTCCTCTAATTACCATCTGTAATACTTTTGTTTATTTGCACAATTCTTTTCTGCACATTAGAAGGTCTTCCTACAAATGTAGAAGTTAGGCCAACATCCCAAGATTTGATACCTTTTCGAATTGGAGTGAAAGGTAGACAACTATCTTTGGCTTTGTTACTCTTGATATCTCCCTTTTTAGTGCTCTTTCTATTTAGAGTGTTGTTATGTGTCATATCCCCTGTCTTATTGCTCCTCATTTTCTTGATCACCAAAGCATTCTCCTTGTTCCTTGTAAAGGAGATCTCCTCCTTCTTTTTCAATCTTAAAAGCTTCTTAGCCCTTACTACAGTCCATGCTTCTTTAGAGTCTTCCTCCTCACCCATTAGGGATTTAGACATATCTTTAGCATCCACCCACTTTTGGTTTCCATCTATGGATAAAGCTTTTGTAAGGAGTTTCTTCTTGACAAGAGTTTCCTTAGCCAGAATAACATAATCTTGAGTAACATAAGATTCAAAATCCTTACTATTAGTAGAGGAAATACTACTATCTTCTAAGACTTCTTCAATCTAAATCTCACCCTCCTTTTCTTATACCCCCCATTGGATCTACCCTCAATCACAAGGTTATCCTTCAACACCAAAGCAACACCCTTTTCAACCCAAACTAGAGGTGTCTATTCTAGGTTCTTCATTACTTCATTAGAAGTCATCTTTGAAGAGACCACCTGATCACTGCCCTTGGACTCTTGAGTCATGTTATCATTGTGCACTCCCTATTAAAGAGGGCTTTTCATAGAATCAATTTTCTCCACATCCACCATATCCTTAGTTCCTTTACGAACCCGTATTTTCTTAGATTTTTTTTGGGAGCAGATTAAAGTTAGGAAACTCTTTACTGAGTGACCCAATTTTTTTTATAGTGAAACAAGAAAAGGGGATGGATTCATACTCAATCTTTTTCTACCATACTACCAATTTGAATTTGAGAAAAATAACCTCAGGCATATCAACTCCTTGAAAAACCCCTACATAGATTCTGGTAGGTTAATCTCCTTCTAGCCACTATGACTAGGTCCATGGATAGAATCTCACCAAAAGCATTAGCAATAACTTGAAAAATTTCCTCCACCCAAAGCTCCAAAGGCATACTTGGAAGTCTTATCCAAATAGGAGCTTGAACCAGTGACTCATCCTATGTATTCAGATTTGGATACCATTTTTGTAGAATCAAGGTGTGCTTACCCACAATCTACAAACCATTGCATATGATTTCCCTTTTATCTTCCTCACATGAAAAGCTAAAAGATAAACATCCTTTAGACATGGCCACAATGTCCACCTGACCTTTCACAGTCCATTTCCTTCTAACAAAGGCATGAATCACCTCTATATTCAGTCTGGCACCCAAAAACCTTCCCATAAGAGTCAAATCCATTCTAGAAATATTCCTATCAATAATCTGATTTAGAATCTCTAGAATAAACATACTTGGTTCAGAAGGAGAAATATTTTTAACCAGAGGAAAAGATGACTTACTTATTGGCTTAATGTAAAATAGACTTGACCACTTTTAGGTTCGAATATTTGCAGAGACCTCCTATCTGGGTTCCCTCCTGGGTCCCCAACTGTCCCACTTCCATCAAGATCCTTCCTAATTGCAGTGTCCAACAATTTCATTCCTTGATCTCCTTTACTAGATGGGCTTGCACCATTGCCATTCCCATTTGAAATTTGAACTCCTTCTTTCCCACTCACCACAACTGACCCTCCTGCTCCACTCATCTTCACTCTTGCTCATGTTGATTTGACATTGATGATTTGTTGTTGAGCATGGTATCTCTCTCTTTTGGTACTAAACATAGAAAATAAAATGAAAATATATTATGAGAGGGGCGATGACAAGAGATATAATGTTTTTTCTTTCAATAGTTTTGGGAATAAGAAATGTGAGTTTACCCTTTTCAATATTTGAGATTTTTTTTAATAGAGTATTGAAGAGTTGGTTTAACCTTTTCATAGATCTTTTTATATAATCAAACAGTTTCTGAGGATAATTTTGTTTGATTCAGATATGTATTAGAGTAATACATGATAACAAAATTATTTTTCTAGTGTTTGTTTGTTTTTAAAAAAAAATAATGTAGACCTTAAGGAGAATTGCTAGGAAATAGGGTAACTTTCATTTAGCAAATCAGTCATGTTCTTTGGTTGAGATGATCAAATTCTACAAAATGGTTTTGCAATAAGAATAAGGCTTTATAAATTCATTTGAGAAGAAATGTAAAGGGGTTGGATGATCAATAGTAAAATTAATTTTCAAATTATTTTAATGTAAGCCTTACATAGTGGTCTATCGACATTGGAGATTTATTGTCAAGAATGACATGCAACTATGTTTTGGTGCC
Organism: Cupressus sempervirens; assembly: GCA_028749045.1. NCBI lineage: Eukaryota > Viridiplantae > Streptophyta > Pinopsida > Cupressales > Cupressaceae > Cupressus > Cupressus sempervirens. Next base: position 544,334,604 of record CM053787.1, on the reverse strand, counting down.
AAATTTGTAGAAAATAAAATGGCAATGGATTATGATAGGAGTGGTGAGAAGAGATAAATGTACTTTTTTTATTTCAATAGTTTTAGGCATAAACAATGTGGGTTTACCCTTTTCAATATTTGAGACTTTGTTTAGAGTATTGAGGCATTGGTCTCATTTTTGTTGAAAGGTGTTATTTAAGGAAATTTGATAATATTGTAAAAGATTTATGTTTTGTTGAGTTGGATTTTATTTATTTATTTTTATATTAAATAATCATGGATATGTATAACACTAATATTCTTTCCATCTATGTTACACTCAAGTACATCTTCAAAACTTTCGATGTTATATCAGCTAGTTTAAGAGTAACATTATATTGGAGGTTGGTTGAAATTAAGGAGGGTCTATATCAAATCAAGATAGCTTCTCACTTAGGTATTACTCATTACATGAGAAACAACAGTAGTTTTATTATTTCAATCTCTTAATGGAGAAATGAAGCTTTTGTAAATAATTTACTTTTTCTTGATATGTGAAGTATTTGTTTGGTTTGTAGACATATAAGTTATTTTGTCTTGATCTACACAGAAGTTTTTTTATTTTTCAAGATAATTGATTTTGTCTCTATTTATAGAAAATGTGAGAGATATCTAGAGATCATTGAGTTTTCCTCAATTCAAAGGTTTTTAGATGTTTTAATGTGGATTAATTGTTTCATTTTAATGGAGCATATTTAAATTAATAACAATTGTTATATAATAAAATAGTTTTCTAGGCCGAAAAGTTTGGGAAGATATATATTAGAGTTGGAACAGTTTCCTAGACAAAAGAAGTTTGGGCTAATTCAATACAAGGTTGGATAATCAATGTTTTTCCTAGACCAAAAAGTTTAGGTTAATTATAATACAATTATGTTTCCAACTCTCCTTTATTTATAATGCAAATCTTAAGGAGTGTTATTAGGAAATAAGGCTTACATTTAAAAATTCAAGTTATGTTCTTTGTATGTTCTTTGGATGGGATGATCTAATCCTATAAAATAGTTTTAAAACAAAAATAATTCTTTATAAAAAGATTTGAGAAGTGGTGTAAAAGGGATTGGAAAATGACAATAAAAATATTTTTAAAATTATATTAATGTAAGTCACATTGTTATATTTAAATCTTATAGTTCAACAGGGTGGCCACAACTTAAGTTCTCAGTCTCCAAGCTTTCCTATCTTTATCTTCAAAGTAATTGATATTTTCCTTTACAAATATATAAATTGTCCCATGTAGTCAATGTTCCTAATCTATTAAATAATAGAATAATAAATTATAGACACAATATCACAAGCATTTTTATCTCCAAGGAGTACATTTAAAGATCATGTTACAATATGGGTAAGTGCACCAAGTTGTGGTGCCAAAAGGGGGTATAAGTGGACACTTTTTTTTCTAAAATCAGCAATTTTTGAACTTCAACAAGAATTTGAAGATAGTTATGCTCAAAATTTTAAGATATGACAAAAACAAACGTAGTAGTCATTTGAATCTAGTTTCTAAACTACTATTTTTTTTTCAAAATGGTTTAGTTTTAGGTCCTCAAAAAAGGGGGCCACAGAAAGTGGTACTATTTATTCCAAAAAAACATAACATAGTACAAAGTGTGGTCCTCCTAAAATTTTGACTTTTTCTTTGAAATTATTTAATCACTCTTGTCAAAAGTTACTTAACACTATGTAGTTTATCCTAGATTTTTTGGGTAATTTTATAATGTATTTTTTTTAATGAATTTTTTAACTGGACAGATCCCAAAAATGTGAAATATCTATGTGCTCCCCATAGAAATAATTGAAAACTAATCTAAAATCAAAACTTCTTTTTTTCAAAGTGTGTAGAATAGAGTCTAGTTTCTAAAAAACTAAGTTGTTGCAAAATTTGATGAACGAGCTAAAATCTATAGCCCAATTAGTATGTGTTGGTTTTTGACAAAAATGGACATACATTCAAAAGAAATTGTAGATGAAAGGCTTGAAATAGTTCAAATTAAAAATAAATTATATGATTATATAGCTACCATAGAGACCTACAATGTCATGTAATCTGATCTTATCGATGCTCAACCACGAGGAATCTTGAAGGAGAGCACACAAAAAAATAAAATCATTTTTGGTATATTTGCAAGAAAACACGTTTGAGACTAGTTTATAGACTCCAAACCTTTGGGTTGGATCTCCAAGGAAAAACCAAGCCTTAGGTTTGGTTTAATACAAAGCTTTGAATATTGCATGCACGCTATAGCATGCACATGCTATTTAAAGCTTTTTGAATTTGGGTCTCAATAGTGCATGTGTGCTAAAGTGTGCACACAATATTGAGACCTAAATAGTGCATAAAGAGGGAAGAAGAGATGAAAAGAAAGAGCAAGAGAGAGAGGGGGATGGCTATGTGTGTGAGAGAGAGAGAGAGATAGAGAGAAAGTAGGGGATGGGAGAGGGGAGAGAGTAGGGGATGGGAGAGAGAGGAAGTGAGAGAGAGTAGGGGTGACAGAGAGAGTACAGGATGGGAGAGAGAGGAAGTGTGAGAGGGAGTAGGGGTGGAAAAGAGAGAGTAAAGGATGGGGGAGAGAGATTAAGAGTAGGGAATGGGAGAGAGAGGAAGTGTAAGAGAGTGAGTAGTGGTGGTAGAGAGAGTATGGGATGAGAGAGAGATTGAGAGTAGGGAATGGGAGAGAGAGGAAGTGTGAGAGAGTGAGTAGGGGTAGCAAAGAGTATGGGATGACAAAGAGAGATTGAGAGTAGGGGATGGTAGAGAGAGAGAGTAGGCAGTGGGAGAGGGAGAGAGAGAGGACGATGGGAGTGTGTGTGAGAGAGAGTAGGGCATGGGAGAGAGTGTGAGAGAGAGTAGAGTTGGTAGAGGGAGAAAGTAGGGGATGGGAGAAGGGAGAGAGAGAGTAGGGGATGGGGGAGAGAGAGTAGAGAGGGAGAGAGTGAGAGAGAGACAGTAGGTGGTGGAAGAGGGAGTGGGAGAGGGAGAGAGAGGAGGGATGGGAGTGTGTGTGTGAGAGATCTAGAGAGTAGGGGATGAGAGAGGAGAGAGAGAGGGGGGATGGGAGTGTGTGGTGTGTGTGAAAGAGAGAGAGTAGGAGATGGGAAAGGGGAGAGAGAGAGTAGGGGATGGGAGAGAGAGGAAGTGTAAGAGAGAGTAGGGGTGGCAGAGAGAGTACATGATGGGAGAGAGAGATTGAGAGTAGGGGATCGGGAGAGAGAGAGAGAGAGTACAGGATGGGAGAGAGAGATTGAGAGTAGGGGATGGGGGAGAGAGATAGTAGGTGGTGGGAGATAGAGTGGGAGAGGGAGAGTGGGAGAGAGGAGGATGGAAGTGCATGTGTGTGAAAGAGAGAGAGAGTAGGGAATGGGAGAGGAGGAGAGAGAGTAGCTCGAGAGAGAGTAGGGGATGAGAGAGAGAGAGTAGGAAGTGGGAGAGGGAGAGAGGGAGGATGGAAATGTGTTTAAGAGAGAGAGTAGGGGATGGGAGAGAGTGTAAAAATGTTAGAGAGAGTGGGGGTGGTAGAGAGAGAGTAGAGAGGGAGAGAGAGAGTGAGAGTGAGAGAGAGTAGGTGGTGAGAGAGGGAGTGGGAGAGGGAAAGTGAATGAGAGATAGAGTAGGGGATGGGAGAGGAGAGAGAGGGGGGATGGGTGTGTGTGTGTGTGAAAGAGAGAAAGTAGGGAATGTGAGAAGGGAGAGAGAGATAGAGAGAGAGAGTAGGGGATGAGAGAGAAAGAGAGTAGGTGGTGGGAGAGGGAGAGAGAGAGGGGGATGGGAGTGTGTGTAAGAGAGAGTAGGGGATGGGAGAGAGTGTAAGAGTGTGAGAGAGAGAGTAGGGGTGGTAGAGAGAGTGAGAGTAGGGGATGGGAGAGAGAGAGTAGAGAGGGAGAAAGTGAGAGAGAGAGAGAGAGAGAGAGAGAGAGAGAGAGAGAGAGAGAGAGAGAGAGAGAGAATAGGTGGTGGGAGAGGGAGTGGGAGGGGGAGAGAGGGGGGATGGGAGTGTGTATCTATGAAAGAGAGAGTTTAGGGGATGGGAGAGGGGAGAGAGAGAGTAGGGGATGGGGGAGAGAGTAGGTAGTGGGAGAGGGAGTGGGAGAGTGAGAGAGAGAGGGGGAATGGGAATGTGTAAAAGAGAGATAGAGTAGGGGATGGGAGAGAGTGCGTGGAGAGTAGGGCTTGGTAGAGAAAGCTCGTATGAGATGGGAGAGAGAGAGAGTGAGAGTAGGAAATGGGAGAGAGTGAGAATAGGCGATGGGAGAGAGAGAGTAGAGAGGGAGAGAGAGTACTTGAGAGAGAGAGATAATAGGTAGTGGGAGAGGGAGAGAGAGAGGAGGGATGGGAGTGTGTGTGACAAATCTAGAGAGTAGGGGATGGGAGAGGAGAGAGAGGGGGGGATGGGAGTGTGTGTGTCTGTGAAAGAGAGAGTATGGGATGGGAGAGGGGAGAAAGAGAGTAGGGGATGGGGGAGAGAGAGTAGGCGGTGGGAGAGGGAGAGAAAGAAGGGGAATGGGAATGTGTGTAAGAGAGAGAGTAGGGGATGGGAGAGAGTGTGAGAGAGAGTTGGGGATGGGAGAGAGAGAGTAAGAGTAGGGGATGGGAGAGAGAGAGTGGAGAGGGAGAGAGTGAGAGAGAGATAGTAAGTGGTGGGAGAGGGAGTGGGAGAGGGGGATAGAGAGGGGGGATGGGAGTGTGTGTGAGAGATCTAGAGAGTAGGGAATGGGAGAGGAGAGAGAGAGGGGGGATGGGAGTGTGTATCTGTAAAAGAGAGAGTTTAGGGGATGGGAGAGGGGAGAGAGAGAGTAGTTTGAGAGAGAGAGAGTAGCAGATGGGAGAGAGACTAGGTGGTGGGAGAGGGAGAAAGAGGGGGATGGGAGTGTGTGTAAGAGAGAGTAGTATATGGGAGAGAGTGTGTGAGAGTGAGAGAGAGTAGGGGGTGGCAGAGAGAATAGGATAGGAGAGAGAGAGTGAGAGTAGGGGATGGGAGAGAGTGAGAGAGAGAGAGTAAGGGGATGGGAGAGAGAGTGAGCATAGGGGATGTGAAGAGAGAGTAGAGAGGGAGAGAGAGACAGTGAGAGAGAGATACTAGGCAGTGAGAGAGGGAGAGAGAGGGGGGATGGGAGTGTGTGTAAGAGAGAGAGTATGGGATGGGAGAGAGTGTGAGAGAGTGAGAGAGAGTAGGGGTGGTAGAGAGAGAATGGGATGGGAGAGAGAGTGAGAATAGGGGATGGGAGAGAGAGTGAGAGAGATAATAGGCAATGGGAGAGGGGGAGAGAGAGGGGGGATGGGAGTGTGTGTGAGATATCTAGAGAGTAGAGGATGAGAGAGGAGAGAGGGTGAGAGAGAGTAGGCAGTGGGAGAGGGAGAGAGAGATTAGGTACTGGGAGAGGAAGAGTGAGAGAGAGAGTAGGGGATGGGAGAGGGGAGAGAGAGTAGGGAGAGAGAGAGAGACTAAGGGATGGAGAGAGAGAGTAGCCTGAGAGAGAGGGGGGATTGGAGTGTGTAAGACAAAGAGATTAGGGGATGGGAGAAGAGAGAAGGTGAGAGAGAGTAGGCAGTGGGAGAAGGAGAGATAGTAGGGGATGGAAGAGGAGAGAGAGCTAGAGAGAGAGTAGGGGATGGGAGAGGAGAGAGAGTGAGAGAGAGTAGGGGATGGGAGAGGATAGAGAGTAGGGGATGGGAGAGAGAGAATGAGAGAGAGTAGGTGATGGGAGAGGGAGTAGGATAGGGAGAGTGAGAGAGAGTGAGAGAGAGTAGGTGATGGGAGAGGGAGTAGGATAGGGAGAGTGAGAGAGAGAGTAGGGGATGGGAGAGGAGAGAGATATTGAGGTAGAGTAGGGGATGGGAGAGGAGAGAGAGAGTAGGGAGAGAGAGAGAGTAGGGGATGGGGGGTGGTGGGATAGGGAGAGATGGGTTTTGACATAGTGCGTATGCGTTATAGTGCATATGCACTATGTCAAATCACCTAAAAATGGTCACAAAGCAAGTTTGGGTCTTGTTAACCATATTTGCCTCTCATCAAAAATTTGAATTCAAATACTTGAGCCCACCCAATGGTCACTTTCCATATTTAAGTATTCAAAATGCCATGGAAATATGAAAATAAATGAAATAAAACCTTAATGTATTTCCTTGTTTCTAAGTGACTATGCATTTAATATTTCTGCTTGCTCGCAATTCCCTCACCATCAAATCTTTTGTGATCTACGGTGGGTGCTTTCCCACTTTCTCAAAATGCACTACCTTTACCTAATGCAGGCAAGCCCCTTCATGACTTGTAGCTAATAATGACATCATGCATCCATTCTTCTCAAAGGTAATAAATGAATTCTCTATCGTAGCACTTGTTAGAGCATGTGGGTTTGAAAAGGTGATACTCTATCTGTTTAGCAAGATCCATCATCTGATGCAAACAGATCTATGGTGGGTGCTTCCCCACATTATGAAGATGCAAGGATGTTAAGGAATGTGGGCAAGTGCCTCGCTACTACATGTCTTTGTGAGGTCAGGTTGATTTCATAAGCCACAAGGTGATGCTAGGTGGGGCCAAGTTGTGCTGAGGTGTATGCTGAATAGTTCGTGGGCCCAAAAGTATTAAGGGTAAGTGCAATATAATGAAGATCTTTCATGATCATTGATCTTATGGAGATCAACAATTAGTGCTTTCCCACATTATGAAGATGTAAGGTAATTAACAATGTAGGAAATTGCCTAAAGGACACCTGTCCTTATGGGGCCGGCTAAGGCATTAACAGTTAAGGTTGACGATTATGTGACATTGTGGTTAAGTTGGGAAGGTGGATTAGTTAATTGAGAAGATGTGGTCAACTATGTGGAGACTTTATGGGGTGGCAAAATGAAATGAAATTATTGGCCAGCATGGCCCATTTTGGTTGTAAGATTCAGTTGACTTTTGACTTTGTTGACTGATGAGCCAAAAATGAAGGAAATCAAGTTTTCTTGCACGATTTGATCCCCATAATCAATTCCAACTACTCTAGAATGAATGCTGAACCCAGTAAATAGTAGGAGAACACTCCACCACCCCAGTTTATCCATCTACTTGGTTAGAATGGTTTAATGGCGCCATTTCTATTAGGGCCCTATTTCAACAAAATATCAGATTTCATTGTATCTGAATCTGTGCCCATAAAAAATTTTCTCCAGATCTCTAAAGAGACTTAATGGTAGTGGTTGTGGAGTAACTTTAGTTAGAGAACATCTCAGTTATGCCTAAGCTATAAAGGAAATTTTTGTAGATTTTTTTGAGGTCGACTCTTCTCTGTTTTCTTTGATATTGCTCTACAATATCACTATAAATCCTCTTTGCCTCTGAATTGTATGACATTCTTATCTCCTTCAGCCATTGATGTGAAGTACAAGAACTATTTGTCTCTCATTGGTGTATTGTAGATATCTGCAATATTGCATGATTGTATCTCTTTTGGCCTATGAATGGTATATAAGTGAATCCTCTCTTTCTTTGTGTCATTCATTTGGGTTTTTTTGATCTGCATGTGATTGTTAGATTAAAGCAAGTCTAGATGTGTATATCTTTTGGTGTCATGATGGTTCAATAGTGCATGTATGGGTAGAGATTGGTTTGAACACTCCATTTTTGGTGCATCACCCCCCTTAGGTTAGAATATGTAGATTTGCTTCTATGTATTCCTTCCCCCTTTTCCTCTCCAAGAGTAGTTAGGTGCACCCTGATAGTAAAGGAAGCTGGCCTTCTCCAGAGACTCAACCTCATAGTTCAAGTCCCACAGCTTGGAGGTTGTTTCCATGTTTCACAAGGTTTTCCTTAGGTAAAAACTTTGTACAAGGGTGTAAACTTTTGTGACAACAATTTTTGGCATGCCCAGTGCGACTGTATTCAAAAAATTTCAAGTCTACTGGTGTTAAAAGGATGATTTCAAGATTAATATTGAGGAGATAGTACTGGCTTTGGTGTTCAAGCCTTCGAGGGATTCATTCTTCAAGTACTTGGCAACTCTGAGCTTCAAATACATCTGGTTCCAGACCAAAGTTGTAGTAATTCATCCCCAAAGTTGAAACAAGGGCATCTTCTAGAGGTAAATTTCAGTACGAAGAGCTTTCATTTTCAAATCCTAGAAGAAGGAAGAGTAGAGTATCTTTATCACTAGTTAGGAGTGCAATAGTAACAAATACACCTGCAAGATCCATCTCTACTCCTCTTTCTATTAGATCTCAGCCTAGATTGCCATCAACACATATCAATAGATCACTTGTCTATATGGTGCAGCCTAGAGCTCATTCTTTTGCCACCTTTAACGGTGGAAGTCCTCTTTTATTGGCCCAAAGACATGAAATACCAATAGCTGCACTCAAAAGTATACCAAAATTTACTAGTGAAACTTCTATCTCTCCCTTAGAACACATTCAAGAAGTTGCAAATATCCACAATATCCATGGTATTACAGAAGATGATGTTGCAGTTAGGCTTCTAGCCTCATCCTTGAAAGGAAAATCACTACAATGGTATAGAGGTTTGGCTCATGGTACTGTAGCAGATTGAGATGGATTAGGAGTAGGATTGTGCAAACACTTTGAGGACAAAAGTGACCATTTGTCACTTTTAGAAAAGTTGACTACTATAAAAAGAGCCCCCCATGAATGTATGACTGATTTCAACTATAGATTCCAAAAGACATGGGATAGAATACCTACTTCAATAAAGCCTATCCCTAGTAATGCCTTCTTACATTACCTCAGAGCTTTTAACAGTGACATTGCCACTACAATCCAAACTATGAGAGGAGATACCTTGACTAATGCTTATGACATAGCAATAAAGTCAGAAAACATCCTAATACAAGCTAGCTCCAAGGCCTCCTATGCCTTTCTTCCCTGACGTTCCAAATCACCAACCAGCAATGGCTCCTCTTCCCACAACTTCCACATCACAATCCCTTGCTCTAGTCACTCAAGCTTCCACATCTTCAAATGGAATAGATGAAATCAAGGAGATGATGCAATCTATGATGCTGAACATAGAGAACATAGATAAAAGATTGTAGGGCCAAGAGAAGAAGCTGGAGTATAGCTTCTTTGTGATGCAGAAAGTGAGCAACAAAGTGGTGACTTTAGAGAGACAACAAGCTCAAGGTAGTAAGGTTCATCAATTGCAATATCAAACTTTTAATAGTGGTAGGCCTCCAAATCATAATCATGGGAACAATTCTTTTGATCAAAATAGGCAAAATAGCCATGCTTCAGCCTTAAATGTAAACCAAAGTAGGGCCATAGTTCCTCAAAACAACATGGCCCAAGATCAGGATTTTTGTCCCTCTTGTAACTACTCCTATGCTCATTGCATGTGTTAGAGGGCTGAATCTTATTTGGCTTTGACCATCCAAGAGCCTACAATAGGACAATCATACAAGGAGGACCAATTTAAAGATGCTTCGTATATGCAAGGACAAGGTGATTGCTCCTTTATGAATCATCAGGTGGAGGAACATTGTAATGTAAACTAGGATCCCATTGCTCACAACACTAGGAGAAAAAGAAGAGCTATTGAAGATTCTACCCCTCCTCCTCGCAATCATGCCTCAACTTCAAATGCAGTACCTCATGAACAAGCAGTATATGATCAATCAAATACCTTTCAACAGCAAAGGCAAAATAATAGCAGAAAGAATGTAAGTGATCCTCAGGTTGTTCCATCTCAACCTCCTACAAATGTAGCTCCCAAGGCTTCTACCAAAGTACCTACTATGCCATTCAGTGTGGTAGAACAAATGAAGAAGACGAATGTGAATATTTCCATGTGGGATGCTGTTGCTACTATACCCATGCAAAAGAGGTTGCTATAGAAAGAATTGGAAAGTATTGAACCAAAGGGTCAGCCACCTAGCATGGAAAGTGCCACAAGCCTAGTACAACCATCAAAGGAGGTAGAAAAAAGTAAAAATGTTAGACCCCCTCCATTTTATGTTTCTCTAATTATAGGGGGTAAACTAGTCCACAATTGCATGATCGATTCAGGGGCTAGTAGTTCAGTGATGCCTAGGTGTGTTGCTAATGTTTTGGAAATGAAATATGAGCCCATTGTTAGAGATGTATTATAGTTGGATGGTAGTACTATCAAGACTATAGGGATCCTTAGCAATGTGGAAATGACCCTACATGCATGCCCTGGTTGTACTGTAACTCAAGATATATCCGTTGCTGAAGTCAAGCCACATTTTTCCATTTGTCTGTCAAGAGACTTCACTACCCAAATAGGTGGTTACATGTATTCTGATTGGTCATATATGTCTTTTAGAACAATATATGGGACCAAAACTTCAATCAGAGAAGAACCTCTAGCCCTCCATCATACTGAACCCTACACCCCTAATCTCATCAACATGAATTGCACTATCCTAGAAATGGATGAGAATGACATAATGAATGATCCTACTACTTCCCTAGTAGAGATACCTAATTTTCTCTTAGATGAATGGAATAATGCATATCAATTTGATCCTATGTCAAAAACCCTTGAGACAGGCCTCAGTACATATTGTATATTAGAGAAGGATGCTCTAGTTCCCAATCTTGTGGAGACTAAAAAAGATGCGAGTGAGATATGGAGTATGTACTTTGATGGATTAAGGAATAAGAATGGATTAGGGGCTAGTGTGATGTTGATTTCTCCTGCACAAGTAAGGTACTACTTCTCCTTTAGGCTCTAGTTTTGTTGCACTAATAATGTGGCCGTGTATGAATCCTTGATTCAAGGTCTCCTACTTGCTTAGAAAAGAGGAATTCAAGCCTTAAGTGTATATGGAGATAGTGAGTTGGTGGTTAATCAAGTGAGAAATTAGAATATCACCAAGAACAATTTTCTCAAGTCTTATAAAGATAGGGTATAGGATTTTCTTGAGGGTTTCGATGCATTTAATATTCAAAGCATCCCTAGAAAAGAAAAGAGATATGCTGATAGACTTGTAGAAATAGGTGCATCTCATGATGTGCTAGGGAATCTCGAGGAGAAGAAGAAGCAACAAATCAAAATGGTAGTAAGGCCTGCCATCCCTGACAACAACATCCATTGGCAAGTGTTTGAATTTGATGAACAAATTGTAAGCTTCTTACAGAATGAAGTAGAATTTTTAGGTAGAAACTAGTCAAGACTGCAGGATTAGTATGGTGATCAAATCATTAATCTCAGTTCCAACAAATTGCCTAAGGGTCTCATTACCTTAGAGAGTGTTTTCAATCCTCATGACCAAGCAAGAGGAAAAGTCATGAACCTAGCTGCTGACGAAGACGATCACACCTTAATCACAGTTGCTAATGGAAAATCCTTAAACATGGGGAAGGTATGTTCTAAGATTGAGCAAGAACGTTCTATTCATCTATGTCAAGAATTTAATGATCTATTTGCCTCGACATATGATGATTTGAAGGGTTTTGACCCAAGGTTGTTTCATCATACCATAGATTTAATTGATAATGTCAAACTAGTAAGACAAAAATAGAGGCCAATGAATCCCAAAATTGAACCCTTAATGAGAAAAGAGCTATCCAAATTGATTGAGGCCAATATAATTTTCCCCATCAAACACTCATCATGGGTAGCAAACATTGTCCCTGTTAGGAAGAAGAATGGAGAAATTAGATTGTGTGTGGACTTTAGGGACCTTAACCAAGCTTCCCTTAAAGATCACCATCCTCTCCCTTCCATGGAGAATATTTTGTCCAAGGTCAGTGGTTCAAAGAGGTTTTCATTTCTTGATGGATTTTCTGGCTACAATCAAGTGCTGGTCAAAGAGTCTGATAGGTACAAGACTGCATTTACCACCAAATGGGGTACCTATGCTTATTGTAAGATGCCATTTGGACTAACCAATGCAGGTGCTACATTTCAGAAGGCAATGGAGATGACCTTGAAAGACGTGATTGAAAAGTTTGTATTAGTTTACCTTGATGATATCACAGTGTATTCAAATAATGTAGAAGATCATTATGATCATTTGAGATGGGTGTTCTTAAGGTGTAGAGAGTTTGGGGTATCCCTTAACCCAAGAAAGTGTGTCTTTGCTACCAATCAAGGAAAATTATTAGGACACATTGTATCTAAGGATGGTTTAACCATTGATCCAAAAAGAAAAAAAGCAATACTTACTCTCCCTCTTCCTAAACATAAGAAAGGGTTGCAAAGTTTCCTTGGTAGGATAAATTTTGTGAGAAGATTTATCCCTAATCTTGCTACCATGGTAAAACCCCTTACGGCTATGCTCAAGAAAAGTACGGTCTTTGCATGGACCAAGGAAGGGAAGGAAAGTTTTGAAGAGATCAAGGTAGCCATAGCCTCAGCCCCTACTCTTATTAATCCAAATTTTGAAAAGGATTTCATCCTTTATGCCCTAGGTAGTGAATCAAGCATTTTCGCTATATTGACTCAAATAAATGATAAAGATGAAGAGCATCCCATAGTCTTCTTTAGTGAAGGGCTTAAAGAGTATGAAAACAAATACAACTATGTAGAGAAACAAGTGCTTGAAATCATTAGAGCTTTAAAGAAATTTAGACACCTCCTGTCTCATAATAAAATTCATTTGTTAGTACCCCATGCGAGTGTGAAGGATTTCATTTTGAGCAAAGATATTAGTGAGAAGAGAGCTAGTTGGATTACTAAAGTAATGGAATATGATGTTGACATCTAGATCACCAAGCTAGTAAGAGGGAGGGGGTTGTGTAAATAGATGATATCATATTATGAATCGGATGAGGAAGTCGCTATGATACTAATAGAACAACAAGAGACAAGAAATGATGACCCAAGGAATTGGATGGATTATATGATGAATTTCTTATTAGGCAATAGATATCCTCAAGGATTAGATAGAACTAAAAGGAGACAATATAGATTATAGTAAATTCCTTATGTCATAGTTGATGGTATCCTTTTCAGGAAAGATTTTAATGGAGCCCTATTAAGATGCATTGACATAGACCAAGCTAAAAGAATGATCAAAGAGCTTCATGATGGTCCTGATGGTGGTCACTTCTCAGTAAAGACAACTATAATGAAGATCAAGAGGGCTGGTTACTAATGGCCATCCCTGTTCTATGATTGTGATAGGTATGTGAGGAAGTGTGAAAAATGTGCATTCTTCTCTAGTAAGCAAAAGCTTGCAGCTCTTCCTCTTCATCCTATTTAGGTGGACCAGTCTTTTTCTCAATGGGGATTGGATTTAATAGGCCCTATCAATCCTTCTTCTAGTTCTAGTCACAAATGGATTTTAGCTACTACAGATTACTTCACTAGATGGACAGAGGTAGTTGCATTAAAAGATGCTATAGAATCTTCAGTTGTTGAGTTCCTTGATAGAATTGTGACTAGGTTTGTTGCCCCTTCAACCATTATTTCAGATAATGCAAAATCTTTTGCAGGAGCTTAGATTTGTGCATGGGTAGTTGACCATAATATCTACTTGAGCACATTCTCAAACTACTATCCTCAAGGCAATGGTTTGGCTGAGTCATCCAAAAAAAACCTGATTAGGATTATGAAAAGAACTATAGAGGATAATCAGAGGTGTTGGCATCAAAAGTTGAGGACTACACTATGGGCTGATAGAATAACACTTAAGAGGTCAATAGGAAATTCACCATTTATGTTGCTATATGGTAGAGAAGCAAGGCTTTCAATTTCATTAGAATTACCATCCCTAGAACTAGCTCATCAGCTGGAGCTAATTGAAGATGATGCCATGACAGTGAGAATGGCAGAGCTGATGGAGCTAGAAGAGAAAAGAAGTTAGGCCATGCAGACCTTAGAAACACATCAGTAGTAGGTGAAAGGGAGCTTTGACAAGAAGGCTAGGGTTAGAATCTTTAGAGAAGGTGATTTGGTTTTGAAATGGGATGCAGACAGGGAAAAACTAGGGAGACACTCAAAATTTGATTCACTATGGAGTGGTCCCTATGTGATTGTTAGTTGCAAGTAGGCTAATGCTTTTCAATTAAGTAAGCCTGGTGGTGAAATTTTGCCTATCCCAGTGGATCTATTTCAAACCATGTTTCTGATAGGGGTTGAGGTTTCATGTACATAGGTAGCTTAGTTTTCTTCCTATTGGTTTTTGGCTTTCCAAGAAGTGCATGAGCACATGTGTTTTGCTGAGTTTGCAAAGGAGCAGAGATAGAGCCTTTAGTGTTTTAATACCACAGAGGTAGAATTAGGCTTTCATAATGCATGAGATCCACCTTTTTTATGACTCTATGGCCCAATGGATGCATAAGGTCACTAGTCATATGAATATTTGGCTTGCATCCCCTCTGAGTTGCCAGAAATGTTAACCATATTTGCTTCCCACCAAAAATTTGAATTCAAATACTTGAGCCCACCCAATGGTCACTTTCCATATTTAAGTATTCAAAATGCCATGGAAATATGAAAATAAATGAAATAAAACTTTAATGTATTTCCTTGTTTCTAAGTGACTATGCACTTTAATGTTTCTGCTTGCTCGCAATTCCCTCACTGTCAGATCTTTCATGATCTACGGTGGGCGCTTTCCAGCTTTCTCAAAATGCACTACCTTTACCTAATGAGGGCAAGCCTATTCATGAAACGTAGCTGATAATGACATCATGCATCCATTCTTCTCAAAGGTAATAAATGAATTCTCTGTCATGGCACTTGTCAAAGCATGTGGGTTTGAAAAGGTGATACTCTATTTATGCAGCAAGATCCACCATCCAATGCAAATAGATCTATGGTGGGTGCTTCCCCACATTATGAAGATACAAGGATGTTAAGGAATTCAGAAAGCACATTGTTGCCATGTTTCTTTGTGAGGTCAGGTTGATTTCATAAGTCGCAGGGTGATGCCAGGTGGGGCTAAGTCGTCTTGAGATGTATGTTGAATAGTTCGTGGGCCCAAAAGTATTAAGGGCAGGCATAGTAGAATGAAGATCTTTGATGATCATTGATCTTATAGAGATCAATGATCAGTGCTTTTCCTCATTATGAAGATGCAAGGTAATTAAACAATGTGAGAAAGCTCCTAAAGGTCACGTGTCCTTATGGGCCTGGCTAAGGCATTAATAGTTAAGGCTGACAGTTATGTGACATCATAGTTAAGTTGGGAAGGTGGCTTAGTTAATTGAGAAGATGTGGTCAACCGTGTGGAGACTTTATGAGGTGGAAAAATGAAATGAAATTATTGGACTGCGTGGCCCATTTTGGTTGCAGGATTCAGTTGACTTTTGACTTTGCTGACTGATGAGCCAGAAACAAAGGAAATCAAGTTTTCTTGCATGATTTGATCCTCATGATCAATTCCAACTACTCTCAAATGAACGTTGAACCTAGTAAACAACAAGAGAACACTCCACCACCCTAGTTTATCCATCTACTTGGTCAGAATGGTTTAATGGCGTCATTTCTATCAAGGCCCTATTTCAACAAAATATCAAATTTTATTGTATCTGAATCTGTGCCCAAATTAAATTTTCTCTAGATCTCTAAAGAGACTTAATGACAGTGGTTGTGGAGTAACTTTAGTTAGAGAACATCTCAGTTATGCTTAAGCTATAAAGGAAATTTTTGTAGATTTTGTTGAGGTTGACTCTTCTCTATTTTCTTTGATATTGCTCTGCAATTTCACTATAAATCCCCTTTGCCTCTGAATTGTATGACATTCTTATCTCCTTCAGCTATTGATGTGAAGTGCAAGAACTATTTGCCTCTCATTGGTGTATTGTAGATAACTGCAATCTTGTATGATTGTATCTCTTTTGACTTATGAATGGTATATAAGTGAATCCTCTCTTTCCTTGTGTCATTCATTTGGGTTTTTCTGATTTGCATCTGATTGTTAGATTAAAGCAAGTCTGGATGTGTCTATCTTTTGGTGTCATGATGGTTCAATAGTGCATGTATGGGCAGAGATTGATTTGAACACTCTATTTTTGGTGCATCACCCCCCTTAGGTTAGAATAGGTAGATTTGCTTCTATGCATTCCTTTCCCCTTTTCCTCTCCAATAGTAGTTAGGTGCACCTTGATAGTAAAGGAAGCTGACCTTCTCCAGAGACTCAACCTTACAGTTCAAGTCCCACAGCTTGGAGGTTGTTTCCATGTTTCACAAGGTTGTCCTTAGGTAAAAAATTTGGACAAGGGTGCAAACTTTTGTGACAATAGGTCCCATGTCATCCATTCTCTTCTTTTTGTCTATTGTGCATTCTGTTGTTCTAATAGAAAACATGGGTTTCAAGCTATTGGAAGTTAGCAAACACTATTTGAAGACTTTTTGAAGCTAGCAAATACCAAATTCAATCATTGGATATGCTATTTGAAGGCTTTTTGAATATTCTTTCAATATAAAATGCTAGTGCAATCCTTTTTGAATATTGTTTGTTGATATATAGATACAAATTTGATTATAATTTGACATGTTGTTTAATATATAGTGTATTCATTGAAATTTGTATGTTTGAATGAAATGTTATTTCGAAATGGTTAGAAATTTGGCAAGTTGTTTGATATATATTGTGTATTCATTGAAATAATTTTTATTTTTATATGTATTTGAATGATTTATAATTTACACATTGTAAGTAATTTAGATGTGATGAAGGAGCATACTGGGTTTCTTTGTAATCCTGCACATTAGTTCATTCTGCCTAGTTCCAATTTGGTCGACTTTGCTCACATTTAATTTTGGTATAGTTAATTATATTTGATGAGGGCTGACTTGTGGTTTCTCTATGTTCTAGAATTATCCGTAAGCCATTTTGGCAAGTATAAGTAGGGTGTTTAGGTTTAGGGTTAGGGCAGATTTTTGATGGGAGAGTTCAAAAGAAAAGAGATATGTGGATTTAAAAAGCTAATTTGGAGATCTAAAAGTTGTACATTTGTAATTGGCCATAACCTAGAAGGCCTTATAGCTGGGCATGTATGCTGAATATTTGATGAATCAATAAATATATCCTTGTTTTCTCTTTCCTTGGTGTTGTTCCTCGTGTTTGCTTCTGTTGTGTTAAATCTTGTAGGGTGGTTTGGATAGCTGGGTGTGCTTTTGGCCTAGTTATTCATCCCTTGCTTGCATCAAGATGTTTGAATAATTTGACATGTAGAAATCAGCATCATGCCAAGGAAGAAACCAAAAACTCAAACAAATGAAGATAGGGAGAAAGATTTAGCAATTAAAAGAGATAAAATGAAACTACTATTTGAACAAAGAAAATTACAAAGCAATAATGAAGAATTGACTTTCAAAGAGGATCAAGAACTACCGATACAAAGAAACAAAGAGGAAAAATTAGAAAGACAAAGAGAACGAATGAAACTATTATACTCAAGAAGACAATTGAATTGTGAAGCTACACCATCTTCCAATGTTGGAGTCATATCATCCTCTCGTGTTGAAGAGACACTAATTTTTAGATTAGATGATGTACACACTCCATCATGTCATGTCGAAGGCACAACATCAACTTATCAAGTAGGTGATATTCCATCTTTTGCATCTTATTGCCAAGGCACATCATCTTCGATTCAAGGTACGCAATACACTCAATCTTATGTTGATGTTCAAAATGTTGAGGGAATGGAAGAGATTATAACACCTTCTAGAATTCATCTTAGAAGACCAAAATATTTGATTAATATTGATAATAACATTTTGAAGTCAATGCTTGGCAAGATTAGCAAGCGTACTTGTCAAAGAAAAGTTAATCGTATGTGGAGATTATTTTTTCAAGAATTAAATATTACAGGTCAATGCCAATTATTTGTTGAAATGATGAGAAATTTGAAAATTAGGCCTATCATGAAGATTCTTGGGCTAAGAATGATGGACAATTCAAATGAAAAAAAATATTGTAAAGAATCTAATAAGTGCTTATGACAAAGTGAGTTCTAAATCATGCACCAAAGATAGTAATATCATAAGATGAGTACTTACATTGACAATAGTAAGTACCCAAATGAAGAAATCTTGAATCATGAGAAAAACAAACAAAACAATGAAAATTGGTAGAGGTACTCTAAGAAGAGCCATGCTAAGGTGTGAGAGAGAGATTGGAAGATCCAACCAAAAATGAGTTATGGATATTTAGTGGTAGACTACCATAAAAAGATAAAGAAATTAGTGAAGCTTTGAAATCATTGATCGAATATTTTTGGAAAAATAACACACGTGTTTCTCCTAATCAAAGAGATGTTGTAAGGAGGATTGGTAGCCAAAATTGTGATCCTCATTTGAAACACTTTTTGGACTCAACTCAGACAAATTTTTTTTGCAAAATTTATTGGTATGTATCCTCAAATTTGAACAAGTCAAATGTTTTTTGAGATGGGTAAACCTTTTTATGTGAAGATAAATCACACACACACAACTTGTTGTTGTAGGATACATATTGAATTTTCTAACCATTTTGATATTTTTAGGCATATATATGTGTTTTTGCATTCTGAGTTTGTTTTGCAAGATTGTGACATGAATGAGCCACCAAGATCTTCAAGAGAATTCATATCCAACATTTTATGTGAAATAGGGGATGAACAATAATTTTACAAGACATCATGCTTGGACGGTACTGTAATCACCTAAAAATGGTCATCTAGACTATTAGCCCCCTTCTCAGCATTTTAGCTAAATTAATTTAATCATTTACCTAGACCAAATTGCTAATAATCAATTTATTTGATTATAACCTATAGTTTGACTATGCTATCCTAAGTTCATTATTTGATTAAAAGAATATGTCCCCTTTTAATTAAATAAAAAACCCCATTCTTCTAACCCACTTAAAGTGCACACATAAAGTCCTTTTTCTATTTTGCAATTAAAAGAAAAGGCTTTGTGACTTTTGTCTTATATGATAAGTCAACTTATATTCTATTGGTTGATTTGTGTGTGTACATGGATCACTCCTCTTTTCAAATTACACCGTTGATCATCCACCATCTTCATCTTGATCTCCACTGTCCGTACATCTTTAAAAGGGAGAGAGCTTTCCCCCTCAATCCATCCTCATTTGAATATTGTTATGCTGCAGGTTTTCTAACAGGTTTCTTTGGAGCTTTGTGGAGAACTTCTATTTCTTGTCTACATTCTCTCATACCATAGCATCTTAACTTAGCTTTCATTTTTACATGTAGCTTAATCTCACATAGCTTAATAATGGTATTGTAACACTCTCATACATGTTTTAGCATAGCTCCACTTTGCATCTCATTCTAGCTTAATTTTCATTTGCATTGCATTCTTGAGGAACTCCTTGGGACATTTGCATTCTTGCATCTTGTCTCAAAAAACC
This sequence comes from Cupressus sempervirens, assembly GCA_028749045.1. Taxonomy (NCBI): domain Eukaryota; kingdom Viridiplantae; phylum Streptophyta; class Pinopsida; order Cupressales; family Cupressaceae; genus Cupressus; species Cupressus sempervirens. The sequence continues at coordinate 544,315,309 of CM053787.1, read as the reverse complement.
TCCCATTGCATGGTTTACTAGCAAGAAGTACATTTCTAAGGCTTGGCTGAGAGCTTTCATGCTGAAATACTAACTCCTTACACTCCGTGGATAGGGAGCTCTAAGCCGACATCCCAGCATTCCAACTCATGGAATCGTTTGGATAGAATGGTTTAGAGTGTGACACAAATTGAGTGTACATTTTTGGATAGAAGAGTATCTCTAAGGCTCATCTGAGAGCCCTTGAACTTGAAATACACTCTCTTGCACTCCGTGGATAGGGAGCTCTAAGCCGGCATCCGAACATTCCAACTTATGGAATCGTTTGGATAGAAGGGTTTAGAGTGGGACACTTTCGAGTGTACAAATTTGGCGCCCACCGTGGGGCTTGAATCAAGTTCTAGCTCCATTTGCTTTCATTTTTTATCTCTAATTTTTTACAGCAGCATATTGGATCTAATCAAGTGCTTTTGTAAAATTATCACTTTGGTTTTAAGGCCAACCCATAAGTAGATTGGTTTGAAGGCCAAAAATCTAGTTGGTTTAAAAATTTGATCATATCTTTTAAACCGTTTATATTTTGGTTTTGAATTTTTTTTTGCAAGTTGCGTATGTGCTCAAAACATCTCAATCCAATTTTTAGAGCATTTTGATGTGATTTGCAAAAGTTATGAAATTTTCTTATTTTTTCATAAAAAGTCGTTTCTGGTCGCACATCAGCATTTTTTTCAGAAAAACTTACATTTCCAGAAAGAGTTGTCAATTCTAATAGGGGTTCTTTCTTTTTGTTTTGAATTTTGAGGTCGTATTAAGGATTAAAAACTCGATTTGATAAATTTGGTCTATTTTGACAAAATTGATCTCTAGAGCGCAAATAAAGAGATTTTTTTAAATTTCTTACATTTTTGGAAAGCTCTCTAATTTTTAACAGGGGTCTCTTCTTTTTATTTTTATTTTTGGATACGAAATAATAGCAAAAAAGTCTAATCTTGTTGACTAGATCAAAAGCAAAGAGTAAAAATGAGAGCATTTGTGATTAGTTTGCCCTTTCTTTGCATACACTTGATTGGAAGATAACTTGAATATTTGAGGCAACTAACCACTTTTTATTGCATTATTTTATGTTATTTCATACTAACTTTTGGTGCTAACAAGTTGTGATTACAGGTTGCCATCCTTATCAAAAAAATTGAAACATTGCATAAAAAGAACGCATGTCAAAGCTTCAAATATACAAGGGCTACTAACGATTGTTTGTAGGGCTGCCCAATGCATAAAAACCTAATTTTTCTTGTTCTTTACTTCTACATGTGTGGCATATACTAGTTGTTTATTTTTAGGCACATTAAAACTTACAATTGGGATCTTTTGGTGATAGGAGAGTATGCTCTTCACCCTTGTGGTGAATCAGAAATCTTGACTTACCATTTGGTTTCAAGAGTAAGAGGCAACTAAATCTTCTTGGCATGTTTGGAAGAAAATGATTGGAATAGGAGAGTATGCTCTTCACCCTTGTGGTGAATCAAAAATCTTGACTTCCAAAAGTTGATCCACTCTTTGTGTAGTTTAGAATCCTTTAGAGGGCCTGCTCTCGGACAACCTGAGAGGAACGACCCAAGTGGGGACAAGAAAATTATCCGGCTCTTCCAACCCACTATAAACTCAAGACTATCAAGGACATAAAACGTTGGTAGACGTAGTGTTTATCTTTGCCTAGTGTGATCGCTTATGGGATTTCGACCATAGGGAGATCACTAGGCAAGAATGCTTAAGGTACTCTTGTGGTCATGAGATCGGTTACTCATCGCAAGGTGAGGTGTCCCGTAATTGGGAGCAAGAGGAACACTATGAATGGAAGCCCTATCTAAACACTCTAAGTTAGTAACTACCCTTTTTAGCCACTCAACTTCTTGGTGCAAGGATTGATCCTAGTGGACTACCCAGATCACCCCAAGATTTTACACTCACCATATGTGTTCCCTTGGTTGTGCTTATGGAACTTCCATGACAAAGCCAATATCTCTTGTGGGCAACCACTTGGTGTGAGGTGAAGAAGCATCAAGTGTGGGCCATGTTGTTGAGTAATGAACCATGTCCTTTAGGTAGATATTTCTTGATCTGTTCTCAAATGTGGTATACCAATGAAAATCTTTTGAACATACACATGACGATAATTCTAGGGAATTCTTTTGAGACATCACATATGCTTGTATCATGCAAGGTTGCTTTGTCCCTTGCTTTATTGTTTGAAGAATACTCCATGTGTCACTATCTTGCTTGGAAAGAAATTGCTTTTGAACATCAAACTTGTTATGCTATCAACTATTGTCAAACTTTGTCAACCAAGTCAAAACATCAAATGCAAACATTTTCTTGTGTTGCTTGCTACGGGGAGTCTCATCATTTGACTTTAATTTGCTATGTCTCTAGTTCTTGAACATGCTTAAAGTAACTCTTTGGTCTTGGTACTCTTGGTCTTCCTATCTTCATGGTCTATATTTGCTTGCTAGTTATCCTTTTGCTAAAATGGTTACCTTGATTTCTTGACTACACTCTTGGGTTGGAGAGTTGTTCACTTGTCACCCCGCTTGCTCTATCTATTTGGCTATTTGGGCATCTTGCCTAGCTATTGACTTGAGTCATTCATGTCATAAATTTCTTGGACATATTGTTTGACAAGTCACTTTAATCTCTCTCTAATATCTTGGCAAGTGAACACTCTACCTCCTATAGTTTCAACGTCAATTTATCTTCTAGACTATTTTATGCTTGGCTTTGCATCTAAAACTATGGGATCTAAACCTTATGCTACCAAACTTCAACCAAATCTAGATGATCATGATATCCTCCATGTCACTAAAGAGTTTCAAGATCTATATGCACAATACAAAGAACTAGAAGAGACAAATGATATTTCTTACCTTCATCTTTCTAAGCGCATGATAGAAATGAAGTCTAAACTTGAGAAAAGGTTAGAGGAGAGGATTGCATCATTACGTGAATCTTCCTTAAGGTCTTTACATGCCTGTGAGTCACCTTCTTTGAGGTCATCCTCTTCTTCTAGGTCTACATGCTCTACTTCAAGACATCAAATGTCTTCATCTTATAGATCTAAAGACCTCTTTAGAGGACAAGCAAGTGATACCTACTTTGAGGCTATGCCAAAATTTCACAATGGACCTATCTTTGACGAAGCTAATGATGAAGACATGGATGCATACCATTCACTTGAGAAACAACAAAAGGACTGTAGACATACTTCTAATAGAACTTTTGCTCCCTTGGAAGATTCTTATGATGAAACTTTGCAAAAACTTCTTAGCAATAAGATCATCATGTTACCAAAGTCTAGCTCATATGGAAACCCATTCTTGAATATCTATTGTGCTTATCATCAACATAATGAGCATAGTACTTCAGATTGCATTGAGCTAAAACATAAAATCCAAGATCTTATTGATAACGGAATTATTGATACCTCTAATGATTCATGCGATGAGGATACTTTTCTTGAGCAAGATTACATTAATGAACCTATGTCTAGTAGCAGCTCTATTACATCTTTCACTTCTCCCAACACTCATGCATCTCCCAACACTTCAAATCTTTCCAACATGCCTCCATCAAATAAAGAACCTAATGCTTTCCACATAGACTATGTGTATCCTCAAGGGCTACCTCTAAAAGAAACTCAAGCTAACCTTCACTTGGCTGCAAACCTTTTCCATGCTACTAATCCTAAACATCCTCAACCTTCATGCACTACTATGCCTAATCCAAGCACTACTCCTTTCACTCTTCATTCTCCCTTGTCCTTAGAAGTGGCTCAATGTCAGGAGGACTCTCAAAAAGAAAAAGCTATAAATGTCAAGAAAGATCAAGATCAAGCACCCTTTCATCTCTTTCAAGATTTTTCCCCTCCATATCCTATATCTTGTCCACCTCCTAAGTATGATGAAGACACCACTTCCACTATCTCCCTTGAGCTTACTGAAAATTATGAGAAAAGTTCTCTTCATATGCTATCCAAAGCTACTTGTCAAGATCAAAGCATCGCCTCATGTTCTACTTCTCCACATCCACTTCAAAATTGTGCTCAAGCTTGAAGTGCTTCTATTAAAAATGTTGTTCCTATCAAAGGTACTTATGAGTCTATTGATGGCTTTGACCATGTTACTCATTCTAAAGATGTTGATATCCCTTCCCACTATCCCTTTGCATCTTCTAAATCTATCCTTGGTCCTTATCCATCTAAGCTAAAGCATTCAAACCTTCCATCCATTTTGGGGCCTTATGTTCCTCCATCTCCTACATTCACTCCTAGCTCATTCCCTAGCTCTCCCATCATACCTCAAGATCAACAAAGACAATCATCCTTGATGACTTTTCACCCATCTATCCATCTAAACCAATCATATCAGCCTTATTCATCCACAAATCCCAAGTCCTTTGGAAGTGAGAATAAACATAAGAATCCATTGAAAAAGAAAGATCACTATGTCCCATCTAATCGACATGTGAATGCTAAGAAGGAGAATGCACAAAAGAGATCGCAAAGGTCCACTATTAAAAAAGCTAAATCAAAAAAAATATGGGTTCCTAAACCCATTATTGAAGAAATGTGTTTTGAAGTATCCAAAGGAAAATCTAAAGCTATATGGATTCCAAAGTCTCTTTTAGAAGACTTGAATATTGAAAATACTTCGAAGTTGACATTCAAGCTTCCAAAGGCTTCCATTCCATCTTCTTACAAAAATCTTTCTAAAAATATTCCAAAGCCTTCCACTCCACTTTTTTCCAAATCTCTTCTACCACCTCATACATCTAAATCTCAAGCTATTTCATCCATGATTCCTCCATTGTTCCAATACCCTTCAAGGTGTGTGTCAATGTTGATCTTGTCCAATATTTTAGCTACCCACATGAAATCCTCTAAAGCTTACACCTCCTTTCTATACATGAACTCTTATCCTCCATATATTCTTCCTACTACCATTTCTCTTTCATCACCCTATCAACATCTTTGAGCATACCTTTCTATGGTCTTGGATTATCATGACTTATCTTTTCTATAAGAGCACTATCTACATTCAAATAGCTTGAGCTCTTTCTAAAAATTCAAAAAAAAAATTTAAAAAAAAAAAAAAGAAGAAGAAGAAAAAATAGAAAAATGAAAAAAATGAAAACGTGCCTCGGTGAAAACCACTTCTTGTGGCACCTTGGTAGCAAAAGTAAAGAGAAATAAATTTATCCTATGGTGAAAACTACTTCTTGTGGCACCTTGGATAAGTACCATGATGAAAACCTAGCAAACAGGCATCATGTGTAATTCTTCCATCATCCATCTATCCCCTCTTCTCTCTTTGATCTTGACAATGTTGAGCTATCTTTTCATATTGGCTATCTTATCCATGATATTTTCTATTGTGCTCTCCCATTCACTCATAGCCTCTATCTTGAGCTTTATTCTTATTGCTCTATCCCATTGCTATACTATCTAGTTGACCCCTTGATCTTGATCATAATAAATGAAACATGGTTCTCATAGGTCTCTTGACATGTCTACTCTTTTGGACTACATGCTTCATGCTATCTCACTTGTTGGCTTCACTGCTTATCCTACATGCTATCTTGCTCATTTCTTCCATTGCTTATCCAAAACATGCTTTATATGACTATTTCACTTCTTTCCCTAGCTTGGGTACTCTTGAGGAGTCAGTCCTTGAGGATCACTTTCACTTGCTTCATACTAGTTTCTTATCCATCTTTGTCTATCTACCAACTTTCTGCTCCATCATGTCCTACACCTTGCTAGACATTGGGAGAAAATGATGTGATCTTTCTTGAGAACTAGTGATATCTAAAACCTTCTAAAAAATTCCAAAAAAAATCATATATGATGCTGAAAAAATCCTAAAAATCAGAAAATGTCCTGAAAAAAAGATCTTCTTAGTGAAAGCCTAGCAATAGGAACTTTGATGTATCACCAAAAAAATAAAAAATACAAAAATAAAAAAAAAATTTTAAAAAGTCCTGAAAAAAATCTGTCAAGTGGTGAAAATCTGAAAACAGGTGCTACTTGAGACCCTTGCACCTCTGTCTATCAGTCTCAATCACCTATTTTGCTACACATTTCCTAGCTTGGAATAGTTTCTTGTCCTCATCTTTGGGGCACAACTACTTAGCCTTTTTGAGGTATTCTTGTGCATTTGGGTTTTTTGGACAACTCACAAAATAGTGTTTCTCAACACTACCCCTACCCACTTTGACATCAAGTGTTTTTCAACACTTTACAGATAGTTTACCTACGGTCTCTGATGTCGCGATATTTCTCACTATCAGAATCAAGTCTTGAAAAAATGGCCAAGTGACTTACACACACACACTTTAACACTAAACGACTGAGCTATGCTGATCTTTATCTACTTTGTGTGCTATCTATGATGATTTCTTTTCCATGTGTTCCCTCCCTAATAGTCTTTCAAGGATGTCATTGACTAGAAGACTGGGGGCATGGGACATATTTTCTTGATTTCTGCTTGTGGGTATACTTTTGTTTTTCTATAGTGTTGTAAGCATTTATGCTGGTCCTATTCAACACGTTGACCTACAAATGTATCATCCTTGACTGTTTTGCAAGACCACACTCGGGAGTTATCTTGGCACTTATGCCTTGATACAGGTTAATCTTGCTAAATTAAACTTAGGGAATCTAATCACGTAGTTATCTTGACTTACATGTCTCTGATGCTTAGATTGGATTTCCACATACCTATCTGATATCGATCATATTCATATCCTCATAGTTATACTAGTGATGGTTGTATGATCTCATGATGTCCCTAATAAATGCTCAATGATGAAATTAAGAGTCTAAATGTTATGCGCTTCTTGCTGGTAAACCATTTTGCATATTAGCTTGCATTTTAGGTTCATTTTCTAGCTTAGTCTTGCATTCTTGCATATGGGGAGAGCTCTCTCTTCATCTTTTTGTGGACATATCGGCTAACTCCTTTCATATATTTCTTTATTTTCTTCTTGTTCATGTCTTTTCACCTTCTTAATCTTTCACTTCATCTCTTTTCTATATTATCATCACATTATATAAAGTTTTGACCTCTTAAATAATTTCAACGTCCTAAATTCATTTTCGGGATCGAAATCCAAATTTGAGTTCATCTTGATGGTCAAAATTGTCTTTTAGAATTCTACTTTCTTCTGAGCAGTTAGCTGACCTTTTGAGGTCTAATCTCTGAATCATCACTGGGGCATCTTCATTTCTTCATGTCTTCATCATTTCCATACTTCATATCTACTTAAATTCACTATTTCATGTCTAAAATCACCTTTCTACTCATTTTGTCCTAATTTTTATGCTATATCCTTCAAGGTCAACTCTAGTCAAATTGGGGCATTTCATCAGTTTCTTATAGTCATTCTTGGGTTCTAATCATCTATCTGTCATCTTGTACATTGCTATATTCTATTTTTCTCATTTCTAGCCAATTTTTGCATCCCCTTACCTCATTTCAATTTCGATCCTAAGGGGGCAGAAATACTCTATTGCTGATTGTTACAACTATCTATTTCTTAGGAGCATTTGTTTGACCTTATCACTTGCTCTCGATCTATTCTCTTTGCTAGATGTTAGAATTCTTTTCGGATCTTAACATCATCTTCCTAATGTTCAGTACTACTGCTATCAGGCTGTGCATTCAGGACTTGCTATCTATTTCTGCATTTCATTCTTTGGAATTAGATATCTATATCTATCATCGCCTACTTGGCTTCGATTTTCTTTGACATAATGTGTTCCCAGATCGATCACGCATTAGTCAAAGAGGGGCAAATGTAATCACCTAAAAATGGTCATCTAGACTATTAGCCCCCTTCTCAGCATTTTAGCTAAATTAATTTAATCATTTACCTAGACCAAATTGCTAATAATCAATTTATTTGATTATAACCTATAGTTTGACTATGCTATCCTAAGTTCATTATTTGATTAAAAGAACATGTCCCCTTTTAATTAAATAAAAGACCCTATTCTTCTAACCCACTTAAAGTGCACACATAAAGTCCTTTTTCTATTTTGCAATTAAAAGAAAAGGCTTTGTGACTTTTGTCTTATATGACAAGTCAACTTATATTCTATTGGTTGATTTGTGTGTGTACATGGATCACTCCTCTTTTCAAATTACACCGTTGATCATCCACCATCTTCATCTTGATCTCCACCATCCATACATCTTTAAAAGGGAGAGAGCTTTCCCCCTCAATCCATCCTCATTTGAATATTGTTATGCTGCAGGTTTTCTAACAGGTTTCTTTGGAGCTTTGTGGAGAACTTCTATTTCTTGTCTACATTCTCTCATACCATAGCATCTTAACTTAGCTTTCATTTTTACATGTAGCTTAATCTCACATAGCTTAATAATGGTATTGTAACACTCTCATACATGTTTTAGCATAGCTCCACTTTGCATCTCATTCTAGCTTAATTTTCATTTGCATTGCATTCTTGAGAAACTCCTTGGGACATTTGCATTCTTGCATCTTGTCTCAAAGAACCTCCCGTTGCATGGTTTACTAGCAAGAAGTACATTTCTAAGGCTTGGCTGAGAGCCTTCATGCTGAAATACTAACTCCTTGCACTCCGTGGATAGGGAGCTCTAAGCCGACATCCCAGCATTCCAACTCATGGAATTGTTTGGATAGAATGGTTTAGAGTGTGACACAAATCGAGTGTACAGGTACATGTTTATTTTTTGGTTCTTTGCAACTTTTATCAACTTGTCAACATATGAATAGTACACATGTAATTGGAAATGAAATAGTAGATTACAAAAAATTGAAGACAGTGACATATGCTCTAAAAGATGGAAAATAGGGTAAAAGATGTGATTTAGTCATTGAAAATATTCCAGTATATAAGTTCATGAAGATTTTTCATGAAAATATTATTTATAAGTATGTAAGGCATACACATAGAGCTTGATGGCTAAATTTGCAATTCAAGTTGTGCAAGGATACATTTCCACTAAATACCATTGTTTTAGTTGTAGACTTCATAGAGAACTACACACTACAACCACAAAATGAGGTGCAAGCAAAGTATTATACTTCTCAAAAGGTTTCCATATTTGTTCACATAACATTTATGCATTCACCTACAAGTATAGAGGATGACAGGAATATTTTGAGGGAGTACCATTTTTACATCAGCGATAATTGATCACATTCTATAGAGTTTGTACATGATTGTTTTTCAACTATTTTATGGAGATTTGGCCAATACGAGCATAACATATTGTCAGCACATTATTTGGTTAGACAATTGTGCATTTCAATTTAAGAATGCATGAATGTTCTATTGGTTGAGTAGGATGCACAAGTTGTGTAGAATTCAATATATGTGGAATTTCATAGAGGCTAGTCATGGAAAGGGAAAGCACGATGTTGCAGATGCATGCATCAAAAGAGCCTTAGCTTGTGAAGAACTAAAGTAAAAATATGGAGCAATATTGATAGATGCAAAATCCAACATCTAGTGGTGTACTGCTACAATGGGTCCAGGTAAGTAACGTGAGTCTATGGTTCATAGATTTTTTTGGTTGATAGATAATACTAACGTTGCACCATATGAGGATTGTTGCACATTAATAGGATCCAGTGAGTTGCACTCTTTTAGAAGCTCTGATGTAGGTTTATGGAGTATCTACACATGAAAAATGGCATGCTATTTTCCATCACGTGCAGAGAAAAATTGGGATGGCTATGAGTCAACTGAATGGGTTGACAAATGGGATATATGAGTTTTGGACCCAATTGACACCTATCATTCCCCACAAGCACTGAAAATGGTAGAGATGGATTTGTCTATTGAATTTGATCACTTTTTTGATCTAGTGCAACTTGGTAATATATATTTATATATCTTTATAATTTCAATATGTAACTTTATAACTTTTACCTAAGTATTTTATGAATTAATGACCACATTTTGTACATTTGTCACTACAGTCCATGTTTTTGTTGTTATTACACTTGAAGACAATGAAGAAGGTATAAATTATTAGTTATGTTGTTGTGTCCAAGCCAAACAAAAATTGGATCACTCGATTATAGATGGTGAAGGTCTAGAGTACCATGTCGGTGTGGTGGTTGTAACTGTCACATGACTTAGACGATATTCTATGAAGAACCCTAACTTGTGGTTATTCCAGGATTGGCAAATAGAGAGGAAGATTCTTCATTATTCAAACCTTGTTGTTGTATCAAATGTCCACTTGATAAAATATGGTGAAAAATCACATAATAAGATTCTTTGGAAAGTTAGAAGTGTGACCATGAGGCAATACTTGAGACATTAAAATGTAGAGAAAATCTAGTTGGCTCATTAGATTGAATAGGGTGAGAGGGAGAGAGAGAAAGAGTGATCAATTGGATCCAAATACAATGTTGCAACCTCTCCCCCAAGACTATCCACATGAAAAGGTGGATATTGTTATTATGCGTAAGTGACGATATAAGTTTAAATCACAAATTTTTTGTTTTGATTTGTTTAGAATCTAGATACATTATTTGAATTTATATTAGATTCTTTAATAGGACCCATTTTCAGATTAGTCATTTGAATAAGTGAAAGTTTAGAATTTGTTGTTTAGATCAAAATGTAATGAAAGAACATGAAATTTTTTAGAATGTGAATTATTTGTGATGTAAATTCATGATTGTGTGCATGTAACCAGAAACTTCAAACTAGCGAAAGAAAGGATACAATGGGAGAAGTTTTGAAGACTCATCAAGCCATTCAGTAAGCTGCTTGATCATTGCTAGAAGCTTAAACAAACAATTATTTGCATTTGGAACATTTTTACCAATAATGATATTATGAATAACATGCTTTTATCTTTTATTTGTTCTGTATAGGTTTGGGGGTCAAATCCTTTAGGGATGACCATAGGTTGTTATGCTTGTTCGCTCTTAGTGTGAAGATTGCAAGGTTGTGATTGTGTGAAATAATCTACACCCTTAAGGATAATCATATGTGGTAAATAAATTTTTGATTGGTAGCCTTCCTTTTTCCCTTTAGATGTAATCATGTTTATGTTCTCACAAGTTGGCTCAATCATATGTAGTTGATCTTTGCATCCTATTTTTCTTCCTAGAACTTTCTTCTTGTTCATGCTTGGGTACATGGGTTCATTGAAAACCTTTTGATTAGTATTAGTCATGAGTCCATCTACCCTAACTTTCTTATCATCAATGAGATCTTGAATGAGGTATTTAAGTTTCATATAATTTGATGCAGAGTGCAATAATGGAAGCACAACCTTAAGATCCAAACCCAAAACCAACACTCAAGATGTTCAAAGGATTGAACATTTGGTTTGTTTCACTTCAAAAAGTGTATACCTCTATAAGGAGCCACTATGAGGGTTTTAAGACTCACCATACACAAGTATGACACAAAGAAATTTAACCCAAATTAAGCCTTTAAGGAAAAGTTCCCTTAATTTGGGTAAAATGGGGATTTTATGGTTCTAGGCCTCACAACTTCCAAAAAATGCTAGAAACTACTTAGTCACAACCCAAATAAGTAAAATACACCACTGGTTGCACTCCCAACAACCCATAACACAAATTGCAAGGAAGGACCTAGAATCCTATTAGGTCTCCAATCCCTGATTTTTGCCACAAACTTCAAAACTTCCCAAAAGACTTAAGGAAAAAGTCACACTTTTAGATACCTTTTTTCATGTTCTCTCAAACCCCAAAGTTGTAGATATTTACTCCACTCTAGCATATCATAACTTTGACTAAGTCCACATGCCTAATTAGCTAGGTTAGGTGGGTTTCAAAGCAAGAGGTTAGGAATGGTTGCATATAACCAATACTCCACTTCTAGGGTGTTCTATTAACTCAAAAAAGGACAATTTTTTTGATCACCAATTCCTTAAAGTCTCTCCATCTCTTTATCTAATGTGGTCTCCTTAAAACTGGTCAAATACATGGTGATATTTGACCTAGGGCTTCCTCCCAAAATTCAATGCCTTCAATTCCTATTCCAAAACTATAAAAATCTTAAAGTACACATCCCTAACCTACCTCATACAAGTGGAGAAGAAATTCCACTAGTGGATTAGCAAGTTAGGGCCATTTGAATGTCAAAACCTTGAAATTGAGGGTTTCTCAAACCAACAAGCTTATAAATTCGATTACTTTTGAAAGAAAAAGGATAAAAACTTCAAACCATTGCCAAAATACTTCAGACACTTAGCATCAACTTTTAGCTCAGAAATATCATCATCCATCCCTTATTCTTCTGTATTGTACTTGCAAAATGTCAATAAATTGCACTGAAACAAGTATATTTTATTGATTTGAAAGAAAGTTTATAATTAGATCTTCCCTCTTTATCCATTTTCAAATGTCTCAAGCCTAAATAGGTTGTTTCCAACTATTCCACTCAACAATCAAATGGTTTTAGCCATTGGGACTCCTAAACCAAAAAGTTGTTTAGCAAATTGTAAAAGTTGCTAACAACTTTTAAGCAACTTGTGCCACTATAGCAAGAAATATTGCATTTAAACTTGATTAACACTTAGAAACCTTTTTAGGCTTCCAAACCCGTAAGAAACACTTAGAAAAATATGAAATGACTAACATATCATCCATTAGGACCAAATGATGCCCAAGGTTTATAAACACACCAAGTGGTTTTGTGTCCTTAACAAAATGGATGGGTCATAGGGAGATCATGAGATCTATCCCCTGACCTTATTACAAACATATTGATGAATTAAAGTTACATTCTCTACACCATAATTTTTAGTCTTATGACTCTTATTCCTATCATAGATGCAATAGTGATTATCATTCCAAAATTTAGGCTTAACCTTGGGTTCATAAGGTTTATAGTTATATGGTAGTGTAATGATCTTATTCGATATCAAAGTATTCAACACCAGTTCAAGTGAGTCTCCTAGAGGTGTACAGGTGTGCTTAGATTTGGAACCCCATGATGGTTTACCTCTACTAGAGTCATTAGACTGGTTTGAGTCAATATTCAAGTGGAGAAGCATATTTTTTTATAGTTTGAATGTCATTAGTCATTGGTCAAGTTGATCACATTAGGCTCCTTCCTCATTTCTTCCATTTTTTTTTATAACAACTTCTAATAGTGAAGGTTCCTCCTTTTGAATCAAGTTGTCAATATTGAGGTTGTGTGGAAATTTTACTCCTTGAGAGAATAAGTGCATGAAACATTTATCTTTTTCTCATATCTAGTTGTAACTGGCATGAAAGAAGTTACAATAATTCAATAGGATAACTAGAATAGACTTGATTTTCAAATTAGGTTAGTAATATTTCCACTTTTCTAAAGTGATGATGTAAAAAGAGAAAAAATGCATAAAATGTTGTCCTCTTACATAAAATGCTATCCTCTTTCATTTTTCTCCACATTTTTTCATAACATCAAGAAAATAAATTGAAGATTAGGATACCCATTTTTCTCCTCTATAACATATCAAAAGATGAGGTATGGTTGTTTTGGACCAAGTCTCTACTGCTATACTATGGGCCATTTTTTAGGCATAAAAATGAGCAATATAGGTTATTTTTCAAGGAAAAAAGGATTTTTATGTTTCTTAGAAGGTTATAAAGGTCCTTAGAGTCATTAGGTTAAATTTTAGGCATCTAGGAGTTAAGATGTCAAAAATTGCAAAAAATTGCAAAAGTTGTCAAAGCAAAATTGCAAAAATGCTGACAACTTTGCAAGAGTTTGGAAATTGGTAAAGGGATGAGCATTTGGAAATAAGTTATTTTATTTTTTCCAAACTTTTTCCAAGTTTTAGAAGTGGAATCAAGTGAAAAATGCAAAATTGCACTCTTTGTGCAAAGTTGCATTGTTGAAAGTTGCTCAAATTTGCAACTTACTAGAAAAAGGGTCATGGGATCGAACTGTTTGTTCCATTAGCTCTGGGTGGCTAGGTAAACCCTATCTCCAAGCTCATCCTATCCTATTGAGTACTCAAACATTCTTGAGCACGCCGAACCAAAATGTCCGTAAGGGTCACTAAATGCCATAGGGTAGCAGTCTTTGACAGGGCATATCTCAAAGCTCGTGCGAGGTATGGATGTGATTCTAGTTCCTATAGGACCATGTTGTAGAGACCTAAAATAATGTCTCTCTCTTTTTGGATATCTTACTCCATTTTGATTTTGTGATGCCATCTCGGGTGATGCTAAAACTTGTAGTGCTTGCTAGTACAAAGTTGCCAAATGCCAAATCTCTCTCACCTTTCATCTTGGGATCAAACTATCTATTCCATTAGCTCTGGGTGGCTAGGTAAATAGTAGCCCCAACCTCATCTCATCCCATTGAGCACTCAAATATTCTCGGGCATGTCAAACCGAAATATCTTGAAGAAAGAAAATGACACATTAAGAGGCTTACAAGAGTTCACAAGTTTCTATTTATCTCCCCCACATTGAAAATATCATGGAGAAAACATGGTGTGATGTGTAGAAGGAGAAGATTCTAAAGGGCTCATAACTTTTCCTCCTTGTCATAACTCATGATCTTAAGGGTTTATTAGAGGTAGGCTTAATATGGTACATATTCTAATGTGCCATAGGTTTATAAGATTGTGTCAAAACTATCAAAGGAATGATAGAGATCACTATCTTGCATCATTATGAGGGTTTCTCAAGGATCTTATCTTATGTAATGTCATATTTGTGAGTAGAAAAGAATACATTCACTATCTCTTGCATTATCATTCAAAAATACTAATCACATTAACATGCTCCTAAATGATAGATTTGTAAATTGTGATGTTTTGTAGTTCATTGTCTTATATTGAATAATGGTTTGGATCCTTTAAAGAAGTGTGCTTTTGATAGTTGTGAGTACATGTGACCCTCACCAATGTATGATAGTTTCATGAGAGGCAATAAAAAAAGAAGTCAAAGTAAATAGATATATAAAGTATGAAAGTATATGGTGCAGGAGCACCCTTCCAAGGCTCCCACCATTTTATTTTGGTGTGATAAAATTCTCTTAAGAAGTATGTGAATACAATGAGAGCATATAGCTCATGCTTGTGTGTTCAAGCTAGGATAGGTTTTGAAGTTTCCTCCTTCATCTTTGTTGGGAATGGTATCTTGAACTTCAATTGGAATTATTCTAAGTTCTTTATGTTTCCATGTTTTTGATAAGTTCTTTATGTTTCCATGTTGGTGAAAGGTTGAGTTAGGAGTTTCTATTACATTTTGGGTAGGTTTATGCATTAGAA
Source organism: Cupressus sempervirens (assembly GCA_028749045.1). Taxonomy (NCBI): domain Eukaryota; kingdom Viridiplantae; phylum Streptophyta; class Pinopsida; order Cupressales; family Cupressaceae; genus Cupressus; species Cupressus sempervirens. The sequence goes on along the minus strand of CM053787.1, from coordinate 544,300,025 downwards.
GACATCACAAGGTGGATTATTTGCTTAAAAGGCCAAAATGCTTAGACAATACAATATTTTGCAAAAGTTGTGACCACATGCTATAGATGGAATTAAGAGCTTGGAGGTCTTAGATGAGGAAATTTGATGACATTTTTAACTCCTGAGGATGTTTCAGGAAGGCCTAGTAATGATCTCTAAATGTGGAAACAAGTAATGTTACTTGGGCAATAAAAACTGCAGCAACTTTTAAAAGTTGCTCAAAAACTTTGTCCTTTGTTAAAGAAAAGGTTTAACTTGTAAAATGGCTTAAAATAAATCCTTGAACCTATTAAAACACAAAAATGGAGGTTATTTTAGGCTTGTAAAACCCTAAAAAAAACATGGTTATTGTCTTGATACTACTGTTGCATGGATTCAACAATCTGTGCATGCTTTTTCAGCAATAATACTAATTTTTGTCATGTTTTGAAGAAATTTTACATTGTGACTGTGATTTGGTTGAATGATATAGTTTTTTTATTGTATATTCTTCATTATTCATGCATTAGATCAGATTTGTAATCAAGTTTTAGAAGGTTTTGTAAATTTCTTTAAAGTTCATTGTTTGCTGTCTAGTTTTGGGTTCTCAACAATGAATGGGCTGCAGCTCTTGTTTCCATTTTGGGATTTCTATGGCCTTTTGGATTCCAATAATACAGACCCTAATGTGTAACATATTGCAAGAAAGGTCCTAGAAAATGTGTGCAAACATTTGTTTGACAAAGCCCTAGTCGAGCTAGGCAATGCTCAACTAGGAGCAATCAACAAAGAAGTAGTTGTCAAAAGCAAAGTATAAAGATTCAAGATTTTCCCTTTGGAGGGATTCAAGAGGGATATAAGAAGGTTATTTCTTGAAGAGGAGAATTTTCTATGAGTTAAATAAGGTTTTAAAAATTTGAGGACAATAGACAACCCTCAAAACCCCCAAAACCCTCATTTTTTTGCATTATTGTTGTATGACTTATTGGTGGCCTAAAAGCTCAAAAATATTTGAGTATGAAATATGTGAAAAAAATGTTCTTAAGGCTAGGTCTGATGAATCCCTAAGGTTAATAAGTTATTAGCCTTATAAATTTGGGTGGAGGCCTAATTAGGGGCTCTTCTAGTAGCCTTTTTGTGAAGAAACCAAGAAATTGGGTATGAAACCATTGTTGCCATCCATTCAAGCATACTAAAAGTGTTCCAATAAAACCTAAAACTCATCAAAGCCTTGGTTGGACTAGGGATTATTATGGAACCTTGGTAGACCTACATATGTATTTTGGAAGAATTGCACTCCTAGGAGGATAAGTGAGTCATGAAGCAAGTTGTGATCATTTATCTACTGGGAAGGTTAGGGAAGGTCAGGGGATGTTCTAATTTGTAGGAAATCCTATAGACCAAGTTAGGTGTTAGGATAAAACCAAGATCCTAGTGTGGATGAATGGCACAAACTGGGTAGTCTACCCTAAACTTTCCCCATCAGAAAGTATATTTTAGAATGACAATAACTGAATAGAATCTACACAATGCATTGAGGATAGTTTTCCAAAGAGAGAGCCAAGAAACTCGTCTGATATATGCAAATAAAGTGTAGATAATGCTAAATAAATATCAAAATAGAGAACATTTTTTTAATATGATAGGGAATGACTATGTTTCTGTGTTACATTCCAAGTAATGATTATTTGGGATGTACGTCATAGACTAAGGGAGATGATATTCATGAAGGGTTTTAGATAAAAGGCTAGCTACTATAATTGTCAAAACAATGTTAATGATAATCAATACATAAGGTAAAGGCATTACAAAGGAATGAGATCAAAGGAAAATATTCAAGGCAACAATAGTGAGTGTGATGAACAACTTTTAAAACCTTTGTAGTAGTGTAACTACCAACATCTCTAGAAAAACTCTTAAATCTTTATCAAAATGCTAATTTCCATGAAAAGAATGACATGGTATTAAACTTAATATTCATGTTCATTTCTAGGGCTTTGTGGTAGGGTTAAAGAAAGTGGAATCATTTACTATGTAGATGGAATAAGCAAAAGAATGTCAAGTGGCAAAGTATGATCACAACAATCTTTAAAATCATTCTGACTTTTCTTTCAACTAAGCACAACAATAGTGCTCTATCCAAACAAGTGAAAAAGTACATGTGAGAAGCCTATGTAATAGTTATGTGCAAATGAAATAGAGGTGTCCAACTAAGATCAATGATTGATTAAAGTATAATGAAAAACCTCTTAAAAGCTAGTTTACCACTATATCACATAGATTATAGTCATATGGTAAAAAGCATGGAGAACCTTTATGGTAGAGGTATATAAGAAATAATTTAATGGATCATATGATAGTGAATTTAACAAAAAATAAGACATAGTAAGACAACAATCTTAATAAATCTAGTAATCATGTGTAATAGATTAGAAGACATTTAGTACTATTTATAGTAGGAGTAATAAATTAAAATGCTTCAATGATCTTTTAACAAAACACCTAGTTCTATATGTGCAAGATGACTCACAATCAAATACTATTGAGTTGTAAAGTTGTGAGTTAGTTCATAAAGGGATAACCATGAATGAACAATCACAGTTCTAAAGCTATGAAGAGGAGCTCCAAATTCCATTTAGGTGGTGTTAGGTTGGTAGTTTGAGGAAACTCATTAACTACTCCCATATTTTCAATGTTTAAATCTATTAGAATAAATTTACAAGTTTCGCCTAGCATGAACTAAGAATTCAATAAAGGCTTTCAAATATTTTTGCAAACATGTTAGTGCACTAGTGATATATGGTGATTTTGAGGCTACACTATATCAATATATTATTATATTGTTATGATGAATGGTGATCTAATTATTAAGAACCTAAAAAATATAGAGGTCAAAATATGTGCAATTTTCATAGCATTAAGGATAAGACATTGAAATAGTGAGGTTTTCCCTTTGGAGAATGTGACAGTTATAGCATTATGGCAATAGTAGTATTAAAGAAGATGAAAATAGGTGCTCCAAAATTCATGGCCTAAATGAGCAAAGGGATTCCAAAAGGTGTATTATATTATGCAAGAAAGGGCCCTGAAAGTGAGTGCAAAGAATTCTTTGACCAAGCCCTAGGTGAGCTAGGCAATGCCCGGCTAGGGACTGTCAACAAAGAAAGAGCTCTTGAGAGAAAAGCTTGAAGAATGAAGACTTTCCCTTCTGATGGATTTAATAGGGGTATGAGGAGGTTCTTAATTATTGAGGAGGATTCTTGATGAAGTGTGGAAGGTTTCTTAAAAGTGGGGACAACAGGCAGCCAAGAAAGCCCTACCAAACCCTCAATTTTGCTATTTTTGTTGTACGGCCTATACGCACCCTGAGACCCTAAAAATCCTTGAGCATGAGTCTTATATATCAATTGTTCTTAAGGATAGATATGTTTAAACTCTAATACAAAGGAGCTATTGGCCCTAGAAATCTGGGTGGAGGCCTAATTAGGGGCTCTCCTTGTAGCCCTTTTGTGAAGAAATCTTTAAATCGGGTACACACCCATTGTTGTTATCCATTCAAGAATAGTACAAGTGTTCCAATAACACCTTAGGACATCATAGAAAACTTGGTTGGACTGGGGAGTGCTATGGTACCCCAGTAGACCTATAAAACCTTTGGAGGGATACTGTTCCTAGAAGAGTAAGGCAGTGATGCTACAAGTTTGGATTAGTTAACTTGGTGAGAAAGTTGGGCAAGGTCAGCGGATGTTCTAAGTAGGAAGAGATCCTATAGACCACATAGGTGTACAAAAAACACCAAGATCCACATATGATATACAAGGTCGCATGGGGACAGTGTACTTGGGGTACTTAGGGTATAGGTATGGGTGCAACTATTTTTTATAATAGAGGACAAGGGTACTTGGGTATCCCAAAATTTATTTTTAATTATACTTTTATATTTATAGAAAACCTGAATTTATGAGTCATGACAATGATTTTCCAAATCAAGAACAGTGATAAATTTTGCAAATGTAATGTATTGTTTTCAATTTTAGATTTGTTATATGTTTGTAATAATAATTTATGATAAATTTTTAGATGCATAACATAGAAGGCAGGCTTTAAACATGAACAAGAAGATCATAAATCATATGACAATGACATATTGCAAATGATAAATTTTTGGCTTTAACACTGATAAAGTTTATTGTTGATCAATATTGTATCAAAAATTCAAACTGATTAGGTATTGAATTAAGCTTGATAAAAAAATAATAGAAGGAAAACTTTAAACATGAACAAGATCATAAATCATATGATGATGACATATTGGAAATGATAATCTTATGCTTAAAAAATGATAAAGTTTATTGTTAATCAATATTCTATCAAAGTCTCAAACTGATTAGGTATTGAATTAAGCTTGATAAGCAACGAGCTGATACACAAACAAAAAAATGAAAAAATAATCCAAAATCTCAATCAAGGTCCTTAGCTATGATGCTCTCCACCGAGTACTCAGTACATGGGTACAAGTATCCATGCAACCTCATAATATATTATGAACCAATAATGTCATACATGAATGAACATATAATATATTATGATAACCAATAGTGTCATACATGAACGGACATATAATATATTATGTTAACCAATAATGTCATACATGAAGGAACATTTAATATATTATGATAACCAATAATGTCATACATTAAAAAACATATAATATAAAATGATAACTAATAATGTCATACATTAACAAACACATAATATATTATGATAACCAATAATGTCGTACATGAACACACATATCATATATTAACCAATAATGTCATGCATCAAATTAATGTCATACATCAAATATCAAATGTCATATATACATCAAATGTATATCGAATATGTCCACTAACATAAAATCCAACATATATGTCCGTTGATGCCTATAAATGTATGTCTATCAACTATATCTTCTCCTTACCCCGAGAGGAAGGAAATAAATATCTAGAGGTCTTTGGTTGTCATGTGGAGGGAGACGATGGTGATGATGGGGTCTTCTTCACATGCTTGCTCGTCCTCTTGTTGAGGCTCTTCTCTAACTTGAGTTGATACAAACAAAGTAGATATGAATCAATAATTATTATACATTGAAATCAAATATATGTACACACAAAATTAATTATTTTCTTACCACCATCATATAGTCGCTCTGCAAGTCCACCTCGAAGGCTTGTGGATGATCGAGTGTGACAAGACCCTGCAACAATTCAATCAATATAATCACTTATAAATAACATTAGAAATTTTGATACTAACTATTATAAACAAAAACTAAAACCAAGAAAATTATTTCATACCTCAGTCAATGGCTGTGAAATAGCCATAGTTGTAGCCACTCCATGATCAACGAACTACTGAAGATAAGGAGGAGTCTCAGATGTCAAGACTTGCATGTCATACAATACACATTACATGTAACATGAAATATGAAACAAATATAATCAAATGAATTAAATTAACATGAAACAAATGTACCTCTACGAAGCTTGTATCACGTCTAGGCTCAGAGTCCGTAGTGAATGTTGATGGTCTTGTAGAGAACTGATGCACATGCATAAATTTTTTTGTCAATCCTTCATATGATTACTTAATAAATATATTTATTAATTTAAATAATTAAATTGATACATACCTCTGGACTCGTCGATGGGATGAAAAATGGGGCTAGGGGATTGCTACTAGGGCCGCCAACACTCTAACCCTAAGTTTTGAACAATGTCAATACATGCTAATTAATTAGTCATTCACTATACATATGAAATGTGATCAAATTAGTTTATTATAATTATAATCTACCTGTGTGTCAATGCCAAATGTCTCATTTAGGAACTAATCAGTCACTAGCCCATCATCTACACCATCTTCAACATGACTATCAAATGTGCATAAGGATCTGCATGATGTGCACATGTTACCGTGACATGCAGAAGGCTCCTCCTCAACTAATGGACTCATGCAATGAATGAGGGTCTATGCCAAAGCACTAATAGTCCCTAGAGTGTTGGCCTCTACATGTTCCTTCACAACTGAAGGAATAGTCACATGCTCACCCTATGGCTTGACCATAGGTGCCCTAACTATATTAGGGTCATGACATTCCCCTAGCCTCTCAAATGATGACCCCGCACCTCTACCCTGAGAGTCTAATATATCAAAATAATTGGGGATCTCCCCAAGGAAAAACTCACAATACAAATTTAATTAAGAAATACATTGGGACCTCATGATTATTGCAAGGAGGGGCATCAAAAACCATCCACCATCTATCCAAAAAATTATTTCTAATACCACCATGTATGCACCAATGGATGTGAACCATTTAGTAGTCTCTCTAACAGTATCTTGTTCACCAGGATTTCTAAATAATACAAAAATCCTACCTTTTGGTATATCTTTTTTTTTTAACATCTTGATATGATAATTTATTTGCATAATATCTTTTTTGTTTATCCCTCTTAACCTGCCAAACATCTAACTGACCACTAACAGAAGCTATGTGGGTCTTAATGGACTCAAGGGAGGATGCCAATTGAGCTCTCATTGGATTGGTTTGTCCAAAAGCTTTCAACCTACCAATGAGTTCTTCTAATTCATTTTTGCCTCTTTCTATTTCATTTATTATGTTTTCTTGTGTGCTAGGAGGAGGTCTTGCAATTGGTTTAGGTTGTGAAATTTGTTGTTCTTGTTGTGGAGGGTTTTGATTCTCATCTTGTTGAGGGTTTTGGTTTGGATCTTGTTGAGGGTTTTGGTTTTGATTTGTCATGCCCTAAACACAACCCTTTTTTTTTTTTGAATAGCTATGTGTTACCTTAATGCATCTACTCAAGATACTTGCTTAAAAGTTATGTCTATTTGATCTTGCATGTTTTTAATCATTTAATAGATTATGATCCTTATGTTCGTTGATAGGAAAATACAATCCTAGCCAGTTTCGTGATCAAATGATTTAGGTTAAACAATACCTCATGCTTCCACAACATCGTTGCATTGTCAGCACAAGTTGTCTAATAGTTTCATGATCCTAATATAAATGTTCATGACATTAACATGATATACGTGATTCTTTAGTGAATTTCTTCCCCAAAGTACTTGTACATACATACAAATTTTTATTTTATCTTATTATTAATTATTGCAATTACCATTATGCTCCAAAAAGGTGGATGATACTGAGAAAACTCAATCCTAGGTCAAGTTTATGGACAACCATGTATAATGATGAGGCTAAAATAATGACACCTATATCAACCTCGCCTTCATACTTGAGGCATGTTGATATTAAACTTCTAGTAGTGTCCACATATGTTTAATTATGCAATATAAGGATTGCTTAGATTTCACTTAGTGTCAAATGTCTACCCTATATAAATGACATGACAATCAAGTACTAATCCATGCTTATCTCCACTTCCATTGTATACTAGTTCAAGAGTACATCTATGTGCACACATTTAGGATGTTCCTCTACCCATAATAATTTATCTTCCACTATAACACTAGGTATTTATTTGTTATACATTTTGTTAGTATTCATTAATAGCTAAGAAAATTTATGTGAAGTACTATTCTTTTACACCTTAATTATATGTTTATATTAATCCTGTTCAAATGCATTATGTAAACAACTAGTTTCTTTTATCCTTACCAATTCATTATGCATCCTAATAACAAAAGGAAAAAGAATTTACTCTAATTGAATTAGTCATATCTATAATATAAATCTACTATTATTAATTATTACCACTTTTTAAATTTATTATTTATTAAATTAGTAAATGAAACCTATTAATAAATGGTTTGTAACTAATACTAGAGTACCCCACTAACTTAATCCTATCTACTTGCTAACACCCAACCACAATTAACCTCTCACTAATTTCCCACTAACACTATTATCAAGATACCATTACACCCCCTAACATGGCTTTAGATTTTATCTCCCTCACCCTAGACGTCAACCTATCATGTCCCATCCAAGGACCCTTGTTTCAAATGCCTAATATACACAAAAATAAATTTGTCCCATGCCTAAATTGCTAATTCCTAAGCAAGGACACATGATGCGTCCATTACTCCAAGGAAAAAAAAAGGTACTTAGGGAATCTGACATATGTCAGCCTTGCCCCAATTCCCATGCCATCTTAAATGCCTATGAAGGTGGGGCGGTCTGTTTTCAAGTTGATGTATTAAGAAAAAACTAAACTTTTGGACTTGACTTGAAGTCCTTCCCATGTTGGGGCCCAGTGAAGACACATTGCCCAAGTCTGCCTGTGACATGTGCTCACGTGATCCAAGGGAGGGAAAGGCTTATCTCGTGGGTCCCACGGCTTTACTCTTGCAAGTCCCCTTGGGCTGATTTGACCATACTGAGGGTGACGTCTTGGTAGGATTGGTCACCAATAGGATTTGTCATTATATATATTTATTTATTATTTTGTTTGCATTTTATGTTTAATGATTATTTAATTGTTTTATTTTCTCTTGTTTTTAAAAGTGTTATGAGTGGGTTTAGTACAACTCTTAGCATGTTGTAAGGGAGTCACATGTTTTTTAATCCATATGGTAATCCCCTTAACTCATAGGTTCCTACTAGGGGTGCTAAAGAATATTCCTATATTATTATATTGGTCTGTATTAGCTAAGAGTCACACTTCTTAATTCCCATACAAATTCCAAAAACTAAAAATGCATGTACATGCATGCTTTCTTATAAAGACTCATGTATTGTTCCTTCCTTTAGATTAATGAGATTATTGGTTTGGTAATGGGTGATTCATTATTATTATTATTTCTCTTCTTCAAAATTGCAATGTAGATGTATAATAAGCAATTCCATTCAAAATCACCTTTGACATGAATATTAATCCATGAAATGTATCTAGAAAAAGATAAAACACAAACTAGTTGATTAATTCTATTCTTCCATTGATAACATTGATTGACATTATGTATTTCCCAAGGCATAACTATGAGAAATCTATTTTAAATACCATCTCTTAAATCATTTGATAAATTCCAAAGAGCAAGATACCAACAATGCATGGTTAATTTCTTGAGTATCAAAGAAATAAGTTATCCTTAAAGAGAGAGAGAAAGCTTCCTTTACATCCTTCCTAAAAATGTTATGATTCATAAATTATTTCTAATGAAATCCAATTAGATGCTTGTTACTGAAACTACAATTCAATTATATATGTAAAACTTCTCATATTATACCCTCTACATATTAGATGGTAACAATGGCACAATATCTTTGCATTACATTGAGACAACACAATAGACTTTCAAAATGATATCCACTTAAGAAGACATGAACATTGAGCTTTCTTTACACACTTGGATCTTCTCCACTTGAACAAGGGAGAAACCCCAATACTACATGGCATGCCCCTTCACATAACCTACAAAACAACACAAAACTTGGAACCACGGAGGCTCACCTCCCAACCTAGGCTTCTATGAAGCCACCCACCGAGTAGGGGAAACAAGAACCAAATAGGTTACACACATACTTCACCAACCTCTACATAAAAAAACATCACAAACACAATCAACACCCTCCCATGGCTTGCACAATGATTGACCATTGGAATCATAAAACATTGGGTGAAGGTGGGCTCTTCAAGGAGGAGAAATTCTAACAACATATATATCATATTGCCAATGCATTTTGCCTCTCAAGGCCACCACAACATAAACAACTTATTGCCACTGCATTGCCTCTCAAGGCCTTCAAACAACCATCTTCTCCTCATCCACCAAACCTCCTTATACCTCCCAAACAACAAGATTCATGACCATGATGGAGCCCATGCTCCATGATAATAACAAACCTCATCATGAGGTAAAAGAAAAAGATTTCTTTTCTCACCTGCAATGTCAAGCCCAACTTGTGCCCTTCACCCAAGGCTTCTCTGCCCTCCCAAGGGTGAGTGAAGCCTTCACACCCATAATCACAATCAACACTCTCATTCAAACAAGAAACAACAACAAAACAAATGAAGAACAACAAAACAAAACCAAGAAAAGATCTTCACGAGCATAAGACACATTCACTTCTCCACAACACAATGACAAAGATCATAATGCAACAAGAACACTACATATTCTCACAACAACACAATATCCATCCAAGATGCAAGACTCCCACTGTAATGCATATTCCATTGACACATTCCTCATACTTGTAAATCTACTTTGCAATACTCAAGAATGAGAATGAAGCATGCTTTGGAACACTAACCTTGGTCCAAGCTAGGGTAAGGATAGTTGTAGTAGAGCTCCCTTCATCTCCCTCCAAAACTTAACTATCTCTAAAATTAGAGAGTGGGTGAACACTCCACTAGTTTGCCCAAGACCCTCTAATAAGGCCTTCACACTAACTATTTTTAGCAAAAACACTAAGCCATTTTCTCTTACAAACTTGTCTCCTCTAAATTTTCTATTTTTTGACTTAGTGGGAACATGGGGAAAACACATATGACAACTCCAATTTCGAATTTATGGAAGAATGCATGGGTAAAGGGGCTCCCTAGGCTGTCTAGGCACTCACATGATCAAAATTAGGTCCCTGACATGATGTACTGTCATATGGGTAACTTATTTTCACCTAAAAGACACTTTGGGATCACCTAATGACCCCTCAAAACCCTAGTCAAGTCCAAATTCGAATTTATTATGATTGAGACCCATCCTTCCCTTGTCAAATGGGTTTAAATTACTTATCAATAGGGTAATTAGTTTTAGGGTAAATTGCCACCATGGTCCAACCCAAAATGACACGTCAATCACATATAAAATTCACAAGCGTCAAGTGACACATAAAGCACATTCACCTTACTATGACACACTCCTAATGCACCTAACTTATGATTAAACATTTCCTCATGCAAAAAAAGTTACATTACAAACAACACATTTTTACAATGAGGCTTTTTTGAATCTTCCAAAGATTCGCCTTGGTTAAACTGTGTTCACATAGGTTTGGAGCTTGTTTCCCCCCCAAAGTATCCATGGTTCCACTTCCTACACATTCAACTCGAGCATCAGTAGTCCAAGGAGGTTATATGAATAAATATCATAAATGCCTATAATTTCAATCGTTACATAATCTTATTAACATAATTCAAATAAATTTCCTTTCCCAATCATTTCAAGTAAATCATTCAAAATGTTAAAATATCAGGATCTACATATCAAAATCAAGTCAACATATGTCTATGTATCATAACTCATCATAATCGAATTAACATTTATCCACACTTACATCATAAGCCATTGTAGTCAAATTATCAGTTATCTACATATCATAGATCATCGTAATCATCATATTATAATCTAATGTTATCATGTCATTAAGTTGCATCCATATGTGTTTGATCATTCCATTCACAATATAAGTTTCTTTTTGTGCATATCGTAGATGCAAAACACTACTGTAAGTGTCAAAATCAAGTGATAAAGTAAGCCATTGTCCTACTAGATCTTGAATAATGTCAAATATCCAAATACCGAATATAAATAATGAATCACAAGCATTTCTATAATTTAGCCTCTATCAAAGAAATAAAAAAGGTCGAGTTCATGAACAGAATCATTAATTATATCATTTAGGCCTTAATGTGCAAACATAAATGTGGACCATTAAAATGTAGATATTAAAATACCAAACTAAAAGTACCACAATGCAATTATGTCATCTATACTATGATAGATTGGGTGAGGTCTCACATGATTTTCTTGGGGATTTTTCGGTTCATTATTCACATTTCCTAATAAGAAATCAATTGAAATCTAAATAAATAAACAAATTTAAAGAAAAATTGAAAAAAACCTACAAAACAATATAAAAACATATAAAACAATGCAAAAAGAAGGTTAGACAACATAAAACATGCTCATGATCTTGAACTTAGATGAGGAGGAGGCATATTGGCAAGGTGGGTGGTGAAAACCTTCTATTCTTTCAATCTGTGTACGCGCTATGAGGAGGGGAACTAGGAAAATAGAGAAAAAATAAATGGGCTGCGGGTATGCAACCCATTTATAATAATTTTGGTTTTTATAAAGTGCATACACACTATAGCGTGTACGCACTATAGCGCATATGCACTATGGCTCGGGATACCCAAGCCATAGTGCATGCCCTCTATAGTGTGTACACACTATTTAAAAATAGAAAAAAAAAAAACACAAGTTGGTGCACTTACCCATATAATAAATAATGGTTTCCATCTTTTTAAAAGAATGACCCATTTATATCTTAATTTTTGTTCACATGGACATATTTTACTTATTTAGATTATGAGAATACACCTATCATGTTGTTGAATGCTCTATTATATTATGTGAAAGTTTTTCAAACAATGATTCATGTAAACTTATATTAAACTGTAAACAAAGAAAAAAAAACAAATAGTATTATATCAAAATAAAATAAAGTAATGAAATTATAATATTCACATCTCAAAATTAAACTCAAAAAATCCACACAAATTATAGACTTGTGTCATTCATGATTTGTCTTATAAATAAAAGTGTATATAATAAAAGTGTGTAGTAATAGTATGCCAAGACATTTGCATTATGATAGTTAACATGGAAGGCAATACATATCATCATTATTGATCATTGATTAAAATTCTATTGGTCATATTGAAATTGATACTATAGAAAGAACAAATTTTATTATATTTATATTTATCCACTTTGCCTAAAGCTTGATTGGTAATCTTGTAGTAAGAACGGGTGAAGGGTCACATATTATTTTCTCGTCAAGATCCTTCATAGACCACTTCCATTTGGTTACTAAATGGTGTGAAAATATCAATATTTCTATCTTTGCAAAATCGTAGCTAGGACAAATTTGAGGTCCTCCTCCAAATGGTGTAAACGTATATGATGGGATTTGATTGTCAAAATGAGACTCATCAAATTCATTTGGTTCCTTGAAAACCTTTGGGTTCCTATGAGAAGTGCTTCTCTCCCAAAATACCTATTCAAATAAGAAATTGTATAAAAAGGTAAGAAGTATATAACAATCTCTCTCTCTCTCTCTCTATATATATATATATATATATATATACATATATATACATATATACATATATATACATATATACATATATATACATATATACATATATACATATATATACATATATACATATATATATATATATATATACATATATACATATATATACACATACATATATACATATATATATATATATATATATATATATACATATATAGATACATATATATATATATATATATATATATATATATATATATATATATATATAGATACATACATATATGTATATATATATGTATATATGTATGTGTATATATATGTATATATGTATATATATACATATATATGTATATATATGTATATATATACATATATATGTATATATATGTATATATATACATATATATACATATATATATATATATATATGTATATATATGTATATATATACATATATATATGTATATATATACATATATATGTATATCTATGTATACATATATATATGTATATATATACATATATATATGTATATATATATATATATATATGTATATATATACATGTACATGTGAAAGTGCATACACATACAAATACACATGCACTTGCACATACACATACACATTTATATGTATATGTATGTGTGTGTGTATACATACATATATACATATACATTTTATAAATTTGTGTGGCTTGTGATTAAGAAGAAATACATACTTGCCATCCTTGAGGAATTGTGTAGCCTTCATATTCAATATCTTCAATAGTTTTCCTAAATCCTCCAAAGATTGGAGGTAGCAAACACAATGTTTCTTGGGCAACCTTCCATGAGTACTTCATTTTACAAATATCTTCCCACCTAAGAGGTTCATTAAATTGCTTCCCTTCCAAAACCATGGTTTTCTCTACTATATATAAATAAATAGAAACTTAGATTATGCCACTTGAAGATATATTACTAAAATAAAATACACAAGAGCCAAAAGGTATAATTATTACAAAATTAAATGTAGACATATCTAAACACATCTCTTAAAAGAATTAGTATTAAATATATGTTTCTTTGTATTATTTAACCAATACATATACAAAAAAAAAGCATAAAGTAGAATTTTAAATTAACATAGAAGAAAAGTAGGTTTTATAATAACATATCTAATGATGAGAAATAAAATAAATAATATAAAAAATAACAATATCTTATGTACAAGATAAACTCAAGAGATTTTTAATAATTGTGTGAACAACATATTCAAATTGTAATGAAAACTGCATATTATAATTGTTTATATATTAAAGTCAAAACTTATTTTAGAACAATCTAATATAAATTTAAATGTATGTATATACATACTATTAAAAGTTAATCTTAAAATTACTTATCAATTATATAGAAAAATAAAAAGATACTATTGAAGTAATATGAAGTAAATGACATTCAATAATATAAATTGATATAATTTTTTAATTAAAAAATAAGATAATATATACAAGATAATGTTCTAAGACTTTTGATAATTATACAAATAATAGAGGACATTGTAAGTCAAGAGTCATTTCTAGATCAACCAATGATAATTAAATGTACAATATAAAAAGTTGATTGTCAAAAGTTCTAATTTTAATACTGAGTTTGATTCCCAAGTGGTGGTGAACATGCTTTCTTCGCAAGAGCTTGAGGATGTTAGTTGGCAGCTGGCCACTGTTGTTAAGCAGATTCTTTTCTTCTCTTCCTCTTTTCAGTTCATTAGGTTCACATATATTCCTCGTGAATGGAATAGAACTGCTAATTGTTTAGCCAAATGGGCTTCTAGTCATGATCCGGGTTGGAATATTAGGGATAGGAGACAACTGTCCTTTGAGATGGTGCAAGAATTTGATGATCTTGTTGCTTAGGATCGAGCTCCTTGTTGTATTCCTTCCTGTCTTAATAAATTTTTACCCCTCTTTTTGTAGAAAAATAACATTTTATACAAGTTAAATTTCAAATAGTCAATATTTGTTTCTATGTTGAACAATTCAAAGAAGGGAAAAAATTTGTATTGCAAGTCAAGTCAATACTATGGTTGTTTAAGATTGTATGGTTATTTGAAATTTCTTATATGATTATCAATTTTGACAAAGCTTAGGAAAAGAAAATAATATATATTACACATCAATAGACACTTAATTCTTCATCAATTAGATAAACATTATTTTTATTTTCATTTTCTATTTAATAAAACTTGGAGAAAGAAAAGTAATTTACATTAAAAATCAACGTTTATTTCTACACCAATATTTCAAAATTTGTTTGAATTTCTCATTCGAATTAAACCTAACTATATATATATAGACATACACATTCAAACTAACATTATTTCAAAGTTTGAAAGGTTTATAAATAAATAAAATAAATAAAAATAAAAATAAATATATATATATATATATAGCATGTCAACATTGTTTTGAACATCCTCTAATTCAAAATCAACATTATTTCTTTGAACTCTCTGCTTTCCAATCTAATATGATGATAAAGTTATATATATATATATATATATATATAACACTTGTTATCTATTGATTTAAATGTGGATGGTCAAAGATGAAGGCAAAAAATGTACCTTGGCCAATATTGTCATAACATGTGGATGGAGAGCGAGAGATCTGACGAGCTGAGTGAGAAGAGCATAAGTAGTATCATGGCTAGCAATCATGACGACCACCACATTATCAATGATCTCCTCATCCCTCATCATGATCATACATGACATCAAGTCTTAAGAAGCAGATGCCATGCCCTCTTCCAACTCCCTCCTCCTCTTCCTTTGATTAGAAAGAGCATCCCAAAGTGCTTTCCTACTCCATTTAGAGTTGAAGTGTAAATGTTTGTTTAAACCTAAGAAGTCCCATCCTCTGCATTAGAAAATCTAATATTCATCATATTCTTCTTCTGAGATATAAGTTCTCCAAAAATATATCTATTATTCCCAAAAATTGTCATGCCCCTAGAAGCTCCATCAGAATCTCCCCCAAACACCCTGCCACTTTTAAAGACCAACAGACCTTCAACTTTTTCTTTTAACATTTTAGTTTCTTGCAAAAGAACCATATCCAACTTATTATCCCTAATCATGTTCTTTGCCATATCTTTCTTATGATGATTATTTAATCCTATGATATTCCATGATATAAAATTCATTTCTTATGGAAAGATTTTGAATCTAAGATAGTTCTCTGACTACCATCCGCAATACTTCTATTTATTTCCACAATTCTTTTATGCACATTAGAAGGTCTTCCTACAAATGTAGAAGTTAGGCCAACATCCCCAAATTTGACACCCTTCCCAACTGGAGTGAAAGGTAGACAACTATCTCTGGCTTTGTTACTCTTGATATCTCCCTTTTTAGTGCTCTTTCCATTTGGAGTGTTGATATGTGTCACATCCCCTGTCTTATTGCTGCTCATTTTCTTGATCACCAAAGCATTATCTTTGTTCTTTTAAAAGGAAATCTCCTTCTTCTTTTTCAATCTTAAAAGCTTCTTAGCCCCCACTACAGTCCATGTTGCTTCAAAGTCTTCCTCCTCACCCATCAAGGTTTTAGAGATATATTTAGCATCCCCCCACTTTTGGTTTCCATTTATGGATAAAGCTTCTATAAGGGGTTTCTTCTTGACAAGAGTTTCCTTGGCCAAAATAACATAATCCTGAGTGTCATAAGATTCAAAATCCTTACTATTAGTAGAGGAAATACTATTATCTTCTAAGACTTCTTCAATCTAAATCTCATCATCCTTTGCTTATACCCCCTCATTGGATCTACCCTCAATCACAAGGTTATCCTCCGGCACCAAAGAAGCTCCCTCCTCAACCCAAACCAGAGGTGTCTATTCTAGGTTCTCCATTACTTCATTAGAAGTCATCTTTGAAGAGACCACCTGATCACTACCCTTGGACTCTAGAGTCATCTTATCATTGCGCACTCCTTGTTAAAGAGGCCTTTTCACAGAACTAGTTTGCTCAGCACCCACCATATCCTTAGTTCCTTTACAAGCCCATATTTTCTTAGATTTTTTTTGGGAGCAGATTAAAGTCAGGAAACTCTTTGCCCAGTGACTCAATTTTTTATGGTGAAAGAAAGAAAAGGGGATGGATTCATACTCAATCTTTTGCTACCTTACTCCCAATTTGGATTTGAGTGAAATAACCTTAGGCATATCAACTCCTTGAAAAATCCCTACATAGATTCTAGTAGGTTAATCTCCTTCTAGCCAATGTGACTGGGTCCATGGATAGAAGTTCACCAAAAGCATTAGCAATAATTTGAAAAATGTCCTCCACCCAAAACTCCAAAGGCATACCTAGAAGTCTTATCCAAATAGGAGCTTGAACTAGTGACTTATCCTACGTATTCAGATTTGGAGACCATTTTTGTAGAATCAAGGTGCACTTACCCACACTCCACAGACCATTGCATAAGATTTCCCTTTTATCTTCCTCACATGAAAAGATAAAAGATAAACATCTTTTAGACATGGTCACAATGTCCACCTGACCTTTCAAGGAACATTTCCTTCTAACAATGGCACGAATCACCTCTATATTTGGTCTAGCACCTAAAAACCTCCCCACAAGAGTCAAATCCATTCTAGAAATATTCTTATTAATAATTTGATCTAGAATCTCCAAAATAAATATATTTGGTTTAGAAGAAGAAATATTTTTAACCAGAGGAAAAGATGACTTACCTGTTGGCTTAATGCCAAATAGACTTGACCACTTTCAGGTCAGAATTTTGTAGAGACCTCCTATTTAGGTCCCCCCCTATTTCCCTAGTTGTTCTAGTTCCATCGAGATTTTTCCCAATCGCAGTGTCTAATGATTTCTCTTCTTGATCTCCTTTACCAAACGGGCTTGCACCATTTCATATTCTCGTTTGAAATTTGAACTCATTCTTTCCCACTCACCACAGCTGACCCTCCTACTCTGCTCATCTTCCCTCTTTCTCGTGTTCATTCGACATTGATGATTTGTTGTTGAGGATGGTATCTCTCTCTTTTGGTACTAAACATAGAAAATAAAATGAAAATATATTATGAGAGGGGTGATGAGAAGAGATATAATGTTTGTTCTTTCAATAGTTTAGGGAATAAAAAATTTGAGTTTACCCTTTTCAATATTTGAGATTATTTTTAATAGAGTATTGAAGAGTTGGTTTACCCTTTTCATAGGTCTTTTTATATAATCAAATAGTTTTCGAAGATAATTTTGTTTGGAAGATATGTATTAGAGTAACACATGATAACAAAATTATTTTTCTAGTTTTCATTTTTTTTAATATAATGTAGACCTTAAGGAGAATTGTTAGGAAATAAGGTAACTTTCATTTAAAATATCAATCATGTTCTTTGGTTGAGATGATCAAATTCTACAAAATAGTTTTGCAATAAGAATAAGGCTTTATAAATTCATTTGAGAAGAAATTTAAAAGGGGTTGGATGATCAATAGTAAAATTAATTTTTAAATTATTGTAATGTAAGCCTTACATAGTGGTCTATTGACATTGGAGATTTATTGTCCAGAATGACATGCAACTATCTTTTGGCACCAAAGTTGTAGAAAATAAAATGGCAATAGATTATGATAGGAGTGATGAGAAGAGATACATGTACTTTTTTATTTCAAAAGTTTTGGGCATAAACAATGTGGGTTTACCCTTTTCAATATTTGAGAATTTGTTTGGAGTATTGAGGCATTGGTCTCATTTTTGTTGAAAGGTGTTATATAGTGAAATTTGATAATATTGTAAAAGATGTATGTTTGGTTGAGTTGGAATATTTAATTTTATTTTTTATATTGAATAATCATGGATAGATATAACAATTATATTATTTCCATATATGATACACTCAAGCACATCTTCAAAACTTTCGATGTTATATCTACTAGTTTAAGAGTAACACTATATTGGAGGTTGGTTGAAATTAAGGAAGGAGCATATATATCAAATCAAGATAGCTTCTCACTTAGGTATTACTCATTACATGAGAAACAATAGTAGTTTTATTATTTCAATCCCTTCATGGAGAAAGGAAGCTTTTGCAAATAATCAACTTTTTCTTGATATGTGAAGTAGTTATTTGGTTTGTAGACATATAAGTTATTTTGTCTTGATCTACATAGAAGTTTTTTAATTTTTCAAGATAATTGATTTTGTCTCTATCTATAAAAAATGTGAGAGATATCTAGAGATCATTGAGTTTTCCTCAGTTCAAAGGTTTTTAGATGTTTTAATGTGGATTAATTGTTTCATTTTAATGGAGTGTATTTAAATTAATAACACTTTTTATATAATCAAATAGTTTCCTAGGCCAAGAAATTTGGGAAGATACATATTAGAGTTGGAACAGTTTCCTAGACAAGAGAAGTTTGGACTAATTCAATACAAAGTTGGATAATCAATGTTTTTCCTAGACCAAAATTTTTAGGTTAATTACAATACAATTATGTATCCAACTCTCCTTTATTTATAATGTAAATCTTAAGGAGGGTTGTTAGGAAATAAGGCTTACATTTAAAAATTCAAGTTATGCTCTTTGGTTGGGATGATCTAATCCTATAAAATAGTTTTAAAACAAAAATAATGCTTTATGAAGAAATTTGAGAAGCAATGTAAAATGGATTGGATAGTGACAATAAAAATATTTTTAAAATTATATTAATGTAAGTCACATTGTTATATTTTAGTATAGTTCAATAGGGTGGCCACAACTTAAATTCTTAGTCTCCAAGTTTTCCATCTTTATCTTCAAAGTAATTGATATTTTCCTTTACAAATATATAAATTCTCCCATGTAGTCAATATTCCTCATCTATTAAATAATAGAATAATAATTTATAGACAAAATATCACAACCATTTTTATCTACAAGGAGTACATTTGAAGATAATGTTACAATATAATAAATCATGGTTCCCATCTTTTTAAAAGAATGACCCATTTATATCTTAAATTTTTTTCACATGGAAAAATTTTACTTATTTAGATTATGAGAATACACCTATCACGTTGTTGAATACTATATTATATTATGTGAAAGTTTTTCAAACAATGATTCATATAAACTTAAATTAAATTGTAAGAAAAGAAAAAAAAATAGTATTATATCAAAATAAAATAAAAAAATGAAATTATAATCTTGACATCTCAAAATTAAACTCAAAAAATCTACACAAATAGACTTGTGTCATTCATGATCTTTCTTATAAATAAAAATGTATATAATAAAAGTGTGTATCAATAGTATGCCAAGACATTTGCATTGTGATAGTTAACATGGAAGGAAATACATATCATCATTATTGATCACTGATTAGAAGTCTATTGGTCATACTGACATTGATACAATAGAAAGAACAAATTTTATTAGATTTATATTTATTCACTTTGCCTGAAGCTTGATTGGTAATCCTGTAGCAGGAATGGGTGAAGGGTCACATATTATTTTCTCGTCAAGATTCTTCAAAGACCACTTCCATTTGGTTACTAAATGGTGTAAAAATATCATTGTCTCTATCTTTGCAAAATCGTAGCCAGGACAAATTCGAGGTCCTCCTCCAAATGGTGTAAACGTATATGATGTGATTTGATTGTCAAAATGAGACTCATCAAATTCATTTGGTTCCTTGAAAACCTTTGGGTTCCTATGAGAAGTACTTGTCTCCCAAAATAGCTGTTCAAATTAGAAATTGCATAAATAAGGTAAGAAATATATAACAATATTTAACTTTCTCTCTCTCTATATATCTATATACATACATATACATACATACATACATACATATATATATAGATATACATACATACATACATGGATATGTACATGTAAAAGCACATAGACATACAAATGCACATACACATTTACATGTATATGTATGTGTGTGTATATATAGACACACACATATATCTGTGTGTTTATACATACATATATACACATACATTTAATAAATTTTTGTGGCTTGTGATTAAAAATAAATACATACTTGCCATCCTTTAGGAATTGTGTAGCCTTCATATTCAATATCTTCAACAGTTTTCCTAAATCCTCCAAAGATTGGAGGGAACAAACGCAATGTTTCTTGGGCAACCTTCCATGAGTACTTCATTTTACGAATATCTTCCCACCTAAGAGGTTCATCAGATTGCTTCCCTTCCAAAACCATGGTTTGCTCTGCCATATAGAAATAAATAGAAACTTAGACTATGCCATTTTGAAGATATATTACTAAAATAAAATACACAAGAGCAAAAAAGTATAATTATTACAAAATTAAATGTACACATATCTAAACGCATCTCTTAAAAGAATTAGTATTAAACTAAAATATGTTTCTTTGTATTATTTAACCACTACATATACAAAAAATAAAACATAAAGTACAATTTTTAATTAACTTAGAAGAAACGAAGATTTTATAATAATATAACTAATGATGAGAAATAAAATAAATAATATAAAAAATAACAATATTTTATGTACAAGATAAAGTTGAGAGATTTTTACTAATTGTCTGAACAATATATTGAAATTGTAATGAAAACTGCATATTATAATTGTTTATATATTAAAGTCAAAACTTACTTTAGAACAATCTAATATAAATTTAGAATTAAATATATGTATATACACACTATTAAAAGTTTATTTTAAAATTACTTATCAATTATATATTAAAATAAAAAGATACTATTGAAATAATATGAAGTAAATGACATTCAATAATATAAATTTATATAATTTTTGAAATTAAAAATAAGATAATATATACAAGATAATGTTCTAAGACTTTCAATAATTATACAAATAATAGAGTACATTGTAAGTCAAGAGTCATTTCTAGATCAACCAATGATAATTAAATGTACAATATAAAAAGTTGATTGTCAAAAGTTCTAATTTTAGTATAAAGAAAACTTCGTTTTTATTCTATTTTATTTAATGATTAAAAATAAGATATATAATATAATTTAAAAATAACATTTTATACAAGTTAAATTTCAAATAGTCAATATTTGTTTCTATGTTGAACAATTCAAATGTAATGCCTAAAGAGGGGAAAAAATCATTGCAAGTCAAGTCAATACTATGGTTGATTCAAATTGTATGGTTATTTGAATTTTTTTTATATGATTATCAATTTTGACAAAGCTTAGGAAAAGAAAATTATATATATTGCACATCAATAGACACTTAATTCTTCATCAATTAGATAAACATTATTTCAGACTTCATTTTGATTTTCTATTTGATAAAACTTGGAGAAAGAAAAGTAATATATATTACAAATCAACGTAATATTTCAAACTTTGTTTGAATTTCTCATTCGAATTAAACTATAGATATATAGATATACACATTCAAACTAACATCACAGTTTGAAAGGTATATAGCAAGTCAGCAATGTTCTGAACATCCGCTGATCCAAAAGCAACATTATTTCTTCGAACTCTTCGCTTTCCAATCTAATATAATGATAAAATTAAGTTATATATATATAGAGAGAGAGAGAGGGAGAGATACAAAACACTTGTTATCTACTGATTTAGAGTTGCATTATTTCAAACTGCTTCTTGTTTGGACAGCAAGTGATTCAAACCCAACGTAATTTCAAATTCCAGTGCTTGCTAATCTAATCTGATACAACCTTGAAAGAATCAAAGAAGCAAAAATAGGAAGATGCGGATGGTGAAAGATGAAGGCAAAGCACGTACCTTGGACAATATTGTCATAGACATGGGGATGGAGAGCGAGAGATCTGACGAGCTGAGTGAGAAGAGCATAAGTAGTATCATGGCCAGCAATCATGACGACCACCACATTATCGATGATCTCCTCGAGAGTAAGCGGCTTGTTCTCCTCATCCCTCATCGTGATCATACACGACATCAAGTCCTGGGAAGCCGAAGCCGTGCCCTCTTCCAACTCTCTCCTCCTCTTCTCAATCAGCTTCGCAATCTGCTTACAAACTCTCCCGCGAGCCTCAAACGCCCTGTGAAACGCAGTTCCAGGGAGATTCAAAGGAACGGACCAGATGCCCTTCACGGCAGTGTTAAACTCTTTGCCCAACAAATCCCGCTCCTGGGGATCACTCAAACTGAAAAACAGATCACAGGCGACCTGAAAAGTGAGCTTCTTGGTCAGTGGCATCACCGTGAGGCTCTCTTTCCCGGCCCAACAATCGGCGAAATGTTGGCGGACAATGGAATCAATCCTGCCGACAAATTTCTGCAGCGCCTCGGGCTTGAGGAACTGCATGAGGGCGCCTCTTATGCGCTTGTGATCTTCTCCGGAGAGCTCGGTGATCATGTTGTCTCCGAAGATCCGGGTGAGGTTCTTGGGCACCTGGTTCACGATCTTCTTCCCGTCGTTGTGGAAGAGGAAGCGGTTGCCCGCTTGGCCCGTGAGGACGGCAGTCGGGCAGCCAATGAGGGATGTTTTGAAGATGGGCCCGTATCTTGTTACCCTCTTCTTCACCCACTCCATTCCTTTGTGGGATCTGTACGCCAATATGAATTGCAGAGTTTCTCCCACCAGTGGCAGCCCCAGACTTCCCGGAGGGAGTTTTTTGCCCCTTCCAGAGTTCATGGCGA
The DNA here is from genome assembly GCA_028749045.1 of Cupressus sempervirens. Lineage (NCBI taxonomy): Eukaryota > Viridiplantae > Streptophyta > Pinopsida > Cupressales > Cupressaceae > Cupressus > Cupressus sempervirens. The sequence continues at coordinate 544,276,303 of CM053787.1, read as the reverse complement.
ACACTATCACTACTGCTGCAACGATTGCAGTGGACGCCATGAGAAACAATGGAGTATTTGGGTTCTCAAGATCCATCAAAGCTTTTGCTTTTGCTATTGAGTTCTCCATGGCAGAGGCAGAGAATGGATTTGAAGAAGAGGGGAAATATGATCTGTAGGGGCAGAGTATGAAGAAAGAGAGCCGCTTTGATGATGTTTATATAGGCAATTTGTTGACTGGACTACAAATGCTTCCAACACAACCCCAACCAATTGATGTACCTGAATCACCTGATCCTTACTAACTATAACTTTGTTAGCGACCCATGCCTTCATTGATTACAGATGTCAATCTCCTGCATAAACAATGTCAAAGTTGATGAGCTGGATTTTCACATTGTCGATATCATTAAAGTTGGCGTTTTCCTTCTTCGGTTTGTCTCGTGAAGACATCGATGGAATCTTCCCTGATATTTGTTTCGGAGTGAAGAAATTTCTTACCGACTTTGCAGAAATAAGGAGCGCATTACATTTGGTTCAGCAGATTCTTTCTTCCGATTTTGCGAATAAATTAAGTGTTCTTGAAGATGCCATGCGCATGGAGACAATTCCTTTCAACTTGAGTCGTTTTGTGAGGAGCCTTTTATAAAATTGGTTGAATAATTTAAAATATGTACTTTCTTGTTACTGTTATTGGATTCTGTTTATTGTTATTTTCTTTTGTTTTTTTATCTTTGTCTTATTTGTTAGGTCATTTTTCAAGAAATTTCTTAAAATATTATTGTTCAATGAGGTCAGTTCTTTTCCAAAATTGATTGAATAATTTAGAATATGCATTTTTCTTGTTATTGGATTATATTTAATGTTATTTTCTTTTAATCTTTGTCTTATTTGTTAGGTGATTTGGAAAGAAATTTCTTAAAATATTATTGTTCAACAAGGGATAATTTTTTTTGGGTCAACGACAAGGTTACAAATGGAAGACCGATGCTTATTAATAATATTGTAATAAAAGTTTGAATCTTGATGAGAAAGCTATCAATATGAAATAACAAGCATATTAGACGATCAGAAACAATTAACAAGAAGAAACAAAAGTTTGAATCTTGATGAGAAAACTATCAATATGTAATAACCACCATATTATACAATTAGAAACAATTATAAAGAAGAAATAAATAATTGAATTGAGATAGAGGCGGGAATAGGAGCATAGCTAAGATTTTAAGGGGTTGTCAAAATGGATAAGACTATTATGATGAGGACGATGATTGGAGTAGTCATGAAGGTGTTTGTGAACCTTGTGTCCCTATGATATCCCATGACAAGGTTTTTTCTACCTCGTCTAAGCCACTTGATATGGTTTTGTAGGCGTGTTCTAGTTTTGGCAAGAATAAGGGGTTGGCCTTCACTCTAGCAATGACCTAGTGGTTATGTGTTATTCATGAGATGTTGATTTCAGAGAGAGGGATTTTCTTCCTTATGTTTTATGTTTGTTGGTTGAAGGACCAATCTTGGCTTATCTGGTTTATTGGTATTTCTACTTTGTATAGATGTGGTACAATAGGTTTCTACCTACTTGGTGATCCTTTGTTTCCTCTTTGGAGTCCCTTCTTGCAGTACCAGCCTTTGTTGCTTTCCCTTTTATAGGATTGTAATTGTTTTCTTTTCAATAGTGCACCATTTGTTTGTTGTGAAAGGATCCTTCTTATGTCATTGTTCTCATTTGGGCGATGATTTCCCTTTGTGTTGTGCATTGTTAAGTCACAAGGCATCTCCTTCATTGGTTGGCTCATGCCAATTTGTGGGGTTCGACCTTTGTTTTCTCTTTTCTTGAGTGTTGGGTTGTTGACCCAAGAATTTTCTTCAAGTAATTGGTTCCTTCTCCTTGGACTTCTTAGCTATTTCTTGAAGTGCTTGTAAATTGGGGCCTTTTCCAGTCTTGCCCTTCATTAGATTGGGGTGTTTTAGTTTTGATTGTCATCCCTTCAATTTTGTCAATGGATTTTGTGTGGGGCCTTTGAGTGCATTTATTGACTAATAGTGGTGTTGTATAGTTGATGTTTAGAGGTCCAAGCTTCTCCTATTTCTTCCTAGGGTTGTATTTGTGTTCTTACTCATGGGTTTGTGTGTGGTGCGGTTACAAATCACTTCTCCTCTTTGTTTGGTCCTTCACACCCTTTTTGAATGATGGCTTGGAGTGCTTTGTTAGTTTACAAATATATTTCCTTTGTGACTTCCCTTGTATAGATGAACCTTGGTTGGTCCTTAGGGCTTGGATGGAGGGGACATATGCTTCTTATTTTCCTAGAGGTATTGACAAACTATCAATGATTATCCCTTGTTTTATGAATATTATTTATAATGCCAAAAATTGCAGTATAGTCGCAAACACCATTACTAGTAATGGAGTTTTATGTTGTAGTGGTTAAGATGCCTACAACCATTATGTACACTTATCCACATATTATTCCCATGCACTTGAAGATATTCATCCTCTCTATGTTTTAAAGATGATGCCTATATAGTATTTTAGTGTGGAAATTAATCCACATTCAGGGTTGACGAAAAAATTAATTGGTTTCTACTATTGGTGCATTTGTGTTGGTTCTAATATTCCTTATAGTTATCTGTTCAGTTTGGATGGAGATTCTATCTCTTCTTTTCTTGATCCTTCTTTCTCTTTACAAGAATTGGTTTTGGCATGTTCTACTAATGAACATCACAAAGGTTATGTGTTGCATTTTTGGCCTATCCTCGATGGTGTTTCTCTAGCATGACTTCTATGGAGAAGGAGTTGACTCCTATAGAGGTGGGTGTTATGAGTTTGCCTCAATTAAAATTTTGGGGAATGATGTTCCTATTGTCTTTCCTCTTGTTGCTTATTGAGGTGAGGACACCTCATATAGGGATGAGGATTTTCTTGTGGATGGAGGATCATGGGTTTTCTATGTGGTATGATTTTGATTGGGGATACTAAAATTCAAGGTTAGAGTCAATTCAAGTCACATATGGAAATGTTATGGTATGTTTGTTTCTTATAGAAGAGAGGGTTTTAGATCCTTGTGGACAAGTTTGAAACCTTCGACGATTGGAAGGTCTCACATTTCTACTGAATTTCAGTGCTTAGTGTACATGTTGATCTTTATTCTTAGTTTTTCTTTTCTTTTTTGATTTGGTGCATTGTTGTTGTTGTCAATTCCAAAAGTTGATCATGCTACATAATGACCCACAAATAGGTCACACTTAAGATATTACCACGCATATTACATTGACCAAGAACATTGCGTTGGAAACTACAATTGGAACAATTGTTATGTTGTCATTGATGTCAAACCTTACTAGTAAGACATTTTCTAACAATGTAGAGTGCCATATTATTTGATTGATCAAGATGATTCAAAAAGAGAAAGATGAACTAGTAAAGTGTTTGAGTAAAGAGGAGCAAGTATGATGGAAATACAAAGGGCACTTGATTAGTTAGCATTTGACAAGATAATGTGTTTTTTGATCATTGTATTAAGTGAATAAGAAAGATGAGTTGAAGTGTAGAAGAGATGATTGATAGAAGTCAAGGAGTTGAGTAAAACATGACCTTGACCAAGTAAGAGCTTATAAGGAACTTAAGTTATAGCTGAGAAAAATAGTATTAGTCGAGTTGTGGTAATGATTGAGCAAGATGAAGGTAAATTGAAGTAATGACTAAACACAATATTAGCCAACCTAGCCAATGTAAGCTGAGCATGAAAAATGAGCAGTGATCAAGCTACCCAATGATGAGCAATCTATAGAACATAGTGTTGACCAAGTTTCAACAAATTAACAGTTTGTGAAAGAATCAATATTTGAGGTCAACATAGTTGAATTTACAAATTGGCCAAACATGTAAAAGATAAGAATCAATGAGATGGAGTATTTAATGTATGAATTGAATTTTTTAAGAAAGCTAAGGTGAGGATTCAATGAGAATTTTCTAGAAGTTTCAAGGAAGTAGAAAAAGGACAAAATGCTTAATAGGTTCAATGAATCTAATCAAACCTTAAGATCTATGGTTATGTTTAAGGGGTAAAAGATTAAACATATCTATTTAAGGTGATATAAGAGATGATTTATAGGCTTCTTGACTGATAGATTTGTGAAGAACAAAGTTGTAGAGAAAAAGTGAGAAGTTTGTGAAAGAGGGATTTCTTGAGGAGTTACCAAGAAGATGAGAGATATGAGATGGATAATGTGATGAAGTACAATCAATGAACCACGAATTAGCTGAATGGAGACATGAACTTGTAGAGTGACTTATATTTTATCAGATTAACCTAGCTGTCTCTTTCTAACCATTGTGGCATTAAAATCCCTTGATCAAGGTTGACCTAACAATCATATTGTAAATTCTTGAATCAAGGTGACATTATGATAGAATGTTCTAAAGGCCTCTAACAAGACCAATCCTAGCATGGCGATTGAATCCTTTAACAAATTCACACCTAACATTATGTTTTGTAACCTTTAATAGGGTGGGCTCTTAACCAAGATCACTTCGAAAGAGTGAAAAGTGGTAGAATGTTACTTGGTGGGTTTTCCCAAATTGTGTTTCCATGTTAAATCTTAGTGTCATACTTGTGTGAATCTTGTTTCCATGTTTCATGCTATTTACTATTATATGTTATTGTTATTTGACATATACTAAATAGAAAGTGAACTGTTCGTATGAATAAGTTAGATTATTGATTAATTTCTATATTGAGCTAGTGTGTCTATGCATTTGATTAAGTTGTTTAAAGTTGTTAAAAGTTGAATTGGTACATCTAGACCCAAGGATAACTAATTCACCCCTCCATCTTAGTTATTCTAATCATTCCAATGATTGGTATCAAAGCTATTGGTGATTGTAAGGAATTTTTGAAGGGACTTAAAGATAAAGATCAAGATGTATTAGAGAGAGGTACTCAAGATGAACAAAGAGAAATTCCCAAAATATCGATGTTTGATGAGATTACATCTATCTAGATTTGGAGATTTTGCACTATACTACTTGGACAATGAATATATAGAAGTTCCAAGACCCATGACAAATGAGCAAATAAAAGAGTAGGAGCACAATCAAATGATGATATATTTGACATCTTCCCTAATTTATGTTGAATTTGATGATGTGAAGGATTGCACTATTGCAAAGCAAGTGTGGGATAAAGTGGCACAAATTCATGGAGGAGACCAAAATGTGTTAAGAGCTAAAGATAAAAGTTTGAGAGGAAAGTTTGATTATACACTTTATACTGTTAAATGCACTTTTAAGTCTCAACTAACCCTTGATGGATCTAAAAGAAATAAAAGCGCAAAATGTAAGCATGTGGACAGTGATAGTGAATCAGATGATGACCTTGATGATCTAGAAGCATTATTAGCAAGAAGGCTACCAAGAGGAAAATGAAAATACAAAGGTAAAACTCCTCTAATTTATTTTACATACAATAAAGTTGATCATATTGCTACAAGATGTCCTGATAGAGATGAAAAGGAGGAAATGAAAGACAAAAAATACCAAGGAAGGAGAGATAGATGAGGTAACAAAGACTACAAGGGAAAAGTCAAGAAATATTATTACTTTGCTAAAGAATAAGGTTCTGAAAGTGATTATGATGAACATGATGAAGAAGTTGTTAAGGTTGCAATAAAAGTGAATCCGACGAAGACGAAAATTTTGAGAAAAATACTCTTATTTCACATGTGAGTAAGAATGATAAATGGATAATTAATAGTGGTTGTTCACATCATATGAATGGTGATATAAGTAAGTTTGAAAAGAAAGAACACTATAATGGAAGTTGTGTTAAGTTTGGACATGATGCACAATGATATGTGAAAGGTAAGACATCTATTATATTATATTGGGTGTGGTACAACTCAAAATTTTAGGCTACCAATTTGAATTTCAAAACAAGAAATACAAAATCTATGATACTAGCGGTGAAGTAATTGGAAGTGGAGAGAAAGAAAGATGTAACTTGTTCTATCTAAACCTATATGAAAATAAATATTTATTTGCACAATTTGAAGATTTTTGGTTATGGAATAAGAGGTTGTGTCATGTGAACTTTGATAATTTGGTAAGCATTTGTAAGATGGAAAGAGTAAGAGGATTACCAAAATTGAGAAAACTAGCTAAAGTGATGTGTAAACAGTGTGAAATGGGAAAAATGATAAAGTCTAGTTTCAAGAGCAAGACCTATTCTTTTGATGATATTTTGGAGTTGGTTCATACTAATTTATGTGGTCCTATTGGAGTGCAAAGTTATTATGGTGACAAGTACTTTATCCTATTTGTTGATTTCTCTAGAATGATGACTATGATGTTTCTTAAAGAAAAATATGATGTTTTTCAAATGTTTAAGTGGTATTTAGCGAGATTTGAAAGGAAACAAGTAAAAGTATGAAATGCTTGAGATCAGATAGAGTAGGTGAATTCATATATGAGGAGTTCAATACATTCTACAATGATAAATAAATCAAAAGATAAATGTTAGCACTAAGAACTCCATCAAAAAATTAGATAGCTAAAAGAAGAAACATATCAATCATGGACCCTACAAGAACTTTGATGATGGAAAAGAATGTTTCACAAAGGTATTGGAGAGAAGTTGTAAGTATTGATGTTTATACATTTAAATTGAGTTCAAGTTAGGAAAGGTACAAGAAAAACCCCTTTTTAAATATGGAATAGCTATGCACCTAATGTCAAATACTTAAATTTTTTTGGAAGAAAGTGTTATATATTGAAAGATTCAAGGAAAGGAAAACTTGATGCAAAGAGTGATGAAGGTGGGTATAAGTGGCCACTTTTTTCCTGAAATCAATAATTTTTGAACTTAAACAAGAATTTGAAGATAATTATGCTCAAAGTTGTAATATATGACAAAAGCAAAAGTAGTAGTTCTTTGAATCTAGTTTCTATACTACTGACTTTTTTTTCAAAATGGTTTAGTTTCAAGCCCTCAAAAAAGGGGGCCACAAAAAGTTGTACAAATTTTTCAAGAAAAAACATAACATAGTGCAAAGTGTGGCCTCCCTAAAATTTGAACCTTTTTTTTTGAAATCCTTTAATTGCTCTAGTCAAAAGTTACCTAACACTGTGTAGACTACCCTAGATTTTTCAAGTAATTTTATATGAGTATTTTTTTTAATGAATTTTTTAAGTGGAAACATCCCAAAAACATGAAATATTTGTGTGCTACACCTAAAAATTATTGAAAACTAATCTAAAATCATTTTTTTTCAAAGTGTGTAGAACGGAGTCTAGTTTCTAAGAAACTAACTTTTTGCAAAATTCGATGAATGAACTAAAATCAACACCTCAATTAGTACATGTTGGTTTTTTAGAGACAATGGACATACTTTCAAAAGAAATTATAGTTTAAAGGCTTGAAATAGTATGATTTAGAAATAAATTATATGGTTACATAGCTAACACAAAGATCTACAATATCATGTAACCTGATTTTATCAATACTCAACCACAAGGAAACTTGAAGGAGAGCACATAAGAAAACTCAAGAATTTTTTGTATGCTTGCTATAAAACATGTCTTACACTAGTTTAGAGCCTCCAAAACTTTGGGTTGGATCCCCAAAGAAAATCCAAGCCTTAGATTTGGTTTAATCCAATGCTTTGTATTGCATAAGTGCACTATACTGTGTGTGCTCAATTCAAAATTTTTTTTAATTCAAGGCTTACATAGCGCGCGTGCACTTTGTAAGCCTTGTATTTCAATAGAGAGAATGTAATATAGGGAGAGAGAAAAGGAGAGAGGTAGAGAGGGAGATAGGGTAGAGAGTGAGAAAGAGTAAAGGATGGAGAGAGAATAGGGGGCAAAATGAGAGAGGATGGAGAGAGAAGGGGATGGTGAAATAGCATGTGATAGGATGGAGAGAGAGAGAGAGAGAGAGAGAGAGAGAGAGAGAGAGAGAGAGAGAGAGAGAGAGTTCTCACATAGTGCATACACACTATATAAAAACACCAAAAAATGGTTTCAAGGAAAGTTTGGGTCCCTACTGACCATATTGTCTATTTTTGTTTGTATTATGTTCTATTGTTCTGACAAAAAACATGGGTTTCATGGTATTCGAAGCTAGCAAACACCAAATTCAACCATTGGATACACCACTTGAAGGGTTTTTGAACATTCTTTGTCTAGAAAAGGTTAGTGCACTCCTTTTTTAAATATATTCTTTGTTTCTATACAGACAAATTTCATTATAATTTGACAAGTTGTTTAATATATAGTGAATTCATTGAAATTTAAATGTTTGAATGAATTTTTATTTGGAAATGGTAAGAAATTTTAATGTATGAATATTTCATTATAATTTTACAAGTTGTTTAATATATATTGTGTATTCATTGAAATAATTATATTTTGTATATGCCTTTGAATGATTTGTTATTTAGAAATTGTAAGTAATTTTGATGTTTGAATAATTTGACATGTAGAAATCATCATCATGCCAAGGACGAAACCAAAAAACCAAAGAACTAAAGAGATGGAAAGAGATTTTTCAATTAAAAGAGATAAAATGAAACTAATATGTAAACAAATAAAATTGCAATGCAATAATGAAGAATTGTCTTTCAAAGAGGAACACAAACTACCAATAAAAAGAAACAAAAAGGAAGAATTTGAAAGACAAAGAGAATGAATAAGATTCTTATGCTCAAGAAGACAATTGAATTGTGAAGCTACACCATCATCCAATGTCAAATTCATATCATCATCTCATGTTGAAGAGATGCCAATTTCTATGTTTGACGATGTACACACTCCATCATGTCATGTTGAAGGCATAACATCAATATATCAAGTAGGCAATATTCCATCTTTTGCATCTTATTGCAAAGGCACATCATCTTTGGTTCAAGGTACACAATTTACTCAACCTTATGTTGATGTTCAAAATGTTGAGGGAATGGACAAGATTATAACACCTTCTAGAATTTGTTTTAGAATACCAAAATATTTGATTGATATTGACACTAACATTTTGAAATCAATGCCTGACAAGATTAGCAAGTGTACTTGTCAAAGAAAAGTTAATTGTATGTGGAGATTATTCTTTGAAAAATTAAATGTGATAAGTCAATGCCAATTATTTGTTTTAATGATGAGGAATTTGAAATTTGGGCCCATCATAAAGATTCTTGGGATAAGAACGATGGATGAGTCAAACAAAAAAAAGCATTGTAAAGAATTGAATGAGTGCATATGATAAAGTGGGTTCTAAATCACTCACAAAAGATAGTAATATCACAAGACATGTACTTACATAAACAATAATAAGTACCCAAATGAAGAAAGATTGACTCATGAGAAAGACAAGAAAAACATTGAAAATCGGTAGAGGTACTCTAAGGAGAGCCATGGTAAGGCACGATAGAGTGGAAGATCCAACAAAAAATGAGTTATGGACATTTAACAGTAGACTACCATGAAAGGATAAAGAAATTAGTAAAGATATGAAATTGTTGATTGAAGATATTTGGACAAATAACATGCATGTTTCCCCTGATCAAAGATATGTTGTAAGAAGGATAATTGGTAGCCGAAATTGTGATCCACATATGAAACATTTTTTGGACTCAACTTAGACAATTTTTTTTTCAAAATTTATTGGTATGTATCCTCAAATTTGAATATATCAAATATTTTTTGAGATGGGTAAACCTTTTTATGTGAAGATAAATCACACACACAACTCATTGTTGTAGGATAAATATTGGTTTTTCTAACAATTTTGATATTTTTGGGTATACATGTGTGTTTTTACATTCTACAGGATCATGTTGTTGACACCTATAATAACCTCTCTTACTTTAGGAGATTCAATTCCATTTTGATTTTGCTGCCACACCTTGGGTGATGCTTGGTGTAGGAGCACCTAGTCCAAGTTTTTCATTTTTGGTTTAGTTTTGGGCTTGTACTAACTCTAGCCAAGTTAGGGGTGTGAGTGAGTTAGGAGTTGGTAGGTAGACATTTTTAGTGTGTTTATGAGTTTTAATTTATGTCAAGGGGCATAGGTCTAGGACCTTGAGAAGTTTGAAGAAGGTGTGCCTTTAACCCATCTTGTCATCTATGATGTGATTTCACTCTCTTGTATGGATAAGGACTCCTAGCATGTCATTTAGGAAGTAGGAAGTGAATAGGTGTCAAAACATGTCAAATTGGGCAAAAAATTGGGAAAAGTTGTCAAGCAGGCAAGAAAATTGTGAGTGAGTTAGGAGTTGGTAGGTAGATTTTTTTGGTGTGTTTATGAGTTTTAATTTGTGTCAAGGGACATAGGTCTAGGACCTTGAGAAGTTTGAAGAAGGTGTGCCTTTAACCCACCTTTTCATCTATGATGTGATTTCACTCTCTTGTATTGATAAGGATTCCTAGCATGTCATTTGGGAAGTAGGAAGTGAATAGGTGTCAAAAGATGTCAGGTAGGGAAAAAAATTTGGAAAAGTTGTCAAGCAGGCAAAAAATTTGTGAGTTAGGAGTTGGTAGATAAATGCTTTTTGTGTGTTTATGAGTTTTAATTTGTGTCAAGGGTCATAGGTCTAGGACCTTGAGAAGTTTGAAGAAGGTGTGCCTTTAACCCACCTTGTCATCTATGATGTGATTTCACTCTCTTGTATGGATAAGGACTCCTAGCATGTCATTTGGGAAGTAGGAAGTGAATAGCTGTCAAAAGATGTCAAATTGGACAAAAAATTGGGAAAAGTTGTCAAGCAGGAAAAAAAAAAAGTGAGTGAGTTAGGAATTGGTAGGTAGATGTTTTTTGTGTGTTTATGAGTTTTAATTTGTGTCAAGGGGCATAGGTCTAGGACCTTGAGAAGTTTGAAGAAGGTGTGCCTTTAACCCACCCTGCCATCTATGATGTGATTTCACTCTCTTGTATGGATAAGGACTCCTAGCATGTCACTTGGGAATTAGGAAGTGAACAGGTGTCAAAATATGTCAAGTTGGGAAAAAAAAAGGGAAAAGTTGTCAAGCAGGAAAAACAATTTGAGTTAGGAGTTGGTAGGTAAATGTTTTTGGTGTGTTTATGAATTTTAATCTGTGTCAAAGGGCATAGGTCTAAGACCTTGAGAAGTTTGAAGAAGGTGTGACTTTAACCCACCTTGTCATCTATGATGTGATTTCACTCTCTTGTATGGATAAGGACTCCTAGCATGTCATTTGGGAAGTAGGAAGTGAATAGGTGTCAAAAGATGCCGAATTGGGTAAAAAAATTAGGAAAAGTTGTCAAGAAGGAAACAGATGGCCTAAACCATCCATATTGATGTCTTATAGGAAAAAAAATGTTTAGACATCATTCTTGGTTCAATATAGATAGGTTAGGATGTTCCTAAGTGAGAGAGAGAAAAGTTATTCAAAGAGGCCACAACTTTTTGAAAAGTTGTCAAGATTGTACAACTTTTTGAAAAGTTGCTTGACAAATTTTTGGTAGAAAATTTGCAAAGTGCAAGGAAGAACTTGGTGGTTATGCCAACCACATGAAAAATATTTGGGAATCTATAAAATCATCAACAAAACACATCCCAAAGGTTGGGAATTGTATTCAACAATTTTGAGCAAGTAAATACACATTTTTTCCAATTGAAACTAAGATAGTTTGCAGCATTTGAATTACCTGTATGGAAAAATGGATTGAAAAATCCAATATGGTGTTATATTAGTGTTTTTTTATGTTTTAAAAATAGTTTTCTATTCAATTTTATAGGTTTTAAGTGTTCATCTAATTAGGTTTTGAAATTCTTTTCTAAATAGGCAGTGTGTTGTTTCAGTTTTGACTATTTGAGTAATAATGGCTCTCCTATGAATTCCTAAAGTGAGTTCTTCATAGTTTCAGGGGACATGGGAGAAGAGCCTATGAACATATTTTATATAATATTTGGGGCTTTAGAAAGCATGGCAAGAAACTTTAAGGTGATGCCCTAGGCAAGCCTGATGTATTTGGTTAGGAAAACACAGGTTAGAAAGAGAGTTTTTGGGGCTTGAAAGTGTTTGATACTTCAAACCAATGGATGCAAAATGAGGAGGGTTGAGCAGTGTCAACTTATAATAGAGGAAAAAAATTCATGATAATTTTTTAAGAGGGAAAGAACATACCCTAACCAGACCAGTTAGTATTGGTATGAAACCCTTAAAAATAGGCTAAAAAGTTTCTTTTTGGTGTACAGACACCTCATAGATATGAGATCTATAGAATCTTTAAGATTTTCCAAAAGGGTATTCAAATATCAAGCTTGTTTTCCACATCCTTTGGAGAAATTTATAGCTAAAACCTAAAAACCCAAGTTGGAGTGCTAATCCTAGTAGCCCTGTTTGTGGCAGTTCTAGCTTAGGAGCAAGGAATTTGGTGATAGCTGATAAGATTGTGGTCTAGAAGTTCAAGGAATGTCTAAGAATACTTGCAAGATCCCTCAATATACATAGATGAATAATTTGGTCAGAAAACCATAGGAATAAGGTCAACAAATGAGGGGTAAAAAGGTTTTTTTTGTAAATAAAAGAACCATAACTATTGGTGTAACTAGGTGGAGAGTGCATAGAGGATAGGATGAAGGTCCTATAGGTATTAGGGAATCAAAGTAACCCTAATAGGCTATTATCAATCTTGAGTAAATCCTTGGAAAAGTAAGGATTTAAAAGCAATTCAACCTTGTGTTATATTAGAGTGGTATAAGAACAAGAAGCTTGGGAGTTGTGGGTAGATGTTTCAACTTATAGAATAAGTTGGATATTCCAATATGGTGACCAATGCAGGATTTTCCAAAGAGATGGATGAGAAAAAGGAGAAGAAAAATATCCTTGAGGACACTTTGGAAGAAATGAATACTAAGTTGGAAGAATTTGCTGAGGCAATTAAGAAGAAGGAGCAAGAAGGTGAAAGTAGTAGTAGGGGTAAAGAAAAGCTTGATGAAGAAGATATTATCCCTAAACCTAGCCCTCCTATAAATGAAGATCCATTTCTAAAATCCATCAAATCCTTAGGTGGAAGGGCCAAAGAAGGAGTTCCCCTATTCAATCAAATGGTGGACCCTGAGTTGGTGATGGAATGGGTGGAAGGAGTGGAGAATCACTTTGAATGTAAAGGTGTGAGTGAAGCACAAAAAGTTAAAGTAGCCAAGTCTATGCCGAGGGGATCAACCCTAACATGGTGGAAGTACCTCCAAGAAGAGAGGGAAAAAGTGGGAAAGAAGCCCATTTCAAATTGGAATGTTATGGTAACAAAAGTGAAAGAGAAATACCTACCAGAAGGCTATGAGGTTCAACTTCATGAAAAGAGACAAAGTTTGAAGTAGAAAGACATGGCTATAGAAACTTATATTGAAGAGTTCTAAAAGTTGTGTTTGAGATCAAGAGTGCAAGAAGATGAGGCCATCAAGATAGCTAGGTATCTAGGAGATTTGAAATGGAGCATTCAAGAAGAGATTAATTATGGACTCCTACAACAGTCCATAAATGCTTCCAACTTACTTTGAAAGTGGAAGAGAAGAATAAAAAGGAGGAAAACTCAAACTTCAAAGGAAGAGGTAAGGGTAGAGATGGAAGAGTACTATGCTATGGTGGAAAAGGATTAGCCTATAGGTTACAAGGAGACAATAAGGTAACTAAAAAACAAGAGGGAAGTTTAGGAAGAGGAGGTTTTAGTAGGGGCAGAGGCTCTAACACAAGTTGGAGAGGAAGGAGCAGAATTCAAGGAAGAGACTCTTACTTTGCCACCATGAAGTGTTATAATTTCCATCAGCTAGGACATCCTTCATATAGATGCCCTGAAAAAGGCTCAACTTCCTAAGGAACCACAAAAGGAGTCAATTATGTACAAGAGGAATCTAGCAGCAACAACAAGCACTCTAACGTACCCCTAGAATTAGAGTAAGGGGAGAATCTGATGATGAGGAGAACATTGATTAAAGAACCAATCAAAGAAGAACCAAGTCAGAGGAGAGCACTCTTTAGGATCAGATGTAAGATCATGGGAAAGGTATGCAGAGTTATCATTGACTTAGTCTCAATTGATAATATGATTAGTGAAGAAACAATCAACAAGTTGAAGTTAAAAAGAATCCCTCACATAAAATCTATACAAGGTCACATGATTCAATAAAGGTCAGCATATACTTGTTGGAGAACAAGCATGTGTGGAGTTCACCATAGGAAGGTACAACGATAGAGTACTATGTGAAATTCTTCCCATAGATGCATGCCACCTTCTACTTGGAAGGCCATGGAAATTTGATAATCAAGCTATATATGACGGGACTAAAAATTCCTACTCATTCAAGAAGGATGGAGTAACTTTCAAGATCCAATCCTTGCTAGAAGAGGGAGAGTTGAAGACCTTAAGACCAAGTGTGCTTATGGTTGGTGAGGAGTTCTTGCAAACTCTAGAGGAAGGAGATGGAGTTGGGTTTGCATTAGTTTTAAAACCTAATGATGGAAATGCTGCCAAGAAAATAGAGATACCAAATGAAGTGCAAGAATTATTCAAGGAAAATAAGACCATTTTTAGTGATGGAACCTACCACCTTGCCTCCAAAAAGACTTGTTATCCACCAAGTAGACTTTATCCTAGGATTTTCCCTACCTAATAAATCTTCCTATTAGATGACTCCTCAACAAAATGAGGAAATTGCCAAACAAATCCAAGAGCTCCTAAAACAAGACTTAATTAGAAAGAGAATTAGCCCATGTGAAGTCCCTACTATTTTAACACCCAAGAAGGAGGGAACTTAGAGGCTTTGTATGGATTCTAGAGCCATAAATAAGATCACCATTAGGTATAGGTTCCCAATGCCTAGAATTGAAGACCTAATGGATTGTTTAGGGGAAGCCAAGTATTTCACCAAGATAGACTTGAAAAGTGGTTATCATCAAATCAGGATAAATGAAGGGGATGAATGGAGGAAAACCTTCAAAACTAATGAAGGTTTATATGAATGGCTTATGATGCCATTTGGTTTATCCAATGCTCCATCTACATGTATGAGGATGATGAATGAGGTGTTGGTAGATTACATTGGTAAGTTTGTTGTTGTCTATTTAGATGACATTTTAATTTTTTGAAAAAATAAAGAGGAACATATTAGGCATCTGCAAATTATTTTAGAGAAATTTCATGATGAAAAGCTAATGATCAATTTGGATAATTGTGACTTCATGAAGCAAGAGTTAGTGTATCTTGATTTTGTTCTATCTTAGGGTAACACAAAATTGGATCAAGATAAGGTAGATGCCATTCTAAGTTGGCCTACTCCTAAGAATACATCATATGTTAGAAGTTTCCATGGATTATCCCATTATTATAGGAAGTTTATCAAACATTTCAGTGGTATATGTGCTCTTATGTTGGACACAATCAAGGGAGGAATAAAGACAAAGTTCCTTTGGACCCCTCAAGTAGATCAAGGCTTTGGAATACTCAAAATGGAAATAGCAAAGCTACCTACATAGTACTTCCTAGCTTCAATAAAATCTTTCAAGTGGAATGTGATGCTAGTAATGTAGCCATTGGAGCTGTCCTAAGCCAAGAAGGGAGACCAATGACCTTTCATAGTGAGAAACTAAATGATGCTGAGAGAAAGTACTCCTCTTATGACCTAGAGTTGTATGCTCTAGTCTAGGCTCTTAGGAAGTGGAGGTACTATTTGATTCCAAAGGATTTTTTTGTGTATTTAGACAACTAAGCCCTCATCTTCCTTAATTCTCAAGATAAACTAAGCAACAAGCCTATGTAGTGGGTGGAATTTTGCAAGCCTACATATTTAAAATCAAGCACAAGAAGGGAGCACAAAATAAAGTAGCTGATACCTTGAATAGAAGACTCCTCATCCAAGAAATTCAACTTCAAAGTATAGGTATAGATAGTTTCAAAGATCTATATAATAATGATGAATATTTTTCTCAAATTTATAAGGTATGCAAGGAAATTAAAAAATAAATTTCATGGTGAATTTTCTAAATATACATTGTAGAATGATCTATTGTTTAAGTGTATTCAACTTTGTGTTTCTAGAGGGTCAATGAGGGAGAATTTGATCCAAGAGAAGCGTAATGGGGCACTTAGTGGTCATTTTGGAGTCAACAAGACTCAAGAGTTAGTAAGTAGGTTCAATTTTTGGCCTAGGATGACTAGGGACATTAAACAATATGTTGAAAGTTGCAAAATGTGCCAAAAAGCCAAGGGGACATCCTCAAATGCTAGTCTTTACCAACCACTTCCAATCCCTAGCAGACCATGGGAATGCATAAGTATGGATTTTGTAGTTGGTCTACCCAAAACAAGGCAAGGATATGATATCATTTATGTTATTGTAGATAGGTTTAGTAAGATGGATCACTTTGTGCCTTTCAAGACTATCCATGATACTTGTCAGATTGCTAAATTTTTTTCAAAGAGGTAGTTAGAATTCATGGGTTACCTATGAGTATCTTTCAAATAGGGACACCAAATTCATGAGCCACTTTTGGAAAACACTATGGAGTAGACTTGGAACTAACTTGTCTTTTGGATCAGCCTACCATCCTCAAACTGATTGTCAAATAGAGGTTACAAATAGGAGTCTTGGCAACCTATTGAGGTTCCTTACAAAGGAGTATGGGCAGACTTGGGATCAACTCATCAAGAAAACTAAATATGCTCATAATGATACAATGAACAAGTCAACAAGTAAGAGTTCCTTTGACGTAGTTTATGGGTTGCATCCTAGAGGAGTTTTAGAATTGAGAACCTTGAAAGATGGTAGTCCAAGTAGAAGCTATGCCAAATATTTTTCCCAATCAATGAGGGATGTCCATGACTATGTAAAGAAGACATTGAAAGAAAATGCTGACAGACAGAAACATAAGGTGGATGCCTCAAGACAAGATTTGTAGTTTCAAATTGGGGATCTTGTGATGGTCATCTAAGAAAAAAAATATTTTCAAAAGGGATACCACACAAAATCCAAATGATAAGGTTAGGACCTTGAAGAATACTTTCCAAATATGAGGAAAATGCATATAAGCTTGAGTTGCTTGTAGACCTCGGATTGTCACCAATTTTCAAAATTTTAGATTTGGTTGCCTACAAAAGCCCTATCATTGTTGTTGATCAGAGTATCCAAGAGGTCACATAGGATGTAGTAGGAATGCAACTTAGTCCTCCTCCCTCTCTACACGTAGCTAGAGTATTGGATTCAAGATTCTACAAGAAGACTAGGACCAGGGCCTACTTGGAACATCTTATCCAGTGGTTGGGAAAAGGTGATGCTGATGCTACTTGGGTTAGAGAGTCATAATTCAAAAGGTTGGGAATTAATGCAAGCCTCCTCAATCAAAGGATGTATTAACTTCTTTTGGTTTCGAGGAGTATGGTGCAAGAGCACCTAGTCCAAGTTTTTCATTTTTGGTTTAGTTATGGGCTTATACCAACTCTAGCCAAGTCAGAGATATGAATGATGATGAGTTGGTAAGTAGATGTTTTTGGTGTGTTTATGAATTTTAATTTGTCTCAAGGGGCATAGGTTTAGGACCTTGAGAAGTTTGAAGAAGGTGTACCTTTAACCCACCTTGCCATCTATGATGTGATTTCAATCTCTTATATGGATAAGGACTCCTAGAATGTCATTTTGGAAGTAGGAAGTGAATAGGTGTCAAAAGATTTCAAGTTGGAGAAAAATTTGGGAAAAGTTTTCAAGTAGGCAAAATAATTGTGAGTGAGTCAAGAGTTTCTAGGTAGATGTTTTTGGTGTTTTTAATGAGTTTTAATTTATGTCAAGGGGCATAGGTCTAGGACCTTGAGAAGCTTGAAGAAGGTGTTCCTTTAACCCACATTGTCATCTATGATGTGATTTCAATCTCTTGTACAGATAAGGACTCTTAGCATGTCATTTGGGAAGTAGGAAGTGAATAGGTGTCAAAACATGTCAAGTTGGACAAAAACATTGGGAAAAGTTTTCAAGTAGGCAGAAATGGCCTAAACCAGTCATATTGATGTCTTAGGGGAAATAAAATGTTTATGCATCATTTTTGGTTCAATCTAGATAGGTTAGGAGGTTCCCAAGTGAGAGATAGAAAAGTTTCTCAAAGATGCCAAAAGTTGTCAAGATTGTGCAACTTTTTGAAAAGTTGCTTGACAACTTTCTGGCACAAAAATTGCAAAGTGCAAAAGAACTTGGTGGTTATTCCAACCATGTGCAACCTCTATGGGAGCCTATAAAATAATAATAAAAAAACATCCCAAGGGTTTGGAATTTTATTCAACAAGTTTGAGCAAGTAAATGGACATTTTTCTAGTTGAAACTAAGACAATTTGTAGCTTTTGAGTTAGCTGTATGAACAAATGGATTGAATAGTCTAATCTAGTATTGGATTTTTGTTTCTTATGTTTGTACAATAGTTTTCTCTTTAAATTTATAGGTTGTAAGTGTTCATCTAATTAGGTTTTGAAATTCTTTTCTAAATAGGTAGTATGTTATTTTAGTTTTGATTATTTGAGTAATAATTGTTGATCTTAGATTGGTTTTGACAAATGAGTGTCAACAAACTTAAATTATTTACTTAGTTGATGCTAAACAAGTAGTACATTCTAAGCATAACATGTATATTATAGAGCATGGTGAGTCCACAGTGAGTGTCGGGCCACTCATGTGACGAGTCACTCAAGTGTCAAATAGACAGTGTATGCTAAGTGACATAGGAGCCGAGTAAGAAGTGCATACTGAGAAATATAGATGACAAGTCACAACATAAAGAATAGTATATGTCGAGCATCAGAGAATTCAGATGTTGAGAGACACAGTTTCAACATATTTGTTTGTAATGGCACAAACAACTATGTGAACCATTTTAACTTAAGATTGAATTTCAATATTTTGGAGATAATGATGAATCTCAAGTTGGATTCCCAATGCAATTACATGCAACCAATCAAAAAATGGGATGGATTAAGTGGTAAAATGGATGAATCATAGCTGTTGATTCATACCTAACCCTAAGTCACCAAAGTCTTCTTAAGGAGGACAAACCTTAAACTCTTTAGTAAGTGTAAGGTGTATGAAGGAGTGAAGAGAGTAGTTTTCATGTGCAAATAGAGCATTCATGGTGGCTAAGGAGTTATGAAGTGAGACTACAGTGCATAATTAGTTGGAGAAGAATAGAGGAAAGAGAAGAGTACATAGCAAAGAGACATCTAATCAAGAAGGATAGAGAAGATGTTAGAATTTTTTAGAATAACTGAGAGGGGGGGGGGGTGAATCAGTTATTCAAGGTCCAAATGCCCTATTAATACCTTTTTACTACTTTTAATGAATCCATACACTTTTCATCCATCCAAACTTAAATCAATCATATAAGCAAGGTACAGTAAATCAATATGCAAAGATAAAACATCCAAGATCAACACATGACACAATGATTTATGTGGAAACCCAATTTGGGAAAAACCACTAGTAACATGCTAATTGATTCTCACTCTTCTGAAGTGATGCCCTGTTAAAAGCCTTCCCTGTTAAAGGCTTACAACACACTGTTAAATGTGACCCTGTTAGAGGATTTCACCAAACTATTAGGAATGAGCCTGGTTAAAGGTCTTTAAAACATTCACTTGGAATGTCACCCTGTTAAAGGATTTATCTTATGGCTATTAAACCAACATAAGTCCATAGGATTTAAACTTATTGTTACAATTGCTAGAAAGTAACGATAATGGTCTTTTGATCTGATATAACTTACAACATACTTTGCAAATTTCAGATCACACTTTCAGTTCAATCCTTATGCTTGGCTTCAATCACTCCAGCTTTGACTACTTGTCTTCCTCTCAAGCTTCATCTCCTTTGAGTCTTCTCACTCATTCTGCCAATGCAATCATCCTTGTGGTCGTCTATCCAAATAGAGTTCCTATACTTTCTTCTCCTTAGCACCTTCTTCAGTACTTCATGCTTTTATGCTTGACCACCTCTCTCTTCTTTTTTTCATTAACTTATGTCTTCTTAAATAGAAATTTGATTTTCCTTTGCCACTCAATTCTCCCTCTCTAATTTTAGGGTTTCAAAATGGATTAGGTAGGATACAATGTATCTACCCCATATCTTGTTCTCTTCTAGAAACTTCGCCAGTTGTATCCTTAAAAATGTTCTACATGATGTTCTATGCCACCAGCTCATCATTCTTATCTTCCTTTTAATTCACAAATTTCTAGATAGCAACCTTGTTGGCTTAGATCTGGCGAATCTTCGACTTCCAAGATAATGCAGCAACTTAGCATTATTGAGTTACTGGTGCTCGACACCTTTGTGTTACTCGGCACCTATACCTGCTCGGCACTTGGTTCTACTCGACACTTGATAAACTCTGTGTCACTCGACATCTGAACTTGCTTGGCATCTGAAGTTTACTCAAAATCTAAAGTTTATTCGACATTTGACTCAGCATCTGAAGTTTACTTGGCATTAACTAAGAATTTTCTCGTCTCTTACTAGCTTGCTCGGCTCCTTCTCTCTAATGAACTTAGTTGAGCTTTACAAAAGACTTAGCTAAAACCTTAAATCTTTGATATGTTTCAGTGTGCCCATTCTTTGTATCTTATAGTATGTCATCAAATACACTTTTTCATCAATGGCTTAGCTGATCCTTGTACTTCATTACAACATCATAACTTCAACCTTTCTCTAGGTGTTCTAATTACATCTTATTGATTGCCTCCTCCTTGACAATCAACTAATTGATAGTATTTGGATCACTAAAGCAATTGTCATTCCTGCAAGTAGCAAGTTTGACATCAATGACAAAACAATGATTGAGGACATTCTTTATCGTTTCCATATATTATTCCAACAACTTTTCTTATGATCATTTCAATCATTTCCAACAGAAGACAATAGTTTAGAGGTGATCTATCATCAAGCAACCAAGTGCTAACTGCAGGATCAATGCTGAGACATTCTAACAGGTGTTTTCAATCAAAATATCTTAATAGAGTAGTCCTAATAGATTGTATGAAATCCTCTGACAAGGTACTTAATTCTAAGTTAAAGTACTTTAGCAAGGCACACTTCTAACAAGGTGTTGAAATCCTCTAATAGGGTGATACTAATAGTCTTTGTAAGCCTTTAACTAGGTAGACCATGCTTCATGGTCAAAACATTGTAGCCTTCAAAACATTGTAGCCTTCATTGGATACACTTTATTACTATAGTAGTGAAGATTTGTGGGTGTCATCCCCACCCTAGTTTTACCTTCTCATTGGAGGGTTTTTGGGTAATCATATCTGGTGTTAAATGTGTGAATGTTTACTTGCTTACATATTTTAGATCTACATGCTTTAAATGATATTTTAGTTTACTCATTGAATGTATGAGATGGATTTGTGGTGAAAGTTTCATGGGTCTAAGTTTAAACTATTGATTCACCCCCCCTAGAAATTTACCTTTCCTATTGTAATTCCAACAATAATGGCTCTCCCATGAATTGCTGTAGTCATTTATTCATGGTTTTGAGGGACATGGGAGAATAGCCTATGAACATATTATATATAAGATTTGGGGCCCTAGAAAGCATGGCAAGCAATTTTAAGGTGTTGCCCTAGGAAAGTCTTTTGTACTTGGTTAGGAAATCATAGGTTAGAAAGAGAGTTTTTGGTGTTTGAAATTGTTTGATACTTCAAACAAAGGGATATAGAATGAGGAGGGTTGAGTAGTGTCAACTTCTAATAGAGGAAAATAATTAATGATAAGTTTTGAAGGGTGAAAAAACATACCCTAACCAAACTAGTCAGTATTGGTACGAAACCCTTAAAAATAGGCTTAAAAGTTGTTTTTTGAAATCTTTAAGATTTTCCAAAAGGGTATTCAAATATCATGTTTTTTAGCACCTCCTTTGGAGAAATTTGAAACTAAAACCCAAAAATTCAAGCTGGAGGGCTAATCCTAGTAGCCTTGTTTGTGGTAGTTTTGGCTTAAGAGCAACGAACTTGGTGATAGATGGTAAGATTATGATCTAGATGTTCAAAGGATGTTTAAAACTACTTGGGAGAGCCCTCACTCTACATAGAAGAATAGTTTGGTAAGAAAGCCATAGGAATAAGGTCAACAAATGAGTGGTAAAAAGGTGTTTGTGTAAAGAAAAGAACCATAAATGTTGGATTTTTGTTTCTTATGTTTATATAATAGTTTTCTCTTTAAATTTCTAGGTTTTAAGTGTTCATCTAATTAGGTTTTGAAATTCTTTTCTAAATATGTAGTGCATTGTTTTGGTTTTGATTATTTGAGTGATAATTGTTGATCTCAGATTTGTTTTGACAAGTGAGTGTCAACACACTTAAGTTATTTACTTACTTCATGTCAAATAGGTAGTACATGCTAAGCACAACATGCATATTATAAAGCATACCAAGTCCAAAGTGAGTGTGGGGCCACTCATGTGCCGAATCACTCAAATGTTGAATAGATAGTGTATGCCAGGTGACATAGGAGTCGAGTAAGTAGTGCAAATCGAGAAATACAGATGCCAAGTCACAACCTAGAGAATAGTATGTGCTGAGAATCAGAGAATTCAGATATCGAGTGACACAATTTTGACATTTTTTTTGTAATGGCACAAACAACTATGTAAACCATTTTTGAGTAGACTTAAGATTGAATTTTGATATTTTGGAGATAAGGATGAATCTCAAGTTGGATTCCCAATGAAATTACATGCAACCAATTAGAAAATAAGAAGGATTAAGTGGAAAAATGTATGAATCACAACTATTGATTCATACCTAATGCTAAGTCACCAAATTCTTCTTAAGGAGGACAAACCCTAAAATCTTTAGTAAGTGTAAGGTGTATGGAGTGAAGAGAGTAGTTTGCATATGCAAAAAGAGGATTCATGGTGGCTAAGGAGTTATGAAGTGAGGCTACAATGAATAATCAATTAGAGTAGAATAGAGGAAAGAGAAGAGTACATATCAAAGAGACATCTAATCAAGAAGGATCAAGAAGACAATAGTTTAGAGGCGATTTGTCATCAAGAAACCAAGTGCTAACTATAGGATCAATGCTGAGACATTCTAACAAGTTTTTTTTCAGTGAAAATATCTTTAAAAAGTAGTCCTAATAGGTTGTATGAAATCCTCTAAAAGGTGCTTACTTGATTGTGAGTTAAAAACCTTTAGCAAGGCACACTTCTAACAAGGTGTTGAAATCCTCTATCAGTATGAGACTTAATAGTCTTTGTAAGACTTTAATAGGGTAGATCATGTTTCATGGTCAAAACATTGTAACCTTCACTAGATACATTTTATTACTGCAGTAGTGTAGATTTGTGGGTGTCATCCCCAACCTGGTTTTACCTTCTCATTGGAGGGTTTTTGGGCAATCATATCTAGTGTTAAATGTGTGAATGTTTACTTGCTTACATGTTTTAGATGTACATTCTTTACATGATATTTTAGTTTAGTCATTGAATGCATGATATGGATGTACGATGAAAGTTTTATGGGTCTAAGTTTAAACTATTGATTCACCCCCCTTAATTCCACCAATAATGGCTCTCACATGAATTCCTATTGTGAGTTCTTCATGGTTTCAAGGGACATGGGAGCATAGCCTATGAAAATATTGTATATAATATTTGGGGCCATAGAAAGCATGTCAAGCAATTTTAAGGTGTTGTCCTAGACAAGTCTATTGTACTTGGTTATGAAATCATAGGTTAGAAAGAGAGTATTTGGGGTTTGAAATTGTTTGATACTTCAAATCAAGGGATAAAGAATGAGGAGGGTTGAGTAGTGTCAAACTCTACAAGAGGAAAAGAATCCATGATATGTTTTCAATGGGGGAAGAACATACCCTAACCAAACTAGTCAGTATTGGTATGAAACCCTTAAAAATAGGCTAAAAAGTTGCTTTCTGGTGTACAAACACCTTAGAGATATGAGACCCACAAAATATTTAAGATTTTCTAAAAGCGTATTCAAATATCATTTTTTTTTCCACCTCCTTTGGAGAAATTTAGAACTAAAACCCAAAAACTCAAGCTGGAGGGCTAATCCTAGTAGCCCTGTTTGTGGTAGTTTTGGCTTAGGATCAACGAACTTGGTGATAGCTACTAAGATTATGGACTAGATGTTTAAGGGATTTCTAAAAATACTTGGAAGAGCCCTCATTGTACATAGATGAATAATTTGGTTAGAAAGCCATAGGAATAAGGTTAGCAAATGAGTGATAAAAAGGTATTTGTGTAAAGAAAAGAACTATAACTATTGAATTTTTGTTTCTTATGTTTGTACAATAGTTTTCTCTTTAAATTTCTAGGTTGTAAGTGTTCATCTAATTAGATTTTGAAAATCTTTTCTAAATAGGCAGTGTGTTGTTTTAGTTTTGATTATTTGAATAATAATTGTTGATCTCGGATTGGTTTTGACAAGTGAGTGTCAACACACATAAGTTATTTACTTAGTTCATGCCAAAAAAGTAGTACATGCCAAGAAAAACATGTATATTATAGAGCATGTTGAATCCATAATGAGTTCCAAGCAAGTCATGTGCCAAGTCACTCAAATGCTGAGTAGACAGTGTATGCCAAGTGACATCAAAGTTGATTAAGCAATGCATGGTGAGTAATACAGATGCTGAGTGACACAGTTTTGACATATTTGTTTGTAATGGCACAAAAAACTATGTAAACCATTTTTGAGCTAACTTAAGATTGAATTTTGATATTTTAGAGATAAGGACAAATCTCAAGTTGGAATCCCAATGTAATTACATGCATCTAATCAAAAAATGGGTACGATTAAGTGGCAAAATGGATGAATCACAACTATTGATTCATACCTAACGCTAAGTCACCAAAGTCTTCTTAAGGAGGATAAATCCTAAAATCTTTAGTAAGTGTAAGGTGTATGAAGGAGTGAAGAGAGTAGTTTGCATGCACAAATAGAGAATTCATGGTGGCTAAGGAGTTATGAAGTGAGACTACAATGCAAAATTAGTTAGAGAAGAACAGAGGAAAGAGAAGAGTACACACCAAAGAGACATCAGATCAAGAAGGATCAAGAAGGCAATAGTTTAGATTTGATCTATCACTAATCAACCAAGTACTAACCATAAGATCAATGTCGAGACATTCTAAAACGTGACTTTAGTCAAAATCTCTTAACAAAGTAGTCATAACAGGCTATATGAAATCCTCTAACAGGGTGAGACCTAACTGTCTTTGTAAGCCTTTAATAGGGTAGAGATTTCACATGGTAGATCATGTTTCATGGTTAAAACATTGCAACCTTCATTGGATACACTTTATTACTATAGTAGTGAAGATTTGTGGGTGTCATCCCCACCTTAGTTTTACCTTCTCATTTGAGGGTTTTTGGGTAATTATATCTGGTGTTAAATGTGTGAATGTTTACTTTCTTACATGTTTTAGATGTACATGCTTTACATGATATTTTAGTTTACTCATTCAATGTATGAGGTGGATGTGTGGTGAAAGTTTTATGGGTCTAAGTTTAAACTATCGATTCACCCCCCTCTCAGAAGTTTACCTTTTCTATTGTAATTCCAATAATAATAGCTCTCCCGTGAATTCTTGTCATGATTTCTTCATGGTTTTGAGGGAAATAGGAGCATAGCCTATGAACATATTGTATATGATATTTGGGCCCTAGAAAGCATGTCAAGAAATTTTAAGGTGTTGTCCTAGGCGAGTCTAATATACTTGGTTAGGAAATCATAGGTTAGAAATGGAGTTTTTGGGGTTTGAAATTGTTTGATACTAAGGGATACAAAATGAGGAGGGTTGAGTAGTTTCAACTTCTACTAGAAGTAAATAATCCATGATAAGTTTTGAAGGGCAAAATAACATATCCTAACCAGACTAGTCAATATTGGTATGAAACCCTTAAAAATAGGCTAAAAATTGCTTTCTGGTGTACAAACACCTTAGAGATATGAGACCCACAAAATATTTAAGATTTTCCAGAAATGTATTTGAATATCATGTTTTTTTTCCACCTTCTTTGGAGAAATTTAGAACTAAAACCCAAAAAGTCAAGCTGGATGGCTAATCCTAGTAGCCCTATTTATGGTAGTTTTGGCTTCAGAAACAAACTTGGTGATAGCTAGTAATATTTTTTTCTAGATGTTCAAGGGATGTCTAAAAATACTTGGGAGAGCCATCACTCTACATAGATGAATAATTTTTTCAGAAAGACATATGAATAAGGTCAACAAATGAGTGGTAAAAAGGTGTTTGTGTAAAGAAAAGAACCATAACTTTTGGTATAACTAGGTGGACAGTGGATAGAGAATAGAATGAAGTTCTCCTAGGTATTAGGAAATCAAAGGAACCCTAATGAGCTAGTATCAAGCCTGAGAAAATCCTTGGAAAAGTAAGGATCTGAAAGAAATTCAACCTAGTGTCACATGAATGTTGAAACTTGTAGTGTTGGCCAATACAAAGTTGTTAGCTAGTGAATCTCTCTAATCATTCATCATGAGATCAAATTGTCTTCTCCATTAGCTTTGAGTGGTTGGGTAAACCTAGGTCCCAAGATCATCCTTTCCCATTGATCACTCAAATGTTCTCGGGCATCCCTGATGAAATTAACTGTGAGAGTCACTAAATGACATAGGGCAATGATCTTTGATGGGGCATATCTTGGAGCTTGTGTGAGGTATAAATGTAATATTGGGTACTATATAATTTTGTTTTCAACACCTACAATAAGCTCTGTCTCTTTTTGGAGATTCAATTCCATTTTCATTTTGTGGCCACATCTCAGGTGATGCTAAAAGTAGTTGTGTTGGCTAGTACAAAGTCACCAACTAATGAATCTCTCTAACCATTTGTTGTGGGATCAAACTGTCTACTCTGTTATCTTTGAGTGGATGGGTAAAATCTAGTCCCAAGCTTACCCCATCCTGTTGATCGCTCAAATGTTCTTAGGCATGCTAGACATAATTGACCCTAAGAGTCACTAAATGCCATAGGGTAGTGATCTTTGACGAGGCATATCTTAGAGATCATGTGAGGTATAAATGCAATGTTGGGTGCTACAAAGTTGTGTTGTCAACACCTACAATAAACTCTCTCACTTTTTGGCCATTCAATTCCATTTTTATTTTGCAGCCCCATCTCATGTGATGTTGAAACTTGTAGTGTTGGTCAATACAAAGTTTCCAACTGGTAAATCTATCTAACCATTCATTGTGGGATCAAACTGTCTACTCTGTTAGCTCTGAATAGCTAGGTAAAACCTATTCCAATATTTTCCTACCCTATTGATCACTCAAACATTCTCAGGCATGCCAAACATAATTGATCCTAGGAGTCACTAAATATTGTGTGTTGATACTTGAAAAAATGAAAAAGATATAAGAAGTTGAACAAGACATTCTAGGGGTGTAGAATCCATCACCATACAAAGGAGGTCAAACATGGTGTAGTCAATTCATAGTGGATAATGACACACAAAATATATGTAAGAAAAGATGCAACAACTATAGGCACAAGAATCATAAGAAGAACATATATAATGTGTTTTCATGAATGAAGATCTCAAAGAGATGGATACGAAAGCAATCTTGATATCAAATTCTATGAATAAATTAAAAACTTTATTTCAAGTCTTCTCATGTTCTAAAGATAAAGCATATATAAACTCTTGAAATGTTTATGATGACACTAAGATTCAAGCTTAGACATTTATATAATGTAGTCAACTCAAGATTTAAATTTCAATGTTAATTGTATAATAGTAATAAGAATAAAAGTTTCGCTATTTTTATCCCAACAAAAACTTCAAATAAGTTACTCATAACCAAAAGTATGCATAACTTGTACAATCTAAACACAAATTAATATCATAGCCTTATTCACATGTCAAAAGATACCATCAAAACTTATTATGATGATTCCTACCCTTATTTTTGATGCAAATTACATTAAAATGAAATACATGAAATAATCAAAATTCAAACAAGGAAAAAAAAAAAAATATTATGATAACCAAAAATGTCATACATGAACAAACTAATGCATCAAATTTGTAAGTCTAATAGTGTCATGCATCAAATATATGTCATACATTAAATATATAATGTCATGTATACATCAAATGTATGTCAAATATGTCTACTAACATAAAATCTAAGATATATGTTCACTAATGCCTATATGTGTGTCCATCCCTATATCTTCTCCTTCCCATGAGGGGAAGGGAAAAAAAATCCCTAGAGGTCTTCGATCATCATGTGGAGGGACATGGTGGGGATGTTGGGGTCTTCCTTACACACTCACTCGTCCTCTTATTTAGGCTCCTCTCTAATTGGAGATGATACAAACAAAGTATATGTGAATCAATAATTATTATATATTTAAATTAATATATACACACACACACACACACACACACACACAAAATTAATTATTTTTTTACCATCATCAAATAGTCACTTTATACATCCACCTCAAAGACTCGTGGACAATCAGGACTAGCAAGGCCCTACAACAATTCAATCAATATAATAACTTGATCATATTTATGAATACCAAATAACAACTAAAACTATGAAAAAAATTCCATACCTCAGTCAATGGCTCTAAACTAGCCATCAAGACAACAACTCCATGATTGATGGACTAGCAAAGATGAGGAATTTTTATGTCAACAACTATAAATCATATAATAAAATTTACATATTTTTATAGAATATAATATAATAAAATGAATTAAATTAACATGAAACAAATGTACCTCTGCGAAGCTCATATTATGCCTACGCTCATAGTCTATTGTGAATGTAAATTGTCCAGTAGAGAACTAATGCACATGGATAATTTTATTTTTGTCAATCCTTCATATTATTACTTAATAAATATATGTGTTAATTGAAATGATTAAATTGATACATACTTGTCAAATCGTCAATGGGACATAATTAAAAATGGGGCTGGAGAATCTATACTAGGGCCATCAACATTGTTACCCTAAATTTTGAGTAATGTTAAGACATGTTAATTTATTAGCCATTCATTGAACATACAAAATGTGATCAAATTGGTTTATTATAATTGTAAAAATTTACTTGTGTCAATGCCAAGTGTCTCACTGAGGAAGTCATTAGTGACTAGCCCATCATCCATAGTCTCCAACGTGACTGCCAAACATGCATAAGGATCCACATGACATGAACATGTGACTGTGGTGCAAAGAAAGTTCCTCCTCAACTAATAGACTGGTGCAATGAATGAGGGTTTATGTCAAAGGATTGATAGTCCCTAGAGTACCAGTCTTTACATATTCCTTCACAACTAAAGGAGTAATGACATGCTCACCCTATCACTTGACAAAAAGAACCCTAACTACATTAGGTTATGATGTGCCACTAACCTCTCAAATGATGACCCCCCACCTCTACCTCAAGAATCTAACATGTCAAAATAATCAGGGATCTCCTCGAGGACATATTCACAATACAATTTCCTTAAAAAATATATTAGAACCTCGTGATTATTGTAGGGAGGGTCATCAAAGACCATCCACCATCTATCCCAAAAGTTATTTCTAATATCTTCATGGATGCACCAATGGCTAGGGAAACTTTTAGTTGTAGTTTTAATAGTATCTTCTTCTTCTGGCTTTTTAAAAAATTTGCATATGTCATCTTTCATTATGTCCTTGTTTTTACATCTTCATAGGATATTTTTTTCTCATAATATCTTCTTTGTTCTTCTCTCTTAACATGCAAAATATCCAACTCAACACTAACATAAGCTAATTGGCTTACAATAGACTCAAGGGAGGATGCTAATTGTGCTCTCGTAGGATTAGTTTTCCTACAAGATTTTAACCTACCAATGATTTCTTCCAATTGAGTTTTCCCTCTTTCTATTTAATTCATTATATTGTCTTGGGTGCCAAGAGGAGGTCTTGCAATTGATGGATATTTCAAAGGTTCTTTCTCTTCCTCACAAGGGTTTTCATTTTGATATTGTGGAAGATTTTGTTGATCAGGCTTGGGATTTGGATCATTTGATGGTGTAGGGTTCGGTGGTTAATTATTCCCATTTCTTGATAAGAAAATAATTGCATTTAAAAAATAAAAACTAAAAATTGAAGTAAAACTAAAAACAACATACAAAAGGTTAGAAGACATACTCGATGGACCTGATCTTGATCTTTGGCAATGAGGAGGCATTTTTAGGAGGAGAGCGAGAAAATATTCCACCTTCTACAAAATGTGTGCACACTGTTGGGGGTAGAGAAGGAAACCAATCAAAGAAATGAGAGAAAATAATTTGGGCGATGGGTTGCAATAATTTTATGTGAATCCACATAGCATTGCACGCTCTTGGTCTCCATAAGCCTAAGGATTGTAGAGCCTAGGCCATAGTGTGTATAGGAAATTTAAAAAAAAATATGGGTGTCATCTTTTTGGCACCACAAGTTGGTGCATTCAGCTAGATATATTCTTAGGATATTCCACTAAAGGAAAGGCATACAAGTGTTTGAATACTAACACTAACAAAATTGTGAGTTGATGAATTTATAGAAAAGAATGAAGAAGAGTGTACAAAGTAACTTGAAGATTATAGAAACTTTTTATACATCTATGAAGGAGAACTAAGTATTTTACCTGAATAAGAGAAGGATACCATCGAGCATCAACAAATAGGAACTTCTAAGTCTCAATAGAGAAGTTTTTTTGAGCATCAACAAGTTGTCAAGCATTAGGCTATAGGAGCCATGACACAAAGAGATGAGACCAAACACTAGAAAGAGGAAACTAAGTTACAACAAGATACACCTAGAGTAGATGAGCACGATGGAAAAAGTGAATTATAATAAGGAGAAAGAAGATTTGAACCTATTTTAGAAAAACATGTGAGAAGATACCATACACTAGATCAAATTATTTGACACTGAGATTCAAGAGTCATGATAAGAAATAATTTGAAGAATGATACATGTTTATTATGTGAGTTTGAGCCAACAACAATTGAAGTTGCATTGGAAAATGAAGATTGGGTTAGAGCAATGAATGAGGAGATTGATCAAATTGAGAATAAAAAACATGGACCTTGGTACCAAGGCCAAAGGACAAGAATGTGATTGGAACCAAGTAGTTATTTAGAAACAAATTGAATGAGAAAGGTAAAGTCACAAAGAACAAAGAAATATTGGTTTGTAAAGGATATTCACAAGAGGAAGGAATTGACTATGGAGAGATATTTGGCTCAATTGCAAGGTTGGAAGGAGTAAGAATATTGCTTGCATATTTTTCTTAAAAAGGCTTCAACATATACCAAATAGATGTTAAATCTACATTTTTGAATGGAATCTTAGAGGACGAAGTCTAGATTGAACAACCAAAAGGATTTGTTGAACCTAGCAAGAAGAACATGGTATGTAAGTTGTGCAAAGAATTGTAAGGTTTTAAATATTCTCCTAGAGCATGATATGAAAGGTTTCATAGATATTTGGTGAAAATTAGTTTTGCAAGAACTAATAATAATAGCAATCTATATTAGAAGAGTGAATATGAGGATAAGATATTGCTGGCTGAAATATTGTTTGGCGATATCATATTTGGAAGACATAATTTATTGTGAAAATCATTTTCTGATGAGATGAAGAAATAATTTGAGATGTTTATGTTTGGAGAGATAGAATTATTTTTTGGTTTGCAAGTCTGTCAAATGAAAGGAGGAATATACATTACACAATCAAAGTATATCAAGGATACATTGAAAACCTTTGGAATAGAAGATTCAAGATAAGTTGGAACACCTATGGCTACTTGACATAAACTTTCAAAGAATGATGATTTTTCTGAAGTAAATTAGACATTGTACACGTCAATGATTGAAAAATTGCAATACGTTCTCCATAGAAGACCTAACATTGCATTAGTTATTGTAATTGTTGCAACATTTTATGCTAATCCTAATGAGAACCACACGATGACTATGAAAAAGATATTGATATATTTGAAAGGAACAAAAGACTATGGTTTATGGTATAAAAAGAATGATAAGTTTGAATTGAAAGTGTATATGAACGATGATTGGGATGGAAACATTGATGAAAGAAAAAGTACAAGTGGAGGCACTTTCTTCCTAGGCAAGAGATTGATTTTATGGAAAAAGAAAGAAGAAAAAATGTATTTCAAAATCCACAACAAAAGCTAAAAATGTTGCAACAATAGTTAATTACTCAAAATTGTTGGAAGGTATGATGATATAATTGAACTTGTGGTGATATATTGTGAAAACAAAAGTGCTTTACATATCTAAGAATCCCATGGTGCATAAAAAGATGAAGTACATTGCAATCAAGTATCATTACTTAAGGGAGTTAGTTCAAGACAAATAAGTAAGACTAGAATATGTGAACATAAAGGAATCAGTAGATGATATATTCACTAAGGAATTACCTAAGGATTCATTTGTTTATCTAAGAGGTAAGTTAGGGGTCATTCCCCTATTTGAATAAAACTAAGAAGAGATGCAACATTGCATCAAGTATTATGATCAATAGATTGATGCGAGAGATCACACTTTAAGAGCTTTTGAAAGATGTGAAAATAAATGATGTTGGTATGAGTTTATAAAGTTGAAAGTAGAAACATGGTGATATAATCAATACAAAGATAATTCAAAGATCAGTCAATATAGAGGGTAAAGAGAGCAATGTCTTTGTCATTGTTGTCAAAGAGGGAGAAGATGAATGTCAAATTACCATCTAATATAAAAGAGGAAGCTAATATAGTTGGTATCACAAAGAGAAGTGTAGAGAAGAAAAGATAGAGCATATCAAAGATTGCATGGATGGGAATCATAATGAAACTAAGGATATTAATGAACATATGATACAAATCACAAAGGAAAGTGGCAATGAAAATCAAATGAGCACTTTTTTTATTACATGGTAACTAAAGGTGTTTCCATTAATGCCAAAGAGGGAGATTATTGGAAACTATGATTAGAACAATTGGTATGTTGTCATTGATGTCAAACCTTACTAGTAAGACATTTTCTAATAGTGTAGAGTGCCATATTATTTGATTGATGAAGAGGATTTGAAAAGAAAAAGATGAACTAGTAAAGTGGTTGAGTAAAGAGGAGTAAGTAAAGATGAGTAACTATGATGGAATTACAAAGGAAACTTGATTAGCTAGTAGTTGACAAGATAATGTGTAGTTTGATCATTGTATTAAGTGAAGAAAAAAGATTGTATTAAGTGAAGAAGAAAGATGAGTTAAAGTGTAGAAAAGATGATCAATAGAAGTCAAGAAGTTGAGTAAAACATGAGCTTGACCTAGTGATAGGTTACTAGGTCAATGAAGAAGTTAAGCATAACTGAGAAGAAGATTAAGGAACTTCAGTTATAGTTGAGAAAAATACTATTAGCCAAGTGATGGTAATGAGCAATCGAGATGAGTGTAAATTGATGTAATGATCGAGCATAGTATTGGTTGACCAAGCCAGTGTAAGATGAGTAAGAAAGACCAATAGTGACCAAGCTACATAGTGATGACCGAGATGAAGAACATAGTGATGACCAAGTGTTAGAAAATTAATAGTTTGTGAAAGAATCAAGATTTGAGGCAAACACAAATAAATTTATGAATTGGTCAAAAAACATAAAAGATAAGGATTGATGAGCTAGAGTATTTAATACATTAATTGAATTTGTTAAGAGATCTAAGGTGAGGACTCAATGAGAAGTTTCCAAAAGTTTAACAAGGTTAAAGATTAAACCTATGAATGAGAACTCAATGAGAATTTCCCTTAACAAGTGTACTGAACATATGAATCATGAGTAGAACTAAGAAAACATTCCAAGGAATACCACAAATATTCATATTGAACCTTGCTTGTACATAGTTAAAACTCCTATTACGAGACTTACAACAAATAGGCACATAAAAAATATTACCAACACTAATCTAATACCACAAAAAATGTTAGTATAATGGTTTTGACATCAATGAAAACTAATGTGAGAAACAACTCTAAAATTTTGACAATATTTCCCTTTCATATTGGTGGAAAGAACACAAAATTCAAAAGAGTACAATAAAAAACTCCACCTAAATAGCTATAACATTCCATTTTTTCATTTTATCTCCCCATTTTATGACAATGGAAAAGTGCCATAAAAATATTTTCAATTCTTTTAGAGAAATATAAAATATTCAATAAAAAAACTTTCTTATACCTCTCCTTTAAAATTGGAATGGTGCAAGGGCACCTAGGTAGGCTCATGGAAGACCTAGGGTTAGTAGGATAATTGGGCTTGTAATGGTGCTAGCCAGACCACTAGTTCAATAATAGGGCTATCCTAGTTGTAAGGTGAAGTTGTTAAGGGTAGGATGTCATACAAGGCCTTAATTGCTCATAGTTTCTCATAGTTGCATGTTAGGTCCAATAGGGAATTTTTGTGTTTTGGAGGGTAGGATAGCCAAAAATGATGCTTTAAGGTCCAATTTAATTTAATTTAATCTATCTAAGAATTTTGGTAAAGTTTAGTAGCCATTGGATCAAGTTTGAAGGTCAAACTCTAAAAGATGTAAAAGTTGCTCAAAAATTGTCAATGTTGTCATTGACAACATTGACAACTTTTTGTTGCATTTGAGAAACTTTGTAGTTGGAGTCTTGTAATTTTCTAAAAAATTAGGATAGGATTTGGGATGAATTTATGAGGTCATCCTTGACCTTTTGATAGGGTTGGAAGGTTGAGAAAATTTTGGGTATACAGACTGAATAACAAGTTTTCAGTTATAGTTTTATGCCTTTGAGGATTTTGACACTTTAATGGATTAGATTTGGAAATGTTGTTTCTTGAAGTGTTAGAGGAGTTTGATTTGTGATTTTTTATAGTGATATTTCATGTTTGTGTGAGGTTTTAGTTGCTTGTATAGTTTATTTTGGTTTTTGATTACCTATTGTTCTAAATCTAGTATTGGAGCAATATGGAGTCATAACTCCCTCTCCCACCATAGGATTTGTATGGGCTCTTAGGAATGGAAAGATGGCTCCTTTTACATACTATAAAATGGAGGATGAGCCCTAGAATTCAAAGGAAGCATTTTTATGGTGATGCCCTAGGTGAGCCAGTGATGCATGGCTAGGGATTTTGGAATACCCCACCAAGGGATCCAAAATAATTAACCTAAAGTTTTGATTAAGTTTTCCAATTTTTTTAAAAATAGAAATAATAACATACATGTCAAACATAAAGTAGTAGAAGCAATAACATACAATCATACAAAAGCAAACGTAACAGATTACATTCCTTAAGGATCCCAAGACGTTGTGTCACATTTAAATTTAATTAATTTACTAAGTCTAACAATTACCACATCCACATGAAAGAATAATTAAAAGTCCAAAGTCCATTTAAATAATATAAATTTGTTTTGAATGCCCCTTGGCAATAAAATTTAGAATGTTCAATCATCCACTGTACATGTCACAGGGTATGAAAGGCTAAAAGAATATACAGTTATAAAAATAGATTACATCATCCCTTTTGGATCCATGAAACAAGTACAATACAATAAGTGAAGCCATCCATCATAATACACAATAATAGAATGAAAGGAAATGTAGACAAGGAAACTCCAACCATGGTATCAACGGACAAATCTCAATGGTAAGAGTAAAAAGCACAACCACCTGACCATGTGGTAACCCAAAAAGGCCCACTCCCACCATGCTAAGGAGATAGTCTCAAGTCCCAAATAGCATATCAATCCAAATATCAAAAGTACTCTCTAAGTCTAGGAAACTCCAAAAGAAATCTAACTCAAAGGTTCCAAGATAAATTAACATCTAGACCTAGAGGCAAACATAGACAAATAGGAAATCTATATTGCTAGTGGGCAAGTGTCATCACATGAATCAACGCTAGGGTTACTTGGCTAATCTTTCAATCCTCTGGCCCTCTAGTGACCCTATGTAGCACTAGTATCCTTTTATATTGACAAGGCATACTAATGAGTCAACTCTAAGGTTACCTGACTAGACTTTTAATCTTCTGGCCCCTTAGTGACTTTTTGTGGTACCAATATCTTATTAATTCATTTTAAACCCATTTAATGAAATGTTATCACTTATTAAACTACTTACAATGGGTTACCCTGGTAGCCACTTCCCAACTTAACATACAAATTACCTACCCTAGGCTCATAAAAGTACAAATCAAAGAATCACAAATTTCATCTCAGCCCTATACAAGTGAATGGAAGCATCAAAAGATAATTTATAATAACACATCAGTTCTCTACGAGGAACTATAAAGCATCCCCAAAAATACTGATCGAAGACTCAAAATGGTTAAGTCAAATATGTCATAACATTCACCTCAATTTCACACAAGAACACTGGAAAGCAATAATGAACAATCAATTCAAAACTCATCATAGAGCATACCAGACACATTACCATGGTTGAGTTTAAAAGATCAAGATCAATTCCTCACAACATCACAAACGTGCAAAACTTCCAAGCCTCTAGTAGATGTCCTAAACTGGTCAACACTCTAGTCAACCCAAACCCAAAACATAGACAACACACATAAAACAGAGTAGTCTCATAGATTGGTTTGATTTGAAATCATGTAATTGAGTTAAATAGTAAGGTTCCAATTTTTGTTCAACGTAAGTTTTCGAGTTTAAAAGATTACATCTTAATCCTTATAGTTTAACCCATTTCTTATATTGAATAAAAAGTACTATTACCCTAATTCAATTTTAAGTTTATTATTCCAAAATAACTTAAGGGTAATTATTTAATTAAATCATTAAAATAATACCTATTGATTTTTAAATAAACTATAATTTTATTAAAATTAGTATTATAATAATAGTTGAATAAATTTAGAACTTCATTGAATAACTTCTAGTATTAATTAAACTTTAATTAAATTATATTTAATTAATAATTATATAAAACTATATTAATCACTCATTAATAATTAAGATTACTAATATTTAATAACAAAAACTTTTAATAAAAATTATTAATTAAAAATAAATATATTAATAAGCAATTTTCTTATAAAATAATATATATTAAAAAATAAAATAAAATAAAAACAAACTTACCTCACACTACGGGTTCGTTGGTTGGCAGCTCCTACTGTCGTGACAACAAGGTCTACCTATCGTGACAACAAGGTCTACCATGTTAGTACCCCTGCTGGCACAATAACAGGGCCTACTGTGCAGCTCATAAAAGAGGCCACCGTAAGGAGAAAAAGGGGGAGGTGGGGTAAAACCCACTCCCCTTTTAATATATTATATATATATACAACAATACCATCGCTCCCCTGCCAAAAATGATTTTAAAAGATATATTTTTAATAAACATTTGTAGTTTTAGTCTATTAGGAAAAATACAAACAAGCATTCAAATTTCCAAACCAAAATTTCTGTTTTTAAATTCAAAACCCTTCCGAGTTAAATCCCAATTTGTAAAATGACTGAAAACTGAATTCTAAGATATTCTAATCTTCACGAAAATAGAAGATGCATACCCAAAATTTCAAATTACAATATTTAAATATTGATTGTAGTAAAATCCAAACAATCAATTCACACTCACAAAGAAGACAGGAAAAGAAATAGCATAAATAACTGTGCAAATTTATCACAAGAATCTACCTGGACTCTGATGCTAAATCGCTATGCCCAAAAAGATTTATGGGAGAAATTTCTTCTCTTAAAACCTTCTCTCTTTTGAAAAATTCCTTCCTCCAAAATTCGCGGTCCCTTAAGAATGAACCCTCAATTGGTGATAAGAAGTTCTCTACTAAAATCGAAGCACTATTTGTGCAATCACCCGAGAGGACTCCTTGCTCACTAAACATTAACTCTTTATTATCTTTTCTTTATCTTTTTCATGCACTTTTGATGAATTATAAAATAACTTTATTTAATTTCACTTGACTTCTCCTATTTAATTAATGTATTAAATTTTAGTCTTATGCATGCATTATGCAATCTTAAAACTTTTAATAAATTCATATCATTTTTACTTTTCAGTTTATTTTTGAAACATTAATTGATAAAATATTTATTAACTTAAATAATAATAGTATTTAGCATTTATTTAAAAATGAACTCTAAATATATCATTATTAAATTAAATAAATATTATCACGTTCTAAAATTAAACTTATAACTTTTATCTTTAAATTTAATTCTTTTTATTTATTTAATTTCCAAATTAATTATATATAATTAAATATTAAAAATACCATAATAATTTTCTATTAAATTAAATCATTAATTTAATCTTTTAATCTGACTTAATTAATAGAAAAATCACCAAAGACTCATAAGAAAAAATACAAAAACCCATCATAGAAAAACACATACAAGATCAAATTAAAGGGTTATAATCACAAACTTACATCATACGACGCATTCATAAGGTAATCAACTCAGATACTTGTCCTAATTTTCTAGGACAAATGGGTTTAAGGGTTAGGATTTGGACTTAAGAATTTATCTCCCCTCTCTTACCATTGAGATAATGTGATAGAGTATGCTCATCCTAGAAATTCAGGGAAGTCGATACTTGGTACTTGTGATTTGCATAAAATCCATGCCTATACAAACACATATATTCTAAACTAAATAGACAATGGTAGGAAGTGGTGCATCATGTAGATCTTGACTAGCAGGTGACTATGACTCCCTTCCTTAACCACATTAGAAATGCCATACATAAAGAAAACATACATGGACACCATACACATGTAGTATGGGGTAAGTATCCATAAGAAAACACATATGATAATCCATCTAACTAATCATCATCAATAACTGAAATCACTATAATAATCACCATGCATATATGAAATATAAAGTACCAAGTAAACTCATCATATAATCAACTTAATGTGAAACAATATCTAATAATCTCAAAACAATACTACTAATAATCAAGTATAAAACTAGCCTAAAAGAGTTCGACAATAATAATAGAAATGTAAACTAGGGGTAGGCATTATAGATCATAGTATGCAACAAAGGTGATATGAGTGATTGAATGCATGAAAAGCTTCAATCAAAGCATTGATTGTATAAGGAGAAGGCATGTAGGAACCCAAAATATAGGGTGGAGAATTTATGGAAGGTTTTAAGGAGTATTAAACTTGTTTCTTGCAAAATTGATCAATTACCTTAGAAACCCTAATTTCTAGGTTCAATTTGTTGCCATGCTATAAAAACATGTTAACAACCCTAGACCATCAAAATATTTGAGTCCTTTGAAAAGGGTGTATAGATCAATGGTTTTTTTAGCCCCTCATTAAGGAATTTTCCAAGTTATTCTAGTTTTTCTTCATTTGGAGGGCTAATTGCTTGTAGCCCTATTTCAAGCATTTTTGTAAAATCTTGTGTGATTTTTGGAACTTGACTAGAGTTTCAAGTTTGGTTATGGTTATGGACCTTGAAGGGAATCCAAGTGCCTTCCTAAATGATCATTCCTCCATTTGGAGTGGCATTTGAGTTGTTGGGGTTGGTTGTAGTTTTGTGTGAAGAAGTGGAAAGGTTGGATCAAGCTTAGGGAATGGTGATGGAGAGTTGTTCTTACTAATTGGTGTGCACTAGCTGAATGACTTAGGTCCTCATTATTAGGATCATAAGGAGAATAGGGTAACTAACAACCCTATTAGGTCAAGTGAAAGACCTAAGGTGACTCTAGAGGAAGCTAGGGTAGGAGCAAGAATGGTTGTCACATCAAAGTGGTATTAGAGCAAGTCAAGGACCTAGGGAGGAGTAGTATGTCTGCAGCTACTAGAGAGTCAGTGGGTGCATCAAGTATGGTGACTAATGTAGAGCTAGCTAAGGAAGTTGATGAGAAAAAGGAGAAGAATGGACTCCTTGAAGAGGCAATAAGAGAGGTGAAGGTAAAGTTGGATGATGTTGTTGATACAACAAAGAAAAAGGAGGAAGAAAGTATTGACAAGGCTAAAGAGGTAGTAGAGGAAGATGTTGTCCCTAAGGTAGACCCTATCTTGAATAAAGAGCCTTTCTTAAAGGCCATAAAATCCCTGGGAGATATAGATGCAGTGATGGATTGGGTAGATGAGATGGAGAATCATTTTGAATGTGAAGGGGTGTCAGAGGCACAAAAGATTAAAGTGGCCAAGTCAAGACTTAGAGGATCAACATTGACATGGTGGAAATATGTCCAAGATGAGAGGATTAATATGGGAAAGAAGCCTATATCCAAATGGAATGCAATGGTTACCAAACTAAAGGAGAACTTCCTACCAGAAGACTATGAGATTCAGCTTCACAAAAGGAGACAAGAACTGAAACAAAAGGATTTGGATGTGGCCTCTTATATAGAGGAGTTTTAGAGGTTATGCCATAGATCCAAGAAGCAAGAGGAAGAGCCAATAAAGGTGGCTAGGTACTTGGGTGGTTTAAAGTGGAATATCCAAGAGGAGCTTATTTTGTGGACACCAACTATAGTTTAAACATGTCATTAGCTAGTCCTAAAGGTGGAAGAAAAGAATAAGAAGAAAGGGGATTCCAACTTCAAAGATAGAGGCAAGAGTAAAAATCAAAGAGGACAAAGAGGAGATTACCAAGGTAAAGGTAATGAGAGAGAAACCAAGATGAGAACAAGCTCATTGAGCAAGCTACTGAAAGAATCCTAGAGGAGGTTATAGTAGAGGAAGAAGCAACCAAGGAGGTTCTAATAGTGGTAGAGGATAAGGTAGAAGTAACTCATACTTTTCTAGTATGAAGTGTTACAACTATGGTCAATTAGGCCATCCAACATATAGATGCCTTGAGAAACCCTCTTCTTCAAATAGTGACAAGAGAGTGGCACATGCTCAAGAGGATAACTCTAGTTGCAAGGAGAATGAAGTGAATTACATAGAGTCAGAAATAGGTGAGAACCTCATGTTTAGGAGGATACTAGTCAAGCAACTTGCTCCTGATGAACCTAAGCATATGATGGCTCTATTTAGGATCAGATGGAAGATCCTTGGGAAATTTTGTAAGGTGGTGGTGGATTTAGATTCTATTGATAATGGGTAATAGCACATACTTGTTTCACCATTTATAAAGAAACAATATATTAGAATGTGATAGTTCAACATTAATGACAAAAAAAAATGGTATTTGTGTTTAGAATATGAAGATGATGTAAATTGATGAAATGCCTAGAATTGGATAAATTTTATGCCTATAATTTTTATAATTTTTTTGAGTAAGAATTTATTCATTTTATTTTATTTTGAAGTCCCTTTTTTAACTATAAAAAATATAGGGTGTACTTCCCCTATATGAAAATCATCTTATTTTTTGTTCTAATTTGAAAACATCTTATAGATGACAAGTATAGCTAGGGAGCAAAAAATAAATAAATTATTTTTGATGTATATTTTCTTTGTTATAAGTATTCAAGTTCAACCTTATCAGAATCCAACAATTTTTTCCTCCCGTTAAAACTTCCCTATCAAATCTATACCTTCTTGAAAAAAAATTACATATTCGTGAAGAGGATTCTCTTCTCTAGAGATAAATATGATTTTTAAAATTTTTTTGATATGGTTTACTATTTTTTTCCTTTTTTGAGGAAGCATCTTCTAAAATGTTGAAATATTGACTTATAATATTTTGAGATTATAACATATTATAACTAATCAAAACACTCAAAAATTTATATAATGATGATATTGAATCTAAGATCTATAAAAGGGTATTTTTAGTTTTTGAAAAAAATTGAGTTTTGATAAAGAAATGAGATTTGACCAAAACAAGTTTTGGTATCCTAAACGGTGACATAGATATGTGCTTTTACCATAATATAATATCAGAGGAGGCAGATGAGAAGCTTAAATTAACCAAGGTACCACATGTGAATCCATACAAGGTGACTTGGCTCAACAAAGGTCAAAGCATATTGGTGAATGAGCAGACTTGGGTTGACTACTACATATCATGGTACAATGATAGGCTATTGTGTGACATATTACCCATGGATGCTTCCCATTTTCTATTGGGAAGACCTTGGTAGTATGATAAAGAGGGAGTGTATAATGGGAAGGAAAAATCCATATCATTCAAGAAAGGAGGCAAAACTTTTAAAATCCAATCTTTGTTGGAGAGAGAAGAACAAAAGTCTAAGGTGCCTAGCATTTTGTTATGTAGTGGGAAAGAATTTGTTAAGGATCTTGAAGATGAAGAGAGCCAAGGCTATGTAGTGGTGTTGAAGTCCAAGGGAGAAGACAAGATAGTCAACGACCCTTTGCCTACAAAGTTTCAAGCATTACTTGAAAAATACAAATACATTATGTGTGATCTTGGTGCATCCTTGCTAAAAAAAGAAGCATACAAGCTCACTCCAGACCAAAATTTAGAAGTGGCAAGACATGTACAAGAACTAATGGACCAAGGTCTGATCAAGAAGAACATAAGCCCATGTGCAGTCCCTATTGTACTAACATCCAAGAAGGGATGAAAATGGAGACTATATATGGAATTGAGGGCCATAAATAGGATCATGATTTGGTATAGATTTCCCATACCTAGGATTGAGGATATCATGGATTATCTTAGAGGAGAAATGTACTTCACAAAGTTGGACTTGAAGAGTGGATAGCATCAAATCATGATTAATGAGGGAGATGAGTGGAAAAAAACATTTAAGACAACAAATGGGCTTTATGAATGGCTTGTGATGCCATTTGGTCTATCTAATGCTCTTAGCACATTCATGAGGTTCATGAATGAAGTGTTGAATACTTCATTGGAAGGTTTTTGGTGGTATATCTAGATGATATACTAATCTTCATCAAGACAAAGGAGGAGCACATTAAGCACATGGAAGCAGTATTGCAAAGACTTCATTAAGAGAAGCTTGCTATAAACCTTGAGAAGTGTGACTTTTTCAAGCAAGATCTTGTGTACTTGGGCTTTGTGGCATCTAAGGGATCCTTGAAGATGGATCAAGAGAAGGTTGCTGCTATTATCAACTAGCCACCACCTACAACACTACTAAGGTAAGAATTTTTCATGGTCTAGCTTAAATCTATAGGAAATTCATTAAGAATCTTAGTGGTATATGTGCACCTTTGCTAGATACCATAAAGGGTGGGGTCAAGTCTAAGTTCAAGTGGACTTTAGAAGTAGAGAAGTCTTATAAAATGTTAAAGAAGCAAATAGCTACCTGTAATCACCTAAAAATGGTCATCTAGACTATTAGCCCCCTTTTCAACAT
Source organism: Cupressus sempervirens (assembly GCA_028749045.1). Classification (NCBI taxonomy): domain Eukaryota; kingdom Viridiplantae; phylum Streptophyta; class Pinopsida; order Cupressales; family Cupressaceae; genus Cupressus; species Cupressus sempervirens. Next base: position 544,233,057 of record CM053787.1, on the reverse strand, counting down.
TTTGGCTAAATTAATTTAATCACTTACCTAAGCCAAATTGCTAATAATCAATTTATTTGATTATAACCTATAGTTTGACTATGCTATCCTAAGTTCATTATTTGATTAAAAGAACATGTCCCCTTTTAATTAAATAAAAGACCCCATTCTTCTAACCCACTTAAAGTGCACACATAAAGTCTTTTTTCTATTTTGCAATTAAAAGAAAAGGCTTTGTGACTTTTGTCTTATATGACAAGTCAACTTATATTCTATTGGTTGATTTGTGTGTGCACATGGATCACTCCTATTTTCGAATTCCACCGTTGATCATCCACCATCTTCATCTTGATCTCCACCGTCTATACATCTTTAAAAGGGAGAGAGCTTTCCCCCTCAATCGATCCATCTTTTTTGAACATTGTTATGCTGCAGGTTTTCTAACAGGTTTTCTTTGGAGCTTTGTGGAGAACTTCTCTTCCTTGTCTACATTCTCTCATCTATGGCATTTTAGCTTAGATTCATGTTGCATGTTAGTTTAGCTTCTATTTTGCAATAATCTATCTCACATAGCTTAATATTTGGATTGTAACACTCTCATCCATGCTTAGAATAGCTGCATTTGACATTTTCATTCTAGCTTAATCTTCATTTGCATTGCATCCTTGAGGAACTCCTTGGGACATTTGCATTCTTGCATCTTGTCTTTGGAACCTCCCATTGCATGGTTTACTAGCAAGAAGAGTATCTCTAAGGCTCATCTGAGAGCCCTTGAACTTGAAATACACTCTCTTGCACTCCGTGGATAGGGAGCTCTAAGCCGACATCCAAGCATTCCAAACTCATGGAATCGTTTGGATAGAAGGGTTTAGAGTGTGACACTTTCGAGTGTACATTTTTGGCGCCCACCGTGGGGCTTGAATCAAATTTTCAGCTCCATTTGCTTTCATTTCTTATCTCTGGTTTTTTTACAGCAGCATATTGGGTCTAATCAAATGCTTTTGTAGAATTTTCACTTTGGTTTTAAGGCCAAGCCATAAGTAAATTGGTTTGAAAGCCAAAAACTTAGTTGGTTTAAAGATTTGATCATATCTTTTAAACCGCTTAGAATTTGGTTCTGAAATTTTGTTTGCAGCTTGCGTATATGCTCAAAATGTCTCAGTCCAATTTTCAGAGCATTTTGAAATGATTTTCGGAAGTTATGATATTTTCTTTATTTTTCATAAAAAGCCGTTTTTGATCGCAAATCAGCGCATTTTTTGAAAAAACTTACATTTTCAGAAAGCTTTTCGAATTCTAATGGGGGTTCTTTCTTTGTGTTTTTAATTTTGAGATCATATTAAGAATAAAAAATTCGATTTGATAAATTTGGCCTGTTTTGACAAAATCAATCTCTAGGGAGCAAATGAAGAGATTTTTTAAAATTTCTTGCATTTTTGGAAAGCTCTCTGATTTTTAACAGGGGTCTCTTTTTTTCATTTTCATTTTTGGATACGAAATCATAGCAAAAAAGTTCAATCTTGTTGACTAGGTCAAAACCAAAGAGTAAAAATGAAAGCATTTGTGATTAACTTGCACTTTCTTTGCATGTACTTGGTTGGAGGATAAATTAGATTTTTGAAGCAACTCACCACTTTTTATTGCAGATTTTTATGTTATTTCACACTAACTTTTGTTGCTAACAAGCTGTGATTTCAGGTTGCCATCCTTGTGAAAAAAAATTGAAACATTGCATAAAAAGAACGCATGTCAAAGCTTCAAATGCACAAGGGCTACTAACGATTGTTTGCAGGGCTGCCCAAAGCATAAAAACCCAAATTTCTTGCTTTTTTGTTTTCATGTGTGGCATTGAATAATTGTTCATTTTTCATAGGCACATAAAACTTGTGATTGGAGTCTTTTGGTAATAGGAGAGTATGCTCTTCACCCTTGTGGTGAATCAGAAATCTTGACTTGCCATTTGGTTTCAAAAGCAAGGGGTAAATGAATCTTCTTGGCGTGTTTGGGAGAAAATGATTGGAATAGGAGAGTATGCTCTTCACCCTTGTGGTGAACCAGAAATCTTGACTTCCAAAATTTGATCCACTTTGTGTAGTTAGAATCCTTTAGAGGGCCTGCTCTCGGACAACCTGAGAGGAACGACCCAAGTGGGAACAAGCCGATTACCTGGCTCTTCCAACCCACTATAAACTCAAGGCTATCAAGGACACAAAACCTTGGTAGACGTAGTGTTTATCTTCGTCTAGTGTGATCGCTTATGGGATTTTGACCATAGGGAGATCACTAGGCAAGAATGCTTAAGGTACTCTTGTGATCGCGAGATCGGTTACTCATCGCAAGGTGAGGTGTCCCATAATTGGGAGCAAGAGGAACACTATGAACGGAAGCCCGATCTAAAAACTCTAAGTTAGTAACTACCTTTTTTTTAGCCACTCAACTTCTTGGTGCAAGGATTGATCCTAGTGGACTACCCGGATCACCCCAAGATTTACACTCACCATATGTGTTCCCTTGGTTATGCTTATGGCATTTCCATGACAAAGCCAATATCTCTTGTGGGAAACCACTTGGTGTGAGGCAAAGGAGCATCAAGCGTGGGCCAAGTTGTTGAGTAATGAACCATGACTTCTAGGTAGATATTGCTTGATGTGTTCTCGAGTGTGGTATACTTGTGAAAATCTTTTGAACATACACATGACGATAATTCTAGGGAATTCTTTTGAGACGTCACATATGCTTGTATCATGTAAGGTTGCTTTGTCCCTTGCTTGATTGTTTGAAGACTACTCCATGTGTCACTATCTTGCTTGGAAAGAAATTGCTTTTGAACATCAAACTTGCTATGCTATCAACTATTGTCAAAATTTGTCAACCAAGTCAAAACATCAAATGCAAACATTTTCTTGTGGTGCTTGCTAAGAGGAGTCTCATCATTTGACTTTTCTTTTATATGTCTCTAGTGCTTGAACATGCTTAAAGTGAATCTTTGGTCTTAGTGCTCATGGTCTTCCTATCTTCATGGTCTATGTTTTCTTGCTAGTTATCCTTTTGCTAAAATGGTTACCTTGATTTCTTGACTACACTCTTGGGTTGGAGAGTTGTTCACTTGTCACCCCGCTTGCTCTATCTATTTGGCTATTTGGGCATCTTGCCTAGCTATTGACTTGAGTCATTCATGTCGTAAGTTTCTTGGACATATTGTTTGACAAGTCACTTTAATCTCTCTCTAATATCTTGGCAAGTGAACACTCTACCTCCTATAGTTTCAACATCAAGTTATTTTTTAGACTATTTTATGCTTGGCTTTGCATCTAAAACTATGGGATCTAAAACTTGTGCTACCAAACTTCAGCCAAATCTAGATGATCATGATATCCTCCATGTCACTAAAGAGTTTCAAGTTCTATATGCACAATACAAAGAACTAGAAGAGACAAATGATCTTTCTTACCTTCATCTTTCTAAGCGCATGATAGAAATGAAGTCTAAACTTGAGAAAAGGTTAGAGGAAAAGATTGCATCACTACATGAATCTTCCTTAAGGTCTTTACATGCATATGAGTCACCTTCGTTAAGGTCATCCTCTTCTTCTAGGTCTACATGCTCTACTTCAAGACATCAAATGTCTTTATCTTCTAGATCTAAAGACCTCTTTAGAGAACAAGCAAGTGATACCTCCTTTGAGCCTATGCCAAAATTTCATGATGAACCTATCTTTGACAAAGTTAATAATGAATACATGGATTCATTCTATTCACTTGAGAAACAACCAAATGACTGTAGACATACTTTTGAGAGAAATTTTACTCCCTTGGGAAATTCTTATGATGACTTTTTGAGAACACTTCTTGGCACCAAGCTCATCATGTTGCCTAATTCTAGCTCCTATGGAAACCCATTCTTGGATAACTATTGTGCTTATCATCAACATAATGAGCATAGTACTTCAGATTGCATTGAGCTAAAACATAAAATCCAAGATCTTATTGATAATGGAATTATTGGAACCTCTAGTGACTCATGTGTTGAGGATACTTCTCTTGAGCAAGATTATGTTGATGAACCTATGTCTATTAGTGGCTCCATTATATCCTCCACTTCTTCCAACACTCGTGCATCTCCCAACACTTCAAAGCTTTCCAAAATGCCTCCATCAAATAAAGAACCTAATGCTTTCCACATTGACTACGTGTATCCTCAAGGGCTACCTCTAAAAGAAACTCAAGCTAACCTTCATTTGGCTGCAAACCTTTTCCATGCTACCAATCCTAAACATCCTCAACCTTCATGCACTACTCAATTCACTCTTCATTCTCCCTTGTCCTTAGAAGTGGCTCCATGTCAAGAGGACTCTGAAAAAGAAAAAGCTATAAATGTCAAGAAAGATCAAGATCAAGCACCCTTTCATCTCTTTCAAGATTTTTCCCCTCCATATTCTTTATCTTGTCCACCTCCTAAGTATGATGAAGATACCACTTCCATCATCTCCCTCGAGCTTACTGAAAATTATGAGAAAAGTTCTCTTTCTATGCTATCCAAAGCTACTTGTCAAGATCAAAGTGTCCCCTCATGTTCTACTTCTCCATATCCACTTCAAAATTGTGCTCAAGCTTCAAGTGCTACTATTAAAAATGTTGTTCCTATCAAAGGTAATCATGAGTCTATTGATGGCTTTGACCATGTTGCTCATTCTAAAGATGTTGATATCCTTTCCCACTATCCCTTTGCATCTTCTAAATCTATCCTTGGTCCTTATCCATCTAAGCTAAAGCATTCAAACCTTCCATCCATATTGGGGCCTTATGTTCCTTCATCTCCTACACTTTCCACCCCTAGCTCTCCTATAATACCTCAAGATCAACAAAGGCACTCATCCTTGATGACTTTTCACCCATCTATACATCTAAACCAGTCATATCAGCCGTATTCATCCACAAATCCCAAGTCCTTTGGAAGTGAGAATAAACATAAGAATCCATTGAAAAATGAAGATCACTATGTCCCATCTAATCGACATGTGAATGCTAAGAAGGAGAATGCACAAAAGAGACCTCAAAGGTCCACTATTAAGAGAGCTAAATCAAAGAAAATGTGGGTTCCTAAATCCATCATTGAAGAAATGCAATCTCAAGCACCCAAAGAACGAGGAAAATCTAAAGCTATATGGATTCCCAAGTCTCTTTTAAAAGACTTGAAGATTGAAAATATTTCAAAGTTGACATTCAAGCTTCCAAAGGCTTCTATTCCATCTTCTTCCAAAAATATTTCTAAAAATATTCCAAAGCCTTCCACTCCACTTTTTTCCAAATCTCTTCTATCAGCTCATACATCTAAATCTCAAGCTATTTCATCCATGATTCCTCCATCATTCCAATACCCTTCAAGGTGTGTGTCAATGTTGATCTTGTACAATATTTCAACTACCCTCATGAAATCCTCTAAAGCTTACACTTTCTTTCTTTACATGAACTCTTATCCTCCATATATTCTTCCTACTACCATTTCCCTTTCATCACCCTATCAACATCTTTGAGCATACCTTTCCATGGTCTTGGCTTATCATGGCTTATCTTTCCTATAGGAGCACTATCTAAATATACAAAGCTTGAGCTCTTTCTAAAAATTCAAAAAATAAAATAAAAAAATGAAAATGTGCCTTGGTGAAAACTACTTCTTGTGGCACTTTGGTAGCAAAAGTAAAGAGAAATAAATTAATCCTATGGTGAAAATTACTTCTTGTGGCACTTTGGATAAGTACCATGATGAAAACCTGGCAAACAGGCATCATGCGTAATTCTTCCATCATCCATCTATCCCCTCTTCTCTCTTTGATCTTGACAATGTTGAGCTATCTTTGCATATTGGCTATCTTATCCATGAGATTCTCTATTTGTGCTTTCTCATTCCCTCATAGCCTCCATCTTGAGCTTTATTTTTATTGCTCTATCCCATTGCTATACTACCTAGTTGACCCCTTGGTCTTGATCATAATAAATGAAACATGGTTCTCATAGGTCTCTTGACATGGCTACTCTTTTGGACTACATGCTTTCATGCTATCTTACTCATTAGCTTCCATCGCTTATCTTATATGCTATCACACTCATTGGCTTCCATCGCTTATCTTATATGCTATCACACTTGTTGGCTTCACCGCTTATCCTACACGCTATCTTCTATTGCTTATCCAAAACCTACTTTATATGGCTATCTTTCCCTAGCTTGGGTACTCTTGAGGAGTGTGTCCTTGAGGATCACTTTCACTTGCTTCATACTCCTTTCTTATCCATCTTTGTCTATCTACCAACTTTCTCCTCCATCATGTCCTATACCTTGCTAGACATTGGGAGAAAATGATGTGATCTTGCTTGAGAACTAGTGATCTCTAAATTATTCTAAAAAATCCAAAAAAATCATATATGATGCTGAAAAAATCCTAAAAATCAAAAAAATGTCATGAAAAAAGATCATCTTAGTGAAAACCTAGCAATAGGCACTTTGATGTATCACCAAAAAAATTGAAAAAAAAAGTCCTAGAAAAAATCTGTCAAGTGGTGAAAACCTTGAAATAGGTGCTACTTGAAACCCTCGCATGTATGTCTATCAATCTCAATCATCCACTTCGCTACACATTTCCTGGCTTGGAATTGTTTCTTGTCCTTATCTCGGGGGCATAGTTACTTAGCCTATTGAGATATTCTTGTGCATTAGGGTTTCTTTGACAACTCACAAAATAGTGTTTCTCAACACTACCCCCACCCACTTTGACATCAAGTTTTTTTCAACACTTTATAGATAGTTTACCTACGGTCTCCGATGTCGTGATATTTCTCACTATCAGAATCAAGTCTGAAAGAAATGGCCAAGTGACTTACACACACACACTTTAACACCTAAACGACTGAGCTATGCTGACATTTATCTACTTTGTGTGCTATCTATGATGATTTCTTTTCCATGTGTTCCCTCCCTAATAGTCTTTCAAGGATGTCATTGACTAGAAGACTGGGGGCATGGGACATATTTTCTTGATTTCTGCTTGTGGGTATACTTTTGTTTTTCTATAGTGTTGTAAGCATTTATGTTGGTCCTATTCAACACGTTGACTTACAAATGTATCATCCTTGACTGTTTTGCAAGATCACACTCAGGGTTTATCCTGGCGCTTATGCCTTGATATAAGTGTAATATTGCTAAATTAAACTTAGGGAATCTAATCGTGTAGTTATCTTGACTTACATGTCTCTGATGCTTAGGTTGGATTTTCACATACCTATCTAATATCGATCATATTCATATCCTCATAGTTATACTAGTGATGGTTGTATGATCTCATGATGTCCCTAATAAATGCTCAATGATGAAATTAAGAGTCTAAATGTTATGCGCTTCTTGCTGGTAAACCACTTTGCATATTAGCTTGCATTTTAGGTTCATTTTCTAGCTTAGTCTTGCATTCTTGCATATGGGGAGAGCTCTCTCTTCATCTTTTTGTGGACATATCGACTAACTCCTTTCATATATTTCTTTACTTTCTTCTTGTTCATGTCTTTTCACCTTCTTAATCTTTCGCTTCATCTCTTTTCTATCTTATCATCACATTATATAAAATTTTTGACCTCTTAAATAATTTCAACGTCCTAGATTCATTTTCGGGATCGAAATCCAAATTCGAGTTCACCTTGATGGTCAAAATTGTCTTTTGAAATTCTACTTTCTTCTGAGCAGTTAGCTGACCTTTTGAGGTCTAATCTCTGAATCATCACTGGGGCATCTTCATTTCTTCATGTCTTCATCATTTCCATACTTCATATCTACTTAAATTCACTATTTCATGTCTAAAATCACCTTTCTACTCGTTTTGACCTAATTTTTATGCTATATCCTTCAAGGTCAACTCTAGTCAAATTGGGGCATTTTATCAATTTTTTTATATAGTCATTCTTGGGTTCTAATCATCTATCTGTCATCTTGGACATTGCTATATTCTAATTTTCTCATTTCTAGCCAATTTTTGCATCCCCTTACCTCATTTCAATTTCGATCCCGAGGGGGCAGAAATACTCTATCACTGCTTAGGAGCATTTGTTTGATCTTCTCACTTGCTCTCTCTCTATCTGCTTTTCTAAGTGTTAGTATTCTTCTTGAATTCTGACATCATCTCTTCCTAGTGTTTAGTACTATCACTATCAGGCTGTACATTCAGGACTTGCTATCTTTTTCTACATTTCGTTCTTCAAAATCAGATATCTATATCTACCACTGCCTACTTGGCTTCTATTTTCTTTGACATAATGTGTTCCCAGATCGATCACGCATTAGTCAAAGAGGGGCAAATGTAATCACCTAAAAATGGTCATCTAGACTATTAGCCCCCTTTTCAACATTTTGGCTAAATTAATTTAATCACTTACCTAAGCCAAATTGCTAATAATCAATTTATTTGATTATAACCTATAGTTTGACTATGCTATCCTAAGTTCATTATTTGATTAAAAGAACATGTCCCCTTTTAATTAAATAAAAGACCCCATTCTTCTAACCCACTTAAAGTGCACACATAAAGTCTTTTTTCTATTTTGCAATTAAAAGAAAAGGCTTTGTGACTTTTGTCTTATATGACAAGTCAACTTATATTCTATTGGTTGATTTGTGTGTGCACATGGATCACTCCTATTTTCGAATTCCACCGTTGATCATCCACCATCTTCATCTTGATCTCCACCGTCTATACATCTTTAAAAGGGAGAGAGCTTTCCCCCTCAATCGATCCATCTTTTTTGAACATTGTTATGCTGCAGGTTTTCTAACAGGTTTTCTTTGGAGCTTTGTGGAGAACTTCTCTTCCTTGTCTACATTCTCTCATCTATGGCATTTTAGCTTAGATTCATGTTGCATGTTAGTTTAGCTTCTATTTTGCAATAATCTATCTCACATAGCTTAATATTTGGATTGTAACACTCTCATCCATGCTTAGAATAGCTGCATTTGACATTTTCATTCTAGCTTAATCTTCATTTGCATTGCATCCTTGAGGAACTCCTTGGGACATTTGCATTCTTGCATCTTGTCTTTGGAACCTCCCATTGCATGGTTTACTAGCAAGAAGAGTATCTCTAAGGCTCATCTGAGAGCCCTTGAACTTGAAATACACTCTCTTGCACTCCGTGGATAGGGAGCTCTAAGCCGACATCCAAGCATTCCAAACTCATGGAATCGTTTGGATAGAAGGGTTTAGAGTGTACACTACCCAACCTATTTTACAATTGCCTAGTAGTAGGGGGAGTGTTGAGTCAAGAAGGTAGGCCAGTAGCCTATTGAATACAATTGATTAATTTTGTATCATCTTTGATGTTACATAAATGTCATAACATTATAAGTCACTATATGCTGAGCTCACTCAAATAGTGAAGATAGTTTTCTATGTCTACCAAGCATTCTTGTATTTGAATAATTTAGAAGATGGTGTCTATTGAGTTCACTCGAGAATTGAAGGAAAGTATGCAAAAGATGAGTGTTAACTGAGCTCACTTAGTTAAAGAAGAAAAGTTGGATGAAACTAGTGTTAACCAAGCTCACTCGATTGTCAAAAGATCTTTACAAGTTTGTAGTTTTAACTGAAATTCTATTGGTTAACATAGGAAATCATTTCTGAGTTGGTGTTTACTAAGTTGGGTCAGCTAATGAGGGATTTTCTTATTTTGGCATATTAAGATTAATTGAGTTATATATTGGTTCTAGCCAACTGAGGTGGTGAATAGTAGTTATTCTAAGTTGCATGTGAGCCGACTTGATAATATGAAAGATATGAGTATAAGGTCAAGTTGTGGATTCAAGAAGTGTGTGTGTGTGTGTGTGTGTGTGTGTGTGTGTGTGTGTGTGTGTGTGTGTGTGTGTGTGTGTGTGAAGATGTGATGAATGTATTGAAGATGTAATAATGAAGAGAGGAAGAAAATTTGAAGGATAAGAAGAATATCCTTGTGGAGCAAAAAAGATACATTCAATTAGGAAGGATCAAGTACAAGCTAGACCAAAGATCTGTAATCAAAAATTCAATTACATTTAAATTAGGTCATCTCATTGTTACTCTTTAACCATTGTAGCAGTGATCTAAATCTCTTAACATAGTTGGCTTAACAACTATTTGTAGATCCTCTAACAAGGTGGAAATTATGTTCAATTGTCTTAAGACCTCTAACAAGGCCACTCCTAATAAGGTGATTAAATCCTTTAATAGGTTCACACATAACAGTGTGTTTTGTAACCTTTAATAGGGTTGGCTCCTAATAGGGCTTACTTTAGAAGAGTGAAAATAGTAACTAGTTGCAATTGGTGGCTTTTTCGAAATTGGGTTTCCACATTAAATCTTCGTGTCAAATGTGTTCATGCTATTTTATTTTATATGTTTACAACTAAGTTAAAGTAAGGGTAATCATAGATAAACATTTAGAGATTTTCTTCATTAGTACTTATCGAGTTACAACATTATATGTGTTTTTACCAAGCATTAGCAATATTCAATTTTTAGACTTTGTTTTGTACTAACATCTAAAGGATCTGAGATTTATTTTAGTAGTAACTGATTCAACCTTCCCCTTTTAGTTACTCCTCTTATATTTCCAAAAATTGGTATCAGAGCTTTTGGTGCTTGCAAAGAAGGTTTAAAGGACATAAGCTAAAGATTAGGATTCTTATAGAAGAGAGATTCCCAAGTTGAATAGAGACAACTTTGCAGCATGGCAAGGACTTATGAGGTTACATTTGACTACTATCAGTGACTCAAGGTCTATATCTTGATACTAAATACAAGACTCCCACTAGAACATTATCTATTGAAGATATTGCTGAAAAGTAGAATCATAACATTATGATGATTGATATTGCATCTACTCTTAGTTATGCTAAATTTGATGAAGTTAAAGACTACAAAATAGCTCATGAGATGTGGATCAAACTAAAAGAAATATATGGAAGAGATGAAAATGTAAGAAGAGCTAAGGCTGAAAGTCTTAGAGGTCATTTTGATTAGATGAGAATGCGAGAAGATGAGAATATTGCAATATATGTGGAAAGAATCAAAGCGAGTGTAAGTGCAATCAAAGCATCTGGAGGAGACATTGAAGATAAAATATTCGTAAGTACGGTACTTAGAACTCTTCTTCCCATTTATGCAATTAGAGTGTCTTTTATTCAATAGATGAGATGTGATCTAAATAATAAAATATCTTTGGATACTCTAGTTGGAAGATTGATAGCTTTTGAGTTAGATAGATTTGATAACTATGTCCCTAGTTCAAAGGTAATTGAATCTACTTTTAAGGATAAAATCTCACTCAAAGAAAAGGGTAAGAAATCAAAATCCAGTAAATCAAGAAGTGAAGAAGAAGAATCAGAAGAAAGTTCAAATAGTAATCTTGAAGTTGTTGAAGCCTTACTTACAAGAAAGTATTCCAAAGGTAGAGGAAAATACAAATGTAAAGTTCCTCTGATTTTCTTTTCTTGTGAAGAAGTTGGTCACATTTCTGCAAGGTGTTCAAAAAAAAAAAATCAAAGATGAAAAGAAAAGAAATAAGCACAAAGGCAAGAAGGATTTCAAGAACTACAAGAACTACAAGTACAAAGGTAATAAATCTTGTTTTATAGCTCTAAATATTTTGATAAAAATGAAGATGAAATGTTATATATTGATGTAAAAGATGAATTTGATGATGAAGGAGATAATATGACACTTATCTCTCATTTTAGAAAAAATGATATATGGGTTATTGATAATGGCTATTCACATCATATGACTGGAGACAAAACAAAATTTGAGCACATGAAAGATTATAATGGAGGTAGTATGAGATTTGGAAACAATGAACCTTGTAACATAAAGGAAAAGGATGTATTTCATTGACTCAAGAACTTGTATGTGACAATGCTTATTGGGTTGAAGGACTAAAGCATAATCTACTAAGTGTGGCATAGTTGAATAACATTGGATTCAAGGTAGAATTCATGAATGGACATGCCAAACTACTAGATGGAAAAGGAAATCTAGTTGGATTTGGCAAGAAAACAAAAGGTAATCTATTTTATCTTGATCTCAGTGAATGTTCATATTTTATTGCTCAAGTAGAAGAAAGCTAGTTATGGCACAAAAGATAATGTCATGTAAACTTTGATAATTTGATTAAGATAAGCACACATAGAAGAGTAAGAGGTATTCCTAATTTGAAGAAGCCTGATATGGGTTTATGCAAGAATTTTTAAATTGGTAAAATGGGAAAGACTAGTTTCAAAAGTAAAAACTATCAGTTAGAAGAAGTCTTAGAGATTGTTCATACATACTTATGTGGACCTATTGAAATAGATAGTTATAGTGGAGAATTTTTTTCATTCTCTTTGTTGATGACTATTCTAGAATGATGACTGTAATGTATCTAAAAGAAAAATTAGAAGCCTTTCAAAAGTTCAAATGGTATTAGACAAGAGTAGAAAAAGAAACTGGAAAGAGATTGAAATGTTTAAGATCAGATAGAGGTGGTAAATTCATCTCTAATGAATTCAATAATTTCTATATTGAAAGAGGAATTAAAAGACAAGTATCAGCCCCTAGTACACCATAATAGAATGGTATAGCTGAAAGAAGAAACAAGTCCATCATGGATTGTGTAAGAACCCTAATGATTGAAAAGAATGTTTCTCTCAAATACTGGAAGAAATCTATCAGTAATGTAATGCATACTTTGAATAGAGTACAATTGAAGAAAGATTCAAACAAAAATTCTTATCAACTATGGTGTGGCTACAAACCTAATGTAAGTTACTTGAAAGTATTTGCTAACAAATGTTATATCTTAAAAGCATATAGAAAAGGAAAATTTGATGTAAAAGGTGATGAAGGCCTATTTATAGGATACTCCTATAGAATTAAAGCAAATAAATGTTTGAATTTGTCTACTCATAAAATAATAGAAAGTGCACATGTTAGAATTGATGAGCTTGCAAAAAAGAGTGAAGAAGAAAGCAATAAGGAGCCAGAGGATTACAAAATATTTGTTTACTATGAACCTAATACCCTACCAAATAAATTTGAAAGAAAGGAAGATTCATCTCCCGAGTCTCCAAAATCTCCAATAGTTATCAAGTTGCAGATAGTGCAACCCGAGTCATAGTTTGAAGGACTTGAGTCACATTTAGAGGCTAATGAGCTAATTTAAACTGAGTTTGATGGACTCAAGTCACAAAGAAGGACCCAAGCTTGATACTAAATTTCATGATTAAGAAAATAGAACTCATTCAAAAACCAAAGAACCTATGTTAGCAAGATATGTTAGAAGCATCATGCACCTAATCAGATCATTAGAGACAAATTTGATAGAAAAAAGACAAGAAGCAAATTAAAAGGTAGATGTTTATTTGCTAAATTTGAACTTAGAAATGTTAAAGATGCTCTAAAAAATGAAAGTTGGATTGAAGAAATGAATAAAAAGATAGAAAAGATAGACAAGAACAAAAATTGGACTCTTGTTCATAGACACAAGGACAAAAATGTAATTGGCACAAAGTGGGTGTTCAGAAATGTAAAGTCTATTCTTAGGAAGAAGGTATTGATTATGGTGAGACTTTTACTCCTGTCACAAGATTAGAAGGTATTATAACTTTACTAGCATATGCAACACATAGAGGATTTAAATTATATCAAATGGATGTTAAATCTGCATTCTTGAATGGAATTCTTGATAAGGATGAGTACATTGAACAACCATAAAGTTTTGTAGATTCTAGCAAAAGAAACATGGTTCACAAGTTACACAAAGCATTATATGGCCTCAAGCAAGCTCCTAGAGCTTGGTATGAAAGACTTCATAATTATATGATATAGGTTGGCTTTTAAAGAACAAATGATAACATTAGTCTATATATCAAAGAAGAACCAAACAAGAAGATTGTGTTGGGAGAAATATTTGCTGATGATATTCTTTTCATAGGAAATGTTGACTTTTGCAAAGCATTTTTAGAAGAAATGAGTAAAGAATTTGAGATGTCCATGTTTGGTGAGATAAAATTCTTTGTTGGATTGCAAATACAATAGAACAAAATGGTATCTACATCACTCAATCTAAGTATATCAAGGAGATACTAAAGAAATTTAGAATGAAAGATTCAAGACCAGTTGGAACCCCTATGTCTACTAGACATAAGCTTTCCAAAAATGATGTTTCCAAAGAAGTAAATTAGACTACATATAGATCAATGATTGGAAAATTGCAGTATGTAGCACATACAAGGCCTGATATTGCTCTAGCAGTTGGAATGGTGGCAAGATTCTCAACAAATCCTAGAGAAAATCACATGAAGGAAATCAAAAGAATCATGAGATATCTGAAAGATACTAAAGACTATGGCTTATGGTATAAACTTGGAGGCAATTTGGACTTGAAGGTATTCATTGATGTTGATTGGGTAGGAAGTCCTGATGACAAAAAAAGCACTAGTGGTGGATCATTCTTTCATGGTAAAAGATTAGTGTCTTGGACAAGCAAGAAAAAAAATTGCATCTCTTAGTCCACAACAAAGGCAGAATATGTGGCAACATAAGTTAATTTTTCTAACATTGTATGGTTCAAACAATTGTTGGAAAGAATGAAGATAGAGATCAAGGATCCAATAGTCATGTATTACGATAACACCAGTGCAATCAATATATCAAAGAATCCACTAATGCATACCGAAACAAAGAACATTGCTATAAAATATCACTTCTTAAGAGAGTTGGTGCAAAATAAAGAAGTCAGATTGGAATATGTTAATACAAAAGAATAGATTGCAAACATATTCACGAAGCCATTACCTAAGGATGCATCTATGTATCTAAGAGGTAAACTAGGGTCATTCCCCTATCTGAAGTTCACTAAATAAAGTTTAGTGATGCATCAACAAGAGCTAGTTGAAGATCAATCAGTTGGTGCAGAATTGACAAGGGTATATCACAAATGAATCAATACTTAAGGTGCATTAATATTAACTAAGTTACTGTCTTTGACATGTGTTGTCAAAGAGGGAGAAATTTATTGTCATATTTGTTAGAATTTTTTTTCATTCCAAAGAAAGAGAAGTTTGTTGTAAGAGGGAGAAATCTTTGTGAATGAACTTGGTAGAAGTTGTTGTAGAAAGAGGGAGAATCTAGTAAAAGGAAGAGCTCATATTGACAGAGGGATTTCTCATGAATAAAACTAAAGATATTCTCCTTACTTTATTCTTGTTCCAAAATATCATTATGTTATGACATGTGTTGCCATCAATTCCAAAGAGGAGATTGCTGAATATAATTGATTAATTTTATATTGACTTTGATGTTACACAAATGTCATGTCATTATCAGTTAGTGTATGTCGAGCTCACTCAGATAGTGAAGATAGATTTCTACGTCTATCGAGCATTCCTGTGTTTGACTAGTTTAGAAGATAGTGTCTACTAAGTTCACTAGGGGCATTGAAGGAAAGTATGCAAAAGATGAGTGTTAACCAAGCTCACTCAGTTAAAGAAGAAAAGTTGAACAAAACCAATGTTAACCGAGCTCACTTAGTTGCCAATGGATATTTGCAAGTTTGTAGCATTAATCGAGCTTCTATTCATTAACATATGAAATCATTTTTGAGTTAGTGTCTACTAAGCTAGGTTGGCTAATGAAGGATTTTCTTGTTTTTGCATATTAAGCTGAATTGATTTACCAAGTGGTTCTAGTCAACTGAGGTGTTGGCTAATGAAGGATTTTCTTATTTTGGCATATTAAGCTTAAATGATTTACCAATTGGTTCTAGTCAACTAAGGTGATGAATATTAGTTATTCTAAGTTGCATATGAGCTGACTTGACAATATGAAGGATATAAGTATAAGGTAAAGTTGTGGATTCAAGAAGTGTGAGTGTGAAGATGTGATGAATGTATTGAAGATTCGATGATGAAGAGAGGAAGAAAATTTGAAGGATAAGCAGAATATCCTTGTGGGGTAGAAAAGCTACATTCGATTAGAAAGGATCAAGTACAAGCCAGAACATAGATCTATCATCAGCAATTTAGTTGCATTCAAATTAGATCAGCTCATTATTACTCTCTAACCATTGTAGTAGTGATCTAGATCTCTTAACAAAGTTGGCTTAACAACTATTTGTAAATCCTCTAACAAGGTGGCAATTTTGTTGAGTTGTCTTAAGACCTCTAACAAGGCCACTCCTAATAGGTTGATTAAATCCTTTAATAGGGGCACACCTAACAGTGTGTTTTGTAACCTTTAACAGGGTTGGATCCTAACATGGTTCACTTCAAAAGAGTGAAAATAGTAACTAGTTGCAATTGATGGTTTTTCCCAAATTGGGTTTCCACATTAAATACCATTGTTAGATGTGTTCATCCTATTTTCTTTTATATGTTTTCAACTAAGTTAAAGTAAGGGTAATCACAGATAAACATTTAAATATTTTCTTAATCAATACTTATCGAGTTACATCATTGTATGTGTGTTTACTTAGCATCAATAGTATTCAATTTTCAAACTTTATTTTGTACTAACATCTAAGGGATTTTGGATTTATTTTAGCAGTAATTGATTCACCCCTCCCCTCTTAGTTACTCCTCTTATATTTCCAACATAGCCTTCTTTAGTGAAAAGATAACTAGATCCAAAAAGAAATATCCCTCCTATGACCTAGAACTCTATGCCTAAGTTCAGTCCCTAAGGAAGTGGAAGAATTACCTATTGCCCAAGGAATTTTTAGTATTCACTAACAATCAAGCTCTTATTTATATCAATACTTAAGAGAAGTTGAGTAATAGGTACTTGAAATGGATGGAGTATCTATAAGATTTCACTTTTCACAATCAATCATAAGAAATGGAAGATGAACAAGGTGGAAGATGCATTGAGTAGGAGATTGCTAACAGTTTAAGAGGTTCAATTGCATAGAATTTGGATAGAGAGCTTCAAGACTCTCTATAAGGTGTATAAAGACTTTGCAGAGGCATTTTTAAGGTATGTTATGATTTTGAGAACCATTTTCATAGTAAGTTCTTTGAATTTAGCTTACAAAATGGAAATCTATTTAAAGGTAATCAATTGTGTGTACCAAGGGGTTCAATAAGGGAGAACCTAATATAATAGAAGCATAATGGAAGTTTAAGTGGACACTTTGGTGTGAGAAAAACCATAGAACTAGTTCAAAGGTTCTACTATTGACACAAAATGGTCAGAGATGTGACTAAGTATGTTGAGAAATGCATGGTATGTATGAAAGCTAAGAGTGGAAGGAGTAATGCAAGTCTTTATCAGCCCCTACCAATCTCAAATAGGCCATGAGAGTGCATGAGCATGGACTTCATAGTAGGTCTGCCAAAGACAAATTAGGGTTATGAAAGTGTCTATGTAGTTGCTGATAGGTTTAGCAAGATGAGGAACTTCATTCCATGTAAGACTACCAATGATGCAAGCCACATTGCACATTTGTTCTCCAAAGAGGTTGTGAGGATTCATGCACTTCCATTGAGCATAGTTTTAGATAGAAATGTAAAATTCATGAGTCATTTTTGGAAGACTTTGTGGATTAGACTTGGTACTAATCTTTATTTTGGATCATCCTACCATCCTCAAAAGGATGGTTAGACTGAGGTAGTTAATAGGGTGCTAGGTAATCTCTTAAGGTTCCTAGCTAAGGAGTATGCGAAAACATCGGATGTGATCATTCCCCAAGCAAAGTATGCTTACAATGAAAATCAAAATAGAACCACAAGAAAAAGTCCCATTGAAATTGTGTATGGAATGCATCCAAGGCATGTGTGTGAGTTGAGGGATCTTGGAGGAGTGGAGCATAGAAGTGGACATGTTGAAGATTTTTCCCAAACCATGAAAGAAATCCAAGAGAAAGTCAAGAAGACTATACAAGATAATTACCAAAAATTGAAAGCCAAGGTGGATGAAAGAAGGAAATATATTTAGATTTCTATTATAGATTATATCATGGTTCATTTGAACAAATCCAATTTGCAAAAGGGTGTTCTAACTAAGATACAAATGAAAAGAGTGGAGCCTTGCAAAATCTTGGCCAAATATGGAGCCAATGCATATTAAATTGATTTGCCATCAAATTTGGGCATCTCTCCTATTTTCAATATACATGATTTGGTTGAATTCAAGGGTACACTACCTTAGAGTAGTCAAGTAATTAGTACTAATATGGAACCTACAATAGTACCCTCATCAAGCAATATGGAAGATGAACAAATGTTAGATTCAATAGTTAAGAAGGCTACCATACACAAGGTGTACATGGAGCACCTCATCAAGTGGAAAGGAAAACTAGATTCAAAGGAAACTTGGGTTGATGAGGTAGATTTCAACAAAGCTAGCATCCCCCAAGACCTATTGTCCATAGTAGTGATATAGTTTTTTTTTGTGGGGGCGTTTGGTGTAGGGGCACCTAGTTAGGCTCATGGAAGACCTAGGGCTCCTGAGATATTTTGGCTTGTACTAGTGCTAGCCACACCACCAGTTCAATAATAAGGCTAGCCTATTCCTAGGGTGAATTTGTTAAGGGTAGGATGCCTTATGAGGCCTTAATTTCTCATAGTTTCATTGTAGTGCCTCTCCCATTTGACTTATGTAAGTCATCCTGATAGATGCAACCTTGTTGATGATCTCTCCTTCAGAGGGGATCATGATTGTGACCATGAGTAGTTTACACCCTTGAGATGATTGGATTTATGTTACTGTATTAGTTACTTTGATTATGCTTATGGCTGCTTTAGAAGGTTATGATGCGATTTATGGTTCACTAAGGTTTGTACCAGTGGTTACAAGGATTGATGTGGTATCATGATGTTCCATGATTACCTAGAGATGTGTGCAGAGATTGCACTGTGTACTATTACCATGCTACACTGGAATAGGTTCCTATAGCAGTGGTTAGTCATGTATATGATTGAGTTCACTTATGTGTTTTAAGTTCCTTTTCTTGTTGTTTGATCAACCATTATTTAAATGCTTAAATAATTAGAAATGGATTGTCCACGTTGGGTTCTTTGGTTATGTGCTACGAATATTTATCTTGTTATATTTTGTTCAGAGAGATACTTGTTACTCATGGTATGTTTTATAGCTGAGATGACCTAAGGGTCAGATGTTACACTTTGATCTTAGTATCATAGATGTTAGACTTCTATGTTGTTCAGTTGATCATATTGCATGATGATGCCATTTTGAGATGATAATGTGTTTTATGATGATATCTAGTTATCCGATATTTGGACATATCTCTAATTATGTTATGTGATGGATTTAATGCTATGTTTAGTTACTTCATTCCTACATTGTTATGTTATATACAAATGTGAGTGATGTAAATGGACTATTTTGGTATAATTAAATAAATGGTTAAATTAGGTGATTTAATGCATGTATTGCTTCAACTATGTTGTTATATGAAATTGCACTTGATCATGTTGTTTATTGTGGAAGATTTATATCCTTAGTAGTGGCACATGGAGTTAGTGATTCAGTGATTCATATTTTACCAATGTCATCCCTATATGGTTGACATATCCTTATTTTATTTGATTAATTAATCCTTTCGATGATTATTAAATCTAAACTCATTTGCATTATGTGATTACACAAGTGGGTGTGTCTATGTATTTAGAGGTTTGCATTCTCATGAGAGTTGTTAAGGAAATTTCTTGATTTTGGGTTTTTGGGCTTTTAATTTTATTGAATTTAATTTTTGGCAACTTTTCCATAGATGAATTCCTATTACTGCGAATAGCCTATTTTCATTTGGGTCGATTCAGGATTTAATTAGGTTGGATGGTTATTTTTCCTAATCAATTATTCACTTGAAATGTGAATAAGTATCCAAAAAGGAATTTAATTCTTCACTTCTCACTTTTGAACTAAAAAGTTTGAGAGTAAAACCCAAAATCCTCTTCGTATTTACTATTTTGTTCATTGTGGGAGCTACGGGCATGAGATTTCTATGAGGTTGGTCTCATTGGATCCAACTCGGGAACACCTTGGATTGTCGAAGGTTTTCAACTACTTTTGCAAGATTTTTATTTTATGGTTCAGATTCCCATTTTGCTCTTTTGTTTGTGAGGTAGGGCTCTCCCATTTTTTTTTTTCTCAATTTCAGCTTCTATTTTTGGTGGCCATTTGTTAGCAAGCTAAGAACTAGTGTTTACCTCTATTTCTATTTTCTGGTTCTACCTAGTTGGTTAGGTATGAACATTTTCCCTATTTTTGGGATGGGATTTTGGGTTTTGTGCCATTATGTTGGCCATTTTTGTGTACGATGTTTAAACCCAAATTTTATTGGATTTTTGAGGTTTTTGTGCCCAAAGATCAAATGGGTTTTAATTTCAATTTTTTTTAGTTTTTGGGGTTTTTACCTCATTTTGTGTGCCACCCAGTTTTCTTGGGTTTTCTTGACATGATGTTGGTCATGGACATGGATCATCCGTAGGATTTTAGTTAGACCATTGTTCCACCTTTTTTGTTTTCATTAGGATGTGTACCACATCCGTACTCCTAACTTTATGTTTGGTTGAGTTATTTTTATCTAGTGTTATGGTTTCTTTTGCACCTTTGTTTTGGTTTCATGGACATTAGGATTCATGTAGAATCCATATTCATAGATTGAGGTTGATTGACTGATTTCATGATGTATAGTTTTATCATGTATTGGGATTCATATAGAATTCATCCTCCCAAGTTTTTTTTTTTCAGTTGAGTGATATTTTGCTTGTGTTCTCATCTAGTCCTTGTGTTATGATCTTTGTGATGGTGGTGCTCCACACATTAGTATGTGCACATACATTTTTCAAGTGACTTGTGAGGTCTAATCTTCTGTGCACTTGCCAGAAGTTATGATCATTTGGGGTTGGGTTGGGAATATGCATGCCTACAGACACTCATCATTGGATGAGCATAGTTAGGTTAGGGTAGCATATGGAGGGGGCTTCTATCTCATAGCATAGCAATCATGGCACCATAGATTGGCAAAGGGAGCTTTAATTAAGTGATAACTAAATAAAATGTGTGAGTGGTAATAAAACTTAAGATAATAAAATGTGTGAGCATCTGATTAAGTTTGAGGACACAATGTGTGAGCACCCATTTAAGTTTGAGGACACATGACCCAAGTTTGGGCTTGTCAATGCCAAGAGATTCTCCATAATGTCAGTCCCTACTTAGTAGCCCATTGAGTGTCTAACTAGGACCTATAGTTTATGCATTGTCTATGTTCTTGGTTTCAGTTATCATATTGTCTGGTGTGAGTGTTAGCCATGGATGTTGTGCTTTATGTGTGTTTGTGGTTGGATCATTATCTCCATTAGCATGGCAAGAGTGGACCTATAGGTTCCACATGGTTGGGAGGCATAGCTACCCATACTACTATTGGAGACTAGTGTACAGAGATAGTCTTTTGTCCCAGTATGACCATTGTTGGATGTTTTCACTTGATACTTCGAGTTCCAGAGTATGCTTGGATATCATGTTTAGATGATGTTAGTTTATTTGATGCATTCCTATATTATGATGTTTAGCAAATTATTACATGATGTGAATTGTTTCATTGGTGTATCTATTGCTTATTGGTTTAACATGTTAGATTTCCTGTTCGTATGATGTTTAGCATATGATAGATGATGTGGTTGATTTATTGGATTATCTTATGCTTTACTTCTAGCATGTTAGATTTCCTTATTCTTATGTTGTAGCACGTTTTAGTAGTGATGTCCTCATAAGATAGTTCCAATGATCTAGTCAATAGTTTGGGATGTTATGTCTTGGGGATGGATAGGGCCCATGATGATCTTATGCCAATATTAATAGTTGGGAGGAACCACTTAGTTTGGTTGTTCAGTTATTGTGATGTTATTTCTATACACTACAATGTTGCTTTTAGTTATTTACCTTCACTATATGTTAGATGGTTAGATGTAGTTTCCATCTTTTAGTTATTTCACTCAAGTGTTCATTCCTTGATCTACGTGGATCCGGTACTCCCCAATGTGGAGGAAATTTATTTCCTAGCTTTTTGCCTTATGTTTTCTAGCTCAGTGATTTGTATCCTCACGCAAAATCAAGTACTTTCTTGTGCAAGAATTTAAATGTTCATGTGGTGTGTTGAGTTTCCTCACATGGCTTTTGGTGTATTCTCATGCAAAACCCCACACCACTTTGGGTGTTTTGGCTACTGGGCCAAGCATGTCCTCACGTGAGATGGTGTTTCCTTGAGTGGCTCTATGTACTTTCTCACACAAAGAGGCACTTTCTCACGCAAGACTGTTAGTTGTTATTCTCTCATGCAAAAAATAGGGGGTATCTCTGTTGTTTTTTAGAGAGTGAAATTTGGACTTTGGAGTACCCTTTAGGAATGCTAGTGGTTCCGTAATTTGGTACATTAGAGATTTTGTGTTTTTGTGTCATCTATGGTTTTTGTTCTTGATTTTGTGTGTGTCAATTTGGTAGTGGCATTTGGAGATTCATTGGTTGCTAAGATTGTTGGTGAAGTCTTTCATTGTGATCACTGTGATCCCTGTATGATTTTGTCATGTGCATTCATACTTGTAAAAAAAATATCTTGGCTTATATTGAATCCTTATTCCAAGGATCTCTGAATGAGGCATTACATGTATGTTAAGTCCAATAGGGCATTTTTGCATTTTGGAGGGTAGGATGGCCAAAAATGATGCTTTAAGGTCCTTTTTACTTGTATTTAATCCATTTAATAATTTTGGTAAAGTTTAGTAGCCATTGGATCAAGTTTGAAGGTCAAACTCCAACAGATGTAAAAGTTGCTAAAAAATTGTCAATGTTGTCATTGACAACATTGACAACTTTTTGTTGCATTCGAGAAAATTTCTAGTTGGAGTCTTGTAATTCTCTAAAATAGTTAGGATAGTTGGGATGTGTTTATGAGGACATCCTCTAACTTTTGATAGGGTTGGAAGGTTGAGAAAATTCTGGTGTACAAACTAAGTAGCAAGTTTTTAGTTACAGTTTTATGCCTTTGAGGATTTTAGCACTTTAATGGATTAGATTTGGAACTATTATTGCTTGAAGTGTTAGATGAGTTTTATTTGTGATTATTTATAGTGCGATTTTTTGTTTTTGTGAGGTTTTTATTTCTCGTATAAATTATTTTGGTTTTTGATTACCTGTTGTTTTGAATCTAGTATTGGAGCAAAATGGAGTCATAACTCCCTCTCCCCTAATAGGATATGTAGGGCCTCTTGGGAATGGGGAGATGAATCCTTTTAAATACTATATAGTGGAGGAGGGACGCTACGGAAACATTTTTATGGTGATTCCTTAGGTGAGCCAGTGATGCATGGCTAAGGATCACAATATGCAACATAGGTGATATGAGTGATTGCATGCATTAAAAGCTTCAATCAAAGCATGGATTGTGTAAGGAGAAAGTGTTTAGGAACCTTAACTATAGGAGGGAGCATTGGTGGAAGGTTTTAAAGAGGGTTAAACTTGTTTCTTGCAAAATTGGTCAATTACCTTGGAAACCTTGATTTTTAAGCTTAATCTGTGGTCATGTTGTATAGATAGGTTGAAAACCCTAGACCATCAAAATATTTGAGTCCTCTAAAAAGGGTGTCCAGATCAATGGTTTGTTCAACCCCTTGTTAAGGACTTTTCCAATTTATTCTAGTTTTTCTTCATTTGGAGGGATAATTGCTTGTAGCTCTATTTCAAGCATTTTTATGAAATCTTGTGTGATTTTTGGAACTCAATTAGGGTTTCAAGTTTGGTTATGGTTTTTGAACTTGAAGGGAATCCAAATACCTCCCTAAGTGATCATTCCTTCATTTGGTGTGACATTTGAGTTGTTGAGGTTGGTTGTAGTTTTGTGTGAAGAAGTGGAAAGGTTGGATCAATCTTAGGGAATGATGATGTAGAGTTGTTCTTACTAATTGGTTTGCACTAGTTGAATAATTTAGGTCCTCATTTATAGGATCCTAAGGAAAATAGGGTAACTATAAATCCTATTAGGTCAAGTGAAAGACCTAAGGTGACCCTAGAGGAAGCTCAGGTAGGAGCAAGACTGGTTGTCACATCATGGAAGCTCCTTCTTCCACTCAATAATGGAAGTCCCCTTTTCGGCACAAAAGATGTGACACTTCACCAATCTATCAAATATTTAATCCATTTTGTAGAGTCAAATAATTTCTCATAGTTTTCTCTATCAATGAGGATGCTACATATATGCGCCAACTAGACCTTAACCATGTGCTTTACATGCAAAAATATCTTAATCAAATCTTTCTTGTATCTCTACAAAAACAACAACTCTACTTGTATCTCATTCACTATGCTTTTCTCTTCCATATTTTTCCTTGAAGAAATCATATATCTTCCCAAGTTCATTCAAAATTTTCTTAATTGCCTCACTCCTCCCTCTATAATTATTCACATCTACAATACACTATTTAGACAATATCAACCCTTTTCTCACTGATAACTATGGAAATCCTCTATTTTTTATGATAACATTTCTTTATTATAGAATTTTGCACCACACAATAGTCTACACTTTAGTACAATAGATTTTTCTCCACATCACTAACTAGCTTATATAGTAAAATACCAAATACACTAGACACATAATCCTTTTATTGATCAAGTGACTAGTGAGAAATTCCATCACATAAGTCATGTTCACTAATGAATAGTTAGACCATAAACCATTAATTCTACCATACTCATGTCATCTTCTAGCATAGTCTATACAACATCAAGATATATAGGCTAAGATCCTATTGGATAAAGAACAATTTTATCCACATATTCTTCTTTCTCTACAAACTCCATCTCTTCTTCTAGACTTTCTTCATTAACTTCTTCTTCTTCATCATCTTTTCAAATGGTGACTATTTATTTTCCTTTGTCACTAGCCCTCCTCTTCTTTGATTTAGGAGATGAACCACTGCCAACTTCTTCCATTCTATTCTAATGTGACAAGGACTCCTCCTTACAAATAATTACTAGTTAAATAACAACAAAAACAAATCTAGAACCAAAAAACTCGTATAAAGACACAAAAATGCCTTGCATACATCTACCTTGTTCTCCAACACATCTAAATACCTACAACTATTCTTACTCACAAGAGTGCTAGTTCTCTATTCAATATTTTATTTCCTTGGTAATGATCTCATGAATTAAAAAATCAAACACATAACCAATGACCCAAAACTAAAATAATATTTACGTTGGACTTTCATATTTGTATGTTCTTAATATATTTCTCAATACTAAATGCTCAAGTGTATTGATGATAAATGCATTTCAATCTTGACCAATCAAAGTTATGTATTCTACCTTCTCATATATAATTTTTTCCCCAATCAATTCACTAACCCTACATAATCCAATAATTTATTTATTACCCTCCTTCGATACCATTTATGGTTTACATATGGTATTAGAGTTTCACCTTGAAACCATCTCAACGTGAACAATATAAGCTCTACATTCTTATACCACCAAAATAATCCCCAAATATCAAGTCCAATACTTATGGCTCTTTGCATATCTTTCATAGGTTGTCCAAATTCTGATTGGTTGATATGACTATGATTAAATTTCTTCAACTCAACTTTCTTCATTCTCTTTTTTTGTGGATGTACATATACTTTGAATAGACAATGTAGGTAACATAATCACTTCACAAATATTATCTTTCAAACTTTGAAGATTTTTAATTTTTCTTTTCAGTATGAGGTAATGGAAATGAATTCAAAAATTCTCTTTTAAAACCACATTCCAATAAGATTGAAAATGTTCACTTGAATTAATTACCGCTAACATAATCAAACTATACTTCATTCATTGATCAACTAATATATCTTGTCATTACTAATAATTTATTTGATTTGTCAATAACATACTAGTTTCAACTAGTATCTTCTTGGATTAGAGGAGAGGTATGGATTTTTATGTTAATACTCTCCTTGAGCCAAAGCATTCAACTTATTTGTTGGTAGAACTAGTATCAAAATTTGATACCACTATACATTCCATACCATTAAATTTCTTCCTCCATTTTTCTTCTTCTATGATTCACTAGATGTTGTAACATTATTATCATTTATAATATTTCTTGGAACACTACCAAATCTGCATGATTTAGTATAGTGACAAAACTTTTTTTAAAAAAAATTAACATTCTCTTACTAGATCTTATTGATAGAACCTTAGATGCTATTATGGTTAGTAGAAAGAAACTTTTATGATAATCATATAGATGGAAAATGAATATGTTGGAAAGTAATGAATTTCTTTCAGATATTTGATTCATTACGTGAGTATTTCCCTTCTGAATATTATGTATATTATAATTATGTTAACAAAGAATATATATGTTAGTTTATGTTTCATCCTTGTTTCCAAGGATTCTCAAGGTAGGGTACTACATATGACCTACTGTATGATTAGGATCTTGCATATATTTTTCTTTTGATTCTTTAGAACATTCACCCCTAATATAACCAATATGTATCATATCTCCTATAGGATTCTATTGCATCAATTTCTCATCAAGTTTGTTAGTACGTGAATATAACTTTTCAAAATGTAACTTTATTTCCATGAATCCACCCTTGAAAATATTTTTATATCTATAAAGTTCTTGATACTTAGTTCAAATTCTAGTTCAAATTTTACCTTACCAAGTTGAGTTTTCAAGCTTTTGCATTCATCAAGTTTTTTTTTTCATATCTTCTTCAAGTTTTTATTTTGTGATTTCCCTTCTTTAATTTCCTTAGCCACCTAAAGTGATTTAACTTCAAGTTCATGCTTCTCCTTCTAAATTTTTGCAATAAAATTTGAATCATTTTTTAATTTATGTTCCTTGATCTATTCAACTATCTCCTTCCTCTTCAACCTTGAGATATTAATCCAAGATCTTTGAGTTTATTTATGTAATCTTGTGCATCCTTAAGCTTTGACTTTAATCTTTCCTTTTCTTTATTAGCTCTATCTAGATCTTTAAGTGTTGATTCAAAGAAAACTTAACTATATGAATCCACAAAGAAAAATACTAAAAATAAAAACACATAACAATAATAAAATTCATCATAGTACTATTTTGTTTTCAAGGAAACTCTAGCCAAGTAAAAACCCTTATGGGGATGGTACACACAACTACGTACTAATCTAAAAATACTATGTTAGGAGATTTGGCCCTATTAGGAGTCATAACATGCATTTAGTATATTATTGTTGTTAGAGGATTTGACCTTGTTAGAGGTCAACCTTGTTATGATTTTTTTTATAATGGGACCTCACTTGTCAATAAGGACTTATCGTCCAATATACAAAAAGGTAATAGTTACTATACCAAAATGATTGCCTTGACATCATAATGACTAATTAAAACTTTAATTATCTCACATTATTTGATCAATCAAAAAAATGTGTAAAAAATTTTACAACATCATAACATCATTACAACATCATATATAAAGTTCACATATCATAACCATACCCGACATTCAAAAACTAACTCCTTTTTATACCTTTCCAAATAATCCTTTAGTCGATTTACTTAATGAAATGTGTGGAATAATAACCAAAAATTAATATCAAAATATTCTAACCAAGGCTTAACATCTAGGATTTCATCCCTTCAATTCCAAGTAATTGAGTTGATAAGGTAATTTAATTTCTTAGGCCAATTTTCCAAATCTTCAAAACTATTCTTGATAATTATATAATCTTCTAGTCTTACCATTTCCAATAAAAGTATGTTCCAAATGACATATAAACATAGGAGAACTTATCTAAAGTATTTATAGATGTTATGTTATCATATTAAAAAATCAGGTCCATATATGAGTAATATCTTGTGCTCGTTGATCAAAACTATTTATATGTACACTATCTTCTTGTATTGTACTTGGCCAATTTTCTTGATTATCGATAGCCAAAATTGATCATTAAGTCAAGAAACCTTAACATCTTACTATATTTTCATCAATAAAAACATCTATGTTTTTAGTTTTGGTTACTTTCCAACAATCTCCCCCTTTGGCATTGATAACACCACTAAGTGAAAAATGTCTAAATGTCAATGCAAAATCAAAAACCTACCACAATTTTTTAATCTATTCAAACTATTCCTCATGTGTACATACTATATGACTTATAATTCTCCACTCATTCTCACTTCTTATACTATACTTCCCCTTTGACATCAATGGCAAAGGTGATAATCCAAAAAGGTACTATATGCATAGTAAAAACTTGTTTGACCAAAAACTTACATAAATCTTAGAACATTTGTAAAATTATCCTTTAGGGATGAAAAATATATATTCCATACATTCTTCAAGTTATATATGAATTTAATTTTATTACAAATTGTAAATGCTACTATCTGACATGCTTGGAGGTCTATTGCCTTGAATGTTTCATAAGATTTCTTAGATGTCTCCAACATATCTATTTCTTTTTCCATAATCTCAGACTTAAGGAGAGTAGATTTTGCAAGAGTGAAAATCTATATAATACCTCATTTCTCTCCTTTTTTCACATAGATTCTATCATATTTCTTTCTCACAATCCATTCAATTTTTGTGACACTTTAGTTGGTCTTTACAAAGATGTTTGTAGTCCTCTCTATGTTGTAGTCTTCTTCCTTAATTCCTTTGTCCACATCTTGCACATGTTTGAATAAATTTACACAAATGATTCATAGTTTCTTTCATTCATCAACACATTCCTCAATATCCTTGATGTTTTCATTAATTACTTTCACATCATTTTCTATAGAGCCACATAACTTCAGGATCCTTTTTACAATGTAGTCCTATATTTCTACCTCAACATTAGTAGAGTATTCCAATAAAGTGAAATGTGTATCAAAGTCATTTAGGACTATATATAAGTTGTCCAAAATATCATTTCTTGTAATTTAATATGAATGGGTAATTCTTGGTTAATTCTATCTAGTTCTTTATTGAGAATCCTTATATTCTTTTCTAATTTATTCTCTGATCACTCTTGGCCTTGAAAATTTTAATCATAGATATTTTAGTCAGACCTTATTCATCATAGGACTCCATCATTTTATTTGAAAGGAACTGAAGATTATGGTTTATGGTACAAACTTGGAGGCAATCTGAATTTGAAAGTGTTTATTGATGCTGATTGGGCAAGAAACCTTGATGACAAAAAAAGTACAAGTGGAGGAGCATTCTTTCTTGGAAAAAGGTTGGTTTCTTGGACAAACAAAAAGTAAAATTGTACATCTCAATCTACAGAAGAGGCAGAGTATGTTGTTGCAGCAGTAAACTATTCTAATATTGTTTGGTTTAAATAGTTGTTGGGAGGCATGAAGGTAGAAATCAAAGAACCAGTTGTTATGTTCTGTGATAATATAAGTACAACCAACATATCTAAAAATCCAGTGATGCATTCCAAAACCAAGCACATTGCAATAAAATATCATTTTGTTAGAGAATTGGTGCAAGACAAGGAGATCAGATTGGAATATATTCATACAAAGGAACAAATTGCTGACATATTCACAAAAACATTACCTAAGGATGCATTCTTGTAACTAAGAGGTAAGTTAGGGGTCACTCCCCTATATGAAGTTCACTAAAATGAAGTTTTAGTGATGCATCAACGCATACCAAGTTGAAGATCTATCAGTTGATGTAACATAATCACGTAATATTGCATATGAATCAATACTAAAGGTACATTCAAATCTATTTGAGTTGTGTTGTCTTTGGCATGTGTTGTCAAAGAGGGAGAGTTTTACTGTCATATCTTTCTGAAATTTGTTTGAAAGGAAGAAGTTTTCTTTGAGAAGAATATGTTTATCCTCACAAAAAGAGATTACAGAAAGAGGAAGAGTTTTCTATCTAATAAAGAAAGTTTTTTTAACAGAAAAAGGCTTGTTAGACTTGTTTTCAATTTCATTCTACTATGACATGTTGTGTTGCCATCAATGCCAAAGAGAGAGATTGTTGGATACAATTGTTAATTGTGTATTGTCTTTGATGTTACACAAATGTCATATCAGTCATTAGACAGAGTCTACCGAGCTCAGATGATCTGCAACCCAATTTACAATGTCTACCGAACGTTCCTGAACATAACAAAGAAAAGCTAATGTTTACCAAGCTCACTCGGTTATCAAACGAAAAGTGGCAGAGAGTTAGTTTCTACTGAGCTCCCAAGGTTAACAAAGAAAAGCTAATGTTTACCAAGCTCACTCGGTTATCAAAGGAAAAGTGGCAGAGAGTTAGCTTCTACCGAGCTCCCAAGGTTAACAAAGAAAAGCTAATGTTTACCGAGCTCACTCAGTTATCAAAGGAAAAGTGGCAAAGAGTTAGCTTCTACCAAGCTCCCAAGGTTAACAAAGAAAAGCTAATGTTTACTAAGCTCACTTGGTTATGAAAGGAAAAGTGGAAGAGAGTTAGCTTCTACTGAGCTCCCAAGATTAACAAAGAAAAGATAATGTTTATCGAGCTCACTCGATTATCAAAGGAAAAGTGGCAAAGAGTTAGCTTTTATCGAGCTCCAAAGGTTAGCAAAGGAAGATCAATGCTAACTGAGTTCACTCGGTCTCCAAAGGATTTTTGCAGGGTTTGTAGTATTTACTGAGCTTCACTTGGTTAACACTAGAAAACCATGCTAGAGCAGTGGTTACTAATGTAATGATTCTTTTAGTTGTTTTTGAGTCAACTTGATAATCTGAAAGGTATATATTTAGATGTTCAAGTCATGAATTAGTGTGAATGTGAATATATGGATAAGGATGGAATAAGTGAATTGAGCAAATTCTGATGAAGGATTAGATATCCTAGAGGAGATGAAAAGTTGTATTCGATTAGCTAGGATAAAGTAAAAGCAAAATAGAGATCTATAATCAGAAAAATATAAGTTGAATATCATTCATGTCATCTCATTGTTGCTTTCTAACCATAGTAACAGTGAATCTAGAATCTCTTAATAGAGTTGGTTTAATAGCCATTTTGTAAATCCTCTAACAAGGTGATAGTTCAGTTGAATTTTTCTCAAGACCTCTAACCAGGCCACTCCTAATAGGGTGATTAAATCCTCTAACAAGGTCACACCTAACAGTGTGTTTTGTAACCTTTAACAGGGTTGGCTCCTAACAGGGCTCACTTCAGAAGAGTGAAAATTGGTGATTAGTTACTTGGTGGTTTTTTCCATATTGGGTTTCCACATTAAATTTGTTGTCTCTTGTGTTCATTTATTTTAATCTTTATAAGCATATTAATGACTATGAATGCTAGATAATCAGTAATTAGTTAATCTACCGAGTTACAGTATTCCTGCATTGTTTATCGAGTATCAACAGTAAGTAAAGACATCTAAGGATTTTTTTTTTGGAATTGAATTTTGTGGTAACTGATTCACCCCTCCCCTCTTAGTTACTTCATCTATATTTTCAACAATTGGTATCAGAGCTTTTTGTGCTTGCAGGACAAGATTTCAAGGATCTAAGCCAAAGATCAAGATGTCTTATAAGAGGGAAATTCCAAGACTTAATAGGGACAACTTCTCAACATGGAAAGGGTTGATGAGACTTCATCTAGCTTCTATTGGAGATATGGGACTAAAATACCTTGATGAAAAATATGTAGAACCATCTAGTACACTATCTGTTAATGATATTGCTGAAAAGAAGACCTACAACATTATGATGATAGATATAGCATCTGCTCTAAGTTATGAAGAATTTCATGACATTAAGGACTACAAATCTGCCTTTGAAATATGGGAAAAGCTAAAAAAAATCTATGGAGGAGATGATAATGTAAGAAGAGCCAAAGCAGAAAGTTTGAGAGGACAATTTGATCAGATGAGGATGAAAACATTGCAAAATATGTTGAAAGAGTCAAAGCATGTGTCAATGCGATCAAAGCATCTGGAGGAGATATCAAGGAAGAGATAGTGATAAGTAAAGTTCTTAGAACTCTACTTCCCATTTATGCAATCAGAGTTTCTGCAATTCAAGAAAGAAGATGTGAAGCAAATCACAAGATAAATCTAGAGGCCATAATTGGAAGATTGACTGCATTTGAACTGGACAACTTTGACAACTA
This sequence comes from Cupressus sempervirens, assembly GCA_028749045.1. Lineage (NCBI taxonomy): Eukaryota > Viridiplantae > Streptophyta > Pinopsida > Cupressales > Cupressaceae > Cupressus > Cupressus sempervirens. Next base: position 544,200,939 of record CM053787.1, on the reverse strand, counting down.
TGTTCCAGCTTCCAAGAACATTGAATTAGCATTTGAAGCCAAGATTTCACTTAAGGAGAAAAGCAAAAAGAAAAAGGAATCTCAGTCAGGAAGTGAAGATGAATCAGACCAAAGTTCAGACAGTGATCTTGAAGTGATTGAAGCTCTACTAGCAAGGAAATATTCTAGAGGCATAGGTAAATTTAAAGGTAAAGTTCCTCTATTCTACTTTTCATGTGAAGAAGTTGGTCATATTTCTGCTAGGTGCCCAAACAAGCAGAACAAAGATGACAAGAAAGGTTACAAGTACAATCGCAAGAAAGACTTCAAATCATTCAAAGATAAAGGTAAGAAAACATGTTTTATGGCTAAAGATTCTAATGATTCTAATGATGAAGAAGAAGATGAAATTGTCTACATTGCTGTGAAAGATGTATCTGATAATCATGAGGAAATGGAACTCATTTCTCATATGAGCAAAAATGATACATGGATCATAGATAGTGGTTGTTCTCATCACATGACTGGTGATAAAACTAATTTTGAATACTTTGAAAACTATGATGGTGGTAGTGTAAGATTTGGTAACAATGAACCTTGTTCTATAAAAGGAAGAGGAAGAATCTCTCTAACCAAAGAACTTATATGTGATAATGTCTATTGGGTAGAAGGACTAAAGCATAATTTGTTGAGTGTGGCAAAACTACTCAATAATGGATTCAAAGTAGAATTCATGCATGAAAAAGCAAGACTGTTGGATGGCAAAGGAAAACTAATTGGATCAGGCACTCAAACAAAAGGTAACTTATTTTATCTTGAGCTTGGTGAATGTTCATGTTTTATTGCTCAAGTTGAAGAAAGTTGGTTATGGCATAAAAGGTTGTGTCATGCAAATTTTGATAACTTGGTAAAAATAAGCAAATTCAAAAAAGTGAGAGGCATTCTTAACATAAAGAAACCTGAGGTGTTAGATTGGTAAAATGGGAAAGACTAGTTTTAAAAGTAAAAACTATCAGTCTAAAGATATATTAGAAATTGTGCATACTGATTTATGTGGACCCATTGGAATTGAAAGCTATACTGGAGAAAAATTATTCATTCTTTTTGTCAATGATTACTCAAGAATGAATACTATCATGTATCTAAGGAACAAATCCAAAGCATTTGAGAAATTTAAATGGTATTTGGCCAAAGTAGAAAAGGAAATAGGAAAAATATTGAAATGCTTGAGGTCATACAGAGGAGGAGAATTCATTTCACATGAGTTCAATAACTTTTGCATTGAAAGAGGAATCAAAAGATAGGTACCAGCCCCTAGAACTCCTGAACAAAATGGAATAGCTAAAAGGACAAACAGATCTATCATGGATTGTGCAAGAACCCTAATGATTGAAAATAACATTGCTATCAAATACTGGAAGGAAGCTCTATCAGCACTGCAATTCATACCTTGAATTAGGTACAGCTTAAAAAGGACTCATTCAAAACTCCCTATGAGCTATAATATGGCTACAAACCTAATGTAAGTTATCTAAAAGTATTTGGAAGTAAATGTTACATTTTGAAAGAATCTAGAAAAGGAAAATTTGATGTAAAAGGTGATGAAGGAATATTTTTGGGATACTCTTGCAAAAGTAAAGCATATAGATGTTTGGACCTTTCTGCTTACAAAGTCATAGAAAGTGCACATTTGAAAGTTGATGAGTTTGTAGAAAGGATTGAAGAAAAACGAAAAAGGGAACCAGAAGATTATAGAAGGTTTCTTTTCACTAAACTTGATACAGTACTAGTCAATCAGGAATCTTCTACTCCCGAGTCATCAGTAACCGAGTTACAGGAAGTTCAAACCAAGCTACAGCAACCTGATTTACATTTAGATACTATCGAGCAAGTGTCTATCGAGTCTGAAGGACACGAGCCAATATCTACTAAGCCAAAACAGCCAGAACCTAAAGTTGAAATGCAAGAAGATAACAATGAAATTCTTTCAAAAGGAAAGGAACCTATATTAGCAAAATATGTCAGGAGACATCATTTAGTAGATCAGATCATTGGAGACAAATATGAAGGAACCATGACAAGAAGTAAGTTGAAAGGTACTTTTTTACTTGCTGATTTTAAACCTAGAAATATCAATGATGCATTGGAAAATGATAGTTCGATTGAGGCTATGAATGAAGAAATAGAATAGATAGAGAAAAATAAGACATGGAATCTTGTACCCAGGCCTAAAGATAAAAATGTGATTGGAACTAAGTGGGTATTCAGAAACAAGTTGGATGAAGATGGTAAGGTATCAAGAAACAAAGCAAGACTAGTATGTAAAGATTATGCTCAAGAAGAAGGAATAGACTATGGAAAAAAATTTGCTCCTATTGCAAGATTGGAAGGAGTCGGAACCTTACTTGCATATGTTGCACACAAAGGATTCAAAGTTTATCAAATGGATGTCAAGTCAACATTCTTCAATGGTATACTGGATGAAGAGGTTTACATTGAACAACATGAAGGTTTTTTTAATCCAGATAAAAGGAACATGGTCTGCAAATTACACAAGGCATTGTATGGTCTGAAACAAGCCCCTAGAGCATGGTATGAAAGATTGCATAACTATCTTATTCAGATTGGTTTTCAAAGAACTAATGATAATAGTAGCTTGTATATAAAAGAAGGACCAGATAATCAGATTGTTTTGGCAGAAATATTTGTAGATGATACTGTTTTCACAGGGAATGATGATCTATGCAAAGAATTTTTAGAGAAAATGAACAAGGAATTTGAAATGTCTATGTTTGGTGAAATCAAATTCTTTGTTGGTCTTCAAATTCAGCAGAATAAAAATGGTATCTACATCACTCAATCAAAATACATCAAAGAGATATTGAAAAAGTTTAGTATGGAAGATTTTAAACTAGTTGGGACTCCTATGTGTACTGGATTAAAACTTACCAAGGAAGATGAATCAAAAGAAGTAGATCAAACATTGTATAGATCTATGATTGGAAAGTTGCAGTATGTAGTTCATACCAGGCTAGATATTTCCCTTGTAGTTGGTATTGTAGCAAGATTTTCAGCAAAACCAAGAGAAAATCACATGATGGCAATCAAAAGAATAATGAGATATTTGAAAGGAACTGAAGATTATTGTTTATGGTACAAACTTGGAGGCAATCTGAATTTGAAAGTGTTTACTAATGCTGATTGGGAAGGAAACCTTGATGACAAAAAAAATTACAAGTGGAGGAGCATTCTTTCTTGGAAAAAGGTTGGTTTCTTGGACAAAAAAAAAGTAAAATTGTACATCTCAATCTACAGCAGAGGCAGAGTATGTTGCTGCAATAGTAAACTATTCTAATATTGTTCGGTTTAAACAGTTTTTGGGAGGCATGAAGGTAGAAATCAAAGAACCAGTTGTTATGTTCTGTGATAATACAAGTACAATCAACATATCTAAGAATCTAGTGATGCATTCCAAAACTAAGCACATTGCAATAAAATATCATTTTTTCAAAAAATTGGTGCAAGACAAGGAGATTAGATTGGAATATATTCATACAAAGGAATAAATTGCTGACATATTCACAAAAACATTACCTAAGGATGCATTCTTGTATCTACGAGGTAAGTTAGGGGTCACTCCCCTATTTTAAGTTCACTAAAATGAAGTTTTAGTGATGCATCAACGCATATCAAGTTGAAGATCTATCAATTGATGTAACATAATCAGGTAATATTACATATGAATCAGTACTAAAGGTACATTCAAATCCATTTGAGCTGTGTTGTCTTTGGCATGTGTTGTCAAAGAGGGAGAGTTTTACTGTCATATCTTTCTAAAATTTGTTTGAAAGGAAGAAGTTTGCTTTGAGAAGAATATGTTTTTCCTCACAAAAAGAGATTACTGAAAGAGGGAGAGTTTTCTATCTAATAAAGAAAGTTGTTCTAACAGAAAAAGGCTTGTTAGACTTGTTTTCAATTTCATTCTGCTATGACATGTTGTGTTGCCATCAATGCCAAAGAGGGATATTGTTGGATACAATTGTTAATTGTGTATTGTCTTTGATGTTACACAAATGTCATATCAGTCATTAGACAGAGTCTACTGAGCTCAGATGATTTGCAAAGCAATTTACAATGTCTACCAAACATTCCTGAACATAACAAAGAAAAGCTAATGTTTATTGAGCTCACTCGGTTATCAAAAGAAAAGTGGTAGAGAGTTAGCTTCTACCGAGCTCCCAAGGTTAACAAAGAAAAGCTAATGTTTACCAAGCTCACTCGGTTATCAAAGAAAAAGTGGCAGAGAGTTAGCCTCTACCGAGCTCCCAAGGTTAACAAAGAAAAGTTAATGTTTACCGAGCTCACTCGGTTATCAAAGGAAAAGTGGCAAAGAGTTAGCTTCTATCGAGCTAACAAGGTTAAGAAAGAAAAGCTAATGTTTACCGAGCTCACTTGGTTATCAAAGGAAAAGTGGCAAAGAGTTAGCTTCTACTGAGCTCCCAAGGTTAACAAAGAAAAGCTAATGTTTACCGAGCTCACTCGGTTATCAAAGGAAAAGTGGTAGAGAGTTAGCTTTTATCAAGCTCCAAAGGTCAGCAAAGGAAGATCAGTTCTAACTAAATTCACTCAATCTCCAAAGGATTTTTGTAGGGTTTGCAGTGTTTACCAAGCTTCACTTGGTTAACACTAGAAAACCATGCTGGAGTAGTGGTTACCGAGCTAGGTCAACCAGTGAAGGATTTTATTGTTTTAATATTAAGTTCAATTGTTCCATGCAACCAACTGATGTAATGATTCTTTTAGTTGTTTTTGAGCCGACTTGATAATCTGAAAGGTATATATTTAGATGTTCAAGTCGTGAATTAGTGTGAATGTGAATATATGGATAAGGATGGAATAAGCGAATTGAGCAAATTCTGATGAAGGATTAGATATCCTAGAGGGGATATAAAGTTGTATTCAATCAGCTAGGATCTAGTAAAAGTAGAATAGAGATCTGTAATTAGCAAAAGATAAGTTGCATATCGTTCAGGTCATCTCATTGTTGCTTTCTAACCATATTAATAGTGAATCTAGAATCTCTTAACAGAGTTGGTTTAATAGCCATTTTGTAAATCCTCTAACAAGGTGATAGTTCAGTTGAATTGTTCTCAAGACCTCTAACCAGGCCACTCCTAATAGGGTGATTAAATCCTCTAAGAAGGTCACACCTAACAGTGTGTTTTGTAACCTTTAATAGGTTTGGCTCCTAACAGGGCTCACTTCAGAAGAGTGAAAATTGGTGATTAGTTACTTGGTGGTTTTTTCCATATCAAGTTTCCACATTAAATCTAGTGTCTCTTGTGTTCATTTATTTTAATCTTTATAAGCATATTAATGACTATGAATGCTAGATAATCAGTAATTAGTTAATCTACCGAGTTACAGTATTCCTGCATTGTTTATCGAGTATCAACAGTAAGTAAAGACATCTAAGGAAATTTTTTTTGGAATTGAATTTTGTGGTAACTGATTCACCCCTCCCCTCTTAGTTACTTCATTTATATTTCCAACAATATATGGATCTAATTATGTATTGCTTCTAGTGCTCCCATGCATGTGAAACCTGTTTCAACCATGAAGAATATGATTTCTACATACTTTTGAAATAGATCGCTGATTATATTACCTCTATATTACATTCTATAATATTTTTTTATCAATGTTATTGTAGGTACTATTGGCATTATGATTATTTTGTCATTAGTGACAACACTTACTCAATTCTGTATGCTTATCGAGCATCCAAGTGGTTACCTTGTAAGCATTCACAGTTCAGCAGTTTACACCGAGCAGACAGTGGCTACCAAGAAAATTCAAACAATATGGAGTCCAATAGTGTCTATCGAGCTTCTCAGTATCTACCGTGCTTCAAAGTTTCTACCAAGCAATGAAAGATTCAGTGCAAACCGAGCAATGAAAGATTCAGTGTTTACCGAGTGAAGCAAGGTAAACTCAGTATACAGCATCTACCGAGTGACACTACATCAACCAAGTCACCAGTGGTTATTGAGTTTAGAACTACATCAAGTGATTAGTATGGACTAAGCCTTCACTTCTACCGAGTGCATGACAATGCCAAGTAATGCAGTGGATGCTGAGTATCAAAAGGTCACTAAGTCAGTTCAGTGAACTCGAGTTATTTACTATTGGGCTGACTCTGTAATGGATTTGTTTACTTGTATTTTGGATGACCTTGTAATTTTGTAAGTTTGAGAGGTATATATGTAAGATATAAAATATGTATGACATGGTGAAAGAATAGCGAAGTGATGAAGAATATATGCGAAAGATTATTAGCAGCAGTTCAAAGTACACATCAAGGTCAATTCAAAGACTAAAAAGTTACATCCATCACATGAGGTGATCAATGCATAAGGGATCTTATCAGCAATCAGTTGCAAGCAGATCCTTTGCTTCATTCTGATAGGTGAATTAGATTTTTCAAATCCTCTAACAAGGTAGACTTAACAGTCTTTGTAAAAATCTCCTAATAGAGTACCTACTTCATTGTATGTTTGCAAATCCTCTAACAAGGTGGACCTAGCAGTCTTTTATGCTCCTAATAGGGCAGATCACTAGAAGTGGTCAATGTAAGCCTTAACCGGCCAACTTTATACTACAGTATTGAAATTTTTTGGGTATCATCCACACCCTAGTTTTACTTTCTATTTGGAAGGTTTTTGGGTCACCAAATATTGTGTTCACTTGTGTAATGATTGTTATATGTTTCAAAATTTATGCATGCAGTAGTAAAGATGGATGTGTGGTAAAATAATAAAAAGTTTTAAGGTTACTGATTCACCCCTCCCCTCTCAGTAACCTGTCATATCCTAAATATTTCCAACAATTGGTATCAGAGTTTTTTGGTACTCAAGATAAAAGTTTAATAGCTTGAGAAAAGATCTAAGGACAGATGGAGATATTCAGACTTGACAAGGCAATTGAAAATGAAAAGCTAGATCTAGAAATGGCCATGGCTCAACTCAAAGAACCAAAGGAACATCTTTCTCAATCCTTGAAAAGAAGGAAAGAACTTGCAAGGAAAATGAATGACCATCAATATGTTGAAGAAAATATTGAAGAAATTTTACCATCAAGTAGCTCAGATGAAGCTAATGAGGCAATTAAGGAACTCCTAACAAAGAATGGCTCTGTATAGGAAGAAGTAACAAAACTTAAAAGAGAACAAGAAATCCAATCAATCAGGCTATGTGAAGTCTTGGAACAAAGAAACAAATTGGAAAATGAGACAAATGAAAAGATCAATGCAAATCAAAGTTTTATCAATCAACTATCTAATGCAAATGAAGAAATCATGAATCTGAGATTTGAAAAGGAAAACCTAAGGATTGTTTTAATCACTGAAGGACAAATAAGTGAAAGTTTGGAAAATGACCTAAATGTTGAAAAGAAAATCAATAAAAGAATGATGAAGTCACAAGAAGACATGAATCAACTTATACAACAAAATGAGCAGAATCTTCATAGACAAAAAGGTAAAGCAAGACTTGGATATAATGAAGAAGGTGAATCTTCCAAACAAGGTGCCCAAAAGAATCAAAGACCTACTTGCAATCACTATGGTAAGTTAGGTCATACATCAAAAAAAATGTTGGAGCAATGGAATTTTTTTTTTAAAAGGAAAATGCTACAACTGCAATCAACATGGTCATAGAGCTAATGAATGCAAAGAAAAACCAAAATTTGAAGGTAAATGTCACAAATGCAAGAAGCATGGTCACAAGGCATTCCAATGTAGATCCAAATCATTCAATCTAGCTGAACAACTTGTTAAGGCAATATTTGGATGGGATTATAATACATGGTACAAATGTCATTATTATGGAGAATATGGACACATTGGCAAAGACTACTCAGGGCATCACTTGAGAAAAAGAGATACAACAGTAAGATGTTATACATGCATTGAACTCGGTCATATAGCCAAAAATTGCATGAATATAGGAAGAATTGAAGACGAAAAGAAAGATAAAGTTGATAACATTCGAAAGCAGATGAGACAACAGTGGATTCCTAAATCTACCAAGTAGAATAGTTCAAATGATGGCCACATCACTCAAGAAGTGGGTGACTCCACCATTTCCAATTAGATTCATGAAGGAGGATTTGGAACTATATCATGAAGCTATATCTAGAATAGTTCTAAATGAAAGAGAGAAAATGATCCAATCAGTACTGCAGATACATTGGGATCATAGAAAAGTTATCTTTCATTGAGTGCATCAAACTCTACCGAGCAAAGTGGTTAAAGACCTTATCGAGCAAGGTCGGGAGTAGAAGAAATTTTGTTCATCTATCGAGTTGATACTCATGTCGAGTTAGTTTAGTGGATGACAGTCTATCACGCACTATGAAAACATGCTACCTAGCATTAATGGAAAACTTTTCATCAAAATGGACAAAATTCAACTACATTTTCATCGTATTCTCAAAACTAAAAGATCTCTAAGTGCATTCGAGTGACTTCAAAGTGATTTTGAGAAAATTTGTAGATAAAGAAGTTTGTTCAAAGATTTCTATTACTTACCAAGCAACAATGGCTTCCACAAGAACAAGCACTAGCAAGGTGAAATGTTGATCAAAAATGTTGGTCAATGGTGCAGAATGGAAAGAACCAAACTTTAAGTTGGTTCTCGCAATTGCAGAGGCACTAGACCCTAATGGCACATAATCACAGATACCACCAAAGGTACTTTTAATCAATGATATCCAAACTCATTTCAAATGTTCTATTCAAAAAATAGGAACCCTAGAAATGGATAGAGCATTAGAAGAAATGTGTGTTAGTGGCTCTCTAAAACTCGAACATAAACATTTGGAGACAAAAGGGTTGACCCACATCTCTCATATGCCAAGAAGCTTCCAAATAAAATGGATCAGATATATCCTTAGCCATGTTCACAATGATCAACTATGGCTGGAGTAACTCATACTGATCACTAAGACAATGATTCATAAGATTACTAGCCTTCCCGTACTCAGCAAAGCCAAATCTACAAAAACCCTAGGTCAGGATGAACTTCAGAAGAAAACCCTAGCTGAGTGGGATAAAAAAGGCTAAAAGGTTAGCACCGTTACCGACATTGAACTTAGATATGGAATTCATGTGATAGCTCACAAGATCTACAGTTCAAGTCGATTGAACAGTGTGTCGTGTGAGGCTGTAGACCTGGCGTTTAAGGTTGTGAAGAAGAATTTGGAATATGACTTGTCAGAGCTATTACTAAGGCAACTGAAAAAAAACATGAATAGTATCAAATCATCAAAGAATAACCCCTATAAATTTGGTTCTTTGTTGACATGTTTATTCTTTTATGTACAAAAATTCTTTCCCTCCAAAGGTTCTCTTGTATGGAGAAAGGATGTCCCCATTCTATATCAGATTAATGAGTTTATAGCATAAATGGGTGTCAATTTTGATAGTATAATGGACAACTATTTTGAGGACTTCAAGGAGAGGATGAACAATAGGTTCAGGATCCCTCCTAAACTTGTTGAAGATTACAAAGATGATTTTTGTTTTATGGTTGATTGCGACAAAGTATATATTTAGGCAATCAGGCCCCAAGTTGCATGTGTAAAACCTCTACCTTATGAGGTAAACATTGATGAAACTAGGGATATTATTGAAGCACTAGTAAATGAACCAGTAGATCCCAAGAAACCAATTTTTGGAACTTATGATGAGGCAAAAGCCAAAATAGAACTGGAAATTGAACTTCCCCAAGCAATCAACAAAGGTAAATGGAAGGTTGCTAAATTGAAAACTACTACCGAGCCCCTAATGATTACCTAGGGAAAAGGTGAGGATGAAGAAGAGGAGCAAGAACTAGAAGATATAGAGGAAGAATTAGAGGAAGAGGCCGAGCCAGTCAAAAAGAAGAGGAAAAGGTAAGAATAAGGATGAAATAGTATTTAGCAAGCCCCAACTTACCTTCCAAGAAAGATTGAAACAAATGGAAGAGGGAGCTAGCATCACAAACTTCAAGGCATTGAAATTTGAAACAAGGACTGATGCCGAGAAAATGCAAATTGAGGAACTGGTACTTAATAAGATGGGAAAATGGAAATACTCCCTAGACCAGCTTTCCCCTCAAATCTCCAAAGAGCTATTGGTAAGTTTGCAACCAAGGTGGGAGTCAGCCACCCAAATAGCCAAGGACATATATGAGCAATCCTTGAAGAATCTTCTACCAACTCTTACTAAGTTAGAAATAAAGGTAGCAATGAAGAACAATGAAGGTAAAATGATGATTAGATTTCACACATGCTTGAGTCTAATTAAGGATATTGAGTATGTTGTAAGAGATGCAACAAACATGTGGAAGAACATCTATCATCTGCAAAATCCCAGTAATGATCTAGTGATAGTCAAGGATGATGATGGCACCAATAGTGATGAAGGAGATGAAAACACTCCAAATGCTAGTGATTATCAGGCACTAAGGTTTGATGATGAAGAAAAAGGGGAAGAAGCTGAAGAGGAAGACAAGGAGGAAGAGGATGAAGAAGATGATCCAATGAAGATTGTAGCACAAGTCATTGCTTCCCTTCCTCACTCTCCACCTAAGACAGCTACATCATCAGGGTTGGAGATAGCTTTAGTAGGATTGACCACATTAGAAACATCATCTACTCCTGCTACCCCATAGCTCCAAGCATCATCTATGGAAGTAACCATTACTTCATCTACTGAGTTGTAGCCTTCTCCATCAGCACCTAAGCAATCAACTATGTCTACCTCCTTGGTTGCATGTATAGTAAGTTCTACAGTTCTTTCTACAATTTTGTCTACTCCAATTGTGAATATTCTGCTCTGTACAATACATATTTCTACATCATTTTTCGGAAGCACACCAATTTTGGATTCAATCGGTACTTCTATTAGCTTTCCTCTAGTTGCACCAATTCAAGTATTTTTTGCCAGTCCATCTATGCCAACTATTGTCTTTGATTCCAAATCCAAGGAAGTAAGCACAGAAGCAAAATTGAAAACTCCTCTAAAACTTTTTCTTACTGGAAAACAAATTGATGAAGATATAGATTTGGATGCAGAAATTGTTATTCCAAAGATGGACTTGGACAATACCTCAACCAGTGAGATGAGAATGGTCAGTTAGCTTTTAGAGTAGAAGGCAAGGTAGAAGCAACTCATAGAAGAAAGAGATAGAGAATATACTATAATAGAAAATGCCAAAAACATAATTATTGAAGCTATTGGTGTTGATGTCGATTCATCTCAACACATTTTGTTGCAATTAGAAGAGGCTATGAATAAGTTCAATGAAGACACCTTTGGGCAAGAGAAGCTCATTGAAAAGGCAAAGAAGAAATTTGATAATAAAGTGCTTGAGCACATTGCAATAAAGTAGGTTGAACTATCTTCAATTTTGAGCAATCTTGAGCAAGCGTTCACAAATGTAACATCACTTTTTGGTAAGCTTTGTGATGTTATTGAGTACACTAAGGAAGTCAAAAAAAATTAAATAAGATAGATGTGGAAATGAAGGATAGTGCTCAAAAGTTGCAGCTTGACCATAGTTCAAGCTCATCCCATCACACAAAGGTGAAATTTTTGTTTGAAATGCAGGCAAAGTTACTCAGAGAAGAAGCTAGAATCTAGTCTACACTGATTGACATTCAAAATATGATTCTCCCAATCATGGATCAAATGCAAAAACACATTGCCTACTCAAAACCATTGATTCATGACATCAACTTTTCAATAGCAGATAATATGATCAAATTTTCTGTAGAAGTTCAAGTGGCTCTCTCCACCTGCAAGATTTTGCAAGACAATTGGGATAAGTCATTGTCTCTTAATCTCAAGGTACACTCATATTTTCTCTCACATTTTGGTGTTTCAATTTAAATTTATTGTATATACATTCTTTGGCATTATTGTCAAAAAGGGGGAGATGAGATTGTTGGCAGGGGGAGATAAGATTGTTGACATTGGCAATATGAGATGAACAAGGAATAAGAAAGACATTGTACAAATAAAAAGCTATGCATACCATATGTACAGGGGAGATATGTGAGATATGTAAGATATGTAAATAGCAGAGTAAATCAGAATGTAAGTTTTGATTCATAAGTGTTTTGGTCACTAATGCCAAAGGGGGAGATTGTTGGAATTATGATTATTTTGTCATTAGTGACAACACTTACTCAATTCTGTATGCTTACCGAGCATCCAAGTGGTTATCTTGTAAGCATTCATAGTTCAACAGTTTACATAGAGCAGATAGTGGCTACTGAGCAAATTTAGACAATGTGAAGTCCAGCAGTGTCTACCGAGCTTCTTAGTACCGTGCTTCATAGTGTCTATCGAGCAATGAAAGATTTAGTGCAAACTAAGCAATGAAAGATTCAATTTTTACCGAGTGAAGCAAGGTAAACTCAGTAATAGTATCTACCGAGTGACAGTACATCTACCAAGTCACAAGTGTTTACCAAGTTCAGAACTACATCAAGTGATTAGTATGGATGAAGCCTTCATTTCTACTGAGTGCATGACAATGCCGAGTAATGCAGTGGACACTGAGTATTAGAAGGTCACCGAGTCAGTTCAGTGAACCCGAGTTATTTACTATTGGGCCAACTTTGTAATGGATTTATTTACTTGTATTTTGACTGACCTTATAATTTTGTATATTTGAGAGGTATATATGTAAGATATAAAATATGTATGACATGATGAAAGAATAATGAAGTGATGAAGAATATATGTGAAAGATTATAAATAGAAATTCAAGGTACACAGCAAGGTCAATTCAGAGATTGAAAAGTTACATCCATCACATGAGGTGATCAATGCATAAGGGATCTTATCAGCAATCAGTTGCAAGAAGATCCTTTGCTTCATCCTAACAGGTGAATCAAATTTTTCAAATCCTCTAACAAGGTAGAATTAACAGTCTTTGTACAAATCTCCTAACAGAGTGCATACTTCATTGTATGTTTGCAAATCCTCTAAGGTGGACCTAGCAGTCCTTTGTGCTCTTAACAGGGAAGATCACTAGAAGTGGTCAATGTAAGCCTTAACCAGCCAACTTTATATTGCAATATTGAATTTTTGTGGGTATCATCCCCACCCCAATTTTACTTTCTATTTGGAAGGTTTCTAGGTCACCAAATATTGTGTTCACTTGTGTAATGATTGTTATATGTTTCGGAATTTATGCATGTAGTAGTATAGATGGATGTGTGGTAAATTAATAAAAAGTTTTAAGGTTACTGATTCGCCCCTACCCTCTCAGTAACCTGTCATATCTTGAATATTTCCAATAGGTGCATCATGTCTCCATGCATGTAGATACACATTAGGAAATTTATGAATTATGTGAGAGAGTATATGGGGTATCAATGATCGAGACTAAAAGGTTGTTGTTAGGATAAACCACAAACAGAAATAAAAACTACATGCAAATATAACCAATAACAAAAAATAATAGAACACACAGAAATGAACACAAGGCACCAAGATTTAACGTGGTTCACCCAATCCCTGGGCTACGTCCACCAAACAACAAGTTCGATCTTATTACAATCCAGTGATTACAACCTGATTACAATCCATAATCCCTTACGGCTCAATACCGCCGCAAGAACCAATTTTGTATCACAACATTATGAAAAATACCCAACCCTAAGCCTTTTATACAAGTATTAAACCGCTTTAGGGTTATAACATGTCGGCCATATGTCGGCCATAATATGTCGGCTACCATGTCGGCTACTGCCCAAAAAAAAAAAATTTGGGCCGATGCCCCGAACCCCATTATTTATGAAGTATGTACAGTACTTTCCTGATCAGTCGCCACAATCTAACAATCTCCCACTTGGGGACTGATCAGGCTCCACACTAAACAACAATAATCTCCCACTTGGAGACTGATCCTGTAGCAATACCACTACCACATGGGGCTCCCACTGCATCAAACCATCCTGGACTCTACTGTTCTTGTATTCATGTTCAGTCTAAAAGACCAACCGAAGCTGAAGAGGAGTTCAACTTCTCCCTTGTTACAACCTTTGTCAACATATCTGCTAGATTGTCATTGGTATGTATCTTCTCCAGCTTTAACTGTCCATCCTCCAAAACTAATCGAATGAAATGGTACCACAACTATATGTGTTTGGTCTTAGAATGCAGAGCTGAATTCTTAGCAAGATGAATGGCACTCTGACTATCTGTGAACAAATAATTATCCTTCTAAGGATGTCCCAATTCTTCCAAGAAGAACTGAAGTCATATCATCTCTTTGGCTGCCTCTGTAGCAGCAACATACTCTGCCTTTGTAGTGGAGAGAGCATTAATCTTTTGTAACCTAGAAACCCAGCTCACGGTTGCCCCACCAACAATAAAGACATAACCTGTAGTACTCCACCTGGTATCAATATCCCCAGCCAAATCTGAGTCAACATAGCCCTGTAAATAAGTAGTAGAGCCCCCAAAGTGTAAACACTTATTGGATGTTCCTCTCAAATATTTGAGAATCCACTTGATAGCATTCCAATGCTCAAATCCTGGATGACTCATATACCTGCTAACGACTCCCACTGCATGTGCAATATCTGGCCTAGTGCATACCATAGCATACATCAAACTTCCCACAGCTGAAGCATAGGGTACCTTGGACATCTTATCCTCCTCTTCCTGTGTCTTGGGACACATCTCCTTAGTCAATTTCAAATGACCAGGTAAAGGTGTGCTGACAGCTTTAGCATTCTTCATAGAGAAACGTTGCAACACCTTCTCAACATAATCAGCTTGAGATAGCGTCAATGTTCTGTTCTTCCTATCTCTGCAAATCTTCATACCAAGGATTTGTTTTGCTGCCCCCAAATCCTTCATAGAAAATGCATGTGCTAATTGGCGTTTCAGCCCCTTAATATGATCCATGTTAGACCCAGCTACAAGCATATCATCAACATATAAACATAAAATAATGTAGCTATCATCATCCAACCTCTTAAAATAAACACAGTAATCTAAATGAAACCTATTATATCCATGCTCATGCATAAAAATGTCAAATTTCAGATACCATTGCCGAGGTGCTTGCTTCAAGCCATATAAACTTTTCTTCAATTTGCACACTAAGTTGTCCTTACCTTTGACCTCAAAACCTTGTGGCTGAGCCATATATATTTCTTCATCCAAATAACCATGAAGAAAGGTTGTTTTAACATCCATCTGCTCTAAATGCAAATCTTCAGTAGCCACAAGACTTAAAACAATACGAATAGAAGTCATTTTAACAACAGGAGAAAATATCTCATCAAAATCAATTCCCTTTTTCTGTGTAAATCCTTTTACAACTAACCTGGCCTTAAATCTTTTCTTACCTCCTTTTTCTTCTTTCAACCTGTAAACCCATTTATTTTGTAAAGCCTTTTTACCTGTAGGCAACTTGCACAAATCCCATGTCTTATTTTTCAGCAAAGAGTCCATTTCATCTTTCATTGTAGACTCCCATTGAATCTTAGTATCCACTTGCACAGCTTCATCATAACTTTCATGTTCACCAGCATCAGTAAGTAAAATAGAATACAAAGAGGGAGAAAACCTTTGTGGAGGTCTAATTTGCCTTGTTGACCATCTAACATTCACTGGTGTGTGTGGTATTTTTTGTTGCAGTTGTTGCACATCATGAGGAATGGATGGAACATCAGCTTTTGGAGTATCATCCAGCACTACATAATAATCTTCTTTCTTCTCATGTTGCTGCAACAGATCTTTGTACAACACTTTTTCATTGAATATGACATCCCGGCTTCTTATAATTTTATGGCTTTCAAAATCCCAAAGCCTATAACCAAATTCATTAATGCCATATCCAACAAAGACACATTTCTTTGATTTAGCTTCTAGCTTGGTTCTATTTTCAGAGTCTATATGAGAAAAAGCTTCACAACCAAAGGTCTTGAGAAAAGAATAACTCACCTTCTTCCTAGTCCATGCTTCCTCTAGAATACCACAGCCCAAAGGAGTAGAGGGACCTCTATTAATCAAATATACTGCAGTATTGACAACCTCCACCCACATGTGTAAGGGCAACCCAACATGCAATCGCATGCTCCTTGCGCGTTCCATTATAGTCCTGTTCATGTGTTCAGCCACTCCATTTTCCTGTGGAGTCCTTGGAACAGTTTTTTGTCTACGAATACCATTAGTGGAGCAATAATCTTCAAATTCATGACTGCAATACTCACCAACATTATCAGATCTGAGACATTTTAATTTCTTACCAGTCTCATTTTCAACCAAGCATTTCCATTTCTTACAAGTTTGAAATACATCAGATTTCTGTCTAAGGAAATAAACCCATACTTTTCTAGTTGCATCATCAATAAATGTAACATAATAATGAGAGCCACCAAGGGAAGATACCTGAGCCGGTCCCCATACATCTGTATGCACAAGCTCTAATTTCTCCTTTTTGTTTTCCTTCCCTGTCTTTACAAAACTCACTCTCTTTTGTTTTCCATACACACAACTTTCACAGAAATCCATATTCACACATTTTAGACTTGGTAAAACTTTCCTTGAATGAAGTACTTTCATACCTTTCTCACTCATGTGCCCAAGTCTATTGTGCCACAGTGCTGTATCAAAATCTACAGCAGCTATTTGTTCTCCTTGCTCAACTGCAGTAATTGTTCTTGAATATTCATTTTTCTCTGAAACAATCAAAGTAGAAGGAACAATATGACCTGTACAAAGATATAAGGTGCCTACTTTCACACCTTTTGCTACTACAAGGGAACCTTTTGAAACCTTCCAATTTTTATCATTAAAAGTAACTACACAACCCTCATCACCGAGTTTCCCTACTGAAATTAAATTTCTA
This sequence comes from Cupressus sempervirens, assembly GCA_028749045.1. Lineage (NCBI taxonomy): Eukaryota > Viridiplantae > Streptophyta > Pinopsida > Cupressales > Cupressaceae > Cupressus > Cupressus sempervirens. The sequence continues at coordinate 544,184,038 of CM053787.1, read as the reverse complement.
CTTAGTTTTGGAACATGTCTTACCTCATGTAGTAGCCAATGATTCCCATTCTGCAACTTAATCTTAATTTTTCCCTTTCCAACAATCTGACAGGGTTCATTATCCCCCAAATAAACAAGCCCAAAATCCCCTTGGACATAATCAATGAAATAACCTCTATGAGGTGTAACATGAAATGAAGCACCAGAATCTAAAACCCATGAATCATCAACACTCTCTAAAGACAGAAGCAAAGCATCCTCTTCGGATTTGTTACTTACCACATTTTCCTCCTTGTCTCCATCTGATTTATCTCCTTCATTTTTCTTTTGATTCTAGCAATCTTTCTTTTTGTGCCCTCGTTTCCCATAGTACCAACAATCATTTGGTCCTCTCGATTGAGACCTCCTCCCCTTTGACTTTCCTCTTGATTTCCCATGATTTCCAGAGTTACTTCCTCTTTCAGTCGTTCTGCCCCTGCTTTGTGCATTTAAAGCACTTCCTGATGTAGATCCACCTGAGGATTTTCTATGAGTTTCCTCACTTAAAATAACACCGATCACATCATCATATTTTAGGGTACTAGATCCAAGAACAGAATTACTCACCGCCATTACCAAGCCATTCCAGCTTTCAAGCAAAGAACACAAAATCAAGAGAGCCCTAATTTCTTCATCAAAATTGATACCCACAAAAGATAATTGACTAGTAATAGTATTAAACTCATTTAAATAATCTGCAACAGATCCACCTTCTGCCATTTTCATATTAAATAAACACTTCATGAGAAATACCTTATTTGAAGCGGAGGGCTTTTCATACAGTGTCGCTAGGATTTTCATCAAATTTTTTGTCGTCTTTGCTTTTGTAATATTAAATTCCACTGATGGTGCCAAGCATAACTGAATGCTTCCGAGTGCCTTTCTATCCAAAAGATCCCATTCAGCCTCTGACATAGTTCCCTGATTCTTGGCTTTTCCTTCCAACGGCTTCCATAAATCCTTTTGATATAAATAGTCTTCCATTTGCATCTTCCATAACTAGAAGTTCTGCCCATTAAACCTGTCAACCCTCAACTTACCCTCATCTGCCATTGCTCCCACTCAACTGTGAGACTCCCACTTAACCGTGAGACTTTCTTGCAGAGGATAACTGAAAGATAACCTTGCTCTGATACCACTTGTTAGGATAAACCACAAACAGAAATAAAAACTACATGCAAATATAACCAATAACAGAAAATAATAGAACACACAAAAATGAACACAAGGCACCAAGATTTAACATGGTTCACCCAATCCCTGGGCTACGTCCACCAAACAACAAGTCCAATCTTATTACAATCCAGTGATTACAACCTGATTACAATCCGTAATCCCTTACAGCTCAATACCGCCGCAAGAACCAATTTCGTATCACAAAATTATGAAAAATACCCAACCCTAAGCCTTTTATACAAGTATTAAACCACTTTAGGGTTATAACATGTCGGCCATAATATGTCGGCTACTGCCCAAAAAAAAATTTTCGGGCCGATGCCCCGAACCCCACTATTTATGAAGTATGTACAGTACTTTCCTGATCAGTCACCACAATCTAACAGTTGTGACTTCTCATGTTTGATTCTTCTCAAGTTATCCAATAGTTTTTATCTTAGAATCTCACAAACATCAAAAATTTCTTTCTCAACCACCATTTGTATGCAATCTAAATTACCCCTACTAAAACTAAATCAAACCTACTATTTAGTGCACCTTATAGCCTAAGATCTTGGTGATGACTCTTATATATTTTTATCTTATGTCAGAGAGGGTCATGGCATGTTTCTCCCACTTTGTTCCAATGTTCACTTCAAATTCATTCTTGACCATTTTGGTCACAAGTGGTATAATGACAACATTTTCTAATCATACCACTTAGTGAATTAAATATTTTGTGATCATCATAGACTTGTCACCATTTGAAAGAACTTGTCATGAACTCAATTAAGAACTATTGTTATCCACTCAGGCTCATCAAATTCCTCATATCCATATACTAAAAGATGTTTATGTTTTCCAAATATTTGAGTTCATCCTTAAGGGTCTTTTATTCATTGTATATATTTTCCAAATCATTCCAAATGTTTGAGTTTCCTGGATTCAAACTTTCAATCGATATATGCCCTAATATTCTCTAAATGAAGCACACCTTTGATGACTTACAAGAATTTACCCTCAAGATCATCTTCCATAGAATTGAATGGGTTTTCTTAAATTGATATCTTGATCTCTCATTTGCATCATATATATGAGGTTTCTACATAGTTACTAGGCCTAAAATAACTGAAAAAATTAATTCTATTGAAAGCTCATAGTTCATGTAAACACCTTTTGATAGTGATGTAGGTTTTTTGGAAAATAACTTGGAATATTTTCTCAATATTGTCCATCTCCTCCTCCACACTCTTGGTGGGCTCTGACTTCTCAAATGATGAGATATGAACTAATTTTATCCATTGACTTCTTCAATAACTTGTTTGTCATAAATTTTCTTGTTTGCATAGTATAGAAAGCCTATCTAATAATAAAAAAACATAATCAAATACATAATGATCATCCATATAATCATATCAACAGCTATGAACATTAGATTTTGAGTTAAGGTCATTTTTACCTTTTGTTAAGCTTGGATAGCTTATTATTGCAAATTTAGGATCTAATAGTTTTGTGATGAAGTGCTCCCCTTAAGGATAGAATGGACAATTAGGTTGATGAGGAGGGTTTAGTGCTTGGAACTAATTCTCCTTATTTTTGTATAAATATTCTTTTCTTTTCTTTCTATATTATGCCATTACTATTGTTGCCATTGTTTTTCCTTTACAAATATAGTGTTTATGCCTTCATAACTTGTTTTGCTAACAATTCTATTTATTCTTCCATTAAAGTTATTTCTTCTAACATTAGATTTTCTCATATTATTCATAGATTCATTGAATATAATATCTAGTTGTATGTCCCAAATTGTTAAATTTGCAATGTATGTAATGACATAATTTTTCCATATGTTGGTCCATTTAGATTTATTCACATTATGTAATCTCTTGCGACATGTCCAAAGTTGTTGCACTTGTAACATGTGACACCATTGGATATAAAATTATTGGTTCCTAGAGATCTTATTTTATTGACATTTGTTGTTTCATTTTCTTTTCCATTATTTCACTGGTTAGATCTATCTTTGCACTGATGTGATTTATGCCATAAAAACAATAGTTGAAAGAGTAATAGGTAAAGGGTTTAGCATCTATATCACCTTTGTAATATTTCTTCATGTGACCATGTTTGTTGAATACAAAAAATCTTCCCTTGAGTTTATTCTTTAAAAAAAAAAAATTAGTATTTCCATTCTAATGTGATGTCTGATTAGGATCTTGCATAGAGATAGTGAATGTAGAGAGAAGTTTTAGAGCTTAGAGAACCATTGAGGAGGCAACTCAAGAAATTATAAAGAGTGTAATTATAAGATTCTATTGCATTGTATAGAAAAAGGACATCCCATTTGGGTGAAACATGTGAACTATCTAATTTCAAAATATTTTAGTATTAAATATCTGATGGAGATGCATTTCATTAAGTAATAGATCACAATTAGTGGAATAAATAATAGTCATGTCATCATTAATAAAAGCCATTTTAGGATTACAAGGGTTATGTTGAGTTGGCACCATTGTCATGATGGTGGAACCAATCACACCCACCATAATAGACATGTAGAAATTTAAAAACACCAACATGAAATGTCCACAATAAACATCACCAGTCAACTTGGATTCTTTAAGGGATTAACACTAAGAGGGTTGTGCATCATTTAGAATTAATATGGTTTCCCTCCTTCCCAATGAAGGAGGTGTTGTTGTTTATAAGGGAGTACAAGTTCCTCTACAATCTCATATAATTGATCCCAAGGCCAATTGTAGCTAGGGTCAACCACTACATTGACCTCTCTAAAATTTTGTTGTAGTGAGAATTCATCAAGCTTTGTTAGTAGGGGCCATATGTCCTGTATAATATTTCTCACTTATCAACTATCCCACATATAATTATTAGTTTTGAATCCCCTTAAATGCAAAGACTAGTATCCCCAATTGTCAAGGACAATTTAAGTCCTCAAAGCAGTGCCAAACCTTTAGCTAAGTTACTTATAGAAAAACTGAAGTCCCTCTATAGGATAAAATTAGACCACCTTTATGATTTCTTAGAACTCTACCCCCAATAGCCACCCCACTACAAGGAACACAATAAAAGTTAAGCTTAAGTTGAGCTGAAAGGGGGGTCATCCATTTAGTATTGAGTGTGGCAATAGTTTTAGAGTTATGCACTTTTAAGAAGAAGATTGAGGGATTCTATTTCCTTTCCAACTTACAATTCATGAATAAAGGGGAATTAATTAGGGTTTTCCCTATATAGATAGAAGCATTTTTTATAAGAAGTTTCTCTGTGATTCTTACCACAATTTCAATGTTATTAGCTACAGCCCTAAATATTATTGTATTTCTCCCCTTCCAAATTTTATAGAAAATGTAAGGTCAGAGGAGGTTCTGAGGTATGTCAAATCATGGGGTGGTTAGATGGGAAATCTTAGTTGTGCATAAATTGTTGCAAATCCTTGAGGAAAGTCCAAGGGATATTGAAATTGGAAAGTATATTTCTCCAAATAGGGAGGCAAAGGGATAGTGGATCAAGAGGTGGTTGATAGTCTACTTCACACTATTCTTATAGAGTTAAAAGCCCCTCCATATGAGATTATCGATAGTAAAAAAATTCCATGCAAAGTCGTCCATCAAAAGAAATTAATCTTTGAGAATAAATGGGAGTTCTAGAATTTACCCTAGTGTATAGAATCCTTAGTGGGGCTAATTAGTAGGTTGTAAGCCAATTTGATTAAGAACACAATAGATTGTTTTTTATCATAGATGAAGATATATTCTCTTTGAACCATTGGTATTCTTATGTCATTTAGAATTTTTAGGAGGTCCTTCACCAAATGAAGGAGGCAAGGAGAGTCCTTAAGGAACTTTGCAATCCCGACCCATACTTTGTTAGGAGAAACATAATTATTAAACACATTTGTGGGGCCATAATAGTGGGTTATGCTTTTTTGGCTAAACGAACATCAAGTTGTGAATTTTTAAAAAACTCTTCACTTTTGGATGCAAATTCCTATTTAATGGTTACAAATTTGAAGATGAAGTAAATTAGAGTCTTTCAAGATTTTCTATGTAGGTTCTAAATATAATTTTTATTTTATTTTTTGAATTGATTTGATTCAATTATTTTTTCTCCCATAGAAATTGGTATGTTGTCAAAAACCTAATTTTTAAAGAGTGACTTCATTTTTGACAAGCATATATTTTATTTTTCTATAATAGATATCAATGTGATTCTTTCAAATTTAGTTTTCTATCATCCTTACCAAGATCATGAAGGTTGTTTTGTGTTTTTATCCTTTGTATTTCATATTTTGTTGACGTTTAAATTTGACCTAACTCTATTTTTGACATACATTGTTTTTGATGCATGTAACTTTTTATTTATTTATCCAATTTCAATTTCTTTTTTTTAATAGAAAGGGGACTTGAATAGAAAGCTTTTGGTTATTTTAAAGAAAATTATATTCTCTTTTTTACAATTTTTCCTTGAGTATCCAATACAAAGATTTATTTTGGGCAGTAAACCAACTTTTGATTCACATTAAAAAAAAAATGTACATAATAAAATGAAAATAGATCAAATCTATGATCATTAGAAAGATCATTTTGAGTACTTATTCCATGCAAATGGACATGTCTCAAATTTTCCATTCGTGCCCTATAATTGACTCCCCGAGCCGAGATTTCATTAGAAATTATTTAGTCTTTGCAAAATATGCTTGTGACTTTCTAATGAAAATATTTTAGGTAGTTTCTATCAAAACTATTTCTAAAATTTCATATGATTTAAAGCAAGTAATTTCAATTGAAAGTACTTTACTTTCGATCAAAAGTACCTAAAAAGGGCACTTTTGATAGAAAGTAAAGGAATTTGTATCGAAAGTCCAATGAAAAAGTTGCAATCCTATGTACACGTAATATATGCTAGTTGCATTAAGTGACTTGAAGGGGTTTTCACAACCCAAAGGAAAAAGTTCTCCCCCACAATAGAGCTCAACAAAGAAATGCCCTAAAATTGACCTTATTAGGTCATGTATTTCACTTTGTTTTTGTAATACATGATTTTAGTGTTCATTATTTAAAAAATCTTCTATTTCAATTTTCCTTGTTTATATTCATGCATGAATTAGAAGTTAGTATAATGAGTGTCATAGATAATGATATACTACAAATTTTGTTTTAGATATCTTATTTGGTAATTGGTTTTATAAAGGCCTACTTTGTGCAATTGTTCTTTAAAAGAAACATGGAGTCACTTTATAATAATATTTTTCTTTCAAACATTTTTTTTCCATATAAGCTAATAAATAACAATGTACCCTTTCACATTGTTTTTCCTTGAAAGTGCGTGATTAACTTGACTTTGAAACTTCACATGATTAACTTTTGACTTTGGACATGCTTCTTCTAATACATTGGTGCAGAACCACACATTTTCTTCCTTTCACTTTGATTCTATACAAATACTTGTCAAACACATAATTGGTTGCAAACTATGGATTCCTCGCCATAATTCTGTCACCTTCTTGAAAGGTTATGAGGTCATCTAGAATCTCTTGACAATAATCTTTAAAATTAAAAAAACTACGTTATTGAGGTTAAGACTCCCTCGTAGTTTCCAAAGTTCTTAAAAGATTCTTCATAACCCATCTTGGAGTATGGTTGGAACAAGGAGTTAAATTCCTAAAGCAAACCAACTTGAATTTAATATACGATCTAGCAATCTAAATCACGTTTCAAAATCTTCAAGGATACATTTCTTCGCTTGGGACAACCAATATGAATTGATATTTCATCGTATATGACGCAAAAGAACTTCAACTTGCAAACTAAAAACAAAAGATATGTCACCATGAGCTCATCATCGGGGAAAGAAAGATATAATGAATATCTGCAAGATCTTGTGGCCCCTCAATCCAACGACGTGCGTTTGCTTGTAGGGCCATCAATTGTTTATCATATGTTTGTTGGGACGTTGAATGCAGATGTATATCAACCAATCCCCAGTATGTCATCGAAGAATACTAGACGCCATGAACTGTTTCATATGTCATTAGTTGTTGACTTTACATGTGACCTTACATATGTAAATGATCTCAATAGCTAATAGAGGGGTATGGAAATGCTAGAGCGAAATACATTGACTTTCAAGGAGGCCCAATGCTCCACGTCACCCAATTATATCCAACTCTAACTCTAAACATTATACATGCTTTATGTGTTGACTCATAATTGGATCTAACTACTACTAATTGATTTAACACATCACTCCTACACTATGCCTATTAATTTATTCTAGAAAGTAATGGAGAACACGTCATAAAGTCCACATGACTAAAACAGAATCAAATTTATAATACATCTAATAAATGGTATGAGCATGTTATCAAGCTTTCTTTTTTATGGAAAATCATCTCCTACCAATTAATATTAGATCGTATGACAATATCAAATTAGATGTGTAAAACTAAATGTTAGGCTCCAAAATGTTTCAAGAATTTCCACCATCAAATGACTTAGACTTAAACTTAAATCTTCTTTCAAGTGAAAAATTTCTCTCAACTTTTAAGTTTTTTAATAGGTTAAACGTTGATTCAATTGCACCTCTAAAGAACAATACATAAATTTGAATACACAACACAAATAATCAACATATCATATCTACTTGTTGTCATTAACCAGTTTAGGTATTTATTGGTGATAAAGATTGTAAAATAGTAATTATTTTTGTCAAATAGGACTGTAGATTTAGAATATATTAAATTGTAAACTTGAATATCTTCAAATTAAAATCACACAATCTTATTTATGAATTGACAATGTGTTCGGCTACATTGTAGGGCATTCATATTAGTGATTTCACCGATATAATTGTAATGAATGTTAGTGCTATTAGATTGCATTATTAGAGCAGTATTGCAATATTTGCAAGTCATTATTTGTGTATTCATTAAACTCTTGCTAGTCATCTTTTTTCCAGGCAAAAAAATGATATTTGATAACAATAGACTATTTTAATAAGCGAGAATCAATTTTTTTCAATCATTGGTCAAGCATATTTTGTGAATTATAGTTGTATATTTATTGTAATCTTACTCTTCCTCAAAACAAAATAATAATAATAATAATTAAAAAGGTAAGTATACAATTTTATAGAAGATCATGTTATCGAAGGCACATTAATCTTTATATAAGTTTAACATGCCACTTCACATTATAAAATGACTATTATCATGGTCATAATATTTTTCAGTATCTTTCAAACAACACCAAAACATCAATAGAGGTGAAATTTGGGTCTCTAATTCATGTAGGAAAAGACTTACATTATTATAATGCATTGAGTTTATAATAAAACTTAATAATAATGTTATTTGTGCACATAGTGTTCCCAACATGAACCAAACTAATGATATCTATAAACATTTTATGTACATTACTAAATAAGAAAATTTAACTATAGCCTACATAATTATTGTTCAATTATTTAATAGTATATTCAATAACATTGTAAATTAAAAAGATATAATACAATGGAGGTATTAGTACTTTTAGGTAATACCCTTACTGAAAAACCCACACGAGAATAATGTCTAACTAGACATATTGTTGATGCAATAAAGTTGTTTACATAAGATATACACACATATAAAATGTGGAAGCAATTATAATCCAACTTTTGACTAAAAACATTAATACAATTTTATCCTATGAAAGTACAACTATAAGTTTAGTTTATGTTCTCTAGGTTTCTCAAGATGTCAGTACCTAATGACACTAATTACATTATTAAATTTAACCAAGACATAATTATATGATGAAGATTATGTTCATTTTAACCAAATATAAGTGTTCCTATTTCTTTCAATTTCCATAGCGAGAAGTACAAATATCATGAAGAAAAGGGAATATTTAGTTAATGCAATGGTATATGTAATGCCCTACCAGGGAACCCAAAAGCAAGGTAAACTTTAAGAAACTCCCCATCTAGAAAAAAGATCTAAAATATTGGTGAATATTTCATTATTTTTTACAAATTAAAATTATTTCTATTGGAGAATCCCTCAATTTTTTAATTTTGAATAGTATTTATATTTGCAACTATTTTGGAATCATAATTTGTGTAGAAAATATTGGTGAATCTCAATAATAATAGGAAGTACATCAATCATCATGGAATATTACAAATCAATATTGAACATTTTTTACCTCATGGAATATTATGAGGATCATTACATTATATTGAAATCAAGAGTGAAAATAAAAATATTGGTTATATATCCCTAAAGTAACTAATAATTATGATAATTATTGGTGAATTTATCATAATATCTCCAATAATATATAGTATTTAGGTGAATCAAATCTAATCATGTATCAAATATTGTGGAAAATCTTCTTTTTTTAATGAATACTCCCTTTCTATGTGGCGAATCTTTGAGTTTCATTTTTTTTGATAAAATAAATTGTTGAGTGATTTTAAATATTCTAGAACTAAATTTTACAAAAATGTGGTGATCTAGGTTGTATTAAATCTTAAATTATTAGCCAAATTACTAGCCAAAATTTCTAAATTTAGCCAATTGGCAAATATTAGCCACTAAAAAATACATTGCCCAAAAGGACAAGGCTAAATGTTATTAAGTTTAGTGAATAGTTTTTATTTTTATTTTTTTAAACACATCTTATTTTACATAGATAACATGACTCTAATTTTAAAAGTCCTAATAGGTTCCTGGGTATGTGTAGGATTATGGTCAATTAAACTATGGCCTTAAGTGACAGTGAGAAACCAACAAATCAGGGTTATGTCAACTTGACACATAATTTTAAAGTGGTTCTAGACTTTATATCAAAAAGTTGTAATAAAATAATCTGTAGGAAATTGAATGTAGTTTCTAAACTACTAGGCCTTATCTAGAGAAAAAAATATTTGACTGGTCAAAAGTTTGGATTTTAATGCAGTACTACAAAAATTTTAGGACAAAAATAAAAAGTAGGTGTATGTCTGACCACCTTAATCAAAATCAAATAATAATATTTTTTAATATAATTACAGATATAAAAAGTAGACTCATACCCAGATGTGATGCATATTTTTGGGTATTTTTATTCCAAATAAATAATTAAATATGAATTTTTTACTAAAACTTTTTTAGAATAAAAAAATTCCCATGTCTGACCACCTTAACTAATTGAAAAATTTACCAATTTTTTTTCCCCTTATACTAGGCAAAGCATAGAATGTGATGCAACTTTTGGATTTCAAAAATGTTATACCATTTGAAAGTTATAGCTATTTTTCAATTAGTATGTCAATTAGCACTTTACAATCATCTTCATTGAAAATTAACTAACTAATACTTATCAAACTCAGAATTTGATAGCAATTATATTGATGGAATCTTGAGAGTATTATAAAAAAACTCTTTTCGTTTCATTCAATTTCAATAAAAATAATATTGTCAAATGGCTACTCGAAGTCTGAGTGTCAGTGAAACTGTTCTCAAACATATTTTTTGGGTTGACCAAATAGGTTTGGTAAATACCAAGCCTAATCGAATATCCAATTTCAAATTGGGTATACGATTACAGATTAGCTACTCGATATGAAATCAGATATCTGAAAAGTCCAAATTTTCCAATTGGGAATGAAACCACCCACATTGGAAATTTTAGAGGGAAATTTTAAAGGGAAACAAAAATTTGGGAAGTGTGGGCATTATTATTATTATTACATATGATTATGATTATTATTATTAAATATAATCTAGTTATAAATATAATTATTATTATAACTAAATATAATATAGTAATATATATGATAAATATTATTATTATTATTAAATATATATAGTAATATTATATGATTATTATTATATATAATAATATATATGGTTATTATTATTAAATATAATATCTAGTAATATATTATTATTATATTAAAATATACAATATTATATTATTATTATTAAATATAATATTGTCATGAAATGCATCGAAAGGGGTTATAGGTTAATTTATGACCCCTTTCGACGCATTCCCAATTGATCCCTAGGGGCCCTAGGGCACATACAGACATATGTTGTCATGAATTAATGCGTCGAGAGAACCTATGACCCCTCTTGATGCATTCAAATGAACCAAATGTGTCCCTAGGGCCCCTAGGGCCCCTAGGGACATATGTTATCATGAAATTTGTTGATTTAAACCAACCAAATCGGTCCCTAAGGGCCCTAGGGCCCCTAAGGACATATGTTGTCATGAAATGCATCGAGAGCATGAGTAGGGTAAAAGCACAAACCTGTGTCACCCTTTTGTAAAGGAAAAGGCTAACAAAAGTATAATTGTTCAACTTCAATGACATAAAATTGTACTATTATTTTAAACTTGAAAATGAAGTAAACTAATGAAATATGTAGAAATGGATGAAGTTTAGGATTATAATTTTTAATAATTATTTAGAATAAGAATTGATAAATATTTCTAATTTTTATAAACAACTTTTTAGCTGCTAAAAAATGCTAAAAATTAGGGGTCTAGTTCCCACTACAAAATTATATGAAATTTAACTTATTTCACTTTGATCTTAGACTATGTTATAGATAACATATATAGCTAGAATAATCAAAAATAAAAATCAGCTTTAGACCTAGATTTTCTCTTTTATAATGATTCAAATTTCAACTCACCTGAAATTGATAGTTTTCATCTCCCATCATATTTTAAAAATAAAATATATTCTAACTAGGAGAAAACTTATACATTCTAGAAGAGGACTCTCTCCTCTAGAACATCATATAATTTTAAATTTTATTTATTTATATAATTTATTTATTTTTCTTTCTCAAAACTAACATGTTTTTGAGTATTAAAATATGTGATTATAGAATTTATTAATTAAAATATTATAAACTCTATATGAGAATATTCTTGACTCTGAGCTCTATAAAATAATGTTTATATGTTATTATAAAAGTATCACAAAAAAAAGTAAGAGTTATTGAAATGCCACTATTATGAAATAATTTTGTTTCTTTAGTAATTGGATACAAACTAGTATAAAACATGCATTTAATAGACATTTTAAATTGGAAATGTTTGACACTATATATAACTTAGCTAGAATGAATTTATCTAAATCATATCTTTGAAAAAATATGATTTTTAGATAGAAATACTCAAATTTAGTCATTTTGATAAGTCAGCCTGAAAGGTGACATAGCTTTGTACTTTTATCCAACAATGCATGATATGTATGAAAGCTAAAGGTGGAATGATTAATCCAAGTCTTTATCAACCCTTACCAATCCCACATAGGCTATGGGAATGTGTGAGAATGGACTTCATAGTAGGTCTTCCCAAGACAAAATAGGGTTATGATAGTATTTATATGGCGGTTGATAGATTCAATAAGATGGGACACTTCATTCCATGCAAGACTACCAATGATGCTAGCCAAATTGCACACCTATTCTTTAAGGAGATTGTGAGGATTCATGGACTTCCATTCAACATTGTTTCAGATAGAGATGTAAAGTTCACAAGCCACTTTTGGAAAACTTTGTGGAGCAGACTTGGTACAAACCTTTCATTTGGTTCAAAATACCATCCTCAAACTGATAGTCATATTGAGGTGGTTAACAGGTGTTAGGTAATCTCTTGAGGTGCCTAACTAATGAGTATGGGAAAACATGGGATGCCATCATTCTTCAAGCATAGTATGCTTACAAATGATAGTAGGAATAGGACCATAGGCAAAAGCCCATTTGAAACTATGTATGGAATGTATCCAAGGGGTGTGTGTGAGTTTAGGGATCTTGGAGGAATGGAACATAGAAGTTGACATGCTGAAGATTTTTCCCAAATCATGAAAGAAATCCAAGAGGAAGTCAAGAAAACATTCCAAGATAACACACAAAAACTGAAAGCCAGAGTACATGAAAGAAGGAAAGACATCTAGTTCTCCATTGGAGATTATGACATGGTGCATTTGAACAAGTTTAGGTTGCAAAAGGGTGTGCCAACAAAGCTACAAATGAAGAAAGTGGGTCCTTGCAATACGATAGCCAAATATGGAACCAATTATTATAAAATTGATTTTCTATCATATTTAGGAATCTCTCCTATTTTTGATGTACAAGATTTGGTTGAATTCAAAGGTACACGACCTCAGAGTAGTCGAGGGATCAATTTTGATTTGGAGCCTATAGTGGTCCCTTCATCAAGCAAATTGGAAGTTGAACAAGTGTTGGCCTCAAGAGTTAAGAAGGCCACCAACACAAGGTGTACACGGAGCACCTAATCAAGTGGAAAGGTAAGCCAACTTTAGAAGAAACTTGGATTATTGAGGTAGACATAAACAAGGCAGGCATCCCCCAAGGCCTATCATCCATAGGAGTGACATAGTTTTCTTTTGTGGAGGAGTATGGTGTAGGGGCACCTAGCTAGGCTCATGGAATACTTAGGGCTCCTAGGATATTTTGGCTTATAGTGATGCTAGACACACCACTATGTTAATAATAGTGATAACCTAGTCCTAAGGTGAAGTGTGTTAAGGTTAGGATGTCTTTTGAGGCCTTAGTTGCTCCTAGTTGCATGATTAGGTCAAATAGGGCAGTTTTGTGTCTTCGAGGGTAGGATGGCCAAATAAGTGTTTTAAGGTCCTTTTTACCTATGGCTCCTAGGATATTTTGGCTTATAGTGGTGCTAGCCATACCACTCGATTAATAATATGGATAACCTAGTCCTAAGGTGAAGTGTGTTATGGTTAGGATGCCTTTTGAGGCCTTAGTTGCTCCTAATTGCATGATTAGGTCAAATTGGGCATTTTTGTGTCTTGGAGGGTAGGATTTCCAAATAAGTGTTTCAAGGTCTTTTTTACATTTTTTGTATCCATTTAAAGATTTCTTGTAAGGTTTGGTACCCTTTGGAGAAATTTTGAGGGTCAAGCACTAAAAGATGTAAAAGTTGCTCAAAATTTGTCAATGTTGTCATTGGCAACATTGACAACTTTTTTGTTAGATTTGAGAAAAAATTTAGTTGGGGCTTGGTAACTTTATAAAAGAGTTATGATAGGACTTGGGATGTGTATTTAAGGCCATCCTTGACCTTTTGAAAGGGTTGGAAGTTTGAGAAATTTTGGTGTGTACGGACTGAACAACAAGTTTATATTTACAGTTCTTGTTTTCTGAGCATTTTGGTATTTTTATGTTAGAAATGTTTTTGAATAACTTGGGGGGGGGGGGGCGTGAATCAGTTATTCAAGGTCCAAATTTCCTAATAAAACTCAGAATTTGACAAAAATTATATCGATAGAATCTTGAGAGTGTTATAAAAAAAACCCTTTTCGTTTCATTCAATTTCAATGAAAATAATATTGTCAAATGGCTACTCAAAGTCTAAGTGTCAATGAAACCCTTCTCAAACATGTTTTTTGGATTGACCAAATAGGTTTGGTAAATACCAAGCCTAATCAGGCATCCGATTATAGATTGGATACCCAATATGAAATCGGATATCCGAAAAGTTTGAATTTTCCAATTGGGAGGGAGACCACCCACATTGGAAATTCTGTAGGAAAATTTTAGAGGGAAATTTTAAAGAGAAACAAAAATTTGGGAAGTGTGGACATTATTATTATTACATATGATTATGATTATTATTATTAAATATAATATAGTAATATATATGATAAATATTATTATTATTAAATATATATAGTAATATTATATGATTATTGTTATATATAATAATATATATGGTTATTATTATTTAAAATAATATCTAGTAATATATTATTATTATATTAAAATATATAGTATTATATTATTATTATTAAATATAATATTGTCATGGAATGCATCAAAAGGGGTCATAGGTTAACCTATGACCCCCCTCGACCCATTTCATGACAACATATGTCGCTAGGGCCCCTAGTGACCCTTTTTGATGCATTTCATGACAACATATGTCCTTAGGGCCCCTAGTGACCCCTTTCGATGTGTTTCCAATGGGTCCCTAAGGCCCCTAGGGACATGTTTTCATGAAATGTGTTGAGAGAACCTATGACCCCTCTTGATGCATTCAAACAACATATGTTATCATGAAATGTGTCGATTCAAACCAACCAAATTGGTCCCTAAGGGCCCTAGGGCCCCTAGGAACATATGTTGTCATAAAATGCATCAAGAGGGGTCATAGGTTAACCTATGAATCCTCTCGATGCATTTAAACCAACCAAATGTGTCCCTAGGAGTCCTAGGGCCCCTAGGGACATATGTTGTAATGAAATTTGTCGAGAGGGGTCATAGATTAACCTATGACCCCTCTCGACACATTAGAACCAACCAAATGTGTCCCTAGGGGTCTTCAGTCCCCCATGGACATATGTGTTGGTCTCAGATTAGTTTTGACAATTGAGTGTCAATGCACTTAAGAAAATTCTAAGGTTGATGCCGAGTATAATATAGATGTTGAGCTACAGTATGTGTCGAGCCAGGAGTTCAACGAGTGCTAAGTTATTGAAGTGTCGAGCAAGTTTCAAGTGTCGAGTGATAATTGATGCCAAGTAAAGTATAGGTGCTAAGCAAGACAGAGTTACTATAGGAGTTGAGTAAGATAGAAATCCTATATGTGTTGAGCATCAACAATCAGTAAGTGTTGAGTAACACAGAATTAGCATACGAGTTTGTGCCTTCACAAACTCAAATGTAAACCATTTTTGAGTTGACTCAAGATGAATCTCAAAGGATCTAAAAGATAAGATCGAATCTATTACATTTTCTATGTAATCAACATGCAACCAATCATAAAAATGGAGAAAGCATGCAACCAATTAGGAAATTTGGAAGTAATTGAGCAGGAAAGATGGATGAATCTTGATTGTAAATTCATATGTAACCCTAAGTCTCAAAGCCTTTATAAGGAGGTTGAAACCCCATAATTTAGGTGAGTTAGAGGTCGTGTGGGAATGCATGAGTGAATCCTAGCAAAGTTTTGAAGGAAGTAAAAGGGGTGTGAAGACTTAGAGGAAGAATAACATTGCAGAATCAAGTTGATTAGAACAAGAGCATTAGCACTACGAATAGAGTTATATCAGACCAGGAAGGATCAGATCAGATTGAATAGAACAAGGATCTGGAATCAACAATTAAAGATTGTAAGTCATCAAGTCAATACATTATACTATACTTTCTAGCCATTGTATTAGGAGAATGAAAATCCTATGAAGATAGGTTGGCTTAACAACTATCTTGTAGAACCTTTAACAAGGTGTTAAATCCTTTAATAGGGTGACATTCCTGGTGAATGTTTGTAAATCCTTTAGACAGGTCACTTTTAATAGGGTTTAAAGCCTTTAATAGGGTAGGCCTTTCATAGGGCATACCATTGCTGGTGGTTGAACTTTGTAATCTTAACTAGTTACATATTGTTGCAGTGATAAGTTGTGGGGGTAATCACCACTCCAGTTTTACCTTCTCATTTTAGAGGGTTTTTGGGTGATCAAATATTGTGTTATCTATTTTCATGCATGTTTTTAATTTCATCTTAATTACATATTTTAAATGCATGTGATTGATCTTAGTTAAAATTTTGTTACTTCTGATTCACCCCCCCCCCCCCCCCCCCTCTCAGAAGTACTCTTCCCACTTGTAAATTCCAACAATTGGTATTAGAGCTGAGTTCTCACAAGGAGAAGCCTTACAGATTGGAGAAAAAGATTTGGAAATGGAATTCTACAAACTTGGGAAGATCATAGAGAACCAAGAGATTGAGATACAACTTATTCTACATTCTTTGGAAGAAGCTAGGGAAGAATTGAGGAAATCCTTAAAGAGAAGAAGAGAGATTTCCATAGCTAAGAATGATACACAATACAAGGAGATTGACACCTAAAAAGTGTTTGGAAATGGATATTCTAAGGATTTTGATGCAACAATAGTAGACCCGATGGAGAAGAATATAGTTCAAGGAGAAGAGATCAGAACTCTCAAGATTGAACAAGAATCACAAGCCATGATGCTTTGTGAAGTGACTGAACAAAAGAAAAGAGCCATTGAAGACAAGGCTATGATAGAAGATGGCAAGAGAAACCTTGCTAACAGATTGGAGGAAAAGTCAATTGAGCTTGCAAGAATTGCCAACATGTAGCTAGACACCCTAAGGTAGATGATGAATGAATATCATGAGTTAAATGTCAAGGACATTGAGATCTCCATGCTAAAGATGCAAAATGAACAACTGCAAAATGACGTAAAAAGAGAAAAGGAAATTACAGAGAGCTTCAACAAACCCAATGAAGCCATCAAGTATTTTGAACAGCTTCTGAAATCACCAAGATCCAGTAATGACACTTCAGGACTAGGATACATTAGCACTAAAAAAGGAGAGTCATCCAAGACTGCAGATGAAAGAAGCGACAAAGGTAAGAACTTTAAATCTACTTTTCATTTTTGTGGTAAAAAAGGACATACCTCTAATGTTTGTAGGAGAAAGAATGCCAATCAACATGACAAACCTAAAAACATGGGTCACTGTCACAAGTGCAACAAGCAAGGACATCATGCACATGATTGCAGAACTAGAACCATTAGAAGACCAAGATTTGAAGGTCACTACTACAATTGCAAGAAGTATGGACATAGAGCTTTTGAGTGTAGATCAAAGCATATGTGCACACTTAATCAATCAACAAAGACCAAAAGTCATGAACATCACTACAATTGGGACTACAACTCTAGGCATAGTTATCACTACTAGCAAGAATATGGACACATCCCTGAAAATTGCATAAGAACACATTTCAATAGATACTACAGTAGATGGTTGAGCCAAACTACATGCTTCAGTTGTTTAAAGACTATTCATATCAGTAGAAATTGTCCAACAAGGTCAAAGGCATCCAACGTAGAGTTCAACAAAGGAAAAGGAAAGGTGGATGTTGAACACATCAAAGGAGAAATGAATAAAACATGGAACAAGAAAGATGGAGGTAGCACATCCAATGAAGGGATTACTTCACCCAAAAGGACAAGTGGTCACACTTCATCCAACTAAGAAAAAGAAGGTATGTGGGACTGATATTTAATATTTTATCATACATCAGTTCCAAGACAAATAAGTACCGAAAAGGTTTGATCAGCATGAATTGAGATGCAAAGTTAAAACTTCAAGTTTTCACAAGTGTTACCAAGTTTCCTTCAAATGTCGAGTAAAATCCCAGTGTATGTCAAGTTGTCTACCAAAGTCAGTGGAAGCTGAGCGATTAGTTGCAGCCGAGGTAGTAGAGGATACCAAGTAAGGGAAACTCCAGTATATGTCAAGTGTTGGAAAGATAATGGAAGTCGAGTAAAGCAAGATTGCTTAAGAAGTTGAGTGGATAGTTGTAAATGCACTAAGCATTAAATGTTATGAAATAAGGGTATGTGATCACATTTTGAATCATTTTTCACCATTGAGAGCAAAGAGAAAAAGATGAGAAGAGAGAAAAATGACTTCCAAGTAGTATTCCAAGCATTTGAGCAGATTTCAAAATAGATTCAACATAGTTTCATCAATTTTAAGGTATTTATACTAGTACCAAGCTATGCAATTTCAAAATTTCTTCATGTATATACCCTAGATTGTACAAATGGCCTCCAGTTCTACAAAACCATGGGAAAAAGAATTGTTTGAAGTTCAGTTAGTGTCAAATGAAGTTAAACAACCCAATTTTTGACCTATCGCTAAAGTTGCATACAAGAATGACCTAGTTAGAGCCCTATCCATAATTCCTCCTAAGGTAGTAATGGTTCAAGTTGTTAGGAGATGCTATAACTATAAGATAGGTGCTATTGGAGACATGGAAATTAGGGAGGCATATGATAGATTGTGTGAGAATGGAGTCTTAAAGGAAGAGTTTCAAATCATTGAGAAGAAGATCTTAACTTGTGCCCTGGAGTTCCGTACCATTTTTAAGACTAAATGGATTAGAATTGTACTTAGTAGGATTCATAATGGCAATTTGTGGTTAGAAGATGGGCATGTTAAGATATCAAAAAGGATTGTTCACAGGGTAATAGGGTATCCAACCCTAGATTGGCCCAAAATATTAAGGAGTGACTCCAAAGAAGCTATTGAAAAGAATACTGGAGCCAAGTGGAACAAGAGAGGCATGAGCATAGATACCATTAAGGATCTTCTTGTTGATTTTTTTGTTAGAGTCATTTCCCACAAATTCTACCAATCTAGTAGATTCAATAGTCTTCCATGTATTGCAGTGGATGTTGGTTATAAACTTGTTAAAAATGATCATACCTATGATCTAGTAGAACTGCAACTACAACAGATCAATGAAAATTTGGGAGCTATAAGAAGAACAAAGGGAGCTCAATGCAAATTTGGAGCAATTTTGATATGTATATTATTTTATGCACATAATGAATTTTGTTCTTTTGGAAAGGTTAGCTGGAAGAAAAATAGGTCCATAGTAGCCTAGGTGAATGAATATATTGAACAAATGGGGGCAAATTTTGAGACATTCATGACCAACTATTTTGAAGATTTTAAGAAATCTATGAAACAGAGACTAAGGATACCTATTTCATTAGTGGAGCAGCATATAAATGATATTTATTTTCTTGTTGATATTGAGTACACTTACATTCAAGCAACCATACCAAGGGTAAGATGGCTTAGACCACTTGTGTATGAGATAAATATTGATGAGGCATCTACAACAATAACAACACTACTTGTAGAAGAAGTGGATAAAGATGCCCAACATTTTGGAACATATGATGTAGTGAGATCCAAGGTGAATATGGAGCTAAAGATAGTTTCTACACTAAATAAAAAGGATAAAATAGTGAAAAAGCTCAAAGCAAAATTTGGAGAAGGCATAACAGAGGCAAAGGAAGAAGAAGATGAAGAAGAAGAAGAAGAGGAACAGGGGCAAGGACCACTAGCACTAACCCAAGGCATGGGTGAAGATGCTAAAGAAGAAGAAGGTATCGAGCAAGAGGAAGAAGAAGCACCTAAGGTAGAGCCCAAAAAGAGGAAAGCACAAAAGAAGCCTACAACACAGCCTAAAGGCAAAAAAGTAGCAAAGCCAAGCCCAAAAAAACCCACCACAAGGGCAAATACAAGGGCTACAACAAAGGTGGTCAAAGAACAAAAAAATAAGAAAGCTATAGAGAAAGGAGGACCAACAAAGAAAAAGAGGAGAAAATATGTGGTACCTCCAGAGTTAGATGAGGAGATAATCGAGTTTGATAATAACAACTAGTTTAGAGTGGTAAGTCACACCACAAAATCAGATTTGGAAAACATTTGTGACAATATTAGGGACAATACAAACTTGTCAAGACTTAAAGGCATTGATTTTAATAAGCTAAAAAGAGAACAGAAAAACATAGTGGAAGAATCAATTTACACTATGATGGCCAAGTTCAAGAATACTCCACTTGAACTAGATAATACTATGCCTAAGGAGCCATATAAAATTGTAGAAAATAAATGACATTATTGCCTAAAAAATGGAGAAAGAAATAAGAGAGTCAACACTAGCTTGTGTAATGCCTAACCTCACAAAAGGTCAAATAAGAAAGGCAAGTAAGAAACATGGGAGAAAATTCACACCCAAATACAAAGCCTTCAACATTTTGTAAAACAAAATTGAAGATGTTGTGAAGAAGTCCACTCTCATATGGAAAATAATTTATGGCCTCCAGGAAGTTAAGGAAGGACGAGAAGATCCCTTTGAGGGAAGGAATAATGATGAGGAATAAGAGGAAAATGAAAAGGAGGAAGAAGGAGAAAAAGAAAAGGGAAATGTTACAGTGGAGAAAGAAACAAAAAGGGTGATATGGCAACAACTGAAGAGTAGCAACAGGAACAGAGTGTGCAAGACATGCAACTGCCACCACCTAGTCCTCCACATGCAACACCTACACCTGTAGAGACAATAATTGTGAAGGATGCTTCTGAAACCTTTGGTCAAAACATCAACCCACTAACTATAGAGGATCTTAGAAAGATCCTTCACCAGATCACACTACAAGCACAATTGTGTACTGATCCAGTCTTGGTGAGTGTAGAGGAACTATAAAAGCTAGTAGTTGAAATAACAAAGGAAAAGGTGAATCCACAAGAACCACCTTCACATACTCCAACAACTACAAGTGGAAAACCACAAGAGCAACCAACACAAGATGTGTCTGCTAGGGTTGATTCCATAGTCACAGTGACTTCAACTACCAAAGAGCAAGAAAAGGAGAAAATAGGATAGAAGGATACCTCTAATCCTACAACATAAAATCAAGGTGCACCTCCTCAAATGATTATAATTGACCAATGCAAAAATCAAGAAGACAAAGAAGAGGAGAAGTCCCCTAAGGAGAAAGAACAAGAAGCAATACAAACATTGGTTAATTTTCCTACTATAGGGACTCCCACTGGAACAACACAGTAGCCCTGTACTAATGTAGTATCTTTGCAAATATCAGCACCAAGCTCGAGTTCTACCAAGGCAGCAAGGGTACTTCAATAGGGAGACCTTGCACTTGATGAGGAGATAGTCATACCAAGCTATGACTATAAAATAATGAACATAGAGTAGATCAATGAAATGCAAGAGGCACTGGAGAAGAAGAAAAAGCAAGAGATACTCAAGAATGAGTATAAGCAGAGGCAACCATTGATTGAAATTAAAGACATCTTTATTGATGCATTCAACTTGCAAGTACGTAATGAGACAAAGCCCATAATGGAGAAATTATCCAACATAGTGGACTAGGTACAAAATGAAGACCTAGACACTAATGCTAAATTGCTTGAATGGTTTGAGAAGACATTCCCATTGAAGGTAAATGAGAAAATATTTGGTGAGATAGCACTATCATAGGTAGATCTGGCTAAAAAGGTTGAAAAGGTGAAAGTAGTACTTGAGAACATATTCTCACTGTACTCCAAATTGTGTGATTCTTCATACTTCACACAAGAGACCAGCCAGAGGATATTGAGGTTGGAGAGGAACCTCAAAGTATCTAGCATGTACTTACCAAAGGATCTAGCTCAAAGTGAGAAGCATTTTGCTACAATACTTCACACACAAAAGGAATTAGTTGGACTCATAGTAGATGAGGCAAACACCAAGGCCAAATTAATACAAATCCAATCTACCATAATCCCTCACATGGAAGTTTTGCATAAAGAAATGGCCTATGTAGAAAATGTCTTGAAGAAAGATCCCAATATTTATAAATTGGAAGGCCTAGTACACCTTGCAGTAGAGACATCCATCCAACTTAAAGCACTGGAAATTGCATTAGACAATTGGGATGCTACTCTGAAGATCATAATAGAAGTAAATAAATCCTTTTTGGCTAACTATTCAATTAACTAATAGAAACCTTTGACATAAGTGTCAAAAAGGGGGAGATTTAATAAATTAGGGGAGATACCCAAAGGGGGAGCTAATAAAATTTTGAGTTTTGAGGAGAAATGAGGAGATAAAGCCAAAAGGATACAATAATTGCAAGGGAAGATGTGTGAAAGGGGGAGTAAACACAGAGTAGACATAAATAGAGTAGACAAAATAGATCATACTAACAAGGTAAAGATAAAAAGTATCAAAATAATCAGTATGAGATAGATTTAGCATGAGTTTTAGATACAGAAATGGCACATAAGCTTAGGGGGAGTTACAAGTTTTGAGGTATATAGTCTTCTACAAAATTTTGAACAAGTTTTTGAAGTTTTGTACATATGCCGAACAAGATATGTATTGTACTCATAAGAGATCAAACTCATAATGCTTAAGTGTTTTTGACACTCATGTCAAAGGGGGAGATTGTTAGTCTCAAATTGGTTTTGACAATTGAGTGTCAACACACTTAAGAAAATTCTAAGGTTGATCCTGTGTCTAATATAGATGCCAAGCTATAGTATGTGTTGAGTCAAAAGTTTAATAGGTGCCAAGTTATTCAAGTGTTGACCAAGTTTCAAGTGTAGAGTGACAATTGATGCCAAGTAAAGTATAGGTGCTGACCAAGACAAAGTTACTATAGGAGCCGAGCAAGACAAAAATCCAATGTGTCAAGCATCAGCAATCAGTAAGTGTTGAGTAATACATAATCAACATATGAGTTTGTGCCTTCACAAACTCAAAACTAAATCATTTTTGAGCCAACTCAAGATGAATCTCGAAGGATCTAAAAGATAAGATTGAATCTATTACATTTTCTATGTAATCAACATACAACCAATCAAAAAAAAGGAGAAAGCATGCAACCAATCAGGAAATATGGAAAGAATTGAGCAGGAAAGATGGATGAATCTTGATTGTAGATTCATACCTAACCCTAAGTCTTGAAGCCTTTATAAGGAGGTTGAAATACCATAATTTAGGTGAGTGAGAGGTCATGTGGGAATGCATGAGTGAATGTTAGCAAAGTTTTGAAGGAAGTAAATGGGGTGTGAAGACTTAGAGGAAGAACAACATTACAGAATCAAGTTGATTAGAACAAGAGCATCAAAACTACGGATAGAGTTATATTAGATCAGGAAGGATTAGATTAGATTGAACATAACAAGGATCTTGAATCAACAATTGAAGATTGTAAGTCATCAGGTCAATACATTCTACTATACTTTCAAGCCATTGTATTAGGAGAATGAAAATCCTATGAAGATAGGTTGGCTTAATAGCTATCTTGTAGAAACTTTAACAAGGTGTTAAATCCTTTAACAAGGTGAAATTCTAAGTGATTTTTTGTAAATCCTTTAGATAGGTAACTTTTAATAGGCTGTAAAGCATTTAATAGGGCAGGGCTTTCACAAGGTAGACCATTGATGGTGGTTGAACTTTGTAACCTTAAATAGTTACATATTGTTGCAGTGATAAGTTGTGGCTGTCATCCCCACCCTAGTTTTACCTTCTCATTTTGGAGGGTTTCTAGGTGATCAAATCTTGTGTTACCTATTTTCATGCATTTTTTTACTTTCATGTTAATTAAATATGTTAAATGCATGTGATTGATCTTAGTTAAAAGTTTTAGAGCTTAAAGTTTAGTACTTCTGATTCTTAAAGTTTTAGAGCTTAAAGTTTAGTACTTCTGATTCACCCCCCCTCTAAGAAGTACTCTTCCCACTTGTAAATTCCAACAATATATTGTCATGAAATGCATTAAGAGGGATCATAGGCTAACCTATGACCCCTCTCGATGCATTTAAACCAACCAAATGGGTCCCTAGGGGCACTAGGGCCCCAAG
Organism: Cupressus sempervirens; assembly: GCA_028749045.1. Classification (NCBI taxonomy): domain Eukaryota; kingdom Viridiplantae; phylum Streptophyta; class Pinopsida; order Cupressales; family Cupressaceae; genus Cupressus; species Cupressus sempervirens. Next base: position 544,159,614 of record CM053787.1, on the reverse strand, counting down.
GGACATTTGTTGTCATGAAATGCATCGAGAGGGGTCATAGGTTAATCTATGACCCCTCTTGACACATTTGAACCAACCAAATGGGTCCCTAGGGGCCCTAGGGCCCCGAGGGAAATACATTGTCATGAAATACATCGAGATAGATGATAGGTTAACCTATGAACCCTCTTAATGCATTCAAACCAACCAAATGCATCCCTAGGGGTCTTAGGGCCCCTAAGGACATATGTTGCCTGGAATGCATCGAGAGGGGTCATAAGTTAACCTATGACACCTCTCGATGCATTTGAACAAACCAAATATGTCCCTAGGCATACTAGGGCCCCTAGGGACATACATTGTCATGAAATGGGTTGAGAGGGGTCATAGGTTAATCTATGATCCCTCTTGATGCATTCAACCAACCAAATCAGTCCTTAGGGGTCCTAGGGCCCCTAGGGACATACATTGTCATGAAATTCGTTGAGAACCTATGACCCCTCTCGATGCATTCAAACTAACCAAATGCATCCCTAGGGGTGCTAGGGCCCCTAAGGACATATGTTGTCATGAACTGTGTCGATAGGGGTAATATGTTAACCTATGACCCCTCTCGACACATTCAAACAAACCAAAGGGGTCCCTAGCGATCTTAGAGCCCCTAAGGACATTCATTGTCATGAGCCAAGCAAATGCATCCCTAGGGCTCTTAGGTCCCCTAAGGACATATGTTGCTATGAAATGCATTAAGAGGGGTGAGAGATTAACCTATGTCTGCTCTCAATGCATTCAAACCAACCAAATGAGTCCCTAAGAGTCCTAGGGCCACTAGGGATATAAATTGTAATGAATTGCATCAAGACGGGTCATAAGTTAACCTATGACCCCTCTTGATACATTCAAACCAATCAATTGCATCCCTAGGGGTCCTACGGCCCTTAGGGACATATGTTGTTATGAAATGTGTCGAAAGGGGTCATAGATTAACCTATGACCCCTCTTGATGCATTAGAACCAATGAAATGCGTCCCTAGGGGCCTTAGGGCCCCTACAAACATATGTTGTCATGAAATGCATTGAGAAGCATCATAGATTAACCTATGACCCCTCTCGATGCCTTAGAACCAACCAAATGTGTCCTTGGGGGTCTTAGGGCCCCTAAGGACATACGTTGTCAAGAAATGCATTGAGAGGGGTCATAGGTTAACTTATGACCTCTCAATGCATTTCATGACAACAAATGTCCCTAGGGGCCTCCTAGGGACATTCGTTGTCATGAAATGCATAGAAAGGTGTCATAAATTAACCTATGACCCGTCTTGATGCATTCAAACCAACCAAATGGAATATACATCATCATGAAATTTTTCGAGAGTGGTCATAGATTAACCTATGATCCCTCTTGATGCATTTGAACCAACCAAATGTGTGCCTAGGGATCGCAGGCCCCCTAGGGACATATGTTGTTATGAAATGCATCTAGATGAGTCATAGGTTAACCTATGACCCCTCTTAATGCATTTGAATGACCCAAATGCATCCCTTGGGGTCCTAGGGCCCCTAGGGACATATGTTGACATTAAATGCATTGAGAGGGGTCATAAATTAACCTATGACCCCTCTCAATGCATTGGAACCAACCAAATGCATTCCTAGGGTCCCTAGGGCCTCTAGAGACATGTGTTGTCATGAAATGTGTCGAGATGGGTCATAGGTTAACCTATGACCCCTCTCAACATATTAGAACTAACTAAATGCATTCGTAGGGCTCCTAGGGCCCCTAGGGATATATGTTGTCATGAAATGCATCTAGAGGGTTCGTAGGTTAACCTATGACCTCTCTCGATGCATTACAACCAACCAAATGGGTTGCTAGGGGCCCTATGGCCCCTAGGGACATACATTGTCATGAAATGCATTGAGAGGGGTCATAAGTTAACATATGAACCCTCTCGATGCATTCAAACTAATTAAATGTGTCCCAAGGGGTCCTAGGGCCCCTAGGGACATACGTTACCATGAAATGCATCGAGAGGGGTCATAGGTTAACGTATGACCCCTCTTAACTCATTAGAACCAACCAAATGCATCCCTAGGGATCCTAGGGCCCCTAGGGACATATGGTGTCATGAAATTCAGTCATAGATTAATCTACAACCCCTCTCTACACATTAGAACCAACCAAATGCATCCCTAGGGGTCCTAGGGTCCCTAGGGACATATGTTGTCATGAAATGCATTAAGAGGGGTCAAAGGTTAACTTATGGCCTCTATCATGACAATGAATGTCCCTAGAGGTGCAAGGGCCCCTAGGGACATGCATTGTCAATAAATGCATTGAGAGGGGTCATAGGTTAACCTATGACCCCTCTTGACGCATTCAAACCAACAAAATGCTTCCCTAGGGGTCCTAGGGCCCCTAGGGACATATGTTTTCATGAAATGCATTAACCTATGACCCCTCTTTACGTATTCGAACTAACCAAATGCATCCCTAGGGGTCCTAGGGCCCCTGGAGATAGTCATTGTCATGAAATGCATTGAGAGCTATCATAGGTTAACCTATGACCCCTCTCAACCCATTCGAACCAACCAAATGGGTCCTTAGGAATTATTGTTGTCATGAAATGCATCAAGAGGGCTCATAGGTTACCTTATGACCCCTCTTGATGCATTCAAACCAACCAAATGGGTCTTTAGAAGTCCTATGGATCCTAGTGACATATGTTGTCATGAAATACATCAAGAGGGGTTGTAGGTTAACCTATGACCCCCATCGATGCATTTGAACCAACTAAATGTGTCCCTAGTTGTCTTAGGGCCCCTAGGGACATACGTTGTCATGAAATGCATCAAGAGGGGTCATAGGTTAAACTATGACCCCTCTTAATGCATTTGAACCAATCAAATGCATCCCTAGGGGTCCAAGGGCCCCTAGGGACATACGTTGTCATCAAATGTATTGAGAGGGGTCATAAGATAACTTATGATTGCTCTTGATGCATTCAAACCAACCAAATGCGTCCCGAGGGGACCTAGGGCCCCAAGGACATACGTTGTTATGAAATTCATTGAGAGAGGTCATAGGTTAACTTATGACCCCTCTCAATGCATTCGAACCAACCAAATGGGTCCCTAGGGGCCCTAGACATACGTTGTCATGAAATGCATCAAAAGGGGTTATAGGTTAACCTATGACCCCTCCCGACATATTCAAACCAACCAAATATGTCCCTAGGGGTCCTAGGGCCCCTAGGGAGATATTTTGTCATGAAATGCATCAAGAGGGGTCATAGGTTAACCTATGACACCTCTTGATGTATTGGAACCAACCAAATGCATCCCTAGGGGTCCTAGGGCCCCTAGGGACATATGTTATCATGAAATGTGTTGAGAAGTCTTATAGGTTAAGCTATGACCCCTCCCGATGCATTAAAACCAACCAAATGGGTCCCTAAGGGACCTAGAGCTCCTAGGGTCATTCGTTGTCATGAAATGCATTGAGTGGGGTTATAGGTTAACCTATGACCCCTCTGGATGCACTCAAAAAAACCAAATGTGTCCCTAGGGGTCCTAGGGCTCCTAGGGACATATGTTGTCATGAAATGTGTTGAGAGGCATCATAGGTTAACCTATGACCTCTCTTGACACATTCAAACCAACTAATGGGTCCCTAGGGGTCCTAGGGCCTCTAAGGACATATGTTGTCATGAAATGCATCGACCTATGACCCCTCTTGATGTATTTAAACCAACCAAATGCATCCCTAGGGGTCCTAGGGCCCCTAGGGACATATGTTGTGATGAAATATGTTGAAAGAGGTCATACATTAACCTTATGACCCCTCTCGACGCATTGAAATCAACCCAGTGTGTCCCTTGGGTCCCTAGGGCCCCTAGGGACATATGTTGTCATGAAATGTGTTGAGAGGGGTCATAGGTTAACCTATGACACCTCTCGATACAATAGAAGCAATCAAATGCATTCTTAGGAAACTTAGGGCCCCCAGAGACATATGTTGTCATGACATGCATCGAGAGGGGTCATAGGTTAACCTGTGACCCCTCTCAATGCATTTGAACCAACCAAATGGGTCCCAATGGTCCCTAGGGCCCCTAGGGACATTTTTTTTTAATAAAATGCATCAAGAGAGGTCATAGGTTAACCTATGACCCTTGTCAACACATTCCAACCAACCAAACAGGTCCCTATGGGCCCTAAGGCCCCTAGGAACCTACATTGTCATGAAATACATCAAGAGGGATCATAGGTTAACCTATGATCCCTCTTGACACATTCAAATCAACCAAATGCAACCCTAGGGGTTCGAGGGCCCCTAGGGACATAAGTTGTCATGAAATGCATCAAGAGGGGTCATAGGTTCTCGATGCATTCAATGCAATAGACATAAGTTGTCATGAAATGCATCAAGAGGGGTCATAGATTAACCTATGACCCCTCTAGATGCATTGGAACCAGCCAAATACATCCCTAGGGGTTCTAGGGCTTGTAGGGACATAGTTTTTCATGAAATGTGTCAAGAGGGGTCATTGATTAACCTATGACCTCTCTCGACATATTAGAACCAACCAAATGCATCCCTAGGGGTCTTAGGGCCCCTAGAGACATATGTTGTCATGAAATGCATCGAGAGGGGTCATAGGTTAACCTATGACCCCTCTTGAGGCATTTGAACCAACCAAATGGGTCCCTCATGCCCTAGGGCCCCTATAAACATTTTTTGTCATGAAATGCATTGAGAGGGGTCATAGGTTAACACATTAGAGCCAACTAAATGCATCCCTAGGGGTCCTAGGGCCCCTAGGGACATACGTTGTCATGAAATTCCATTAAAACCAATCAAATGCATCCCTAGGGGTCCTAGGGCCCCTAGGGACATACATTGTCATGAAATGCATTGAGAGGGGTCATAGTTTAACCTATGACTCCTCTCAATGCATTAGAATCAATGAATTGTGTCCCTAGGGGTCCTAGGGCCCTAGGGACATATGTTTTCATGAAATGCATCGAGAGGGGTCATAGGTTAACTTATGACTCCTCCTGATGCATTCAAACTAGCTGAATGGGTCTCTAGGGGTCCTAGGGTCCCTAGGGATATTCATTGTCATGAAATGTGTTGAGAGGGGTCATAGGTTAACCTATTACCCCTCTCAATGCATTAGAACTAACCAAATGCATCCCTAGGGGTCTTAGGGCCCCTAGGAACATATGTTGTCATCAAATGCATTGAGAGGGGTCATAGGTTAAGCTATGACCCCTCTCGATGCATTCAAACCAACCAAATTGGTCGTTAGAGTCCCTAGGGCCTCTAGGGACATTTGTCTCGATGCATTAGAACCAACCAAATGCATCCCTAGGGGTCCTAGGGCCCCTAGGGACATATGTTGTCATGAAATGGGTTGAGAGGGGTCATGGGTTAACCTATGACCCATCTCGATGCATTCAAAGCAACCAAATGGGTCCCTATGGGCCCTACATATGTTGTCATGAAATGCATCAAGAGGGGTCATAGGTTAATCTATGACCCCTTTTGACACATTCAATCCAACCAAATGGATCATAGGTCATAATAATAATAATAATAATATATATTGTCTATACTATATTTAGTAATTATAGTAAAAATCATAATAATATAATATAATAATCATATATAAATCATATATATATTTATAGTAATAAAATTTCTTTTAATTGTTCATAATTCCCTCCAAAATTTGGAATTAATATTGGGTACCTAATCTGATATCGGATACCTGATCTAAAATTAGGTATCTAAAATGAGATCAGATACCCAATAATACTGGCATTATTTCCTCAACATATTCCCTGTTACTCTAGACTCGATAATATCACTTTTTGTGGGCCATTTTCATGGGTTTTGGAAAAACTGACTTTTTGGGGCCCGTATGATTTAAAAAGGTTCAATAATATATCATTAGGTGTCTGATATTGTCATCTGAATGGGAAGCAATATTCATCAAAAGGCTAAACGCAAAAGGAAAGTATCAAATGAAGACATTGCAACATATAGGAAAAGGGACAAGCTAAATCACCAAAGGAAGAGACAAGGTATGTTAAATGTGAGTCAAGTTGATGATGTATTGGTCGAAGGTGAAATCATAGAGTTAGATAATGAATATGTGTAGTTGGAGAATAAAAATGTACCAATTGATAATGATAATGTCGGGATTGAAAATTTAAAGAATGGAAATTTGGAGAATGAAGTGCTACGAGGTCATAATATAAATTGTACAATTGACCATGTCCAACATGACAATGTATAGGAACCTTGCATATCTCCTAATTATAATTGACATGAAGGTTCTAGAACACCAAAATGGATAATTGAAATTGATGAAATGATTATTACCAATTTGGAAGGGAAAAAATCATAAATAACCATTCAATTATGGGCTTCAAGACTATATAAGATGTTTTTCGGCAACAAGAAAGTGGTGGAGCAATGTCAACTTCTTATGCATTTATTAAAGATGCAAAAGATGAGACCTATGCTTTCCAAATTGAAGATTTGTGTCAGTAAAAAATTGGAAAGAAATGCCATTATTGTGAAGAATCTTTTCAGTGATCTCAATAGCATTGAGAAAAATAGCAGGGAGAAGGATAAGAAAGCTTCTCGAAGGGTAATTACAACATCTTTGGTAAGTCATCATTTGAGAAAGGGTAGATATATGAGACATACTTGTATTTACTTGAACCTAAATGATACTACTTTTAGAAGAACACTTAATAGACGAGAGAGAATTGATGATCCTCTTCAAAATGAAACATGGGCTTTTGGTGGTAGAATTCTATGTTTTGATAAGAAGCTATCTAATGACGTGAAGGAAGAAATCACACAATTTTGGCACTCTAGCTCAAGAGTATCACCCAATGCTAAAGACATATTAAAGTTGAGAATTGGCATCAAAGACCAAACGCTACATCCTAAACATTATTTAGAGGTAAGTCAAACTATGTTGTTCAAACAATTTAGAGAGAGTCATCCAAGTCTTCATATATCATAAAGGGATTTTGAATCTTTGAATCCATTTTATTGTGTGTCACTTAAAATTCAAAATACATGTTGTTGCAAATATCATGTCGAGTTTTCTATGCACCATGAACTATTATGCTCCATCCATTCTACTTTGCATAGTAAAGAAATGTTATAGAATTGTGGCGTTAGTGGTCTTCCAAAATCATCAAGAGACTTGCTAGATCAATTTTTATGTCATAAAGTTGATGGTTGTTTCTTTTATAGCAATGCTTGCTTAAATGAGAAGTTTTCAGAATGTAGTGGCTTATCCAAGTTTGAAACATGTTTCCATGAGGGGTGCAAACAAGATCTTGGGAAGACAATAGTAAAAAAAAGGTATATGAAATGGTGAAATATACATTGAAGAGTGGGGGTGAGGGCTCTAGATGTGAATTGGTTGCAAAAGAAATTAGTGTAGCTAGTTTTATTTTAGATTTCAAGACAAATCTTGTCTACAAGTATGCAAGACATAGTCATAGGTCTCAGTGGTTGGATCAACAATTAGAATGTGTAAGGAGACTTTTTCCATTGGCACTATTATATTAGTTGTTGGCTTTTCTAAGAACTAGACATTGTAGCCTCAAAATGAGACACAATCTTAGTATTACAACTCCATTTAGATTGCTATTTTCATCCACATAACATATAGTCATGACCCTGATAGTATGGATGATAATAAGAAGATTATTAGAGAGTATCATTTTTATATGAGTGATGATAGATCTCACTCTCACGAGTTTGGGAAACATTGTTTCGAGAATTATTTTGATTTCTTACAAGAGCATGCAATTGCTATGGATAGACATATCATTTGGTCAGATAATTGTACAAGTCAATTCAAGAATGCTCACATGTTTTATTGGTTTTGTAGGATGCACATAGAGAGGGGGGTGCCTCATATTTGGATTTTTTTTAGAGTTTGGCGATGGAAAATGGGAACATGATGGAGCAGGGGCATCTGTGAAGAGAGCCCTAGTTAAGGAGCAATTGAAGATTTCAAGAGTAGAGTTTCTTGATGCTTGTAGCATTGTTGATTGGTGTAGTTCAACATTTTATCATAGGGGGGACTCTTGATTTAGTAGTACACAGGTTCTTTTGGTTGATTAAGGAAGGGTCCATAGGTGATGGATCATATTGTGCTACAGTGAGGGACTCATAAAAAATGCATTCATTCAGGAGCTCTAATTCTAGTACATGGACCATTTGGACATGATAGCTAGCTTGCTTTTTTCCTAGTTATTTTCAATGTGATTGAGATCACTGTTAGTTGAGTGAGTGGGTGGGTACATAGGCTCCACTTTATCTTACTCCATTTTCTTTCATACCTTCTATTAGAAATGATGACATGGAAAGTTCACTTGAGCATAACCATCTATCTGATCTTTTTCAACCAAGACATGTCTTTGCATTGGTTGCACCATAGGGGAATGATGAGAAATAAAATTATTGGTTAGCACATTGTGTAAGAGGTAAAAAAAATTTGCACAACTGATCATAGATGATGATGGATTCACATATCCTGCTGGTTCAATAGTTGTCACTGGAACATGGTTGCAGACATACACGCTTAGAAGAAATGGAATTCCTACATTCGAAGACTATCAGAAGCACAAAATAATTCTCATATATTCACATCTTATTATAGCAACAAATGTAAAGTTGTTGAAGCATCAAGGAAGACCAAAATCAAAAAATCTTTTTACTATTACCAGTGCTGATCATGAAGCCTTGTTGAAGGCCCTAAATAGAGAGAGGTCCCTATTGGAACACTTGACTAGGTATATTTACTTCTTATGTTATTTTGTTCATAATGATTCAATGAATTAATGATTATCTTTTTTAATACAATAAGTTACTAATTTTTTTTATGATATTGGAATGTAGGTACATCATGAAAAGTAGCCATGCATGAAGATAAAAAACTAAATAAGGAGTAGAATGAAGAAAAATCTATTCTATTTTTGACACTATGATTTCTAGTAGTTGTGTATTGATGTAATAATGATGAAACATTTGAGATATTGTAAATGTAAACTTGTTGATTTAATATAAGAAAAAAAGATGATTTTACTAAATGCAATTTATGTGGAGGAACCTAAAAATTGATGATTTTAATACATACTAACACCAAACTTGCACTGTGCCCAATGCCAAAAACTTGAGAGGTAGAAAATAATGTTTTTACTTAATACTAACCCTAGTGACACCCTTTTTCTAGCCATGGAAAGCCTCCATCATCCATGGGCACCCCATATTGAGGAGTCTCCAAGGTGCTCTAAGTGTGTGTTGAGGTCGATCTTATGAGGGTTGTAACTTAGAGCTCATGGGGGCAATCGATGAAATGTCAAATTCTATAGGATAGTCATGCCGAGGCCTAAAATAACATATCTCATTTTTGAGAGATCACATTCTATTCAGATTCGACAGAGTGATCTCGCTCGATGCCAAAACTCATAGTGTGCCTTAGTTCATAGGTGCACCATAGTGTAAATTTGAAATTTCTAATCTTGGTATTGAGTCGTTAGTGTCATTAGCTCTAGATGGGTGAGTGAACCCTAGTGAAACCCTTTTTCTAGCCATGGAGAGCCTCCCTCATCCGTGACCACCCCATACCAAAGAGTGTCCAAGGTGCTCTAAGTGTGTATCGAGGTTGATCTTCTAAGGGTCATAACTCAGAGCTTGTGAGGTCTATTGATGAAACATCAAATGCTATAGGATGGTCACGTTGAGGCCTAAAAAAACCTATCTCATTTTTGAGAGATCACATTCCATTTGGATTCGGCACAATGATCTTGCTCGATGCCAAAACACGCAGTGTGCCTCAGTTCATAAGTGCATCACAGTGTAAATTTGAAAATGCTAATCTTGGCATCAAATCATCAATGCCATTAGCTTCACATGGGAAAGTGAACCATAGTAACACCCTTGTTCCATCTACAAAGATCATCCATCATTTGCGGCCACCTCGTACTGAAGAGTCTCCAATATACACTAAGTACATATTGAGGTCAATCTTTCAAGGGTCATAACTTAGAGCTCGTGAGGGATATTGATGAAACATAAAATGCTACAGGATGGTCATGCTAAGGCCTAAAATGATTTATCTCATTTTTGAGATATCACATTTTGTTTGGATTTGGCACAATGATCTCGCTCGATGCCAAAACTTGCAGTATGCCTCAGTTCATAGGTGCACCACAACGTAACTTTGAAATCACTAATCTTAGCATCAAATCATTAGTTCCATTAGATCTAGATGGGTGGGTGAACTCTAGTGACACCCTTTTTCCAACCACAGAGAGCCTCCATCATCCATAGCCACCTTGTACTGAAGAGTCTCCAAGGTGCACTAAGTGCGTATAGAGGTTGATCTTCTGAGGGTCGTAACTTAGAGCTCGTGAGGGCTATCAATGAAATGTAAAAATCTATAGGATGACCATGCTAAGGCCTAAAATAATCTATCTAATTTTTGAGAGATGACCTTCAGTTTGGATTTGGCACAATGATCTCACTCAATGCCAAAACTATTAGTGTACCTTAATTCATGGGTGCACCACAATATAACTTTGAAACTGCTAATCTTGACATCAAATTGTCAGCACCATTAGCTCCAAATGGGTGGGTGAACCCTAGTGACACCCTTTTTTTGGCCATAGAGAGCCTCCATTGTCTATGGCCACCCTGTACCGAAGAGTATCCAAGGTGCTCTAAGTGCGTATCGAGGTTGATCTTTTGATAGTCATAACTTGGAGCTCATGGGGGCTATCAATGAAACATCAAATGTTATAGAATGAAACTGTCAAGGCCTAAACTAACTTATCTCATTTTTGAGAGATCACATTTCATTTGGATTCGACACAACGATCTCACTCGATGCCAAAACTCGTAGTGTGCCTCAGTTCATAGGTGCAACATAGCGTAACTTTGAAACTGTTGATCTTGGCATTAAATTTTCAGTGCCATTAGCTTTGGATGGGTGGGTAAACCCTAGTGAAACCTTTTTTTTGGCCCTGGAGAGCATCCATCATCTGCGACCATCCCATACTGAAGAGTCTCCAAGGTGCTCTAAGTGCGTATTGAGGTGAATCTTCTGAGGGTCATAACTCAGAGCTCATGGGGGCTATCAATGAAATGTAAAATGCTACAAGATGGTCATGCCAAGGCCTAAAATAACCTACTCATTTTTGAAAGATCACATTCTATTTGGATTCGGCACAATGATCTCGCTCGATGACAAAATGCGCAGTGTGCCTTCGTTCATAGGTGCACCACAACATAACTTTGAAACTGCTATTCTTGGCATCAAATTGTTAGTACCATTAGCTCTATATGGGTGGGTGAACCCTAGTGATACCCTTTTTCTATCCATGGAGAGCCTCCATCATTCGCAACCACCCTATACCGAAGAGTCTCCAAGGTGCTCTAAGTGTGTATCGAGGTCAATCTTTCGAGGGTCATAACTTAGAGCTTGTGAGGGATATTGATGAAATATTGAATGATATAGGATGGTCATGCCAAGGCTTAAAATAACCTATCTTTTTTTTGAGAGATCACATTCTATTTGGATTCGGCACAACGATCTCGCTCAATGCCAAAACTCATAGTGTGCCTTAGTTCATAGGTGCATCACAACGTAACTTTGAAACTGCTGATCTTGGCATCTAATTATTAGTGCCATTAGCTCTAGATGGGTAGGTGAACCCTAGTGACACCCTTGTTCCAGCCACAAAGAGACTCCATTGTCTGCAACCACCCCGTATAAAAGAGTCTCCAAGGTGCTCTAAGTGCATATGAAGGTTGATCTTCCAAGGGTCATAACTTAGAGCTCATGAGGGATATTGATGAAATGTCAAATGCTATAGGACAATCATGTTGAGGCCTAAAATAATCTATCTCATTTTTGAGAGATCATATTCAATTTGGATTCAACACAACGATCTCACTCGATGCCAAAACTCACAATGTGCCTCAATTCATAGGTGCATCACAACATAACTTTGAAACCACTGATCTTGGCATCGAATCATTAGTGCCATTAGCTCTAGATGGATAAGTGAACCCTAGTGACACCCTTGTTCTAGCCACAGAGAGTATTCATCATCTATGGCCACCTCATTTCGAAGAGTCTCCAAGGTGCTCTAAGTGCATCGAGGTTGGTCTTCTAAGGGTCATAACTTAGAGCTTGTGAGGGCTAGGGGTAAAATGTTGAATGCTACAGGATGGTCATGCCAAGGCCTAATATAATCTATCTCATTTTTGAGAGATCACATTCCATTTGAATTTAACATAGTGATCTTGCTTGATGCCAAAACTCGTAGTGTACCTCAGTTCATAGGTGCATCACAATATAACTTTGAAACCATTGATCTTGACATCAAATAATTAGTGCCATTAGACCTAGATGGGAGGCTAAACCCTAGTGACACCCTTTTTCTAGCCATAGAGAGCATCCATCTTCTACGACCATCTTGTACTGAAGAGTCTCCAAGGTGCTCTAAGTGCATATTGAGGTTGATCTTCCGACGGTTGTAACTTGGAGCTTGTGAGGTCTATCAATGAAATGTTAAAGGCTACAGGATGGTCATTTCGAGGCCTAAAATAACCCCTTACCAAGTTTGGTGAACTCATCTATTTAAGAATTTTAAGTTATAGAAAATTTTGCTCAAAATTGTAAAAGTTGCAAAATTGCAATTTTGTAACTTTTGCAACTTTTTCTTGCAAAGTGAAAATGAGTGCAAAGAGTTAGTTAGGGGTTTGAGCATGACCAGAAAAGGTTGGAAATACCTATATAAGGTGTGAAATGACCTTGCTATGACTATAATTTTAATGTGTTAACAACAACATCTAGTTGACATTTGTTTGAGATATTAATTTTTAGTTATTTTAGAGCTGTTGGTTGATCCAAACTCATACATATCAATGTCATGATGCTGATGGAAGCCTTAAATTTTTCTTGCATTGCCAAAATGTCATGTGGTCTTAGTAAGCTGAATGTGTAGTAAAGTCTCATAATAGCACCTGTTCTCATTTTTCTTTGTAAAGTTGACGTATTAGGGTGAAGGAGGTGGATTGCAGAGATTATTTCAAATTAAATATATATGATAGCATTTCAAATTAAATATTGCATCAAAATTTAATAATAAAATTTGTTGAAATTTTATTCACAAATTATTGTATTTGAATCAAATATGACAAACATATCAAAATGAATGATATTCCATAAGCATGAACAATACACATGATCCATGATAAATTGAACAATACTATACTAAATTAATATGTATATCATTGTGCACATAAATGACAAAAATATATATATCAAAACACATGTATCCATAAACAAATTAGACAAATATATATATATATATATATATATATATTACACAAATATATATCAAAATACATAGATCCATATACAAAATGTGGCTAATCATGCCATCGGAATGTGTATAATATCAATGTTTTTGTAAACAATGTGGCATATGCCATCTCAAAATGTCTCATGATACATCCTATGACAACTATACTATCATAAGCTACTGGTGGATGATCAAAATGGAGCCTCTTTGCTACACTAGCTAGATCGGATGCCTCCTACATAAACAAAAATGGAAAACCCAAAGTTAGACTACTAAATTTATATGATTCTTTGTATCTAACATTGAATTACTCAAATGCATAATGATTTTTTTTAATGAAAATTTATAGTATTAAACTTTCATCATAAATACCTCTCTCGTCAACCTCCTGCATTGGTAAAGAGTCCTCTCATATGTCCTCGGCAATGCTTGTACCTCGTTGATTGTGGCCTATGTATGTTCAAATATGTTTGTCAAATGAATTTACAACTTAAAATATAACATTATAATTCATAGCATAGTAAATTTATAACATATAATCAAGAATTCAAACTACAACTTACCTGTGTGGACTCCTCCTCAGGATATAATGATTGCATCAGCAAATATACATAACTCTGTCATCCAACCTTGTGTGCACTAGGTGTTTCCTATGAGATAAAAAATACTAGTTGTTAATATCATGGAAATAAGTTTTGAATTTATTTATAAAAATAAGGAAAATAAAAAATAAATGATACTTATACATACAATGGGGCTCTCAGTGCAAATGGAAATGCTAGAGCATCTACGACGTGGAATCTACATGGGCTCACCGCTAGTAGCCACACCCTATACAATAAAGAATGTAATTAAATTTCATTCACACAAAATTTTTACAATAATACATCAATATTTAATCAAATAGAAAGCATCTAATTACCTTTCCCTTCTCAATGGGTCCTACCTCATCCCTCACACTTTGTGCCCCAGGGATAGGTGATATCTGCAAAAAAAAAAAAGATTAGAAACCATATATGCTACAATATCAAATAGAAAATATAATGAGAACACAACATAATGTACAGTAGATGTCTCAAGGCCAAATGAAATAGCTAAGAGTGTGGCCTCATCAACCTATCTAAGCTCCTCTCAGTCATGAACTAAACATGAATGAAGATCACATACATGTATAAGTCAGCATGGCTTAAAAATGAAAATTACTCTATTATAAAGATTAACTTCAAATCACATATGTTGTAACAAAAAAATGTATACACATACCGATACAGAAGGAGTCCATGGCTCTACATGCCCCTCCTCTCTTGCATCAGGGTTTGTAGCCTCTGTATGTGTGTTTGGTGTATACTCGTCAAATACAAACTAATACTCACAAAGATCACCTATGGGACCCAAACAAATATTCTTGCACATTATGCAAGTATTGGGCACACAAACATGTGATGAGCTTGTCGATGATGAACTTGCAGTAGCATCATCAACACAAGGAGGCAACACTGACTTAGCATGGGATATCAATAGGCTACTCAATCTATGAATGGCTCTAATAGTCTTATTGCTAGCCTCTACAATGATACCAAGATGCTGCACTCAAGGAGGGGGGGAGACATCAGTAAGGGGGACAAAAGTGCCAGATTTCTTCCACTGGGAAGAGGGTCTATCCTAAGGAGCTCATCCTCCTACACCCATGTTGGGCTTCATGCTCCAATAGTTCACCTTGAGGCCCAACACAAATTTTGCATACAATTTTCTAAGGAAATAAAATGGCACCTCTAAATTACTATGTGGAGGGATGTAAAAAAAATCCACCAACGATCACAAAAGTTCACATGTATAGCATCATTTGTGCACCATTTAATTGATAGTTCAGGCTTTCTACGATAAACTTGTAAACTAGTTTTTGGGTTCGTAAAAAGGGCAACCAAATCATCTTTACTTATATTGAGGGCCGCAACCTCATCATAGTCCAACCCATCATCAAACATGGCATGCATTTCGTCATGCCAATGAAGAGCGGCATTTTGTTCATTGGTAAGTATTTCAATATTATCCACTATGGTGTTTAACATGGATAACATAGGAGCCAATACAAGTATAGTATTATATGTGGTTTGCAAAGCCCTCAATTTAGCGAAATTTTCAATTATCAAATCTTCAATTTGAGAAGGGTTTTGAGGGGGTAGGGGATCATTTGGTGGATGATTTTGAGGGGGCATTGGATCATTTGGTGGGGGGTTACGAGGAATAGTATTTCTTGCCTCAGTATCATCATTTTGGTCAGCCATACCTCTTAATTCGCAAATGTCATGCCCAAAATATAGGGCAACAACACAAGTAATTTTTTTAAAAGATTAATTAAACTACTATGTTAAAACTAGTTGACTAAAGACATACATAAGTCACATTAGGTTTTGATATAAGTCGATATGTTTGATCCACAAGTTAAACTGTGGTAGGTTAAAATGCAGATGTAAATGTTCCCCTAACAATACCTTAAGACTAGATTTCAATTTATAACCATCACATAGGAATAGTTTGTTAAATTAAACTTTCATTATTAAATCAATTATTTAAATAACCCAAATATAATTAATTAAAAGATCTAAACATTATTACTTTTTAAGTCATATGCTAATTAACATACTAACTCATCTTTTAAAGCTAATCTTAGATTTTACCAAAATAATATTAATAAAATTTATGTAGTCAATCATATCTTAATCATTACCAATACTAATTAAATATTACTTGATAAAATATATATTTTTAATTACCTCAATTTAGAACATTATATTAATTTATATTTCAATATTCAAATGTAAATAAAATAAACCTACTAGTAAACATAAAGTTACAACCATTCAAAATACTAATTAACATCATTAGCTAATATAATATTAATATTAAAACAATAACTAACTACACTAACATTAACATACAATATATTCTAACTTTAACTTATTAACATTAACTAGTAAATTTAGAACAACTAATAACTTAATCCATAAAAACAAATAAATAAACTAACCCATATTTACATATTATCATTTAGCAACTAACTTCAAAACTTTAAACATATTAATAAAACTAACTAAATTCCTAAAACATCAAATCAGCTTTTAAAATTAATTAAATCACTTAAATTAAACTAAACTATACTAACTTAAACTCTTAATTAACGCTAATTAAAATCTAATTAATAAATTTAACACTAACTAATACTAATCTTAACTACTAACTTCCACTAACTAAACTTAACTATAGATTTACAATTTCTAACTTTAAATTTTACTAAAATATTTAAACAAAATAACACACTATCTAAATTCAAAATCTAACATATTCTAGCACTAATTTCTAACATCTAACTTAAAAAAAAAACATACCCAAAAAAATACAAAATTTAAACTTACTACCTTTTTCCAACTCCATTTAATGTAAATTCAAAACAACAAGCTTTATTCCCTCTCGCCATGTCAAGTGGTGTGTTTTGCATTTAAGATATATAAATTTATGGAAAATTCCAAGTCCAATCCCATGCAATCTCCTTCAACCAATTAGATTTAAGGGAAACTTCTAAGTCTAGTCCTGTTAAAGGCATTTAATGCAAAGTTTTAACTTGAAGCAAATCCAATATGATGTGACATTTTTCGGAGTAAGGAAGGGATGGGGTGATGTCACCAATGATGACATGGGGAGTAAAGTTTAAAAGATTTGTGGGTGGGTTTTAGATATTTGTTTTATACATTTTCTTTCTTTATTTATTTATGTTTATGCAATATAATTATTTTTTAACTTATTAATTTAACACATAAAATAGATTTGAAAAGGAGTCTTTAAGAAAATATTCTCTATCCTAAAGGGAATTATTTCCTTCTCATACAAAATCTAGAGAGCTTTTAGCTCTAAGATGACAATTTTTTTGTTTCCTAAAGTCCTTTTTTTTCTAAGTATAGATTTTGAAAGAAATTTATATTTTCAAAGACAATGGGAATTATATAAAAAAAAATTATTTATAAGTAGGATTGTCCAATTTACTTAAATAAACAGGGGGTTATATATATTTAAGATGATATTAGGATTAAATGTAATACTTGAGTATTCGAGTTGAAAAATTTTTACTTCCTAACATTTACAAAAATTATGAAATGATGTGCTCATCAAACAACAAATTTTCTTAACATATTTTGAACTCAAATTGCATAACTTAATATATATTATCATTTTATCTAATTAATACTAATCGAATGAATATGATTACGAAACATAAGAATGCCATAGAAAGAGTGAAACATCATTTTATCCATTTTCAAGTAACCATATACAAAACTGAAATACAAGAATCTCATAAGCAAGAATACTACTCAATTTTTTTATTGAACTACCTTATTCAAAGGCTTCGCCGGGATAGAACTAGGAAGAAAACCCGCCATCGTAGCCATTTCCATAATAAGTTTAAAATAACATTTTTACACAGGAATATTATCCTGAGGAGAAATCTCCCAACATGATTGAATTTCAATAACAATTTTGAATTTCCTTCTTGGCTTCACAACTAGGAAGCCATTACGAAGTCTGCAACACATCAAGGTAACTGTGGAGAGAAAGAAACTAACTGGGAGACAAACAATTTTAACATGAAGACAATTTCAAACATTCACTCCCATCTAGGTTTGCACAATAGGTTTGTCATTGAACCAAACTAGGGAGAAGGTGGATTTTTCCAATAGGAGACATCGACCACAATACCATAATAGGTGCTCTTTTGGGGCAATAAATTTAAGAACTTTCGTTCTTTCATTTCTTAAATTCCAAAACACAAAACATGGTTTGTGCTGATGAGTAGAGGCCCATAACACCCTACTCTCTCTCCATATTTTCATCCTGAGAAGAGACTCTATACTGTCAGAGTCCAACTAAAGACCTCCTCCCATACATGGCCACTTCTGCCCTATTCGAGGGTGAGTAATGTCAATACAACCCATACAACCCCTTGAAAAATCAAGAAAAATAAAAAGGAAAAATATTTAAGAAAAACTCATTTCAATCCCTCCCAAACATATTCAACATACACACGAACACACATATGCAAACAAAATAATTTTATCATGAAATGTAACATGAACAAAAGAGCTTGAAGTGTTCCTACCTTCACAATAAAGTTATGAAAATTGAACAATTTGAGATGAGCTTCCCTTCCTTCTCCTTCTCCTTCAATCTTGAATTGCTTTCTAAAACTAAAAGTTGGGTGAACACTCATTCTCTCTCAAATTTTCCTCTAAGTAAGATACTAACTCAACCAACTCCCAAAATGCAATAACTCCCCCACTTGCTTAAAAGTTCTAAAGTCTTCTAACTCAACTTGACATAAGGCTAACCTTATGGTGGAGTCAAACTTATCCAACTCATGGTGAAAATATTCAATTTTCACAATAAAAAAGAAGAAGATATTTGGGTGACCATAAAAGTCAACAAAAGGGGCTAGAGGGGTGGAAAATGCCCCCAACCCATACACATACCCCTTAGGTACTTAGTTTTCATGATTTGTGGCTTCTAAGACTAATAAGAGACCTAACAAAATGCTAAAAAAAATTGGACTTTCTAGCAACCCTCAAAATACAAATTAATCACTAATTTGGATTAGGGGTAATTAATCTTGATTACTAACTAATTAGTAAAAAGGTCACTAACCTAGTCCGACTTAGATCTTTAAGTTACTCAGTTAATCCTAACTAACGTGTTGAAATGCATATACAAATCACAAGTGTCAAACGACACTATAAAATCATTGTTACAAATATTAACACTTAATGATTACAAAATGATACATTCATTCATTTCATGATACAAATAAAATACGAACAACGAGGTCTATATATTTCATTAGATTCAATCCTAGTATCCAAAAAAGGTACATAGGGTTCAGTTTTGATTCTCTGTTAGATTTCTTGGCTAAAATATCCTACACACTCATTGCACACATCAGTAGCTCAAGAAAATCACACACACACACACACACACACACACACACAAAACTCATCAAGATAATTACATAAATTAAAACATAAATCCTTCATTTAAATAACCCTTTCTAATTTTGGCACACATCTAATCATTAGAAATTCTATAATCAATATAACATAACTTATTCATTAATTCAGATTAAAATACTAGAATAATCATCGTTAGGCATGCATATACCTAACATCATAAACATCAACAATCAAGGAAAATTGAACTATCTGAATGCATATAACCTAATCATCAAGGTACCATAATCAAAATCATCATCATTAGGTGAAACCATCTTGTATCATCGCTAGTGCAATTTTAATGTTTAAACGGTCGAGATAATGTAGTAGTTCTCAAATCACTGAGTATTAAAACATGGATGTATCAACTGATCTCAATTTTCATTAGGACATTCACAACATAAAACATTACTTCATATCCATTTCAATCTCCTATAACAGTTTTAATAGAGAAATCATATTTGACAAGTACATATGAGGAGGGACCTTACATCCTCCCCCACTAGCCTTTGACTTCCTCCTGGAAGTCACACTACTAGGACATTTATCCCTAGATAGACCTTGTCTGGGCTCATTCCAAAATTTACTCCTATATAAAGAATGATTAATAATTCACATACATACTCAGGGACGATAACATATTTACCTAATTATTCTTACTAAAAGTAAGGTTCAATCCAAAACTCTAACATAGTTACATTTTCTAGGGTCAAATACCCCTTAAAACATATTGGTCACATATAAACAACATTCTAATCTAGTATACAATACTTATAGAGTCTCTAATAATAATAATATAATAAGATATTCTAAATTCCACATACCCACTCATCAGGTAACAACTGTACGAGACTTCCTCAAATGAGGTTTCATATTAAGCAACTTGGCCCTTTATTCAAGGTTAAATACTTTCCCTTTAGAGTCCCCCATCAATCCTCTTGTTGTTATACTGGTTTCTTTTCGAAGACTCTAACATGTGGAGACCTTAGTGTCAGTAGAGTTATACTCTAAGTTGCAATTACAAAACCAAATCTCTTGTCCTCAATTCGCCATAATTACATATTAGGGCACCTACCCATAATCTTTCTTAGGTCAAATTCACCATAATATACTAGCTGAAGTTGTGTTATCAATCTCACCAAATTTGGTATGATCCTATATGCATATATATCATTGTTCTATTTATTTCCTTGTTTATGCAAGTTTTAATTATCATTTGAGAATGCACTAAATGCTACTATTCTTATCAATAATTCCATTTCTCACATTTTCCTAGTCATAAGTGACTTATGAATTCATCCTTAGGTGGTAGGTTTGCAACTACTTAGGTATAAAACCATTATTAGGATGTCTTCAATGTATACTTATTCACTCTTACAACTATCTCCTTGCTGTTGATATAGGTCATCATCATCATTCTTAACATGCCTCATGGCTTATAATCCACTTATTACTTAACTCTGATACCTGAACCTTTAGTTTTTATTTGATGACCTCATTGTGACTTTACTTTCTCTAATTGTAGGGTTATGATTGATCTAGTAATTTCAATCCAGAGTCTACGAGCATTTTCTTGATAGTTAAAATTTGGTATTACTCATACTTTATACAATAAGCCTATCAACATAAATAGGCTCACATAACCCTAACTCAAAAATTTTCATTTTCTATCTTGCCGATTCAATATTATATGTTACATACCTATCACCATATTTAGATAAATTTAGTCCTTGATTAGGGTTCTACACCTCATAGTAGACTGAGATACTCCCTTTCTTTGTGTGTTCCAAGATATCTCACTTGTCGAATAGCTTCTTGCATTAGTAATCCTATCGTTCAATGTTTCCAAAGGTTACTTGCCGATTCCAATTTAGCTTTAGTTTTATTTCTGAGGATTACTAGAACGATATATATTAAATTCTTAATAGGTTAGAGGTATCCTAGTAACTTGGTAATGTGATATACTCTTCAAGTGTTACCTTCCTATTTACTCACCATTCATTTTATCTATTCAATATTTCAACCCAAAGGTACTAAATTTTACTTATGAAAATTGTAGGTTTCCTTTACTTATGTTGTAATGTCTAAATCAATACCAATTTACTTGATCACTTCCATAATTGATATGAGTTTAAATTCCCCCACGAGTGATTGGGTTAGACAAAATCTGACTTCTACTAAAGATAGTGTGAAACATTTTCTCATTGACTTCTAGGTAATTTACTTGTTTCCACTCACATGATTCAAAGATATTTTTAGGGTCCTTAACTTAGTTTTCCCTCAAGGTGATCATGCTTAATAAAATTTTCAATTCTACATGAGATCATAATATATTTTAATATAAATATAACATTCTTGCATCTAATCAGTTGTTTTCAAGTCATTTAAGGTTGAGTTATTTGTTTATGGTTGACCATTTACAATTGTTAATACTAACTCCAAGTTTTTCTTATGTTTACTCATCGGTATCATCGTTTAGAAAGAATTACATTAGCTCCTTAAAATTTTGCAAAGAGAAATCCCTAATTCATATAGTAAAATTTAAAGATCCACACTTTACATGGACCCATTATTGCCCAAGTGTCATGAAACTAGGCTTTGATACCAGAATGTCATGCCCAAAATACAAGGCAAAAACACACGCAATTTTTTTTTAAAGATTAATTAAACTACTATGTTAAAACTAGTTCACTAAAGACATAAATAAGTCACATTAGGTTTTGATATAAGTTGATATGTTTGATTCACAAGTTAAACTATGGTAGGTTAAAATGCAGATGTAAATGTTCCCCTAACAATACCTTAAGACTAGATTTCAGTTTATAACCATCGCGTAGGAATAGTTTGTTAAATTAAACTTTCATTATTAAATTGATAGTTTAAACAACCCAAATACAATTAATTAAAAGATCTAAACATTATTAATTTTTAAGTCGTATGCTAATTAACATACTAACTCATCTTTTAAAGTTAATCTTAGATTTTACCAAAATAATATTAATAAAATTTATGTAGTCAATCATTACCAATACTAATTAAATATTACCTCATAAAATATATATTTTAATTACCTTAATTTAGAACATTATATTAGTGGTCTGATGGCATTCTGCAACCTGCAATCAAGCTAGGGCAATTGTGCCCTAGCTTGTTCCTATTTTTTATTGTGCATGCAAAGGTGGGGGGCTCGTGTTTGGTTGTGTGGGGGAGGGATTTTGTAGTGATTGCTGGTTAAGAAGCCAATTTTGTTGACATTTCTTGCTCTATTTTGGTTTCCTTTTTACAAAGAGTGTGGTCATTTTTTTATGGAGAAGCCTAGATGGGGTTCTAGCGCCGTGAACAATCCAGGCTAGTGTGTTATTATGTCTCAAGGTGAGCCTTCTAAGGCTACACCTAATATAGAGTTGCATGATGTGAGGGATATACGTCTATTAGGACATGGGGCAAGAGTTTTTGATAATTCCCTCTATTCTCAGATTTTAGGAGCTATGAAATTGAGCCTGCTTGGTGGATCTTGGATCATGAAGATTAACAGGTGCCTTGAGTGATGCAAAGAAAGACCCAAACTAGTAATCCCTTTTGAAATGATTGCTGAAGATGTTGAATACTATTCTAGGCATTCACTATATTGCAAGTTTTTGGGATTAAGAGTTTCTCTTCAATTTTTTAAAAATTGGGCTCGAAGAATTTGGGAACTAGAGGCTGAAATGGAGGTCACGTTGCTTGCAAATAACTTTTTCATGGTCACATTCAACTACTTGGCTAATTGCAATAGGGTTTATTAGGGCGAGCCTTATTTTTACAACTAGGTTGGGCTTTTTGTCAAGCCATGGCATGTAGGATTTAATCCCTCTAAGGAGCTTCCAAATCGAGTTCTAGTGTGGGTTTGACTACCCAGGTTTCCAATGGAATGTTGTTGAGAGGATGTTCTCCATATGCTTGCATCAATGTTGGGGAAGCCAGTGGGGTCCTCAACACAAACCCTTGGTAAGAAGGTAATGACTTTTGCTCAAATTTGTGTGGAACTTGATTTGAGTAGACCATTGTCAGACGCAATGGAAATGTGTGCAGGCTCATATTCTTGGGTGCAACAACTAGACTATGATACCCTTCCATTCTGATGCCACCTTTGTCATGAATATGGCCATCTGCTATGAAGATGCTCGAAGGCCAAGATAGTGGAGCAGTAGCCTCCACCTCCTCCTCGTAACACTCTTGGTAATGATAAAGGGAAGAGGCTAGTTTCTAGCGAGGGTAAGGATGCTGAGGGTTTTGTTTAGGTTAAGGCTCATAACCAAAATAGAGGGTAGAAGAGGACTCTAAAGGAGAGACAAGATGAGGATACTTTTAATAGATTTGAGGTCTTGGATGAATTGGGACAACAAGAAGTTAATTAAGGATTTATTAGTGTGGATCAATTTGTGGCAAATCCTGACCTAGAGATTGCCTCTTTTGTTCCTCCTATTCCACAAGTGGAATCTGCCATGCCTATGGTCACTGATGGATAGGTAGGGGCTTAGGTGATTCTAGGGAAAAATATTGATTTGGGATAGGGAGAAGAGGGTACTTCCCTTCCTGCACGAACTATTGCTTCAGATATGGATAAGCAAGGAAAGTCTTCTCCCCATTTGGGCATTCTTTGAAAGGATGGAAAGAAGGGGGTTTCAAAGAAAAGTGGTAAAAGTGGACGAAAGAAGGACTTGGAGAAAATTAAGATGATTGGGGAGACTTTGGTAGAATCAGGATCTGTTAAGACCTTGGATTCCCATTTTTTGACTCCTTCAAAATGATCATTATTTCATGGAATATAAGGGGCTTTAACAGCAGCCCTAGACAAAAAGTTGTTTGAGAATTGGTTAGAAGTCATTCCCCTGATGTTCTTTTGCTTCAGGAGACCAAGGTTTCTATTGAGTGCATGATGAATATAGCAGCTAAATTGTGGAAGTATGGTCAATCTCAGTGCATTGGAGCATAGAGATCTTTGGGGGGTGTGGCTTGCTTTTGGAACCCATGAAAGATCCAATCTTTGTGGTGGATATCCTTTAGGTTGTCCTTATCTATGGTCTCTTTATGCCCCGAGTCAAGAGAATCTGTTCTCTTTTCCAATGTCTGTGCTCCCATTGAGTTCCAAGGAAAAATTCTTGCATGGAATAATATTCATTTTTCCCGTGGTCTATTTCCTTATTTGCCATGGATTATAGCTGGAGACTTTAATGATGTTCTTCATTTATCTAAAAAGTAGGGGGTATTGCAATACTTAAGCCCTCTTCTGTGCTATTTCGGGATAATATATCAGCACTCAATTTTGTTGATATCAAGCCTAGCAATAGGAAATTCACTTGGAATAATAGAAGGGTGGGAGATAGTTGCATTGCTGAATGCATGGATTGATTTATGGTTTCCTATTTTTAGGTGGGCAGATTGTGGTCTTCTAGTTCAAAGATATTAGATTGGAGAGGTTCAAATCATTGGTCTATAAAGCTTTCTAGTTCATCTTCCCAGTTGCCTCAGAGGCCACGTTTCAAATTCCAGCTAATGTGGTTGAGGGACCTAGACCTTTATGAATGTGTGCCTGAGTGGTGGAGGATGGTAGACCTACCTTTGGTACAACAATGTATATTTTTGCTAAACTCCTACAAAAAGTTAAGTATCAACTCAAATGGTGGAACAAGCAATGCTTTGGAAATATTTTTTAGGAGAAAAATATGGCTTAGGCTAACTTAAATGATATTACCAAGTTGATTAAGGAGGATGGGGTGTTAGAGTATTTGTTGTGAGAGGAAGCTAGGGCTTTAAAAACCTTGGAGGAATGGGAGCTAAGAGAGGAATTTTTTTGGAAACAAAAAGCTTGGATTGAACGGCTTCAAGAGGGTGATAAGAATATGAATTTCTTCTTAATTTTGGTGAAGGCCAAATAATGTGGTAATTCTATTTCATCTCTACTAACTAATAGGGTGGAGGTTCTTTCTTCTTCTAAGGATATCTCTAGTGAAGCTATGCAATATTTTGCTTCTTTATTTAAGGAAGATTCGTAGGGGGACTCGATTGAAGAAGCTCAGGTCCTTTCTTATATTCCTTCTTTGGTTTCTTTGGAAATGAAAGAGCATCTTATGAGTGCCATATCTTTGGAGGAGCTTGAGATGACTATTTTCCAAATGAAAAAAGGAAAAGTTCCTAGTCTAGATGGCTTTCCGATTGAGTTCTTTGAAGAATTTTGGGATATTATCAAGATAGATTTACTGGTAGTTGTTCAAGAATCCCAGAAGAATAAGAAAATGCTTCAGGCCCTAAACTCTACCTTCCTCACTCTCATCCCCAAAGGGGAAGGGGCTGATAGGATAAGTCAATTTTTCCCTATCTCTCTTTGCAATGTTGTTTATAAAATTATATCTAAGTTGATTGCTGATAGGTTAAAAAAGTGGCTTCCACAACTAATTTCTGAGGAACAAAGTAGTTTTGTGGTGGACCTCTAGATCTTGGATGGGGTGGTCGTGGCTACTAAGACTATTCATTCTATGGCCAACTCTAAAGATAAGGCTATGTTCATCAAGTTGGATATGGCAAAGGCTTATGACAGAGTTCATTGGTTATTCCTCCAAAAGGTTTTGGGAGCCTTTGGTTTTGAGGAGGAATGGATCCATTGGGTTATGAGTTGTGTAATTTTGAGTTCTTTCTCAATTTTGATTAATGGGAAGCATTCTGATCTTTTTGGTGCCTCTCGAGGTTTACAGCAAGATGATCCCCTCTCTCCTTACTTGTTTCTTCTTTTGGTGGAAGGTTTGGGATGGTTGATAAAAAGGAATGTAGAAGGGGGCTTCATCCAGGGATGGCAATGGGGAGGAGGCCTTCCTATGCAATCACACTTACAATTTGTAGATGATATGACTTTGATGGGAATTGCTACCATTCAGGAAGGTTCCAATATACGCAAGGTGTTGGAGCTATATCTTGCTGCTTCAGGCCAGTTAATTAATGAGGGCAAGTCTTCCATTTTTTTCTTCAACACTCCACAATCTATTTAGAGGAGAGTTTCTCATATTCTCAGATTCCAAATTGGGAGTCTTCCATTGCTCTACCTTGGGATTCCTATAGCAGGTGGTAGGCAGTCAAGGGATTCTTGGCAGGTCATTTTGAACAAGTTTCATGTCAAAGTCACTCATTGGACCCACCATTGGCTATCCTTTGCTGGTCAGGTACAACTACTCCAATCTATGGTTTAGGCTCTTCCTCTCTATAGGAGCATGATTTAGGTGGCACCGAAGAGCTTTGTTAGGGACCTAAATTCCTTAGTAGGACAATTTTTATGGGTTGACAATTTATCCTCAACTAAGTAGAGCCTTATCAAATGGGAGGTTGTATGTAGCCCAAAATAGTTTGGTGGTCTTGGATTATGACAGCCAATGCTAACTCGTAGTACTCTGGCTGCCAAATTGTATTGGCGATGGTGTGTGGAATAAGATCAAGTATGGGCTAGAATTTTGACTCAAAAGTACTTGCCAAGGATCCCCCAGATAGATATCCCTAGGTGTAGCTTGAATGGGAAAGGTTCGGTGATTTGGAATACTCTTAAGAAAGGTGTTGTGCTCATTAAGGGTTGACTATTCTGGATCTGCAAGGGTGGGTTAGAGGCTCATTTCTGGCATGATTCTTGGGATGGCTACCCTCCTATGGTCATTTAATATCCTCATTTGCGTATATTGGCCCAGAGGTTTTCTGAAGCTGGTCAGTCTAGGGTGTGCGACTTTAAGTCAATTTACCTTTAGGGGAAATTGGTGGAGGCAAGATGGAAGAACCTAGAGGAATGGCCTATTTTTAGTTTGGAAGTGGAGTGCACTGAGATTTATAGCACCCTTATGGATGATGATGTGTTGGCGTGGTCCCCTAATCCCAAGGGTGCTTACACTATTTCTTCCAAGTATTAGGAGTTTCTCTCTCAACAATTTGTGGGGGGGGGGGGAAGTTCAGTGGTGGAAGAAAGTTTGTAATAAGTTTTCTTGGCCAAAGTGTAATTGCCTTATTTGGACTTTGGTCTGGAATAGATGCTTGACTTGGGACAATATCTAGAAGAGTGGTTTTTTCGGCCCTTCAAGGTGTGTTCTTTGTAGTAGTGGGGAGGAAGACTCTCTGCATTTGTTCTTCTACTGCCCTTTCACCCTACAACTATGGCATTTCTAGTGGGCTGTTTGGAAGTGCCTGTGCACTCATGCCTCCTCCTTGGCAGAGTTTTGGATGTGTTTGGGAAGGTCCCCTTCCTTGGCCCCATTCTTGTAGGATGTTTGGTATACTGGACCTATCTTTCTACTATGGTAGGTATGGCTAGAAAGGAATTAAAGAATCTTTTGGGGAGAAAATTTGGGGATTCAATAGGTTTGACATAGAATTATGAGTATGGTTCAAGATACTGTGATAGCTAAGAGTGAGGTTATGTTTCCACTTGAGAAAGGTGATCCTAAGATGGTTGATAGGTTTGGAATATAGGGGATATCTCTAGCCTTAGCTTGTGTTAGGAGACACAGATGTGTGAAGCAGAAAGTTCAAAGGATGGGGAGATAGATGCCCCCTCCTGCTGGTTTTTTGAAAATTAATACGGATGGTTCTTCTAGGGGAAATCTAGGTTTGGCTAGGATAGGTGGGATTGGGAGGGATTCTTTTGGATTAGTGGTTTTTATTTTCTTGACTAACAAAGGGATGCAGACTGTTAATAGGATGGAAGGTTTGGCTATCCTATATGCTTTGAAGTAGGTTTATGCTCTAGGGTGGCATAAGGTGATTTGTGAATCTAACTCTTAGGTTTTGGTTAATTTTCTCCTTGAGAGGAAGATTTTGGATGTTAGCTAGCAGTTGTTTATGATGGTGTAGTAGATTTTATAGGTTAGCTCTTTGATGGATTCTGTGTCTTATGCCTATATTCCAAGGGAATGGAATAGGGTGGTTGATAGTCTAGCAAAATGAGCATCTAGGAATATAGATGGCAAGAAGATTGATGAATGGGAGTAGATGCCTCGCTAGTTATGTTAGGACTTGGAGAGGATTCTTCCAGAGGATGTGAGTGGAGTTAGGGATGGATGATCTATTTCTTGTCTTTTTTTGTGGTCTCTGGTGGTTCCCAAGGCTTTGGCCCTTTGCTTTTTTGTAATGTCTTATTCTAAAGTTCAATAAAGTTTTTACCCTTCTTTAAAAATTAAAAATAAAATAAAATTAGAACATTATATTATTTTTATTTACATTTCAATGTTCAAACATAAGTAAAATAAACCTACTTGTAAACATAAAGTTACAACCATTCAAAATACTAATTAACATCCTTAACTAATATAATATTAATATTAAAACAATAACTAACTACACTAACATTAACATATAGTATATTCTAACTTTAACTTATTAACATTAACTAATAAATTTAAAACAACTAAATAACTTAATCCACAAAAATAAAAAAATAAACTAACCCATCTTTACATCTTATCATTTAGCAACTAAATTCAAAACTTTAAACATATTAATAACACTAACTAAATTCCTAAAACATCAAATAAACTTTTTAAATTAATTGAATCACTTAAATTAAACTAAACTATACTAACTTAAACTCTTAACTAACACTAATTAAAATCTAATGAATAAATTTAACACTAACTAATACTAATCTTAACTATTAACTTCCACTAACTAAACTTAACTATAGATTTACAATTTCTAACTTTAAATTTTACTAAAACATTTAAACAAAATAACACACTATCTAAATTTAAAATCTAACATATTCTAACATCTAACTTTAAATAAAACATACCCAAAAAAATACAAAATTTAAACTTACTACCTTTTTCCAACTCTATTTAATGTAAATTAAAAACAACAAGCTTTATTCCCTCTTGCCATGTCACATGGGGTGTTTTGCATTTAAGATATGTAAATTTATGGAAACTTCCAAGTCCAATCCCATGCAATCTCCTTCAACCAATCAGATTTAAGGCAAACTTCTAAGTCTAATCCCATTCAAGGCATTTAATGCAAATTTTCACTTGAAGAAAATCCAATATGATGTGACAGTTTTGGGGGTAAGGAAGGGATGGGGTGATGTTAGCAATGATGTCATGGGGAGTAAAGTTTAAAAGATTTGTGGGTGGGTTTTAGATATTTGTTTTATACATTTTATTTATTTATTTATTTATGTTTATGCAATGTAATTTTTTTTTAACTTATTAGTTTAACACATAAAATAGATTTGGAAAAGAATCTTTAGAGAATATTCTCTATGCTAAAGGGAATTATTTCCTTCTCATACAAAATCCAGAAAGCTTTTAGCTCTAAGATGACAATTTTTTTGTCTCCTCAAGTCCTTTTTTTTTCTAAGTATAGATTTTGAAATAAATTTATATTTTCAAAGACAATGGGAGTTATATAATTTTATTTCTAAGTAATGGATTGTCTAATTTACTTAAATAAACAAGGGGGTTATATATATATATATTAGGATTAAATGTAATACTTGAGTATTTGAGTTGAAATTTTTTTACTTCCTAACATTCACGAAAATTATGAAATGATGTGCTAATCAATCAACGAATTTTATTAACATATTTTGAACTCAAATTGCATAACTTAATATATATTATCATTTTATCTAATTAATACTAATCAAATGAATATGATTATGAAATATAAGAATGTTGCAGAAAGAGTGAAACATCATTTTATCCATTTTCAAGTAACCATATGCAAAACTGAAATACAAGAATCTCATAAGCAAGAATACTATTCAATTTTTTTTATTGAACTACCTAATTTAAAGGCTCCACCTGGAAAGAACCAGGAAGAAAACCCAACGTCGTAGCCATTTCCACAATAAGTTTAAAATAACATTTTTATATAAGAATATTATCTCAAGGAGAAATCTCCCAACATAATTGAATTTCAATAACAATTTTGAATTTCTTTCTTGGCTCCACAACTAGGAAGCCATTACGAATTCTACAACACATCAAGGTAACTGTGGAGAGAATGAAATTGACAGAGAGACAAATAATTTTAACATGAAGACAATTTTAAACATTCACTCCCATCTAGGTTTGCACAACAGGTTCATCACTGAACTAGACTAGGGAGAAGGTGGATTTTTTCAATAGAAGATGTCAGCCACAACACCATAACAAGTGCTCTTTCGGGGCTATAAACTCAAGAACTTTCATTCTTCCATTTTTTAAAAAACATAGTTTGTGTTGAAGAATAGGGGCCCAAAATACCCTACTCTCTATCCCTCTTCTCATTCTGAGAAGAGACTCTGCATTGTCAAATTCTAACTAAAGACCTTCTTCCCTACATGGCCACTTTCGCCCTATCCAAGAGTGAGTAATGTCAATACAACCCATACAACCCCTTCAAAAATCAAGCAAAATAAAAAGAAAAAATATTTAAGAAAAACCTATATCAATCCCTCCCAAACATATTTAACACACACATAAACACACATATGCAAAAAAAATGATTTAAGCATGAAACATAGCATGAAAAAAAGAGCTTGAAGGGTTCCTACCTTCACAATAAGGTTATGACAATTGAACAATTTGAGATGAGCTTCCCTTCCTTCTCCTTCTCCTTCAATTCTAAATTGCTCTCTAAAACTAGAGATTGGGTGAACACTCATTCTCTCTCAAATTTGCCTCTAAATAAGATACTAATT
The DNA here is from genome assembly GCA_028749045.1 of Cupressus sempervirens. Lineage (NCBI taxonomy): Eukaryota > Viridiplantae > Streptophyta > Pinopsida > Cupressales > Cupressaceae > Cupressus > Cupressus sempervirens. Next base: position 544,128,498 of record CM053787.1, on the reverse strand, counting down.
CAACCAACTCCCAAAATGTAATAACTCCCCCACTTGCCTAAAAGTTCTAAAGTCTTCTAACTCAACTTGACATAAGCCTAACCTCATAGTGGAGTCAAACTTATCCAACTCATGGTAAAAATATTCAATTTTTGCAATAAAACAAAAATAAGATATTTTGGTGACCATAAAAGTCAACAAAAGGGGCTAGAGGGGTGAAAAATGCCTTCAACCCATACCCATACCCGTTAGGTACTTACTTTTCATGATTTGTGGCTTCTAATACTAATAAGAGACCTAACAAAATGCTAGAAAATTTTTGGACTTCCTAGCAACCCTCAAAATGCAAATTAATCAATAATCAAGATTAAGGGTAATTAATATCAATTACTAACTGATTAGTAAAAAGGTCACTAACCTAGTCCAACTTAGATCTTTAGGTTACTCAGTTAATCCTAACTAACATGCTGAAATGCATATACAAATCATGAGTTTCAAGCAACACTATAAAATCACTACTACAAACATCAACACTTAATGATTACAAAATGATACATTCATTCATTTCACGATACAAATAAAATACGAACAATAGGGTCTGCATCTTTCATTAAAACTAACAGATTTATAATAAAATTTAACAAGTTTATAATAAAATTCATTGAAAACATTAAAAAAAACAAAAAACAATTACCTATATCATGTATCCATTCGTTGATAAGATATCGGAGCTTAAGCCAAAAAATGTAGTGTGAAACAAACAATGCTTGAGTTTTTTTTTTTTAAACCACAGTACAAGTATCAAGTATCTGATATGAAGCCGAATATCTGATAATATCATGTATCCAATATGAAATGAGGTATGCGATAAGGCTTGGTCCTAACTTTTTAGCTTTGGTATCAAGATGGGTGGAAAAAACTCAGAACAGATTTTGAAATGCTTTTAAACGTTTTCAAACTCTATTTTTTTCACATCACTACTTTCTGGCACACCATGATCTTGCACATACCCTCCCCAACCATGAACTTTGGATATAATAACTAGATTCATTCATTAAACCATCTAATTAATGATTTATCACATTAAAATAAAATATTTACATGATAGTTATATTTTCAAATGGAACTTACAAACAAAATCATTCAATATACCTTAAATAAGAACGTATTTATCTTTTTAAGACGAGTTTACCTAATTCAATCAATAAGATTATGAGGAGTAATTTTCCATTTCAAATAAATAATCCTAACTTTATTAATATCATTAAAGAAACCTTTTCAACATAATATGAACAAAAAAAACATTTTCCATGAAAACTTCTTAACATAAGAGAGAAATGGAGTATACAACATATATATATATATATATATATATATATATATATATATATATATATATATATATATATATATATATATATTTAGTACAACTCCTTTTTTTTCTTCCTACTTTAAACTACCTTCCCAATGACATCACTTTTGATTAGATATACATCAATATGCATTTTGGCTTAATAAATTATAATGCTTCTACATCAAATAGAATACATGAGAATAGATTTACGTCTTCATCCAAGCTTGACTTGAAACATGAAAAATACCTCAAAATGATTTTTCACCCTCTAACCTTGGCAAGTATTAGTGGAAGTGGTGTCCAAAATTATTGTGCTTATGGTTATGATATTTGGACTTTCATGTGACTTCTATATGCTCCTATTTGTTATATCATTGTAAATATGTGATGTTCTACCATGATATTTTAGGTATATAGGGTTTTATGGTTCACATGGTTGGGTAGAAAATCATTTTGAGGTATTAGAATTTTACTTATTATCCAAGATTACACACAAACTATTGGATTATGTACTCTTCATAAATTTCCACTCGATGATCTTTCAATTATGCCCTCTTAACCAAGGTATCTCTAGCATGTCTTAAACCTTTGTCTCAGTCCAGTCAAGCCAATTCCATCTCTTTGAGAAGATAAAATCAAAATAAAAATACCCATTTTTCAAAAATTTTGTTTAAAAGCTACCTTATCTAAAATCTTTATAATTCTGTCTAGTCAACATATTTTCATATACACTCTTAACTACAATATCTAGACATAATTTTGAAAATAGCCTCAAGTGTGAGTAAGTTGATCTTCAATCCTTAAACCACACCAAATGTTTCTACCTCTATAATTTTGTCAGTGTTCACATAATAACAAATATGTTGACATCAATGACAAATTGTAATGCCCCGCCAAGGGATCCAAAGAATTTTACTAAGTTTCCCAAACAATTTTTTTTTTAACATGAAAGATAAAACCATTCATAACATTTGCAGAAGCAATAGCAACAATTCAAATGAAAATAAATATAACATATATACATTACGGGCTACATTCTTTAAAGATCCCTTAACGTTGTATCACATCTAACTATTCATCTAACATCTCATCCTTATGAAATAACAATGATACATCCAATATACTTAAACAATATACAAGTGTCCTTTTGTAATTATATTTTAGTTTAGCTCAATCATCCACTGTACGTATCACAGGGTATGAAAAGCTTAAAACAATAAACATCCAAGTAAATAAAGTACATCATCATCATCTAATATTAATCCATGATGCAATAACATAAATGAAACCACATATCATACATGATACATCATCACAAAAGATATAAACATCCATCACAAAAGATAACCATATATCACAAACGTAAATAACTAAGTGCACGGTTCCTCCCAACCGTAAATAGCATCATTAGACCATCGTGGATCCTAGCCATCCCTCTGTGCATAAAATTCCAAAGCACCGAAGAGATCATCGGTATTAACATAGTAGGAATGTCACTCCTAAAACATCCTACTAACATGCAAAGTAAAGCATAATAAATCATCAACTAACATATGCAAAGTAAAGCAAATATTCAATATAAGAAACATACCAGTAAATACATCCATCATAAGGTATATTATCAATCATAATGATCCAAGAACAGAATAAAGATAAATACCAACCAAGAATACTCCAACCATGGTGTCTCGAACGGATCTCAAATGATAAGAGTAAAAATACACTACCACCTGACCGCGTGGAACCTAAGTGGTCCACTCCCACCGTGCTGATGAGATAATCTCAAGTCCCAAACAGGATATCAATTCACGAAGCACAAATCTCTATAAGTCCAGAAATCTTAAAAGTATACTAATTCAAAGGTTCCATCACACAAAATCGACATCTAATTCCTAGAGGCACACAAAGACATGTAGGAAACCTACTCTACAAGCGAAAAAGTGTCATCGCATTTATCACGTACAAGTTACCCTAGTAGTTAGCTAAACTCCATGGGTCCATACTGATCTCACGCAGCCACTAATATCCTCTCATACTGACAAGGCATACTATGGAATGCACGATCGCAACCATGCATTCTCACTACTCCCATCCTAGCCTGTACAAGCACTCAAGGCATGGGCGAGAACACCAAAACAATTATCTTTTTAGGTTCATTTAATCCCCATTTAGTGTGTAAATGTTATCATTTATTAACCAAACTTACAATGAGTTACCTTGGTAGCCACTTAGGGCGCGGGTCCCCATTGCAAGCCACTTCCCGACACTACAAGTAGATTACCTACCCTAAGCTCATGGAATCATAAATCTCAAAATCATAAAAGATAATCCATAATAAAATCATCAAATATGCATAAAAGCATCAAATATCCATAATAAGAATTATCAATTTTCTAAGATAAGAATCATCAAATCTCTATGAGCATCTGAAAAAGCATCCATAAAAAATCATGACCACAACAGTTCTCTATTGGCAACTGAAGGCATCACTAATAATCATAAGTATCAATTGGTTCTCAATAACCAAATATATCTCAAGATAAATGGTTCTCAACAAGAAACCAAGAATATCTTAAAATCATACTGATCGGAGACTCCAAAATGGTTGAGTCAAACATGTCACAACATGACATCATCAAGAAATAAATCCACATTTCAGTCCCATCATGGCGACTAGAAAGTAATCCAAGGATAATTGATCGATGACTCAAAAATGATTAGCTCAAGCATCTCAGATATATATACATCTCAGCTTCACACATGAAGGCTGAAGAACAAATACAAACATTTCATAGAGCAAAGGATCACATAACCATGGTTGGGCTTATAAAGATCAAGACCAAATAAGATCAACATGCCATCACATCTCATAACCCCCGAGCCTCTGGTAACAACCTAGGACTGGTCAACACTAATCAACCCAAAACCCAAAATAAGAAGCATATAGAATACACGATGCAAACACATGTTTTGGTTTACTAAATTTACATAGTTGAATAATGTGTAGGGATTTCCAATTTTTTGTTTGCAAGTATACTTTCAAGTGTATTAAGTTATCATTTGACCTACAAGTCAACCCATTTGTTCCCTGATAGCATTATTCTAAGAATAACTTAAGGATACTTATTTACTCATTAAACTGATCATCGCTGACCTTTAATTAAATTTCTTTCTTTATTTAACTAAGATCCATATTCTAATTGATTAATTCTCCTTCATAAATCAAAGATCATTATTCATTTATAAAAGAACCAATTATCAAACTAAGAAGAATTATAACTTTATTAAAATGATCAATTAAATTAAACAATTAACATAGGTACACCATCCATGACCTATTAACATCTAATAGTTTCCAATTCAATAATACTAAGTCTCACCATTAAAACATCTAAGATCGTTATTCAAGTCATGAGAGTACGACTTAACAACTTCGATGTAAATACTTCACAATTTTACTAAAAGAATCGATATTAGCATATCAATTAAAACACTATTACGTAACTTGATTATTAATTAAATTTAATTAACTCTAATTAATTTAATTAATAATTACATATCCAAGACAACATTCCAATTAATATCAATTGACTAATAACTAACTATAATTTTGTAAGTTAAAAGTTATCTATAATTTAGTACATAAATATTCATATTCATAGTTCAATAATATTAACTTGTTAATATTTAATAACAAGTTATATTGGAAATCTTATTAATAAATCTATAATGACCACATTCGTCATTCTTTCAACAATGTTCCCATTTTATTTTAATAATAACAAGTTATAATAAATCTCCAATACCAAGTATTATTATCTCAAATAAGTTTTCTCTATGTACAATAATTCAATTAATTAATACTCCAAATTATTATCCAATTCAATTTGATTAATATCTTTTACAGTACTTCAATGATTAACTAATCTCTTCTAGATTAACTCTGATCGTATTAATTGATAACTATTTAAACTATTTACACTATTATTTATTAATAGTTTGTTAGTCCCAACAAACATTAATAAATAATAAACTCATCAAAACTATTATTAGTCAATCTAGAGAACTTTACATAAGCTTCATTAGTTAACTCTTAATACCATTAAGGTATATCAATAATTTAGTTAATAATATATAACGTATTAATAATATCATACTAATTCAAATTATAACAATGTTATAATAGTGACTTCATGTCAATTAAATCTTAATCCATTATCATTATAGTCTCTTCATTTAAAAACGTAATATAAAATTACCATCTCTAAATTATTTAATATATATTAAATAGTATTTAATATACATTACAAAAAGTTCACTATATAAACTATATTAAAAATCTCTTTTCTTTTAATTTTCTCTCATCCATTTACTTAGATTGACTAATAATTAATTACACTTCTACTATTAATTAATCTTAATTAAATTTGATTTAATTAGATTAGATAATAAACCATATAAAACTAATGCATATTAATAAGATTCTAATAAGGGAAGATTGCAATAATATTTTAATTTATTCTATGCTTTGATATATTATTTTTGTGAAGTTTAAGCATAAAAAACTCTTGGTTATGAGAAATGGAGAAATATCTGTCTTTGAATAAAATAGTCTTAGTACGACGGCCATATCTCCCTAATGAACCGTTAGATCGGCCTGAAATTTAAATATGTTAGAGAGGGCCAAGTTGCACCACTTCTGATCGGAGCGATCGAATAAATTCGATCCCAATAAAAAGTTATGAATGATTGAGTTTGGGTCTATCCAAAGGGCAGCGACAGGACAATCTGTGATGAATTAAGAATTTCTTCTTAAAATGTAATTGATCTCTAAATTTACCCATTCATCCATCTAATAGGTTTGCCCATACGCATCTGAAAATATAATTTGATAGAAAGATTACATCTAATCATACGAATTTTCAACTTGGAATTTCTATTTTAATTTCAAATCTTGTCTATCTAATTTCACAATATAAATTCGAATCCAAACTCGATTAAGATTTAATTATTTCTCCTTAATTGGATCTAGGATTTTTTTATTGTTTTCTTCTCATCTAAATAAAATATTTAGATTCCAATTTCAAATACAGAGAGTATTCAGACACATAAAACAGATATGATGAAGACAGGAAGAGAAATAGTGCAAAAGGAATATGAGAATATCATGAGTGCACTTGGACACTGATGGTAGTTTGCCATGCCTCAGAAGTCCATAGAAAATCCCTTCCTTTTCCATCATTCACAATTCTTCCAAGAATCCAAGCCAATCGAATCCTCCAAGTGATTAGAAGAGCTAGAAGGAGCATAGAAGCAAGTAGAAAATATATGAGCATATGAATCTTCTCCCATGCATGTAAGTTTTGAAGTTTCTATTTTTTTTTTTTTAGTTTGTAGCTCGAGGCTTCTATTAAGCTTGTAGCTTCCATTAAGCTTTTTATTTAAGCTTCTATGAATGTCTGAATATCAAGAGCTCTCAAGAAACTTTTGGAATGCTTATTGAAACCGCTGAAAGGTGTCACCAACTAAGCATGGGTCTTTTTTAATTCTTTTTGATGAGTCATAGAATTGTAGACACCTTGTGCTTAATTGATGCACTAACTCTCGTGTTGTTGACACATGTTAATTCCCATGCAAGCTTATAACTCCAATTTACTTTAAATAATCTCTATTTAAATTTTATAACTTTAATTTTAATTTTTATAATTTTTATTATTATTATTTTATTTATTACTTTATTATTATTTTATTTATTATTTTATAATTATTATTAATTTTAATTTCTACTTTTCTTTTATTTAATTCTTTTTTCTCAATAATTCACATTTAATTAATTACAATCAAAATATCAAAGATCATGATATTTTATTAATTTTCTCAAATAAATAATTTATTAATTAAATCTATTTATTAAGACTTAATTAATGGAAAATTCACCATAGACCTCCAAGATAAAATATGAAAATCCATCATAGAACAAATCATACAAAATAAATCTAAGGATTAAAAATCACAAAATATGTCATCCGACACATTTGGTGGGTATTCAACTCAAATACTTGTCCTAATTTTCCAATTAGGACAAATGGCTCAAAGGGTTGAGATTTGGACTTGAGAATTTATCTCCCCTCTCTTATCATTGAGATAATATGATAGGGTACGCTCATCTTGGCAATTCAGGAAAGTCGATACCCGGTGCCTGCAACCTGCATAAAAACTATGCATGTACAAACACAATATATACTAAACTAAACAGAAAATGGTAGAAAGTGGTGCATCGTGTAGATCTTGACTAGCAGGTGACTATGACTCCCTTCCTTAATCACATAAGACACACCATACAAAAGCAAACACGCAAGGCAAACACGCACACCATACACATGCAAGTATGAGGTAAGTATCCATAAGAAATCACATATGATAATAAACCATCTTACTAATCATCATTAATAATTGAAAGCAATGTAATAATCATCATCAATAATTGTGAATACTAAAAATAATCATCATACATACATGAAATGTAGAGTCTAAGTAATCTCATCACATAATAAACTGAATCCATAGCACAATATCTGATAATTTCGAAAGAATGTTGCTAACTAACAACATAAAACTAGTTCTAAAAGAGTTCAGCAACGATAACAAAATGTGAACTAGGGGCAGGCATTACATCCACCCCCCTGGGATTAGGCTTACTCCTGAAAGCCTACAGGAATGAAAAACTAAGATACCCACTATGCGGGTTCCATTGAACCATTTTTTTCTCTAGTAAGAAAATATGATTCCACTAAGGATATTACAACACTCTTAGAGCAATATGATTCTGGTTTAATGGTAAAATCGAAAATCAGATTGATCCAACATTCATTCTTTTAACAACTACTGAAATAGATTCTTTAATACATTCTAAACAAGAGCAACTTAATGCTTGCAAAGATAAACAAGGGCATAGTACCTTACAATATAGATAAAAGATACATGTTTTGCAACTAGAATGAGTTTCAATTTCCAGTTTTGCCTTCGTCAAGATTTTTAGTAGAATTTTTAGTTTTGAAAGCTAAGTGTTGAAATATAAAAAAAATATACAAGTAACAGTTTTAAGTTCTGTTTCAGTTCACCTAGTTTCAAGTTTTCAGTTTGAAAAAGATACACATGATAGTTTTAAATTTTTGTTTTATTCAACTAGTTAATAACTAGTAGCATTCCAATATACCTAGAGCTCCCAATGTTGAAACTCGAGCTCTGATACCAAATGTAATGCCCCGCCAAGGGATCCAAAGAATTTTACTAAGTTTGTCAAACAATTTTTTTTTTTTAACATGAAAGATAAAACCATTCATAACATATGCGGAAGCAATAGCAACAATTCAAATGAAAATAAATATAACATATATACATAACAAGCTACATTCTTTAAAGATCCCTTAACATTGTATCACATCTAACTATTCATCTAACATCCCATCCTTATGAAATAACAATGATACATCCAATGTACTTAAACAATATACAAGTGTCATTTTGTAATTATATTTTAGTTTAGCTCAATCATCCACTGTACATATCACAGGGTATGAAAAACTTAAAAGAATAAACATCCAAGTGAATAAAGTACATCATCATCATCTAATATTAATCCATGATGCAATAACATAAATAAAACCACATATCATACATGATACATCATTACAAAAGATATAAACATCCATCACAAAAGATAACCATATATCACAAACATAAATAACTAAGTGCACGGTTCCTCCCAACCGTAAATAGCATCATTAGACCATCGTGGATCCTAGCCATCCCTCCACGCATAAAATTTCAAAGCACCGAAGAGATCATCGGTATTAACATAGTAGGAATGTCACTCCTAAAACATCCTACTAACATGCAAAGTAAAGCATAATAAATCATCAACTAACATATGCAAAGTAAAGAAAATATTCAATATAAGAAACATACTAGTAAATATATCCATCATAAGGTATATTATCAATCGTAATGATCCAAGAACAGAATGAAGATAAATACCAACCAAGAATACTCCAGCCATGGTGTCTCAGATGGATCTCAAATGATAAGAGTAAAAATACACTACCACCCGACCGCGTGGAACCTAAGTGGTCCACTCCCACCATGCTGAGGAGATAATCTCAAATCCCAAACAAGATATCAATTCATGAAGCACAAAGCTCTATAAGTCAAGAAATCCTAAAAGTATACTAACTCAAAGGTTCCATCACACAAAACCGACATCTAATTTCTAGAAGCACACAAAGACATGTAGGAAACCTACTCTACAAGCGGGAAAGTGTCATCGCATTTATCATGTACAAGTTATCCTGTCAGTTAGCTAAACTCCACAGGTTCATACTGATCTCATGTGGCCACTAGTATCCTCTCATACTGACAAGGCATAGTACGTAATGCACGGTCACAACCATGCATTCTCACTACTCCCATCCTAGCCTGTACAAGCACTTAAGGCATGGGCAAGAACATCAAAACAATTATCTTTTTAAGTTCATTTAATTTCCATTTAGTGTGTAAATGTTATCATTTATTAACCAAACTTACAATGATTTACCCTGGCAGCCACTTAGGGCCCCGACCCCCATTGCAAGCCACTTCCCGACACTACAAGTAGATTACCTACCCTAAGCTCATGGAATCATAAATCTCAAAATCATAAAAGATAATCCATAATAAAATCATTAAATATGCATAAAAGCATCAAATATCCATAATAAGAATCATCAATTCTCCAAGATAAGAATCATCAAATCTCCATGAGCATCTAAAAAAGCATCCATAGAAAATCATGACCACAACAGTTCTCTATTGGCAACTAAAGGCATCACTGATAATCATAAGTATCAATTGGTTCTCAATAACCAAAATATATCTCAAGATAAATGGTTCTCAACAAGCAACCAAGAATATCTCAAAATCATACTGATCGAAGACTCCAAAATGGTTGAGTCAAACATGTCACAACATGACATCATCAAGAAATAAATCCACATTTCAGTCCCATCATGGTGATTAGAAAGTATTCCAAGGATAACTGATCGATGACTAAAAAATGATTAGCTTAAACATCTCAGATATATATACATCTCAGCTTCACACATGAAGGCTAAAGAACAAATACAAATATTTCATAGAGTATACGATCACATAACCATGGTTGGGCTTATAAAGATCAAGACCAAATAAGATCAATATGTCATTACATCTCATAACCCCCGAGCCTCTGGTAACAACCTAGGACTGGTCAACACTAGTCAACCCAAAACCCAAAACAAGAAGCATATAGAATACACGATGCAAACACATGTTTTTGTTTTCTAAATTCACATAGTTGAATAATATGTAGGAATTTTCAGTTTTCTGTTTGCAAGTATACTTTCAAGTGTATTAAGTTATCATTTGACCTACAAGTCAACCCATTTGTTCCCCGATAGCATTATTCTAAGAATAACTTAAGGATAATTATTTACTTATTAAACTGATCATCACTGACCTTTAATTAAATTTCTTTCTTTATTTAACTAAGATCCATATTCTAATTGATTAACTCTTCTTCATAAATCAATGATCATTATTCATTTATAAAAGAACCAATTATCAAACTAAGAAGAATTATAACTTTATTAAAATGATCAATTAAATCAAACAATTAACATAGGTACACCATCCATGACCTATTAACATCTAATAGTTTTCAATTCAGTAATACTAAGTCTCACCATTAAAACATCTAAGGTCGTTATTCAAGTCATGAGAGTACGACTTATCAACTTCGATGTAAATACTTCACAACTTTACTAAAAGAATCGATATTGGCATATCAATTAAAACACTATTATATAATTTTATTATTAATTAAATCTAATTAACTCTAATTAATTTAATTAATAATTACATATCTAAGGCAACATTCCAATTAATATCAATTGACTAATAACTAACTATAATTTTGTAAGTTAAAATTCATCTATAATTTAGTACACAAATATTCATATTCATAGTTCAATAATATTAACTTGTTAATATTTAATAACAAGCTATATTGGAAATCTTATTAATAAATCTATAATTACCACATTCGTCATTCTTTCAACAATGTTCCCATTTTATTTTAATAATAACAAGTTATAATAAATCCCCAATACCAAGTATTATTATCTCAAATAAGTTTCCCCTATGTACGATAATTCAATTAATTAATACTCCAAATTATTATGCAATTCAATTTGATTAATATCTTTTACAGTACTTCAATCATTAACCAATCTCTTCTAGATTAACTCTGTTCGTATTAATTGATAACTATTTAAACTATTTACACTATTATTTATTAATAGTTTGTTAGTCCCAACAAACATTAATAAATAATAAACTCATCAAAATTATTATTAATCGATCTAGAAAACTTTACATAAGCTTCATTAGTTAACTCTTAATACCATTAAGGTATATCAATAATTTAGTTAATAATATATAACGTTTTAATAATACCATAGTAATTCAAATTATAACAATGTTATAATAGTGACTTCATGTCAATTAAATATTAATCCATTATCATTATAGTCTCTTCATTTAAAAACGTAATATAAAATTACCATTTCTAAATTATTTAATATATATTAAATAGTATTTAATATACATTACAAAAAGTTCACTATATAAACTATATTAAAAATCTCTTTTCTTTTAATTTTCTCTCATCCATTTACTTAGATTGACTAATAATTAATTACACTTCTTCTACTATTAATTAATCTTAATTAAATTTGATTTAATTAGATTAGATAATAAACCATATAAAACTAATGCATATTAATAAGATTCTAATAAGGGAAGATTGCAATAATATCTTAATTCGTTCCATGCTTTCATATATTAGTTTTGTGAAGTTTAAGCATAAAGAACTCTTGGTTATGAGAAATGGAGAAATATCTGTCTTTGAATAAAACAGTCTCAGTACGACGGCCATATCTCCCTAATGAACTATTGGATCGGGCTGAAATTTGAATATGTTGGAGAGGGCCAAGTTGCACCACTTCTGACTGGAGCGATCGAATAAATTCGATCACAATAAAAAGTTATGAATGACTTAGTTCGGGTCTATCCAAGGTGTAGCGACAAGACAATCTGTGATGAATTAAGAATTTCCTCTTAAAATGTAATTGTTGTCTAAATTTACCCATGCATCTATCTAATAGGTTTTCCCATACCAATCTGAAAATATAATTTGATAGAAAGATTACATCTAATCATACGAATTTTTAACTTAGAATTTCTATTTTAATTTTAAATCTTATCTATCTAATTTCACAATATAAATTCGAACCCAAACCCGATTAAGATCTAATTATTTCTCCTTAATTGGATCTAAGATTTTTCTATTGTTTTCTTCTCATCCAAATAAAATATTTAGATTCCAATTTCAAATACAGAGAGTATTCAGACAAATAAAATAAATATGATGAAGACAGGAAGAGAAAGAGTGCAAAGGGAATATGAGAATATCACAAGTGCACCTGGACACCGATGCTAATTTGTCATGCCTCAGAAGTCCATAAAAAATCTCTTCCTTCTCCATCATTCACAATTCTTCCAAGAATCCAAGCCGATCGAATCCTCCAAGTGATTAGAAGAGCTAGAAGGAGCATAAAAGCAAGTAGAAAATATATAAGCATATGAATCTTCTCCCATGCATGTAAGCTTTGAAGTTTTTTTTTTTTTTTTTTTTTTAGCTTGTAGCTCGAGGCTTCCATTAAGATTGTAGCTTCCATTAAGCTTTTCATTTAAGCTTCTATGAATGCTTGAATATCAAGAGCTCTCAAGAAACCTTTGGAATGCTTCTTGAAACCGCTGAAAGGTCTCACCAACTAAGCATGGATCTTTTTCAATTCTTTTTGATGAGTCATAGAATTGTAGACACCTTGTGCTTAATTGATGCATTAACCCTCGTGTTGTTGACACATGTTAATTTCCATGCAAGCTTATAACTCCAATTTACTTTAAATAATCTCTATTTAAATTTTATAACTTTAATTTTAATTTTATAACTTTTATTATTATTATTTTATTTATTACTTTATTATTATTTTATAATTATTATTAATTTTAATTTCTACTTTTCTTTTATTTAATTCATTTTTCCCAATAATTCACATTTAATTAATTACAATCAAAATACCAAAGATCATGGTATTTTATTAATTTTCTCAAATAAATAATTTATTAATTAAATCTATCTATTAAGACTTAATTAATGAAAAATTCACCATAGACCTCCAAGATAAAATATGAAAACTCATCATAGAACAAATCATACAAAATAAATCTAAAAGGTTAAAAATCACGAAATATGTCATCCGACACATTCGGTGGGTATTCAACTCAGATACTTGTCTTAATTTTTCAATTAGGACAAATGGCTCAAAGGGTTGGGATTTGGACTTGAGAATTTATCTCCCCTCTCTTATCATTGAGATAATATGATAGGGTACGCTCATCCTGGCAATTCAGGAAAGTCGATACCCGGTATCTGCAACCTGCATAAAAACTATGCATGTACAAACACAATATATACTAAACTAAACAGACAATGGTAGGAAGTGGTGCATCATGTAGATCCCGACTAGTAGGTGATTATGACTCTCTTCTTTAACCACATCAGACACGCCATACAAAAGCAAACACGCAAGGCAAATATGCACACCATACACATGCAAGTATGGGGTAAGTATCCATCAGAAAACACATATGATAATAAATCATCTTACTAATCATCATTAATAATTGAAAGCAATATAATAATCATCATCAATAATTGTGAACACTAAAAATAATCATCATACATACATGAAATGTAGAGTCTAAGTAATCTCATCACATAATAAATTGAATCCATAGTACAATATCTGATAATCTCAAAAAAATGCTGCTAACCAACAACATAAAACTAGTTCTAAAAGAGTTCAGCAACGATAACAAAATGTGAACCAGGGGCAGGCACTACACAAACATAGTCTTTAATGCAACACAAGCTTTGAATCATGTCTCCAACAATGCTAATATAGTTCCCCATAGGAATATCAACAACATTCATGCTAACATCTGTATGCATATTAATGTAACTAATAATCATAAATAAAGCTTAAATATAAGGTATATAATTTAAATCTATTTATAATTCCAATTTAAAATATTTATGCATTAAACTCATTTATAAATATAACTTCAACCATTTATTCATTTATAACCTAAAATCTTAAACAAATTTATAAAATTAATATATATTAAAAATCATGATAATTTCCACTTAAAAATAAACATAATAGTAAATCCTATTTATGCTATATTTTGCTCCCACTTACATTTATAAAAGTGGCAGAGAGCCAAGGAGATAAATTTGGTCAAATAAACAAGTACAAAAATAACATAATAATAGTATTGTTAAACACAAGAAGATAAATTGATTTCAAAATAGGGAAGTTTATCTTATTAGGAATCTCAAAAGAGGACATTTTACCTTATTGGAAATTCAAAGAGGTAGAGGAAATAAAATTTATTCTGTTACTCAGTGGGGGATTTTGAGAAATGGAGAAGTAGGCCGAAAGTGTGGGAAAAGCTTGAAGAGGGTGGGGTTACTAATTATATCATGAAGCTGCATGGATTCGATCAGGAGGTGACCAAAAGCATGGTGGGGTCCTGAAAGGATGGTAGGGTGAAGGTGAATGGTATCTACTTTCAGATAACGAAGGAGGTGATTGCGACTGTCACCAAAATTTCTATCGAGGTTTTAAATTCTTCAGGGATAAGAAGCTCTCAGCCAATGTGATTAGGGACTTTGTGGAGAGTGAGAAGGAATTGAAGGCGTTGAAAAAGATTGACACCTACTATGTCCTTGACTCCATGAAGAAGCGGTGGAGGTATATTCTGAAAGCTGTTATCGAGTACATTACTTTGGACCCTATGTTTGATAGAGCTCGAACCCACCAATTTGTCATTTTGAATCATTTCAGGAATAATGCCAAAATTTCCTTTCCTTATTATCTGTTAACCTCAATGAGCATGGCTGTGGATAGCTTCAAAAAGAAGCCCATCGCAAATTCAACTCTGCACGAGGGGCTTTTGTTGCTTATCCATGAGCACTTCAAAGCTTAGACTATAAGAATCACCTGCCCTTAGATAGAGAATGTGGAGTCTGGTAGTTCTAGTTACTCCTCTGACTCGGATGAAATTTAGAGCCTCAGCTCTAAGAAAGGAGGGATCTCTTCTTTGGGGAAAGCAGCGACTTACCTTGCTAAAAAATCACCCTCCCCCATAACCCTTAGCAGAAAAAGCCCTAGGGATCTCGGGCAGAAGCCTCTGAAGAAGGTTGAGGAGGGAGATAGCGATGATGAGGAGGAACCAAAGTCTGAGGAGGTGGTTAAGAAGATGTAGGAGGAAATTAAGGAGGAAAGTGGAAGGAAGAAATGCAAGAGGGAGAGTTTGGAGGAAGTGCACTCTCAATTTGAGGAGGTGTCTGTGTTGCCCCTTTCTCCTATCCATCTCCATCCTGAGGAGTAGAAAGAGGAGAAAGCTGGGTATGTGGAAGGGGAAGTGTAGACTAATGATAGGAGGAAAGCGTGGATCAACTTCAATGTCAAGACTTCCAAGATGGACATCTTCAGGGAGGCCATGAATCACCAAATCCTCATTGATGATCAAGAAGAACAGCGGCTGGAAGAACTCATTGATCCGGTGATTGTGGCTATTTCGGACAGAGCCAAGGAGATAGGGATGAACCTCTTGAATAATACTCATAATAGTATTATTGATAATTTTAGATCAATCAAATCACTTTTCCACGAGCTTGAGGAGGTCAAAGATTAGGTGAAACATATTGAGGCAACAAGGAAAGGGATGGATGCCAATAGGAGGACGGATTCGATTGACAGGCTCAGTCTGGCAGAAAAAAAGATACACAACCTGGAAAACTACAATCACAAACTTGAAAATTAGATGTTCTCTTTGTTAAACTCCATTAACAACAACATCATCTCTCTCATGGGCTGGATCAGAGACAGAGAAATGCATGAAGATGAGGATGGAAAAGACAAGGATCAGGCTAGAATGGAGGATGACTCTGGAAAGGACAACTCCATTCCTGATCAGGACCAAGGGAACCAAAGGGCACAATAGATGGAAGCAAAGGAGAATCAACTGGCCTTTGAGGCTGCTCAGGTTATGCAAGATTTGGAGCAAAAGAATGAGGAATAACTCTCACCTGTTCTTTTGTTTATCATTGTCTTTTGGCTTTTTGTTCTAGCTTTAGGCCGTGGCTTTCCTTGTCTTTTTTTCCTAGTCTTTTCTTAGAGCTCTTTCCTTTGGCTAGGCTTAATGCTTATTTTCAGCCTATGAACTTAAACTTTTTTGGTTGGGCGTTCACACTTATTATCACCCTTTTTTTGTATTAACTATTGGGTTTCAGGTTCCCTGTAAAACCTGTTTATCTAATCAAAAACATTTATTCTGTTACTTCTTCAATATTCCTCTACATGATATGTATTAGTTCTAAAAGTAGAGCAATCTAGTGAAATTCTAGAAAGTTATGAGTAAGAAATGGGCACCAAAATTTGGAAACTTCATAACCATTAAAAACTCATAATACATGTAGGAATTGACATGATGTTTATCAACAAACCTAAGTTGGGAATAACAGGATATTTTCCATAAAATCCATAATTACATCTAACATATCCCCTTGATTTTGACTCTAGATATTACAATATCTTCAATACTATGAATCCCTAATTATTTATTTGGAAATTCAAAATCTGCTAATGGCTTAGTATTTATATGTCTACTAGTTGATCATTAGATTTTCAACACTTTAAACTAATTTCTCTATTGCTAAAAATCTCTTTGATGAAATTGTAGCAAGTGTCAATGTGATTTATTTTCTACTGAAAAATGAGTTTTTGAAGGTACTATTGTTGGGCTTTTGTCACAAAACACAATGATTGGTTCCTTCTTCATTCCTAGGTAAATATCCCTCATTAAACTCTTCATCCATAGTGCTTGGCAATTTTATGGTGTAGATTCTACATACTCTTCTTTTGTAGATGAAATGATAACTATGGGTTGGCTCTTGGATGCCCATGCAACTATACCCGTGCCCAAATCAAATGTAAAAGTGTAATCAACTATCAAAATTTTATAAATGAGAAGGCTTACAGAACCAAAAGTGTTCAACTTGAGTGACATAAAAGTGACATTTTTTCTTGGAATATGAAAATAAAGTAGATTGATGATTTGTTTTAAATGGATGAATTTTTTTTGTCACAAAACACAATTATTGGTTCCTTCTTCATTCCTAGTTAAATATCCCTCATTAAACTCTTCATCCATAGTGCTTGGCAATTTTATGACGTAGATTCTACATACTCTTCTTTTGTAGATGAAATGATAACTATGGGTTGGCTCTTGGATGCCCATGCAACTATACCCGTGCCCAAATCAAATGTAAAAGTGCAATCAACTATCAGAATTTTATAAATGAGAAGGCTTATAGAACCAAAAGTGTTCAACTTGAATGACATAAAAGTGACATTTTTTCTTGGAATATGAAAATAAAGTAGATTGATGATTTATTTTAAATGGATTAATTTTATGATTTTAATTTTTAAATTTTTCTCTGAATACTTGAATTGATATAATTTTAGAAATTTTTAATACAATTTTTAAATTTTTGAAAAAAGTGGAAAATGAAGGGTCTAGTTCCCACCAATCAATTATATGTAAATAAACATTTTTATCCTAATTTCAAAGTATGTTATAGATGAAATATGTATAGCTAGTGCATGAAGAAAGAAAATTTGGTTTTTGGCCTAGATTATCTCTTTTCTAACAATTCAATTCCAACTTGTCTCAATTTGAAAGTTTTCATCTTGCACCATATTTTTCTTAACAAATCTAATATCCAAATAATACACACACACACACACACACACACACACACACACACACACACATTCTTAAAGAGGACTCTATCCTCTAGTGCACCATATATTTTTCAAATTTTCCTAATATGATTTACTAATTTTCTTTTGTTCTTTGAATAACATTTTCTTGGCTATTAAAAAAACCTATTTGTAATATTTTTAAATTATAATGGACTATTTCTACTTAAAACACCATAAAATCTACATGAAAATATTTTTGACTCTAATCTCTACAGAAGGGTATTTTTGTATATTTATAAATATATCATTAAAAAGAATAGGAGTTATTACGTAATGTCCTGCTTGGGAACCCAAGAGAGATAAACCTAACATGTTACAACATTTACTAAACTATTTTTTTAAAGGTTTAAACAATATCAAAGTAACAATAATGAAAAAGTAACATATACATACACATCAAGAACATGTAATCAATTACAAATACAATTTCAATTCCTCAACGGTTCCTTCATGTTGACTCACATTTAAGAAAGTTTTATTAATAAGTTTAAGTCTCAATTGCATTGTCCATAATCATAAAATGAATAAACACATACATATTCATATAAAAAAATGCACAAGTACAATTACTAATATGAAAGCACATCTAATGAATAACATCCACTGCACATGTCACAATGTATGTGAAAATAGATACAAGTACATCAATAATAAGATCTCAAAACACATGATACATAGATACATCACATGAATAGAAGTCTCTAAGATAAGAAATAAGAATGATAAAGGTACATCTCCTACAATGAACATCCAATAGCTGAAAATGTGAGGGGGACCCAAATGGTAAAAAGACATTACCTCTCGACCGCATGGTCACCTAATTAATATAAATTGTTATGCTAATATACTTATTTAAATCAATAAATATTTAAATATCCAATCTCTTAGCATATAAAATAGCATGCAATATTATCATGTTATTAATTTACATAATCTTAAATCATAAATTAATAACATAAATGTATATTATTAGATTAAATACTAATATCAATTTTGTTTCTAAAACATTAATTTGACTTCTATTTTAGTCCAATATTAATATTTAATTTTCCTTTAATTCATAATGCAAATAGAGATAAAATTATAAATTTAATTTAATTATTTATAATTTCTCTCATAAAGTCAAATAGTTATTAACTAAATAATTACAAAGTGAACTCTTTCACAACTTCTCTTAAAATATAATAAAATTATTAATATATTTATTAACTTTTCTCTTGCATTAATAATTATAAAATCATTTATATGCAACTAGAAGTTTAATTAAACTTAAATAATCACATGCAATTAGTATTTTTGCATGTCTTTGATCTCTCAAATCATGCAACCATACTATACTTAATTTTCTATTTTTAGCATATTTGCTTTCAAATGCATGTGATGCATGATGCTTGTGGAAGATTTGCATGTTGGTTTTCTTGTCCCTATTGAGGTGGAAGCTTATGGTGAAGATGAAGATGGTTCTATATCTTTCTTTTGGTGTCAAAGTGTGGGACACACTTTTCTATCTACCAAGGGAGTCTGATGCAGGAGCATCTTGCATGGGAAAAATAAATTATTAGAAAAAAACAAAAAAAAAAGGAGAAAAAAAAAAAAAAAATTTGGAGAGAGAAAGTGACAAAAATAGAAGGAAAAATAAAAATAAATAAAAATAGGAAAAAATGAGAAAAAAGGGAATTTCTATTTTAGAGGTGCATGAGTGGCATAAATAGGAAAAATAGTTGGCATTCCATTAATCGAGGTGTGTAGGTGGCATCTTAGAAGTTTTTGGAAAGTTCCTTAAATCATGCATTTAATATTTGTTGTGATCCATAAAGAAAATTTAATTTTTTAATTCGGCCACATGGTGGTGCTTAGTTGTATTTAGGTGGAAATTCTAGAAGGTTGTGGATATTGTAGAAGGTTGCGAAAATTCTAGAATGTTGTGGATAAATCATGCCTTGGGGTGTAAGTGCCTATTTAAGGAAGGCTTATGTTCATTTGTAATGAAGCTCAAGGAGAAGCGCTTCAAGTGTAAGCTCTTGTAGTGTAGCTCTTCTAGTATAAGTTGGAGAAATAGAAGCTCTTCAAGTGTAAGCTCTTCAAGTAGAAGCCCTTCGGATGTAATTTCTTGTAGAAGCTCTTAGAGAGAAAATATCTCTTATATTGTAAGAATTTGGAGTCCTTTCATTTGGAGGATATTATAATGAATTTCAAGTATTAATGGAATTTTTATGAAGCATTTTTGTCATCTCTCTATCTCCATATTGTTGCATTTTTGGTTATGAGTTGGTACGGGTGGTTTGGCCCTTCATCAGTGGTATCAGAGCAGGAGTTCCTGAGTGTACAAGAAGATCGCCGAAGTGTGAGGTAGTTTGTACCAGGACCTTGGTTGGGTGAAGTTTATTAGAGCAGGAGTTCCTAAGTGTGCAGACAAATCACCGAATGTGAGGCAGTTTGCACTAGGACCTTGAGTTGGGTGAAGTTTGTGAAGAAGTTCTTGATTGTGTAGACAGAGCACTGACTGTGAGGTAGTTTGCACGAGGTTCTTGTTTTGGATGAGATTTGTCTTCTAAAGACTTGTTTATGGAGAAGAGAATGAAGAAGATGACTTTTGTGATTGGATGGATTCTAAGGATTCCTCGACTTGAGAAAATTATGACAAGAAATCAAGAGGCATTGCTAGTTGATTTGCAGAAGCAAGTGAATGAATTAGAAGCTGAGTTGCAGAAATGAAGAGCACATTACCAAAAAAGGGATGTTGATAATTCCTTGGATGCAGAAAAGATAGAAGATCCAGTGGAGTATCAGACATGTGGTACAAAAGAAGAGCAAGAGGATGAAGAGGAAATTATTTGCAAACCTAAAGCTGAAGAAGAGCATGAAGATGGCAAGATTTATGAACCTGAAGTAGATCAAGAAGATTTGAAGATTGTAGCAATAGAGGAAAATTATAGTGCCTTCGTTGGAGATCAAGCAAGTGGAGAAGTAGTTACATGCATTGTTGATGACATGAAAGCGGCAAGCGAAGATGAATATGTCAAACAGGGAAATTTCTATGACTCATGGGATGTTGCCTTTGAGATGAGTTTGAAAGATATTGATGATGGTTTGCATGAGGATCTTGTTAGTCATGTGTGGTATGCAAAGGAAGATTGGTATGGTATTGCTAGGTTTATTATAGGTGTGATTAATTCAACAAAATTGGATGAGGATAAGATTTATACTTGGATAGAGTTCATGCAAAGGAACATTTTCAGCAGCAAACAGTTGTTCCAGCTAGGTGTTGGAAAAGAAGAAAGAAGGAAATATATCGGCACCGGATACTTGTTCCAGCTATGTGTTGGAGGAAGAGAAAAAAAAAAAAATGTCAATAGTGGCTACTTCCTTTTGTGAATCCATATTCACAAAAATTTTTCTACCATGGGAGTCGGATGCAGGAGCATCATACATCAGCAAAAAAAAAATGTGTGGAAGATTTGCATGTTGGTTTTCTTGTCCCTATTGAGGTGGAAGCTTGTGGTGAAGATAAAGATGGTTCTATATCTTTCTTTTGGTGTCAAAGTGTGGGACACACTTTTCTATCTACCAAGGGAGTCTGATGCAGGAGCATCTTGCATGGGAAAATTAAATTATTAGAAAAAAATAGAAAAAAAAGGAGAAAAAAATTTAAAAATTTGGAGGAGAGAGAAAGTGACGAAAATAGAAGGAAAAATAAATAAATAATAAAATAGGAATAAATGAGAAAAAAGGGAATTTCTATTTTCGAAGTGCATGAGTGGCATAAATATGAAAACCAATTGTCATTCCATTAATCGAGGTGTGTAGGTGGCATCTTAGAAGTTTGTGGAAAGTTTCTTAAATCACGCATTTAATATTTGTTGTGATCCATAAAGAAAATTTAATTTTGTAATTCGGTCACATGGTGGTACTTAGTTGTATTTAGGTGAAAATTCTAGAAGGTTGTGGATATTGTAGAAGGTTGTGAAAATTCTAGAATGTTGTGGATAAATCATGCCTTGGGGTGTAAGTGCCTATTTAAGGAAGGCTTATGTTCATTTGTAATGAAGCTCAAGGAGAAGCGCTTCAAGTGTAAGCTCTTGTAGTGTAGCTCTTCTATTATAAGTTGGAGACATAGAAGCTCTTCAAGTGTAAGCTCTTCAAGTAGAAGCTCTTCAGATGTAATTTCTTGTAGAAGCTCTTAGAGAGAAAATATCTCTTATATTGTAAGAATTTGGAGTCCTTTCATTTGGAGGATATTATAATGAATTTCAAGTATTAATGTAATTTTTATGAAGCATTTTTGTCATCTCTCTATCTCCATATTGTTGCATTTTTGGTTATGAGTTGGTACGGGTGGTTTGGCCCTTCATTAGCATGTAACCATACTATAATTAGCTTCTATTTTTAGCATAATTGTTTTCACATGCATGTAATTCTACTATACTTAGCTTCTATTTTTAGCATAATTGTTTTCACACGCATGTAACCATACTGCACTTAGCTTCTATTTTTAGCATAATTATTTTCACATGCATGCATAAGTTTAGTTAAAACATACTTTTCTCTCAATTAATCTTTTTCTTTTACCAATAAATTTTGCAATTAAATTATTTTAGATATAAGAATAATATTATTTATATTTAAAAAATTCATAATAATCTCATGGTTCTAATGACAAATTTAGAGTTGAAACCCTTACTGTTCAATTTATAATTTTTTTTCAAATTTTTATAATCAAATATTCCCTATATTATCTAAAGAGTTTTAAAAGAATACAATCATAATAATTTTCTACAAATTTTTTATAATTTTTCTCAGTCAAGTTTTCTTAAATAATAAATTTTCCTTTTCAAAATTTACAACATAATTCCTTATTCAAAAATCAATACTATAATTTAATAAGCAATATGCAAACACCTAGGAAGACACAAAGTAGACAGATCTTTCAATAAAATTTTACAATGGGTTTTCAAACCCTACCTCAAAACCATAGCTAAAATTTGAGATAGTCTGTGAATGCATACAAATCTTAACTCCCTGAAACTTTCAACAATTCTTTTGATCCAATTTTGAAGTTTGTTCTCCAAAACATCTATAATTGCAAAATGAGCTCTAGATTTTTGATAAAGAGCTCTCTCCTAAATTGGGATTCTGATTGTGCAATCACGAGAGGGAACTCATTGATCAATTGTTGCTTATTACTTTATTACCCTTTTACTTTTTCATGCACAACTCTTTTAGATATTCAATTACAAAATATCTTAATTTAAATAATTAGCTTTCTCTCTTTAATTAATTTTTAAAGCATTTTTAATAATATATTTATTAATTTAATTAATAACATTATTTAGAAGTTATTATTAAAATAAACCTTCTTAATAATTATCATAAAATAAAATAAATATAACTACACCACAATTAGAACAATAACTTTATCTTTCAATTTCATTCTTTTATATTTTATTTTCTTCCACTTTATTAATTAGTACAAGCACTAATTAAAGCATATTTTATTATTTAAATTAATATTAATAATCAAAGTTCATTGTTTAAATGCAACTCTAATTTAATTATTATTAAATAAATGATTATAATAAAGCAATATTAAATCTTTAATATTTTAATATTTTAATTCTCTGTTTGTCCAACTTCTTAAATTAGACTTTTAAATTAAATCTTTTAAACTGAAGTACATAGCTAATTAATTAATAATTAATTAAATATCATCATATTCTAACTCTTTACCGATTTTTTAAATTTAGACTCTTAAATTAAATCACATATTTAATTAGTTTTTTAATCAATTAAATATTCTCATACTTTAATATTTTCTTTTTAAACATAATAATATTTAATAATTCTCAATATTATATGATTAACCCAAACATTATAACTAAAGCCTTTACCAAATAAATCACATAGTGATATCCACATAAAAGCAACATTACCAAAATAGACTGAAACTCAAAATCAAACAACACAGACAAAGATAAACTCATGGGTCTAAAAAGGGTGGAAAGTCAGTTACACGTCCTCCTTGCAAGACAAGTATTTAGATTATTATTGAGATTAGATTTGAACATTATCTCCACATTCTCACCATTGAGTTATTGTGATAAGGCACGCTCATCGTGGCAATTTAGGGAAGTTGATGCGTGGTACCTACATTCTGCATAAAAGATGAGCATGTACATGTATATAAATATATCTAAACTAAACAAACAATGGTAGGGAGTAGTACATCGTGTAGATTTTGACTAGTAGGTGACTATGACTCCCTCCCTTAACCACATCAAATACGACAAACAAAAAGATAAAATAGACACACGCACAATACACATGCAAGTATGGGGTAAGTACCATAATAATTATAAGTCAAACATCAAATGCTCAGATAAAATAATGCATCATCATGAATATAAAGTAATCATCATTAAAGCATCATCTGACATTGTTATGAAAGAAATCACATTTATTAACGAGTCATTAAAGCATTATTAATGTACCAATAACCATAATTATTAAATAACACATAAAATATAGTCAACTAAGTAATCATTGTTGATATATCTCTAGTCCAAGTTATGAAATAATATCCTTGAAACTGAAACATCCATGAAATCAACATAAAAAGAGTTTGGTAAATATAATGGAAAAGAAAACTATAGGTGGGCACTACATATTGGAATATCACTTTGCTGAAATAATTTTATTATTTTATTGATTGGACTGAAAGTAGTATAAAAAAATGCATTTAAAAGATATTTCCAATTAGAAAAGTTAAAGAACTTATCTAACTTAGCTAGAATTGTTATATCAAGACCATATGATTGGCCAAAATTAATTTTAGTTTGAAATACTCGAATTCAATTATACTGATAACTTATCCTAAATTGTGATAGTTGATTATGCTTTTACCTTGTCAAACTGTATAACTTGACGTGTTCCTTTTATCATCAAAAATTCCAACAATGTGAGTAATCCAACTTGTTAGGTGTCTTTTTAACTTGAACATGCAATACCATATTGAATTATTCCTACAATATATCTTTGTATTATTTTCCTAATTTCTAATGAGACGTCTTTGGTGATTTCATGATCTTAGAAAGGGGGTTGATTATAAACATAATTAATAGCCCCATTTTTATCAAGTACATTAGTTTTCTAGCTACTTTCTTGTTTAAAGTATAATTTATTTATACACCTTCATCATTTTTACTCATTTTGGTACCTAGAATTATAGGAGTAGCAAGTGCCTTGAAATTATTCTAAATTTTGTCAATAAATCATGTATACTTCCTTTGGCCAAATACGTTGTTTTAATTGTTCAATTTCTAAACCAAGAAAATACATCATGTGACCAAGATTGGTCATTTCTATTTCTCTTTCCATATCAAATATGAATTCTTGAAGATGAAACTTAGATGAATATAAAAAATCATCAACATATATACGTACAATTAGGATTTTTCTTTGTAGGTTTATCTTTATGTACAATGTTGGTTTTGGTAGCTACAAGTAGGATAAACTAATAAGAGGGTGGGGGGGGTGAATCAGTACTTTCAAAAATTATCCTTTTAAACACTTACTTTCCTTTAATCAATAGTTAGTCTAAGCATCTACCTGATAGTGTTTTTTATATCTTGTAAGTAAATTGATAGTTAATGTAACTTTAATAATAAAATGAAAAAAAATTCACACTATCAATTTGAAACACATAACACACTAATTTTGGTATCACAAAAAACCCTTTGTTAGAGAGAAAAACTGCACCAGGGATAATACCCACACATCATCACTATAGTAATAAGGTACTTGGTTAAAAGCTTACAATAATATCATCTTCTAAATGACTACACTCTACTAAAAGTGTATAATACCCTATTAAGAGTATCAAAAGTTCTATTAAAGACTACCCTGTTAAGAGATTTAATCCCACTCTTACAATGTTCACCGATAAAGGGATTTACAAATGAGTTCAAAATAAGAACTATTGATTCTTGTTATAGAACACCATTTAAAAGGATTTTAAAATCTTTTTGATTAACTTGTTAGGTAAAAACAATAAGAAATTGACCTATGTTTTCCTTTCCTCTAGTTGGTAGGTTCATTGCTTCTAGCACCAGCTATTCTCCTTTCGATAGCTTGTTATCTTTGTTGCTTCCACAATAGCTTCACTTCTTTGATAGCTTGTCACTACACTATGGCTTTAGATAGATTCTCTTCTCTCACTTTTCTCTTGTCTTTTTCTTTTATTTTCATACTTGTTTCACTTCCTCTTCTAATTAGGGTTTCTATATTCTTCCATAAGCTTTCTTTGACCTTTTTTCCCTTGTGACACCAATAGACCTTAATGGACTTTTTAGTGTTCCTAATAATATATTAGGCTTCAATAGTAATCAAAACTTAATCATAGCATAATAGAATATAGTTTTAACCATCAGTGACAACATTATTCATATCACACCAACAAGGTTCTAGGATTTTGTCAAGGTAAGAATCTCCCCCTTTGGCATTAGTGGGAAGAATCTATTCTTTCAATTCAGATTAATCTCACCAACATAATCTCTCCCCCTTTCTATGTATATTCTCCAACTTCACATCTTCTCCCCCTTTGACAGTAATTCCGAAGGTAGAAAACTTGGTTCACTACTCATTTGGCTAACTCTATGTACTTCATTTTGCTTCCCATACTCAACATTATGTTACTTTAGTTACCTTGCAATCTTGAGACACTTTAAATGTGACCTTTGACCTATATAATTTTTACAATTACATCCATAATTATTTCTATTGATAATTTTTCTAAGAAAATATCTATAATTTTTGTTCGTTGCTACATGTGACTCACGTGTAGAGTGATAACTAATAAGAATCAACATCAAAAAAATTAGTCACCAATAGAATTGTTTACATGTCTTTCAGTCCTTCTACTATTGTATTCTTCAAGTTACTCTGCCTCTATGATACTACTTTAGTAACTTCAACTAGTCTCACCTTATTAGTTCCATGCTACAATTTGGTACTTGATTCCTTCTGAATATCCTAATCTTTCTCTATTGTATCTAGAAATATTTGTAATTATTTTCCACTCTCTTTTTTCTCATCAATATTTACTTCAAGTAGTAGATTATGTAATGTTCTAAGTGTTCTCTTAAATGTCTCCATTCACTACTTATCTTCCAAATTGCTAAATAAATATGAGCTCTTTCTTGTAATCTCTTTGCATATAATTTTTTTTCATCATGACTCATCTTTGCATAAGGTATTTTTGATATCTCAAATTCAACTCTATTATTTATTTCCTCCTCTTCATCTATATCTTCCCTTTTCCTCTTTTTTGTTATTAGTGCACCCTATGTAATCTCTTGCAAAGTTCTAGCAACTTGCACTTTTCAAGATTCCTTTTTGTATTCCAAGACTTTTACTTGGATTTCTTGTTCCCTTTCAGAAATGTACTCAATGTCTCTTCCCTTACTTGTACAATATTTGTAGGCTTATCAACATCCATCATTCCTTCTTTGGTTACTTCCATACTCAATTATTTTATTCATTCTTCAAAATTTTCTTTAGATGTCTCCTTCTTTAGTTCTTTTATTTCTTCACTATTTACAAATTCATCTTTCGATTATGTACTTGTAATTATCTCATATTCTCTTTCTAATTCCTCTTGACTTTCATCTCCTATTAGATCAATGTGTTCACTTATTTATTTATTTAAACCATAAATAGTTCCTATCAGTAATGATTCCTCTATAGTAGTATCCTTACTATGAAAAATTATATTCCACATCCTCCTACTATCATTTTGAACATCTTCACTCATTCCTACAAGAATTTTGGCATTTATGTAATTGATGGAAAATTTCCTCTCATGCTCCTCATCAATCTATCTATCTCAATAAATACTATTTTTTGTCTCACCATTTGCAAAATTCTTTCTCAGATATCTCTCTCTAATTGATCTACATTATTCCACTTGACTAAGATTTTGTCATATAGTTCTGTAGGAATTGTGTCCTTTAGATTTCTTGAAAAATTATGCATGGTGTACATCACTACTTGTTCTATAACTGTGTTCTCTTCTTCACTCCATTTTCTAAACTTGTAGTCTAATATATTTCCAATTCTTCCAAATTCCTTTATAGATTTTTCTACTTCTTGAACATATGCCTCAAATCTATTTGTTAGCTATCTCACAGCTAATTGTAGTTCTTCCTTCTTCCTCTATGCACTTGACCATATTTTCCCCAAAGTTTGACTTCTTGTTCTCCTTCATGCTTGGGGCTATTACAGATCTTGTTTGTCTTCTTTTCTATCATTCATCAACTTAGTACTAATTCTTTATTTTTTCATATAAGGATGGTATATTAGTATACTACTTCTTTCTACTTCCTTCCTTTTTGGACTTCTTTTCTTCCAATGATTATTTTCCCATAGTTCTTCTCATACGTTCCACATCTTTCAACTCCCTCATCTTTTTCTTCAGCCAATAGTTGCTCAATTATTAGTTGAATTTTTTTAATCAATTACATCATATGCTAATGGTGTTACTATAACACTCTAGGTTCTACAACTTTCACTATACAAGTGTGTGTACTTTCCAAGAAACACATGTCCTTGTATCTATTCACTATTTGAGATGGAATCTAATTTATTGTATTCATTCTATCTTGAAATTCCTTAAAATGAAACCACATGAAGATATGGTAATTCCTCCTTGATGCAGGAGCATATTGGGTCTTTGACCAATCTTGCATCAACCAAAAAAATAATTTTATATATATATATATATATATATATATATATATATATTGTACCATTTTTTTTTTTTGAAAAGTGGCCATTTCTTCTTTTGGTTTTAGGTTGTGCATAGTTAATATCATGTCAAGGACCTAACCTAGATCCTTTCCCTAATTGTATATATTCTAATGTTGCACATTCTTCAAGTTCTATATCATTCTTTGTAGTCTCTATTTCCTGTAGTTTTCATCCAACAAAGTGCATTGTTTTTGTTGATGCAATTTCCTATGATGATGTGGCATTGTGCACACTTAAGAGATGAATCTTAACTTATGTTTGGACCTATTCCTAAGAGGACATGATCTTAAGTTGTCCTTTCCTTTGGTTTTGGTTAACTCTTCCAAGAACGAACCTATAATACAATTAAATGCTTGACTAGCCAACTTGTGGCTTTGCTAGCTATAAAAGAAGCTTGATTAGATGTAGGAAAGATATATCTTGGAGAGAACAAGATAGAAGATGAGATTTTGTACTCCAAATTTATAAATTTTCTTGCTTAAGGCTGCAACTTGAAAGGCCTCACAACCAGGCATATGGTTTCTATACGTGTGAAGTGGAATAATTACACCTATTGAAATTTTGCATATGGACATTTCTTCCTTTTTGTCTAATTGATTAAATCATCTGTGGGTAACTTTAAGGGGTTATTTGTATGCTTAAGTTAGGTTTGATCCACCTTACTCCTTCTCACTATATCCCTCCTTCTTTCAAGTGGTATCAA
Organism: Cupressus sempervirens; assembly: GCA_028749045.1. Lineage (NCBI taxonomy): Eukaryota > Viridiplantae > Streptophyta > Pinopsida > Cupressales > Cupressaceae > Cupressus > Cupressus sempervirens. The sequence continues at coordinate 544,098,623 of CM053787.1, read as the reverse complement.
AGTTGAATTCTTTCTTATGGATTAGATTATGGAGAACTTTATTAGATTGGTTGTAGGGTGGTAGATCTGAAATCTGATCCATAACTTGCAGAAGGTTACAATCTTGCAAGAACTATTGTCAAAATGGTTTGATGTAGAGGAAATTCTGATAATGCTATTATGGACATGTGGAGATAGATCGAAGAGAAACTTGAAGCTATTGAGACAACCTAGTGAAGAGGTATACATCTCAAAGATGTTAGTATTGATGAAGAAGTGGTACTTAATCCTAATCCCAATCCTAAGGTTGAAAAAAATGAAGAAAGGCTTTTAAGAGTTTTTCTAGGGCTAATTTTTGACCTGTTGTTGAATTTTCTTTCTATGAAAAAAGACTTGAGACTAATGTAGTATTGGATTGAATCTTTGAGATGGAAAAGTATTGTGAGTATGGAAGCACTCCTTATAATAAGAAGGTAAAGATGGAAGTCACAAAGTTGAAGGGGCATGCTTCACATTGGTAGGATCATTTGCAAGCTGAGAGACAAAACAAAGGAAAAGAAAAGATCAAGACATGGGAAAAAATGATTGGAAAATGAAGAAGTTTCTCCATGTAGATAACCAAGATAATTTATTGAGGAAGATGAGGCAAAAGGACATGAATGTGAAGGAATATATTGAGGAGTTCTACAAGCTAGATATCAGATCTAGACATGTAGATTGTAGTGCCCACCCATAGTTTACTTTTCTATCATATTTATTAAACTCTTTTATGCCTATTTCATGGATGTGTTAATTTCAAGGATATTATTTCATAACTTGGACTAGAGATATATAGATGATGATTACTTAGTTGACTATATTGCATGTGTTGTTTAATGATTATGATTACTGGTGCATTAATGATGCTTTAATGATGATTACTTCATATTTTTAATGATGCATAATTTTATCTAAGCATTTTATGTTTGAATTATAATTATTATGGTACTTATCCCAAACTTGCATGTGTATGGTGCATGTGTCTCTTTTATCTTTTTGTTTGTCATGTTTGATGTGGTTAAGGGAGGGAGTCATAGTCACTTGCTAGTCAGGATCTACACAATGTACCACTCTCTACCATTGCTTGTTTAGTTTAGATATGTTTATATACATGTACATGCTCATCTTTTATGTTGGATGTAGGTACCGAGCATCAATTTCTCTGAATTGCTAAGATGAGCATGCCTTATCACAATAACTCAATGGTAAGAATGGGGAGATAATGTTCAAGTCCAATCCTAGCCATAGCCTAAATACTTGTCTTGCAAGGAGGACTCGTAACTAACTTTTCACCCTTTTAAAAACCTGTGAGCTTATCTCTATCCATCTTGTTTGATTTTGAGTTTTGGTCTATTTTAGTAATGATTCTTTTATGTGAATTTTGCTATGTGATTTATTTGGTAAATGATTTAATTATAAAATTTGGGTTAGTCATATAATTAAATATTATTTGATTAAAAAGAAAATATTAAAGCATGAGAATATTTGATTAATTAAAAAACTAATTAAATATGTACTTCAATTTAATAGATTTAATTAAAAAGTTTAATTTAAGAAGTTGGACCAATAGAGATAATTAAAATACTAAAATATTAAAGATTTGATATTGGTTTATTATAATTATTTATTTAATAATAATTAAATTAGAGTTGCATTTAAACAATGAGCTTTGATTATTATCATTCATTTAAATAATAAACTATGCTTTAATTAGTGCTTGCATTGATTAATAAATTGGAGAAAAAGAAAATATAAAAGAATATTTTAATTAAAAAGTTCTTTAAATGTGCCTGAAAGAATTATATTTAAAAGATTTGATTAAAGTTATAATTTAAGCATATTTATATTTATTTAATTTAATAATAATTTATTTAGGATTTTTATTTTTAATAAACTCTAAATAATATTATTAGTTAAATTAATAAATATAATATTAAAAACATCACATGATTTAATAAGGGAGATAAAGCTTTAATTTCATAAAGTTTATTTTAATTAAATTGTGTAAAGTGTGTGCATGAAAATTAAAATATAGTAAGTAAAGACAGAGGGTTTTCACATGATTGTTTGATCAAAGACTTGATTTGGGGGAAAAACTCTTTATTAAGGAAATTAGAGCTTATTTCTATATACACAGGTTTTGAGGAGCAAAATTCAGAATTGAATCAAAAGAATTGTTGAAAGTTTTAGAGGGTTTGGATTTGCACGTATTCAAAGATTGTCTCAAATTTTAGTTGTGATTTTGAGGTAGGGTTTGAAAAGCCATTATATAATTTTATTAAAATATTTGTCTACTTCGTGTCTTCTTAGGTGTTTGCTTATTGCTTATTAATTTACTGTAGTGATTGTTGAATAAGAAATTATGTTGTAGATTTTGAAAAAGGAAAACTTATTAATCAAGAAAACTTGACTATGGAAAATTATAGAAAAAATTGTAAAAAATTATTGTGACTGTTGTATGCCTAAAATGTGAACACACTTCTATGAGTCATTATATCCAAGATTTTTCAAGAATGAGGTCTCAAATGGTAGCTCATAGCTCTCTATTCATGGAGTGCAAGGGTTTGTAATGGAGGCCCTCAGTTTGACCTAATTTCTGCCCATGCAACTACACCATGAAACAAGAGATTCAAGGATAAAAATATAAATGCAAATGAAGATGAAAAATAATCTATATGATAAAAATGAAAAATAATGCAATATCTAATCTATCAATGCAAGATCTAAGCTATCAAAGCAAGATCTAAGCTAATATGAAAATACAAGGATGAAACCTCATGATGGAAGCTATGGATGCAAGAGAGAATAAGAAAAGAAGATAGAAGTTCTCCACAAAAATCTTTAATGCTCAAACTCTTCCAAAATTGCTCTCCAAGGCATAACAATAGCATAATCATGGATTAATTGTGGATGTCTAAAATGAGGAGAGGGTTCTCCCTTATAAAGAAAAATGTAGAGGTGGGAAGCTTCTCACAACCAATATGGGATAATAGAGTTTGATCAATGTGAGACAACATTCTACCAATGAGAAAAAATGAGTGTTTGAAAAGAAAGTGGAAAGAGGAAAAAGAGGAATCCCACTTAGAGATATGTGCATTTAAGTGTAGATAAAATATTAAAAAAATTATTTAATTTTATTTCCTTTTTCATCACAAAGAGATATTTAAGTGAGAATTTTATTTAATCAAAAGAGAGTAAGTTCTTTTAATTAAATAGAAAATATTTAATTAAATTAAAAGAGGAGTTTTTCTCTTAATTAATTAAATGTGGATGAATTTAATGAAAAGAGAGGTTTTCTTTTAATTAAATGGAGAATTATTTTATTTAATTAAAAGGGAGATTTTCTTTTAATTAAACAAGACTTAGGATAAAATGACCAACCTTAGAAAAATAAATAATCAAATTTGATCAAGGAAATTGATTTAAATTGATTAAATAAAATATTGCAAACCATTGATTTAGGAAATTGATAAATTGAATAATGGGGTCCCATAGTCTAGGTGACCATTTTAGGGTGCATACATAAATCTCCCTTAAGACCTTTACATACACATGGGTCATCTTCTTCAAGGTCTACATATACTACTCCAAGACATCAAATTGTTGGTTTAAAGAATAATTTTGACAATTGAGTGTCAATACACTTAACTATTTTTCACTATACATGTTGAGAAAAGAGTAGGAGCCGAGTCACAGTCATGTGCTGAGCAATCCAATTTCATCAAGTGCTGAGTGATATCAAGTGCCGAGTGATATCAAGTGCCAAGTGATATCAAGTGCCAAGTGATACAGTTTTGTTTAGGTGCCGAGCTATTCAGGAAACAGCATGTGCCGAGCATTAGTAATGCTTCATGAGCCGAGTAACTCAGAATGTCAGCATAAGAGTTTGTAATTGCACAAACTATGATGTAAACCATTTTTTTAGCCGACACAAGGTAAATCTCGAAAGATCTAGAGATAAGAATGAATCTTTTACATTTCCTATGTAATCTGCATGCAACCAATTGGAAATTTGGAAAGGCATGCAACTAATCAGCAAAAGGCAAGTATTGAGCAGGAAATTGAGATTCAATGTGGATCGTAGATCCATACCTAACTCTAAGTCTTTGAAGTCTTTTTAAGGAAGACAAAAGTCTCACTGTAACAAGGATGAGAGAAGGAGAATAGTGTTAAGGGGAAAACATAGTGGAATTCAGTAAAAGGAGACATAGAGGGTAAGAATAGCAATTTGATATTCAATTGATCAGAAAAAAGCAAAGGAGACGAACAAAAATCAGATCTCAGAGGATCAAAATCAGAGACAGAGCCCCAACAAGTGCTTGCATTCAGCAATCAAAGATTGCAAACTATCAAGTTTACAATACCTAATACTCTCTTACCATTGTATTAGAAAGGAAACCCTATGTAGATAGGTTGGCTTAAAAACTATTTGTAGATCCTTATCAAAAGGTGATTAAATCCTTTAACAGGGTGACACTTCATGTTAAGTGTTTGAAAATCCTTTAACTAGGTCACTATTGACACAGTGTAAAGCCTTTAACAGGACAAACCATCAGAAGTGGTTGAACAATATTGCTGTAGTGATTTTGTGGGTATCATCCCCACCCCAGTTTTACCTTCTTATTTCTGGAGGGTTTCTGGGTTACCAAATTCCAATATTATGTGTTGTTGATGCATGTATTAGTTTCATGTTTATTTGATGTATTTACATGCATGCAATTTTCTTTCAGTTAAAAAGTTTTATTGGTTAAAGTGTGATACTTCTGATTCACCCCCCCCTCTCATAAGTATTCTTTCCATATTTGAATATTCCAATAATTGGTATCAGAGCAATCAAGGTTCTCACAAGAAGAAGTCTAACAACTTGAAGAAAAATATCTAAAGATGGAAGTCTTCAAACTTGGGAAGATTATTGACAATCAAGTGATTGATGTGCAACTGGTTCTACAAAAAGTAGAGGAAGCAAGGGAGGAATTGAGAAAATCCTTGAAAAGAAGAAAGGATTTAACCATAGCTGAAAATGAGATAAACTACAAGGAGATTGATGCCACAAATATATTTGCCAATGGAGACACTAAAGAATTTGATGCAGCAATAGCAGAACTGATGGAGAAAAATAAAGATCAAGCAAATGAGATAAGATCTCTCAAGATGGAACATGAATCATAGGCCATAATGTTATGTGAAATCACTAAACAAAAGAAAAGAATAGTTGAGGAAAAAGTCATGATGGAAGATGAAAAAATAAATCTTGCAAACAGACTTGAAGAAAAGAGTACTAAATTAACAAGGATCTCAAACATGCAAATGGATACACTTGCCCAAACGATGAACCTTCAGCATGAACTCAATGTGAAAGACATTGAGATCTGTACACTAGAGATACAGAATGAACAATTGCAAAATGACTTGAGAAGAGAAAAGGAAATTTTAGAGAGCTTCAACAAACCCAATGAAGTCATCAAGTATTTTGAGCAATTGCTGAAATCCTCAAGATCAACCCATGATACATCAGGGCTTGGATACAATAGCTCTAAAGTTGAAGAATCATCAAAGAGTGCTGAACAAAGAAGAGACAAAGGTAAGGATTCAAAACCCACTTGTCATTACTATAATAAGAAGGGGCATACTGCTAATGTTTGCAGGAGTAGGAGAATCAATCAACCAAACACACATAAAAGCAAGAGTTACTGTCACAAATGAAAAATACAAGGACATATGACACAAGATTGCAGATCCAATGTCACAAGGACACAAAGATTTGATGGACATTATCATAATTGCAAGAAATATGGACATAGGGCATTTGAATGCAGATCAAAGCCTATGTGGACATCAAATCAGCCAACAAAAATAAAAGGAAATGAAAGTCATTGGGATTACAACACCAGGTACAGTTGTCACTATTGTCAAGAATATGGACATGCTCCTGAAAATTGCATAAGAACACATTTCAGGGGAAACTATAAAAGATGGTTGAGTCAAACCACATGTTTCAATTGCTTGAAAACTAGTCATATCAACAGGAATTACCCAACAAGGTCAAAGGCACCAAGTTCAGAGTTCAACAATGGAAAGGCAAAGATAGATGTTGAACACATCAGAAGTGAGATGAATAAGACATGGAAGAAGAAAGATGAGTGTAGCACATCAAGTGCAGAGATCACTTCACCTAATGGGTCAAGTGATCACACTTCATCTAATTAAGCAAGAATGGGTGTGTGGGACTGATATACTAAGTTATATCATACATCAATCCCAAGACATAAAAGAACCGCAAAGAAGAAATCAGCATAAGCAAAGATGCTAAGTCAAAATTGAGAGTCTTACAAAATCTGTCGAAGTTGTCTTTAGGTGTCGAGTTGCTAATAGCAACCGAGTTGATAGTTGATGCCAAGCTGTGAAATATCAATGGGAGCCGAGCGAAGTAAAACATAATGGGTGCGAGTCATGTTGAAATCCTTTAGGTGTCGAGTAGATAGTTGTCAGCACACTAAGCGTTAATTGCTCTATTTTGAAGGGTACATACATCAATTTTTGATCATTTCTCACCATTCAAATGCGAAGCAAAGACAAGAAGAGCGCAAAAGATCAAGGGTAGCTTAGAAGCCATTTGCAAGGATTTCCATAGTGATTCAGCATGAGTTTCATTGATTTGAGGTATTTTACTTGTGTACCAAGCTACGCAGTGTTTATAAACTTGTTTAAACTATAAACCCTAGTTTGGAAAACAATGGCATCTGGGTCTAGAACCACTAAGGGCAAAGAGAGTCAGGAAATACAGTTGGTTAGTAATGAAGTCAAGCAACCAGAGTTCAAGCCCATTCTAGAAGTTGCATACAAGAATGATCCCGTAGGTGCATTATCCGTTATTTCTAATAAAGTTGTCATAGTCCAAGATGTTTGTAGATGTTATAACTGCAAAATTGGAGCCATAGGAGATCTAGAAATTTATAATGCATATGACAAGCTATGTGAGAACAAAATACTGAAAGATGAGTTCTCAATAATCGAGAGAAAGGGATTGACCAAAACCCTAGAGTTTCCAATTGTTTTCAAAGCTGAATGGTGTTAGAGTAATTATTTGTTTGCACTTATTAATTAAATCACTTTGATTTAATTAATTAAGTTGCCTATTACTCTAGTTTGCTTAAGCTATCTTGTAGGTGCATATAATTAATATTTTATTAATTATATTGTGCAACCTAGCTTTTTTAGGCTTTAGGTTACCCTTTTCAGGTTTCGATCTCCTTTATAAGGATTGATCTCTTTGTATTTTTTCATTATGAAGATCTGTTGAATAATATTTTCTTCTTATGAGTTTTTCAGATCAAACCCTTGCCTCTTCTTTTCTTTTTCTTCTCTGTGACAGGTTTTTTGCATGCAGGTTTTCTTGGGCTTCATGGATTTGTTGTGCACTTTTGCTCAAATCCTACATGGTATTAGAGCCAGATCTGTTGTAGCTTGTTTGGTGTTTCAAGAAAAAGGGAGAAAAAGGGTTTGGCGGATCAGATCTGGTGTTTTTTTCAAGATTTTTTTGAGAAAATAGGGGGTTCACTAATTTTTAGAGTAGTTTGAGGCCAAACAGACCTCACGAATGGATTCAAAAGGCGTCAAAACCCCTGTTTTGATATAAAATTTGTCCGATTTGGACAATGTTGATCTGGGGGGCAAAAAAATTTTGTCATACAGGGTCGTCCAGCCTTTGCACGCAATTCAAGATGTGGAATTGTTAAAAAATCACAAAAAAAATTACACTACGGTAGTTTTTTCATCGCAGCAGTTAATTAACTACAGCGGAGCCACTAGCGGTCACCGCTGCCGGCCACCGCTAGCGGTCTGCTAGTGGCTCCGCTGGCCACTGCTAGCGGTTACCGCTGGCGGTCCGCCAACGGCTCTTCTGGTAGCCACCACCACAGCTCCACCCCACGGCGACCCTCCACCCTCCTGCCACCTAGCTGTCGCTCCGTCGGTGGTGGAGAGTTTGTTTATTTTTTTTATTAAAAAATATATATACATATAATTTTTTTATGCATTTTCATAGGCCTTGGAGGTTTTTCTTCCGTAACTCGAGCATACGGACGTATTTTTTTTATTCAAAAAATGTGTCGAAAAGCTAGTTCTAAGATAGAGATGTTGGTATAGGTGTTTTTGGTTTTTGATGTAGTTTGGTTGCATGTTTTGGTAGTCAAAGCTAGATGTTCTATTTTTCACTCCGGGAGGCGTATCTTGAGCTTTCAATCTCCGATTTTGGACTTCTTTATATCACTGGAAAGCTCTTTCTGTGCTCTTTCTAGTGATTCTAGTTGTTGTTCCAGATTCTATTCTGGGCACATCATATTTAGTCTTTTGTGTTTTAGCATTCTGGTGGATATCCTAATTGTTTTAGGTCTGGAGATCGATTTTGTTGCTTCAGATGCTTCATTTTGGGATTTACCTTCTGTTGTTTCAGCCTTATGTTTTTCTTGATCATTATTGATATTCATTGTTAGCATCTTTATGCAACACACTGAGATAAAGTGCCACTCTTACGTTTTGGGATCCTTTTCATCATTGTGATTTGTTGTACTCACACTATTTTATAAAGTGCCATGGGGGGGATAGTTGTTTTCCGTTTAATAGGCCCTCTTTCTCTTTTTTCTCATGTAGTGTCAATGACACGTGCCTTTATTGGTGTCTATACCTCACTCTCAATGTGTATGGTTCCTGTGTTGTAGGAGATTTTTTTGGCCCACCTTTTCAGCTGCCTGTCACCTCACCTACCTTAAGGGGAGGTTATATTGTTGTTCTATGCTTCTTTGGTTGATGGTTCGTTGGTGTGAGCTATGTATTTAGTACTTGATCCTACATACTAGGTGATTGTAGTGGCTGGCTACCTATGCATTTCAGTGAGATGGATCATCTACCATATAGACATGCTTGGTTCGTGCCTTCTATTTCCATGGAGGTTCTATAGATCAACATTTTGACAGAGTTTTGTTGTTCTTCATGCTTCAATGATTCTCTTCTGATCTCTTTGTTCCTTCTTCTAGAACATTCTTTGCTATCTCTTTTTGGAGTAGGGTTTTTCCCATGTGGTTTTCTCTATTTCTCCTCTTTATAGAGATTTTGTTGTGATTGGGTACCTGATCAGGCCTTGTTGCCGGGACCCAATTTTCCTACTTTCATAGCTGTGCTAGGTTGGCTTACCTCCTGAGCTTCGCTTAAGGGGGGGTGTTAGAGTAATTATTTGTTTGCACTTATTAATTAAATCACTTTGATTTAATTAATTAAGTTTCCTATTACTCTAGTTTTCTTAAGCTATCTTTAGGTGCATATAATTAATATTTTATTAATTATATTGTGCAACCTAGCTTTTTTAGGCTTTAGGTTACCCTTTTCGGGTTTCGATCTCCTTTATAAGGATTGATTTCTTTGTATTTTTTCATTATGAAGATCTGTTGAATAATATTTTCTTCTTCTAAGTTTTTCAGGTCAAACCCTTGCCTCTTCATGTATTTTTCTTCTCCGTGACAGGTTTTGTGCATGTAGGTTTTCTTGGGCTTCGTGGATTTGTTGTGCACTTTTGCTCAAATCCTACAAATGGGTACGCATAGTTTTGAGCAGAATACATGATGGAGCCTTTTGGTTAGAAACAGGGCTAGTGAAATTTACCAAGAAAACTATTCATAGGGTTACTGGTATTCCAACCCTAGATCGACCAAAGACCCTGCGTAGTGACAAAAATGAAGTAATAGATAGAAACACAGGTGCTAAATGGAACAATAGGGGAATAACTTGATACAATCACAAAACCCCTACTAGATTTTGTTGTGACAATCATTTCACACAAATTCTATCAGTCAAGCAGGTTAAACAGTGTGCCTTGTATAGCAGTTGATGTTGCATACAAATTGGTTAAAAAGGATCATACCTATGATCTAGCAGAGCTCATGTTTCAACAGATTAATGAGAATCTGGGAGCTATAAGGAAGAGAAAGGGAGCTCACTACAAATTTGGATCAGTTTTGGTGTGCATGTTTTTCTATCTGATGAAAGAATTCCCTTCTGTGGGTAAGGTGAAATGGAATCCAAATAAAACAATTGTTGAATAGATCAATGGATATATTGAATAGATGGGTGATAATTTTGATGCCCAAATGACTAGCTACTTTGAGGAATTCAAATAGTCCATGAAATAAAGAATGAGGATTCCCGTCTCATTGACTGAGAAATATGAAAAAGACATTTTCTTTCTTGTAGATATTGATTATACTTATATACAGGTAGTCATACCTAGAGCAAGATGGCTTAGGCCACTAGGTTATGAACTCGATATTGATCAAGCCTCTGCAGCAATAACAGATCTCCTTGCAGAGGAAGTTGACAAGAATGCAAAAGGCTTTGGAACTTATGATGTTGTAAAATCAAGGGTGGTAAAAGATTTGAAGACTGCCTCAGCAGTAAAGAAGAAAGAAAAATTGGTAAGGAAAATCAAGAGAGAATTTGGTGTTGAAGGAGAAGGAACAAAAGAAGAGGAAGAAGAAGACATTCAAGATGAGGGAGATGAACCTTAAGGTCTGACTCAAGGGTTATGAGAAGATAAAGAGGAAAGTGCTGAGGAAGAAGAAGCCGAGGAAGCACAAGTTAGAACCAAGGTCACAAAAAGAAAGGCCACAACTCCTCCTACTCCTCAACCCAAGGCAAAGAAAGTAGCTACTCCTGTACCAAAGAGACCTACTACAAGGGCTGCAACACAAAAAACCCAAGAAGAGGAAAAAGAGAAGAAGAAAGCTTCAAAGAAGACTGCTACCAAGCCAAAGAAGAAAAGAAAATTTGTTGCCCAGCCCCAAACAGATGAAGAGAAGACTGAGTCAAAGGATAACAGCCAATTTCAATTGGTAAGTCACAAACCTCAGACTGCTATTGATAAATTATCCTTAAAGATTAAGAATGATTATTGAAAGGTTTAAAGAACCTAAATTTTTCTAAGCTCACCAAGGAGGAACAAAATAAATTAGAGGAATCAGTGTATGCTATGATGGCTGATTACAAGCACACACCTCTAGAGTTAGATGAATCAATGCCTAAGGAATTGTACAAAATTGTAGAGGATAAATGGCATTTTTGTTTGCAAATGGAAAGGGAGATAAGGGAATCAACATTAGCCAGGTTGTTGCCTAATTTGACTAAGGATCAAATAAAAAATGCAGTTAAGAGGCATAACAATAGATTCACTCCCAAACATAGAGATTTTAGCATTTTGCAGAACAAAATTGAGGATGTAGTTTCAAAGTCCACAAGATTGTGGAAGATAGTTTACAAGAAAATAGAAGATGTTTACAAAGAAGAATATAAGGTAGAGGCAAGTGCCAGGATAAAGGAGATGAAGGCATCAGGAATTAAAGAAAAAGAAAAGGAACAAGTGGAGAAGAAGGTTGAAGAAGAAAAGAAAGATGAAGAGGCAAATACAGAGGAGAAAGAGGAAGAGAAAGATATAGCTGAGCAACAAGATCAAAGTGTGCAAGACACATAGCTATCACCTCCTAGTCCTCCTCATACCATCATCACACATGCAGAGATTGTCAAAATCAAGGATGTTACAGACACTTCTAGTCCAAACCTCAATCCATTAACTATGGAGGATTTAGCAAAAATCCTTGACCAATGAAGACTAGTAGCGAAATTGTTTCAATTCCTATATTGGTCAGTTTTGATGAATTGGAGAATCCAATAGCTAAAACAAAGGCAGTCAAGGTGAAAACACAAGAACCACCTTTGACAATACAACCTACTGGTATTCTATTCCTTCCTCCACCACCTCTACCAAGTGTAGTCATTGATACACTTCAGATGTCGAGTGCAACAGCAGGGGAAGTCAAAGAAACATCTAAATAGGAAATAAGTTCAACCCCACCTATTGATCACCAAAAGGATAAACAAACTGTAGAAAAAGATGAGACAAGTAAGAAGGAGGAGTCTGCAATACAAATATTGGTTGCATTACCTAAATCTGGTACTCCAACACAGACTCTTCAGTAGCCAAGCACTGATAGATTACCATTACAAATCAGGACACCAAGCTTGAGCTCATCAAGGGTAGTTAGGAAACTTCACTATGGAGTTCTTGAGCTTGATGAAGAAATAAAGATTCCACATTATGAATCCAGCACTCTCACTGAAGAGGAGATCAATGAAATTTAGAATGCATTGGATAGAAGAAGGAGACAAGAAGCACTAAGAAGAGAACACAAGCACGAGCATACCTTGAATGAAATCAAAAACATATTCATAGAATCTTTCAGCATAAAGCCTCTAGATGAGTCAAGGCCAATCATAGAGAAACTATCTGATATAGTTGACTAGGTGACTAGTGAAGACCAGGATACAGATGCCAAATTATTGGAATGGTCAGAAAGAAAGTTCCAAGGCAAGGTAAATGAGAAAATATCTGGTGATATAGCACTATCACAAGTGGAGCTGGCTAAGAAAATTGAAACAGTAAAAATTGTACTTGGAAACATATTTTCCCTATACAACAAGTTGTGTGATTTTTCCACATTCACACAAGACACTAGCCAGAGAATACTGAGCTTGGAAAGAAATCTGAAGATTTCTATCATGAAACTCCCTACAAATCTAGCTCAGAGTGAGAAGCATTTTGCCCAATCGCTTTACACACAAAGAGAGTTAGTTGTCTTAACAGTAGAGGAGGCAACCACCAAAGCCAAATTGATGAAAATTCAATCCTCAATCACTCCTCATTTGGAAGTACTTCATAAGGAGTAGATGTATGAAGAGATAGTCCTCAAGAAAGACCCCAATCTTTCTACATCTAATGGACTTATACACCTAGCTGCAGAGATTTTCCATCCAGTATAAGTCATTGGATATTGCACTAGCAAATTGGGATGCAGCTCTGAAGGTACTCCTTGAAGTAAACAGTACATTTTTGGCCAAGTATGCCATTTCCCTATCAAACCCTTGACATAAGTGTCAAAAAGGGGGAGATTAAGTATGGGGGAGTTAAGTAGATATTAAGTATGGGGGAGATATAAGATGAGAAGGAGATATAGAATGAAGTAGGAAATACAGAATGAAATGATAAGTATGATGAAATGGGGAGAATTTTGAAAAAAAATGATATAACATATTGATCAGAATGTAGAAATAGGATAGAAGTCACTGAGTATACAAAGCATAATCAACTCATAGGGAGTCATAAGGTATGTTGTTATTTGTTCTTAAATTTTTTGAGCAAATAAGAGGATGCATGAAATAATGTCAAGATCATAGAATTTTAGTTAAGTGTTTTTGCCACTCATGTCAAAGGGGGAGATTGTTGGTTTAAAGAATAATTTTGACAGCTGAGTGTCAATACACTTAACCATTTTTCACTATACATGCCAAGCAAAGAGTAGGAGCTGAGTCACAATCATGTGCCGAGCAATCCAGTTTCATCAAGTGTTGAGTGATATCAAGTGCCGAGTGATATCAAGTGCCAAGTAATATTAGGTGCCGAGTGATACAGTTTTGTTTAGGTGCTGAGCTATCCAGGAAATAACATGTGCCGAGCATTAGTAATGCTTCATGAGTCGAGTAACTCAGAATATCAGCATAAGAGTTTGTAATTGCACAAACTATGATGTAAACCATTTTTTTAGCCGACACAAGGTAAATCTCCAAAGATCTAGAGATAAGAAGGAATCTTTTAAATTTCCTATGCAATCTACATGCAGCCAATTGGAAAATTGGAAAGGCATGCAACCAATCAGCAAAAGGCAAGTATTGAGCAAGAAATTGAGATTCAATATGGATCATAGATCCATACCTAACCCTAAGTCTTTGAAGTCTTTTTAAGGAAGACAAAAGTCTCACTGTAACAAGGATGAGAGAAGGAGAATAGTGTCAAGGGGAAAACATAGTGGAATTCAATAAAAGGAGACATAGAGGGTAAGAATAGAAATTTGATATTCAGTTGATCAGAACAAAGCAAAGGAGATGAACAAAAATCAAATCTCAGAGGATCGAAATTAGAGAGAGAGCCCCAAAAAGTTCCTGCATTCAACAATCAAGGATTACAAACTATCAGGTTTATAATACCGAATACTCTCTTACCATTGTATTAGAAAAGAAACCCTATGTAGATAGGTTGGATTAATAGCTATTTGTAGATCCTTATCAAAAGGTGATTAAATCCTTTAACAGGGTGACACTTCATGTTAAGTGTTTGAAAATCCTTTAACTAGGTCACTATTGACACAGTGTAAAGCCTTTAATAGGGTAGACCATTAGAAGTGGTTGAACAATATTGCTGTAGTGATTTTGTGGGTATCATCCCCACCCCTATTTTACCTTCTTATTTCTAGAGGGTTTCTCAGTTACCAAATTCCAGTGTTATGTGTTGTTGATGCATGTATTAGTTTCATCTTTATTTGATGTGTTTACATGCATGCAATTTACTTTTAGTTAAAATGTTTTATTGGTTAAAGTGTGATACTTCTGATTCGCCACCCCTCTCATAAGTATTCTTTCCATATTTGAATATTCCAACACAAATTTCTTCATCTTCTAGATCTAAAGACCTCTTTAGAGAACAAGAAATTGATACTTCTTTTGAGTCTATGTCAAGCTTTCATGATGGACCTATCTTTTACTAAGAAAATGATAAAGTCATGGATGCATGCTATGCACTTGAGAAACAACAAGAATATCCTAGGCATACATTTGAGAGAAATTTTACTCCCTTGAAATATTCTTAGGATGACATCTTGCAAACACTTCTTAGCACTAAGCTCGTCACATTGCCTAAGTCTAGCTCATATGGAAACCCATTCTTGGATATCTATTTTCTTATCATCAACATAATGAGCATAATACTTCTGATTGTATCGAGCTGAAACATAATGTCCAAGATCTTAATAATTATGTGATTATTAATACCTCTAATGACTCATGTGGTGAGGATACTTCTCTTAAGCAAGATCTTATTAATGAACCTATGTCTAGTGGTGGTTTCCTTGATACCTCCACTTCTTCCAACACTCATGCATTTCCCAACACTTAAAAGCTTTTCAACATGACTCCATCAAACAAAGAACCTAGTGTTTTCTATATGGAATATGCATACCCTCAAGGGCTACCTCTAAAAGAAACTCAAGCTAACCTTCACTTGGCTACAAAAATTTTCCTTGCTACTATAACTAAAAATTCTCAACCTTCATACAATTCTATGCCTGCTCTTCCTACTCTAGCTAGTCCTTCATTACCTATTTGAGACTCTATCATGCAAACCTCACATTTTCCCTTGTCCTTAGAAGTGGCTCCATGTCAAGAGGACTCTCAAAAATCTAAAGATATAAATGCCAAGAAAGATCAAGATCAAGCACCCTTTTATCTTCTTCATAATTTCACCCCTCTATATCCTATGTCTTTTCCGTCTCCCAAGTATGACAAAGATACCACTTCCATTATCTCCTTTGAGCTTACTAAAAATTATGAGAAAAGTTCTCTTCTTATGCTATCCAAAGATACTTGTTAAGATCAAAGAATCCCCTCATGTTTGACTTCTCCATATCCACCTCAAAACTATGCCCAAGCTTCAAATGCTCCTACTAAAGGTGTTTCTCCTATCAAAGCTACTCATAAGTCTATTGATGCCCATGGTCACATTGCTAAATCTAACGATGTTGATATCCCTACTCACTATCCATTTTCTTCTCCAAAATTGATCCTTGGTCCTTATCCATCTAAGCTAGAACCATCAAACCTTCCTTCCATATTGGGGCCATATGTTCCTTTATCTCCTACATTTTTAGCTCCTAACTCTCCTATCATACCTCAAGATCAAAAAAGATGCTCGTCCTTGACAAATCTTCATTCATCTATCCATCTAAACTACTCATATCAGTTTTATTCATCCACAAATCCCAAGTCCTTTGGAAGTGAGAATAAACATAATAATCCATTGAAAAATGAAAATTGTTATGTCCCACCTAATTGACATTTGAATGCTAAGAAAGAAAAAAATTCAAGAGACTACAAAGGTGTACTACTCGAAGAGCTAAATCAAAGAAAATATGGGTTCCTAAATGTATCATTGAAGAAATGCACTCTCTAACATCTAAATAAAAAGAAAAATCTAAAGCTATATGGATTCCCAAGTCTCTCTTGAAAGACTTGAATAAATATAAGTTGAAATTCAAGCTTCCAAAGCCTTCCACTCCATCTTCTTCCAAAATTCTTTGCTACCTCATACATCTAAAGCTCAAGCTATTTCCTCCATGATTCCTGCATCATTCCAACACCCTTCAAGGTGTGTGTCAATGTTGATCTTGCCCAATATTTCAGCTACCATCATGAAATCCTCTGAAGCTTACACTTACTTTCTATACATGAACTCTTATCCTCCATATACTATTCCTATACCATCTCTCTTCCTTCACCCTATCAACATCTTTGAGCATACTTATCCATGGTATTGGCTTCTCATGACTTATTCTTCCTATAGGATCACTATCTAAATTGACAAAGCTTGAGCTCTTTCTAAAAATTCAAAAAAAATAAAAAATAGAAAATATGCCTTGGTGAAAACCACTTATTGTGGCACCCTGCTAGCAAAATTAAAGAGAAATGAATCTGTCCTATGGTGAAAACCACTTCTTGTGGTGCCTTGGATAAGTGCCATGATGAAAACTTAGTAAACAAGTGTCATGTACAATTCTTCCATCATCCATCTATTCTCTCTTCTTTATTTGATCTTGACAATGTTGAGCTATCCTTGCATATTGGCTATCTTATCCACGAGATTATCTATTATGATTTCTCATTTATTCATAGCCTACATATCTAGCTTCATTCTTATTGCTCTATCCTATTTATTTGATCCCTTGGTCCTGATCACAATAAATAAAAACATGGTTCTCATAGGTCTCTTGGCATGCCTTCTCTTTTGGACTAAACACTTCATGCTATCTTGCTTATTGTCTTCCACTACTTATGTCATATGCTATCTCTCTTGTTCACTTTTTTGGCATATCCAAAACATGCTTCATATGCCTATTTCACCTCTTTCCCTATCTTGGGTACTCTTGAGGATCACTTTCACTTGCTTCATACTCCTTTTTTATCCATCTCTACTTATCTACCATCTCACTAATCCATCATGTCCTATACCTTGCTAGAGATTAAGAGAAAATGATGTGATCTTGCTTGAGAACTAGCAATCTCTAAAATGTTCTAAAAAATCCAAAAAATCATATATGGTGTTGAATAATCCTAAAAATTATAAAATATCCAAAAAAATGATCATCTTAGTGAAAACCTAGCAATAGGCACTTTGATGCATCACCAAAAAAATTCTAATATCTCAAAAAATTCTAAAAACTAAACAAGTCCTGAAAAAATCTACTAAGTGGAGAAAACCTAGAAACAAACACTACTTGAGACCCTTGCACCTATGTGTATTAGTCTCACACTTTCTCTCTACAACATATTTCCTAGCTTGAAATTGTTTCTTGTCCTCGTCTCATGGGTGCATTTGCTTAGCCTATTGAGGTCTCCTTGTGCATTAGAGTTTCTTGGCAACCCATCTGAAATAATGTTTCTCAACACTACTCCCCTCCTTTAACATCAAGTGTTTCTCAAATATTTTCAGATAGTTTACCTACAGTCTTGGATATCATGATATTTCTCACTATCATAATCAAGTCTCAAAGAAATGGCCAAGTGACTTACACACACACACACACAAAAATTTAACCAACTAAGCTATGATGAACTTTATCTACTTTGTGTGTTGTCTATGACAATTTCTTTCCTATGTGTTCCATCCCTAATAGCTTTCAAGGATGTCATGGACTAGAAAACTAGGGACATTGGGGATGTTTTCTTGCTTTCTACCTGTGGGAATACTTTACTCATCTATAGTATTTTGAGAATTCATGCTTTTCCTACTTGACACTTTGACTCACAAACATATCATCCTTGACTATTTTTGCAAGACCACACTCAGGGGTTATCCTGGTGCTTATGCCTTGATACAAGTGTAATCTTGCTATTCTAAACTTAGAAAATCTAATTGTATTAGTCATCTTGACTTACATGTCTTTGATGCTTAGGTTAGATTCCCATATTTTTTATCTAATATAGATCATATTTATATCCTCATAGTTTATGCTAGTGATGATTGTATGATCTTTTGATGTTCCTAATAGGGCTCAATGATAAAAACTAGGACCTACTTATGTAACCCTTGCAATTGTACCTTTTCATACTAGCTTGCATTCTAGGGTTCATTCTAGTTTAGCTTTAGAGATTACTTTAGTGGTGAATCTTCACCATTTGGTTATCTTGTCTCATGGGTTGATTGTCAATTAGAAAATATCACATGTAATGTAGGTCAACTGCATCATTGGATATTTATCAAATTTGGGTCCAACACCCGTGGTAGTCACCCATTATTTATCACATGATGGGTTAAAAATATCAGTCCAATCACCAATTGTAAAATACGTTTTGGATGCATTTATTTTAAACATTTTTCCATCCTTTACATGTTGTTTCTTATTGGCCAACATTCTTTCTCCATTACTACAACCAAATAATTTTCCCTTGGGTTGGGCATCACCTACCATTTTCCTAACATGTGTCGACCACCAACCTCATTTAGCCAACTATTTCCTATTGTGGGATTGCATAGGAAGGCACATTTGACCTAAATTTGACATTCCTTCTTGTTAATCCCATATAATTCACCAACCTAAATTGGACTATAAGATATTATTATTCTACACAATTCACTCTTTTCTAGTCTAGAGACTGGCATTTTTTGTTGCTGCCAAATTTTTAGAGTGTTGAGTGCATTGCCCATTGACTCATGGACCATGGTGTAAGGCAAGTGATTTTTAATTTATTTTTATGTCGATAGTGGTACTAGAACTAGTTTTTTTAAAAAAATTTACTGTCCAATGTCCACTAGTGACTGGACATCTCACATGCTAAGATAGCCTATAGGTTTGCAAATTTAATTGGGTAGTACCATAGATTGTAGTACCCTTTTTATGAGAATGAATCATAATATTGTTATTATATGTAGTCTAAGTAGTCTACTATCACTATTCACAATCTTTGACTCATCACTATTTGAGTCTTTTGTTCAATAACTAAGTTGATTTTTTTTTGGAGCCCTTATTAGTTTGCAATGTCAAATAAGAGGGGTAATAGGGGTTTTGGTAGGATCCCAAAAAGCCAAGAGAAGTTTCCATTACCAAAACATAGAACCATGTCAACATATTTTGGTGGTAAAAATGTTGGAAACCTAGAAGATTCACAAGTTAGATATCTATTGCTTATTGAAAAGAAGATTTATCACAAATTAGAGACCATATTGAAGAAGTTCAAGTTGGTAAACTTGATATCTCAGCCAAGGATGAACTTGAACATGATTTGGAGGCACTTCCCCTAAGTAGGGAGTCACAAACTAATATTATAGAGTTGGAGTTGGTTAATGACTAGTTAGGTGAGAAAACCAAAAGTGATTCCATAAATCATGTTCATGCAGAAAAGGGGAAAAGAAAATTGGAATAAAAAAAAGATATATCTTGCTAGGATCTGTCCAAAAGGGGTATTCAATTAGAATGGGTGGAAAAGTACTAGTTCATTGAACTAGTGGCTAATCCAATTTATGGTGAGTTTCTTGTAGAATGAAGATGTAAGATTTGCACAAAATAGCAAAGAAAGAGAAGAGGTTGCAACTTAGAATTGATACCACAGAAAAGCAGGTCAATAAAGTTTACAAAAAGGAAAATATAGATGGAGTTGAAAAATCTGTGCTAAAATGGAAAACAAAGGACAACTATTTGCATATGAGGAATGCAAACTATACAAGTTACACAAGCAATTAGGGGAAGCATTTTGTAGTAAAAGGTTTCATTGAAGATTTCATTAGGAAAGCAATGGAAGTGCAAATTTCATTGCATTGTCTCCAGATGAAGTTACAACAATTGATAATACTTCCTTAGTGTGCATGCATCTTTATACTATAAACAATATTTGTCGTTAACCATTTCTACTATCTATTGCTAAATTCAATTGTGGTGTGACAATTAAAAACTTATATTATTTATTAAAGAGTACTCTAATTGAATGTAGAGGTTTGGATAACATGGAGATTGCTAAATTCAATTGTGGTGTGACAATTAAAAATTTATATCATTTATTAAAGAGTACTCATGACAATCTCATGAAGCGAGGACATGTTATGCCCAGTAGATGTCCCTTGTGTAAGAATCAGGCTGAGATCGGAAATCACATTTTCATCTTATGTGACTATGCCAAGGAGGTGTGGAATGTCATCACACATGATAATGAAACCCTCTAGTGCAAACCGGATAATCTCATGGATTTTTTCCATCAGTGGAAAGGTCTTTGTAAGATTGCTGGTCGGCAGGATCACTCGGACTGGATTTTACCCCATTTTTGCTGGGGAATTTGGAAGGAAAGGAATAATAAAATATTTAGAGACAGAGAGGAGCCGGCTATAATCCTTGGCAGGAAGGTCTCGAAGAATATAAAGGAAAATCTCCAAGTGTTGAAGGAGGAAGAAGAAGAAGAAGGGGACAGAAAGATAGCTAAAGAAAAAGACAGGAACCTCAAAAGGCAGGATGCTAGCTGGCTTCTCCTCCCAGATGGTTGGTCAAAAGCCAACTTTGATGGGGCTTCTAAGGGTAACCCAAGCCCTTCAGGTTGCGGTGGAATCATAAGAAATAGCTATGGGGAGGGAATAGCTGCCTTTGCTTCCCCGCTGGGAATCCAGACTATTCACCTGGCTGAAGCAAGAGCTGCGAGTAAGGTGGTCAAGTTGGCTTTTGAAGCCGGGATTACTAAACTCTGGCTTGAGGGGGACTCTAAAAACATTATTAATACCATTAATGGTATTTCCCCTCCCTCGTGGATGATTGCGAACATAATTGCTGAGACTTGCACCACTCTCACAAAGTTCGATAAGGTCCACGTCACTCATGTTTACAGAGAGGCAAACCCAGTCGCTGATTGGTTTGCTAATAAAGGGGTTAACGCCACCAATAATCTGACCTGGCATGCCGGAAAAGATTTTTCGGCGGAGGCAAAGTTGCTCATCGACCAAGATAAAATCTTGGGAAGGATGGCTCAAATCCAATGCAATTATGGATAATAAAGATTGCTTAATAAATGGTAAGTGCCATTATTGGCATCATGATTTTCACCAGCAAAAGGGGTTTCCTCTGACATTTTGACACGTTCGAAAGGACGATACCATTATTTTCAGAAAGGGGTATATTCACGGGTATCATAAAAGAAACATCACCATTTTTTCGAATGCAAATAACTTGCACAGATCAGAGTTCATGAGATTTGTGGAAGTTGATCAGGTAAACATGATGGGTGAGAGGAGCAGAAAGGAGCCGATGGGGGAAGTTCAGAAGTGGAAGAACAAGGCCAAAGTTTGGAGAGAGCTGGAAAAGGGTGGGGTTACTAATTTCTTCGAGAAACTTCATGGCTCGGATCTTGAGATCACTAACAGCATGGTGAATTCATGGAATAATGGTAAGTTTAAGGTGAACGGGGTCTACTTTGAAATTACTGAGGATGTGGTTGCTGAAGTCACGGGGATTCCGATGGAGGGGCATAAATTCTTCAGAGACAAGAAGATGTCTTCTAATGCAATCAAGGATTTTGTGAAAAACACTGAAGAGCTGAACAAGCTGGGCAAGAAAGAGATATTTTTTGTAATGGATACTATAAAGAAGCTCTAGAGGTATGTTCTCTACGCTATCATTGAATATATAACCCTAGACCCCAGGTTTGATAGGGTTAGGACTCACCATTTTGTGATTCTGAATCATTTTCGCCATGGTAGTAAGATCTCCTTCCCGTATTATCTTTTTAACTCGATGAACAAGGCCATTTATAGTTTTAAAAAGAAAGCTACCATCAACCTGGCACTGCATGAGGGTCTTCTACTTCTGATTCATGAGCATTTCCACGCTCAAACCATTAGCAAAAACCCTATCCAGAGGGCGGATGTTGACAAAAGCAGCTCTAGTTTTTCCTCAAATTCTGACGATGTCGAGAGCATCAGCTCTGATGAGGTTTTTGAGCATTCAGGTAAGAAGACTAAAAGCCATAAGAAGGATTACCCCTCTATCAAATTACCCAGCAGAAAGAGCCCTAGAGGTCATACCCCAGCTAAAACTGGCTCTGCTGAGGTGGAGGAGGAAATGGATACTGATGATTCTGACAAGGTTTCGAAGGAGGAGTTGGATGAGGAGAAACTGAGAAAAAGATAGAAGAGGGAGGGAGAGAGCATGGAGCCCTCTAGTAGTCAGGGAAAGGATTCTCTGCCCATTCCCCTCTCGCCTATACATCCTCAGCCTCCTTTGGAGGAAAATGACAACTCTGGACAGATTGAGGGGGAAGTGCAAGTTAATAACAAAAGAAGGCTTGGAAGAACTTCAATGTGAGAACGGCCACTATGGGAATCTACAGAGAGGCAATGAACCCCCAACTCTTGGTGGACGACCTCGAGAAGCCTAGAATCAATGAGCTAATTGACCCAGCTATGGTGGCTATTTCTGATAATGCAAGAGAAACGGGCATGAATCTGTTGAACAATGCCTGCAATAGCATGATTGACAACTTCAGATCAATTAAATGGCTTTTCCATGAGCTTGAGGATGTCAGAGATAGGGTTTCCCAAATGGAAAAAATCAAGAGCAAGACAGGTGCAGAAAGCCAAGGCGACCGGAACAGCTGGGAGACTCTGATGGAGAGGAGAGTAAAAAATATTGAGAACTACAATCACAACCTGGCAAGTCAAATGATCTCCCTCCTCGCTTCGATCAACGACAACATCCTCTCTCTCTTGGAAAATCTCAAAGACAGGAACCAGATGGAGGAAGATGATAAACAGAACAGAGACAAAGATAGACTGGATGTGGATAAAGCCAAGGACAGCACTATGGAGCAGGATTTGACGAACGCCCAGGATCATAAGGCAGAAGAGCAACAAGAGTGCGCCGAAGCTGCCCAGACCATGCTCGAGATGGAGAAGTAGTCTACTAGGTTGGGTCTCTGTCCTTTGGTTTTTGTTTCTCCTGGCTTTAGCTTTTTGTTTGGTCTCTGTTTTTTTGGTTGGTTCTCTGGCCTTTTTAGTGGGCAGTTGTTTCGGGTTGGGCCTTTGGGCTTATTTTCAGCCGTAAGGCTTATGTTTTGGCTGGGCATTTTTTCGCTTGTTTTTAGCCTTTCTTGTTGTTAAACTTATGGGTTTCAGGACCCCTTAAAACCTGTTTACCTTATCAAAAACATGGAGATTGCCAAAAAGTTGGTGTGCATTGGAGTAGATGGAGCTTCAGTTATGCAAGGTCATAAAGGCAGTCTTTGCAAAAAGATCAATAATGATTTGGCACCATATGCTATTCCCATTCATTGTATGGCCCATCAAATGAATCTAGATTTTCGAATTATTAGTGATTTTGGTTGTGTAAGTAAAGTGGAATCTCTAATCAAAGAGATTTACCAAATACTTTTGTCGATGTCCAAAACGAGTCTAGGAATTTCAACACTTTCACTACTACATTTTACCTCATTTTTCTACCAAAATTTTTGACCATCAATTAAAAATAATTAGGTTGGTCAGATTGTAGAAGGAATATTTTTTTAAAAAAAATCTAAGCCCATGTTGGTCAAAATTTTGACCAATCTGGGCTTAACTTTAAAATGAAAAATAATTTTCGATTTCATTGTTGAGTGTGTAAAGGAGCTGGAGCTACATAACCTTGGATGCACCAATGCTAGTGCCACTTGATTTCCTGCCACCAGATCCTCATCTAGAATACTAGACTCTCCATCTCTCACATTCAGTTCTAAATCTAGTGAAATGATTCCTCTCAATCATCTGTACGCCAACCTCATCAACTAGTTGAGGTAAAAGGTTTTACTGCTTGCTCTAGGTCACTTGGAAGATATAGGAAAATCATTGTTTCAATTTTTAAAGATGTTCATGCTACTATTGTAAACAATAGTAGTCTAAAAAAGTTTGAGAGGAAAATCATATTCAAATTTCAAGTTAGCCAATAAACAATGTGCACTGAAAGATTAATAAATTTCTGATTCCAAATTGTCTTTAGGGAATATGCAGGAAGAAATGAATTGAATACTATTTGAGATGTTTTAAATATATTAAAGATATCAATCTAAGATATTTTTCATGAATTTGGTAGTGGGAATGCAATAGGAAACATCTTCATAAACTTTTTGTAAGGCAAGCTTTCAAGCCTCCTTTTGCTCACATGTAGCTTGATGGTAACCTAGATTCTCTTGCAATATAAAACTTGTACATGTTATATACAACTTGTTAGAGTTGTTCAATCTTTAGTTTTATAATGATAAGATTTGTATATGTGTATTGATTTTGATTTTGTTTAGGGTTTATTTTAAAGAGAGGTAATGAAGAGACTTGGCTGGTTTGGTTCGGTACCTTTGTCCCTACATCAATGGTTAAGTTGCTAGACAAATTATTGTAAAAATCTTCATTCTTTTCTTTAATTTGGAGAGTGATTCCAAAACTTTTTGTTTGGGGGATTTGGTGGGAGAGAAACAAGTTAATCTTTAGGAAGAAGACTTTGGAAATAGAAAAGGTTTGGGAATCATTGAAGTGATCCATGTTAGAATGTGTTAACTCCTATACCACTAGGACAAAGAACATATCCTCCACATTCACTTTATTTTACTTCAAAGTCTTGAATAGATAGAAATGGATCAGTATCACCATTTAAGGCATTTTTATTGGGAAGAGTGATAAGAAGGAGCATAGGAAGTAGGCTCAATGGTAGTGCCCTTTGAGATCATATTCTAAAGTCAACTTTAATGAAACCCAGGAAAATCATGGGTAGACTATGTTTTTTGGGATTATTCAAGTAAAATATTAAGAATGCTTTATCCTTATCTACTAGATGGTTCTAATAATATTACAAAGGCATGATCTCTCTTGGATAGTGAAATAATAGCACTAGAAATAGGCATCACAAATATTCATATAAAAGGTGATTCCCAACTAGTTACAACATCTTGTATGTGCTCAATGCCAATGATATGTGGTTGTGACATCTCATTTATACATGTTGGACTTCTTCAATTAGTATAGATTATCATGCTTTCCACCTCTAGTGATAATTGGTGATAGATGTAGATGAGAATAGTGTACATCATAGACTCTTCCATATTATCTCCCATGCTTACTATGGTGAGGAATGTGTAGCGAACCACTTTGGCTCATTGGTTGGGGCTAGGGAGGACTACCAGGGCTCACGTGAGCTTAGTAACTCCCATGGTCTTCAATTTTCCCATTTGATTGAGGGCAAGACTCAATTGGATTACCCATCTAATGACATATACAATGGTAGTGGTGGCCCAAAGAGTTGGGCATGATATTTTCATACCAGTTCTAATGCAAATTGCACTAAACCATTGAATAATTCGTTAGAAAATAAAAATTATCATGTTTTTTTGTTTTGATCCATGATTTTTTGGATAAAACTTATTTTTTAATTATAGAAGCTATAAACTATACCAGCAATGGTTTTGTCTATCAAAAATTGTAATCTTCATCAAGATAGATGCTTCATTTTTTCTCTAGCTAAAAGTCTTCATTTATTTATTTCTGATCATTTAATAAAAACCTTTTATATTTGAGACTCTCAAGATGATGAAAAATTCATTAGAATGCTAGGTGTATGTTTTGTTGTTGACTCATCTTGCATGGGTTTTGGTATGCCAAGAGTTTTCCTTTTTGACCTATCATGTACATGAAAAGTCTCAATAGACATAATACCTCTTGCATGCATAACTATTGGTATTTGGAGTCACCTATGTGTGTGGCTAATCAGTTAGTCAAATTTAATGTAGCATCACCAATTTGCAAAGGTAGCATGTGCACGTGCGCACACACACACACACACACAATATATGTATATATATATATATATATATATATATATATATTTCTATTATATGTATTACTATTATATAAATTTCCTACCAAAAACACGATACAAGATGATGGGCATGCACTTGAAGCTCTATGGGTCTATGGAACACTCCAAGCTATCTGGAATTTTTTCTACACCTTATATGTAAAGAAGTTTGTGCACTAAGTATTCATTTGTCTATATTTTGAGAATTCCACTAGTCTTTCCTAAGTATTCTTTGCTCTCTATTATTCCTCATCATATCTAGCTCCATGCACCAGTATTACACACTTGCAAAAGCAATTGTATTATCATATTGATTGTAGATTAATTTTTGAATATTATCATTAGGGGAGGGTACCTTAGAAATAACCCCTCTTTGAGGAACACATCCTAGGAGAGGAGATGAGACTTCCTTGGCATATTGGCCTTCTGAGGATCCCCTCCTCTTAGAAATGATGAGATTTAGGGATCATGTATCCCTATGGAATACTACTATCAAGGTTACCTAAATTGTAAAATTGTAAGGATTTTTAGGTAGTATTCTTATAAATATTAAGGCTAGGTATATCTAAGATAAGGAATTATGAGTGTTGGTTATGGGAGAGTTAATAACCTCTACCTATACATTAAAATATGGAGTACTATTTTATGACAATCAAGCAGTGATATTGTCTAAATCTGATAGTAAAAATGATCCTCTAATAGTAAAAATGAGCTCCCATAGTTTGAAGCATTGAGAGTGTTAGATCCTTTATTTATAACTTATTATCTCAATAATAGGTCGCAAACAAGTTAACAAAAATGTTTGTGTTTTGTAAACTTTGTTTTTTAGTCTGATTCTAGTATCTACTCTTTCGTGGAGCATGGGGCTTTAGTTCAATCAAGCTAATGAAAAAAATCTAGCTCTAGAGTTGAATGAAAATGCACAATTCCTTAAGAGTGATCTCACACAGAAATCACTATGTAGATTTGAATAATTTTCACTATGTAACTAAAGAAATAACAATTGGATATATTTCACAATTACACAACTGAACATGTGTGGTGGTGATTATGATGATACTACTTGGAAGTGCACAACTAGCTTCAACAAATTATCTTTGAACTTTATCATATTAGTAACATTTTGATTCATATGGTGTTAGCAGTAGCCCTTTAAACTTGTTTAGGAGGTTAGGTCAATCCTATAGCTAAGATAGCTATGAATTTGTAGTATTCAATTAATAACTATAATATAATTAAAATTAAACTCATTTGATGTGGGAGGGTCTAGGATCGAACCCACCTAAGAATCAAAAAATCCAAAATCAAACATTTCCATTCTGGTATTAAGTTCTTAACAATAAACATTTTTTACCCTTTTAGACAAATCATATCATAACACTTGATAGTTGTACAAGTAGAATCAATTGCAATCTTCAATAAAAATAGAAATCTCAAAATAATAAATTTTCAAATTAAAATATACGATTATAAAATTTCATTGAAAAAAGGAACCCAGATTCGCAATGATAACAATGTTTATTAGAAATGTCTCTTTTCATAAAGCAACATTTTAGACAAGTATAACAAGTCTCTACACTTGCTTGATCAAAAAAATTATAAACCATGGAATGTACTCAATAGACATAAGAAAACAAAACCCTTCAAACTACTCATTCTCATAAGAAACAGTCACTTGTACAAGCTAAGATACACAATAGCTAATCCATACCTAAACCAAAAATATTTAAATCATCCTCTCTGCACTTCTACATAAACTAGATAGATGTAGCCTATTTTAGAGGAATGAACCTAGAGGAGTGAGTGACACCAATACTAGGCCTTCCATGCTTCACTGGCTTGTATGAAATAGAAAACTCTACCAGATAATGTCCTATCATTTCAAGCTGAAATAAAAAAAACACAAGAAAAAATATTATTATTCACTATTTTTTTGTGATCCAAGGAAGATGACTAATGAAACAAAATATTGTCCATTCGAATAAAGAAGAAAGCTAATATTACCTTGATTTCAACTTGGTTGAAGGTCTTCCCATTATATACACCAATGATGCTTCCAATCATTTCAGGCATAATACTCATGATTCAGATGTGAGTTTTAATAGGTTCTAGCTTTTCACCTGGAAGAGCTTCACACTTCTACTACAAAGAAAGGTAACACATAATGACCATCTATTGGAAATGTAATGCTACAATATTCTCCTATACATAAATTAAAATACTTAAGCATATTTCTTTATCTATCATCAATATTATGATATGGTGCAATACTGGGACACACAATATGCACTACCCTTGCTAACATTGGGGGAAGTTTGTTGGCATCCAAGATTGCACAAGGGACTATTGCTACTATAGGAGGATTTGTCTTTCTTTTCTTTTCATCGAGTTCTTACTTTTACCCTACCATGTAAATTAGTCTTGTGTAAGGTAACTATACATTTTCCCTTTCTTAAAGATTCTTTAATTCTTTTGCATTAGTTTTGTAAATACACATTAGCTAGTAGAAAACTATCAATAATCAATCGAATATTGCTAGCTACATGTCCCTGTGTTATGACTCATGAGCATTGCAAAAAAAAGATTGATAAATGAATTCAGCAATATATTGTGAAAATCCCTTGCTTTTCTTCTAAAATGTGATGCCACTATTTGTTTTGATCATACTGCTATTGGATCAACAGAGTTACAGTAATTTGTAAATAATTGAAAAATGAGGTCAACAATATATTGAACTTGCCCCACCTCTTCCTGTTCTTGAGAAGGCATTACCTACTTGCTTGTTTCTTATGCATGATGTTTTAATTTTCATGGCCTTTTTTTTCTCCTACCTGAATGCCTTTTATCCAAAGTTGTATTCAAAGACTGATGATTGAGTGTTTTCTAGGAAATTTTGATTGTGTAGGGAGAACATAAACAAATATTTCTAGTGGCTAAGGCCTTTGAATTGAAAAAGTGAGTACTTAATACTTTCAGTTATGATTGAACATTATATTTTGTAAGTTTTATAATGTGAATAGCATGGGCAGTTTCCACAGTCCATAGTGCTTAAAAGAAACTCTCAGAAACAAGTAAGGTCATAGACATTGTGATACTCTATATAGACATTGTGACACTCTATAAATGGATTTGAGATGATAGATAATGTGGTTTTTATTGAATGTGAAGTCCAACAGTCATCTAAACATTCCTCTCTAGTAATGATTACATCCTTGTGATCCGCCCCCTTTATTGTTTATGAAAGTATCTCTAATGAAGTTTCATGATTCTTCCTCTTCATGTCCTTAGTAAGAAGAATTTCAACATCATCAAATCTTAATACACTTTCTTTCTAGCCAACTTGTTGTAGCCATAACTATGCATCCTTGTAATTATTTTATAAGGTAGATAAGCAGATAGGTAAAATAATTGAAGAACTTCAACAATTGTCTATATCCTCACTTCTCATAATATGACCAAATTTTTTTTGTAGGTAATGGGCTGAAGTCTAGTTTATTCATTATTTTATTATTTGTTGAAATTAATTATTATTATTATGTGTTAAGTTCGAGGAGACTCGAACCCAAGACTCCCATATGAGAGGCTAACTATTTACCATTGGTAATGTTTTCTAGATCAAACAAATATCAGCTATATAAACCTTATATCTGGACTACTTCAGATAATGTAGATAAATTTATATAAACAATTATATCTGTTATGTGAATTTTAGTAATAGATCAATAATTCTCTTAGAATAACTGAATCAAATTTAGGATGACAAGAAGTTTGATATGTTTTTTATTCATCTCTTTATGCATAAATGTCCATTTGTTCCATGCTGTATCAAACAATTGTTTCTTATGTAGGTCATTTAATTTGCAACCTTTTAAATCTCTACAAAGATAAAGTTGGAGAAGGATAACTTCTCTTCTCAAAGGTTTCCTCTAATTGTAAAGTGTCCATTCCATTATCTGTTGACTTTGGAGAAGGAGAATTTCTCTTCTCAAAGGTGTCCTCTGATTGTAAAGTGTCCATTCCATTATCTGTTCAACAGATAATGGAATGGACACTTTACAATCAGAGGACACCTTTGAGAAGATAAATTCTCCTTCTCCAACTTTATCTTTGTAGAGATTTAAAAGGTTGCAAATTAAATGGCCTAGATAAGAAATAATTGTTTGATACAACATAAAATTTTTTTTGACTAAACATTGGTAGAATTTTTGACCAATTCTTGATAGTTTTCTACCAAGAATTGGTCAAAATTTTCACCAATTATAAAAAAATTCGATCAAACATTGGTGGAAATTTTGAACAATTCTTGATAGTTTTCTACCAAGACTTGGTCAAAATTTTCACCAATTATAAAAAAAAAATTGAGCAAACATTGGTGGAAATTTTGACCAATTCATGATAGCTTTCTACCAAGAACTGGTCGAAATTACCACCAATTCTAAAAAAAAATTGACCAAACATTGGTGGAAATTTTGACCAACAATGACAAATTAGAGCTAGCAAAAATCAATTTTTTTTTATGAATGTATTGGTCAAAATTTACTACCAACTTCTTGGTCAAAATTTTGACTAGCTTGGGTCAAAATTTTGACCAAAATTCATCAAAAATTGAGTTCAAACTTACTAGTATTTGCTCAAGGACTTATTGATGAGAGGAAGCTTCTTAAAGACAATGATACTAGATGGATCTCTTTGGATGGACCAGTGCATCGAGTATTCTCTAAATATCTGTCATTGCTTGGAAATCTAGTTTGTATGAGACAAATTCCCTCGACTATATTCAAGTCTAACTAATGTTAAGATACTCTTAATTTTAGCAGCTATTCTCCCCATGCTACAAGGCATGAGAAATATTATAAAAAAGGTTCAAAAAAGAGCTATGTACATTACAAAATATAATAAACTACGTAAAATGACATGTAATAGCTTGGATACTTTGTATTGATTACTACCATTAGATGAATCAAAGTTTGCAAACTGGATCAAAATCACAGATTTGAACAATCTTGGAAACTTTTTACATATTGGTGCAAACAATGAGGTATGTGCCAAGGTACATGGAGTTGACATACCAATGTAGTACTATTCCTATGTTAGGCCCAACTCCAACCCCAATGAAGTAGGAAGTGAAGTAGAATCAGAACCAGAGAAGGTACTTTCACTTGTTACAAGTGAAGACTTCAAGAAGATCAAAGACTATGTGCTTGACTTTGTCAAGGGAGTTTGCTACAGTATTACATTAGAAATTAGATTCAGATTCCCTCTAGAGGAACTGCTCAAGGCAATGTCAATTTTTTTTCCTCAATATTGATCTCTAAATTGTCTGATTGATTTTCAAAGAAGGATGACGACTTTGATTCAGCACTTTTGCAAACCTAAAGTAATCAATGAAGTCGCTATAAATGGAATTTTAGATGAATCTCAACTAAGAGATCAATCATATTCTTTTGCAAACATAATGATGGAACAACATGATCTAATGGAGAATCCAAATAAAGAGGGAGTGATAACAAAGATTTGGAAAAACCTTGTTGAGAGCAATCAGTTAAGAGAGTCAATACTAGAGTATTTCAAGATTAACGATTTATGTTTGAAAATGATATTGGCTCTAGTGGAGGATGGGAGAGTTTTTAGTACTTTGGGCTTCCTGAAGTCAAAGGTTAGAAACAAATTAGACAACAATTTGGATAATTGTTTGAGGCTCTATAATTTTAGATATGAGGTAGATAGTTTCCCTTATGATAGGGCTTTTAGCATTTGGAGAAACAAATTTCAAAGAAGAGGGATGGCCAACATTTCAAACCCAAGTGGTAGTGGCAGTGATTCATGTCCTGATATTGGAAGCAATGAAGTTGATGTTGACTTTGGCATGCATATTGACACTAATAGTGAATCTAAAGAAAAAAAAATGAACAATGAAATTTTATATGCAATAAATGAGGAGGATTCTAATGATAGTGATGTTGAGCTAGTGTAGGCGGAGTGGCAACTATAGCATCTTCTCAACTTCAAGCTCTAACTTCTGCATGAGTCAAGTAGTAGGCTAATAGCTCTGATCTAAGACTCTATCTACTAATTAATTATGTTTTTAGAAGTTAATTTATAGCCTCCATTCATTTTCCTATTATAGTTGCTTTAAAAAAAAAAATATTGATGTTACAAACTTACATGTTGAGATTTTCATTGAAACTAGTTTTTACTTTTAGAGTTTACACATGTTGAAATTTTTGTTGATTTTATTTTTTAAACATGTTGAGATTTTCATTGATTCTACTTCTAATATAATAGTACATATTGAACTTGAGATTCGCATTCATTCTAGTTATTAGACATTTTTACTTTTAGATTTTAATTGATTCTAGTTTCTTTAAGAAATTGTAACATAATACATTTAACAGAATAAGCTTTATTTTAAAAAAAATTGTATTATAATTTAAAATTATAAATCATTCTGTAACATAATACATTTAACAATTACAAACAATTACAACCCATTGCAAATGACTCAATGTCAAATGACCTTGAATTCCCTTTTAAAGATACAAGGGAGTAATGGTAGTTGTAGGTCAGTTTATAATTGTATATATAATCATATTATTATTATATAATACATTATGTGTATACAATCACATTGCCATTTTGCCACATTGCCAATTGTACAATTTTTTCAAGTAGGAGTAGGGTAATTTTTTCCATCTACTCTGTGTAGTAATAGTATGCCAGTGCCTGGTTGTCCAACTATCTTGATATGCTAGATCTTGATTCCTATAACAATTAACATTAAACAAAGTTGAAATTAAATCCAAAATTTGAAATTAAAGAGCAACAAGTAACAAAATAATTATAGTACTATCATTTACTAAGTTGTTACTTCTTAGTGCTATCAACTATGACTGCTACTGACAACAACAATAATAGTTTGAGAAGATAAGCTAGCTACAATGATGTTCTTTAGAGTGCTCTATTTGTTTGACGTTGTAGCTAAATAGTTGTAACCTCATCAACAATGAATGCTTCAAAGAGATAGTTTTTTCATGAATCAAGGAATTTATCTATAATTGCATCCATTATTGATAGTTGTTTAATGCAACTTGCAATTCTTTCTGGAGTGTTTTCCTCATGCAAGTTGCCTAAATCATAATTCATGGTGTTCTGCAACTTTTTCATGTAATCTTCTTTTCCAATGAATTTTTCGTCTGAGTAAGCTAGATTTTGTAATCCAACATTTAGCAAGTTTAGTATGTTGAGATTCATCTTCATCAAGTCTCTAGAAGCAGATTTGAGAGCTTCATTTATTTCCATTACTTGTTCTCAATTGTGACTGACAAATAAGGTCATTTTAGAGGCATCCAAGTAGTTGTTTATTCCTTGGTTTGCCAAATCCCTATCACTGGATCTATTTACTTTATTCAAAATTTTTTTAGCAAGATTTTTTAAGGAATTGGTGAAGATTCTTCTTTTACCCTCAACATCTTTTTTTAAATCTTCAAAACCAAGTCTGAGATTTCTATTTAAATCAAGCCATTTTAAAAAACTATCACTGTTCTTCATTATTTTGTCCCAATTTTCTTGTTCAATAAACTTAACCATGTTTATTATAGTATCCTTAACATTATGGTCTTCAAAAGATATCGTTATATTTTGTGCAATTACATTCTCCATCTTTTTCTTCATTTCAAACATCTATATTTCACTCTTATTTTGTAGTTTCTCTAGTTTCCCTTGCTAATTAATTTCTCTCTTCCTCTCATCCTCCAATTTCGTCTTCAAATCTTAGATTGTCTTTTTAGTAGCTACCTCTTTTTTGTTCTCATCCTTGAGTTCCCTTTTCAAATCATGGATTGTCTTCGTAGTGGACTCCTCCTTTTTCTTTGCATTGTCTGATTCCTTCTTCAAATCATGGAGTGCTTGAGTAGACTCTTCTTTTTTCATGTTCTCCAATTCTTTCTTCAAATCTAGGATTTTCTTTGTTGTTGACTCCTCTTTTTTCTTTGCATTCTCCAATTCCTTCTTCATATGGTGGATTGTGTTACAGTTTTTAGTAGCACTAGATTCTATTTTCTTCACATTCTCCAATTCCTTCTTCAAATCAAAGATTGTTTTTGTAGTTGACTCCTCTTTTTTCTTCATATTCTCTAATCACTTCTTCAAATTGTGGATTGTGTTTTCACTAGACTCCTCTTTTTTCTTCTCATTCCCCAATTTCTTCTACTAATTATCAATTATCCTTGCCTTAGACTCCTCTTTTTTCTTTTCAATCTTCAAATCATTATTTTCCTTGACAACAGAGTCCAAGTTAGTGTTCAATTTATTGTTGACCTGTGCACTACTCTCTACAGACTTGAACAACTGTGTAGTAGAGGCTTTTTCATGCTAAATTTGTTTTTTGCTCTCATCCAATTCTTTAGTCAAATTTTGTAGTTGTTCATTCATTTTTTCTTGATGGACAATTGCCTTTTTATGAGAAGAATTCTTTATACTATTTTTCAATTCTTTGAACCTATTGTCTATTTTTGATTAGGTAAAACAGGTTTTACAGGGATCCTGAAACCCAAAGTTTTACAGCAAAAAGAGCAAGATGAAATAGACTAAACAAATAAAAAATTGGCACAAAAGGTCGGAGAAAAAAGAAGGACTGAAGCCAAAGTACAAAGGCCAGAGACAGAAAAGAAGAGCTAGGTGAAGAGGCTAGTATCAATCCATGTCCATGGCCTATAGGGTTTCTGCAACATCATTGTCCTTTTGACTGGCTGTGCCCTCCTAAATCCTAGTAGGAGTGTTCATCTGGTTCCCCTGATTCCCCTGGTCACTGGCGTCTTTCTAAAATTCAACCCAGTTGAATCCTTGCTCTGTGTTCTGCTCCACATCCCTTTCAAGGCCAGTTGTAGTAAGATAGTCCCCCAGATTGACAATATTCTCATTCAAGGTGTGAAGGGTGTCCACTATTTGTTTGGTGATAATTTGGTGGACAGAATCTAGCCTTTGGACCTTCTGCTCAAGCTAGGTGAGTTTGTCATCTTGATGGTCACTAGAGACATGGCCTCTATCTTTCTCCTAGCTCCCCACCTAGTCTTTGCTTCCTCTGGCTTCCTGGTCCTTGTCAAAATCTTGGTTGTTGGGCTGGTTGCTCCTATCCTTTGGAGCCTCAATTTCCTAAAAAAGCCACTTGATGGAACGAAAGTTGTCAATCGGACTATTCTTTGCATTGTTTAGGAAGTTGAAGCTAGTTTTTCGCACATTGTCAGAGATGACCAAAAGAGCAGGGTCAATGAGCTCGTCGTAGTGGGTACTTTTTTCAAGGTCCTATAGCACTTGGATTTTAGCAGGTTCTCTAACAATACCCAAACTGACCTTGTCCCCATAGAAGTTCCTCCAGGCCTTGCTCTTGTTCAGGCCTTGCTCTTGTTCTTTCTAATTACCTCCCCCCCTTTTTCAACCATGATTTCAATCATCTCCTCTAGGGGTGAAATGGGAACCTCCTAAGGTGAATTGGGTAGGGTGGGGCTTGGGGGCACATCAATAGGGTCACTGGGATGATCCTAGGGTAGGGCTTGGTTCACTTTTCTTTTCTTGGGGTTACCCTTGGGGTCCATAGGTGTCACCACCTCCTTGTCATTTTCTCTCCCCTTATCTTCTTTCATCTCAATTTCCTTCCCCATCTCTGAGTCCTCCTCCTTAGACTCTGTATCAGACTCCACATCATCATCATTGGCCTCTTTCACCTCCTTAGGATGAGGAGAGGGGGGGATAAGGGAAAGACATCTGGGGCTCTTCCTGCTAGGGATGCAGGGATCACGGGTAACAGGGATACCTTTGCTTGGGGTGTCAATTTTCTCTGATTTCACTACAAGCTCATCCCCAAAATTAGAGCTAGTAGTGTCCTCCGAGGCACTACCCAAATCCCCAATGGTTTTACCTCTAGTTTGGGTTTTCAAGAACTCATAAATAGAAAGCAGGAGACCCTCATGGAGGGCAGGATTTTTGACAGGGCATTTCTTGAAACCCTCTATATTCTTGGCCATGGAGGTGAAAATGTAAAAAGGAAAAGAAATTTTCACTTTATGTCTAAAATGATTTAATAGAACAAAATGATGGGTCCTAATTCTATCAAACCTAGGGTCAAGAGTGACATATTCAATGATAATCCCGAGAACATACCTCCAAAATTTTTTGATGGAGTCAATATCGTAGTAGGTGTCAATCTTGACCAATTTTCTTTTCTCCTTATCATCCTTGACAAATTTGTTGACAGTGTTGGCAGACATCTTCTTGTCTCTGTAGAAGTTCAAGCCATCTTGAGAAAAGCCAGTCACCTCCGTAATAAGACCCTTAGTGATTTGGTGGGAAACACCATCAATTTTGACCCTACCATTTTGCTAG
Organism: Cupressus sempervirens; assembly: GCA_028749045.1. NCBI lineage: Eukaryota > Viridiplantae > Streptophyta > Pinopsida > Cupressales > Cupressaceae > Cupressus > Cupressus sempervirens. The sequence continues at coordinate 544,062,237 of CM053787.1, read as the reverse complement.
GAATCAACCATGGTTTTAGTAACCTCCACATCAAATCCATGAAGCTTCTCTATGAATTTGGTTATACCTCCCTTCTGGAGCTTTCTCCAGACTTTCTTCTTCTCTTTCCATCTCTCCACTTTGCCCCATGGCTCTCTTCTAATCCTTTCACCCACCATTGCAGTTTTTAGCTCAACTGACCCTAAACCACTAGCAGTATTGCCGAGTTTAGAGTAGCAAAAGGCACTGAGAGTGAAAATAATTATGTGCATGTTTATGGGTATATTTCTGGCTTCCTTCAGCTTGTGTCTTCCATACACATGATTATGGAGCGGAGGGGGTTTCACATAACTCCAAATAATTTCCTTTTTGAAGTACAATTTTGCAAATCCTAACATCATTAAAAGGATGTTACGTTGGTGCCATGGATTTTCTCCTTTCAGATTAGCTCAATTTCTATCACCAAAAAGTCATTGTTGCTTCCCCACATCATCACTGAGTTGTTGGCAACCACTTCGTTGGCAAACCAGTCAGTGATCGTGTTTGCTTCATGAAAAATGTAGTTGACGTGGTAGTTTTTAAATTTCCTTAAGTTCAATTTTAGGTCCTCAATAATGCTTTCAATGGTCCAGGAGGGTTTTGTGACTCCTAAAATGCAGTTTTTATATTTAAGGAGTCACCTTCAAGCCACAACTACTCAATGCCTAAAGCCAGGGCCAACTTAACAGTGAACCTAGCAGCACTGGCTTTAGCTAGATGATTGGTTTGGTGGCCAATAGGGGAAGAGATAGAAGCAATGCCACCTTTTGAACTATTTCTTATGATACCTCCACATCGAGCTAGACCTAGATTCCCCTTGGCTGCCCCATCGAAGTTTGCTTTATGCCAATTCTCAGGAGGAAAAGACCAAGTAGCCTCCTATCTTCTTTTGATCATGTCTTCTTTCCTAGCTTTATTGTTCCCTCCAACCTTTATGTCTCCTTCTCTAGTTATGGCATATTTCTCTATCATAAGGTTTTCAGTTTTCTTAGCTATTATAACCTCAAGGGCCTATTATGTCTGTTGCTTTCTCCTTGGCCTTCACATTATCAATGTCTACTTGTAAGTTTTTTTTTTCTTTGAATTTTTTTTGTTTTCCCTCTCTGCTTTTAGAAGTGTAGAGTAGACCATTTTTTTTCTCTTTTGATATATTAATTTTGTCAATATTTTTCACTTTTGAAAAATCCATTTGAAGACTAGTAACTTGTACATCATTATGATTTATTATATTTTCTTGCAGATTATTATCTCTAGCCAAGGGTATAACAACCATGAAGTTCATCATTTCAATGTTTGGATCATATGTTGGAAATATACTATTAGTAGATCCCTAACATTCAACAACTGCATCACTTTTCAAAGTCTTCATAATATGCCTATTTCTTTTGCTTGTCAAATTAAACTTTGATGCAAACTCCTTCAAACTAAAATCTAGGTTTGCTGACACAATTGAGTGTTTGAAAGGTGAATTATCAGTTGTATTGTTTTTTATTAAGTAAAACAAGTTTGACAGGGATCCTGAAACCCAAAAGTTTTTACAACATAATAGAAATATAGAAAATAAATAAAGTCCAACACCCATGCATCTACTTAAAAAAGCCAAAAAGTAACAAGCTCATGACCAAGAGACAAAAAGCCTACAACCCTATAAGGAGACAACACAAAAAGAGTAAACTAAAAATTAATTCTCCTTATCAAGAACCTATAGGGTCTCTACAGCTTCATTGGCCTTCTGGTTGTCCACACCCTCTTGGTCCTGGTTCTGGTTTTGGATGTCCTGCTAATCCCTGGTCTCTTTTTGCTCATCCTTAGCTTGTCCAATATCCAATCTGGCCTTCTCCATCGCATCTCCACCAAATCCAACACTCATTAGAGAATCCCCCAGACTGAAAATTTTTTTGTTTAGGTATTCAAAGTGGTGATCATCTAATTAGCCAGGTTTTGGTGTGTAGATTCCAACCTTTGGACTGTTCAACCTTGGTCATTATGTCCTCTTGGTTGGCATTGTGTCCATAGACATTTCTATGTTGTTGGCTTCCATCTTGGTCTTTCTTCTCTTTGTTGTGCCCCTAGTCGCAGCTATTTTTCTAGTTTCCTTCCTGGCTTCTTTTCCCCTTAAGGTCTTCAATTTCATGAAACAACCATTTGATAGAGCAAAAATTATCTATCATGTTCTTCTTAGCATTGTTTAGAAGGTTATGTACCTGTGAATTGTGGGCCTTTGAACCTCACAGACACTTCAACATGGTCTTTACTTGCAAAATCATCCTAGAATAAATATTGAGTTGTTTATCCAAGAGGTCCGACAGAGCAACCTGACGCCTTCTATCTAGAAGGATTTTACCTGTTAATATCCTCAAAATTGAGGTGCAGGCAACCAGACCCTCTAAGAATGAAGGATTTGAATGCAATTAAGCTATATGAATGTGCAAATTTACTCTAAATGTATAATGCAAACTAATTTAAGAACTTGTAAAAGAAACTATATTAGATGCATAAATTTTAAATGCTAAATGAAATTAAGCTAAATGATGAAAATATGTGAGAATCAATTGAGCTAAGTGAGTGCAAAATGCAACAACAATTCGATAGCATGAAAATTCAACCTCTGTAATGAGGAAATGAGGGTCTCTTAAATAGACTTTCCTGGAATCTATCAACGGTTGAGGTCGATTTCAATCAACAGTCAGGATTGAAGATGAAGTTTAGTTAAGATGGAAGGTTCCCAAATTAGAGGGAGTTAACTGGCTCAGATCTGAGTGTAAGAGTCAGTCAACTCAGATAGACTTTAGTGTGAGAGCAAGTGATTTGGGTCACTTCTAATTTGATCAGCAGTGAACTAGGAATTTCCATTCTTGAATTGAAGAGAAAATTAGGAGAGATATTTAATTTAATAAAATGAGATATGCTCTCATAATTACCTTTTTTTATTTAATTAAATAATTCTATTTAATTAATTAGAGACACTTTTCTTAATTAATTAAATAACTCCATTTAATTAATTTAGGAATAACTTCCCATTTAATTAAATGACTTTGTTTAATTAATTTAGAAGTAGCTTCTCCATTTAATTAAATAATTTTGTTTAATTAATTAGAATGGGCATATTTATTAAATTAAATAAATTTAATCTCGTAGCACATTATCCTTAGGAGATAATTTAATTTAATAAAGTATGAATACTTTAGATTACATTAAATTAAAATCAAATAGGTTTAATGTGGATAATATGAGTGCGTACTATAGGGATTAAATAATGAGTATGATGAATATAGATTAGGGTTTTATGTATCTGACAATTAAGTCAAGTAGCGAGTAGCAGAATGAGAATTGCCTATTAGAATAGGTCTTAAGAATCGATAAAAAATAGACCAGAATTGGTCAAGATGGAAATGAGCCAATTTTGGAGTATTACATTTTGCCCCTCTTTGAATGAATGTGCGAGCAACACGTTCAATTCAAAGAAAATTAGAAAGCATGATGCGATGATCAAGAAATGAGATTGGTTCCAAAATTGATGATACAAAGACCAATTGATAAGCTTTTAAGGACCATCTCTAGAATAGAGCTTAATCCTAAGGAATCCAAGTAGAATACCTAGATACCCAAAATTGATAAACATTTAAAAGGTTTCTTCAAAACAAAGTTTCACCTTTAAGGATCCAAATAGAACACCTAGATATTGGAGATTGAAAGCATTTAAAAGATTATCTCCAGAATAGAGCCTAACCTTTAAGGATCTAGATAGAATACCTAGATACCTGAGATTGAAAGCATTTAAAAGATTATCTCTAGAACAGAGCTTAACCTTTAAGGATCCAAACAGAACATCTAGATACTTTAGAGTGATACCATTTAAAAGATTGTCTCTAGAATGGAGCTTAATCTTTAAGGATCCAAACAGAACATCTAGATACCTGAGAGTGATAGCATTTAAAATATTGTCTCCAGAATGGAGCTTAATCTTTAAGGATCCAGATAGAACACCTAGATACCTAAGATTGAAAGCATTTAAAAGATTATCTCCAGAATGGAGCTTAACCTTTAAGGATCTAGATAGAACACCTAGATACCTAAGATTGAAAGAATTTAAAAGATTATCTCCAGAATAGAGCTTAACCTTTAAGGATCCAGATAGAATACCTAGATATCTCAGATTGAAAGCATTTAAAAGATTATCTCTAGAATGGAGCTTAACCTTTAAGGATCTAGATAGAATACCTAGATACCTGAGATTGAAAGCATTTAAAAGATTATCTCCGAAATGGAGCTTAATCTTTAAGGATATAGATAGAACACCTAGATACCTGAGATTGAAAGCATTTAAAGGATTATCTCCAGAACAAAGCTTAACCTTTAAGGATCTAGATAGAACACCTAGATACCTGAGATTGAAAGCATTTAAAAGATAATCTCCAGAATGAAGCTTAATCTTTAAGGATCCAGATAGAACACCTAGATACCTGAGAGTGATAGCAGATAACAAAATCAAATTATGAGACATAGAATCATCCCCAGAACAAGGCTTGATCCTTCGAAGTCAGGGTTTAGACTATCCCAATACTTGTCCATCAAATTCTAAGAAGAGTTGTTATAAGATTGATTAGTTGATGAAAAGATAAGATAGATAGAAAAGATGCCAGATAGAAGGGAGTAAGATGCCCCGAGTGATGAGATGCCCCAAATGACGAGGACATAAGTTAGGAACAAGATGCCCCAAGCGATGAAGATTTAAATTGATTTGAAATTCAAGTTCAATGATGTAATCATCCTACCCCCTCAGGAGTGAAATTGAAAAATGACACACCAGAAATATGTTGTAAAGAAATATTGTTGAGAGATATAAAAGAAATCAAAGATTCAATAGAATATAGAAGAGATCAGAAGGATTGAAAGAAAATTCAGAGTTGATTTGAAGTGATTGCGAGGTTTGAAAACCAAGTTTGACCAAGGAGTTGACCAAAATTAAGCATAATGGAATTTAGTGGACTATTTTCAAAATGAGTTTTTAAAACATGAAGAATGTAGAGTTGAAAGAATTCTAAGAATCACAAAAGTCTCAGAAAGATTTGAGCTGCACAAGCATTCGATTACATTAGTCCCCAAAATTTGAAAATGCATTTTTGAGGCACTTAATGTGTTTGATTTTGAATTTGATCTCAAAAATGGATTCAGAATGGTCATATTAGCCAGGGGGTGATTTTTGCGCAAATTGAAGCACTTTGAGAAATTAGGTCAAAAGCTATATAAGGGCCCAAGGGGTCATTTTCAATTCATTTGTGCTTTTTGTCTTGTGGTGATTTGAGCTCTAAGAGAGATATGGCAGTGAATGTGAGATACCATCATTTTGAGCACTCCAAATGACATAGCCAGCTAGTAAACTACAAACCACCAGTGAGTCATCGATTTCCCATCTTTGTACTTTCACTTTCACACTTTACGAGGTCATTTATTGCATTTTTTAGCATGTTCTAGGGTTGTACAAATGATCTTCATGCAATACTATCCTTTCTTGTGCAAAGATGATCTCCTCTTGTGCAAAGAAACAGGGTGAACTATTTCTTTGTGCGCGTCAGTGAGGTTTCTCGCATAGGAGACACCCACCTCTTGCATGAAGAACTAGATTCTTCGTGCACGAGAACTTCATTTCTTGCGTAGGGACTTCATTTCTCACGTGAGAATGGGATTCTTTATGTGGAAGAGGGAATCTTTGTGCAAGAGTCAAAAATCTTCATGCAAGATCTTAAGATCTTCATGTGAGAACCCGTGACAACAATGTTTAACATTTTCAATTTTACGCTTAAAATTTGTATTTTTATTAGCTTTATTTCACCATTTCGTAGTGGTACTGATCATTTTCTTGTCATTATTGTTTGTCTATGTGCAGGAGGTCTTTGACGGTGTGTCATTTAGATCACATTACCCAACATATGGAGAGTTATTAAAGAGTCTCGATGATGCTAATTGGGCACACATTGCTCGATTGGGTTTTTCCTTGCTATGCCAGACCCCAGCCATGATGGTGAATCATGACTTACTCACAACTTTGGTGGAGCATTTCTATTTGGAGATGAACACCTTTAATTTTCCAGTGGGGGAGATGATGATCACCCTAGAGGACATCTGGAGGATACTGCAGATCTCATTCCATGGAGCCTGAGTGGTCTATGATATAGTACCCTAAGCAGGTATAGAGGCACTGTCTATTGTGTTCGAGAGGGAGTTGCAGTGAGGCAAAGCCATCAGCTGGGATGAGCTGATGCATACATACCGGCTGACACATAGGTTGGCATCTGTGCTAGCTATATTCTTGAGCTGCTTCTTGTGTCCTAACAGAGGATAGCATGGTTTGGAGTTTGGGTGGGGAATGATGTTGCGCCAGATGGTAGAGGTGCCTAAGATTTTTGGATGGGGTCAGTGCATGCTGGCCCACTTGTACCATGAGATGCACGAGATAGTCTTCCATGAGAAGACTATGGCTACTGAAGTTTATGTGTTACAGATCTGGGCATGGGAGCATCTTCCCATATGTAGGCCCATCCATGAGGATGCCCAAGAGTCGATGGAGCTATATATCTGCAGATATTGGGGACACATTACCCAGGTCTTCTTGGGTAAGACAGAGCACTAGAGGACATGTCATGATGACCTGGTCTCTGTCGTATAGCAGCCTTGGTGAGAGACAGAGGATTGGGATGATGCTTAGAGAGAGCTGTCATGGATTTTCAGCTCACAACCACTATTGGGTAGGACTATGCAGATCATAGAGAGATTTGTGATTTCACAAGTGTGGCGGTAGTATGGCTGACCACATGATATTTCTCAAGAGTATTGTGCATACGCCAAACTGATGACAAATGTAGGGCAGAGATGGCCTCCATGGATGGATCCTGGTTGATCCATGATAGATGTATGTAGCCTAGTTGTAGTTCAATGGGACTACCTGCTAGAGGTAGCAGATGCAAGGATGACTCCTACGTATTAGGCTTATTTGATCAGCCATCTATTCTTGAGATTTACTGATCCACTAGGGATGGTAGGTTAGGAAAAGAGATAGGTGCCATAATAGCAGTAGGAATAGCTATAGCCACAAGTGTAGCCATAGGTCTAGCACTAGGTACAACAATTGTAGATTCCCCCATGATAGATGGGATCAAACCTAGGTGTCAGGGGTAGTGGGATAGGACATGGTCAACGACAGAGGTAGAGGATAGAGGAGTAGGCGCCATAGTAGGTGCCACCACAGCAGTAGGTACCACCAAAGTAGTAGGCACCCCCATAACAGTAGGCACTGCCACAGTGGAAGGCACCTGAGATGCTCGATGAGGATATGCTGGATCAGCTTACAGCTAGGGGGTAGGACATAGTATGACACTACCGAGAGTCAATTTTTTAGGCCTCCCAATAGTTGGGGGATTTATAGATACAGGTAGCTATCCAAGACTCTTAGCTAGTGGAGCGGTAGCGAGAGATTGATTGATGGAGAGAGCACATCGAGACTATTGAGTAGAGATTGGAGATTACACAGGAGGAGATCCACCTTCAGTCAGCTTAGGCGGCCTATTACTGTGCTACATATTTGACAGTGGTGCCTGATGAGGCTCTACAGGTGTAGTGATTCCCATAGTATGCTTGAGAGTCAGGAGGTGCGCGACCTCTTGCAAGACCTGACATGCCACCACCTCCTCCTCCACCTGCGGCTCCTACTCTTACTTCTAAAAATGAGAGCATAGGGCAGAGTTAGATGTTGTGCATCTGCTCATGATTTTTGATCTCTGGCTATGTATTGATTGGTGTGCCAACACCATTTTGTATCATTTTGATCGATAGCACTCAAGTAGTGCCCATTTTTGTACTGACACATTCTTTTGAGATATACATACGAGATTTTGAGTTGAGTATTCATGTGTTCATGTCATTGTCTATGTCTGTGTCACTTTGATATACATGAGATGTCAATATGATGATTATGAGATGTATGTTGTACTTTGATATGAGTGCATATGCGTGATGTGATGTGATTATGAGCATGTAGAGTAGATATTATGAGTATATGGATGCAATGCATATGGAAATAGACTGACATCTCATGTAGTGTTGCATTTTTTTTGCTTGACAGGGACAGGTATTTCATCGAGGAGCATGAATCGATGAACTGAATGCTGGTGCAGCTATGGAGAAACCTAATAAGTTTGAAGGTGCCCCTAATCCTTCATGACACAATGGAGAAATAGAATCACAACTGAATTGCATGCGTATGCAAGTGAAGCATGTAATTCAAGACTTATGTTAAATACAACCCTAGGTCTGGTTACCAAGCCTCGATAATTTATCATCACTAGATATAGAACAAAGCTCGTATGTTGTACAATTCCCACTAACATTGCAATCATGAAAATATGAATAGAACATACATTATAGGTTTTTTGGGATTAAATTTAAGCATTCCAGGCACAAGAAGCCAGACTGACTAGAACATTTGTCCCTTTTAATGTAGCAAGTTAACATAAGCATCAACGCATAAATGCTAGGATGGCTAGAATGTTGCTTGCATGACAAACACACAAAACACATGGGAGATCCATCTTATGCTTAGTATTAAGTAAGTTTTCTATCTACAATGACCCTTGCATTCGTTACCTGAGATAGAATTGTACTAGGAATACTCGTAGTGACCTGTTCATTCACTTAGTAGGACGAATATCAGTATTTACTATAGCATGAAGAGTTCACTCCAACAAACAAGGAGAAGAACCAATGTTATTGATACATTCTAATAAAAGGATTCGAGGTACACACGGCCATCCAATACGAGATGGAGGCTCTTGTAGTGGACACCCCTTTTATCGGAATGTATCAACCTATTGAAACTAAACCACAGACAGAAAGCAAAGAAAAGCTCATGCCCCTAGTCATTACTTCTCTAGTTGAAGATGACATCATCGAGTTGCTCAAGGTGATATGATAAAGCAAAACAAAGCAAACAAAGAAAATGCTCAGCATATCCACACAAGTGTATCATTTTTAAGTTCAATGTTTTTGGGATTGATGTCAAGTATCAGTGTCTAGAACATGTTTGAAAGAAATCTCTTCAATAGGGTGACAATAGTAGATAGATGCAGTCAGAACGACTAGTGACTGAGGTCAAAGAGGAAATCTTCATGATGAAGAACTTAAGAAGGACTGAGTGACAATAGATAGACATAGCCAAGATGACTGGTGGCTGAGGCAAGAGAGATCTTCCATAAAGGAATCTGGAGACGTGACTCAAGAAATAGTAGGTAGACACAGCTAAAACAATTGGTGACTGTTGCAAAAGAGATTCTATGAGGAGAATCTTTGAAAATGAGGGACACTGGCAATAGTAGGAAGATGTAGTGAGGATCACTGGTGACTATTGTGAGGGAGATTTTATGAGGAGAATCTCAAAAATAGTGACACTAGTGATAGTAGGCAGACACAGTGAGGACCACTGGTGACTGTCGCAAAGGAGATCCTATAAGGAGAATCTTGAAAGTAGTGACACTAGCGATAGTAGGCAGACGCAGTGAGGACCACTGGTGACTATCATGAAGAAGATCCTACGAGGAGAATCTTAAAAGTAGTGACACTAAGGGGGAATGCCCTCGAGCTGTAACAAGACTCGATCCATGGATACATGAGCAGAAAGTAGGAAAAGAAAGAAAGCAAAAGCATGAAAGTGACTATACATGATAGCTAGAAGATTTGTTGCAAGATGGAGCATTGGGAACAAGAGGCACATATTTACTAGGTTTTCACCTTCTTGGCCGAATTTTCCTTTTTTTGCTACCATGATGCCTATTTCCAGGTTTTCACCAATGACACTTTTTTTTGTTTTTCAATTTTTTTGTATTTTTCTCTCTTTTTGATTTTTTTTGTATTTTTGAGATTTTTCACCTTTTGTTTGTGTTACCAAGGCGCCTATTGCTAGGTTTTTACCAAGGTAACAAATTTTTTTTTTAGGACCTTTTTTTATTTTTAGATTTTTTTTAGGACATATAAATATGTATAAAGAGCTTGTTGATATTAGATCAACTATAAAACTGCTTTAGGTGGAGAGTGTTGACAAGTTCTTTGAGCACTTCTCCCTCGGTTGTGGAAAGTTGATAGGTGCCAGATCCATATACTGCAATAATGATGTAGGGACCAAGCTAGTTTGGTTCAAACTTTCCTTTTTGTACTCACTGTTGTTGATTCTTAGGGTTCTCTCTCAGGATGAGATCACCTAGCTGGAAGTCACGTGGCTTGACCCTTTGATTGTAGCTTCTTTCCATTCATTGTTGATATGCTTGTAGATGATCACATGTGACTTGTCGACATTCATCAAGTAACACAAGCTCTTGAAGCTGAGCTATCTTGTAGTCATTAATCAGTGATAAGGCCCTTCATAGAGATTCTTAAGGTAGGAATCTCGACCTCTATTGGAAGCACAACATCCACCCCATACACCAATGCAAACGAAGTTGTGTCAATTGGAGTTCTAATGCTTGTCCTATATGCCCACAAAGCTGGATTGATCTGGAGATGCCAGTCTCTCCCTGACTTACTAACTATGCGATGAAGAATTTTGAGGATCACCTTATTGGATGCCTCAGCCTGGCTATTACCCTGGGGGTAATAAATGGAAGACCAATGTGTGATTTTGAATTTTTTGCACAGTTCCTTGAGGTCTTTATTCTTGAATTGTCCTCCATTGTTAGTAAGGATTGAGGATGGCACACCATATCTGCAGATGGTGTAGTTTGTGATGAAAAGTGCTATAATTTTTCCATCAACAACTATGAGAGGTACTACTTCTGCCCACTTCATGAAATAATTTGTAGCCATGATAATGAACTTATGTCCATTAGAGGAAGTTGGGTGGATCTATCCCACCAAGTCGAAGGCCCATTGTTGAAATGGCCATGTTGTAGTAGAAGGAATTAGCTCTCTAGCTAGAGTGTGGATGAGATTCCCATGTAGTTGACACTGCTTGCAGGACCTCACATACTTAATAGCTTCTTGCTCCATTTTGGGCCAATAGTAACCAGAACAAAGGAGTTTGCGAGCTAGTGTTAGGCCATTGGAATGATCTTTGCAAATGACCTCATGAACATCAATTAGTGCGTGTTTGGACTCTTCGAGTTCTAAACACCTAAGGAGTGTTTTTTCAAGACCTCTCCTATATAGATCGTTAGCAAAAATGACATAATGTGAAGCATTACAGATTAAGTAACGTTTCTCATTCTGAGTCAAACCTTCTAGAATGGTTTGATTATGAAGATAGGAAGAAATGTGATGGTAGCGAGATGATTCTTGTCCTATAATAGAATAGATCATCTTAGAATTAGGGGTATCATAGGCTAGGTAGTGTAACACTTCCACCAAGAACTCATGTTAGAGATCATTTTTAGGCATTTGTAGCAGAGAGGCCAGAGTGGCCATGGCATCAGCCACTTTATTATCTACTCGTGGAACTTGCTAGAATGTGATGTGTGCAAAATACTTCTTTAAGTCATCAACCATGGGCTTGTAAGGAATTAGTTTCTCATCCTTTGTTTGGTACACATCATTAACTTGGTTGATAAAAATCTGAGAGTCACCAAAGATATCTGGCTGATCCACTCTCCATTCAGCTGCGATTTTCATGCCATTGATCAAAGCCTCATATTCAACAATGTTGTTTGTATAAGGAAATAGAATCTTGTACACTTTGGGTAGTGAGTATCTTTGTGGTGTAATGAAGAGTAATCCAGCACCTGATCCTTGTTGTGTGAAGGACCCATTGAAGAACATAACCCATGTGTGATGCATGAGTGTTAGAATTGACTCATCTAGGAAATCAATGTTCATTGGCAGAAGACTCTATATGGGTGCATTGACCAGTTGATCTACAATTGCCTATCCCTTGATAGCCTTGCATTCAATGTATTGGATGTCAAACTCACTAAGTATCATAACCCATTTAGCCAATCTTCCTGTGAGAGTTTCCTTACTGAGCAAGTATTTTAGTGGGTCTATTTTAGCCATGAGCCTCATAGTGTGGGCAAGCATGTAGTGTCTCAACTTTTGGGAAGTAAAGAAAACTGCCAAGAAAGATTTCTCAATAATGCTATAGTTTTTCTCATAAGAGACCAGTGTTCGGCTCAAATAGTAAATAGCCCTTTCTTTGTTGTCATTGTCTTCCTGAGCCAACAGGATTCCCAAAGATGTTTCAGTGGCTAAAATGTATAAAAGAAAAGGTTTCCCATGAATAGGAGGCATTAGGATTGGCAGATTGACAAGATATTGTTTGATCTATGTTAAGCTTTGCTCATAATCCTGGCTCCAATTGAATTTCACACCCTTATATAAGGTCTTTGTGAAGGGTTGTGATCTATCTACCAATTGTGAAATAAACTTGCGAATAGATTGAAGCCTTCCCTATAGTCCTCTCATTTGACTAATTTTTTGAGGTGGTTGCATGTCCATTATTGCTTGTACTTTCTTTGAATCTACCTCAATTCCTTTTACAGAAACAATGTATCCTAGCAACTTTCCTGATGTGACACCAAATGCACATTTCTTAGGATTGAGTCGAAGACTAAATTTTTTCATAGATCTAGGATGGGCCCCAAATCTTGCAGATGAGTATTGCATTTAGCACTTTTGACCAAGGTATCATCAATGTAGTCCTCCATGGTTCTATGCATCCTATCAAGGAAAATTATAGTGACAGTTCGCTGATACGTAACACTAGCGTTCTTCAAACCAAATGGGATCACATTCCAACAAAAGGTTTCTCATGCACATGTGAAAGCCATTTTCTCCTAGTCTTCTGGCACAATTTTTATCTGATTGTATCTAGAAAAACCATCCATAAGTGAGTACATCTCATAGCTAGCCATCATTTCCACGATCATATCAATATTAGGGAGCGAAAATTCATCTTTAGGACATGCCAAGTTAAGATCACAGAAGTTTGTAAAAACCCTGATAGATTTATCATGCTTGGAAACTGGAACAATATTGGATATCCATTCAGCATAATCAATTGCACGAATGAAACCAGCCTTTAGAAGTTTCTCCAATTCTACTTTAATGAGCAATGCAACATGAGGGTGCATTTTTTGAAGCTTCTGTTTAACTAGTTTGATGCCTGGTACTATGGAAAAATGATGCATGATAAGATCAGGATCCAATCTTGGCATGTTAGAGTATGTCCAAGCACAATTTATTTTCTTTTCTTTGAAAAAGGCAATGAATTGTTCCTTCTCTTCAGGTGATAGTGATTGTGCTAGATGTATCATATGAGGATGTTCTTTTGTGTGCAAGTTAATTGGCTCATCGGCTCTATTAGTACTGATGATCTCTCCTGAAAGTGATTGGGAACTACATCAAATATCTCATCCGTGGGCACCTCAGAGAGGTTTTCACCCTTGGATATGTCTTTTGTTTTTACTTTTTTGGGTTCCGATACTGCAACGATGTGGTTTATACCATCAGACCTTTTGCATTTTTTCTTTTTCATTATGTGACTGAGATATTTGATGTCAGCCTTAGTCATGTTGACACTCTGCTCATTGGTGGAAGACGTTACAAGTTTGATAGCATTTAGGTAATAGCCAAGAGCATAGTCATTCTGGAATGTGGGGACTTTGCTAGATGCATTGGGGTTCTAGTCTATAAGCTTGGGATGTGTGAGTGAGAGAGTAGTGGTTGGTTCAATTGTGTTCACAGTATAGTCATTAAGTGCTTGGACCAGCAATTTGAGACCTACGACAACCTCATCCATAGGTGTGTTCAAATGCCTCAGAGTATGAAATTTAGTAATTGACAACTCTAGGACACTAGTTGGATCCAATCCATGTGACCTAACCCTAGATGTTTCACCCACTTTGATTTGGTTTTCATAGACATGCACTTGGTTGATGTCTTTATCAGTAGTTGCTTCTAAAAGAGAGTCAAACTCATATTCCTTAGAATTAGTGCTACACGGCAAGAGATTATAGAACTCCCCAATAGTGATAGGGACATAGTCACCTTCATCCTCTGGGTTCTTACACAAATACCCAACATAGCATGACTGACTAGATTCTCCCTTTTCTGAATGATATTTGAGTTGCTCAGTATTGTCCTTAGAAGAATCACTAGTATCATCCATAGTGCTAACACATGGCATAAAGTCATATGGCTCAGCAAAGAATTTAGCAAGATCATAAGGGATAGGATGAGGACAAGAATCCTCATCATTAGATTCTTCCTCTTGAGTATCTGACTCAGCTTGTGACTCATTTTCAGATGAACTCTTAGGTGTTGGTATGAATTTATTTGATCCAAAATGAAAAGGAACCTTCTTAAATCCTAGGCCAGTTGTATCACGATTGCTTCGAGCTCTTTCTTTGATAGGATCAATTAGGCCATTGTTATAGCACCCAATAGGGCCAGTTCCCTTGTAACCAAAATGCTTCATAAGAATAAGACCAGGCACATATTTCTTAGGAGTGATTTCTTGAGCTTTCTTTGTTAGGTCCATTGGAGCCTCTTCTTTGTAAAGCCATGCAACAATGGCTCTATTTTCACTTTCATCTTCTAAGGGAACTGTAGCCTTGACAAAAGTTCCATTATACTTGGTCTGAGGTGTTAGCACGAATGATTTCTTTGCCTCTGAGGGTCTCCCATAATGTTGAGGAGACTCTGGGAGAGACATTAATGACAACACCAATTCAATGTGGTACTTTCCCATGCTAGTTTCTTTCAGTTTGAATGACTGCTCAATTTATTTTATCTTATTGTCATGATAATCAGTGGACTCATAGTTAGTAGGAATCAAAGTTTCAGCAGCTTTGAGAATATTGCAGGTGTAGCTAGTAGTGGCGGGAATATTAACTTTGGAGCCATGAAATAGGAACTTGATGCATTGGTGGTATGTGGATGGCACAATGCACATCTCATGTATCCATGGCCATCCTAACAGAATGTTATAGGCCAAGGGAATGCCAAGCACTTGATAGGTGATATCCGTTTTGACAGGACCGACATGAATTGGTAAAACCACAAGACCTAGAGACTTTCATTCCACTTCTTTGTACGCTTTGATAGTGATCTTTCAATGAGGATCAATAAAGTTCTCAGAATAATTCAATTGTCTAAGTAGAGTAACAGAGACAATATTAAGGCCAGCACAGTTATCAATGAGTACTTGATGAACATGTGTCTGATGGATCATAACCTCGATGTGTAGAGGTTGATTGTGTGGGTGACTGAGGGAGTTATCATCCTCCTCAGAGAAGGTCATAAGATAAGGCGAGGTCAGGTGACCTACCATGGATTGGAATCGCTCAAGATCAAGATCTTGAGGAACATTTGCCTCAACGAGGGCTTTATCCAGAATTTTCCTATGAGTAGGCGAGATTTTAAGTAGCTCAACGATGGAAATTTGAGCATTAGCTTGTTTCAATTGATCAAGAACACTATAATTGGTTGCTGTCAAGTTTTTTGTGAGTTTTCCACCTTTGCCAAATGGTCCAGCAAGGGCTTTGTCTTTGTGTTGTTCAAGATCTGAAGTAGGAGGCGCAGGGCCTTTGAGCAACAACTTGGCATGAGAATGAGTGATAGCATTAGCATAGTGTTGCGAAGGTGTATTATCCATTGCATTGGAAGTAGGACCCCTCAAGACAAATGGTGTCTTGGGTTTGTTGTTATCTTGCTTGCCCTTAATGGTAATAATGTCACAATATTCAGAATCTATAGGTTCAACTATGTGAATGACATTGTCATCATTGGAATATGTATAGTTGACCTTGTTGTAGGGTTGTGCTTTCAAAGTCTCTCCTTTTTCATAAGCTAGGAAAGGTTCTTTGAATGCCTTGTGATCCAAGTTTTTGTTATGTCCATCTACCACAAGATCACCAGCATCAATCATGTCCTGGACTTTATGGCGCAAGTTTATATAGTTGCTACTTTTGTGTCCCTTGTTTTGGTGATACTCATAGAATGAGGTCTCATTCCACCATGGTGGACATGGTTGTGGATCATAGGGATGAGGGTTATCCATTGGTGAAATAACCTTATGTTATAGCAATGTTTTGTAAACCACATCCAAAGGTTCTCCCAAGGGTGTATACTCTCACTTGGGGCATGTTGTCCATGAGTTTCTTGGTTTTTTTCCAAATGTCTTATTGTCAGGAGGAGGTTTCTTAGCATTTTTGGCCGCTTTGAGCTATCTGTGAGATTAAATGCCAGTTTAGCAAGTTTGGGTGTGACATTGTCAACAACTCCATCATGTACGATTTCTCAATTTTCGTTGACATGTTTGGTTTTGTCCCTGTTGGAAGTGGAACCTTGCTTTATGTCTCTCTAAAGAGTGAGTTCACCTTTCTTGACCATAAATTCTTTGATACGGATAGCCTATGTGATCATGTCTTCAAAGGTATGTGGACCTTGGAATTGGACTCTATATTCGAATTCAAGTAGGAGGTTATCAGTGAAAATGTCAAGCTTCTCTGTTTCTAGAATTTTATAGGAATACTTAGTGTATAGTTGTCTCCACCATTGGAGGAATGTGAGAAAAGGTTCTCCAACTTTCTGTTTAAGGTTGCATAGATCTCAAATATTGACAGGGTGTTGTATGTTATGAGAATATTGTTGAACAAATAGATTGGCAATTTTATCAAATGTCTTGATACCAGGAGGTAAATGTGAGAACCACTCCAAAGCCTGACTGCCTAGGCTTCTAGAGAATAAACGCATGAGGTATGTTTGATCATGTATAAACTCCATAGAGAAAGCACCAAATTCTCATAAGTGATCTTGGGGATAAGTAGTACCAAAGTACTTGTCATATTTGGGTAGCTCTATGCCTCATGGGAAAGGCAGCATATTTATGCTTTTCTCAAATGGAAATGTACAAAGAGCATCCAATGTGTATGTCTTTGTGGGTTTCTCTTTCTCATGCATCATCTGAGCTAATTGGTCTTGCATAATTTTCAATTTTTTTGGAGTTTGGAAGTCTCAGTTTCTTCTTCGGGCATGATAATGGTTTCCACATTGAAATGAGAAGGCAGTTTAGCTCCCTCTTGGGCAAGTTTGAGAAAGTACTTTTCTTTCTCTTCGTTGAGGAGGATTCCCATGACCTTTTGTTAGATTGTGGTGATTGATCAGGAAAGTATTGTACATACTTCATAAATAGTGGGGTTCGGGGCATCGCCCCGGAAAATTTTTTTTTTGGAAGTAGCCGACATATTATGGCCGACATATGGCCAACATGTTATAACCCTAAAGCGGTTTAATACTTGTATAAAAAGGGCTTAGGGTTGGGTATTTTATATATGTGGTGATACGAAATTGGTTCTTGCAGCGGTATTGAGCTGTAAGGGATTACGGATTGTAATTAGGTTGTAATCACTGGATTGTAATAAGATCGGACTTGCTATTTGGTGGACGTAGCCCAGGGATTGGGTGAACCACATTAAATCTTGGTGCCTTGTGTTCATTTCTGTGTGTTCTATTATTTTCTCTTATTGGTTATATTTGCATGTAGTTTTTTATTTCTGTCTATGGTTTATCATAACAAGTGGTATCAGAGCCTAGTTGTTTCTCAGTTATCCTCTACAGGAAAGTCTCACGGTTAAGTGAGAGTCTCACGATTGAGTGGGAGCAATGGCAGATGATGGTAAGCTGAGGGTTGATAGGTTTAATGGGCAGAACTTCTAGTTATGGAAGATGCAAATGGAAGACTATTTATATCAGAAGGATTTATGGAAGCCATTGGAAGGAAAAGCCAAGAATCAGGGAACTATGTCAGAGGCTGAATGGGATCTTTTGGACAGAAAGGCACTCGGAAGCATTCGGTTATGCTTGGCACCATCGGTGGAATTTAATATTACAAAAGCAAAGACGACAGAATATTTGATGAAAACCCTAGCGACACTGTATGAAAAGCCCTCCGCTTCAAATAAGGTATTTCTCATGAAGTGTTTATTTAATATGAAAATGGCAGAAGGTGGATCTGTTGCAGATCATTTAAATGATTTTAATACTATTACTAGTCAATTATCTTCTATGGGTATCAATTTTGATGAAGAAATTAGGGCTCTCTTGATTTTGTGTTCTTTGCCTGAAAGCTGGAATGGCTTGGTAATGGCGGTGAGTAATTCTGTTCCTGGATCAAGTACCCTAAAATATGATGATGTGATCGGTGTTATTTTAAGTGAGGAAACTCGTAGAAAATCCTCAGGTGGATCTACATCAGGAAGTGCTTTAAATGCACAAAGTAGGGGCAGAACGACTGAAAGAGGAAGTAACTCTGGAAATCGTGGGAAATCAAGAGGAAAGTCAAAGGGGAGGAGGTCTCAATCGAGAGGACCAATTGATTGCTGGTATTGTGGGAAACCAGGGCACAAAAAGAAAGATTGCTGGACTCGAAAGAAAAATGAAGGAGATAAATTAGATGGAGACAAAGAGGCAAATGTGGTAAGTAATAAATCCGAAGAGGATGCTTTGCTTCTGTCTTTAGAGAGTGTTGATGATTCATGGGTTTTAGATTCTGGTGCTTCTTTTCATGCTACACCTCATAGAGGTTATTTCATTGATTATGTCCAAGGGGATTTTGGGCTTGTTTATTTGGGGGATAATGAACCCTGTCAGATTGTTGGAAAGGGAAAAATTAAGATTAAGTTGCAGAATGGGAATCATTGGCTACTACATGAGGTAAGACATGTTCCAAAGCTGAGTAGGAATTTAATTTTAGCAGGGCAACTCGGTAATGAGGGTTGTGTAATCACTTTTAATGATAAAAATTGGAAGGTTTCAAAAGGTTCCCTTGTAGTAGCAAAAGGTGTGAAAGTAGGCACCTTATATCTTTGTACAGGTCATATTGTTCCTTCTACTTTGATTGTTTCAAAGAAAAATGAATATTCAGGAACAATTACTGCAGTTGAGCAGGGAGAACAAATAGCTGCTGTAGATTCTGATACAGCGCTGTGGCACAATAGACTTGGGCACATGAGTGAGAAAGGTATGAAAGTACTTCATTCAAGGAAATTTTTACCAGGTCTAAAATGTGTGAATATGGATTTCTGTGAAAGTTGTGTGTATGGAAAACAAAAGAGAGTGAGTTTTGTAAAGACAGGGAAGGAAAACAAAAAGGAGAAATTAGAGCTTGTGCATACAGATGTATGGGGACTGGCTCAGGTATCTTCCCTTGGTGGCTCTCATTATTATGTTACATTTATTGATGATGCAACTAGAAAAGTATGGGTTTATTTCCTTAGACAGAAATCTGATGTATTTCAAACTTTTAAGAAATGGAAATGCTTGGTTGAAAATGAGACTGGTAAGAAATTAAAATGTCTCAGATCTGATAATGGTGGTGAGTATTGCAGTCATGAATTTGAAGATTATTGCTCCACTAATGGTATTCGTAGACAAAAAACTATTCCAAGGACTCCACAGGAAAATGGAGTGGCTGAATGCATGAACAGGACTATAATGGAGCGCGCAAGGAGCATGAGGTTGCATGCTGGGTTGCCCTTACACATGTGGGTGGAGGCTGTCAATACTGCAATATATTTGATTAATAGAGGTCCCTCTACTCCTTTGGGCTGTGGTATTCCAGAGGAAGCATGGACTGGTAAGAAGGTGAGTTATTCTTTTCTCAAGGCCTTCGGTTGTGAAGCTTTTGCTCATATAGACTCTGAAAATAGAACCAAGCTAGAAGCGAAATCAAAGAAATGTGTCTTTGTTGGATATGGCATTAATGAATTTGGCTATAGGCTTTGGGATTTTGAAAATCATAAAATTATAAGAAGCTGGGATGTCATATTCAATGAAAAAGTGTTGTACAAAGATTTGCTGCAGCAACATGAGAAGAAAGAAGATGATTATGTAGTGCTGGATGATACTCCAAAAGCTGATGTTCCAGCCATTCCTCATGATGTGCAACAACTGCAACAACAAATACCACACACACCAGTGAATGTTAGATGGTCAACAAGGCCAATTAGACCTCCACAAAGGTTTTCTCCCTCTTTGTATTCTATTTTACTTACTGATGCTGGTGAACCTGAAAGTTTAATGAAGCTATGCAGGTGGATACTAAGATTCAGTGGGAGTCTGCAATGAAAGATGAAATTGACTCTTTGCTAAAAAATAAGACATGGGATTTGTGCAAGTTGCCTGCAGGTAAAAAGGCTTTACAGAATAAATGGGTTTACAGGTTGAAAGAAGAGGAAGGAGGTAAGAAAATATTTAAGGCCAGGTTAGTTGTAAAAGGATTTGCACAGAAAAAGGGAATTGATTTTGATGAGATATTTTCTCCTGTTGTTAAAATGAGTTCTATTCATACTGTTTGAAGTCTTGTGGCTACTGAAGATTTGCATTTAGAGCAGATGGATGTTAAAATAGCCTTTCTTCATGGTGATTTGGATGAAGAAATATATATGGCTCAGCCATAGGGTTTTGAGGTCAAAGGTAAGGAAAACTTAGTGTGCAAATTGAAGAAAAGTTTATATGGCCTGAAGCAAGCACCTCGACAATGGTATCTGAAATTTGATAGTTTTATGCATGAGCATGGATATAACAGGTGTCATTCAGATTACTGTGTTTATTTTAAGAGGTTGGATGATGATAGGTACATTATTTTATGTCTATATGTTGATGATATGCTTATAGCTGGGTCTAACATGCATCATATTAAGGGGCTAAAATGCCAGTTAGCACATGCATTTGCTATGAAGGATTTGGGGGCAGAAAAACAAATCCTTGGTATGAAGATTTGCAGAGATAGGAAGAACAGAACATTGACGCTATCTCAAGCTGATTATGTTGAGAAGGTGTTGCAACGTTTCTCTATGGAGAATGCCAAAGCTGTCAGCACACCTTTACCTAGTCATTTGAAATTGACTAAGGAGATGTGTCCCAAGACACAGGAAGAGGAGGATAAGATGTCCAAGGTACCCTATGCTTCAGCTGTAGGAAGTTTGATGTATGCTATGGTATGCACTAGGCCAGATATTGCACATGCAGTGGGAGTCGTTAGCAGGTATATGAGTCATCCAGGTTTTGAGCATTGGAATGCTGTCAAGTGGATTCTCAGATATTTGAGAGGAACATCCAATAAGTGTTTACACTTTGGGGGCTCTACTACTGATTTACAGGGCTATGTTGACTTAGATTTGGCTGGGGATATTGATACTAGGTAGAGTACTACAGGTTATGTCTTTACTGTTGGTGGGGCAGCCGTGAGCTAGGTTTCTAGGCTACAGAAGATTAATGCTCTCTCCACTATAGAGGCAGAGTATGTTGCTGCTACAGAGGCAGCCAAAGAGATGATATGGCTTCAGTTCTTCTTGGAAGAATTGGGACATCCTCAGAAGGATAATTATTTGTTCACAGATAGTCAGAGTGCCATTCATCTTGCTAAGAATTCAGCTCTGCATTCTAAGACCAAACACATACAGTTGCGGTACCATTTCATTCGGTCAGTTTTGGAGGATGGATAGTTACAGCTGGAGAAGATACATACCAATGAAAATCTAGCAGATATGTTGAAAAAGGTTGTCACAAGGGAGAAGCTGAACTTCTCTTTAGCTTCAGTTGGTCTTTTAGACTAAATGTGAAAAAGAACAGCAGAGTCCAGGGTGGTTTGATCCAGTGGGAGCCCCATGTGGTAGTTGTATTGCTACAGGATCAGTCTCCAAGTGGGAGATTGTTGTTTAGTGTGGAGCCTGATTAGTCCCCAAGTGGGAGATTGTTAGATTGTGGTGACTGATCAGGAAAGTACTGTACATACTTCATAAATAGTGGGGTTCGGGGCATCGGCCCGAAAAATTTTTTTTTTGGAAGTAGCCGACATGGTAGCCGACATATTATGGCCGACATATGGCCGACATGTTATAACCCGAAAGCGGTTTAATACTTGTATAAAAAGGGCTTAGGGTTGGGTATTTTATATATGTGGTGATACGAAATTGGTTCTTGTGGCGGTATTGAGCTGTAAGGGATTACGGATTGTAATCAGGTTGTAATAACTGGATTGTAATAAGATCGGACTTGCTGTTTGGTGGACGTAGCCCAGGGATTGGGTGAACCACGTTAAATCTTGGTGCCTTGTGTTCATTTCTATGTGTTCTATTATTTTCTATTATTGGTTATATTTGCATGTAGTTTTTTATTTCTGTCTGTGGTTTATCCTAACACCTTTTGGAAGTTTTTGCCTTTTCAAAATTTTGTTATGGGTTCAAGAAGTATTTCTACCTCTTCCTATTCCTCATCCATGTCATGGTCTTTCTCTTTCTCTTTATCATTCCTTGGTGGTTCTTGATGTCTACTATGGCTACCATGTTCAGGTTCACAATTAGTCATTATAGGAACATGTTCAATTTTAGTGTGTTGTGTTTCAAAAGGTCCTCTGAAAAAGGAATCAAACATCATTTTTGGTAATGCAGGACCTCTACCTGTCTCAGTATCTTCTTGGTACAAAGGATTCCTAATTTGTTGTAAATTTATGGAAAAATTTTGTTGAATTCGAAGTAACCTAGCAGGTGAGAGGGATCGTGAAGATGCCTCACTAGCCAAACTAGATACAGATTGTGTAACAAAAGGTAAGTGACCTCTACCATGATTACGACCCCTAGCACGACCACGTCTAAGTCTAAGAGGATAAAACACGTTGCCGCTTCTAGTTGTGACAGTCATAGACAAGGATAAGAAGCAAGAACCTGGACAAGGACTGCACCAAGACTAAGTCTCGAAAATGACAAGATAATAGCAAGAATGTTGTCCCCCAAGGCACAAATTGTCTGATTTAAAGGCTAGAACAGCTAGAGATTATGACCAACATGATGCAAGGTATGACAAGCATTAAGAGATAAAGATAAAAGGTAACTTAAGAGACGAGACTAGTCAAAGTACGAGACACAAGTCTTTAGCTAAACAAAGTGCCACTATTTCAGGACTGTTCATAGATAGAGAGTGATAAATAGATGCAAAAAAAGGCAACGTGTAGGCTGTAGAGAGAAAAAATAGACTAAAAGTGGTAATGTTGACACAAAGTCTTGCGTGAGAAACCTTTATAGGCTATGCAAAAAAGTGTTCTAGACCAAGCGAGATTATACTCTATGCCGCACAAAAGTCAATGACAGTGTTTTAATTTCATGTGAGGAAGTTTCACTGACCATGCAAGGACAAAATATTTTGCACGAGGAAAAAATGATTTCACGCAAGACTGAAAAGTTTTTGTGTGAGAAGGTAGACCAGTTTTACAACAGCGCTTGATTTCAACAAGATTTTTAGACTGTTTGGACAGAATAGATAGATTTACCAGACAAATTCAATTGGACAAACAATGAGGTTAACTTAGTAAGATATTTAGACCATGTTTCAAGTTTGCAATTTAGGCAATGTGTTCAAAGAAGACAATGGGAAGCAAGAAGTAGTTGAAAATAGTCCTGGCGAGGACAAAGCATCGACAAGATAGGGGAGTCCTGACTTTTGTTTGTTGTAAAATAGTTTGGACTTTGTTGATGACTCGATAAAAAACATGCTTTATCCCTAGAAATAAAAATTGGTAGAGAAGGAAAAACCTTTGTCCCACATCTTATGCATATGCGCGTACCTCACACAATAGTATCACCCCCTAGAGGACACCTATATTTTTTGTATATTCAAAGGACACAATAGTATACGTTGAACGAGCACCCTTGTGGCAGGGGACGAGCACATATACCACCTTCAAATGTCTACTAGCATGCCTATGGTGAGTTCTACAAGAGAGATTCTTCCCCCTCCTTGCACAAAGATTATGCCTCCTTTCGAAGGTGAACCGGGTGGCTTCTAACTAAGAGGTTTTTAATTGGCTTCCATTCGTATTAATTCCCGGTGGCTCCGCAAGCAGAGTTGAGACTAGTAGCCCACACTAGCATCTGAAAGTGCACACTACTTGGTTAGCAAGCCAAGGGCTAGCACCAACTAGTGCACAGATAGAGCTTCCCCTTGATATGTGATATCAAGAATCAAGGGGAAGAAATTAATCAAGCTTTGGAATATTTCACTCTACAAAGAATCTTGATTATAGTGAGTTGGAATCTCTAGCAAAAGGAGTGTTCTCACTTGGGTCATTCCCAGAGGTTGGATCACTCTAGCAGGCCCTCTAAAGGATTGACATAGACTAGTGGTCTGGATTTAAGGGTCAGAGTTTCTGATTTCCCTCAAGGGGAAATAGCATAATCCTCTACCTTATTTCCTCATCCAAACACATAAAACAAATTAATTACCCACTTGGCTTAATCAATCCAAACTCATTCTTCCTTAAAGATTCGAATTCCCTTCAAGGAAATCATCATCTTAGCATAGAAGAGAATAAGTGTTGAAGAACCACCAAGCTACTTGCCTTCTTCAGAATGTCGACTTTCAGAAGCGTCTAGGTTTCTAATTCACCCTTGGTCATGACCTCCAAGTGGTGAAGAGCATAATCCCCTATTCTTCTGTCTTGCACCCTAGGAAGTTCACAAGCCCCTAATTAGACTAGTTTGAAAAACAAGAAAAGTAGACACACTGTTTTGTGGGTTTTAAATTTGATCTTTGACAAGCGTATCTTCAACAATCATCCTAGAAGAAAATTTTTAATCCATGTTTAAGTGAGTTTTAGAAGGAATCTTTGGCAAACATCCTGCAAACAATAGTTAGGCTGCAGCAAAAACTAGAGAACAGATTAAGACAAGCACATTAGTAAAATCAGATAATCTAAAGATCGAAAAATGCTCAAAAATTAAAGCTGCTATTACAAGATCTTGTGCGAGATCTCTAACAGAGCCGTGGGAAATTTTTTTCTAGCCCATTAGAAATTACTTTATGGCTCGTGTGAAGAAAATAGGTGCCGCAAAAATTTTTGCGTGCTCTCGCACTTTCTCGCGCAACATGTAGAGAATCTTTGCATGAAGATTCAGAATCCTCATGCAAAAATGAATAGTCTCACGCGAAGATTCATAACCTATATGGAATCGTATGAACAGAGAACATGAAAATGATTTAAACAATGTAGAGGAGGCCTGAGAAATTGATTTTCTTGGCCCCACAGTGGGTGCCAGAAATGTACCTGTGAATTGTGGGCCTCTGAACCTCACAAACACTTCGACATGGTCTTTACCTGCAGAATCATCCTGGAATAAACATTGAGTTGTTTATCCAAGAGGTCCAACACAGTGACCTATCACCTTCTATCTAGAAGGATTTTTCCTGTTAATATCCTCAGAATCGAGGCGCAGACAACCAAACCCTCTAAGAATGAAGGATTTGAATGCAATTAAGCTATATGAATGTGCAAATTTACTCTAAATGTATAATGCAAACTAATTTAAGAACTTGTAAAAGAAACTATATTAGATGCATACATTTTAAATGCTAAATGAAATTAAGCTAAATGATGAAAATATGTGAGAATGTATTGAGCTAAGTGAGTGCAAAATGTGATAGCAATTTGATAGCATGAAAATTCAACATCTGTAATGAGGAAATGAGGGTCTCTTAAATAGACTTTCTTGGAATCTATCAACAATTGAGATCGATTTCAATCAACAGTCAGGATTGAAGATGAAGTTCAGTTAAGATGGAAGATTCCCAAATTAGAGGGAGTTAACTGGCTCAGATCTGAGTGTAAGAGTCAGTCAACTCAGATAAACTTCAGTGTGAGAGCAAGTGATCTAGGTCACTTCTAATTTAATCAGCAGTGAACTAGGAATTTCCATTCTTGAACTAAAGAGAAAATTGGGAGAGATATTTAATTTAATAAAATGAGATATGCTCTCATAATTACCTTTTTCTATTTAATTAAATAATTCTATTTAATTAATTAGAGACACTTTTCTTATTTAATTAAATAACTCCATTTAATTAATTTAGGAATAACTTCCCATTTAATTAAATGACTTTGTTTAATTAATTTAGAAGTAGCTTCTCCATTTGATTAAATAATTTTGTTTAATTAATTAGAATAGGCGTATTTATTAAATTAAATAAATTTAATCCCGTAGCACATTAGCCTTAGGAGATAATTTAATTTAATAAAGTATGAATACTTTAGATTAAATTAAATTAAAATCAAATAGGTTTAATGTGGCTAATATGAGTGCGTACTATAGGGATTAAATAATGAGTATGATGAATATAGATTATGGTTTTCTATATCTAAAAATTAAGTCAAGTAGTGAGTAGCAAAATTAGAATTACGGGTATGTGCAGGATCATGGTGTACCAAACTATGGCCTTAAGTGGCAATGAAAAACCAGCAAATCAGGGTTATGTCAACTTGACACATAATTTTAAAGTGGTTCTAGACTTTATATCAAAAAGTTGTAAGAAAATAATCTGTAGGAAATTGAATCTAGTTTCTAAAATACAAGGCCTTATTTGGAGAAAAAAATATTTGATTGGTCAAAAGTTTGGATTTTAATGCAGTACTACAAAAATTTAAGGGCAAAAATAAAAAGTAGGTGTATGTCTGACCACCTTAATCATAATGAAATGATAATATTTTTAAATATAATTTTAGATATAAAAAGTATACTCAGGCCTAGATGTGATGAAAATTTTTGGGAATTTTTATTCCAAATAAATAATTAATTATGAATTTTCTACTATACTATTTTCAGAATTAAAAAACTCTTGTGTCTGACCACCTTAACTAGTTCAAAAAAAATCAAAATTAAGTTTCTTTTTTTTTTCTTATACTAGTTGAAGCATAGAATGTGATGCATCTTTTGGATTTCAAAAATCTTATACGATTTGAAAGTTATAGCTATTTTTCAACCAGTATGTCAATCAACATTTTGTAGCTAACTCCATTAGAAAATAAGTAATAATTACTTACTGAACTCGTAATTTAACAAACCTTACATTTATGAAAAGCTAAGAACATTCTTAAGAAACCCTTTTCATTACATCAAATTTTGGTTTAAAAAAAGTCATCAGCTACATGCTTGAAGTAAAAAACACATAAGAACATGCAAAAAACACATTTTCGGGATGTTTTAAAGATGACCATATAAGGTTGGTATCGAAAGATATAGTAGGAATTATAAATGTATTAATTTTTTTCATTTAGTATCAAGATGGGTGGGGAAAAAGTTGGAATAGATTTTGAAATTCTTTGAGGCATTTCAGAACTACATATTTTTCAGATCGCCACTTTTTGGCACACCATGATCCTGCACATACCCTTACCTATTAGAATAGGTCTTAAGAATCAATCAGAAATAGACCAAAATTGGTCGAGATGGCAATGAGCCAATTTTGGGGTATTACAGGTTAAACCCAGTTTCTCACCCACTATCTGAGATAAAAACTAGGGCCAGGTCAATTAGATCATCATAGTGGGCATTGCCATCAAACTCTTCCATCACTTGGATATTTAGCGACTCCCTAACAATTCCCAAATTCATGGTGTTTGTGTTAAACCTCCTCCTCACCCTCCTCCTTTTCTTCCTTATCACTTCCCCACTTTTTTTCACTAGCATATCTGTCATCTCGTTAGGTAAAGAAAGAGTAGGACCAGGGGTCTCAGGAATCTGGACATTGGTATCTTCCTGTAGCGAGGCATCATCAACTTTTCTTTTCCTGGGGTTCCCCAGCATATCAACTTAAACCTCCTCCCCCTTTTCACTTTCCCTCCCCTTCACATTTTCCTCCCCCTGCTCCTCTTCCTCTAAATCTGTCTCCTTATCTTCATCATCATCCTCCTCCTCCTCTTGAGGTTCAGACTTGGGGGGAATGGGGGGAAGACTTCTAGGTCTCTTTCTATAGGGGATGTGAGTAGAAGTGGTATTGTTATATTGTTTTATAGGTTAGTTGTATTGTTGTATTGTTATATTGTTATATTGTTATATAGGTCAATTGTATTGTTATATGCTCCTCCAACTCCAATTAAACTTACTCCACCTACAATTATATTTTGGGGATTGCCAACATACTAAAGATGGCCCATTCCAAATTTTGGCATTTTATGACTATTTTTAGGGTTAACCTTTTTCTTTCTTTCACAAGGTTCATCCATGCTAGTGCTAGTGCCAATGAGATCAAGTACAAATGGATTTGAAGATTTAACAAACAGTGTGTTGGGATGACCTTCAAAAGAAAAAGTATAATGTTTTTTTCCCTTTCTAGATGAATCATCTTCAATCTCATCAGAGAGTCCAATGATTGGTTTACTTCCTATTTTGGGTGGGTTTGGTAGTGGAATTGGATTCCAAATTCCTTCACCACATGCACCAATGGACTCTATACCTACATAACCCATTTTTTGTATCATATTTGCACTTTTACTATACATTTGTTTAATATAACCACTCATTTGAATATTAACAATATGTCTCCATCAGACTTGAGGTCCTTCTATCTTTGAATATTACTGTCATTGCAACTACCAAAATCATATAGTACAATTGGATGCTCTTTATTCCAATAATTGCTAAAAAGTTCATCCTCCTCAATTTCATCAAAACCTATTGATGTCTTTGGTTTAGCCAAATTTTGTCTCATTTTCCAAAAAATCAATCATCTTGGTTTGACACCACAATTCATATGCACATGCCTCTTTAATTGCTTTCGACATGGACGTCATAGAAAGTTGAGATGCTTTCTTGTAGAAATTTAAGTATGTCAAAGGCTTTGATTTGTGTGAGTCTGATATATGAAATGTCATAATTTGGGATGACAATTCTTACATTATTATTCTCTATTGCATGTTTCTACATCTCTTTCTTAACCTCATCCCATGAATCCTTGTTTTTTAACTTTTCTATCAATGGCATCTCCTAATGTTGATATTTTCTCATAGATTTCCCATTGAAAATTAATCTTTTTTTATTATGTTTAGTGGATCATAATTCAAGTGACTAACAAAATCAAAGCTAAAAAAAGTTAACAATTCATTTGCCACTTTGAAAGCCTTTCTCTCAAATGTGAGGCCTCCTATTGCAAAAGACAAGGAAGGAAATATCATTTTCTTTTGTTGTCTAGTGAAAATTTCATCTGCACTCTCCATCTGCCATACATATTCCAGTGCAAAAAGCCTTTCCATAACATACATTGGAAGTTTACATAGTTCAACCGTTGAACCATAAAACTTAAGACAGTGTGCTCTTCCATGAAGAATCAATTAGCCAATGAATTTGACTTCCTAGTTGAATACAATCTTTATAAGACATAGACAATATAGGCATCAAAGTGCCTATGAGATTTTGGTAAGTAGGTGCCAAAAAGAAGTCTACAAAATAGTTGTAGTTATTATTATTAGCAGTCATCCTCATCTTATGTGTCCACTCATATATTGGACTTGGAGTCTTTGATTTCTTCTAGGTTTTCTCATCAAACTTATAGACCTCAATATCAAGCTTGTTGTACTCTATCTCAAATATTGGACAATCCTTTGTTAAAAGAAGGTAGCACAAGTAACTTGTGAACCTAAATGTCTTCATCTTTCCTATAGTTTTACTTTGTTTAGACATTAGTAATTGTTGTTACATAGATTCAAAAATGTGCTTAACATAATTATATCTTACATCTATCTTTTCAACTGACTGACCTTGACAATGGATATTATAAATCTATTCGAAATATTCAAGACTATGCTAGGTTACTGAGAGGAGAGGGGGGAATCAGTAACCAAAAACTTTATTAATTATAGATCTTAATTGCAATAATCCAATTACCATTTAGTTCATCATATCTGATCTAATTGCATGCATGACAAACTAAAAACATAAAACATTCATAACACTTGAACACAATGATTTGGTGACCCATAAACCTTCCAAATAGAAAGTAAAATTGGGGTATTGATTATACCCACAAAACTTCAATACTACAACATAAAGTTGGTCTATTAAGGCTTACAGTGATCACTTCTGATGATCTACCCTATTAGGAGAAATTAGGACTACTAGGTCCACCTTGTTAGAGGCTTTACAAACACACAATGAAGTATGCACTCTATTAAGATATTTAACAAAGATTGTTAAGTCTACCTTGTGAAAGGATTTTGATTGTTTCACCTATTAGAATGAAATAGTAGATATTTGTCTTACAATTTGATTGCTGATAGAGATTCCTTGATTGTATTGATCACCTTTCTATGATAAATATGTCTCTACTACTCCTCTTTTGATATGGCCTTCACAATTCACTATTTATCTACTGCTTAGTTTCAACTATTCACATTCGAATTTTACATGCTCATTATTTTTCATATGGATGTGATACAATACATTACATGTATATACCAATCCAAATTACATAGTTATAAAGTCAACCATCATACAAGTTAACACATATATCACAAAGTCAGCCCAAATGAAGACACTTAGGTTCTGAAGACTGACTTGGTGAGGTTTTGATACTCGATGCCCACTATCATTACTTGAAATCATCATGCACTTGGTTGACATAGAAGCTTAGTCCATACTAATCACTTCAAAGTAGTCTTGAACTTGGTCTGTATTGGTGATTTGGTAGATACTGTATAACTTGGCATAAACTAAATCACTTGGTAAACACACAAGCTTGGTTTACACTGGCTTCATATTACATGAATTATGAACTCGATAGAAACTACAATGCTCGGCAACCATTGAAATGCTCAGGTTGAACTGCTAGTGTGAATCTACTCGGTTTGAACTGTTGGGCTTCACACTAACTGAATACACTTGGTAAACACTAAAGTGCTCGGTAGTGACTAGAATTAGTCCAAAAAACTTAGTAGCAACTGTAGAGCTCGGTGGCTACTGAATTACATGGAAACTACTATAAATTGTTCAATGAGCTCAGTAGCCATACAATATCTAAATAAGTGTGTGTCACTAATAAAAAACTTCACAAAATTATTTCAAGAATACTGGCCCCCACTTCCTTGTTACTATCCAATCCCAGACAAAATGATAACAAAGAAATAGTATTCTAAACCCATGGCACAAAAATATCATACTGATAAGGAGGCTTATGCTCTATGTCTAGTGTAACACTAGTAGATGACTCTAAGTTTATAAAAACTTTAATATATCAATCTTGAAAAACTATTTCCAGTTTGTCATAAGCCTATGCTAGTTTATCCAAAGTAATGCACTCATTAAAGGTTTTTGGTTTAAACCCTAGCCCTAGGTCTAATAGAGTGAAAAATCCTCTCTTAGTTATGGATAAAATTTCCTCATGAGTGTTTTTCTTTACAATTGCGCATAGCATTGCAATTTTAGGGCAAGAGAATACTTTGGGTACAGTGAGTTTTCCTAATCTAGTAACCAAAGTAGCTAATTTATTTGTATGTGCACGAATACTATTGTTATATTTGTAATAATTTATCCCCTTTTGTCGATCTTTCCACTTATTAAACAATGGATGTCTAATTTCCATAATCCCAAAATCTCCATGGATAATAGGATAAAAAATATCATGACATTCATCGATGAAACTTGGGGTTTGTAGCACTTGCCTGAGTTCTATAATATTTTTCTTTTCCTTTATGCTTGCACTTGTACTGGAGGTTTTTGACTTTTTTTTTCCCATGCCTACTACTGGTTATTACAAAAAATTCTTCTTCAAGTCCTATTTAAAAAATTGTAAAGTGTAAGCCTAAGACAATAAAAATCAAGATTCCTATTGCTGCAAATTGCAATGAAAAAAAATTTAAAAAATTTAAATACTTGGAATCAAGATTTGAGATTTGAAAATATTGGTGCTAGCAGATATTTAGATAATTAGTGTTGTCCTGTGATACTCAAGTTTCACACTTTCAGTCTTCTAAACACAAAATGGAATTCAGTCAGTCTTTGAAAAGTTGAAATTTGAAAACCCTATCATATTGGACTCTTGACTTGGAGAAGTTTCAACTTTGTACTTAAAAAACATAAAAGGTAAATAGTTAAAAGTTATAATGTAAGTATTAAGTAATTAATGGTTTTAGGTACTTTACTAATACTATGTACAATATACGTGTAAATGACATAAAGACTTAATAATGTATAAATGTACATAACTACAATAATAGAAAGTAAAAATTTATTACATTTATATACATTTGAATTTTAAAATTTGTTCATTTTAAATAAATAAATTAATCAAAATCAAACTTAATTATCGATATGATTTTTGGGTCAATTTGTGGAATGCTCTCACTGTTGTCAAGAGTCATCCAGAATTGTGACACTTGTCAAGGAAATGTGTCCTTGCCATGTGTCACAATTCTAGATGTATCTTGACAACAATGATAGTGGACCCAAAATTTACCCAAAATTTATCCCAGGCCATTAGTGTTGATCTATCTATTACTTAACAATTACGACATTGCCAAGTTGGTATTAAGTAATGATTTTTTTAAAAGAGTAAACATAATTATTATTAATATTAACTGAGTCTTGACACTTAATTGAGCCTTGCAATGACTAGACACATGTCACGATTCTATATGAATCTAGGCACATGGGAAAATATTCCCTAAATCAACCCAAAATTCATCTCAAGCCATCGATATTTCTTATAGTCAATGGTTAGGAATCAGGAGTCACCAAGTTTGACATAACTATAACTTATAAGAAAGAATCTTCGACTACAAGTGTCCCAATTTTAGGTGAAATATAATTTAACTTCAATCTTTTAAAATTTGGCCTGAAATAGAGCTACAGTCGCTGATCTATTGTTCATTGAATGGTCCAAATCAAATCATGAATCATTTTAAAACTTAAACCTTTTGAATAACTAATATTAATTATTTAAATCAGGTTCAAACTTCTATAACAACTAAGTTCGTGGCAAAAAAATCAAAAAAATGAGTAAAAAATTTGATTTAAAAAAATATTAGCATGAAAAGAATTTAAATAGCATATTAATTAATGTAGAGAAAAATATTGAAATAAATATTATTTTTGATTAGGAAAACAGGTTTTACAGGGATCCTGAAACCCAAAGTTTTACAGCAGAAAACAACTTAAAGCAGAAAAGATAGAAAAAAAGTTGCCTCAAAAGGCCAGAAACAAAAAGGGTTGAAGCTTGAGAAACAAAGGCCAGGAACAGAGCCTGGCGGGCAGACTAGTGTCCCTTCTTTTCCATTGCCTGCAGGGTTTTTGCAGTGTCACTTTCCTTCTGGTTGGCCTCTTCCTCCTGGATCATGGGGAGGAAATGCATCTGGCCCCCCTGACTTTCTTGGATTCCAGTCTCTTTCTGAGGATCTTCCCGGCTGGTTCCGTGCTCTATACTCTGCTCCACATTCCCCACAAGACCGACATTTGTCAGATAGTCCCCCAGATTAACAATGTTTTCATTCAAGGTATGGAGGGTATCCACTATCTGTTTAGTCACAATCTAGTTGACAAAATCCAGCCTTTGGACCTTCTGCTCGAGCCGGGTGATTCTGTCCTCCTGATTGTCTCTGGGGTCCTGGCTTCTATCTTTTTCTTGGCTACCCACCTGGTCTTTACTACCTCTAGCCTCATGATCCTTGACATCCCCCCTGTTGATGGTCTGGTTGGACCTGTTAAATAAATATTGTTAAATAAATTGTTATTAATTATTATTATTTTATTAATTATTTTATTTTATTTATTTATTTTTTTCTATTATAGAAATGATTTTATTTTCTATCATAAACTTTTTATTGTAAAGATGATATTAAAAATTCAATGAAGATATATTAAATTTTATAAAATAAAATTGATGCAAGATATGAAATAATAATGACAATAGTTTAATTTAAATAAAATAATCAAGAATAAAAATATAATTAAAAATGCTATATTTTTATTCATATTTATTAATTAGTTTCAAAATTAAAATGAAATATAGTTTAATTATCTATAAATTATTAACATATATTGAAAATGTGCATGTGATAATTGTTTATAAACTATTCTTTATCATTTAAAATATTTCATATTCAAAAAAATTTAGGTGACAAGATAGGTATGAAATAAAAAATTGACACATAAATTATCAAAATTTTATTTTACTTTGTTAAGGTTATAATCTTTTAGTTTTCCCTGAAATCCGCTCTTATCGTTCCATTTGTTTTAACCAATCATATTATAGATAAATAGTTTTAGAAATTACAAAACTTTAAAATTGTGCATTTTACTTTATCAAATATTAAAATTTGATATGTAGAAGAAAAATTATTAAAATTGATTAGTTGATGTTCAATAGTTTAATCAATAATTTAAAAAAGTCAATGCTTGTAGTTCTATAGCCTACAACATGAACTAATTATGATCACCCTATCATGAATATAGAGTCCAATCTTTGAACACATTTTTACTATTATACTATATATTGTAATTAATTGAACTATTTGTACATATAAAAAAATATAAACATTGATAAAAAAAATATACCAATACTTGACCACATCAAAACTTATAAATGTTATAGAAAAAATAAATAACTTTTTGTCTCAAATAAAAATAAAAATATCATAGTTACTTCATATATGTGTGTCACTCAAAACATAATATGCTCAATTAAATAAACATTGATATCTTAGTAATAGTGTACAAATACTACTATTATGTGTACAACTATTGGGGTAGCAATGTATATGCATAGAGTAAATCATATCAATAATATGTCTCACAAATATAAAAGGTGAATATTAATAAATGTTTTGTATTTTCTTATGAAATGTGTGAGATTGTCAAAAACTTTTAGTGTTCAACTAATGGTCCCTTAAACCTTTGTGTTGGTTATAGGTTGTATTTTATATAATAATGTGTTATTTTTATAATAACAAATTTTTTTTTTTGTCGAAGTATTTTTCATTTATATATAAAAGTGATATATAGGCATTAACCTTTTTAAATTAAGTTTAACTTTAACAAACTATTTATTTATTTATTTAATATTTTTAAATAAATTAATATTAATTAATACTATTATAACTAATAACTATTAACTTGCATGGCCTTGGCCCCTGTGTTCATATATTATCAAATTTTACAAGTTTTGAATTTAAAGGACATACATATACATATTACAAATTTACAAATTTTCATTGGATAATTTCAATTGAATAATTTTTTCCTATAAATTGTTAATCGAATATGAAACCATAAAGGGATTGTTTAAGCCCTTTTTTTGTTTCTAACTTTATAACTATTCACAGTTACTTTTTTATAACAAAGTCACAGACTAACATTTCAATAGTGCATTGAGATGCCAAAAACAAAGACGTAGACTAATAGGAACAATGATTTGAGAAGCCAAAATCTATTGTTTTCATTTATACTTTAGAGTGTACAATGTCCATAATATTGATTCATAGCATAGATATTCAAAATAGTTGATTAAATCACCTAGTTTTACTATTTCATAATTTACATTAAAGGATAAGACACAAAACAAAGAATAAAGAGATATCTTAAAAACATTTTGTTGCCCAGAGGGCAAGGGTTAAGGAAACAAGATTCAAGAAATAGGTAACAGGGAATAGGGAGCTAGGGAATAGGGTGGCTAGAAGCATTAGCAGGATGAGAAGTTGAGGTCTTGAAGCCTTCAATTAGAAAAGTTTTCAAGTCCCTCTATGAGGAATCTGTTGGAGAAGATGATTTCACTAAACTCATCCAGCTATTTGAAGTTAGTCTCGTTGACATCATCCAACAACAACCACTTCCACAGAAAATCCCTTCCAAGTTGTGCCCACTTCTGATGGTGAGTCAATTGTTGTTCATTCATACTGGGCAAGAAGGGATGCTTTTGTACAATGCTCCCTATGCCTTGCTCTCAACATTTGTCTACTATGTCTACAAAAGGGATATCAATGCCTGACCCTGGTACCTGGTCGACCAATACAAGAATTTTGACATTGTCTTCTAAAAATATTTCTTTAAAAATATTGCACAAAAGCATCCAGATGTCTATTTGATTGTCTCCAAGTTTGAGAAGAGACATGAGGAAGCGAGAAGTAATATCTATGGACATATGGTACCTCTTATTATTTCTTAAGAATTCATGGTTGAGGACCATGAATAAAGCATGGCAGATAAAAGGACCTTGGGTATCTTGCTTGCAAACCATGGCAAGGAAATCATCAAGAATCATGCCCAAAAAGGTCTTTTATAGAGCCATTGTAGTGTATTTTAGGCAAATTAGTTATCCATAACTAAGATTCAAGAAACTTTGCAAATTGAAGAGGCTATTTAATGATAGTTGCATTAAATTGTTTGGCATTCATGATCTTTCATATCTTAGTTTTTGTAGTCCTATTAATTTTCAAGTGTGTGAATTGTACTTGCATTAATGTCAGATAGTCAAAAGTGCCCACCAAGGTGGCTGTAAAGGGGATGTAATAATTGTAACTATCAGTACCACATTTATGATTTTAATCTTGATGTGACATTCACTACATTGGGTACATTCCAGTTAATGGTTTCCATGCAAAACTTTCCACGTGTCTCCATTTCAAAGAATTTCATGGGACTCTAGGTCTTTTCAAGCAAGTGGTCCTAAAATGCATCTTTTGTCATTGATCTTTAATTAATCATTGGTTGATAAAACTATTGTATTTACAATACAAAAGTGATGGTAGCTAACTTGGTAATAGTGACACTGACATAACGACATTACAACATTATTAATAATAGACCTAAGAGAACACACAAGTTGAAACTTGAAGTGACCACTTAGTAGTCAGTATAGTCCCTAGCCAATACATGTGCAAATTTTCTTTTAGATTAAACAATTATTCAATTTACCACTAAAGATTAGCCAAGACCATTATTATTCATTTTTTGACAAAACAAATAATTTTCCTTTGACATTATTAATTCATTTTTGGCAAGGGAAAAAATAGCCATCATGTATTTATCTGTCAGCAAGAAAAAACATTAATT
Source organism: Cupressus sempervirens (assembly GCA_028749045.1). Classification (NCBI taxonomy): domain Eukaryota; kingdom Viridiplantae; phylum Streptophyta; class Pinopsida; order Cupressales; family Cupressaceae; genus Cupressus; species Cupressus sempervirens. The sequence continues at coordinate 544,025,380 of CM053787.1, read as the reverse complement.
CACCACATTTTAAATGATTTTGGCTAGGGAAAGAAAAAAATCACCAACATATAATATTTTATTTCCCTGTATGGAACAAAACAATCACCCTTGACATTAAAATTTTCTTGCCCACAAAATGTTGGATTTGACAACATTTTTTTCAGGAGGGATTTCTTAAAGTTATCACTGCTTAGCTTTGCATTTTGCATGTTGAGAGAGCTCTCTTATTTATCTTTCATGTACTTGTCAGCTAATTGAGCTTCATCCTCCTCTTGCACCTTCTCAATCTTATCTTATCTCTTATTTCCTATTTCTCACTTCTTTTCTATCTTACCATCTCATCTATGCTTTTGACCTATCTTTTCTAATCTCAACATCCTGGATCTATTTTTGGGATCAAAATCTAAATTTGAGTTCATCTTGCTAGTCAAAATTTCTTCCTTCTTCTATGTAGTTGGATGACTTATTGAGGCTTAATCTTTGAATCTTGTTAGGGAAATCATTATTTCTTCATTTTTACTCTCTTTCACTCTTTGATTTCATTTCTATTTAATCTCATTTCATCTTTCTTCTTTCTTTGACCTAATTATTCTACTTTATCTTTCTTGGTCAAAGCTAGTTAAACTAGGGCATATCATCATTTCTCGGTGGTCACTTTTTGATCTTAATCTCTTAACTATCATCATGAACTTTTCTTTGTTCTGAATTTATCAAATCTTTCTTATTTATGCATCTCCTCTATCTCATTTTGATTTTAATTCTAAGGAGGCATGAATATTCTATCATTGTTGCAAATTTCTTTCTTCTACAACTATCTATTTTCTCTTGATCTATCTTCTTTTCTTGTTGTTAGTACTCTTCTTGAGTTCTTATATCATCTCTATCCTAGTGTTCAAAACTATCACTATTAGACTATACATTCAAGACTTGCTATCTCTTTCTATATTTCGTTCTTCAGAATAAGATCTCTCTATCTATTGCTACCTACTTAGCTTGTGTATTCTTTGAAATCATGTGTTCTCAGACCAATCACATGAGTCAAAGAGTGGAAAATATCATCACCCAAAAATAGTCATCTAGACTATGAGCCCCATTTTTAGCATTTTTGCATAATTTATCTAATGCTTATCCTTGATCAAATCTCCACAAGTCTATTTATTTGAATATAACCTATGGTGTTACCACTTTATCCCAAGTCTCTTATTTAATTAAAAGAATATGTCCCCGTTTTAATTAAATAAAATTCCCCACTCATCACTTATCCTAAGTGTGCACACATAGAGCATTATTCCTATTTTAGAAATAAAAGGAAAGACATTTTTGTCTACAAATGAATGCACAATTTTCTAGTGGGAGGAATCTTCTATTTTTAAAATAACTTTAGTTCTCCTCCACACATTTCAAACCCTCTCAAAAGTCAACCATTAATTGTGACTGGTTGAGATGCTTGTGCACATGGATCAATCAAGATGCATTCTCCTCCCTTGATTATGCCTTTTTTGCCTCTTAATATCTACTATCCATTTTTCATTACAAAGGAGGGCTCTCCCCTCAATCAAAAATCTTAGTCTCTCATGCTATTGTTATTGTGTATGTTTTCTTGGTGATTTTGGAAACTTGGAGCATTCTAGCATTTTTTCATTTTAGCTTAGTTCTTATTCTACTTACATTATGGAGTACTTTTTCACTTAGTTTCCTTTATGCTTTAGCTTAGTTATTTCATTTAAAATAACTTGTATTTGCATTGTATTTTATTCTAGATTCTTGGATATTGGCACTCTTGCCTCTACTCTTTGAATCTCTCATTTTATGGTGCACCTTGCAAGGGTTTTATAGTTTGGTTCATTTGAGAGCCACCATCTCATAGTCTTTGCAAATCATAGATAGAGAGCTATAGGACTGCTCTTGAGATGACCTCTTTCATGGGTATTATGAAGAATAATGGTTTATACAAGTTTGAAACTTTTTTTACACACACTATGTAGTGGAAAAAAATTTGTTAATGATCTCAAGGATGATGAGAGCTAAAGCTATGCAGTTGTACTAAAGTCTAAATGAGAAGCCAAGACAATAAAACAAACACATTGTGAGTGATGACACTCCTACCATGTTACCTCCAAGAAAGGTGATAGGCCATCAAATAGAGTTTTTTCTCAGTGCATGCCTACCAAACAAGGCAACATACAAGCTTACTCTAGAACAAAACTTGGAAGTAACAAGACAAGTGCAAGAACTTGGATCAAGGCTTGATCAAGAAAAGTATAAGCCCATGTGTAGTCCCTTTTGTACTACCATTAGAGAAGTAGGTAAAGTGGAGGTTATGAATAGACTCAAGGGCTATAAATAGGATCATAATCAAGTATAGTTTTCCCATACCTAAGATTGAGGATCTCATGGATTGTCTTAGAGGGCAATGTACTTCACAAAGTTGGACTTGAAGAGTGGATACCGCCAAATCAAGATTAAGGAAGGAGATGAGTGGAAGACAACATTCAAGACAATAGATGGGTTATATGAGTGTCTTATAATGCCATTTGGTCTCTCTAATGCTCCTAGCACACTCATGAGGCTCATGAATGAAGTGCTTAAAGAATTCATTGGAAGGTTTGTTGTTTTATATCTAGATGATATACTCATCTTCAGCAAGACAAGGGAAGAGCACATCAAACATGTAGAAGCAATAGTGCAAAGAATTCATGAGGAGAAGCTTTCTATAAACCTTGAAAGTGTGACTTCTTCTAACAATAATATCTTGTGCATTAGGGATTTGTGGTCTTAAAGGGGTCCTTGAAGATGGATCAAGAGAAGGTTGTTGCTATCCTCAACTGGCCACCACTTACTACATCTACTGAGGTAAGAAGTTTTCATGGTCTAGCCCAGTTTTATAGGAAGCTCATTAGGAATTTTAGTGGCATATGTGCACCTTTGCTAGATACCATAAAGGGTAGGGTCAAGTCTAAGTTCAAGTGGACCTTAGAAGTAGAGAAATCCTTTGAGATGCTAAAGAAGCAAGTAGATACCCAATCTATTTTACAATTTCCTAGTTTTGATGAAAAATTTATCATAGAATTTGATTCAAGTGGCATTTGAAGTGAATGGAGTATCTACAAGATTTCACTTTCATAATTAAGCATAAGAAAGGGAAGATGAATTTACCTTATAGAATGGATTTTAATTTAAGGGAAACCAATTATGTGTACCGAGGGGATCAATAATGGAGAACCTAATTCAAGAAAAGCTTAATGGGAGTCTAAGTGGACACTTTGGTGTGAGAAAAACTCTAGAACTAGTTTGAAGGTTCTACTATTGGCCTAAACTAGTCAGAGATGTGACTAATTATGTTGAATAATGCAGGGTATGTATGAAAGCTAAAGGTGGAATGAGTAATCAAAGTCTTTATCAACCCTTACCAATTGCAAATACACCATGGGAATGTGTGAGCATTGACTGAATAGTAGGTCTACCCAAGAAAAAGTAGGGTTATGATAGTATTTATGTGGTGATTGATAGATTTAGTAAGATGGGACACTTCATTCCATGAAAGACTACTAATTATGCTAGCCACATTGCACACCTATTCCTTAAGGAGATTGTCAAGATTCAAGGACTTCTATTGAGAATTGTTCTAGATAGAGATGTAAAGCTCATGAGACATTTTTGGAAGACTTTGTGGAGAAGACTTGGTACAAATATTTCATTTGGTTCAGCATACTATCCTCAAACTAATGGTTAGATTGAGGTGGTTAAGAAGGTGTTAGGTAATCTCTTGAGGTGGTTTACTAAGGAGTATGAGAAAACATGGGATGTCATCATTCCCCAAGTAGAGTATGCTTACAATGATAGTAGGAATAGGACCATAGGTAGAAGCCCATTTGAAATTATGTATGGAATTCTCAAAGGGGTGTATGTGATTTGAGGTATCTTGGAGGAATGGAACATAGAAGTTGACATGCTAAAGATTTTTCCCAAACCATAAAAGAAATCCAAGAGGAAGTCAAGAAAACTATCCAAACTAATACACAAAAACTGAAAGCCAAAGTAGATGAAAGTAGGAAATACATTTAGTTTTCCATAGAAGATTATATCATGGTGAATTTGAACAAGTCCAAGTTGTAGAAGGGCGTGCCAACTAAGCTACAAATAAAAAGAGTGGTTCCTTGCAAAATGATAGCCAAATATGGAGCTAATGCTTATAAAATTTATTTGCCATTAGATTTAGGCATCTCTCCTATTTTCAATATACAAGATTTGGTTGAATTCAAAAGTACACTACCTTAGAGCATTCAAGGAATCAATGTTGATCTAGAGTCTATAGTGGTCCCTTCATTAAGAAAATTAGAAGCTAAACAAGTGTTGGACTCAAGACTTATGAAGGCAACCAAACACAAGGTGTACATGGATCACCTCATCAAGTGGAAATACAAGCCAACTCTAGAAGAAACTTGGGTTGCTAAGGTAGACTTCAATACAATAGACATCCCCAAAGACCTATTGTCCACAAGAGTGACAGTTTTCCTTTGTGGGGGAGTATGGTATAGGGGCACCTAGGTAGGCTCATGGAAGACCTATAGCTCCTAGGATATTTTGGCTTGTAGTGTTGCTAGCCACACCACTAGGTTAATTATAGGGGTAACCTAGTCCTAAGGTGACATGTATTAAGGGTAGGGTGCCTTTTGAGGCCTTAGTTTCTCCTAGTTGCATGATTAGGTCAAATAGGTAATTTTTATGTCTTGGAGGGTAGGATGGCTAAATAAGTGTTTTAAGGTCCTTTTTACATAGGGATCCTAGGATATTCTAGCTTGTAGTGGTGCTAGACATACCACTAGGTTAATAATAGGGATAATCTAGTCCTAAGGTGAAGTGTGTTAAAAGTTAGGATGCCTTTTGAGGCCTTAGTTGCTACTAGTTATATGATTAGATCAAATAGAGAATTTTTGTGTCTTGGAGGGTAGGATGGAAAAATAGGAATTTTAAGGCCCTTTTTACATGTTTTGTATCCATTTAATGTTTTTGGTAAGCTTTGGTACCCTTTGGGGCAAGTTTGAGGGTCAAACACTAAATGATGTAAAAGTTGCTCAAAATTTGTCAATGTTGTCATTGACAACATTACAACTTTTTGTTGTATTTGAGAAAAATTTTAGTTGGGTATTGTAATTATCTAAAATATTTATGATAGTATTTGGGATGTGTATTTAAGGCCATCCTCAACCTTTTGTAAGGGTTGGAATTTTTTTGTTTACTTGTTGTTCTGAATCAAGTTACTAAGCAAAATGGAGTAATAACTCTTTTGCCCACCTTAGGATTTGTATGGTCTCTTGGGATTGGGAAGAAGACTCCTTTTATATACTTTACAATGAAGGAGGGCACTTGGTAAGCAAGGAAATAATTTTTTTGGCAATTCCCTAGGTGAGCTAGTGATGCATGGGTAGGGATCATAATATGCAGTAGAGGTGTTAGAAGTGATTGGATGCTTGAAATGCTTTAGTCAAAGTGTAGGGTGAAACATTGGTGAAGATTCTAAGGAGAGTGAAACTTCATTATTTCCAAATTAGTTCAATTTCTTGAAAAACCCTCATTTTTAGGCACTAATATAGGTCATACTGTATGAATGTCTTGAGATGTTAAGACCTCAAGATCTCTTTGTTCTTTAAAAAGGGTGTCTGAATTAGTGATTAGGTTACACCCTTATTAATGAATTTTCAAATTTATTCCATTTTTTCATCATTAGGAGGACTAATTATTTGTAATCATATTTAGCATTTTTGGAAGCAAATATTGTCTTTTTGTGAACTTGATTAGGTTTCAATCTCCAATGTGGTCTTGGATCTTGGAAGGGATTCAAATGACCTTCAAGAAGACATGTTATTTCTCATCAAGTGGTTGTTGATTAAAAGGAGGTATGAAGTTGGGATATTTTTCAAGGAAGCAATAAGGGCTAACAAGCCTAAGAAGTAGTAAAGGAGTGATTGTTTTACCTAGTTGGCATGCACTAGTTGAAAGGACTAGGACCTCATAGTTAGTGTCCTAAGAAGAATAGGATAACTAGAAACCCTATTAGGTTAGGATAAAGACCTAAGGAGACCCTAGGAGAAACTAGAGTAGGAGAAGGACTGGTTGTCACATTAAAGTGGTATCAAAGAAAGTTAAAGTCTTGGGGAGGAAGTGTATGTTTGTAGTTATTGGAGAGTTAGTTTGTGAGTCAAGTATGGTGATTGATATAGAGATAGCTAAAGAAGTTGATGAGAAAAAGGATAAGAATATACTCCTTGAATAAGAATAAGAAGAGGTGAAGGCAAAGTTGGATCCATTTGTTGATGCAGCCAAGAAAAAGAAAGAAGAGAGCAATGCTAGGGGTAAGGAGATAGCAAAAGAAGATGGTGTCCCTATGCCAGACCCTATCTTGAATGAAGAGTCTTTCTTGAAGACCATAAAAGCCCTAGGAGGGGAGGCTTTGGAAGATGTGCCACTATTTAGTTGGAATATGGACATAGATGTAGTGATGGATTGGATATATCGAATGAAGAACCATTTTAAATGTGAAGGGGTGCTAGAGTTACAAAAGATCAAATCAGCCAAGTCAAGACTCATAGGATCAACATTGACTTGGTGGAAATATGTCCAAGATGAGAGGATTAGGATGGACAAGAAGCCTATAGCCAATTGGAATTCCATGGTAACCAAACTAAGGGATAATTTCCTACCAAAGGACTATGAGATTCAGCTCCACAAGAGGAGACAAAGACTAAAACAAAGAGACTTGGATTTGGCCTCTTATATAGAGGAGTTTCAGAGCTTATGTCTTAGATCCAAGAAGAAAGAAGAAGACCCAATGAAAGTGACTAGATGTTTGGTTGGTCTAAAATGAAATATATAGGAGGTGCTAAGCTTATGGACACCTACTACTATTCAAAGGTGTCATAAACTATCCCTAAAGGTGGAAGAAAAGACTACAAAGAAAGGGGAATCTAACTTCAAGGATAGAGGTAAGGGAAGAGATTAGAGGGGAAAAAGAGGAGGATATCAAGGCAAAGGTAATGAGTAGAGGAACTAGGGTGAAGCTAAGCTCACTAAAAATGTCACTAAAAGAACTCCTAGAGGAGGTTATAGTAGAGGAAGAGGTAACCAAGGAGGCTTTAGCAAGGGCAAAGGATTAGGAAAAAGAAACTCATACCTTGCTAGTATAAAGTGTTACAACTATGGTCAACTAAGCCATCTAATATATGGATGCCCTAAAAATCCCTCTTCTTGAAACCATGAAAAAAGTGTGGCATATACTCAAGTGGATAACTCTAGTGGAAAGGAGAATGAAGTGGGTCACATAGAGTCAGAAAAAGGTGAGAACCTTATGTTTAGAAGGGTATTGATCAAGCAACCTACTCCTTATGAGCCTAAGAATAGGAGGGCTTTGTTTAGGATCAAATGTAAGATTCTTGGGAAGGTCTGCAAGGTAGTGGTGGATTCAGGCTTTACTGACAACATAATATCATAGGAGATAGTTGAAAAGCTTAAACTAACTAAGATATCCCATGTAAATCTGTACAAGGTGACTTGGCTCAACAAGGGTCAAAGTATACTAGTGAATGAATAGACTTGGGTTGATTTCTCCATAGAAGGGTACAAGGATAGGCTATTGTGTGACATCTTACCTATGGATTATTGCTATTTTCTATTATGAAGACCCTAGAAATTTGATAGAGAGGTATTATATGATGGGAAGGCAAACTCCATATCATTCAAGAAAGGAGGCAGGACCTTTAAAATCCAATCTTTGTTAGAAGGAGAGGAATAACAATCTAAGGTTCCTAGTGTGTTACTATGCCATGGAATTTTTTTTTTTAATGATCTCAAGGATTATGAGAGCCAAAGCTATACAATTGTGCTAAAGTCCAAGGGAGAATACATGATAGTAAAGACCCATTGCCTATAGATGTGCAAGCCTTGCTTGAAAAATACAAAGACATTGTGAGTGATGACACTCCTACCACTTTACCTCTAAGAAGGATGATAAGACATCAAATAGAATTTGTTCCTAATGCATCCCTACCGAACAAGGTAGCATTAAAGCTTACGAAAGACCAAAACTTGGAAGTAGCAAGACAAGTGCAAAGAATTTTGGATCAAGGCTTGATCGAGAAAAGTATAAGCCCATGTGCAGTCCCTATTGTACTAGCATCCAAGAAGGGAGGAAAATTGAGGCTATGCATAGACTCAAGGGCTATACATAGGATCACAATTAGGTATTAGTTTCCCATACCTAGGATTAAGGATCTCATGGATTGTCTTGGAGGGGCAATGTACTTCACAATGTTGGACTTGAAGAGTGGAAACCACCAAATCAGGATTAAGGAGGGAGATGAATGGAAGATAGCATTCAAGAAAAAATATGGGCTATATGAGTGGCTTTTGATGCCATTTTCTCTCTCTAATGCTCATAGAACATTCATAGGACTCATGAATGAAGTGCATAAAGACTTTACTAGAAGGTATGTGGTTGTATATCTAGATGATATACTCATCTTCAGCTAGACAAGGGAAGAGCACATCAAACATGTAAAATCAAAATTCTAGAGACTTCATGAGGAAAAGATTGCTATAAACCTTGAAAAGTGTGAGTTCTTCAAACAAGAGCTTGTGTATTTGGGCTTTGTTGTGTCAAAGGGGTCCTTGGAGATGGATCAAGAGAAGGTTACTACTATCCTCAACTAGCCACCACCTACTACATCTACCAAGGTAAGAATTTTTCATGGTCTAGCAATATTTTATAGAAAGTTTATTAAGAATTTAGTGGCATATGTGAACCTTTTCTAGATAGCATAAATGGTGGGGTCAAGTCTAAGTGTAAGTTGACCTTAGAAATAGAGAAATCCATTGAGATGTTAAAGAAGCAAGTAGCTACACAACCTAAATTGTAATTGCTTAGTTTTGAGAAACTTTTCACCATAGAGTGTGATGTAAGTGGCCTAGAAGTAGAGGGGGTGTTGAGTAAAGAAGGTAGGCCATGAGCCTTTTTAGTTAAAAAATAAATGAAGCCACAATGAAATATTCTTCCTATGATAGAGAACTCTATGCCCTAGTTTAGTCTCTTAACAAGTGGAGGCATTACCTATTACCCAATGAAGTTTTTGTATTTACTAACAATCAAGATTTGAGCGACACCAATACTCAAGAGAAGTTGTGTAATAGGCATTTGAAGTGGATGGAGTATCTACAAGCTTTCACTTTCATAATTAAGCATAAGAAAGGGGAGATGAACAAAGTGGAAAATGCATTGAGTAGGAGGTTGTTAACTGTCCAAGAGGTTTAGTTGCATAGCATTGGGATAAAGAGCTTTAGGAGTCCCTACAAGGAGGATGAAGACTTTGCAAAAGCCTATAATGTATGTTCTAATTTTGAGAACCATTTCCATAGCAAGTTCTCTACATTTACCTTACAAAATTGATTATTATTTATTTGTAATTAGTTATGTGTACAAAGGGGACCAATAAGGGAGAACCTAATTTATGAAAAGCATAATGGGAGCCTAAGTGGACACTTTGGTGTGAGAAAAACTCTAGAACTAGTTCAAAGGTTCTACTATTGGCCCAAACTAGTCAAAGATGTGATCAGGTATGTTGAGCAAGGTAAAAGCACAAACCTGTATGACCCTTTTGTAAAGGAAAAGGCTAACAAGAGTATAATTGTTTAACTTCAATGAAATAAAATTGGTATTATTATTTTGAACTTGAAAATGAAGTAAACTAATGAAATGTTTAGAAATAGATGAAGTTTAGGATTATAATTTTTAATAATTATTTAGAATAAGAATTGATAAAATTTTATAATTTTTATAGACAACTTTTTAGCTGCTAAAAAATGCTAAAAATTAGGGGTCTAGTTCCTACCACAAAATTATATGAAATTTAATTTATTTCACTTTGATCTTAGACTATGTTATAGATAACATATATAGCTAGAACAATCAAAAATAAAAATCAGCTTTAGACCTAGATTTTCTCTTTTATAAAGATTCAAATTTCAACTCACCTAAAATCGATAGTTTTCATCTCCCACCACATTTTTAAAATAAAATCTATTCTAATTAGGAGAAAACTTATACATTCTAGAAGAGGACTCTCTCCTCTAGAATGTCATATAATTTTTAAATTTTTTTGATTTGATTTCATATTTTTTTCTTTCTCAAAACTAACATCTTTTCAAGTGTTAAAAAATGTGATTATAGAATTTGTTAATTATAATATACTTTATCTAATTAAAATACTATAAACTCTATATGAGAATATTCTTGACTCTGAGCTCTATAAAATCATGCTTATATGTTGTTAAAAAATAATCACAAAAAATAGTAAGAGTTATTGAAACACCACTTTTCTGAAATAATGTTATTTCTTTAGTAATTGGATACAAACTAGTATAAAGCATTCACTTAATAGACATTTTCAATTGGAAATGTTTGACACCATATATAACTTAGTTAGAATGAATTTATCTAGATCATATCTTTGAAAAAAAATGATTTTTAGATAGAAATACTCAAATTTAGTCGTTAAGATAAGTCAGCCTGAAAGGTGACACAAATTTGTACTTTTACCCAACAATGCATGGTATGTGTGAAAGCTAAAGGTGGAATGAGTAATCTAGGTCTTTATCAACCCTTACCAATAACGCATAGGCCATGGGAATGTTTGAGAATGGACTTCATAGTAGGTCTACCCAAGATAAAATAGGGTTATGACAATATTTATATGGTGGTTGATGGATTCAATAAGATGGGACACTTCATTCCATGCAAGACTACCAATAATTCTAGCCAAATTACACACCTATTCTTTAAGGAGATTGTGAGGATTCATGGAATTCCATTCAACATTGTTTCAGATAGAGATGTAAAGTTCAAGAGCCACTTTTGGAAGACTTTGTGGAGCAGACTTGGTATGAACTTTTCATTTGGTTCAGAATACCATCCTCAAATTGATAGTCATATTGAGGTGGTTAACAAGTGTTAATAATCTCTTGAGATGCCTAACTGAGTATGGGAAAGCATGGGATGCCATCATTCTCCAAGTAGAGTATGCTTACAAATGATAGTAGGAATAGGACCATAGGCAGAAGCCCATTTGAAACTATGTATGGAATGTATCCAAGGGGTGTGTGCGAGTTTAGGGATCTTGGAGGAATGGAAAATAGAAGTTAACATGCTAAAGATTTTTCCCAAACCATGAAAGAAATCCAAGAGGAAGTCAAGAAAAAATTCCAAGATAATACACAAAAACTAAAAGCCAAAGTATATGAAATAAGGAAAGCCATCTAGCTCTTATTGGAGATTATGGCATGGTGCATTTGAACAAGATCAGGTTGCAAAAGGGTGTGCCAACAATGCTACAAATGAAGAGAGTAGGACCTTGCAATATCATATCCAAATATGGAACGAATTATTATAAAATTGATTTTCCATCAGATTTAGGAATCTCTCCTATTTTTGATGTACAAGATTTAGTTCAATTAAAAGGTACACTACCTTAGAGTAGTTAATGGATCAATTTTGATTTGGATTGTATAGTAGTCCCTTCATCAAGCGAATTGGAAGTTGAACAAGTGTTAGACTCAAGACTTAAGAAGGCCACCAACACAAGGTGTACATGGAGCACCTAATCAACTGGAAAGACAAGCCAACTTTAGAAGAAACTTGGATTTTTGAGGTAGACATAAACAAGATAGGCATCTCCCAAGACCTATCATCCATAGGAGTGACATAGTTTTCTTTTGTGGAGGAGTATGGTGTAGGGGTACCTAGCTAGGCTCATGGAATACCTAGGGCTCCTAGGATACATTTTTGTCTTGTAGTGATGCTAGACACACCACTATGTTAATAATAGTGATAACCTAGTCCTAAGGTGAAGTGTGTTAAGGTTAGGATGTCTTTTGAGGCCTTAGTTGCTTCTAGTTGCATGATTAGGTCAAATAGGGCATTTTTGTGTCTTAGAGGGTAGGATGGCCAAATAAGTGTTGTAAGGTCCTTTTTACCTATGGCTCTTAGGATGTTTTGGCTTATAGTGGTGCTAACCACACCACTTGGTTAATAATATGGATAACCTAGTCCTAAGGTGAAGTGTGTTAAGGTTAGGATGCCTTTTGAGGCCTTAGTTGCACCTAGTTGCATGATTAAGTGAAATAGGGCATTTTTGTGTCTTGGAGGGTAGGATTTCCAAATAAAGTGTTTTAAGGTCCTTTTTACATTTTTTGTATCCATTTAAGGATTTTTCATAAGGTTTAGTACCCTTTGGAGAAAATTTGAGGGTCAAACACTAAAAGTTGTAAAAGTTGCTCAAAATTTGTCAATGTTGTCATTGACAACATTGACAACTTTTTGTTACATTTGAGAAAATTTTTAGTTGGGGTTTGGTAAATTTATAAAAGAGTTATGATAGGACTTGGGATGTGTATTTAAGGCCATCCTTGACCTTTTGAAAGGGTTGGAAGTTTGAGAAATTTTGGTGTGTACAGACTGAACAACAAGTTTATAGTTACAATTCTTGTTTTCTGAGCATTTTGGTGTTTTTATGTTAGAAATGCTTTAGAATAACTAAGAGTGGGGGTGAATCAATTATAAAAGTTCCAAATGTCCTAATTAAACTTTTTCACTAAGTATACTAAGCCCATTTAAACTAACCATGCATCAAAGCTAAACATTCTTCTTAACAAGTTACTAATAAATCAACATTCATGAATAAGACATGAAAAGTCAACACATGACATAGTGATTTATGTGGGAAACAAATTTGGGAAAAACCACTAGTAATATGCTACCTTATTTCTCAATCTTCTGAAGTGATGCCCTGTGAAAGGCCTACCCTGTTAAAGGCTACAAAAAACACAGTTAAATGTGACCTAGTTAAGGGATTTCAAACACCCTATTAGGAGTGAGCCTAGTTAAAGGACTTTAGAACATTCACTTGGAATGTCACCCTATTAAAGGATTTCTCAATGGCAGTTAGACCAACCTAAGTCCATAGGATTTTCCCTAATTGATACAATTGCTAGAGAGTAATAATAAGGGATTTTGATCTGGTATAACTCACAACATAACTTGTAGATTTCATATATCAATTTAATTCACAATTTTTCCTGGCTTTTAGTCTCTATAGCTTTGATAGCTTGTCCTCCTTTCAAGCTTTGTCTCCTTGCTCATTGTTCCAATACAATCACCTCTATGGTCACTTATCAAAGTAGAGTCTTTGTACTCTATTCTTTCCTCTTAATACCTTCTCCTTGACACCACATACTCTCTCCAATCTCTATTTTCTTCTTGACCTGTAACTCCTTAAGTAGGAGTTTGGAATACTTTTTCTACTCTAATCTTCTGGCTCTTATTAGGGTTTGAATGGATTAGGTAAGATATGATGTATCTTCCCCTTATTTTGTTTCTTCTAGAAACATCATGTGGAATCCACCTCTATTCGCCTAAAAATGGTTTGCCTAGAATTCTATACCACCAACTCAACATCCTTATCTTCCTTCTGGTTCACAAAATTCAAGATAACAAACTTATTGGCTCAAATTTGGAAAATCTTTGACTTTTTAAATATTGCAACAGCTTAACACAATTGACTTTCTGATGCTCAACACATACTGTGTTCCTTGACACCTACTGTGGATTCACTCAGCATCAACTATGTTTTATTGATGCTTGACACCTATTACATTTTGTCTAGCTCAACACCTTCTATTTCACTTGGCAGACTAGATTTTACCTTTGCTCAGCACTTACTAATAATCTGCTTGGCATGAACTAACTTGCTTGGCACCCCCTAATGAATTTAGTCAATCATTGTAGACAGTTTTGTTATAACTTATTCTTCTAGAATTTCTAAGTGTAGCCAACCTCTGTATCTTCAAGTGTATTATGAATACATCATTTACCATTGTCTTAACTAATCCTTGTACTTCATTACAAAACCATAACTAAACCTTTTCCTTAAGTGCTTTTGTTACATTTTATTGATTAAATCCTCTTAATCAATCAACTAGGTGATAGTACTTGGATCTTATAAGAAATTTTTATTTCAACAAATAGTAGGTTTGACATCAGTGAAAAAACAATAATTGAAAACATTATTTATCAACAATATTCCTTCTTCAATAATGATCTTTTCAATTAGATTTCAACATTTTTATAGATTAAAATTGTATTGGCAGTATGTAGAAGTGTTAGAAGGATTTTTCTTAAGGATTTTTGTATAATTATTTTTTGGTTTTATAAGTTTCTTGTTGCTTAAATAATTTTTTTTGTCTACCAGTCATTCTGAATCAAGTGACTGATCAAAATGGAGTCATTACTCCTTTTTCCCACTGTAGGATCTATATGGTCTCTTGGTATTAGGAATAAGACTCCTTGTACATAGTGCACCATGAAGGAGGGGTCTTGGGAAGTAAGGCAAGAATTTTTTTTTGTGATTCCCTAGGTGAGCTAGTGATGCATGGCTAGGGATCACAATATGCAATAGAGGTGTTAGGAGTAATTGAATGCTTGAAATGCTTCAATCAAAGTGTGGATTGTGATACAAAAATGTGTGTAAAGGCTCAAACTATGGGGCAAAGAATTGGTGAAGGTTCTACAGAGTGAAACTTCATTCTTTCCAAATTAGTTCAATTTCTTGCAAAACCCTAATTTGTAGACACTAATATAGGTCATATTGTATGGATCTCTTGAGATGTTGAGATCTCAAGAATCTCTTAGATATCTGAAAAGGGTGTCTAAATCAGTGATAAGGTTACTCCCTTGTTAAGGACTTTTCCAAGTTATTTCATTTTTCATCATTAGGAGGGCTAATTGCTTGTAGCCCTGTTTGGCAGTTTGGGAATAAATATTGTGTTTTTGTGATCTCGATTAGGGTTCCAATATCCAAGGTAGTCTTAGATCTTGGAAGGGATTCAAATGACCTTTAAGAAGACTTGTTCTTTTTCATAGAGTGGTCTTTTATCAAAAGGAAGTATGAATTTGGGGTATTTTTCAAGGAAGCAAGAAGGGCTAACAAGCCTAGGAAGTGGTGTAAAGGGGTGATTGTTCTACCTAGTTGATGTGCACTATTTGGAAGGACTATGAAAAAATAGTTAGGGTCCTAAGTAGAATAGGGTAGCTAGAAACCCTATTAGGCCAAGAGAAAGACCTGAGGTGAACCTAGGAGAAACTAGGGTAGGAGCAAGACTAGTTGTCACATCACAATCATCCACATGATTATCTATTATTATGAAATTAAAATCTAACCTTCACTTTCTCCCCTCAGTTTCTTCTTACTTCAAAATAAGATTTCATTCACAATAATTTATGAGCATTTCCACATGTAATCTATTTCCACAAGAAAACAAATCACACACTAAATAGATAGTAGTATCTATTTGAGAGCTCTTACTTTGAATTCAAAAGCATAGATACTAATAAAAAATAGTTTTACTTTGTATCTACTAAGATTTGACCTTTTTAAAGTATTAATCTATTACATATATAACCCTCATAGGGCTAGGATAAGCCATGATCCAAAGTCACTCCACTTGGAGTTAATAGTTTTTTAGTTACTTAACTATACAAAATACTAAAGAATAATAACTTAAAGAGACTAAACTATGGTGATCATTGCCAACTAGGTAACTCTAGGTGTCATAAGGTCCTAGGATTTCTCCATCAAAGCATCAACAAGTGGGGTTGTTTTCTAGTTCTCATATGCAGAAGCAAAAGTAGAGATAACTAACTAATGAGGTGGGTAAAGATATACAATTCTCTATTTCCACACCTCTTTCTCTTTGCAAATTTCTCTGACCTTTTCTTCATGCATTTCCAAGTGTTTCTAATTAATTATTAGCACAACTTCTACATGGGCTATGTTGGAGAAGTCTTGTATTGTTGGCATTTTATTTCCTTTCACCTATTGGAACTTCTTTTATGTGTCTCTAATAATCTCTTCACTAGGGTGGATTGAACCTTTGTCTTCTTTGATGCATTTCTTGTGGAACCATTTAAGATCTCCTTGGATAATGTCATCTATGACTTTAAACTAGCTGGGCCACTAGTACATTAGAGGTCAAATTTCAACCTAAATTTTTGACCAAATCCTCAAGAGATTTTTTCAATACATTTTTTTAGTTTTTATTCCTATGTTGGTCAAAATTTTGACCATCTTAGGGTTTCCCAACTTGGTCAAAATTTTTACTAACTCAGGTTATAGATAATCAAAAATTAGAAATCATGAACATTCATCTCAAGGTCATTTTGTGGCATTTGTTTATCACTCGTCATCATGGAAATGAAAGGCATTTTAATAGGCAAAGAGGTTTGATAAGAGTTTTAACCAGTTTGGAAATGGTGAATGCAATGTCTTTATAATGAGTATAGATATTTGACTAGTTTATAGGTGGAAATGCACTAGATGATGCAACTATGAATCATTCAATTGTTTACCATCTTTTTAGTTGTCATATTCTGTTGGTTTCTTGGGATGGAGTTAACTTTTTCTTAGAACTAGCTGAATTGGGCAACATATTATTTTATGTATTCCTTGGTTCTCTCTTGATTTTCTATCAATAAAAGATTTGGGTATTATATAAATATGTTTCTTCATGGCTAATTTTTTTCTTCTCTAGGGTTTCTATGAGGTGTTATATTTGTTGAAGAGCTATGATTTTTTTGAGCTATGAAGAGTCATCTATATCAGTCATGACTTCAAATTTCCTTGTTAAGACATGATAGAGGTACTTGGGCTAATTCTAGTATTGAATGAAGATTTTGTACAACTTCTATAGATCAATAAAGAATTGAATTTGGAATTCTTTCCATCACGTAGGTGAGAGGTATGGATTCTATATATTGTGCATGGGTTTGGATGAGTATGACTATAGAAAAAATCCAACCACAATACTATTTCTTGTGCAAGATACAAAGAGTATACAAGATACAGACATACCTATATCAATAATGTGATTGTTGATGCTAGGAGGTATGTGCTTCTTTTCCATTATTATAATATTGATTGCTATCTTGAAAATGGTTTAAGTAAATGCTATTTTACTTCATAGTGTCTATATCATTGAATATGGTTATAGTTATTAAATAATTCCCCCTATTTCAATGTGAATTAATACAAAATCACTCTTCAATAATTATTTTATAATATGAGGACTTGTGTCTATTATATATGGTGTGAAATGTAGAGCTATTTCCTCATATTCTAGAACATGTGGTCGGGTTATTGAGCCCTTTGCATCAGTTGGATAAATAAAATGTTAAAAAATATATGGAATTTATACTACCTATAATAAGTTTCCTAGAATTGAATGTTGATCTCATATTGGTTTTGACAATTGAGTGTCAACACACTTAAGATATTTACTAAGTTCATGCTGAGCTAGTAACACATGCTGAGTATAATATGTATAGATGCTAAGTTACAATGAGTGTTAAGTCACTCATGTGATGAGAAATTCAAGTGCAGAGTCAATAGTTGATGCCAAGCAAGTTTAAGTGTCGAGCAAGACAAAATTATAGTAAGTGTTGAGCATCAGTATTATCAAGTCTTGAGTAACACAGAACGGACCTAGTTGTTTGTGATGGCACAAACAACCATGTAAACCATTTTTAAGCTGACTTATGGATAGATCTTAAAGCTTTGAAGATAAGATCAAATCTATTTTGATTCCCTATGCGATCAACATGCAACCAATCAAAAAAATGGAAGGAATTGAGTGAGAAAATGAATGAATCTCAGTCGTAAATTCATACCTAACCCTAAGCCACCAAAGTCTTTTTAAAAGGGAGATGAAGCCCCATAATTATGTATGTAAGTGTGTACTATCTATGTGAGAAAATGATGAGAGAAAAGAATTGAAGGAAGTGAAAGGGGTGAATTGATTAGAAAACATTCAAGGTGACTTAGAAGTGTGAAAGAATTGTAGAATTAGTTTGTAGAACAGAGGACAAGCTATACAATATTGATATAATAGATCAAGAGGATCAAGATGGATAGAATTTTGATCTAAAATCAGCAAGAAAATGTTGTAAGTTATCAGATCAAATATTCGATTATTTCTTTCTAACAACTATATTAGCAGGGTGAAATCCTTTGGACTAAGGTTAATTTAATAGTCATTGTAAAATCCTTTAACAGGGTGACATTCCAAGTGAGTGTTTTAAAGTCCTTTAGCTAGGCACACTTTTAATAAGGTGTTAAAATCATTTAATAGGGTAGGATCTAACAATACTTTATAATTCTTTAATAGGGCAAGCCTTTCACAGGGCAGATCATGAAAATGGTCAAACTATGTAACCTTAATAGGTGACACTTTATTGTTGTAGTAATGAAGAATTGTGGGTGTCATCCCCACCCTAGTTTTACCTTCTCATTGGAGGGTTTTTGGGTAATCATATCTAGTGTCAAGTGTTTATGTGGATGCATTTACTTTACATGTTATTTCAATATGTTAATGTATGCATTTTTTTCAAGTTAAAAGTTTTATTGGATAAAGACTAGTACTTCTAATTCACACCTGCCCCCCCCCCCCCCCCCCCCCCAACAAAAGTATATATTTCCCATTTGTATTTCCAAAAATTGGTATCAGAGTTGAGTTCTCATCAGGAGAAGCCTTATAATTTGGAGAAAAGATCTTGAAATAGAAGTTTACAAGTTGGGAAAGACCATTGAAAATTAAGAGATTGAGATACATCTCATACTAAAACAATTGAATGAAGCTAGAGATGCCTTGAGAAGTTCACTGAAGAGAAGGAAAGAGATTGCTATGGCAGAAAATGACACACATTACAAAGAGATCGATGCCACAAAGTTATTTACAAATGATGAACCCTATGAATTTGATGCAACAATTGCAAATCTCATGGAAAAGAATAGAGTACAAGCTAAAGAAATTAGAAATCTCAAGTTGGAACAAGAATCACAAGCTATATTACTATGTGAGGTGACTGAACAAAAGAAGAAAGCTATAGAAGACAAGGCCATAATTGAAGAAGACAAAATAGTTTTGGTAAATAGATTGGAAGAAAAATTAGCAGAGCTATATAGGATCTCAAACATGCATTTGGAGACCCTAAGCCAAATGATGAATGCCCATCATGAGTTGAATGTCAAGGACATTGAAATAACTACATTGAAGTTACAAAATGAATAGCTATAGAATGACCTGACAAGAGAAAAGGATTTTGTTGAAAGTTTCAACAAGCCAAATGAAGCCATCAAGTACTTTGAGCAACTACTGAAATCCCAAAGATCTAGTAAAGATACATCAGGATTGGGCTACATAAGCACTAAAGAAGGAGAATCCTCCAAAGCTACTGAGGAAAGAAACAATAAAGGAAAGAATTCTAAACCTACTTGTCATCATTGTGGTAAGAAAGGACATATAACCAATTTTTGTAGGAACAAGAATGCTAGTTAGAATGCTAAGCCAAAGAACAAAACTCATTGTCACAAGTGCAAAAAACAATGTCATCAGGCATATGAATACAAAATCAAAACCATGTATGCCCCAAAATTTGAAGGACACTACTACAATTGTTAGAAGTTTGGACACAAAGCCTTTGAATGCAGATCCAAGTCTACATGGTCACTAAACAAGCCAACAAAGGGAAGAAGCTATGAAAACTCCTATAATTGGGATTACAATACAAGACATAGATGTCATTATTGTCAAGAGTATGGACACATCCCTGAGAACTGCATAAGAACACACTTTAGTGGTAGCTACAATAGATGGTTGAGTCAGACTACATGCTTTAGCTATTTGAAGATGGGTCCTATTAGCAAGCACTGCCCAATGAGGACAAAGGCACCTAACTCAGAGTTCAAAAAAGGAAAAGGCAAGGTAGATGTTGAACACACTAGAGGAGAGATGAACAGAACATGGAGGAAGAAAGATGGATGCAGCACATCAAACAAAGGGATCACTCCACCTGATAGGTCAAGTGGTCACATCTCATCAAATTAAGCAAAAGGAGGTATGTGGAACTAATATCTAAAATGTTTCATTATTCATCAATTCCAAAAGAAGATAGCACTAAAAAAGATATATTAGCATGAAGGAAGATGCAAGATAATAAGTAAATTCTATGATTAAAATTTTAAGTTTTCACATTACTGTCGAGTGTGAAAAGTCCTCTTCAATTGTTGAGTAAAGCACTAGTATGTGTTGATCTATCAGCCAAAGTTAGTTGAAGTCAAGTCAGTAGTAGCTATCAAGTGATGGTAAAATCAATGAATGTTGAGTGAAACAAAAATTGCATTGAAGTTGAGTTTACAATTGTACATGCACCATGCAATAAATGCTATATTTTGAAAGGGTATAAGGTCAAATTTCATACATTTTCCATCATTATGAACACAAAGAAAGAGAAAGTAGAGTGAAGAAGTATTTTTCAAGAAATATAAAAGTATTTGCATGGATTGTAGTGAAGATTGAGTGTCAATTCATCAATTTCAAAGGTATTCTTCATTTGCCAAGCTACGTAGTTTCATATCTATTAAAACCCTAGCTTGCATAATGGCCTCAAGTTTTAAGAATGTAAAGGAGAAGGGACCATTTGAAGTTCAATTAGTCAGCAATGAGGTCAAACAACTAGATTTTAGGGCCATACCAGAAGTTGCATATAAGAATGATCTAGCAGGCCCATTATCTGTCATTCTGCCTAAGGTTGTTATGGTCCAAGATGTGAGGAAGTGTTATAATTGTAAGGTAGGAGGGATTGGAGACATGGAAATTAGACAAGCATATGAAATATTATGCAAAAATGGGGAATTGAAGGAGGAATTTAAAATTGTAAAGAGGAAGGGCTTAACCTATGCCCTAGATTTCCCAACAGTTTTCAAAACTGAGTGGATCAAGATTGTTCTGAGTAGAATACATGATGGATGTCTATGGTTAGAAGGAGGACCTATCAAAATCTCAAAGAGAATTATACATAGGGTTACTAGATACCCAACCCTAGATCAGCCTAAGACATTGAGAAGCAACTCTAAAGAGGTAATTGAACAAAATATAGGAGCTAAGTGGAACAAGTGTAGAATGACTATTGACACTATTATAGAACCATTTTTAGTTAAATTCATATCACATAAATCCTATTAGTCAAGCAGACCAAATAGTATTCCTTGTATAATAGTTGATGTAGGCTATAAAATTGTCAAGAAAGCTCATACTTATGATCTTGTGGAACTATAGTTGCAATAGATAATGGAGAACCTAGGAGCAATAAGGAAGTCAAAGAGTGCTCAATGTAAGTTTGGTTTAATACTAATATGTATATTTGTCTATGTTCAAAATGAATTCCCATCTTTTGGTATAGTAGGATGGAAGACCAATAGGTCAGTTGTTGTGCAAATCAATGAGTATATTAAGAAAATGGGAGAGAATTTTGAGTCAGTAATGACTAGCTATTTTGAAGATTTTAAGTAGTCCATGAAACAAAGGTTGAGAATTCTTGTTTCCCTAGTAGAGCAACATTACAATGATATTTGCTTTCTTGTAGACATGGACTACACTTTTATCCAGCCTACAATACCTAGAGTTAGATGGTTAAGGCCTCTAAGATATGAAATAAATATTGATGAAGCTTTAGTTGCTATCACTACACTTCTTGCTAGAGAAGTTGATAATATTGCCAAAAAATTTGGAAAATATGATGTTGTAAAGTCAAAGGTTGAGATGGAATTGAAAACAACTTCAACTTTGAAGAAGAAAGATAAAATGGTGAAGAAACTAAAATCCAAGTTTGGGGAAGGAGCAAAAGATAATGATGGAGAAGATGATGATGAAGAAGAAGAAGAGGAAGAAGAGATACAAGGTCAAGAACCTCTTGCTTTGACCCAAGGTATGGGTGAAGATCAAGAAGAAGAACGTGTCAAGGGAGAAGATGTTGAGGAAGCACCAACCAAGCCACAAACAAAGAAGAGAAAAGCTAAGACATAGCCTATTGCACAAACAAAGACAAAGAAGACTACAAAACCTAGTGCAAAAAATCCTACAACTCCAAAAATAAGAGCCACTACAAGGGAAACTACTCAAAAGACCAAGGAGTAGGCAAACGAGAAAACTAAGGCTATTGAGTAGACTAGTCCTATATAGAAGAAACCAAGAAGAAAATATGTAGCACAACCAGAGATAGATGATGAGAAGATAGAATCTAAGGACACAAGACAATTTAGAATGATAAGTCATGCTCCCAAATCTAATCTTGAAAACATTTGTGATAATGTTAGAGATAATGCAAATTTGGCAGGTTTGAAAAATACTAAATTTGGAAAACTTGGTAGAGAAAACCAAAACATGATTGAAGAGTTAGTATATGTCACAATGAAAAAATTCAAGAACACTCCTCTTGAATTTGATAACACAATGCCTAAAGAATTGTATACAATTGTTGAGAATAAATGGCACTATTGCTTAAATATGGGAAAATAAATAAGAGAATCAACATTAGCACAAGTAATGCAAGAATTGTCAAAATAAAAAATAACTAAGGCAAATAAGAGATATGGTAGTAGATTTACACCAAAGTACAGGGCATTCAACATTTTACACAATAGAATTGAGGATGTTGTGAAGAAATCCACACAAATGTGGAGGTTAATATATGGTTTGACAATTGTTAAAGAAGGAGAAGTAGATCCCTTTGAGGGAAGAAATAATGAGGAAGAAGGTGTGAGGACAAAGAAGAGGAAACAACAAAAGAGAAAGAAGACACTACTATAGAGGAGATACAAAAAAGGAAAGATGAGATGGCAATAACTGATGAGCAACAAGTAGAATAGAGTGTAGAAGACTCACAATTGCTAGCAATGACCCTCTACATGACACAAACACAACTGTAGAGACCATAATAGTGAAAGATGTTCCTAAAAAATCACCTCAAAACATCAATCCATTAACTACAAAGGATTTGAAAAAGATACTTGACCAATCCACATTACAAGTAAGGTTATGTGAAAATCCTATATTGGTCAGTGTGGATGAACTACAAAAAGTAGTAGCTGACATAACAAGGGAAAAGGTGAGCACACAAGAACCACCTTCTACCATCCCTACAACTACTAGTGCTCAAAAATTAATACAAATAGAGGATAAATTTACAAAGGTTGACACTACTATGAAAGATGATGTAGTTCAGACTATAAAAGTAAAGGAGCCTATAAAAGATCAAGAAGGATAGATAGATGTTTCTATACCTAATGCACAAATACAAGGTCCACCTCAATTGATTATAATTGATCAAGGTATATTTGATGAAAAAAATGACATGCCCAAGGAGAAGGAGCAACAAGCCATTCAGACATTGGTAAACTTACCAACATCTGACACTCCTACTAGTGTCCTTCAGTGGCTGAACACTGATGCAATACCATTGCAAATTTTAGCACTAGGCTCTAGCTTAATAAAGCTTGCTAAGATATTTCACCATGGTGTTACACTTTTAGAAGAAGGCATAGTGATACCCAAATATGATTATGCAACCGTGAATTTAGAACAGATCAATATAATGCAAGAAGCATTGGAGAGAAAGAAGAATCAAGAAATACTCAGAAAATAGTATAAACAAAGGAAAGCACTTGAGGAAATAAAAGACATATTTTTATATTATTTTAGCTTAAAAACACTTGATGAATCTAAACTCATATTAGAACAACTATCAGAAATTGTTGAATAGGTGACTAATGAAGACTAGGACACTAATGTTAAACTCATAGAATGGTCTGAAAAGAAATTTCAAGGGAAAGTAAATGAGAAGATATTTGGTAGAATAGCACTATCACAAGTTGAATTGGCTAACAAATGGAGAAAATGAAGAAAGTACTTGAGAAAATATTCTTAGTATACACAAAATTGTGTGATCCCACACTCTTTACACAAGAAATGAGCCACAATATTTTGAGTTTGGAAAGAAACTTGAAAGTCTTAGGTATGCAACTACCCCAAAATCTAGCTCAAAGTGAGAAGCACTTTCATTCATTAATTCATACACAAAATCAACTAGCTATGTTAACAATAGGAGAGGCTAACATAAGAGCCAAGTTGATCAATATACAAGCCTCCCTTACCCCTCATATGGAAATACTCCAAAAAGAAGTAGCATATATAGAAATAGTATTAAAGAGAGATCCTAATATTTCAACATTGGATGGACTAGTTGATCTTGTTGTAGAGACAACCATCCAGATCAAGTCCTTAGATGTTGCATTAGACAACTAGGATGTTGCTTTGAAGATTATAATGGAAGTCCACAAAAACTTTTTGGACAAATAAATAATTAGTATATAGACCCTTTGACATCAATGTCAAAAAGGGGGAGACAAAGATGAAAGGGGGGGAGATAACCCAAAAAGGGGGAGAGCAAGCAAAGGGGGAGCAACCAGCAAAAGATCAAAAATAGAGTATATTAGACAGGAATAGAGTGTTAGTATTTTTGAAGACAAAGAGTATCAACATGAATCAAATCTACATAGAGAAGAGAATAATTTTTGGATATGGAATGGGCAAATTAACTCAGGGGGAGTTACAAAAATTTTGAGCACAAACTTTTGAGGTATATGAGTTTGTTACAAAATTTTGAAAATTTTAAAGTTTTGTACATATGCCAAACTGTATGTATATTATACTTGAGGAAATTAGATTTTTTATATATAGTTAAGTGTTTTTGACACTCATGTCAAAGGGTGAGATTGTTGATCTTAGATTGGTTTTGACAATTGAGTGTCAATGCACTTAAGATATTTACTAAGTTCATGCCGAGCTAGTAACACATGCTGAGTATAATATGTATAGATGCCAAGCTACAATGAGTGTTGAGTCACTCATGTGCTGAGCAATTCAAGTGCCAAGTGAATAGTTGATGCCAAGAAAATTCATGTGCTGAGCAAGACAAAATTGAAGTAAGTTCCGAGCATTAGTGTTATCAAGTGTCAAGTAACATAGAATGGACCTAGTTGTTTGTGATGGTACAAACAACTATGTAAACCATTTTTAAGATGACTTATGGATAGATTTTCAATCTTTGAAGATAAGGTCAACTAAAGAGTCTTCAAAAGGTTTGTTGCTTGGTCTGCTAGGATGTTCATATTTTTTGCTTGGTTTGATATCTTTGTGGTATATTATGGCATGAGTGTTGATGTCATTTTATAAATTCCTTATTTCTCATTGATAAAGAATAATATGGTCACATGTTGTTAAGTTAAAAAAAAACTTATAATTTTGGTTATAGATTAAAATGTGGCTTCCCTCCCATGAAATATAAACATCTTCATGTATAGAAAACAATGCAGTAAAACCAGTTTATACAATTTATAAATCCTATTTTTGTTTGTAATCAAGTAATTGATTGTACACCAATGTAAAGGATTTGAAAAATTAAGTGCACATAGCTCTTGTTTAGGTATGATTATCATTTGAACCTCTTCTCCTGAGCTTGTGGTATACAATGAATACTAAATGGATTTACATGATTATGTTTAAGATTGTCATGTACTTGCACATTATTAGTACCCAGAATTCTTGCTAAATCCTAAACTTTATTCTTTAACTTTATTGGTGCTTGATGATAATTCCCTTGTATAAAAATTATTACTTGTTTTTATTACAACTTCTACATTAACATGGGTTGATAGTGTATAGAATACTCTGCCTAGTCAATAGAAATTAAATGTAATCTTACTCTTGTTAGAATAGACAAGGAAGAACACCATGCTTAATGATATAGACTACAATACAAGCAATGAATGTATATATATATAATAATTACATACTCTTAAAGGTTTTCATCCTTTTATTAAAGGTTGGGCCATTGAAGTTGTGTAGTCCACATAGGTTGCTCATAATTAGTTGTATCACATTTTTCAACATGCTTCCATTATAAGGTGCAACAAGAGTTGTTATTTATATGATTTAACTATGACAAGAAGTGGTTGTTAATCTCACATCTTTACAAAGATACTCTATTAATTTTTTTGGACCAAGGCAACCATCAAGATCTGAAAATCCCAATTCAAAAATGTCTAGTCAAACTAGTCCACTTTTGATAAATATGAATCTAGTTCTCCCATGTTAGGATAGCTAAAGCTAAAGCTATTTTAGGATAGTAAATCCTAACACTACGTTTTGGATTTTGGATTTTCTACAGGGTATATGCACCACAAACACTATATTTTGGATTTTTCTATAGCGTATCTACAACACAAACAGGTAATATATTTCCCAATCTAAATATTCACCTGTTGATATCTTATAATTTGGTTTTATAACATGGGTAAGTACAAATTTTCAACAATACTTTATCCCTTTCTTTTTTCTAGGTTATACAAGATTAAATAAAACCCTTAATTTAATTTCCACTCTCACTGCTTATGATTTTTTCTATTGCCATAGAATCCCTATTTGATCTTTAGGGCCTATTTGTCCTAGTTCGTGTTGCATTGGATCTCTACTAGGTAAGTACAAATTTTTTATTATCCTTTATCCTTTGCTTTATTTTTTTATTTAGTTTATGCAAGATAACAGATTGCTTTGTTACTTTTGAACCATATTTTCCAAGCTATTCTATGCATTTTCTTATAAGCATTGCATTATTTTCCCCTTTCTTCTTTACACTATAAGCTCAAAAATTTCTATAGATTTGCTCCAACATATTTAAAATGGTTTGTTCATAACATTCATCCTCTTCATGCATGAAGTTATTCAATTTATATTCTTTTTTATCTCTACATATCAATTCTTCTAGGAATTCATAGGATGTATCTTCCAACACTATCACCCATACACAGTGTAGACCAATAATGTGGAAATAACTTAAGTATAAGTCACTTGAGTATATGTCAAAAATTATGGAAATTATATCAAAATAGATAGTATATTTTTCTCTACTAAGATTATAAATTTTAAAAACAATATGTTTGCAAATTGCCACATAGCACAAAATTCCCTAAACTAGTAGACAAACTTTCAATACCTCAAGACCAACTTGAAGCTTATATGTATATAATAGGAGCTCCTATTGAATAGATATAGATATATTTTACTTTAGTAATTCTATTTTTGTAGTACCATTCTTTTGGTTAAAGAAAGGGCACAAGCCTCTTTTATGGAGCCTACTATGAAAAATCCAATTAGTTGAACTTGACCTTCTCAATTTCTCTCTATAAATAAAATTATAGCTTTTAGTTTTGAAAGATTTTATCCATCCTTGCCAAATGGTAGCAATTTACTTCAGTAATATCAATTCAAATTTCTATATAGTTCTTAGAACTGCATACATATATCAAAATCCAATGCATGCTTGAACTATTGTGATTTGTTTATTTATATCAATTTTCATAGTTAAATATGTAGTACATTGCAATAAGAAAGAATGAAGATATAATAATGTTGTGGGGATTTATGAAGAAGATAGCATCAAAAGTTTCAAACTCTATAGAAAAGCCCTTACATTTTGATCAAGAAGTTCTTGACAATAGTTTGTATGTATTTCTCATAAGGGGCTTTTTAGGAAGATCAGTTGAAGTAATTACTCATATAGAGTATGAGAATATGTTTATGGAAAAAATTAAGTACAAGTAGGTTTATTTAAAGTTTAAAGTATCATAGAAACCTTGCTATGAATAAATAACTCACAAAGTACAAATTGAAGTGCAAGTTCCAAAAAGAGAACAAAAAATGGCTTATAAAGATCAATAGGGTTGGACTAAATATCTTCTTATATTGGTTGTGAAGTGTGACAAGAAATGCTTCCACGCTAAGATTTCCCATGCACTACACATCACTAGTACATCTCTTGTTTAGATTATGCAAGGTTCTTATTTACTATTACCTCATAAATCTAGTGATAAATTTAAGAAACCCCTCCCAAAAAAATGCCTAAAATGCTAGCAAATCCAACATTTTATGGATAGGAAAATTGTAATGTCAAGGACAATTTTTTTATTCCATATAGAGAAATAAAATATTATACATTGGCAATTTTTCTCATGCCCTAGCAAAAATTATTTTAAATCTGGCGAATTAATATTTTTTCTTGCTGACAGATAAATAAATGATGGCTATTTTTTTCCTTGCCAAAAATGAATTAATAATTTTAGAGGCGAATTACTTATTTTGTAAGAAAATGAATAATAAAGGTTTTGACAAATATTTAGTGGTAAACTAAAATTATTTTTAATCTAAAAGCAAATTTGCACATGTATTGGTTGGTGACTATATTGACTACTAAGTAGTCACTTCAAATTTTAACTTGTGTACTATCTTAGGTCTATTATTAATAATGTCGTAACATCATTATGTTAGTGTCACTATTACCAAGTTAGCTACTATCACTTTTGTATTGTTAATACTGTTGGAATTATAGATGAAGTATCTGAGAGGGGAGGTGAATCAGTTACAACAAAAACAAATCCACAAATCCCTTAGATGTCAAAAAGTTACTACTGTCACTCGATAAACATTCACTAAAATTTTTGTAACTCGGTGGATTAACTTGTTACTAATCTTTAAACATTCACAATTATTAACATGCATGCAAAAGTAAATAACATGAACATAAGAGATACTAGATTTAACTTGAAAACCCAATATGGGAAAAACCATCAAGTAACTAGCTACCAGTTTTCACTCTTCTGAAGTGAGCCCTGTTAGGAGCCAACCCTGTTAAAGGTTACAAAACACACTGTCAGGTGTCACCCTATTAGAGGATTTAATCACCCTGTTAAGAGTGGTCTTGCTAGAGGTCTTTAGAACAATTCAACTAAACTGTCACCTTTTTAGAAGATTTTCAAAATGGTTGCTAAACCAACTCTATTAAGAGATTTTGAGATCACTGCTACAATGGTTAGAAAGTAACAATGAATTGACCTGAATAAGATGCAACTAAATTTGCTAATTATAGATCTCTATTCTACACCAATAGATCCTCCTTAATCAAATATAGCTTTGCTACTCCTCAAGGATCTTTGATCATCCTTCAAAATTTTCTCTCACAATAAATAGTCCTTCTTCACATTCACATCACATCAAATCAATCACACACACACACATAGAATTCACAACTTGACCTTTTATATATACCATTCAGATTATCAAGTTGGCTTATTCACAAGTTACATTTATCAATAAACCATGCATTAGTCGACTACAAATATTACATTAAAAAAATAAAATTTATTTCACAAAACAATGAAATCGTTCATTGGCTGACCCAGCTCGGTAAAAACTGCTCCAAAAACAATTTCTTGAGTTAACCATCTCAACTCAGTTAACATTGCAAAATCTACAAAATCTTTTGCCTGTAGAGTGAACTTGGTAAGAACTAGATTCCCTTGCTTAACCTTGAAAGCTCGGTAACAACTATCTACACAAGGTAAAGCCTGAGAGCGCTTGATAGACACTGTAAACCTTCTTTGCTAACCTTCTAAGCTCAGTAGACTTTGTCCTTTGCCTTGTTGACCAACTAAGCTTAGTAGACTTTGACTGATAACTGATATGACCTTTGTGTAACATCAAACACAACACACAATTGAACAATTCTATCCAACAATCTTCCTCTTTGGCATTGATGGCAACACAACATGTCATAGCAAAATGAAATTTGAAAACAAGTCTTTTCTGATAGAATGTGTCTCCCTCTTACATTTTATTCCATAAACATAGTAATCTCCCTCTTTCATAGTAATCTCTCCTTCTTGCATAAATTCTCTTTTTCTTGCAAATTTCAGAAAGATATGACAGTAAAATCTCCCTCTTTGACAACACATGCCAAAGACAACACAACTAAAACTTAAATAAAATTCAATGTACCTTAACTACTGATTCATATGCAATGTCTTCATTACTTTGCTGCATCAACTAATAGACCTTCAATTCTGTTCCTGTTGATGCATCACTAAAACTGTATTTTAGTGAGCTTCTAATAAGGGAATGACCCCTAACTTACCTCTTAGATACAATAATACATCCTTATGTAAAGGCTTTTTGAATATGTCAGCAATTTGTTCCTTTGTATGGACATATTCCAATCTGATCTCCTTATCCTACACCAATTCTCTAACAAAGTGATACTTTATAGCAATATGCTTGATTTTTGAATGCATAACTAGATTCTTGGATATGTTAATTGCATTTTGTATTGTCACAAAACATAACAACATGCTCTTTGATTTCTTCCTTCATACCTTCGAATAACTATTTGAACCAAACAATGTTTGAATAGTTTACTACTGCTACAACATATTCAGCCTCTACTGTGGAATGGGATGTACAATTTTTATTTTTACTTGTCCAAGAGACCAACCTCTTTCCAAGAAAGAAAGCTCCTCCACTTGTACTTTTTTTGTCATCAACATTCCCTATCCAATCTGCATCAGTAAACACTTTTAAATCCAAGTTTTCTCCAAGATCCATTATCTTCAGTTCCTTTCAAGTATCTCATGATCCTTTTGATTGCCATCATGTGATTTTCTTTTGGTTTTGCTGAAAATCTAGCTACAATACCAACTACAAGAGCAATGTCTAGTCTTGTATGCACTACATACTACAACTTTCCAATTATAGATCTATACAATGTCTGATCCACTTCCTTTGATTCATCATCCTTGATAAGTTTCAATCCAGTACATATAAGAGTCCCAACTAGTTTGCCGTCTTCCATACCAAACTTTTTCAATATCTCCTTGATGTATTTAGATTGAGTGATGTAGATTTCATTCTTATTTTGCTTAATTTGAAGACCGTCAAAGAATTTTCTCTCACCAAACATTGACATTTCAAATTCCTTATTCATTTGTTATAAAAAAATCTTTGCAAAGATCATCATTTCCTATGAACAAAGTATCATCTACAAATATTTTTGTCAAAACAATCTTATTATCTAGTCCTTCCTTGATATACAAGCTACTATTATCATTAGTTCTTTGAAAACAAATCTAAATAAGATAGTTATGCATTCTTTCATACCATGCTCTAGGGGCTTGTTTCAGACCATATAATGCTTTATGTAACTTGCAAACCATATCCTTCTTGTTTGGATCAACAAAACCTTCAAGCTATTCAATGTAAACCTCTTCATCCAGTATGTCATTGAGAAATGCTAACTTGACATCCATCTAATAAACTTTGAATCCTTTGTATGCAGCATATGCAAGTAAGGTTCTAACACCTTCCAATCTTGCAACAGAAGCAAAAGTCTCTCCATAGTCTACACCTTCTTCTTAAGAGTATCCTTTGCATACCAGTCTAGCTTTTTTCCTTGACACCTTACCATCTTCATTTAACTTGTTTTTGAATACCCACTTAGTTCTAATCACATTTTTGTCTTTAGGCCTAGGTACAAGAGTCCATGTTTTATTTTTCTCTATCTGCTCTATTTCTTTATTCATAGATTCAATATAACTTTCATTTTCTAATGCATTTTTGACATTTATAGGTTCAAAATCAGCAAGTAAACAAGTTCCTTTCAACTTACTTCTTGTCATTGTTCCTTCAGATTTATCTACAATAATCTAATCTAGTGCATGATGCCTCCTGACATACTTAGCTAATACAAGTTCCTTGTCTTTTGAATGCTTTGCTTTTTCATCCTCTTGCACTTCAGCTTCAGGTTCTGGTTGCTCGAGCTTGGTAGCTATTGATTCAGGAGCCTCTGATTGCAAATCAGGTCCTTGTAGCTTGGTAGGTATTGGCTCAGTTTGAACTTCCTGCAACTTGGTTACTGAAGACTCGAGAGTTGAATATTCTTGATTAACAGGTGTATCTAGCATTGTATCAGGTTCAATGTAGACAAATCTCTTGTAGTCTTTTGGTTCCCTTTTTCTTTCTTCTTCAGTTCTTTCTACAAAATCATCAACTTTCACATGTGCACTTTCTATGAATTTGTGAGTAGACAAATTCAAACATCTATATGCTTTACTCTTGTAAAAATATCCCAAAACTATTCTTTCATCACCCTTCACATCAAATTTACCTTTTCTACATTCTTTCAAAATGTAACATTTGCTTCCAAATACTTTTGGGTAACTTACATTGGGTTTGTAGCCATACCATAACTCATAGGGGGTTTTGAATGAGTCCTTCTTCAGTTGTACTTGGTTCAAGGTATGAACTGTAGTGCTAATAGTTTCCTTCCAATATTTGATAGAAATGCTCTGTAATGCCTTGCCAAGGGATTCAAAGAACTAACCTAAAGTTTCACTAAGTTTGGTAGCATTTTTTTTTTAAAAAACATGAAACTTAAACCATCTACATCTCACACATGATAGCGAAAGTAATAACAACAATTCAAGTGAAAGTTAACATAAACTTACATAAAAGGTTACATTCTTCAAGGATCCTTTTATATTGAATCACATCAAAATTAACCATTAATGATTCCATCTAATACTACATCCACATAAAATAATAATAAAAAGTCCAACGTTCTTTAAACAATATACTTTGGTTCCAAATGTCCATTAATAAATTACATTTTAGAATGCTCAATCATCCATTGTACATGCCACAAGGTATGAAAGGCTTAAAAGAATATACATATGTGAAATAAAGTACATCATCATCCTATACTAACCAATGATGCAACAAAGTAAATGAAGCTAAATACCATACATGATACATCATCATAGAAGATAAAAACATTCATCATAAGAGATAACCATATATCATCAAACATAATTAACTAAGTGCATAGTTCCTTCCAACTGTAAATAGTATCATTAGACCATCGTGGGCCCTAGCCATCCCTCCATGCGTAACATCCCAAATCACCGAAGAGATCATTGGTATTAACATAGTAGGAATGTCACTCCTAAATCATACTACATCATATGCAAAAAAAAATCTAACATGCAAGATAAAGCATAAGATAACATCATCTAATAGATGCAAATCATCAATATAAGGATATGTGTCCACCATCATAATCAAAGAATGCATGAGCCACGGTGTCTCAAACGGATCTCAAATGATAAGAGTGGAAAAGCACTACCACCTAACCGCATGGAACCTAAATGGTCCACTCCCACCATGCTGAGGAGATAATCTCAAGTCCCAAACAGGTTATCAAATCACATAGCACAAACACTTACTAAGTCTAGGAATCTTAAAAGTATACTAACTCAAAGGTTCCAACCACAAACCGACAACTTATCCTAGAGGCACAATAAAGACATGTAGGAAACCTACAATGCAAGTGAGAAAGTGTCATCACACGGATCATGCTAGAGTTACCCTAGTAGTCTCCCAATAGACCTCGGCCCCCTAGTGATTCTTATGCAGCCACTAGTACCCTCTCAAATAGACGAGGCATACTATGGAATGCAAGGTCACAACCAAGCATTCTCTCTACTCCCATCCTAGTCTATACTAGCACTCGAGGCATGGGCGAGAACAACCAATTATCATATTAGGTTCATTTAAGTCAGTATTAGGTGTGAATGTTTTTGCTTATTAAAACAACTTACAATGAGTTACCCTGACAACCTCTTAGGGCGCCGGTCCCCATTGTAAGCCACTTCTCGACACTACAAGTAGATAACCTACCCTAAGATCATGGAATCATAATTCACAAAATCACCATAGTCCTATACAAGCAACTGGAAAAATACCAAAATATAATCCATAATAAGAACATCAAATCTCCATGAGCAACTGAAAAGCATCCATAGATAATCATGACCACAACAGTTCTCTATTGGCAACTGAAGGTATCACTGATAATCACAATATCCATTGGTTCTCAACAAGTGACCAAAAAATATCTCAAAGTAATACTGATTGAAGACTCCAAAAATGATTGAGTCAAAACATGTCACAACATCACATCATCAAGATCAGATAAACAATTCAATTCCATCAAAGTGACTGGAAAGCAATCCAAATACAACTGATCGATAACTCATAAAAAGGTTACATATATCATAGCTTACACAATGAAGACTGAAGACAATATCAATCAGCATGCCATCACATCACCATGGTTGAGTTTAAAAGATCAAGATCAAAAGACATCATCATGACATCACAATCCTAACCCCTGAGCCTCTAGTAGATGTCCTAGAACTAGTCAACCATCTAGTCAACCCCAACCCAAAATAGATAGCATAGAGAAAACACAAAATATAAGCACATGTTTTGGTCTACCAAAATTACATAGTTGAATTAAGTGTGGAAGTCTCAGTTTTCGTTTTCAAATTTAGATATCGAATGAGAAATTTGCACGTTTTTACCTAACCCATGTATTTGTTTGGTAGATAAAAGCATTTTAAGATGTTTGAAATAGACCCCCATTGCTCCATTAAGACACGAAGAAAATTTTAAAATAAACAATACAATTCATCCACATTTATATATTCTTTATTTAAATCTGACTAAATTAGTTTTACATTATTAAAATAATATAAAATGATTAATTACTAAAAGATGATTAATTATTAAAAGGATTAATCTTTTAATAAAACTTTATTTATAATAAGTAAATTAACATTATATAATAACTAATAATTAATATTTAATAATATATAATAATTAATATTTAATAATATATAATAATTAATATTTAAAAGTTATTAATATTTAACAACTTTAATATCAATATAACATTAAAGTCAAATCACATATAATTTTAAAAAAAAAACATATTATACATATATTTAACTGATGTCACAGTATGCAGGTACCCTGCTATCGTAGGGCCTACGACAACAACAAGTACATAGTACCCTCTATCGTTGCAGTACTTATGATGGTCGGTACCTATGGTCCACAGTGGGCATGGGCACAGGTTTCGTCCCCCCTCCCACTTTATATATATATATATATATATATATATACATAATATCATTTTTAAAACAAATGATTTCAAAGCATTTTTTTTTAAGAATGTTTTCTAATAAACATTTTGAATGATCTTATTCCTCTGTCATTTTTAAAAAAATAATATGCAGGGCATTTTTTTCAATATATATATATATGTGTGTGTGTGTGTGTATAAATATATAATTATACATACATATATATATATATATATATATATATATATATATATATATATATATATATACATATGTATGTATGTATAAATATATATTTATATTTATACATATATACATATATATATATATATTTATACATATATATATATATATATATATATATATTTGCAGATTTATAAGCATTTATGCATATTTTAGAAAAAGAGAAACATTTATAATAACGCTTGCAAATATAACATAATTTTTAAACAAATAGGACTTTTCAATTTTAAGAGTTTCCCCTATAAAATATTTGTTTTGTAAATTTATCTATTAATCTTTCTAATAGGTTTGTCCATAAGCATTTGAAAATCCTAGCCCATAGTTTCCTTAGATCTATGCATATGAGCTTTTCTCAAATAGAATTTAACTACCCATAAAAAAATGCATTCAACCAAGATATTCAATATATGAAAATCCTCAGAAAGCATTCAGAAGACATGAAGAAGACAGGAAGTGCAAAAAGTGAAATATCATATGCAAAATCCACAAGTGTCTACCTGGTCACTGATGCTAAATCACTTCTCCTTCTCAGGAAGCGCCTCGAATGTCTCTAGAAACAACCAGAAGGTGTTGACAACTAAGCATGAGTCTTTTCCAACCTTCTAGATGAGTCACAAGGTTGTAGACACCATGTGCTTAATTTGTGCGCTAACTCCTGTGTTGTAGACATACGTGCAATCAAGAGGTGCATTTACTCCTAGGTAGACTTATAACTTTTATTTTAATTCTTTTATTGTTTCTATTATTATTATTTATTTATTATTATTATTATTAATTTTAATTTCTTTTATTTAATTCTTTTTCTCAATTAATTCTCCATTTAATTAATTAAAATCAAAATATCTAAAGATCATGATATTATATTAATTTTTTGAAAATAATTAAATTATTAATTAAATCTTTTAATTTAAGACTTAATTAATAGAAAATTCACCATAGACCTCCAAGATAAAATATGAAAATCCATCATAGAACAATCCATACAAAATCAGTCTAAAGGGTTAAAATCATGAATTATGTCATCCAACACATTCGGAAGGTAAAATATCTTGGATACTTGTCCTACCTTTCTAGGACAAATGGTTTAAGGGTTTAAGATTTGGACTTGAGAATTTATCTCCCCTCTCTTACCATTGAGACAGTGTGATAGGGTACGCTCATCCTGAAAATTCAGAGAAGTCAATACCTAGTACCTGCAACTTGCATAAAATCCATGCATGTACATACAATATATATAATGCTAAGCTAAACAGGCAATGGAAGGAAGTGGTGCATCGTATAGATCTTGACTAGCAGGTGACTATGACTCCCTTTTAACCACATCAGAAATGCCATACAATAAGAGAACAAACACACACACCATACACATGCAAGTATGGGGTAAGTATTCATAAAAAATACATGTGATAATAAACCATCTAACTAATCATCATCAATAACTAGAACTAATGTAATAATCATCATGCTTACATGAAATGTAGAGTCTAAATAATCACATCATATATCAACTGAATCTATAACAATATATGATAATCTCAAAATAATATTACTAATAATCATCAACATAAAACTATCCCTAAAAGAGTTTGACAATGATAACAAAAATGCGACCTAGGGGCAAGCACTACATGCTCTTTTCAATCATTAAGGTTCTTGCATAGTCCATGATAGATCTATTCCTTCTTTTAGCTATTCTATTTTGTTCAAGAGTTCCAAGTGCTGAAACTTGTCTTTTGATTCCCCTTTCAATGCAAAAGTTATTGAACTCATGTGAAATGAATTCAACACCTCTGTCAGACCTCAAGCATTTTAGTCTTTTGCCTATTTCCTTCTCTACTCTAGCCAAATACCATTTAAACTTTTCAAATGCTTCTGATTTCTCTCTTAGGTACATGATAGTCATCATTCTTGAGTAATCATCAAAAAAAAGAATGAAGAACTTTTCACCAATATAACTTTCAATTCCAATAGGTCTACAAAAATCAGTATGCACAATTTTTAAAACTTCTTTAGACTAATAGTTTTTACTTTTAAAGCTAGTCTTTTCCATCTTGCCAATTTGACAATTCTTGAATAGACCAACCTCAGGTTTCTTTATGTTAGAAATGCCTCTTACTTTCCTGAATTTACTTATTTTCACCAAGTTATCAAAGTTCACATGACACAACCTCCTATGCCATAACCAACTTTCTTCAACTTGAGCAATAAAGCATGAACATTCACCAAGTTCAAGATAAAACAAGTTACCTTTTGTTTGAGTGCCTGATCCAATAAGCTTTCCTTTGCCATCTAGCAGTCTTGCTTTTTCATGCATGAATTCCACTTTGAATCCATTATTGAGTAGATGTGTCACACTTAACAAATTTTGTTTTAATAATTCTACCCATTATGCATTATCACATACAAGTTCTTTGGTTAGTGAGATTCTTCTTTTTCCTTTTATGTAACAAGGTTCATTATTACCAAACCTCACACTACCACCATCATAGTCTTGAAAATGTTCAAACTTAGTTTTATCACCAGTCATGTGATGAGAACAACCACTATCTATAATCCATGTATCATTTTTGCTCACATGAGAAATAAGTGTCATTTCCTCATCATTATCAGACTCATCCTTCATAGCAATGTAAACAATTTCATCTTCTTCTTCATCGTCAGAATCATTAGAATTTTTAGCCATGAAATATGTTTTCTTACCTTTGTCCTTGAATGTTTTGAAGTCTTTCTTTCCATTACATTTGTGACCTTTCTTCTCATCCTTGTTCTACTTATTTGGGCACCTAGCAACAATATGTCCAATTTATTCACAACAAAAATAGATTAGAGGAACCTTACCTTTGTATTTCCCTTTGCCTTTTGAATATTTTCTTGCTAGTAGAGCTTTAACCACCTCAAGATCACTATCTAAACTTTGCTCTGATTCATCATCACTATATGACTGAGAATCCTTTATCTTCTTGCCTTTCTCCTTGAGTGAAAGCTTGGCTTCAAATGCTGATTCAATGTTCTTGGCAGCTAGAACATAATTATCATAGTTATCTAGCTTGAATGTAGTCAATCTTCCAACTATGGCCTCTAAATTTATCTTATGATTTGCTTCACATCTTCTTTCTTGAATTGCGAAAACTCTAATTGCATAAATAGAAAGTAGTGTTCTAAAAAATTTGCTTATAACTGTTTCCTCTTTGATATCTCCTCGAGATGCTTTGATTGCACTAACACATGCTTTAACTCTTTCAACATATTTTAAAATGTTTTCATCTTCTCTCATCCTCATTTGATCAAATTGACCTCTCAAACTTTATGCTTTGGCTCTTCTCACATTGTCATCACCTCTATGGATCTCTTTTAGCTTGTTCCACATTTCAAAGGTAGTTTTGCAATCCTTGATATCATCAAATTCTTCATAACTTAGGGTAGATGCAATATCTATCATCATGTTGTTATGAGTCTTCTTTTCAACAATATCATTGACAGATAATGTACCAGCAAGTTCTGTATATTTTTCATCTAGGTACTTCAACCCTAAATCACCAATAGAAGCTAGATGAAGTCTCATCAATCCCTACCAATCTAAGAAGTTGTCCCTATTAAGTCTTGGAATTTCCCTCTTGTAAGACATCCTAATCTTTGGCTTATATCCTTGAAATCTTTTCTTGCAAGCACCAAAAGCTCTGATACCAATTATTGGAATTATAGATGAAGTAACTGAGAGGGAGGGTGAATCAGTTACTACAAAAACAAATCCATAGATCCCTTAGATGTCAACAAGTTACTGCTGTCACTCGGTAAACATTCACAAAAATTGTTGTAATTGGATTAACTTGTTATTGATCTTTAAGCATTCATAATTATTAACATGCATGCAAAAGTAAATAACATGAACACAAGAGACACAATATTTAACGTGTAAACCCAATATGGGAAAAACCATCAAGTAACTAGCTACCAATTTTCACTCTTCTAAAGTGAGCCTTGTTAGGAGCCAACCCTATTAAATGTTACAAAACACACTATTAGGTGCAACCCTATTAGAGGATTTAATCACCCTATTAAGAGTGGCCTTGCTAGAGGTCTTTAGAACAATTCAACTGAACTATCACCTTGTTAGAGGATTTATAAAATGGTTGCTAAAACAAATTTGTTAAGAGATTTTGAAATCACTATTACAATGGTTAGAAAGTAACAATGAATTGACCTGAATAAGATGCAACTAAATTTGCTGATTATAGATCTCTATTCTGCACCAATAGATCCTCCTTGATCAAATATAGCTTTTCTGCTCCTCAATGATCTATGATCATCCTTCAAAATTTTCTCTCACAATAAACAGTCCTTTACATTTACATCACATCAAATCCATCACACACACACACACTTAGAATTCACAACTTGACCTTTTATATATACCATTCAGATTATCAAGTTGGCTCATTCACAAGTTACATTTACTAATAAACCATACATTAGTCATC
This sequence comes from Cupressus sempervirens, assembly GCA_028749045.1. NCBI lineage: Eukaryota > Viridiplantae > Streptophyta > Pinopsida > Cupressales > Cupressaceae > Cupressus > Cupressus sempervirens. Next base: position 543,985,872 of record CM053787.1, on the reverse strand, counting down.
GGCTACAAATATTACATTAAAAAAATAAACTTTATTTCACAAAATAATGAAATCCTTCATTGGCCAACCCAACTCGGCAAACATTGCTCAAGAAACAATTTCTTGAGTTAACCATCTCAACTTAGTTAACACTGCAAAATCTACAAAATCCTTTGGTTGTCAAGTGAACTTAGTAAGAACTAAATTCCCTTGTTTAACCTTGAAAGCTTGGTAACAACTATCTGCACAAAGTAAAGCCTAAGAATACTCAGTAGACATTGTAAACCTTCTTTGCTAACCTTCTAATCTTGGTAGACTCTGTCCTTTGGCTTGCTGACCAACTAAGCTCGGTAGACTCTAACTGATAACTGATATGAAATTTGTGTAACATCAAAGACAACACACAATTGAACAATTTTATCCAACAAATACAATATTTTTATTGACCATTGACTAATTAGAGATCAATGCATTTAGGGGCCACTTGCTTGAAAAGACCTAGAGTTGCATGAAATTCTTTGGAATGGAGACACATGGAAAATTTTGTATAGAAACCATTATCTAGAAATTACTTAATGTAGTAAACATCACATCAAGATTAAAATCATAAATGTGGTACTAATAGTTACAATTATTACATTCCATTTACAACCACCTTTGTAGGCACTTTTGACTGTTTGCCATTAATGCGAGTACATTTTGTACACTTAAAAATTAATAGGAATACAAAAAAAAAAGATACGAAAGATCACAAACGTCAAACAATTTAATGTAACTACCATTAAATAGCCTCTTCAATTCCTTTTTCATTATCATTTCTCAAATTCCTGAATTTGAATTCAGTTCATAGAGTTTCTTGAATCTTAGTCATGGATACACCAATTCGCTTGAAATGCACTACAATGGCTCTGCAAAAGCCCCTTTTGGGCATGATTCTTGACGATGTCTTTACCGTGATTTTAAAGCAAGATTCCCAAGGTCCTTTTATTCATCATGCTTTATTCGTGGTCCTCAGTCATGAATTCTTAAGAAACAATAAGAGGTATCGTGTGTCCATAGATATTACCTCCCACTTCATCGCATCTCTTCTCAACCTTGGAACCAATCATGTAGACATTATAATGCTTCTACATAAAAAATTTAGTGAAACATTTTTGGAAGACGATGTCAAAATTCTTTGTATTGGTTGAGTAGGTACCAGAGCTAGGCATCGGCATCCCTTTTGCAAACATAGCAGAAAAGTGTTGGGAGCAAGGCATAGGGAGCATTGTACAAAAGCATTCCTTCTTACTCGACATGAATGAATGACAATTGACTTCCCATCGGAAGTGGGTGCGGCTTGGAAGGAATTTTTTATGGAAGTGGTTGTTGTTGGACGACGTTAATGAGACTAACTTCACATGGCTAGACGAGTTTAGTGACATCATCCTCTCTAAAAAAATCCTCATGAAGGGACTTGAAGACCTTTCTGATTGAAGACTTCAAGCCCTCGAATCCTCAAAAAATTGATGCTTCCAGCCTCCCTATTCCCTATTCCCTGTTTCCTTGGACAAAAATATTTTTAAGATATCTATTTTTATTTGGATTGGGCCTTTCCTTTTAATGTAAATTATTAAATAGTAAAACAAGGCTAATTTAATCAGCCATTTTGAATATCTATGCTATGAATTAGTATTATGTAAATTGTACACTCTAAAATATTATCAATGAAAATAATAGTTTTTGGCTTCTCAAATTGTTGTTCTTGTTAGTCTACAAATTTGTTTTTGGAATCTCAATGCACTATTGAAATGTTTTTGATTAGGAAAACAGGTTTTATAGGGATCCTAAAACCCAAAGTTTTACAACATAAAACAACTTAAAGCAAAAAAGATAGAAAAAACAAAAGCTACCTCAAAAGGCTAGAAACAAAAAGGCTCGAAGCCTGAGAAACAAAGGCTAGGAACAAAGCCTGGCGGGCAGACTAGTGTCCATTCTTTTCCATTGCCTACAGGGTTTTTGCAGCATCACTTTCCTTCTAGTTGGCCTCTTCCTCCTGGATCGTGGGGAGGAAATGCATCTGGTCCCCCTGACTTTCCTAGATTCTAGTCTCTTTCTGAGGATCTTCCCAGCTGGTTTCGTGCTCTATACTCTGCTCCACGTTCCCCATAAGATCGGCCTTGGTCAGATAGTCCTCCAAATTAACAATGTTTTCATTCAAGGTATGGAGGGTATCCACTATCTTTTTAGTCACAACCTAGTGGACGGAATCCAGCCTTTGGACCTTCTGCTCGAGCCATCTGATTCTGTCCTCCTGATTGTCTCTGGGGTCCTGGCTTCTGTCTTTTTCCTAGCTGCCCACCTGGGGTGTGCACTATTGAAATGTTAGTCTATGACTTTGTTATAAAAAATTAACTATTAATAGTTATAAAGTTAGAAACAAAAAAAAGGTTTCAACAATCCCTTTATAGTTTCATATTTGATTAACGATTTATAGTAAAAAATTATTCAATTGAAAATTATCCAATAAAAATTTGTAAATTTGTAATATGTATATGTATGTTCTTTAAATTGAAAACCTGTAAAATTTGATAATATATGAAAGCAGGGGTCAAGGTCATGCAAGTTAATAGTTATTAGTTATAATACTTTTAACTATTATTAATTTATTTAAAAATATTTAATTAATTAAAAAATAGTTTTTTTAAGTTAAACTTAATTAAAAAAGTTGATGCCTATATATAACTTTTATATATAACAAAATGACAAATACTTCAACAACAAAAAATTATTTGTCATTATAAAAATAACACATTATTATATAAAATACAACCTATAACCAACACAAAGGTTTAAGGGACCATTACTTGAACACTAAAAGTTTTTGACAATCTCACACATTTCATAAGAAAATAGAAAACACTTATTAGTATTTACCTTTTATATTTGTGAGACATATTATTGATATGATTTACTCTATGCATATACGTTGCTACCCCAATAGTTGTACACATAAGAGTAGTATTTGGACACTATTACCAAGATATCAATATTTATTTAATTGAACATATTATGTTTTGAGTGACACACATGTATGAAATAACTATGCTATTTTTATTTTTATTTGAAACCAAAAGTTATTTCTTTTTTCTACAACATTTATAAGTTTTCATGTGTTCAAGTATTGGTATTTTTTTATCAATGTTTGTATTTTTTTATATGTACAAATAGTTCAATTAATTACAATATATAGTATAATAGTAAAAATGTGTTTGAAGATTGGACTCTATGTTCATGATAGGGTGATCATAATTAGTTCGTGTCGTAGGGTATAGAACTATAGGCATCAAATTTTTTTAATTATTGATTAAACTATTGAGCATCAACCAATCAAATTTCATAATTTTTCTTCTACATATCAAATTTTAATATTTTATAAAGTCAAATGCACAATTTTTAAGTTTTGTAATTTCTAAAACTATTTATCTTTAACCTGATTGGTCAAAACAAATGGAGCGATAAGAGTGGATTTCAAGGAAACCTAAAAGATTATAACCTTAACAAAATTAAATAAAATTTTGATAATTTATGTGTCAATATTTTTTATTTCATACCTATCTTGTCACCTAACTTTTTTCATTATAAAATATTTTAAATGATAATAGTTTATAAATAATTATCACATGCACATTATCAATATACATTAATAATTTATAGATAATTAAACTATATTACATTTTAATTTTGAAACTAATTAATAAATATGAATAAAAATATAGCATTTGTAATTGTATTTTTTAATTTTAATTATTTTTATTTAAATTAAACTATTTTCGTTATTATTTCATATATTGCATCAATTTTATTTTATAAAATTTAATATATCTTCATTGAATTTTTCATATCATCTTTACATTAATAAGTTTATGATAGAAAAGAAAATCATTTCTATAATAGAAAAGAAAATCCTTTATTTATATTATAACTATTGTAATAATAATTATAAATTATATTTCATATATAAAAAATATTTTATATAAATAATTAAATTAACATCATGATTTTGACATGCTCAAACTTTAAAATAAAATAATAATTAATACAAATTTATTTAACAATATTTATTTCAATATTTTTCTCTATATTAATTAATATGCTATTAATTTTTTTTTCATGCTAATATTTTTTTAATCAATTTTTTTACTAATTCTATCAATTTTTTGCCACGAACTAGTTGCTATGGAAGTTGGAACCTTGTTTAAATAATTAATATTAGTTATTCAAGAGGTTTAAATTTTAACGATTCACGATTTGATCTGGACTATTCAATGAACGATAGATCAATGACTACAACTCTATTTTGGGCCAAATTTTAAAACATTGAAGTTAAATTCTATTTCTACCCAAAATTAGGATACGTGTAATCAAGGATTATTTCTTATAAGTTATATTTATGTCCAACTCGACGACTCCAGACTCCTAATCATTGACTAAAAGACAGATCGATGGGTCGAGATGAATTTTACGCCGATTTGGAGAATGTTTCCCCATGTGCCTAGATTCATCCAAAATCGTGACACATGTATGGTCATTGCAAAGTTGAATTAAGTGTCAAGACTCAGTTAATATTAATAATTATGTTGTCTTTAAAAAAAATTATTACTTAATCCTGACTCAGCAATGTCATGATTGTTAAGTAAAAGTTTGATCAACACTAATAGCCTAAGATGAATTTTGGGTAAATTTTGGGTCCACTATCATTGTTGTCAAGAAACATCTAGAACTATGACACATGTTAAGGACACGTGTCCTTGACAAGTGTCATGATTCTGAATCACTCTTGATAATAGTGATAGCATTCCACAAATTGACCCGAAAATTATATTGATAATTAAGTTTGATTTTTATTAATTCATTTATTTAAAATGAACAAATTTCAAAATTTAAACGTATATAAATGTAATAAATTTTTACTTATTATTATTATAATTATGTATATTAATACATTATTGAGTCTTTATGTCATTTACATGTACATTGCACATAGTATTAGGAAAGTACCTAAAACCATTAATTACTTAATACTTACATTATAACTTTTAACTATTTACCTTTTATTTTTTTGAGTATGAAGTTGAAACTTCTCCAAGTCGAGAGTCCAATATGATAGGGTTTTCAAATTTCAACTTTTCAAAGACTGACTGAATTCCATTTTGTGTTCTAAAGACTGAAAGTGTGAAACTTGAGTATCATAGGACAACACCAATTATCTGAGCATTTTCTAGCACCAGTATTGTCAAATCTCAAATCTTGATTCCAAGTATTTTAATTTTTTAATTTTTTTTCATTGCAATTTGTAGCAACAGAAACCTTGATTTTTATTGCCTTAGGTTTACACTTTACAATTTTTTTAAATAGGGCTTGAAGAAGAATTATGTGTAATAACTAGTAGCAAGCATGGGAAAAACAAAGTAAAAAACCTCCAATACAAGTACAAGCATAAAGGAAAAGAAAAATATTATAGAACTCAGGCAAGTGCTACAAACCTCAAGTTTCACTGATAAATGTTGTGATATTTTTTATCCTATTATCCATGGAGATTTTGGGATCATGGAAATTAGACATTCATTTTTAAATAAGTGGAAAAATCAACAAAAGGGGAGAAATTATTACAAATATAACAATAGTATTCATGAACATACAAATAAATTAGCTGCTTTGGTTACTAGATTAGCAAACCTCATTGTACCCAAAGTATTCTCTTGCCCTAAAATTGCAATGCTATGTGCTCAGAATTATGATAAAAATAAAAAGGCAATTGTAAACCAAAACACTCAGGAGGAAATTTTATCCATAACAGAGAGTGAATTTTTCACTATGTTAGACCTAGGGCTAGGGTTTAAACCAAAAGCTTTAACAAGTGCATTGACTTGGATAAACTAGCATAGGCTTATGATAAATTGGAAATAGTTTTTCAAGATTGATATATTAAGGTTTTAATAAACTTAGAGTCGTCTACTAGTGTTACACTATACATAGACCATAAGCCTCCTTATGAGTATGATATTTTTGTGCCATGGGTTTAGAATACTATTTTTTTATTATCATTTTGTTTGGGATTGGACAGTAATAAGGAAGTGGGGGCCAATGTTCTTGAAATAATTTTGTTGACATATCAGTCAATTTTGTTATTAGTGACACACACATATTTATATTTTGTATGGCTATCGACCTCATTGAACAACCTACAACATTTTTCATGTAATTCAGTAGCCATTGAGCTCTACAGTTGCTACTGAGCATTTTACTGGTTACCAAGTGTATTAAGTTAGTGTGAAGCCCAATAATTCAAACTGAGTAGATTCAGACTAGCAGTTCAACCTAAGCATTTTAGTGGTTATTGAGCATTGTAATTTCTATCATGTTCGTAGTTCATGTAATATGAAGCTAGTGTAAATTGAGCTGATGTGTTTATCGAGTGATTCAGTTTATGCCAAGTTACACAGTATCTACTGAGTCACCGATGTAGACCAAGTTCAAGATGACTTTGAAGTGATTAGTATAGATTGAGCTTCTATTTCTATCAAGTGCATGACAATGCCGAGTAATGACAGTGGGCATAGAGTATTAGAACCTCACCATGTCAGTCTTTAGAACCTGAGTGTCTTCATTTGGGCTGACTTTGTGATATATGTGTTAACCTGTATGATGGATGACTTTGTAACTATGTAATTTGGATTGGTATATATATGTAATGTATTGTATCACATCCATATAAAAAATATTGAATGTTTAAAATGCAAATGTGAATAGTTAAAGCTAAGCAACAGATAAAGAGTGAATTGTGAAGGCCATATCAAAAGAGGAGCAATAGAGACATATGTATCATAGAAAGATGATCAGTACAATCAAGGAATATTTATCAGCAATCAAGTTGTAAGTTAGAGATCTATTGTTTCATCCTAATAGGTGAACCATTCAAAATCCTTTCACAAGGTAGACTTAACAATCTTTCTTAAATCTCTTAATAGAATGCATACTTCATTGTGTCTTTGTAAAACCTCTAACAGGGTAGATCATCAAAAGTGATCATTGTGAGCCTTAATAGGCCAACTTTATGCTATAGTATTGAAGTTTTGTGGGTATCATTGCCACCCTAGTTTTTGTAATGCCCCGCCAAGGGATCTAAAGAATCAACCTAGAATTTCACTAAGTTTGGTAGCATTTTTTTTTTTTTCAACATGAAAGTAAATACCACATATAACTTATGCACAATGATGGAAGCAATAGCAATGTCCATCTAAAATTAAACATAACATACATAATAGATTACATTCTTTAAGATCCCTTAATGTTGAATAACATCTATAAACATCCAACATACATGAGTCCATCTAGTACAACATCCACATGAAATAATAATGACAAGCACAATGTTTATTCATTACTTTTCAAATGCTTGATCATCCACTATACATGTCATAGGGTATGACAAGCTCAAAAGAATATACATACGTGAAATAAGATACATCATCCTATTCTAATACATGATACATCAAAGTAAAGATAATCACATGGTACATCATCATAGAAGACATATACGTCCATCATAAAGATCAAACATAATAAACTAAGTGCACAGTTCCTCCTAACCGTTAATAGCATCATTAGACCATTGTGGATCCTAGCCATCCCTCCGTGCGTAACATTATAAATCATTGAAGAGATCATCGGTATTAACATAGTAGGAATGTCACTCCTAACATATACTATATCATATGTAGAAAGTAATCTAACATGCAAATAAAAGCATAAGATAACATCATCTAACATATGCTAAAACATCATTGAAAAGATACATATCCACCATCATGAAGGATGCATCAGCCAAGATATTTCAATGAATCTCAAATGATAAGAGTGGAAAAACACTACCACCCGACCACATGGTACCTAAGTGGTCCACTCCCACCATGCTCAAGAGATAATCTCAAGTCCCAAACAGGCTATCCAAAATCACATAGCATAGATCTCTATAATTTTAGGAATCCTAAAAGTATACTAACTCAAAGGTTCCAAACACAAAATTGACATCTAATCCCAGAGGCACACAATGACATGTAGGAACCTACTATGCAAGCGAGAAAGTGTCATCACAATTATCACGTACAAGTTACCCTAGCAGTTAGCTAAACTCCATGAGTCCATACTAATCTCATGCAGCCACTAGTATCCTCTCATACTGACGAGGCATACTACAAAATGCAAGGTTGCAACCATGCGTTCTCACTACTCCCATCCTAGCCTGTACAAGCACTCAAGGCATGGGCGAGAAAAAAACACTTATCTTTTTTAGGTTCATTCAGTTAGTATTAGGTGTGAATGTTATCACTTATTAATCCAACTTACATTGAGTTACCCTAGCAGCCTCTTAGGACCCCAACCCCCATTGCAAGCCACTTCCTGTCACTACATGCAGATATCCTACGCTAAGCTCATGGAATCATAAATCTCAAAATCATAAAAGATAATCCATAATAAAATCATCAAATATGCATAAAAGCATCAAATCTCCATGAGTAAACATCCATAGAAAATCATGAACACAATAGCTCTCTATTGGCAACTGAAGTATCACTGATAATCAAAGTATCCAATAGTTCTCAACAACCAAAATATATCTCAATCATACTGATCAAAGACTCCAAAAATGGTTGAGTCAAACATGTCACAACATGACATCATCAAGAATAAATCCATATTACAGTCCCATCATGGCGACTAGAAAATAACCAAGGATAACTTATTGATGACCAAAAATAATGGTTAAGTCAAGTGTCTCATAAATAAGAATCTTAACAATCAGTAATCACATCCAATACATAGAGCAATCCATCACATAACCATGGTTGGGTTTATAAAGATCGAGATTAAAACATCATCATGACATCACAATCACATAACTCCCAAGCCTCTGGTAGACATCCTATAACTGGTCAACACTAGTCAACCCAAAACCCAAAACAATAGCATAAAGAATACACAATGCAAACACATGTTTTGGTTTTGCTAAATTTACAACTTAAATTTAAATGCAAAAGTCTCAGTTTGCGTTTCCAAGTTTAGAGAAAGAATTGGAGGAACATTTATACGTTTTGAATGAATACAAATATTCTTTAAAATCCATCTTTCAATTATAAACTTTGATTCAAAACGTCCCCCACCAAAAACTAATCAATTAAATTTCATATACTTAATAAAAAAATTAATTTAAACTATGAACCTTTGATATAAATCATTTATCAATTATACAATTATAAAAAAAATTATTAATAATCATATTTACATATTATATACATACTTATATATATAAATTATTTTAACATTAAACAAAATTGAATTAACAAATTCGATTAATACCATTTAACATTGCAAATGTTATAAATGTTATATAACATAATAGTTCGTCGGTACGCAGGACCCTGCGGTCGCAGGGCCTGCGACGTTAGTGGTACTGCGTACCACTGCAACCGCAGTGGGGGCGCGGGTCTCATCCCCCCTGACTTAATGCATAATATGTATAATTTTCTTTTTAAATCGCTTACACAATTCCCATTTGCGATTTGGTTTAAAACGTTTTTGCCCACAGGTATGTTATCCAGTTTTTTAACAAATATATATTATATATACATATGTATGTACATATATATGTACATATATATGTACATATATATATATATATATGTACATATACATATATATATGTACATATATATATATATATATATATATGTACATATACATATATATATGTACATATATATGTACATATATATATACATATATATATGTACATATATATATGTATATGTACATATATATATATGTACATATGTACATATATATATATATACATATGTACATATATATATATATATATATATATATATGTACATATACATATATATATGTACATATATATATGTATATGTACATATATATATACATATATATATATATACATATATATACATATATATATATATATATATATTTCAATTTTTAGAATTCCTTCATAAACCTTTGATCTCCAAAATTTCCAATAATTAATCTAATGGGTTTGACTATGAATCTCAACCCTAGTCCCATGTTCTTTTCAGATCTATGCAGATAAAATTCTCAAATAAATTAAACTACCCATATTGAGAATGCATACAATAACAAAAAGTATGAAATTCATCAGAAGACATATGGAAGACACGAAGAAGACAGGGAATGCAAGGTGCAGAAATAGCATAAGTAAAATCACAAGAATCTACCTGGATTCTGATGCTAATTCACTCTTCCTCAGAAAACCCGCAGAGCAAGCTCCCTTCTTCAGAATTCATGAATCTTCCAATGCTCCAATTGCACTCCAAACGCTATCTCAAGCTTCTAAGAATGCCTGAATATAAAGAGCTCTTAGGAAACATCTAGAATGCTTCTAGAAACAGCTAGAAGGTGTCACCAACTAAGCATGGGTCTTTTCCAACCTTCTAGATGAGCCATAGGGTTGTAGACACCATGTGCTTAATTGATGCACTAACCCCCGTGTTGTTAACACTTGAGAAATAGAAAAGTGTGTTAACTCCCATGCAAGCTTATAACTCCAATTCACTTTTAATATAATTTTCTATTTGAATATTTATAACTTTTATTTTAATTTTTATAACTTTTATTATTATTATTTATTTATTACTTTATTATTATTTATAATTATTATTAATTTTAATTTCTAATTTTCTTTTATTTAATTCTTTTTCCTCAATTAATTCTCATTTAATTAATTATAATCAAAATATCAAATAACATGATATTTTATATTAATTTTCTCAAATAATTAATTTATTAATTAAATCTATTTATTAAGACCTAATTAATAGAAAATTCACCATAGACCTCCAAGATAAAATATGAAAACCCATCATAGAGAAAATCACACAAAATCAGTCTAAAGGGTTATAAATCACGAATTATGTCATCCAACACATTCGGTGGGTAGAATATCCAGATACTTGTCCTACCTCACTAGGACAATTGGCTTAAAGGTTTGGGATTTGGACTTGAGAATTTATCTCCCTTCTCTTATCATTGAGATAGTATAATAGAGTACCCTCATCCTGGCAATTCAGGGAAGTCGATACCCGGTACTTGCAACCTGTAGAAAAACCATGCATGTACATACAATATATATAATGCTAAGCTAAACAGACAATGGTAGGAAGTGATGCATCGTGTAGATCCTGACTAAGCAGGTGACTACGACTCCCTTCCTTAACCATGTCAGAAACACCATACAATAAGAAAACACGCACACCATACACATGCAAGTATGGGGTAAGTATCCATAATAAAACACATAAGATAATAAACCATCCAACTAATCATCAATAACTGAACACAATATAATGATCATCATGTATGCATGAAATGTAAAGTCTAAATAATCTCATCATATAACCACTAAATCCATAACATAATGTTTGTTAGTGTCAAAACAATACCACTAATCCATCAACATAAAACTAGTCCATCATAGTCTGATAACAACAACAACAATATATCCAAAAAAGATGTGAATGAGGGTAGACACTACAGTTTTACTTTCTATTTGGAAGGTTTTTGAGTCACCAAATCATTGTGTTCAAGTATTATGAATGTTTTATGTTTCCAGCTTGTCATGCGTGCAATTAGATCAGATATGATGAACTAAATGGTAATCAGATTACTACAATTAAGATCTATAATTAATAAAAATTTTGGTTACTGATTCACCCTTCTCCTTTCAATAACCTAGCATAGTCTTGAATATTTCCAATAGATTTATAATATCCATTGTCAAGGTCATTCAGTTGAGAAGATAGATGTAAGATATAATTATGTTCAACACATTTTTGAATCTATGTAACAACAATTACTAATGACTAAACAAAGTACAATTATAGGGAAGATGAAGACATTTAGGTTCACAAGTTACTTGTGCTACCTTCTTTTAACAAAACATTTCTCAATATTTGAGATAGAGAACATCAAGCTTGATATTGAGGTCTATAAGTTTGATGAAAAAACCTAAAAGAAATTAGAGACTCCAAGTCTAGTATATGAGTGGACACATAAGATGAGGATGACTGCTAACAGTATTAACTACAACTATTTTGTAGACTTCGTTATCATAGAGACTTTGATGCCTAGATTGTCTATGTCCTGTAAAGATTACATTCAACTAGGAAGTCAAATTCATTGGCTGACTGATTCTTCATAGAAGAGCACACTGTCTTAAGATTTTATGGTTTAGCAGTTGAACTGTGCAAACTTCCAATGCATGTTATAGAAAGAGTTTTTTCACTGGAATATGTATGGTAGATGGAGAGCACAGATGAACTTTTCACTAGACAAAAAAATAAAAATGATATTTCCTTACTTGCGTTTTGCAATGGGAGGATTCACATTTGAGAGAAAGGCTTTCAGAGTGGCAAATGAATTGGTAACTTTTTTTGGCTTTGATTTTGTCAGTCACTAGAATTATGATCCACTTAACATAATAAAAAAAGACTAATTTCCTATGGAAAATTTGCGAGCAAATAGCAACATCAAGAGATACCATTGATAGAAAAGTTTAAAAACAAGTATTCAAGAGATCCCAAATTATAACATTTCATATATCAGAGTCACACAAATCAAAGCCTCTGACATACTTAAATTTCTACAAGAAAGAATCTCAACCTTCTAAAAGGTCTATGTTGAAAGCAATTAAAGAGGCATGGACATCTGAATTGTGATGTCAAACCAAGATGATTGTTTTTTTGGAAAATGAGGCAAAATTTGGCTAAACCAAAGACATCAGTAGGTTTTGGGGAAATTAAGGAGGATGAACTTTTTAACAATCATCGGAATAAAGAGCATCCAAGTAATATTCAAAGATAGAAGGACCTTGAGTCTAATGGAGACATATTCTTAATCTTCAAATGAGTGGTTATATTAAACAAATGTATAGTAAAGGGGCAACTATAATACAAAAAATGGGTTATGTAGGAATAGGGCCCATTGGTGCATGTGGTGAAGGAATTTGGAATCCAGTTCCACTACCAAACCCACCCAAAATAGGAAGTAAACCATTCATTGGACTCTCTAATGAGATTGAAGATGATTCATCTAGAAAGGGCAAAAAATATTATACTTTTTCTTCTGAAGGTCATCCCAACACACTATTTGTTAAATCTTCAAATCTAGTTGTAGTTGATCCCACTGGCACTAGCACTGGCATGGATGAACCTTGTGCAAAAAAGAAAAAAATTATGACAATTACAATGCAAGAAACATCAGCAGTCACTTCACCAATGTATGCACTGGTAGCTTCTGAACAGAATCCTAACAATAGTCCTAAAATGCCAGGATTTGGAATGGGCCATCTTTAGTATGTTGCAAACCCTCAAAATACAATTGTAGGTGGAGTAAGTTTAATTGGAGCTGGAGGAGCATACAATAATAAAATTGATAATTCACCTTTCAAACACTCAATTGTGTGAACAAACCCAAATTTTAGTTTGAAGGAGTTTGCATCAAAGTTTGATTAGACAAGCAAAAGAAATAGGCAAATTATGAAGACTTTGAAAAGTGATATAGTTGCTGAATATTAGGGATCTACTATCATTATATTTCCAACATATGATCCAAACACTAAAATGATGAACTTCATGGTTGTTATGCCCTTGGCTATAAATAATAATCCTCCAAAAAATGTAATAAATCGTAATGATGTACAAGTTACTAGTCTTCAAATGGATCTGTCAAATGTAAAAAATATTGACAAAATCAATATATCAAAAGAGAGCAACAAAATGGTCTACAATACACTTCTAAAAGAAAGGAGGGAAAAAAAAAGGCTTACAAAACAAATAGAAAAGTTATAGACAAACCTTGATAGTGTGAAGGCTAAGGAGAAAGCAGTAGATAATAGGTTCAAAGAATTGCAAAATAGGATAAAGAATTCTTCTCCTATAGAGGTAGTTGTCCAGCAAGAAAAGATGAATGAACAACTACAAAATTTGACTAAAGAATTGGATGAGTGCAAAAAAAGAATTCAATATGAAAAATCCTCTACTACACAAGTATTCAAGTCCATAGAGAGTAGTGCACAGGTCAACAATAAATTGAAAACTGACCTAGACTCTGTTATCGAGGAAAATGATAATTTGAAGTTTGAATTGGAGAATGAAAAGGAAAAAGAGGATTCAAAGGCAAGGATAATTGATAATTTACAGAAGAAATTGGGGAATGAGAAGAAAAAATAGGAGTCTAGTGCAAACACAATCCAAAATTTAAAGAAGTAATTGGAGAATATGAAGAAAAAAGAGGAGTCAACTAAGAAAACAATCCTTGATTTGAAGAAGGAATTAGAGGATGTGAAGAAAATAGAGTCTAGTGCTACTACAAACAATAACACAATCCAACATATGAAGAAGGAATTGGAGAATGCAAAGAAAATAGAGGAGTCAATTGCAAAGAAAATCTTTTATTCAAAGAAGGAATTGGAGAACATGAAGAAAGAGGAGTCTACTCAAACACTCCATGATTTAGAAAAGGAATTAGACAATGCGAAGAAAAAGGAGGAGTCCACTACAAAGACAATCCATGATTTGAAAAGGGAACTCAAGGATGAGAAGAAGAAAGAGGTAACTACTACAAAGAAATCCAAGATTTGAAGAAGAAATTGGAGGATGAGAGGAAGAGAGTAACTAATTGGCAAGGGCGACTAGAGGAAATACAGAAAAAGAGTGAAATAGAGATGTGTGAAATGAAGAAAAATATGGAGAATATAATTGCACAAAATATAACAACATCTTTTGAAGACCATCATGTCAAGGATACTACAATAAACATGGTTAAAATTATAAAATAAGAAAATTGAGACAAAATAATGAAGAACAATGATAGCTTGTTTGAATGGCTTGATCTAAATAGAAATCTCAAATTTGTCTTTGAAAATTTTAAAAAAAAGATGTGGAGGGTAAAAGAAGAATCTTCACTAGTCAATTTCTTAAAAAATCTTGCTAAACAAATTTTAAATAAAGTACATTAATCCTGTGACAAGGATTTCACAAACCAAGGAATAAACAACTGCTTGGATGCCTCTGTAATGACCTTTGTTGTCTATCACAGTTGTGAACAAGTAATAGAAATAGATGAAGCTCTCAAATCTTCTTCTAGAGACTTGATGAAGATGAATCATAGCATACTGAACTTGCTAAATGTTGGATTACCATATCCATCTTACTCAGATGACAAATTCATTAGAAAAGAAGATTATATGAAAAACTTGCAGAACACCATGAATTCTAGTTTAGGAAACCTGCTTGAGGAAACCACTCCATAATAAATTGCAAGTTGCATCAAACAACTATAAAAAATGAATGCAGTTATAGATAAATTCCCCAATTCATGTAAAACTATCTCTTTGAAGTATTCATTGTTGACGAGGTTACAACTATTTAGCTACAACTTCAAACAAATAGAACTTTCAAATGATGCAAAATGGAGTGCCCTAAAGAACATCATTGGAGTTGGGTCATGTTCTCAAACTGTTACTATTGTTGTTAGTGGCAACTATAGCTGATAGCACTAAGAAGTAACAACTTAGTAAGTGATAGTACTATAATCATTTTGTTACTTGTTGCTCTTTAATTTCAAAATTTGGATTTAATTTAAACTTTTTAAATGTTAATTTTTACTTGAATTAAGAGCTAGCATATCAGGATAGTTGGACAACCAGGCATTGGCATACTATTACTACACAGAGCAAATGAAAAAAAATTATGTACGCCTACTTGAAAAAATTGTACAATTGGCAGTGTGGCAAATAGGCAATGTGATTGTACACACATATTGTATCATGTAGTAATAATCTAATTATATATACAATTACAAACCAACCTAAAACCATTATTTCTCCCTTGTATCTTTAAAAGGAAATTCAGGGTCACTTGACATTGAGTCATTTGCAAAGGGTTGTAATTGTTTGTAATTGTTAAATGTATTATGTTACAGGCTAATTTATAATTATAAATTATAATAAAAATCTTTTTAAAATAAAGTTTCTGTTATTAAATGAATTATTTTACAATTTCTTAAAGAAACTAGAATCAATGAATATCTCAACATGCTTTAAAAATACAATCCATGAAAATCTCAACATCTGTAGACTCTAAAAGTAAAAACTAGTTTCATTGAAAATCTCAACATGTAAGTTTTTAACATCAACATGTTTAAAAAAAATTTAAGCATCTATAAAAGGATAGTGAATGAAGGCTATAAATTAACTTCTACAAACATAATTAATTAGTACATAGAGTCTTAGACTAGAGCTACTAGCCTACTACTTGATGCACGCAGAAGTTAGAACTTGAAGTTGAGAGGCTGTTATAGTTGCCACTTAGCCTAGACTGGCTTAGCATCACTATCGTCAGAATCCTCATTATTTAGTGCATATAGCATTTCATTGTTTGTTGTGTTTTCTTCAGATTCACTATTAGTGTCCGTATGCATGCCAAAGTCAACATCATCTTCATTGCTTCTAATATCAGGACATGAATCACTACCACCTCCACTGCTACTACCACTACCACTGCCACTGCTACTTGGGTCTAAAATGTTGGCCATCCCTCTTCTTTGATATTTGTTTCTCCAAATGCTAAGAGCCATATCATAAAGAAAACTATCTACCTCATACCTAGAATTATAGAGCCTCAAACAATTATCCAAAATTTTGTCTAATTTGTTTCTAACCTTTCACTTTAGAAAGCCCAAGGTACTAAAAGATCTTTCATCCTCCACTGAACCCAATATCATTATCAAACATAAATTGGTAAGCTTGAAATATTCTAGTATTGAATCTCTACTGATTTCTCTCACCAAGGTTTTTCAAAAGCTTTGTTACCGCTCCCTCTTCATTTGGATTCTCCATAAGATCATATTGTTCCCTCATTATGTTTGTAAAAAGATATGATTGATCTCTCAATCAAGATTCATCTAAAATTCCATTTATAGTTACTTTATTGATTACTTTAGGTTTGCAAAAATGTTGAATCAAAGTCATCATCCTTCTTTGAAAATCAGTCGGATAGTTTAGAGAGCAATATTGAGGAAAAACATTTGACATTGCTTCAAGTAGTTCCTTTGGAGAGAATCTAAATCTAATTTTTGATGAAAGATTGTAACAAACTCATTTTATAGAGTTAAACACAAAGTCTTTGGTCTTCTTAAGTCTTCACTTGTAACACATGAAAGTATCTTCTCTAATTATTATTCTACTTTGCTTCCTACTTTGTTGGGGTTGGATTCAGGGTTGGTCGGGCATAGTACTACATTGGTATGTCAACTCCATGTACCCTGACACATACCTCATTGTTTGCACCAATATGGAAAAAGTTCCCAAGATTGTTAAAATTTGTGACTTCTATCCAGTTTGCAAAATTTGATTCATCTAATGGTAGTAATTGATACAGAGTATCTAGGCTATGACATGTCATTTTACATAGCTTATTATATTTTGCAATGTACATAGCTCTTTGTTGAATTTTTTTTTATAATATTTCTCATGTCCTGTAGCATGGGGAGAATAGCTACTAAAATTAAGAGTATCTTAACATTAGTTAGACTTGAATATAGCCGAGGGAATCTGTCTCACATGGAGTGGATTAGACCAAGCAATGATAGATATTCAAAGAATACTCAATGCACTAATCCATCCAAAGAGATCCATCTGGTATCATTGTCTTTAAGAAGCTTCTTCCCATCAGTAAGTCCTTGAGCAAAGTGTTGAAATTCCCAGACTCATTTTGGACGTTGAAAAAAGTATTGGTAAATCTCTTTGATTAGAGATTCCACTTTACTTACACAACCAAAATCGTTGATAATTCCAAAAGCTAGATTCATTTGATGGGCCATGCAATGAATGGGAATAGCGTAGGGTACCACATCATTCTTGATCTTTTTGCAATGATCACCTTTATGAACTTGCATAACTAAAGCTCCATCCACTCCAACACACACCAAATTTTTGGAAATCTCCATGTTATCCAAACCTCCACATTCAATTAGACAACTGTTTAATAAATCATATAATTTTTTAGTTGTCATACTACAATTCAATTTAGCAACAAATAGTAGAAAGGGTCGATGGCAAAGATCATTTATAGTATAAACATGCATGCACACTTAGGAAGTATTATCAATTATTTTAACTTCATCTAGAGACAATGCAATGAAATTTGAGTGTTTTATTTTTTCCTTCATATCTTATTTTTCAACCTATGCAAGACATCTAGCCCATTCCCACCCAATGTTTACTGACTAGTGACTATTCAGATAGTTTTGAACTTTAAAAAAGTGTAATAAGGTAGTAATTGAAGGGTAGATCATCATAGGACATCCATTGCTTTCCCAATGAAATCTTCAATGAAACCTTTTACTACAGAACGCTTCTCTCATAATTGCTTGTGTAACTTTTATATTTTGGCATTCCTGATATGTAGATAGTTGTCCTTTGTTTTCCAAGTTAGCATGGATGTTTCAACTCCATCTATAGTTTTCTTTTTGTAAACTTTACCAACATGCTTTTCTATGGTATCAAGTTTAAGCTACAACCTCTTCTCCTTCTTTGTTATCTCTATGCAAGTCTTACATCTGCATTCTATAGGAGGCTCACTATCAATTAGATTGCCCATTGGTTAAATGAACTAGTAGTTTTCCACCCATTCTAATTGAAAATTCCTTTTGGAAAGATCCTAGCAAGATCGATCTTTTTTTATTCCAATTTTCTTTTCCCCTTTTGTGCATGAACATGATTTATGGAATCACTTTTGGTTTTCTCATCCGACTAGTCATTAATTGGCTCCAAATCTATAATATTAGTTTGTGACTCCCTAATCAAGGGAAGTGCCTCCAAATCATGTTCATTTTTTTCCTCAATTGAGATATTAGGTTCACCAACTTGAACTTCTTCAATATGGTCTCCAACTTGTAATGAATCTCCTTTTTCAATAAGCACTGGAGATCTAACTTGTGAATCTTCTAGGTTGCCAACATTTCCACCACTAAAATATGCTAATATGGTTCTACATTTTGGTAATGGTGGCCCCTCTTGGCTTTCAGGGATCCTACTAGAACCCCTATTACCGCTCTTGTTTGAGATTGCAAACTGATAAAGGCTACAAAAAATAAATCAACTTAGTTGTTGAACAAAAGACTCAAATAGTGATGAACCAAAAATTGTGAATAGTGATAGTAGACTACTTAGACTACATATAATAATAATAATATGATTCATTCTCATAAAAAAGTTACTACTAGTATAGTACTATAGTCTACAATACTACCTAATAAAATTTGCAAACCTATAGGCTATCGTAGCATGTGAGATGTCAAATCACCAGTGGACACCGGATAGTAAAACTAAAAAAAAACTAGTACTATTTCCACTATCAACATAAAAAATAAATTAAAAATCACTTACCTTTTATGAAAACCACGGTCCATGAGTCAATGGGCAATGAACTAGCACTCTGATACTTAAGTAGTAGTAAGAAATGCCAACCTCCAGACCAAAAAAGAGTGAATTATGTAGAATAATAATATCTTATAGTTCAATTTAGGTTTTTGAATTATGCAATATTAACAAGAAACAATGTAAAATGTAGGTGAAATTCACTTTCCTATGCAAGCTAACAATAGGAAACAATTAGCTAAATAGGGCTGGTGGTCAACACACGTCAAGAAAATGGTACGAAACACCCAACCCAAGGGAAAATGATTTGGTGGTAGGAATGTCAAAAGAACATTGGCCAATAAAAAACAACATGCAAAGGATGGAAAAATGTTTAAAATAAATGTATCCAAAACATATATTACATTGGTGATTGGACTAATATTTTTGACCAATCATGTGATAATTAATGGGTGACTACCACAGGTGTTGGACCCAAATTTGATAAATGTCTAGTGATGCAGTTGACCTACATTACATGTGTTATTTGCTAAATGATGATCAAACCATGAGATGAGATTGCCAAATGGTGAAGATTTACTGCTAAAGTAATCATTGCTTGAATCATTATGCTCATAGGGGGGGGGGTGGTCTCATTGAAAAGAATCACTTTGTCATTATAATACTTTCAAAGGTGACATTGAATCCATAAAATTATGTTGTTCCAATTCCAATAAATTGTTTGATTGCAAGTTTTCGAATCTTACTTAGTATAGTATACTCTATGTGGATTTTTTCCTTACATTCTAGTGCCAAAATTTCCTTGTAATCTGGGCATTTTACAAGTTGAAGTTTGGGTAGCGTGGAGTTTCAACATGCTACACTTACATTTGACATGAGATTTATTTCCTCCCAAGCACAATTTTTTTGGCTCATTATAGGTGTTTGGGTAATATATTTGGAGCAACATATACTTCTGATCAAGTTGTATATGGTGCTAGGTGTGAAGTATGTAGTCAGGTGCAAACTAGACATCTTTAGATGCATAGAGTGGCTCCTATCAACCAAATAGTCCAAAATATGGACTAAGAAAGGTTCACACATAAGTGATCTAGTGTAAGAAACTAAATTACTAGGTTCCCTATATTTAGTAGTATAATTTCTTGAGCATTTAGTAGTTGAATCATAGCATATGGTTAGAATCTTATAATGATTATTAGATTGTAATGTATTACATATAATTACAATCAATGAATTCATCCTATCTTGGTAACTAACTCTATCATGGTATAAGGTATTTTCTTACATTGCATCCATAGATCTAATTTTTGTATTACAATAAGTAGGGAAGCTGCAATTTTTAAGCATCCAAGATACACACTCTCTTAGTTTGTCAATGTGATCTAGTTGGTGGTGTAGGAGCACCTAGGTAGGCTAGTATGAAACCTAGGGCTTCCTTGTTTTTTTTTTATTATCTTGTATTGATGATTAGCCACATTAATATTCTAATAAGAGGTCCTATTTGGTCCTTAGGTGTGTTTAGGAGAGTTGACAATACCCAAAATGGCCAAGTTGCTAGAAAGTGCAAAATATTGTCAACTAGGTGAGTTAGGTTCTAGAAAGGGAAAAATGGTCTACTAAGGTTCCCATGGCCTTGGATGTTTTAATTGAGGTCCTGTAATGCATATTATATTCTTACTTGGTCTTTGGAACAAGTTTGGAGGTCTAACTCCAATTTGGGAAAAAAGTTGCTAAAATCTTGCCATGTTGTCATGACAACATTTTCTTGGTGAGAGAAACTTTTTTACAAGATTTTGCAAATTAATGTTTAAAATGCTCTAACTATTTGGAATAGTTATGAAAATTATGGGGGAACCTTTAAAAGCATGAGGACAACTTTTCAATTAGTTTAAAATATTGGAGAAAGTATTGTACAAACTGTACACAACATTTTGGTTGCCAGTCTTGATGTTTTTGAAGGCATTTGAATAGAGTTGGATTGGATGATTCAAATTTGGTGTTGGGAAATATTTTTAATCTTATTTTACATCTATTTGTAGTTTTATTTTTCTTGTTTCAATTAGGTTATAGTAGTTTTCAAATTCTTTTTGTTTTTGCCAAACTACTAGTCTGAATAGGGCAAAATTTAAAATATGGGATCTTAGGGCCACTTCCTACCATTGGATTCCTCTATTTTTTTGGTACTTGGAACTAAGGTCCATGTACACTATTTAATAAAAAGGAGTGCCCTTGGAAGTACAAGAAAGAATTTATAAGTGATGCCCTAGGCAAGAAGATGCAACTTGGCTAGGGATCACAATTTGAAAAACAAGTACTGGAGATGATTAAGAGTGCAAATACCTCAATCCAAGCATATAGCAAGTAAGGAGTTCTAACCTAACTCAATTCTAAATTAAATGTTTTAGCAAGCTCTCTAAGGTGGTTTTTGAAGACAATGGCCACTAAATTCTTGAAACCCTCATTTAAAGCCTAAAATAGTGCTTTGGTTGTACAAACAGGTTGGGAATTGGAAAATCATAAAATCTATATGTAATTTGAAAAGAATATCTATAATGCCAATTTTTTGGTGGGGTTTTTAAGGATATTTTCATGATATCTTATTTTTGAGTCATTTGGAGGGCTAATCCTAGTAGCCCATTGTTCAACATTTTGGTGTTTGAACACTTGTGGAAGGAATGTACCCATGATCACAACATTTGTTAGGGTCTTAGGTGTTATGAGGGATCTACTAAAACCCTACATGATTGATTGGCACCCTTGGATATCATAAATGGGTTTGAGGATTAGTTGTGGAATGGAGCAAGCTAGTAAGCAATATGATGTTACTTTGTTGGTGTGCCCCCAACTAAAGGAATATGACTTCTTGAGCAAGGTCCTAGTAAGCATAGGGTGAGTAGAATCCCTAGTTTGTTTGGTGAATGACCTAAGGAAGCCCTAGGAGCACCTGGGGTTCAAGAATGAGGTTGGGGTGTCACATTAGTTGGGTTCTTTACAAGTTGTCCTTAAGTGATGTCAGGTTGCCTTATTAATGTGAGTTCCCTAAAGTAACAATTGAGATGTTTTTGGTCAGATCTTGTGATGAGTTTTTCTATGAACTCATAATAGGTTATTGTGTGTCAATAATCTTTAGTAAAAGGAAAATTTTCCAATAATCATTTTCAAGGCAAGTAATTCTTTTTTTTTTAATATCAAATTTAGTTTTTGTGTGAAGATGTTTTCATGACTTCCAAATGCTAGCACATTTCTATTAATAGTGAATCCACATCATTACAAATTAATCGCAACAAACTATAGTACCAAATTGCATATAGTACCATGACAACCACCTCCTAAGTCAAAATTATATAGATTTTCTCACATAGCTATCATGTTAATAAAATCTGGTAAAACCAAAAACTTTCAACCAAGAAGATACATATAGATGGAGCCCTAATTTTCACTAAAATACTAAAGATCCATATATTATCCTCTAATAGTTGAAGACTATGTATTTGAAGAAAAGGAGTGCTCAACATATCCATTAATAAGGTTCCACAAGGATCGTACAGAGAATAGTAGGGTGGTCACATACAAATTTATTGGACCATCTGCACTAATCGAGAGGCTAATCCAATTCAATATCAAATTCTAAAGTTTATTAGTGCTCATTCTTGCAAATCATATTTTGATTTAATAAAATCATGAATTTTTTTGTCACCTATTTCTCCCTATTCTTTAGTGTTTGGTTTAGTAGCTTCCTTAAAGTGAGCTTTGAAAAATATTTCTCACTAATAAAATCTCATTTGCAGTAATTATTTCTAATTTGGGCATGAAGGATTCAGAATCTACTGATTGCATTATGACTAACACATTTGCATTTTCTAATACTACTAGAACTACTAGTTGTAAAAATATTTCTAAAGAATCACTTGATAAAGTATAATCAAAGAATGAAGAAGGAGGATTCTCTAAAGAAGGCTAGACAACTTATTTTTCTTATCATCAAAGTATTCTAGGTTCATTCTTGAACCATTGTAATTTGAAAGGGTTCATATGTGAATATATTGGTGTCTCTTATATCAACTACTATTGAAGTTGTGACAATCCTTTTGAAAGGTTCATGAAGGATAGCTTAGATGACCAAATTTCCCACTTTCATGGATGTGATCAACTTCCAATTGCACATACTTATTATTTTATCCATCAATAGGGAAAGCTTGTAGTATATGCTCAAGAACTTTGATTTGATCTAATTTTATCAAATGTAAAGAAAGGGAAAATATAGATGTGGCATCATTATCTGAGGTGTGAATGGAAAGATGGGATTCTACAAGGAAACCAGAGTAGTGATTTGTGATGTAGATTCAATTCTCTCCTTTGGAAAATATTTATAGCTAAATTTCTTAAAATCATTCCAACCCACATATCACAAGTTGTGGACATTTCTTGCATAATTGTAGAAGGTGACAACTTATTCATATTATTCTTCAATCTTATGTATGGGAGTGTCATATTTGTTAATTTTTTCCTTAGTTGA
Organism: Cupressus sempervirens; assembly: GCA_028749045.1. Taxonomy (NCBI): domain Eukaryota; kingdom Viridiplantae; phylum Streptophyta; class Pinopsida; order Cupressales; family Cupressaceae; genus Cupressus; species Cupressus sempervirens. The sequence continues at coordinate 543,961,858 of CM053787.1, read as the reverse complement.
AGGATCTCTGGGAAGTTTTATTTTTGAACTACACATGAAAGACATGAGAAAGTAGAAGCATTAGATTTCTGATAAGATTATAGTGGGCTTGTCTATATCAAGAGGTGCATCTAGAAAACTTATGTACAAAACATCCTCTTTGCCTTATGGATGATCACATAGACATGAGAGTCATAACTGGGAAGTCAAAGAACAAGTGATCCAAATATTCATGCAACATTAACCAAGTGTCTATCACATTTTATTCAATAATGTTGATTCATTGTTTTTCTTAAAACAATAGTTAACATGTTGATTCATGGTCAACTCTATGGTATGGAACATGGTATTTTTTGGACCATTAAAATGGTAATCTATAACACTAAAAGACACCTTTACAAACTCCTTGATTTCACACAATGAAACATACAAACATTATGCTCACTGTAATATGAAATTGTGTAGTATTTACTATCAATATACATAGTAATCATCTTTTAGTAAAAACTTAATGATATCATGCACATATACATTAGTTCTAAGATTCATTTCACCATGTAAGAAACTTAAGAACCACTATAATCGCGAGATATGAATTGCATCTACTTTCACCTATTAAGAAAACATAAAATTGTTGTTTAAATAAAGATTCACATTTTAAATATTGAAGCCTCATTTAAGTAGCTCCATTTGTTCCTTTTTGGTATTTCATTTTTCTCAACCACTATTTGTTTTTTTTCATCCATCTTCCTACGATCAAGACCCTCTTTCATCACAATTTTAAGAAAGTGGTTGTTATCCATGATTTCAACCTTATTTAAATAGCTTATTAGTCAAGTTATTACTGATGCCTCCAACAAATAAATGCCCACTTTCACTAATAGGATTTTTTTAAACAAATCAAATTAGTCAAAATTTTGACCAATTCTTGAAGGTTTTCCACCAAGAATTCATTAAAATTTTGACCAACTCTTTGGTTGTGACCATGGCATCTTGGTTGTGGGATAGACTAGAATTGGTCAATATTTTGACCAATTCTTGGAGGTTTTCCACCAAGAATTTTTCAAAATTTTGACCAATCCTTTAGTCATGACCATGGCATCCTAGTCATGGGCTAGACCAAAATTGGTTGAAATTTTGACCAATTCTTGGAGGTGTTCCACCAAGCATTGGTCAAAAATGTGACCAACTCTTTGGTCATGACTTTGGCATCATGGTCGTGGGATAGACCAAAAATGGTCAAAATTTTGACCAATACTTGAAATTTTTCCACCAAGATTTGGTCAAAATTTTGACCAATGGTGACCAATTAGGCTCATTTGAAATGCACTCTTTTCGACCAAAGATTTGGTCTAAATTTTGACCAATTGGAGGTTTGGTCAAAATTTTGATGACAAAAATTGCAATGCACTACTTGGTCGCAACTTCAACCAACATGAGTTGAAATTTTGACCTAATTTTGTCAAAAATTGGGTCAAAATTTACTAGTGAACAATTCTTTGATTTCAGAGACACCTTCTATGATGAATTCATTCTTCCATTCGATGCAGTCTTTGATAACATGGAAAGTTTTGTCATCTAATCCTATTACTAGTCACTCTATGAGAAATTTCTACAAACCATATTCCTACACTTTGTCCATCTAAGAAACCTCTTTGACTAAATTATCTTTTTCCTTCTCATGAAAATCAATGTTTGATTCTATTTTATTGGTCACATTAGTGGTTTATTTTTGTGTTTCATTCAGAAGGTTTATATGTTTAATTGTCTCATCTTAGAAAAATTGAATCCATTCCTCAAATTTTTTAGGAACTACCTTGCTCCTCTACAAATTATCTAGAAACTTTTGCTTAATTGAAGGCCTAACATCTATAGTAGCAGGCATCTCATTAAGTGGCTTTGGTTCAGGATGCAAGATGGCATTGATATATTGTGCCACAATTTTCATCATTTCTTTCATATGTTGCTTATGTTTAGCATCCTTCAAGACCCAGTCACCAATCTTCTTGTTAGAGACTTTGAATATCTTCATATCGAATGCTCTGGTTCCTTTTTCAAGATCTACCTTCAATACCTAGTAGTCTTGAGTAGTCATCTTGCCCTCATCCTTATCTTGAAATGGCTTGGATATTTCTATCAGCCAATGTCCTGTGTCTTTATCAAAATCAAGCCTAGATTTAATATTCTCTTTGTTGGTCTTGGATGACCTTCCTAGACATTTACTTACCAATTTGTCAATGGGTAGGGATAGAGGTACTATACTTCATTTCTTGGCAACTGAAGTCTTTAGCCATTTGGGCACTATTGGGGTCTATCCTAGCATTGTGAAGTTGCTAGTTAGGGTGAGAGAATCTATGGGAATGCTACTATCTCTAGTTGAGATTTATTGATTTTCTACCATATCTAAGATTTTGTCACTAGGGACTCACTTTATCTTAGGTTCTACCTTTGGGAGATCTAAATGTACTAGTGTTTCTCATCTTTTCTTAGGGTTATGTATTCTTTTCTTCTTCTTGGTTCTCAAATGGGATACTCTTTTGATAGTCTCTTCTTTAAGTTGAAGTTAAACCTTAGATTTGGTTGGTTCAACTTCAAGTTCCTTTTTACCTACAACAAAATCATTTACACCATGGTCAGAGGAAACAATTAATATTTGGGAAGACTTCTTTTCTTTAGACTTTGAGTGTTGTTTTGATGACTTAATGACATTTTCTTGATTCTTCTTTTTTTGAAGTCATTCCTTTGTCCTTTTAAGCACATGTATGGTTTGGGATTATAGATCATCTTCCTCTTTCTTTCTCCAGTATAATTAAGGTATCAAGAGACATTCAATTTGTTCAAGGTACCAAGGGTCTATCACTTCCTCTTGCTCATCATCTTTTATTCCATTAGTGTGCAAGATAATCTTGAAGGTTTTCACTTGATCTAAGGTTATCCTTGGCCACAACCTTTTTCTAACTTCAAATTCATTAGATCATTTGGCCCAATAATCCTTTAGATGATGGATATGCATGAACTTAGATGTAACTTTGAGATTCTCCTTGGTGAACCCTACATAATCAAAACCTTTCCTAGTGATATAGGGTTTAAGATAGAGGTTAAGCATCTCCTCTTTCACAATCATAGAATTCTTGAGGATTGGACACTTGTAACGACCTAATTTTATAGGGAAAAGTAACCTTGATAGGTTTTCAAAAATGATTAGTTGTCTACATATTTCCAACAGTGCAATATTGTCTAAGCAATAATGGGGTAACTTAAAGGGTTTGCAATTAGAGGCTCTAACTCTAAGGTAGCTAAATTTTAGGAACTGGATATAATAGAAGCCATAGGTATCAATCTCTTGCATTTCATCTTCTAAGAGCTTACAATTGTCTTTTCCTTTGAGCTTGAATATTATCCTTCCCAAAAGCACATCATTGATTCTTCTGAACTCTTGACAAGGTTTTTTGGCTTGTAAATGCTTATAGTATTCATATATTTTCATATCTTTTATCCATTGCTCATGAAGAATAACTTCACACTCTTTTGAAACAACTAAAATCTAGACAAGTTATGATGACATGAAGAAAGGGGCAAAATTAGCCAAACCCAATATCCCTTTGTGTAATCCTTTTGTTATCAAATTAGCCCAAATAATGAATTTTTCACCTTCTGCAATCTTTTATATGAAGAAATACATCCAGTCTTCCTAGCAGAAAGCATGTTAATTTCCTTTCACCTTATTCAAGAGGAAAACTATATTGCTAATTTCCTTAATAAAATTCTTGATAGTTAGAGGTTTAGGTAACCTTGATTTCCCTGTTACTGGCCTTAAAAGCTAGCTTTGTGTAACCATGGAATTGTAATCTTTCTTGTTTTCTTTATATTGCCGCACTGCTTCTTCAAAAGTCTAGGGCTCATAGGGTTATCTATGAGGAATTTTCAAAGATGATACAACAGTAATCCTATCAATCATTGCTAATATTTTTCTTGAAATTTTCTTTATGCACCTACTTTAAGGGTCATAGTAATTTTCACATTCTATTAGTACTAACTCGGAGCATCACATAGAAGGAGGAAAATTTGTGGCCTCTAATAATTCACTACTGGTTAATTTTTGAGCTATAGTTCTATTCTAGGCACTTCTAGTTCTTTCCACTAACTCCGTCAAGTTTACATTCACCAAAAACATATCTTGAATTTTAGGAATGGAACTCAATAAACAAGATTTTGTAGGTTTTGGGGGTTTTGGTAAAAAAAAAGACATGTTAATTTGAAAATGAAACTGACCCACCACATATAATTGCCTAAAATTCTAAAATTGAAACCAAAAATGGAAAATCATAGAAAAGATTGTTTGGTACTCTTTGATTTTTTGTGCCAAACTACTCCTGCAAACCCTTACCATCTTTGCCTCTTTAAACTCTAGAGTAGCAAGTTAGAGACAAATGGAAAAGAAATTGGTACTTAAGATGAAATTTTGAGAAAGACCATGAATATATATAGGAATGTGAAATCATTAATACATCCATGCTAAGGTTTATTTGACAAAACATTTTATTCTTTTTAGTTAAATGCTCATGACAATCGACACATAGTCACACAATTGAATGACCTCATCTTGTAATTGCACTCCATTCAATGATGAATTTTACTTTGACACATGCATACCAATTGTCACTATAATCATGCTTTCAACATTCAATCATGCCATTGTGTATGGTTTCCAAAGATTGGCACTTAAATTTCTTTTTGAAATAAGATGTATAGGAAAAGTGGAGCCACAACTTGTTAGTAAACATAATGTTGAGCTTGAACTTGAAGTTCAGAGGTTCAAGTTCAAGTTCAAGTTCAACTCTTCAAACTGATGAACTATCAATTGAGAACTATGGTTAAAAGAATATCTTTACTTTTAAAACTCCTACATGGCTAACTTGAACCTAAGCTTGAACTTAAGATGAAATAAAGGTTCAAGTTCAAGTTCAACTTTGGAGATAGTCAAAACTAAAATGTACAAAATGATAAGGATTTTATGAGTGTAACAATTGTCTCTGATTGGGGACTAAGACTGTGAAGGATTAGGAATGAACTTAAGATCACTGGTTTCACAGACCAAACTTAGATTGATTCAAAAGAAAGGCAACTTAAAAAGGGAAAGCAGAAAAATGAAAATCAAGGGAAAACAAAAAGGAAAATAGATATGTACAATGAAAAAAGGGCCAAAGGTTTAAAGGTGATACAATTTCAAGTCCTAACCATTATAGGATAGGGGCAGTTCATCTCCATTGATGTACTTCAGTCTAAATGCATTAGATCCCATCTCTTGAGAAATCACAAAAGGTCCTTTCCATAGACTCTAAAATTTTATGTGAGCTCCGCTTGGTTCTCCTTTTTTGTCACATTGTAACACTTTATCTCCCTCCATAAACTTTTATGGTTTGGTTTTCTTGTCAAAAATTTTCTTCACCCTAGCGTGGTGCTCTGTGATATGATCTAACAAATCCATCCTCTCCTCTTCTATCTTTAGAAGATATAGAATCATTTTCTCTAAAGGATCACTAAAAAATTCATCATTAATCACCTTTTGCAACTTTAGGGTAGGTAACTCCAAAGGAGGTGATAGTTATGCCTCTACCCCATAAACCAATTCAAACAGAGTCATGTCAATAGCTCTCTTAGAAGAGGTTATGTCTTCCCATAGTACTTCATAAAGTTTCTTGTGCTAGTCTCTTCCTTTTTCATCCACCATCTTTTTTATAATATTTTTAATTCCCCATCAAGGAACCCAAAATAAATTAACCTAAAGTTTCACTAAGTTTTCCAAACATTTTTTTTAAAGTTAATAATATCAATAGATAACATAGCAAAATCAATAACTCATATCGATACAACCGTCTAAAATTGATTACATCTCTTAAGGGCCTCATGATGTTGAATCACATTTAAGTTTAATTAATACTTAATCCAATACTAAAAAAATCCACATCAAAGAATAATCATAAGGACGATTCCATTTAAATAGTATACAAGTACAAAGGATGCCACTTGGCATAACTAGAATGCATGATCATCCATTGTACAAATCACAGGATATGAAAAGATAAAAGAATATACATGATAAATAAAATATGTCATCTCATTATCTAATAGAAAAAGTACAATATAATAGGGTATAACCATCCAACAAAAGTACAAGATCAGATAGGAAAGAACAACTGCACAAGTACATCCAACAGTCAGATCTCAATGGTATAAGTAAAAAGCACTACCATCTAACTTTGTGGTAACCTAAATGGACCACTCCTACTATGCTAAAGAGATAATCACAAGTCCCAAATGGATATCAATCCATAAGTCAGATATCTGACATTTATGTCAAGGAAATCTTGATAGAAAACTATCTCAATGGGTACCAAGACACAAGTATCATCTAGACCTAGAGGCAACAAAGCCACGTAGAAAATCTACTATACAAGTGGAAAAGTGTCATCACATGAGCCAACTATAAGGTTACCTTGGTAGCCTCTCTAGACTTCGGCCCCCTAGTTTCTCTATGTGGTATCAATATCATTTTGTACAGACAAGGCATACTAATGAAGAAAGGTCACAACCAAGAATCCTCTCTACTCCCATCCTAGCTTGTACTAGCACTTGAGGCATGGGTGAGTAAAAATAATGACTCTTATTAATTCATTTTACTCTCATTTAATGAACTATTATCACTTATTAAAATAACTTATAATGGGTTTCCTAGGCATCCACTTAGGGCTCTGGCCTCCATTACAAACCTCTTCCCAATGTACACATATATTACCTACCCTAGGCTCATAAAAGTACATCTTATAAAAATCACAATTTTCACCTCAATCCTTTACAAGAAACCATAAAGTACTTATAAATAAAACATAGTATTCACCTTAGTCCTCTACAAGCAATTGGAAAGTACCTAAAGACAAATCTCAGTATCAACTCAATCCTATACAAGCAACTGGAAAGCACCAAAAGATAAAACACAATAATCACCGCAATCCTATACAAGAAAATAGAAAGCATCAAAAGATAATTGATTGAGGACTCAAAGGTTACACCAGAAAAGTCACACCATTCACCTCAGTTCTATGCAAGAAACTAGAAAGCACTACAAACATCTAAACAAACTCATCATAGAAAATATGTGACACATCACCATGGTTAGGTATAAAAGATCATATAGAAAACATCATCACAGAACAAAACTCCCCAAGCCTCTGGTAAAACATCCTATTTAGTCAATGAACCTAATCAAACTTGAAACCCAATACCAAAGAAATCATACAACTGACAATGTAGTGTCATAGATTTTTTTTGGTTTGAAAACATACAATTTTGATTTACAAGAATGGTTCACCTTTTCCATTTCATTATAAGTTTTTGACTTAATAAGGTTAACAAAATTTTCCTTATAACTGAATCCCTTTTCCCTTTTAAATCAGAAAGTACAGTCCCCCACTAACTTATAAAACTAATGCCTTCATTAAATATTTTTAAAAAAATTCAATTATAATTATTAAATTATTTAAAATAATAATTATCGAATTATTATTATTATTATTATTATTATTTTTGGTTTCAGAGGGTATCCCTATGATCCAAGCCTAGCAAGTTCCCTTTACAGGGCGAGCTTAGAGTGAGACTAATCCCTTCAGCCACAGGATAACTAGCACTTCCCCCAAGTGTCTGTGGTGGGGTAATGACGAGCAAGAGAGTCGAACCCAAGACCATGGCGATCACCCACAAACCTCAGACCAACTCACCTAATCTGTGGGCGCATAATTATCAAATTATTAATAAGTTAATACTGATTGACTAATAACCACAATTATTAATTAATACTATAATATAAATTAATTTAAATTTATTAAATAACATTTAATATTAATTTAATTAATTAATAATAATTAAAAACTATATTAATTAAATTAATTAACAAAAAAATTTAAAAATTGATAAATTATTTAAAATTAATAAATTTAAATATATTGAAAAAACTATTTTTTTTTTAAAATTATATAAAAACATTTATGGCTCGCCGACCTTAAAGGCAAGTTGTTGCAGTAGGAAGGTACTGCATCAGCAATACCTATTGCATGTAGACCTTAAATAAAACCATCATTATGAGGGGGAGAAAGAGGAGGGGAGGTAGGGGTGGTGGCCCACCTCTTACCAAAACAAACAAATTTCTAGACCCCCCCCCCCCCCCCCCCCCCGCCCCCAATTATAAATTTTTTTGATTTTATATATATATATATATATGTAAAAGATTTCCCCAATTAGATCTGATAGGAGAAATACAAACAATCAATTGAATCTATAAAAAACATTCTTGTTTTCTTATCCAAACCCTACTCATATCAAAATACAATTCTCTAAAAATTTACAAAATAAGGGTTTCAACCCAATTGAATTTCTCAAAATAAATCCACAACAAACATGGAGAAGAGAGAAAAATCAAAGAACAAAAAACTACTCTGCAAACCCACAAGATCCTACTTGGATCTAATGCTAAAACAACAAATGCATGAAGCTCACAAGAAATTCTCCCTCTTTCAAAAACCCTCTTCTTGGAAATTGGCTCCTCCAAATCTCGGTATGGAGAATTGAGCTTTGATTTCCTAATAAAGAACTTTTCCCCAAATTAGGGCTTCAATTTTGCAATCACGCAAAAACTTTCTCCTTTATTATTATATTATATTTTAATTTCATGTGCAACCTTTTTGCAATTTAACTAAAATAAATTTATTAAATCAATTCCTTTCTCTCTTTTATCAATTCATGAGACATTTTTAATAAAATATTTATTAATCTAACTAATAATAATATTTAGAGTTTATTATAAAAATGAAACTCATAAATATATTATTATTAAATTAAATAAATACGCTTATGCCAAAATTAGAAATTTAACTATATCTTTAAATTTAATTATTTTATTTAATTAACTAAATATAATTAAATATTGAATTTTTTTATAACATTTTCATTAAATTATCTTTTAATTTGATTTAATTATAACTAAAAATTGCAACAGACACATATGACTAAGTATGAAAACCCATCATAAAGTATAGAATACCAAATCAAATTCAAGCATCAAAATCACAAATTCACATCACTTGAAGATATCGGAAGGGTAAAACTTAGATACTTGTCCTACTTTCTATGACAATTGTCTTAGGGTTAGGATTTGCACTCAAGAATTACCTCCCCTCTTTTACCATTGAGATACTATGATAGGGTATGCTCATCTTGGCAATTCAGGAAAGTCAATACCTAGTACCTATAATCTACATAAAACCCAAGCACGTACATACGCATATAATCTAAACTAAATAGGCAATGGTGGAGAGTGGTGCATTGTGTAGATCATGACTAGCAGGTGACTACGACTCCTATAATTACTTGAAAATGGTCATCTAGACTATTAGCCCCCTTCTCAACATTTTGGATAATTTAATTAATCATTTACCTAGACCAAGTTACTAATAATCAATTAATTTGATTATAACCTATAGTTTGACTATGCTATCCTAAGTTCATTATTTGATTAAAAGAACATGTCCCCTTTTAATTAAATAAAAAGACCCCATTCTTCTAACCCACTTAAAGTGCACACATAAAGTTCTTTTTCTATTTTGTAATTAAAGGCTTGTGAGACTTTTGTCTTATATGACAAGTCAACTCATTTTCTATTAGCTGACTTGTGTGTACACACGGATCCCTCCCATTTTTTAGTTCAACTGTTGATCATCCACCATCTCAATCTTGATCTCTACTGTCCATATGACTTTAAAAGGAAGAGAGATTTCCCCCTCAAAGGATCCACCATCTTCTTGTCTACATTCATTGCATCCATAGCATTTTGGTACATGACATCATAGTTTAGTTTGCATATAGTATAGTTCTTTTTGCAAGTAGCTTAGATCACATAGTCTAATTAGTATGGATGTAACACTTTCATTTGTTTAGCTTAGTTGCATTGTGCATCTCATTTTGGCATAGTTGTCTTATATGACAAGTCAACTCATTTTCTATTGGCTGACTTGTGTGTACACACGGATCCCTCCCATTTTTTAATTCAACTGTTGATCATCCACCATCTCAATCTTGATCTCTACCATCCATATGACTTTAAAAGGAAGAGAGCTTTCCCCCTCAAAGGATCCGCCATCTTCTTGTCTACATTCATTGCATCCATAGCATTTTGGTACATGACATCATATTTTAGTTTGCATATAGTGTAGTTCTTTTTGCAAGTAGCTTAGATCAGATAGTCTAATTAGTATGGATGTAACACTTTCATTTATTTAGCTTAGTTGCATTGTGCATCTCATTTTAGCATAGTTGCATTCTTGCATTGCATGCATCAAGAGTTCTTTGACACAAGCATTCTTGCTCTTGCTCAAAAAATCTCCCATTTCATGGTTTACTAGCAAGGGCTACATTTCTAAGGCTCAACTAAGAGCCATTTTATGCTTATTTGTATGCTTTTGCACTCCATTACTAAGGAGCTCTAAGTTGGCATTCAAGCTTTCCAATCTATGGAAAACCTTGGATAGAAGGGTTTAGGGAAGTGCACTCTTTTTAGTGTACATTTTTTGGCACCCACCGTGGGGTAGAACAATGGGTTTTGTCTTTAGTTTTGTTGTTTTTGTCACTATTTTCATTTATTGTCCCGCATTTTTTTTTAGAAGTCGTAGTTCTGGGTGACATTTTTCTAGTTTTGTATGACAATTCACATTACTTTTGTGTGATACTTTTTTTTGGAAATAGTGTCACATGGCCATACTAAATTCTATCACCTCTATATACAATTTTTTGTCGTTTGGCTTAAGGAAATATATCACATAGAGAAGTTCTATTGCATGGATATACTGTGAAGTATCGTATGATAGTATTCTAGTAAAAACTATCTCTTGATAGAGATTACTTGTTGTTTGAGGTTTTTTGGTCAATTTTCAATTGTTATTGGTTGGTTTTTGGTTTTTACAGGTCTTTAAACAATTTTACAGAGGTCCATTTACAGGTTTCCCTTTGTTTTTAGAGCTAACTCATGGTGCTAACGGTTGTGGTTGTAGGTTTCCATTTTGAAAATTTGAAACATTACTTAAAAGAACGCATGTCAAAGCTCCAAATGCAAAAGGGCTACTAATGGTTGTTTGTAGGGTTTCCCAATGCATAAAACCAAACACTTTCTTGTTTTTTTATTTCATGTGTGGCATTTTCTAGTTGTTCATTTTTGTAGGCACATTAAACTTGTAATCAAGATTCCTTGGTGATATGAGAGTATGCTCTTCACCCTTGTGGTGAATAAAAAATGTTGACCCACCTTTGGATTTTGAAAGCAAGTGAATAATTGAGTTTTCTTGGTGTGTTTGGGGGAAGCACTCACGATAGGAGAATATGCTCTTCACCCTTGAGGTGAATTAAAAATCTTGACCCTTGAGAGTGGATCCATTTTGTTGTAGTTAGGATCCTTTAGAGGGCCTACTCTTGAACAACCTGAGAAGAATGACCCAAGTGGGGGCAAGAAAATTATTCAACTCTTCCAACCCACTATAAACTCAAGGCTATCAAGGACACAAAACCTTGGTAGACGTACTTTTTTTCTTCACTTAGTGTGATTTCTTATGGGATTTTGACCATAGGGAGATCGCTAGGCAAGAATACTTAAGGTGCTCTTGTGGCCGCAAGGTCTGTTACCCATCACAATGTGGGGTGTCCCTTAATTGGGAGCAAGAGGAACACTATGAATGAAAGGCCTATCTAGACACCCTAGGTTAATATTCACCTTATTTTGTTACTCAACTTATTGGTGCAAGGATCAATCCTAGTGGACTACCCGGATCACCCCAAGATTTACACTCACCATATGTGTTCCCTTAGTTGTGCTTATGGCACTTCTATGACAAAGCCAAAATCTCTTGTGGGTAACCACTTGGTGTGAGGTGAAGGAGTATCAAGCATGGGCCAAGTTATTGAGCAATGAATTGTGACCTTAAGGTAGATTGCTTGGCTACTATTTTTGAATGTGTTGACCAGTGTTAACATTCTTGCACATCAAACAATCATGGTACTATTAGTAGAAAGGCTATTATAATATCGCAAGTACATGTTGGAAAGATTGTTTTTACCCTTGTTCAACTATTTGAAGATATGTTAAAACACTTACTATTTGCAAACCTTTCTAATAACTTACACGAACTAGAAACATACACTATCTAATTCAAAAATCACTTGATTGTGAAGACTAAAACACAAATTTTGGAGTCAAAACTGGTCTTTTGTACACAAATTGGTACTTTATCACCTGGCCTCTGAAGAAATATCACACGACTATAATTTTCCAAAAGTGTATCACCTACCTATTTTGAGTCATATCACCCTTATGTTGAGGTCTATCACATCACTCTATGCAAATTGTCATCTTCAAGAAAAGTATCGCCCCGCTATTCTAAATTGTATCGTACAACATTTTATGCTATCCTACTATCGCCTAGTAATTGAGAAAGTATTGTGTGGAGCTATTTCTTGCCAAAACAACATCTACATTTTGGTTTTTCTGGTCTTGGGTGTATCACTTCCATTTCCTGGGTCCTGGTTGCACATCTGTATGTTAGAAAACTGTCCTAGGTTGAAAAGATGGGTTTAGTCTGTCAGATGTAAGTCTTGAAATATCACTGATAAATCATTTGTCAAAATATGGTTATCGTTCTTTTTAGCTACCTACTATTGAGCTTCTTGCTCACTTGCTCAGCTCGAGTCACTAGTGCTATAAATTCCCGAGCATTGCTTGACAAGCCATCTATCACACTTTGACAAGTGATTAATCTTGACTACAAAAGCTTCAAATCTAACTTACTTTTCTCTTCCTATTAAACAAATACAAGTCTTTACATTCTAGTTACAACTAGATTTCAAGTTGGGAGTGGTAGCCATACTCCTTTTATTTTCAAACAATTAGAAACCCCACCTAGACGTCCTCATGGACAGCCTTGTGTGGAGGACCCTGAGCCTATTAAAACACAAACAACTAATGTTAGGCATAATCCACTTTACAGTTTTGAAAATTCATTTGGCACACCTTGTGAGACACCTAAGGGTGAGAATGGTTTGGTCACCATGGTGCATCTCAATGAAATCCAAAGTCGTTTAGAGGAACAAGCATGTGATAATCAAAGGATATTTGAAGCCATGTATTCTAGGGAGAAAGGACATCAACAAGATGAAAACAATAACCACATCCACCATGAAGGGAACAAGGGGACTTGCTCTCAAAATCCTTTTGATGGAAATGATGGCAAGAACACATCGCCAAGAACTCCTAGAGTCACCACGGGCATATGCCCTTCTCATCATGAAAGTGATGAAGAAGTAACTAGCGAAGATGTTATAAAATTTCAATAAGATGACTTTGCTCAAAAACTAATGCTTAGAGCTTTAGAGGAAAACAGAGACCAATATTTCTGATACATGGTAGCAAGAGTATGGAAACTTCTCCAAGATTTTGATATAGAGCATATTTTTTTTTAAATGAGAACCCATTGAAGCTGAAATATTAAGGGAAGAAATACAAGAACTAATAAAAAAATTTACACAACTGGAAGCTTCAAAAGAACCACCTAAAACTTCATTTTTTGAATCAATATGTGGACTTCCATTTGATAGAGTCTATACATGCTACCATTTCCTAAGGATATAGAGGTTCCTAAGTATGACAAATACAATGGAAATGGTGATCCTCATGATCATGTGAGGCATTTTTATGCTCTTAGCATGGATTTTATGCACAAAGATACCTTTCTTATGAGGTTATTCCTACGAGTTTAAGAGGGCAAGTTATGGAATGGTTTGCCCAATTGAGGTCTCCTATTAAAACATTTGACGAGCTTTCACAATGCTTTATCCAACAATACTCATATAATATTCAACATCCTATAATAGTGCTAAACTTATGCAACATCAAACAAAATTTGGGAGAGCCTTGTGCAACATATCTTCAACGATGGAGGTCATTATACTCTCGATATCCTCGGCAAGTTCCTAAGGCTGAAAATTTTTATATTTTTGTCAATACGCTTGTTCTAGAATTATACTTTGATCTAAGGAAACATCTATTCACATCTTTCAATGCCATGGTTGAGACTATGTATCTTATTGATGATGATGCTATCAAAAGGGGTGATCTTGTCATCAATAAAGACAAGAACAACAATGCAAATGGTTTAAAAAAAGGTAAACCTTGGAATAAAAACAAGAATGTTGTTAATGATGGAGTGGTGGATACTCCTAAGATTAAGGAACCCACATTTAACCTTTCCACTGCCATCTATGCCACAAAGCAACAAGAAAATGTGAAACCAAAAACACTTGATAAAAGCTCTAAGTTTACCAAGAAATGACATGTTTACACACCAATGGTTGAGCCCTATGAATCATCTTAAAAACTCTAATTACAAACAACTTGATTATGTTGCCAGATAACTCCCAACCTTATGACCCACCCATTAAACCCCCGTGGTGGAGAGAGGACCATATCTACAATTATCATCGAAGCAAGGGTCACAACATTGAAAACTATTTTAAGCTCAAAGATGTAATTCAAAATCTTATTGAGGAAGGAAAAGTTGTCACAGATGGTCTATCCAAAAGTGCTGATCACAAAGCTTTTAAGCAACCCTTACTAGAATATGAGAAGGGTGAAACCTCTAAAGCTGCTAAAAAGAATCATGATGCCAAGATCAGCTATGCTTATGTTGATACCAACAATGTTATAGGTATGCTTGAGCTTGTCAAGTATTTATGCATGGAAAGTTATAATGATGACAATCGACATGTAGATGAATGACCTAAATTTGTCTTAAAAATGCACGATGTTCCTCAATACCATAATGACTCTAGACTTAAGATGGTACTCTGGGTGATCGATTCTTTTTCATCACAAAGTGAACCACTTTATGTTGTTATTGGGGGGCAATTTGAGGTCATTCTAAAAGTTGCCAAAGATTCCAAGAATGCTTCATCCTCTAAAAAAACAACCACTTCCAAGATATCTAACTATGAGCTTGTTAGTCAATTATAGTGTATCCTGGCTCAAATTTCCATTTTTGAGTTGTTAGAGTTATCTCCTTTGCACAAGGATATCCTTGAAAAAGCTTTGCACTCTACTAGTGTTTCCACAGATATCAATGCAAAATAGTTCCAAGCTATGGTGAATCATATTTCTTCACCTCATCACCTCACCTTTTCTGAAGAAGATGACTAAGCTCCTAGTCATCCATACTTGCATTTGCCAAGTCTTAATAGACATTGGTGCAGGGTTAAACATTGTTTCCTTTAATGTCATCCAATAATTGAGCATGTCAAAATTTTCTATTGATCCTAGGCATAAGATCACCATAAAAGCTTACGACGAGGTTGAAAGACCTTCTAAGGGTCTAATTGTGCTACCAATTAGAGTTTGTCTAGTGGAAAAGGATTTTTTTTCCAAGTCCTAGATATACCCCTTGCATATAATTTGTTGTTGGGATGACCATGGATTCATGATATGCAAGGGTTTCCTTCTATGCACCATCAGTGCATCAAGTTTCCTTTTAATGGTACTGAAGTAGTTATCCTTGGTGACAACTCAATGTTCATCAACACATTGTCTACTATTGAAACACTAGTTCTACACAATCACTCTTCTCATGAGCCAACATTGTCTCTTATAGAGTGTGAACAAAAAATAAAAATGATGAGTCTTGGTATGGGAAAATACACTTGAGACTCTATTGCTTCCCTACCTATCTCCCCTCGGTCTTATGGGAAGCCATCTACCAAAAAGAATACCTTTTGCATTTGCAATGACTCTTTTTGGCACTTTTGTCCAATCCTCAATTCCCCTGGAAGCTGAAAAAGAAGAACAAGCTATTAAAGATTGGATATATAGGGGAGAGGAAGATGAAGAGGATATTACAGTTACCACTCCCATTTCTCCCAAACAATATGGAAAAGGATATAAGATGCTTGCAAACATGGGCTATCAAGGTCATGGGTCTTTAATTGGTAACAAAAAAACTCTAGCTAAACCTTTAAGTCATACTCAAGGTTGTGATGCTCAAGACACTAATGGCTTAGGATTTGGGCTAGAGGATAATATGCTAGCATCTACTCAAAATGCACCCATATCTAGTGAATCAAAGGACAATGATTCTCCCCTTGTTGCTGCCACTTCACAAGATGAAGACTTTGTGCCCACAACTTCTCTTCTTTGGGGGGAAGACACTCCAAATACTATTAATAATGCCAAAGCTTCCACTTCTTGACAACTAGAACAAGATGAATTTGACCATGAGGACATGAATAGAGACTAGATTAGACAAAATATTGCTTGTCTAATTTCTAGAGATCAGAGTACAAACTCTCAAGAGTATGAATAGGAAATTTTATCAAACACCTCTTGTGAAATCGAGGTTGATGTCATTCACACTTATGCAATTCAATCAAATCTAGTAGATGAGTCTAGTGTAAGGTTCGATGAGTTTGACTCACAAAATGCTTTAGTGGGTCACGCTAGTTTCTCTAGGACTATTCCCAATCTAGATACCTTTGCAACATTCAATATAGGCTCAACTTTGCATCTCACCAGAGATGACTCTTTTCACATCAATCACCTTGAAGCTTCTACCTCACTCTCATTGATTCATCTCGATCTCATAGATTGGTCCATTCAACATCAAACACCAAAAATATTGTCTTTCCAAAATTACTATGAGATTGCATATTACCTAAATGCCATTGAACCTATCACTTCTTCCACTAGTGAACCCATGATTTACATGATTGAATCAGATATCAAGTACCTTAGTCATAAAATCAAAAGAAAAAATGAATAGTTAGATGGAAAAAACCACATTGTGGCAGTATCTAAACTTAAGAATAGTAAAAATAAAGATGTATCTAATGGTGAAAACCTCTTTGAGGAACCTATAGATGAGGTACTTAGTAGTCTACCAAGCTATTTTCAAGATAGATCATCGGTTCTCCTTGAGCCTATGCAGCCAATCAACTTGGGGATAGAGGAAATCGCCTAAAATTATTCATGTAGCTCAATCATTGTCAGCTGAAGAAAAGGAGCAATTTGCCCAATTTTTTCAAGATAAAAAGATCAATTTCACATGGACATACTTAGACATGCCTAGGCTTGACATAGATCTTATCATGCATCATTTGTCTATTTCTCCTAATATCAAGCTTGTTAAACAAAAATTAAGGAAGATGCATCTACATGTAGCTTTTTTGGTGAAAGTAGAGTAGGAAAAACTTTTGAGTGCAAACTTTATTAGAGTAATTGACTATGTGGAATGGATCTCCAACATTGTACTTGTATCTAAGCATGATGAAACCATCCAAGTTTATACTGATTTTAGAGATCTTAACAAAGCATTCCCCAAGGATGATTTCCCACTACCAAACATTGATATGATCGTAGACATGACTATGGGATATGAAATGTACTCCCTTATGGATGGGTTTTCTAGGTATAATAAAATTAAGATAGCTCTAGCTGATCAAGAGAAGATAGCCTTCACATGTGCATGGGGTACTTTCTATTGGAACATCACGCCTTGTGGGCTCAAGAATTCCAGTGCTACCTATCAAAGAGCAATAACCACCATATTCTATGATATGATGCATAAAAATATGGAAGACTATGTTGATGATACATTGGAAAAATCTAGAATAAGAGATACACACCTTTAAGACCTTATTTTGATATTGGACCATATAGAACAATTCCAACTTAGGCTAAATCTAAAAAAGTGTGTCTTTGGTGTCACTTCAAGAAAATTTCTAGACTACATTATCTTAGCAAAAGCTTTGAGGTTGTTCCTGAAAAGGCCAAGCTATCATGGATATGCCTCCTCCAAAAAATATTAGTCAACTTAGAAGTCTACAAGGATGTCTACAATCCATAAGAAGGTTTATTTCTCAATTGGTTGAAAAAGCTCAACCTTTCAACAAGAATTTACAAAAAGGTTTTACTCATATCTGGAATACGAGTGTCAACAAAGTCTAGATAAAATCAAAAGGTACTTGGAAAAACCTCTAGTTTTGATGCCACCTATTCCAAGAAAACCTTTGATCTTGTATATCTCAGCTATAGCTTCTTCTCTAGGAGTTCTATTAACCCAAAGTGATGAGACTGGTAAAGAATGAGCTATATATTATATTAGTCAAACTTTGGTTTCTTATGAGATGAACTATACTAGCATTGAGAAGGCTTGTCTCGCAATGGTCTTTTCTTCTCAAAAGCTTTGACATTACATGTTGGCACATATAGTCCACCTAGTTGCTAAAATTGATCCTTTGAAATATCTATTGAGAAAAACTATGCTTATTGGTCATTTAGCTAAATGGATGATGATTATTTCAGAATTTGACATTCAATATGTCAAACGTAAAGCCATCAAAGGACAAGCTATAGCCGACCAACTAGCTAATTTTCCTCTAGAGGATACAAAACCCATATAACCTAAATTTCCAGATGCCTCAATTATGTATATCATTAAGAGAACTTGGAAAATGTTCTTTGATGGGTCTCACACACAAAATGGAGCTAGAGCAGGTATATTTTTTGTTTTCGCTCGTGGATATACGATTCCCAAATCTTAGAAACTCATGTTCCCTTATAGTAGAATATGAGGCTTTAACAAATGGGATCAAGATGGCTCTTGAATGGAGAATAACTAAATTGCATATCTATAGAGATTCCCAACTTGTTATTAACCAGGTAAATAATGACTATTAGATGAAAGATGACAAGTTGATACCTTATAAAAAGTTGATGGATGCTCTAAGGAACTACTTCACTTTTCTGACATTTCAGTAAATTCCTAGAGAAAAAAACAAAGTTGCTGATGCTATGAACACTCTAGCATCTATTCTCCAACTACAAGAACATGAATCTCGATTTGAACTCCTCGTGGAAAAACTACACTATCCCACCTATGACTCTCTTGATAACCAAGTGATCTGCACTATTGTCGGTCATGATTCCTCCTACTATGTCGACATCTTCTCTTACCTGCATGATCAAATTATTCCTAAGAACCTCATGTGCAACTAAAAATGCCAATTCCTTCACAATGCCTCATATTACATTTTGGTCTCTGGTGACTTGTATAGAAGGGGTCTAGATGGAACATTGCTTAGGTGTTTAGAGCTAGAAGAGTCTAAAAAGGCACTTGCTGAAGTCCATGATAGCATTTGTGGGGCACATTCTAATGGCCTTGCACTTGCTCGGAAGCTGCTTAGAGCAGGTTATTACTACCAACTATGCAAGCTGATGTTGTTTGTTATGCCTAGTCTTGTCAAAAATGTCAACTCCATGGTAATTTAATTCATGCTCCTAGATCCAAGTTGATTCCTTGTATGACATATTGGCCATTTCAACAATGGGCCTTTGACTTGGTTGGAAAAATTCACCCAAGTTCATCTAGTGGCCACAAGTTCATCATTACAACAACTAAGTATTTCACTAAATGGGTCAAAGCTATGTGATTATCTACTACTACATGCAAACATGTTGTCTTGTTTATACTAAATCACATCATTTGTCAATATGGTATTCCTTCCTCTATTGTCACTGATAATGGAGGACAATTCAAAAATAAGGACCTAAGATAGCTATGCAAGAAGTTTCAAATCAAACAAAATTGGTCTTCTATTTATTGCCCTTAAGGAAATGGTCAAGCAAAGGCCTCCAACAAAACATTGTTCAAAATCTTGCATCTCACAGTGCATAAGTCTAGGAGAGATTGGCACCTACAAATAAATCTAGCACTTTGGGCCTACAAAACTACCATTCATACTCCTATAGGGGCCACACCCTTTTCTTTAGTCTATGGTTCCAAGGTTGTTCTCCCATTAGAAGTAGAGATCCCCTCCTTGCGACTCTCTTTGCATGGGTTGATAACTAATGAAGACTATAGAGCTATGCGAATATAGGAATTAGAGACCATTAATGAGTGTCGTAAGGTAGCTTTTGATCACATAAGGGCTTATTATAAGTGCATGTCTACTCAGTATAACAAAAAGGTTCATCCACATGAGTTTCAACTTGATGACCTCATGCTTAGAGAAAATACAAATAATCAACAACATAGAGAGTAGAAGAAAAGTTTGAGCCCAATTGGTTAGGCCCATACATTATCACAATAGCATTTGGGACTAGTGCTTATCAACTATCAACTTACAAAGCCTATTAATGTCCTACACTTAAAAAAGTTCTATGCTTAAAGGCTTACTAGTCAACTATCTTGTACATATTTATGATCTTGAAAAAATCCTAAAAATCAAAAAATGTCTTGAAAAAATGATCATCTTAGTGAAAACCTAGCAATAGGCACTTTGATGCATCACCAAAAAAATCAAAAAATTCAAAAAATACCAATTTTTTTTTTGAAAAAAGTCCTTAAAAAAAAGAAATTTTCCAAGTGGTGAAAACCTAGAAATAGGCACTACTTGGGACCCTTGCACCTATGTCTATCAGTCTCAATCACTCATTTCTCTACACACTTCCTGGCTTGGGATTCTTTCTTGTCCTCATCTGGGGGGCATAGCTACTTAGCCCATTGAGGTATTCTTATGCATTAGGGTTTTCTTTGACAACTCACAAAATACTGTTTCTCAACACTACCTCCAATTGGACATTAAGTGTTTCTCAACACTTTTTAGATAGTTTTACCTATGGTCTTTGATATCACGATATTTCTCACCATCAGAGTCAAGTCTTGAAGAAATGGCCAAGTAACTTACACATACACACTTAAACACTTTAAAAATTAAGTTATGCTAATCTTTATTTACTTTGTGTGTTGTCTATGATGATTTCTTTGTTATGTGTTCCCTCCATAATAGTCTCTCAAGGACATCATTGACTAGAAGACTAGGGGCATGGGGCACATTTTCTTGATTTCTGCTTGTGGGTATACTTTATTTGTCTATAGTGTTTTAAGAATTTCATGCTTGTCCTATTTGACCCTTGGACTTATAAACATATCATCCTTGACTATTTTCTTGCAAGACCAAAAGCGAGGGTTATCCTGGTGCTTATGCCTTGATACAGGTGTAATCTTGCTATACTAAACTTAGGGAATTTAATCACATAGTTATCTTGACTTCTATGTCTTTGATGCTTAGATTGGATTACCACATACCTATTTGATATCGATCATATTCATATCCTCATAGTTATACTAGTGATGGTTGTATGATCTCATGATGTCCCTAATAAGCACTCAATGATGAAATAAGAGTCTAAATCTTATGTGTCCCTTGTTGATAAACCATTTGGCATACTAGCTTGCATTTTAGGATCATTTTTCTAGTCTAGTCGTGCATTCTTGCATATGGGGAGAACTCTCTCTTTATCCTTTTTGTGGACCTATTAGCTAGCTGCTTTCACATCCTTCTTTGCTTTCTTTATCATGTCTTTCACCTTATTGATCTTTCATTTCATATCTATCTTGTTAACCTATCATCACAAGGGGTTAATCTAAATATCACATTCAATCTATCCAAGTGTCACATATTTTCAAAAACATAAAGTCTATATCATACACATGCGAGCTAAAAAAAATTGTACATAAGAGAGATACATGAGCATAGGTATTCAACCAAACACATACATGAGCAAGAAATAGAAAGTGAAACATCACATGACAATTAAAATGCTAAAACATCTATTTGAGACAAGTACACAAGACTACCAATAGAATCCAGTATGTCATATATGTGTGTGTGTGTGTGTGTGTGTGTGTGTGTGTGTGTGTGTGTGTGTGTGTGTGTGTGTGTGTGTATGTGTGTGTGTGTCATAGTACATATACAAAAATGAGATCCAAAATCTAGATATCTATCTCAAAAATACATGTTGTACAATCAAAATGTCAAAAATATCAGTATTAGCCTATGAATAACTCCCACCCTTCTACAATAGGAAGAAGTGGTGGCCCTAGTGGTGGAGCCTATCTCCTATTTGGTAGTTGTACCACTCCTTCTAATCTACCTACCTACTTTGAGTAATCAAGTAGTCCTTTCCCTGTTGGCATCACACCCCTATAGGTAGCATAATAGTATGCAAGATGGGCACCATGATGAGCTGCCTCTTGCTTCACCACATCTCACTTCCTGTAGAGCTTGTCTCCTCATGCCCGCTCATCTATGAGCTGCTAATCTCACACCGCAATCGTCACTTGAGCTACTTGTAGCTCTACCTCTAAAGTATGAATCCACACATCCTAATCATCACCTCCCCTAGCTAGCTACTTTGGCTCTACCTCTACTCTCCCTGCTTGTCATCACCTTAGTGGCACCTCCTCCTCCTCCTCCTCCTGCTCCTCCATCTCCCTTACGGCCTATGCCCATGTCCTCCTCCTCCCTGATTGGGATCTCTCTCCAACCTCCATCTACCTCACACCCTTTCCTCCACCTACACCTCCACCCTCACTCTATCACCTCCATGTACCCCTTCTATGGGTAGTGCATCAAGCTCTATAAATCATGGGAATGGGTGCCTCTGTCTCTCATATAAGTATGTAGGATCTTCCCCTACATTTGCTACATCTAGGCAATAATTCCAAGGAGTTGGCACTATAGCTACTGTATCTCATACTACTGTTTGATAATCTATCATCGACAACCATCCTCGTGCCTCATCTAAATGCATTTGAGAATAGGTGGTAGTCTCCACTGATATCACCGGGTACTCTATAAACTGCTACCATACTCGAGTGATCACAAACCACTCCACTATATCTTCCATCCTCCCCACTAGTGGCCTGCTATATCTCATGTAGTCTAACTTGCATGCATTAGACCATTTGCAACACTCTTGGTAAGGTCACCATGTGAATACTATTAGCTCATCAAAGATGCACTAATAATAGGTCACATCCCCACTATGTGTTTGTGGGATAAATCCTCTATAACCAAAAATGTATGGCTATCTCCGCTCTCATGGCTGCACCTATGGTCGAATCACAACAATATGCTCCCAAGCCTAGATTTGTGCCACAACTACACCGCATGCCCATGAGTGTCCCTCGTGATACACTATCTCATGTAGCTCATGGTACATCTCTGCCAGTATCACTAACCCCCATGCCATGCAATCAGATCAAATACTAGTTGATCCCATCCTAGTGGGAAGCCCTTCTGGCCCCTGTCTGTAACCAAACCCTAAGCTACCAATGAACATAGCAAGCTAGAAAGAGGGAAATCTACTCCATACTTGGCAATCAACTACTCCCAACCTAGATGCTAGTCTAAGATGGTGACATCATGAAACAATTGTTGCATCACTACATGCCCCTCTGTCGAGGTCTAATCCTAGTACACCTATGACATAACCAAGGTTAACATCAGTATCCCTCACATCAATATTTGAAAAACATGACAAGAACAATCAATCAAACAACTTATCAGCTCACCGTGGCATGACACTTTAAGAATGTGATACACATCCTCCAATGTAATCGAGGCCTCTCTAGTCAATAGATGAAAGGTGTTATGCTCACTGTGCCACCACTCAGCCAGCACAGTCAATAATCCATGCTTTGCCTATATATGGGGCATCCATATAACCAATCACAAACCCATAGTAAATATGGTCGCATGCTCATCATTGCTTAAATACTATACAACATGCAACCCCACCACTTTGGGGGCTTTGATTAGTAGCATTAGAAATACCTCCTATCAACACATAGCATGTACATGTCAGTAATCCATCGCAAATGTGATCATAATGCAAAAAATTCTACAAAAACATGCTAAAAAATAGCTATGCAATACTTTTTCATACTGTAGGTGACATAACTTACTAACATAGTATCGTGCAATGCTTTTTCTAAAGCCATGCAACACAATTCTTTTGTGTGACATTTTGCATCAGTTTATGTGACATATGGGTATGTCCCATACGATAGACTATATAACATTCATGCGATACATTTTGGGCAAAAATCTATCTCACAATATTTACCAAAGTACCTATGCAATACTTTTTAAGTATCCCATGATATTTTGTGTAAAACCCTAAAAACATGAGAAAAACCATTGCAAAAAGCTCAAAAATTGACAAAAAGTTGTTACTTATTGATGCCCTGTACTACTCTAGGTGGTTGTGCAATTGGCTATGCTCAAAATGGTGTTAGTGAAGAAAAATGTTTGCCAAAGCCATCGTAGCCTCTCAACCACTCACAATGTAAGGTCCCTCCTTGTATGTAATTATCAAATATGGATTCTCTGTTAAAACCGTTATAGGAGATTGAAATGGATATGAAGTAATGTTTTATGTTGTGAATGCCCTAATGAAAATTGAGATTAGTTGATACATCCATGTTTTAATACTCAGTGATTTGAGAGCTACTACATTATCTCGACTGTTTAAACTTTTAAATTTCACTAACAATGATACAAGGTTTTTTCACCCAATGATGATGACGTTGATTATGGTACCTCGATGATTAGGTTATATCCATTCAAATAGTTTAGTATTCCTTAATTGGTGATGTTTATGCTGTTTAGGTATATGCATGCCTAATGATGATTATTCTAGTATTTTAATCTCAATTAATGAATAAAGTTATGTTATATTGATCATGTAATTATTGATGACTTAATGTGTGTGCCAAAATTAGAAAGGGTTATTTAAATGAAAGATTTATGTTTTGATTTATGCAACTATCCAAATAAGTTTTAAATATATGCATGTGATTTTCTCGAGCTACTGATGTGTAAAATGAGTGTGTAGGATTTACTAGCTAGGAAATCTAATGAAGAATTGAAGCTAGACCATATGTACCATTTGTAGAAACCAAGGTTGAGTCTAATAAAAGATGCAGACCCCATTATTTGTATTTTATTTATATCATGAATTGAATGAATGTATCATTCTGTAAGCATTAAGTGTTAATGTTTTGTAATAGTGATTTTATAGTGTCACTTGACACTTATGACTCGTATATGCATTTCAGCTTGATAGTTAGGGTTAACCAAGTAACCTAAAGATCTAAGTCAGACTAGGTTAGTTACCTTTTTTCCAATTAGTTAGTAATTGGGATTAATTACCTTAATCAAGATTAGTGGTTAATTTGCATTTTTTAGGGTTGTTAGGAAGTCCAAATTTTCAAGCTTTTTGATAGGTCCCTAAATAGTCCTAGAGGCCAAAAATCATGAAAACTAAGTAACTAAGGGGTATAGGTATGGGTTGAGGGCATTTTTCACCCCTCTAGTGCCTTTTGTTGACTTTTATGGTCACCCAAATATCTCATTTTTTCTTTATTGCAAAAATCAAATGTTTCACCATGAGTTGGATCAGTTAAACTCCACCTTAAGGTTTGCCTTATGAAAATTTGAGCTAGAAGACTCTAGAACCTTTAAGACAAGTGGGGGGATTATTTCATATTGGAGATGGTTAAGTTAATATCCTATTTAGAGGCAAATTTGAGAGAAGAAGAGTGTTCACCCAACCTCTAGTTTTAGAGAGCAATTCAAGATTGAAGGAGAAGGAGAAGGAAGGGAACCTCATCTCAAATTGTCCAATTGCCATAACCTTATTATGAAGGTAGGAATCCCTCAAGCTCATTTTTTTCATGTTGTGTTTCATGATTAAGTAGTTTTCTTGCATATGTATGTTCATGTGTTTGATGAATATGTTTCGAAGGGATTGAAATGGGTTTTTCTTAAATGTTTTTCTTTAGTATTTTGCTTGATTTTTGAAGGGATTATATGGGTTGTATTGGCATTACTCACCCTCAGATAGGGCAGAAGTGGCCATGTATGGGAGGAGGTCTTTAGTTGGACTCCAACAATGTAGAGTCTCTCCTTGGGATGAGGAGAGGGAGAGAGTAGGGTGTTATGGGCCCCTACTCATCAGCACAAACCATGTTTTGAGTTTTGGAATTTAGGAAATGCAAGAACGAAAGTTCTTGTGATTATAGCTCTGAAATGGCATCTATTATGGTGTTGTGGCTGACATCTCATGTTGGAAAAACTCATCTTCTCCCTAGTCTGGTTCAACAACGAACCTATTGTGCAAACCTAGATGGGAGTAAATGTTTGATTTTGTCTTCTTGTTATATTGTTTGTCTCTCGATTAGTTTAGCCCTCTCCATGATTACTATGATGTGTTGCAAATTTTGTAATGGCTAACCTATTGTGGAGCCAAGCAAGAAATTCAGAGTTGTTACAAAAATTTAAATGTGTTTGGGAGTTTTCTCCATGGGATTAATATCCTATTGTAAGAATGTTATTCTTTAATGTATTGTTGAAATGACTATGATCTCAAGTTTTTTTCCCTGGTTCTTTCCTGAGGGAGTCCTTGAATTAGATGAATGAATTAAAAAAAAATGTTTTCCTTTCATATGATTTTTCTTGTAATTCAGTTATATGCATGTGTTTATCAAAAAAAATGATACAATGATGCTTCATCCTTCCTACGGCATTCTTATGTTTCGAAATCATATTCTTTTGATTAAGGTTAATTAAATAAAATGATGATACATAATTATGCAAGTTAAGTTCATAATATGTTAAAGAAAATTCTTTGTTTGATTGGCACATCATTTTGTAATTTTTGTGAATGTTAGGAAGTAAAAATATTCAACTTTATACTCAAGTATTATATTAACCCTGTTATCACTTTATATATATATATATATATATATATATATATATATATATATATATATATATAACCCCCTTGGTTAAATAGATATGTTTTACTCAAATCCATCACTTAGAAAAAATAAATTATTATTTCCCTTAAACATGAAAATATATTTGGCATTCAAAATTTACACTTAGAAAAAAAAATGGGGAGATTTTTTTATTATCCCCTAGAGCAAATATGTTCTCTGGAATTTGTATGGGGAATGAGTTAATTTTGCTTTTCAACAAAGAATCTTAAAGATTCTTGTAAATATCTTAGTTGAACATAATAGATATTTTAAATTAAATTTTTTTTTTAAAAAGGGAAAGAAAATACATTAAAATATATTTCTAAAATATCCTACCCACTAAACTTTTTACTTTACCTATCTTTTTTCCAAAATCCTATCTAACCACCCACATGACATGACAAGAGGGAATAAAGCTTGCCATTTTGAATTCACATTAAATAAAATTTGGCTTACTTTTTCTTTCCCTATCTTCAAAACGTGAATGGGATAGGCTACCAAGTACCAAGCCATGACTCACCTTTTTACAAAGTCAATGCAATAAATTTTAAACACCCTCTTTTTCCATCTCTTGCAGCTATTTTTCAACCCACCCTTTTTGGGTCAGCATTTAATGTGGGTAGCATTGGGGAGAGGTAGTTAGGTGTGGAGTTTAGTGTGGTGTAGATTAGTAAATGTTAGAGATATTAATGAGTTGCTAGTTAGTGGGAATAGGTTAGTAAAATTATAATTAGAAAAAGGTAAAAGTAAGTTAGTTTAGGTAATATTAGTTTAATAATTAAAATGTTAGTTTATTAATTGTTTTAATATTTATTTATTTAATTAAAAGTATAGTTAGTAATTATAGTTAAAGTTAGATGTAATTAATTAGTTTATAAGTTTTATTTTAATATTATAGTGAAGTGTTAGGTGGAAAGTTAATTTTATTTTGAGTTAAGATATTTTATTTAATAATGTTAGTAAGTGTAGTTAAAGTTAGTAGTTAGTGTTGGATAATGGAAATTAGTATGTGTGTTATTTTTGTTTCAATATTTTTATAAAAGAAAGTTAGAATAGTTGTATTAACTTAATTTTGAAAGGGTTGGTTTATTGTATTAAATTTATCTAATTTGTGTAAAATTTATTAGATAATGTTAATAGTTAAAGTTAGAATATAATAGATGATAGTATTAGCATAATTAGTTTTTCTTTTTTCTTTTTTTTAATATTAAAATTATTTTAGTTGGTTTATTATTTCTTTTATTTTAAAATTAGTAGTTAAATTGAAATGCTAGAATTATTAAAGGTCTATTTCATTCAAGATAGTTAGTGTATGTTAAGATTTAATTAAAGTTTAAATTGGATAAATGATAATTACATTTAATTATTGTTGGTTCAAATTATATTAAATTATTTTTAACCAAATTATGAATGGAAGTTTTATTTATATAATCAATTGATAGTTAGAAATTAGATATGTTGGCTTTTAGATTATATTTATTTTTTTGGTAAATGATGTTTCATTGGTGAATATTTAAGTCTTAATTAAGAAAAAAAAAGTGGAAGACTTAGTGTAGGGAATAATGTAATATATTAAATGTTGAAATCGATCTAATAATGAATGTGTTAATATAACAAGTAAATTTCTACACAATGGTTATAAGCTAAAATGTAGCCTCATGGTATTGTTAGGGGAACCTATATCTGCATTTCAACCTACCTCAGTTTGACTTGTGAATCAAACATATCAAATTATATCAAAACCCTATGTGTCATGAAAGTTGTAGTCAACCGATATTAACATGGTAGATTTAAAATTTTAAAAAAAACATTTGTGTGTTTTTGCCCTTGTATTTTGGACATGAGACACAAGCTCACAACAAATCACAAAAGACAAAATGAATTTGAAAATGACACTTGGGCCCCTTTTATAGCTTCCGACCTCATTTTGACCTAATTTTCAAACTCCTTAGAATTGTGTGAAAACTACACCCTTGGCTAATTTCAACATCCTAGATCGATTTTCATGATCAAAATTGAAATCTGAGTTCATCTCAATGGTCAAATTTGCATTAAATTTTTTTACCTTCTTCTGAGTAGTTAGCTGAACTTCTGAGCTTTAATCTCTAAATCATCGTTGGGGCATCTTCATGTCTTTACTATTTCTATGCTTAATACCTACTCCAATTCACCTTTTCATGCTTAAAATCACTTTTCTACTCGATTTGACCTAATTTTTATGCTTTATCCTTTATAGTCAACTCTAGTCAAACTGGGGCATTCTATCACTTCTTAATAGTCACTCTTTCATTCTAATTATTCATTTGTCATCTTGGACATTACTATATCTCAATTTATTCATATTTAGCTCATTTTTGCATCCCCCTTACCTCATTTTGATTTTGATCCCAAGGGGGTAGAAATACTCTATCATCGCTTGCTACAGCTATCTATTTCTTAGGAGCATATGATTGATCTTTTCACTTGCTCTTGATCTATCTACTTTGCTAGGTATTAGCATCCTTCTTGGATTTTGACATCATCTTTCTTTTCCTAGTGTTCAGTACTATTGCTATTAGGTTGTACATTCAGGATTTGCTATCTCTTTCTACATTTCATTCTTTGAAATTAGATATCTATATCTATTGTTGCCTACTTGGCTTCTATTTTCTTTGACATAACATGTTCTTAGATCAATCACACATTAGTCAAAGAGGGGCAAATGTAATCACCTAAAAATGGTCATCTAGACTATTAGCCCCCTTCTCAACATTTTGGCTAATTTGATTAATCATTTACCTAGACCAAGTTGCTAATAATTAATTAATTTGATTATAACCTATAGTTTGACTATGCTATCCTAAGTTCATTATTTGATTAAAAGAACATGTCCCCTTTCAATTAAATAAAAAGGCCCCATTCTTCTAACCTACTTAAAGTGCATACATAAAGTTCTTTTTCTATTTTGTAATTAAAGGCTTGTGAGACTTTTGTCTTATATGAAAAGTCAATTCATTTTCTATTGGCTAACTTGTGTGTGCACACAGATCCCTCCCATTTTTGAGTTCAACTATTAATCATCCACCATCTCAATCTTAATCTCTACCATTCATATGGATTTAAAAGGAAGAGAGCTTTCCCCCTCAAAGGATCCACACTCTTGAGTATTCTTTTGCTACAGGATTTCCATTTGAATGCTTGAGAGCTTTTGTGGAGAATACCATCTTCTTGTCTACATTCCTTGCATCCATAGCATTTTATTACATGGCATCATAGTTTAGTTTGCATATAGTGTAGTTCTTTTTTCAAGTAGCTTAGATCACATAGTCTAATTAGTATGGATGTAACACTTTCATTTTTTTAACTTAGTTGCATTGTGCATCTCATTTTAGCGTAGTTTCATTCTTGCATTTCATGCATCAAGAGTTCTTTGACACTAGCATTCTTTCTCTTGCTCAACGAATCTCCCATTTCATGGTTTACTAGCAAGGGTTACATTCTCTAGGGCTCAACTAAGAACCATTTTATTCTTATTTGTATGCTTTTGCACTCCATGACTAGGGAGCCCTAAGTCAGCATTCAAGCTTTCCAATCTATGGAAAACCTTAGATAGAAGGGTTTAGGGAAGTGCACTCTTTTTAGTGCACAACTCCCTCCCTCAACTACATCAGAAACACCACATATAAAGTAAAACATACAAGTACACCATACACATGCAAGTATGGGGTGAGTATCCATAGAAATGCATATAAATCATTCCTCTAACTAACATCATGAAATAACTGAAATCACTATATGAACATACATGTATCATCATCAAAATAATCATGAACACATGAAATAGCTAAGTAACTCAACACATATATGAACTAAATATGAAATACATCTAATGAAATCTAGTAACCAAGTACCACTAATTATAAAACATAAACATAAATCCGACCTAAAAGAATCAGACAATCCAACATGAAAAGTCAACTAGGGGAAGGCATTTACAATATTAATCGAGTTCTTACTCATGAACTCTGCCTACCCATTTCCTTGTGGAAAATAAACCAAGGAATGTGATAAGAGAATCCCATTATCACAATAGAATAGTTGGATTTCTTGAGATGAGAAATTTTTGGGCATAGTTAGTCATAATTTTTATTGAAACTCCAAAACAAGTCAAGATGTTCTCAATCAAGAATATACATACCACTTGCAATATAGTTTATTTTAATGGTAGTTCCTCCACCCATTTGGAAAAATAATCTATGGTGATAAGTATATGAGTATGACCACCACTTGAATTTGGGTTAATGGGCCTGATAAAGTCCAAAAGCCATTGTTGGAAGGGTTCTTCTGCAACTACCAGTTTCAAAGGTAGAGCAGCTAAATGAGGTTTACTAGTGAACAATTTGCATTTCTCAAAGTTGTTTACCCATTTGTAAGAAGATTTACACATGCCTCACTAATAACCATTCCTCAAGATTTTGAAAGTGGTCATTATGGAATAAAAATGTCCACCACATGCTTCAATGTGGAAATCTTGAAGTAACCATTATTGTTGATCTATATCGACACATCTGAGAATTTTTTTGTCTAATCCCTTCTTATACAAAACATCATCGATGATCAGAAGCTTAGTTTTTCTCAACTGCAAGATTCTTCAGTCTTTTCCTTTCAGGTGCTTCAAGTAGTGTCCATAGGTCAATAAGTATGCAATATATAAGAACCATTAATCCTTCAAACCTATGAATAGGCAAGTGGGATAGGATGCTTCTTCTTTATTTTTTGCTATTAGCTTACAAAGTCTTTGACCTCAAACCAACTTGGTGGGTTTGATATCAAGGTTAAACTCATGTAACTTAGCTACCCATGTTGCTTTGTTATTTACTACTGCATCTTGTTTTGTAAGGATACATTTAGCATCCATTGTAGGAACATAGACTATAGAGTGAGAATGGAGAATGTAATAGTGGAATTTCTTTAAATATTTAACCATGGCAAAAGCTTTCTTTTTAGTATGGGAATAACACAACTCATGCTTCTTAAGAGGCACACTCATGAAAGAAATTGTTATATCTTCATCTTTCTCACTCTTATGAAGAAGAATACCAGACATAGTGTGTTTGGACGCATTGTAGTACATCATAAAATATTGCTTGAAATTGGGGTGAATAAGGATAGGTGCTTTAGCTATGGCTTCTTTGACAACTTCACACGAGTTAATTTCTTTTTCATCCCATTTAAAACTCTATTTTTCACTCAAAAGGTTGGCCATAGGCCTCATTGCTTCATAAAAATTAGGTACAAATTTCCTAAGGAAATTTATCTATCTGAAGAAAGATTTGATGTCATTATGGTTCACTAGAAAGCATAATTGTTCTATTGGTTTTACTCTTTTTGGATCGATTTTGATTCTTCTTATGAGACTATATGGCCAAGAAATTTTTCCTATGAAACACAAAAAATATACTTCTTAGGATTCAACAAGACTCCATTTTCTCTACATCTTTGCAGAACTTCCCTCAAATCCTTTAAATGTTTCTTTTGTCTCCTAGAAAAGATAGTCACATCATCAAGATGTATGGTGAAATTTTTATTCAACAAATGCCCAAAAGTTGAATTCATTGCATGATGAAAAGTTTCACTAGCATTTATTAACTTGAATGACATTCTTCAACAGGAAAATGTACCCCATGATCCAGTGAATGCCATCTTGTATTGGGCTTCCTCAACAACCCATAAATGGTCATATCCAAAGAAACCATCAAGAAATGACATCATTTTTGAGCTTGCCACTATTTGGAGTATTTGGCCCATCATGGGTAGGGAAAAGTTATCTTTCAAACTTGCTTGGTTGAGATTTCTAAAGTCCACACAAATTCTAATATCTCCACTCTTTTTCCTCGCTAGCACAATCTTGGCCACCCAAGTAGAATGTTGAATAGGGAAGATAATATGAGATTTAATCATTTTAACAATCTCCTTAAAGATGGCATTAGATACCATTGGATTGTAAGTTCTTAATTTACATCTAAAATGTGAAGTCCCTAGCTTTAGAGGTATATGATTTTTAAAATGCCCTTCTCTAAAAGTTTTCAGATCCTCATAGGAAAATGCAAAAAAAAAATGTACTCTTTTAGCAACTTGGTGAAACATTATTTTTCTCCTTCATTACAATAGGTTCCCAAATTCACTGCCTTTAGATTCTTTTCATCACCAATTTTGACCTTCTCACAATCACCACGAGTAACATTATTGAGAATAGTGGCTTGTATTGTAAAGCAATCTTGCCTATCAAAAAGACTTTCAAGATTTGCCAATCCTTTGGGTATGACATTACCTTTAAGCTATAAATCATTCTCTAGTTCGTTATTAGTTATTCTAGGGTAGAACTCATAGAACTCTAATTGCAAACCTTCAGAGTAATTGCTAGTGAATTTATCTAAACTCTACAAGAAAGGATTGATATGGGCATCATCTTTGAATATCTTCCACAAATGACTATTGTTAGATACGCTCATCCTATGTATAATTTCTATGGTCTAACTATCATTTGCAAATTTTGGGTGAGGAATCAACAAGGGTGCTAACACTGCCAAAGTATCTACATGAGTGTTAAATACTCTAGGCATAGATTCAATAGAAAAAGTGTCAAACCATTCCAACCCATCCCATAGCTAATTCATGTAATGTCTTAATCTTTTATTTTTGAATAAGAACAATTTCCTCACTTGCTTCACTATTATTTTAGCATTGCTTTTTTCTTTGAGTAGTTTAATACCTCTCTTCTTTGCCTCTTCTAGTCCTAAGAGAAAAGCCTCATACTCAATTGTATTATTTGTGTTCTCGAATGTAAGTTTAAAGGATGGAGGAAAATTCTAGCCAGAAGGGGAGATCAACACTACACCCACTCCTAGTCTAGTTGAATAAAAAATTACATCAAATTCTAGGACGCAAGGAGTATCTTCATTATTATGTTGAATTCTTGCCACTTCAACTTCATGCATAATAAAATAAGTAGAAAATTCATTCTCTTGATAGAGAATTTGGGATTTAGGATCATTTTATGGGAAAATTGTCTATTTAGATTTGGTTTTGAGTAATAGAGTCACTTCGTTTTTCTCCCTACGGGTATAATAGCCTATGACCAATCCATTTAAACCTCCCCTCATAAATCTTTGCAGAAGGTTCTACTAAGAAGCATGTCATAGCTAGTAGGAGTGTCAGTTACCTAAATAGTGATTTTTTTTTCTTTTGTTTTGAAAGTCTACTAACGAGACTTGGGCATCTTTGATTTGGCCAACTAGTGACACTTTCTTGGAATCCATTGAGTAGCATTTACCAAATGTTTTTTGTCAAAGGAAGGTCAAGAGCTTTAACTATGGCTAATGGCATTATATTATCTGAGGCTCCTGAATCTATAATATAATTTCTCATCTTAAAGAAATGAATAAATAGAGACACATAAAAAGGCTTAGGTTTCTCTTTGATGGTGATGTCTAGACATAGGCTTTCAAGTTGAATTGTTCTCAGCTTCACCCTAGATTTTTCATGGGAAGAGACCTTATTAGCTTGTTTAGTAGGTATTTCTAGGGAAGATTCATGAACATAATCTAATAACTTGTTCAATTCTTTAGGATTCATCCTCAAATACTCAGGAAGAGAAATCTAACTTCTAGAAGATTTACAAAACTCAAAAATATCAATAGGTGAGTTGGGATCACACCTTTTTAGAATTTGAATTTGAGTAACCTAGGGTTGTGGTGCTTTATATCCTTCCTCTTTTCTAGTTTTGAAATATTTTGCCTATGAAGATGCTATAATGCCTTTATGTTGGGAGTCAAATTCTCCTCTACGTAGTCCCCTAGTTAAGATTGAGCAAGAAGGTTCTTCCAAAGTTACAAGAATGTCATAACCTTTATCAAAATCATATTCATATTCCATATAGTAACTTATAGAGTCATTAGGTGTTTTAGAAGACTCCTCTTCAACAACTATATTTGTTACAGTTGCTTTTTAAACTTCTAATTGCTCAGGTTTTACATTTTATGGGCATGTGGCTCCCTCATAATCATTGGTGAGATGAAAGATGCACATGTTTTTTCAAGAGGGTAGTTCAATTTGATGTCTTTTCTTAGTAGTAGGAATATTAAACTACTTTTCTAAATTAGAAGTATTTTGGCCTAGGTATCTTTGTGGGATGTCTTGATAAAGAATAGTAGCTTTAGGTAGTTGTATTTTAATGGATATCATATCATTCATCATTTTTTGAATTAGAAAGTCATTAGAAGAAGAAATAGATGCCTAAGAGTTTTGGGTTTGTACATCTCTCTTCCACTTGCTAGTTATTATTAGATCAACTTCTAATTCAATAGAAAAAATTTGAGCAGCTCTAAGTGTGGAAAGATTAGCTCTTTTTAATGGGAAATCAATGTCTGGGACCATTTTGTTTAGAAAGAAACCCTTTTGATTCTCCTCATTAGATCCACTGGCATTTGGAATTTTTTGAAGAGACTAGTTAAATCTTGCAATGAACTCTCTCATGGGTACATGTATCTCCTTATTCATTTGGCTCAGTTGCATTAGCAAAGAATTGGCATCATCTGTAGACTTGAATCTAGATTCAAAGGCTATTTTCATAGTATCCCAAGATGTGATGGATGAATTTGGAAAGTGATGGAACCAATTGATAGCTAAATTAGTCAAGGTGTGGATGAAAAGCCTCATGGCAACATCTTCTATAGAAACTTCCAATACCCTACATGTTGTGTTAAAGGCATTCAAATGTTCCTTAGGGGATTTCCTACTATCTCCACTGAGCCTAAGTAAAACTTCTCAAGATCCTTTAGGTAATCTTCCCAAATTACCTCCTAATCTTAGGGGGCCTACAACAATGCCCCAAGGTTGATTGAGTGCCATTCTTGGTAGTCTAATATTGAGGGGGAGAATATTAATGGTAGAAGGAATCAACATTCCTAGAATGAGCATGGATTGGAAGGAAGATGATTGGATATTAGCTTTGGTAGGGGATGATGATCTGCTAGTAGTTTTGGTTTTCTTCCTTTTCAAAGAAAGATTTAGTTTGAAGTCAATTTTGGCTAGGTCTTCAAAATCTTTATCTGCTAGCCCTAAGAACTTATTGGTCCATGTGTATCTTTTTTCAGCTAGGGTGACTAATAAGTATCTCCTTTGGTTTCCCTAATGGTTTATGTTGATAATTATTTTCACAACTACCTCTTCTTGAGCCTCTAGAACTCCTCTAATTCTCTTAGTTATTTCTTCTTCTCTCTCTAAAACTTGTTGAACCTTGAGGCATTACTGATTTCTTATTCTATTTATCCAAGCACAAGCATTAAGCTCTAAAATAAGGTCTTCCCATGTGTCTAGAAAACCTAGATTTTGTTGTAAGACAAGTAATTAGTTAAATTGAGGTAGTACCATTTTCAATCTTCATATGACTCATATGATAATTTGAGAGGGATATACTAGGTGAGCTAGTTCGATCAGCCAATAGAGTCACAAAAATGTTGGCAAGGAATTTTTCCCCAATACAGATGGGTTGATACTTGTGCTTTCAAAAGAAATACTAAGTTAACTCACCAGCTATTTGAGTTTACACAAAATAGAATAAAAATCTCTTCTTATATGTAAATCTTTCAATATTATTAGATGCAACTACCTTTCTGAAAGATATTCATTAATTTCCCATTACAAGAGAATGTCTCACACAAGTATTTTTACCATAAAATACTAAAAATGGTATAACACTAAATTCATCAATATGAAAAGAATGTCCGATCTAAAAAACCATTTGAGTTTAATAATAATAATCATCCACATGATTATCTATCATTATGAAATTAAATAGTAACCTTCACTTTCTCCCCTTAGTTTCTTCTTATTTCAAAATAAGACTTCATTTGCAATAATTTAAGAGCATTTCCACATGTAATCTATTTCCACAAGAAAACAAATCAAAAAATGAATAGAGAGTAGTATCTATTTAAGACCTCCAATTAAAACTAAAAGTATTTTATAATTACTATCACAAAGTTCTTAATTCAAATTTAAAAGCATAGACACTAATAAAAAATAGTTCTACTTCGTATCTACTAAGAGCAAACCTTTTTCAAGTATCAAGCTATTACATATATAACCCTTATAGGGCTATAGGATAAATCATGATCCAAGATCACTCCACTAGGAGGTAATAGCTTTTTAGTTACTTAACTATGTAAAACACTAAAGCATAATAAAAGTAAAGAGACTAAACTATGGCGATCATTACCAACTAGGTAACTCTAGTGTCATCAGGTCCTAGGGTTTCTCCATGGAAGCAACAACAAGTTGGGTTTTTTTGAAGTTGTCATACGTAAAAGTGAGAGTGGAGATAACTAACTGATGAGGTAGGCCAAGTTAGACAATCCTTTGTTTCCACACTTCTATCTCTGTATGAAGTTCTCTGATGTTTGCTTCATGTATTTTTAGGTGTTTTTGATTAATTAACATAATGGCTTCTAGGTGGGTTGTGTTGGAGAATTCTTGTGTTGTCAACATTTTCTTTTCTTTCACCTCTTAGAACTTCTTTTGCATGTCTCTAATAATCTCTTCACTAGGATAGACTAAACCCTTGTCTTCTTTGGCATATTGCTATTAGAACAATTTAAGATCACCATGGATAATGTCATCTATGATTTTGAGCCTACTTAGCAATTCTTTGATTTTGGAGACACCTTGTGCAATGGCTTCATTCCTCCATTTGATGTAGTCTTTGATAATGTGGAAAGTTTTTTTCATCTAAAACTATCACTGGTTACTCTATGAGGAATTTCAGCAAACCATACTCCTGCACCTTGTCCATCTATGAAACCTCTTTGACCCAATTATCTTTTTCCTTCTCATGAGAATCAATGTATGATTATATCTTCTTGGTCACATCAATGGTTTCTTTTTGTGCTTCATTCAAAAGGTTTATATATTTAAATGTCTCATCCTAGACAAATTGAATCCATTCCTCAAATGTTTTAGCAACATCCTTGCTCCTTTGAAGATTATCTAAAAACTATTGAATAATTGGAGACCTAACATTTATAGTAGTAGACATCTCATTAAGTAGCTTTGGTTTTGGATGCAAGATGACATTAATATATTGGGCCATATTTTTCACTGTTCTTTTCATATCTTACTTACCTTTAGTATCCTTCTAGACCTAGTCAGAAATCTTTTTGTTAGAGACTTTGAATATCTTCATATCAAATTCTCATATTCCTTTTCCAAGATCTACCTTTGATACATTTTATTCTTGAGAAGTCATCTTGCCCTCATCCTTATCTTGAAATGCCTTGGAAATATTTTCTAGCCAATATCCTTTTTCTTTATCAAAATCAAGCCTAGATTCAATATTAAATTTCTTGGTCTTGGATGAATTTCTCAAACATTTACTTACCAATTCATCAATGGGTAGGGACAGAGGTACTATATTTCATTTCTTGGAAAATGAAGTCTCTATCCATTTGGGCTCTATGGGGGTCTTTCTAGAATTGTGAAGTTGTTGGTTACGGTGAGAGAATCCATGGGAATGCTACCATCTCCAACTGAGATTTACTAATTTTCTACCATATCTAAGATGTTGTCACTAGGGACTTGCTTGATCTCAAGTTTAACCTCTGGGGGATCTAAATCTACCAGTGTCTCTCGACTTTTCTTAGCATTGTGTCCTCTTTTCTTATTCCTAGTGCTTGAATGAGTTAGTCTTTTGATAGTCTCTACTTTAAGTTGAAATTGAACCTTAGACGTGGTTGGTTCAACTTCAATTTTATGTCTACCTATGATAGAATCATTTACCCCATGGTCATAGGAAACAATTAATCTTTGGGAAGAATTCTTTTCTTTAGACTTTGGGTGTTTCTTTGATGACTTAATGGTAGTTTCTTGATTCTTCTTTTCTTAATTCATTCCTCTATCCTTTTGAGCATGTCTATAGCTTGGGATTGTAGATCAATCTTCCTCTCTCTTTCTCTATTCTAATGTAGGGATCAAGAAACATTCAACTTGTTCAAGGTACCAAGGGTCTATCACTTCCTCACTCTTGTCATTTTTACTCCATTAGTGTCCAAGATAATCTTGAAGATTTTCACTTAATCTAAGTTCATCCTTAACCAAAACCTTTTTCTAACTTCAAATTCATCAAATTAGTTGGCCCAATAATCCTCTAGATGAGGAATATGTAGGAACTTAGATGTTACTTTGAGATTCTCTTTGGTGAACCTGACATAATCAAATCCTTTCCTAGTGATATAGGGTTTAAGATAGAGGTTAAATATACCCTCTTTCACCATTATAGCATGCTTGAGATTTGGACATCTATAATTACCTAATTCTATAAGGAAAAGTACCCCTGATGCCTTCTTAGTTCTTTCAGATAGTTTTTCGACAATGATTAATTGTTTGCATATTTCCAATAGTGAAATATTGTCTAAGAAATATCGAGGTAACTTAAAAGATTCACCATCAAAGGCTCCAAATCTTAGGTAGGTGAATCTTGGGAACTAGCTATAATAGTAGCCATAGGTATTAATCACCTGCATGGCTTCTTCTGAGAACCTCCAATTTTCTTTTCCTTTGAGCTCAAATACTAGCCTTCCTAAAAATACATCATTGATTCTCCTAAACTCTTGGGAGGCTTTTCTAGATTGTAAATTCTTATAGTATTGATATATTTTCATATCATATATCCATGGCTCATGAAGAAGACTACCACCTTCTCCAATATTTTTTATGAAGAAATACATCCACTCTTCCCAGTGGGAAACATGTTTATTTCATTTCACCTTATTCAAGAGGAAAACTATATCAACAATTTCCTTAATAAAATGTTTGGTATAATAGTAACCCTATCGATCCTTGTTAAGACTTCACCTGAAGTCTTCTTTATGCACCTACTCTAAGAGTCATAGTGATTTTCACATTCTATTACTAACTCAAGGAATCCCATACTAGGAGGAAATGTTGCAACATCTAACAATCCACTACTGGTTAATTTCTAAGCTATGGTTCCATTCTAGGCACTTCTGGTGCTTTCCACTAACTCTATCAAGTTTACATTCACCAAAAATGTATTTCAAATTTTAGGAAGGGAACTCAACATATAGGTTTTTTTAGGTTTTGGGAGTTTTGGTCGAAATAAAGACATGTTAATTTGAAAATGAAATTGACCCACCACATACAATTTCCTAAAATTCTTAAAGAGAATCCAGAAATGGAAATCATAGAAAAGGCTACTTGGTACTCATTGATTTCGTGTGCCAAACTACTCTTGCAAACCCTTACATGCTTTGTTATTTCAAACTCTAGAGTATAAAGTTAGGGACAAATGGAAAAGAAATTAGTACTTAAGATACAATTTTGAGAAAGATCATGAATAGATATAGGAATGTGAAATCATTAATACATCTATGCAAAGATTTATTTGACAAGAAATTTTACTCTTTTCAGTTAAATGCTCCTATGAAATCAGCACGTGATCTCATACTTGATTGACCTCATCTTGTGATCACACTTAGTTTAATGACAACTTGTACTTTGACATGTACCTCACAATTGTCACTATCATAATTCTTTCAAAATTTGATCATGTCATTGTGTACATTTCCAAAGATCCACACTTAAATTTATTTTTTAAATAAGACCTAAAGGAAAAATATAGCCACAATCTATCAGTAAACACAATGCCAAAGTTGAACTTGAAGTTGAGAGGTTCAAGGTCAAATTTAACTTCAACTCTTCAAATTGATGTTCTATAAATCGAGGACAAGGGTCAAAATAATATTTTTACTTTTAATAATTCTACATGACTAACTTGAACTTGGACTTGAACTTAAATGAAATGAAG
The DNA here is from genome assembly GCA_028749045.1 of Cupressus sempervirens. Taxonomy (NCBI): domain Eukaryota; kingdom Viridiplantae; phylum Streptophyta; class Pinopsida; order Cupressales; family Cupressaceae; genus Cupressus; species Cupressus sempervirens. Next base: position 543,921,274 of record CM053787.1, on the reverse strand, counting down.
GTTCAACTTCAACTTCAACTTTGGAGCTAGGAAAAACCAAAATTTACAAAATGATAAGGATTTTATGAGTGTAACACCTTGAGATTTTTTAATGGCACACAAAAATGGTTTGTAGTTTTTGGTCATAGTTCTCATCACTTTCTTTCCAATATTGTTACTTTCTATAATGTCACTAATACCACCAATTGTACTCACAATTTCATTTACCCACTATAGGTAAAATTAAAATTCTTCAATCCTCTAACATCCTTGGGGTTTGAAATATATGTTTTAATTTTTTCAACTTGATTTTATTTATCTTCTTATATAATTCATATATACTATTGTACACTAAGAATGTGTCACACTCTAAAACCTTCTATCCAAGTGATTCCATGAGATTGGAATGCTTAAATGTTAGCTTAGAGCTTCCTATCCATGGAATGCAAGGATATGTTTAGAGAAATAAAAATAACTCCTAGCTGAGTCTTTGAGGCACAACCCTTGCTAGTAAACCATGCAATGGGAGGTTCTTTAAGACAAGATCAAGAATGCCAATTTCCAAGAGAACTCTCAAGATGCAATACAAGTATGAACTAAGCTAACAAGCAATGCAAAATGCAGCTATATTAAACAAGATGAGAGTGTGTTACAAATCCAAACTAGTTAAGCTATGTGATCTATATTATTGAAAGAAATAGAAGCTATACTACATGAATCTAAATTAAAATTCCATGGTATGATAGAAATTATAAAAAAGGATAGAATTTCTCCACAAGCTCCCAAGAATTTGATCGATAAACCTACAACATAACAATACTAAGAGTGTGGATCCTTTGACAAGGGGATATATCTTTCTTCTAAATTTTTATGAATGGTGGAGATAAAGATTGAGGGATGAAGGGTCAATGGTGCAAGTTGCCTTTGGCATGATCCATGTGCAAGAGGAAGTCAACCAATAAAAAAAGGGTTGACTTTGCATGTGATACAAAAAGCCTTTTCTTTTAATTTATAAAATAGAAAAAAGACTTTATGTGTGCAAATTAAGTGGGTTATAAGAATGGGGTTTTTTATTTAATTAAATGAGAACATGTTCTTTTAATCAAATAATGAACTTAGAATAGTATAGTCAAACTATAGGTTATAATCAAATTAATTGATTTTTAGCAATTTGGCCTAGGCAAATGATTAAATTAATTTAGCAAAAATGGTGAGAAGGAGGCTAATAGTCTAGATGACCATTTTTAGGTGATTAAATTTGACTCTCTTTGACTAATGTGTGTTTGATCTGGGAACACATGATGTTAAAGAAAACAAAAGCCAAGTAGGCAACAATAGATAGAGAGACCTAATTCTAAAGAACGAAATGTAGAAAGAGATAGCAAATCCTGAATGTACAACCCAATAGTGATAGTACAAAACACTAGGAAAGAGATGATGTCAGAATTTAAGAAGAATTCTAACAACAAGAAAAGTAGATAGATCAAGAGCAAATGAGAAGATCAAACACATGCTCCTAAGAAATAGATAGATGTAGCAAGTGATGATAGAGTATTTTTGCCCCCATAAGATCGAAACTAAAATGAGGTAAGGGTAATGCAGAAATGAGCAAATATGATTAAATTGAGATATACCAATGTCTAAGATGATAGATTTATGATTAGAACCAAAGAATGACCATTAAGGAAGGATATAATGCCCCAATTAAACCATAGTTGATCACATAGGATAAATTATGAAGATTAGGTCAAAAATGAGAAGAAAGATGATTTAGAAGTGAAAGTTGTGAATTGAACCAAATATGAAGCAAAGAAATGGTAAAGACATGGAGAAATGAAGATGCCCTAGTGAGGATCCAAAAATTAGATCTCAAAAGATCATCTAACTGTATAGAAGAAGGTAGAATTGTGAAAGGCAATTTTTTGACTATCAAGATGAACTAGGATTTTGATTTTGGTCCTAAAAATGGATCTAGGACATCGAAATTACCTAGGGGTGCAATTTTTGCAGAAATTCAAGGAGTTTGAAAAATAAGACAAAATGAGGTCAAAACACTATATAAGGGGTCCAAGTGACATTTTCAATTCATTTGTCTTTTGTGATTTTGAGAGCTTTTGAGTGGTCTAGAGAGAGAAAATAGCTTTGGTAGGTATTTGAATCCACAAAAATTGCTACGAGTGCATCCAGTTGCACAACTAACCACCCGATTATGAGGCATCAGTAAGTCATTGAACTTCTATCATTTTTTGAAGTAGTTTATGTCATTTTTGGCATGTCTTAGGGGTTGTATGAAAAAATATTGTATGATACTTTAAAATTATCATATAGGTACTTTAAGAAATATTGCATGATATTTCTATTACAAAAAGGTATCACCCTACATTAAAAGGTATATAATTTTAGCCATACCCAAATATCATCCTATCTAGTGCGAAATATCACCCAAGAAAAAAGTATAGCCTAGACACTATGAAAAGTATCGCATGATATTGTATCAGCAAAACGTGTCACCTACCTATAGAAATAAGTATCGTAGAGTTTTTTTTTTGAGTTTTTAAGGGTAATCGTGCATGTTTGAGCATTGTGTCAATGTTACTAATGTTCATGTTTTATGTTTTTGCAGTTTTTATTTCCCTCACTTCTTGTTATGGCCCCCAAAGTGGTGGGGTTTCTATTCCTACAATGTTTGATTGATGATGAGAGGGCCCCCATATTGACTATGGGGCTAAAGTAGGAGATACAGATGCCCCATGTATAGATGAACCATGGGTTGTTGAGTGCACTAGTTGAGCGATGACATAACAAGCACAACACCTTTTATTTGCCGACTAGGGAGGCCATCACACTAGAGGATATATATCACATCCTTCAGGCACCATGCTATAGTGATCTAGTGAGTTTTATATTTAATTTCTCTTTTGTGTTCTATGTTTCTGATATCCATGTGAGGCATATTGATGTGAGATTTTTTGCATGTCATGAGTTTTTTATGATCATACCCTAATAGAGGGGAGGGCAGTTGTTCAGGTGACTCTTAAGGATGTTACCATCCTAGACCGCCATTTGAGTTGGGAGAGGCTCATAGATGGGTATGGGGACGAGTATCCATTATAGTGTCTCTTGTGTTCATTGGTCACTTAGGTGCTGGTTACCAACAGGGGCTAGAAGGGCTTCCCACTAGGATGGGGCAATTGGTGGAAAATTTGACTAGGCAGCCCCAAAGGATGGCATGGGGACCAGCAATCCTAGTAGATATGTATTTCGAGCTGCATTAGGTAGTATATCATGTTGGGTGGACCTAGGCATGTAGATTAGTGTTAGCTTAGATATGGGCTTGGGAGCATATTGCAATGATTCAACCGTGGGGGTAGCTGTAAGAGCACAATGAATTGTTCATTTTCAAGTTCACAAGATTTATACCCTATAGCCATAGTGGGGTTGTAACCTATTATTGACAAATCTTGGATCAGCTTTCTTCTTTTGTGTGGTGATTATACTACTAATTTTCTAGATGGTTTGACTCTTGGGAGATGGAGTACATGTTTTATAGTTGACCATTAGTTGGGAGGCATGCAAATATAGTGGAGCATTTTGTGATTAATCAGGTATGGTGTTCATTTTCTCAGTAGAAGGAGGTCTCAATAGAGACTACAACTTATGCAAGGTTTCATGGGGAGGAGGAATAGGGTTGGCTTCCCATGATTGACTATCATGTAGCCCTATCAGAGATAGCAACTTTGATGCATGAGCCTTGTGACCATTGTCTAGAGGTGGAAAATGTGGAGGCCAACTTGACATACTTATATGAGATGGAGAGGCATCTGTTTCCTAGATTTACATGGCCAAATGCTCCACCAGTGATAGGAGGACATAAGGGCAATATAGGAGACAATGATATAGGTGAAGGTAAAAGTAGAGGTGACAAACAGATGGAGGTTGGGAGCAATTCTTGATTAGGAATGAGATGAACATGGGTCCAGGCCATAAGGGATGAGGAGGAGGAGGAGGAGAATCCACTAAGATGCATGAGAGTAGAGCAGGTAGAGGTACAATAGGAGTAGCTTTTCAAAGGAGATGATGATTGAGATGCCAAGATCTTGACCCTGGAGGCAGAGGTATAGGGGTTGACGAAAAACATAGCAGTCAAGGATCAGTAGCTAGTAGATACATGTGCCAAGGCAAACATGTGATTGAAAATGTTGAGAGATGATATGGTAGAGGCCTGATAGGAGGTGGAGTGATAGATGGATAGGGCAACTTACTATTACAAGGTATATATTGTTGTAGTTCCAATGGATTGATGGGTACCTATATACTCGAAGAGGGGTTGTAGATCAAATTAGCCACCAATAAGAGCATGAGTGGCTCCTCCCCTGGCATAGTTGACTCATGAGGGAGGAAGCTAGTCATAGGTCTAGGCTGATGTTTCACCATAGTTGTATTGTATCACATGTATTTTGACACATATATCCAAATTTTGGATCTCACATTGTATATGTATTATGACACATTTGGATATATATGAGATACTAGATTTGAGTGATAGTCTTGTGTACTTGTCTAATTTTATGGATGTTTCAACATTTTTATGTTTCCATGTGATTTTTTCAGTTTCTTGCTCATGTACGCTTTGTTTTATGTTCATATTCTAATGGATCTCTCTCATCTAAAGTTTTTAGCTCTCATGTGTATGATATAGACTCGTGTTTTGAAAACATGATACTTGGATAGATCGGATCTAATTTTTAGATTAACCCCTTGTAATGACATGATAGTAAAAAGGTGGAGTGAAAGATCAAGAAGGTGAAAAGACATGATCAAGAAGAAAATCAAAAAAGATATGAAAGTAGTAAGTTGATATTTCTAGGGGAAGATGAAAAGAGAGCTCTACCCATATGCAGAAATGCAAGACTAAGTTAGAAAATGAGCCTATGATGCAAACTAATATGAAAATGGTTTACTTGCAAGGGACACAAAACATTTAGACTCTAATTTCATCATTGAGCATTTATTAGGGACATCGCAAGGTCATACAACCATCACTAGTATAACTATGAGGATATGAATATGATCGATATTAGATAAGAATGTGGAAATCCAATCTAAGAATCCAAGACATGTAAGTCAAAATGACTATGTGATTAGATTCCCTAAGTTTAATATAGAAATATTATACTTGTATTAACGAATAAGTACCAAGATAACCCACAAGTGCAGTCTTGTGAAAATAGACCAGGATGATATGTTGTAGATCCAGAGTGTCAAGTAGGACAAGCATGAATGCTCTAAACATTGTAGACTAACAAAGTATACCCACAAGCAAAAAGAAAGTAAAACATGCCCCATGCCCCCATTCTTCTAGTCCATGACATCCTTGAAATACTATTAGGGAGGGAACACGTAATAAAGAAATCATCATAGACAACACATAAAGAAGGTAAAGTTCATAATAGCTCATAAATTTGAATATTTAAGTGTGTGTATAAGTCACATGGCCATCTCTTCAAGGATTGAATCTAATAATGAGAAATATTGCAACATCCAAGACTATAAGTAGACTATCTAAAAAGTGTTGAGAAACACTTGATGTGAAGTTGGGGTAGTGTTGAAGAACATTGTTTTTTGTTTTGCTAGAGAAACCCTAATGCACAAGGAGACCCCAATAGGCTAAGTAGTCTTGCCCCTAAGACAAGGACGTAGAGACAATTCCAAGCTAGGGAATGTATTGTAGAGTAAATGACTAAGATTGATATGCATAGGTGCATGGGTCTCAAGTAGTGCCTATTTCTAGGTTTTCACCACTTAGAAGATTTTTTCAAAAAAAAATTCAAAAAAAAAATTGTATTTTTTGAATTTTTTTGGTGATACATCATAGTGCCTATTTCTATATTTTCACTAAGATGATCATTTTTTTAGGACATTTTCTACCTTTTAGGATTTTTTCAAGATCAATAGATATGTAGAAATAGCTAAGTTGTGAGCCTATAAGCATATAACTTTTTTAGATGTAGCACATTGATAGGCTCCACAAGTTGTTCCCCTTTTGGAGTAGAAAGATGATAGGCACCAAGTCCAAATGTTGTTGTGATAGTGTAAGGGCCCAACTAGTTAGGCTCAAGTTTCCCTTTATATTCTCTATTCTATTGATTTTTGGGATTTTCTTTGAGCACAAGATCACCCACTTGAAACTCACAGGGATGAGCCTTCTTGTTTATGTAGTAGACATTCGCTTTTGATAAGCCCTCATAGGGTCAAAAGTAGCCTTGCGACATTCATCAAATGTTTCTAGCTCTTGTACTCTCATAGCCCTATGGTCTTCATCAGTTATCAGCTCGTGTAGGGAGACTCAAAATGAGGGAATATTGAATTTTAAGGGTAGAACAACCTTAGAACCATAGACTAAAATAAAGGGTGTGGCCCTTGTAGGAGTATGTATGGTGGTTCTATAGGCCCACAGTGTTAGATTGATCTGTAAGTGCTAGTCTTTGCCTAATTTGTGAACCATTCTATGCAAGATTTTAAGCAATGTTTTGTTAGATGCTTCATCTTGTCCATTCCCTTGGGGATAGTAGATTGAGAACCAATGTTGTTTAATTTTGAATTTCTTACACAACTATTTTAGGTTCTCATTTTTGAATTGTCCTCCATTATCAATAATGATAGAGGATGAGATGTTGTAGTGAAAAATAATGTGGTTGAGTATAAATAAGGCAACATGTTTTCCTATAGTAGTAGATAATAGTACAACCTCAACCCATTTGGTGAAGTATTCAGTCACTATGATAATGAACTTGTGGCCATTGGATGAACTTGTATGAATCTTCCCTACCAAGTCAAAGGCCCATTGTTGGAATCACCAGTATGTGAAAAAAGGTATAATCTCACCTCCAGGAGCATGAATTAATTTACCATGAAGCTAACATTTCTTACAAGATTTGGCATAGTGACCAATGGCAACTTGCATGATCAACCAATAATAAACTACCCTAAGAAATTTCCAAGCAAGTGCAAGGCCATTGGAGTGTGCCCCACAAATGTTATCGTGGACTTTGGCTAATGGCTTTTTGGACTCTTCTGGCAATAGATACCTAAGTAGTGTTTCATCTAGACCCTTCTTATATAAGTCACCAAAGACCAAAGTGTAGTGTGAGGTATTGCGAAGGAGTTGGTAGTTTTTGGTTGTGCTTGAGATTTTTAGGAATAATCTAATCATGTAGGTAGGAGAAAAGGGTAGCATAGTGAGATGAATCATGACCAAAAATAATGTAGATCACATGTTTGTCAGAGGAGTCATAGGCAGGATGATGTAATTCTTTCACTAGGAACTTAAAATGTGATTCATGTTCTTGTAACTAGAGGATAGCTGCTAGGGTGGCCATAACATCTGCAACCTTGTTTCTCTGCTCTAGGAATTTGTTGGAATGTCACAAATGTGAAATAGTTCCTTAGAGAATCAATCAACTTCTTGTAAGGTACCAACTTGTCATCTTTTGCATAATATTCATTATTGACTTGGTTTATGACAAGTTGGGAATCTCCATAGATGTGTAACTGTGTGATTATCTATTCTAGAGTCATTTTAATCCCATTTGTTAAAGCCTCATACTTCATAATTGTTAGTGCAAGGAAATAAGAGTTTGTAAGACTTTTGGATTGTGTAACCATGAGGCATGACTAACAAAATGCCTGCACCAGCCCCATTTTGGGTATGAGAACCATCAAAGAACATCGTCTAAGTTCTTTCAGTAATATACATGATTGAAGCATCTAGAAACTCAATCAACATAGGCATTGTATCGTCTAATGGAAAATTAACTAGTTGATCTACTATGGCCTACCCCTTGATAGCTTTGTGTTATATGTATTGAATGTCAAATTCAAAAAGAATCATCATCCATTTAGCTAGGCAGCTGATAAGTGTAGCTTTACTTAATAAGTATTTTAGGGGATCAATTTTAGCAATGAGATGGACTATGTGTGCCAACATATAATGTTTGAGCTTTTGAGAAGAAAATACCATTTCAAGGAAAGCCTTCTCAATGATGTTGTATTTCATCTCATAGGCCACCAAAGTGTGAGTGATGTAGCAAATAGAACATTCTTCTCCGGTCTCATCACTTTGTGCCAATAATATTCCTAGGGAGGAATTCATAGCAGAGATATATAACATCAAAGCTCTTCCTAGTATGGGTGGCATCAATACTAGAGGTTTAACCAAATATCCTTTGATTTGACCTAGGTTGTGTTGATAATATTCATTCCAAATGCAAGTAGAGCCCTTATGCAATTTTTTGTTGAAAGATTGAGCCTTATCAGCCAATTGAGAAATGAACCTTCTAATTGATTGCAAAAATCCCTGAAGACTTTTGAGTTGAATAATATTCCTAGGAGGCATTTCCATAATGGCTTGCAATTTTTTAGTGTCAACCTCAATGCCTTTTTTAGATATAATGTAGCCTAGCAATTTTCCTAATGTGACACCAAAGACACACTTTTTTGGATTTAGCCTAAGCTGAAATTGTTCCATACAATTCAATATCAAACTAAGGCCATCAAGATGTGTGTCTCAATTTTTAGATTTTGCCAGTGTGGAATCAACATAATCTTCCATATTCTTGTGCATCATATCATGGAAGATAGTGATCATAGCTCATTGATAGGTAGTTCCAACATTCTTTAGCCTGAAGGGGATGACATTCTAATAGAAGGTACCCCATGCACATGTAAAGGTCATTTATTTCTTGATCGATAAGGGAAATTTTGATCTGGTTATACTCAAAGAAGTATTCCATTATGGAGTACATTTTATAACCCATTTTCATATCCACTATCATGTCTATATTGGGTAGTGGAAAGTCATCCATAGGGCATGCCTTGTCTAAATCTCTAAAATTAATGCATACTTGAATCAACTTGTTATGTTTAGACACATGTACAATATTGGAAATCCACTCCACATAATCAATAGCTCTAATTAAATTTTCTCTTGGGAGTTTTTCAAATTCTTCTTTGATTAAGTGGGCCACATGTGGGTGCATCTTTCTTAATTTATACTTAACAGGTTTGACACCAAGAGAGATGGATAGATGCTACAAAATTAAATCTGTGTCAAGACTAGGTATATCTAAGTGAGTTGATGAAAATTTGATTTTATTTTCTTGAAATAAATTGGTAAAGCTTTCCTTTTCTTCAGCTGATAGGGATTGAGCCACATGAATGATTCTAGGAGACTCTTGTGTACCCAAGTTGATAGGTTGCATGGGTTCAAACAGAACCACAGATCTATCCTAGAAATATCTTGGTAGACTACCAAGTACCTCATCCATAGGCACATCAAGGAGGTTTTCATCATTGGATATGTCTTTATTTTTACTCTTTTGGGGTTCAGACACTACCAAAAAGTGGTTTTCACCATGTAACTACTTATTTTTTCTTTTGATTTTGTGACAGAGGTACTTTATATCCACTTCTTTGATGTTAACCATGGGTTTACTAGTGGAAGACATCATGGGTTCAATAGCATTAAGGTAGCAAGTGATCTCATAGTCATTCTAGAAAGATGGTATTTTGGGTCTTTGATGTTGAGCCGACCAGTCTATGAGATCAGGGTGAATTAAGGAAAGGGATGTGGAAGCTTCAAGGATATTGATACAAAAGGAGTCATCTATGGTGACATGAGAAGTCAAGCCTATAGTAAAAATTGCAAAGGAATTTGGATCAAGAATAGACCTGGAGGAACTAGTGTGGTCCACTAAAATAGTTTGCAAACCAAACTCATCTAACCCTAAACTAGACTCTTCAACTATGTTTGGTTGGGTAGCATAGGTGTGAATAACATCCACCCCTAATTCACAAGATGCATCTGAGAGACTTTCTTATTCATACTCACCATAATTTGTACTTTGGTTCCTAATAATTAAGCAAGCAATAATATCTCTAATCCTTCTTATGTTTAAGTCTTTGTGGTCAGATTCATCATGTTCATGTTGTCTAGAAGTAGAAGCCTTAGTATCATTGTGGGTAATTATTGATTCTTATCCCCAAAGGAGAGAAGTGAGAGGCATGAAATCCTCATTTGGTAGAGTGGTACAAACAAAGGGTGGACCATCATCCTCTAATTCACTAAACATGAGAGCTCTTCTATCAAATCTAGGTATTTCATCTTCAAGGCCTAAGCCTAAACTAATAGTATCCCTAGGTGTGCAACCCTCAATATGACTTAAGGGTTCTGCGAGAGAATTCTTATGACCACTTAAGGACCCATGGCCCTAATATCCCATGTTTTGTAGAAACTTATATCCTTTTTTGTATCTCTTAGGAGAGATAGGGGTAGGGATCATGACTTCCTCTGTATCTTCCTCTTCCCTATATATGCAATTCTTGATGGCTTGTTCTTCTTTTTCTACTTCTAGGGGAACTAAGGATTGAACAAAAGTGTCAAAAATGTTCATTGTGAAAGTTGAAGGATTCAATTTGGAAAAAGGTTTCCTATAAGATATGGGGAAACTAGTAAAGAAGAAATAGAATCTAGAGTGTACTTTCCCATGCCTAGGCTCATCATTTTTAGTTTTTGTTCACACTCTGTAAAAGATGCCTTAGCTCATGAGAAGAGAGATTGTGAGGAACCAATGTTTTGGCAATAGATAACGTGTTTGTAGACATTGAATTTCCTCTGAGGAAAACAATCTTAGTATCATTAAAAGGAATCTTTATACACTAATGGTATGTAGAAGGTATTGCTTGCATATCATAAATCCAAGGTCTTCCTAGGAACACATTGTACATGAGTGGGATGTCTAGGACTTGGAAATCCACATCTTTTTCAACTGGACCAAATCAGATTGGTAGCACAATGAGACCTTTAGAAGGTCTTTTGACCTCATCATATGCTTTGATGATGATCTTTCATCTAGGTTTGATGGAAAATTTAGACATGCCTAGTTTTTAAATAACATTGAACGAGATAATGTGTTGCCTTGCACCATTGTCTATCAAGACTCAGTGAACATGAGTACATAAGATTAGGACTTCAACGTGGAGGGTGAGATTGTGGGGATGACTAAGAGATCTATCATCTTCCTTAGAAAAAGTGAGATAATGAGGTGAAGAAATGAGGTTCACCATAGCTTGGAATCACTCTACATCAATATCTATATGGATGTTTGTGGAGCGGAAGGAATTTTTTATGATGTGCTTGTGCAAAGGAGATAACTCTAACAACTCAAAGATGGATATTTGGGTAGGAGTTCATTGTAGCTAATTGACAAGATCATAACTAGAGATTTCAAAGGTAGCTTCTTGTTTGGATGATGAAGCATTTTTAGGATCGTTAGCAACTTTAAGAACAACTTTGGATTACCCTCTTGTTATTTTGCAACATAAATGACATTGGAAAGGTTGAGCGTAGACTCATTGGTCTTAGGAGCATCCACTACTCCATCATTGAAAATGTATTTATTTTTGTTCCAAGGCTTGTTCTTGTACTTTCCATTTTCATTGCCATTCTTGTCTTTATTCACAACAATCTCATCTTTCCTAATAGCAACATCCTCAATACAATATGCATTTTCAACCATGGTGTTGAAGGAAGTGATTTTTTTTTTCTCAGGTCAAAGTAAAGTTCTAGTACAAGCATATTAACAAAGATGTCAATCTTCTCAATCTCGGGAAATTTCCAAGGGTGTCTAGATTTTAAAGATCTCCATCACTAGAGATATGTTGTAAAGAGTTCTCCTAGTTTTTGTTTTATGCTAGACAAATCCAACATAGTGACAAATGAAACATTGTACAAGTTCATCAAATATTATAAGAGGAGGTGTTAATTTTGTAAACCACTCCATGGCTTTCCCTCTTAAACTCCTAGGAAACAACCTCATGAGATAGCTATCTTCTTGCATAAAATGTGTGCTAATAGCATAAAAGTGCCTCACATGATTGTGAGAGTCACCATTTCCATCATATTTTTCATTCTTAGGAACCTCTATATCCCTAGGAAATGGAAGCACGTAAATGCTCATATTAAAGAAAAGTAAACATATTGATTTGACAAATGAAACCTTAGGTTGGTCTTTGGAAGCTTGTAGTTGTGCAAGTTGTTTTCTAAGTTCTTGCATCTCTTCTCTCAAAATTTCAGCCTCAGTGGGCTCCCATTTTTTTATTATCCTTTGCACATCAAAGTCTTGAGAGATTTTCCATCCCTTTGCTATCATATATTGAGAGTATTGGTCCCCATTCTATTATAAGGCTTTGAGCATCAATTTTTGGGTGACCTCATCTTGTTGAAATCTTATCACATCCTCACTAGTGATTTCATCATCACTTTCTTGATCTAATTGTGATTGTCTAGGTGGTGATGGGCATGCTCTTCTGTTGAATCTAAGAGTCCTAGGAGGTGTGTTGTTTCCATCATTATCACTGAGGGGGATGTTATCAAATGGTTTTTTGCCGTAGCCTCTCCTATTTTCGTCATTGCATGCATGAGTATCAGGCTCAACTTGTTGATAAGATTTTTCTCTAAGGTGTATGGCTTCTTTGAGTCTTTGATTTTCTTGTCCTTGTTCTTCTAAGAGGTGTTTGATCTCTTTAGGATGCATGATGATCAAGATGTTGTCTTCACCTGTAGGTGTATCAAAGGGTGTACTGAATGGGCTTTCAAAAATATAGAGTGGATTATGTTGGATGTTGGCTTCTTGTGTTTAATTAAAGTTAGGATCTTCCACACAAGGTTTTCCCTAAGGGCACCTAGGTGGAATTTCTAATTGCATGAACATGAAAGAGGGATGACTACCTTTATCAACTTGGAACCTAGTTGTGACTAGCATGTAAGGATATGTCTTTGTTTAGTAGGATGAGAAAAGTGTTTTATTTTAAAGCTCGTACAATCAAGAATAATCACTTGTCAAAGTAAAATGTATGGCTTGCCAAGAGTGCTCAAGAATTTATAGCACTAATAACTCAAGCTGAGAGAGGGATTAAGAAGATTGATAGTAGATAGATAACATAGAATGGTAACCAAGTTTTGACAAGTGATCATCAGTGATGTTTTGAGAATTACATATAGCAAACTAGACCCATCTTTTCAACTTAGGACAATACCTAACATGGACATTTGTGACTAGATTCAGAAAGGATGAAGTGACAATACCCCTAGGTCAGCTAAGACCTATTTCAAACCTTATATTGAAGACCACAGAATCCAGGCGATACTTTTCAAAGAGCCAAGTGAGATTAAGACAAAAAAATGTATCATACAATAGAGTTTATATAGCCAAACAATATTTTTCTTGCAGGTAGTACTTTCCTTTAAGGAAGATGACATAATTTAATATAACCAGGCAATAAAAGTCACAGTAACCAAATGATACAATTTTGGACAAAAATTATTGTATGATATTTCTCTAGAGGTGGTATGAAACTATGCCAAAGAATTGTGAAAAAAGGACAATTTTTACTCAAAAATTGTGTGTTTCAATTTGACAGTCGAATAGTTTTAAGATTAGAATGTTATGCAGATAGTATAGGACTTTAATCTATGTTAGAAAGTAGTATGGTTTGAAAATAGTAGAGGTATTTTTCATGTCTCAATCTATTGAACAAGGGACAAAGAAACCTTGGCAATATGCATTTGTGATATTAGAATAGATTTCTACCAAAGCTAATGAGATATTTGTTTTGTAAGAATGTTTACAAGATTTAGAACATTCAAAAACACTTTCCAAACATATCTACCTAAAAGTCAATGTTCATTACTCAACAACTTGGCCCACACTAAGTGATCCTTTGCCTCACACCAAATGGTTTTCCATAAGAGATATTGGCTTTGTCATGGAAATATCATAAGCATAACCAAGGGAACACAGATGGTGAGTGTAAAATCTTGGGGTGATTTAGGTAATCCACTAGGATCGATCCTTACACCAAGAAGTTGAGCAACAAAATAGGGTATTTTACTAACTTAGAGTGTTTAGAAAAGACTTTCATTTTTAATGTTCCTCTTGCACCCAATTACAAGATACCACACCTTATTGCAGGCAACAAACCTCATGGCCACAAGAGTACCTTAAGTGTTCTTGCCTAATATTTTCTTAATGGTCCCTATCCCACAAGTACTCACACTAAGTGAAGGAAAACACTATGCCTACTAAGGTTTTGTGTCCTTGATAGCCTTGAAATCATAGTGGGTTGGAATAGTTAGGTTTGCTTGTCCCCACTTGGGTCATTCTTATTTATTGCTCAAGAGTAGGCCCTCTAAAGGATTCTAACTAAAATAGATTGGATCAACTTTCATGAGTCAAGATTTCTAATTCACCATGAGAGTGAAGAGCATACTCTCCTATCTCAATTATTTTCCTCAAACATGTCAAAAAAGCTTCAATTAATTCCCTTGTTCTCAAAATCAAAAGGTGAGTCAAAATTTCTAATTCATCACAAGGGTGAAGAGCATACTTTCTTATCACCAAGGGATTCCAATTACAAGTTCAAGTGCCTAGAAAATAGAAACAACTAGTAAGATGTTGCACATAAAATAAAAGAAATACAAGCAAGTGTTTGATTTTTATGCATTAGATAGCCCTGCAAACAAGTGTAAGTAGCCTCTATGCATTTGAAGCTTTGACATGCATTCTTTTCAAGATAAGTATGAAAACATTTTAAGGTAACAACCTATAAGCACAACCATTAGTCCACCAAATGTTAGTCCAAAATAACATACAAATCTTGATAAAGATACAACCCAAGACAAAAATGAATGCAATAGGAAAAGGAGAATATTATTATTAGAAGTGATATGCTATTACATCTGGTACAACAAAAATAAACTCCATGATATGCCCTATGGGCTTACAATGTTATCATATTCTGGAAAAACCCTTCCCATAGTACCTTCTAAACTCCACCAAAAATACCTTTACAATGCTAGAAATTTCCTTAGGTAAACCAAATTAGGTTTAGGGTTAGGAATAAATTTTAGAATATTCCATTTGGCATCCATCACCAAGATAGAAGGTTCTAGAAAACACATCAGAAGTTAGTGTAAAATTAGAAGAATCCAGAAATGGTAGTCCAACTTCTGGGAGGCATAACTTTTGATCTGAGACTTTAATTGATGAACTGTTTACATTTTTAAAAAGCTCTCCAAGTTCTCTATATCCTTGTGGACCATCTTCTCTTGTATCCCATTTTTGGGCTCATATAAGGCCATTTAGTGCCTCAAATCTGACTTTGAAGTGCTCTTAGCAGGTCTCCACAAAACTTAAACTGCAATAACCTTCAAACCGTAAAGCCTTTTGACCTAATTCTTTTTTTTAGAATGCTTTAAATTACAAGTATAATCACCCTCAAACTTAAACTCTCTAATAATTATAATTATGTCTCAATCAAAAAATAACTTATTTTCTGCACTAGCACATACCCCAAGATGCTCAAAAAATCTAACCTAGAAAACCAATAGTGAAACTATGAGATTTGGAATATTTATTTAACCCAAATGGATATCCAAAAATGAAAACACTTTAAAAAAAAACTAAAACTAAGAATTTTTTTGGGTGATATAGGATTGCCCTTACACCACTAGATGCTCCTACATCAAATCTGTAAATAGAACTTTATCAGATTGTAATGGACCTATAAAACTCAACAGACAGACAACAACAAATGAGAAAATGATCAAGTCACCTAAACAACAAGTAGTTTCGAGCTAGGTGACACTTTTTGTTGGAAGGGTATCATATGATACTTTTCAATATACCAGTTTGATTCTTTTCCTTCGTGCAATAGATTTCCCTATAGCCATGTGATACTACTTGCTATAACAAGGAAATATAGTTCAATATGGGTGTGTGATATTTTTACTAGAAAAGTATCGCCCGATACTACAAACAAATATCGTACAATACTAACAAAGTATCACTTGATATTTTTAATTGAAAAAGGAATAAAAAGTAAAAAAAGAATAGAAAATGCAAGAAATATATGGAGATTAGGAGTAGAACCAGAATGTTTAGCCCCACAGTGGGTGCCAAAAATGTACACTAAGAATTTGTCACACTCTAAACCCTTCTATCCAAGTGATTCCATGATATTGGAATGCTTGAATGTCAACCTAGAGCTCCCTATCCATGAGTGCAAGGATATGTTAAGAGCAATGCAAATAGCTCTCCACTAAATCTGTGAGATACAACCCTTGCCAGTAAACCATGCAATGGGAGGCTCTTTAAGACAAGAGAAAGAATGCCAATGTCCAAGAGAACTCTGAAGATGCAATGAAAGTATGAACTAAGCTAACATGCAATACAAAATGTATCTATATTAAACAAGATGAGAGTGTGCTACAAATCCAAACTAGTTAAGCTATGTGATCTAGATTATTACAAGAAATAGAAGCTATACTACATGAATCTAAACTAAAATTCCATGGTATGATAGAAATTAGACAAGAGGAAAAAATTTCTCCACAAACTCTCAAGAATTCGATTGATAAACTTGCAGCATAACAATACTAAGAGTGTGGATCCTTTGACAACAAGAGAGCTTTTTCTTTTAAAGATGTATGGATAGTGGAGATCAAGATCAAGGGATGAAGGATCAATGGTGCAAGCTGACTTTGGCATGATCCATGTGTAAGAGGAAGTCAAGCAATAAGAAAAGAGTTGACTTTACATGAGAGACAAAAAACTCTTTCTTTTAATTTGTAAAATAGAAAAAGGACTTTGTATGCACATTGAGTGGGTTAGAAGAATGGGGTCTTTTATTTAATTAAAAAGGGTCATGTTCTTCTAATTAAATAATGAACTTAGGATAGTATAGTCAAACTATAGGTTATAATCAAATTAATTAATTTTTAGCAATTTGGCCTAGGAAAATGATTAATTAATTTAGCCAAAATGATGAGAATGGGGCTAATAGTCCAGATGACCATTTTTAGGTGATTATAATTTGCAGTCCTATTGGACATGAACTTCATTAGTTTTAAATCACATGTCTATCCTTCACATTATTGTCCTAAATCTTGATTTCATTGAATGTAGAGGAAGAACTATTGAAATATTTTATGGTTTTTAAAAAAATCTCAAACACTAAATAAATTGAGTTGAAATATGATTTCATTCTCATCTTCCAAATGGGCATAGTTTGTTCCATTCAACTTAGGTACTTTGTAATTATTTCATAATTCATCTCAAAAATTACTCAAGTGGTCAACCTTCTCCAAGAGGAACTTAGCTCTAATACTAATTTTTAAATAGACTTTGATGCTAAGAAGCGGTATTGAATTAGTCTAAACTAGATCATAAGAATTCTCTATCATATACACTTATCAATTATATTTATTCAACTAACCATCAATGAAAAACATTGCAATGAAAACACAAATAGATGACCCCACTTTTTTACATTAAAAACTAAAGTGATAAAAATCATGGTGAGAATCAAACTCACTATATGAAATAAGAAGAAACCCATAAAGCCCAAATACACAAGGGATTCAATCAGTCTCAAGATGAGAGTATAGGTCACTTGGACCTCCACATAAGAAAAAAATCAACTACATGTCTAAGCAGTCTCAAACATATTTAATCCACATATCACATGTGAGCTTAACCTCAAGTATGGAGTGTTTCAACACAAGGAAAAAATAAACAACAATAATCAAGAGAACACAAAAATGAAGCTCTTATCAAAATAGGAGAAGCACACAATTGATCATACATTGAGAGTATTGATCTCTCAAGATCCCATGAAGTATGCATACTTCAAATACACTCAATGACATGGTCTCAAACACTTCAACAAACCCAAAGAAAACATAAAAAGGCCAAAAACCCAAGGCAAGAAGGTTATGCACAAGTATGTTCTATTGGTGTCATCACCAAGAGCATGATTCCCAAGATGGTTTGACATATATACATAAGATACCAACATCCCTAAATATTTCATGATACATCTCATATCAAAAAATTAAGTGACAGGTTCAAAAGCATAAAAATATCAATTTTTAGCCAACTTCATATTGGTTCGATAATTAGAAATGTTGAATGAAATGGTCATATATAGATTGCAATAAAAGATGACCAAAACTCCTATAACTATTCTATTTTTGCAATCCTACAACAAACTTGGAGTACTACCAAAATTTCTCATTCATTTGTGCCTAACAAGATTTTAGACATATTTTTGGTGGCACACAAAATGAGGAAAACCCAAAATCATCCAAAATTCAAACATTACAAAATTCAAAGAAATTAAAACCCATTGGTCTAAATTGACCCAAAAACACATTTCTCAATAAAATTTCAGCTCTAAAAACTTCACAAAAAATCAATAGCATAACCATGTTAAAACTTTAAAAAATACATGAGAAAAACATAAAATATTCACAGTCAACCAACTAGGTGGAGGAAAGCAACAAAATTGTGAGGTAACACTAGTTCTTTCCTAATGACCTAATATAAATTTACTTTATTTGAAAAGATGAAGTGAAATATGTGAAGAGGGTTACCTCACACAAAGAAGGAAAGAATGAAATGAGGAGAATAAGTTTAAGACTTGAGAAAAGTGGACAAGACCTTCTCCAAAGTGGATCAATTGAAACATAAATCCAAAAAGTCACTTCATGCAAGAATCTAAAAAGTAGATCACACCTACCAAGAAAATCTCCAACATGCTTGCAAGAGTGTTTGAGAAAAATCTGAATTCTTGTAAAATATACAATATGAGAAGTGAGTGAAAAACACAGTTTTCCACATAATGAGCACTTTTTAAAAAGTGACTTATAAACAAATTGACTCTTTCCCATATAAAATAATTTGATCCAAGGCATTTGGAGTCCAACTACTAAAAATCAATTAGTAGTTAAAATACAATAGTTAAAATTCTCAATTACATTAGAATCAACATTTTAGTTAAATCATCTATGACAATTATAGGAACTTCTAAATGTATGGACATGAACGCGAGTCTAAAACAACATGCAATATGAATCTAAATTACCCAATATGAAATAGAGAGAATCATCTAGTAATTTAGATAAGTCATCCATACAAGGATGACATTGGCTTAGTATGCAAGGCCAAAGATGTTATATCCTAGGTGACTACTAGGGATATAAACACACTTTAATCTTGTAGTTTAGGAAGAATGTATTGTTAGAAATAGGGATTACTTTGGGGGGGGGGGGAGATCAATAATCTACAAACTTTATTCACCAACTAGATATTATTACTTACTTTAAACCATGCATAACAAAACAATAAAGTAATGTTGAATAGTAATAGTAACAATACACAAAGATAACTTATAAAACCATATTTTGTTAAGTAGGGAAAACCTAGCCAAGGGAAAACCCTGGTGTGGATGATACCCACTAGATAATATACTAATATATATTTTCCTTGTTAGAGGATGGACCTTGTTAGGAGTTAATGAGAAAATTCAGTATAACCAGTCCCTATTAGGAGACTTTGAATCCTTGTTAGGAGATTCCAACCTATTAGGAGTTGTAGTATAATGTATGCAAGAAGAGCCCACTGCCCAAACATGCAATTTCAACTACAAGAAGAGCTCACTACTAAAAAAAGTAATTTACTATTATTTTCTTTCCTTGTTTGATCTTTGATCTTCAACTCAATCTTGGATCATCAGATAAAACTTCGCATATATCACTTTCACAAAAGTTCTCTCACTTCACAATCTTACAAGATAGCACTAATACACCGATATTGCCCATAATAGCACACTTCTTATCACAAGAAGTCCTTTTCATAAATACCATACCTTTACATAAAATATTTTTGGGTCAAGTAAGACTACAATTCACTTTTCCAAGTTAGAGTAAACATCTAGGATGTCGGCCCTAATTGGACAAGTGATTATTTTGCAATCAAAACAAATCTTTCCTTCAATTCCACTGTCATGCTTCATCAAAACACAATTAACTTTGTTTTGTATAGTCCATAAAAATTTTGAGTTTATACACATCATCACCAATATGTATACTATCTCCATGTAAGTTCACTTGACATAATATGATGTCTGTAACATGTTATAAACAAAATAATATGCTATTGTAAACCAAATTCTATACTTAGACAATTTTCTGATAGCCAAATACTAAGTATCTTTATTTCTAAGGTTTCTTGTCAACATGTACATCATGTGTTTCCATTAATGACAACAATTACATATCACTATTAGCCAATTTTCAACAATCTCCCCCTTTGGCATTGATGGCAACAAAATAGGGAAATTTGGCTAAGTGACCAAAAAAAAGTAAATACCACCTTACAATATACTTCCTACTATAGATGTATCTCTCCCCTTTGTATCTTTCCCAAAAATGACATGTATACAATTTTCACATGAATCTCTCCCTCTTTGACATCAATGATAAAGGTCAAAATGTCAAGATTTAGTCTAAAATTGTCAAAAACTGTTGAAACTGCTATCTTCCCTTATGCTAATTTTATCTTCATACAATCATCAAAAATAATCTTCATGCTATTCATACCTTTGTTCCATGTCTCTTTGGTAGACTTTGCTAATATGAGAATTGCACATAATGCATATGATGCAATCTCAACTACATTGATATTTGAATACAAAAAGTTTACAATATGTGTCCTTAGCCTTGACACATTCTTCTAGCTACTTCTCAACAAATGATAGATTCAAAGCAATGGATTCTTTGAAATCAGATGTTCTCCTTAATATGTGCTCTTTCTCAATTTCCAGTTTCCTAATATTGCTATGAACACTGGCAACTTGACTCTCAATATCATCAACTTTGCTAGATGGGTGCTAGATTAGGTTGGATAAAGCCTCTAGTTCATTCATCTTTGCCTCTATCTAACTATCCAAATCCTTAGTTAGTTTGTATGATAAGGTACACTTAACATACAAAGCTTTCCCTTCTTGCTAACATTTCTTAAGTTCTTTTATGCATGTATCAAGATTAGCTAAGTCATTCTTGATGTTCTAGTAGATCATGCTAAACAAGTTAGTATCATCGGAAATTTGATCCTTTGCCTCTGTAACATTCAAAAAAATAGTAAAATCTTCATCAAAAGACTTTAGCACTACCTGTGCTCTCATTTCAAGATCTGACTTAGTATGTTGTACTTTCAATGTATAGTACAATCTATCAGTTACTTCCATTACTAATCTCTACAAACTCTTAATTTTCTTATTCTTCTATAAAAGTTTGGATAAGTACGAAATTAGATTAGTTTGATCATCATCATTAGTAGGCAAACTAGAAATAGAGAGTGGAGTAGATGAAATAGGTGGTTTAATATCATCCTCCTTCTATTTCTTTTTTGCTTCCTTAGCTTTCCTCTCTTCCTATTCTTTCCTTTCATTTTCTTCTCTTTCTTTCTTCTCTACTGATCTTTTCTTTTCTTCCTCCTCTGTTTTCTTTTTCTTTACTTCTTCTATAATCCTTCTCTTATCTTCATGTTCCTTTCTTTTTCTATCTTCTTCAAGCAATTTTCACTTGGCTTCCTTTATCTTCTTCTTTTCAACTTCTATTAGCCTCTCCTCTTCCTCAATTTGTTTCAACTTTTCCTCAACATCTTCGGTGCCTAGTACTTTTGTTTGAAACCACCAAATGGATTGGTGTCATCAATGTTGAGAGTAACATTGGTTTGATCAATCTTCATAGTGTCACCACTAATTGACACTTTTGAGGTTCTAGGAGCTGGAGGAGATGTTGCATGTGACTCTAACAACATCTTGTTGATAGATGCTATAGTCTACTTTCTCAACTTATCCTTCCTGCCTACCATAAATAAGAATGGCCTCAACATATTCCTTAGGTATGGTGCAAGGTTATTCAAAAATCTCTTAATCTCATCTTCATCATCAACATTGCAAATTATCCTTAGCATAGACTTTCAAAGTTCAAGGTCTTCTTCTCTTGTTGGAGTCTTCTTTTCTATGAGTCTCTCATAGACTTTCTCATTCACTACTCCTTTGATATCCTTCATACATAGATCATTTACAATGATATCTCTCATAGTAGATATATCAATTTGATCTTTCTCAAATTTATTGTATAGATCATAAAATTTGTTAATCTGAACAAAGTCTCCCTCATTTGCAATTGCTATGTTTATCTTCTCAATCTTTGGCTTCCATGGTTGTTGAGCTTTTCTAGCTGCTTGTTTAGGTGGAGTCACCTTTTCAGCTTGCTTGGTTTCCTATTCCTCAACCTCTTCATCATCACTAGATTTAATTGTCAACAATGTTTTTTGCCTCTTACCAGGTCCTGTAGCCATCTGTTTGACTCTCTTAGTCTTTGTTGACACTACTTCAACCAATCTCTCTAATTTTTTCTTGTGTTCAGTGGGATGAACATCAGATACTACCACATAAGGAATGCTTTGTCCCAAAGTTGTCTCAACAAGTGAAACTAACAAGGGTTGTATGTTCAATACACCTTGTTTTATTGATTATCTCATGGCTTTAGATTCACTTTCTATTATTCTAGCCTCAGATAATTCCTTCTTCATGATTGACTCAACCTTCTTATGAGATGCCTTCTCCAAGGTTGCTTGATGAGCATGCTGTTTAATCTCACCATATCTACCAAATCTATACTCATCTTTCTCTTTCTCTGAATTCAACAAGTCAATGTAGCTAACTACAACATCATCACTCAACTGATAGCTTAAAGGATCCAAAAATGTTTTCCAAGGTTCTATTGTTTGAATGTATGTATTGTTTGTATCAACTAGAATACATATGTCCTCCTTGAATTTATCCACAACTGTAGGTGTGATCATAAATCTCTATTTCATCTCATTTTAGAATGTCCTCATAATCAAATTACCACTGCCCAATACCTTATTTGTAGGGTGCCTTTTGCATACCTCTGTAATCTTTTCCATAGTGCATTTGTCACTACTCATTATATCTGTTACTAACAAGAAAGAAAATCTCTTCAACACATGAAAAAATATGTGATTTATCAATGATTAGAATCTAAATACACCATTCTTTGTTCTCTTAATCTTTTCAAGATTTTCCAAGAGTTTCATCCTCAATATTTTATTCAAATTAACTTTCTCTTTCTCAACACATATCTTGTAAGCTGCATAAATAATTCCTGTTGAAAGTTTATCTATCTTAGAACTTGTACAAACTGAATAAGCAATAATTTTGCTAAGGAATCTCACATCATCCTGCTTGATGGAGTTGATTACCATGGCTTTTCCATTGTATACTACCTTAGTGCAACTTTCTACTTTCTTCTTAACCATCTTTTCACCTATGGGTACACTACCTTGTTTGCTAAGACCAGTTACCTCATGAATCAGGTTGGTAGAGATGTCTACTATGTTGTCTTGCATCCATAATTTTCCATCATGTATCCTACTCAATATGATTTGAGTCCATTCATCTCTATGTAGCTTGAAGTAAAAATGATACATAAATAAATCAAATTCCTTTAAGTGATCAAATTTGAGCTTCATAGTCATTCCATGGTTAAAGACTAGTTCCATATCCTTATTCATATATTTACTACTAATTGACTCAAACTTGCAATTAAAATAGTTTTCTACATCTTCAAGGTAAAGTACATTTTTTGGAGTATCATACAATGCAAAGTTAGGGTTTCCATCACTAGGTTTTATGGAAACTACCTTGAGCTTAGGTCTATCCTCATTCTTAACATTGCGAACAACTGACATTTCCATGATCTTTATCAAAAATATCTTTTACTGAACAAATTTTGTGGAAAAATGATAAAATACCTCTTTTGCAAATAGGGTTTGCTATTAAGTTTCTCTCAAAAGTTGCTTCTAGATGCTCTTCACTTTGAAAGTGTTTGCAATGAAGTAGAATTCAATTCTATACTTCATTTATCCATTTACTTGAAAACTACATTAATTGCATACTTTGCAAATATGAAAATGTTGTTATTTGCATTCTAAAATTAGATAACTACCCAAACTTGTCTACATAATCTTCAGATGTCACCCAAGGTTTACTATAGCCTCCATCATGAAAAACATCCTCAAGACTTTGCATCACAAAATTCTCTACAAAAATATACTTTTCATCTTCTATTATGGACTCAACTTTTATTGTAGTACCAGTAACTTTGAATTTCATCATAACTTGGTTAGATGAGCTCCAAATCACAAGTGAGATTAGATACCATCTAAACATGACTGAATACACCTTTTCACAACTTTTCTACCTCTAATTTGGTCTCTGACTAAAGTTCTCAAATTTTGATGTTGTGAACAAGCTTAATTCAACTTGATTAAATCAAACTCAACAACTGACTTCGATCTTCCTATCTCATCATTTAACTTTTCTTTTGAGATATCTATTCCTTTGAAGAATGCTTTGTTAATTTCTTCTCAAAGTTCACTCACAATGTTTCTTTTTTCTTCACTGCTAGATCTGAAGTTCCTTTCATGGTTCCTTCTATCATTCCTTCTATTTTCAAAGTTTCTTCCATTGTTCCTTCTATCTCTGAAGTTTCTATCCATTCTACAATACTTTGTTGTGTGTCTAAAGTTATTGCATAACTAACATACAAGTACACTACTTCTAGGATTCTACTGATCATCAAGTGCATGACAATTTTGAGCAATGTATCCTAAGTTGTTACACTTATAACACACAATCTGTCTTTTGTCATCATAAGATCTTCTTTCTCTTGATGTCCTTTCATTAGATCTTCTTCTATATGTAGGGTTAGTATTTCTAGACATTCTACTATTTCTTCTATCATTATCATACTTAGGCTTCCTACAATCAATTGCATTATGACCCATACCATGACAATTATGACAATAAAAGTCCTTAACATGATTAAATGACTTATTAGTACAATTTATTTTCATATGACCTATTTCATTACATAAAAAACACTTACCTCTATTCATACCTAGTTGTCTTGGGAGTCTCCACTTGCTTTGGTTCATCCAAGATTCCAACTTCATTCAATTGCTCAATTTCTTTTGATTTCTCAAAAGATTGATTGGATTCAATCTTATCATCAGATTTGTCTTTTTCTTTCAAATCTGATCTAATCTCAAGTTTCTTTGCATACATGTTAATCAGATAACTAAGACTAGTCTTGTGATAAGGTCTCTATATAGACATAGAATCATCAAGTTTTTCTTTGCTAGAATAAAGTTTTTCAAGCTATTGTTTGCACTGTGTAATTTCACCTTTCACAATAGTATTGCACTTATGGAGTTCTTCATGATCTTCTTTCAATGTTTCAAACTTAGATGTTTTCTTTGCTAGACTTGCTCTCAGATTTGCATTTTTACTCTTCAAATCACATTCAACTTTGCTAGGATCATTTGTAGAAGTCAAACTTAGATTTTTAATCTTCAATTCATGCTTCGAGATCTTGTACTCTGTCTTCAAATTTGAGTAGTCATCATCAATAATTCCAGATTCTAGCTTTGATTTTAGATGTTCGATATTTTCTTTCAACTAACTAATTTATACTTTGGAGTCTTTATATCTATCCTTTAGCTTGTCTCTTTCTTTAGTAAGGAGATCAATTTGTTCAAGAGCTTCTTTGAGGTTCTTCATCAACTATTCCATATCCATAGGGATCTTAGTTAAGCTATTAACCCTCTTCAAAGTAACTATGCTCTGATACCAATTGTTAGAAATAGGGCTTACTAAGAGGGAGGGTGAATCAGTAATCTATAAACTTTAGTCCTCAACTAGATATTATTACTTACTTTAAACCATGCATAACAAAGCAATAAAGTAAAGTTGAATAGTAATAGTAGGGTTAGTGAAAGAAATTGGGTCTCACTTTTGGCCAAAAAGTGGAAGTGTTTTTCCTGTTTTTGAAATTTTTTGTCAATTGATGCCAAAATTTGAGGCATTTAGAGATTGAATATAAAAAACTTCAGAAATAAAAATTTTAGTGTTTGGAATCTAGTTTTTGAATATGTAATTTATTTGTGTACCCATATGATAGATTATTTTTTTGGTATGGATCTTTAAAAACCACTTTTTCAAAACGCATGTTTCAAGACCATACCACACTCATGTACGAACACCATAATTTGACACAAACAAATGAATTTTCACAAATCCTTTTAAAGGAAGTTACCTAATATACCTAAGATTGATGACAATATTTTTCCTTAATTTTTTAATTATTAATTTTTAATTCGCTATAAAGATAAATTTAAAAACCTCTCGTGTACAGACCACATAATTTGAACAATATCTCACTTAAAAAAAAAAAAAAAAAATTAACCTCAAAAGAATTATATGTAGATTGATGAGATATAAATTAATTTAAGAAAAATTATAAAATAAAAAAGTTTTTAAAGTTTTAGTGAATGTCACATTTTAGCATTTAAGAGATAGTTTTGATTAAGAAATAATAAGAAAATAGAAAATAAACTAATAACACTATAAAATTTACATTTTTGGAATTAGAATAGTAAGACCTATAATAGGTTCTTGTTTCATCAAAAAATTCAATGGTGACGACTATAAAAAATTATGACAATACTAGAAATTGTCGATTAAATGCCTTAGGAAAAAAATGGATCATAAAGACATGGCTTGGCGGGACCAAGCCTATGCCATGCCTTTCCCCAAGACAAAACCCCATGCAAAAGTCGTGTGCCATACCAAATTCTTGCTCATGTCTCAAGAATCAAGCACCCGATTTGTAATTCAAAAATTGGGTGCTAGATTGCATTTCAACCATTGTAAGAATTGGGTACCCGACTATTTAAAAATCAAGTACCTGATTCTTTTTAAAATTGGGTACCCAATTTGTAAGTGGGTACCTGATTTTTAAACAATTAGGTACCTATTTCTAATGTACTTGTTGGGGCCCAAAAGTTACCCCACAAACTGACTTTCAATGATTGAAATGATTGAATAACAGTTTTGATTTGCAATAGTGAATTCTATCATAGTTATTCTATTTTCTTGTCTTCTTATAAAATTTGCAAGTTATTGATTCAAATTCAAAATTGGTGCAAACATGGGACCAAAACAATGAAGAAAGAAGAAAGAAAAAGTTCTAACAGATGAGGATATTGCAACAAATAAAGAGAATGAAGCATGACGTCAATGAGAGAGAAGACAAAGAAATAGAGACTTGAACAATGTTTCAAAGGAGAAAGATATTGAGGATACCACGATGGATGAAGAGGTCAAAGAAGAGAACCCAATACAAGAAAATTCAAGTGCACATTCTAATCATGCATTCAATACAAGTGTTTCTCCAAACCCTCAAATTTTCTCTCATGATGAAATTGGTGATTTTTTAGAAGTAGGCTACGATTTAAACAATTTAGATTTTCTTCATGAGAAGAAATTGTCAAACAATCATGCACAAAAAACTCTAATTGAAATTCATGCCCTGAAAGAAATACCAAGAAAATTGAAAATGAGATTCAAATCTCAAATAATAGTGAAAATGAAATGTCAATTGAAAATAAAAATTGCATGAATGTAGACATAGAAACACCAACTATTGAACAAACATGTCAGAATGATAGTAAATTGTTTGAACATAATTTTCATATTCCTAAATTGGTTTCATGGAGACAAATTAGGGCACATGCTAATAGATTGTATAGACATTTTTTTATAATAAGAAATTTGTGTTTCAATTTCAATTAATGTTGCAACTAATTAAAATGTCTAAAATGCGAAAAGTAATCAGAAATTTGGGAATGTATGGAAAACCCAAGAATAAAAATGAGTCTTTAAAATAGTTATATCCACTATTGCTAGTGCCTTTGATGCTATCAGAAAGAGAAGTCGGTCTAAAGATAAGAATGCAACATGACGAGCAATAACAACAACTTCTGTTAACAAATCAACATCTGATAAAAGATTGATTAGCAACATAAGTGGATATCTTAATGTGAATCATAAGACTTTAGAAAGAGCTATAAAGAGATGGGTTAACTTTGAATGTGGTCCAACAAATATTTTATGAATTTCTAGTGGTAGACTTCCGAGATGTGATATGAAACTTACTAGTGAAGTCAAAAGTTTGATTGAAAATTTTTGGCATGATAATACAAGAGTATCACCTAATTCAAGAGATGTTCTTAAATTTAGAATTGGGTCAAAAATACATTATCCACATCCTAAACACCTTTTGGACATGACTCAAACTGAATTGTTTAAAAAAATTGTAGATGGTAAGGTATTAAATATTACCATTATTCAAAGATCTTTTGAAAAGTGTAAACCATGGTATGTAAGGATTAACAAGGAAAGAATCATATGTTGTTGTAAAACTCATATTCAATTTCATTACCATTATGATGTATTTCAATCTATACATGGTACCATGCATAATAAAAAAATGTTGCAGGAATGTGGTATAAAAATACCACCTCAAACTATAAATGATTTCATATCAAGTTTGTTTTGTAAGCCACCTAATGATCAATACTTTCTTTTCAATGCATGTCTTTCTGGTACATGTGATATGTGTGGCAATCTTTCTTTGTTAGATGAATGTTTGCATGAAAATTCTTTGACTACTTTTGAACAACAATTAGTTGAGGTAAAAAGATTCAAAACTATTGAATATCCATTGAAGGATGAGAAGATTGGAAGAAGGTGTTATCTAGTTACAAATAAATTTAGTTGTCATGCATTTATGGACGATTTTAAGAGTGTGATCATAACAAAATATATTAAACACTCTCAATATGCTAGATGGCTTTATGGACAATTTTGCATATATAAAAATACATTTCCAATTGGTACTATACTTTCAGTTGTTGAATTTGTAGAGAACTACACACTTGCACTGTAAGAAGAGGTACAACCACAATATTACAATTCAGTGCAAGTAATAATTTGTGTTCATATAGTTTATAGGTATGCACCTAATAGTATAGAGGAGGATCAAAAAATATTGAGAGAGTACCATTTTTATATGAGTGATAGTAAACTCCATTCATCTAAGTTTGTCCAATATTGTTTCAAGGTCTTTTATGATAATTTAAAAGAGAGACAAATTCAAATGACACAACATTGGAAAGGGTCAGATAATTGTATAGGACAATTCAAGAATGCTAGAATGTTCTATTGGTTGAGTAGGACACGTAGGCAAACTAACATCCAACATGTGTGGAGCTTTTTTAGTCTAGACATGGTAAAGGAGAACATGATGGTGTTGGTGCATGCATGAAGAGAGCCCTTAGTAGAGAGCAATTAAAATTTGAGGAAAAGGCTAAATTCAAAAATGTACATTAGATTGTTGAATGGTGTAGCAAATATTTATACACGAGATCAAATCATAACTCTACAATCAAACATTTCTTCTACCTAGTTGAAGAAAAGAATATCCTTTCAAGATATGACTGTGATACAATTAGTGGGTAAGCTAAATGGCATTCATTTAGGAGTTCAGATTCTAACACTTGGACTATATGGACTAGGGAGCTTCCTTGTTTTTGCCAATTTTGTCTTGTAGGTGAATGGGAAGAATGCAAGAATAAAGAATGGGTTGAAGATTGGAAACAAAAATCATTAACACCTACTAAAATGCATTTTCAAGATGATATAGTGATGAAGCCCAGAATGTTACTTTTGCATCAAAAGATTATGATCGTATTTCAGACCTCATAAAACCTGGTATGCACAATTTAATTAGATTTTTTTGTGATCCCATGCTTCAATTTATATAATTTTCATATCTACTCATGCGATTAAAGTGTTTCTGTACTTTATCTTATCTTGTAGGACATGTTTATGTTGTTATTGCACCTAGTAATAATGATGAACAGATTGAGTATTGGCTTGCTAGATGTGTGGAACCTAAGAAAAAATTGATATGTCATCAAGTAGATGATGATGGTTTTGAGTATCCATTTGGGTCTATCATTGTAGCTGGCACCTGGCTATGTACATACCTAACAAGAAGAAATGGTTTACCAACATTTGAAAACTACTAATCTGAAAAGAAGATTTTACACTATTCTCATTTGGTTGTGGCAACAAATATCAAATTAGAAAGATACAAAGGGAGACTCACCAATAAGGTATTATGGACAATTTCAATGGACGAGCATGAGACAATCTTAGATGCACTGCAAAAGAAAGAGGATGCAGATGGTATAGTGGGATGACTACATTTAAATCAAACACATGTAAGTTTTTTCTTTATTGTGTTATTTTTATATATGTACTTATATAATTTAATTACATGTATTTATTTTTATATATGTACTTATATATATTCCTCTTATTCAAGTCTCAATTACAATTTTTGCAAATTTAAGTGTTAAAGTGGATCGAGCATCAAAATCTTGTGCAATTCCACATAGTGAGTACATACAAATTACACATATATTTACATAGTTCAGCTACTTCATATTAATTACGCCGAGAGGTGTTCTATACAATCACAACACAAATACCTAGCACGAGAATATGCCAAAAAAGATTCTCTATCAATAAAAAAGAATTGCGAGCGGTTACAAACTTCCAAATTAAATATTAAAAAAGAATTCTTGAAATAATAGCTGGCCGAAATAATAGGAAGCCAAATGGATTTTGAAATAATAGGCCCGAAATAATAGGGCCTGAAAAAGTAGGACCCGAAAAAATAGGGACCAAAAAATAGGGCCCGAAAAAATAAGGCTCAAAAAATAGGGGCAAAATAATTTCAATATGATTTTTTTTTGTTAAATATAATTTTGCATGCACATTCATGCTTATTTTTTGTGGGGAGTGGGGGAATTTGAAACAAATTCATGGAATGTGAAGAGACATCTATTAGGGGATATGAGGAGCCTCTCAGAAGTTATAAAACCAAGGCTCCTCATTTCATTTTCATTTTATGTTTTTGTAGGAAGGAAGAGGTGGAGGTTATTGGAGGATTAGATTGGAGTTTTTGAATAGAGGTAGATTGAAGTTTTGGAGTAACATTTTTGCAGGTGAGATTTCTATTTTTTATTTACATTTTCATTTAGATTTAGATGCAGATGTAAATTGAAATTCAAAATTAGTTATAATAATCTACTTTGATTTACATTTCAATTTTAATTAATTTCATTTACATTTAGAATCATGTTCATAACTATTTAGGCTTGCATTTAATAGTTTAGTCTCTTGCATGTAAATTATCAGAAAGGGTTATAAGAAACCTTAGGACCCATTATGACTCCTTGGAACCCATTCATACCATTAACACACTTTATGGACACTTAGAACACATTAATCATCATAGGATATTAGTCATATGTTCTAAAGGGACATTAGGGATTTTTAGGACCCATTAGTACACATTAGGTTTCATTAGGACACATTAGGATCCACTCAGACACATTAGGACCCATTAGACCCCATTAAAATCTTTTACAACATATTAACCATTGCAAGACATAATAATGTGTCATAAGTGGTCCTAATATCTCACAATCGATCAAAATTGGTCGCATGTGGTTTGAAAGCCCATTAATATTGTTTAGGGTACACATTGTGACCATTTAAAACATATTAAAATCCATTAATGCCTCTTAGATAATCTTAAGGGGCATTTAAGACACACTAATGGGTTACAATATGCCCTAATGGGTCCTAATGTGTCTAAATGGGTTCTAATGTGTTATAAGTGATCCCATGACCTTTTAGGACCCTTTAGGAACCCTTATAATCCATTAGGGGCCATTAGGACTCATAAGAACCAATTATAACCCCTCTAAACACATTCACCATCATATGATACACTACTATGTCCAAAAGCATTATAATAGTTCCTAAGTGGTTATAATCAGTCCTAATGTTTCCTCTTGGATTTTAAACTGTGGTCTTAATATATCATGAAGGGTCATAATGGGTTCTTAGTGGTCCTAAGACATCTTAAGGTCTATTAGGATCCCTTAGAAGACATTAACTATAATAGGACACACAAATGGGATGTTAATGATTCTAATGTATCATAAGGGGTCATAATAGATTGTAAGTGGCCCCAGGACCCATTACAAAACCTTAGAATATATTAGGACCAATTAGGACACATTAAAACTACCTCAATTTGATGTGATATTTATCTAATAATTTTTTTGATATTAGTATTAATGCTCTATAAATAGTTAAAATTATGTTAATTAGGATTAGTACTTTAGGACCTAATTTTAGATTAATTTTAGGTACGTTATCCATACATGTGTGTCGGATGGGGACATATGAGTCCTAATAGGTCATAATATTTTTTATAGGTTCTAAAAATTCTCAATATGTATTATTAGGATATAATAGGTCTTATTAGGTAATAATAAGTCTTACATTACCAAACAACACATAAGAGCCCCTTATGATAAATTTCTAGGTAGTTAGATCCATATTTGTATTAAGGGGACCTAGAGAGTCTTACTTGGTCCTAATATGTGCTATAGGTTCTAATGGGTCTTAACATGTATTACTACATAATAATTAGTCTTACATTAACATAAAACACATAAGGACTCCTTATGATACATTTCTAGGTACTCCAATTCATATGTGTGTTTTAATAGGACTTAGGGAGTCCTACTAGGTCCTAATGTCTAAAGACATTATAATAGTTCCTAAGTGGTCTTAATATATGATGAAGGGTCATAATGGGATCTTAGTGGTCCGAGGACATCTTAGGGCCTATTAGGACCCCTTAGACTACATTAACTATGATAGGACACACAAATGGTATGTTAATGATTGTAATGTACCATAAGGGGTCATAATGTGTGAAAAGAAGGGTATCATCCATCATTTCATATAAAAAAACTTCAATCTTTACCTAAATTTTATAAATTAAAAATTTTAGGATGAAAAATATTTATTTAATAGTAGCTCAATTTTATTTGTATGAATCTCTTTTTTATATCAATACTAGTGCTCTATAAATAGTTAAAATTATTGTTCATCTAGCATACATACTTACAAAATGTGTCATATGTTCATGAATAAAATATGTCGCAATAAAGAAAATGGTTTGAATACTTAAAATATGATGAAACATAATAATATGTACTACATACACAAGCATGATAAGAAGTCATAAAAGAATAGTACATGGTCTAACATACATCATAACATGACCTATGAAGTTAAAAAATACATATATAATATAGTTTTAACTATCCTAACACAAAGTGTATCAAAATATACAATATGTGTCATAAAAAAATAATCTACAGTGCCAACAAGACCTAATCTATCTAATTGAATGTCCTCTGTACTCCACGCAAAGAGGACTCAGATGGATCATCCTATGTAATATGAGTTGTCTCATCATGTAGGAAACCCTGTGAGGTAGATGGATCACCTTGTGTAACATGAGGCACCTCTCATCATGTACATGCTTGATTGGAATGGGTTTCAAAATCTAGCTTGCAAATAAATTAAATATTCACTACATAATAAAATAAATACCACATGAGATGGGTGCCCCTCAATAATAGGAGGAGGCACACTGTGAAAACTACCAAATGCAGCAGTGGTGAGGTCCTGTAATTTACAATACATACATTTTTTAAAATTTGATTTTAGAGCATAATGAACTATACATTATGTATATAAATCACAATACCGACCTCAAAGGATGATGTAGGTACCTCCATTTGGCTAAGTCCTATGCTCTCAGCAACACTCATGGTGACATAGTCCTAAAATTATGGATACATAAACATTGAGTCAAAATTATATATATACATGAATAATTACAAAGTACACAAACTAAAAAGTACATAATTTGTACACTACACTTTTTATACACTATAAATTTAACATGTATATATATCATACCTGAGTAGTAGCCAATGTCACAGATGTGTCTATAGGTATGCTAGCATGATGATCATAAGATGGAGTTGAAAATAGACTATATCGAGGCCTATATGGATGAGTACAATCCATCTCTTGTTCATCAAATCAAAACACATAAAATATATATACATGAGTCAAAATTATTTAGATTATAAGTTAATAACAATGTACATACATAAAAATAGTACAAATTATTTATCTTCAATCAAAATTTCATACCGTATGTATTTGAGGTTGTGCCTTAGTGGTAACTGGAGTAGGACCTATACTAACATCAAATTGTGTAGCTATGGAAAATCCCTACAAAATTAGATTAAAAGAACATATGAGCACATGTTAACAAATTTGAGTTCGAATGTACATTTTTACAGTGTAATTCAAAGTGCATGCCGTATGAGGGACGCCAACGTCTATAGGTCTCAAAAAAAGACTATACTACCTCCTAGGAGGAACAATATCATCCATCCTCTATTATTTCAAAAGTACAAATTAATATGGTTAATACAATTACACATGTATGTAGAAAGTAAATAATTATGCATACTTTATATTTAAATTAAAATTAAAATTTTACCTACTGCTCTTGACTGTCTTTGGGCTCTCCCTGCTGCATGAGGTCAACAAATGATGACACATCAATCTCATCACTACCATCACCATGGGTAGCATATGCATCATCATCAAAATCAGCACACTCAGCATAATGGTCATCATGTGCTGCATCAACATCACTCTGGGGGCCTATGCATATGCCTCCACAACTAGTACAAATACGTTCAAGTGGATGAACATGCATCGCTTGCATCCACTATTGTACTAAATTTCTCGAAAGGGCACTCAAAGAGGTAAGAGTAGATGAAACTACTCGATGATGGTGTGGAGTTGGTACAATGGGCACATGAAGAGGTACAAGGGGGTGAGGTCACCTACAGTTTCTTGTTCTATCACTCAACTTTTCCCTAGGCTTATCCTAAGGCATCCCTCCACCAACCCCCTGAAATGCTTTCATATCAAAATATTTGGGTTTCAAACCCAATTCAAACTCAGCCCATAGCTTCCTAAGGAAGTACATGGGCACCTCATGATTAGTGTGTGGTGGATGGTCAAATACCATCAACCACTGCTCCCAAAAATGTGTTGCTATACGTGAATGTGTGCACCACCTAATAGAAATGTGAGGCTTCTTCTCATTAATCTCCTCACCCATCTTAGGGTTTACAAAATAGCTTTTAAAATTTCCTTTATCTATATTGAGGTTATGAACCTCTCTATATGATAAGCCGTCAGAATAGAAGGCACACATGTTTTGCCTCCCTAATCTAAATGAATCAATATCATAATCTAAATGTTGTATAGAGTGAATGATGCCTTGCATGCTATCTGCAAGGCATAGTAGGTGAGGAGGGGGGTGGATCTCATGTCAGTAGCCTCAATATTGCACATGAGGTCATTAAGATTATACCTCATGCTCTTATAGAGATTATCTATGGTGGGTGGTGGAGGTGGAGGTGGAGATGGAGGGGGCAGAGGTGGGGGTGTGGGAGGGGGAGGGGGTGGCGGTGGTCCATCAAATATAATCTACATATATGTTTAACCAACATTAAAAATGACAAAATTACTATTTAATAAAATTTAAATCTAAAATATCAATTATATAAATGTGCAGATCTTTAAAATCATATCAATTAAATAAATAAAGTTAAACACTTAAGTCTAATTGAACATTAAATACCAAATTTAAGTTTGATCATAAAATAATACTCAATAAAAACTATATAGGTTACTTCAAGGTTTTTTTTCTAAAAACAAGAGCCACCTAGCTAATTTCTTTCATGTGCACTTATTTTGTGACACTAGGGGATTGTATTCTCATTATGGATTATATGTTCATCTCAAGATCAAACAAAGTTAACATTATGGCAAGGTTATGGTTTACAATTTTTTTATGTTTACAGTTTTCATGATGACTAAGCTTAAGATTATTATAATGATTGTGACTTTAATGTTAGGGAACTTACCTAGGATTATGGTTTTAGTTAGAATTATATTTAGGTTTCGGATATTTATTATGGTGCAATGGTTTAAAGGATATATAATAGATGGCATTAGGATGAGAGTTAAGGTTACAATTAGAATGAAAGCTTAGAGATAGAATTATGATTTGATTATTATTTATGATTATAGTTAGTCCTAAATATTATTTTCTTTAATGCAAACTATAAGTCTAGATCATCATAAGTCTAATACATGAACCCTATCCCTAACCATAATAATCCTAATTCTAATCATAATACTTAAACTTATATTTAATATCTTCTTTAGTAATTTAAATCCCATCTTATCATTTAACAATTGTTATGAATTGCTAATAGAAATTTTCTTCCCTCTAAATCTCTATGTTGGAATGTGTTATATTAATTGCATTTTCTAATTATGACCAAATTCTTTTTACTATTAGAAAACTTTGCATTATATTACTTGATCACATCTTTTATAATTACTTTTGGATGCTTACTTATCTTCCACCTATGAAGTACTCTTGGCTCATCCAAACATTAGCCTCAGTAGTTTCAAAATTAATAAAATATGTTTTTGTAATTCTAATTTGTAGGTGGAAGCAACTTCATAAATTATCATTTTTCTTAAGGTGTTTTAATGAGTTGCTGGATATAAACCTTAATTATAAACCTTAATCATAAATCTTAATTATAAACCTTGATTTTAAACCTTAATCATAAATCTAAATATGCATATAAAATCTAAATTATAATACTTAGATCCTATTTATATTCTAGAATTGAATACAAATCCTAATACTAGATCCTAATCTTAAATGTTAAATGTTAAACCCTAACCTTATACATGTAAATCATAGTCAAGGTCAAGATTACGGTTCAACATTTAAGCTTACTATTTTTATTTAGAATTAGGAGAAGGGCTTAGCATTTATGATTATTTTTAGGATAAAGATTTAGTGTTTAGGATAACTTAGTTAGTCTAAGGGTTAAAAATTTAGGATATAAAGCTTTAGGATAAGGGTTAGACTTGACATAATTAGAATTTAAAACTTAATGTCAAGGTTTAATATTTTGTAAATTAGGCACATGTAATCATAAAATGGATGTAATCATGAACTCAAGTCACACTAAATAAACCCTACATTATGCTAGAAATCTATAAAGTGTAATGAGATTAGGATCTTGTAATATGTGTTGTAGTTGATGAAATCCAACTCTGAAGACGCCCAAGATCACCTACATGCAAAAACTTGTCAAAGGGAAGCCAAGGAGAGAAGAGCGTAGAGCAAGGAAAAAAAACCCTAAATGGATATGAGAGAGAACAAGTATGCAAACACAAGAAAATTGTATTTACAATATGCCAGAATGAGATATGAGTTATGAAATACAATGAGAGAGAGGCTGCTTATAAAAGCCTCAAGGAAGCTTGTAGAACAAGCTGGAAGGTGGTAGAAGATAAGGTTGACAACCAAGCACCCTTCCACAAAAAGTTGGAACATGCTAGAAGGGAACAAACTCATGTGTTGTCAACAACTAACCACTACAACTATTAAGTACTAAATATTAAATAAATGCATTAACCTAAGTAAGCTTAATTAAATAGAATAATTAATTAATTATTTACTCTAACAATATGGATTAGCTCTCAAATGCCCATAATTCACTCAGAAGCACTTGCAAATCACCTAGAATGATTTGCATAACCTTATTACAAAAAATGTAGATATCTCAAAAGCTTGGGTTGGTGGTACATTTATAGAAATCTATGGGAGTTCAATGGTTTGGATTCATTCTCCATGAATGGTAAAGGTTGAATCCTTGATTGATCAATACATGATTAAGCTTTATTGGTGGGAATTGATTTCATTTTCCATTAGTGATGATATGGATAATTTATCATTTTAATTAATTCATTTAATTAATACTTCTAGCCATAGGATTTAAAAACTTGATTTGATTAATTATGTTAGGATTAATTAATGAATCAATGCCCCTTTTTTAAAATTAATTTTTATATTAAATTATTGATGTTTTATCATTGGCCTCTGGAGCAAGAAGCCAAAGGAGAGCCCACATAAGACGATGTCATTAGGGGACTCTAGAGAATATTGAGAGTAGTACAGTACCAGGTGATAGTCTAGACATAGGTGGTCATTTGAGCTAGTGTGGTAATTGATCATGACAGGAAGATTGCAGAGCTAACTTCTCAATTGAGGATTACACAAGGTGAGGCCACTTATCATAACTCTAGAGAGGCTTACTATTATGATGAATACTCAACAACTATTCTAGTGGAAAAACAAGTTATTCACTTCTCTATATATTCTTTGGCATCCAAGAGTGTATAGTCCCTCCTACTTGCACTGATGTTCCACCTCCACCTCTTGATGGTGAGGGAGGGTTATTTAATTAGATGTCTAATTCCTTCTTCGAGCTTCTAATTTTTTTATGATGTATCATTATCTTTGTATCAATTTGAGACCCTGATATTGATAATGCTTCGATATCACTCATTTTTTGATATTTTGATTATATCACCCCCATACATTGATAGTATATGCAATGATTACAAATATTATTTGATCTCATTACATGTGTCATGATCAATTTTTTGTAGTTTATAAATGAGATGCTCCTATATGGTGTTTTTCTTTTCTTATAATATCATGTTATATATAAATTTACCTAAGTACCCTTCTTGATTATTTATGATGGATGTAGTAAATGACATGTCTCTATATGATTCTTTTGATATGATATGCATGGATAATATAATGAAATTTTTTAATCCTTCCTATACAATAAATGATGTAATTAGATATGTAAATGTTTTTAGATTCATATGACATGTAGATGTAGATATGATGCTCCTCTAGGATAATAGTTTATCATTTAAGGTTATGATTATGGTTTGGCATTTATGATTAGTACTTGGTTCTTAGGATAGTTATTCAATTATTTATATATTAGGGTGTAGGTTTTAGCAAATTAAGATTATGGTTAGGATGACAGTAAGGGTTATGATTAGAGTTTTGGTTAAAATTGGGATTATATTTAATCCTAAATGACGCCCAACCAAGGGATCCAAAGAACTAATCTAAAGTTTTACTAAGCAAGCAATAACATGTACAATAATTTACATAAAAACATAAGAGATTACATTCCTTAACGAGCACATTTACATTTCATTTTAAAATAATTATAAGTACTAAAAGTAAAATAAATAACACATCCACATGAAAGAATAACTACTTGAGTTCAATCCATTTAAATAATATACATTTGTTATGAATGCCACTTGGCAAATTAATTCGAAATGCATAATCATCCATTGTACATGTCACATGGTATGAAATGCTAAAAGAATATAAATTTATAAAATAGTTTACATCATCCATTTTTCATCCATGAAACAAAGTACAATACAATAAGTAAAATCATTAAATACTAAGTGTTTGGATCCCTTAGCGAGGTGTTACATAATTAAATACTTAGTTATATGTTTAGGGTTTTATTATACAGAACTATATGGTTAGGTTGAGGTTATAATTAGTTTAAATACTTTCTTTGATATATGGTTTACAAACTAATCTAGATAATTAATCACTAGTTATTTGAAATCAATATTTGTTTGTAATTACATGTTTAAACAATGAATTTACATCTAATCTAATCATTCAACATTGTAATAAATACATAAATTAAATAAATTTCAAAACATCTAAAATAATAATTTTTAAATGAACATCTACAAAACTATTATTTAAATTAACAAATATGTAATAATCTAAAGATAATACTCATTAACAATGTAAATTTACAATTTTGCATATATTAAAACTGAAAAAAAAAACCAATAAATTGACACACATAAAATGTAAAACTGAAAATAATTAAGTAAAATAGTACAAAACAAATTAAAATACCTGGTATGTTAGAAAATAGCAGTAGGGGGTGGTTGGTAGAGGTAAAAAAGGGGCTCCTGTATCGCTCTCAAATCGGGCTCCCATTTTTCAAATGGTGAAAATGGCCCCAAAATGCATAAAAATGGGTATTTGTAACATTACAAATCAGGTACCTGATATTTAACAAATCGAGTACCCAATTTATAAAAGTATTGGGTGCCTGATTTTTAAGTGGTTCAAGCACCTGATCCACTTTTAAAAAATTAGGTACCCGATTTTTGAATCATGACTTGGGTGCCCGAAGCGTGATTTTAGAAATGGGTACACAATTCTAAGAAAATTGGGTACCCATTTTTGAGAAGTACAATTCCACAGATTTGACTTCCATAGAATTGCAACCCAACTTCTTATGGGTACCCAGTAACAATACACAAAGATAACTCATGACACCATATTTTGTTAATTAGGGAAACCTTGGCCAAGGGAAAACCTCAGTGGGGATGATACCCACTAGATACTATATTGATATATATTTTCCTTGTTAGAGGATGGACCTTGTTAGGAGTCAATGAGAAAATTTAGTATAACTAGT
The DNA here is from genome assembly GCA_028749045.1 of Cupressus sempervirens. Taxonomy (NCBI): domain Eukaryota; kingdom Viridiplantae; phylum Streptophyta; class Pinopsida; order Cupressales; family Cupressaceae; genus Cupressus; species Cupressus sempervirens. The sequence continues at coordinate 543,880,997 of CM053787.1, read as the reverse complement.
TCCTGTTAGGAGACTTTAAATCCCTGTTAGGAGATTCCAACCCTGTTAGGAGTTGTAGTATATTGTATGCAAGAAGAGCCCAATGCCCAAACATGCAATTTCAACTACAAGAAGAGGTCATTTCTCAAACAATTAATTTACTATTATTTGCCTTCTTTATCTGATCTTTGATCTTTAGCTTGATCTCGGATCACCAGATAAAAATTCACATATATCACTTTCCAAAAAATATACTCACTTTGCAATCTTACAAGATAGCACTAATACACTAAGATTGCTCACAATAGCACACTTCTTATCACAAGAATCCCTTTGGATAAATACCAAGCCTTTATATAAAATACTATTGGGTTGGGTAAACATCTAGGATGTTGGCCCTAATTGGACAAGTAATTGTTTTGTAATCAAAACAATTATTTCCTTCAATTCTACTACCCTACTTCATCAAAGCATGATTAACTTTGTTTTGTATAGTCTGTACAAACTTTCAAGGTTATACACATCATCACCAACATGTATGCTATCTCCATATAAATTCTCTTGACATAATATGACATCTACAACATGTTATAAATAAAACAATACACTGTTGTAAAACAAATTCTATACTTAGACAATTTTCTGATAGCCAAATACTAAGTATCTTTATTTTCAAGGTTTCATGTCAACATGTACATCATGTGTTGCCATTAATGATAATAATTACATATCACTATTAGCCAATTGTCAACATGTACTTGGTACATGTTCATTGAAATAAGAAAATAATGTGTAGATAATCATGATATAAATAGCTAAAGTAAAAAGCATAAAAGACAATAAACAATGAAGGAGAGTGTTTCATTTTGTAAATTTCAGAGCAAGTGACTATGAATCCATCTAACTTCATAGTGACACAAAGGGAAGATCACATATCAATTGTATAGTAAGGAAGTAATCATCATTAAATTTTCATTGTAATTAAATTAGAACTCATTTAAATAAATCATTTTTTGACTATTTTGAACATAAATATATAAAGGTAAATACTTAAATATCCACAACATAAAATACACTATAATCATATATTCATGGTAATCAGTGTAACAAACTATCCCAAAGCATCATCATGCAGATATGATCAAAATATTAACAATAAATTAATCCAATAGAGAAATCATCAATGTGACAGTAACTAAGATAAAGTGTGATACCCAAATACATCATGCAATGTAACCACTAGATCACATCACAAGATTACTTACAAGATATAACATCATTACATAGTCAAAGTAAAAAAAAACCATTGGAATAAACCCCAATGACACCATAAAATCACATCAATAGCCAAAGATTAAGAAAGATAGAAATCATAACTATAGAAGCAATCTTGGAATGGAAATAAGAATCAACTATACTACATGCATCTCACAATTCCAGCATAAAACTATAATACAAAAATAGTCATGACATCACAAGATAAGCTTAGTGAATTTTAAAAAGGAGAAAAAATAAGCACCTCGAAGCCAAAGAAAGGTATCACAAATCAAGTATGCAAATATCCACAACATAATGGTACTCTTGACTAGGTATAAAATATGAACAACTGGTCGATGCAACGACATAAATCAAATTCTCATGAAGGTAACAACCTCTTATAAGTGCGATGAGGCTAGATTCCATATCTACTACCTTCCACATCAATAGAATGTAATATATATACATTATTTTTAGGCATGTTATACCTGGGGCTTGGGAAGTGTTTAGGTGGTACTAACTTGTCAAAATTACATAATGAACCTAAAAGGTTTTCAACCATAAATAGGATCACTATAATTAGAATTAACTTGTAGTGCCTACCCTCGTTCACATCTTTTCTAGACTTATTGTTATCAAACTATGTAGACTAGTTTTATGTTGATGGTTTAGTGGTGTTGTTTTGACACTATCAGATATTATGATAAGGATTCAGTTGATATATGATGAGATCATTTAGACTTTACATTTCATGTATGTATGATGATCATTACATCATTTTCAGTTATTAATGATGATTAGTTAGATGGTTTATTATCTCATGTGTTTTATTATGGTTACTTACCCCATACTTGCATGTGTATGGTGTGTGTGTTTTCTTATTGTATGGCGTTTCTGATGTGGTTAAGGAAGGGAGTCGTAGTCACCTGGTTAGTCGGGATCTACACGATGCACCACTTCCTGCCATTGTCTGTTTAGCTTAGCATTATATATTGTATGTACATACATAATTTTTCTGCAAGTTGCAAGTACCGAGTATTGACTTCCCTGAATTGCCAGGATGAGCGTACCCTATTATACTATCTCAATGATAAGAGAAGGGAGATAAATTCTCAAGTCCAAATCCCAAACCTAAAAACCATTTGTCCTAGTGAGTTAGGACAAGTATCAAAGTTGAATACCCACCGAATGTGTCGGATGACATATTTCATGATTTTTAACCCTTTAGATTTATTTTGTATGATTTGTTCTATGATGGGTTTTCATATTTTATCTTGGAGGTCTACGGTGAATTTTCCATTAATTAAGTCTTAACAAATAGATTTAATTAATAAATTATTTATTTGAGAAGATTAATAAAATATCATGATCTTTGATATTTTGATTGTAATGTGAATTATTGGGGAAAAGGAATTAAATAAAAGAAAACTAGAAATTTAAAATTAATAATAATTATAAAATAATAATAAAGTAATAAATAAAATGATAATAATAAAAGTTATAAAAGATTAAAGTAAAAGTTATAAAATTTAAATAGAAATTATTGGAGTTATAAACTTGCATGGGAATTAACATGTGTCAACAACATGGGGGTTACTGCATCAATTAAGCACAAGGTGTCTACAATTCTATGACTCATCAAAAAGAATTAGAAAAGACCCATGCTTAGTTGATGACACCTTTCAGCGGTTTCAAGAAGCATTCCAAAGGTTTCTTGAGAGCTCTTTGTATTCAAGCATTCATAGAAGCTTAGGGAGAGGGTGGAGAGCAATTGGAGCATTGGAGGACTCAAGAACTCTGAAGAAGGGAGCTTGCTCTGCGAGTTTCTTGAGGAAGAGCGAATTAGCATCAGAATTCGAGTAGATTCTTGTGATTTTACTTATGCTATTTCCACATCATGCATTCCTGTCTTCATCGTGTCTGTTATATGTGTCTGAAACTTCTCTATGATTGAATCTGTAATTTGAAATTGGAATCTAGATATGCTATTTGGTTGAGAAAAAAACAATAGAAAAACCCTAGATCCAATTAAGGAGAAATAATTAGATATGAACCGGATTTGGGTTCGAATTTATATTAAATTAGAAAGACAAGATTTGGAATTAAAATAGAAATTTTATGGTGAAAATTTGAATGATTAGATGTAATCTCTCTATCAATTATATTTTTAGATGCGTATGAATAAACCCTTTTATGGTTAAATTTAGAGAACAATTATTTTAAGAGGAAATTTTTAATTCATCACAAACTGCCATGTCGCTGCCCCTTGGATAGATCCGAACTCAGTCATTCATAATTTTTTATTGTGATCAAATTTATTCGATCGCTCCAGTCAGAATTCGCGCGACTTGGCCCTCTCCAACATATTTCAATTTCAGCCCAATCCAACGGTTCATTAGGGAGATATGGCCATCGTACTGAGACTATTTTATTCAAAGACAAATATTTCTCCATTTCCCATAACCAAGAGTTCTTTATGCTAAAACTTCACAAGAAAAAAAATAATATACCAAAGCATGGAATGGATTAAAGATATTATTGCAAACTTCCCTTATTAGAATCTTATTAATATGCATTAGTTTTATATGGTTTATTATCTAATCTAATTAAATCAAATTTAATTAAGATTAGTTAATAGTAGAAGAAGTGTAATTAATTATTAGTCAATCTAAGTAAATGGATTTTTAAATGAGAGAAAATTAAAAGAAAAGAGATTTTAATATAGTGAAATTTTTATAATGTATATTGAATACTATTTAATATATATTAAATAATTTTAGAGTTGTTTAATGAAGATGATAATGTTAAGAATTTGGAGATTATTCATGTTAAAATCTACAATGAGTCTTATTGGTTTGGTGATAGGGATCTTTTCTAAACAACGTTTATATAAACAAAATATTATTAGTACAATTAGCAAATGGAGTCTAGTAGTTTTGAGGAGAAACTTTTATCTATCAAACAAATACATGGGTTAGAAAAAACGTGAAATTTATCCACTTAATATAATTTGGGAATATGTAAACTGAGACTTCTAAATTCAAATTTGAAAACTTAGCAAAACCAAAACATGTGTTTGCATCGTGTATTCTATATGCTTCTTGTTTTGGGTTTTGGGTTAACTAGTGTTGACTAGTCCTAGGTTGTTACCAGAGGCTCGGGGGTTATGAGATGTGTTGGTATGTTGATCTTATTTGGTCTCGATCTTTATAAGCCCAACCATGGTAATGTGATTGTATGCTCTATGAAATGTTTGTATTTACTGTTTGTATTTGTTCATCAGTCTTCATGTGTGAAGTTGAGATGTATGTGTATGAGACACTTGAGCTAATCATTTTTGAGTTATCGATCAGTTATCCTTGATTATTTTCTAGTTGCCATGATGGGACTGAGATGTGGATTTATTCTTGATGATGTTATGTTGTGACATGTTTGACCCAACCATTTCTGGAGTCTTCGATCAGTATGATTGAGATATATATTTTGGTTATTGAGAACCATTGGATACTTTGATTATCAGTGATACTTCAGTTGCCAATAGAGAGCTATTGTGTTCATATTTTTCTATGGATGTTTGTTCATGGAGATTTGATGTTTTAATGCATATTTGATGATTTTATGGATTATCTTTTGTGATTTTGAGATTTATGAGTCCATGAGCATTAGGGTAGGATATCTGCATGTAGTGACAGGAAGTGGCTTGCAATGGGGGTCGGGGCCCTAAGAGGCTGTCAGGGTAACTCATTATAAGTTGGATTAATAAGTGATAACATTCACACCTAATACTAACAAAATGAACCTAAAAAGATAAGTGTTTTGTTCTCACCCATGCCTTGAGTGCTTATACAGGCTAGGATGGGAGTAGTGAGACGCATGGTTGCGACCTTGCATTCCGTAGTATGCCTCATCAATATGAGAGGATACTAGTGGCCACATAAAATCAGTATGGACTCGTGGAGTTTAGCTAACTACCAGGATAACTTGTACGTGATAATTGCAATGACACTTTCTCACTTGCATAGTAAGTTCCTACATGTCATTGTGTGCCTCTGGGAAGTAGATGTCAATTTTGTGATTGGAACCTTTGAGTTAGTATATTTTTAGGATTCCTAGACTATAGAGATTTGTGCTATGTGTTATGGATAGCCTGTTTGGGACTTGAGATTATCTCTTCAGCACGGTGGGAGTGGACCACTTAAGTACCACGCGGTCGGGTGGTAGTGTATTTTCCACTCTTATCATTTGAGATTCATTGAGACATTATGACTGATGCGTCCTTCATGATGGTGGATATGTATCCTTTCATTGATGATAAGCATATGTTAGATGATGTTATCTTATGCTTATATTTGCATGTTAGATTACTTTCTACATATGATGTTGTATATGTTAGGAGTGACATTCCTACTATGTTAATACCGATGATCCCTTCGATGATTTGGGATGTTACGCACGGAGGGATGGCTAGGGCCCACGATGGTCTAATGATGCTATTAACGGTTGGGAGGAACCATGCACTTAGTTTATTTTGTTTGATCTTTATGATGGATGTATATGTCTTCTATGATGATGTATCATGTGATTGTCTTTGATGTATCATGGATTAGAATAGGATGATGTACCTCATTTCACATATGTATATTCTTTTAAGCCTTCATACCCTGTGACATGTACAGTGGATGATTGAGCATTTGGAAATGTAATGTATGAACATTGGACTTAGCATTATTATTTCATGTGGTTGTTGTACTAGATGGATTCATGTATGTAATTCAACGTTAAGGGATCTTAAAGAATGTAATCTATTATGTATGTTATGTTTACTTTTCAGATGGACATTGCTATTGCTTTCGTTATTGTGAATAGGTTATGTATGGTATTTACTTTCATGTAAACAAAAAAAATGTTACCAAACTTAGTGAAATTATAAGTTAATTCTTTGGATCCCTTGGCGGGGCATTACATAACTAGCCATTAGTTAAAAAATTGTGTGAAAGAAAACACTCATTCACACATTGTTATGTTGTCCCACTCTCAGGAGTGTATATTAGATTATGTTTGTGAGAGCAAGACCATATGTTCACACATAGATAGTCTCAAATATTGGAACATGAATAATTGTTCCTTAAAAAATGAAGTAGATTTTCTACTCAAACATGTTAGGTTTGCATGATTTAAGTTCCAACATTTTATTAGTTACACAATTTTTTTTTATTGAATTTAAGAATTTATTTTATGAACTCATACGATTGTCAAGAAAGTCAAGGACTATATGATGATAATCTAAATAACAAAATTTACATTAAATTTGACCTCTCCCATAATTAATAATATTTCTTATTTCTTTTTATACATAAATATATACAAAATCTATAAAATTATTAAAATATTAATTAAATTTAAGAATTTATTTTATGAACTTATAAGATTGTCAAGAAAGTCAAAGACTATAAGACAATAATCTAAATAATAAAAATTACATTAAACTCGACCTCTTCCATAAATTTTAATAATATTTCTTCTTTTGTTTAATACATAAATATATACAAACTTTACAATCATATGATATTATAAAATTATTTGCAGCATATTTATAATTATATATTTTATCACAACTATAAAAATAATAATATTAATTATTAGGGTTATTTATCTTTATAACATATTACCATTACATTTCATCCTTTGGAGACCAAATCATGATACACAACAACAAGATGCAATTACTAACTGAATGACAATCTCTATCATACTTCCTATTACTACTTGATAATGTCTTCATTATTGACCACTAGTGACTTTGTTTCTCTATTGCCTAGCAATAGAAAGACAAATTCAATAGGAAGAAGATTGGAGCCATCTCAAGAAGTATTTTTGTACTTCAAATCATTGATAAAGTTTAGAGCCAATCCCTTTGCGTGAATAAATTTGGCACTTGTTTTGAAGTCCAAATATTCATGGAAACTTATTGACCTATTATGTAAGCTACATAGTGCAACACTCCAAAAAATTCCATTAGTTTCTTCCATGAAAGAATTTTTTTATGAATTATAATCTTAGTCTATTAGTTATTAATAGAAAAGGACTATTCATCAAAAAAGATTTTTTTTCATCCTTTCTATCTTTACTATGATACATGTTCCTTTGATCATTTGATAACCATCACTGCAAGTGAACCTATGGCTACTCAAAGTTGCCCACCAAGTGAGCTCAATGCAAAATATTATATTGTTAATAATAGGGAGTTTACAAGATAGAGTAGTTTTTTTCAAGGCCAAGCCATACTTAGTCAAGGCATCAATTACTTTGTATTTTCTAGGATTTGGTGCCTTCTTTGCTATTTTTACTTCATTCCTAGTATGCCTAGTACCCAAGATATACATGGTTTCAATTTTTTTCCTCATATTTCAAATTAAAAAATAAAAATAAACTTTAAATGATTTTTATTTTTATTTTTATAAAGGCAAGATTTTAGAAAAATATGAGTTTTACTCAAGATTTATCAAAATGAAAAATAGATTGGAAAATAGATTAATTTGATATCTCACAATCTTTCAAATGACTAAATCTCATGAATATCATTAAATTTTTTTCATTCCACATCAATCTAACTCTAGAAGTGACTGTATACCTATCAAACACCATTTGCTTCTTTACATATTACAACAATCTAGTAGTATTCACATCCATGTTGTGTTGTGAGCCTCTCATTTGGGAGGTCTTGGGTTTGAATCTTAATACATACAAATAATTAATTACAACAAATAATAATAACTAATCTAGACTTTAGGCCAAAAAAATATTCATGTCCATACAAGGTATACCAATGACATACATCTTCTTTTTCACAAGCCATACACTTTGTAACCATGTATATTTATCATTATCTAAAAATTGAATCACTAATCATCAATAGTTAGTTGAGTTTTTTTATAATTAATGCAACATTGTCTTTTGAATTAATAGTATAAATTATCAACATTTCAAATTACACTCACTAAAACATTAATATAAAAATATAACTAATTAATTTGGAAAAAGTTATTTTGGTTGCTGTTAGTGTGTTGTAAATTTTGATTTGCTGGCAGTCCTTTTCAAAAGTTTTGTAATGGGACATGTTGATGTTACTATCAAAAAAAATATTTTAAAAGCATAAATCGTTAGGCTCCCACTTTTCTTTTTGTATTTTAAAATAAACATTTCAAATGAAGAAATAGTTGAAGAATCTTATATTGTTGTAGGCACTAGGTTATGTTGATTAACTAGTGGTCTAGTGGTAAGTTGAAGGCATGATCACTATTTTGGTGTATTACATCTTAAATAAAAAATAAAAAATAATAATGTTAATAAATGCTATAGTATAAATAACTAGCTTGTCAATAGTTATTGAGTGGATAAAGAGGTTGGATAGTTTGAAGGGGAAATTAGATGTACAAATTATTGAAATCTAAGAAATAAATATATTGTATAGCTTTTATTTATCAACATCAATAATATAATCTAGAATTTATGCCCATTTCATGTAATATCCTTTATAGTTCTGATTTCTTAACCTGAGAATTTCGTCAAACACTTTGTACACAAGGGATATATTGCAGATCTATATTCTGATTGCTTTCTAGATGCCGAACTTACAAATGAGAAAATATACATCTACAATAATAAGACATTAGGGCAACAAATTATGATGTAGAACTCTGATATAAATTAGATTTAAAATGATTTCAAAATTCTTAAACATGTCCTAAGATATTCAAATCTAGGAACCTAGGAACCACTCAACTGTAGTGAGTCACTGTAGTAGCTACGACACTATAGCAATATCTGAATTATTCCTTCAATCATACTCCACAAGTTGGCCCTAGGCCACAAATTTGACACAATGAAATGACTGATTTGTCTTCTCCAATAGCTACAATCCTCTAGATCTTTCACGAATATGCTTGAATAGAACACCTTTATGATGTTCTCCCAATACCAAATTCACTGGGTATTTCACTAGCTCAAATGAAGGTACAGAAAAGAACTATGTTCTCCAATGGCAAATGCTGAAGAGCTCAAAGAAATCAAATAAGAAAATAATGGATTCCTATCAATGAAGCTCTCACATCTATTTATTCTTTTCCTTCACCCTTTTAGAAAGAAATAAAATATTATTTAATTGCACTCTATAGAAGCTTTCTCCTTTCCAATACAATAATTAGTTGTGCTTCTAAAAAATGCATTCTGTAGAAGCTTCCCCCTTTCCAATACAATAATTAGTTAAAAATTAAATGTTATGCTTCTTGGTTGTACTTCTAGAAAATGCACTCTGTAGAAGCTTCCCCCTTTCCAATGCAATAGTTAGTTAAAAATTAAATGTTATGCTTCTTGGTTGTACTTCTAGAAAATGCACTTTGTAGAAGCTTCCCCCTTTCCAATACAATAATTAGTTAAAAATTAAATGTTATGCTTCCCATTGACTATTTGTTGAGCTAGGGAATTACATAGAGGAAATCAAAGGTTTTATAAAGCCAAGTATTGAAATGTATGAATCGGTGAAATCTTAGTGAAATCTTAGAGAAATCAATATATCGAATAGCTTTTTTATATTTGCAGCAATAATGTAGTCTAGGATATTGTTTTCTCTATGCCCTGCCATTTTCAATTCACTGTACCTACCAAAGTAAGCATGCTTGCCATGCTAATGCAGCAATGAAAGTCTAATTTGTAGGATGGAGTTTATCACCCTGCTGTAAACACGAGGGGTTTTGCATTTGGATATTCAAAACTTCACTCTTCTACCTTCTTATCGACATCAAGTATGCACAGCAAAAGAAATTTGATAATTTGAATATGAAATATAAAATCATCAATAGTTTATGTCAAAATCTCGTGTATCAGATACAATTCACCGCAAGGAAGAACCATGGACAATCCAAATAGGATAGTAAACAACAAGAAACACAGGTAGAATTTCTCGCCCTGAAGTTTCTATACTGTGGATGTTATGTCTCCTTTTAGGATTATGTGGGACCCTATGTGAATTATACAATCCCTTCTTAAATGTTTATTCAATCGATCAAACAAGCAATAAATTAAAAAAATAGGTTCTCCTGTTTGGAATCATGGCTATTGAAATAAAAAGAAAGGCCGCACATGCGTACACTGGTTTTGAGATTGTACGCGCTAGGTATGTGAACCATTGCTGAATTATTATAGAAAACCTTAAATAATAATATGCAAAATAGACATAGTCCAACACTGTAAACTAACCGTAAACAGACTTGTAAATTTTATTGCTTATCTTAGTGAAGCTTGCACTGGTACCGTACAGATTGGGATCTGTTGCACAGTTGGTCTTCCTTACATTATGTTTTTCTGGCAAACACCATTGTGACAGCGATGATGCTGCTGGGTGGATCTGCAATTGTAAATTCTCTTACTGGTGTAAATATATATGCTGCAAGCTTTTTGATCCCACTTGTTGCCATTTTTTGCACACTTGCAGGAGGACTCAATGCCACTTTCATATATTAAGGTAGATGATCAAATATTGAGAACAATTACATGATTATAATTTGCAATAGCTAAATTGATGACAAAACAGAACCCACTTTAAATTAAGTTGGTCGCATATAAGTGACGGTTCAGACAAACTCATATCCATCTTACAACTATAAAAATATGGTCTTCTAGTAATATATTAACCATTAGAATAATCTCCCCGGTTGATAATGCTCTTTTGGCTCTGCAAATTAAAATGCCATGTTTGTAATGGAGAGGAGGCCTTGCACTTGTGTAGTTTGCTTAGGTACATTACATGATACCCTTATGTCATATTGTATTAAGTGAATAAGAAATATAGTAGTTCTTTGTTCTGTGCACTAATAGAGTGTGACAGTTAGGATTTCTTGATTGAAGTAGATGCCATAAACTTGTCCAAGATTTGCTAAATTTTCTTTAAAATGAATGAAATCAATATATATCTAAGAAATAGAAAGAACTTTCATCAGAAACTTATGTTGTGCAACTTATATCCTGTTTAGCTTCTCATTCTTGTCTCATAGACATGTGTACTCTCAATAAACTAAACTCATTAAATGTTGACATTCTTGTTATTTTACTTTCAATAGACATCTTGATATATTGAGTTGCAAGGTATCTCCATCAAAAGAAGTGTTTGAATTTATTTGCATTCCCTAACCATGAAACCTATAAAAGCTTTTGGATTTGGTGGTTTATCAGTTTCTTCTCAAGTTGTTCTATTTCAAAACATACTTCTCCTAGCCACATACTTTTCCCTGAATTACCACTCTCTCATTTCTAGTTCTGTAGAAAGAATCACCTCTCAGTCCAAGACCCTTTTGAAGCATGACATATGGAACATATTTTGGACTTTCTTGTAAATGGAAGCTCCAACTCATATGCTACTTCTCCAATTATTTTAATTACCTCAAAAGGCCTAGAAAATATTGGTTTAAACTTTTCCACTCCACTTATAGCTAGTAAGGATTGTCTATAAGGTTGAAGGTGGAAAGGTACAAGATATCCACCCTCAAAAGACCTCTCAACTCAATGACAATCATTTTTTTCTTGTTTTATTTTTCCACTCAAAAGCCTTTGTAACTCTGGAGTTGAAAATTTGCAAGTCAATAAACACAGATGTTTCATAACCATACAAAGCTTTGAAAGGTGTCATACCTATGCTTCTATGATATGCAGTGTCATAACATAATTCAGCCAAAAGTAATGACCTTTCTCATGGCTTTTTGCTCCTTCAAAACATAGCATTTGTCAATGGCCTTAAAGCCATTTGTAAGTGCCATAGTTTGTAGACTTTGGAAGTACTTTATTTATTTTTTCTAGGTGAGTTTTCACAAGTTTAACACTCATGTTTCCATAATAGGCGCAAAAATAAGTGGCTAAAAATGTTTCCATAGGTAAAACCTAAGTTACTGGTTTGGGTTTGATTCTAAGTTTGAAGTTCGAGAACAAGTTTGCAAGTTCATCAAAATTTTGGAAAGGATTTTGGATTCATTAGTACAAAAATATGTAAAAATTACACACAAACATATACATATTTATGAAGCATGAGTTACAATTAGAATGAATCTTAGTAGCATAAACACATTTAAAATACTAAAAAAAAACTTATAATCATAGTGATCATAAGTTCAAGTATCATTGTTTCATGTTCATTGTTCAACTAATGGATCTATTAATATTCTAGGTTCTTCAATCTTCTTCATCTTCTTCTTCTCTAGTATTAGTTGAGCTAAGGTCGATGGGATCAACAACAGAAGCAACAATAGTATTGACATCAAAGTCATCAAAATAATTCATTGTAAGTTGTGTAGTGGAAGCATTCAAGTCCACAATCTCTGCACCTATATCCCACTTCTTTGGTTGCAAGTGGTCTTTATGAAATCCTTGGATACCTTAGACAAGGTAAAGACAACGAAAACATTGGCTCTAATGTTAAAAAAAATTGTGATGGTGGTGGGCATTACTAATGTGGTGCAAATCATAATCGATAATGCAACAACATATGTGAAAATGGTTAGGATTCTCCAAGATAAGTGCATGTCCTTGATCTTATTTTGGAGGACATAGCTGAATTGGATTGAGTGAGACCAGTTATAGAGGGTGAAAGTAAGATAACAAAATATATCTACAATCACCCTTGGGTTCTCCCTCCCCTTGATGAGAGAACACACCCATGGAAAGGAGATGGTTAGACCAATAGTCACAAGGCTTGGAATGATTTTCTTTGAGAACATCAAGTCACATGAGATTCTTCTTATATGTATATCCAAGTTATGGTATGTGCACTGACATTAAGTCTCATGGTGTCTACCATAATAGATCATGTCATATCCATAGATATAACATCTCATAATATCTATCATTATAAAGGAGCACAATGATCTTTAACAGATATGAAGTCTCGTGATATATATCAAAATGTCCAACTAACTATCATGACATGTCCATGAATATTAAGTCTTGTGATATTCATCATGATGGTATTCTAATCATTATAAATTTGTCACCTTATAATGTTAGAGTCAATTCATTATTAGAAAGATTGTCACCTTTCAATAATGGACATATGGTAATCCCATAAGTCATAGAGTCACACATATGACAAAAGAGTCTACACCTTAAACATCTTTATTTATATTAATACAAATTACAAATGTTGAGATTCAATCTCATAAATTTACATTTCAATCATACCAAGTTTCTTTTTGAAGTGTTCAACTTTCACTTTGAGAAGAGGCTTGGTGAGAATGTATGTTATTTGATTGCTTGTATACTCCAATTGGATTACATTCATTTCTACCATGTCTTTACATAGTGGTAAGGAATCTCTATATGCTTTGATCTATCATGAAATATTGTATTCACTGATCATTTGTACAACTTTGATTACCACAACAAATGATGGTAGGCTTCAAATGCCCACCAAATAGTCCCACGAGCAATTTTTGAAGCCATATTTCTTCTCTTGATCCCATTGAGGTTGTGATGTATTTTCTTTTAGTTGAGCTTTGAGCTACTGAAGATTTCTTTTTGCAAGTCCATGAGATAATAACTGACCCCAAATTAAATCAACACCCTAATTTTCTTTTCTAGTCTATTGTCATCTCCCCTCCATAGTTTGACTATCAAAATCATGGGAGTTATCCTATCATGGGAGTCTCGTAGGCTAGTAATGTTGGAAAGAGACACACATAGGGGATTCAGTGGCCAAACATGGCATTTGAGATAGTTTTTGTCCAGTTTGGTGGAGTTCCTTGATTTTATGAGGCTTTCCTAAAATTTAGGAGTATGTGGTAGTTTCAAGACATGAGGTTTCTTGATCAATTCTTGGTTTTAGTTTCAAGATAACAGGATGAATTTCCTATTTTTAGGAGCATCCCTAGATTTTAGGGAAGGGACTACCTATTGACCCATTTCATCCGACATCAATCACAGATAGGTGATTGGGTTAGATTCATGTTTGGTTGATTATTTTGTGCTATTATAGGCTATATGGAAGATATTTTAATATGTTTTAATAATTCCTCTATTTTCGATTAAATAAATTAAAATAAGGCTATTTATATAGCCATTTTAGAGAAATAAGGGGATATTTGGTATATTTGGTAAGTTATGCCTATGTGTTATAGCTCGTTGGGAAGGTTTTAAATTATTATACACAATTTTCACTATCCATAGACTTCTTGGTGCCTTGAGCTATGGAATTTTAATAAAGTAATGATTTTCCTATAGCATGGATGCCTTTATTTGGGAAAATATTATTTTATTATATTTTATTTAAAAGTGCAAGGTGTGAATTTCATTTAGGGTTTGATTTGGGAGGAATTATAAGGAGATGAAGACCTAATTGTTCAACATCTATTGACATTTGAAGCTTATGATATTTGGAATTGCTCTAGGAGGGTGATTTTGTGGCTTGGGATGAAACCCTCAAGTCTGGATTGTTGAGACGCAAACCTCAACATGTCTTTGGGTGATTAAATTCTATGATATTGGTAACAATCAAATCAAAGGAGCAATTGATTTCTTCCTAAGCAAATTTTCATTTGTCGGAGACCCATTTTCAACTAGGCGACCATTATTTGCAACTGAAGCATCGTTATTTGAGGCAGCAATCAACATTGGCAGTCTTCTTATTTGAATGTAGAAATATGAATATTATTCCCAGTACAATTTGAGGCATTTCCAGATTTTCAAGTATTTTCAATAATAAATTTTTTTGAAGTTAAAAGTGACCAAAATAAGGGGGTCGGCCCATACAAGCAAAAAGATGGTAACCAGTAGATTACCAGCAGAAACCACTAGCAGACAAAAGGCTAACTAAACATCAACATAGTTCCAAATGTTTACAAAAACCAACAGATTTTAAGAGCAACTAAGCTAAAACCAAATAGAGATAACTAGCAAACTACGAGAGTACAAAATAACCAAAATTGGCATAACTAGCCAACCCGAGTCTTAATTACAGTTGTATACTAGAAAAACCTTAACCAACAGTAAAACCTAAAAAAGTCTTGGATCCAAGGATCCTAGTAAACTAAAAAAACTTAATTTTCTTTTTTCCCCTTGCCCTTTGTGTCCAACAAGATCTGAGCCCAGTCATTAGCAAGGATTTCAATAATGAATGTTGTTTATTATATGTAGTTCAAATTTTTTTGTTTGTTATCTTTTATTTTTGCATATATCTTTAAAAATCTAAAAAAATTTGAAAAACCAACAAGAAAACAAAACAATTTAGAATTGAGAAAAGTCTTTCAAAGATGCCAAACGCTAGCCAAAGACTCAAATTGTGAAACAAAAAACAATTTCCAAAACCTCCAGTATTGGGATCTTTCAGTGGTATTAGAGCTTACATCCCACCAACCTGTAGGGTTTGTGAGAAATTGTCACAAGAAATTTTAGGAAAAATATTGATAATTCATTTCAATATCTGGGTATTGGCTATTAGGATTAAACCACAAATAGAAATAACAATTACATGCAAATATAACCAATATCAAAATATAATAGATCACATAGAAGGGAACAAAAGACACCAAGATTTATTGTGGTTCACCCAATCCCTGGGCTACATCCACCAAACAATTAGTCCAATATTATTACACTCTAGTGATTACAACCTGATTACAAATTGTAATCTCTTATAGCTTAATACCACCGCAAGAAGCAATTTTCACATCATCACCTTATGAAACAATCCTTAACCCTAAGCCCTTTTGTACAAGTAGTTTTTTTTCTTTAGGGTTAAAATTAGTTACAACATGTCGGCCATAAAATGTTGATAAAATAGCCCCAAAAAAATAGCCCCCGAACCTTGTCGAAGAATTATGGAGCATGTATAGTACTTCCCTAATCAGTCACCACAATCTAACAATCTCCCACTTGGGGACTAATCAAGCTCCACACTAAACAAAAATCTCCCACTTGGAGATTGATCCTGTAGATATGTCGCTACTCCATGAAGCTCCCACTAGATCAAACCACCTTGGACTCTATTGTTCTTTTATTTTGTTCAGTCTAGAAAACCAACCAAAGATGAAGAGGATTTTAGCTTCTCCCTTGTCACTACCTTTGTAAACATATCCATTGGATTTTCATTTATGTGTATCTTGTCTAGCTTTAACTATCCATCATCCAAAAATGATCGAATGAAATGGTATTGAAACTGTATGTGTTTTGTCTTTGAATGTAGAGTAGAATTCTTTGCAAGATGAATGACACTCTGACTATCTATAAAAACATAATTATTCCTCTAAGGGTGTCCCAATTCTTTCAAGAATAATTAAATCCATATCATCTCCTTAGTTGCCTTTGTAGAAACAACATACTCTGCCTCTATAGTGGATAAAACATTAACCTTCTACAATTGAGAAACCTAGCTCACTACTGCCCCACTAACAATAAATACATAACCTGTAGTACTCTATCTAGTATCAATATCCCCTACCAAATCTAAGTCAACATAGCCCTATAAATCAGTAGTAGAGCCCCCAAAATGTAAACAGTTGCTTGATGTTCCTCTCAAATATATGAGAATCCATTTAACTGCATTCCAATGCTCAATTCCTAGATAACTCGTTGATGGGGAGGCTAGGATAGACTAGCTAGCCTATGCCACTAATCCTCAACTAGGATCTTGGTGTTCTCCTAACACCTATGATGGTCTATAGGATTTCTTTCTATTTAGATAATCCCCTAACCTACCTTAACCTACCCACCAAGTTAACTGACCAAAACTTGTAGCATTGTTCCTATGTTCTTCTAGGAACTCAATTCCTCCAAATGCTTGTATAGGTCTTCTATGGTACTACAACATTCCCTAGTCCAACCAAGGTTTTCATGGTATTTAAGGTGTTATTTGGAAGACTTTCAACATATCAAAACTGATGGTGAAAATGGGTTCATACTTGATTGCATAATTTCTTCACAAAGAGGGCTACTAGAGGAGTCCCAATAAGGCCTCTTTCCAACTTTGTAGGGCTTATAAATCCTTCCCCTCAAAGATTCAACTCACCTTCCCTAAAGGAAATTTTATACTCTAGACCCATTCTCAAGGATTTTTAGGGTCCCAGGCTCCCAAAAGGTCGTACAACATTTATGGAAAAATAAGGGTTTTAAAGGTTGCCCACTATCCTCAAGTTTAGAACACCTTCCACAGCATACTAAGACTTCTTCTCCATAGCATAAGACCTTCTATCACTCCTCTTCAATCCATCAAAAGGTAAAATCTTGACATTTCCTCCTTTGCACTTGAGAGCTCTTTTTGTACTACTTGCTCCTAGTCGAGCATTGCCTAGCTCGCCTAGGGCTTTGTGAAATAAATATTCGCAGTTCTTTTTTGGGCCCTTGCTTGCATGGTAATATACATTAGGGTCTATAGTCCTAGAATCCACAAGGCCATGTAAATTCCATGATGGAAATAAGGTCTATAGCCCTATCATTGCAAAGTGCTCCAAAACTAGTAGCACATAGTTGCTTTCAAAGAAATTTACAAAAAACTCATAAAAATTAATCACAAATCTAATCTAATGCATATACAATGGAGAATGCACAATATAAAACTATCCCATTCAACCAAATCACAACCAAAATGTTATTTACTTCTAAACAAGGCAAAAACCTATAACTATTGTTGTAAAATCATGCACAGACTATTGTATTTGTACTGCAGTAGTATAATGACAATAACCAACCCTTGGCTTAGGGTTCTTCAAACCTTAAATGGAATCCTCCTTGGTGTTTGTGTGTGTGTGTGTGTGTGTGTGTGTGTGTGTGTGTAATTTTTAGGGCTTTTCTTATCCATTTGACAAGTTACACTTATTTTTCAAGGAAAATTTTCTAGCAACTTTTTGTTGCCCAAGAAATTTTTGTTCCTACACAACTAAGACCATTGCTAGGTCTTCCCAAGGCATTCTTGGGCTTTAAAACTTCATCAAATTACATTATCTAAGACCTCCAAAATCTCACTGATGCAAATATCTCATCAAGACAACTTTTGAACAACTTTATCTTGTTTAAGAAAATGTTGTGCTTTCAAGCAAGAACCACATTGTAAGTTCTTGTAATACACACATGTTCTCATAGTGAAACAAAAAATTCTATTCCAACCTTTTGACAACATGAAAAATTAAGGATCTTAGGATGACACCAACTCTAGGTTATGATACTATTCACATCAAAAACCAAAGAGGAATATTTGAGAACTATCCTAAGCCTAGACACACAAGCATGAGTTAAAACTCTTATTATACTTACATACTTCCTATGAGAAGTTCAACACACCAAAAATGTAATGGTGAGAGCCTTAGAAGGGTGCTCCTACACCACTCATGTACCTACCAACAACTCCCACTGCATGTGCAATATCTAGCCTAGTACATACCATAGCATACACCAAGCTTCCTACAGATGAAGTATAATGTACCTTGGACATCTTAGCCTCCTCTTCTTGTGTCTTTGGACAAATCTCCTTAGTCAACTTCAAATGACTAGGTAAGGGTGTGTTGACAACTTTAGGATTCTCCATAGAGAAACATTACAAAAACTTCTCAATATAATCAACCTAATATCAATTTCCTATTCTTCCTATCTTTGCAAATCTTCATACCAAGGATTTATTTAGTTGCCTTCAAATCCTTCATAGCAAATGAATGTGCTAATTGGCATTTCATCCCCTTAATGTGATCCATGTTATACCCAGCTACAAGCATATGATTAACATATAAACATAAAATAATTTAGTTGTCATCATCCTACCTCTTAAAATAAACATAATGATCTAAATGACACCTACTGCATCCATGCTCATGCATAAAACTACAAAATTTCATATACCATTGTTGAGATGCTTTCTTCAAGCCATATAAACTTTTCTTCAATCTATAGACTAAGTTCTCCTTACCTTTGACCTCAAATCCCTATGGCTATGCCATATATATCTCTTCATCCATCACCATGAAGAAAGGCTATTTTAACATCAAGCTACTCCAATTGCAAATCTTCAATAGCCACAATACTTAAAACAGTATGAATAGAATTCATTTTAACAACATGAGAGAATATCTCATCAAAATCAATGTCTTTTTTCTATGCAAATCCTTTTATAACTAACCTAGCTTTAAATATTTTCTTACCTCCATCCTCTTCTTTCAACTTGTAAACCCATTTATTTTGTAAAGCCCTTTTACCTATAGGCAACTTGCATAAATCTCATGTCTTATTTTCACAAAAGAGTCTATTTCATCTTTCACTGCAAACTCCTACTAAATCTTAGTATCCACTTGCATAGCTTCATCATAACATTCAAGTTCACCAGCATTTGTTTGTAAAATAGAATACAAAGAAGGAGAAAATATTTTTGGAGGTCTACTTAGCTTTGTTGACTATCTAACATTCACTGGGGTGTGGTATTTTTTTTTGCGATTGTTGCACATCATGAGGAATTGTTAGAACATCATTATTTGGAGTATCATCCAACACTACATAATCATCGTCTTTCTTCTTGTGTTGCTGAAATAGATCTTTTTACAACACTTTCTCATTGAATATGACATCCCCATTTTATATCCAACAAATATACATTTCTTTGACTTAGCTTCCAGCTTGGTTCTATTTTTAATTCAACATGTGCAAATGTTTCATAACTGAAGGTTTTGAGAAAAGAATAACTCAACTTCTTACTAGTCCATGCTTCCTTTGGAATTCCACAACCCAAAGAAGTAGAGGTACCTCTACTAATAAAATATGCAATACTATTGATAGCCTCGGCCCACATGTTTAAGGGCAACCCAACATGTAACCTCATGCTCCTTGCACACTCCATTATTGTCATGTTCATGTGTTCAGCCACTTCATTTTCATGTGGAGTCCTTGGAATAGTTTTCTATCTATAAATACCATTAGTAGAGAAATAATCTTCAAATTTATGACTACAATACTCACCACCATTATCAGATATAAGACATTTTAATTTCTTACCAATCTTATTTTCAACCAAGCATTTCCATTTCTTAAAAGTTTAAAATGCATAAAATTTATATCTAAGGAAATCAACTCATATTTTTCTAGTTACATCATCAATAAATTTAACATAATAATGAGAGTCTAGAAGGGAAGATACCTGAGCTGGTCCCCATACATCTGTATGCACAAGCTCTAATTTCTCACTTTTATTTTCCTTCCCAATCTTCATATAACTCACTCTCTTTTGTTTTCTAAACACAACTTTCACAAAAATCCATATTGACACATTTTAGACCTGGTAAAACTTTCTTTGAATAAAGTAATTTCATACCTTTCTTACTCATGCGCCCAAGTCTGTAGTGCCACAGTGTTGTATTAGAATCTACAACATTTGTTTATTCTCCCTACTCAACTATAGCAACTATTCCTCAACAATCATTTTTCTCTAAAACAATCAAAGTAGAAGGAACAATATGATTTGTATAAAGATATAAGGTGCCTACTATTACACCTTTTGCTACTACAAGAGAACCTTTTGAAACCTTCCTATTTTTATCATTAAAAGTAACTACACAATCCTCATCACCAAGTTACCTTGCTAAAATTGAACTTCTACTCAGCCTTGGAACATGTCTTACCTCATGTAGTAGCCAATGATTCCAATTCTGCAACTTAATCTTAACTTTTCACTTTTCAATAATCTGACAGGGTTTATTATCCCCCAAATAAACAAGCCCAAAATCCCCTTGGACATAATCAATAAAATAACCTCTATGAGGCATAGCATGAAATGAAGCACCATAATTGAAAACCTATGAATCATCAACACTTTCTCAAGATAGAAGCAAAGCATCCTGATTGGATTTCTTACTTACCACATTTGCCTCCTTGTCTCTATCTTTGTTTTCTCCTTCATTTTTCTTTCAACCCCAGCAATCTTTCTTCTTGTGCTCCAGTTTCCCACAATACCAGTAGTCATTTGGTCCTCTTGATTGAGACCTCTTCCCTTTTGATTTTCCTCTTGATTTCCTAGGATTTCCAGAATTGTTTCGCCTCTTAATCATTCTTCCTCTACTTTGTGGGTTCAAAGAACTTCTTGACATAGATCCACCTGAAGCTTCCCTATCACTTAGAATAACACCAATCACATCATCAAATTTTATTGTATTAGATCCGAAAATAGAATTACTCAAAGTCATTACCAATCCATTCTAGCTTTCAAGCAAAGAACAAAAAAGCAAGAAAGACCTAATTTATTCATCAAAATTAATACCCACAAAAGATAACTGACAAGAAACAATTTTAAACTCATTTAAATGATCCACAATAGATCCACCATCTACCATATTCATATTAAATAAACACTTCATGAGAAATACCTTATTTGAAGTGGAGGGATTTTCATACAATTTTGCTAGGGTTTCCTTCAACTCTTCTTTCATCTTTACTTTTGTAATGGTAAAAGTCACTGATGGTGCTAGGCATAATCAAGTACTTCCAAGTTTCTTTATATCTAAACTCTCCTAGTCCTCATCTATCATAGTTCCATGTTTCTTGGATTTTTCTTCCAATGACTTCCATAAATCCTTTTGATAAAGATAGTCTTCCATTTGCATCTTCCATAATTGAAAGTTCTACCCATTAATCTTCTTAACCTTTAGCTTACCCTCGCCTTTGATCACTCACACTCAATCGTGAGACTTTCTTGTAGAGGATAACTGAAAAAAATAACAATCGCACTCTAATACCTCTTGTTAGGATTAAACCACGGACATCAATAACAATTACATGCAAATATAACCAATATCAAAAAATAATAGACTGCATAGAAGAGAACACAAGACATCAAGATTTAATGTGGTTCACCCAATCCATGGGCTATGTCCACCAAACAAGTCCAATATTTTTACGATCCAGTGATTACAACCTAATTACAAATCATAATCCCTTACATTTCAATTTTTCCACAAGAAGAAATTTTTGTATCATCACCTTATGAAACAATCCCTAACCTTAAGACCTTTTATACAAGTATTTTTGTCTCTTTAGGGATAAAATTATGTAAAACATGTTAGCCATAAAATGTTGATAAAATAGCCCCAAAAAAATAACACCCAAACCCCATTGAAGAATTATAGAGCATGTATAGTACTTCCCTAATCAATCACCACAATCTAACACTGGCTAAAAAGTTTTGATAGTTCATTTTAGCATCTAAGTGTTGGTTAGAAAGTTTTGATAATTCATTTTGACATCTGGGTATTAGTTAGAAAGTTTTGATTATTCATTTTGGCACTTGGGTACTAGCTAAAAAGTTTTGATAATTCATTTTGGGATCTGGGTATTTGCTAGAAGGTTTTGATAATTCATTTTAGCATCTAGGTGGTGGCTATAAAGTTTTGATAATTCATTTTGGCATCTAGGTATAGGATCAAAAGTTTTGATAATTCAAATTAGCATCTAGGTTATCACTAATTGGTGGATTGAATGTGTGTTATATGCATCTGAGGAGAGAAGACTTATACAAGTATTACACTTGTCAGAGAGCTCAGAAAGATTTGGAAATTGGTACAAAACAAGAACCCACTATGGCATATGAACAAAGAGGTGTCAGACATAACCAATAGGAGGAAGAGAGGGAGATGATGCAAACTCTCATTACTACATAGCCCAGGATAGTTCAGTCCTTGGAAAGGTTATAGAATACCTTGGAATGAATGGAGTTGGATAGATATAGAGATAGGCATGAGAGAGAGGGGTGGAGAAAATCAACTTCATTTATAGGAAGTCAGCATAGTCATAGTTCCCATGCATTATTTGGGAGCTCCCTTTATTCCACTAGGTAGGCACACCCTTGCACACTAGTTAGGGATGGACCCCTACTTCCATTGTTTGTTCCATGTGATCAATCAACATAGGTAGAGCCACTCGAGGTGGGATTCCAACATTTAGTTATGGCAGCCATAGATGAGTTGAGAGCCCTACCTCCAAAGGTTAGGGACACTTTTCCTCTTCCCCGGTATTGTGTATAGTGGAGAGATGTTGTCTAGTTCAGGAGGTAGGAGCCATAGGCCACAAGATAACAATGACCTCAGTAGAGCAACTAGAAAGATCACATTGGCTACATATGGTGGTACTATATATCTATCTTTGGTGCCCATGCCTAAGCATGATTCTATTCAGTTTGTGGTCTTGCATTTAGACGAGGTTACTTATGATTGGTAGTACCATGGATTAGTCACCCAAGATCATGCCTTGGTTCACTCCTATTTAGAGTTCATAAAATGCATCATTACTAGGTTTGATTAGAAAGACACAAAGCTTTACTATAGGGAGTTGGCACTTCTTAGATAGAAAAGACACATGGAGGCTTATATTAATGAGTTCTAGCATATTGTAGTCATTTTACCTGATATGCCTAGGAAGAGTCGTGTGATGCTTTTTATAGAGGGATTGTAGGAGAGACTTAAGGGGTTGGTGCAAGCATTTAGGCCAGACACTCTCAAGGATCTTACTGATGTGATACTAAGATTGGACCTCACTCCTACTTATCAAGTAGATAAGAATCCATTTAGGGACACTTGGCCTACACAAAAGGCCAACACCCCTTAAGGTAGAGGTGGACCACCATTTAGACCTCCTAGGTTGGACCAAGAGACTAGGAATGAGCTAAGAAGGAGAAAACTATGTTTCTCTTGTAAGGAGCCATGGGAGCTTGGTCACCATTGTCTTGGTAAAGGAAAGTTTTATTTTATTGAGGTAACATATGAGATGGGCGAGGAGGGGATACCTAACATTGATATTGAGGATAGTCCAGAGGGGGTTGAGCAGGAGCACCCATAGTTGGAGTTAGACAATCCTGAGCCTTTGGCCTCTGCCAAGGTGACTATGGCTACTCTCTTTAGTTATCTTAGGTTTCATGCCTTTTGATAGAAAGATATGCTCCAAGTCTAGCGTGTTATGAGCTTGGTAGACATAGGTGTCACGTACAATTTTATTGATCTGAGGTTAGTTGATAGACATAGGTTGTAGTATGAGGAGTTTTCTAGGTTTGGAGTGAAGGTTGCAAATGGTGCAGTATTGGATTCTACTAGGAGGATTCCTCATCTTAGTATTGAGATGTAAGATTACACTTTGACAAATGATTTCTATGTGCTACCATTAGAGGATTATGATGTAGTTTTGGGTATGTAGTGGTTACAAGGTATTGGCTGATACATTATTGAACATCACCATATGTAGTTAGAGTTCATTTCTGGAGGGAAGAAGATAGTTTTGAGAGAAGCTTTAGATGGTGGGCCTATAAAGGTGTCTTCTCATAGGATGGAATCTATTATTAGACATGATTATTTTATTTGGACCACACAATGGCCACACAATGTTATGTGAAGCCTAAAACTCCCACATGTCAGGATGGCAGAGAATTTCATGTTGATATATAATCAATGATGGACCAGCATGGTAGAGGATTTGGTGATATAACCCTAGAATACCTCCAAATAGAGGTGTTGAGCATTTAATAGAGTTGAAGGATGATGTCTTATGTCATGTTCATGAGTGTATGACTTTTTATCAAAAAAAATAAAACATACTTTCCCTGTCAATTTGTTGAAACCATTACCTATACTGGAACAAAAGTGGATAGGGATATTGATGGATATCATTATAGGTCTTCATCAAGTTCAAGGGAAAGATTGTATCTATGTTGTTGTAGCTAGGATAACAAAATATTCTCACTCATTTCTTATTGCAATTGATTTCGCAACATCTTAGATAGTTGAGCTATTTTTTAGGGAGGTGTTTAGACTCCATGGTCTTTCCAAGACCCCAGTGAGTAATAGGGACAATAAATTCAGGAGTTCTTTCTGGCAGGAACTTTTCAAGCTTGCAAGAACATAATTTTCCCCTAGTACTAGCTACCACCCTCAAATGGATGGACAATCCAAGATAGTCAATAAGTGGATTGAGGGGTAATTGTGCAACTATGTGTTAAGACAATAGAAAGCATGGGTGCACTAGTTGTATTTGGAAGAGTATTGTTATAATACTACACATCATATTTCTATTGATATGAATCCTTTCAAAGCTCTTTATGGCTATGAGGCATTTTATTTTGGTGATTTGGCTTTGAGTGATAATAGGGATCCTTTGGCATAGGATTGGTTACAGGAGAACTAGGATATCATGAGGTCTCTCAGGGATAATTTATAGCATTCATAGAATCATCAAAAGATCTATGTTGATCGACATAGGATTGAGAGGACATTTCAGGATAGTGACATGGTTTTCCTATGTTTATAGCCTTACTAATAGAGCACCCTAAAAAGGGGAGGAGCTGAGAAGCTCAAGCCTAATTTTTATGAAACAAACAAAGTACTCAGAAGAGTTGGAGAGGTTACCTATCAAGTTGAGTTACCAGTTGACAACTAGATTCATAATGTGTTCGACATGTCATGCCTAAACAAGGCATTGTGACAACATATTGTAGAATCACCTAATTTTCTACCCTTGGATGAGGAGGGTAAGCTAACATTGGTTCTTGAGGACATTCTTGAGGTGAGGGAATGTCGATTGAGAAGTAGCGTGATTGGGGAATATTTGGTTCACTGGGGGGATCTCCCCTTAGAGGGTGCCACTTGGGAGGGTGAATCCATTTTACAACACCTGTTGTTGCAATTGCTTAAGGTAAATCATCTAAGAGAGGTGAGGATTGTCATGTTCCCTCCTTAGTTTGACTATCAAAGTCATGGGAGTTAGCCTATTTATCGGAGTCTCGTAGGATAGCAATGTTTGATAGAGACTCACACATGGGATTTAGTGGCCTGACATGGCATTTAAGATAGTTTTGGTCCAGTTTGGTGTAGTTCCTTGATTTTAGGAGGTTCACATAAAACTTAGGAGGATGTGGTAGTTTCTAGATATGAGATTTCTTGGGACCAGTTCCTAGTTTTAGTTTCAAGATGACAAGATGAGTTTCCTATTTTTAGGAGAATCCCTACATTTTAGGGAAGGGACTACCAGTTGACCCATTTCATTCGACATCAATCATGGATAGGTGATAGGGTCATATTCATGTTTGGTTGATTATTTTGGGCTATTATAGGCTAAATGGGAAATATTTTAATATATTTAAATATTTCTTAAGTTAGTAATTAAATAAATTAACATAAGGCTATTTATATAGCTATTTCAGAGTAACAAGAGGATATTTGGTTTATTTGATCGGGTACGTGTATGTGTTATAGCTCATTGGGAAGGTCTTGAATTATTATACATGATTTTCACTATCCATAGACTTTTTGGTACCTTGAGCTATGGAATTTTAATAAAGTAATGTTTTTCCTATAGCATGGATGCCTTTATTTTGAACAATGTTATTTTATTATATTTTATTTAGAAGTGCAAGGTGTGTATTTCATTTAGGGTTTGATTTGCACATTGAGCATCTTTTGACATTTGAAGCTTATGATATTTGGAATTTCTCTAGGAGAGCAATTTTGTGGCTTGTGACAAAACCCTCAAGTTTGGATTTTTGGGATGCAAACCTCAACAAGTCTTTCGATGATTGAATTTTGAGACATTGGTAACAATGAGATCAAAGGAGCAATCAATTTCTTCCTAGAAAACTTTGCATTTGTGGGAGACCCATTTTCAGCTAGGCAACATTTGCAACTAAAGTGTCAATATTTGAGGTAGCAATCAACATTGGGATTCTTTCCATTTGAATGCAGAAACTTGAATATTATTCCTAGTATAGTTAGAGGCATTTCTAGATTCTCAAGTATATTCAATAATGAATTTTGTTTATTATATCTAGTTTAGATTCATTTGTTAGTTATCTTTTATTTTTGCATATATATTCAAAAATCCAAAAACAATTGAAAAACTAGCAAGGAAACAAAAAAAATCATAATTAAGAAAAGTCTTCCAAAGATCCCAAATGCTAGCCAAATACTCAAATTGTGAAACAAACAACAATTTCCAAGACCTTAGGTATTAGGGATCTTTCATTTGTCACACTTCTGGCCCAATAAGATTTAGAGTATCCATGTAGGTTCAAATTGGTATTTTCATATTTGAGTCTATACCCATTTGTACCTCAATATATGCTTCACAACAACAAGTCTTGAGGTTCACACATAAAATGGCTCAAGGCATTCACTTCATAGCAGATATTTGGTCAAGTGTTCACTAGGTACATTAGTGATCCAATTATCTATCTATATCAGGTAGGATCTACAAATTTGGACTTATATGTTGCTTCTTTTAGTTTATGTAAATTGGTTTCCATAGGTGTTGATATAGTTTGGCAATACCACATTCTAATTTTTTAAAGAATATCAATAGTGTACTTCCCTTCACTCAGAAAGATGCTCCCTGATTTTTGTCAGACTTCCAATCCAAGGAAATAGTGTAGATTTCCCAAATCCTTCATGTCAAATTCAGAAGCCAAGTCATTCTTACATTGATCAATGATGTCATATTATCTTGTAATCCAAAGGTCATCAACATAAATAATTAATATCAAAATGTCGCCATTAGCTACTTTAAAGTAAAGATTTGGATCAACAACACCATTCTTGTAGAATACAAGCCCCAAAAGATATCTATCAATCCTTTTGTACTAGGCTTGGGGAGGTTTTTTAGTGTCCATTTAGGGCTCTCTTCAATTTACAAACATAGGAAATTGCATCATGAATCACAAAACCTTTAATTTTCTCTAAATGTACTTTTTCCTTAATGGTTCCATTTAGAAATGCATTTTTCACATCCATTTTATTATTTTTTCCAACCTTTCACGGTTGCAATAGCTATCACTGCTCCAACTGAGGTACATCTAGCAACATGTAAGAAGTTTCTTCATAATTAATTCCTTCCTTTTTTTAGAACACTCTAGCTAAAAAGCATGATTTATGTTTCTAAATGCTACCATTTGCAACATGTTTAATTTTGAAGAGCCACTTGGATGAAATAGAAAAATTCTCTTTTGGTCTAGGGACTATGTCTCAAACATCATTTTTTGGTTTGATTGATATTATTTTGTCATATCATCTTTCCAAACTTGATGCATAATAGCTTCAATAATATTAGCAGGTCTAGAATTAAGAATCTCACACACTAATGCATTATATGTTAATTTGTGAGGTCTTTTTCTTTCTCTAGATGTCCCTTTAGGTGCTATAAACTTATCTCCATCCTCTATTATCTTCCTTGCACAAAGTTTCCTCTTAGTATTATCATTTTAATTATCTTCTTGAATCTTAGGAGGAATCTTATATTCATTTGTAGTCACTTCTAGGTACTCTCTCTGAATCTCAGGAGTGGGAATCTCTTCTATGGTTTTAGGTGTATCATGAACCTCTATTTTATTTGAACCTTTTTCTCTTTTAAAAGCGATGTCTTCTTCAAATATGACATCTCTACTAAGTTCTATTTTGCTTTTTTCTAGGTATGTGCACTCTGTAGGCCTTTGCAGTTTTAGTATAGCTAACAAGGATTATTTTCCTTCCATTAGGTTCTAATTTTGTCCTTTTCTCTTTAGGTATATGGATGTAAATAGGGACACCAAATATTCTCAAATGGCTAATGTCTAGTTTCACACCTGAAAAGCTTCTTCATGAGTTTTGTTGTCCAAATGTGAGTGAGGGCATTTGTTTTGAATATATATTGTTGTATTTGATGCTTCAACCCAAAATGGCATATTCAAATTTTGATCATATATCATTTCCCTAGCAGCTTCTACAATAGTCATATTTTTCCTCTCAGCAACTCCATTTTGTTGAGGATTATAGGGTACAGTGAACTCCCTCTTAATCCCAACATTTCTACAAAATTCTTTAAATGTTTCAGAAGTGTATTCTTTTCCATTATCTATTCTTAGAATTTACATTTTCTTTCTTGAAGAGTTTTTAGTGATTGCCTTGAATTCCTTAAAATTTCTAAGGATTTGTTCTGATTCCTTGCACATTAGGAAGAATATCTAGTTTTTCTCGGAGAACTCATCAATAAAGATTACATAGGACAAGAATCCTCCTAAGGATGTTATTGACATGGTTCCACATAAGTCAGAGTGCACTAACTCTAACACAACTTTAGTTTTAGTCAAATTGTTAGGAAATGAACTTTTAGTGTTCCTCCCCAAGGAAAATCCTTTACAAGACTCACTATGGGATTGATTTAGTTTAGGTAGTCTAGTTTCAAATTTATCCATAGAGGTTAGAGAACAAAAGTGGATGTGACCTAGTCTTCAATGCCAGAGTTCATTTGACTATGAGATCTCATGAATAAGAGCTTGGTTTGACTTAGTGCAAAGTTCATATAAAAGTCCTTATCTCATGCCTATAGTTTGAGGCTTCTTTATAGTTGAATTCTTTGGCCATGCTAGGAATTTACTCTCCATGAATGTAACTCTATATCCATTATCTTCAAGAGCTGATATAGATATTTGATATATTTTAATACTTGGCACATATAGTACTCCTAAGAGTTGAATTGAGTTTCCTAATTTCAATTTAAAAGTGCAAGTTCCAACCCCTTTCATAGAATGAACATAATTATCCCCCGTTGTATCTTCCTCATATGTTTCTACTTGCATTTTATGATGTGCCTTGATGATCCACTATCAATTTTCTATGTGTTGGACTTGTTTTACATGTGATTGGACAAAGTTGGGTAGAACAAAAACTTCTCAGGATCCTATTCTATGTTTGACTTATTAACTTTGGAAAATGAAGTTTACAGTTTTAATTGATCAGGGTAATTTATTACATAATGTCCATATTGATTACAATTGAAGCATTGGATTTTAGGTAGGTCTTCCTTTTGTTTCGATGATCCCTTTCCATGAAAAAGTCTTTTTCTTTTAGTGTTCTTCTTCTTGCCCTTCTAATGAGAACTGGTGTTAAGAACATGAATGCCTTCATCTATAGGCTTTTGTTTTCATTTAGTCATTTGTCTTGACCCTTCTTGAAGACAATCATATCTTAATTGATCCAAGCTTGAAAGTTTAGGTCTCACACTTATACACTGTACAAATGATTCCCATGAATTTGGTAAACCTCCTAATGCTATTAGGGATAGAAATTGATCTTTTAATTATGTGATTCTCAAGAAGAATGCATTTATTGATTCTCTCTTATTCATGCTTATATGATTCATTTGTCTCTTAAGGGAATTCTTTTGTCTCTTAAGGGCAAGTTTTTTGCCAGTATTATTTATTGTAAATACATCTTCAAGGGCTTTGAACATATGGTATGCAATTTCATGTTTCGCTCTATATATACTATATGATATTGGACTACATTTGCTATAATTTTTATGGCCTTCTCATTTTTCTTGATCCATTGAGGTTTCTCTACATCATCTTTTGGTTCTTTCTTTTCTTCTTTCATAAAAGATTCTATTTTCTTCTATTTTAGTAGCATCATTATTCAAAGTTGTCAGCACTTGCAAGATGGTCTTCGAATCTTATCATGTTTGAAATTTTGAAGAATAACATGTGATTGTAATTCAAGGTGTAAATCAAATGTCTCAAATTTAATAAGATATTTCCTTACCTATGCTCTGATACCATGTGGATGTTCACTAAGTTTATATCATATTTATAGAATGAATTTCATTTCTTCAGAATCTTATAGTTTTGAATAATGATATGTTGCAGATTCAATCTTCAATGTCTATCGATGTGATATTTGGAAAAATCTTACATATGAATGCAATGTAACATCAGAGATAATGAAATGCTTTCAATCACTAAACTGTTATTATTATCTAGATCTTGCTTTGTATTTATTGATTTTGATACTTGCAAGAATGAACTCATTTGAGATATAAATAATCTATGATAGGGTACATGGGTGAATGGGCATGTCTCTAATTAGAAACATGGCCATTCACCCTTATATCTTAAGATAGACTAGTTATCAATAACAATTGCTAATGCAGATCGATTTATATTGCACCAATTCATTATTGTGTTTAACTCGCATGTAATACTTGCATGATTGATAATATCAAGATGCCAAATAACGATTGGCATTTTTAGTCAAGCCAATAATCATATGAGGTAAGAAATTTTTAACATCTACAACCATGTCGTTAATCATATGAAATACATATGAAATTTTCTCAATGAAATATGTATGTAAGTGCATTAGTTATATTCAGGAAACTATTGGAAATATAGAAGAAGTAACTAAGAGGGGGTGTGAATCAGTTAGCACTAAAATAAATCCCAGATTCCTTACATGTCAACAATAAAATTTAGAGTGAGAAAACTGATTACTATTGATGCTCGGTAAACAAACATAAATTGCTATAACTTGGTAAATGCAGAGTGAATTACTTTTTGTAGATCTTAAAACATTATCAATAATTACCTTGCAAGCATAAGAGAAATAACATGAACACATGAGACACTGTGATTTAATGTGAAAATCCAATTTGGGAAAATCACTAATGTAACTAGTTATTATTTTTCACTCTTTTGAAGTAAGCCCTATTAGGAGCCAACCCTATTAAAGGTTACAAAACACACTATTAGGTGTGACCCTGTTAGAGGATTTAATCACCTTGCCAAGGGTGGCCTTGCAAGAGGTCTTTAAAAAATTCAATGAAATTTTCATCTTATTGGAGGATTTACAACTGCCTATTAAACCAACTTTATTAAGAGATTTTAGATCACTGTTACAATGGTTAGAGAGTAACAATGAAATGACCTGATTGTGATGCAATTGAATTGTTGAATCCATATCTCTTTTCTAATTAAACTTGATCCTTCCTGATTGAATATTACTTTTCTACTCCACAAGAATACTTGCTTATCCTTCAAGTTTACTCCCTCTTTTCTTTTCAATTCAACCAACACACTTGCACACACACTAGAAATCTCAACTTGACCTTTTATTTATACCTTCTAGATTGTCAAGTCAGCCCAAATTTAAATTACAATAACCAATATTCATCATCATAGTTGGCTAGAATCAATGCATAAAGTAATTAAGCTTCATATGCCAAAATAAGAAAAATCCTTTGTAAGCTGACCCTGCTCGGTAGAAGCTAACTTTGGAATGATTTCCTATGTTAACCAATAGAAGGTTGGTCAACACTGCAAACTTGTAGAAATCCTTTGGAAATCAAGTGAACTCGGTGAATACTAACTCTATCCAACTTTCTCTTTGTTAACTAAGTGAGCTTGGTTAACACTCTTTTCTACCTAAATTTCTTCTATGCCCGAGTGAGCTCGGTAGGCACTATCATCTATTCAGAGTAAACATGTGAACACTTGATAGACAAGGAAAACTATCTTCACTGACCAAGTGAGCTCGATAAGCACTATATATCAATTTATATGACATTTATGTGACATTAAAGACAACACACAATTAATCAATTGTATCCAACAATCTCCCTCTTTCACATTGATGGCAACACAACATGTCATAGCATAATGAAATTTGAGAATAAGACTCCCTTTGATAGAAAGTTTCTCCCTCTTTGATTTTACACAAGAACTTCTTCTTTATGTTGTATTCTCCCTTTGTAAAGGAACTGCATAACTTCTTTTCAAACTTCTCCCTCTACAATTTTTTTAGAAATATAAATATATGATAGTAAACTTCTCCCTCTTTGAAAACACATGCCAAATTTGTATCAATGTACCTTGAGTATTGATTCATATGCAATATTCTCTTGATTATATTGCATCAGCTAATTGATCTTTAACTTGGTTCTTGTTGATACATCACTAAACTTTATTTAGTGAGCTTTAGATAAGGGAATGACCCCTATCTTACTTCTTGATACAAGAATGCATCCTTAGGTAATGGCTTGGTGAATATGTCAGCAATTTGTTCTTTTGTATGAACATATTCCAATCTAATCTCTTTGTTTTGCACCAGTTCTCTAATAAAGTGATATTTTATAGCAATGTACTTTGCTTTAGAATGCATCACTAGGTTCTTTGATATGTTAATTTCACTAGTGTTAGCACAATACATAACTACCAAATCTTTGATTTCAAACTTCATTCCTTCCAGCAATTGTTTGAACCAAACAATGTTAGAACAATTTATTGCTACTGCCACATACTCTACTTCTACTATGGACTGGGATGTGTAGTTTTTCTTCTTGCTTGTCCAAGATACCAGCCTTTTACCAAGAAAGAAAGCTCCACCACTAGTGCTTTTTCTGTCGTCAAGATTTCCTACCCAATCAACATTAATAAATACCTTTAGGTCTAGGTTTCCTCCAAGTGTGTACCATAAACCATAGTCTTCAGTACCTTTCAAATATCTTAAGATTTTTTTGATTGCCATCATGTGATTTTCTCTGGGTTTAGCTGAGAATCTTGCCACTATCCCAACTACTAAGGCAATATCAGGCCTTGTGGGAACTACATACTATAATTTTTCAATCATTGATTTGTATAAGGTTTGATCTACTTCTTTGAAGTCATCATCTTTAGTAAGCATGAGTCCAGTATACATAGGGGTACCAACTAGTTTTGAATCTTCCATTCCAAACTTCTTGAGCATCTCTTTTATATACTTGGATTGAGTGATATAGATACCATTTTTTTCTATTGTATCTGCAATCCAAAAAAGAATTTTATTTCACCAAGAATGGACATCTAAATTTTTTTGTTCATTTTTTCTAAAAATGCTTTGCATAGGTCATCATTTCCTATAAATAAAGTATCATCCACAAATATCTCTTCCAACACAATTTTGTTATCTAGTCCTTCCTTGATGTACAGACTACTATTAGCATTTATTCTCTGAAAACCAATCTGTATCAAGTAGTTATGTAGTCTTTCATACCAGTCTCTAGGAGCTTATTTGAGACCATATTGTGCTTTATGTAATTTACAAACCATGTTCTTTTTGTCAGGATCAACAAAACCTTCTGGCTATTCAATATAGACTTCTTCATCAAGAATTTCATTTAAGAATGTAGATTTAACATCCATTTGATATACTTTAAATCCTCTATGAGCTACATATGCAAGTAGGGTCCTAACACCTTCTAATCTTGTGACAGGAGAAAAAGTCTCACCATAATCAATTCCTTCTTCTTGAGAATAGTCTTTACACACTAATCTAACTTTGTTTCTTGATACTTGTCCATATTCATTCATCTTATTTTTGAATACCCATTTTGTTCTAATCACATTTTTATCTTTAGGCCTAGGAACAAGAGTCCAAGTTTTGTTTTATTCTATCTGTTCTATTTCTTCATTCATTGCCTCAATCTAACTTTCATTTTCTAGAGAATCCTTAATACTTCTAAGTTCAAAATTGGCAAATAAACATGTAACTTTTAATTTGCTTCTTGTCATAGTACCTTCTAATTTATCTCCAATAATTTGATTAGGTGCATGATGCCTTCTGACATACTTGGCCAATATAGATTCTTTTCCTTTTGAATGAATTGCACTATCTTCATTTTGAATTTCAACTTTAGGCTCAGGTTGTTCCAACTCAGTAGGCATTAACTCAGTAGCTTCAAAATGTGACTTAGGTCCCTGTGACTCAATTTGTACTTCTTGCAACTTAGTAACTATGGAGACTCGGGAGGTGAAGTTTCCTTATTGTTATATATGCTTGGTAATGTATCAGGTTCAAAGTAAAAAAATCTTTTGTAATCTCCTAGTTCCTTGTTACTTTGTTCTTCAGTCTTTTCTACAAACTCATCAATTCTCACATGTGAACTTTCTATGATTTTATGAGTAGACAAATTCAAACATTTATATGCCTTACTTCTGCAGGAATATCCTAAGAATATACCTTCATCACTTTTCACTTCAAATTTTCCTTTTCTAGCCTCTTTCAAGATATAACATTTACTACCAAATAATTTCAGGTAATTTAAATTGGCTTTGTAGCCATACCATAATTCATAGGGAGTTTTATCTGAGTCCTTCAACTGTACTTGATTCAAAGTATGAATTGTAGTTTTGATGGCTTCCTTCTAGTATTTGATAGCAACATTCTTTTCAATCATTAGAGTCCTTGCATAATCCATGATGGATATGTTTCTTCTTTCAGCTATTCCATTCTAGTTAGGAGTGCCAGGGGCTGATACTTGCCTTTTGATTCCTCTTTCAATGCAGAAATTATTGAATTCATTGGAGATGAATTCACCACCTCTATCTGATCTTAAGAATTTCAATCTTTTTCCTATTTTTTTTCTACTCTTGCCAAATACCATTTGAATTTCTCAAATGCTTCTGATTTTTCGCTAAGATACATAATAGTCATCATTCTAGAGTAGTCATCAACAAAAAGAATAAAGAATTTTTCTCCACTATAAATTTCTACTCCAATAGGTCCACATAAGTCAGTATGCACAATTTCCAAGACATCTTCAAATTGATAGTTTTTTCTCTTAAAACTAGTCTATCCCATTTTTCCCATCTTACAATTTTGCATAAATCAACATCTGGTTTCTTCAAACTAGGGATACCGCTTACTTCTCTAAATTTTCTTATCTTGACCATATTATCAAAGTTTACATGACATAGTCTTTTGTGCCATAACTAACTTTCTTCCATTTGAGCAATAAAACATGAGCAATCACCAAGATCAAGACAAAATAGGTTACCTCTTATTTTTTTGCCTAATCCAATCGAATTTCCTTTGTCATCCAACAGTCTTGCCTTGCCATGCATGAATTCTACCTTGAATCCAATGTTGATTAGCTATGCCACACTTAATAGGTTATGTTTCAGTCCTTCAACCTAATAGGCATTGTCACATACAAGTTCATTGGTTAACGAGATACAACCTTTCCCTTTTATGCAACAAGGTTCATTGTTTCCAAACCTTACACTACCCCAATCATAGTGATCAAAGTGTTCAAATTTTGTTTTGTCTCCAATCATATGATGTGAACATCCACTATCTATGATCCATGTATTATTTTTACTAACATGAGAAATAAGTGTCATCGTATCTTCTTCTTCATCAAATTCATCTTTTATAGCAATGTAAACTATTTCATCTTCAATGTAATCAGAATCTTTAGCCATAAAAAAAGTCTTCTTACATTTTTTCTTTGAAGGATTTGTGACTTTTGGATTCCTTATTGCCTTTGTACTTGTGGCTCTTCTTCTCATCCTTTCTTTCTCTATTTGGACACATGGCAGCAATATGACCAATTTCTTCACATGAAAAATAGATTAAAGGAATTTTACCTTTGTACTTTCCACTATCTCTAGAATATTTCTTTGCAAGTAAAGCTTCAACAACTTCAAGATCACTATTAGAACTTTCCTCTATTTTCTCTTCACTTTCTAACTAATTGTCCTTGATTTTCTTTCCTTTTTCTTTGAGTGAAATTTTAGCTCCAAATGCAAACTCAACATTTTTGGAAGATGGAACATAATTGTCAAAGTTGTCTAGCTCAAAAGCTATCAATCTTCTTACTAGGGCATCCAAGCCTAGCTTGCTATTTGAATCACATCTCTTTTCTTGAATAGCAGACACCCTAATTGCATAAATGGGAAAAAAAGTCTTGAGAACTTTACTTACAACAATTTCTTCCTTGATTTCTCCTCCAGAAGCTATGATTTCACTGACACTAGCTTTGATTCTTTCCACATATTTAGCAACATTTTCATCTTCTCTCATTCTCATCTAATCAAATTGTCCTCTAAGGCTTTCTGCTTTGGCTCTCCTTACATTTTCATCACCACCATAGATATCCTTTAGCTTGTTCCACATATCAAAAGCAGTTTTACAGTCTTTGATCTCATCAAATTCATCATTGCTGAGAGTAGATGCAATATCAATCATCATGATGTTATGGTTCTTTTTCTCAGCAAGATCTCCAACAGATAATGTACCAGTAGGAGTTTTGTATTCTTCATCAAGGTATTTGTAGCCTAAATCACTAATGGAGGCTAGACGAAGTCTCATGAGTCCTTGCCATGCTGAAAATTTTTCTCTATTTAGCTTTGGAATCTATCTCTTATAAGACATCTTAATCTTTAGCTTAGGTCCTTAAAACCTTTCTTGCAAGCACCAAAAGCTCTAATACCAATTGTTGGAAATACAATAGAAGTAACTGGGGGGGGGGGGGGGGTGAATTAGTTACCACTAAAATAAATCCTAGATCCCTTAGATGTCAACAATAAAATTTAGACTGAGAAAATTGATTGTTTCTGATGCTTGGTAAACAAACAAAATTTGTTGTAACTTGGTAAATGCATAGTGAATTATTTTTAGTAGATCTTAAAACATTATCAATAATTAACTTGCAAGCATAAGAGAAATAACATGAACACATGAGACACCAGGATTTAATTTGGAAATCCAATTTGGGAAAAACCACCAATGTAACTAGTTACTATTTTTCACTCTTTTGAAGTGAGTCCTATTAGGAGCCAACCTTGTTAAAGGTTACAAAACACACTGTTAGGTGCAACCCTATTAGAGGATTTAATCACCCTGCTAGGAGTGGCCTTGCAAGAGGTCTTAAAATAATTCAATGGAATTGCCACCTTGTTAGAGGATTTACAACTAGTTGTTAAACCAACTCTGTTAAGAGATTTTAGATCACTGTTATAATGGTTAGAGAGTAACAATGAAATGACCTGATTATGATGCAACTAAATTGTTGAATCGAGATATATTTTCTACTTAAACTTGATCCTTCTTGATTGAATATTAATTTTCTACTCCACAAGGATACCTACTTATCCTTCAAGTTTTCTCCCTCTCTTTTCTTTTCAATTCAATCAAAACACTTGCACACACACTAGAAATCTTAACTTGACCTTTTATTTATACCTTCTAGATTGTCAAGTCTACCCAAATTCAAATTACAATAACTAATATTCATCATCATAGTCATCTAGAATCACTACATAAAGTAATTAAGCGTCATATTCCAAAATAAGAAAAATCCTTCATAAGCTAACCCCAAGCTCAATAGAAACTAACTTTGGAACGACTTCTTGTGTTAACCAACAGAAGCTCAGTTAACACTGTGAACTTGCAAAAATCTTTTGGCAACCAAGTGAACTTGGTGTATACTAACTATGTTCAACTTTCCCTTAGTTAACTGAGTGAGCTTAGTTAACACTCTTTTCTACCAAAATTCCTTCTATGCCCGAGTGAGCTCGATAGACATTGTCATCTGTTCAATGTAAACCTATGAACGCTTGGTAGATAAGGAAAACTATCTTCACTGACCAAGTGATCTTGGTAAGCACTATCTATCAATTGATATGACATTTTTGTAACATCAAAGACAACATACAATTAATCAATTGTATCCAATAGAAATAATATTAGAATAACATCAAACATATATTTTGATAAATATGTATATAAACTACATAGTCATATCTAGTGCCTGCTCCAAAATCCAAAAATTGCCGAGTCAACTCAACGAGTTAGAAAAAATTGTCCATCTCAAGCCAAATTATTGAATCACTTGAATCACAATGATTCTTGTTAATTATATCAATATGGAAGTCATATTGATATGTATATATGCATATAGTTTAGATTTGTTACTCATAGTGTTTGTCTAACCAAAGCTACATACTTTAACATTGTTAATTATGTAAAGTATTATTAATTCTTTGATCTTTTTGACGAAAATGATTGTGAGTTAACCATGGTTGGATGCTATTAGAATATATAGACAAGAACAAAAAAAAATAGATTAAAAAAAAAAGAATGGCATACGATTTTTTAGATGTTTGCAGCCAAAAACTAGGTCATGGTTGTAGGAAAGACCATAGTAGAAGGTTGCATTTGAAGATCAGTTCATAGTAGAAAGTCACAATGTGAAAACCACTTGTGGATTTTGCAAAAAATGTGAATTATTGTAAAAATAGATTTCTCAAAATTGAGACCCTATATGGGTTGCAGAGAAAGCTACAAAAATAATTTTGAAAGTTTTTAGCAAATATCTTTAAAAGAAATTAAAAATTTTTTTACAATTTTTTTAAAAATTAATGGCTTTGATACCATATTATCAAGTAATTGGTAAATATTTTCTTGATATTAACAATGTTCAAGAGATCAATTTATACAAGAGATTGAACCTTAGGAAACAATAGTAAAGAATAGAAACATTCTATTCTAGAAACAAGAAACTAAATAAGAGAAACATTCTAATATTTATAGGAGATTATAATAGATACCATAAGATGCTAAAGAAAGATACTATAAACTATCTATTATCATAATAGACTCAAGTTATTAAAATAAGATTGATGGAGAGATTGTTGCATATACTATCTTTGACAACCAAATTTTAGAAGCTACTAAAAAAATTGTGAAGATAACTTGGAAACTTCAAAAGTTGAATATTTAATTTTTTTGTATTCAAGAATCAAGTATTTCATTATTAATTTGCAACTATAGTCTCTAATTATTAATGATAATATTTTTCTTTTTTCCAATTATACCTAACAAAGCCTTTGGTTAGAGTTTTCTGCTTGGTAGATGGGGTTCAAACCCCAATCAGGATCTTTATGAGGCCATCGATAGGGTCAAAGAGGCTATCAAAATTTACAAGGGGAACAACCTCAAATTTGACCCCATATGGGAAATTATTGATAGGAGGTGGAACAATCAGCTCCACTAAGTCGTTCATAATGGAGTTCTTCCTCAACCCTGGTTTTCACTTCTCACCATTGTACAATAATCCTAGTGGAGGTATTATGGACGGCTTATTGAATGCATGTAGAGGATGGTACCCAATGTTGAGGTGAGAGACCTCATTGCGACAGAGATGGAAGTGTACTGGAATGCAACAAGCAAGTTGTTCTCCTTAGACTTGTCAAGGGTAGAAAGGAACACTCAAACCCCAAATACAATATTTTGGTTTTTGGAGTTTTTCACATGCTTTTTAAGTAGATAAAAACTAAGTTACTAAAATATGTTTTTATTTTGGTTTTTAACTCTTTAATATATATATTGTAGATGCTGGGTGGAAAAATTAGGGTGCAAATGTCACAAATTTGTAGAAACTTGCCCTTCTCATCTTATGTCATTTGTGTAGTTCTAGTTGTGAGCATAATTGGAGCTTATTTGAGACTATTCACATGAAGAAGAGGAATAAGTTAGCACATAAACACCTCAATAAACTTTTATTTGTTCAATATAACCATAAGTTGGGCATACAAAATGCAAAGCTAGCACCAACTAGTCCACTTGATTTGATGACATCTGTGATTAAAGGTCACATGAGTAACCTCCATTGTTTACAAAGGATAAGATCTATGATTTGGAGAGGTAGGCCATGGAAGAGGGTGGATTCATAGTGTGATTGGATGATGTTCAAGAGGAGGATGAGGGCACTGAGAATGAGGAGGATACAAATGATGAGGAGTCATTTCTAGTATCAGTACCATCTACATCTAGGATGGAGGATGAGTCACAACTAGTTGTGCAGAGGGAGGAGGTTCAACCACAACTGACTTCTATGAATAGAAGCCCCTCCTACCCATAATTTTTATCAAAGATATTGGAAAGGAAGAGGAAGATGTAGACTATTTTGATATTTTACTTGTATTCACTTATAGTTTTACAAATACAATTTTCTATTTTTAGTTTTCTTTAGAGTTAAGACTATCAAACTATGGCTATTAGCCATCAACATTCCACATGAGGATGCAAGTTTGTACCCTATTTATATTTTTATACATCTAAATTAGCTTGTTTGGGTTGTTTACTTATTATTGACTCATTGGATACATGTCCTTACTGAATTTTGGAAAAAAATACATTTTTAATTAAATATATGTGATTTTTTAAGTTCTCAATAATTTCCTAAAAAAGTTTCTAACTTATTTTTGATACCTCTTCTTTTTCCCTCATTCCCTCAGCAATAAGTTTCTGATAACAAATTTTGAACTATGGATCCTACTAATCTTAGGTACTTCTATCTCATAGACTACTTTTCTTAAGATTATAGAGATGGATATGTCTTAAAGGATATCCATAGAGTCTTGAGAATAGATAAAGTCCCTCCCAAGGATTATAGTAATGGATATGTCTTAAAGGGATATCCATAGAGGCTTGGGAATAGAAAAAGTATCTCTCAAGGATTATAAAGATGTATACATCCTAAATGGATGTTTGTAGAGGCCTAGGAAGAGACGA
The DNA here is from genome assembly GCA_028749045.1 of Cupressus sempervirens. Classification (NCBI taxonomy): domain Eukaryota; kingdom Viridiplantae; phylum Streptophyta; class Pinopsida; order Cupressales; family Cupressaceae; genus Cupressus; species Cupressus sempervirens. Next base: position 543,839,646 of record CM053787.1, on the reverse strand, counting down.
AGTCTCTCCCAAGGATTATAAAGACAATACATCCTAAAGGGATATCCATAAAGGCCTGGGAAAAGATAAAGTCTTGCCCAAGGATTATAAGTATGAATAGATAAAGTAAAGGATATCTATAAGGCCTCAAGAGGAGAATGTTGTAATGATATGGTGATATAGCTCAAGGACTATTCTTGAATGGCTAAAGCTCCAAGAGGTCCTCTCCAAAGAGTTGGAACTTGATTATGAATGACCATAAGGCAACTAGAGCTCCAAGAGGTCCTCCTCAAAGAGTTAGAATTTGATTATGAATTCTCGCTAAGGACTGAGATTATTATCAAGACTCATCATGGAACAATGCAATGCATAACAAAGGAGAAGGAAACACATTTATACAAGTTCCCTACTTTTGAATTATTCTTCTTATTTTAAATTTGAATATTATGATCTTTATATTTGATGAATATTTATATTGTAGTTCTAATGTCATGCTAAAATTTCCATTTTAAGGCCATTGGATTGGATAGTGAAGACACCACTCGCAACAAAGGTTCATACTGCCTGAGGACAAGCAAGTTGTGGGAAGGGTGGACTATACTATCACCTTTGTCAAATAGATTTTAATAATAAATAAATAATTAAGTAATATAATTTATTAAATAAATCATAATAAGAATTTAATAGATAAATAACAATAAAAGATAATTAAATGAATAATATACTATCATACAATTTATAGTATTATTATAAAAAATTAACAATAGTAAAAAATATGAAAATAAAATAAAAATAGTAAATTAATTAATAATTAAATCAATAATTAAAAATAATAAAACTAAATAAATATAAAAACTAAACTAAAAATATAATATAATAAGATTGGAATATGACATGATTAAGCTTAGTTAAGTTAATGAGCAATGAAGAGGCTAAAAGGAAAAGTTGTGACTCCCTCAAACATGATATATAAAAAGGGAGAAGAGAACTTCATTTGGAAGAAGGAGAAAAAGGAATAGAAAAAGAGCATAGGAATTAATAAAGGGTATTAAATCTAAAATATTGTGACTTCTTAAGGGGTGGAAATGATGAAAGGTTGTGACTCTTTCATGTATATTTCTACCATTTTTTGTGGTTTGTTTACAGCCGAGCCATTTTTGTTCAAAACCCTAATTTCTCATACTAAATAATTTTTTAAAATAGATTCTCGGTGGGTTTCTTGAGTTCTCAACTGGGTTGTCATTATTTTTTTTGGGTGCCCATAATTTTTTTCCTCAAAATTTTTTTTGATAGGTTTTCATATTTTTTTCCTAAAAACTATTTCTTATGGCTTTCTATAAATTTTCTCTTTAAAATATATAATTTTTTAATTTTCAAAGTTGTGTGAGATTTCTTTATGGGTTGTATTTATTTTCTCAAAAATTATTTATTGGGTTTTACCGTTTTTCCAAAAAAAAATGAAGCTTTGTATTGTCAAGTTTTGATTTTTTTTTCACCTCAGGTTTTTTCACCTCAAAAATCATGTTGAGTTTTGATTGATTTTCACCTCAAAAATTATTTTGGGTTTTGATTGATTTTTTACCTCAAAAATCATAGCTTTTTGCAGTTTGTTTTGGAGCATTATGCTCATCTGCAAAGTTTTGGAGCATTACCCAAAGTACCATCAACAATCTTCTTAGTAAAAATTCTATGCTCTAGATTTAGAAGGCTCCCAGAAGAAAAATATTCAATGCAACTATTGCCACAAGTTAGGGCACATGAATTTTGAATGTTGGAAGTGCTTAGCTTCTCTATCTAATCAATCTAGCTCACACTCTACAACGAATATTGTGGAGCTTCTTGAGCACGTAGAATTTGCCTTTTATATTTTTTGATAGCTTCGTGCTCTAGATATATTAACCATTAAGGAATGATATTATGATAATAGATCATAGTTCCTATTATCTCTGTTTAGTATCTAATGGTTATCTATTGTGATCTTCTATAAATATTAGAATGTTTCTAATATCTAGTTTTTTGCTTCTAGAATGGAATGTTTTCATTCTTTACGATTGTTTTGTAAGGAAATATCGTTCAATCTCTTCTACAAATTGATCTCTTGATCACTATCAATAAGAAGCAAATATTTTCCAATTATTTCATAATAAATCTTAATATTTGGCATGTGTATCTATATATGTATATGTATATATGCATGTATATGTGTGTGTGTGTGTGTGTGTGTGTGTGTACTATATATGTATGTATGTATATACACATATTAAAGTTACCCAGACAAGCATGAATGTAAGAATGATATTAATATACCAAGGCATGGGTATGGAGGATGTTGCCACTTTATTTTTTTATTTTTTCGATCTTGACTATGGTCATTTATTTAATTGTTGGGTGATCAACTATATTTCCATGACCTTTTAGGCATTGAGCTTTGTGTTAATCATTATTCATAATAAAATTGGAGATCGTGCATTATCTCTTGCCACCTCAATCTTTATTCATAATTGAGCATGTCATGGTGGTCTTTTCTTTCTTGGTTGTCCTTCTTGTTTGAAATATATGCTCTTTGTTTTGGAGCTTGACGTTCACTTCTTTTCTCAAATTTATGCACCACAGTTCATTCTTGACATTTGTTTGTCTCTACTTTATATGGAGTAAGTCATTAATATTGTTTGGTACTGGTTGATCTCAAGAAAACCATTGATATTTGTTGTCTCTGCTTGAACTCAAGAGGGTGGATCTAAAATGGAAACAATACTCTCTCTATGCTGAGTTTGTGAATCAAATCAATGTTACACCTTGGGATACCATTGGAAGGCTGGAGCTCGAGCACATACCAAAATGATATATATCTCAAGTTGTGCCAACTGAACTAGGTCATGCTCCTTGTTTTATTGTAGTATATCTTGCTTATGACTAAATATATAATCTTGAAGATTAATGCTTAAAGCTAGCCTATATTGTTAAATTTAAAATCCAGAGTGAGATGTAATGATTTTCAAAATATTATGCTGATTTCAATATGTTATACCTTTAATAAAACTAAATTCAAATTTCATATATTTTATATGAGTGTTAATTCCATACATGGATATAATTTATATATCCTCGAGATGGAGTATTGCTCCATATATTTTTAAATATTGATCAGAATGGAATTGCAATCCAATTATGATGTCATAGGTCAGAACTAGCAAGAAGAATGGTAAATGTATAAGTATTTATGAAACATAAACTTTACTATGAACCTTCTAAGTAAAGAGGACCAATTTGGTTGATATTCAAGGCAAGAGAGTGGAAATGATCCTACAATGACATAATAAATGTTAAATCAGTAATAATATTTAAAAACCAGCAACTAATTTAGCTCATGAGAGATGGGTTGATACTCTGACACTAGGATGCTCAACAATGGGTAAGTGGTTTCCTAGGCCTAATTCTAGGGTAGAGAGGGCCTTTCTCAATTGAGATTGTCTGGGATATTAATAGGTCTTTAGTTGGGAGGTTAAGTCCTTGACAATGCTTCTCCTCTCCACCGAATGTCAAGGCATGTACAAGACTGAGATAAGATATGCATTCAAATATTTGCCAGTAACAAGTATTTTACTTTCATGAATTTGAAATTATAAGTGGAAGATACATTAGATTGATTAATATCATTTAATCAATTATTCCCTTACATGTTTAGAAATCAGTTTCCTCTTCCAGGTATTTGAACAACAGTTAAATCAATTGATTTTTTAATTGAACATGAAATATATTTGTATGCACATGAGATAGACTTACTTGATGGTTGTTATAATTGTCCTTCATTTATGTGATTATAAATATCAACACATCTCTTAACTATATTTAATTACCATAATTAACAATGGAAAAAAAAGAATGATGCAATGGTATATGGTTCCCTAAATGGTATTGATCATTATGATACAATGGTACTTGGTGCGATAAATGGTATTGGTCATTATGATACAATGGTATTGATCATTATGATACAGTGGTATAACTTTTGTGCCCTAAGCAGTATATGTGGACTAATTTGGGTTTTGTGGTATATGTGGACTAACCCAAATTTTGCAAATGTTGCCCTAGGCAGATATCTAGTTTCAGAATTTAGGGTATGGAAAACTTAAAATCCTCAATTTAGATTTATTGATGATGCCTTCAATTGTTAGCTATGATATTTTAGTTAAACTGATTGTAAGTGTTAATCTCTCTCGTATGAACATAACTATCATAATTGCCTTCTCAGTATTATCTAAATTTTGATGTTATGCTAGTAGTTAACTAAGACCTAGAAAAAGGGGTTGTTACACTCTTCGAAAGGGCAGTAATGATGAAGTTATGTGACTCTTCTAAGTAATAGTAATTGTAAATTACTTGTGAACATTGCAAAAGGTAGACTTGATGAAGAGGTGTAACTCTTCTTCACATTGAAAGATATAAAGGAAGAATGTTCATTTGTGGGGTGGGGGGAAGAAATTTGGAGAATGATATATTACTCTCAAAGGAAACAGTGAAAGGTGGTGACTCAGTTCTAAGGAAAGGTGGTGACTCAATTCTAATGAAAGGTGGTGAACTTTTCAATAAGGGAGATTTTATTCCAAGATAAACAAGAGGAACAACAATAAAAGATTATTAATCAATTTTTAAGAGCAAAGGCAAAGTAAAAGGTGATCTTGAAAACGAATATTATACCTATTCAATCCTTGTATTTTACTTCATTTTTTTTCACTCTCTACTTTTAGTTAGAAAGAGTGATTGTGTGATAGTTATTTGGATTAGGTTTAATATTTATATTCAAAAAGCATAAAAATCTATTTCCTTTGCAGAAGTAATGAATTGCCTTGTGTCATAGGTTAAGAGCCCAAGCTATCTAATTTATTTTAGTTTTTTCCACCTGATCACTCAAATTACATGAGTCAAGATTCCAAATTTTGTTTGTGACATTTTTGTTTTAGTGGAAATCTCAACTAGATAATACTACCTAGGTCACTTAGTGTCTCTTCTACAGATTTGTGTCTTTGTGAAGAATTGAATAATTCATATTCCCTTCATGACATGGATGATTTTTTTTGTGGCATCCCTAACCTTGATAAACACTCAAGGCCATAGAGGTATTCTTTTGCTCAATTTTCAAATTGCACAATGTGAATTGTTTCTTTGATTATTAAGGGTCTCTCAAGAATTTGTTTCATACATTTGGCTTACCTCATCCATACCAACAATCACTTTTATCAGGTAACAATGATGCTTATAAAACATTCACTTTTCCTAGTAGATTTCTCAACAATATAATATGCATGAGGGTGCACGACGAGGTTATGCTTTTACCAATGATGGTTTGCATGGTACATTTATTTTTCTAACTGAAGAGTGAGAACTACATCATTCTTCATAATTGGACATGGTATATACTTGAAATGATAATTATTCCTTCTTGTAGGATTACATGTGCAAGGATCAGTAAGTGGGATGTGCACAGTAATGGAAAGTGAGTTTGATCATGTACAAAAAATATAGATTTTGGTGAAGTGGAAGGGCGGTGTCAAAATGGATGGTTAAGAGTTCAAGTCGCTATCCTAAGAGACATGTAATGAGCTCACAATGTCAGTCATTATCGAGAAAAACATATCAATTGTTTTAATGTTATTATTAGATGAATTTATCCTCATATTTTTTAGAATATGCTAAAGGAATTCCATACTGGAATACTTATTATATGAGTTTATCCTCACATATTTTGTAGAATATTCAATAAAGGAATTCCACACAAGAATACTATCACTGTATCTATCATCTAAGAATTTCTCTCTAGAGGTACTATTCATTCCCACCTCAATAGAATTTAATGCAAAGATTTGATGCAATGTCTTTCTCCTATGTTAACAATATAAAGGACTCTGAAACATGATATTTTACAAGAAGAGCTTACACTTTCACATCTACACTAACCAAATTGTTGTCACTCTGCATTTCTCACATAAGAAATATTTAGGAAGTATTAACCCATTGAACTATAGGGAAATTGGTAGAAAAGTTTCTCCAGAAAATCACTTTGGAAGCTCTTACAGTTAGATCTCAGCTGCCTTGGTGAATTATGCAAACTTTTTGAAGCCAAATTAGTTTTTGGCAAAAATAATCAATTTAAAATCAAAATTTTATTGATTGATAGATGTTTTTAGTATTTTTGTTTTGGTCACACAACTCTATCAGTTGTAAGGGTACAACGGTTGAGTGTAAGGCTTGTGATGCTATCCACTTCTCTTAGCACTTCTTCTTCTATTGACGGCATATTAAAGGTTCAGTTCTGTCTTTTATGAATGTTTTTAATTCTTTTGTGTTGGGATATAGCTTCTCTTATTATGTTGCTTCATTGTACATGTATTTTGGAATGGTAGTGTGATGTATTGTGTATGATACAATGGTTGTGTGTAAGGCTTTTGATGCTATCGAACCCTCATAACACCTTTTTTCTACTGTTGACTACATATTAAAGGTTCAGTTCTATCTTTTATGAATGCAATCAATTTTATTGTTTTAGGATATAGCCTCTCTTACTATTTTGCTTTATTGTGTATGTGTTGGGAAAAGTTACATATCTACTCATTTCAATTGTATAATTTTATATTGATTATAGGTAGTCATAGGTAGATTTGTCAAATATTTAATGTGGTTGGTCAGTTGCCTCTAGAACCAAATGCTCACCTACCCACTTGACCCCCATTAACTCAGTAGGTGAATTTGAAATCTAAAAAGAGAGGAAAACATTTTGGAAGCAAGTAAAAAGGAATGAATCTAATTCATTTGATTAGTTGGAGAGACTAGAGAGAGTAGCAAAAAAGTGTAGAGCAGAGCATAGAGCAGAGAAGGAAGACGATCAGCAAATCAAGTTAGAGGTTAGAGAGTAGAAGGAAGGTTCAAGAAGAAGATAGTGTTTGCAACAACACAGATCTTGACCGCCTTGTTCTATGTGAGTTTTTATTGTTTTTTCCTATGAAGCAGTGATTGCTCTAGGCTCATTGTATGCAATCTTAAGTGTTGTAAGTTTAAGTTTGAGTTTAGTTTTATTAGTTTGAATATTCTAGTGTTTTCTAGTTGAAGCCAAATGCTCCCATATTTTGTAATAGTTTAACCTAGTTCAATAGAAATCAAGCAATCAAGTAGGCATACAAATCTTTGTTTTCTCCTCTCTACTTCTTATTGCATGGTATTTTGTATTTGAGAAGTTCATACTTGGAAGCTTCATTGTTATGCTCTATGTGTTTTAATGGTGGAAATTTTCAGACAAGAAGTTTGTTAAAAGATCATTTGGTTTGTGTAAGACGTGTTTTCTTTAACAAGTCCACCAAGTTTCTCTATGTAGTCCTTATTGAGTTCACTCGCTTCTTTTGTTAATCGAGCTCACTCGGCATCCTTTGTGCCAAGCTCCACCTCACAACGATGACCAAGCTCACTCGGCATACACTTCCACATGTTGAATTGTCCCCCTTACTATTGAGCTCACTTGGTTCCTTCATGTACTGAGTAACTTGGAACCATCTTCTTGTCAGTAGGCACCCTCTAGTGCTGAGAAAAACTGTCACTCGACATTGTCTGCTGCTGAGCATAATTTTTAGGATTGTGATTTTATATTTTTTTTAACAAGATTGTAAGCTATTATTTTAATTGCAAATGTGTAAGTCTTCACTATCTATAAATTAGGATTATAAATTTGAGTTCACGAGTTCTTTATATGTTCAACAAACTACAAATTTGCTCCTTTTTATTTTAGAACGTTGTACGTTTAAATGAGCATGCCATGGAAATTTAAAGCCACCAAAGTTCATTGTTTTGGCCTTGCAGTTTTGTTGTATTTCCAATTAGCTTGATTTTTCAATTTTTGTATCTTATTCTTGAAAATTCTTATGAAGTAGGTCATATTCAAAACCCACAAATAGAAGCACTTCTATGATTGTTGGATTTGTCTTATGTTCTAGATTCTACATTTGAGTTGGGAACTCAAAAAAAAAGCCCAATTTCTCCAATGATAAGTGTGAAGGGTACGCATAAAGTAATCTAGTTATATTCTCTCAGTAATACTTAGGGCCAAGAAGAGGTCAATCTAGAAACTTATACCTCGTGTTTATGTTTTTTTAATGTGCCAGGCTTTTGCTAGGTCAGGATACAAGAATGATCGGGTTCACATGTAATGTATATGGGACGAGAGACTAAATTCAACGTTATGAAGAATGGTTTTTTCGGATTGGTAAGAGATTTTTATATTATAGATTTTAAAATCCTCCAATACCTGCCCATGATTATTTCAATTTAATCCATCATCCTTTTAAAACTCTTTCCCTAGTCTACTCTTTAAAATTTCAAATCAATAGTTAAGCTTGGCACAAGCACTTTGCTAAATCATAGTGTTCCACATTCTGCAAAACAAAATCGTCGAATTTTTTTCAAATTTAATTGCTTATTTTGAAAAAGAATTACCTTCTCTAAAAGTATGGCTTATTTTTTCTAGTTCATTGGGTTCTTTCTATGTTAGATTTAACAAACTCATTAAATTATTTTTATGTTAGATTTAACAAGTTTATTAGTTCATTCTATATTAGAGTTAGGAATTTTTTGTTTTTTTTTTCAAACTTGTTACAACATGAGTAGTTGAGCTTAAGTCTATGTTGAATCTTATTTAAGTTCATGAAAACATGAGATTCTCCCACATAAGGAGAAAAAGAGGGCATGCTAAAAGTTGGTAATTGGTACAAGGGTCTTTTGTTTGTTTGACTATAATGTGGATTTGCACATAACTATCTCAATAGCCAAATATTTGCACTAATGTTCCATAGTTATTTGTATAGGAAAGTGATTTTCATTTTTGCTACTAGTCCAAATTGCTGAAAAGTATAATAAATGATAGATTTATACATTCCAAAGTGGTAGACAACGAAAGAGAATCACAATAGTATTATATCTTTTTATTTCATGTTATTAATATAGGGCATATGTATTATCTGTCTTCCTTGGAAATGTTTATTTTCATAACACTATTGGGAATCTTGTCTTTATCTTGCATGTTCTTATTGTCCATCACTTATTTTAATATCTTCAATGTTATTTGAGAAATTCTATAAGATTTTTTACATGTAATTTGGAAATCTTATGCTTCTTCTAGCCACCTAAGCTAGAAGGAATAACATATATCTTCAATTTGTTTTGGCATACTACTTACATTCTCTCTCCCTTTAGTTAGTGGTTCATTTATTTTAAACTTTTATTATCCTAGTATTGAGTTGTTTGATAGTTTTCCTTTGTGTTTTTTGTTTGGGTGTTAGAGCCTACTAGTTTGAGTTTGCTCTAGCTCAGACGTTATCTTAAATCCAATTTGGATTTTTTGAGGGTTTTGTCCTAGCATTGTGGGTTTTCCAGAAGTAAATTTGGGCAAACCAAAAACAAATTTTGTAGTTTCTCATGTTCGATTTACAAATTTTGATGTTTTAATATTTTAGCCTTCTAAAAGATTTGTCCTTTGACTTTGACTACATGTCTAAAGATGTACCTCAAACTTAAAATGTGAATTCCAAGACATTTTGAGGACAAAGAAAAAGTCACATCCCTTGCCATGAATGCAAAACACAAATGTCATTCATTTTTGTCAATGTTTCATTCTTTCTTGTCATTATATGAATAGAGTTGAAGATTCCAAAAGGAAATTTCTTTAACGAAGATGAACATTAATGTAGAAAGACCACAACATTTTAATTCCCTCCTTTAATGGTCATTGTTCTAACTAACATACAGAAGATAGATTGTAGGTCTTGTGGTCATGAACATATAGAAGGCTGCCCCCTTCTCTTCAAAAGCTTTGCGGCATGAGTCTAATGTTGAGACCCTCCCTAATTTTGTAGAACTTTTGCATGCAACCAATATAACTATAATCCTTCCACTATGATGTTAGGAAACAAAGCTTTAACTCATTGTAGCTAGAGTCACAAAGATGACCTCCTCAAAATGATGTTGGGCAACAAACCTTTTCCTCCTTGTGGCTATAGACACCAAGACCAACTTCTCAAACTAAAACCATGATTTTGATGAAGAATTGACAAACCCTACATGAAGGAAAAACAAACACGACTTTTCCAAAAAGTCATCAAAAACTTTTGGAGATGCACACTACAACCCAAAAATTGATTGCAAGAAACCAAAATTTTTGTGGAAATATTGACAAATGCTTGATAAGATGCTAAGATCACCCATGATTTTGTGGAAAAGTCAACAAACTTGGCCATGAAATTTTGGGGAAAATTTAGAAATTCTAGCTAATTCTTTAGGGGAACATTAAATAAACCCAAATATTCTTTTTACGAGAAAATTTAAAAAGCCTAGATAATGTTTTAGGGGGGTGATCCCACAATAATGGGTTCCACTTTTTGACCAATTTTGACTCTGAAATCAATATTTTTACAACAAATGTCACGTTCAAGTGACTATATCTCCAAAACTATAAATAATTTCAAGATGACATAAACTAGTGATTTTGAGTAATTTGTTCCTACTTTGTAACCATATTTTTTAATCTAAAAAAAAAATTATTTATGTCAATTTTTTTTATCTCCTCCAAAAAGTGGTACATAATAAAATTCAATATTTTAAAAAGTGACAGTCCGTTTGACACACATAACTTTTTTTCTAGAAATGATAATGAAGTAATTCTTTCGATGTTAGATTTGTAACATCAATATCTAGAGGATGCATTTAGTTTGATTTATTTTGGTTGAATATTGTATAGTTTATGAAGTTTTGAAGTGACATAAACTGTAATTCAGACATACGTTCCGTTTGACACAGATAATTTGAAGTTAATTTATCATAAACCATTTTCTTTTTTTTGAATAGAAAGGTATTTCAATAAGCCAGTTCCTCCATATTTTTCAAAAAAAAATTGACCTAATTTACTAATTTTCCCAAGGTGTCAAAGTCAGTTGATGTTCAATCGGTAATGAACCTATAATGAGTTAAACTCATATTTGAAAGTCTTAATGATTAAATTATGTATTAAACTTATAGTCGTTGGAAAGCTTGCTCTGAGCAGCACATTTTGACATTTTTTATTTTACAGTAGGAGATCATACTCCTGCAATTATGGCAGTCAAAAGAGCCAAAAAAAAAAAAGAAAAAGAAAAAATGGTTAAATTTTTTGTGATTTTGCATGTTCGTGCGAACATGGCATTCGCACGAACACGTTTACCATGTTCACATGAACATATGTTCGCGCGAACATGTAAATCATGTTTGCGCGAACATATTTATAACATATATTCGTGCGAACATACGAAATATGTTTGCGCGAACATGATTAAAAAAAAAGTTCGCACGAACACAATAAGTGTGTTCGCACGAACATATGGTAAACTCAATTTCTCATTTTGCAATTTTTTTCATTTTTGTTCATCCCACTAAAGTGGAACCCATTATTGTGGGTTCACCTAGGGAAATCTATAAAATCCAAACATCATTTTCTAGGAAAAATAATAAAACCTAGACAATTTCTATTTTAGGAAAAAATATATAAAACTAATAATAATTTATTTTGAGGAAAAAATTAGAAAATACACCACCTAAAAATAATAAAATATCAGATTAGATGTGTACGCTGTCATAGTTAGAAAGAAATGCAAAAATGTGCAAAATTAGCACGGGCTTACAAAAAAATGGTGCAACTATCAAACAACTCACATATGACTTGTTGGGTGGATATTTTGCAACCATTAGTTTTGTTAAAATCCAATCACAAAATAGGTAGACCAGCCACATCATATGAGAAAAAGTCTCTCCTAACTTAAAGAGAAGACTCCCCCTTCTCATCGTTCCTTGAATCACCAATATTCTTTCCTCTTAACTTTTAGGAATGAATCCACTTAGCCACATAGTGAGTAATGGGTAAGATGAAATCTCTAGCTACACATCTACTTAGTAGTTGGAAACAGTGCTACCAATAAACCAACACCAACTCAAAGGCTGATTTAAAGTGTACCGGTTTGGCTCTGAGTCATGTTTGTCTAATTTATAAGAAAAATCATCACCATTGGGGTGCAAAGACTTCTAGAAGTAGATGATCTCTATTCTATAACTTATTTTTAGTTTTAATCTATTCTATAAGAAAAACCTCTACCATTGGAGTACAAAGACTTCTAGAAATAGGGACATCCTAACCATTTTTTGTGAATTTGAGATGGTAACACAAGATGTAGTCAAAGATTCTAGTCTATGTATTACCACACTCACTCCTAGCCAAAGCTTTGGCTCCGATAGCTTCTTAACTCACTATACTCTATCATTGACCACACAATAATGACACAAATCAAAGATAATAGGCACAAACCATAGTCAAAACTTCTAATTTTCTCTATCAAAATTGCTTCCAGTCAAAGCTTCAAATCAAATCGCTTGCTTTATTCACTTTTCTCTCAAGTTGGTGCTACACAATCAAAGTTATGCTTGTACAAGTTTGGTAGAGGTTTCTTGCATACAACAAAAGATAATTTTTACAGTGAGGGGGCACTCCTTTATATAGGCAAAGGAGTTGAGGAAAAAGTGGGAGAAACTCCACCAACTTTTCAACTTGGTCAAATTAGGTGAGATTAATTACTCATGAGGACATGTAATTGGATTACATGTGATTGCATTACATGCCTTTTAGTTACATTTGATTGGATTACATGCAATCCATCTTCTACATTTACAAAGATGGAAAATAATTGAAGAAAATGTTGATTGCAAATGAATCAATCATGTAGACTATCAACAAAAGCCTTGTTCCTCATGATGATCGTTGGATAGGGGATTCCTTGTATTCAACACTACATTCACCTTGATAACCATGGTGTTGCATCTTTTGATAACTTTTCACTCTCTTTGATGAATTGCATGTTGTCATTTGAAAACTTGATGTGACCAAACTTGTTCTCGTTTGAGTTGTTGTCAATTCTCCTTTGTAGATTGGAACATTATGGAGTCTTTGACACTTCAGAAACCTTCACAATGGTGTTTGAATGTAAACTAGGAAAAACTTTCCATTATCACCTTTAACTCCTTTGATTTTTTGAAAAAGATTTCTTAGCACATTCCCACACGAACTCAGGTTCTCAGACAACCATTGGGAAAATGAATTACTGCTTCTTGAGGATCAAGGCATATCTTCTCAACAGGTTTTCTATGTTCTTCAAATAATTTTTGACATATTTTGAAGAGTGTGCCACAACATGAAGATGAAAACATCTTCTAATGAGATTGGATCCATGAAAGCTTTGATATTTTGAGTGTGGAGACGGGTCTATGAATGAATAAGGTGTTTGAAGTATTGATTAGATACTCATGAAATACATGTGATGGTCGGAAATGAATCAGAAAGCACATGTAGTTGGATGAAAGGGCTAAAGTCGGACTTGGAAGGATGAATTTCATGTGGGCAATGATGGGTTTTCATGTAAATGGCTAAGAATGCAAGCTAGGTGCATAAATATGTATGCCAATGACGACTTTGATATTTAAAAGAGTGACTTCTTACCAAAATTGGGTTCTCTAGAGGTAATTACATGCAATATTTATTGGATGTAATCATGCAATTAGGTTGGGAGGATGAAATTACATGTAAATGGATTTGTAGGATAAGTTTACATGTAAATGTGTATGTAGAATGAGAATACATGTAAATGCGGATGGATGATGGATTTACATGTAATTTTCTTTGACGTGGGCTAGTGAAATATGTAAAGATGTAATGCACTTGCATGAAAAGGTGGAAAGTGGAATGGTGAAGAACACTATTGGATTCTTGGGAAAGAACCTTAACCTTTAGAAAGAGGAAAACAAAAAAAAACTATGCACAAAAAAAAAACCCATACCTTTGGTTATTGACTCAAACATGACAAATAGCAAGTTGGCTTCCTATAATATGTAATTTTGAAATTGGAGTTTAGGGAAAATCCAAGCATGTGAAAATGAAGGTTTTCATGTTATTTAAAAGAATTTTGCACAATACATGGCATGTCTTTGAACAAGTGTACAATAACAAGGCATAATATGCAATAAAATAGCAAGATAAGTATGAATTGACAAGCATAGTTGAAAGTGTCTACTTACTTCGAGATAAATGAACCAACAATGGAAGAGAAAGAAGTTGCAATGAAAGACTTCTCTCCAACTTAAAAAATTTCAACCAAATCTTTTACCTTTTGAAAACTTGTAATGGTGGATTTGAATGATCAATGAATGAGACATTTTTGGATATTAATGCCAAAAATGTACTCAATAACTTCCAAATATGCAAACATTTTTGCACGATACCAAGTATTTGCGCATTTATTTACCAAAAACGTGTTCTCAAGTTGCCATGACATGAAAAAATTTGGCCATGTATAGTAAAAACATGAAACTGAAAGACAAAAATATGCATCGAAACTCAAAAATGACTCTCCATTGATGGAAAATGTGAGTTGGAAATGCAAAAATCTGGGCATTTTTAGCAAAAACATGGCTCCAAATTGCATGTATATATTGGTCATTTTAAACTTGGGAATGCAAAAAAATCTTCCCTATATGCTAATACATGGATCCAAATACAAGAATGTGGCTATAAAATGCAAAAACATGAATGAAAATCCAATTTTCTAGGTGTTTTTAGCAAAAACATACCCTAAGAATGCATGTATTTTGTTAAGGTTGTAGCTTCAACCAGATTGATTCGATCTGAGATACATTATTATTTTTGATAAATCATCATTTTCTATATATACTTATTCATGTTAAATTGTGTGTGTGTGTGTGATTATTTTTGTTAATATATTATTATTAATTAAATGATGATTAAATCATAGAGACATGTCTCGTCCCTTCTCATATTTATATGAGATTTAAATCTACATTTGAAACACACCAATAATATGACTGTGTTATTACATTTGTGAAAAATGATCTTAGTTACTTAAGATGATATCAGAATAGAGTAGACTAAATGTAAGAATATAAATATCAAAGAAAAGATCTGACAATAATTGAAGCACATATTTGAAATAATGATGGAGAACTTCTTGACCGCTGAATAACTATATATCCAACTCAACCAGTGTCAGTTTCGTAAAAGACTCGTGAAGTTTTAATCAAAAGAAAACTTAGTAAAGAGATATTCAAATAGAAATATCTAATTAAATTGGTGTGCACCAAGACAAAATATGTCATACAAATTGCAATTGACTTTTGACTTTAATAGTTCCCAATTCTTGCAACGTCTAGAGCACACAAACTATTGTTCTTGTGCTCAATGTTGCATAAGATATTGAGAATCATCGAATTTTTAATTGAAAAGAGGGTTTACGCTATTTAACCAAAAATTTCGTTGAGTTGATGAGAAAATAAAAATACACTTCTGTCACGATGGATTCAACCCTATGGGATTACTGTCATTATCCAGAGAACTACTCCAGGCGGCCTATAGTCATGTATTGACAAGACAAGCTAAAAATAAACCCTCATCATTGATCTCATCAGTACATATATCGGATTTTAGTGTGTCCTATCTATGGTACTCCTAAAAAATAGATAACCTACTAAATTATCACAACCAAGAAATATGGAGTAATGGAGAGTTTGACATTCTTCTTCCATGGATAATATTATTCCCAAATTGCTATGACTAAATGGTAAATGAGTTGGAATTTAATGCTTCAATGGAAAATTTGAGAATGAACAACTTGTATACCAATGAAGACTCCTTATCATCTGGGATGAACTATTATTTCTAGCTTAAGTCTCAAGCACGAAAAACCTATTCCTTGGTCTCGAGTCTTGACATCTGCATAGGGCAAATAACTGTGAAGCAAATTATATCAATTTCAGTAGTAGAAATATTTTTGTGAAGCCTGAAGTACATAAATGGATTGTAAAGAAATTATATTCAAATCTATTAAGGATAAATCTATTGCATTGAAACAACATTGTCTGGAAATACATGGTATGTATGGAAGATCCCAGAAATCCTAAAATCTTTTTGACAAATATTATCCATATTTATCTTGATTGGATGATATTTTCTTTATCTCTAATTGCACAAGGTTCCTATCAGCAAAGATGCAGTCCTCTGGCATCGTAATTGACTTCATGTGCAGGTATAAGAGAGAGGGTGTCATCACAGTCCTTATAGATTTGCCTTTCAATTTGGAATTTTGAAGTTTACACAGAATTTCTTCTTTCTTTGATCTAAATTTACCTTAATCGTTTTGAAGTCCTCAGCAAGACACATAGCGGAAAAATCAACAAGCAATTCTAAAATCAATAGATGCATACTGATAAGATACAACCTTAAAATAATAATAATAATAAAAATAATGAGAGGTGATACTATGCGAGTTGGATATATTGAATCGTAGAGAAAAAATGGTGCCTATCATTTGATGAAGATCTGAGAAGTTCATACAAGAACATCGAGTTATCAAATGCTCTAGTTGACTCAAATAGGGACATACCTATGTTGTCCATCAAAGGAAAGTAGAAACCATAGGGTGAAGAATGTTTCTACCAGCTCAAACAATGGAGAACCCAAAATAACACAAATCTGATGAATAAGAACTTTGATGTGGTTAAGTTTATAAAGTTAACCCTTAAATAATTGTTTCAACTACAATGGCACTGGTTTGAAATTCTACCACAAAAGATTTCCAAATGAAGAATCCATTGCACATGAAAAGGCATTGATATTTCTGCAGACATCATAGTTTCTTACAAAGGTGATTTGGAAGTTTGACCAACTGTACATGGCTTTGGGATATATCAATTTATGTTGGAATATTTAATGCAGTATTAACATTTGCCCTTAGAACCAAACGCTCACCTACCCCCCTGACATCCAGAACAAACAAAAAAATTAATACGGGTAGGTGAAGTTTTTCAAATTCTAAAAAGAGGGGGAAAATTGAATGTGACAAAAGGAATGTTTATTCATTCATTTATTCAGACAGATTTTTTAGAGTTTCAGTTCAACAAAGTAGAGAAAAGGAAGAAGAAGAAAGTGGTCAGTAGATCCACTTGTTGTAGAGACAGAAGGAAGTATGTTCAATGTCTCCAGTTGCACGTGACTCCTCAGTTCATTTTGTGAGTTTGTTATTGTTTATTTTTGTCTTGTTGAAGCAATGATTGTTCCAGGCACCTTCATATGTAGCCATTAGAGTTGCAAGTTTAAAGTTTTGAGGTATTAAAGTTGTTTGAAGTTTTACCAGTTTCAGGTTATTTTAGAGTTTTCTGGTTGAAGCCGAATGCTTCCAGATTTTGTAATAGTTTAATCAAAGATTGAATAGAAGGCAAGCAGACATGCTTGAATCCATTGCTCTTCCCTTGTATGTTGTATTTGAGTAATTTGTTTGAAAGCTTAAAGCTTTGGCTCTCTAGTTTTAATGGTGAAAGCATTCATGTTGAACTATTCTTTAAGTTATATTTATTCAATTTGAAATAGAACACTCAACATCCTCTTTCTTAGTTGGAGCCGAACTCACTCAGGATCCATTGGTGCTGAGCATTTTTGTGTGCCGAGCTCTTCTTGTGCCGAGCCAACTTGGCACCTATTGCCTGTCACTCAACACCCTCAAGTGCCGAGGAACCTGCCACTTGGCACCATCAACTGTTGAGCAATCTGTGACTCAGCACCTTCAAGTGCCGAGTAAAACTGGCACTCGGCACCTTCATGTGCTGAGAAACTTTTAAGTGCCAAGAAAAATTTTAGGTTTAGGGTTGTCAGTGTTAAATTTAATTTTTAATATATTTCTCACATGGTATCAGAGCTTTGAGGCCCCACATCCACAGTGAGTTAGGGCATTTGTTTTCTTGGGATATTTGACATGGCAGGAGATGCAGGAAAGATATGGCAGCAGCCACCATCTTTTAATGGGCAAAATTATGATACATGGGCAAAGAAGATGAAAACCATTATGGTTGCAAATGATTTGCGGGAGTTTGTAGTTAATGGATTCAATGATGTGACTGATTCAACTCAGTATGCTGCTCTCACAAATGTACAGAAGACTCATTTGAAAGAGTCAAGGAGGAAAGATGCAAAGGCATTAAGTCTTATTGAAGCAGCAATGACAGAGAAAGTATTCCCAAAGATTGCAGCAGCAAATTATGCAAAGGAAGCATAGGATATCCTTGAGACAAACTTCAAGGGGACTGATAAAGTCTGTATAATAAAGCTATAGAACATAAGGAGGGAGTTTGAGAACCTTCAGATGAAGGAAAATGAATTAGTTTCAGACTTCAATTCAAAAACCTCCAATGTGATTAACCAATTGAAGTCAAATGGAGAAGACTATCAAGAGTAGAGGATAGTGGAAAAGATATTGAGGAGTCTACCTCATAAATATGACAATTTGGTCATGACCATAGAAGAGGCAAAAGACCTCACTGTTTTGACAATGGATGAGTTGATGGGTACACTTCAAACCCATGAGCATAGGATCAATAGATCTACTTCTTTATCTTCCCAAGAGCAAGCATTCAAGGCTCAGACAAATCCAAGAGGAAGGGGGAGAGGAAGAAATGGCTCAGGCAAAAACTCTAGAGGTAGAGGCTGAGGAAATGGAGGACAAAGAAATGTTGCGGCAGAAAGCTCAGGAAGAGTAGATGGAGCAAGTAGCTCACAAAATACTTCAAGAGGAGGTAAAAAAAATTACAACTCAAATAAGAGTAATGTAGAATGCTACTACTATCATAAATATGGGCATTATGCAAGTGAATGCTAGAAGAAGCAAAGTGATCAGTCAAGACAAGCAAATGTGGTTGATGTGAATATGGGAAGTGGAAATAATGTCACTGCCTTCATCATGTGTAATGTTGGTGAAGAAGGAAGCCCTGAGGTTTGGTACCTCGAAAATGGATGTAGCAACCACATGAGTGGTAATGAAACCTTTTTTTCATTCATTAACAAGAGTTTCAAATCAGAAATTAAGATGGGTAACAATGGAACCCTACCAGTTGTGGGCAAAGGATCTATTATGGTCCGCACCAAGAAAGGTGAGAAGAAAGAAATACAAAATGTGTATTTCACCCCTGGTATGAAGCACAATTTGATGAGTATTGGTCAACTCATTCAAAATGGATATAAGGTGCTGATGGAGAATGACAAGTGTGTCATCCATGAAAAAGATGGGAGCAAGAACTTACTTGCAGCAGTTCAAATGATAAAGAACAGAATGTTTCTCTTGAGGATTGAGACATGTTTCTCATCTCAAGTTAGTGTTGCACCTCCCACACAATCAGCTCTAAGGAGTGTGATTGAAGACCCCTCACGGCTATGGCACCTCAGGTATGGTCATCTTGGCTATGCTGGTTTAAATTTGTTATTGAATAAAAGAATGGTAGAAGGTTTGCCATGTATAGGAAATTCATGTGACAAGTGTGAGGCTTGTATTTTGGGTAAGCAACATAGGCTTCCCTTTAATTCTAGAAATTCTAGGAGGGCTAGATATCCATTAGTGTTAGTGCATACCGACCTAGTCAGTCCTATGCAAGTTACTTCCATTGGGGGGAGTACTTATTTCATGACATTTATTGATGATTTCAGTCGTAGGACATGGGTGTATTTTTTAAAGAATAAATCTGAAGCATTTGATAAATTTGTAGAATTTAAAGCCCAGGCTAAAAGAGAATGTGGACATTATGTCAAGGTCCTAAGATCAGATAGAGGAGGGGAGTATACCTCCAATTCTTTTGTAAATTTTTGTAAGAAACATGGGATAAAGAAAGAGCTCACAGCTAGCTACACACCATAGCAGAATGGAGTGGCTGAAAGAAAGAACAGGACCATTGTTGAAATGGCAAGGAGCATGATGAAAGAGAAAAGTCTCCCCACTAAATTTTGGGGAGAGGTTGTGGCAACAGCAGTTTACCTAATTAATAGGTGTCCTACAAAGGCAGTTTGTGATAAAATTCCAATGGAAGCATGGTCACGAGGAAGATGGACAATTGGACACCTAAGGGTGTTTGGATGTGTTGCATATGCACATGTGCCTAAAGAGAAAAGGCAAAAATTGGATGACAAAGGTGTGAAGTGCATCTTCACAGGGTACAACTTAGAATCAAAGGCATACAGATTGTATGACCCATTGAAGAATAAGATGACTCTTTCAAGAGATGTGGAATTTTTAGAAAATAAGTCTTGGTATGGTCCAACTGATGAGTCACCAAGCACTTCAAGTAAAGTGTCAATTATGAGTGAAGAAGACACTGATGAACAAACGGAAGAAGGAGAAAATAGAAGAAAAGGAAAGCAAGTTCAGTCACTGCCGAGCTCCTCTAGGCATGACCGAGTGTTAGTGCTAAGTAATAGTGAAGACCGAGATGGTCAGCAATGCAGCAGCAGTGAAGATTCTAATCCCACACTCCCCTCCCTGTTACCTAGAAAGATCAAGAGTCTTAGGGAGATATACCAAGATGAAAGGTATGAAGATTATGATGAGAGTGTTAATTTTGTATTATTTTCTCATAGTGATCCAATATATTTTGAAGAAACTATTAAGGAGAAGAAATGGTGTAAAGCCATGGATGAGAAAATAGATGCTATAGAAAGAAATGAGACATGGGAGCTAACTGAATTGCCTCCCAAGAAGCAAGTGATTGGAGTGAAATGGGTCTATAAGACCAAATGCAATGCTGAAGGCAAGATTGATAGGCATAAGGCAAGGTTGGTAGTCAAGGGCTACAAACAATAGTATGGAAGAGACTATGATGAGACCTATGCCCCTTTTGCAAGAATGGAAATCGTGTGTGTTGTCATAGCAATTGCAGCTCAGCACAAGTGGAAGGTATTTCAAATGGATATTAAATCTACCTTTCTAAATGGTGTATTGAAAGAAGAAGTGTATGTGGAGCACCCACCTGGTTATGAAGTTGTAGGTGAAGAGAACAAAGTATATAGATTAAAGAGACCTCTTTATGGGCTCAAGAAAGCTCCACAGGCATCGTACAGTAGGATTGACTCATATTTGATGAGCAATGGCTTTAGCAAAACCAATGGTGAGCCCACTCTTTACATCAAGGCAACAGATGGTAATGTATTGATTGTTGTCTTGTATGTAGATGACTTAATTTTTCACTGGAAATGACAAGGCTATAATTGGTGAGTTTAAAGAGGCCATGAAAAGTGAATTTGAAATGACAAACCTAGGTCTCTTGAAATACTTTCTAGGCATAGAAGTAAAACAAATGCATGATGGCATTTTCATCTCTCAAGAAAAATATGCAGGGCAGATCTTGGAGAGATTTAAAATGCAGAATAGTGAAGCAGCCCCCACACCAACAGCAGTAGGTCTAAAGTTGAGCAAGGAAGACTCTACCAAAAGAGTAGAACCAACATTATACAAGAGTATGGTTTGAAGTCTCATGTATTTGACTGCAACTCGGCCAGACCTAATGCATGCAGTAAGTCTGATTTTAAGATTTATGGAAACACCAAAAGATTCCCATTAGCAAGCGGGAAAAAGGATCCTAAGGTATGTGAAAGGTACCAAGGGATTTGGGATTTTATATACTGCAAATGATGATTTCAAGTTGGTAGGTTATACTGATAGTGATTGGGCTGGAAGTATAGATGATAGGAAGAGAACTTCCGGATACATGTTTCATATGGGATTGGGTGCAATTTCATGAGCATCCAAGAAGCAACCTATTGTTGCTCAATCTACAACAGAGGCTAAATACATAACAGCAAATGCAGCAGCATGTCAAACAATTTGGCTAAGGAGGATCTTGATAGATTTGAATAAAAGGCAAGAGGATGGAACCACAATTTATTGTGACATCTCATCAATTGCATTGTCCAAAAATTCAATCTTCCATGGGAGAAGCAAACATATAGAGATCAAATATCACTTCATCAGAGAGTTGGTGGAGAATGGGGATATCAAGATGAATTTTTGTAAGTCTGAGCAGCAGCTAGCAGATATTTTCACAAAGCCATTAGGCATTGGATCTTTTGTACACCTAAGAGAGTGTCTTGGTGTAGTTGATTTGGATCAGCTGTGATCCTTATTTGTTTGGCTCCGAACAAAGGGGGAGTGTTGGAATATTTAATGCAGTGTTGACATTTGCCCCTAAAGCCAAACGCTCACCTAACCCCCTGACATCCAGAACAGATAAAAAATTTAATACAGGTAGGTGAAGTTTTTCAAATTCTAAAAAGAGGGGGGAAATGGAATGTGACAAAAGGAATGTTTATTCATTCATTTATTCAGACAGATTTTTTAGAGTTTCAGTTCAGCAAAGCAGAGAAAAGGAAGAAGAAGAAAGTGGTCAGCAGATCCACTTGTTGTAGAGATAAAAGGAAGTATGTTCAGTGTCTCCAGTTGCACGTGACTCCTCTGTTCATTATGTGAGTTTGTTGTTGTTTATTTTTGTCCTGTTGAAGCAGTGATTGCTCCAGGCACTTTGTATGCAGCCATTAGAGTTGTAGGTTTAAAGTTTTGAGGTATTAAAGTTGTTTGAAGTTTTACCAGTTTAGGGTTATTTTAGGGTTTTCTAGTTGAAGTTGAATGCTCCTAGATTTTGTAATAGTTTAATCAAAGATTGAATAGAAGGCAAGCAGGCATACTTGTATCCATTGCTCTTCCCTTGTATGTTGCATTTGAGTAATTTGTTTGAAAGCTTAAAGCTTTGGCTCTTCTGTTTTAATGGTGAAAGCATTCACGTTGAAATATTCTTTAAGTTATATTTATTCAGTTTGAAATAGAACACTCGGCATCCTCTTTCTTAGTTGGAGCCGAGCTCACTCGGCATCCATTGGTGCTGAGTATTTTTGTGTGCCGAGCCAACTCGGCACCTGTTGCCTATCACTCAACACCCTCAAGTGCCGAGCAACCTGCCACTTGGCACCATCAAGTGCCGAGCAATCTGTGACTTGGCACCTTCATGTGCTGAGAAACTTTTAAGTGCCAAGCAAAATTTTAGGTTTAGGGTTATGAGTGTTAAATTTAATTTTTAATATATTTCTCACAATTTATGCACAGTGAAAGAAGAAAGAAACTTTCCACACACTATCCTCTCCCTAAGAACGGGAAGTATACTTTGATAAAAGGTTTTATAATGATCATGAATATGGAGGACAATAATAAATATATGGGTTTCTCTATAGATCGAATAGGAATTTCATTATCACAATCAGCTGGACTACCAATGAAATAATATGTTGTGAAATACACAAATTTAGATTTCATTGCAAATATCAATCTATGCCCCAAATGTAGAAAACACAACATGTAAATTGCAAATAGGCAAGATTGTATGCAAAGTAAACAAAGAAAAAAAATTGCAAAATGTGGAATCATAGACAATTATCATGTTGTTGGGTACAATACTTTAAAGAGATGACATACAATGGCTGAAAGTTGCGAGTTTCCAAGATTTTGGAGATATTGGAGGCTTGGTTGAATGTACAAGTGGTAGGGTAATCTGATGTTTTGGAGCCTATGGATCAAAAGTCATCATCTTGAATGTGAATAAAGAACCAAATTTATTGGATATTTAAGTCCAAGCCTAGTTTTAAAGATGGAGCTTATTGATAAGTAAAGTGGAGTTCTCACATATCAATGATGCTTAATAAGAGCATTAATCACAAAATAAAAATCAAACTCAATCTTTGATATAAATCTACAGAAACATATGTGAAAAATATTTGATTTATTGATAGGAGTCAAGAGATGACTCATGGAGATGAACCATATAAAAAGAAACTATACGTTCTAAAAGAGTTTATAGTCGGTGTGTTTGTTGCAATTATTTCAAGAAATTTGAAGGCATTGCATAGTGATACAATGACTGAAATATCTATACGATAGAATAAGTGGGAATTTTATATTGTGGGGATAATAAAAATCTAAACAACATAATATCCCAATTGAACCATCCTTAGAAAGGAGATGTTACACTCTCAAATGCCTATGGCCCTAATGTGAAGATAAGTAGTCTTATCTTTTACATTATCTACTCATTGTAGTCTCTGTTCCATTTTTAATTGTACACATGCTATAAGAATTATTTTCCTTGATCTTTTCCTTATCTAAGGGTGTTCTTGCAAGAAAAGAAGGTTGGCACTTTACACATTCTATCAATTATTGTGTAGACTCAATCTTATACTAGCTCCAAAGAAGCTATGATCTAGGATTCATTATTCATCTAATGATCAAGTTGGATAAAGTAAGACTGTCATCTTTGATAATTGGAATTATCAGTATCCTTCTACATAAAGAGGGAGTTTGACACTTCATCAGAGGCAACCTCGTTGAGGAGGTCAAAAGGTTGAAATCAAATTCAGAGGAAGTTTGACATTCCATAAGAAGAAAATTTTGATCAGAAAAAAGTCAACAGAATGGGGGAAAGTTTGAGGTGAAGTTCCTTGCAATACATTCTATTATCTAAGAGAGAATCTTGAGGTGAAAATCTTTGTTCTACCCTCGAGGAGCAGCTACAACTATGATGTATCCACCCTCTGAGTTGGTTCATGACAGATATCATGAGAGTTACTATTTTGCATGTGGATTATGTCATGAAAACTGATGATCTTTCATTGATGTATTTTCAAAGGATTGATATTGTAAGGTGACAATATTATCAGTATCTTGACCTGTTACCATGACAGACTACATTAAGTTGTTGTCTCAGAGTGCATGTAGTCATTATAACGAATGTATCATGATTAGACTTCATTTTTTGCCCTAAAGCATCGAAGATGATACTTGTCATGATAGAGAACAAGACATTGAGGTTTCTTGTTATCTGATAGACTAGATTAAGTAGTTGTTCTGGAGTGTTGGGAATCAAACAACTCATATCCTACTAGGATATAACATAATCTTTTGGTAGGCATCAAGGATTTTTATTTATTTTTATGCTAGTGCACATACCAAAAGAATACAAGTATTATGTATATCATATGATTGATATTTCTTGTTGAATCATACTTCAGATGATATTGAAAGATAACATATAAGTTGATGGATATATGTTGATATTCTTAAATGATTTAGAGCATAATGTGTTCTACAAATCAAGGAGTATTAATGTTGTAGCTTAAAGTCAAATTGATTCAATCTTAGATACATTATTATTATTGGTAATCATCATTTCCTATATATACTTATTCATGTTAAATAATATATGTTTTGTATATTATTATTATTATATATATATATAACTTTTGTTAATATATTATTATTAATTAAATGATGATTAAACCATAGAGACATGTCTCCTTTTATATTTATATGATATTCAAATCCACATTTGGAACACACCAATGAGATGGCAGTGCATTACATTTGTATAAAGTGATCTTAGTTAACACATTTGAGCTGTTTTTGGATTAGGAATGCAAAATTGTGGTCTCCAATAACATTTGCATGTGTTGAAATGCCAAATTGGAGTCTATGGATGCATTCACATGTTTAAAATGTATTCATATGATGGTTGGAAGTGCAAAATGCACTCTCAAGAGCTCAGTACATATTTAAAATATGTAATACATGCCATACATTTTGATAGTTTTGGCTTTGGAGTGCAAAAAAGGGGTCTTGGAGGGTGATTACACGAGTTTTGAATGCGAAATTGGATTCTCCAAGACACATTACATATAAAACCCATTGGTTTGAAATGCATTTACATTTAAATGTACTCTTAGAAGTCTATTACATATTTTAAATATGCATTTACATGTTTAAAATTAGACTCTAAATAGCATTTGCATATTTACATGTTTTAGTGCAAATTGCACCCTAGAAGGGCATTTACATGTTTTAAAATACATGCTTTTTGAGTCAAGATGAAAATATCACTCTTGAAGTCCATTTGCACATTTAAAAATTGTAAAACAATGCAAGTAGTGCAAAATTGCACTCTCCAAGGGTCATTGTACATTTTTAAAATTTGTACATTTTCATGTCTTTGAGCCTTTAGATGCAAATCACATTCTAGGCTACCCATTGCATGTTCAAAATTTACACATGTTTACATGTTTCAAAATGACTCTCTAGTGAAAAATTGAATTATGTAGAGGTATTTACATGTAAACATGTTTTTAAAAGGGTTGGAAAACATGTATATGCATAACTTAAGTGATCAATAAAGCCCATGTCTAATTGACTTTTAGGAAATATCACTTAATTGGGTCAAAAATAATATTTTCACTGTAAAATTAATATATTATGCGCAAATATCATTTCAAAATGTAATATTTAACATAGATATTTTAAATAAAACATAAAGTAACTCAAAAGTAAATCAAACTATATAGTTAATAAAGTCACTAAAGTGAAAAAAATTTAAAACAACTCAAAATTAAAATATAACATAAAGTGCTCTATAGTCACTTAAGTGATAAAGTAACTTAAACAACATAAAATGAATTTATGTTATATTTTTCAAAAAGTGAATGTTAACATGAAAATATAACATGATATTTTAAATCACGCAATTGCATCTGGAGAGTCCACCTTTTAGACACTAATGTGGTCATATCTTTTGACTGCCAAGTTCGAGTAAGCCCTAAAATATACCAAATCGAAGGAAAAATTAAAAGCAATGATTTAAGAAAAACCAAAAGACCAAAAGAAAATAAACGCACACTAAAAAATAAGAAAAAAGATGTTGAAAGCTTCAAAAATCAAGCATAGACTCAATAAAACAAAAGAAATTGAAAGGACTTGATGGAAGCCTTTAGTAAAAAGAATCATTATATCAGTTGGGGTCAATTCATTGATCAATGTTGGCTAATTAAATAATGAATCAACTCAGAGAAAAATGAAACTGAGTTGAAAAAGTTTTTTACTGCTACTTATATCTTGTGGTGACAAAATGTAGAACATGACCAAAGAAACAAACAACTGCAAAAAAATCCTTAAACAAATTCTATGAGAAATGTGACAAAGTTGTTTTAAACAATCTCCAAAAACTTTTTCATCCGAAAATAGATTTTTTTTTGGAAATAATTTCAAGTAGGAGGTCATAATGTGTTTTGAAAAAAATGCCAAACCTTATAAAACCTCAACTAACACTTTGATTTCTACAATAGGGATAAAAGGCTTTATTTATAAGAGATTACAGGATGAGGTTCCTAAATGAAACAATTGTTAACATAATTTAGAAAAAGAAACTTCCTAAACCAACCAAGATGATCATTATAGAAACATTACAATTTTTTAAACTATAAAGCTCAAGGAAACTATTTGAGACATTAATTAGAATTATGATCACATATTAGAATTATATGATACTTGGCATGTAGCCAATTGAATAATTCAAATACATTGACCTCTTAAAGAAAGATCAAATACAACTATCTTGCATATAATCATTCTTATATAAATGTGAAAACTTAGATGGCTAGATTATAATTTGATAATCTTGAATTTTGAAACAATTATCACAATCTACATCAACTCTCCATTTATTAATTGGCATCTTAATGAAAATTATGTAAGGGACATTAAAATGGTATCAAAGAAGTATTCTTGCTAGCCTAGATGACAAGAAATAGTTGATATAACTTATTCAAAGAGCTTTTCCAAGCCCTTGAAAGAGAAAAAAGAGGATTGCAAGATATGGAAACAAAAGGACTGAACAAATGGAGCAAAAACTATGGGCATTAATGGAACAAATAGCCCAAGCCTTACAAAAAATCACTTCTACCATAATTACTCTTAGGCTCAACCTGAGAAATGAGGGGAAGGTACCTCCAACCAATCTAAAAATAATCATGAAACTTTGATAGAGTTAAAACCAATTACAAATGGACCCTCTTTCTTAGATGAGGAAGGGTTGTTGAGAGAAAATGGAGAAATTGACAATCCAAGTATGAGGGAACTTGCCACATGTGAGAATTGACCCTAGAGGAAAAAGAAGCTTTACCTTGACATCATATTGCAAGGTTGGGATGAAGAGAACTCATAGAAGGGGGAATAATGAACCTAAATAAATAATACAAAATAAAATGAGAAAATAATCCATCCCTAGCTTTCATGGATCCAAGAAGATTTTTAGCTCAAGCATGGTTACGAAAGCTAGAAACATGCTTGACTCTTTGTCGTGTGATAGAGAAAGATACCATCACATTTTCCATATTACAGTGTGATGCAAAGCTCTCCCTTGAACAAGAAAAATTCCTTTGGTGTGGCCTTGGAATAGTTCAAACACCCCAAAAATGGAGTCAAGAGAGGGCTCTACACTTTTGAAACAAAGTCACACAAAAACATAGCCTAGGCACCCAAAAGAGCACAACTAGGTCT
This sequence comes from Cupressus sempervirens, assembly GCA_028749045.1. Classification (NCBI taxonomy): domain Eukaryota; kingdom Viridiplantae; phylum Streptophyta; class Pinopsida; order Cupressales; family Cupressaceae; genus Cupressus; species Cupressus sempervirens. The sequence continues at coordinate 543,811,369 of CM053787.1, read as the reverse complement.
TAAGCACAAAATCTCCAAATACAAGGTTTATGCCTTGAATGGGAACCTATGAGTTTATAGGGGAGCGGAAAGGTTCCAACATATTTTTTCAACTCAAACTAGTTGGTTTGATCTTCCTATCTTGTTCTAAGGATCATAGATAGCAAAATTGCCTTTTGGGCCTAATTGCTAGGTTTTGTGAAGGAAGCACAAAATCTACTAGGTTAAACCACACACTAAGAAACATGTAGGGATCTACTAGATATCATTATCCACCCTTATATTGGTTTCATCCATTCCCTAAGTGCCCACAACACTTCAATACCTATTGTCATGCACCAAACACATAAAGATGTTTGGCTTAGGGCTTGCTAGAAAAACTGATTGCCTTGCTTTCCATCTCCCATTATTCATGGAACATATTGTACATCCTCCTAAATTGCATTTTTCCAAGTGGCATGAAGATTCCATAGTGGGAATGCAAGTTAGGGCATTATTCCTAAAACTAGTCACCAAATGGAGGGTTTTGGTGTAGTTGAGAAAGAACTTCAAATAACTATAGTTACAAAGAACTTCAAACCCTCAAACCAATTGTATTCTTCACCTATAATATTCATATTTTCAAATCAATCAATTATTCATATGTGTCAATCTATTTTAGTCCATACACTATGGAAATGCAATGTTTTACAAGGAAAATAGGATCTTTATATTGATTCAAATGCAAAATTACATATCATGTGTCTATCTTCCACCTGCCTGGAAGGGCTATTTGAAGACCTTTCCCAACTACTCCAACTAATTTTCAAAGGTTGTGACCATTAGGAGTGATTAGTGAAAGTTTGTAAAATGTAACAAAAAACTATTAGCTTTACCGAGCAATTAGTATTAGCCGAGCCTATTCAGTCATTGAAGATGGTTCCCCTATATGTGCTGAGTATTTAGTGTTATCTGAGTTCAAAGATAGTGTCAAAAAAGTTAGGTCAGTTAATGAAGGAAATTTAGTGACTAGTTAATTCTCAAGCACTACTAGGCTCCCAAACCATATCGAGCTCGAAGAGGATGTCAAGTTGGGTTGGTTAACAAAGGATTCCTAGTGTTAGTCGTGTACATAGTTTTAGAAACCTAAGAACACACCTATCTTATCCTAGGACTAAGATGTGCCTAATGACCATAGTAAAAAAACCCATTGTTTATAAAACACTAATGGTGACTAGGCCTTATAAGTAGGCTTGATTTATTAGATAACTTTTTTTACCTGTTACAAAAGTCTCTTAGGCACAAATGACCTTGAGTAGAACTCATGAAGAGTTAGAATTATAGATTCTATGGAGAATGGAGGGTTAGGTACTCCTACACCATACTCCCTTTCTTGAAAAACTCAAGTCCCACTTGAGGATAGTTGTTGAATAGATGTGCCATGCTTGGCAGTGCATTCTTCACTCATCCATGTAGCATCTATGTTTGGAAGACCCTTCCACTTGACCAAGTAGTCTATATAGGTCTTCTTTCTTGTCTTCTTGACCACCTTAGAATCCAAAATTTTCTCCAACTAAAGTGGTTGGCTAAGTGGTAGATCCTTGATCCATTCTACATGTTCATCAACATCCTTCATTACATCATTAGTACCTACATCAAGTTTGAAAAGGGTGAGATCATAAATATTAAAGATTGGACAAATTGATATGTTAGGAGGCAATGGAATTTCATATATACTTTCTCCAAATTTGTGCAATATATGATAGGGTCTAATCTTCCTCATCTGTAGTTTTGTGTATCCCCTTGTTAGTCTTTCTTTGTTTAGATAAGCCCATACTTGTTCTCCTTCCTTAAATGAAACATGTCTCTTTTTCTTCTCTACCTATTATTTGTATTATGCAGTGTTCTGATTCAAAGTATCTTTGACTTGATCATGAATTTGTTTGATCCATGCTGAGAATTCCTTAGCTTGTGCACTGGTTTTGAACTCACTCGGTAAGTCTCCCATTTCCATAACTCCTCTAGGATGGAATCCATAACTTACCTGGAATGGTGTCTTCCCTGATGACCTGTTGACTGAGTCATTGAAGGAAAATTCTACTTGAGAGAGGATCACATCCAATGTCTAATCAAGCTACTTTATTAGACACATTAAAAGATTGCCTAATGATCTATTGACCACTTCAATTTTCCCATCTATTTGTGGATGGTAGGCAGAACTGAAGGAACTATTTATGCCTAAATTTTTCCATAGGGTCCTCCAAAAGTGACCTTGGAATTTCACATTGTTGTTTGAGATAATGGATGTTAATAATCCATGAATCCTAACTACTTCTTTAAAAAACAAGTCAGCAATATGTGAAGCATCATTAGAGCTCTTACAAGGAACAAAATGAGAAATTTTACTAAATTTGTCTACAATAACAAAATTGCTATCATAACCATGTCTTGTCCTTGGAAGACCTAAGACAAATCCATGCCCACATTGTCCCATGGCTTTGTTGGAATAGGTAAGGGCTGATAAAGACCCTGATTTGTCCTTACTCCCTTTGCTCTTTGTCATATTGTACAAGTCTCAACAAATGTTCTTACATCAATTGATAACTTGGGCCAATGATAGTTTCTCCTTAGGAGTTCTAGAGTTTTTTTAATCCCAAAATGGCCTCCTAATGTACCACAATGCTTCTCTTTGATCAAGTTTTCTTGCATGGAGCATCTAGGAATGCAAAGTTGTCCTTCTTTGGACAATAGACCATTCTGCAACAAATATTCGAAAAATATTGCATTATATGCATCAAATAATGTAGGGAAAACCTTATGAATTTCCACAAAATATGGATCATCCTTGTAAATTGCTTAAGGGCATTAATCCCCATGCTTTGCACTTGAACTTCTTCCACCAAGGTGATTCTCTTGCTGAGAGCATCTTCTACTTGTTTTGCAATACCTTTTTCTATGTTAGATTGAAAATATGAAGGCTTGGAGTTGCTCAACCCACTTCATGTGTTTGCAACTCAACTTGTCTTCGCTATTCAGAAAGCTTGGTGCATGATTGTCTATATAGATAATGAATTCCTTAGGAATAAAGATAGTTCCTCCATTTATTTAGAGCCTAAACCATAGAATATAGTTCTAGGTCATATGTATTATACTTCTTCTTGGCATCATTTAGTTTTTTAGAGAAGAAAGCCACTGGTCCTCCCTCCTGACTGAGAATTGCTCCTATAGAAAGGTTACTTACATTAGTTTCTATTGTGAACAGTTTTATGAAGGTAGGTAGTTCCAAGATTGGATATTGTGCTACCCTACCTTTTAAGTATTCAAATGTTTCATCAACTTGAGTTTTCCATTGAAAATTTTTCTCCTTACCTCATTTGATTTTATCCAATAGAGGTGCACATATGTGATTGAAGTTTTTGACAAATTTACTATAGAAAGTTGTCAGTCCATGGAAACTTCTAACTTCTACTTTCTTGGGTGTTGGCCGATTGACGATAGCCTCAACCTTTTTAGGATTTATCTTCAAGTTACTCTTTGAGATGACAAAGCCCAAGAATATCAATTTTGTTTGCATGAATGCACACTTTTCAAGGTTAATTTCCAACTTCTTTCCATGTAGCGTCTGAAGGACTAGTTCCAAGTGTTTCACATGTTCTTCTTTGGTTCTATTGAAGATCAATATTTCATCAAGATAAACCATCAAAAACTTATCTATGAAGTCATGAAGTACTTCTTTCATCAGCCTCATAAAGGTACTAGGGGCATTGCTTAGAACAAATGGCATGACAAGCCATTTAGATAAACCTTTAGTGGTTTCGAATGTTGTCTCTCACTCATCTCCAAGCCTAATCCTTATCTGATGGTAGCCTAATTTAAGGTCTATTTTAGAAAAGTAGCATGCTCCTCCAAGTTGGTATAGAAGATCTTCAATCCTAGGTATAAGGAACCTATACCTTATGGTTATCTTGTTGATTTCCCTAGAGTCAATGCAAAGTCTCCATTTGTCATCTTTTGTAGGGGCCAAAACACTAGGGACTGCATAAGGGCTAGGACTCTTTTGAATGAGTCCTTTTGCCAATAGATCACTAATCTATCTGGATACCTCTACATTCTAATTAGGGGTAAGTTTATATGCAACCTTATTGGGTAGAGAAACACCTGGTATGACATCAATCCGGTGCGAGATGTCCCTCAATGGTGGTAGTTCATATAGATTATCTCCTGCAAGTATTTCTTTGTACTTCTAGAATAGATCCTTTTACTTCTTTAGGCACTTCTTGGGTGACTTCTTTCATTTTAGGTTTGAGGACTAGGGTATACCCTATTTGAGAGTCTTGGATGGTTTCCAACAACTCTTGTTCACCTGCCATGACAACTGACTATTATTTGGGTTTCTCTTGGCAAGGGTCATGTTGGAAGAAGATTGTATTTATGTCCATCTTTAGTGATTTGATATTTATTAGTGACACCATCATGTTTGGCCTTAAGGTCATACTACCATGGATGACCTAGTAGAAGGTGATAAATGTCCATGTCTACAATGTCAAAAAGGACTCTATCTTTATAATATTTTATTTGAAAATCTACCCAATCCTATTCATTTATCAGTGTTTGTTTCCCTTTTTTCAACCAAGATAAATGGGTGAGATTAGGGTGGGGTATTCTTTCTAGATTCAATTTATCTACCATTTCTTTAGAAACAAGATTTTCAATAGCACCTAAATCAATAACTACCTTACATACCTTTCCATGGCTTTTCCAGTTGGTCTTGAAGAGACTCTTCCTTTGTGGAGGCTCCACTAGATAGGTACTTGGATCAATGTCCTCTTCATCATGAGACTATGCCCTTCTTCACCAGTACAATCTCTGACACTTTCATCATCATCATCCTCTTGAACAATGTTAGTTCTTCTTTCTCCTTGGTTGTTCTACTTCTCAGGACATTTGTTTGTATAGTGGTCCATCTAGTTACAATCATAGCATTTGATATACCCATTGTTTCTTCCACCATTTCTACCTCTGCCATTTCCTATCCTTCCTCTATATCCACTTCTTGAACTGTTCTCACCTTTGGTATTCTCCTTGTTAGAATCTCCTTGAGGTTTGTTGCCTTGTGTTCCTTTACCCCAAAATTTTCCTTTTCCTCTATCATTCTTTCCCTTATTACTACCACTTTGTTCATTCCTCCTTTTGAACTTTTATTCAACCTTGACTACCAACTGGTAGCATAGGTTTATAGTGGTAGGGCTTGTCACACTTAATTCATCTTGAATGGAAAGCCTTAATCCTTGCATATACCTAGCAAGTTTCATACTTTCGGGTTCAACAATCTTGGATTTCATCACCAACTTTTGAAATTCCTCTACGTAGGTAGGGATGTCCATCTCTTTCTACCTCAAACTCATCCTCTTCTTATCAAGTTGAACTTCATAATCCTTAGGGACAAAGGTCTCTCTGAGTAGAGCCGCCATCTTCTTCCAAGTGGTGATTGGATTCTTCTCATTCTTCACCTTATCATCTTCAGTGAAGTTCCACCATGTGAGTGCAAAGCCCTTGAGTCTACACTTGACAATCTTCACCCTTTGATTCTCAAGGATGTCTTCACAATCAAAAAAACTAGTTAGGGCATATACCCTATCCATTGCACCCTATGGGTCCATCTTCCCATTGTTTGTGGGCAAATCAAGCTTAGCATCCGTGTTTCTCCTCTCCATAGATTTCAAAGCCCTCATAAGAAGCCTCTAGTTAGTTGGACATTCTTCTTCCTCCTACTCAAAGGGTTCTTCATCACTCCGTTTTCTAACTTCTTCAGAGTCTTCACTACTTTTGTAGTGAAGCTCTTCCCTAATATTATCCATCTCTTGCCTCATCAACTACATCTCATTGTCTCTTTGTTCATCTTACCTTATCTTCTATTCTCTCAAGTATTTCATAATCTCTATATTGGCCATCCTTGAAGATAACCCTCTTTCATCTTCTCCTTCCATGGTGTTGTCAATTTTTTTTTCCCTAAGGGATCTTAGGTTGCTCTGACACCACTTGGTGTAGAGATCTCCCTTGAACAAGAAAAAATGTTGTGGTATGGTTTTAGACTACTTCAAACACCCCAAAAATGGAGTCAAGAGAGGGCCCTACACCTTTGAAACAAAGTTACACAAAAACATAGCCTGGGCATCCAAAAGAGCACATCTAGGTCTTAAGCCCAAAATCTCCAAATACTAGGTTTCTGCCTTGAATGAGAACCTATTAGTTTGTAGGGTAGTGGAAAGGTTCCAACATATTTTTCCAACTCAAACTAGTGGGTTTGATCTACCTATCTTGTTCCAAGGATCATAGATAGCAAAATTGTCTTTTGGGCCTAATTGCTAGGTTTTGTGACGGAAGCACAAAATCAATGATTTACTAGGTTAAACAACTCACTAGGAAACATGTAGGGATATACTAGATATCATTACCCACCCTTACATTGGTTTCATCCATTCCCCAAGTGCCTTCAAAAATTCAATACCTTCCTGCACCTAACACATAGAGATGTTCGGCATAGAGCTCGCTATAAAAAGTGATTGCCTTATTTCCATCTCTCATTCTTTAGAGACTATATTTTACATCCTCCTAACTTGCATTTTTCCAAGTGGAATGAAGATTCCATTCTGGGAATGAAATTTAAGGCATTATTCCTAGAACTAATCACCAAATGGAGGGTTTTGGTGCACCCAAGAAAGAACTTGAAATAAATTTAGTTACAAAGCACTTGAAATGCTCAAACCAATTGCATTCTTCTATTATGATATTCAAAATTCCAAATAAATCACTTATTCACATGTTCAAATCCATACCATTCTACTACACTATGGAAATGTATCATTTTACAAGATAAATGGGATCTTTAAATATTGATTCAAATACAAAATTGTATATCCTGTGTCTATCTTCCACCCACCTAAAAGGGATATTTTAAGACATTTCCCAACTACTCCAACTGAGTTTCAAAGTTTGTGACCATTGGGAGTGATTAGGTGAAAGTATGTAAAATGTAACGAAAAATTGTCAACCTTGTCGAGTAAAATCAGTATTATTGTGATATTGCTATCAGGATTTAACTGTGTGATTTTGAGTCAAACTCATTGACCCATGTTTCATGAGTTGTGATTCAACATGAATCTATCTCTCATGAGAATAAATCAAAAAATTAGCACTCGTTGGATCTAGGTAATGCTCACAGGGGTGAAGCACAAGGTTTAACCATGGAGGAAACTCTGTAGTTAAGCGCGCTCAAGCTAGAGTAGTACTAGGATGGATGACCTCTCGAGAAGTCCCGGTGGTTCACCCCTATGAGCATCACCTAGATCTAATGACTGCTAAGTGTTCCATTTATTATCATTAGAGATGGATTTATGTTGAATCACTACTCATGAAACATGGGTCAATGAGTTTGACTCAAAATCACATAGTTAAATCTTGATAGCAATATCACAATTTGACTTGTTGTGGAAATTATCTCCTACTTATCAATTGATGAGCTTAAGGGGCTTTCTAATGAATGGTTAATAAGGCACAACACTTGGTGAAGGTTTTTCAAATACGGTTGCAAGATTTGATTTTAACCATGGAGGAAACTCCATAGTTAAGCATGTTCAGGCTATAGTAGTACTAGAATGGGTCATCTCCCAAGAAGTCCTAGTGCTTCACCCCTATGAGCATCACCTATATCTAATGAGTGCTAAGTGTTCCATTTATTATCATGAGAGATAGATTCATGTTGAATCACTACTCATGAAATATGGGTCAATGAGTTTGACTCAAAACCACACAGTTAAATCCTGATAGCAATATCACAATTTGACTTGCTGTAGAAATTATCTCCTATTTATCAATTGATGAGCTTAAGGGTCTTTATAATGAATGGTTCATAAGTCACAAAACTTGGTGAAGGTTTTGAAAATGGGGTTGCAAGCTTTGGGTTTAACCAGGGAGGAAACTTGTAGTTAAGCGCGCTCAAGCTAGAGTAGTACTGGGATGTGTGACCTCCCGGGAAGTCCCAGTGCATCACCCCTATGAGAATCACCTAGATCTAATGAGTGCTAAATGTTCCATTTATTCTCATGAGATATAGATTCATGTTAAATCACTACTCATGAAACATGGATCAATGAGTTTGACTCAAAATCACACAGTTAAATCCTAATAGCAATATCACAATTTGACTTGCTGTGGAAATTATCTCCTACTTATCAATTGATGAGCTTAAGAATTTTTCTAATGAATGGTTCATAAGGCACAAAAATTGGTGAAGGTTTTGCAAATGGGGTTGTGAGATTTGTATTTAACCATGGAGGAAACTCTATATTTAAGCACGCTCAGGCTAGAGTAGTACTGGGATGGGTGACCTCCCGAGAAGTCATGGTGCTTCACCCCTGTGAGAATCACCTAGATCAAATGAGTGCTAAGCATTCCATTTATTCTCATGAGAGATGGATTCATGTTGAATCACTCTCATGAAGCATGGGCCAATGAGTTTCACTCAAAGTCACATAGTTAAATCCTGATAGCAATATCACAATTTGACTTACTATGGAAATTATCTCTTACTTATCAATTGATGAGCTTAAGGGGTTTTCTAAGGAATGGTTCATAAGGCACAATGCTTGATGAAGGTTTTGAAAATTGGGTTGCAAGCTTTGGGATTAACCATGGAGGAAACTATATAGTTTAGTGCACTTAGGCTGGAGTAGTACTGGGATGGGTTACCTTCTAGAAAGTCTCAGTGCTTCCCCCTTGTGAGCATAACCTAGATCCAGTGAGTGCTAAGTGTTCCATTTATTCTCATGAGAGATAGATTCATGTTGAATAACTACTCATGAAACATGGTTCAATGAGTTTGACTCAGAATCACATAGTTAAATCCTGATAGCTATATCACAATTTGACTTGTTGTGGAAATTATCTCCTATTTATCAATTGATGAGCTTAAGGGGTTTTCTGATGAATGGTTCATAAGGCACAACACTTGGTGAAGGTTTTGCAAATTAAGTTGCAAGATTTGGTTTTTACCATGGAGGAAAATCTGTATTTAAGCATGCTCAAGCTAGAGTAGTACTAGGATAGGTGACCTCCCGAGAAGTCACGGTGCTTCACCCCTGTGAGAATCACCTAGATCGAATGAGTGCTAAGTGTTCCATTTATTCTCATGAGAGATGGATTCATATTCGATCACTACTCATGAAGCATGGGCCAATGAGTTTGACTCAAAATCACATAGTTAAATCCTGATAGCAATATCACAATTAGACTTGCTATGGAAATTATCTCCTACATATTAATTGATTAGCTTAAGGGGCTTTCTAATGAATGATTCATAAGGCACAAGACTTGTTGAATGTTTTGAAAATGGGATTGCAAGCTTTAGGTTTAACCATGGAGGAAACTTTTTAGTTAAGCACACTAAGGTTGCAATAGTACTGGGATGGTTGACCTTCTTAGAAGTCCCAATGCTTCACCCCTATGAGCATCAACTAGATCCAATGAGTGCTAAGTGTTCCATTTATTCTCATGAGACATAGATTCATGTCGAATCACTACTCATGAAACATGGATCAATGAGTTTGAATCAAAATCACACGGTTAAATCATGATAGCAATATCATAATTTGACTTGCTGTGGAAATTATCTCCTACTTATCAATAGTCAGTATTAGATGAGCCTACTCAATCATTGAAGATAGTTCCCCTATATGTGCCAAGCATCTTAGTGTTAACCAAGTTTAGAGACAGTGTCAACTAAGTTTTGTCGATTAACAAAGGAAAGTTACCATAAACTTTAGACCAATCAATCCTTAAGGACTATCAAGCTCCTAGACTATGTCGAGCTCCAAGACCATGCCGAGTAGGGTCAATTAACAAAGGATTCCTAGTGTTAGCCAAGTACATAGTTTTAAAAACCTAAAAACATATCTATCTTATCCGAGGACTATGATTTGCCTTATGACCATAGTAAAAAACCCATGGTTTATAAAACACCAATGGTAATTATGTCTTATAGGTAGGCTTGATTTATTAGATAACCATTTCTACCTATTACAAAAGTCTCTTAGGCACAAATGCCCTTGAGTAGAACTTGTGAAGAGTTAGAATGATATATGTTATGGAGAATGAAGGGTTAGTTTCTCTTACACCAAAATTGGAAGGAGTGACACTCGAATAGTGAAACCATGTTTTGAGTACTCAATACCACAAAAATATAAATATCTATGATGTTTTGAAAAGAAGACTCATTGAAAGGTTAGACCTAAGTCACCCACAAGAAATTTTTAAGGAACTAACAAGGATAAGGAAAAAGGAAATCCTTGAGAACTACACAAAATTATAAAAGTTAGTTGTTATGATTCCAATTTTTTTGAGTAACTCACTTACATCTTTATAGAAAGATGATGGATAACATCCAAGGGATAGTAAGTGCCTTGGAACTTCCTAGACTTAAAGGTACAATTCTTATGGCCACACGTCTTGACGTCACCTCGATAAGGGAAGGGGATATTTTGAACACACGATGTCAAAGGATAGAACTTTTCACAATAAAGGACATAAAAGGAACATATGTCCCAAATGATAGTCTTGATGATTCATGTCGAAAAAATTTGTGTTTCCATTGCAAAGAAAAGTGGAAGTTGGGATGCATTTGTGAGCAAAACAAAAATAAAGAGAAAAAAGTGTGCTATAAAACTAGAAATGCAAAAATGATTGGAGGCACACATGCATATGTAATCCTAAGGACCTTGAATGTGGGAGGAGAAGCCAATCCCATAATTTAGAAGTAGTATCCAAAAAAAAAGACGAATGAAGGAAAAATAAAATCTTAACAAGATGATGAAGGGGGTCTTAAAATCATCCATTCAAAGGAGGAAGGGCCAACAAACAAATGAAGCTTTATGGAGCAAAAAATCTAGGGGATATGATGTAAGGAAACTTGGCAAGAAAGAATATAACCACCATTTCCACATAACCCATAATAGATCTAAAATAAACACGGAATTAAAATCCACATGCAAGAGAATAGACAACATGCCCACAAAATTGTGACACAAGATATACCTTGGGAAACCCTCATTGAGGGAAAAAACCCAGCCTCCGAAAGCATCCATCACCATGTATTATTCAGCAAAAATACCATTGCCATACATCCATGGAAGCCTTCATGGCCATAGCCACAACCGAGCAAACTATGTGAACAAGCATGAATCCACACATCCCATGCCATGCTTTCAACCTTCACAAATGCTCCCTTGGCTAACCTGTCAAGCCTTGTCCCGCTCGACTCTTGCCTTTTGTCTTCTCCTTGTCACTCTCTCTCACTCTTTTTTTACAACAACTACCCTTGTGGCTGCTTATATAGTAGCAAGTCCCACAAAACCACCAAGTGGTATTACATAAACCATGTGCTAAAACCATGTGCTACCTAACCCACTGACCCCACATTTAATATTGGGCATTTAATTCTTTTCTCCAATATTAAATAATTACATAAAATATTTTCACAATGTTACAATACAACTCATCAAGAATATTTCATGGGAATCTTTACATGTTGCACATCCATCTAGGCACAACATTACATAATAAAATAAAATAATAAAATAACAATATTATGCAATGTCTGCAACACCCATTATCTCAACATATGACACCCTTGCATCCTCAAGAAGGCATCCAACCAATCTCTAAGATAAAAAAATGTAACATGCCAAATTAATATTTTCCATAGAACATTACTTAAATGAGGAATTGGGTGTATCATATGATTAACTTAATGTTTCTAACTAAGTTGGTTAGATGGATCCAAGAGATGGATATGGTTAAGGTTGGGCTTTCCTACTTCTTGTTGGATAAATGATGAATGGATTACCCCAAAAGATGAATTTAGTCTATGTTGGGCATTCCTACCACTTATTGGGTAAGTGATGAATTGATTACCACAAGAGATGGATTCAGTCATCATTGGATGTTCCCACCTATTATGGGCTAAGTGATGAATTAATTACCCAAGAGATGGATGTAGTCTTAGTTGGATGTCCTTGCCCCTTTTGGTTTAAGTGGCAAATTGATTACTTGAAGAGATGGATCCAGTCATGGTTGGATGTTCTTGCCACTTGCAGATTGGTTACTCCAAGAGATGGACATAGTCTTTCTTGGATATTCCTACCTTTTTATAATGGCTACTCCAAGAGATGGACCTTGTCTTGGTTGGGCGTTCATATCTCTTGTGGGTTGGTTACAAGAAGAGATGGATCTAGTCTTGGTTGGATGTTCCTACCTCTTGTACGCTAAGTGAACTCTGTTTACATATATTCATGTGTGTGCATTGTGTTTTCATGTGTATGCTTTGCATTTCGATAGATTCATATGTCTACTTTGTTATGCTCCATGTTTTTTTGCATTCAATTGTATACTTAGTTTTTCCATGTGCATTCTCTGTGTTTTTCTCTATATTTTTAATTGATCTAGAAGAATAGAACAAGTATGACTGAACCAAAAGATATAAATTTGAGGCATGCTATTGTGTAAAAGATAGTTTTTCATATTAAATTGGCACCATTATGAGATGGCCTTGATTTTTTTCTTTGGAAGATGAGATAAAATTTTCCTAAGTTAAGTTTTTCCAAGTTTCTATTATCAATCATTCAAATTCAAAATATGAGAGAATATCTATGATAGTATGTGAGGAGCTGACTAGGAGGTGGATTATGGATAACTCTCCATGATAATTCAATCATTACTTGCAAACAAACAATTATGGGAGTAAACTATCATGTTAGCCTATATGAGCATCATAAAATCATCTTACATATAACAGTACACAATTTTATGTAAATATCAAACATAAATAGTTGAGAATGACTACTAAGTATAGAGGTAGTCTAAAGAAGTATACAGATTGTCGATGTGTGTTAGCTTCAGTTGGATAAACTATGAGACTAAAGTGTAGATATATGTATGTGTGTTAGAGAGAGAGAGAGGGAGAGATATAATACACATATTAATTAAATATATATTGTTATGTGAGATATTATATATTTAAATAATCATTTTTTATTATATTAATTAAATTAACTTTGGATAGATATTCAACCTCTAGAAAATAACAAGAACTCTGTCAAGCTTGAGTCCTTGCCTTCTATGAAGGATAGAATATAGATAAATTGGCATTTATTGAAGTTATTAAATTATAAAATGTGGAAAATTCTTTGATATCTTTTTAGATGAATAAAATCAATAAGAGTATAATTTTTCTTAGAGTATAAATAGCAATAAAGATGAATCTGGATTTTGCGACAAATACTTTCTAATATTTCATTGTCTCTAAATTTTTTGATTAAAATTTGAAATCAAATCTCTCTATTTATAAATTTATGTTTTATATTTATGAATTTAAGAAACAATTAAAACCCCAACAACCAATAAAATTTTTTTAAAAATCATGATTACAATTTAATTTTAAAAATAGCACTCTCCAACCTTAAGAATATTAGGTGTTCCTTTTTTTAATAAATTAATAGACATAAGAAAAACATGTATTCCCTAAAAAAACTAATAAACACAAAGCAAAATATTTACAAATAAATGAATATAAACTTTAAACATGTATTTATTTATTTATTTTATTAAACAAAAAAAGTGTTTTGTGGTTAATTTTTTCAATAAATATTTCTAAGAGCATAAATCTAGAATTTGATGACATAGCAAACCAAGAATGATTCCCTGCCCATCACAAATCTAGTCTAGAAAGCTATAGGTGAAGGAAATTGCTATTTGTTATAGATTGTTTGTGAAACCAAATTATCTTTTTGTTCACTCTACAGCTTCTAATGGTGCAAGTGGCAATGATTCCATTGACTCTGGCAATATTTATTACCAGTGCCCCACTTCCACTACACTGTTGATGCTTGAATTAAACTTGTTCTTTTAATATATAAATAGCAAGGGTTTTTGCTCACCGAATCCACAAATTTATGTCTATACTAATTCATGATTTTGAGAAACTTAAAGGAGATGAACAACTTATATGTTGTGAAGAGGAATGCCCAGAAGCAAAAATGAATATATGTGTCCCCATGGAGGCACAAAGTGGTAAAATGGAAAACCCTATCATTACCAACCCTGGGGCCATAGAGAGAAAAGAGTACAGTGTTCAAATAAAAACTGAATGGTTTTAAGGTTACATTCATAAATCTTTATGTATCAAATATGGAGTCTATCGATCGTATAGACAATTGGAAGGCCAAAACTCTTAATTTATCCATATTTTCTTATGAAGTAAGAGGATTCACTAAGAAGAAAAATTACAAGAATGTTTAAATCCAAGCTTTACAAGAATATTCAAATCGAACTTGTTAGTACACGATGCAAAATCTAAATTGATTTACAATTCAATGTTCAAATATTTACACACAGGTAAATAAACTAAAAGTCTAAATTGATTTAAAATTGAATGAACAAAATATTTACACAGGAATCTAAATTTATTTACAACTGAATGCACAACATATTTACAAAGAATTTTTTTGTTTCGCAAGCTCTTCAGGAAGACCCATTAGAGGATTTTACATGGAAAGGAAGAGCTAAGACAAGATCTAATTTAGTTATGGATAGATAACAATTTTACAGATTGGTCAAATAGTTTTACAAGGAAATAGAGATTTGTAAAGCATATTGAGTCTGTTGAAGTCTTTTGAAATGAAGTTGTAGGGAACATTCTAGAAGTTTTTGAATAGCTAGAAAGAATGAGTTTTTTGAGAAGTTTGTCTTTTCTGTAGAGTAAATCAAATTTATCTTTATTAAGATTGACAATAGCCAATAAAAAAACATTTAATATAAAAAATTATAATAAAAGGTGAAAGATTCAATAAATAAATTTAAAATATATTACAACAATATAACAATACAAAGACATTAATAAGATAAAAGACATAATAAATGATTAAGAAACGATAATGAGGCAACAGATAATATGAAAGATAAGCTATTGGTAGAAGAGACTATATCAAGAGGGGCAAACATAATGTGCCAAATATAGTGAAAATTATTCTTAATAACTTAATGAGGATTTGAAAAAACCTTCTCATTTCATACTTATAAAATTATTTAGTAATGCAATTTAAATACTTAACCTTGTTTTACCTTCCAAACGATAAAATATTAATATTGAGGGCAACATGCCTTTCCTAATAATTTTTCCAATTTTCCATTTTTAAAAGATTTTACAAGAAGCGATCACACTCCATGAGAATGATTATACATTCCTATAAAATATGGAAGATTTTGCAACGATGGAGAATCAAAATGTTGAGCATTCTAAGCTTGAGAATCACCACAAAATTGACCAACTTAGTAGCCTAAAAAATATATTCTACCACATATGATGATTTAAATAATTTTTTGCAAAGAATAGCGAAATACTTTGGTATTAGTTAGTAACTATTGCTGAAAAGTGCTCCAAACCCCAAATGAGAATGGCCAGTGGGAGTTGTCTACATCAAAGTTGAAGAAACTTTCTCCTAATTATTGAGATTTCTATCGATCAGTCATTTCTTTACAATATTTTTTTTTTTCCTTTACCTAGATTAGTTTTTGACATTGACTTTGGTTTTAATTTTCTTAAATGACTAGAAACTAATGGAAATACTCTTGCAATTTTTCTTGGTGTATTAGTATAATTAATTTAACAAATCTATGAAATGGTTTATCTGATATGAAAGGCACAAGAAGAGAGATAAAATAATCAACAATCTTTCTTGAATGACCTTTTATTCTCTTTGGAAAAAGGATAATTTAAGTTGAAAAAAGTTTTGGAATGCAAATTTAATAACAAGCTTTATATTTTCGGACAAAAAAATTTGCTTATGAAGAAATGGGGATTTCTTTGGAAGGCAAGAAACTACTATCATTAAAAGATATCAATTTGCATATGTCTAAACTTCTATAATAACTGAATTCGATAGCTCCATCCTCTCTACTAAATAAACTAGGTTGAATACTTTTACCTTTGCGCTTGCATGTTTTTTGTCTAGATTTATTTCTCTATCCACCCTTTCTTTTGTGGACCAAATTTATGAAAATGTGCACTAAATTTATGACATCACATGGGTGTCATGAAAATTCAATTTTGTAGGGTTATTGTGGTGTCATTTTCCACTAGTTGGGTTACTTGTAGAGTCAACACATTCATAGGTTTCTTACAAAGGTTGGTTGTAGCTGTGAGGTTCTAGATTCCTTCAGTGGTTTATATCTCCTTATGGCCGATGGATATGGAGAGTAATTTCTCTTGGGAACTGAGTATTGATAGAGTTGTCAACATAGCTTGGATGGGTTCTACTGATAGGCTTCACCTCTTTTGGCATTGTGAAGGTGAGGCTAGAGTTCAGGAACATGAGTTTAATAATCTTCTTGGATCCATTTTGATTTTTAAGGATTCCTTACACGTGTGAGATTCAAAGTGTGGTTATGGCATATGTACTTGTATAGTTGATGGGAGGTATGATAGCTTGGCTTTTTGAGTTTCTCCCTATTCAGATATTCACTCATGTGACATGTACTATTATATTGCCCCAATAGTTTTAGCATAGTGGACTGCTAATCCCGTGAGTTGGGCAGGTACTATCATCTTCATTGGCATATGTTTTAAAGAAGCTAGATTTTGATACTTGAGATGTCACAAAGGTCTTCTTGGGATTCAAGTAGAGTATTCACATTGATGGTTACAGAACAAGGAATTGGGAGTGATTTGTTGCATTCTATTCTCATTGAAGATTGGTATATTGTTGAGCTCCCGCCACCTTGTGGTATTAGAGGTGTGTGTAGTTACAACTAGAGTGAGGTACTTAGTAGGGAAAAAAGTATTTTGTTTTATAATAGGAGTGCATGGAAGGTTGTCCAAAATGAGTATTCACATTAGATATTTTGGATGTTGGATGTCCAATTGATTGATGTTTGGATTCATGACCTTGGGGTTAGAGATTTTTACATCAGTGTAGCACAACAGTTGGACAAAGTTTCATCTATGAGGTTGATCTAGGATCTAAGCATTTGGTTCCAACTTACAAATGTGGATTGCTTGGGGGCAAGAAATTTTTTGGAAGGGAGGACTATCATGTCCCATGTTCTAGTCAATGACTTGTGTTGTTTCATCGGCCCATTTTTCCTTGGTCCCATGGGCAAACTAGGTTTTATATATGATCATAACAGCTTTTGGCGTAGGTAATTTCTATTATGGGTGAATCAAGGTTTCTTTAGTGGGGTTTCTATACACCTACTATTATTCTAGTAAGTCAATAAACTCAACATTAGTGGCATTGCATGGTTGGAAAAGGAGCATCTTGTCGATACCTTTCTAGCAAGCTATCACACATGCAACCTTTCTAGTTTGAGATTTTAATGCCTAAAGATTTAATAGATTTATTATAAATTGCCTTTATAACTTAAGTTTATATTGGTAAGTCACTCATTATGTATTGGCACCTTATTTCCTTAAGTGGGAGAAAAGTATCATTTTAAAAAATAAATAAATAAATAGAAATGGGAATGCAGAAAGCCACCTATCTATTCTTAAAAGAGAAGATGGAGCTCATTTTCAACTATGCTTGGTTTATGATTCAAACTTAAGTTTCTCTCTTGGATATTTATTTAGAAACCTTCAAAGTTTAGCCAACTTGAGGATGGAAACATTTTGATGCAATCCCATTGTCCATGGAGATGTCACACCAAAGTGTCTCACACATACTTATAGGTTCTTTCCTATATTTCCAATATAACTATATTTATGTATTTAAGATTGGACTTCATATTTGGTTATTGTATTGTTGATGTATAATGCAATAATATATTTTAACATATTTCATGACAATCTACTAGTTTATATTGTTGGTTTACATTGCATCATTCATTTGCTTATGTTTTGAAAAATATTTCAAGATAACACCTGAAAAATATATATTTGGGATATTAGGCTCTTGTAACCAAATGCACTATGGGGTCATAATAAAATTTGGATAGAAATATTTTGAAGATTAGGCATTGTGGCACCATAATCTTCCCATCATAGACCTTCAAGGATTAAAAAATACCCTTTATAATGTGGAGAAGATTCCAATAAACTCAATAAGAAAAATAAACAACATAATAAAACTAAAAGCATGATCTCTTTTCCTATCATTTCCTACATCTTCAATCAAGAGAAGAAATCAATACCCCCTCTTCCCTCTTATAACTTTGTAACTCATCAAGTGAGTTCTCAAAGGTCCAAATAAACAAATAATCTTCGAATACATGTTTCAAACCAATTCAAACCTTTGTGTGTGCTCTAGAACTATCAGAGAAATAGAACTTGGAGTTCAAGTAGTAGGCAATGGCATGAATATGTTGGTGGAGTTATTGATTCCATCTTCAATCAATTATGTTCCATATGGGTTTATGTTTGGCCTCATTTGACCTATACAATTCTTTAACCCCATCGACACAAGAAATCATACAAAAATCATTAAATTGCAATATTTCAAAATGATATAATAGCAATCTCCATTAGCTTGCCAAATTTATCATCAAATACAACCTTTGTAACCTTCTCTGCTTTAGATTTCTTAGTGTAAGGACTTTCTAACCATTTCACACTCATAAACATATGCCTCAAGTCATTCTATCTTTCGAATATACTTTGCAAGTTGAGAAAATTAATAGCAAAGCATGTGACCCCTACTCCTACAAGATCTTTACCACTATTTTGTTCCCTCATAAGACTTAGGACCCATGTATGATTGTAGATGTACTTTTCAATATTCCTTCCATCTTAAATCTTCTCCACCCAACTCAATTTCCCTACATTCTTGAGGAGCAAGTCATGATAATGAACATCACAATATTTTCAAATAATGTGGGATGCCTCTCCATCAAAAGTTTGTTCACTGCCACATATGCAAATACATTGAAAATTACAATCTAGATGACATAAACCCCTCCCACTTCCACTACCACCTCATCCAACATGTTGCATAAATTTTTTACATTTTTCACTTGATTAGAGGCATCAATCAATTTTAGAGATACTAACTACCCCCTGAAGAAACTACAAAGTTGATTGACATGACAACCAGTCTAGCTTCTACCATAGCTTCCTCTAGGGTATCCTTAGGTCTTTCTTTTGACCTAATGGATGAATGGTCTTCTAATAAAGTATTTGGATTCTCTTCAAGGTCCACAACCACAATCAAACTTGAAACCATAATCAAGTTCCAAAAATCATGCAAGATTTCACAAAAATGCTTATAATAGGGTTACAAGAAATTAGCCCTCCTAATGAACAAAATACCAAATAGCCTTAAAAAGTCCTTAACAAGGGGTCAAATATGCCATTGATCTAGAAACCCTTTTTAGAGAACTCAAATATTTTGTTGGTCTAGGGTTCTCAACCTATTCATATAGTATGGCCACAAATTAAGCCTAAAACCAAGGGTTTTAAGGGTTTAACAAGCTATCTAATAAAAGGTCTGTTTCCCTCCTTATAACTCTCACCAATTCCTCCCACTAAAGTGGGGAATTAACCACACATTCTTTCAATAGACTCCAAGCTTTGGTTGAAGTATCTCAAACATTCAACCACTCAAAATACCTTTGTTGTATATTGTGATCCCTAGCCATGCATCACTGGCTCACCTAGGGCATCACCATAAAAATGCTTCCTTATATTTATAGGGCCCCTTCTTCACTATAAATTATGTACAAGGAGTCATATCCCAAATTTCAAGAGGTTGTACAGATCCTACAGTGGGGGAGGGAGTTATGACTCCATCTTGCTCAAACACTTGATTAAGGACAATAGGTAAACATAATATAGAATAATTTATTCAAGAAATTAAAACCTTCCAAAATTGTAAAGAACCAAAAATTGAACTCCTCTAACACTTCCAAAAATAATAGTGTCAAATCTAATCCATTAAAGTGTCAAAATCCCCAAAAGCATAGAACTATAACTATAAACTTGTTATTCAATCCATACACACAGAATTTTCTCAAACTTCCAACCTTGTCAAAAGGTTGAGGATGACCTTATAAACCCATCTCAACTCCTATCCTAACTATTTTAGATATTATTTTACTCCTAACTACAAATTTTCTCAAATGCAACAAAAAGTTGTCAAACAACATTGACAATTTTTTATCAATTTTTACATCTTTGAGTGTTTGACCCTCAAACTTTCTCCAAACATTTCCAAACCTTACCAAAAGAATTGAATGGTTAAAAAACATGTAAGAAGGTCCTAAAAACACTTATTTTTCCATCCTACCCTTTAAAATGCAAAGATTCTCAATTAGACCTAAATAAGCAATTATGAGCAACTTAGACCTCAAGAGGCTTTCTCACCTTAACCTACCTCACCCAAGGACTAGGATAGTCCAATTATTCACCTAGTCATGTGGCTAGTGCCACTACAAGCCAAAATACCCTAGGATCTGTAAGTCTTTCATAAGCCTACCTAGGTGCCCCTGCATCATACTCCCCCACAAAAGAAAACCATGTCACTCCTGTCGACATTAGGTCTTGGGGGATGCCTACCTTTTTGAAGTCTTCCTTAGCAACCCAAGTTGATTTTGAATCAGGCTTGCCCTTCCACTTGATGAGGTTCTCCATGTACACCTAGTGCTTGGTAGCCTCCATAACTCTAGAATCCAACACTTTTTGATCCTCCAACTTGCTTGATAAAGGTACTACTATAGGCTCTAGATTAGTACTAACCCCATGATTGCTTTGAGGAAGTGTACCCTTGAATTCACTCAAATATTGCACATTGGAAATAGGAGAGATACCCAAATCTAATGAAAAATCAATTCTATAGGCATTGGCTCCATATTTTTCTATGATTTTGTAAGGCCTGGCTCTTTTTATTTGTAGCTTCGTTGACATACCTTTTTGCATTATGGACTTGTTCAAATGCACCATAACATAGTCACAACAACAAATTGAACGTCTTTCCTTCTTTCATCAACCTTGGCTTGCAATTTTTGTATATTAGCTTGGATAGTTTTCTCAACTTGTTCTTAGATTTCTTTCATGGTTTGGGAAAAATCTTTAGCATGTCAAATTTTACGCTCCATTCCTCTAAGATCCCTAAATTCACATACACTCCTTGAATGCATTCCATACGCAATTTCAAAAAGGCTTTTGCCTATGGTCCTATTCCTAATGTCATTGTATGCATACTCAACCTAGGGGATGATCACATCCCATGTTTTCCCATACTCCTTAGTTAGGAATCTTAAGAGATTATTTAGCACCCTATTAACCACCTCAATCTAGCCATCAGTCTGAGGGTGGTCTGTTGAACCAAATGACAAGTCTGTACCAAGTCAGTTCCACAAAGTCTTGCAAAAGTGACTCATGAACTTGACATCCCTATCTAAAACTATGCTCAATGGAAGTCCATTAATCCTGACAACCTCCTTAAAGAATAGGTGTACAATGTGGCTAGCATCATTGGTAGTCTTACATGGAATGAAGTGCCCCATCTTATCGAATCTGTCAACAACTACATAGATACTGTCATAGCCTTGTTTTGTCTTGGGAAGACCTAATATGAAGTCCATGATCACACACTCCCATGGCCTATTTGGAACTATTAAGGGCTGATATAGACTTGAATTACTCATTCTACCTTTAGCTTTCATACATACCATGCACTGCTCCACATACCTAGCCACATTTCTGACTAGTTTAGGCCAATATTAGAATCTTTGAACCAATTCTAGGTTTTTTCTCACACAAAAGTGTCCACTTAGGCTTCCATTGTGCCTCTCATGTATTATTTTATCCCTTATTAATGCCCTTGGTACACACAACTGGTTTCCCTTAAATAAAAATCCATTCTATAAGGTAAATTTAGAGAACTTACTATGAAAATGGTTCTCAAAATCAGAACATATCTTATATACCTCTACAAAATCTTTATACTCCTTGTAGAGACTCTTGAAGCTCTCCATCCCAATGCTATGCAACTAAACTTTTTGGACTATTAAGAACCTTCTACTTAATGCATCTACCACCTTGTTCATCTGCCCTTTCTTATGCTTGATTGTGAAGGTGAAAGCTTGCAAGTACTCCATCTACTTCAAGTTCATGTTGCTCAAGTTTTCTTGAGTGTTGATATAGTTGAGAGCTTGATTGTCAATAAACACAAAAAATTCCTTGGGCAATAGGTAGTGTCTCCACTTTCTAAGAGATTGAACTAGGAATAGAGTTATAAATCATAGGAAGAATACATTTTTTTGGCCTCATTAAGCTTTTCACTAAAGAGGGCTATTTTCCTACCTTATTGGCTTAACACTTCCCCTACTGCTAGGCCACTTGCATCACACTCTATAGTAAAAAGTTATTCAAAAATGGGTAGTCACAAAACATGTTGGGTAGATACTTGTTTATTTATCATCTCAAGTAATTTCTTAGCTTCTAAGATCCATTTAAACTTAGACTTGACCCCACCCGTTATGGTATCTAGAAGAGGTGCACATATGCCACTAAAATTCCTAATGAATTTCCTATGAAATTGAGATAGACCATGAAAAATTCTTACCTCATTAGATGTAGTAGGTGGTGGATAGTTGAGGATAGCAGCAACCTTCTATTGATCCATCTTTATGGATCCCTTAGACACCACAAAGCCTAAGTACACAAGTTCTTTCTTGATGAAATCACACTTCTCAAGGTTTATAGCAAGCTTATCCTCATGAATTATCTACAATACTACTACCACATGATTGATATGCTCCTCCTTTGTCTTTCTGAAGATCAATATATCATCTAGGTATAGGAGTACAAATCTCCTAGTAAAATCTTTAAGACCCTCATTTATGAGCCTCATGAATGTGCTAGGGGCATTAGGGAGACCAAATGGCATCACTAGCCATTCATATAGCCCATTTGTTGTCTCTAATGTTGTTTTCACTCATCTCCCTCCTTAATCCTAATTTGGTGGTATCCACCCTTAAAGTCCAACTTTGTGAAGTAAATTGTCCCTCCAAGACAATCCATGAGATCCTCAATCCTAGGTATGGGAAACCTATACATTATTGTGATCCTAGTTATAACCCTTGAGTCTATACATAGTCTCCATTTTTACTCCCTTCTTGGATGTTAGTACAATAGGAACTACACATGGGCTTATGCTCTTCTTGATCAAAGCTTGGTCCATCAGTTCTTGAACTTGTATTTCCACTTCTAAATTTTGGTTTGGAGTGAGCTTGTATGCTGCTTTGTTTGGAAAAGATGCACCAAGTACAAAGTCTATTTGATGGCTTATCACCCTTCTAAGAGGTGGAGTAGCAGGACTTCCATCACTCACAATGTCTTTATACTTCTCAAGTATTGCGTATTCCTCTACAAGAAATGGGTCCTTGACTATCTTGTCTTCTCCCTTGAACTTTAACATAACTACATAACCTTGGCTCTCATCATCTTTGAGGTTTTTGAAAAACTCCTTCCCACTACATAAAAGCACACTAGGTACCTTGGACTGTGATTCTTCTCTTTCCAACAAAGATTGGATTTTGAAAGTTCTACCTCCTTTTTTGAATGATGTGGAGTTTTCCTTCCCATCATATACCATCTCTCAATAATACTAGCAAGGTCTACCTAAGAGAAAATGGTAAGCATCCATAAGAAAGATATCACATAATAACCTATCATTTTATCCTACTATGGTTAAAGCCTAACAAGTCTTTTCATTGACCACTATACTCTAACGTTTCTTGAGCCAAGTCACCTTGTATGGGCTCACATGTGGTATTTTAGCTAGTTTAAGCTTCTCAACTACCTTCTTTAATATTATATTATTAGTAGAACCTGAATCCACCACCACCTTAGAAACCTTTCCAAGGATCTTGCATCTAATCCTAAACATATCCCTCATATGCTTAGGTTCATTAGGATCATGTTTCTTGATCAATATCCTCCTAAACATAAGGTTCTCACCTTTTTCAAACTCTATGTGATCCACTTCATTCTCCTTGTAGCTATAATTATCCTGCTGTACATATGCCACTCTCTTGTCATGATTTGAAGAAGAGGTTTTTTAGGGCATCTACATGTTGGGTGGCCTATTTGACCACAATTATAACACTTCATATTAGAAAAGTATGAGTTGCTTCTTCCTGATCCTTTACCTTTGTTAGAACCTCCTTGGTTACCTATTCCTTTATTGTAAGCTCCCCTAGGAATGCTTTTAGTGGCTTTCTTAGTGGGCTTGGTCTAACTTTGGTTCCTTTTCTCATTACCCTTACCTTCCTATATATATCCTCTTCTTTTTCCTCTTTGATTTTTGCCCTTGCCTCTATCCTTGAAGTTTGATTCCCTTTCTTCCTACTCTTCTCATCCACCTTTAGGGATAGTTGATGGCACCTTTGAATAGTAGTAGGTGTCCATAAGCTTAGCTTCTCTTCGATATTCCATTTTAAACCATCCAAGTACCTAGCCACTTTTATTGGCTCTTCCTCTTGCTTCTTGGATCTAAGGCATAATCTCTAAAACTCTTTTGTATAAGAGGCTACATCCAAATCTCTTTGTCTCAGTCCTTGTATCCTTTTGTGGAGTTGAATCTCATAGTTTGGTAGGAAATTCTCCCTTAGTTTGGTTAACATGGCATTCCAATTGGCTATAGGCTTCTTTCCTATCTTGACCCTCTCATCTTAGACATATTTCCACCGAGTCAATGTTGATCCTCTGAGTCTTGACTTGGCTACTTTCATCTTTTGTGCCTCTGATACCCCTTCACATTCAAAATAGTTCTCTATCCCATCTATCTAATCCATCACTACATCTATGTCCATCTTCCCACTACATAGTAGCACACTTTCCAAGGCCTTTCCTTAAGGGCTTTAATGGCTTTCAAGAAAGGTTCTTCATTCAAGATAGGGTTTGGCTTGGGGACAACATCTTCTTCTTCTATCTCCTTACCCATAACATTGCTCTCTTCTTCCTTCTTCTTGGCTGCATCAGCAATTGCATCCAACTTTACCTTTAACTTTGCTAAGGCCTCTTCAAGGAGTCTATTATTCTCATTTTTCTCATCAACTTCTTTAGCTAGCTCTGCATTATTCACCATACTTGACTCACCCACTAACTCTCTTGTAGTTGTAGACATAAAGCAAGTTCCCAAGTCCTTAACTTTCTTTGATACCACTCTGATGTGACAACCAGTCTTGCTTCTAACCTAGCTTCCTCTAGGGTCTTCCTAGGTATTTCTCCTAACCTAATAGCGTTTCTATTTATCCTATTCTCCTTAGGATCCTAACAATGAAGTCCTAAGCCATTCAACTAGTGCACACCAATTAGTAAGAACAACAATTCTCCAACACTATAACCAACCCCAAACACTCAAATGCCACCCTAATGGATGAATGGCCATCTAAGAAGGAATTTGGATTCCCTTCAAGGTTCACAACCACAATAAAAATTGAAACCCTAATCGAGTTCCAAAAATCATGCAAGATTTCACAAAAATGCTTGTGATACCACTACACGCAATTAGCCCTCCTAATGAAGAAAATACCAAATATCTTGCAAAAGTCCTTAACAAGGGGTAAAATATACCATTAATCCAGAAACCCTTTTTAGAGAACTCAAATATTTTGGTGGTCTAGGGTTCTCAACTAGTCTATACAGTATGACCACAAATTAAACCTAAAACCAAGGGTTTTAAGGGTTTAATAGGTTGTGATAAAATGTTTGTTTTTCCCTCCATAGAAATCTAACCAATGCCTCCCACTGACATTGGGGCTTCACCACACCTTCTTTCAATGCACTCCAAGCTTTTGTTGAAGTATCTCAAACATTCGACCACTCAAATACCTCTATTGTATATTGTGATCCCTATCCATGCATTACTAGCTCGCCTAGGGCATCACCATAAAATTGATTCCTTATCTTTCTAGGCTCCCTCTAGTTGATCAATTTAATACCTCAATAAAAAAGGATTCGACATCCTTTCACATTGACTCCATGATTAGACAGAATCATGTGTTTTCCTAAGAATAACATACTAACTTCATTTTATTTTGTCAACCTGGGAGCATAATCTTGAGAGGGTGGCTACAAATTATATGTTTAATTCCTCTTTAAAACATTACAACTAAAACAAAAGGAAATGTTGAAGGAGACTTAAGCTAGGAACTAAAATGACATCTTTTCTTAGAGCTTAGAGTAATGTTATAAATAGTAAATCTATCTATGCACCTATGTTGCAAGAATAGTTCAATGATTATGTTATCAATGGCTGCAGGAACAACAAAATTCTACCTTGCAAAGAAACAAACAAGGAAATGAAATCTATTCTAACAAAGAAGTTCACTCACAAAGTGGGCCCCCTTGGATGAGCGAATAGAAGAGGCAATCAAGATAGAAGATGGAAACTTGAACTTTGTATTCTATTCATTCATAGAAAGAGATTACATCTGATTAAAAACAAGATCACACACTCTTTTATAAAAATTGATCTATTCTATCTTTCTTCTGCAAAATCTTGTTTTAAAGCTATAACAGGCATTATTTAAAGGAAAACTACAACAACTTCCTACTTCTATGATCACTCCATCAATGAGGATCGATTACAAATTCATAAATTTTACAACAGAAATATCATTAACTATGTTTTAGCTCCTCCAAGCATATAGAAGGTCAAGGGAGCTATATTCATGTGCTACCATAACAAAAATCAAACAATAATCTACTTGTTGCGGCGATTCATCAATCTGGTCAGGTTTGACTTAGCATTGAAATATTGACTTTGAATATGTGCGGAAAGTTCCTACAAAACATTGAATGCATACAACTTCCACATATGTATAATCATTTCATCATTAATGTTAGAAAAGGTATAGTGCTCAAACTATCACTCTTTGCAAATCCAATGGCTACAGGAAGGAATCTACTCAAACATAGCATGGATGACGAAATATTTATCAGCATGCAATATTCCTTCATTATACCATAGAACTCCATAGATTCAAGAAAACACAACATATCTAAACTCTCTATGCTTCAATCTTCATGTCTTAACATATAGATAATATATTCATAAAAACATAAGTTTCTTTACTTGAACCATAGACTCATAAAATGTTTCTTTAAGATAATTGTCTTAAAGCAAGATAAAAGATTCTCAAAATAATGGCCTTTTACAGGATCATCACCCTCCTTATCTATACATTATGTAGAAGCAGTCATCTCCAAAATCCCAAGAGATCATACAAATCCTATAGTGAGAGAGGGAGTTATGGATCCATCTTGCTCAAACACTTGATTCGGGACAACAGGTAAACATAATGAAAAATAATTTATTCAAGCAACTAAAACCTTCCAAAAACACAAACTAAAATTGTACATAATCACAAATTAAACTCCTCTAACACTTCCAAAAATAACAATGCCAAATCTAATCCATTAAAGTGCCAAAATCCTCAAAAGCATAAAAATCTAACTATAAACTTGCTATTCAGACTATACACATAGAATTTTCTCAAACTTCCAACCCTATCAAAAGGCCAAGGAAGGCCTTATAAACCCATCCCAACTCCTATCCTAACTATTTCAGATATTCATTTACTCCTAACTACAAATTTTCTCGAATGCAACAAAAAGTTGTCAATGTTTTCAATGACAACATTAACAATTTTAAAGCAATTTTTACATCTTTGAGTGTGTCACCCTCAAACTTGATCCAAAGATTGCCCAACCTTTCCAAAAACATTAAATGGATGCAAAACATGTAAGAAGGTCCTAAAAACACTTATTTTCCCATCCTACCCTTTAAAACACAAAGATACTCAATTAGACCTAAATAAGTGACTATGAGCAACTTAGACCTCAAGAGGCTTTCTCACCTTAACCTAACTCACCCAAGGACTAGGATAGTCCTATTATTCACCTAGTGCTATGCATAGTGCTACTACAAGCCAAAATTCCCCAGGAGCCCTAGGTCTTTCACAAGTCTACCTAGGTACCCCTGCACCATACTCCCCCACAAAAGAAAACTATGTCACTCATATGGACAATAGGTCTTGGGGGATGCTTGCCCTAGGTCTTTCACAAACCTACCTAGATTCCCCTACACCATTGATGAGAAACCCTTTTTTTCATGATGGTGTAACATTTTTGGCCCCATGAATGTTAGTGGTCCTCTAGCTCAAGTTTCATATCCTCAACCACTTCTAATAAGAGGGGGCCACTCAACCCAACATCTGTAGGGCTTTAAACCCCATACCACAAATAGTTACGACATCTATCATGCATTTCCAATAAGGAGACCTGTCACAAATAGATTATGATTAAATGATAACTCATTATGATTAGAAAAAATAGACTCTAACTTCAAAGTCTCAAATTCAAACTAAATTTGAAAAAATAATTTTAAACTTAAAGAAAACAAATAAAAAATAATTACATGGCTTCAATAAATGAAATGTTACAAAACTACCACAGTTTTCAATTTCATATTTTGGTAGCATCATGAATCTTCTTGTTCCAACTTATGCTCTCAAGCAAGGGTTGTGTTCCTAGAGTAGTCTAGATACAAAATAACTATCTAATCACAACTTTCACACTCTAGGAAAAAATACAATAGTTTCACTATCAGGAGTAAAAGAACTATCACTAGCACTAGCACTAGGATGAAAGAGAGGCCTAACAGAACCCTTTCAAAGAAAACTTGTGAATGTAGATGTTGGAGCATGGGAGGAAAATGCACTAAACTCTTCCTATTTCTTCTTCCTATTTATTCATTCTTTTTCATATATTTCTAAGAGGACATAACAATGACGTTTTGGAAGAAAGTAGTTTTCCACAATCCATCATAATGTTTGCTATGTTTTCTACGTAGATCATATTCTTTTTTTGCATCCAAAAGGAACACAATCTACCTAGATAAAACAAAAAAAAATGACATTTTTCCTCAACAATTTGGTTATCGCACTCAACAATATCATGCCCAAGTATACTGGCAACATGGTATTTGAATATATTGATGCCACCATAATTTATTTCTTTACAAAAAATATTTTGTTTGGCTATATTTTCTACTAGGAAATTCTTTGGTATTTTTCCAAGCCTCTCCTATTTAAGCATTATGAAAAATGAATGTTAAGGTTGCTACTATAATAGAATTCAAAATTTTACAAAGATATAAACTAATAGAAAATCAACAACCCTGCACTTTTTGAGAAAAAGTTATAACTACATGTTTGCAAATTTGTTCTTAAAAAATTGTAGGGTTCACATTTTTCTATTATTCTACTTTTCTCATGCAAAT
Organism: Cupressus sempervirens; assembly: GCA_028749045.1. Taxonomy (NCBI): domain Eukaryota; kingdom Viridiplantae; phylum Streptophyta; class Pinopsida; order Cupressales; family Cupressaceae; genus Cupressus; species Cupressus sempervirens. The sequence goes on along the minus strand of CM053787.1, from coordinate 543,782,078 downwards.
TAATAAAAGACATTCAAGATTTAGAAATCAAAACTAAAAAAAGTTAACAAATAATGAAAAATGCTTTGACATACAAAATAAAATCAATAAATCCTACAAAGTGTAACACTTACCTCTTGAAAATGAGTTGAGAAAAGTGTTGCTATTGACTCAATGCTCCTAATGCAAGCTTATAGCCTCCCCAAATTGACTTGTGCTCCCATTGATGTTGTTCTTCCCTATTGTTTACAAATCTATGGCTTCTTCTTTTTCTTCTTCTCCCACACTTTTCTTGTCTTCTTCCCATACCAAGCAATTAGAAGACCAATTAGGGTTCTAAGAAAAAGAAATGTAAAGAAATCAATTTTAAAAAAAGTGTTGTCTTTTTTGTTTTCAAGTGGCAACCATTTCCTTGCCACTAATCGAATTTCCAGTGATGTTACTTAGCGAGTTGGGAAATTTTTCCCACCTGCCGAGTTATGCGAAAAATCTAGCGAGCCAAACAACCAAGTTGTTAAATCTTGATAGAAGTTACTCTACTCACCAACTCATTGGACTCACCTAGCATTTAACAAGTTTAGGAACACTGGTTCACAATCAACTGATCTTAGAAACATCATTCTTTAGGGAGACACCACAGTAGCATTTATCAATAATAAAAAATTGCAATCATTCCATCCATCAAAAATAATACAGAAACTTTATTCAACCCAATAGTCTCTAATTGGTTTCAATAAGCCCTCTACAAATTTATTCTCTCTTTGCAATAAAGTGGTATGCACCTTTTCATGGCCAAGATTTTTCAAGTGAGGAGGTTCATTATTTATTGCTAACATCATGTCGTGGTGATATAGCGATCTCACCAAGATGAATCGAAGACCATGACATAGACATATGTGCAATTTCTTGTTCAACAATATCTATTACTTCCATTTTAAATACTTTTTCCAATGGACCTCCCTTGTGGTTGGAAACTTTTATTTCATCTTACACCTGCATAGAAGGTATATACAAGAAGGGATGTTTGAAGGCTACTATTAGTGGGTAAATTTATCTTATCTTTCCTTTTTTAGAAGTATAAGCACTTTGTTTTCTTTTTGGATCAATATGTCAACATCTTCTTGTTCTTCTATGAAATTTTTAATTTGTATAGGAAATAACCATTATTATTCAGTGAACTTTCACTTGAGAATAAGAGCTATCATATTTTACATTACAAAAATTACACTTCCAAATATATACCCCACCTCTTGAAACTTGTAAAACCCTTGTGGTATGTCTCCATAAAGGGGATATTTTATCAATTTTGAATTTTGGTTTACTTCCACACCCACTAAACTTTGAATACTATCCATTCTTGCAATTTATTGAAAAGGAAACTTGAAAAATATTCAAAAACTTGCTTTTTATTATCGAAAGAAAATTGAGTTTAAATGCTTATCTTAGACACTTAAATCTCCTTTGTGGGAGCTATTTGGCACTATACAAATGATCTTTTTAAAAATAATCAATTGCCCTTATAAATGCCAAAATAGAGACAAAATGAGATGAGAGGAAAAGAAAAAAAACAAAATGCTATGTTTTTAGGTTGAATGACCTCATAAAGGTCTGTTTACAATTTTAAGAAAAAAGAACTTCTTAACTTATATTTTTGGTCACTTTAAGTGACCTCACCTACCAATTCTCTTAGATGTGTGCCATAACCTTCAAATGTACACAGATGTGTCAACCAACACATCTAGGCATAACTATAGGTTGTGGCACACATCATATGCATAGGCAACCTACTTCCATACTTGAACATCTAAGTGCATCCATAAACTATAGTGCACATCCTATGCTCACCGAGAGTGCATCCACACTGGTGCACATCTGCATTGAATGCAATCTTGTAGCAGGTGCATCTATAGGCTACCTCATATAGGCTATGGTTTGCATTCTGTGCACATCCAATAGGCATCGACATCTAGTGCAAGCCTGTAGGAGGCACATCTTACAACTAAGGTTATAACTTTTATGCAAAGTTGGCTCTCTCGCTTGGCCATGACCTAAAATGGTACCTTTGCCTTCTAAATTTTTAACAATATGTGAAAACAAGATTTGATAGTTTAACAATTGTATTATAAATAACTGCTCTTTATTTGAGGAAGTTTAAAAATTTCAATTCATCAAATTTTTAGGAGGTTTGAATCAGTTAGGAAGGATCTAGATCCAAGTATGACGTATTTTTTGGCATATGCTTTCATAATTTATTAGTAAAAGCATGTTGATTTTCTTTTATATTTCATTTTAGTTTTATTTTTGCATCTTTTATTTAGCTATTGATTGTTGGAGAACTTGTGTATAACTACTAGACAAATATCCTCTAGTCTAATGTCTTGCATAATTGAGGATGCAATATGGAACAATGCTTATTTTTCTATCAATCTTAACTACTCTACTTCTAAATGCAATATTAGGATTAAATTCTTATTTTTTATGGTCATTCTTGCTTTAGCATTTATTACTTACATATTAATTGGAATAAAGTCTTCATGATGAGTTTTTAAAGAGAACTTTACATTTTGATTCTTGCTTTTGTAGATCCAAGTAAAATTGTGTTGGATGATCCAAATGATGATAGTGTGCCTGATGATATAGATGGGACTAAAGCAAGTTCTGAGGGTACATAATTTGATACAAATTATATAACTCTGCCTACCAAAGAACATTTGTCTTGGAAATATATAACCACTAATAGTCTGATTGAAAGGGATGATGGCAGGAGTGGGTGATTCTAGAGCAATGAACAGGAAAGATGGAAATCAAAATTCAAATGGGACTAGGATCAAGATTGGTGTAGACCTATTAGGAGAGGGAGGTCAAGGGGAGAACACTATGGATGCATGTCAAATTGGGAAGGAACCCAATGGATTGGGGGCACTTGGGGATCCGGGGTGAGACCCAGGTCTATGGTTCCTATCAATATTCCTACCAGGAAATGGTCAAGCTTTTTTGGCATCAAGACGACATGTAATTCTTCCTTTCCTCTGATCAAGAATGGTTCTATTTCTGAGAAAGTTTTATTTATTTTGAAAATCCCAAACCAATTCATAGATATAAATATCTCTAAGATGAATCATACCCTTGTGGGGAGTTTCTTGGGAGCTAGACTGAATATCTAAATTGTCAGAGCCTTTGTTATAATAAAAAATGGGCTTTGAAGCGACTGGCTAATATTGTTGCAATGTTAAATGGATGCTTATCATTTAGCTTCTCTTGCAATGAAGATAGAAGATACATCTTATATAGTGGACAATGGGTTATGGGTAAGAATATAATGATTTTACAAAAATGGTCCCCTGGCCTAAAATCCCAAGATGAATCAATGGTTCAAGCCCCTATATGGATCAAACTTTCACGAATGCCTCTTAAGTTCTGGGTTGAAGATGTCTTTCAAGGAATAGGTAATACCTTTAGAGAACTCTTATTTATGGACCCAGTGATAGTTTCAAGAAGGAGATTAACTTATACTAGAATCTGTGTGGGGGTCATTCAAGGGATGGATATGTCAGAAGATATTACACTTAGATCTAAATTAGGAGTCTAGCAGTAGAAGATTGAATATGAAACTATCCCTTTTGCATGATTCCATTATAAAAAATCAAGCCACTGGGCGAAGAGATGCTTGACAAAGGTCATCATTTTGAATTTTGTTTAAGAAATAATGGGTTTGAAAAGGCTCTAAGGATGTTGAGGTCATGGAACAAAACCAAGTTGTGAAGGGGACTAATGAGGATAATGTATATTTTTAGGTGGAGACTCTCTAGTTGAGTAAATTTAATGAGAAGAAAAACTTGGAAAAGGATGCATCTATTCCCATTAATAATATAAAAAATAAGGACAACTTTGATGATGATGATAAGAATAGAAGAATGGAAATGGTTGAGGCTAAGGAGATTTTAGAAGTTCAAATTTCAAGCAACTATAGCAAGAATAATGCTAGTAGTAAGGAGCTCACCTCATAGGGAAACACCTGTAAAGGATAGCTCACCTAAGTGGGGGGATGTAGAAGATGTTTCTAGAGCTTTGATGGATGAGGAAGAAGGTATTGGGGTAGACTTGGCACATGTTGGGTCGAAGAAGAAATTTAGAGATAAGAAAAAGAGGAGATTAGTTTTAAAAAGAATAAAGAAAATTCCTTGCTGAATAGGAAAACAAGGAGTAACAAGTTAGGGGATGATATTCATTCCCTTACTCCAATAGGAAAGAATAAAAAAGTAGGAGATCTAAGGAGTAAAAAATTTGGGGATGTTACTCATTCCCTTACCCCAACAGGGAAGTGTATTAAAATAGGGGATGTTGTTCAAACCCCTATCTCATTAGGGGTACCCACTAATCAGCAAAAAAGAATTTTGGAGACCAACAGAAGTATAGTGGATGGTAGTCAAAGGACTATCTTAGAATCAAAATCATTCCATAAGAAATGAAGATTATTTCATGGAATATCAAAGGATTAAATAATCCTCATAATAAAGATATGGTCAGGAACATGATTAGAGATAATAAACTGGATATTGTTCTTCTATAGGAAACTAAAATGCTAAAATATAAAGTTGAAAGTATGTTTTTCCTTAAAAGTGGAAAGATCTTAGGGAGTGATGTTGATGGGGCCTTAAGAGGTATGGTTGTTTTTTGGAATGACAAAAATATTCATGAGGAACTTCTATCATATAATAGGAATACGATCAATATTAGATTTTCTAATGGTAAGGAATTGGGTGAGTTACGTCTTCAACTAGAGGAACTCTTGGCCAAAGGGAGCATTCGACCTAGTGTATCACCATGGGGAGCTCCAGTGCTCTTCTTGAAAAAGAAAGATGGTTCTTTGCACCTTTGTATTGATTACAGACAGTTGAATAAGGTGACCATTAAGAATAGGTATCCTCTACCTAGGATTGATGACTTATTTGATCAGATCAAGGGAGCTAAAGTATTCTCCAAGATTGACCTTAAGTCAGGATACCACTAGCTTCACATTAAGGAAGCTGACATTCACAAGATCACTTTTTGAACTTGCTATACGAATTATGAGTTCACAGTGGTACCTTTTGGGCTGACAAATGCTCCATCAGTTTTCAGAGTTTGATGAATGGCATGTTTAGGTCTTATCTTGGCAAGTTTGTACTTGTGTTTCTTGATGATATATTGAAATATTCTAAGTCTTAGACGGAGCATGAGTAACACCTGTGATTGGTTTTACAGTGCTTAAGAGACAATCAGCTTTATGCCAATGCAGCTAAGTGTGAATTCTTCAAGTCATAGATTCAGTATTTAGGGCATGTCATCTCAAGTGATGGTATTTTTGTAGACCCTGCAAAGATCCAGGCAATAGTGCATTGGCCTACACTGACTAATGTATCAGAGATTTGTAGTTTCATGGGTCTAGCTGGTTATTATCACAGATTTGTCCAAAACTTCTCCAGGATAGCACATCCTATCACTTCCCTTCAGAGGAAAGGAAAGAAGTTTATATGGACAAAGAAGTGTGAGGAAGCATTTCAGAAGCTCAAGGAGCTTTTGACTAGTGCACTAATCTTAGCAGTACCTGGTCCAGAAGGTGATTTCATGGTGTGTACAGATGCTTCCCTAGAAGGGATTGGAGGGGTTTTGATGCAGAATGAATGGGTGATTGCGTATGAATCATGCAAGCTCAAGGATCACGAGCTAAATTATCCTATGCATAATCTTGAGTTAGCAGCTGTAGTTCATGCTTTGACAAGGTGGAGACATTTCTTGTTGGGGCATAGATTTAACCTACATAGTGATCATCGCAATCTTCAGTACATTTTCACTCAGCCTAATTTGAATGCTCGCCAGAGGCGTTGGATGAAATTTCTATGTGAGTATGAATTTGAGGTAAAGTACATTTAGGGAAAGGAGAATGTGGTGGCAGATGCTTTGAGTCACAGGAGACATGTGATATCATCTATGACTCTTAGTGGTTATTTGAGGAGTCAGATTCTTCAGGCACTTTCTACAGATTCTTGGTACCAGGAATTGTGTAGAGAAATAGATTCAGGAAGACCTTTCGAGGGTAAGTTTGCAAGCTATGTCTGAGAGTTAGATGGTCTTTTGAGACTTTTAGGAAGGATTTATGTGCCATTATTGGATGAGCTTCGCACCTTGATCTTAGCAGAAGCCCATCGTACACCCTACTCAGCACATCCAGGTGTCAAGAAGATGCATGCTAATTTGAGACATTTATTCTATTGGTTCGGGATGAAGCAAGACATTACTAATTTTTTGGCTAGGAGTCTTGAGTGTCAGAGAGTTAAGGCAGAACACCAACATCCGATGGGACTTTTGCAACCAAATCTCATTCCTTCATGGAAGTGGGACATCATCTCTATGGACTTCATTGTAGGATTACCTATGATTGTTCATCATCATGATGCTATCATGGTCATTGTTGACCTGTTGACTAAGGTGGCACATTTTTCACCAATCAGGTCTTCCTACATGGCAACTTCTATAGCGAATGTCTTCATGCGTGATATTGTGAGACTACATGGTATTCCAAGGAAGATTATTACTGATAGGGATCCTATTTTCACATCTATATTCTGGACATCGCTACAGCATGAGCTTGGAGCACAACTAAATTTCAGTTTGGCATATCACCCAGAGATTGATGGTCAGACAGAGAGGGTGAATCAGGTTTTGGTAGATATGTTAAGGATGTATGTGATGGATAGGCAGACACATTGGGAGGATTATCTCTACCTCGTGGAGTTTGCTTAAAACAACGGGTATCATAGTTCTATTGGCATGGCACCATTTTAGGCTTTATGTGGATGTGCTTGTCGTACACCCTTGAGTTGGGATAGTCTTGAGGATCGCATCCTCTTGAGTCCTGAGATGCTTTGTGATATGGAACAACAAGTAGTGTGTATCCGTGAGCACTTGACTACGGTACAGGATAGACAGAAAAAGTATGCTAATGCACATAGGATAGATAAGGTATTTTGCTGTGGGAGATAAGGTTTCCTTGAGAGTGCATCTGCAAAAGAGTCCAATCTGATATGGAAAGGGTTCAAAGCTAGCACCTCGCTTTCTGTGACCATTCGAGATTCTTGAGAGGATTGGCCCAGTTGCTTATCGCCTTGATCCACCGCCCAACCTAGCTCGCATTCATGATGTTTTCCATGTTTTAGTACTTAGATAGTATATCCTTGATGTTGTACATGTTCTTGATTGGAATGTGTTGCAAGTAGATGATGGGCAACTGGCTTTGGAGCCAGTTCATATTCTAAAGTAGCAGGAGTTGACCCTTAGGGGTCAAACCATCGAGCAAGTAAGGGTCCAATGGGACCCTACTGATGATTCTTCAGCTACATGGGAGGATGCCGCTAGATTACAGGAGTTATATCCCTAATTGTTTGTAGGCTTCTAGGAGTAATCCTAATCCAAGGGGGGGTGGATTTAGTGCCTGCCCTCGTTCACATCTTTCTGGACACATTTTTGCTATTATTGTCGGACTATGTTAGACTAGTTTATGATGATGGTTAGTAGTATTGTTTTGAGACTGTTAGATATTGTGCTATGGATTTAATGGATGTATGATGAGATTACTTAGACACTACATTTCATATATTCATGATGATTAGTATATTGCTTTCAGTTATTGATGATGATTAGTTAGATGGTTTATTATCACATGTGTTTTATTATGGATACTTACCCCATACTTGCATGTGTATGGTATGCGTGTTTGCTCTTACGTATGGCATTTCTGATGTGGTTAAGGAAGGGAGTCATAGTCACCTGCTAGTCGGGATCTACACAATGCACCACTTCCTACCATTGCCTTTTTAGCTTAGCATATGTATATTGTATGTACATGCATGGTTTTTATGCAAGTTGTAGGTACCGGGTATCGACTTTCCTGAATTGCCAGGATGAGCGTACCCTATCGCACTGTCTCAATGGTAAGAGAGGGGAGATAAATTCTCAAGTCCAAATCCTAAACCCCTAAACCATTTGTCCTAGTGAGGTAGGACAAGTATCTGGATATTTTACCTTTCGAATGTGTCAGATGACATAATTCATGATTTTTAACCCTTTAGATTGATTTTGTATGGATTGTTCTATGATGGGTTTTCATATTTTATCTTGGAGGTCTATGGTGAATTTTCTATTAATTAAGTCTTAAATAAATAGATTTAATTAATAAACTAATTATTTGGGAAGAATTAATATAATGTCATGGTCTTTTGATATTTTGATTTTAATTAATTAAATGAGGATTAATTGAGAAAAAGAATTAAATAAAAGAAATTAAAATTAATAATAATAAAAATAATAATAAAGTAATAAATAAATAATAATAATAAAAGAAATAAAAGAATTAAAATAAAAGTTATAAAATTACCTAGGAGTAAACGCACCTCTTGATTGTACAAATGTGAACAACACAGGAGTTAGCGCACAAATTAAGCACATGGTGTCTACAACCTTATGACTCATCTAGAAAGTTGGAAAAGGCTCATGCTTAGTTGTCAACACCTTCTGGTTGTCTCTAGAGATATTCTAGGTGCTTCCTGAGAGTTCTTTATATTCAGACAATCCTAGAAGCTTAGGGAGCGCGTTTGGAGGACCCGAGAACGTTGGAGAAGGAAGAAGCTTGCTCTGCAAATTCTGAGGAGAAGTGATTTAGCATCAGTGTCCAGGTAGACACTTGTGATTTTGCTCATATTATTTTTGCATCTTGCACCTCTTGTCTTCTTCGTGTCTTCTGAATGCTTTCTGAGGATTTTCATATCTTCGATGTATGCATTTTGTCAAGGGTAGTTAAATTTCACATATGTAGATCTGAGGAAAATATGAGATTAAGGTTTCAGATGTGTTGGACAATTCTATTTAAAAGAATAAATAATGGATAAATTTAGAGAACAATTACCTTTTAGGAAAAATTCTTAATCCATCGAAAGGAAAACCCCTTCTTGTGTAAAATTAGATATATGTTCTCTTTTTATATATACGTATGAAATCTGCATACATACATATATATACATATACATATATGTATACATATATATATATATATATTATATTTATATATATACATATATACATATATATATATGTATATATATGTAGATATATATATATATATATGTATATATATATATATGTATACATATATGTATATGTATATATATGTATATATATGTATATATATGTATATGTATACATATATGTATATATATACACATATACATATATACATATACACATATACATATATACATATACACATATACATATATACATATATACATATACATATATATACATATATATATATATATATACATATATACATATATGTATATACTTGATTAAAAACGCAGTGGAGATTTATATATATAATTCTGAATTGCATGAAAATGTTTTTATGAAAAATGTTATAAAAAAAAAATTGCAAATTTTAAAGGGGCGTGGAGGGAAGAACCCATACCCCCACCTTGTTGTATTTAAAGTAGAGGTCGGCGGCGCTACTGCCATAGGCTCTGTGATAGTATATTGTCACAAGCCTGCATTAGCAAGCCTACACGGCTCCTCATAATACGACAATGCCTTTTTTTTAAATTTGCGATGTGGACGCATATATGAATGGAAGCGACCACAGTCGTAGGCAAGTACTGCGATCGCACCAATACCCATGCCAAAACATAGATAAAATGTATGTATGTGTGTATATATATATATATATATATATATATATATATATATATATATATATATATATATATATATATATATATATATATATATATATATATATATATATATATATATATATATATATATATATGTTTTATCTAATTTTTATATATATATGTATGTTATTAATAATAAATAATTAATATATTTTTAAAAAAAATTGTATTAATAGATCATTTCTTTAATAATAAATTATTTTGTAACATTATAGTCTAATAATATAGGTTTAATTTAATTTTTTAATTGACTTGAATTATGAAGAAAATATGATAATGAAAAGAATTGGTAAATTCTCATGTTAAAAAATTTACAATGTAAATTCGATGGGGGTCATTTTCAATTAACGTTTATATTAACGATATATCATTAGAATAATTGGAAAATCGATTCTAGACTTATGGGAAATTTTTTAACTATTACATGGGTTAGGTAAAATGCACAATTTCTCCACTTGATATCTAAATTTGAAACAAAAATTGAGACCTCCACATTTAATTCAATTATAAGATTCTAGCAAATCAAAACACGTGCTTGCAATGTGTTTTATCTATGCTTCTTGCTTTGGGTTTTTTGGTTGACTAGTATTGACCAGTTATAGGATGTCTACCAAAGGCTCGGAGGGTTATGATTGTGATGTCATGATGATGTCTTTGATTTCGATCTTTATAAACTCAACCATGGTTATGTGATGGCATGCTGATTGATATTGTCTTCAGTCTTCTTGTGTAAGCTATGATATATGTAACCTTTTAATGAGTTATCAATCAGTTACATTTGATTACTTTTCAGTTACTTTGGTGGGATTAAATTTTTATCTGATGTCATGTTGTGACATGTTTTGACTCAACCATTTTGGATTCTTTGATCAGTATTACTTTGAGATACTTTTTGGTTTCTTATTAAGAACCAATGATTATTGTGATTATCAAGGATACCTTCAATTGCCAATAGAGAACTGTTGTGGTCATGATTATCTATGGATGATTTTCTTTTGCTCATGGGGATTTGATGATTATATTGTGGATTACCTTTTGGTATTTTTTAATTTATGATTCCATGAGCTTAGGGTAGGTTATCTACTTGTAGTAATGGGAAGTGGCTTGCAATGGGGGTCGAGGCCCTAAGAGGTTGCCAAGGTAACTCATTGTAAGTTGTCTTAATAAGTGAAAACATTTACACCTAATACTGACTTAAATGAACCTAATAAGATAATTGTTTTGTTCTCACCCATGCCTTGAGTGCTAGTACAAACTAAGATGGGAGTAGATAGAACACTTGGTTGTAACCTTGCATTCTGTAGTATGCCTCACCAATATGAGAGGATACTAGTGGCCGCACGAGGATCACTAGGGGGTCGGGGTCTATTGGGAGACTACCAGGGTAACTCTATCATGATCCATGTGATGACACTTTCCCGCTTGTATAGTAGGTTTCTTACATGTCTTTGTTGTGCCTCTGGGATTAGATGTCGGTTTCCTTGAGTTGGTATAGTTTTAGGATTTTGAGACTTAGAAAGTATTTATGCTATGTGATTTTGATAACCTATTTGGGACTTGAGACTATCTCCTCAGCGCAGTGGGAGTGGACCATTTAGGTTCCACACGGTCGAGTGGTACTGCTATTTCACTCCTATCATTTGAGATCCATTTGAGACACTATGGCTGATGCATTCCATGATTATGATGGTGGACTTGTATCCTTAAATTGATGATTAGCATATGTTAGATGATGTTATTCTATGCTTTATTTTGCACGTTAGATTACTTTCTGCATGTGATGTAGTATGTTTTTAGGAGTAACATTCTCATTTGATAATACCGATGATCTCTTTGGTGATTTGGAATGTTACGTATAGAGGGATGGCTAGGGCCCACGATGGTCTAATGATGCTATTAACAGTTGGGAGAAATTGTGCACTTAGTTAATTATGTTTGATGATTTATGGTTATCTCTTGTGAGGATGTATCATGTATGATATATGGTTTCATTTATGTTGTTGTATCATGGATTAGAATTAGGATGATGATGTATTTTATTTCACATATGTATATTCTTTTAAGCCTTCCATACCCTGTGACATGTACAGTGGATGATTGAGCAATCTGAAATGTAATCACTTAAAGCACACTTGTATATTGTTTAAGTACGTTAGATGTATCATTATTATTTCATGAGGATGTGATGTTAGATTAATAGTTAGTTTAGATGTAACTCAATGTTAAGGGATCCATGAAGAATGTAACCTGTTATGTATGTTTATGTTTACTTTCACTTGTATTGTTGCTATTGCTTCCGTTATCATGTGTATGATGTAGATGGTTTTACTTTCATTTTTTTAAAAAAAGTTACCAAACTTAGTGATACTTTAGATTTATTCTTTGGATCCCTTGGCGGGGCATTACAGGAGAAGCCTCAATCAAAAATGCAAAAAATATTAAAAATGCTCTCGAGGATTATGGGCAGGTTACAAGACAAATTATTAATTGGAACAAAAGCTTGATCTATTTCATTAATATTAATGTGCATAGACAAAATAAAATTAAAAGAATTATTTTATTTGAGGTTGGTATCTTGTCAGGGTCATATCTTGGTTTTCTCCTTTGTCTTGACCCTCCTGAGTCCTTCTGGAGTTCCCTGATTAATAAAATCCATTCAAAGTTAACTGGTTGGAAAGGATCCCTCCTTAGCCAAGCTGGTAAGATAATTGTTCTAAAATCCACTATATTGAAAATGCCCCTATATGCTTTGAGTGCTTTTAAGATTCTTAGGAAGTATGCTTTGTCCACTAAAAAAAAAAAATTAAAAAATCTTATGGACTGGTATGGAAAAGAAGAAAAGAATGGCCTTGATTGCATGGGATAAGGTTTGTATGCCCATCCAAAAGGGAGGGCTATGTCTAAGAAAGATTAATAGTATGAATGACTTTTTTCTTGCTAAGATTATTTGGAGATTATATAATTAAGATGGAGAATGGAAAGAAATATGGAATGATAAATATAACAGGAAGCATTAAGACTTTAATCTTTTCCTTGGCAGTCAAGATACTCAAGGGGGTTCTATGATTTGGAAGCAGGCTCAGAAAAACAAGCAGATTATTAATAAAGGGGTAAGATGTAAGGTTGGAAATGGCATGACTATTCAATTTTGGGATGACATATAGATTCTTGATCATGCTTTGAGTTTAGATTATAAGTGGAATGGGTATATGGATCAATGCAAGACTATTTTTGGGACATATGTTGTCGATTATTGGGAAGAAGATAAATAGGTGAACCTTACCAGAGTTGATGAGGCTCTTAATGACCTTAACAAAATGCTAAAAGTTATATTTTTAGTTCATGAGGAGGATATTTTAATATGGAAATTTAATCCAAATGGATTGTTCTCTATCTCATCTTTGTATGGTAGTAATTTTGAAGACTATCATGTGCTTTGCTGAGCTAAAGCCTGGTTTAAACACTTGACACCCAATGTTAACATATCTTTTTAGATCTTATTGCAAGATAAAATTCTTACTACTAAAAATTTAATGAAGAAACGTATGTGTCTTTTTAGCAGATGTTATCTTTGTAAGGAAGAGGAAGATTTGGTTAATCATTTGACCATTCATTGCTCTTACATAAGAAGGTTATGGGAGAGAATTTCTAGACTTCTGGATGTGGATTGGGTTTTCCCCTTTAGTATTCAAGATTTATTCTTAGACTGGAAGTCTCCTTCTCATAATGCTTTGATTATCAATTTATGGGATTTCATCCTTTTGTATTTATGTTGGGGTATTTGAAAGGAAAGAAATGATAGGATTTTCAAGGGTAAGGAGTATACTTCCATTCAAAAAAATTATAAGATTAAGCATACGGTGATTCAGAATATTATGATAACTGGGAAAGGTCAAGAGCCTCAAGATGACTGGGAAGCCAAAGTGATTTAGAATTAGAACTTGGAAGGGGTTAGATACTCTCAGAATTGTAGTAACCTTATAAATTTTGCTAGCTAGGATTGTCCACCATAGCAATGGTATAAAATTAATTTTGATGGGGCCTCGAAGGGCAACCCAGGGATAGGGGGTTATGGTGTTATTATCAGAAATGAAAATGGGGATAGTTTGGGTGTTATGGCTATTCCTATTGGGGATCAAATCAATCATGTTGTGGAAGCTAGTGCAATTCTCTATGGTTTTTAATTTTCCAAGAGCATGAATTCATAGAAAAAATTTCTAGAAAGGGATTCCCTTAATATTATTAATTATCTTAATAAATTTAATAACCCCTCTTGGATCATCCATAATATTATTCGCAAGGCTAGTAATTTCATTAATTCCTTTGTAGAATGTGTTATCACTCATAACTATAGAGAAACAAAAAATTTGATGATTGGGATGTGAACATGGCATGCAAAAGTCATACAAAGATGATATGGAATTATGGTGACAACATCCCTACTGACGGGCTATCATTGATAGAGTACTACAAGGTTAGAAGTATGCAAAAGTGTTTTAATAATAATGGAAATAATATTTAGGAATAATTATGATTTGCACAAGAATGAGCAGTTGCAGATTTTGATTTATTTTGATGAGACAACTTGTTCATTACCACACAGATTGTGGGTTTTTCTACTTAAGAGAAAACTTTGTTGGTATTTCAATATAGAGAACTCCATTTTGTCTTTGCTCATTAGGACTGTGAGGAATTGTTTCAATTTGAGGAATATGGATGATAAGAGAAAGAGGATTGAGTCTACAATTTACAAGGAATAGAAGCAAAAGACTAAAATTTGGGATATTTTAGAATAGGGGCAATTTATGGGCTTCATCAAGAAGTTAAAGGGTAGTAATCTATCCATAACCCACCAGTTTATCAAGAATTGGAAGAATGGCAACATCTTGGTGGGAAATTAGACAATGAAAGTCATGGAGGACATTATAGCTAAAGCCACTGGTCAAGATATACAAGGGATCAACTTCTACAGAGATAGGAAGTTGTTTGATCATGTTGTTGATGAGTTTGCAAAGACAACCAAGGAGAGAAATAAGTTGGTCAAAATTGGCAACTCATATTTTAGCCCTCATTCCATTTCTACACCATGGAGGTTTATTATGTTTATTGTGATTGAATACTTGACCCTTGATGGCCAATTTAATAATATTTTTGGGCACCACTTTATGCTTATAAATCATTCTAGGCATAGGGTTAGAATTAACTTCCCTTTCTACTTGAGGTAGTTGCTGGATAATGCCATTTTAGCCATCTAGAATGATGGTAAGGGGGATCAATCTTGCCATGAGGGTTTGATGGTTCTTGATGAGAGCCAATTATAACCTATTTAATGCACTATCTTAATCCATTTTATGCACTTACCTATTCACTTCCTTATTCCATTTCCATTATATTTCATCCCATTTTCCTATTTTATGTTGCATATGATGTAATATAAATATGTAATATCTAATACTATTTTGAGAATAAAATATGGAAAAATTCATTGTTGATTACATTTTACTAATCTTTATTATTGTAGCATATTTATTTGTGACACATATCTTCCTGTCACCTATGGTTCTTCCTTTCGGCCGCTATACATCTTCTTGAAGCTCTTTCACCAATACAAAGCTAAATCAAATTTGATATAGACACATTTGCTGCAATATCATCCACAATCCATAATACATGGATATGATAGCAAGGACACTTACATGGATGCATGTTAAAAAGACTTGTGACCCATTTTTATCAACTAAAACAAACCATGGTTCTCTCCATCTGCTTTGAAATAGATATATTTTCTGTAGATATCATTCACCAAAAATGTGACAAAAATGGAATGAAAACCTATGTGAATACATGAAGATGGAAGCAGGCAGAATTACGTGGATATATGTTGAAAAACCTATGGTTCTAAACATTCTGTTACAACTGAATTGCTTCTTATTACTTAATTGGTTATGGGCCAAAACAAGACTGCAACATAATCAACCTAAAGACAATAATAATCTATTTGTATGGTAACAACAAAATTCTTGTTATTTGCACATATCAGATTTTTTCTATTCCTTGCATAGAGTGTATATCGTCATAGTTATTGCATTTTCAAATATGCACGTATATAAGCAGTAATAGACATACATAGTGGATGTATACAAATTTATGCATATTGTCATAAGGAAGCTTTCAGAAAGACATATTGTATCAGCATGTGTTATTTTTTAAGAAAGTAATATTTTGCATGCTTACAACGATGTAGAATCTAATCATTCTCTACTCATCATGCAAGCCAAGGAGTAAGGGCCTGCTCAACTGGCAAAGCATGATGATATTTTTATTTGGTATGCTATTTAATATATTGTTGAAGAGTTTGATTTTAGAATTAGTCTATTTGTTAAATTAGATATTTGTGTTTTTATCTATTTAGTAATTTTAGATTAATTAATTTAGAGTTGGATGAAACATTCCTAAAGCCATTATTATTTATAAATTGTTCTTCTTAATATTGTATAGATTAATGTTTGTTTCTATTTCTAATGTTCCTATCACCAGGAAGTGACAGTTCATGTTGCTGGGATTTCTTTTGTTTTTTCATTAATTCAATTTTGTGTGTTTTAGCTACATTCATAATCCATCATTTCACAACTATCATCCCTTGATAGCATACTGCTCGAACACCTTTCACAAGCTTACGCTCTAGGATTGACATGTATAGACTAGCCAAACTTTATTATAAATCATTAATTCTTTATTATTATTTTCCCCAATGTTGGCCTATCATTTTGGCATTGTTGCTGGGGAAAGGTGTCAAAGGAATGTTAGTTTGCTGATTTGAGTTAGGAATAATGCACTAGGATGAAAGCTTTTGCAACTACTAGGCTTGTTTAACTCATTAATCTTAATTTGCGTTGGTTAAATTATATAAATGCATTGCTTTAGAGTTTTGTTTTAGAATTTACAAGTAGGCTTAGAAATTAGATTCATTAGTTGCTTTAGAAGTTAATTAAAGTTGTTGTGAGCTATTGGTAAAAACAAGTAAATTTTGAAGAAAAATGTTTTAAATGACGCCTTTTCAATGTTGTTCAAGTATATCAATTTTGGTTGAAAATTGTTTCAAAAATGCAAAATTTGAATGGAATGCAAGATGCAAAATGGGCTTCACATCGAGGGTGCTACCCCTCGACCCTGCCCTATACTATGACAAGGAGTGCACCTTGGGCACTACCCTAGGACCTTGCAAGGGGCATTGCTCCTTGACCCCACTAGTGGCTGCTATCCCCAAACCCCCGCCTTCAAATTTAAAAACAAAAGAAGAACTTGGTGAGGAAAACGCATCGATGAAAGGTGATGTTTTAATACCCTCTCTACCTAATGAATGCATCTTTACTGATCTTGATATTCCCTTATCAGAGGTATGCAAGAATTACATCCTTATCTTTTACCAAGAAAATATCATTGATGAGTTCTTAGAGCAATGTGATTTTAATGATGAAAATGTAAGCACTTGTTGTTCTCTTTGCTACAAGAAAGATGACCAGTGCATATGCCTGAACAATCAAGAGCAAGTGGTGAATGAGGTACAAACTTTTTGTGATCCCTACCAAGATAAGGGAGGAAGTGAACAAGTCTTTCATGTAATTGGTCAACTATTTCAAACTAAAAATCAAGAAGATCAGGGTATGTATTATGTTGGTAACATATATTGTCATTCTGTTTCAATGCAAAGCCACCATATTTCTTCAAAACACACTTCTCCACCTAGTATGTACAATGAATGTAATCAATCATGCTCACAACAACTTGTATATCTCTCTTATACTCCACCATATCCATCCTTACCATCTTCGTTTCACCCATTCTACTTATTCTCATCTACTTCATCTCCATGCTTCTTACCATATTCATTATCCCATTCACATCATATTCTACCCACTCCACCATATCCACCAAAGGAAACTCTATTTCCTCATATAACACTTCATAATAAGGTGGTTAATAGTACATATACACTTTCAAGGATTCCTACAAAATCTAATGATGTGCTTGAAACTGATAAATCAACATTGGAATATATCAATGCACTTAAGGAATGATATTTTGGTTTAATTAAATTAGAAAAACAATATTATTTATTTAAATATAATCAACTTTGTTCTTCTTTTCTACTTAGTGAATTCCAAATACCTAAAAAATGAGCCCATACTTCAAAATGCATCAATTTTAATTAATGGACTCGTGAGTAGGTGTGTTAATATCAATCACGCACTAAGTAATATTAAACCATATGTATTCCATATTCCACTAATGTGTTGCCAGATCCTCCAAGATCTATATTCTATTACTTTTTTACTTACACATATTGATATATGGAGGCCTATGATTAAATTGTGCATTCCTCACATACTTGTTGATCTGGGACCAATAATTGATTAAGCATTATCATAAGGGATTCTATGCGTTAATGGCCAAAATGTTAAAACCTAGGTGATTGTTGATTCTTCCCATTGTCCTAAGAAGACCAAATAAACCATGGATGACTCATTTATTTAACAAGGATCAAAGTATTAATATCCATATTTTCTTTATTCTTTGTTCTTGTATTCTATAATGATCATTCATTGATTATACATGCTAATTTCTTGATTCCTTGGATGAGGTGACTTCCCTCTGCTTTTATAACCTACAGTTTATTGGGAATCCATCCATCGAATTATTGAAATATTTGATTTATCTATCATTCAACAAGGATCACAAAATTCTAAATATGTGTTACTCTCTTTAGGCTACCTACATTTTTTTTTGGTTATCCTAATGATTTCATGACCTTGTAGTATGAAGTTAAGTTGGGTGGAATCCCTCGAATCTTGTGGTTATTCAATGATTTCAAATTAAGCTTCATTGCTCTCTTTTTTTATCCTTTTAGCAAACCTTGACATGTGATGTCTCCACAATTCAAGGTATGTGTTCCAGTGTTAATTAGCATTGCTATTATATGAACACAAGAGTTTATTTTTATTTATCCATTCTATCAAGTATCTATTCATATTAATAACTCTATCTATCATTTGTAAAACTAAATAACCTACTTAATGATAGAGTTATTGAATGGATTATATTTCTTTACTATACTTGATATGCTTGGTTTTGAGAATATGGTTATAGGTCTCTTTTTGTGGTGTGATAATCTTAGAACCAATACCAGTTAATGATGCTTCTCTACACAATAATTGCATAACAAGTTGTGTTGGCTTTTTTCACATTGTGTGGACTCTCTTATGTCTCACTATTCAAGATCATATGGAAATTTTGGCATAGGGTTTTCACAACCTTGAGATGTGATTTTTTTTCCATGGTGATTAATCACATGTAGGAGAATATGCAGCATGGTCTATGAGATTTTTGATTATTCAAGAACACATCTAATGATACATTGAATACATTGCCAGCTACCACACTCCTTCCTCGAGATGTGTATCCTTCTCTCTAAAATTCTATGGACACATTGGTGACTACTATTAGTTTCCACTCCATACTCATGTATTTGGTAATGAAGGTGTGTTACTCGCAACTTTCCATTTTCCTACAATGGATATTTCACAAGGTTCACAAGAATGGGGTTTCATATCTTTAGGAGATGTCATCTTATTCTGTCAGCATAGAGAAATATGAGAATCATCATTCTTATGAGTAATACTCTTACCCAAGTGTCCCAGTATGTTCTAAAGCTCTCCAGTCAATTGTCAGATTCAGTGGTTTGAGATACATAGATCAAAAAATGTTTCTAGTACAGTGGTTTGTGGTTCCAATTCTGATGAGGTTATTCTTGGTGTTCTTTTGAAGTTCATTATGCAATCAAGTTTTAATAGTGCCTTCTGTGAGGTCATGGAAAAAACTCAAGCTTTGGATGGTATCATTTTTCATCATCCATGTCAGGATTTCATTTCTTTGGTCATTCTATAAGCAGTTATTGAAAAATTGAAAAGAAAAATCAAAAAATGATAAATAAATAAAATGAAAAAAAAAAAAAGCAATAAAAGATCCAACAATGAAAACCTTCGGGCATTGTTGGCCAGTCAATATCTGAAAACCAATTTTGGGGGGATGTTAACTATGAAATAATTCTTAGTGGTGAAAATTGTTGTTATAGTGCCATTAAGTGGTGAGTGATTAAAAACTGGCTTGCCAACAGTCACTTGTCATTATCAAAATTTATTCAAAAAATAATAATAATAGTTGTGTCATGCCCTAATTTTACAAAGATTACACAACCACAAATTTTATTTTTTTGATCTGGAACATATAGAGAATGTAAATAAGAGTGACCTATCAACAATACCTTCTCCAATAACCTTCAACGATAGGTGCATCCCATTTGACCTCTAACACATTAAATTGATGTACATTTTCCAATCAATCATATATTATTATCTATGGTTACCTATCATTTAAATACTCTAAATCCTAACTAACCATCTTAATCATATCAAATTAATTAACTATATTTCAATATAACCCTGACAGACTAATTAATATGAGTCAAACATATCCTATAATAAGTATTCATCACATAACACCTATATCAAATTTGACACATATACTAAGCCATATAATCAATACCTTTAAAGCATTTACTAAAGCTAAGATATCATTAAAAAAAAAAGAATATATATATATATATATATATATACATATTATTCCTATGCATAAATAATATAAACTATGGACACACCTAACTATTTTGCCACACCATACAACTGTACTACTAACTCCATCTAACCTATCTACAAATAATTCCACCAATTCTGACCTATATTGCTAACTATTTTGCCACACCATAAAACTATACTACTAACTCCATCAACCTATCTACAAATAATTACTTACTACACATACTAACTTAACTACCTAATATCCCCACTAACTTATTAATCATTCCCCACACACGTAACACTCTTTTTTTTCTTCAAAAATTGCGCTAGTTTCCACCTCATCTCCAAGCACTCTTTTATTACATGAGCATGCAAATTCAATCCTATCCTTTTTACCAAGCGATTTGACTTAGCCCACCACCCCTCTTGGCACATACCATGGGTCATCTCAACATTAAGTTGAGTTTTGATTGTTTAAATCAAGAATGGGAAGCCATTTCATTGCACCTGTCATATGTCAGAAGACATTTAAGTCCCATGCATAATTGTTGAGGCTAAAGGAAGTTGGTGTCATGACTTGATGGAAACCACCTGTCCTCCTTGTCCTTTAAATATTAACTTTCTACTTACCCACCTAGGAAAATGTTTGGTGCATGCACCGGCTATGGTGCAAATTATTTGCACCGTCCAGCTGCCCCAACTTCTACGGCTACCCCAACATCTCTGCCAAGTGATGGGACGAACATGTCAGAAAATGAATTTCTGCTTTTAATCATATTCCAATACTTATATGTATTGTTTTATTCAATTCATATATACTTATAAATATTTTTCCATCTTGAATGAGCAATATATTTCTAACTATAAAGTTTACTATGAAACCATTTCATAATTTTTAATAAATTAATCATACTTTATATTTTGAATTTTGAATATGAAGAAATGTTTTTAGAATAAAATTTTGAAAGTAAAAAAAAGATTAATTTCATAATTGAAATGAATTTAAATATTTTTGTAAAGATATTGTAGTTTATTTTTATTATAATAATAGACTTTATTATTAAATTTTATTTTGTGTCTTTATTTCAATAGTGGTAAAATTAATAAAATATTGTTATTATTATTTTGAATATAGCATTCTAATCAAAATTTAGAGTCATATTCTAATTTTTTTGGATCACATTTTACTATGAAATAAGTACATTGTTGAATTTTTTTAACATGTAGTTAAAAATGCACACTAATCATGTTTTTACTTAAAAGAATCTTTAAAAGAATTCTAAATACAAATTAAAAAATGCACATGAATGAAGAACTCAATAGTATAACCATTTAATTTTTATAATTCAATAAAGACTCTCTACTTATGATTTTTTTAATAATTTTTTTACTAAATCATGTTTCACCATCAAAATATGAACTTACGCTTCAAGAATAAAAGAATTCTAGACACAACCATGTTTTTAAGAAACAAATAGTATAACATTATTTAGTGTTGTACATTTGTCAATATGTAGCCTAAAGTTCAATTTTTTTTTATAGCTTTTTTCTAATGTAGAATATTTTAAAATTTTAATAAATAAAATTTGTAAGATTCCATTCGGAATGTTATAAATGAAGTAAAATTGCATAAAGTAAAATCATATTTTGATGGCGAAACATGATTTAGTAAAAAATATGAACTTATTCTTCAAGAGTAAGTTCTTCATTGGTGTGCATTTTTTGAGTTGTGTCTAGAATTCTTTTTAAGATTCTTTTAAGTAAAAAACATGATAATATTAAGTTCTTCATTGGTGTGCATTTTTTTATTTGTGTCTAGAATTCTTTTACTCTTGAAGAGTAAGTTCATATAATAAGAAGCATCTAGTATTGTACATTTGCCAATATGTAGCCTAAAGTTCAAATAATTTTTATTTTTATTTTCTAATGTAGAATATTTTAATAAATGAAAGATTCTATACTTATGTAGAATAGCATATTCAAAATAATAATAACAATATTTTATTAATTGTAAAATTATTTGGACTTTAGGCTACATATGAAGAATTCATGCTAAGATAATTTTATCAAAAATTATCTTAAAATAAACTTATTTTCACATCAAATGCCTTATCCCACACATGATAATTTTTGATGTGCAATTGTTTATTTTAAGATAATTATTTAAGAGTAAAAGAATTCTAAACACAACCATGTTTTTACTTTAAAAATCTTTAAAAGAATTCTAGACACAAATCAAAAAATGCACACCAATGAAGAACTTACTCTTGAAGAATAAGTTTATATTTTTACTAAATCATGTTTTGCCATCAAAATATGATTTTACTTTATGTAACTTTACTACTTCATTTAGAACATTTCGAATTGAATCTTACAAATTTTATTTATTAAAATTTTTAAATATTCTACATTAGAAAAAAGAAGTTCTTCATTGATGTGCATTTTTTTAATCTGTGTCTAAAATTCTTTTAAAGATTTTTTAAGTAAAAACATGGTTGTGTCTAGAATTTTTTTACTCTTGAAGAGTAAGTTCATATTTTGATGGTGAAACATGATTTAGTGATATAGAGTCTTCATTGGATTATAAAAATTAGATGGTTATACTATTGAATTCTTTATTCATGTGCATTTTTTATTTGTGTATAGAATTCTTTTTAAGATTCTTTTAGGTAAAAACATGATTGGTGTGCATTTTTAACTACATGTTAAAAAAAATTCAACAATGTACTTATTTCATAGTAAAATGTGATCTAAAAAAAATTAGAATATGACACTAAATGTTGATTAGAATGCTATATTCAAAATAATAATAACAATATTTTATTAGTTGTACTACTATTGAAATAAAGACACAAAATTAAATTAAATAATAAAGTCTATTATTATAATAAAAATAAACTAAAATTTTTAATTTTTTTAATATTTAAATTCATTTCAGTTATGGAATTAATCTTTTTTCACTTTCAAAATTTTATTCTAAAAAAATTTCTCCATATTCAAAATTCAAAATATAAAATATGATGTAATTTATTAAAAATTATGAAATGGTTTCAGTAAACTTTATAGCTAAAACATATTTATGACTCATTCAAATTTATATATATATATATATATATATATATATATATATATATATATATATATATATATATATATATATATATATGTATATATATATATATATATATATATATATATATATGTATATATATATATATATATATATATATATATATATGTATATATATATATATATATATATGTATGTATATATATATATATATATATATATATGTATGTATATATATATAGGTAATGGGAATATGATTAAAAACAGAAATTGATTTGCTAACATGTTGTCCCATCAATCCTAACATGTCCATCCCATCACTTGGCAGAGAAGT
This sequence comes from Cupressus sempervirens, assembly GCA_028749045.1. NCBI lineage: Eukaryota > Viridiplantae > Streptophyta > Pinopsida > Cupressales > Cupressaceae > Cupressus > Cupressus sempervirens. The sequence continues at coordinate 543,758,297 of CM053787.1, read as the reverse complement.
TGGGACAGCGGCGAAAGTTAGGGCAGCCGGCCGGTGCAGCCGGTGCCTTTGGTGCATGGTACGCCTAGACAGAGTAGGAAACTATAAAGCATTTAATTAAATACAAATATATATTTTGTTCAGTTTCCCAAGAAGTTGGTCGGCCTCCCTATGTTTTATGATATTTTGTAAAGCATTATTACGGGCACATTTATGTTGCCTTAGTGTTCCCATATTGAGCTTGGGATTAGACGTGTTAGCTTCTCTCTTTTTTAAAAAATTATTATTTCTTGTGAGTCATAATGTCAAGTTATATGTTTTATTATTTTATTCCACTACAATAGCTTGGAGTTATATTTAATTTATTTTTTACTCTTCCCATACAAAAACTAGAGGGTTAGATTTGCATCTACAGCCAGCCTATTCCTTATGCACTTTTACATTCTATGTTAGCTATTGATTTTCTACCCATACTCTAAGGTAATCTTTGTATGCTATTGCCATGATCTTGGAAATTATTAACATGTTACGTATAGTCCAAATGAATTCTTCTAACATATGAACATTTACTCAAACAAAAATGCATATGTACATTTCACTATAGAACATGCATGAAACTAACTGTTTAACCTTACTTATGGATAATGAAATTTTGAACAATTTATAGAAACCAATAATGTATTCTCATGCAAGATTCTCCTATGATACATTAGAACTAAAATGATAATAACTTCTATGAATCAGATCTTCCAGTATCACAATTCTTCCATGCTAATTAAATCCATTCTTGCAATCTACATAGAAATGAAGGAGCACAATAATCTTAAGAACCAAGATAGCTTATCCTCCTGTACCAATTACATGCTTTCTTCAATAACTCTTAAGATACACAAACAGGTGGTGACATCTTCATAATATGATAACACAATGGAAATGCTTTCACTAAACATAGATGCTTCACAAGCAAAATCTCCTTGCCAATGAGAAGCAATGACACTACTCTAGCAACGCATTTAAATACACACATCAAGATGGAGTTTTCTCATAACCTCAATTCAAATACCACAAAGAATATCTTTGTCTTCTATGCACATTGAAAGACAATGAAAGCTTCAAGATTTCAAGATCATCCATTAAGGACCTACACATGAGAGCAAAAAAATAATGAACCATGGAGGCTCACCTCCCAACCTAGGCCTCAAGGAGACCACCCCTACACTAGGGGAAACAAGGCTCAATCGGAATACAATCAAACAACATCATAGCCACAAGAACAAACAAGATCACAACATTTGCAACACACTTACAACCCCAACCAAGGTTTGCACAATGATTCACAAATGGAACCATAAACATTGGGTGAAGGTGGGCTTCAATTAGGAGACTTGCCATAACATACCAAATCTGTAATAACAATTCTCATGCCCTTTCGGGGCTTTCACAAATCCTCAAATTTCATGCCCTTTCAGGGCTTTCACAAACATCCTACAATCATACTACCATCAACTAAAGCATCCTTGGAATCTCATACTTCATAAACCTTCTTACTACACCATCATTCTCCTTATTACCCAAAACAAGTTATGAATGAATAATGCATACAATGGAGCCCATACTCCAAGGTTCTCAACTATATTTCAAGCCCAACTAACCCCTTCACCCAAGGTTTTCTCTTCCCTCCCAAGGGTGAGTGAAGCTTTCACACCCATGAACAAATTTTAACATTCAATCCAAACAAGGAAACCTAAAAGAAACCCCAAGAAAATTCATGAAACAATATACACAATCACAACACAACACAACATAAGGATTTCAAGACAAAACATGATACCATATCACTCACATAAACCTACAAGAAGCACTCTTACAATTACCAATTTCAACTACATGAAATAAAGAAACCATGGCATGAAGCACCAACCTCCTTACAAGCTATGAATATGGAATGGTGATGAATATCTGTTCCCTTCCTTGGCTTCTAAGCTTCTGTCCCATAAACCTATCTATCTCTCCCCATTAGAGAGTGGGTGAACCCCCCCACTATGTTTGACACTAGCTCCCTAAAAAGACTTTCACTTCCCTCCTCCCCTACCCCTCTTACACCCTTGTACCTTTCTACCAATGGAAACTTGACCAAGTGGTGGGATGAGGAAAGAAGTCATGTGCCTCTTTGATTTTCGAATTGGTTTGAAGATGACTAGTTTAGAGGGAATCCTAAGTCCCCTAGGCCAACTTATGGTTATATTTAGACCCCCAACCTTAACTACTACCATGTGGGTTACTTATTTTCACCAAAATAATACTAGGGAACCACTTTAAGTCTCTCTAAAGATTCTATCAAAGTTTTTATTTTAATTTTCCATCATGAAAGTGACTTATACTGATACTCTCCAGGGTGGGTTAATTGATTTCATAATGAGGATTAGACTTAGGTTAAGTGACTTCATGCCAAAGAATCCTATATGACATGTCATTTACATAGAGAAAACACAAGTGTCAAATGACACACACACACATTAAAAAACTTTACATATCACGATGACATGTCTCTAATTAATCATGATCTTTGACTATAACACTTATGCTAAATCACATTACAAAATAACACAATACAATGAGGTTTTGAATCTTCCAAAGATTCACCTTGGCTTTACCATGTTCACATAGATTGAACCTTTTTTCCCCCAATAATCTCCATGGTTCAACTTTCTTGCACACTCAACTTAAACATCAGTAGCCCAATAAAAATACATACAGATAAGTGCAGAATAAATCCAATATCTCATAATTCACATTGACATATACAATTAAATTACATCTACATACGTATTCAAAACATGGCATTATCAATCATATGGGTATCAACATTTATCTTTCTTATCATAATGAAATTATTATTCTAAATACTATCACAATCCCTATCCATCATAACTATGAAACACTGAAGTCATATCATAAAAACATGTACAATGATTCTTTATATATTCACTATTGCACAACCCTGTTGGCTAGTATCCTTTCAAATCAACTGACCAATGAAATATTTCTTATAATGTCCTTTTTTATCTTGTTACGTGGTGTGTGTGCCCCTAGGATTAATTTCCTCATCTCAATGAATGTTTCCAAATTATGTCATCATACTTTAAAACCAATCTACGAGTGCAACCATTATGTTTTGTTGATGTTATAAGCTACATCCCTTGTTATTTCTTAGGAGAGAAAATTTTAAGTCATCTTTCCTAATTTTGGTTAGTGATTCGTTTTATAAATTCCTTGATCCTTAGCTTAAACATATACATTCTCATTTTCTTGTGATCTTATCTATTCAACCTAATGTTATTGAATGGGTATTAGACTTATAACAATTGGAATCTGCATTAATCTCTACTAGGGTCTCATAAATCATTATTAGTACAACAATGTCAAACATAATCTATTAACTCATATTCATATTTATTTTAACAGGGTACTATTGTGGGCCTTACAAGTTGGTGTTCTTGGTTTTTCTGCTAATCATCCTTTTCAATAACACTCATTGGTTTCAGTGGTCCTTTTCACTTCATGTCACTCACTTCTACAACTATGCTCCTCTTCAAAGTGATTCTCACATCTTTGATCACCCATAGTCTAAGTTTCCTGTTCAATTGAGGTGTTTTTAGTGGAATGTGCTACTTCCTCTATGATCTAGGTACTAGTTTAGTTGATAATGGTGGCCCCTCCAATTATAGTCACTCTCCTAGTTTTCTGGTTGCTTCCTGGGGTCTTCTCTTTGCTACTTTTTGTTAGATGGTGGTATTTTGTGGTGTTCTAGTTCTGGATGCTCCTCTTCATTCATTGTTGTAGATTCCTCCATTTTGGTGGCCACAATTTCTGAGTTGCTCTATGTTCCCACCTTGGTCTCTCTTCTCATGCATGTTTGTAAAACAATCAATTTTTTTTTCCTTATTTTATCTCTTAACTTTATTTGTATTTCTTATTGTCCAACACCCTTACCTAGCCTCTCCTCATTTCCCGTGGACAATCAACCTTTAAGTTGGGGGGAGGAATGTCACCCTATTATCTTCCATCCATTGCCCTTACTAAACCCATCATATTATCCATTATATCCATCATATAATAACCTTTGTGCAAATTGAGATAAATTCTCCTTTATAAAACCTTTTGAACCATGATGCTATTAAAAATGAAAAGAAATGAAAACAAAAAGAGAAAAGAAATAAATTTATGAAAAGTTAAAATAGATATCCCTATTGAAGAAGAAAAATAACAAATCTTGCCATGTAAAGAAAAGAAAGGGATTTGTGTTCATCTATGAGTTATCATGGTTCAGGGTGAAAACAAAGCCAAAATCCATTAAACCTAAAGTTCTTTTAGTTAAAACTAAAGATTTCATGATCATAATGAATGCATGAGGATGTGCAATAAGCTAAGTTGGTGGGAATGATGAGAGCCAATTATAACATATTTAATGTCCTATCTTAATCCATTTTATGCACTTACGTATTGACTTCCTTATTCCATTTCCATTATATTTCATCCCATTTTCCTATTTTATGTTGCATATGATTTAATATAAATATGTAATATCTAATACTATTTTGGGATTAAAATATGGAAAAATTCATTGTTTATTTCATTTTAATAATCTTTATTATTGTAGCATATTGATTTGTGGAAGAGATCTTCCTGTCGCCTATGGTTCTTCTTATTGGTCACTATACATCTTTAAGCTCTTTCACCAATATAAAGCTCCATTGAATTTGATATAGACATGTTTGCTGCAAATATCATCCTCAATCCATAATACGTGGATATGATAGAAAGGACACTTACATGGATGCATTTTAAAAACACTTGTGATCCATATTTATCACCTAAAATAAACCATGGTTCTCTCCATCCACTTTGAAATAGATATATTTGCTACAAATATCATTCACCAAAAATGCAACAAAAATGGAATGAAAACCTATGTGAATATGTGAAGATGGCAGCAGGGAGAATTGTTGGAAATCTAATTGAAAAGCTCATTGTTGTTGAAGATCAAAGAGGGAGATTGTTGTAAAAGAATATTTTCAATCATTGTTTTCCCATTGATGTCAAACCTACTATTTGTAGGAATGATATTTTCTTATAAAGTTCAAGCACTACCACTTAGTTGATTGATGAAGAGGATTTGATCAACAAGATGTAACAAGAGCACCTAAAGGAAAGGTTGAGTTATGATTTTGTAATGAAGTGCAAGGATTAGCTAAGACAATGGTTGAGTAGTGTATTGATAACATACTCAAAGATACAGAGAATGGTCACACTTAGACATATTGGAGGAAGAAGTTGTACCAAAGTTCACTGCAAAACTTTAACCTTGATCATCAGAAGAAGCCGAGGAAATTAGTTGAAGCCGAGAAAACTCTTAGCAGAAGTTGAGTAATAGACATTTTCAGTTGGTGTTGTGTGATCTTCAAGTGCCGAGTAAAGATCAAGTGACAAGCATCAGAAAAAATTTCAGTTGGTGCCGAGTAATCTTCAGGTGTCAAGCATCAAGAAAAACATAGTTGATGCCAAGTAACATAGCATGTGTCAAGCACTAGTATTTCAATAGTGTCAAGCTACTGCATTACTTCAAATAATGAAGATTCACTAAATCCAAGTTGACTTAGTAGTTACATTGAATTTTGTGAATGAGTTGGAGGATAAGGATGATGAGTTGTTAGCACAGAATCCTATGTAAACCATTTTTTGGTGAATTCTAATGGATTATTCAAGAAGTTTCTAGAGGAAACAAAATATGGGTTGGATGCAATGAATCTTACCTAATCCATGCAAATTGAAATTGAAGAAAAGATGAATTGAGCAGGAAAAGGAACTCCAAGACTTCTATTTAAGAAGTCATAAACCAAGAAGAAAAGAGTTGTTGATACTGTTGCTGCAGAAGTGTCAAATCTACAAAGAGATTGAAAGGGTGTCAAGAAGGAGACATCTAGGAGAAGGAAGAGCATAGAGGCTCTACTTCTACAAGTGGTCATGAAGAGATGATTGCACTAGTACATTGAGTATGGAGACCCAAGTAGACAAAGCTTGAACGATAAGGCAAGCAGTTAAGAGTTGTAGAGATAGGCAGCCAGGCAAGGGTATGAGCAGAGAAGTGATCTAAGATCTACAAGATAAGTTGTATTTTGTAGTCAGGTCAAGATTTTCTAATACTCTCTAGCACTTGTATTAGATCTAAAAATCCTATGGACTTAGGTTGGCCTAACAGCAATTTGTAAATCCTTTAACAAGGTGGCATTCCAAGTGAATATTCTAAAGTCCTTTAACCAGGCCTACTTCTAATAGGGTGGTTAAATCCTCTAATGAGGTCACATTTAATAGCGTGTGTTGTCAGCCTTTAACAAGGTAGGCCTTTCATAGGGCATCACTTCAGAAGTGTGAGAATTGAGTAGCATCTTACTGGTGGTTTTTTCCAAATTGGATTTCCACGTAAATCACTATGTCATGTGTGTTATACTTGCATGTTGATTTATAGTAACTTGTTAATTAGACAAGTTAAAGTTTGAATGTGTGAGGCCTTGCCCTGACCCATTGTAGCATAGTTGATACATTATTATTTTAATACTCATGACTCGATATGTCGAGACATTATTTGACGCACTAAAAATTATTATGTTATTTTATGATGTGTGATGCCTTACTTTCAGATATTTGATTTCGTCATTTAATGCTTTATGAATATGTATAATGATGAAGTAAATGAACATAGAACTAACACTTTGATTATGCAATTTTAATGGTCGAAAATATGAGTAGAATGAGATCAACAATTGATTATTAGAAAGATGGATGTTTTGAATTTACACGATTTTTCTGATACGTAATTTACATATATGCATGTGATTTCTTGAACTACTAATGTGTGCAATTAGTGTGCTAAATATTTAGTTGGGAAATTCCTAATGGAAAGATGAAACTAAACCCCTTGCTATTTGTGCTAATTTGCATTGTCTTTCTTTGAAGGTTTTTATATAGTCTTAAAATTCTCCTAGCTTTTGATTGGTTCCTATTAAGTCTTTAAAGCCTAAAAATATTAAATTTAAGTGCCCTAGCGGTAAGGGTATGGGTTGGGAGTAGTTTTTACCCCCTTAGTCTCTTTGGTTGACTTTTAGGGTCACTAAAAAATCTTACTTTTGGTTGATTGCGAAAATTGATTTGTCTCCTTCATGAGTTGGTGACTCAAACTCCACCTTGGGGTTACCTAAAGTCTAGTTGAGTTAGGATCATATTTAAATGCATTTTGGAGAAGTTTTGGGGTTGTTATCCAATCTCTAGTTTTAGAGAGAAGTTTCAAGATTGAAGGAAAGGAAGGAAAAGCTCTTCTCAACTTGTCATTTTACCATAACTTTTTCTGAAGGTAAGGTTCTTCACTCTTTGGATCATGTTCTTCATATTGTTCATGCTTTGATTCATGCATAAGGCATTGTGTTGTTTTTTGTATTGCTTGTATGTGTGTTGAGGTTGTTTGGGAGGGGTCTTGACTTATTCTTGGATGTCATTCTTATGCTTTTCTTTGAAATTTTGAGGAGATTTCATGGAGATTGTTTTGGCATTACTCACCCTTGGATAGGGAAGAAGTGGCCATATACGGGGGAAGGGCCTTAGTTGTACCTCAATATTGTAGAGTCTCCTCTCATCGTGAGAAGAGGGAAAGAGGGTAGGGTGTTATGAGCCCTACTTGTCATCACATACCATGTTTCAAAATTTGAATTCTTGAAGAAGGGAATAAATGAAAATCCTTTTTGTATTGGCCTCAAAAGGGCATTTGTAGAAGAATGGAAGTTCTTGAGTTTTAGCCTCAAAAGGGCTATGTTATGGTATGGTGATTGATGTCTTCTATTGAGAAAATCCACCTTCCCCCCTAGTCTAATTCAATGTTGAATCTTATTGTGCAAAACTGGGTTGGGGATGCATGCTTGAATTGTTCATCATATTATGTTGTTTTACCTCTGGGTCAGTTCTCGTCTTTCCCATGATTCTCTTGATGCATTGAAGATATTAGAAAGGATCTCTTGTGAAGGACCTAGAAGAGAATTCATTGAATTGTAACATTATGTAAAAATGTATTTAAATTTTGATGTATTTGGCAAGGATGTCAAGTTTTCTTACTGGTTCTTTCCCGATGGAGCCTTCAACCAAGTTGATTAATAGAGAAAAAAGATTGAGAAAACCTCCTTGCCTTGTATCTTATGTCATTTCAATTTATGCATATGTGTGTGGAAAAATAGATTAAATGATGATGTCTTTGAATTATGCAATCTTCAATTTTTCAAATATGTAAAAATGAGAAGAAATTTGGTTATGTTGAAATGTTCGATCTAATTTCATATGCTCTAGGAGAAACCAAACAATCCTTCATTGTGGATAAATAAATTTATCACCTTCCTTGTTAAACTATGTAAGTGGCAAAATCAAATTGACACAAAAATAAATACATCTCATTGTATCACAAAAAAAAAAAAAAAGGTATACTCCCAGGAGCAAAATCCTCTCTGGAGTTTGTATGGAGGGAAGATTTAATTCATTATGCAACAGATTATATTCCATATTGATTCCTTTTAAGAAAATGATTACAAAATTCTTTAAATAAAGGAAAAAAATAAGTTCTTGGTGTCAACAAATGTATTAATAAAAAAAATGCATACCCTAATGCACTCCTTAATGTCTTACTCTCAACAATAAAACTTTTGGCAATTACTCCTTATAGCTATCCTAGCCTATCACCAGATTATTTTTGACTTAGGCTTCAAGTCTAGTCAATTATTTTTGAAAAAATTGTAACTACACCATCTTAAATTAATTTCCCCCCCACCTCTCACCTTGTCTTGACTTTCCAAATGGAAACTAGGTGTTGGAAATTATCTATCCACCTGCCACTGTACGTACAGTACATGCATGGGGATCCATGTCATATCAAAAAAAAAATTAATTTTTTTTAAAAACCACCTTGTAACCCCCCCATTCCTTCACCCTATGTGCTTACCTTTATTTTAAACTCATCCTACATGCAAGTGGGTGGTGGGGGGGGGGGGGGGGACAGATTTTGCACTGAGCAGACCTTGGGCAATGTATTTCTGCTTGGGGGAGTGAGTGGAGTTCTTGGGGAGCACCCATTATAGTGGAAGCCCCACTTGTCAAGAGGGGAGAGGTAGGCCTTAGGGGTAGTTAAGGGGTAGGGAATAGGGTAGGAAGTGTTTGTTAGTTAGTTTCTTTTAAGTTTAGTTTTAGTTAGTTTCAATTAGCATTTTATTATGTTAGTTTAGGGTGTTGTGTTGAGCTATTTTACTTATGTAAATGTTTTTTGTAAAATTGCATTAGTTGGTATTTCACTTTGATTTAGAATGGTTAGTAATTATTAATAGTTTCTTTTTATATAATGTAATTTAGTTTAGATTTAAATTAGTTTTGATTTATGGGGGTGTTATGAAAGTAAGTTATAAGTAATGTTGGTTTTAAATTTATATTAGTTAAATTAAAGATTAGCTTAATTGTCAACTTAGCTTAGATATAATTTAGCCTTTGGTTTTTAATTAAGTCTACAGTCATAATTTTAGATTAGTATAAAGTAGATTTGTAATGAGTATGTGTTAACTAATTTTAAATTTAAGAGTGCACCATGCATTACTATTAAGTTTTTTTTTGGAAAGTTGATAAATGTGTCTAACTGAAGTTATTTTTTTATTTAGTAAAGTATTGTCTTATATATTATTAGAAATTGTTAGTTGTAGAAAATATTTGATTAGTAGATAGAGTTGAAACATTGATTTCCTATAGACTATAGAGTAAGATGAAATGGTTATTAAAATAAAGTTTATTTAACTCTATGAAAGATGTTATTTCAATTAGTATGTTATCTTTAAACATTTCAAATAATTAGTTTATATTAATTAATCATCATCCAAATCAATTAGTTGGATTGTTAATTAATATTTCATCTAATAATGGTATTTATTGATTGAAGTTAATAGGACTTGAACCCCTCTCTTTTTTTTAAAGTACAGGGTTCTACCATCCTAAGGATGTAATATCTGAAAGAGTTATTCAAACAAATAAGTGTTAAGTTTTTTTTAAATTAAATGAAAATCTCCATTTAAATATAATTAATTGATTTAACAAGAAACCTTTAAATTTTGCAATGAACATTTATCAACCCTTCTCCTTATGGGGCTTCAACTGAGTCGTAGCTTAAAAAGTTGATCAGAGACCTTACATCTATCTTGAATATAAATTAGTTTTTATTCAATCTTGAACTTATCATCTTAGTAAATTTAAATTTAAATTTAAAAAAAAAAACTTGTGTTTTGCCATTATATTTTGGGCATGACTGAATGAATGAATGATTGAATGGATTCACCAAACTTAGTGAAAAATGGACATCTGGACCTTGAATAACTGATTCACCGGCCGCCCCCCCCCCCCCCCCAGTCCCCCCTAGTTATTCTAAAGCAATTCTAACAAGAATTACGTGGATATATGTTGAAAAACCTATGGTTCTATACATTCTGTTACAACCAAATTGCTTCTTATTACGTAATTGGTTATGGGCCAAAACAAGACTGCAACATAATCAACCTGAAGACAATAATAATCTATTTGTACATGGTAACAACAAAATACTTATTATCTGCACATATCAAATTTTTTCTATTCCTTGTGTGGAGTGTATATCACCGTAGTTATTGCATTTTTAAATTTGTGCCTATATAACCAACAGTAGACATATGTAGTGGATATATACACATTTCTATAGATTGTCATAAGGAAGCTTTCCAAAAGACATATTATATCAGCATGTGTTATTTTTTAATAAAGTAATATTTTGTATGATTACAACAGTGTAGAATCTTATCATTCTCTACTCATCGTGCAAGCCAGCGAGTAAGGGCCTACTCAACTGGCAAAGCACGATGATATTTTTATTTGGTATGCTATTTAATATATTGTTGAAGAGTTTGATTTTAGAATTAGTCTATTTGTTAAATTAGATATTTGCATTTTTTCCTATTTAGTAATTTTAGATTAATTAATTTAGATTTGGATGAAACATTCCTAAAGCCATTGTTATTTATAAATTGTTGTTCTTAATATTGTATAGATTAATGTTTATTTCTGTTTCTAATGTTCCTATTGCCAGGAAGTGATAGTTCCTATCGCTGGGATTTCTTTTGTTTTTTCATTAATTCAAGTTTGTGTGTTTTAGTTGCATTCATAATCCCTCATTTCACGAATATCATCCCTTGATAGCATATTGCTCAAACACCTTTCACAAGTTTACACTCTTGGATTGACAGGTATAGACTAGCCAAACTTTATTATAAATCATTAATTCTTTATTATTATTTTCCCCAGTGTTGGCCTATCAGTGCTAATCATTAATCTTCTTAAAGAAAAAAAGAGGATAGACCCTATATCAATAAAAAATTCCTAGAGTGTTATACAAAGGTGAGTGATCAGGATAGGTTTATGAAGAGAAAATGGAGGAGGGAGAAGAGGAGACGGTTGACAAGAGGAGGAAAAACCTTTCACCTAGGATCTCATCTGCTAAGAAAAGGAAGAGTAAGGAGGTGGATTATGAGACGGAGATGAAATCTGATGAGGATCTTGTAGAGTTTATGGGGAAAAAAACCAAAGGAAAAAGTGGTATTTCTCCTAGAACCAAGGTGGAGAAGACTGATGGAGTTATGACCATTCCCTCAAATGATGAGCCTCTGATAAAAAAGGAGCTAAGAGTTAAGAAAGTGATATCTCAAGGGAAGGCTGACAACATAGTCATCAAGGATGCAAATACTGAAAGAGACACTATGGATATGGATGAGGAAAACATGTATCAGAACAAGGACTATGATGAATAGGGGTATATGAAGGGCATCCCTGGAAACCTGGGTATGATGAAAAGGGATATCAGCAATATGAAGGAACATATGCATGATATTTGGAGGGATTTTGATCAACTAAGAAGGACTAGTAGAGTTGAGAGGACTCTTGCTTAGCATCTGGATAGACTCTCTAATGTTATTGGAAGTGCAAAAGAAGTAAATAATTTAATGAAGAGAATCCCACCACTAGAAGCAAAGAATAGAGATATGGAAAAAATGATGAAGGATATGCAGAAAAAGATGGATGTCATGGGAAATAGATTTGACAACAAGGAAAATGCAGTTAAAAAACATGCAGACCATATTTGCTCCATCTTGAAGACTATTGAGGATAACATTAAAACTCTGCTAGAAAAAAAAGAATAGGGGAGAATTCATGGTCTCTAGGACATCAAAGAGGATCAAGGCCCCAGTAAACACACTAGGGATAATTCAAAGAAGACTATAGTTCTAGAAGACGAAGAAATTAATGAGTTGAAGGCCTCTACTATGAACATGAATATCCTTGCAGATCAGGTTGATCTACTGAAGACTTTGTGATCTTAAATTGCATATGGCAATATATCTAATTTAAAGTTTCTAGCAGAAGACTTTACTAGCCTTGATTAAACCATTATATTATGAATAATAATGAAGATCCAGATTTTTTTTTCTATACAAGTTAGTTTCTAGAACTAGGAAGATGGAGAGTACATTGCACTATGTAGGATTGCAAGAGATCCATAGCCTAAATTTTTTAGTCCACATCAATGTTGTAATAATGTATCATACATTAGATCTAAAAGATCCCTTATTGAACATAAAGCTTTTGTAAGGGTTCAAATTCAATTGGGTAGTTGTCCCATATAAACTTTTTTTTTTTAGATTTTTAAAAATGTATAGAATGCATTGGTGGTTTTTATATTCTTGCAAACTGTTTTTGTCATAAAATTATACAATTTCATATAATATTTTCCCATTGTACTATCAATGCTTTTAAGTATCATCCCTCCCACCATGTAGGATATGATATTGTATCTACTAGTAGGATATTGTATCCTCTTAATGCAATAGAAAAATGAGCAATGCTAGGGCTTTCTCTGTCTTCCAATTCCTATGGGTATGCATAGAGTTTCTGAGGAATATGATCTTTGTAGTAAATGTTTCATTCCAATAATTTGAGATCATTTTTTAACCCTATCACTCTTTGAGGGTTATGCTAGTTACTTTTGGTGATTAAATGCTAGGGGGGATAGATGAAATCTTGGCCATCAGAGGCAACTAGAAGTTAGATCAGCATACTAGAAGCATTAGCCCTCTCATTTGAGCTTTAGAAGGATTACCAATCAAAAATTTGAATGTTTGCGAATTCAAAAGAAATGTCTCTTCATTTTATGGATGAAATTTGATTTGTTGATATCCTTGGAGCTCAATTACAGAGTGCCTTATTGAAATAAGGTTCCTTTAGGTGATGTGTAGGAAACAAGGTTTCTTGCAAATTGAGGAAATTCCCTTATAAACCCTATAAGAATTTTGTAGTTATTTTGACCCACTTGTGTTCTTTAAATGCTTGCATAATATTTAAGAGTGACAATTGACACTTCTAGACCTGTCATGCTAAGGAAATTTTAGTTCAGCTAATATTTGTGTAAATTTTCTCCCTTCAAAAAAAATATAATATTAAAATAAGGATAACTTGGGTGGATCCCAACCTTGACTAATGAAATTCTACCCCTTGAATGTAAGTTTTGTATGATTATGGCCACCTAATTGTCTAGAAATTTATTTAGAATGTAAAGAGTCTAGAGAATGTTAGAAAGAATAGGAGCAAATTCATGAAAATGAAGTAGAAACAAACATTTAAAGAATGAAAATTACAAGTTCAAGAAAAGGGCATTGGAGAAATAAACAAGGTTGTTTATGAAGTATATTCCCTCACATTGTCTGTTTTAGTGTTTTGATTTTCTTCTTAGACATGTTTTCTAAAAGGGATTTGAATTCTTTGAACCTTTTAATGATTTCTTAATATTTTTTACATTTAAGAAAGTATATCCAGGTTTTCCTAAAGAAATCATCTACAAAGCTTATATAGTATAAAAATCCTCCCACAGAAGGTACATAAATAGGTCCGAGTAAGTTAAAATGAACTAATTATAGTACATATTTTGTTATACTATTTTGAAAAGTCCCCTTTGTATTCTTTCCTAGAGCACAACCCTTGCACATTCCTTCATGGGATTTAATTAATTTGGGCAATGGAGTCACCATTTTCTCTATACAAGATAGAGTGAGTCATGTTCCTTCATGGGATTCAAACCAAAAAAGGAATTGATAATGCTCATTAAAATATCTATTTTAATACAACTCTAGAATCATTATTCTATTATAAATAAACAATATAATTAAATATCAAAATCCAATCTTAAATGCAGTACACAATTAGATTGGAAAGAAATAGTAAACTGCACTTGTAGTCTCAGATGTGAACCCACCACAAATGATGAATTGAGGCTATGTCCAATCCACCAAGAAAAATCATGAAGGTTTCTGTCCTTAGGCTTCAACAAGAGAAAACTAACATCTTCCCATAGTTTTGTAAAGAGATATCAAAAAACAATCTCAAATCTAAACATGCCCAAATGAAACCATTTGTCCTCCTTTTATTGTCCAATGTAATGACTCTTTAGCTTCTTCTACCTTGTCTCCTTATTGTCTTGGTATTTTGTCTCTTATTATTGCCCCTTTAATATTAATTTAATCCTCCATCTAGTTGTTGAATGGAGGTTGAGTATTGATTGACGATGAAATTATGACAACACACATGTTCCATGCTCTAAGAGCCTTGTAATGTCCAGGAGGTTGGGCATTCATTCACAAAAGTGTGCCACCTGAATTACCTCCTCTAGTCCACCCAAAAAGATTAGATGTATCACTTTCCTACAAGTGTTGAAACCAATGCTTTCAACACCTTGAAGTTAAGAAAAGAGGAAAAAAATTGGAAGAATATATCTACCTCCATGCCAGCCCAAAGACAGCATGAAATTTGTAGTCAAGATCAAGTTAATCATTGCCACAATCAAAGATATTAGACACTATAAAAACAATCTTTAATTTCTTCTTTGTAATTTTCCCCGAGAAAGAGAGATGTAAATTTGAGTGAGTGTGCCTAACAAGTGTATTTAGCTCTTCCATTTTAATCCTCCAACTCTGTGTCTTTTTGAAATGTCATTCATTGTTTAGGCAAAAGGATTTAAAGACTTTTGGTAGCTTCACTCTACAAACTTATGCGAGCCAGCGAAAATGTACATAATGAAATTCACCTGAGTTGCATTCATAAATATTCATCCATTCTATGTGTAAACCATGAAACCTTTCCACTATTGGTGTAGCGACTGTATTTCTAATGAGATCTCTCTCCACCACTAGTATGTGTTCTTGGTAGGATGGTAATTGAATCTAGAAACAAAGTGTTGTACAATTTACATGTTCACATCTATGAATAGTCCATTCCAATATTGTGTAGTCATTAAAGAAGTTGGTCAATAGTTCCAAAGTGAACTGAATCATGCATTTTTCTGCCAACTTGAAGTGGTCTGCTTGTAGAGTATACTGACTAGAATTGTTGAGTTGCCTTCATTTTTGTTGTCTGTCAATCTCGAGATGTCTGCATAGCTTTAAGCCCCATAAAAGTGCCTAAAACTCAATAATGTTATTGGTCCTCCTTTGCAAATGTGTAGACAAGTGAGCAATTGCTTCTCCATTTGACTCTCAAGTACCATAACCAGCAACCAATTGGTTTGGGTTCTGCATGGTAGATATAAATTAATTTTATGCCACCCCCATTGTGGTGGTTACCCCCTTGTATTTTCTCTATCTCATATGGTGTGAATAAGAAGTGCAACTCTTATTTTCATTGTTCATAGTTGCAACACTTGTTTGAGTATTTAATGTTTAAACAATGTTTTTATTGTTAGGTGTTTTTGAATTCTAATTATTATTTTAGAGAACATTCATTTGCATTATGATATAACTTTTGGTGGCTTAAGAGATTTGAACTGAGAAAAAAATAAAATGAAAATAAAAAAATTAACTAGTGTATTTTTAACATTATTTATCCTCTAGCACTCCTCATCCTAATGATGTGATGATGGATCACTATGCATGATCTGAAATGTTGATGATAAAAATATGCACACAATCTTTTCTGATTTGTACTTATAATAGATTGCAGAAATCTAATGAATTTAACTTAGAAATACCAAGATAAATTCTCTTGCTTCTACTCTGGATAAATCTAGAAAAAGAGTAGAACAGCAGTTCAAGGTGAAACCGGATGTTGGTCGTCAAGAAAAATCTGGAAGAAGATCCACTAAGAAAACTAGAGAGTTAGAAAGTATGCAGAGTATTGTTGATGGCAGACAGGCTACTATTCTAGATTTTACCCCTAAAAAATAGATATGAAAATCATTACTTGGTATATTAGGGGGTTGAACAATATTCATAATCTGGATATTGTTAGGATTTTGTTAGATAACAAAAGTCTGAGGAATTTGTAACTAGAAGAACATATTTGATCAGTAATCCTTGGTGATTTTCTTGGTCTGGGAGGCTTCTCAGGTTTCCTCACTTTCTAGTCTATTTTTCCAGGTTCCAGTGTCCTCACTGGTTTCTCTTTCTGATCACTTTGTTTGGTTTTAGGTCCTTGCTTGACCTGGTTTAATTGTTTTGCTGGTTTCAGGTCTGCTTAAAACCTGGTAGAGCTTCATGGTATATCTTTCTTTTTGATGTAAAGGGTTTCGGGGCCCCTTCAAAACCTGTTTTTACCTTAATCTAAAACTTAGAAATAATTTTTTGATTTTTTTTTAATGTTAATATTAAGGTTGAAAGAGCAAGGATTTTAACTTTAATATAAGAAATTTATATGCTTCCTCAATTTAAAAAATAAAAAAAGAAAGGAAAATTCTTGTCTTGGATTATGTAGACACAATAAATTTAAACTATAAGTTTCAATCTTTCTCACATTAGATATACATGGAAAATTTTAACTATAAATTTCATTTCTTATGGTGTCACTATGGTTTCTCACAATATAAGTGACAATGAGCAATAATAAAGAGTACCACTCCTTACAAACCTAAAACACAATGACAACACAAAGTGCAAAAAATAGAAAATACTTGTTTTCTATTATACAATGATAAAAAAATTAACATGCTAAAACCACATGAACTTTCTCATTATAATAAACTACAAGGCCAAAGCCACAATCTACACTATTAGAGCTTTATTTTGAAATCCTCCACTTTGCATTTTTTATTCATAATGTTTAAACACACTAGAATACTCTAGAAAGTGTAACATGCATTCAAGCACTAAAAAATAAAACTATTAATTTTCCAATCCAAGAAGATATTTTAGAAATATTGTAGGTTTTGGATTTTCAAAATCTATATCATTGGAAAGCTCTTAAAAGAGTAGGTGGTCAACATAATGTGGTTGTCAAGGAAAGTTTTTCTTTTTAAACAATTTTTGGGGCCATATGAAGCTTGTGTTTCAATTTGACTTTGAACACTTTCAAAAGGGTTTTGAAAAATGGAAACATTAAGATTTTAAAAATGGTAAGTGATATTAAAGTGATTTCTTCACCATTCTAAAGGTCAACATAAGTTTTGTGTGCATATGTACATAAATGCCAAATAACTAAAAATAGTAACCATACTATTTTAGTCCTTATTGACAAAGACCAATATTTTTGGGTGACTCAAGATTGCTCTTGCAACATGAATGTTCTTACATTAGAAGCTTGGGGTTATTTGATAAGTAACCCTATCATATTTCAAGAGAGAGGAAAATCAAGTAGGATAACCTTAGTCTTAGACAACTAAGATGTCTTAAACATGCATTCCTCTATGTTTCACTAGATATCCAATGTATTGCTTATTCATTGTGTTGCAATCCACTTGACTATTTGGGATGTCTTCAATTTTATCTTAAAAACTTGGCAATTAATTCAAAAGCATTACCTCTAGCATATATCTGTGATATAAAGGCACGATAATATATACTAAGTCAATACTTTAATGGTTGACTAATACAACTAAATAGGTAGGGAGTTTGAAATAGGGGAAGGAGAAATTCAATCACTTTGGGGGAAAAGTGTCCCAATATGGATTAGAACCATGAGGGAGCCTCACATTGATTTCTTTCCTACTTGAGCAACATTAATTTTACCATCCACCTTAGCTTTAGTGATAAGAAGAGGTTTAAGGAATTGAAGTTTAAGTATGTATTATTTTTAGATATATTAACATATGAGAATTGACATGTAGTGATCTTGAAACAATACAAATTACCATGAACCTATATACATTTCAAATCATAAAAGGATAATTTTAGGAAAATAAGCTAATACCTTGTTAGGGTTTATTACAAGAGGTTAAATAGTTCTCCCTCCCTTAAAGATATTGGTGAACTAAATCAATCTATAAAATAATAAAACTACATAAATGGAATTTACTTGTGAGACCAAAATGGTGCATCAAGATGATACAATCAAGAAAGGATATCAGGATGGGTATTTCGAGGTCATTCTTGAGTCTTTAAAAAAACATCTTCATAAATGGGGAAGAAGCTTGCTTGCCAAATTGGGTGGAAGACATGTAAGCCTACATATTTAAACTAATAATGGAAAGCCTGCATACCTTCCCCA
The DNA here is from genome assembly GCA_028749045.1 of Cupressus sempervirens. Taxonomy (NCBI): domain Eukaryota; kingdom Viridiplantae; phylum Streptophyta; class Pinopsida; order Cupressales; family Cupressaceae; genus Cupressus; species Cupressus sempervirens. The sequence goes on along the minus strand of CM053787.1, from coordinate 543,739,703 downwards.
AACACTTGACAAGAGACCAATTTGTAACAAGGAGACACAAAATGAAGAGAAGCTCCAATTAAGGTTACATGCAACTCTTGTGCTAGAGAGCCAAATTCACCATCCTAGTATCCAAAATTGAGCACCAAGCCAGAGGGGTGCTTGCTCCAACACTAGAATAAAAAGTAAAGGAATTCATTCTTGAAAGGCACTTGATTGCCTTTTTTCTTGCAAACTAAATTTAATATCAACCAAGAGCCAAAGAGAGTCGAGAGCCATAGTGAATATACCAAAAGCTTACAGGATGGCATTTCCACCCAACATATAATATAATCAAAATTGCATGATGCCTTAATCAAAGAGGAAAGAAAATATAAACCATGAACCATTTTCAACATAGAGGTTAAATTCTTATGAAAATCATAATCACTTCCCAAGAAGAGAGCAACACAACTATAGCTAATAGAAAAGGGGAGAGGGAAGTGGTTGATTAAAATGGGGTCATAGGAATTATTCATCAAAAAGATGAATGTAAATACAAATAGTCCTTAAGTGAAGAAACTTTATTGTATCAACATTTATTGTTGATCATAATGGAGACACTGGGAAAACAAAAAGAGCTCCATCTCGATCAATTATAATCACCATATACCATATAACAATGGAGCAAGGGAATATATGGGGAGAAAGCCCTTAAGAATGAGGGTTCTAGAAAATGAAAATTGGGCTCTAACAGGTTTCTCCACTACCTTGAACGGTTGGTAGATTGTGTCTGGAAGTGATCTCTTGAGTGCATATTTTAAGATGAAACCATTCAAGCTCAACCAAACCATGTCAAGCTGAAATTATATCAACTGGTAGTAACAATATAAATCCAAATACAATACTAAGTTATCCCAAATATCTAGATGAGACTAATGATATATAGGTTGCATGTCAGGTTGGACAAAATATTTTAAGAGCTAATCAAGTCCAACTCAAGCTACCAATCTAACATAAATTGTGAGAGTGACATAAACTGTGAAAGATACATGGCCTACCCAAAAAAGTATTAGTGGCCAAAATAATTGTGGTTGAAATAAAATATCAAACCTTCTAAAGAATGCATACCCATAAACCACACAATAATGAGAACTTTAACTCAATCATTGAATTATAAGTGCCCATCGCATAGTGTGAAGATAACCATTCTCTACCCATTTTTAAACAATAAAATTGAGGCAGTTGGGTGTCTACCACCTGAATAGAGATAAACAAAACATAGAAAGAAAGACCCATCTTCTCCATTATTGCTTAAACCTTCCAAAGCCCCACTACTACAAGGTCGTCAATAATGAGCATCAATGTCAAATAAAAGAAATCATAAAAAACATTTCCCATATAATGAAATCAATATTAATGGAGAGCTAGCAAACCAATTGTAATGTTGAGGTTCTAAAAACCATGAAAAGCCAAACCCAACTAAAATAACTAGAATATAATCAAAAGAACACACTTGGAAAAGAAGTAAAGCATATGATATCAATTTAGAAAAATATCAAGATAAAAGATAGTATTACTAAGACCAAATATAGGTATCTAAAAAAAATTAATGACAACAACAGTAACTGAATGGTGTAGTTTTAAAGGGAGTAAGTAACTAAAGAAGCAAGAAACTAGTAGCTAGTCCCCATAACTCTTGATCAAAGGAACAAACAACCTTAAATTTTCTATACTCAACATGGCTTGCAAGAAGGAACTTTACAAATCCATGTCATTATGCAGGGTTGCAGATATTCATAACATCCAAAGGAAACCACCAATTCAAATGAATGGAGACAATGCTTAAGTTAAATTATGCCCCATTCGATGATAAGCATATGTTTGACTTCTACTATCCTATTCACCACCCCAAAATCACTGTGATTTTGAATGTAGAGGTTCACGTCAATGTTATTCAAGATTAGACCCAGCTCACCACCAGATGGGCCTTAAGAGGTTGTTTCATAATTCAAGTATAGCCCTCTTATCCCCAACAACATAGATAATGATGGAGATGAACATTGTGACTATCTTTGCACTAGATTTGGGTCATTCTTCCAGTAGGGAGAAGTCATTTCCCACTATTTTCCTCTCCACTCTCACTATCAAGTTATAAGTAGAGTAGTCATATAACATTAGCCTTAATCTCCTTTCAAAAATCCTTCTCCAAAATTATAGTAGGTACTTGCTCATATTTATTCTTATGTTAGTATTCATATTCTGATATGAGTGTATTGAGGTCTGAGAAGGGTTTTATAAAGAAAAAAACCCACAATGCCTGTGAGTTGTCCAAATCAACTCAAGAAAGAGAAGTATGTCGAGACATCAAATTAATCAAAAAATTATCATAAAACTATCAAAGAAAAGGATTGCACAAATCTTCATACCACACGGAAAGAGAGATTAAATCATCATTCCCAAAAGTGAAGAAGACACCTTCATTTAATGATTATGAGTGATAATTATAAAGGAGTGTGTAAAAGAACTATGCAAAGGAGTTATAATTAAGAAGGGTTTAGAAAAATGTTTAGGAGTTAGAGGCTAAATTTATGTAGATATTCAAGGATAAGGGTTTCATAGATCCCTTGATTATCTAGGGAGTCTTCTTGAAAAATTCCCTCTCTCTGTATATGGACAGTTTTGTATGTATTGAGAGGTCTATAAGTGTTAGTGCTCTTGCCAATCTAGAATTGAGGGTCCAATTAGGGGTTGATTTTTTTTGGAGGGCATTTAAAATGATCTAGGAGTCACCCTCTATAGTCAATTTTTTGATGCTTAAGAATCTACATTCCTTCAAAAACCTTCCACAAGAGCCTCCAACTCAGCAAAATTGTTAATGCAGGGATTGATAGGTTAAGCACCATGGCCACAAAATTTACAATTCTAGACATGGATGATAAAGTCAATCCCAATAGTCTCATCATTACACCTTGATGCTCAATCACAGTTAATTTTAAACCATGACGAAGGGGGAGGGTTCCAGATATAGTTTTATCAATTTAACTTGGTGATGGATCCACCTTTCCCCACACAAAAAGAGGTAATTAGTCCAAATAGTTCTTTCTTTATGAGAGAAACCTAGTCCGAGAAATTAACTTCAAAATCATTAATCAAGTAAAGTCTATTGTTAATATTTTCTACAATACTAGCTTTAATCTTGTTACACAAAGAGGAGATACTCATTTTAGTATGAGTTCCCTCCATAGTTTCCATATTAATATTGATGGGGAAGATCTCCATAAAGCGTCATAAGTATCTTTTTTGGACTGTGTGGGCTAGGCTTTGAGATGACTAGATTGGTTATTGAGTAAGGATGATTGCAAATGCAGCTTGTTGCAGATCCATGCCTAGGATTTTTGAGCACTAGGGAATTGAAGCAACAAATGATCTACTGATTCCTCATGGTTTTTACATTGGATACACTAGGACGGACCTTCAAAACTAATTTTCCTAAACCAATATGTTGTGAGAATTTTGTTTTGGATCGTAACCCATAGGAACATCCTAGCCTTATGTAGATGGGATTTATCCCAGCATAGATCTAAGGGGAGCTTTGTAGATGACCACTGCATTTAGGAAGTTATAGCTTTGCACCTATATTTGACACTATATTTACTAGATTTGGCTATGGTCCAAATCAATGAATCCTCTAAGGCTTTAGGAAAGATCTATCTTTCCTTAAGTATTGTATCCATCAGAGCTTTTACTTCTAGGAAGATGGGGGCATTTTTCCATGATTTCTAGTTCCAATCAATGACCTTCTCATTGTTAGATATAGTAATGTAATCATTGAGATGGGGTCCCCATGCTATTGACATGGTATAGAGAATGTTGATGAGGATAATTGACTTCAGGGGATGGTAACTTCCCCAGAAATCCTCCTAGAACAAGGTCAAGTGACCATTCCCAATACACCAAGTTAGGTATTGGTTGATGATATGCTTGTTTTCTATCATAAAATTCTAGACTCTAGATCATTTGGGTGGAGATTTGGTCCTGAAGATACTAAGTAGGCCTTGAGGGGAGAGGAATTTATGATAAATTATATGTGTCCATTTTGTCAAACTCATTAAATAATCTCTAAACCAATTTAGCACCAGAAGATTTGTTTTTCCATAAAAGCTTCTTAATCCCAAAACCCCTACACAAGAAAGGTTTGCAAATATTGTCCCACTTGATAAGGGCCAAGTTCTTTTGTTGGGGTACTCCTCACCAAAAATTGTTCTAGTCTTCTTCTCCAACTCAAAGCTATCTTTGGAGGCTAAAGGGAGGTAGGACATTTGATGGGAGGGTAGGGCCAAAAGGACAAATTTTCTCATGTTTAGATGACCTACATTAGATAGCCATCTTGTTTTCCAATTGTCCATCTTTTATTCCATGTTAGAGATAATATGAGACTAGACACTATTTGAATTAGTATCCTTTTCCAATGGAATTCCAAGATATTTCCATGGGAACTCCCCTCTTTTGATTTATCATTATTAATGATTTGGCCTAAGGCTTTCATATAACTTTCAGGAATGTTCTTAAGCAAGGTTGCTTCATTTATAGAACAATGATCAAGAATAATGGTATCATTTGGAAACTATTGGTGAGTTATATTTAGTATTCTAGCAGTGACTTTGATGCCATATAATATGCCCTAGTCATGAGAGGAATTGACAAGTCTACCAAAGGCCTCTTCTATAACTAAAATAAAGAATGGAGAGATGGTGTCCCATTCCTAAGGGCTCTAGATACATAAAAAAATCTTTTAGGAGTCTTATTAATGATGATGGAAATTTTGGGAGAGGAGATACAACTAAAAATGAGATGAAGCCATTGCCTAGAGAAACCAAATGCCTCTATATGTTTGCATAGAAATATCTAATCCACCATGTCATATACTTTTTGAATGTCTAGCTTGACTAACATGCAAGGGATTCTATCAGATTGAATCGAGTGAACAAGTTCCTAAATCATGATAATCCCATCCATTATAGATCGAGTGGGGATGGAAACTATTTTCTCTTATGAAATATGAGAGGGAGTATGGGTTTTAACTTGTTGATCAAGGCTTCAGTTAGAAAATTGTAAATTGTGTTTGTTGATCTTAGATTGGTTTTGACTAGTGAGTGTCTACAAACTTAATTCATCTACTTATTTCATACCAAACAAGTATCATATGCTGAGCATAACATATAAGACAATGCAAATCAAGTAAACAGTGAGTGTCAAGCCACTCAAGTGCCAAGTCACTTAGATGCCAAGCAGATAATGTGTGTCGAGTGATTCAAGTGTCGAGCAAGAAATGCATGTTGAGTCATTCAAATGTCGAGTGATAGAATTGAATTTACAATTAGTGTCGAGCACTAGGGACTTCCAACTATACAATTTTGAATCCCTATACATGACATGCATCCAAGTAGAAAAGGTAAGGTTTAAGTAGCAATATGGGTGAATCATACTGTTGCTTCATAACTAACCCTAAATCACCTAAGTCTTCTTAAGGAAGACAAACCTTAAAATTTATGTGAATGCGAAAGAGAATTGAAGTGATTTTTGCATGGAAAATAGAGCATTCATGGTGATTAAGGTGTTATGAATTGAGTTACATTGTAGAATTAGTAAAAGGAGAATAGAGGAAAAGAATTAGAGGATATTAGAAATACATTTCATTAGAAAGGATCAAGTACACATCAATATAGAGGTGATTTGAAGGATCATTGCTGAGACATTCTAATAGGTGAATCAGTTAAATCTCTTAATAAAGTAGTCTTAATAGCTTGTAAATCCTCTAACAAGGTGCTTACTTCATTGTAAGTTAAAGTCCTTTTACTAGGCACACTTTAAATAGGGTGTTTAAATCCTTTAATAGTATAAGATCTAACAATCTTGTAAGCCTTTAATAGGGCAAAGCTTTAATAGGGTAGATCATGTTTCATAGTCAAATATTATAACCTTCATTAGATACACTTTATTACTATAGTAGTGAAGATTTGTGGGTGTCATCCCCACCCCATTTCTACTTTCTCCTTGGAGGGTTTCTGGGTAACCAAATATCTTGTGTCATATATGCATTGAATATTTTACTTTCATGCTATCAATGTATATTCTTAATTTGGTATTTTAGTTTATATGCATAGATTGTGAGATGGATGTGTGGTGAATAGACTTAGAGGTTGAAAAGCTTCAAGTGTTGATCAACCAACCTCCCCTCTCAAAGTTTACTTTCCTATTGTATTTCCATTAGTGTTATACAAATATATAGCTCTAAATATCCAAAGTTTAATGCTTCAATATTTTTTGGGGATGAGAGTGAGAAAGGTGTGGTTGATTTCTCTTAGGAGATTGTCCAAGTTTTTGCTACTCTCAAAGGATTTCCAAATCTCATCACCTAGGAAAGGCAAATACTTTTGGAGAAAGCCAGCCTAGTTGCCATCGAGACTCATGGCCTTGTCAGGATGAATATGAAAAATAGCCATTTTGATTTTGTTCTTTGGTGAATTTCTTGTTTAGAAATGCATTGTGCTCATTAGTTACCAGATGTGGAATGTTGTTCAGCAAAGCAGATTATGTTGTTAGATTAGAGAATTGATGGCCTCCAAAGAAATAGCTTCAGGTTCATCCACCACAATACCTTGCTAATTTCTAATTTTGGTGATTATATTTAAAGAGTATCTCATCTTGGAGTTCTTATGGAAGAACTTGGTTTTCATGTCTCCCTCTGAGAGCCACATTTCTCTGGATTTCTTCTTCCAGAAACCTTCTTTTGTGAGGAGATAACCTTTCTTGTTTAGAATTTCTTTTTCCTAAAGATAAAGATCATTGTCCATGCCTTTAATCAAGACTTCTTCATTCAGTTCCATGATATCTAGGTCTACTTTATTGATTTCTTCAAAAATGTTTTTGAAAGAGAGTTTGTTCCACTCCTTGATTTTCAGTCTTTGGTAGTTCAATTTAGACACACAAAAAAACCATCTTAGAACCCTAAAATAATACCTCATTCCACCATTTTTTTAGGAGGGATAAGTGTAATATCCCCATCCTTTTAGCAATTTAGTGGAGCTCTTAGCCTTTACATTCTCCAAAGGCTAAGTGGAGAAATAAGGAGAAATTGATTAAATTAATTTCTTATAAAGTCATTAAACAAATTAAAATTAAAAGGTGACTTTATATTTAATTAATTTAATTTTCTAGAAGCACAATTAATTATTGTATTGCAAGGGAGAAGCTTCTAAAGAGTAGATTTTCTAGAAATACAACTAATTATTGTATTGGAAAAAAGGAAGCTTCTAGAGAATGCAATTAAATAATATTTCATTTCCTTCTAGAAGGGTAAAGGAAAAGAATAAATAGACGTGAGAGATTCATTATTAATCATCCAATTATTGTGAATTGTATTTATTATAAACATGGGAGAACAAACTAAGTTTTCAAAGTTTAGTCAGTCATTGGAGAATGCCAACTCTTCAGTGTTGCAACCATTTGAGGTGGTGAAATATCCATTGAATTTGGTATTTAGGAGAGCTTCAATTTAGGAATTTTTCTTGTGCTTAAATTGGAGAATACAATTATTGTTGGCTACTATAGTACATAAGAACGATGTCGCACTATAGTACTTATGCTTGACTCATCTCCATCCTTGGGCATCACTATTATCAGGTTCCTCTTGCAACTATTAGTAGTTAGCATTGTAATTTTTAGGCATATAATTTTGTTGTGATAATTTAGAATCAGATGTTGGCATTACTATAGTCAATACCGTAAGACTATTTGTCTTGGCAAACTCATAGAAACATTGTACATGAGAATAAACTCAATAAATGACATACATGTTGCATACCATTTGTTTGATGAAATGTCCATCTAATAGCATATATGATCAACATAATAGTTGTATGTCAATTGTTTGTCAAAATGTCAGTTGGTTGTAGGTATGCATTCCATATCTAGTTTCCATGTATATGCACTGAAAGTACCAAAATAATTGCACTTGCATATTACTTCATTGTAAGAGTCATTGTAATATCATTTTCAATTTTTTTAGCATTAAAAGGTAGCATACAAGTGTTTGACAATATTCATTGAGCTAAAATTAGTCAGTTTGGGCAAGGGATATTACAATATGAATTTTTTATTTTGAAACCATATATTCTCATACTTGAAGAGATTCTACTGGGTTTGGTTTCTTTAGAGATGTCAAACCTAATGGAGAAGTGATTTGAGCCTGATAGAGCACTAATCTATGTAGAACGACAATGATTGAAGAAGGCTAGATCTCCATAAAAAATCTATCCAATATTTCAGCCATGAGATCTGATCTAAACCTCTTTTATTCCAACTATACACCCATTAATGGTGTGTATATTTAGAAGGTTATGACAACATGCATTGGTTGAAATCTCAAGATGTTTGATTCAAATTCCTAATCCCACTAATCTTTTTGTGTAAGATTAGAGATGGCATTGAAATCCCTTCCTAAAATGAAATTATTGTTTTGGTATACCAAAATAAATTTGGATATTTCCCCCCATACCTTAATTTTCCCAGAGGAGGATATAGGACCGTAGATGTTGATAAGTGTAAAGGAAAGAGAGGGGAAGAAGTTGTTCACCCAGCCACTTAACCAGATTAGATGACTTTCAATAGGGGTAAAATAAACCATTTTCAGGTACCACATACATTCAAGGCCCCCAAAAGTAGAAATAATTGGATGACCTCAAACCTTCCATATGCCCATTTTCCTATAAAGTCTAGCTAGTTCTTCTTAGTTCACTTTTGTTTCTTACATGAGGATTATGTCTAAAGCTAGGGTTTTGAGGTAATGCTTTAATAAGAATTTATTACAAGAGGTACTACATACCCTAATGTTTCAATATGTAATCTTTATTAAGAGGGTAGAAGGCCCTTCCCCTTTCCATTATGAAAAGGTGTAGTGAGTTTTCCTTGGTTACTAGCCTTGCCATCTAGTTTCCTAAGAGCTTATTTGGATTTCCTACCTCTTTTCTTAGCAATTTTACCACAATTAGGATATTTCTTCCCTTGTATATTGGCATCCAAGCCTAGGCATGGATGATGGCATGGTGAACTCAAATCCATCTGCTCCATACCCATATTTGAAGCTAAGGGAAACTCCACATCTAGATGATAGAGGTTGGAGTTAGGTCTTAATGAAAGAGAGCACATTAAAATATGTAGAAGATTATATGTATGGTTTATGTGGGTCACAACATAGACTAATTCCAATTCCACCAATATTTTTCTAGTATTAATCTACTCCTAAAAGACTACATTGATCTTAGTTTGCACAACAACCATTTAAGATTCAAGTTCTCGTCTCTTCAGAAGTTTTTGTTGAACCTCCTTATGGGTATATGTGAATTCCCCTATTGAATCATTAAGTTCCATCAGTCTATTCTGCAATCAAATTAATGATGTCTCTAGCTTCCTCTTTGGTGGCAATATGAAAAATTTTAATTGTGAGGATTACTGGAGCCTAAGGGGGGTCATTCGATGGAGGGAGAACTAATTGCTCCATGTCCAAAAGGGAAAACCCATATGGAAGATTTTGATGTAAGGTGTTAGAAGGCAATGCTATTTCACTATTGTTAAGACCAATAAGAAGGGGACGAGAGGATGTTTATTTCTCTAGGTTATCGTTAGGAATAATGAAAAAGTGTAAATATAGAGTATGGGATGGGTGGGAAGACTAAGATTAGGACCGATGTGGAGATATATAGGCTAAGATGTGTGAATAGGTGCAAAAAGAACCCCCTTCTTTTGCCAAAGTTGATCATGGGGAAATGAGGTAGGGGATAGGAGGTGAATGAATTAAATTTACTAGAATATATTGCAAAGAGATAAATTCCTTCAAAAGAGAAACCCTACTATAATCAATGGTGCCATTATAGGGTTTCAGAAAAATGTTGAAAATGTTGTCATTAAAAAATGTCATCCTTGATAATTCAAAGCGGGTTTACACTCCTCTTGATGGGAGCTAGGGTTTTCAAACCCTAAGAAAGAGCCAAAGGAATCCCCTAAGTGTTGAAGGATGTCCTTCTTAAGAAGGAGCAACAAGAGAGTTCCTAAATTAAGCCAAACAACCTTCCTTTGTAAAAAATACAAATGGGGATTTAAATTAGGATCCAATTCGAAGAAGAGGAAGGGAGAACCCTCAAAATATATCTTTCCTTTTTCTATCAGAAAATTCTTTAATTTTTCTCAGTAATATTTGATGCAATAAAAATTTAAATAAATATAGGAGATGCTTACCTATCCAAAGGAAGTTGTGACCCACCAATCCACCATTTTTGAATGATCTCTCTCATTCTAGTGTGTTAGTAGTTTGTACGAACTTGATGAAGCCTAAGCATAAAAAAATATATTTGGAACATCATTCACCATTTCCCTATTGGGGATAATAGGCTTTTGTGTGGGGTTCAAATTACATGGATTCACAATTTTACTGGTGTCATTTAATGACCTACCCAGAGGGAGTTTATTCGCTCCTATAGAAAATGAAGGGATTGAAGATGAAATGTGAATGACCAAAACACCTGCTACTTTTTGTGGAATAGCTCAGTTAAGAGGGATAATAAGGCCCACACAATTCTTCCTAATTTTTTAGCCATGATCTCATTGCTCCCATCTAGACAATGATAGAGGGATTTTCTTCCTATGATCCATAGTCAATCTATGAATGACACTTTTGGTATTCTTCAAGAGGAGTTTTCTTCCATATTTTGGCAATAACATAGAACTAAGGATTGCCAAATTGGGGAGTAGTTGGAATGCATGATGAAGAGAACATGCCAATCTTTATTCTCCATATAAGGATAGGAGACACAACGATGGGAGGAAGGGGCGAGGCCAAACAACACTAGATAGATAATTTTACAAATAAAGTTCGTTGAAAATTTTTCTTATATCATTTTAGAAATTTAAATAAATTATTGTCCTTTCTAAATGTGATTTATCAATAAGTGATGATAAACAAACAAAAGTAAAAAAATATATAATATAAATTAACTAAATTTAAAAGAAAGGTTCAGAGATGTGACTCTTGGAAAATAAGATAAAACAGATAGTAGAGTTCATTTTTAAAAGGGAAGAAGAAGAGGAGAAAAATGGAAGAGTTAAAGAAGGATTAATAGAGAAGGAAAGGAATGTGAAGAAAATAAGTGAATTTTCCTGAAGGCAACAATGATGAAAGGATGAGACTCTTTGAAAGGGTTATAATTATGAATGGTTGTAACTTTTCAAAAGGATTTTGATTATGAAGTGTTATGATTTTTTGAAACAGTAGTAATTCCCATATAAATATGAAGGTGACTTATGTATATACTAAGAAGTGTACATTTATATATATAAGATGTATTGGCATATGTATATCATATTCATTATTCTCTTGTTATAGTCTTAGGAGTTGATAATAGATGTTGTATAGTGAGTGACAAAGTAAATCCAAAGAGTGTACTAGTATCAAGCCCCCTTCGAAAAGTAAGTCCACACTTTCCCTAGGGTTGAGTTTAGAAGAGAAGGAATTGAAACTTAAACATGCTAATATTTTAATGAATTAAAATCTTGGATGCTTATTTAGAAGCATTACCACTAGCATATATTTATGATGTAAAGATGATAATACATACGAAGTCAATTATTTAACCACTATCTAATAGAACCAAGTGGAAAAAGAGTTTGCATGAGGGAAGGAGTAATTCAATATGATGGAGACTAAAGTTGATTGCTTCTATGCTCGAGAAACAATAATTCTACAATTTACCTTAGGGTTGGTCATAAGAAGAGGATTAAAGAATTCAATTTTACATATATTGTTGTTGACATATGATAATTGGCATTCACTTAGCCTGAAAAATTATAAATTACCATGGACCTAAGCACGTTTGAAATACTAAATGGGGAATTTTTTAAAAAAATAGGTAAGACCTTGTTAGGGGTCATTATAAGTAATTATTCATACACTCATCATAAATTCGAAGACAATTAAATAATTATGGTCTTCTAGTTAACAATACATGATACATGTATAGGCATAATATCACACAGAACCTCACCATGATACTTACTAATTTTAAACTTTTCTAGACATTGTTCGTTGACCAAAGCCTTGTGGTCTTGCAACCAGGCAATTCAATATGGCTTTAGATGCCTTCTTGTCTCTAACTCCATTTTACTAACCATAGCTTCTAAAACAAGCTTACTAGTTCTACCATCATCTCTAATAACATTGCATACTTTACCATTACACTTACATATAGTGAAAAATATAAATTATTTTTGAAGGCCAATTGCTTCTCATTGTTCAACAAGGCTCTTTTATTAACAAAAGCCCATCCTCTCTTTTTATCCATTGAATTTGAAAACTTGACATCTTCATATATATGGACAACTAGTGTATTGCACTCTCTTTGGTTTTTTCTCTCTTAACATTGGGGACCCTCAAGACCCTAATCCTCCTCCAAGAAAAACATGTTTCCATAGAAGTCTCATCTTCCTTGTCCCTGTCCTCCTCCTCCCCTTCCTCTTTGATCTTCAATTGTTTTGACTACAATAATGTTATATTGGATATTAGTATTTACATAGGTATTTAGGTTATCTATAAAGTTGTTAACAAACAAATTTATATTATTGTCAAGACTATAATATTATCAATATAGCATTTTAGAATAATTGCATTATTAATTGTATAGGAGATTTTAGATGTGTGAATTGTTAAAACTCATATTATTAGGAACTAGTTCTTCTAATATATGATATTAAAATCCCATCTACAAACCTATATATATATATATATATATATATATATATATATATATATATATATATATATATATATATATATATATATATATATATATATATATATATATATATATATATATATATATATATATATATATATGAAATGAATGAAGCACAACACTATTTTTTTTTTATTAGTCTTACTTCAATTGTCTCTAGCCATATCATATTTATCTTGGTTTAGTTGTCTCTACCCATATTATTCTTAGCAACATCCCTAGTGTTAGTACATTTATGCTTATAGAATGCAATAATAATAATAATAATAACAAGAGACTAACATTGAGAAGCATATGAGATTAGCAGATGGGTACTTAGTGAAAATAGAGTTTCTTAAAGCTAAGGTTACATCTTTTCACCAATAAAGATACATTCTAAGGTTTCATATTATGTTATATTTGGGCATTCAACCATAAGTTCTCAAAATGGGGTATCTAGTTAGGAATTTTTGTGTAGAATGTTGAATGAATCCTCGTAAAAGGAATCCTTCTTTTAATATTCTTGGAACTCCTTTTGAATCTACAACTAGAAAATAAATCTCACCTCAAACAGATGGTTTTTATCTTGCATAGACTAAGGCTAGTTGAGGAGGCAACCACCAAATAAGTGGCAACCTAAAAGAAGACAACCAACTATTGCATAGAAGGGAAATGGATCTCTTTTTCCACTAACATTTGAATAATTGACTTAATCAACATTCACCCTTCATATGTATTCATTTGTGACTATGGTTTCTAAGAAAGAGAACCATTGTCCTACATGATTTTGATCCTTTCAAGGCCTCAAATGTCTATAGTAAACCAAGCTTCCATGATGTTAGGAAAAAAAATAAAAGAAAAAAGATACAACCATCTTGTATAAACTTGCAAATTTTTTTCCTATTGGCCTACCCCTTGCATTGCCTTTGGATGCAAGTGCTAGTTTCTATCTATTTCACATTTGAAAGAGTGATTTGTGGACAAAAACACTCTCAACAAACAAAGGTCTTTTATTTTGGATATAATCATCATGTGTTTTTCCTAACTTTCAATTCAATGATGCCTCAAAGAAGAAGAATGGTGATTGTCTAATGCACACATCTTGGGAAACAATGTAGATGATGGAGATTAATTGAAAAATTCACACATTTTTTGTGTGATCAAATGAGTGGATTGAGCAATGACTTTGATAAATAAGAATATTGGGCAATTTGAATCACCTCATCTTTTGGGATGACTGTAAGATGATCAATAGTTGTCTCATATCACTCCATAAATTCTCATACTATACTATACTATATTTTAGATACAAAAGGTTTTCTTTATTTATATATGCATCTAATCATACATATTTTGGCCATATAAAAGAGTGTGTTGGCCATAATTTAAAAAGATATTACAATTGTATTCAATGCAGTACCACCAATCCTAAATCTAGGTCATACTTAAGAGTTCTTTATAAAATGTTACCATAGGACATGAATAGAAGTCACTCTTTAAATGTATATAATATATTACACTCAATGTTCAACTATTGGAACACTATAGCCAAGTCCAAGAATTGGAACATCACAACCAAGTCTAAGAATTGGAACACCATAGCCAATCCCATTCATTCAAAAGCATATTCAAAATGAAAATGATGCCTCAAATTTAAATATTATTAGATCATTTTCATACATGCAGCATATGCTTATCAAACATCCACCATTGATCCATGATTCTCTTCCACGCTCCCTACTATGGTTATAAGAGAAACTGGCATGATCTCAATAAGAGAACTTTTTTACACCTCTGCATGCATATGTATCATACCTCAATGCAACTCTATTAGCTTGAAAGATATAAATTGCTCTTCCTTTACACTTCAACAATGTTTATACTTTTAATTGTTTCTTTACCATTTTTGACAATGATATTTCTTACCTCTATTATTTTTATTCTTTGTGATCAATCACTGTAGGGAAACACATAGACTAAGGTCCCTTTTCCTCCATTTTCTAGATGTTGTGATCTGGTTGTATGCTAATTTGATTATGATTTTCCCAGTGTGATGTTTTTGTATCCTCCTTGTCCCATAGGGCCATTAAATATTTTGTAGTGTGAAACTCTATCATTCCATAGTTTGTTATCTTCATTGAACTTTTTAGCTATGCTTCTAGAGAGATTGCCACTGTTTATCCTCAGAGGGACAATTGTTAGATATTTTGGCCATTTTCCTAAGGCTCACTCTATAACATCATGGATATTATTCACCTCTAGAACTATTTTTATGCAAGTTTCCATCTTTTTATACCTTCATTTAGCTATAATTCAAATTGTCAATTTTAATGCTAAAATAGTGAAAACATACTAGACAAAGCTAATTAAGATGCAAAGATGATCTAATAGATTTTCATATATTCCTAATTTATACTAAAAGATGCAGGTAATGTATTGATACCTAATTTTTATGTTTTATTCTATGATACTTCTATTTCTCAAATGAAAATGGGTAAAACTATGCACTAAACAACATGAGGGTTATCATATTTACATATTTGGGGAGCTTTGTGTACATGTCTTCTTTAACACAATAAATATGGTTTTTGGCGATTTTCCATATCATGAGGCCACACTTTTGAATATCCTTCTCTCAACATAGATAGTTTACAAGAACTTCATTTTCATTTTTCTCTTCTTTTAAGTCCTTCAAAGTTATTGCCCAACCCTTATGATATATTTCCTAATTTATAGGTGGACTAGATAAAATCCAATAGCCACTAGGCCTCAACACCCTACCCACTTCTAGTAAGTAAATGCCATCTTGTGGGAAAAAGCATGGATTTATAAAAGAAAATTATATTATTGATAGTTATTTGTCTCCCAATATGCATGATCAAACCATGTAACATTACTATTTACATGACTTCACCTAGATAGCTTAGAAAGAAAAAAAAATTCATCCATTACTAAAGCTATACTAAAGAAACAAGTTGGATTTAGGTTATTACCATAGATTCTCCATGGAATATGAAAATGAGAATAGTGATCCATATCAAATGATCTTCTTGTATATGGCATCCTCTTAGAATCCATGATACCAATCATTTTCAAAACACCACATTCCAAAGTAAATTATACTTGTGCTTCATGAGTATCCCATGGTGCAAATGACATGGTTAAAATGTTTTTCCTTAAGAGGTGCATACCCAAACTAAAAACCTACAAATGATAATGAAAGAGAGTCACTTTCCAATTTTGGTAGTTGTTGTGTGAAATCAAACGAGCAAGCAATTTCAATTTCATTTGATTTATGAAAAATCAAAATATATGCCTTATTATGTGTCTAGGTATGTCTTACAACAATCAATCAGTCATACACTAATTGAATATTCAAAGACCATGATCCTCTAGAGCATATATTGAACCCTTAAGAAGAATATACTTTTGACATTTGAAATTATACAAAGAACGTCCAACACAAAAATCCCTAATGATTCTATGAATGATCTGCACATTGAAAATCTCCACACATGGTTCATATAGCAATAAAATTGAATAAGACCTTCCTCAAGAATACAATAATGAATCGAATAGTTTATTTTCTAAAATGGTCATATGTGTTAGGGGATAATAATGGGAGAAATATAGTCCAAATAACTAATCAATATGAAATAGGAGTTGTGTTGATGGGGTAAATGGAGATATAAATGGCATATTTATAGGGATGAGATGGAATCATTGGGTGAGAAATGTGAAGAATGAAGAGTGATACAATGGATAATGATGTGTGTTTGATCACACTTTGTGATAAGGAAAAAAGAGTGCTTAAGAAGAAGAAAAATGAAAAATGATAGTTTTTGTAGTTATCATATGTTTATTATAGATAATGCATATAGTGTTTGCAAAATATATTTCATATTTTTATCAAGTTTTCCAACTTACTTATTGGGATTCACAAAAACAACATATATTTACAATAAAAAGTACTCAAACAATACTGTATGGTCAAACTGTATTTATATGTCAAGGGCCCTGCAGCCCATGGGCACATTTAATCTAGTTCAATGAAGAAATACCTTTTTCAATAATTCTAACATATTCAAAACCATATGTGAAGATATAAACATTAAGTACAACATGTCCAATATTTTTGCAGATATACACATTAATTACACCAAATTTTTCTTTCAAAACCATATGTGTAGATATAAATATTAAGTACAACATGTCCACTATTTTTGCAGACATACACATTAATTACACCATTTTTTTCTTTCAACACCATATGTGAAGATATAAACATTATGCCCAATATGTCCAATTCTTTTGCAAATATAATTAAGTACACCAATTTTTTTCTTTCAAAACTATATCTGCAGATATAAACATTAAGAACACCATGTCCAATTTTTTTTTCAAGGCTTTCTCTCTAATGTCAATGTGTATGTTGAAATGGTTATCAATGATACATCTAGCAAGTACAACCAAATCAATAAGGGTACAAGAATAAGTTATTCCCATGAAGAAGGTTCATGTCAAATAATACAAGGGAATTAGATCAAAATAGGGTGACAACCACTAGATTTTTGTCTAACTTTCAAAGAGAAGGTGATGACAAATGTTATTGTCCTTGCAAGAGTTGTAATAGCATAAAAACAAGAAGAATCAAAATAAAAACAACTAAGAGACATTGTAGGGAGAATGCTCAAATTGAAGGGGGGTTTGATTATCATCCATTGGTAAGTTGTTTGCTATATTCTTTTTGCAATTAATATACATATGAACCACGGAGTAGGGGTTTGATTATCACGTTGAAGAGGGGCTTGATTATCATCATTTTTATATAGGTTGAACTCCCCAGGATAGTATGTGATATGGACCACCAAATCTTAGAGGAACATGGAGGTGTGATTATTGAAGGAGAAGATCATGATCCCATGGAAGATGATGATCATGTGCTAGAAAACACATTTAAAGACGATGGTACAAATGCATTGATCCATGACACATTTGGTACTAGTGCTACTATTGTTCCTGTTAATGATAATAATTGTGATGAGGATGACATTGAGGTTGTCCATGATATACTTCTACTTGAGAATGAAAAAATGACCCTTTATGAAGGATCCCAATCAACTCTTATCTCTGTTGTATTATTGTTGGTGAATTTGAAGGTTATGAATGGTTTATCCAACATAACAATGTCATGTATGCTAAGGTTTTTCATATACATCATTATAGTCTATAAAAGGTAAAACATGTAACATTAAGATTGTTTATACTAACAACTTATATTTTTTGTTGTAGATTGATAGGTAAATTTTTGTTACCACCATCAAATGTTTTCTCTCACTCGTACTAAGAATTGTGTGCCACTATAAAACATATTGGAATAGAGTATCATTCAATAGATGTTTGTTCTAAAGATCATGTTATTTATCATAAAGAACATGAAAATAAAACAAAATGCCCTGAATGCAATACGAGAAGATATCAAGATGATCAAGTGACAAAAAAGGTACCTCTCAAGGTTCTTCATTACATCCCCATTATTCCACATCTTAAATGATTATTCAAGTGCAGTAGCTTGGCATAATTTATAGATTACCATGCACACAATAGAAGTTGACATGACATTATTTGAATGCTTCTGGATGATTAAAAATTTGTGGACACAAAGCAAAAATGGTCATACTTTAAAGAAGAACCTTGAAATCTCAGGCTTTCTCTAGCAACTGATGGTGTCAATCCATTTGGAGAGATGAGAAAGTTTTACTCAGTGTGGCCTATTTTTGTTATCAATAGTAACCTTTCTCCATAAACGTCAATAAAGAGGGAGCACTTTATCTTGAAAATGATTGTTCCAAGTATTTTATTATTTTATTATTATCTAAATGTAATTATAAGTCTTAGAGTGAAATGACTAAAATAATAATCTAATGTTGTTCATTCAACTAGGTAAGTACCAAGTGAAAGATATGAATGTATATATTGTGCCTCTTATTGACGAGTTGTTGGTGTTATGGAATGGTTGAACTATGTACGATATCTCTAGACCAATTGGAAGAAAACAATTTCAATTCCATGTAACGTCTACATAATTCCATGTAATCCTTATGTAGACAATTCATGAAGCCCCAAGCTTGACACATTTCTATGGTATGTTATGTTGAAATCTAGTTGTACACAATAATACTAATTCAAAAAATTAACATATTTAATCCAATTTTATCATTATCTTGTAGGTCTTTCAACAAAGAGAAAATTTTCATCTCTAATGTGTGGCCCAAAGATAAAATCTCATCACTCCAAAAGTTTAAGAAAGTAGGTGTGTGATGAGTACAGACACTTCCTCTACAAAAATCATAAGTATCAAAGTGTCGAGAAACATCATCTCGATGGGAAAGAATAGACTACATCAAAGCCACAAACAATGGCACCTCACTTATGGTAGTTGGAATATAACAGAATTTGAGGTAGTATCGCTCCACCTAATGGTTTATATTTTGAAATTATATATTTTGATTTTTTTTTGGCTAATTATCTAATTGATGATCGTGAAGGTCATCAAGACATCACTGCCAACCTTCCAAAGGGATAAAATGTTATCTCAAAGAATTTATTAGGATGCCCTACTACGAGAAGCTATAGATTGTGTCTTTGTTTGATACTATGCATATTGGAAATAATGTAATAGAGACATTACAGAAAATATTCGATGGAAGGTGTGACAAAGAAAAATTTGCCAAAATTTGTAGTGGCATTCATGATTCCAATCATATAATAAAAAATAGCATTGAATCAAATAGCAATGGATACTAGATTAATACAAGTGCCCTTTCTCGGTTATTAACAGAGCAAAAATGTAATGCCATAAAAGAAGTCATATGAAAAAAATTGTTTTTCTACGGGATTTTCTATGAATATAAACAATCTCATATCAAAGAAAAGTGAATTTGGGCCAGGACTAAAAATGCATGATTGGCATACCTTCATCAATGTAAGTCACGATCTTTTGTATTTACAATATATTTGTGAAATTGCATTCAATTTTCATTGTATTATGTAGAAAGAATGAAATGATCAATTGACAATTGTTACAATATGTGCTACCTCTATCACTCCCAGACAACTTCAACAATAATATCAAACAAGTGTTGTATGATCTTAGAAAATAAATGAGGTAAGAAGTCATATTTGTTCAATATATCAAACAAGTAATATATTGTTAAGTCTCATATTTATATGTTTTTGTGTCTTGAATCCCTTATAAGTGCTTGTTACCTAAAGAAATACATAAAGAAGATATAAAATATTGGAAGATATATGGTATACCAGATGATGGTGTACGTTACTTGTTAGAATCTAATAAGATTAATAACCCAAAAAACTAGTGCAAAGAATAAATATCTAAACTATGAATGCAAATGATACAAAAACAAAATAGCATCATAGAGTTAGTCTCCAAGAGAGTAATGCAACTGCTGGAAGCAAAATAGCATTAAGAGGATGCAAAAACAAGAGATGTAAATACAAGCCAGCTAGCATGCTTATATAGGCTAGGAAGAGGGAGGAGCTGGCAACACCAACCAATGAGGAGCAACCATCTATCGGACTAAAGATAGCAAAGTATCTTCCCAAAATAGCTATGGATGCTCACATGTAGGAAGGTGACAGTTCACAACCATTCACCTAAATAAGACATGCTTTATTAACCTAAGTGAGATTATTAAAAGTATAGGAAAAATCTAGCAAAATAGGAAAAATAAAAAACTACACTAACACCCCCCCATAAGCGAAGCTTAGGTGGATGTAGAAATGGGTCCCAGCAAGTCAAGCCTGATCAGGTACCCATGTACATAAAATTTCCCCAAAGAGAGAGAAAAGAGACTTCCCAAAGAAAATTAGGACTCCAAGTGAGAGGAAGCGGTCCCCCCAAAAGATGAAGCATCCCATACCCCCAGCAAAGCTTGCAAATTTTGTCCGGTAGATCCACTTACATCGAACAATTTTTCTTCCCTTAGAAAAAGGGACAAGATCCCAAGTGTGATTCCTCATCAAGGAACTATACTCTTCCTGCATAGCTGTATCCCACTCAGAAATACCAGAAGCCTCATGAAAGAACTGTGGATTTGAGGCAGTAGCAATGAAGATATGTAGAGCATCCTGGAATTGTGATTGAGTCTACTTGGTGTCTGATGGATCCCCAACCCAATCACCTGCAAACTGCAAGGTCTATCTAGCCCAAACTGGACAAAAAGATGGAGAATCTAGAAGAGAATCATCAACCTGTGAATGATGACTAGGAGAGGAAGGAGGTGAGTCCTCTGAATCACTCTCTGCATCAAAAGTGGAGGTAGAAGACTGCTCAAGTGAATCTGACCCATCAGAAGATCTACTGGTTAAGCTGATGCAAATAGTGGAAGTTAAGATGACCAAACCGCTCATGCCATAATCTGCTCACATCATTAGAGTGAGTGAGTGAAACAGTCAAAGGAGGATCAGGAACAAAGTGAGAAAACATATAGAGTCATGACTGATGATCTACTCTCCCAACTGCAACTATGGAATCATTGTGCAACTCATGTATCTCCACTAAATCAGGAGTGAACTCAACCTGCTTTCCTAAACCTGTGTGAGTGATTTGGTATACTGATAGGAGATTAGTTGACAATGAGGGTACACAAGGAACATCATGGAATGTACCATCCCCCAAATCAATAGACCCTCTCCCACACACCTCAACAAGAGTTTTATCACCCATCAAAATAGAAGGCATAGTACACGGCTCAAGGGATGCAACTTCTTCCTTAGATGAAGCCATGTGGTGTGAAGCACCCGAATCAAGAACCCAAGTGGATGGTGAGGAAGCAACTACAAAAAGAGCCTTGCCCTTTCCTTTCCCCTTGCTATTTTCTTTTTCTTTTTTAGACCCTTACTTAGAAATTTCTTTGATAGACTTAGGAACACTGATATTATTATTCTCAAGAATGTATGTTAAGTGATCAAGTTGTTTCTGCAAACATTTATGTTCATCATGACCAGGTCTTTTACAATAGGCACATTTGATATTTTCTTTCTTAGGCTTATCACCCTTGGAAGATGGTGTATCAATAGTTTCTTTTGAAGAAACTAGCATCTGATCCTTCTTCTCCTCGCTATTCTTTTGTTTCTTGTCCTTACTATTGTTGTTACTACTTTGTCCTTGTTGTTCTTTTGTGCCTTGGTTGGCAGCCAAGGCATGTGACTTAGAGGACTTAAGAATGCCCATCTGGATTAGCTTGTCCTGTTCTCGAGTGAGATTGACAGCAAAATCATCTAAGGATGGCATGGTGAATTGAGTACCAAGTGCACCCTTAGTAGCATAGAAGGTAGAGACAAACACAGAATATTCTGAACTTAGCTTAGAGAGAATACTAAGAATCAGTTGTTCATCTTTCTTTTCAATTCCATATTGTTTTAACTGCAGCCTTAGTGATTTCAATTTGGTGAAGAAATCTTGGATTGTGTTGAAATTGCGTGAACTCAAACTAATTAATTCATTTTCCAACATATGACCCCTCATTGAATCTTGTGTGCCAAATAGTGTTTCTAGCTTTGTCCATACTTCATTTGGTGTATCCAAAGACTCAATGTGAAATAGCAAGTCAGGAGAAACAGACAAACACAATGTTCCAAATGCCTCATCACATTTTTTAAACCACTTAGGCTTATCTTCATCTTTAGCAGGTTCAGTTTCAAGTCCCATAGTTATCCTATTTAATCCATCTTTCCTTAAGTGAATTGTCATGCATGATTACCAATCAAAGTAATTGTATGGAGTTAGGATGGGCATATTTGTTTGATCCATGATGAAGAAATCCAGAGAAGAAATGCTAGAAAGAAGAGAACCTAGCCACAACAATGGCCCCCCCCTCTTTACTCAATCAAAGAACCCTCCCCCAAAGAAATATGATTTGGCACTTTATTTTAGTGTGTTTACAACTGCCACTAGAAAGAAATACTTAGTGGTCTTGATTTCAATGCATTAGATACCCTCATGAAGAGCATATGCTAAAAATGAAACTTGGGCACCATAATCAAGGAAAAAAATAGCACCAGTGCGATCTACTCAAAAAATCATGCACTTTCAAAAAAAGAATCGCCTCGATACAAGGTCGTATGAGAAAATTGTGATCCTTCAAAGTTTTCAAAATGAGAACTGTACACAGTCACAACTGAGAATCTACAATTTCTGAAGAATTCATGCATGAAAATCAAAAAACAACTCCACTAGTGGATAGAGCACAAAAAAATAGCCAAGTTCATAACAAGAATCATCAAAATCAGAGTCCGTATGAGCAAGAACGAAACATTTGAAAATTGTGTTCAAATCTGCGACTACCAATGGAGAGGGGTATGGATGTATCCTTTCATGCTCGATTTTGCAAAATATACAGCTTGCATGCAAAATCTAAAAGATACCCAGATGGTTTTTTGGGTTTGCGAACAAAACTCAACAAGCACTTTTCTTGTTGATGTACAGAAAATGTTGTTGTAGTGTAAATCAGACACCTTTAACAGTAAAAAATGGCTCCAAAAATCAAAAAATGACCCCAACAACCACAATATGACATGCAAATGTTGGATCAGCTTTCTAAGTCCACCAATGGCATGCTGGAACCTGCAAAACTGATTGAAAACTTCAAATATGCAAGTTGGTCGTCAGATTTGAGATTGAAACCCCAAAGAAAAATTGTTTTTCTCAAAACTTTTTTGATTCTCAGGATCATCCAAAGATGTAAGAGAAGAGCATACTTCATTTTTCAAAAAACTACAATCAAGTTTATTAGCCACCTCCTGAATCTCTCAAATAAGGAAACTAAAATCTACTCTTGCACATAGAAAAGCTCTGATACCATGTTAGAATCTGATAAGATTAATAACCCAGAAAACTAGTGCAAAGAATAAATATCTAAACTATGAATGCAAATGATACAAAATCAAAATAGCATCATAGAGTTAGTCTCTAAGAGAGTAATGCAAATGCTGGAAGCAAAATAGCATTAAGAGGATGCAAATACAAGCCAGGTAGCATGCTTATATAGGCTAGGAAGAGGGAGGAGGTGGCAACACCAACCAATGAGGAGCAACCATCTATTAGACTAAAGATAGCAAAGTATCTTCCCAAGATAGCTATGGATGCTCACATGTAGGAAGGTGACACCTCACAACCATTCATCTAATAAGACATGCTTTATTAACCTAAGCGAGATTATTAAAAGTGTAGGAAAAACCTAGCAAAATAGGAAAAATAAAAAACTACACTAACATTACTCAATATCTCCCTAATCTTGTAGCAATGACACATATAGATTGTGTTTGGGATCTTAACTCCATTCAAAAATTTGAAGGGGAGTACTTCGTGGGGAAGATTTAGGAAAGTGAAAAGCAATAAGTTATGAGATGTTATTGTAGTTAAATAATTCTTAATCTTCAAAATAAATCTGTTGTAAGTCGTCTATTTCCTTTTTTACAATTGCTAAAGAGTGGGATCAATACATTTATTTAGAGAAAACAAATAAGATTGGATGATGGTATGGATTGAATGATGTCAATATTCTAGTCATAGATTAAAATGGGAATGTGTATCTTAATTGGTTATTCAAGATCATTGTAATGGAGATCCCAATGTTACACAAGAGGAAATAGATTTAGCATATGAGGTTTAAGAGATCTCAAGGTCCTTACAAGTTTGGTAAACAACCATATGTTTTTTAAAACATGATGCAATAATTTATACATGTTTAACATTATTGTAGGTGAAAAACCACAAGGATCTTTTATGCAATGGTTATAAATTTTGTATCAAAAATTTTGATGACATGAAGAGAACTTGTAATTCTAGGATAAGTGCAGTATTCTAGGTGACCAATATTTCATCTAGGAATGACTTACATCTTCAAAAGTCTCAAAATTGATACTATATCATTTTGGTTGATATACCTAACTATGATTTTAATTCCTTAAAATTAGTTATCACTTTCATTAAATGGTACAGATGATGACTCAATCAAAATGATCCTGATAGAATTGTTATTGAGCATGAGAATGAATTTCCAATTATTAATACAGGGTTGTTTAAGCCAATTGGGGATAGGCCCTATGTTCTGCCAAGCCAATGTGAGTAGATATTTTAATCAAAGGTTCCACATAAATTGGGTTGGTCATTTGTTTTTAGACATGATCTAAGGGGAATGTCAATAAAGTATAATGTGATGGAGAGGAAGATACCGAGGAAGAGGAAGAAGTGGATTATGATTGAGATTTGGTCAATAATTTTTCTAATAATCATGATGATGATGCTTCTACTAATCACGATGATGATGATGATGAGGAGGAGGAGGAGGAGGAAGAGGATGATGATGATGACAATGGCGATGATGACCATGATGGTGGTGGTGATAATGTCAATGACGATGATGATCTAGATGATGAGATGGATGAAGAATATTATCAATGACAAGGGACAATTTGATTAGCTAATGTTGAAGGGGGATTTGATTATCAATAACAAGAATGAAATATATAGTTATCTAATCAATGTTTATTTTATTCAATATTGAGCTCTTGATAGATCAATAATTAATTTGATTAACTTATCATGTACCTTTTAATCTTTATAATTCATATGTTATGCTAATATTTGATGTAATTTTGAGTATATCTATCATGAATTTTTTATCTAACACAATTGATTTACATATATAGAAACTCGAAACCCTTTCATGAGCATCCCACGTAATCTCATGCGTCATCAAGTATAAGTCAGTACACCCGATAGAGATTAATGTGTTTTACCATTTGTAAAATATCTCTCATTACCACCTATCTCACTTATTTCATGGAGTGCAAGTACCAACGAATAGGTATTTGTTAGATTTGTCTTTCACGTGCGAGGAAAATTTATGAATGGAAGAAGAAAGTGAGACATTTAGGATATCTAAATCAACGAGATTTAGTTGATGTCAAAATATCAAATAGAGATTCAATAAGAGCATGAAATTTTTCATTGCTCAAGCAGGGTCATGTTCTTATGATGATGAGAGTGAAGGTGACTCTGATGTGCCCTTTTGATATAAATATCTACAAAAAAAATGGGTCCCCAATGAACTTCCCCCAATAAAAACTAATTTTTATATTGGAGAGAGGATATATCACATAGCACCATCCTCATTACATGATTTTGGCCTATTTTCCATGGATGCATAAAGGTCTCTTACAACAAGGTTGTTGAATTGATGGAGTATGTCGAACTTTTCTATGACTTTAGTAGTTGGATGCAAATTGTTAGATATAAAAAAATCATGTGTAGGTATGCACTCGTGGAAAATTATATACAACAAAAAGTTAGCAAACAAAGTAAAATAGTAGCTATATACATTGATTCTGGAAGGCCAAAAGCATCAAGCAATATTTGAGGTGTGCGAGATAAATCGTGTATTTGTATGTGCGATAAAATCAATACATGGAGGTGAAGATATTCTTATTTGATTACAATTTGAATCACATAGATACAAACAAAGCTACTATCATGGGTGAGGTGGTATGTACTATGCACATTTAAAATCAGCTCCAATCAATGAATCTAACACACCATTTAATTTAAATTTATTTTGCTAACTTAGAAAAATAACATGTGTTTTAACATGTCTCAATGATTTTGTTTTGAAATACATGGCTATAGTATGGATCAACAGCCACACGATACACTCAAAAATGATGGTTCTCATGAGACTTCTTCTTCTTGATAGGTAAAACTCATTGTTGTTGTACAAACTAGATACAAGAAATATTTTAATGTGTATTTTTTATTTTTTATTTTTCTTCGCTACTATTTTGGATTGATTTTAAATATAGCACTAGTAATATTACTCTCGTAAACGAGTGTTTGTCAAGAAAAGGAAAATGAAAATGTAGTCTATGAGGAGCCACACAATGAGTAGAATTAATTCATTAATTTTTGGTTAGTCATTGATCCTATTGCTACATTGAAAAAGGTGCTTTGTACACTATCAAGAGCATTAACACAATTGACATCAATTCAACCATAGATTCCTCAAATACAACAGAGAGAGGATGAGTTGATGCACCTAGTTCAAACTTATATATTAAGTATTAATGTAGTTTTTAATTATAACAAAAGTTAAATAATAATTTTTATAGTATACTCTTTTATTTATGGGATTAAATAAAATGCATATATGTCATTTTTATAGAGGATGTTGAATAGGTTAAAGGACAATTCCCCAAATGATGATACTTCAATTGGTTCAAGTACAATGCATGTTCTATCCTACACTTGTGTTTTACTCAAACAATAAATTTTTTAATAGCTTAGCAATCCTATTTTTTTGTGCTCTAACAATCTTATTTTTTAGCTCCTAGCATTGATCCTATGTTCACTACATTGCCTATTGTAAGGAACAAAACCAAAGAGGTAATGCTGACTACAATGTTGACAACACGTAGCATGGCCATAGATGCAATGACAATGCCTATTGGTAAGTAGATTCCTCTTTTTCTCTCTAATTTTTCATGTGTTTATTTCTCTTGAACTATTATTTCTTAGGGGGCAGTTTGTAATATGGGGTTCATTTTATGCAAGAAGCAATGAGGACATTCCTAGATGTACCCATGTTAGATGTATGGGAACATTAAAAAATTGTGATCATATTCTAATGAGAAATGAAGATGGACTTCTCCTGAGAGTAGCCCAATCTCCAGGTACTTTAAAGATTGATCCTTTCTTTTATTATAAAACATTATACTCATAATAAAATGAACTAACCTCCCATTCAGTCCCTTGCAATAACCACTAATCCGATTATTAGTTTGTAGGGAATAGTCTATTTTATGAAAAACTTAATAATGAATCTTTGCGCATATTTGGGTTGACCATATGCACAGGGTATCATAACTTGATTTCATTGCTAGATCAAGTTTCCTTTTATAAATTTCTTTAATTAAATTAAAAGGTATCTTCAAATCATTATCAGTCTAATAATTTTTTATTTTCTTAAAAGTTGGAATTCACAAACTAAAGCATTAAAGGATAAAATCATTGATGCCATGACAAAACCTTTTAGACCCAACATCTTTCAAAAATTTAGGCTCCTTG
Source organism: Cupressus sempervirens (assembly GCA_028749045.1). NCBI lineage: Eukaryota > Viridiplantae > Streptophyta > Pinopsida > Cupressales > Cupressaceae > Cupressus > Cupressus sempervirens. The sequence goes on along the minus strand of CM053787.1, from coordinate 543,711,776 downwards.
AGAAAGCAGGCAAATCTTTGAAGTATATTAGATACAACTACATGACTCAAATCCAAAACAACCCTTATTATGATTGGCCCCCTATATTCCTATTATTGAGTGCGAGAATCTTAAAAGGACACCACTAATAAAAGTGCAAGACATGGTGGATAAATAGTAGCACCTGATGAAAGAAGGTATGTCATAATATTAAGAATGAAATTATGTGATATAACATATTTCAAAGTTCACATAAGTTTCCTGACACATCAAAGGAAACCGAAACAAGAAAATAGAAGCACGTGCAACACAAGCTCCACTTGAGTGGATCTTCAAAACTTCTTAAATGAATTGTAAGTATATGAAAATGAAAAATTATATGCAAATATTTATAAATTTTAAAAAATTTGGTCTTGATGAAATTGATTACAAAAAAATCCATAATACCAACAAAAAATGTAGGTCTTGGAGTTTAAAATAACAACTTCTAAAGAAGACAAGAAATTAGCCTACAGATAAGGCTATACAATCATGGCTGAACAACTTTGAGAAATGAGTACACAAGGTAGATGTTATTTTATTCTCAAATTGAATACTTTAGCAATTATTGTATTTGATATTAAGTTCAAAAGATATGTCATTATATTTTTTTAAGTGAGGAAACAATGATTACATATTTGTTTAAAACTTTAAAGTGAATATTTTTATATGTATTAACATGAATGATTAACATTTCTCATTATTTGTCTTGTATTTATATGTATATATTGTTGATAAATGCAATAATTATTTACATTAGATTGAAGCCTGCCAATCTCGATACACTAATTGAGCACCATGAAGACATCAATTTGAATGTGCATTGTAGTATTAAAGGTATATCTTTTCTTTTCAATTTTTTATTTCTAAATTATTAATACAAGTAAATATTTCAAATTGAATTTGGTGTAGTAATACAAATTAACTATAATATGAAAAAATCTTCTATTGTAGTTGTAGGGGATGTAGATGTTCTTGATGAGTGTGTTGAGGTACAAGCCATCAGGCAAGATAATGTGGTTGGACAAGGTAAACAGTGCTACAATGTTATTTAAAGTCTTTCAAGTCTTGATTTTTTTTTAATTTAACCCTTTTATTTGTTATTACAGAGGACCCATCTTTGTAAAGCACATCGAGATCACATCTATAGGTGAGAAGAAATGTCAATGATGACATGGATGTGCCTCTACAACAATAAAGGGAAGGACAAAAAAAGTAAAAGATGAAAAAAATGATTCTCATTTATGTAACTTATTTGATAATGAATGATGTTTATGTCTAGATGTTTTAATTATGTTCTATTGAATGTTCATGTGAATATTCTAATGAATCTTATGTTTTAATGTTAATGTGAATGTTTTAATGAAACTTATGTGTTAACAAATTTTATCATGTAATAATTGATTAATGTTACACTTTATTAATAGAATGAATGAATTTTAGATGTTAATGGAGAATTTAGATGTTGGTAGGGTGGGAGGGGGGGTGAATGAGCTTCCACCTTCATGTGGTTAGCCCTGATTAATAGAAAATATTAAACTATCCTTGAAACCAAGTGAAGTTCAACATCAACCTATGATTGCATGATAACTAACTGTGTGAATCTCTTGGTTTTAGGCAATGTACAAGGAGGCTATAATTCAATATGTAATCTCAATTCATATGCATACAACATCAGGTGGAGCTTAAAAATGCAATAGGTTTTCATTTTTATCAAAAGTTTTTTTAATAAGGTATTTTAAGTTAAAGACCATCATGAACATTGTAACATTGGCTCTTTAAGGCAAGGGCAATGTCCTCAACATGCAAGCAAATAAAGACTTTCTATGTGTTGGATTTCTAAGGACATTGATGTTAATGGGGAATTTAGATGTTGGGGGGGTGGGGGTGGGGGGGAATGAGTTTCCACCTTCATGTGGTTGGCCCTGATTAGTAGAGAATATTAAACTATTCTCGAAACCAAGTGAAGTTCAGCATTAACCTATGATTGCAATACAACTAACTGTGTGAATCTCTTGATTTCAAGCAATGTAGAAGGAGGCCATAGTTCAATAGTCAATCTCAATTCATATGCATACAACATCAGATAGAGCTTAAAAATGCAATAGATTTTCATTTTTATTAGAAGTGTTTATTTAGGTAATTTAAGTTAAAGAACATCATGATCATTGTAATTTTGACTCTTATAGGCAAGGGTAATGTCCTCAACATGCAAGCAAATAAAAACTTTCTATGCGTTGGCTTGTCGAGGACATTCTCTTGGCCATAGTAGCGAGAGTTTTTTTTATGTTCATGATGGTCTATAATTTTAAAAACTTAATTAACCCATTAAATAAATGTAACCATAGTGCATTTTTTCAACTCCACCTATTGTCCATGCATATAGAATGCAATTGCACATGCATTCTCGATTTAGATTGGAAGAATCTTATTTTGGATGTGAAATAAAAATGAAATGCACTAGAAGATGGCAAAATTATGTCACTTATGTAGGTCTACAACCTTTTTTTCTTATATTTTGTTAGACCAATACACATGAATATGAATATTTTGTCACACATATCATTTAAGAAAATCGGTTTCTTCATATTTCAAGTTGAAATAGTTGATAATCTTGCAGACCCTAGATAGCTAAGATAGCTCACTTCACTAAAGGACATGTGTTACAAGGTACATGTTATAGAGTATATTTTTTTCATGGATGATGTATGAATTCTTAGAGATGTATGCTCTAGAAGAACCAACTTATCAATGTTGTAGTATTTGGTTTATTTTTTCATGTATGATCTTGTCATTTGATGTGATATGGGAGAGACAAACAATCTCTAGATACACATCTTTTGTCTTTAGGATTTAATGAAGGTCTAGATGTGCGTATTTTGGTTTTTGTTTCATTTACCTTCATATAGGTTTTAATGAAGGCATTCAAGTTTTATTTTAAATTGTCAAGCCCTCCTTAAGGTAATTAGTAATCTCATTAAAAGTAGAATCCTTTTTTTGTTTGTGTGTAATATCTCCATGATTGATCAATAGATGGAAAAATGTATGTATTATGCCTTCATATTATCTGTAGGAAACCATGTAAATAAAATAACATGTTCTTGATAAAAGAAATGTCTTTCAAACCATCACAATCTAAGACATCTAGGTCATAGACATGAATTTTGTTGTAAGATTAATTGGAGGAAGTATTCTATAGTTTATAATGGAAGTGTTAAAGTGTTAAGGGATTCTAATAGTGTCCAGGTGTTTTTTAGGCAAAGGGGCATCGTGGTTGAGTTTAGGTTGTGACTATTTCAGAAAAAGAAAAGGTATGGCTATCACAGTGGATAGGAGGTTGATTTGGTGCATTTCTAAAGGTGTAATGTGGAAATTGGCTTTGTGTGTTAGTTATTAAAGAAGGTACAATAAGATTACTTTATGGTTGTGGGAGGTAGGGATTTAAGATACAAGATTCATTATATACAAGGTTCAGTAATAAGTGGGGTAGTCATAGTTCAAAATAGCTAATTTAGAAGATTGTGTTGAGTTGTTAGTTGGGGCAAGTTTGAATCCTTAAGGATATAGAAGATGTCACCATATAGATTTGAGTGTTCAAAGGGTAAGTTAGGGGGTTATTTTCCAAGACACTTGTTTTTAGTCAAAGAGTGTTGATTATGACACCATATAGATGTTTTGATATGAAGTGATCCAAAATTGAATCATCAATAAACTCTAGTCATCGATAGAAAGAGATTCCTAATGAGGGTCTTGAGGCATGTTTAATTTCTTCAACCAAAAAGCTTCTCTCGTTGAAATTACAATTTAATGCACCTTCTAACTTATCAAAATAAATACTCCTTGCCACAGATTCTAGTACCTTGCATCTTTTCCTAGAAAATTTTCCTTCTTTAGCATCAAATTTTGTAGGAATACCTATCCAGTTCATCAGATGAGCAATTTCTTCCTTTCCTCCTTCCACATAATAGACTCCAATCAAATCTTCCACAACATCTTTTAATGTCTTTCCTGAAAGAACATGATAATACGTTGAACCTTCTTCAATTTCACCCTCCTCCATTGAATCATCATCATTGTCTTCAAGATGCATCCTTTTATGTGTCACAAGTTATTTTGGCAAGATAAGGTCCACATCACTAAGTATATCTACATTATCAACTTCATTGGTATCTTCATCAAAGACTGGGAGCACACCAGGAGCATCCCATCTAGATGGAGTAAAGTGGTTAGCCTAAATATAGGACTATAGTCCTTTATTTAGTGCAATTGATATAGTACAACATTGTTTGCAATCTATTGTCTCATACATGTAAGTTGTCCATCATGTTTTGAGGGTAAATGAGGAACAAAAATCTACTGACAACCCATTTGAGATATGAATCGCCTAACAGTTCTTCTCTCTCATAGAAGAATGACTCTTGACATGATGCAATAGTCAATGCTTCCAAGATCTATAAGGGACATTTTAAAAGTTGGTAACACAATCAATGAAGCATATTGTAACTTCCAATAGAAAAACAAATTTTACATTTTGAGAATGGTTTTGCTTGTATAGTACTAGTATTTTCAGTGACTAGTTACCTTGGAAGCAGGAATTAGGTAGTTAATTTTATGCTTGAGATGAACTACAAGAAGCATGCTCTCAACTCTCCTCATGACTGATGATAAACACTATGCACCTCTAACAAGGGAAACTGGCAGTGGATGCACCAAGAAAATTTCTAGTGGCAACATTACACAATAAATCTTATCTTGTGTTTCCTCTACATTTCTTGTAAATGCAATAGTGATTGAATCCTTAAGGATATAGAACATGTCACAATGCCAATTCCTCTAGAAACCAACAAATAACTTGATGTGAAGGAGGGTATAAAACATGTCTCAGACCATCTCCAAGTGTTTCCAACAAAAATCTAATGTTTAACTAAGCCAAACTATTCAAAATCCCATTTTCCTAACCAACCATTAGATTTTAAATTTAAATTTTTGATTTTCCATCCTTTTTCTATATATCCCCTTCTAATGAATCTAAAGGATTTCAATGGCCTTCGACATATCAAATATGTTAAAAAAACACCCAATCCCACGTCACTATGCTCATAATTACATAAATTTCCAAATTTATATCTCATGGCCCTTATTATGGCAATATGAACTTATTGGCCTAACATCCCTAACTATTACAAAATGAGCCTCAAATATTTTTTTCTTCATTTCCTTTATCCCAATTTACCATGTACACCTTGTCCAAGCCTTAATTTCATTGATTCACCTAGTTCTTTATGTTGGAATGTTTAGAATATCTGAGAGTGAGGGGAGTTGAAGTAGTTATCTAAGGTCCAAATGTACGAATCAAACTTTTTAATACTTCAACATGTGCATGCATCCATTAGACCATCCAATAGCATAACCTTATGCATATTCCTATCCTAGGTCAAAATAACTTTGTAGAATTGAAAGCATAAGTTAACTTAAAATCATTCACACATTTCAACACAAGGATTTAACATGGAAACCCAATTTTGGAAAAAACACCAATAACATGCTACCAATTTTCACTCTTCTGAAGTGAGACCTATTAATGGCCAACCCTACTAAAGTTTACAATGCACACTATTAAATGTGACCTGGTTAAAGGATTTCAATCACCCTATTAGGAGTGAGCATTGTTAAAGGACTTTAGAACATTCCATTAGAATGTCACCCAATTAAAGGATTTACAAATGATTGTTAGGTCAACCTTAATCCAAAGGATATATCCTAACCGATATGGTTGTTATAAAGTAATAGTAGGACTTTTATTTCATAATAAAAGAACTCACTTGTAGGTTACACATCTCGCATTCAATCCTCCATTCTACTTGGCATTCATTCTCTTTATCTCCATAGCTCGTTCACCCTTCAAGCTATCAATTCCTTAAGCATCCTTTCTTAGATTGCCAATTGTAGATCCATTCCCTTAGCCACTTTATGAAGCTTCAATAAAACTTTTTTTACTATCACTTAACCGTAAAATGTTGTTTCTCATAAATCACTATCTTCTAATGCTCGATCAATACTAGATTTCTCAATAAACACTAAAGTTTAGTGGTGCTTGACACTCACTAAACTTTACTTGACAGAAACTAAAATTCACTCAAACATAATTGATATTTTTCTTTTCTTGGCATGTATTGAAGTTTGTTCAGCCTGAACTAAATTTTCTTGGCTTACATTGTTTTATCGATCGAGCTTAGAAGAAACTTTTCTTCACTTATTCTTCTTCCATTGTTTTCTTGAGTATCTGTTCAATACATTCTTAAGTAGAGAAACAATACACTATATCATCACTATCTTAGTTGGTCTAAGTTCCCCTTTTATACACCAATTAACTCAACATTTCACTAGGTACTCTTGTTCTCCTTTTTTTCAAATCCTCTTCATGAATCGATCAAATGATAGCATTTAGACCAAATTATCAATTGTCTCACCAGCAAATAGCAATTTTGACCTCAAGGAATAAATCATGATTATTCCATGATAGGTTTCATCATTCTTCTTCATTTATACACTTCAACAATATTTTCTCAACAATCTCCCTCTTTGTCATTGATGGAAAATCAATACCAATAACAATACCAAAAATATTTTTTTCTCTTTATCAGTATGTGTATGCGTCCATCCTCTATCTATTTATAACCATCATCTTTCTGATCTTTCTCTGTAATCATTGATCTATGTCTACTATTTCATTTGTGATAACACTTCTAAAACACTTAGTATCACTCTCACTTATTGTTATATCTCCCTCAATAGGTAACTATCTCTTTATTTTATATCTACCTCATACAGTTTAGATCTCCCTCTTTGAGAACAATGCCAATGATTTTTCATCTTTTTATGCAGGTATCATCAATTTAGGTTCTCCCCTATCACCTTGCATCTGACTATAATTTTTTCTATTTTAGCTCCTTTATTTTAGGTAGCTCCTAAAGTAAGATCCACTACATCAAGTTGTAAAATATGTCATTCAACTTAATTGATGTAGGGCTTTGGATAGGGGTATCACCCCTCATTTAACTCATATAGTCATGTGCACCCTTAGTTAAAGCCTTTGTGAATATATCAACTATCTGTTCTTTTGTATTCATATATTCCATTATCACTTCTTTGTCTTGAGCCAACTCTATCAAGTAATGATACTTGATTGTAATGTGTTTTATCTTTGTATGCATCATAGGCTTCTTACATATGTTTATAGAACTTGTGTTGACATAATAGATTACAATGGGTTCAACAATTTATTCCTTCATTACTTTGAGTAACTATTTAATCCATGCCACATTTGTGCAATTCACTATAGCAACCACATATTTAGCTATAGTAGTAGATTGCGAAATACAATTGTATTTCCTACTAGTCTATGAAACTAATCTCTTTCCCAAGAAGAATGTTCAACCACTTGTGCTCTTTATTTCATCAATGTTTCCAACCCAAATAGCATCTATGTAGGCTCTCAAAACAAATATGTCATTATTCTTGTAATATAAACCATAGTCTTATGTTCCTTTTAGATATCTTATATTCCTTTTGATAACCATCAAGTGATTTTTCTTAAGATTTGCAGAAAATCTTGAAAAAATCCCAAGAAGTAGTGTTATATAAGGTCTTCTATGTACTACATATGATGGTTTACCAATCATAGACATGTACAATGTTTGATTCACCTTAGCAGAATCACCAGTCTTTCATAGTTTATGTCCTGTCATCATGGAAGTACTAGCTGGATTTGAATCTTCCATACATAGACATCTCAAACTCTTTCATCATTTCACTTCCAAATGTCTTACATAATGTATTTTGTCCTCAAAATATGATATCATCAACAAATATTTCAGCTAGTAAACTTTCTTTACCTCCTTCAATCTTCAAGTGTAGATTGGTGTTGTCATCAGTCTTCTCAAAACCAATCTTCACAATTATGTAGTTCATACCATGTTCTAGGTGCTTTCTTTAAACCATATAAAGCCTTATATAATCTACATACCATATTCTTCTTGTTTGGATCAAAAAATCCTTCAGGTTGTTCAATGTAGACTTCCTCTTCCAGTTTACCATTCAAAAATTTTGACTTCACATCCATTTGATAAATCTTGAATCCTTTGTAAGTTGAGTAAGAAAGAAGAGTTCTTACTCCTTCCAATCTAGCAACTACGGAAAATGTGTCTCCATATTCAATTCCCTCTTCTTATGCATATCCTTTGCAAACTAATCTTGCTTTATTCCTTATTTTTTATTGAGGAAAATAGGTTTTAATTGGACCCTAAAACCCTTACACAACAAAAGATAAACATAAAAGGAACTCTTAAAGCATTAGTATAACTAAAAGTAACATACTGAAATAGCCCCCACATAGATAAAAGAAAAAACTTGAAAAAAAACCAGGGGAGTAGGACAAAAAACAAGAGAGGTCAAAGAGCCAAGAAGGCTGCTCAGGTGATTTCTTTGAGTAATTCTGTAGTATAAATTTTTATCTCAGACATTCTTCTAGCCACCTCCTTCATGTCAGGCAAATCTTTATCAAGTTCCTATATATCCTTCTTCTTTGTGTTGGATCTAGTTCTCTTCCTCAAACTATCCTCAAGAGACCTATCCTTGGCATATTTGGGAAAAAGATCATCCTCTTTGTTGGCCTTGTTTTCTTCAACTTTGTTAATGAGAACCTTTATTTTCTCATTAGGCTCTTTGAGAATGTTGTAGCTTTGCTCAGCAATATTATGCATAGAGTTGTCCATGGTTTGGACCCTTCTCTTCATTTCCTCTACTCTATAATCCATGTCCTTTTCCTCCTCAATTTTCCTATTTTGTAAGCTATAATTCTCCCTCTCCAAACTACTCAATATGTATTTGAGCTCTTGAATTTTGTTGAAAATTCATTTGGTGGTGCGATAACTATCCACCATACTATTTTTAGTGTTGTTGAGCACATCCATCTGAGGATTTTCCTTAGTGGTGCCACTTAAAATCACAAGGGCCAAGTCAATTAGCTCTTCCATTTAAATTTTTCCCTATTTATTCTCCTTGACCATAGTTCTAATTAGTTCTCTATTGATCCCGATCCTAGAAGAAACAGTATCAAAATTTCTCCATACCACATTCCTATTTTTGCCTATGACCATGCATTTGTAATGGTTGGATCTGAATTCCTCATAATCCTACTCATGCTCTTCCCTATCACCTTCATTTTTATCCCCCTCAACATTATCCTTCTCCACCCTTATTTTTCCTCCTTGGATTTGCTAGCTTCTTTTCCCACCTCTGAAGGTCTTGACCTCACATTCCTCCTCTTTGTTGGCTGACATTTTTATGGTAATGTTTCTCTTACCATCCATCCTCTTAATGTCATCCCCTTCTCTAAGATAGGTCGCATCCTCCACTTCAGTACTATTGCCCTCTGTATCCATGCCCTCCACCCTTTTATTGTAGTCCCTATCAGAAGAGATCTTGAAACCCTATCTAGGTTTGGTAATTACTTTTTTCTACTTTCTCTCTATTTTAATAGTTTTTTTCCCTAGTATTAAACTATGGGGATGCTTCCTCCTTCATGTCTAAGTGCATCTCTTGGCTGTCCTCAGTATCTAAAGGTGAATAGTCCTCTCCTTACTCATTTGAATCATCTCTGCCCTTTTTCACCACCTTCATATTCTTAATTTGTTTCCCCAAACACCTAGCCTTAAAAAATTCATAAACTAACAGAAAGAGCCCCTCATGGAAGGTTGAGTCACTAGAGTGCTTCTCCTTATAGTCCTTAATATTTTCCTTATTAGATGAGTAAAGGTAGAAAGGAATACATATCTTTGCCCCATACCTGAAATTGTTGAGAAGCACGAAATGGTGGGTGTAGAGGTGATTGAATCTTGTGTCAAGGGAAATGTACTTGATTATACCCCTCATCACAAATCTCCACAGTGGCTTAATAGTGCTTTGCATCTAGTAAGTACCTTTCTTCACTAAAGCGTTCTTTTCCTCCAAATCCTTAGAGAATTCAACCATAGCCTACCTTGAAATATTTCTATCTCTATAGAATTTCTTCCCCATTATAAGAATACCAATCACCATAGAGATAATGTCCTATGTCACTGTGAAATCCACTCCATCAATCTTAACAATCCCCACATTCCATCTCTTTACCATGCTTTGTGTAACACAGGATTTCCACCCATGGATCCATTCAATGAAATTTTTGACTTCTCCTTTTTTCAAAATGCTCCACACGCTTCATCCTCAAGTTCCCTTCTATGTCTATCCCCCACCATTAATTCTTCCTCTCTATAATATTTTTCTCTAGTATTGATAATCTTCAAAGTCAGATTATCATTGGCACTAGTCATTTTCTCAAGACTTTTTTTTACATTGTGTACTTTATGCCCAAAATCAATCCTTAAACTAAGATAATGGATATTATTGATGTGAAAAGTACCATTACTTTTGTACTTACACATAATATTTTTGCACATTTCACATAATTAATAAACAATCATAATGAACCTTTTATGGTTCTCAATCTACCTAGGATCCTTTCCTTTTCAATCAGGTCATTAATATTTGGCCGAAAATTACGCTTGTCTGTCCACTTTGTTGCTTCATTGTTCTTGACTGCCCAATTGGTCATTCTATTAGCCACTTGATTGGCTTCCCTATACATGTGAGCCACATCGGTTTACAAAATTCTTTAGGCATTGAATGCATTCTTCAATGATATTCATAGTTGTCCATGTGGGCTCATTCTTCTCATTAAGGAAATATATAATATTTTTTGAGTCTCCTTTCAACCAAAGGCTTTTGAGTCCCATGTCCTAAGCCAGTTTGATTGTTTGATGAGCTACAATTTCCTTCACATAATAATTTGTTTCCATTACTAGAGGAGTAGAAACAACAACAATCCCTTTACCGTATACATTTTTGATGATGCTTCACACCTCTGCCTTTCCTCGGTTGCCTTTGGCTGCCCCATCAAAATTTGCTTTATGTCATCCCTCAGATGGAAGAGTCCATCTGCAATACTTCCTCTTATTATTATCCATGCCCTTTGAGCTAAGAGAGGGGTTAGAATCTTTAATAATAGAGTAGTATTCAAATAGAGCATTAAGGATTTTTTTAGAAGACAACTTTAGCATTTGTTTCTTTCTCCCTCAAAAATTTGTTGTTCCTCTCTTACCACACTCCCCAACAAACATGGGAAATATTCCATATCCACAAGTCCTTGATGCCATCCCCATACAACCCATGGTGCCATTGTTCAAAGAGATCCATAGTGTTGGAAGGAAAGCACCAGGCCATATTGAAAAAAGACAGGAAATGAGACCAGATATCTCTAATGAAATAGCAATGGATAAAGATATGATTCATTCTCTCACTGTTATTTTTGCATAGAATGCACCTGTTGGGCATCATATTCACCCTCCTAGTGAGGTTGTCCACCATTAATATACAATTTTGGAGCATAATGTAGAAAAAAAATGTTAATTTTGGGAATAAGACCCAGATACCAAGCTTTGGCCCAAACTAGGGCATTTCCATTATTTTGCATGGTCTCATTGCTAGAGGCTATGGTATAGTTTTCATTCTTAGTCTCCCCCCATATAATGGCATCCTTGTTGTGGGAAAAAGGAATATTTTTTTATCATCTCCATCAGTAGCTTAAGATCCAGGGATATCTTGGTCAAATCAATCCACTCATTTTGGGCCCTGTGGTCACTCACTTTGCTTCCATATCTTTCCATACAAGAGTTAGCCAATCTATTAAAGGGCTCTATGTTCCATAAAGGCCCTTGTCTAAGCCAGTCATCATGCTATAAATTAATGTTTTCTCCATTCCCCAGTTTTCATTTAGCTTTCTCAAAAGCTATATTCTTCATCCTCATAATGCCATTTCAGATCTTAGAAATCCTATGGTCAAGATCCCTACTAATGAACTGTCTAAAATTAATATCAGTAGCATACTTGTTCTTCAAAATATCTCTCCATTCCCCAATGGTATTGAAAATCCTCCATTATTTTTTTTCTTGGAGGTCTCTATTGAATTGTTTCAAATTCTTGATCCCTAGCCCCCCCACTTCTTGGTTCTACAAATGATCTCTCACACCACCAATGGGTACTTCTTGTTGCTATTGGTACCAGCTCACATAAAACTCCTCTAAATGGATTTTATAGTATAATCCACCTTTAAAGGAATAGAAAAGAGGCTTAAAGAATAAGTAGGCAAGTTTTACCAAGTAGATTTAATCAGAAGAACTTTTCCTGCCTGACTTAGAGTGATGCCTTTCCAGCCTGCAAGCTTTCTATTGAATATGTCAATGAGATTATTCCAAAATAGGTTAGGAGGTATTTTCCCCAAAGGAAGTCCCAAAGATGTGGAAGGTAGAATACCAATTTTATTGCCCAAAATGCCAACAATTTTCCACTATCTATCCACTAGGGTGTTTATAAAGAAGACCAAACTCTTGCTCTAGTTGATGACTTTCCCAATGGAATTAGAATAAGTATTGAGGATTCTCTTCAAATTTCTAGCTTCTCTCATCAAAGCCTCTCCCACTAAAATGGTGTCATCCATGAATTGTTAATGGGAGAAGATCAAGATACCAAAGGAAGGTTTCAAGCCCACAACTTCCTCTCTGCTCCTTTTGTCATGGATAAGCCTACCCAGGCCTTCAGCCAAAATGATAAAGAGGATAGGTGAGAGAGGGTCACCTTTCCTAAGCCCCCTATAATATTTAAACAAGTTAGAGGGTGCCCCATTCACCATGACCACAAAGAAGGGAGTGGAAATTAGTTGAGAAATAATCTTTCTAACTTGGCATTGAAACCAAAAGCTTCTAGAATTTTGTCAAACAACCCCTACTCCACCCTATCATAGCCCTTTGAAAGATCAAGTTTGAGTAGAAAAACCTCCTATTTACCTTCCTCTGAGGAGTGGATCACTTCATGAACAACAATGATGGAATCCAAGATTTTTCTGCTAGGGACAAATCCTGATTGCTAAGGTGCAATAATCTCTGATAGTAATTTAACAATTCTATTAGTCAAAACCTTTGCAAAAATCTTGTAAAAATATTTGCAAAGAGTAATAGGTCAGCAATTCTCAAAAGAATTTGCATCTGTAACTTTAGGAATCAAAACCAAAAAGGTGGCATTGATTTGTTGAAGTAGGTTCCTAGCTCCAAAACATTCCTGGACTGCTTTGACAAGGTAATCTTTAATAAATTCCTAGTACATCTAGTAGCAAAAGGTAGGGAAGCCATTAGGACTAGGGGCTTTCTCAGTAGACAAAGAAAGAATAGCTTCCTTGATTTCTTCCACATTTAGGATGGCCACTAAGGCCTCATTTTGAGCAACACTAATCAAATAGGAATGGTATTGAGAATTTTATTCTAGTCCTCTTCATCCATGTTTAGCTCTTTAGATAGGATGGAAGAGAAATACCTAATAGCGTCCTCTACTGTCTCATTATCTTCCCCTATAGTATCATTCCCCTTTTTAATCTCACAAATTTTGTTAGCAACCCTATGTTTCATAGTGGAGAGACAAAATAATCTTGAGTTTTTGTCCCCTTCCTTGAGCCAACTGACCTAGACCTCTACCTCCAAAACATTTCCTCTTTTCTCACAATGTTGTGAAGCTCAAATAGAATATCCTTTTCAGAATTCATCCTTATTTCATCATATCCCCTATTCTGTATCTCTTCTGTCACCTTTGCAAGGTCCTCCAAAATCCTCTCTTTAGCTTCAAAGATATTACCAATGTCTAGTCTGTTCCACTTTCTAATCTCCATTTTGATGTATCTGAGTTTCTTGGCCACCTTATACATGGTAGTGCCTTCCACCTCTATACTCCACTACTCCTTAATTTTGTTATAAATACCAGGGTGAGCAGACCACATCTCAAATCTGAAGGGGAAAGCCTATTTTCCTATTGATGGTTTCTAAGATCAGAGAGATTGGAGAATGAATTGATCCAAATATTGCCATAGATGAAAGATTACAATTAATTTGGTTCATCCAATCTACAATGATTAGGGCTCTATCTAGCCTAACCTAAATTCAATCCAAACTGACTCTCCTATTAGACCAAGTGAATTTTCCACCCCCAAGCTCAACACCTAGAAGGGATAGGTCTCTGATTATATCAGCTAAGTGTTGCTTGCTATCCAAGTCAATTGGGAGCCCACCTAACTTATCTGTGGCTAAAAGAGGGGTATTGAAATCTCCCATAATAATTCCCTTAGGTTCTCCCACTAGGGCCATTAAATCACAAATTCTATTCCAAAAAATTCTTTTGCTATTCTTAGTATTAGGGGCATAGATATTCATGATATTCTAGCTGACCTAGTCCTTGGGATTATTCAAATGCATGAGAAAAATATTATGTTCACCAAAAATGATGTCAGCCTCAAAAGTATCCTTCCATATCACTAACAAACCTCTAGAAGCCCATTCAGAGTTTGTAACCACATTCTTCATTCCTTTATTGAAAATAATCATTACAACTTTTTCCTTCTTCATTTTATTTTCCCATATCAAAAATAAATCTGGCCTATGATCCCTAACCTTATTCCTAACAATTTATTTCTTTTAAATTCCATTCACTCCATGAATATTCTAGGAAATGATCTTCATGGTTTATTTTGGCCGCATGTTTCCTAGATGTTTCTCTAGGTCCCATCTATAATATTCCTCCTTGTTTCTTCCTTTCTAATTTAATGCTTGCTCTTCTTGCCTAGAGTGCAAGATTTACTTCCTATATCAACTTTAACTCTACTCCTCATTACTGCAGGAGAGACCGGTGATGGATTCCTATTATTTTTCTTTTTCTTATTCTTAACTATTATCCGTGGTCTTGTATTGGCATCTTTGTAGCTATCAAAAAGAGCCTCCATCTAGGAGAAATGGCCAGGAGTGGAGGCAGAAACCATCTCAAGAAACCTATTAACTATTGTAGGGAAAACCCCATTACTTCTAGTAGATTCTTGTATTAGAGGTTGTCCATTCACCTCCATAGATCCCCTATCCTAGATGTCAGGAATGCAACATGCCTCATTAGTTTCCTCTGTTGTGGTCTCATCTTATTCTATATTCTTCCTACAAATGACATCATCCACTCCCCCCACCAAAGTGATGATTGTAGGGTTAGTCTCAAGATCTTCTAAGTCCTTGTTGGTTGTGTTCAAAATGGCCTTTTTCGTTTCCAGCTCCTTATTTTCTATTCTTCCTTCCAAAGAATGGTGTTCCATTGGGGTCACTGTCTTGTCTCTCTCCCCAATAACTTCTCCCTCACGGATCTTTCCATTAGGTTCTTTCTCCTTCCACACCTTCCTAGAAGCCTCAGCTTGATTTAGGAATTTGCTTTGATTATCCTTTTTTTTTCCTTGTTTATTTTGATCCTTGCAAGCCTTTTCCTTCTCTATAAAAAAAAGGGCACGCTTTTGATTTGTGTCCTACCTTTTTTTAATGGAAGTAGGTGAAAGGTACATTTTCATAATGTATTTATTCACTCTCCTTCCTAATCATGATTGAAACTTAATTAGTTGAGGCATATCCTGACCCTCGACCACTCTGACATAGATTTTGGCATACGTGAGTCTTTTTTGGCTATAGTTTTAGGGTCGATAGATAGAAACTCCTTGAAAGAGTTGGCAATACTATCAAACACATCTTCATGCATATATTCCAAGGGAAGTTCCAATAATCTAATCCATATTGGAGCTTGGGTTAGGAAATTATTGTTGAGGTTGAGGTTGGAAGTCCACTTTTGTAGTATAAGAGTAGACTTCCCCATCGACTAGTTTCCTACATAGAGAATCCTTGATTAATCTTCTGGCTAGGAAAACTCAAAAGGCATAAAGCTTTAAGCCATACTTGTTACTTCAACCTAACCTTTCAACTCCCATTTATTTCTAGCAAAGATTCACACCATGTCAATGTTTCGTTAGGGACCAATGAACTTACCCACCAAAGTAGTTGTCATGCCTAGAATATTATGATCTATAATCTCTATAGGTACTTTTAAGGCATAAGTCCCCTTCTCTTTATTTGATTTATCAATGATCTTAAGCAATGAGGATTTACTCAATGTTTTGGCTCTGAACATATTGGTCCTCATCTTCTATTGCATCCCCCTTTCCTTCATTATTATCCTACTCCAAGCCTATAGTCTGATCATCCTATCCATGCTTAGCATATTTCCCTCTTGAAATCCCATTCAAAAAATTTCTTCCACGTTCCACTCCACTCCGCCCATTAAGAGTGTTGATCAGTTCTTTTTTTATTCTTATTACTTCACCATTCTCATTCATTTTTTCTATATGCCCAATTGATTCCAATAAAATTTGTGTTCTCTGGTCTGGGTACCAATGTCCAAGTTTGCTCTTCAGAATTTGATAAATCTCTTCATTCATGGCTTGAATCTATTCTTCATTCTCTAATGCATCTTTCATTGATATAGGATCATCCATACTTAGAAAACATGTTTCATTTCTCAACTTATTTCTTTTCATTGTTTTTCCTTCTTTATCTCTAATTATTTGTTTAGCAAAGTGATGTCTTCTAACATACTTTGATAACCTTGGCTTTGTTCTTCTTTCTACAATAGGTCTTCCATGAATTTCAATCTTAGATTAACAATATACCTCTCTATAAAGTAATTCCATGTGTCTTTCTTGAAATTGGTCTTTGTATCAAAATTTCTCTCAGTTCCTAAATGTAACTTGAATCCTGACTGCAACTTGACATCCATAGTATGTGAGTCGTTATTCACTGATTCTTGTTGATTTACAACTTGATTCACAACTCCATCATCATCAACAAGAATATCTTTATAGAAGTACACAAATTTTCTATAATCTTTAGGGTCCTTATTTTGTTCTTCTTCGTGTATTTTTGTATACTCATCAATCCTTACATGTTCACTTTCCGCAACTTTGTTAGTGTTAATATTTAAACACTTATAAGCTTTACTTCTTATGGAGTATCCTATGAATATACCCTCATCACTTTTTTCCATAAAACTTACCTTTTTTGTTGTCCTTTAGAATATAACACTTGCTTCCAAATATTTTAAAATATTTAACATTTAGAGAGTATCCATACCATAGTTCAAAAGGTGTGGAATGTGTGCCTTTCTTGACTTGTACTCTACTCAAGGTATAGATAGCTTCTCTTCAATATTTAAAAGAAAAATTCTTCTCCATCATCAATGTCGTAGAAGAATCCATTATAGATCTATTTCTCCTTTCAATAATTCCATTTTTTTGAGGCGTTCTAGGTACATAAATTTTTCTTTTTATTCCTGTCATTGCAATAAATTTCAAATTCATCGTCAAATTGCACAACAAGACAAGTACCTTCATTCATGTCAAGATAGAATAGATTATCTCTAGTCTACTCTCCACTTCCAATAAGTTTACTATTTTTGTCATAAATCTTCGCCTTTCTATTTCCAAATTTAACCTAACATCTTGAATTATTTAAAATTGTGACATACTCATCAAGTTATAGTCATGTCCTTCCATGCATAGTAAGCATTGTCACACATGATCTTACCTGTCAATTTTATTGATCCTTTTCCTTTTATCAAACATGGTGCATCATTACAGAATCTAACATGATTTCCTTTCTATTTCTCAAGGGTAATAAACTTGCTTTTGTCTCCAGTCATGTGTTTTGAGCACCCAATGTCAATGATCCATCTATCACTTTTGGTTACATAGGAAACTAATGCAGTTTCCTCATCTTCATCAGAATCATCCTTCATAGCAACATTTACAACTTCATCATCATGGTCTTCTAATCCACTATCATATTCCTCCTCAGCAATGTAGAAGGCTTTCTTTCCTTTATCTATATAACTTTTATTGCTCTCATCCTTTCTACTTCTATATTTGTGTTCACTTTTTTCATTTTTCCTTTTAGGACATCTAGCTGCAATATGACCAACCTCATTATAGTTAAAACATATGATAGGTAGCTTACCTCTGTATTTTCCTTTTCCTCTATGAAATTTTCTTGCCAGCAGTGCTCCAAGTTCTTCAAAGTCTTCATCATCCGTATCACAATCAATAGCAACATATTTAACCTTTTTCTTTTTTTAATTTTGATAATTTCAAATCTGAGAATATTAATTTAGCTTTCAAATCTTAGCTGACACTGTTCTTAGTCCATCTTCTTGCATTGTCATTTCATCAAACATTCCTCTTAAACTTTATGATTTAGCTATCAATACATTATTATCTCCTCCATAGATTGTTTGTATAACATCCCACATCTTCTTAGCAATATCACATCCTTTGATATCATCAAACCCTGAATAGATTAGGGAAGATGCAATCTACAACATTGCTCAATTGTGGTCTTTCCTATATTTTAGTTGTTTAGTAGTAGTGGCTATAACTGGATCTACATGTTCAATAGTGATAGTTGACTATACATAATCTCCAAGTCCTCCTAGGTGTAACTTCATTAAAATTTTCCATGAAGGAAAATTGTAAATGTTAAGCTTGGACACCTACTTTCTAGACATCTTGATCTTTAGCTTCTACTACCTTTAAATTTTTTACTAACAAGCACTTAACTCTGATACCAATTGTTGGAATGTTTACAATAACTTAGGGGGGGGGGGGAGAGGGGAGGTCAAATAAAATTTGCAAAATTGAAAGCATAAGTTAACACAAAATCATTCACACATTTTGACACAAGGATTTAATGTGGAAATCCAATTTAGGAAAAAAAACATCAATAACATGCTACCAATTTTCACTCTTTTGAAGTGAGACCTATTAAAGGCCAACCTTGTTAAAGTTTACAATGCACATTGTTAAATATGACCTAGTTAAAGGATTTTAATCACCCTATTAGGAGTGAGCCTTGTTAGAGAACTTTAGAACATTCCATTATAATGTCACCCTATTAAACGATTTACAAATTACTATTAGGTCAACTTTAATCCAAAAGATTTAACGTAACTGATATAGTTGTTAGAAAGTAACAACAGGACTTTGATCTGATAATAAAACAACTCACTTGTAGATTATAGATCTCATATTTAGTTCTCCATTCTCCTTTGCATTCATCATCTTCATCTATGTAGCTTGTTCACCCTTCAAGATATCAATTCCTTAAGACTTATTTCTTAGTTTTCCAATTGTATATCCATTCCCTTAGCCACCTTATGAAACAATACCCTAGACTTTTTGTCTTTCTCAAGTTGGACTCTTCTCTTCTACTCTCTCTTTACTTTTGGCATGTTATCTCCTTAAATAGATAATTTAGATATTTTTGCTTCATCACAATCATCCATCTTAGGGTTAGGTTAGATTAATTGAATCTACCCATCTTTCTATTTTATTCCTCTAGAAACTTCTGTTACAATCCTCTTTGAATTCGCCTCAAAATGCTTTATCTAGAATTCTATGCCACTATCACAACTAAAAATAGTGATAAGTCACTATCACAACTAAAAATGGTGATGATAAGTCACTATTGTCATGGTGATAAGCCACTATTGTAGAACAATAGTATGAAATCAAGTGACTATCATACCTGATGTCGCTACCTATTTCTGTTGAACTAATGGAGAAAATGATTTCAAATTGCATTATATGTTGCTTGGTTTCTGACTTATCCTTGGTGAAATTTGGCTTGCAAAGCTGCTACTAGTTCTTGCATTAGGTTTTTTTGAATCCTTCTTTCTGGCCGATGAACCATATCTTTTTTTCAACTCACTTAGAATTTTCTCTCCAAGATTTGTAGAATTGAATTTGGGGCTCACGAAAGCTTTCTTTTTTAATAGATGTGCTCTTTTTCTATGGATCTCATGGCAATCCTTTTAAAAACTTCCAAATGGAGGACTAGCTATGGGTGAATTATGTTTTGTTGCCTCTATCAGAATATTCTTGGTACTAAGAACATTTTTCTTAGTCAATGAGCTAAATTATTTTTGAGTTGTATTTATTGCAGTATGATAATCCATATTCTCCTCCTCAATTAGGCTTTCCTCCTCAACAAGAAAACATCCAATATTCTCTTGAACATTCTTTACAAACAAGTTGGAGTCTATGTCCAACAAATTTGTGACAATTCCATTAAATAATATTCTACCTGTAGGGGTCAATGAATCTGAATAATCAATCTCTAATGGATATCCCATTCCCCAATATTTGATGGATTTTTTTGAATCATCACTAGAGTTTGAAGAAAGATAAGCCCATCACATATTTGATGGTGTGTAATTTCTACACTTCAACATTTGGTTTACTAGAGTGAATGAGTGAAGCTAATCGTGAAAATTTCTAGCTTTCTTATCACTACACAAGGTTATCCATTTCTCAGCACTCTATAGGTTTTCATGTTATTGTGTAAGTCTTCCCCATTTTGAATCCTTGTCATATTTCTATTTCATGTAGGGACCCTAATATTGTGCTTGGAAAAAAATTGTCATGACTAGTTGAATTAACAACATTTCTTATTGAGGAAAACCTATTGTAAGACTCCATCATGTCTTACATCCCTAGAATGTCTCCCAAATCTTTTGCAAGTCTATCATTGGCAACTTCACATGGACAATCTACTCCCAAACTAGACTATAGTCCAAATTGATTGGAAGGCTTCTTATTAACTACAACTCACTCACATAAACCATATTGACCCGGTTCTATAACCACATTTCTTTTCATTGAAGGTGTCCTTTCAATGTCACGTTTGTCCATGCCACCTAGCCCCTTTTCGAATGACAACTCTAAGACATACTTCCATGTCATTCTCAGAGCTCTTCATCTACTTTACTTCTATTTTAATATGATGGCCAGAGCTTGAAGTCTCTCTGACAATAGAAGTAGCCAAGGTGTTAAAAGCAATATTTTTTTAATAATTTGACTTGCCGTCACTATTGGAAATTTGTTCAATACTACCCTTTGGATTTATGACAAGGGTCTAACCACCTCCTGTGTACTATAAGTTGAGTGGTTGTATCGAACATTGATAGATTGATCTTTTGGTGCAATGGCGACTCCACTCTGACTAGTGGTATTAGAGCTTGGTCACAGGTTTGAACCCTCAAACCCTTGAATAACACTAAGGGGGAGATTGTTGGAAATTTTTTCTGTTCTCCCCTGAGGTTTCATGACAAGGGCTTAACCACCTCATCTGTACTATAAGTTGAGTGGTTGTATTGGGCATTGATAGATTTTTCTTTTGGTACAATGGCAATCCCACTCTAACAGTCATAATTGTAATGACCTTTTCTGATGACTAGCCATCACTTGTATAGTACAACTATCACAATAGCATCGTAATTGAGATAGCTAGTCCTGGTAGATGATCGTTGCTTCTACAATGCAACTATCGCATTCATGTCACAATTACAATAGCTGAGTGGAATATTAAACCATCATAATTATGATGGTGTACTATCATAATATCAATGTCATGAACATGAAATCTTGTCCCTTCCTTCTTCCAAGTTATGAAAGGGTTAGCCAGTACAATTATGATGAATCTCTTCGCCATCATAATTTGTGAAAAAAATAGTTGGATGGTCATCCGTTGGTAGCCAATTCACGGTTTTATCACTAGGGCGATAGATAGACATCAGAATTACAACATTCTACATTCATAAAATAGGTCCAAATATAGTAGTGAATCTTGGAAGATGTTTCCTTTGTACTTGCCACCATTGTCTAACCAAAGAACATTTATCTTCCTTCCTATTGCAGTTGAACTCTTGGAATCAACTGAAAACCGCATTCTTGGTCTTCAAGAGGAATATTCAGGTCTTCCTAGAGAAACCATCAATAAAAGTACTAGATCAAGAACACCCCCATATCCTCTAAGAGATTTTGTCGACATTGATCCACATATATTTGAATGTAATAGATCAAGAACACCCTCAGATCTTGTACACTTCTTGAAAAAGATGCTTTCATAAACTTCCCTAACACACATCACTTGCATACATCATCATTCTATATGCTCACCTCTAGAACACCTATCATTGTCTCATGAAGCAATTTAAGTGCTCCATGATGAATATGGCCCATCATTCTATGCTATAGCTCTTCAAGAGCTTTAGGATTACTACTACTTATGAGTTCCTTAGGAGTACCTTTTGGAATTAACAAGTGGGAAGATTTACTTCTAAGAGGGGGGTGGGGGGTGAATTAGAAGTAACTAACTTTAACCTTTTCAAATCCTTTTAACTGAAACTATTCACATGTATCTAATTCATCTAATAAAAATGAAAGTAAAGACATGCATGAAAATAGATAACACACAAAATTTAGTAACCCAGAAACCCTTCTTGTAATTGGAAGTGCATATTTGGGTAGTGAGCTCATCTTGCACTTACTGTACCACACCTCCTAACAGGGTTGGAATCTCCTAACAAGGATTCAAAATCTAATAATAGGGACTCCTTATACTTTATTTTCTTATTGGCTCCTAATAGGGTCCATCCTCTTACAAGGAACTTATATATCAGTATATTATCTAGTGGGTATCATCCCCACCAAGGTTTTCCATTGGCCAGGGTTTCTGTAGTTAACAAAATATGGTGTTATGAGTTATCTTTTTGCATGATTACTATTACTATTCAATATTACTTTATTACTTTGTTATGTATGGTTTAAAGTAAGAAATAATATCCAGTTGGTGACTAAAGTTTGTAGATTATTGATTCACACCCCCCCCCCCCCCCCCCCCCCGCCACCCCCACCTCTTTCTGTAATCCCTATTTCTAACAAGAATGATATGAATTGTATCCAATTACCATAGAGTAAAATCTCACATCTAGATTTGTGATGTTTTTTACTCTCATTTCTTTCTTATCCTAGTTTGATTTGGTTAAATGGGTGACTTCATCTTATTGCACTAACCTCAATACAGGTTACTGGTAGCACAAAAACTAATTACTGCATGAATGTCTTCCTTGGAAATCTTATAGGCCTAGTCTAAGGAATAAAATTTCCATGGACATAGGTGACAACATAGCTAATTTTTTCATCCTTGATATCATTAGGGAAAATGATTAAATGCCAAAAACCCTTATCTACAATTAGCTTGTGTTCCTCCTTCAGTGTCAAATTATTTCAAAGCTTCTCATACTACTTAATATATAACCCTTGATCTTGAGATTTTTTGTCTTATAGTGAATGTAGGCTCTTATATCTCAACATCAGTTACTGTGAAGGCATGCTAGATAGGGCACCCACTAGCTCAAATTTAGTTGACTTGAAATGATGTTTCTTGAATTATAATCAAGGTCTTTCAGTCACATCAATCACAAGAGGTGTAGCCATGATTCAAATTTTGAGAACTAATAATACCTTTAAATTTCTAAATTATAGTTCATATCAAGTAGACTTGAACACATTTTTCAATTCTATGCCAAATAAATGCAAGTGCTTATTTGAGTAGCTCAAATCACTCTTAATCACTCAATCTATCACTTTTGCATCTCTAATAATTCCTCTTGGAATGTGTAAATAAAAAATTAATCTCAGCAATACCTTTAATCTACTCTTGTAGACTATCACTAAATGCATCACTAGTTAAGCATAATTATGCACTACTTAAAAGAAAAAACCTAATTACTAGTAGGAAAAACTTTATGTGATGGATCCAAACTTCACAATGTATCACAAGTCATTATTATGCATATAAATATGAAAATAGATATTGTAACTCATTCTTCTAGGGAGAAAAATAATGATCTGATGATAATTTCTCCCTCTAAGCCAATGTGTGATTAGTTAGTTGATGAATTCTCCACACCTAATACAGATGAAAATCCTGCTTATGACTCATTGAGGTTATTTGTAAATAAAATATCATATATTCATAAAATCTATTAAAATATGATTAAAAAAAAAATTTCACCATAAATGAAGTTAAAATATCTTATTAAACAAATACAATCAATGGTAACAAGATATGAACATCTGATTATCAATAAGATAGGACATAATGTTACCAAAAAACATATTTCATTAACTTTTTTTCTTTCCTATCACATCTACAGACACATGAATATATGAGACTATAGACAAATATGAAATATATCCAAGTCTAGATTATTTTCTATCAAGTTTGAGTCATTTTCATGAATATATGAATGAGCTATGTCAACTTTTCTGACAATACCCTATGACGAAATATTATCCTAGAATTTGCAGTTAGAAAACATGTTTTTATTATTATGTATGAGATAGAAAGACCCTAACTTTGTGATTAGGAAGATATTGATGTTACCAATAACTTTTCTTCCTTCCAAAAAAAAAAAAAAATTTAGATCTAAGGGGTTAGTCTTGTGATTCCCTTCAAAGATCCTCCATAGAACATTTTTCAAAAATTAAATTACTTAACCCTTTGAAACTCAAAAATAATATTTTTTACGAAATAAAATTTGTTTCCACCATCAAATCTTCCTCATCATAAATTTATAGGGTCTTACTATCCCACAGATAATTATACCAACGCATTTTCTAATTGTAAATTCTGGGAAAACATTCTTGAACTAGGTATTGTCACAAAAATGAGCATAACTAATTCATTGCTTCATGAAAATAACTCAAACTTAATTTAAAATAAACTAGACTCTGATAAATTTCATTTGGGTAATGGTATCATGAATTTATGTGTCCATACAACGTTGTACCATGTGTACAAAGTGATCATACAATTAAAAAAAAAAAATTAAAAAAAGAAGAGTAGACTTGAATAGAATTTTCAAAGACAAGTCACAATGAATGTAAATATACATCACCAAATAAAGATTCATGAAGTATTGCACATAAAATAGAAATGCATAAAAAAGAGGTAACGAAGTATCATACCTATCACATAATAAGATTAAACTCTTGCAGTTTGTTGTGATCTTAACCTCGCTGGAGTTTTTCACCATTTGAATTGATTTCTAAAAGTTATTTTTCAAAGTCACCAAGTTTTATCTGCATGTACGATATAGATACTAAATTAAAACACAAATTTATTTATATTTTACCAAAGTTTGGTTGTGTTTGCAAATAAAAATATATGGAAGAAGGATGCAGCATAAGAAAAAAAATTAAAGTTGTTAAAAATAATAAGAAGACAATAAGAAAAAGGGAAAAACAAAAGGACATAAGTGATATTCTGGTTACAATCAACAAGGACCATTATTTAAAGAGCTAAGATAATTATACAAGTAATAATATAATGACAAGGAAAATGGAAGGAATCTTAGAGCATGAACATGTTAGGATTGTATGAATTGATCATGAGTGGTAATAAGATTATCAAGAGAACAAAACATCACTTAATGTCACAATAAAGGTAACAATTGGACATATGCATCAGACAAAGTTTGAACACTACACACATATATGTATTCATGTGCAACAAGTAGAAGATATTGGTTTGTTCTTTTATTCCTATTTTTTTACATGTTTCAAACTCTCATAAATAGGATTACCAAGTTTAAATTGTTGGTCCCAACCAGTACTAAGAGGGGGGGTGAATCAGTATGTACACTCCAACTGGTCTGAAGAACTAATGTTCTTACAAAACTAAAAAATAACAACTTGACTATAATGATAATGATAAATATAGTAAGATAAGAGCATATAATTTCACACACAAGAGCATATATTAAGTGACACATAAGTGTATACATGGAAAGCCTCAATGAGAGGATGAAAATCATAGTAGGGATAATATATCCACTAGCCTTTTATTACAAATAAAAGGTTGCCATGTTAATGGATATAGTCATTCCTTCTAAGAACATGTCCAATTATAAATATTTTGCAACCTGTTAGGATTGCATGAGCTTTTCAAAGCTACCTTGTTAGAGGATTTAAACACTCCTTCTAGGAGCTACATTTTTAGAGGATTTGCATTATGATTCCTACTTAAAGAATGTCACATTCAGAGCTTAATAATTGATTACTTTTGATTACAAAGCAATTAGATCTTGATGTAAGTCATATGACACATCTTTAATGATATATCTCTAGTGTATAATTGATGACCCGCCTCACAATAGGTGTATCATAGTCATGCACTAGGTCTTGTTTAGGAATAATATATTCAAACTAAGGACTATTTCTCCCATTATGAGGTGCATTTAATCTTATCAACCCATGGATGTATACTTGAAATGGTCAGCACAATATGTGCACTAAGTCTCTTAATGAGTCACTAAGCTTATGCTACTGGAAAGTAAAAATGCAAGGAAAAGAACTTACAATATTGTTGAAGGAAACTAACACAATTAACTCTATGAATAATGGAACTACAATAAAAAGATAACAAATATTTCAACTTGGCTGATTCACTAAAATTGTTCTCACATATGTTGCAAGAACATTCACAAAGTGCGATGCTACAGGAAGGAACTCACAACTTCTAACTAAGATGCTATGGATCCTTGGAAATTAATCTATTCTATCCTAATATAATCCACCTTCCAAGTGGGTCCCCTTGGTCAGCTTCTTTAAACTACTAACACAATATGAAAGCCAAAAACTATTTCATTCAATTTAGAAATTCATTACATAACACAAAACTATAAAGTTAACAATCTGTTCTCAGAAAATATTTATTCTAACTGGTTCTACAAATTTAACACACTTGGGTCAATTCCTATATATATAGGAAATCACCATTTAGTCCATAACAAAAAAGTAAATGACCTAGCTTAAAATCCACAAGAGAGAGAAAATAGGAAGATAACAACTGAAGGCGGGAACAAGGAATAATGGCTTAAGGTGGGAATAATAAAGTCTGAACATCTGCTCACCATAGAGTAAAATCAAAGAAGGTAATAAGTCTTCATAGTTCCCCCTTACTCGCTATCATGTCTTTTGGAACTATTACAACTTCCTCCACTGTGGTTGCTCCTTGGCATTCTCTTCTCCTTAAATGTTGTTGACGCTTAGCTTTTGAATTCCTCCAATCATCTTGCAATCTTCATTAACAGGTTAGTTATAACACAAAACATGTTTGCAAAACAACATTTATCAAATTAAATTCAAATATAAGAATGCACATTTTCATAACTATATGAAATATTGCATACTATATATAATATTAGCAAAAGATGGCATAGTTTCTATGCCATAGGTTTATCATAGGTTCGGTACAAATAAGTCCACAAATGTTTTAACAGAGTATCAATAAAGTATCTTAAACATCATAAAATAAAGGCAAATTTTGGTCTCGTCATCTGTCCCCTGCCAAACTAATGCTTGTCCTCAAGCTTTGCACTTCTTTGTTAGTGACCTGAACTCTCTGGTTTATGTTCTTCCCTTTTTGTTGCTCTTAAAAGTGTAGTAAAATCCTCTACTTCTCTCCCACACTTCTCTTCTATGTTCTTCCTATAATTTTTCAAGTCTGTCAACATTAATGTCATACAAGGGCCAAAGGAACATTGGAGGCTGCATTCTTAAGGGACACCACTTCTCCGGTCTAGGTTGCTTCCCTAATTCTAAATATTTTGGAACTCTGTTAAGTGCTACTTCCAAGTTAATAGGGTTGTGTGGTTCTAACTTCTTAAGAGATTCAAGTAGTCTGGCCCACCTACTCCTTGCACTGGTCATGGCTCTCTGAAATGCAAAGTAGGGAAAATTTTCATATTCAGCAGAAACCTTAGTTTTGGTAGCAAAGATCTTCTCCCTCACTTCTAGATTCCTCTTTCCATAGGTCAATGTGAACCAATCCCTAAGCATTTCATCCAGCTTACTACTTTCTGCTCTTAAAGGTAAAGGTTCTTTTCTTTCCTCATCCCTGTAGTTATTCAACTGCCTATCATAATTTGCTACATGTGACATTCATGCTACAATAAGTTATGTTGCCATGGTGGCAAAGTCTGATACAGTCCATAAAATTTATGTGCTGATTTAAACTCAGCATTCAAATTCTTGAAGGTTAACATTAATTGAAACAAAATAAATTTCTCTTTCAAGCAGAGAGCATAAACTCTAGGTGATGGTCTACAAGCGAGAGCCTAGTCAACTATCTTAAGAGCATGGTCCATGCATTGTTTTTGGCTTTCTAGTTGTTCCTTCAATTCTACAATTTCCTCATGTTGAGACACTATAATCTTATTCATCTTTTTCTTTTCTTCTTTCCACAATGCCTCAAAAAACAAATATTGTCCATAAAATTGAAAGAGGACTTTCTGCAATGTGATAGTGTTGTGGTCTTCTTCATGATCTCTTTTCCTCTTCCTTTGTTCCTGCCATAGATGTTCTACTACACTAGTGATCCATGTTGATCAATGTGTAACTAAGGTAGTGTTTGGATCAACATATTCTAGAACTGTCTCATCCCTACAGCTAGACGTGCCTAGTAAGTCTGCTAGGGTATCATCTAGATTTTCTTTAATTTCTTCCCTACACTCTTTAGTAGGATTATCAGGAGTGCTTGTAATCTCAAGATGAGGGGGAGAATGATCGGAAACAATTTGCACAAGGGATTCCCTAGTGGATGTTTTAGACAGAATAAGATCCTTAGAAACTTGCCCTCACATTCTAGGGCTTCTCCTTACAGGGGTTTCTTCCTGTGTTACAACCTTTAGCCTACTTTTCCCCTTGGGTGTTTCTGCTACAGGAGTAGTTGATACAAGACCCTTCTATGTTCTCTTTTGTTTTACAATTGTAGGGCTTGGTTCTTGCTGAATAGAAATTTCTTTTGGTACTTTTTATTTCCTCTTAACTTTTTTGGTAGTAGGTTTAGGAATTTCTTGTATAGGTGGAGGCACATTGTCTTGAATAGGGGTAGTTTCTTGTTCATTTCCTTGAGTCCTTGCAGTTTCAACCTCTTGAATGTTGTTCACTAGGGCTAGCTTGGGATTGCAGAGTTTTAAGTTGCACAAATTCATCCCACATTAAAGGGGATACATCCCTAAGCGACCACTCTATTAACAACTTAATTAAAGCATGATGAGTAATAGAATTCTCTTTTCCTTTCTAAGTCTCCTCCACACTAATGCAACGCATATTATACAAGAAATTTGGAATATTCACAGCAATATTATACCTTACACAACTAAGTAGGTTCAAATGATGTGCATGCAAGTATGAAAATCTGCCTTCGCATGTAAAATACCTGATTATGTGCATGGCTAATTCATTGTATGGTGGCAGTAATGACATTCTCTTGCATCCTTGTTTTGTAATGTCCAATTGAGGATCAAGCGGCCTTGTAAATTGGGCTCTTGTTGACCTAGTGTCATGCATGCTAGGGTAGTGTTCTCCCACCGTAGGTAACCTAGTTACCTCAGTGATACGCTCCTCTATTGCAACTACTATTAAGCCCCAAATAGAAGCCTCTCCCTCTTTGAATGTCCTTGTAAATTTTGCAGCCGCCTCTTCATCATATGTGGTTAAACTCAAGAAATACCCTAGCCATCCACATACATTGAACCTTCTTACAGCTTCTACATCTAGGAGCAACACAATGTGCTCTAGCAGCTCTCTCCTTTGCAACTGCCCACCCATTTCCTTAAGACTTCCTTTTTTTTATCTATTTTCCCCCTTTTTGGATTCAAGCTTCAAACTGATGCGTTATTGTTCAGACTCCTCACACTTCTTTGTTTTAGGAAGCAATTAATTGTCATAACAAATTGTTATACAAAATAATTAAGTTTTGAATGAAGGTAAATCATAAATTTGTGTGAGAATCATCTAGAGAAAGGGTTCAGATGATGAAAAAAAAATTAAACATAGGTCACATCACAACTTGACACAAAAAATCATTCAAAAATAGGGAGTACAATACCTCACTTTCCGTACTTATGGCGATAATTTTTTATTAATGAAGGGTAATGTGAAGATTTAGAAAATCATCACGAATAAATAGACATGCCTTTGGATATTATGACCTTCCCTGCCCCCTACTAAATTTAGATAAGTGTTCTCACTTATCAAACTTAGTATGGGTAAGGGACTAGCATAATGTCACCATTATATAGATTATGCAGTATTAAATATAATTACTGAAATCTGTGGACTATTAATGAAATATAATTTGAAAATGTTATACATGCTAATTTGATTGTTGCATGTACCAAAAGCTAGCAGAAATAATATGAGTGGCAGCATCCATCAGCATTTCACAGAATTTTATTGAAAACATGGAAAATTTGATGACATGGAAAGTGGGTGGATGGAAGATAAAGAAATGAGATGAGGTGGATGGGTGGAAGGTAAAGAGATGAGATGGAAATAAAAAGCGAATAGAAAAATGAAATTTATGTGAACATAAAGTCATTATTATGAGCGTGCACACAAAAAACATTAATGTTGAAGAGCAACAGTTGGAAGGTTGACACCTTCAGCTGCAGCAAGAGTTATTTGAGTTGTATTTGAATCTAGTTGTTGGAACTACTACAAGAAATTTGCTTTTTTTTGTGGTCATTTGTATAATATGAGTTTGTGACCATTGACTAACAATTTGAAAGGTATCAGATCAATCATGGTTAGTTGAGCAATTCCATTATCAAAGACAATAATAATTTCATATGGTACAATAATAATTTCATATGGTCTTAGCCATCTTGTTTGCAGCTTCCTCGGGATATCCTTGAATCAAGAACCATATAATAATGCCCAATCACCAACTTGAAATTGTTTACTGATAATATGAGAATCATGCCAGTGTTTCCTTTATTTTTGTATCAATTTAGTATGTTCCAAAGCAACTTTGCGCATCTCATCCAAAGAATTTAAATTGCAAAAGATCTTCTATTTGTGCTACAGGAAGTTCAATAACTAATGCTCAAGCTGTCCTTAAAGTTTTATGTTCAAATTCAATTGGAAGCATGGCCACCTTTCCATACAAGAGCTCAAATGGTGTGAATCCCATAGTAGTTTTCTAGATTGTTCTGTAAGCCCAAACAACTTCTTGTAATTTGCTAGTCCAATCCCAATGGTGCAAATGGACTTTTTTTGTTAGCATATTTTCCAACTCCCTGTTTGTAACCACTACTTGTCCATTAGCTTGTGGATGATAAGGATTAGATTTTTGCTGCCTGATGTTATACTGTTTCATCAATTCTAAGATTAGATTAGAGGTGAATTGTGCACCCTGATTAGTGACTAGCTCTTTGGGTTCACCATAGCAAGTAAAAATCTCTTCATATAGGAATTCAGCAACGTTTTCATCATGGGCATGCTTCATAGCCTTAACTTCAACTCATTTTGTTAGGTAGTTAGTGCACACTAGAAAATAGGACTTCCCATTAGATGGAGGATCAATTGGACCAATGAAGTCTATTCCCAATTTGTCAAATGGTGCTAATGCCATCTGAGGATTAAGAGGCATTTCATCTATTCTAGTTGGTCGGCCCATCCTTTGACACTAATCACACTTCCTTGTATAGTTGACTACATCCTTATGAAGTGTAGGCCAATAATAACCAGTTGTTAGGATTTTGAAAGTTGTTCTTTTTGCTGCAAAGTGTCCTCCACATGGTTCATTACAACATGCATGTAGGATGGCATATGTCTCATCTTCTCTCACACATCTTTTCATAGCTTTATCAGGTCTAGTGTAAAACAAGATCTTATCTATCCAAGAGAAATGAAAACTTTTCTCTACAAGCAGCTTCCTTTCCTTGTAAGAAAAATGTGCTAGTATTTTATTGGCTACAATGTAGTTAGCAATGTCTACATACCATGGAGTTTGAACAGCAATATGAAACAAATGCTCATCCAGAAATGCATCATCGACCAAAGTAGTGTCAGTATCATCATGATGGATTATTGATAAATAATCAACTACAACATTGGCTTTTCTAGGCTTATCAACAATTGTCATGTCAAATTCTTGCAACAATAGTAACCATCTTGCCAACCTAACTATTATAGCAGGCATGTTCATAAGATATTTAATTGCTATATGATATATATGAAAAAATATGGAATAGCCAATTATGTATTGTTGAAATTTGCTGAGAGTATAAACTACTGCTAGTAATTCTTTTTTAGTCACAATGTAATTTAGCTTTAGACCATGAAGGCTCTTACTGATATAATAGGTGGCATTTTCAAGATTTTGTGATTGATGTGCTAAGACTAAACCTATGGCATAATTAGAGGTATATGTATATATGTGAAAATGTAAATTCCAATCAAGGCCTTGTAAGACTAGGGTTGTGGTCAGAAGTTTCTTAAGTTGTAGGAAGGCTTCATCACATTTAGATGTCCAATTAAATTTAGCTTCTTTTGTGAGTAGTTTATACAAAGAACTAGCTATTTTTCTAAAATCTTTTATGAAACATCTATAATATCCAGCATGACCTAGAAAGGATCTTACATCTTTTGATTTTGTAGGTATGGGTAATGTTTGAATCACCTCTGTCTTGGTTGGATCCACTTGTATTCCTGCAGCGGATATGAAATGATCAAGTACTACACCCTCTTGCATGAGCATGAAACACTTTCCACTATTAAGTGCCAAATTATGTTTTTGACATCTTACCAAAACCTTTTCAAGATTCACCATTGCTTTTTCAAAAGTGACTCCAAATGTTGTGAAGTCATCCATTCAGATTTCCATAAAATCATGTGATATATCAGTAAAAATACTAATAACTGCTCTTTCAAATGTTGTAGGAGCATTGCATAAACCAAATGGTAAAACAGAGTATGAAAAAGTACCCCATGGACACACAAATGTGGTTTTATCTTGATCCTCAAGAGAAATATTGAATTGGTTATAACCACTATACCCATCTAGAAAAGAGAAATACTTATTTCCAGCTAATGTGTCCAAAACTTGGTCTATGAATGGTAAAGGAAAGTGATCCTTTTTAGTAGCCTTGTTCAATTCTCTGTAATCTACATAGATTCTCCATTTTCCTCCCTTTTAAGGCACTATGACCAGGGGTGACACCCATCTACTATCAGATATAGGATAAATAAACTCAACATCAAGTAGTTTCTGCAATTCAATTTTAACTATTTCTCTAAGGCTTGGATTTATCCTTCTCTAGGGTTGATGGAGTGGTAGACAGCCTTCATTGATGTATATCCTATGACTGCATAATGTAGGACTCAACCCCTTCATATCACTATAATCCAATACAAAGGCCTTTTCATGCCTTTGAAGCAATTATTTTAGTTGTTCCATCTATGTGCGTGTAAACATAGGATTAACATGGAGATTATGACCTTTAGTCAATTCAATAGTAGTAGTGGAGTCTTTCATAGTGGCTTCAAAAATTAGACTTGCCTCTAATCCACAAGGTAAAAGTGGATAAAGAATTTCAAGTTCTTTGAGAAAAGTAAAATTCTTATCACATTCCTCATATGTGATCAATTCTAACACAAAACTTTTAGATACATCTTTTTCTACCCCATAGGTATTAGTAAGGATACTCTGAAGTACTGAATCTTCGTCTTGCAATTTTAGAAAAGACTGTCTATGCAACATCATGAGTTGTACTATAGAATTTAACTCTTCTTCTTCATCTCCTAAATCTGGCCAAACGAATGTACTCAAATCTGGTAATGGTTGGGCTAGAGGATATAAATCAAATTTCTTTGTTGCTTGGCCATTTGATATAGTCATATTCCCTAATCTACAACTTATATTTCCATCAGCTATGGCTAACCATGGTCTACCTAAGATGACAGGATAACCCGATAGATTAACTTTAGGGGACAAAATCATGAAGTCTGTAGGATACTTCGGAGAATCTAAGGTTACAACTATGTTTTTTATCATCCCATCAGGAGTGATCGTAGAACTATCTGCAAGTTGTAGAATTGTTGGTGTAGGCCTTAGTCCTTCTATTTTCAACTTCTTCATGGTATCTTTGGTCATAACATTTATAGCAGCTCTGAGGTCTATTAAAGCATTTTTAACAAACTAACCATTTATACTGACATTCACTACTGGACTTCCTAGATTAGAATATTTTGGTGTAATCACTTTCCCTATCATCATGTCAGCCAATTGTCCCACAACATGGAGTATGGTGGGGTCCTTCTTCTTCCTTCTAGGTTTCTTCAAGCAGGCTTCCCTAATAGCTTTTCCATAGATTGGAATGTCCTTAATAGCTTAAAATAGTGGTATTTGGACATGTATATTTTTCAACTAATTAACAATGTCAAAAGGTTAATCCTTAGTTTGTTTAGGTTTCTTTTGTATCAGTTTTTCTAAAAAAGGAGGTTCTACTATTGGTTGAGCTAGGATTGACATGGTGACATTAGAAGAGTCAACAGGTTCAGCAACTAAAGGTTTTGATGTTGTAGGAGAATCTAGTATTTCAGTTATAATAGGCAGATTAGTCACTGATAAAGTTATACCAGATCTCATATGTATATCAGCAACATTCAGGGTGTAAGCAGGATACTGCTGAGCATCAGCACTATACATAGGTTGTTGTGGTTGTTGACTATTCATATTTGGCCGAGGTTGTGCTGGTAATTGTGTTTTCTTTTAAGGTCCAGGATTTGCAAGTGGTGGCATTAAAGCAGGCTGTTGAACTAGAGGGGGTAATTGTGGAGCACCAGTATGTTGGTTAGGCCATTGTTGAGATCCCTTCCATTGGTTCATAGTTTTCCAATTCCCTTGGGGTGGTTGTCATTGGTTTTTTTGGTTTTTCCATTAATTTTTTTGGTTCTATGGCCATTGGTTACTCTGTTGATTAGGCCAAGGCTGTTGGGAATTCTGAGGCCATTGGGATTGTTGTTGGTTATTTTACCCAGCATTGTTCCAATTGGATTGATTCTATGGAGGTCATTGGAAATTATGGTTTTGCCATTGATTACCATATAAATTTGAACTTTGCAAGGGGTCCACAGCATACCTTGACGTTGGGCCCATGGTCAACATTGAGCAACAAAAAATACTTGCTCATCATCTCCATCTATCTTGATGTACTCAGTTGGAAGATGTTGGTTCTCCATGCTTGCGACCAGTTTACATTGGCAATCCTTCTTTTGCATCTCGCAAAGAGGACAGTACTCAGGTAGTTTTAATTCAGCTTTTTCTTGTTACTTCTTTGCAATCATTGTATCCATATGTGTACCAACATCATTGATGATATCTTGTTTCAAAATTTGACAATAGGTTAGATATCTCAAGCTTTGAAATGCCTTGAGTGATTCCTTTAGTGACTATGGAACGAGGTCCTCATCTTTTCTTCATGGTTCACCTTGAATAGTTCTGACAGATCTTCTTGAGATCATCCCAGGAAGCTTGATATACGTCACCACCAGCCATCAGGTCCAATGCTTCTAGACAGTCATCATTCACACCTCTCAGAAAGACTAGCTTTTGTGAATCTTCAGACAATGTATGATGAGGGTTCTTTTGCAGTGTGTATAAGCAATGAGAAAAATAGTCTTCCAATGTTTCTTCCTCCTTTTGTGATATCCTGAAGATATCATCCCCTCTTGAAATAGATACTTTGCAATATTCTTTATATTTATTCAAAAATAGAGCTTGCATTTCATCCCAACTTCCTGGTACATTAGCTCCTAAGCCCATGAACCATTATAGAGTTTATTCTTTCAATGTTTTTGGAAACAACTTAAGCTTATGGGCATCAATGTTGTAGTCAAAACTATGACAAAATATATCAAATTCAAATAAGAAAGTATCAGGGTCTTCAATTGCAAGGTCATAGAACTTTGGAAGAGCAGTGGGAGGTATGTTCTCAAGATTAGCATTGGTTACAAGACTTGGAAGAGGAAATAGAAAAGTAGGTTGTGTCATGATTGGAGGTATCAGATTATGAGGTTGCTACTGAAAAGGGACACTAGGTACTAGATGATTAACAACTAGTGGATTTAGAGCAGTGTTATCAAGAAAACTAGCCAATACTTTAGTGAAGGGTTGAAGACCAGATATATCTATTGGTTCAGTTCTTGATACTATAGGAAAAATAGGGCTTGCATCTTCAAAAGGTAACTCAACTTCTTCATTCAAATTAACAGATCCTTATGGAAGAAATCTGCCATATTCATCTCGTTGTCTTCCTCTTCAATGCACGCAATTAAATTTTTTACACTAGTAAAAAGAACTTCAAGCTTAGAGATTTCTAAAAAAACTTTATCTAGAAACTATGACTCAAAAATGCTCCTAGCTTAATTCCATCCCCGGCAACGGCGCCAAAAATTATGACCCACCTCACAATAGGTGTATCATAGTCATGCACTAGGCCTTGCTTAGGAATAATATATTCAAACTAAGGACTATTTCTCCCACTATGAGGTGCATTTAATCTTATCAAGCCAAGGATGTATACTTGAAATGGTTGGCACAATATGTGCACTAGGTCTCTTAATGAGTCACTAAGCTTATGCTGCAGGAAAGTAAAAATGCAAGGAAAAGAACTTACACTATTGCTGTATGAAACTAAAACAATTAACTCTATGAATACTAGAACTATAATAAAAAGATAACAAATATTCCAACTTGCCTCATCCATTAAAACTATTCTCACATATTCTACAAGAACATTCACAAAGTGTGATGCTACAGGAAGGAACTCACAACTTCTAACTGAGATGCTATGAATTCTTGGAAATTAATCTATTCTATCCTAATCTAATCCACCTTCCAAGTGGGCCCCCTTGGTCAGCTTCTCTAAACTACTAACACAATATGAAAGCTGAAAAGTATTTCATTCAATTTAGAAATTCATTACAAAACACGGAACTGTAAAAACACAACTATAAAAGTTTACAGTCTATTCTTAGAAAATGTTTCTTCTAACTAGTTCTAAAAACTTAACACACTTGGGTTGATTCCTATATATATATAGAAAATCACCATTTATTCCATAAAAAAAAAGTAAATGACCTAGCTTAAAATCTACAAGAGAGAAAAAATAGGAAGATAACAACTGAAGGTGGGAAGAAGGAATAACAGCTTAAGACGAGGAATAATAAAGTCTAAACATCTACTCACCATAGAGTAAATGCAAAGAAGGTAATAAGTCTTCAAAGTTCCTCCTTACTCATTACCATGTCTTCTGGAACCGTTACAACTTCCTCCACTGTGGTTGCTCCTTGGCGTTCTCTTCTCCTTAAATGATGTTGATGATGTTGATGCTTAGCATTTGAATTCCTCCAATCATCTTTCAGTTTTCATTAATAGGTTAGTTATAAAACAAAACATGTTTGCAAATAAACATTTATCAAATTAAATTCAAATATGAGAACGCCCATTTTGATAACTATATGAAATATTGCATACTATATATAATATTAGCAAAAGATGGCATAGTTTCTACCCCATAGGTTTATCATGGGTTTAGCTTAAACATCATAAAATAAAGAAAAATTTTAGTCTCATCAATAATAATAATGTCTCAATCTTCTCTTGTCATGTTGGAATTCTCTATGATATATGTTATATCACCATGCTTCTCTACTATTTCTTGTCATTAATACACCAAGGTGCATTGCCTTGTTGTTTCCTTTTATTACATTTTTGCACAACACACTTTCCATGTTTAATCGCTCAGTTCTTCTCTAGTATACCATTCATTATACATATATATATATACACATTTCAAAAATGAACCTTTCAAACTATGTATGTGTCTCTTCTTCTCTGGGTGTCAAAACCCAAAAAAATCTGACCCAAATGCAATGCAATCAAAATTTGAATCACATGATTGAGTTGCTCATGAAAAAACCCATGACACCTATGTAAAAGGGTCTTCATTGGTAACCATGTCTGTCCTACACTAGGCCTAGGTGTACCCTCTATGCCTATTCTTCTTTTTGTCATTTTATTTCAGCTTTTTTCACATCATTGTGAAAACCATGCTTCTTCTATCGTGTCACTTTAATGGTGACTCACAATGATGACTATGGTTAGCTATCTTGTTGTGTCCTCGTCTTTGCACTCAATTTGACTAGTGTAGATGTCTACTAGTGATTTTGAGATGGTCTTCCTTCTTCTTGACTGGTTGCCAATCATTGACAACAATTTGGTGTGCAAAGTATTAACATCACCAATTACCTTTCTTGATGCTAAGGACTTGTAGGACCAACAATCTCCCCCTTTTGAATTGATGGAAAACTCATGGTTAAAATTGATTTGTTCCCTAGCCTTTCTTTGGCATGCCTTTTATGTTAACAATAGAATTTTTTCAATGTATGGACCTAGTCGAGAATATAATATCATACCTTCTTCTCCACTACGTCATTCTTCACTTATTCTTCTTTTCTTTGTCTTTGTTAATCCTTTGGATTCTATATTTCACAAGATTCTTTATCTTATCCTTTGGCTTGTCTCCCTTATCTTTCGCCATCTATTCCTGTAAAAGAAAATTGCAAAACAAATATAATCATTTCCACATAACCTATAACAGACCTAAGATAAATATGTAATTGAAATACATGTGCAAGAGAAAAGACAACATACCCACAAAAATGTGAGACAAGATATACCCTGGGAAGTCTTCATTGACGGACAAAAATCCAACCTCCAAAAGCATCCATCACCATGTATTATTTAGTAAAAAAATATTTCAATACAACCATGGAAGCCTTCAAAGTCATAGCCACAACCAAGCAATCCATGTCAACAAGAATGAATCCACACATCCCATATCATGCTTCTAACCTTCACAAATTCTCCCTTGGCTAACTTATCAAGCCTTGTCTTGCACAACTCTTTCCATTTTCACTTTTGCCTTATCTCTACAACTACCCTTATGGCATCTTATATATTAGCAAGTCCCATAAAACCACCAAGTGGTCTTACATAAACCTTGTGCTAAAACTATGTGCTACCTAACCCATTGACCCCACATTTAATATTGAACATTTAATTTTTTTCCCCAATATTAAATAATTACATCAAATATTATCACAATGTTACAATACAACTCATCAAGTATATCCCATAGGAATCTTTATATGTTGCATGTCCATATAAGTACCCCTAGCTACAACATAGTGCCCCTAGGTACAACATTACATAATAAAATAAAATAATACAATATAAAAATATTACACAATGTGTGCAACACACATAATCTCAACACTTCCTTGGTTCTACTCATCTCTATTTTATTTTTTTACCTCTAATCCTACTGTGATCTTGCCTCCCCTATTTCTCTTTTCAACTCTCTTTTTATTATTTTCTCATCATCTCCCCCAATGTTAATTGTCAAATATTTTCTTGTCATCTCCCCCATTTTTTCATCAATAACAAAGGGTCATAGTAGGTTCAAGTACCGGATCTTAGCACTATCCATGTGATGTGAAGTTTCTTGAGAGCTAGGGTCACGCTTGTGATTGTTGACATCTTGGTCACTATTTTATCTAATATATCCCTGATGCCAACAATAAGTAGGGCCTCTGCTTCTTTTGTATGCTCTTAATAATTCCTATTAGTGGGGATAGGAAGAAATGGAGAGCAAGGATCATAGAGGTGCTCTTGTTTTTCTTTTCCTTGGTCTTATTAATCAAATGTAGCTTTTCTTGTATATGTCATGTATATATAGTTGTAGAACTTGGTCATTATGTCAAAAGAAATATTTTTCACCTTTACCTCCTCATGAGATTTTCTCAAGGTGTTTCCCAAATCTACCATGTATCTTTGGGAATATGGCACTCTGTGTAAAATAAGTGAATTGTCTTTTAGTAGTTCTATAATATTGTCCTTTGCCTCTGTAAGCTCCTTTCTATGTTGCTCTATTATTTGTGAAATCTTCTTCTTTTGTTTCCCTATTCCAATTTCATTGGTGGCCTTATCAATATCTAATGTCTTAATGAGTTGTTCCAATTGACTTATGAGATTTGTATTTGCATCAAAATGAGTGCTAGTGGCTAGTCCCTTGATTGTATATCTTCATTTCATCAATATTTGAGCTCATTTTTTCCTCTTATTGGAACTTCTTAATACTATTAATCTACAAACCAAATTGTAGTAGTGCTCGAGTTCTCTGTCGCTCATCTCTTTGATTTTTCTAGCTCTCTTGTCTATTTCATCTTGGACCTTTAGAAGGTCTTATTCTACTTTTGCATCTCTCTCAAATAATGTTCCTTCATCTTTAAAGATTGAAGTTGATGAGGATGAGGATGGTAATCTTCAACATTTCTTATTTTTCTTCTTCCCTTGGTCTATATCATCCTTATCCAATCTAATTTTCCTCTTTATGGACTTCGAGTACATTATGCTTTAGGGATATTTAATGGTACCTAGAGTCATTTTTGACTTTTCTTGTGTAGCATGTGTAACTAATGGGTCATTTCCAACCTCTTATTATCGTGTTTCTTATATAGGTTTATGTTCTTCTATCTCATCCATGTTGCTCTCTAGACTGTTCTCATCTATAAAGACATTTTTTCCATCAGAGGTTAACAGGTCTACTGCATTCTTATTCACTTCTTATGCATGAGTTGATACTGCTAGTTTATCTACATTTGTCCCATCAAAATTTTCTACTCAAAGTAACCCAACATCCTTTTTCAATGAGCTCATGAGAGGAATTGGTGTCTCTTCTAAAATTGTAAGATGTTCTTCCCCAATTGAAGTGTAGTCCCTTTCATGTGACTTTTCTTCCATTATATTTTATAGGTGTTCAATTGCTGTTGGATCTATTTGTAGATGTATTAGCTCAAGGTATTTCTCCCTTTCATATGCATCCACATTATGGGTGGAAATGTGTATTAGTTCTCCTAGATGTTGTGAGAGAATTATAGTTGATAGGTGTCTCTAGTAGTTATTCTACATATCCCTCCTCTTTAGACATTTTGTTAGATCTAATGAGCTTGATTTTCTTCTTCTTTTATTGTTGTTGAATTCTCTTTCCTTTGGGATCATTCTAGATTTGAATTTTAGCTTTCTCTCCTTGTATTGTGCATAGAGTATCTCCATTTGTTCTACTATGGCTTTCCAACAACTCATTTCTTGTTCAAATGCATCTTTTCTCTATGAATGATAGCGAGTACAATGTTTTCCTAAGTGGTAAGTTCTTCAATGGAGGTTTCTACATATTTCTTCCTTTCTAATGGATTATAATATTGTCTGACCTTTATTAGTGCATCCTCCAATATTGTTCTAAGTCTTGTAATCCCAACTTGTCATCATTTTTGAATGATAGGCATTAATTCTTTTGGTAACTGATCATTTACATTTGTTGGAGTTATACTATATGTTCTCAAGCTAAGTAGAACAACACTAATAATATTGTTTTGATCCTTCTTATTCATGAGTAGGTATCTATACCTTATTGTATTTTAATATCTATTGTGCACAATATCATTTACAATATCTTCAATTGAAAGTGGAGGACGTAAGTTCTTACCTTTGTCTATTGGTTTGGGCATCCTTATTGATGATTCACTAGTAGATGAGATTATCCTCTTCTTTGTTGATTTAGTAATCTGGGTTGCTTTCTTATCAATGTCCTTTGTGATCATTTCAGGTTCAAGTGGGAACTCTCTTCTTGAATCAATATTGATTTCAATATTTTCCTATCTTTGTAGACTTTGTGACCCTTCACTTATAAGTCCCAATTTTTCTTCCATGTTAATCATCTTTCTTGTACTAGTTTGAGCTTTCTTTTCACCTTTCTTTTTGCTCACCTTTCTTGCACTCTTCTTCATTAATTTTTTATCTTTCTTCTCATCATGCTTATGTTAAGCTTAGGTAATTTTGGATCAACCAACATTGAAAAAATTAGGTCAATAGATAGCCTTGCTTATTCTTCTATCATTTCATACTAGAATGTTGTTAACCATTGTGTTTTGTATTCAACAACATGTATCATGCAATAGTCTATGTATGTTATAAAACATGTTTCATTTTTATACTCCTCAACTAGCATAAAGCGCATTCTTTCCCCTCTATGAATATCCCATTGAAATTTGTTGAAATAAGGCCTAATTAGGTCATCATTATTGTTTCTAATCTACATATACATTTTACATACTTTCTCTATAATGGACATGTCCTTTGACCAATTGTAGGATGGATGTCTTGGAAATTACACACACACACACACACACACTAGGATAGCTTCATACATCAATCAATGTATCTTGTAGTTCTCCTTAATTTTTTGTAAACTAATCATCAATTGCTCATGCATCCAACCACTTAGATCAAGTGTAGCATGGTTGTCAATGATTTGATATGCACCATATGTCTCTTTTCTAGCCACACTATTCTCCTTCCTGGAGTAATAGATTGTTT
Organism: Cupressus sempervirens; assembly: GCA_028749045.1. Lineage (NCBI taxonomy): Eukaryota > Viridiplantae > Streptophyta > Pinopsida > Cupressales > Cupressaceae > Cupressus > Cupressus sempervirens. The sequence goes on along the minus strand of CM053787.1, from coordinate 543,669,576 downwards.
ATGTGATTACCATCATAGAAAACCTCAATTATAGGTTAGGTATATTTTTTATGACACATGCTCATCCATGTTTCCTTGCTCCAGTTGCCTATATCAACTAGTTAACTGCAACATTTCTTATTGTATGTTTTATTCTAGTGGCACTAAATCTAGTTACCCTATGGATAACTTTGTTGGTGATTTTATGAGGCTTTTCCAACTAGATATATTCTCCATGCACTCTACTAAGTATAAACCTTACCCATTCATCTTGAAATAAGTCCAAAATGTCCACAACATAATGCATGGTGGTGTTTTCTAGATGACTGTGTTAAGGTTTCAAAACCCCATTCTTACAAGGTGACACAAATAGACTTCAAACTTTTTCATTGCAAAGTTCTAGATTTTTTACCTTTGTGTATCCACCCATATTTTCTTTAAGCACTACAGCGACAAGTAGTGATGACAATCTTGCAGTCTAGTTTATTCTGTCTCCCTTTAGTGGAGTGATCACATAATTTGGGTGATCAAATTTCTTAATTCTTACCAATTCAACCTTGTGAATTCCTTGTTCCATGGTGTCTTCTAATAGGTGAGTTATAGATTATAATATAGTGATAATCATTTACCTTTCTTTTATTTTTTCTCTACACCTTTAGGTTTGAACTTCTTTTTCAAGAAAATGGCATGCAAATATAATAACCTAAGTTTTTTGCAAATGTACAACTTAAGAGTTTGGATTTTCAAACTGGTAAATGGACCTTTGATAGCCTATTTATAGCTTGTTGTAAATAATGTTAGGTCAACTTTAATATGTAATAATAAACAAAATGTTTACCAACCAATTAGCCTATAATTAATGTGAATGACCCATGCAACAATAGTCATAACCTCCTCTAGATTCTTACCTTGTCATTTGTGTTCCATGCCTTGTCAATCTACTTTATTGTTTTGTAGCTTGTGGTTTATTGATTTTTACTAGAAGACTAGTTTATAATTTTTTCCTTTTCCCTCAACCCCTTTAAGCTTAGATTATCTTACTAATCTTTAGGAGTCTCACCTTCAACCAATGAGCTCATAGCCTCATCAAACTTCACCACTACAACTTCACCAGCCTTCTTTGTCCATATCTTGTTGAAGTCCATTCTGACTTCATCCTTGTCTAGAATATTATTCTTTCCTTTGTCAAGGTTCTTCTCTTCAATCCTTTTCTTTGATCAGAATTCATTAGCAAGATGACCTGTCTCGGCATGGAAGTAACATGTCTAGCATATTCCTCTCTAGGGTCCTAAGCAATTTATTTGACCTATTTTTAGTTTGTAGTAATTTGTAGTGTGTCTTTCATTTCCACATGTTGAATATACTAGTGCAAAAAAATAATTCTTTATGATAGGATGGATGTATGTTCGGTTGACCAGCTTAATCTTTTCTTCGATCTACATGCATCGACCATGTGTCCATACTTGATACAAAAGTATTAGTATCCATCAATTATTTTCTCATTTGGATGTGATATACACTCATGAGAAGAGTGACCATACCAATGACATGTGTTACAATACCCATTCCAGTCATTGTAGGTCATAGGTACAACCTTTCTATGCTAGCATAGATTAGAAGTATGGCCTACTTTACCACAACAATGTTAGGTTGGTTTCTTAGTTTTCTTACCTTTAGATGATGTTTTCCCTTATCTTTTTTGGTTAAGGTCCTTATTTCTAGAACTCACCTCCTTTAGTCTTCCTGTCACCTTTATAGCCAACGTTGGTTGTGCTTTTGGTCTTTCTCTAAACTTTGAGTTTCTCATCTATATTCTCAAGGTTTTTGTTCAAAATTTTCACTCATTTCTTCTATTAGTTCTCTATTGTTCCTCTATCAATTTATGTATTTATTCATACTTTCATCTAGCATCCTCCTCAACCATTCTTTTTGCTTCTAGTTATTCTTTCAGTGCATCCTCGTCTTTCTTCACTATCTATGCAGCATTACATTTCTCCTTTTGTGCTTGAATTAGATTGTCTAATGTATCTTCTAGCTCTTTTTTCAATCATGTCATAGATATTCTTAGCTTTTCATCTTCAGTCATAAGATCTATGATAATTTCTTTAGATCCATCTATTCCTCTATGTTCTTCCATTTCTTAATGATTTCATGACTCTCACTGAGTTTCTTTCTTTTTGATAGTGATTCTCTTAACTTTTCTTTTAGATCCTCAATAGTTTTATGAACTTCATCAAGTTTCATTTTGTATTTGATGGATTCCATCTGATCTTCCCTCAACTTGTCATGCTTTTCACTACTAGGATCTAAACTCTTATATCAGTCCCAACCAATACTAAGAGGGGGGTAAATTAGTGCATAAAATCCAACCAGTCTGACAAACTAATGTTCTTACAAAACTAAACAATAACCACTTGATTGTAAAGATAATGATAAATATAGTAAGATAAAAGTGTGTAATTTTACAGACAAGAGCATACATCAAGCAACACATATATTTATAGTGTAGAAACCCTCGATGAGAGGATGAAAATCACAATGCGAATAATATACCCATGAGCCTTTTACTACAAATAAAAGGTTCTTTAGTTAAGAGCTATAGTCATTCCTTCTGAGAACACATCCAGTTGTAATTTTCTTACAACATGTTAGGATTACATGAGCTTGTCAAAGCTACCTTGTTAGAGGGTTTAAACACTCCTTCTAGGAGGTACCTTTTTAGAGAATTTACAATGTGTTTGCTACTAAAGAACACCCAGTTAAGGGCTTACAAAATAATTACAGTGATTACAAAGAAATCAAATATTGATCAAAGCTATATGGAACATCTTTCCTGATAGATCTCCACTATATAACAAGAAGATTTCATGAGTTCTAATAGTTGGAGGAATAGATGGTGAACAAAGTTTCAATGGCTATATAAATAGTCAAATAATATAAGTAAATTAGGCTCTAATTCTAGCACTAAAATAGGTTTTAATTTAGGTGTTGAATTGGGCACTAAATTAGGTGCTAATTAGAGACTACTAGTTTAGATGCAAACTTAGGAGATAAATTATATGCTAACTTAGGTGCTAAACCAAGTTCTAATCTTGTACTAATATAGGCGTTAATCTAGGTGCTACTAAAATAGGCTTTAATTTAGGTACTAAAGACAGTGTTGATTTAGGTACCAAATTAGGTGCTAAAGTAGAAACTACTAATTTAGGCCTTAATTAGGAGCTAAATTAGGCACTACTTTAGGTACTAAATTAAGTGCTAATTTAGATGCTACTAAAATTGACTCTAATTTAGGTGTTGATTTAGACATTAAATTAGATAATACTAATTTAGGTGTTAATTTAGGAGCTAAATTAGTTTAGGTGCTAACTTAGGTACTAATTTAGGCTTCAAATAATTCTTATTATTGAGGAGCACTTCTATAAAATTACTTACCACATTTCATTGGCATAACAATATCTATGGAAAAACATGGGTACAATTCACCTACCTTCACTAATTTGGTCACCACTAGGAATCATGTATCAAACACTATAAACTTTTGGAGCATAGTAGAGATGTCTTAACATCACTTAAAGATCATTTTCAATAGGAAAAAAATCAATAGAACTTTGATGATATTAGTTATGGAACCCCTAAAATGTTTGTCCTTCAATCATATTTCCAAGTCTTTTTTATCATGTTATCAATATCAGCTATTATCTTTCTAGTCAAGGACATGTCCTTAGGTTTTGAAATATTTTATTTCTAAGTATATGAAGAATTTTTGTCCCAAAACTGTAAAGGATATGAAGTCTATGGAAGGCTCTAGTATATGCCAAAATAGAAAAGATAAGGAAAAGATAATAGGATACACAAATCTTCTCTAGCACAATAAGATAAGATCATATTTCCTTTCCACTACAAAAGATATCATTTTTTTAACTCTTTTGTTATGTTCCAAATTCAAAAGGTGGGCATTAAAAGGCATTAAAACTATGACGTTATATTTTTGAAATATTTTATTGTTTCTTAGGAATATTTCACACGTCCTCTCTTTTTTTATCATTTTAAGTCTTTCAAGGATTGTCATTTGTTGTCTTATTTAGGTTATGATTGAGACTTTGAGTTCTCAAATTTCTCTTAATATTGGCTCCTTTTTTGTTCAATGGTTTAGTTAGGTTTAAAATTCATATTAAAAATTATGAATATAGTTATAATCAAAACAATCAGGAAAACTCATGTCAAATACTATATAATTTTTTTAGTGGGTTGAAATGTAGAGTTGATTTGGTGCAATGAATTTTTTTTAGAAAAAATGTTCTAGTCGTTTGACAAAATGGAAGGATGTTTAATTAATGGGGTGCATGTTCTAATAGGATATTACAACTATGTTGTGTGTGTTAAAATGGTATAGCAACACTTAGTTTATAAGTTTAAAACTATAGTAATGATGCTACACTTTAATGGCTTTTGTAAACATTGTGTCAGAGGAATGTATCATAGGAGTGTTTTGGAAATAATAGATGGAAGAAAGGCATCATAAGTTCATGCCTTCATATACAAACAAATGGGTAGAGCACTGAGTGGAAGATATGTTCTATTTATATTTCTTCATATATTCTAAACCATATTTCTAGAATTAGAATAGACAATGAAAATACAAATTTGGAAAAAAAATGAAAGTTATTTATTCAGAAATGCTTTAGAACCACTCATGAATGCTTCTTAAGGATGAGAGCTGTGTGTACTATAGAAGTTATACCAGAAATATGCATAACCAAATTCCTCCTTGGTTCTATATATATATATATATATATATATATCTGTGTGTGTGTATGTGTATATGTGTATACATACACACACACACATATATGTATGTATGTATATGTATATGTATATGTATATGTATATGTATATGTGTATATATGTATATGTATATATGTATATGTATATATACATATACATATATACACACACATACTCATGTATAAACACACACACATATATAAATAGATACTCATATACATATATACATATATACCTATCTAGATATATTCACAAACATATACATACATATATTTACATACATATATCTATGCATAAATATATGTATATATACATACATACATACATATACACACACACAGACAAGTATATATATATATATATATATATATATAAGTTGAAAGAAATTTTGTTTGACGCAATGCCCACATGAGGTGACATAATAAAAACTTTCAAAATAGTGTGAATATCCTTTAATGACCAAGGAAAGGGAAATTGGTCAAACTTTACAATTTAAATATTAGTAAAGTGCATGTAAAATGTAGAAGTGGAGGTTGCAGTGAAATATTTAACAAAATAATTGATCTAATTGAACCACATATTTCTTTACTGGATACAATGAAATGTTTCATTTAAACAAATAAAAATCAATGATTATAGAATGTGTGTGTAGTGAAATTGTCAAAAAGGAAAGGGAAGGCTCCAAAGAATACTATTAGTGTGTTTGAATCTCATTCCATATGGGTAAAGTTTTGTATTGTTCTCATCATTTCAAACAAAAAAAAAATTCTTTGATTTTATTAACGATGATATACAAAGAAATTTAAAAAGAATGCTTACAATTGTAAATAGTTGTAATATTTACATTTATCATGTATGAGGTTTGAGAGGGATAAATAGTATTAATATTTGACCTTACTACTATGAATCTTTTATTGTAATGGGGGTCCCAAAACAACAAGTGTTGTTAGAAAGGTAGATTGTAAGTGTTGCATAAGTGGTAGGTGAAAGTGTGAATTGTAACTATGTATCTTTGAAATATGTTTTCTCATAATAGGGGTCCAATCAGATCAAAATCAAATATAAGTATTGAAAGAATGATTAGGCTCCTATTTTAAAAGGCATGCTTCTAAGAATAACAAAAAAACTAATGTCTGTAATCACCTGAAAATTTTCATCTAGACTATTATTCCCCTTCTCATCACTTTGCATAAATTATTTATTCATTTATCTAGGCAAAATTGCTAAAAATCAATTAATTTGATTTTAACCTATAGTTTGACTATAATATCCTAAGTCCATATTTGATTAAAAGAACATATACCATTTTAATTAAATAAAAGACTGCATTCTTCTAACCCACTCTAATGTGCACATATAAATTCTTTTTCCTATTTAAAAATTAAAATAAAAGACTTTGTCTCACATGAAAACTCAACTCTTTCTCATTGGCCAAAATGATCTTGCACATGGATCATGCTAAAAGTCAACTCCTACCCTTGATCATCCATTTCTTGATCTTGATCTCAACCACCTATACACCTTTAAAAGGGAGATCTCTCTCCTTCTCCAAGGATCCTAATTTTGAGCTATTGTAATGGTACAGGTTTATTTACAGATTTCTTGGAACATCTTGTGGAGAACTTCTATATTCTTGTCTCATTTTAGAATTTTCATACTAATGTAGTTCATTTGCAATAGTTTAGTTTTCTTTTGTAATTGCATAGATCACTTTGCTTAATTAAAATGGTTGTAACACTCTCATTTTACTTAATTTAGTTGCATTGTGCATCTCTTCTTAGCATAGTTTCATTCTTGCATTTCATACTCAAGAATTCTTTGACACTAGCATTATTGCTCTTGTCTAAACAATCTCTCATTTCATGGTTTACTAGCAAGGGTTGTACTCCTCAGGCTCAACTAAGAACCCTCTTAATGCTTATTTTGTATGCCTCTTACACTTCACAACAAGGGAGTTCTAATTCACCATTCAAGTTTTCTAATCTATGGAATACCTTGAATAGATGGTTTAGCAAAGTGCACAATGTTAGTGCACATTTTTGACACCCACCATGAACTTAGGTAGTGTTTTTTCGAATGTGTATTCGAATGTGAAAAGACATGTGCAAATGTTCTCATCAAATATCTCATTAACATTCATAGGATTTGTTTCCTTTGATATCCCCATTGCTTGTGTTGGTAAAGTTTCTTTGTCCCTTGTCTAACTATTTGAGACATGTTCATTTCCCATACTATTTTCAAACCGTTACATTTTTTGCTGCAAACTGAGGTCCTAAACTATCAATACTGCATTTTGGTCTGACATGTTCAAGAAATCAAAGTAAAACATAGGTTTTTCAATCCTTACATTGAATTTTTAACAGTTCACTGACCCTTTATCGCATGGCCTTCTGAAAAATATTGTACGATATTTCACACTTGTTAAAGTATCACATGACAGTTAGAAATGATATCATACATTGGTTATAAAGTTTATCACACTTATTTGTGAAAAATATCACACAAGTCAAATGTATTGCTCAACTGTAGAAAGATCTATCATATGATAATTATTGTTGATCTTGTATCACCTGGCTTTATGACAAATATCACCCAGCTTTTGAGTGCTTCCAAAACTATGTCAGATGTTGTTCTAAGTTGAAAAGATGGGCCTAGTTTCTGATATATGAGCTAAAATGTCACTAATGATCTCTTATTGAAATTTGGTTACCTTTCTATTCTAGTTATTCACATTTCCTAATGACCATTTTTAGGTGATTACCTTTCTCAACTATAGAAAGATCTATCGTACAATGATTATTGTTGATCTTCTATCACCTAGTTTTTTGAGAAATATTACCCAACATTTGGTTGCTTCCAAAACTGAGTCAGAATTGTATCGTAGTTGATTTAAGGGTGTTGTCACCTCATCCTACCCAAATCTAGCTTAAAATTTTCATGTTAGGTTTTGTTCTAAGTTGAAAATATGAATCTAGATTTTTAGATATGAGATAAAACATCACTAATGATCACTTGTCAAAACTCAGTTACTCTAAGAAGGTAGAGCTACAACTAAGGCAAAGGAGGGTGGAGAGAGAAGAGCCTCAACATCAGTAGCCGATAGGGGGAGATGGGGAGGATCAAATTCAATCATTGGAGGCAGAGATACATGGGTTGAGGATAACCATTGTGGTCAAAGACTAGTAATTGATGGATGTGAGGGCGGAGGAAGATAGGCAGGAGAGGGCACTGAGAGTTGATCTAACATTGGCCTAACATAAGGTGGAGTGATAGGGAGCTAGGGTAGCATATTAACATAGAGTTTACATTGTTGCAATTCTTGTGGGTCGGTAGGTGCCTATGTACTTAGATCAAACTAGCCACCAGCGAGGACATTGATGGCTCTTCCTTAGCCACACCCTACTCATCAAGGGGGGGAGTCAGTCTTAGGTCTAGGTTGATTTCCTTGTGACACTTTTTGATGTATATATATATATACACTTTGAGACAATTATCCAATTTTTGGATCTCAAGTGTACTTGTACTTTTGATTGACTTGATATATATATGAGATACTAGATTCAATTGACCTTCATTATATATTTGTCTCATTTTAAGCTCATGTTATGGTTTCATGTGGATGTTTCAACACTTGTGCTTTCATTTCTATGCGATGTTTTTCTCATGCTCATATTTATATATGCTCAATTTTCATGTTTATATGATCATGGATCTCCCTCTCTCAGAGATGTTTTAGCTCTCATGTTTTTGATGTAGAGTCATGTTTTGAAAATGTACTACTTGGGTAGATTAGATGTGATGATCAGATTAACCCCTTTGTGATGACAAGTATACAAGAAGCAAGAAAGTGAACATGATTCATAAGGAATGAAACACATGATTGAGAGAAAGAGTAAGAAGAGATGAACACAATTAGTTGACGTGCCCATGAAAGATGAAGAGAGAGCTCTCTCTCCATAAGAAAAATACAAGATTAAGATAGAATGAGCCTATAATGCAAGCTAGTATGCAAAGTGGTTTACTTGCAAGGGACACATAACATTTAGACTCTAATTTCATCATTGAGCATTATTAGGGACATCGAAAGATCATACAATTCTCACTACCATAACTAGGAGGTTATGAATATGATCTATATCATATAAGTATGTAGGAATCCCACCTAAGCATCAAAGACATGTAGGTCAAGATGAAAAATGCAATTAGACTCCCTACGTTTAGTATAGTAAGATTACACCTATGTCAAGGCATAAGTGCAAGGATAATCCTCAAGTATGGTCTTGCAAAAATAGACAAGGATAATACATTGTAGGCCCAAAGTATCAAGTAGGTCAAGCGCAAAGTCTTGAACACCTTAAACTTAAAAAGTATACCCACAAGAAACAAACAAGTAAACATCCCCCATGCCCTGAATGTTCTACTCCATGACATCCTTGAAATACTATTGGGGAGGGAATACACTAGAAAGGAATCATCATAGACAACACACAAGCTAGATAAATTCCATCATGTCTCAGCAAGTTTAATAATTAAGTGCTTGTGTGTAAGTCACATGGTCATTTCTTCAAGACTCCATATGATAGTGAGAACTATTCTAGCATCATAGACTGTAGGTAAGTTACCTGAAAAGTTTTGAGAAAAAATCGATGTCAAGGGGGAAGAAAAAATTATTTTCAATAAGTTTTCAAAGAAACTCCAATTCACAAGAAGACCCTGATAAGCCAAATAGTTGTGACCCCAAAATGAGGACAAGAGTACATTCCAGGCTAGGAAATGTATCATGAAATAGATAAGAGTGAAGTGAGACTGATAGACATAAGTGCAAGGGTCTCAAGTAGCACTTATTGTCATGTTTTCATCACTTAGTAGATGTTTTTAAGACTTTTTGCAAAAAAAAAATTGTAATTTTTTTGGGGGGGATGCATCAAAGTACCTATTGCTAGGTTTTCACTAAGATGTTAATTTTTTAAGGAATTTTTGTAATTTTTAGGATTTTTTTAGCATCATATATAATTTTTTTGGTTTTTTTTCAGGATCATAAGATATGCACAAATAGTTGAGCCATAAGAACCTTAAGCATATAATTTCTTCAAGTGTAAGATATTGATAGGCTTCAAGAGTTGTTCCCCATCCAGAGTAGAAGGTTTATAGGCTCAAATTTTCCTATTTGTTCCAACCAAATTAGGTTCAAATTTTCCTATTTGTTCCCTATTATATATATTCTTAGGGTTCTCTCAAATAACGAGTTCACCCAGATGGAACTCACTAGGATTAACCTTTTTGCTATAGCTAGTAGACATTCATTTATGATAAGCCCTCATGTGATTAAAAGAGGCCTTACGGTGCTCATATAGGATTTCTAGCTCGTGTGTCCTCATGGCTCCATGGTCCTTAACAGTAATTAATCCATGTAGAGAGAATCAGAAAGAGGGAATCTCAACTTCTAAAGGTAGGGTTGCTTCAGAACCATAGAGGGTGCAGCCCCTATAGGAGTGCATATAGTAGTCCTATAACCCCATAATGCCAAATTGATTTGAATATGCCAATCCTTACCTAATTTGTGGATTGGTCTATGCAAGATCTTTAGAAATGTCTTGTTAGAGGCCTCATCTTGGTTGATAGCTTAAGGGTACTATATGGAAGACTAATGTTGCTCGATTTTGAATTTCTTGCAAAGTTTCTTGAGGTCCTTATTCTTCAATTGTCCTCCATTATCAATGACAATAGAGGATGGGATACCATAGCGACAGATGATGTGGTTGAGTATGAAGAAGGCAACATGTTTTCCTATAGTAGTAGATAGTGAAACAACTTCAACCCATTTTGTGAAGTACTCAGTCGATGTGATGATGAACTTGTATCCACTAGGTCAATTTTATCAATCAAATCAAAGGCCCATTTCTAAAAAGCATAATACTTCATAGAAGGAATCAGTTCATGCCTAGGAGAATGAATCAAGTTTCCATATAACTAACACTTCTTGCGTGATTTGGCATATTGGATAACATTAGCCTATATAGTCGTTCAATAGTAACTGCCCTAACTAGTTTCTGAGCAAGTACAAGGCCATTAGAATGTGCCCCAAAAATGTCTTCGTGGACTTTGGTCAATTCCTTTTTGTACTCTTCTATTTCTAGACACCTAAGAATCATTCCATCTAGACCTTCCTATACAAATCACCAAAGACAAGGATATAGTGTGAGGCATTGCAAATGACTTGCATTTTTATTACACATGAGATTTTCAAGAATTATTTGATCGCGCAGGTAGGAGAAGATAGTTGAATAGTGAGGGGAGTCATGACCAATATGTTGGAAATATAAGAAGAGTAATTGAGAGAGAAGGGGTGAATCGGTTACTACAAAAATAAATCCCAAATCCCTTAGATGTCAAAACAAAACAATAAACTCTAAAAACTAAACTCTACTAATGCTCGGCAAACACACAAAAGATTTGTAACTTAGTAAACACTGAGAATACTTGATAAACACTTAAAACGCAAATCTTAAGATGTTATCTATGATTACTTATTACTTTAACTTAGTTGCAAGCATCAAAAGAAAATAGCATGAACACATTTAACACAAAGATTAAAGGTGGAAAACCAATTTGCGAAAAACCACCAATTGCAACTAGTTAATGTTTTCACTCTTACGAAGTGACCCCTATTAGGAGCCAACCCTATTAAAGGTTACAAAATACACTATTAGGTGTGACTGTGTTAGAGGATCTAATCACCCTGTTAGGAGTGGCCTTATTAGAGGTCTTTAGACAATTCAATAGAAATGTCACCTTGTTAGAGGATTTACAATTAGCTGTTAAGCCAACTCTGTTAAGAGATTTAGATCACTACTACAATGGTTAAAGAGTAACAATGAGATGAGTTGATTTTTGATGCAATCGAATTTTTAATTATAGATCTCAATTTTGGCTTGTATATTTGATCCTTTCTTATTGAATATATCTTCTCAGCTCCAAAAGGATATTATGCTTATCCTTCTTATTCGCTTCTTCTTATCATCATCAAATATTTAATTTATTCACACTCTAATTCTCAATTTGATATTTTATTTATATCTTTCATATAGTCAAGTCGGCTCAAATATAACTTAGAATAACTAATATTCATCTTCTCAGCTGACTAGAACCATCAGATAAATCAATTGAACTCAATATGCCAAAATAAGATAATCCTTCATTAGTCAACCATGCTCGGTAGATGCTACCTCAGAAACAATTTTCTTGTGTTAACCAACTAAAACTTTGTCAACACTACATACTAGCAAAGTTCCTTTCATAACTAAGTGATCTTGGTTAACACTAGTTCCATCCAATGTTTCCTTCATTAACCAAGTGAGCTTGGTTAGAAGTCATCTTCTGCAGACTTTCCTTTGATGCCTGAGTGAACTCAGTAGACACTGCCTTCTAAACTAGGCAAACTTTGGATTACTCGGTAGCCACAGAAAACTATCTTCAATGCCTAAGTGAGCTCAGCAAACACTGAATGGTAATGATATGATATTTTGTGTAACATTAAAGACAATACCCAATTAATCAATTGTATTCAGCACAATAATAGTGTAGATAACATGGTTTCTAGGGGAGTCATAGGTAAGGTGTTGTAATTCTTCCACTAGGAACTCAAAGAGAGATTCATGTTCTTGCAGTTGTAGAATAGATGCTAAAGTGGCCATAACATCTATAGCCTTATTTTTGTCATAGGAATTTTTTGGAATGTTACAAATGTGAAATAGTTTGTTAAGGCATCAATAAATTTCTTGTAAGGCATGAGTTTCTCATATTTAGTTTCATAATCATTCCTGACTTGGTTAATGACAAGCTAGGAGTCCCTATAGATGTGAAACTCTATGATTTTCCATTCAAGAGCCATTTTCATCATATTGGTCAAAGTCTCATACTCTGCTATATTGTTGATGCATGGAAAAAGAGTTTGTAAGACTTTGGGATTGTATAACCATGAGGTGTGGCAAACAAAATTCCTACACCAACTCCATTCTAGGTGTGTGAAATGTTGAAGAAAATCTTTCATGTCCTCTTAGTTACATACATAACAGAGGCATTAGGAAAATCAATCTACACTAGAACATTGTCTTGTAATAGAAACTCGACAAGTTGATCAGCTATAGCTTGTCCCTTAATGTCTTTACATTTGACATACTAAATCTCAAATTGAGGAAGAATCATCATCCATTTAGCAAGTCATCTAGTAAGCACAACTTTACTTAGTAGATATTTAAGAGGATCAACTTTTGTAATAAGATGCACCGTGTGAGCAAGCATGTAGTATCTAAGTTTTTGAGATGCAAATACCGTTGTGAGACAAGCATTTTCAATGTTACTATAATTTACTTCATAATCCACCAAAGCTTGACTAATGTGGTATATAGTGTGTTCCTTTCCATGCTCATAACTTTGTACTAGTAATGCCCCTAAGGAGGAATCTATAGCTAATATGTATAAAATTAAAGGTTTCCCAAGTATAGGTGGCATCAATATTGGAGGTTTATCCAAGTATTCTTTGATTTGGCCTAACCTCTTCTGGCACTCTACATTCCAAATACATGAGGATCCTCTGTGCAACTTTCTATGGAATGATTGTGCTCTGTCAGCTAATTGTGACATAAATCTCCTAATAGATTGAAGACATCCTTGTAGACTTCTTCGTTGACCAATGTTCTTAGGAGGAGGCATTTTCATAATAGATTTCACTTTTTATGGATCAACTTCTATGCATTTTGCATATATGATGCAGCCTAGAAACTTTCTTGATGTGACACCAAAAACACACTTCTTGGGATTTAACTAAGTTGAAACTATTCCATGTGGTCTAATATCAAACTCAAGTCATAAATTGTATATCTCTTTTATTGGATTTAGCTAAAGTGACATCAACATAATCTTCCATATTCTTATGCATCATGTCATGGAAGATAGTAGTCATAGTTCATTGGTAAGTGGCTCCTGCATTCTTTAACCTGAATGGTATGACATTCCAATAGAACATACCCAATACACAGGTAAAAGTCATTTTCTCTTAATCCCCAAGGGAATTTTAATTTGATTGTATCTAGAAAATCCATCCATTAAGGAATACATTTCATACCCTGCAGTCATGTCCACTATCATGTCTATGTTAGGAAGGGGAAAATCATCCTTAGGGCATGCCTTGTTCAAATCTCTTAAATCTATGCATACATGAATAGACTTATTATGTGTTGTGACAAGTACAATGTTCGAGATCCATTTGACATAGTCAATATCTCGGATGAAGTTTGCACTTAATAGTTTTTTGAGCTTACCTCTTACTAGAAATACCACACAAGGGTGCATTTTTATCAGTTTTTGCTTGAGAGGTTTAGAACCAAGAGAAATAGAAAGGTGATGCATGATAAGATCTTTGTCTAGGCCAGGCATATCTAAATAAGTCCATGAATATTTTATCTTCTTTTCTTGGAAGAACTCAGTGAATTTCATTTTTTCCTCAGTTGATAGTGATTGATCCACATGTATGATCTTGGGAGACTCCTTCGTCCCAAGATTGATAGGTTGTGTAGGTTTAATGAGAACCGAAGATCTGTCTTAAAAATTGCTTGGTAAACTACCAAAAACCTCATCCTTAGGTGCCTTGAAGAGGTTTTCACCCTTGGATATGTCTTTAATTTTACTATTTTTCAGTTCAAACACTGCGACAACATGGTTTTCATCATCTAAACGTTTGTTTTTCATTTATTTTTCTTCATTTTCTGACTGAGGAACTTAGTATCTATCTTCGTCATGTTAATAATTTTTTTTCTAGTAGAAGACACCATGGATTCAATGGCATTTAGGTAGAAGTGATCTCATGGTCATTCTAAAAAGATGGTAGCTCTAGTCATTGGTGTTAAAAAGACCAGTCTATGACACTAATGTGTATGAGTGAGAGGGAAGTGGAAGTTTTGAGATGCTTGATATGGAAGGAATTATCTCTACTGACAAGAGAATTTGAGCCCATAGATAAATCTCCAAAGGGATCCAAATTAGGAGGAGGTGTCAAGGGATCAATGTAGTCCAGTGAAGTAAATTATAAGCAAAAATCATTATACCCTAGACTAGACTCATTGAATACATTGGGTTGGGTGACATAGGCATGTACGCCATCCACTCCTAAATCACAAGAGGCATCTAATGGAGATTCCCATTCATATAGACCATAATTGGTACTGTGATTCTAGGCTACCAATCGAGCAATATTTTGTCTTATTCTTCCCCTATTAGGATCCTCATTATCAGATTCATCAAAGTCATGTTGCCTAGACATAAAATCTTCAGCATCATTAGTAGTGATCATTAGTTCTTCTCCCCAAAGAAGGAAAGTAGGAGGCATGAATTTTTCTTCTTGTGGAGTGGTAATAGCAAGAGGTGGATCATCATCATCTGATTCACTACTTATGAGGGCCTTTCTATCAAACCTTGGAAATTTATCTTCTACCCAAAGCCTAGAATAGAAGTATCTCTATTTTTTCATCCCTTGGTATGACTTAGGGGTTCTATGAGAGCTCTTTTGTCACCAGTTGGGGATCCTTGGCCATAATAGCCCATATTTTTCAAGAGTTTATAACCTTTTCCATTGTGTTTGGACAATACAGGAATAGTAATAATAATCTTCTCAACATCTTCTTCTTTCCTATAAATCTAGTCCCTTATGGCTTAATATTCCTTTTCTACTTCTAAAGGAATGGAGGACTGAACAAAGGTCCCAAAGATGGTCATGGTAGAAGTTGACAGCTTCATTTTGTCAGAGGGTTCCCCATAAGATTTTGGAGAAACTGGAAAGGCAACAATATAATCTTGAGTGTATTCTTCTATACCAAGGCTCATCATTTTCAATTTTTGGTCACATGCCTCGATGGCAAGTTTCCACTTACAAGAAGAGTGATTATGAGGAACTAACATTTCATCTACAGTGGACATGTCGATAAACATTCAATTGTCTCTTGGAATAACAATCTCAGCACCATTGAATGGGAATTTTATATATTGATGGTACGTTGATGGAACAGCTTGCATGTCATGGATCCATAATCTTTCTAGCAACATATTATATGTGAGTGGGATGTCTAAAACTTGAAAGACTACATCTTTTTTCCACAAGACCCACATGGATAGGCAACACAATTAGGTTTTTGGAAGACAGTTCAACTTTGTCATATGCCTTGATGGTGATTTTCTATCTAGGATCATTAGAAAATTTGAGCATGTCAAGTTGTTACATGACATTGAAGGAGATAATATTCAACCTAGCACCATTGTCTATCAGGACTCGGTGGATGTGAGTAAAAAATATTTGGACTTCAATGTAGAGAGCTAGGTTGTGGGGATGACTAAGGTCCTTGTCATCTTCTTCAATGAACATGAGATAGTGAGGCAAGAAAATATGGTTGACCATGGCTTGGAATCTCTCAGCCTCAATATTTGTAGGAATATTGGCTATGTGCAAACCTTTTTCAAGGATCTCCTTGTGCAAAGGAGATAATTTTAGTAACTGAAAGATAGAAATTTGTGCAAGAGTTCATCACAACTAACTAACAAGATCATAAATGGATATGGCTAGGGTAGCCACCTGTTTGGAGAAGGACACATTCTTAGGGTCATTTTCTACTTTGACGAGAACCTTGGATTGACCCTAGTCACAATGTTGAGTGTCTCACCATGCAAGTAAGATGGTTTAACCACCCTAAGAGTTACCTTAGCCCTAATGTCTCTATCATTTTGTTAAGCATTATGTGTTCTCATGACTACCTTAGGTGTTTCATCATCACTATCATAGTTGGGTTCCTTGTCAAATATAGGACCCATCATGTAGATATGTTCAACAGGATCCAACATGTTTATGACATTATTTGCATTAGTGTAAGTGTAATTGATCTTGGCATCATGATTTTTCTTGTTAACATGAGAGGATTCCCATTTTTCATATTCAGGTAATGGTTTTACGAAGGCTTTATGATCATAACTTTTAACTAGGCCATCTATTACAACCTTGCCTCCATCAATGAGGTCTTGAATAACATCTTTGAGCTTGAAATAATTTTCAGTAGTATGTCACTTACTCCTATGATAATTACAAAAGTGGTCATCCCTCCACCAAGTAGGCTTGACAGGTGGGTCATAGGGTCAAGAGTTGTCTGGTAGCGTGATAATCTTGTTTGCAACAAAGGTTTTTTAGGGTGACCTCAAGGTGTATAGACACATTTTGGTTTAGAAGACTTTTTGGTTTTGTCAAAGGGTTGAGACTTTTAAGTCTCTTGTTGTTTGGTAGAATAGATAGCATTAGAGATCTAAGGTTGATTTCCTAGCTTTAGGAGCATCCAATACTCCATCATTGATGACATACATGTCCTTGTTCCACGGTTTATTTTTTGTCCTTGTCATTGTCATTGCCATTTTTGTCTTTGTTTAGCACAATGTCACCCTTCTTGACGACAACATCTTCAATATGGTAAGTACTTTCAATCATGTCATTGAAGGATGTGAACAATTATTTTCTAAGGTCAAAGTATAGTTTAGGTACAAGTGTGTTGACAAAGATGTCGATTTTTTTAGTTTAAGGAATCTGTCGAGGGTACCTTAAGTGTAAATATCTCAACCATTGGAAATATATAGCTAAAGGCTCACTCTATTTTTGTTTAGTGTTGCAAAACTCTAGCATAGTGATAGGATGTTGAATATTATTGAATGAATCATTGAGCAAGCTCATCAAATGACTTGAGGGAAGGTGACAACTTTGTGAACCATTCCATATCTTGGCCCCTCAAGCTCCTAGGAAACAACCTCATGAGATAAGTGTCTTCATGCATAAAATCCATGCTAAGGGCATAGAAGTGTCATACATGATCATGAGGATCATCATTTCCATCATATTTGTCATATTTAAGAACCTCTATATCCCTAGGAAATGGGACCATGTAAAGACTTCTATCGAATGGAAGAGCACAAATAGATTCTACAAAACAAGTCTTAGGTTGTTCTTTGGATACTTGTAATTGAGCAAGTTAATTTTTAAGCTCTCACATTTATTCTCTAAATACTTCTGCCTCAGTGGCTTCTTGCTTTTGAATAATTCTTTTTACATAAAAGTCATTGGTGAGTTCTCATCCCCTAGATGTCATATGTTAAAAATATTGATCAATGTTTTGTTCTAAGGATTTTAGCATCAACCTTTGGGCAACCTTATTTTGTTGAAATCTCTTAAGATCTTTGCTAGTGATTTCATCATTTACCTCACTTTCATGATGTGACTATGAGGCTATGAGTGCCTAGGTAGTGATGGACACACTTCTATATGTGTTCTTGGAGATCTAGGTGGTGTGTTGTTTCCACGATTGCCACCAATAGGATCACTATCAAAAGAATTACTATAATAACCATGTGCATGTTTATCCCCAGTATTATGCCCATGAACATTAGTTTCATCTTGATGATAAGATCTCTCCCTAGTGGCCATGTGTATAGCCTCTTGTAGTCTTCCTTTTTCTGAGTGTGTTTGTTCTTCTAGGCAATGTTTCCTCTCCTCAAGATGCATGGTGAGTAAGACATTATCTTTAGTTGTAGGAGTATTAAAGGGAGTATAAAAAGGGTTCTCAGAGATATACAGTGGATTATGCCAAGTGTTAGCCTTTCTTGGCTTATCAGAGATGGGTTCTTCCTCGCAAGGTTGTCTACGAGGATACCTAGTAGGAGTTACCAATTGTTCAAAGCTGAATGAAGGATAACTTCCTTGACCGAGTTGGAACCTAATTGCAACTAACATATAAGGATATGTCTTAGTCTAATAGGATGAAATAAAGATGTTTAGATTTAGAGTTTTTATGGTCAAGAACGATCACTTGTCAAAGATTAAAAAAAGTGAGTGGCTTGTCAAGAGTGCTCAAGAACTTACAACACTAACAACTCGAGCCAAGAAGTTGAGCTAGAAGCTCGATAGCAAATAGCTAGAATAGCAAGGTAACTAAACATTGGAAAGTGATCATTAGTGACGTGAAAATTTTAAACTAGACTTGGCTAGGATGAAGTGATGACACCCCTAAATCAACTATGATCCATTCCTAACTCAATTTTGGAAGCAAACAGAAGCTAGGTGATATTTCTTAGAAAACTAGGTAATACAAGATAAACAATAATTATTGTACGATAGATCTTTCTATAGTTGGGTGGTACTTCACACATTATCATGCAATACTTGGGCACTTCTCATACAATATATCCTATAATACCTGTGTGTAGTGCCTCTCGTGTTTGCAATATGTACCTTGTTGTTATTTTGATTCAAGAGATACTTGATACTCTTATTATTGGTACTCTGACATGACCCAAGGGTCAGATGTTATACTTTAATTTCAATACCATAGATGCTTTATTGTTATGTTGTTTAGTTTATCATATTTTCATATTGATGCCATTTTGAGATGACAGCAGGTCTATGATGATATTTGATTATCTACATTTTGACATATGTTCTGATTATGTTATGTGATGAATTTTATGCTATGGTTATTTACTTCATTCTTGTCTCTTTGTGCTTTATTCAAACATGAGTGATTTTAATGGATTATTTAGATATAATTTAATAAATGGTTAAATTAGTTATTTAATAAATTTATTGTTTTCGTTATGTTATTATATGCAATTGCACTTGATTATGTGTTTTAGTGTGCAAGATTTATATCCCTGGCAGTGGCACATGGAGTTAGTGATTCAGTTAGTCATATTTCACCAATGTCATCCCTATATGGTTGACATATCCTTAATTAATCATTTAGATTAAACCTATCAGTGATTATTATATCTTAACTCATCTACATTATGTGGTTAGATCAGTGAGTGTGTCTATTCATTTAGAGGTTCACATTGTCGTGAAAGCTGTTAAGGAGATTTCTGTGATTTTAGGTTTTTGGGCTTTAAATTTATTGAATTTAATTTTTGGTAGCTTTGCCTTAGGTGAATTCCTATTACGAGGGATAACTTGTTTCCATTTGCATCTATTCAGAATTTAGCTTGTCTAATAGGCTATTTTTCCTAACCAATTATTCACTCAAAAAGTGAATAAGTATTGAAAAAGGGATTTGCTTTCTCACTTCTCACTTTTGCAAAATACAAATTTGAGAACTTTTTCGAGAATCCTCTTCTGGAGGATCACGTTTCTGTTCATTGTGAGAGCTGTGAGTGTGGGATCTTCGTGAGGTTAGGCTCGTTGGATCCAACTTGGGCATACCTTGCTTTGTCCTGATTTTTGGCAGTTTGAGCGAGTGATTTATTTTATAGTATTGTTTTTAGTTTCAACCCCTTTTGTTGTTAGGTAGGGCTCTCCAATTTTCTTGTTTCTGCTCTATTTTAGCTTTTGTTTCTAGTAGCAATTTGTTAGGCAGCTGAGAACTAGTGTTTCCCTTTATTTTTGTTTGTTGGTTTTGCCCAGTTGGTCGAGTATGAACATTTTCCCTATTTTTGGGATGGGGATTCGGTGTTTCACACCGTTATGCTGGTTGTTTTTGCATACAATGTCTGAACCCAAAATTTATTGGATTTTCAAAGTTTTTGTGCCCAAAGACCAAATGGGTTTTAATTTCATAGTTTTCCAATTTTTGAGGTTTTTACTTCATTCTGTTTGTCACCCTATTTTCTCGAGTCTTGTTGGCATGAGTTTGGTCTTGGATCTAGATCATCCATTTGGATGTCAATTAAACCATTATTGCACTTTTATGTTGCATTGGGATGCGTGTCACATCTTTCCTCCTGAGTTTATTCTTGGTGGAGTGTATTTATCCATTATGTTCTCATCCAATCCTTGTGTTATGATCTTCGTGATGGTGGTGCACCACACACGAGTGCATGTGCATGCATTTGTTGAGTGACTTGGGAGTCTCGATCTTTAGTGGTATTTTTGGGAGTTATGATCATTAGGGTTCGGTTGGGAATATGCATGCCTATAGGCACTCATCGCTGGATAAGCATGGGTAGAGTAGGGTAGCACATGAAGGGGCTTCTATCTCACAAACTGGTGACTATTTCTCATTTGTTGGCAGAGGAAGTTTTATATAAGTGATAACTAAATTAAAATACTAGGTGGAAATAAATATAAGATAACTAAAAAGTTGAGCTTGTGCACCTTCTGTTGGGAAGAGCTACCGCCCGGAGTGTGTGTTTCACATTGGGGAGTTCAGCTACCAATACTAGCTTGGGCTTTTCTATGCCAAGCGACTCTCCATGATGTCAGCCCCTACTTAATAGCTCATTGAGTGTCTCACCAAGACCTATAGTTTATGTATTGACTATGTTCTAAGTTTCAGTCCCCATACTGTCTGACGTGAGTGTTATTAATGGATGTTTACTTTATGTGTGTTTGTGGTTGGATCATTATATCCATGAGCATGGTGGGAGTGGACCTATAGGTTCCATGTGGTTGGGAGGCATAGATACCTATACCACTACAAGGGACCAGTGTACAAAGACGGTCTACTATCTCAGTGCAACCATTGTTGGATGTTTTCACTTGGTACTTCGGGTTCTGGAGTATGCTTCTTGTGATCTATGCTTTTACTAGAATGCTTGTATATCATGTTTAGATGATGTTAGTATTGTCAAATTTCCTTATTTGATGTTTATCATATGTTAGAAGATGAGTTTCATTTGTAGGATTATCTTACGCTTTACTTCTAGCATGTTAAATTTCCTTATTCTTATGTTGTAGCACATTTTAGTAGTGATGTCCTCATAATATAACATCGATGATCTGGTCGATAGTTTGGGATGTTACACGCAGGGAATGGCTAGGACCCACCATGGTCGTATGATGTTATTATGGTTGAGAAATCGCATACTGGGTTTGGTTGTTATGTTCATTACGATGTTGTTTTAGTACACTATGATGTTTCCTTTTGTACTTTCCCTTCACTGCAATGTTAGATGGTTAGGTGCAATTATCTTATAACTATTGGGTTTGATTGTCTATACCTTGACTGTGGATCCAGTACTCCCTGGTGTAGAGGTTTTAAGTCTTTTTTTATCCCTTGATTTTTCCTTAGAGTTTTTATTGTGTTCCTGGGTGACCATGCATCAACATAGGGTGATACTTAAAGGTATCACATGCCCACAAGAGATTTATTGTGCAACCCCTAATTGTATTGCACGTCTCTTAGAGTAATGTCGTGCGATAGTGAAAAGTATCACATGCCCATTGAGGAAAGGTTGTATGATATTAGTAAAGTATCACATGAGTTCTTAAGAAGTGTTGCCCAAACCCTCATTGCATCACACACCCTCATTAGAAAGGTCGTACGATACTAGAAAGTAGTGTATTGTGTTGTTTATAAGTATCACATAGGTTTTGGAAAAACCTACTCGAGCAGACAATAGGCCCTTTTTTATTTGTCTGGAAGCTTTTTGGAGGTGTTCAGGTACCCTTTACGATGTTCTTGAAGACCTTGGTGTTGCATTTTGAATTCGGTATGTTTTCAGATTCGAATTTGTTTATGTCCTTCTGTGGTTTGTCATTTTGGTCAATAGTGGCATTTGGAGATATGTTGGCATTTCGATGGTTGTTTAGTCTTTTGTTCCAATCTTTGTGATCCTCGTAAGTTGTATGTCGTGTTCATCCTTACTTGTTCAAAAAAAAATGTACCTTGGCTTATATTTATCCTTGTTTCCAAGGATCTCTACGCAGGGCATTACATTGTGTGATACATTATGCTCATTAGAAGTATCATGTGATACTTCCTATAATAGGTGTGCAATAATTTTAAACTATCACACAATATTCTGCACAAAAGACATTAAAATTCATAAAAAGTCTAAAAAGAGCAATAAATGACTCAAAAAATCAAATTTTTGAAAACTTACCGAGGCCTCGTACTCAAGTACAGTTATGCAATTGATTATACTCAAAATGATGTCAGTGGGTTAGAATCCCTACTAAAGCTATCATTCTCTCTCAGACCACTCAATAGCTCTCAAAATTCACAAAAGACAAAATGAGTTGAAATGACCCTTGGACCCCTTATATAGGTCTTTGACTCAATTTTGACCCATTTTTCAAACTTCTCAAAATTTTGCAAAAATTTCACCTGTGGCTAATTTTGATGTCCAAGATCCATTTTCCAGATTAAAATCGAAATGCGAGCTCATCTTGTTGGTCAAAATCACATTTTAAAATTGTGTCTTCTTTTATGCAATTAGCTAACCTTTTGAGGTCTAATCTTTAAATCTTTGTTAGGGCATCTTCATTTCTTCATATCTTCACCATTCCCACAATTCTAACCTACTCCAATTCACCTCATTTCACTATATTTCACTTTTATGCTTGATTTGAACTAATCTTAATAATTTATCCTTCTTGGTCAACTCTAGTCAAACTAGAGCATTATATCACTTCCTTATCCTCACTCTTGGATCTTATTAACTTATCTATCATCGTGGACCTTGATCTATCTCGATTTGATCATATCTTTCTCATTTCTATATCACCTTTACCTCATTTCGATTTCGATCTCGAGGGGGCAAGAATATTCTATAGCTATCCATTTCTCAAGAGCATATGCTTGACCTTTTCATTTTTCTCTTGATCTACGTTCTTTTCTTGATTTTATTACTCTTCTTGAGTTTCGATATCATCTCACTCCTAGTGTTCAGTACTATCACTACTAGGTTGTACATTGAGCACTTGTTACCTCACTTTGCATTTTCATCCTTCAAAATCAGATCTCTCTATCTGTTGCCACCTACTTGTAGGCTTCTTTATTATTTGACGTAATGTGTTCCCAAATCAATCACATATTAGTTAAAGAGGGGCAAATGCAATCACCTAATAATGGTCATCTAGACTATCAGCCCCCTTTTCATCATTTTGCCTAAATTATTTAATCATTTATCTATGCCAAATTGCTAAAAATTAATTTATTTGATTTTAACCTATAGTTTGACTATAATATCCTAAGTCCATATTTAATTAGAATACAAATGTCTCTTTTAATTAAATAAAAGACATCGTTCTTCTAACCCACTCTAAAGTGCACACATAAAGTATTTTGCCTATTTACATACAAATTGGAAGAAAAGACTTTATCTCAAATGAAAAATCAGCGCTTTCTCATTGGCCAAAATGATCTTGCACATGGATCATGTTGAAAGTCAATTCCCGCCCTTGATCATCCACTTTCTGATATTTATCTAAACCATTGGTACACCTTTAAAAGGGAGAGCTCTCTCCTTCTCTAAGGATTCTGATTTTGAGTTATTGATATGTTGCAAGTTTATTTACAAATTTCTTGTAGCATCTTGTGGAGAACTTCTATCTTCTTGTCTTCTTCTTGCATTTTCATACTAGCATAGTTCATTTGCAATAGTTTAGTTTCTTTTGTAATAGCATAAGATCACTTATCTTAATTAAAATGATCGTAACACTCTCATTTTTCTTTGTTTAGTTGCATTATGTATACCAACTTAGCATAGTTTCATTCTTGCATTGCATATCAAGAGTTTTTTAACACTAGCATTCTTGCTCTTGTAAAAATAATCTCTCATTTCATGGTTTACTAGTAAGGGTTGCACTCCTAAGGCTTAGTTGAGAGCCCTCTTTATTCTTATTTTGTATGCCTCTTGCGCTCCGTGACTAGAGAGCTCTAAGCCACCATTCAAGATTTCCAATCTATGGAATACCTTGGATAGAATGGTTTAGAGAAATACACAACTCTAGTGTACAATGTACATGTTAACTTATTTGAAGTTTGGAAGTCAATGGAAAGTAATACATGAACATGCCTTTGTAACCTTGCAAATGTTACTTAATGACTTGGAATGTGCAGTAGGTCACCCAGTGTTAGTCCAGTGTCTATAATTAGTATTAGAATGCGTGAAGCCATATCATCCAGATCATACATAGGAGCTAATGGTGGTAGATAACAAGGTTGTAGCAAGGGTTTACCTAGTATCTATTGCAATAGTGCTTCAATTACCAATGAAAGATCGTTGCATATATGTCAATAACAAATATGTAGAAGAGTACTTTACCAATAACAAGGACACATTCCTTAACAAACTAGCTAAAAAATTGGATTTCAATGGCCAAGAAAGGGAAGTAATAATCGCCAAAGGTGATTCATAAGTCTTTATTGAAAAAGAATGTTGCAAACATGGTTTTTTTTTAGAAGAATAATGGGGAATAAGGATTCACACAATTTCAAAGGTTGGATGTTCCTTTTATCAACATCGTCTAAAAAGGAAAATACTTCATCAATTGGGTAGAAATTATAAGTGATGATCCAAATTGTTAGCTAATGGGTCTTGAATCAAATCATTATTCTTACATGATTTCCTACCTCTTCTATTCTATTGAAAGATAGCCAAGATTAAATGAGAATGGTGTGTATAATAATTTTGTATTGATATATGTATCACCCCCGATTACAATTAGAGAAAAGATACCATCACTTTAAAAGGGTGAGCAGTTCTTTTACCATGCTTATAGTCACATAACTTCAAGGGAATATCAGGCTCATAATTTCATGAGAGACAAAATAAAAATTAATTTAAAATTTTAGGAGTTATTTTGTTTAGTTCCCAAAGTTTACCTATTTCAAATTAATGGGTTACGATGTATATCCTTTTTTTTGATCTCTAAGGCTATGTTGTCTATTAGTGTTCAAACACTTAGACATTTAGAAGGTAAGATTACAAGGTAATCACTGCAAATGAGTTATCTAGTAAAGGTTGAGCATACAATGCTTATACTGAGCAAAATAGTGATTGTCAAGTACTCAGTAGCAACCAAACAGATGTACATGTCAAGTAATGTAGTTGGAGACAAGAAATATAGTTCAGACTAAGCATATTGAAAAGCTATCAAGAGCCGAGCAAATAGGTATATAGAAATTGAGTAACAATATGAAGTTTTATACATGAGCAAGCATTAGAGCATTCAAGTGTCTAGTAGTTCCATTTTGACATATAAATTTGTAATGGAACAAACACATATTTAAACCATTTTTTGCTGACTCTTTTATAAGATTTAATATTTGTAGGGTCGGATAAGAAGTTGATTATGTGTCGTTATAGAAGATAATAACCCCAAGGCATACAATTCAACCAATCAAAAAATGGAATATAAATGGAAAAATATGATGAAGTGTAAGCCATCAATCAAGATCTAAAACCTTCATAAAAGGTCTATTTAAGGAGCATTCTAACCCTAGAATTAGTGAGTTATTGAGATGTGTAGAGTGTATGTGCATGTGAAGGAGTAGAACAAAGTTTCAATAATAGAGCAGATAGAGACCAATCAAAGCAGTGAAGGACTATTGAACAGAGTTATTAGATTAGAAGATCGAAACAGAGATATAGAAAAGAGGAGACCCAAGATCAATTTGCAAAGAAAATTAAGGGTTAGCTACTGAATCAATTATTGTTAATTGAAACAAAGTAAATCTCTTAACAAGGTGGTCCTAACAGGCCTATGTAAGCCTCCTAATGGGGTCCTTACTTCATTGCAAGTGCAAAATCCTTTAACAAGGTGAGACCTAACAGTCTCTTAAGTTTTTAACAAGGTAGACCTTTCACAGGGTAGATCATATCTTATGATCAAACATTGTAACCTTAACAAGTTAACTTTATTATTACAATAGTGAAGATTTGTGGGTTTCGTCCCCACCCCAGTTTTACCTTCATCTTGAAGTGTTTATGGGTTACCAAATCATTGTGTTATGTGTTGAACTCTTTATGAATGTCAAGTATTTCATTTATGTTTCAGCATTACATTTGTATGGTAGATCTAATATATGAGATGAGTTAGAAAGGAATGACAGAAGTTACAATGACTCATTCTTCAGAGAAATGGAGTACTCATACAGAGAGAAATAATACACATGGCACCTCTTCTTCTTCCAAGTCACAAGATCTTACCTTTCATAAAAATTCTCAACAAGTGGCGTCAGGAAACAATGGTGATGAAAAATATCCCAATGGAATACATGATCACACCAAAGCATGTGAAGGGGACTTTGTAGCAAAGAAAAAGAGATCCAAGATCAAAGGTAAAGTAGAAAATATAATCCATGAAGACAAAGCAGAAAATGAAAGTACAATAATATGTAAACCTTCCATTGGTAAAAATAAATAAATTCCCAATATTTCATCACTAGTTATTATGACAGCACTATTGGAAACTACAATTGGAACAATTGTCATATTGTCGTTGATGTCAAACCTTACTGATAAGACATTTTTTAACAATGTAGAGTGTCATATTAGTTGATTGATGAAGAGGATTCGAAAAGAGAGATAATATGATGAATTAGTAAAGTTGTTGAGTAAAGAGGAGTAAGTATGATGGAATTACAATGGGCACTTGATCAATTAGTATTTGACGAGATAATATTTTGTTTGATCATTGTATTAAGTGAAGAAGAAAGATCATTTGAAAAGTAGAAGAGATGATTGATAGAAATCAAGGAGTTGAGTAAAACACTCAACTTGATCGAGTGACAGGTTACTAGGCCAATGAAAAAATTGAAGAAAATGATTAAAGAACTTAAGTATAAGCCAAGCAAAACAATATTAGCCAACTGATGGTAATGGCTAAGTAAGACGAAGGAAAACTGAAGTATTTAATGAGTGCAGTGAAGGCTGAGCGAAGCAAATCAATAATGATCGAGCTACCTAATGATGACCAAGATGAGGAACATATTGATGACTAATTGTCAGCAAATTAATAGTTTATGAAAGAATCAAGATTTGAGGTCGACACGGTTGAATTTATGGAATGGTCAAAATACGTTAAAGATGAAAATTGATAAGTGTATGCGTGGAGTGTGGCCTCAGAGTTCACACACACACTTCAACATGGTCCTTGTATGTGGATTCAACTTGGAATGAACATGAGATTGTTCATCTGAGAGGAGTCCTACAAGATGACATGTTGCCTCCTATCTAGGTGGATTTTGCCTGCTTATGCTCTCAGATTTGAGGAATAGGCAATCAAACCATGCTAGAATGACGATTTTAAAGAAGATTAATCTATATGCACATGCAAGTAATCTAAATGATTATGCAATTATTCTAAGAACTTGTAAAACAAACTAGATTAAATGTATGCATATTAAAACTATATGATATTAAGCTAAGAAATGAAAGTCCATGAAAATGTAATGAGCTTGGATGAGTATGTAATTCAGCAGCGATTCGATGGCAATAATTTTCAACCTTCTTAATGAGGAATTAGGGGTTGCTTAAATAGAATTCCTAAAATCCTTCAACAGTTGAGATCAACTCAGATTGACGGTCAAGAGTGAAGCATAGTTTCAGTCATAGTGGAAGATTCCAAATTTAGATGGAATTAACCGCCTCAAATCCTAAGTGCAAGAAACAATTAACTCAGATAGACTTCAATGTGAGAGAAAGTGATTTGGATCACTTCTAATTTGATCAGTAGTTAACTAGGACTTTCCATTTTGAACTAAAAAGTAGAATTAGGAAGGATATTTAATTTAATAAAATGAGATATGACCTCATAAATACCTTTTCCATTTAATTAAATAATTTCATTCAATTAATTAGAATAGGCATATTTATTAAATTAAATAAATTTAATTCCTTAGTACTTTAGTCTTAGGTGATAATTTAATTTAATAAAATATAAATACTTAGATAAAATTAAATTTAAATCAAATAGGTTCAATGCAACTAATATGAGTAAATACTATAGGAATTAAATAATAAGTATGATGAATGCAAATTAGGGTTTTCTGCATCTAACAATTAAGTCAAGTAGCGAATGTCAGAACAAGGATTTGCCTAATGAAATAAGACTTTAGCATTGATTAGATAGACCAAAATTGGTATAATGGCAATGAGCCAATTTTGGGGTATTACAATGAGCTAGCATATTTAATGCATGAATTGATTTTGTTAAGAAATATAAGGCATGGATTGAATGAGAAGTTTCTAGATGTTTCAAGAAAGAGGTAGAATGACAAAATGATGAGTAAATTCAATGAATATGATCAAACCCTAAGATCTATGGTTATGTTTAAGTAGCAAAAGATTAAACTTGTCTACTTAAGGAGGCATAGGAGATGTTTTATAGTTGGTTTTTAGACTAAAAAATTTGAGAAGACAAGTGAAGAATGGAGTTACAAAGGAAAAGTGAGAAGTTGCTGTGCGAGACTTCTTGAAGTGTTGCCAAGAAAATCAGAGATGGAGTATGTGATAAAGTCCAATCAATGAACCAAGAATGAGCCAAATGGAGATCTAAACTTGCAAAGTGAGTTTTATTTTATCAAATCAACCTAGTTTTTACTTTCTAACCATTGCAGAAGTAAAATCCTTTAATTAAGGTTGACCTAATAGTCATATTGTAAATTTGTTAATCAAGGTGACATTCTAATGGGATGTTTCAAAGACCTCTAACAAGGCCACTCCTAACGAAGTGATTAAATCCTTTAACAAGGTCACACCTAACAATGTGTTTTCTAACCTTTAATAAGGTTGGCTCCTAACCGAGCTCATTTTATAAGAGTGAAAAGTGGTAACATGTTACTTGGTGGTTTTTCCCAAATTGGGTTTCCATGTTAAATCCTAGTGTCATACTTGTGTAAATGTTGTTTGTATGTTTCATGTTATTTACTGTTATATGTTTCTATTATTGGCATATAGTAAACAAAGAGCTAAGTGATGATATGAATAAGTTGAATTATAGATGAATTGTTATATTGGTTGAGTAGATTTATGAGTTATATTAATTTGTTTAAAGTTGTTAAAAGAGAATTGGTACATCTAGACTTGAAGATAACTGATTCCCCCCCCCCCCTCCCTCTTGCAATTATTCTAATCATTCTAACAATTGGAATAAGAACATTGGTGCTTGTAAGGAAATGTTGAAGGGACTTCTATTAAAAAGATCAAGATGTACAATAGAAAGGTACCCAAGCTAGAAAAAGAGAACTTCCCAGCATAGAAATGACTGATGAGATTGCATCTATCTAGAGTTGGAGATCGTGCACTATACTACTTGAACAATAAATACATAGAAGTGCCTATACCCATGCTAATTGAGAAAATAAAAAAGAAGCAGAAGCACAATAAAATGAGGATAGATCTAACATCCTCCCTAAGTTATGTTGAGTTTTATGATGTGAAGGATTGCACTACTTCAAAGAAAAAGTGGGATAAGTTGGCACAATTTCATAGACGAGACAAAAATGTGTTAAGGGCTAAAGCAAAAATTTTCAGAGGCAAATTTGATGATATGAGAATGAAAGAATGAGAAATTGTTTCTCAGTATTGTAGTTGAATCAAAGAAGTGGTGAATGTAATTAGAGGTGTTAGAACAAACATATCTGATAAGATTGTGATTAGCAAAGTATTGAGAACTTTACTTCCTATTTATGTCATTAGAGTATCTACACTACAAGAACTCAGATGTACACCTAGTAACGATCTGACCTTGGATAGTCTAATTAGTAGACTCACTACATTTGAATTGTCAAATTTCAATAATTATACACTTTCTAGTGATGAATGTGCTTTCAAGTCTCAACTAACCCCTAATGGATTCAAAAGAAGATAAAGTTCAAAACATAAGCTTGTGGAAAATGACAGTTAATCAAAGGATGACCTTGATGATCTAGAAGAATTATTGAAAAGAAGGCTACCAAGAGGAAAAGACAAATGCAAAGGTAAACTTCCTATAATTTGTTTTGCATGAAACAAAGTTGGTCATAATATTGTTGAATGTTCTGATAGAGATAAAAAGGAGGAAAGTAAAGACAAAAAATACAGAGGAAGGAGAGACAATAGAGACAACAAAGGTAACAAAGACTACAAGGCAAAACATAAGATATCTTGTTAAATTGTTGAAGAAGATGGTTTTGAAAGTGATTCTGGTGAACATAATGAAGAAATTGTTTATGTTGCAATGAAAGATGAATCTAATGAAGCTAAAAAGTTTCAGATAAATGCTCTTATTTTATATGTGAGTAAGAATGATGAATGTATAATTGATAGTGGTTTCTCACAACATATGATTGGTGATACAAGTAAGTTTGAAAAAATAGAACATTATAATGGAAGTTGTGTTAAGTTTGGAATTGATGCACCATATTATGTGAAAGATAAAGGATATTTTATATTAAATGACATGATTGGATGTGACAACTCATATTGCGTCAATGGACTAAAATATAACCTATTGAGTGTGTTACAATTGAAAAGTCAAGGCTATTGAGTTAAATATAAAAACAAGAAGGCAAAAATCTATGTTGCTATTGGTGAACTAATTGGAAGTTGAGAGAAAGCAAGAGGTAACTTGTTCTATCTAGACCTAACTGAAAATACATGTCTATTTGCACAATTTGAAGGTGTTTGGTTATGGCATAATGTTAGGATAAACCACGGACAAAAAAAAAAACTACATGCAAATATAACCAATAACAAAAATAATAGAACACACAGAAATGAACACAAGGCACCAAGATTTAACGTGGTTCACCCAATCCCTGGGCTACGTCCACCAAACAGCAAGTCCAATCTTATTACAATCCAGTGATTACAACCTGATTACAATCCGTAATCCCTTACAGCTCAATACCGCCGCAAGAACCAATTTCGTATCACCACATATGAAAAATACCCAACCCTAAGCCCTTTTTATACAAGTATGTACAGTACTTTCCTGATCAGTCACCACAATCTAACACATAAGAGGTTATGTCATGTGAACTTTGACAATTTCGTAAGCATCTTAAGATGGAAAGATTAAGAGGATTACCAAGATTGAGAAAACCTGATAGAGTGATTTGCAAACAATATCAAATGGGAAAAATGATAGTGTCTAGTTTCAAGAGAAAGGACAAGATGAAGGAATATGCACAAGATGAAGGAATTGAGTATGGAGATACAAGGATGAAAGTAGTGAGAACATTACTTGCATATGCTTCTTACAAAGGATTCAAGGTATATCAAATGGATGTGAAAATTGCATTTTTGAATGGAATCTTGGAAGAAGTCTACATTGAACAACATAGAGGATTTGTTGAACCTAGCAAGAAGAACATGGCATGTAAGCTGCACTAAGCATTGTATGGTTTGAAACAAGCCCCTAGAGCATGTTATGAAAGGTTACATACATATTTGGTGAAAATTGGTTTTACAAGAACTAATGATAATAGAATTTTATATTTGAAAAGTGAATATGAGGATAAGATATTGTTAGAAAAAATATTTTTTGATGATATCATATTTGGAGGATATGACTTAATGTGCAAATCATTTGCTAATGAGATGGAAAAAAAAAATTAGATGTCAATGTTTGGAGAGATTAAATTCTTTGTTGGTTAGAAGTCTATCAAATGAAAGGAGGTATATACATTACAGAATCGAAGTATATCAAGGAGATATTGAAGGCCTTTAGAATGGAAGATTCAAGACCAGTTGGAACACCTCTGGCTATTGGACATAAACTTTCAGAGAATGATGATTCTACTAAAGTAAATCAGACATTGTATAGGTTAATGATTGTTGAATTGCAGTATGTTGTTCATAATAGAGCTGACATTGGATTAGTTGTTAGAATTATTGCAATATTTTTTGCTAATCCTAAGGAGAATCATATGATGACTATGAAATGGATATTGGAATATCTAAAAGGAAAAAAAGACTATGGTTTATGGTATAAGAATAATGACAAGTTTGAGCTGAAAATTTACACAAATGCTAGTTGGGCTGGAAACATTGATGATAGAGAGATTACAAGTGGAGAAGCTTTCTTCCTAGGTAGGATGTTGGTTCCACAGACAAGCAAGAAGAAAAAATTTATTTCACAATCCACAACAAAAGTTGAATATGTTGCAGGAACAGTTAATTGTTCAAACATATTGTGGATCAAGCAATTTTTTGGAAGAAGTGAAGGAAGAGATTACTGAACTTGTGGTGATATATTGTGGTAACGCAAGTTCTACAAACATATCCAAGAATATTGTGATGCGCACAAAGACCAAGAATATTTCAATTTAGTATCATTACTTAAGGGAATATTGCAAGACAAAGAAGTAAGACTAGAATATGTGAATACAAAGGAATGTTGATGAGCAAAAAGAGATTTTGCTATTATCAAAAGTGAAGAATAAATTACCAAAATAGATTGTCCTTATAAAGGAGGTGAAAACCTTAACAAGTAAATATCTTAGGTTGCATAATAATAATTAATAAAAGAATTAAATATTATATGCCCAAAGTTTAGATTAAGTAAACTAGAGATAATAAGTGATGATTATTCATCAAAGTACTCAAATGTGATAGAGGTGGAGAATATGGTTCTAATGATTTCTTGGATTTTTGTAGATATCATGGGATCAAGAAATATTTTACAACCAGATACACACTACAGCAGAATGGTGTAGCAGAGAGGAAAAATAGAACCATAATGGACATGGCGAGGAGTATGTTGAAGGCAAAGAATTTACCGAATGAATTTGGGCTGAAGTTGTTGCATGTGCAATATATATCTTGAATAGAAGTCCTACAAAGATCATGAAAGATAGAGTCCTACAAGAAGCATGGAATGGTATGAAACATTATGTATCTCATTTTAGAATTTTTGGTTGTATTGCATATGTTTTGATTCAAACTAAATTAAGAAGAAAATTGGATTATAAGAGTAAAAAATGTATTATTGGTTATAGTGAGGATTCAAAAACTTACAGATTATATAACACTATTTCGAAGAACATGATTATAAGTAGGGATGTCATTTTTAAGGAGGAAGAAGCATGGGATGGAAAAATGGACAAGGTAATCATAAATGGAGCGTCAATACCTAATGAAGAGGAACAATAAGAGAAAGTGGATGAGCCAAATCAAGTAGGACCAAGCACTCCACAAAGGAATCATGTACAAGGTCAACCATCAAACCATGAAAATCAGCACACTTGAAGTGTAAGTAATACATCTTCCACAAGGAAAGGTAGAAAGATTAAAAGTTTGAAAGATATTTATGATCGAGAAGAAGAGAGTTTTGTTTTTGGTTCAAATTTTGCATTTTCTCTTGTGATCCATTGGTTTTTGAAGAACCAATTAAGGAGGAACATTAGATCAAAGCCATGGATGAAGAAATTGAATCCATGATACATGGGAGCTTGTACATCTACCTAAAGGTAAGGATTATATTGAAGTTGAATGAGTTTTTAAAACCAAATTTAATGCACAAGGTGAAGTTGGAAGGTATAAAGATAGATTGGTAGAAAAGGGTTTTTTACAACAATATTGTGTGGATTATAATGAAACATTTGCTCCAATTGCTAGACTTTATACACTTATAATAGTTTTAGCTATAGCTACACAAAATGGTTTTCAAATGGATGTGACATCATCTTTTTTGAATGGTTTTATTGGATTTTTGTAGAATATGTGAATACAAAGAAACAACTAGTTGATATATTCACTAAGGCACTACCCGAGGATTAATTTGTGTATCTAAGAGGTAAGTTATGGATCATTCCCTTGTCTAAAGCAAACTAAGAAAGGATGCAAAATTACATAAATTATTATGATCCAAATATCCTACAGACTGATGTCAAAGGTTGTACTTTAGGAGCTTCCTAAAGCTGTGAAAATAAGGACAATATTAGGAAGATGAAGCTACGAGAAGACACATGGTGATACAATAAAGGAAAGAGATCAAAGAAGGAGAGATAATTCAAAGATCAGTTTGTACAAAAGCTCATTAGGGAGATGATGTATAAAGTGAATGTTGTCTTTGGCATTGTTGTCAAAGAGGGATATATATGCTAAGTTACCATCAATACAAGTTACAAATAAAGAGGGAGATGTGTGCCAAGAATATGTCAAGTTACCATCATGGAGATTGTCAAAGAGGGAGCATATCAGATATTGTATATCATAGATGGAGAAGTGTAAAGAAGAAAAGAGGGGGCATATCAGAGATTGCATATCATAGAGGGAGAAGCGTAAAGAAGAAAAGAGGGATTCTATCAGAGATTGCATGGAAGAGAATCAGAATGAAACTAAGGATATTAATGAAGATCTGATACAAAATACAGAGCGAGATGATAGTGAAAATAAAGAGAACACTTTTTCCATTGCATTGTAACTAAAGGTGTTTCCATCAATGCCAAAGAGGGAGATTTTTGGAAACTACAATTAGAATAATTATTATGTTGTCATTGATGTCAAACCTTATTGGTAAGACATTTGATAGTAGTGTAGAGTGTCATATATCACTTGATTGATGAAGAGGATTTGAAAAGAGAGATAAAATGACAAACTAGTAAAGTTGTTGAGTAAAGAGAAGTATGATGGAATTACAATGGGCATTTGATCAGTTAGTACTTGATAAGATAATGTGTTGTTTGGTCATTGTATTAAGTAAAGAAGAAAGATGAGTTGAAATCTCGAAGAGATGATTGATACAAGTCAAGAAGTTGACTAAAACAGTATGCTTGACTGAGTAACAGGTTACTAGGTCAGCGAAACATTTGAAACAAGAGATTAAGGAAATTAAGTATAAACCAAGAAAAATAGTATTAGTTGAGTGGTGGTAATGGTTGAGAAAGATGAAGGCAAACTGAAGTATTGATCGAGCATAATGAAGGCCAAGCAAGAAGGTGTAAGCCAAGCAAAACAGATCAATAGTGAACGCACTACCTAGTGATGACCAAGCTGAAGAACATATTGATGACCAAGTGTCAGCAAATTAATAGTTTCTAAAAGAATTAAGATTTGAGGTCGACACAGTTGAATTTATGAAATGGTCAAAACACCTTAAAGATAAGGATTGATGAGCTGGCATATTTAACGCATGAGTTTTCTTTGTTAAGGGGTCTAAGGTGTGGATTCAATGATAAGTTTCCAAAAGTCTCAAGAAAGAAGTAGAAAGAAAAAATGATAAACAAATTCAATGAATATAATCAAACCCTAATATCTATGACTATGTTTAAGCGGCAAAAGATTAAACCTATCGATTTAAGGAGGCATAGAAGATGTTTTATAGTTGGTTGTTGGACTAGCAAATTTGAGAAGACAATTGAAGATTAGAGTTACAAAGAAGAAGTGTGAAGTTGGTGAGTGAGATTAATTGAAGTTTTTCCAAAAAGATCAGAAATGGAATATGTGAAGAATTCTAGTTAATGAACAAGGAATGAAACAAATGGAGATTTGAACTTACAAAGTGAGTTGTATTTTATCAGATAAACCTAGCTATTAATTTCTAACCATTCTAGTAGTAAATCATTTAATCAAGGTTAATCTGATAGTCATATTGTAAATCCTTTGATCAAGGTGACATTTTACTGGAATGTTTTAAAGACTTGTAACAAGGCCACTCCTAACAGGGTCACACCTAGCAGTGTATTTTGTAACCTTTAACAAGGTTGGCTCTTAATCGAGCTCACTTCAAAATACTGAAAAGTGGTAGCATGTTACTTGGTGGTTTTTCCTAAATTGGGTTTCCACGTTAAATCTTGCTGTCATACTGTGTGAATTTTGTTTTTATATTTCATGTTATTTATTGTTATATGTTTCTATTAGTTGGCCTATACTAAACAAAGAGCTAAGTGATGATATGAATAATTTGAATTACCACATGAATTGTTATATTGGTCAAGTGGATTTATGAGTTTAATTAAGTTGTTTGAAGTTGTTAAAAGAGAACTGGTACATCTAGACCTGAGGATAACTAATCCCCCCCACCCCCTCTCAGTTATTCTAATCATTCTAACAACCACATGTACATAATGATTTTACTCCATCTAGATACTAATGGTAGAAATAACTCAAGATAAAGACTAAATGTTGCCAATTTCTAACATGGAAATGTCTTTGAATCTAGGATTCATCGACATTGAAGGACCTTTACAAGATCCTTCTTCATCCTTCTTAAAAAGCACCTTGCATAAAAAGAAAATAGTTATGGAAGAAGTGATTCCTAATTTAAATTCAATTGCAAGCATACTACAAAAATGAGAAAAGACAAAGAAAACCAATATAATTTATCGAGATTTACATTTGATGCAACTTTGAGAAATAATTGATTTGAGGTTACCAAATCAAACAGAAAAAATAATGTTGAGGAGTCTAGTGAAGGTGATTTCAATATTATCAAAGTAGAACATGGATCACTTTCATCTGATGGATATCTTAGAATTTCAAGGTATATGCAACTCAATTAGTGCAAAGAGAAATGAAATATTAATAATATAAATTATATATTTGATTCCTTAAATCCATTCGTAGCTACAACCTCTACATAAGACCTTAAAAGTTTGTAGAGGATTCTTGAGAAAAGATCCATTGAGAACATACAAAAGTACCAATTTCATAGCCAATTTTTAGTAGGAAATTCAAAGCAAACATTTTTTTAATGTAAACTAAATGAGAAGAGTTCATTAGTTAAACATCTTCACCCTAATCCATTCAACACAAGTGAAAGAGGAACTTTCAAACATAACTCTCAATACAATCCAAGTTAGATTAGCATAACAAAAGTGAAATGATGAGATGTTAACACTAAACCCAAATTATATCAAAGAAGTACACGTGAAAGTCTTGTTACACGAAATGCTTATTAACCATAGATTTGCAATGTGATTGGATAGAATGGATTGATTAACTTGCCAAGGGTTAATTGATTTAAATGAAAGGAACACATGTACAACCCTATCAAAGTAAGAAATCATATATGAGATACAAGGATAAAATCAAGAAAGTGACTAACCTTGAAGATGTGTGGTGGAATACACCTTTCCGCTCAAAAAATAAAAACTAGAAACTGTAGGGAAAGATTGAAAATAGATCTAGAATTAGGACAAAACCCCAAAAATATGATAAAAGTGTAGATATATAAGCATAGGTTGGCCTCATCAACTTATAGTGATATATGTTCTACCCAATTGATAAGATTCCAAAACGTAGAAGATCACTTGACCTCAAATCTTCCAAAAGCTTCTAATAGTAGCACTGATGCATTTGGCCTTAATTTATGATTAACATCTTCATCAAACAAGGCATTTTGTGTGAATTTAAAATATATATATATTGATCGCGTTCAAAGGAATTCTGGGGATGGTCATTTGTCAGAATTCCAATAAATGTGAGCATTTTTTTAAAAAAATATTCACAATATTTTATAATTCACTTTCCATGATGACTGGTTGACCAAGCGCATAGTATGCATGAGAAACATTGATCATATATGTAAAATATAAGATTTTTGATCAATTTTCTGACCCAAGGCCCCAAGTTTACTTTAAAAATCTTTATGTGGGTGAATGCAGGTGCTTTGCCAGCGTTTGTGCTTGTATTTGTGTCCACAAACTTTACCAATGTTCTCCATGTCTGTATTGAAGTGAGAACTTTCATATCTCTTACACTAGGGAACTACATACCTACCTAATTTTAATTATTTGGGTAAACTTAATGCATAATGTTATTGTATTTCATTCAATTGATTGATTGCAACTTTGTGTTGGAGTAATAAGGTATTGCCTTATTAATTAAATTATTTTGATTTGATTTAATTATTAAGTCAATTATTATCTTTAGTTTACTTAAGCTAAACTTTAGGCATATAATAATTAATTCTTTTTTATTAGTTATTATCATGCAACCTAGGTTAGTTACCTATTAGGGTTTTGATCTCCTTTTATAAGGATTGATCTCTTGGTAATTTATTGATTCACTTTTGAAAATAGCAATCTATTCTAGCCTCCATAGCTTTAGTTTATCTCTTTCTATGATAGGTGTTTGCGTACAACTGATTCTAGACAGCTGTGGGATTAATCTTTCATCAATTTTAAAATGGTATCAAAGCTCCAAATCTCCATGCCTCTATTCTCTATATAAAATTTTGGCTTGGCTTTCAAATCTGTGCATTTTTTTCATTTGTATTGGATCTGGGGAGTCACTGATTTTTAGTGCACTTTGAGCCCAAACAAACATCACCATTGAGCTCAAAGTGCCCAAAAATCTTCATTTTCATATAGAATTTGTCCAATTTGGACACAATCTGAGACAAATATATTGCTCTGCGGTTAGGCACATTTCCCAAGCCAGTGATTTTGTGACTTTCGCCACAAAAATTGAGATTTTTTCTTAAATGTCAAGTTCTTGGCATGAAAATCAAGATTTTTTAGCATGAAAATCAAGACTTTTGGGAAACAAAATTGAGATTTTTCAACACAATAATTGATATTTTGCACGAAACTTGATATTTTTGGCATGCAAATCAATATTTTTTACTCACAAATTGAGATTTTTGGCACACAAACCAAGATTTTTTGTGCTCAAATAAAAAAATTGCAACACAAATTGAGACGATTTTGGTACGAACACACTTCCCAATGTAATTCCTAGTACTAGTGGACATGCTTTCTAAGGCAATTTGGCACAGATCCCAAGGAAGTAAAAATATTTTCTCTTCTAGCACTTTTTTGACCTACATGGAATTTTTGGCCATCACTTGCTCATCTAGACTTTGTTTTTTGCAAACGAGATATTACCAAAAAGCTAGTTTTGATCCCGTTCAAATGGCGCAGATTATTTTTCAGTTTTATGGTTGTTTTTGTTGTCAAAGTAAGTAGTTCTATTTTGCACTCCAGCAAACATATCTTGAGTGATTGATGTATGATTTGGAAATTCTTTATATCGTTGGAAAAGTCTTTCAAATCTCTTTCCAGTGATGCTGGTTGTTTTTCTAGATTCTGC
The DNA here is from genome assembly GCA_028749045.1 of Cupressus sempervirens. NCBI lineage: Eukaryota > Viridiplantae > Streptophyta > Pinopsida > Cupressales > Cupressaceae > Cupressus > Cupressus sempervirens. The sequence continues at coordinate 543,630,051 of CM053787.1, read as the reverse complement.
TCCAAACACATTCTATTCTATATTTTTCTTTTTTGTATTCTAGTGGATATCTTGGTTGTTTCAGGTCTAGGGATTGATTTTGTTACTTCAAATGATTTTTCATGGGTTATACTATCTGTTGTGCTATCCTTATGTCTCTCCTAGTCTATTTAGACATCATTTGTATGCATTTTTTGCAAATGCACTAAGATAAAGTGTCACTCTGTTGCATTTTGGGATCTTGCACATCTTTGTGTTTTGTTGTACTTGCACTATATTATAAAATGCCTTGAGGGATTCATGTTGGCCATATTCGTCATCTTCCTTTTTCAAGTGAGTATCTCTTCCAAGACATTAGCCTCATGATGTGTCAATGATTCATGTCATTATAGGTGTTTCTACTTCTTTTGCACTCTCGATGTTTCTAGTTCTTCTTTCTGCAAAAGATATTGCATTTTGTTTTAATGTTCATGTCTTACCTCTCAGCATTAAAGAGGGTTATGTTGGTTCTATTGCTTTCTTGGTTCAATGGAGTTAGCTCTGTATTCAGTATTTGATCTTATGTACTAGGCAATTGTAGTGGATGGAGACCTCTGCATTTCGGTGAGATGGATCATTTACCATATAGACATTCTTTCATTCCTATTTTTCAAGGCCATGAAGATACCTTCCATCTTTGATTGATCATTTTTTCATACTTAGTCTTCTCTACCTAGTCATGTTCTATATAGTTGAGGTTCTTCCTATTAGTAGTTTGGAAATGTTTGCAACTTCATGCTTCAATGGTGTTCTGCATGATCATCTTTTATTCCTATCTTCTAGATCATTCCCTAGTTTGGAGGCTTCTTCAATCCTTCACTAATTATTTTCATCATTATTTCCATCTCTTTTAGGAGCAAGGTTTTTCCCATGTGGTTTTCTCTATTTCTCCTCTTTTCGAAGATTTGGTTGTGCTTCAATACCTAATCAAGCCTTTGTTGTCAAGACCCAAATTTCCTTTCAGTAGTAGTTTCTAGGTTTTTAGCTACTCCCTAAGTTTATCTTAAGGGGAGGAGGGGAGTGTTAAATTGTAATAAGATATGTCCTTATTAATTAAATCATTTTTATTTAATTATTAAGTCATTTATTATCTCTAGTTTACTTAAGCTAAACTTTGGGGATATAATAATTAATTCTTTTATTAATTATTATAATGCAACCTACACTAGTTACATGTTAGGGTTTTGACGTTCTTTTATAAAGATTGATCTCTTTGTAATTTATTGATTCACTTTTGATAATAGCAATCTCTCTTTTTGCTCATCAAGAATGTCTCATATGTGGATCTGAGAATTTCAACCTCCATAGTGTTTGCTTCTCTCTTTCTATGATGGGCGTTTGCATACAAGTGATTCGAGGGAGTTGTGAAGTTAATCTTTCATCAAATTTAACACTTTGATCATTTTCATTTGTTGAATAGGCCAAGGCATACATGTCACATTTGGTTGTTTAGGAAAGTAGTCCATGATGTGTAATTTTATCAACCTTAAATTTGTTGCTCCCAATTCACAAGATTCCTAGGACATTCTTCTGCAAATAACACCTCACCATATACCACCTCTTCTAGCTATTAAAAAGCCACAAATTCTCACCAAGCTAGTAATTCATCATTTCCAAGAAATAAAATCCTAAATTAAAAGTCCTAAAATAGGTGTGGTTCAAATCCTTGTACAAATTTTCCCTCTAAACCTTGGAATGTCACATTCGGTAGTTTATGAAGCCCTACTAGATACTACAAAATTTAATTATGTGATAGTTTTTCCAATGTATGTTACAACTCATAAAGGAAGGACAGTTGGAATATTTAGAGTAAATAAAATATACTAGATATATAATCCCTTCCATTACAACATCACACTTTTATGTGTTATTGTCTTCAATAGAAAGCTTAGTTTATTAAATTTTATTGTATATCTTTACACACTAAACAATGTCACTGCATCAAACAATAATAAATAGTGTCCCTAATTATTGGTTGATGTCTAAATTGAACTAAAGCCTACCTTGGATAAAGTTGCAACCCTTGTCTACTAAATTACAATACTTGCTTCACCTCTAGTATGGGTGACCTCTCGAGAAGTCTCGGTGCTTCACCTCTATGAGCTTCACCTAGATCCAATGAGTGTTAAGTTTTTTATTCATTTTCATGAGATGGGTTTCTATAAACCACTACTCATGAAATATGGACCATTGAGTTTGACTTAAAAACTACACAATTAAATCATGATAGCAATATCACAATTTGACTACTTATGGAAAATATCTCCTACTTATCAATTGATGAGTTAAGGGGCTTTCTAATGAATGGTTCATACGGAACAAAACTTGGTAAAGATTTTGCAAATGGGGTTGCGAGAAGAGTGGGTTTAACCAAGGAGGAAACTTCGCAGTTAAGCGTGCTCGAGTTGGAGTAGTACTGGGATGGGAGACCTCTTGGGAAATCATGTTGCTTTACCTTTGTGAGCATTACCTAGATCCAATGAGTGCTAAGTGTTCTATTCATTTTCATGAGAGATGGGTTTGTGTAAACCACTCCTCATGAAATATGAGTCAATGAATTTGACTTAAAAAATACACAATTAAATCTTGAAAGCAGTATCATAATTTGACTTGTTGCAAAAAATATCTCCTAATTACCAATTTATGACCTTAAGGGGCTCTCTAATGAATGATTCATAAGGCACAACACTTGGTGAAGGTTTTGCAAATGATGTTTCATGTAGATTGGGTCTAACCAAGGAGGAAATTCCATAACTAAGTGTGTTCGAGATGGAGTGGTACTAGGATGGGTGACCTCCTATGAAGTCCTGATGATTCATCTTTATGAGCATCACCTATATACAATGAGTACTAAGTGTTCTATTCATTGTCACAAGAGATGGGTTTGTGTAAACTACTACTAAAGAAATATGGGTCAATGAGTTTGACTCAGAAACTACATAGTTAAATCCTAATAGCAATATCACAATTTGACTTGCTATGAAAAATATCTCCTACTTATCAATTGCTTTATAGTTTAGGCACCTACCCTAGGGAATTTCATCAACATTCTAAATAACTTAATCACAACCCTATCATGAAAATGTTGTTTTTGTTTATGGTTGATAATCCATGGTTATGATAATTAATTGCTAACTCTAGAAGGTGGTTGAAGAATATATCTTAATGTAGATGCTAAAAATGGTTTACACCTACTCTTTCATCATTTTTCACACTAACACATCCCATTTTCCCAATTTACTAACTTTGATATTTTGGCCAATTTGATCATTCCGGCCTATTTCACAACATCCTCTTAACATGTTTTAGCATGTTTTTCATCATTTGTAACCCTTTCAAATCAAATGCAGATCACTTCTAAATCAATTCCAAACCATTTCAATGTCATCAAATCCACCTTGATAAATCATTATTTCATCATTCAATCCTTGCCATTGTCGAGTCCCTCAATGGCTTGTTGTCCTATCCTGTCATCCTTTGTCATCAACTTGATCATTGACATTGTCGAGTCCCTTAGTGTCTAATTGCGTCCTCATCCATCTAATTTAATAGAATTGATAGAGTCCATTGATTTTATTTTGACTAATCATATCATTCAATTTTCATCAATCCTATAGAATTTATAGTGTATGTTAAATGTCATATGATATCAAACCATGTCATGTGTCCTTGACATGCCATCATTTTATGTCAACCAATTTCGAATTTATCCAATCAATTTGATCATATTCAACATCATCACATTCAATGTGCATTTTAATTATGATCTATTAATAAGGCTATCTTGCATTTATCTAATCATTTTGGCCAATCAATTTATTAATTTTACTTATAGGGATAAATAACCCATGCTTTACTCCTATGGCTTTAATAATTTATGTAATCTTATTAATTCATCATTTTTATTAATTATTCATAATTAATAAATTGTTCCATTTCTTATGAATTTAAAGATTATTTTAATTTCCTAATTCTAATTTCTATTTGAGAGGGAATTATGAGTTTTTAAATTTTTTAATTTGAACTACATTTTCCCACCAATTGTGCTTTCACTTCCTCTTTTTTAGCCTCCACTTTAACCTTTTTCTTTTGTCATAGTTTATGCAATTTCCTTTTTATCCCTTGTCATAAATTGTTATAGTTTACAACAATTTTACTTTTTCTCTTTTGTCGTATTTGTTGATCCCTAAGGAAAAGTTGCCTATTAGTGTCAAACACTTAGTCATTCACAAGGCAAGATTGGTCGGTCATCACTGTGACCAAGCCATCCTATATAGGTCGGGAAATGTACTAAAGCCTTGTATATATTTCAAGTTAAGTGTCGAGTAGTAGTTACTGTCGAGCAAGCAAAAGGTCATCCAGCACTCCAGTAATTGTCGAGTTTTTCAAAGAAAGAAATAGAAGCCGAGTGATGTAGAGTTTGAGCATTTCAGTATATGCCAACTATAGTTAAGGCCGAGGGACAGCATGAATAAATAGTTTATGTCTAGCATCAGTATGGTAGAAGTTGAGTAAGACAATTTTGTATATTTGTTAAAAAGTAAAGTCCAACAAGATAACTGAGGGGGTAGGGGAGGTGAATTAGTTATCCAACTATTAAAATAATTATCAACTTTATTAAAACTTAACCATGTGAACAATATAATCAAAAACCATAAGAAGATATACATACACAATAACACCAAATATGTTAACTAGTGAAACCCTTGATCAAAGGGAAAACCTTGGTGCGGATGGTAACCACAAAATGATGTACTAATTAAAAAATTCCTCCTAAGAGGATGGACTATGTTACTAGCTAATGAAATAGATTCAATACTATCAATCCCTATTAGGAGACTTTGAAGCCCTATTAGGAGATTCCTATCCTATTAGGAGCTTTGTTAAATGTGTTAGGAGTTGTAGATGGCGAAAGGACCCACTGTCCAAACAGCTTCAGGAGCAAGACCACTGAACTCACTATCCAACTGGTCTCTGTATTATTCCTTGCAAAATAATAGAAATGAATGGTCTCAAACTCCTCTATCCTTTTGACCAAACTTATCCTCTTCTAATCTCAATACTAGATCACCAACTTCACATCCAAATAATCCCTTGGATCACTTACACGCATTTACCAACTTCACATATCACTTTCACAATTCGCACTTCACATTTTCTCTCATCAATTATATACTTCATCAAAAGGAAAATAATCTTCCTTTATACCATATCCTCAAAATAATTCCTTGAGTCATCCTTAAGGCTTTCCCAATTAATTATAATAGGACCTCATCAAGATATTACAAAATATTACATCTTTTCGTAATTGCAAGTCATTATCGCCTCAAAGTCTTTACAACTTCTCACACATGCAACCTCTGACCTTGCGCACTCATTAATATTATCATCATCATGTCTTCTTTCACACTCTAACTATGCTCATCACAATTCTATCCCAGTTAAGAGATACAAATCAATCATCAAAAACCAATTATTAGGTACTTTGTCTACTTATTGTCTTTTGTAATTCAAGAATATATTTTGCATGTCTTTGACTCTTTGTACGCACACTTATCCACTTCATTAGGATGTAGTGTAGAACACATGCTCAACTGTGCTTGACCTAATCATCAATAAACAATCCATACAACCGTGTTCTCTGTCTGCTACTATGTCAGTCTTCACAGAAAAAACACTATGTTGACATCAATAACAAACACAGTCATGAACACAAAGTGTCAATCATATACACACTCTCTCCAATTCTTAGGATACTCCTTCAAAGGAATACCATCAACATTCATGCTAACAATGCCCCACTTTGGCATTGATGGAAAAATAGATGAAAAACATCTAAGTTCTAAGAATACCAAATCAAACTCTATTGTTCTTGATGTTCTCCTCTTTTCAAATCCTCTTAATCAATCAAATCTGAAACTTACAACAACATTGTTTTGCATGTGCTTTCACATTCTTAGGATCGACATTAGTTATTCATTCTTCTCCCTCATTAATATAACTCAATGTTTCTCCTATTGACATCAATTGATTTCAATAGTATTTCTCCCTCATTGTTACAATCTCTCTCCCTTATTATGCTAGAAGACTTATATTCTCCATCTTCAACACTTCTCCCCCAGACATAGGAGATGGCTTTCATGCAATCTCTCCCCCATTTACATCAATGAAAAAGGCTTCATCGTGTAAATCATTTTCTCAATGTTAATAACCAGCTCAAGTGTCCAAAGACATTGTTCAATAACAACTATCAAGAGTCCTTGATGACTATGCTCATCTGAGATACTCCCTCATACAAGAAGCGTCAGCATTCAGTCCAAATAAACAATAGTGCTATGCATCACTAGACTGATACACTCTTTGCATCATCTACTCAGAAGTGGGCAAGGGCATACCCTAAGTATACCTTGCAAATACTCAAATGTATCTTTAACGAAAGGCTTCGCAAAGATATATGCAATCTTCTCTTTTATACTCACATATTCTAATTTGATCTCTTTCTTTGCAACTTTCTCTCCCAAAACATGATACTTAAAAGATATATTCTTAGTCTTGGAATGCAACATAGGATTGTTACACATATTCACTATACGCGTGTTATCACAATGTATGATAACAGGCTCTAAAAATTCTATCCCAATATCCTTCAGCATCTACTTTATCCACATGATCTAATTACAATTGTTTGTTGTTGCTACATACTTTGCTTCTACAGTACTTTGTCAAATACAACCATGTTTCTTTCTTGGCCAAGAAACCAATCTTCCTCCAAGTAAAAATGCTCCACCACTGGTGCTCTTTCTATCATCAATATTGCCTACCCAATGCGCATCAATATATGTACACAAAGTAAAATCACTTAATCTATCTTACCACAATCCAAAATCAGGTGTACCATTCAACTATTTGAATATTCTCTTTACTACTATGTATGTGATTCCTTAGGATTAGCTTGAAATCTTGCTACTATCCCAACTACATTTTCTATATCTGGTTTGGTGCGAGTCAGATATTGCAAACCTCTAATCATAGATCTATACTTCTTTTTCTCAATTGTAGGTGTCTCATCTTTTCTAAATAACTTGTGTCCAATTATCATAGGTGTACCAATAGGCTTACAACTTTCCAAGCCAAATCTTTCAACAAGTTTTTTAAATACTTAGCTTGTGATAAGAAAATACCATCATTATTCTATACAATTTGTAGACCCAAGAAAAATTTCATCTCACCAATCATACTCATCTCAAATTCATTCTTCATTTCAAATAGCAAATCTATCACTTGCTTCATCATTACCTCCAAAGATTATGTCATCAACAAATATCATAATAATCAACAATACATTCTCAATTTGTTTCAAATACAAATTGTTATATGTCATAACTTGAGCAAATCCTAATTTTGCCAAATATTCGTCCAATCTTGCATACCAAGTTCTATGTGCTTGCTTTAGACCATACAACGCTTTCTTCAAGCTACATAACATGTCCTTTTCTTCTATCAAAGGAAATCCTTCATGCTACTTAATTTAGACTTCTTGATCTTCAAGTTCTCCATTCAAAAATGATGATTTTACATCCATCTAAGACACTTTAAACTTATTTCTTGCTGCATAAGCCAAGAACATTCTTAGTACTTCAAGTCTAGCAATAGGAGAAAATGTTGGTTCATAATCTATACCTTCTTACTATGAATATCCTTTGCGTACTAATCTTGCTTTATTCCTCACAACCTCACCTTATTTATTCATCTTAATTCTGAATACTCTTTAAGTTCCTATAACATTATTCTTCAAGTACACAGATCAGCGATGCCTTGTGCTCTATATTCGTGAAGCCATACAACTTCACGACCACACTTTGCAGCTATCTTTTCCCACAAGTTAGACCCAAGTACAACTTATAACGTCCTTCTTTCCCTCATCTCCTGCCTAGGGTATGAAGTGACTGTATATTTTCCCTGACAACGGCCACTCTAGATCAACGAAACCTCATAGTGTTCCTCTTCGCCAACGACACTCCTCCCTTAGCATTCAATGACAGAGCAAGCCCCTTGGTCGCCCCTGTCCTTTTCATTCATTGTTGTCCTCCTTCCCTTTGAGGAAGGATCCCTAAATCCTAATCATGTTTAGGGTGACTCTCACTCTCTCTTCTTCATCTTCTATTTTAGGTTTTGTGCTTGCTCTTTTATCAGCATCGTTCGATGTTTCGTTTGGTGTTATCTTCTTGGTTGTAAGCTAAAAGTCCTATAGACCCGTGTTGTGGTCTCTTGTTAGACATTAATATTATCTTATCTTATCTTGTCTTGTCTTGTCTTTAGGTTTGCGAACCAATTTCCATGTCTCATTCTTCATAATCTAATCTAGTTCTTCCTTCATTGTTTGAATCCAATGATTATCCTTGCATGCCTCATCTGCACTCTTTAGTTCAACTTGATAAACCAAACTCAATTCTTCATGTACTTTGTTTCTCGTCATAACTCCATATTCATCGCTTCCAATAATCTGATTCTCAAGGTGGTTCTTTATCAAATTCATGTTCAGTGTAGGAATTGTTATTACAAGTCTTTTTCTCTAGGTTTAGATCTTTGTTCAACAATTTGAACATCATTCTGCAAATCATTGTTAGTCTCTAAGAAAACTTCAATATCCTCTCTAATACGTTTAGAATTATCTTCTTCTTCATCATGTTGGCTCATGATTTAACAATTTTGAAAATGACCAAGAAACCAGACAAATACATCTAAAGTTAGCAACTTCCTATGATGAATGCACCTAACTGCAGTCTTGGGCCAACTATAAGGCATAACTCCTTCACTTCAGGCTCTACAAGACCTAGGCGGGTTGACCTTGAGGTTCTGATGAATGGTACCAGTGCAATTAAACATAAATCTGAACCTATTTACTGCAGATGAAAACCCTTTATATCTCCTAATAACTCATGCAATGACACAGATCTACAGTAGCTAAATGCAAATCTATGAATCTCATAAGTTGAGTGAGGGTTAATTCTTTTCAACCCACACATGAAAAACTGAATTGTTTTGATTTAAAGATTTTGAATTCAACAAAACCCCTAATATGCAGCAACATGAACAAGTGATCATGTAAACGATTAGTGCTTTATCTATTGGGCAATTCCCTGAATTAATCACATACATATAGATATCTGAGACTTATTTGTATCTTTAGATATACGATCTATCCATTCACCTTGTAAATAGACATCCATGTTCAATCTGGATCTCATTCTTACATGATATCCTTCTCAATAAACTTGCAACCCTGTTGATTCACTGAAGCATTTACATAACTCCTTGAGTAACAAGAAACAATAAAACAACATACAGCCTTAAGACACTACAACTATGACCTAAGCTCTTTGTTCAAAGATCATAAAACATTGAAAATTCACTAAGACTGGAGATGAGAATCAGAATGAAACTAGTGAAATTCTTCTGCTCTTTGTATTATTTTCTTGAAATTATACAGTCATATGCATGAAATGAAATACATGAAACAACCCAACAAATATGAACTATCTGTATTATTCTTCTACTGTTGTTCATACAAGAGAGAATATGCTAAAAAAAATGGTTTCACAGTAAAACATTGGAATCCTGCTGGTATTACCCAAAGAAAACTGCCGACCACCTTGGAAAGGAGAAGGAAGAAAGATATAGGAAGGAAGCAATTCTCGGATTGAATCTGAAACTGACATGTGTACCCTCATAATTCCTTCCCAAGAAGATTAAAAACCTCTCTCTACCTTCTCTCTGTAACTGAAAATCAAATCCCTATCATTCTGGCTCTACAAGGCATAAATAATTTCAAATATTTGGTTCATCATCATAACTGCTTTTGATGCCGGATTTTAAATCACGATTAAACCAAAAATCAGTTAAAAGGCCTCCAAAATGCAATACAATCTTCTCAAAATCATTTTTTCCACATTCTGGCTTCAAATAGTCTTCATAACTGCCCTCTAACCAATTCTGATGACCAATGTTGAAATCTGCTCATTCCATTGAGAACGCCCCAAAATTCACAAATTGGCTTATAGCTTGAATTGGTGAGCACCTGTGCAAAAACTAACTTCAAAAATGGAAAATTTGGATTCTCCCAGTTCCGGTGGTATATTGGAGCGCCCGTTTCGGTTAAAATTTGCTTCAGTTATGCCCATTTGAAAATCAGGCTCCCATTCATGACAGAGTCAATAAAAGATTGATTTGAAAAAAATTCAAAATTCTATAGTCAGAACTATAGCAAATTACAATTTTAAATCAAATGTTTCAAATGGGACTGCACATTCAGGAGAACAATAAAATATTAAAAAATATGCCTTTTCAAATTTCTCTCCTTTTCCCATCTGGGTCAAACTTGGTTTGACCATCTTGCCAAGTGTCAGCATGAGATTCATCCACCTTGCCACCATGTCAGTGACACATGTAATATTCTCGCTATGTCGCCATGTTATCTTCCCTGCAACTTTCCTTTGGCAATATAGCAACGTCCGTTGGATCTGCCACATGGCGCAATCCGATGCGTTCTTGAGACTTGCCCACCACGTCACAATCTGCCTCGATTTTTGTGCCACATGGCACCTTGTGATTGGTCCAAATTTTGCCACATCATCGCCTAGTCATCCAATCGCCTGCCACTTGTCACAATCTCAGCAACCCTCACTATGTCACTATGGTTATCCCATGAGCATCTTTGCTTGGCGAGATAACGACATCTGCTTGATCATCCATGTGGCACAATCTCAGCCTCCATCGCCACATTACCTCTCGGTTGTTACTTGTCAAATATTTATTGGTCCAACTATTCTCGACGAGTCCCACATACACTTGTCGGCTTTTGAAGTTTTCCCGCTAGTCGCTATGTCGCTAGCCAAAATTTCTTGAATTTTCCAGTGAGCGACATAGCGACTAGCTGGATTTTCAACCTTTTCAATGACCTCCAATCTGCTGATGTCATCATGCTTGGATTGTGTGTTTGTTCAAAACTCTGTCTTTGTCAGCATCAATATTTCATCATCTAAGACCCACGCGCAAGCTTGACTTTCCGAAAGCTGCTTGGCTTTGAGATATTATGTATTTATGATGAGTAGTATTTAAACACTTGAAAGCCCCAATGCCCAACCAATGTGGGATATTTGTTCTTCAATGTCTTTTGGCTATGTTCTCACGGGTTTTTTTGTGAATGCATTGGGTCGCTTCATCCTATTTTAACACAAGCTTGTCTGATAGGCAAGTTCTTTTGTTGATGCGTAGACTCTCCTATTTGCTACTTTTGTTACAGTCTGTCTAAAAAGCACACCAAGTTTTGCATCTTGTGCACTAAACAATGATGCCTTTTCTTCTTTGAACTGGCGTATTGTCCTTTTACTTCCGCTTTCCTCTTCATGGTGGGCACTAGTCTGGGGCATCCCCTGCTACTTTTCGCCGGTGGCTTCTGCGTGCAAATGCTCCTCTTCATGCGCTTTGTGCCTTGGCTTAGTGGGATGTGTCTAAAATGGGATGCCCTGCTTCTTTGTGCTTCCTTTCAAACATGGGAGTCTCCTTATTTAAACCGCTGCCCTTCCTCCTTTTTACTTGCGTGAGGCGTCCTTTTTATTTGCACGGGTTGTTGGGTAGCTTTGATTGCATACTTATGCGTGGAATTCTTTTTAAGGGGCGTGTGTCTTCTTTTTAATTGCCTCCCTGGTCTCTCCTGCTATTGCGTGAACTGTTGTTTTCCACATGGGCGGCTTCTCCTTTATTAACTGGTGATAACAAGCATTTTTCTTAGACTTGGCGGTGTAGATGGCAATTGCCCTACCCCAAACAGCTTCCCGATCCTCACCTTTTCTTTTCACTCATTCTGCTCACGGTCCAATTTCTCCTTTGCAGAGTTAGAGCCTCCATGGAAGTAATATCCCAACATAATCATCACAAGTTTCTTATGGGCTGCTAACTACTGGTTAAGAAAGTATCAACAGTCAAACATCTAGATTTGCTCAACCAATTTCAAAATCTCTAGTAATGCCAAGCATCTAGATCTACTTTCATGGAGGCAGAATATTAAGCGGTGAAACAACCATTGAAAGAGGCTCACTCAATTTCTTCTCCACTTTTTAATCATCCATCACCCACATCATAATGCAAAAAGCTATCGAGATAACTAATAACGGATTCTTTGCTTCTCACAATTACATAATAATTTATATTTAATACTTATCATAAAATGAGAATCCGCCAGTTCGAACAAGCCTTCATGTGTCGGCAAGGATGACAACAATCTAAGCTCTCTTTTTGGGAATACCAAGAAGAATAGTCTTAGCATCAAATTTCTTTCTTGCTCTAGAAAATGAACCATGAGAAGTCATCTCCAATTTCTTAGAGAACATAAATGGTCATCGGTTGTTCCATCTGGGCAGGCTTTTGAACTGAGTCCAAAGAATGAGACTTAGACCCTGACTAAGCATCAATTTCAACACTCTGCATTATTACTTTGAGAAGACCCATAACCTGTTCAAGAATATAGAGATTATTTAAGAAGCTTTAACAATAACACAATAGGAAATTTGCCACTATCCTCCTCATTTATGGTTTGCAATCGATTTTTTTCATCAATCATCAATGCTTTACCCCAATCCATATGTTGATGACACATAAAAATTTCACTTGACTTTTTAATGATTATGTTCATCTTCATTTCCCAATATCTTATCAGTCTGGCGGAATTAGCTGGGCCCCAAAATAGGCCCGACTAAAAAAAAATTTGTTTTCAGACAATTGAATCCTCGAACTGGCCCATTAACCTTTTAACATTCACTGGAATTGATTTTGAACATTAATTTGGTTGTTAAAACTCATTTACCCACTCTTTGCAAACTGGAAATTTAATGCCAAAGGGTCCCTTGACTGCCTTTGAAAATTGATCCAAACAGATAACTGGGCTTTGAAATCCAAGATACTGATTCTTTGTTCTACATACTTGTACCCTGTCAGATCTCGTCCCATGACGAATACAGGGTCAAAAGATCTTGACCGTCAAAGCTGCCTTCTCAGAATCACCTGCATGAAAACATGTCAGAAAGCACTAAACTAGGTTCGGAATCGGCTTTGAAAACTAGGCAAACTGACACCTGGAAAAAATAAAAACTGGGACAGTGGTTCACTGTCACGAGAACAACATGAATCTACGATTTGGGCTCATGACAAATAACTGGGCACATTTGGTGAGCGGTCAAAGTGGGCTACTCAGAATTTTGCAGATTGAAAGCACTGACAAAAAACATTTTTTGCGAATGGAAAGGACCTAAAAAAGTGTGCAGACAGATTCGTCAAAACTTAAAAACTGGCACACTTGAAGTATTTTAGAGTACAACATAGTGGTACAATCCATTCAATCTCACCTATCACGGATTAGGAGTTATAACATCCCGAACAGGGGTACTGACAACTCTGCACTTTTTTACACCAATAAAAAGATAGAAATTCCATTTGGAATCGTGTTTGAAAACTGATCAAACGGATTTGTCAAGAGCTAAAACTTGAAACATAACAAGTCTCTAATGTCTACAATACAACGCAAAAAGAATTTTCTCATTTTGGTCAACTGGTCAAAAGTAATAACTCGTCAAATAGAGCTTCCCAGAAATTTGCACAATTACACAAAAGCATGAAACAGTTAACTGACCAACATTGAGGGATTCAAAACCTAATCAAACGAACTCGAAACGACTCAAAATCTGAAACATAGATTCTCAAGTATGGACACTAGACACTCCCAAAGCGGTGAATCATGAAGCATTTTTGGTTGCGAGATATTCAGTTGCAAACGTGCCCTCCTGTCGTTGTTTGACACTGGAGTAAAATGCAGATTTCACATTTGCTCAAAACAGGACTTCGCCAAATGGCTCAAAACAACAGCTTAACTTCATGAAACAAGTAGGCATACTGAATGAAAGGTGCTAAAAGCATTAAACACCTCCTAGGCCTCAAACTGACAGCCGTGTACATATGCATTTAAAAGCGTTTAAAGGGCTCAATTTTCTCAACAGTGCTCAAACTTCGGACTACACTTCTGAGCGCCAACACATCAGAAATATAATCCAACGTTCTTTCTTTAATTCCAAACTTTTCATCCATTTTCATACTCAACAATAATCTTAGTTCTTTGATCAAAACATCTATAACCTTTACTCTTCAATGAATAACCAAGAAACATACCTTCATCGCTTATTGCATCAAACTTACCAACATCATCATTTCTCTTTACGTAACACTTACTCAAGCATCAACATGTTGGATACAATTGATTGGGTATTGTCTTTAATGTTACACAAATGTCATATCCGTCATTAGATAGTGTCTACCGAGCTCAAATGATCTGCAAAGCAATTTACAGTGTCTACCGAACATTCCTAAACTTAACAAAGAAAAGATAATGTTTACCGAGCTCACTCAGGCATCAAAGAATTTTGTAGCAAAAGTTAGTATTAACTGAGCTCCCAAGGTTAACAAAGAAAAGTCAATGTTTACTGAGCTCACTCGAGCATCAAAGGATTTTGTAGCAAAAGTTAGTATTAACCGAGCTCCCAAGGTTAACAAAGAAAAGTTAATGTTTATCGAGCTCACTCGGGCATCAAAGGATTTTGTAGCAAAAGTTAGTATTTACCGAGCTCGCAAGGTTAACAAAGGAAAGACTGGAAAGTCAATGTCTACCGAGCTCCCAAGGTTAACGAAGGAAAGTTAATGTCTACCGAGCTCCCAAGGTTAACAAAGGAAAGTCAATGTCTACCGAGCTCACATGGTCAGCAAAGGAAGGTCAATGCTAACTGAGCTCACTCGGTCTCCAAAAGATTTTTTGCAAGATTTGCAATGTTTACCGAACTTCACTTGGTAACACTAGAAAACCATTCTGCAACAGTGGTTACCGAGCTTGGTCGACCAGCAAAGGATTTTACTGTTTTGATATTAAGTTTTCATGCGACTGACTGATGTAATGATTTTTATTTTTTGTTTATTGGAACCTATATTTAAGCCGACTTGATAATCTGAAAGGTATATATATAGAAGTTCAAGTTGTGAATTAGAGTGTGAATGTGAAAATGAGTATATAGATAAGGATGGAAGAAGCGAATTGAGCGAATTCTATTGAAGGATTAGATATCTTGGAGGAGATGCAAAGTTGTATTTGATCAGCTAGGATCCAGTAAAAGTAAAACAAAGATCTGTAATCAGCAAAAAATAAGTTGCATATCATTCAGGTCACCTCATTGCTGCTTTCTAATCATTGTAACAGTGAATCTAGAATCTCTTAACAGAGTTGGTTTAACTGCCATTTTATAAATCCTCTAACGAGGTGACGGTTCAATTGAATTGTTCTCAAGACCTCTAACCAGGCCACTCTTAACAGGGTGATTAAATCCTCTAACAAGGTCACACCTAACAGTGTGTTTTGTAACCTTTAACAGGGTTGGCTCCTAACAGGACTCACTTCAGAAGAGTGAAAATTGGTAACTAGTTACTTGGTGGTTTTTCCCATATTGGGTTTCCACATTAAATCTAGTGTCTCTTGTGTTCATTTATTTTAATCTTTGCAAGCATATTAATGACTATGAATGCTAGATAAACAGTAATTAATTAATCTATCGAGTTACAGTTTTCCTACACTGTTTACTGAATATCAACAGTATGTAAAGACATCTAAGGGATTTATTTTGGAATTGATTTTTGTGGTAACTGATTCACCCCTCCCCTCTCAATTACTTCATCTATATTTCCAACAATTGGTATCAAAGCTTTTGGTGCTTGCAGGACAAGATTTCAAATATCTAAGCCAAAGATCAAGATGTCTTATAAGAGGGAAATTCCAAGACTTAACAGGGACAACTTCTCAGCATGGCAAGGGTTGATGAGACTTCATTTAGCTTCTATTGGAGATACAGGACTAAAATACCTTGATGAAAAATATGCAAAACCATCTGGTACATTATCTGTCAATGATATTGCTGAAAAGAAGACCCACAACATTATGATGATAGATATAGCATCTGCTCTGAGTTATGAAGAATTTGATGACATTAAAGACTACAAATTTGCCTTTGAAATGTGGGAAAAGCTAAAAAAAATCTATGGAGGAGATGATAATGTAAGAATAGCCAAAGCAAAAAGTCTAAGAGGACAATTTGATCAAATGAGGATGAGAGAGGATGAAAACAATGCAAAATATGTTGAAAGAGTCAAAGTATGTAATAAGTAAAGTTCTTAGAACTCTACTTCCCATTTATGCAATCAGAGTTTCTGCAATTCAAGAAAGAAGATGTGAAGCAAATCACAAGATAAATCTAGAATACATAGTTGGAAGATTGACTGCATTTGAACTAGTCAACTTTGACAACTTTGTTCCAGCTTCCAAGAACATTGAATCAGCATTTGAAGCCAAGCTTTCACTTAAGGAGAAAAGGAAAAAGAAAAAGGAATCTCAATCAGGAAGTGAAGATGAATCAGACCAAAGTTCAGACAGTGATCTTGAAGTGATTGAAGCTCTACTAGCAAGAAAATATTCTAGAGGCAGAGGTAAATTTAAAGGTAAAGTTCCTCTAATCTGCTTTTCATGTGAAGAAGTTGGTCATATTGTTGCTGGGTGCCCAAACAAGCAGAACAAAGATGACAAGAAAGGTTACAAGTACAATGGCAAGAAAGACTTCAAATCATTCAAAGATAAAGGTAAGAAAACATGTTTTATGGCTAAAGATTCTAATGATTCTAATGATAAAGAAGAAGATGAAATTGTCTCATTGTTGTGAAAAATGAATCTAATAATGATGAGGAAATGGCACTCATTTCTCATATGAGCAAAAATGATACGATTGTTCTCATCACATGACTGGTGATAAAACTAAGTTTGAATACTTTGAAAACTATGATGGTGGCAGTGTAAGATTTGGTAACAATGAACCTTGTTGTATAAAAGGAAGAGGAAGAATCTCTCTAACCAAAGAAGTTATATGTGATAATGCCTATTGGGTAGAAGGACTAAAGCATAATTTGTTGAGTGTGGCACAGCTACTCAACAATGGATTCAAAGTAGAATTCATGCATGGAAAAGAAAGACTACTGGATGACAAAGGAAAACTGATTGGATCAAGCACTCAAACAAAAGGTAACTTATTTTATCTTCAACTTGGTGAATATTCATGTCTTATTGCTCAATTTGAAAAAAGTTGGTTATGGCATAGAAGGTTGTGTCATGTCAATTTTGATAACTTGGTAAAGATAAACAAATTCAAGAAAGTAAGAGACATTCCTAACATAAAGAAACCTGAGATCGATCTATGCAAGAATTGTCAAATTGGTAAAATGGGAAAGACTAGTTTTAAAAGTAAAAACTATCAGTCTGAAGATATATTAGAAATTGTGCATACTGATTTATGTGGACCCATTGGAATTGAAAGCTATACTGGAGAAAAGTTCTTCATTCTTTTTGTAATGAACCCAAATTGGGGGTCCATCATTTATCTATGTTTTTCCTTCTATATAAATTCTTTTGCCATATTTTTGTCTCCGCATGGTTTTGATAATTTCTTTCTATTCCGTATGACACCCTTTCAAAGATACTATTCCACATATATACATTTTAATAGTAAAAGACACATCTTTTCATAATAATAATTATATTATATTAATAATATATTTATATTAATAAGCTTTAGTTAATATATTATATTAATAATTATATTTTAATATATATTAATTTAATAATATATCAACTATACATTATTATAATTCATTATTAATATAGTATTGTTACATTGAAATATATCTTAGTAATCATAATATCATTATATTATATTATTATTTCATTGATTATATTATAATACGTTATACATAATGACATTATTATATGATTATAATATAATATTGAATTTATAAGTCTAATATGATTATAAAGTATTATAGGATTATAATAGTATTACTTATAAATAATATTATTATAATACTTTTATTAATACAGTATTGCTACATTAAAGCGTGTCTTTATCATTATTTATTATTTCATTCATATTACTATTATAATACGACATAATATAATTATTATGATATTACTTATAGCATAATATTATTTATTAATATTACTTTATATAAAATATTTTTTATTATTATTTAAATTACTTGCCAAACTGGGGACATCACAGTCCTCCCCTCTCGAATTTGCTTGTCCTCGAGTAAAATCAATCATAGATACAAACATATTTGCATATAAAGCCTAAAAGATTTATAAAATATACATTTTAATAAATGAAAACACGAAGCAAACACGGTGTAGATAGATGAAGACACGAAGCATACACGATGTAGACACATCATACATAACCTTGATTAGATCCTAAAATTAACAATGCGCAATGACTATACTTCTTCATTAGGCTTATGAACCTTGCAACCACAAAATAAGCATCAGTACATGCATATAAATATATATAAACTTCAAAGAAATTTGAATAATAATTAGTTAATCCAAGCCAATTCCATACTAAGCCTAAGAGTGGAACTTTGGCCCCTTTGGCCCCGGTGGTAGGTGTTGGGCATCCACATGAAGTGGTCTACTTAGTGGATTGCTTGTTTGGCTAGAAAGGTTCTTGTGAAAAGGAGCCATTACTATCTTTCCCTTAATTAGCACTACAATAGGGTGTTTTCTCTTGATTGCAAACTCCATAGGAAAGTGGTAGGGTTCCCTTTTCTTATTTACATAATCCTTTGGAAGGAATCTTTCTCCCTTTCCTTATTACAATCATCATAAGATGGTATATTTACAGTGCAGAGTGCGCGTGAAACAAGCTCCAAGCGTATCCGACAAGTGCTCGAAATTACTCTGCCTCTCCCTCCACCAACTCCCTACCTTAGGATATCATAATGTGGATGAGAAGATGAGTATTAAATTTAATTTACTTAGTTCATTTGAAAGATTTCTTCTTATAGTATACAAACAACTGTCTCTCTCCTTGTTACGATCATCTTGATGGTAGAACGACGATGCAGAGGGCGCGTGAAACAAGCTCCAAGCGTATCCGACAAGTGCTCGAAATTACTTCGCCTTTCCCCCCACCAACTCCCTATCTAAGATTACGTAATTTGGATGAGAGATAGACTCTCTGTACTATAATTGAACTTTATTCTAATTACTATGTTTTCCTTAAATCAACATATTTATATTTCATTTTTTCCTTTTTCATATATATATATATATATTCCATTTATATTTCATTTTCACATATTCTTTTTATTTTGTAACTAGAATCATTGATAGATTATTCAATATTCTCCACAATAACAAATGTG
Source organism: Cupressus sempervirens (assembly GCA_028749045.1). Lineage (NCBI taxonomy): Eukaryota > Viridiplantae > Streptophyta > Pinopsida > Cupressales > Cupressaceae > Cupressus > Cupressus sempervirens. Next base: position 543,610,701 of record CM053787.1, on the reverse strand, counting down.
TCAGTAATAAGAAAGACACTAACAATTATCTCTTAATAAAACATTGAAGAAAATATAAACTTACCTCATTACCATACCTTATTACCATTAATGAAATTTTTAATATAATTCAATGAGTCGATGTACCTTACACGGACCGATTAGTGCTTTGGTACTCTGCTATTATAGGGTCCTGTAATGTGTACTCAAGTCTGTATGCTCACATAACTTGCCTTGCAATTGGTGTTTCTTTTTACTTTTTCCTGCACGAACATTCTCGAAGGAAAGGATCAAGGCACATAGGCTCTTATAATAGATAAAATAAGAGAGAGACTAATAGAATATTCAAATAATAGAAGACCATTCAATTAAAACATAGATAGAAATCCAAAATATATACTTTAAACATATATGCATATAAACATTCAATCTTCTAAGTATATATTTTTATTCTATATTTTAACACATTATTTTCTAAGGTGATCAATTTCCAAAGCTATAATCACCTAGATTCTTAAGAGATTGTTGCACATCAATTTATCCTCTTACATTAATAACATTTGTTATTAGACTCCTCTCTTGAATATATGAAATAAAAATGTCATCACTATCATCAACCAATATAATTGACTTATTCTTATTATATGAAATAACACCTATATTCAATACTGACCATAATGAATTATTTCATATACCTGATAATATTATTAGAATTTTGTTCCAATTAATATTATCATTAACATTGAGTAAAATTATAAATAAATTATTTCAATTAAATAATCATACTTACCTTCACTCTCTATTTCATGTAATACCTTTACTTTCCATTTCATTTAATACCTTCACTTTCCATTTCATTTAATAGGAAGGTAAAAATATCTTCTTTGGATGTATTATGAGTGATGATACGTGTCTCTACACTTTATTATTTGATGGCTTCTTCGGATCTTACTTCTTAGTTGATGTATTGAAAGACTCAATCATATGCAATGTCCCAATGTTTTGGACTATTACAATATCTATAACTAGTATATAGTTTATTCTTTATTGTTAGATTTACCTTCTTGACTTCAAGGCTCCCTATGAAGTTTGATGATTCTCTTTCTCTATATCAAGTATAAAGTCTTTTATCTTTGTACTTATCCCACTTAAAATCTCCCTTTAGTTTGATCCTTATATGTTGTCCTTCAATATACCTTTTCCATGCTCAATATGTGCTATCAATCATAAAATACGTTTAGAAGTCATTCATATGAGCACATACTTTTTCGCTATGGTAAATTACTTATCTTGTGTAATTCCTTTGACCGAATAATGTGATTTCCTTTCATTGTTATTTAATGTAGGCACCACCTTTCAACTTAATCACCACATGGTAGTAGTAGAGATCGATCTTTCTTGAGACTCAAAGAAAAACAAAAATGTCTTTGGTAAAGCAATGCGAGGGCTCACACTCAAGGCGCATCAGGTTTGGCCTGTGAATCTCCATTGATGATTTGTGGGCTTTCACTGGATTTGGTCTGAGAGTATCTTGTTCCTTTCACTATGGAGTACTCTATGAATGTCATGCATTGGGTTTAAGTCTGATTCACTGATTTATGTTTCGACACTCAAACATTGAATATATAACTCTTGGAGTGAATATATATTAACACCAGTCTGCCCTATTTAATTTTCTTTAATTTTCTTTCCCAATGTTTCTCTCCGATGTAGATCAGTTCATATGCATAGGATGGAATGATGTCTCATACTAATGGACCATTATAAATTATTTCATATACCAAGTATTTTCCTTTCTTTCTTTAAGTAGGAAGCCACTCACATCTTACTGCCTTCGTCCATGTAGAATTCGTAAACTATGGTGGCGTTATCCTTCCTGCATCAGGTTTGAATCCCTTCGATGTGCTTATTTCCTCTTTAATTAATGATCTAAATTGCCAGTATTATACGTCCAAGGCTTTGAATCTCCAAGTGTTGGATATCGCTTAACTTGGTACATTATTACTAGTCTTCAATATGCATCAAGAGTCAACTATAAGGGTCTGTGGCCTATATTGGTCATTTTAGAAGCTTCCTACTTCTTTTCTGTTTGCTTTAATGGCTTCCATTGAATATAGCACAATTCTTTGTAAAATAAAGTGATTGTTCGTAAATTTCTGGTTAAATGACACTACAATCAAATCTTACTATTTTAAATATGTTGCTTTCCTATAACGTTGCAAATAAACTGGATTATCCTTGAAACTTCCATGAACATAAAAACAACCTCTCTTTATTGGTGTCTTGTTTGCAGTCGCTTTTTATTTTTTCCGCCATTACCACTCCTGCCAAATAAATTCACAGCATATAGTGGTTTGACAAGTCAAATAGCTGGCGATATCTAGATGTATTGTGCACTTGTATTGGCCATGATAAATATGAACAAGATGCCAAGGCGCAATATTAGATTCTGTGGCGTTTCTAATGTCATCAATTGACTGCAAGGTAAACAAGCTATGGTCAAAGAACTAAGGCAGTGAGTTTGTCCAAACTTAGGGTTAACATAACTGTCATATGGACAGTATATGATTCCCAGTTTTGGTCAACATTAATCAACTTTGTCTATGATTCCTCTTTTTAATTGTACCGACTCTTGGGTGCTAATGCATTTCTTAAATATGCAGACTTGCATCTTACATGGTTCTTCTACTTGTCACAGTTTAGATTATCGTTAGTTCTCCCTTTTTATTGAGATTATACAGTTTTGGATTCAACTCGTACACATTGTCTTTGGCATCGTTATCGATGAAGCTTCAACATATATAACATTTCTCTTTGCCAATGTTTGTAGCTAACTTGTTTGATATTTAACGTATGTTGCATCAAATCAGAATACACCACTTCCATCATATCAGAATTCATGGACTTTGTTGCAGACATGTATTTACTATACATTATCATAGTCAACTTCTTTACCATTTTGGCACTATAGATGTTGAGAATAACACCGTCCAAGTCAAGGTAAATTTTTCGTCACTTGTTGTTATAGTGTCTATAGTACTTTTCCATTCGAACATCATGTGTATTGGCTTCTTTGACTACCAGCGATAATAACCTTCATAAGTCATAACTTCTGAATTGCATAATATAAAGACTATTCCTTATAACACTTGTAACCTGTAGTTATTGATTCCTCCTTAAAATATACACGTTATGTTGTGATGCGGTTTCTTCCGAACACTAGATTGGTTACTTTTCTAGCAGGCTGGGTGTCTATTGTCCATTCTCCAACCTCTATTCTATCACAGGTGGATCTGATTTATAAATCGATGCAAGTACTTTTCCATCGTCTTGTCATTTCACAGGTGTAGAATCTGAAAACTAACATTTCAATCACTGACCATACTAAGAAGGTTTCATACACATTATTCTGCATGTCTCTTGTCGATGCATTTTTCTTACGTGGCTTTAGAGTAGTTTAGGGTTTCATATAAAAAATCTTCCACCTTTTTACTAGGTGTGAGTTGCTGTGTAATTCCTTCCTTCATTATCATTATCTTTTCTTTGTAATTCTCATTTGTCTGATTTGAAATCACAATCCTTGATATATTTTTTTTGTGTGAAATAAATGGAAAACTGTACAAGAATCGTAACCATTATGGATGTGTTTATTATTCTCTGTGGTTACTCCCGATACTCCTTGTTTTATTACAAACTCTGTTCCACGCCAATAATAATCTCCTTCAATATTGTTTATTACAGTATTTTGCCAGTAATATTTGCAGTCCGTATGAGTAGTATTGCTTGCCTTCTTGGCAATCTCTGCCCTTCTTTGGTGTTTACTAGTTGCAAGCTAACAATGTGATCCTCTTTATCAAATTCTTAAATAGCAAAAGGATTATGAGAATAATAATTCGATTGCTTCCACAACTACTCTCGTTTAAGGTCCTTGTCTGTGGTTGGTTTCTTCAGGCCTGAACAAGATATATGGATTAACTTCTGTAATGTCTGTGTTTACATTAACTATAAAGAACACGAATTCTAAGAAATTAATAATTATCTGGCTTCATCCGCTACTTTCATTACGTCAGAAAGGTTCTGATAAATGTAGAGATTTGTTCACCACTTCCGGTTATCACACTTGTTCAATTTCCATGATATATGTTTATGAAATCGAACTACTATTTAAACTTCTCCCTCTCCACTTCCACTTTTCCAACAAAATTCCTTGTATCTTGGTGTCTTGCCTATGAATGATTGGAATAGGGAGATTAGTGATGATACTACAGTATCGATTTTAACATCAAGATGCCATGAGCCAATCTCAGACAATTTCTTTGCTCTTTTTCTAGTGGTTTCTGAATTATTCTTCACAGGTTGGCAAGATTTTTGCTCTGATACAATTTGTAATGAATCCAAATTGGAGGTCCATCATTTATCTACGTTTTTCCTTCTATATAAATTCTTTTGCCATATTTTTTTCTCCGCATGATTTTGATAATTTCTTTCTATTCTGTATGATACCCTTTCAAAGATACTATTCCACATATATACATTTTAATAGTAAAAGACACATCTTTTCATAATAATAATTATATTATATTAATAATATATTTATATTAATAAGCTTTAGTTAATATATTATATTAATAATTATATTTTAATATATATTAATTTAATAATATATCAACTATACATTATTATAATTCATTATTAATATAGTATTGTTGCATTGAAATATATCTTAGTAATCATAATATCATTATATTATATTATTATTATTTCATTGATTATATTATAATACGTTATACATAATATAACATTATTATATGATTATAATATAATATTGAATTTATAAGTCTAATATGATTATAAAGTATTATAGGATTATAATAGTATTACTTATAAATAATATTATTATAATACTTTTACTAATATAGTATTGCTATATTAAAGCGCGTCTTTATCATTATTTATTATTTCATTCATATTACTATTATAATACGACATAATATAATTATTATAATATTACTTATAGCATAATATTATTATTTTAATATTATTTATTAATATTACTTTATATAAAATATTTATTATTATTATTTAAATTACTTGCCAAAATGGGGACATCACACTTTTTGTTGATGATTACTCAAGAATGATGACTGTCATGTATCTAAGGAACAAATCAGAAGCATTTGAAAAATTCAAATGGTACTTGGCCAGAGTAGAAAAAGAAACAGAAAAAAGATTGAAATGCTTGAGGTCGGACAGAGAAGGAGAATTCATTTCACATGAGTTCAATAACTTTTGCATTGAAAGAGGAATCAAAAGACAGGATTAGCCCCTGGAACTCCTGAACAAAATGGAATAGCTAAAAGGAGGAACAGATCTATCATGGATTGTGCAATAACCCTAATGATTGAAAAAAAACATTGCTATCAAATACTAGAAGGAAGCTATCAACACTGTAGTTCATACCTTGAATCGAATACAACTTAAGAAGAACTCATTCAAAACTCCCTATGAGCTATGGTATGGCTACAAACCTAATGTAAGTTATCTAAAAGTATTTGGAAGCAAATGTTACATTTTGAAAGAATCTAGAAAAGGCAAATTTGATTTAAAAGGTGATGAAGGAATATTTTTGGGATACTCTTGCAAAAGTAAAACATATAGATGTTCGAACTTGTCTACTTACAAAGCCATAGAAAGTGCACATGTGAAAGTTGATGAGTTTGCAGAAGGGAACAAGAAGATTATAGAAGGTTTGTTTTCACTGAACCTGATACAGTACCAGTCAATCAAGAATCTTCTACTCCCGAGTCATCAATAACCGAGTTACAGGTAGTTCAAACCGAACTACAACAACTCGAGTTACATTCAGATGCTATCAAGCAAGTGTCTACCGAGTCTGAAGGATCCGAGCCAATATCTACCAAGCCAGAACCTAAAGTTGAAATGCAAGAAGATAATAATGAAATTCTTTCAAAAGGCAAGGAACCTGTATTAGCAAAATATGCCAGGAGACATCATTCAGCAGATCAAATCATTGGAAACAAATCTGAAGGAACCATGACAAGAAGTAAGTTGAAAGGTGCTTGTTTACTTGCTGATTTTGAACCTAGAAATGTCACTGATGCATTGGAAAATGATAGTTGGATTGAGGCTATGAATGAAAAAATAGAACAGATAGAGAAAAACAAGACATGGACCCTTGTACCCAGGCCTAAAGATAAAAATGTGATTGGAACCAAGTGGGTATTCAGAAACAAGTTGGATGAAGATGGTAAAGTATCAAGAAATAAAGCTAGATTAGTATGCAAAAGATATGCTCAAGAAGAAGGAATAGACTAGGAGAAACCTTTGCTCCTGTTGCAAAATTGAAAAGAGTTAGAACCTTACTTGCATATGCTGCTCACAAAGGATTCAAAGTTTATCAAATGGATGTCAAGTCAGCATTCCTCAATGGTATACTGGATGAAGAGGTCTACATTGAACAACCTGAAAGTTTTGTTGATCCAGATAAAAGGAACATGGTCTGCAAATTACACAAGGCATTGTATGGTCTGAAACAAGCCCCTAAAGCATGGTATGAAAGATTGCATAACTATCTTATTCAGATTGGTTTTCAAAGAACTAATGATAACAGTAGTTTGTATATAAAGGAAGGACCAGATAATAAGATTGCTTTGGCAGAAATATTTGTAGATGATACTATTTTCACAGAAAATGATGATCTTTGCAAAAAAAATTCAAAGCAAATGAACAAGGAATTTGAAATGTCTATGTTTGGTGAAATCAAATTCTTTGTTGGTCTTCAAATTCAGCAAAATAAAAATGGTATCTACATCACTCAATCAAAATACATCAAAGAGATATTGAAAAAGTTTGGTATGAAAAATTGTAAACCAGTTGGGACTCCTATGTGTACTGGATTAAAACTTACCAAGGAAGATGAATCAAAAGAAGTAGATCAAACACTGTATAGATCTATGATTGGAAAGTTGCAGTATGTAGTTCATACTAGGCCAGATATTGCCCTTGCAGTTGGTATTGTAGCAAGATTTTCAGCAAAACCAAGAGAAAATCACATAATGGCAATCAAAAGAATAATGAGATATTTGAAAGGAACTGAAGATTATGGTTTATGGTACAAATTTGGTGGTAATCTGGATTTGAAAGTGTTTACTGATGCTGATTGGGCAAGAAACCTTGATGACAGAAAAAGTACAAGTGGAGGAGCATTCTTTCTTGGAAAAAGGTTGGTTTCTTGGACAAACAAAAAACAAAATTGCACATCCCAATCTACAGCAGAGGCAGAGTATGTTGTTGCTGCAGTAAATTGTTCTAATATTGTTTGATTTAAACAGTTGTTGGAAGGCATGAAGGTGGAAATCAAAGAACTAGTTGTTATGTTCTGTGATAATACAAGTGCAATAAACATATCTAAAAATCCAGTGATGCATTCCAAAACCAAACACAACCAAGCACATTGCAATAAAATATCATTTTGTCAGAGAATTGGTGCAAGACAAGGAGATAAGATTGGAATATGTTCATACAAAGGAACAAATTGCTGACTTATTCACAAAGTCATTACCTAAGGATGCATTCTTGTATCTAAGAAGTAAGTTAGGGGTCACTCCCCTATCTGAAGTTCACTAAAATAAAGTTTTTGTGATGCATCAACGCATACCAAGTTGAAAATCTATCAGTTGATGCAGCATAATCAAAAAATATTTCATATGAACCAGTACTAAAGGTACATTAAAATCATTTGAGTTGTGTTTTCTTTGGCATGTGTTGTCAAAGAAGGAGAGTTTTTACTGTCATATCTTTCTGAAATTTGTTTGAAAGGAAGAAGTTTGCTATGATATTCCCTCATAGAAGGAGATTATTGAAAGAGAGAGAGTTTTCTATCTAATAGAGAAAGTTGTTCGAACAGAAAAAGGCTTGTTAGACTTGTTTTCAAATTTCATTCTGCTATGACATGTTGTGTTGCCATCAATGCCAAAGAGGGAGATTGTTGGATACAATTGATTGTGTATTGTCTTTCATGTTACACAAATGTCATATCAGTCATCAGATAGTGTCTACCGAACTCAAATGATCTGCAAAGCAATTTACAGTGTCTACCGAACATTCCTAAACTTAACAAAGAAAAGTTAATGTTTACCGAGCTCCCAAGGTTAATAAAGAAAAGTCAATGTTTACCGAGCTCACTCAGGCATCACAGGATTTTGTAGCAAAAGTTAGTATTAACCGAGCTCCCAAGGTTAACAAAGAAAAGTTAATGTTTACCGAGCTCACTCGGACATCAAAGGATTTTGTAGCAAAAGTTAGTATTTACCGAGCTCGCAAGGTTAACAAAGGAAAGTCAATGTCTACCGAGCTCCCAAGGTTAACGAAGGAAAGTTAATGTCTACCGAGCTCCCAAGGTTAACAAAGGAAAGTCAATGTCTACCGAGCTCACATGGTCAACAAAGGAAGGTCAGTGCTAACCGAGCTCACTCGGTCTCCAAAGGATTTTTTGCAGGATTTGTAGTGTTTACCGAGCTTCACTTAGTAACACTAGAAAACCATTATGGAACAGTGGTTACCGAGCTTGGTCGGCCAGCAAAGGATTTTACTGTTTTGATATTAAGTTTTCATGCGACCGACTGATTTAATGATTTTTTTTTTGGCTATTGGAACCTATATTTAAGCCGACTTGATAATCTGAAAGGTATATATATAAAAGTTCAAGTTGTTAATTAGAGTGTGAATGTGAAAATGAGTATATGGATAAGGATGGAATAAGTGAATTGAGCGAATTCTGTTGAAGGATTAAATATCCTAGAGGAGATGCAAAGTTGTATTCGATCAGCTAAGATCCAGTAAAAGCAGAACAGAGATCTGTAATCAACAAAAGATAAGTTGCATATCATTCAGGTCACCTCATTGTTGCTTTCTAATCATTATAACAATGAATCTAGAATCTCTTAATAGAGTTGGTTTAACAACCATTTTATAAATCCTCTAACAAGGTGACAATTTAGTTGAATTGATCTCAAGACCTCTAACCAAGCCACTCTTAACAGGGTCACACCTAACAATGTGTTTTGTAACCTTTAACAAGGTTGGCTAATAACAGGGCTCATTTCAGAAGAGTGAAAATTGGTCACTAGTTACTTGGTGGTTTTTCCCATATTAGGTTTCCACGTTAAATTTGGTGTCTCTTGTGTTCATTTATTTTAATCTTTGCAAGCATATTAATGACTATGAATGGTAGATAAACAGTAATTAATTAATCTACCGAGTTACAGTTTTCCTGCACTATTTACTGAGTATCAACAATATGTAAAGACATCTAAGGGATTTATTTTGGAATTGATTTTTGTGGTAACTGATTCGCCCCTCCCCTCTCAGTTACTTCATCTATATTTCCAACAGAACAATATGCATTAAGGCAAACCCCATGATGTTTATCAATTAAGACTCCAAGGACATGACTGTCGCAGTCATGCATTAAAACAAGAAAAAAAATGATTTGAAGTATTGATGAGCAGATCCAAAAACAAAAGCTAAATGAAAACCAATCGATGAAAAACACTACAGGCTCTTACCTCAAATAGCTCCTACGCACGCAAACCTCCTCCTTCAAATGTCGATTTTTTCTTCTTTTTTGTTTATGAACCCAAGTTGATCAAAATTTTGATCAAATTGGCAAAACCTGATTTGGTCGAAATTTCGACCAACTAACTTGGGCCAAAAACAAAAATTCAACAAGCCAATAAAGGGCTTGGTCGAAATAAAAGGTCAAAAATTGACCTATAATGTATTTGTGAGTAAGTGAAGTTGCCTACGAATTTGAGCTTCCTAAAGGGAGTTGGACACAATATCTTTCATGTCATGTCAAAAGGAGGTGATGGGACAATGTGTCACGAAGTTAGAACTACCTCCCATTAACGAAGAGGGGAAACTAATTCTAAAGTCGATTAAGATCTTAAACATCCAGGAGAAGAGGCTTAGGTCACACAATGTCAAGGAGTTTATTGTGTGGTGGAAGGATCTTCTAATTAAGGATGGCACCTGACAAGGCAAGAAAATTCTGGAGCATCCAAGTCTACAATTACTTGAGGATAAGCAAATTTCAAGTTGAAACAATCGTTATGTCTAGCATTATTAAATAAGTTAATATAATAATGGTTTGTATGTTTGATCATGATAATTAACTTAATCATCTTTCAAACCCATTTTTCTTTTATTATCCATAAGTATTAATCATGTCAATACTTTTTTATAACCTTGTGAGTTTCTTCAATGGGGTATTTAATACCAATTTATAAGATGTTATACATATGTGATTTGAAATATTTTACATGTATTGTGAATTCTAGTTGGAGTTCTTGGTTGTCATTTTGAAGGTGAAAGATTCTCCTTATTTGGTTTTTTGTAGTTTTGATGGGAGTCACTCTTCACCTTATTTTGATCGACTATTGGTTCAAGATTTTGTAATTTAAATTGCTATCATTATTTGAACTTGAATTTACTCTATCGTCGTTGGAATTTTAGGTGACAATCTATCTAGTTCTAGATTTCAATTCTTCTTGCATTTACTATATTATCAAAGTTGTCTATCTGTAATCTCATCATGATTATCGTCAATTAAATAAACATCATTGTTGAACGAAAATCATAAATTTAGCAAAAGGAGATAATGTGTATAGACCCCATCTACCACTATACAAACAAACTATCCTCTATAAGGGCCCCTCCATTGTACAAACCCACACATTCTAACCTCACTATACATAATTCAACACAAAACATGGTCGTCTAACTATACAATTTGAGATTGGCCAATCAACACTACTGTATGGACATTTACTATCTTTGTTGTATGGATTGTCCTAGGTAGGGCACACAAGTTATACTATCTGACACCATGCAAATGGTGTCTACATCATAGACTCCCCACAACAAAACTACTAATAAGAGGGACAAGTGGCTCTTATGGGAAATTTGTGCCTCGATATATTAAAACCAATGGTGAAGAAGCAATAACCATAGCGACAAGAAAACTAACCTCAAAGGATTGAGTCAAGAACAATAGCCAATGGAGAAAAAGTAAAATATGATAATTGAACTCAAAATAGGGGTTAGCTTAAGAATAGCAACTAAAGAGTCAACAACAGTACAAACAACAAAACTTTATCTTGTATTTAAACACATCAAAGGAGAAACAACCTCCTTAGTATCACATCTAGTAGATGATTCGTCGAGTACTTGAGAAGACATTAGATACACTCTAAATAAATATGCACACTTCCAAGGTAATGTGTCTCTTATGCAAAAGTATGAATAGTGATTTATGTAACAAAGAGAGATTGTTTCCATTACACTTTAGAAGGCATTAGACACACTTCAAACAAGTGTGTTCTTTCAAAAGAAAAAGCATTGCATGTGCAACACACTTGAATACACTAGACATACTCGAAGAAGATACAAAATTTTGAAGGAAATGTTTCTCATTGTGCAAGTTTCAAAAGAAAAAGCATTGCATGTGCAACACACTTGAATACACTAGACATACTTGAAGAAGATACAAAATTTTGAAGGAAATATTTCTCATTGTGCAAGGAGGTTGGAAGCACTTTTATGTCCTCTCATGTTATACAAATTGTTTCAAGTTCATTTATCAAGAGATCTAGTAATAAACTCAATGCAAGTTTTTCTTAAGTGAGGAGTATTTTGTTAAGGTGCTTCATCAAAGTCTCCAAAAGGGTTAGGTTTAAAATCCTTGCAATTCTCCACACTTGTTCAAATAAATGTAATAAGGGGAGAGTGTGGGTATATTACAATATCAATGATTAATTTTAGGTTAGTTTAAACTAAATAAATACAATGTTGGGAAGTTATGTTCTTATTGATATTTTGCATTAAGGAAATATTAGCTTTAAAAAGTCAATGTACAACAATGTAAATTCAAGATATATCTATATGAATTGAGAAAGTTTTTTAATTTTATGCTTTAATTTTTTCAATTTTGCTCTCTAAACTAAAGAAAGAATCTACATGACAATCATATTGTAATTTGGTTCTCTTTTAATAATAGATCATCCATTTAACAAACAAATGCACTTTTTGACCATATATGATAACTTCAGAAAAATTATTGGAAAGCATGATTTAACTAAATATTTTTATAAAACTATAAAGACACTTTTAAAAAATTATTAGTAAATTGCTAAAAAAATATTATTGAAGATAATTTGGAAAGCATAATTTAACTACATATTTTTATAAAACCAAAAGAACAATTAAAAAATTATTTGTAAATTGAAAAAAATTATTATTGAAGATAATTTTTTATTTTGTAATATTTGATATAGTTGAAGTGTTTTAAAATAATAGAACTTGATCAAGTTTGTGAATCACTTAATTTCCACTTTATTTCCTTGCTACTGGTGTTTCTTCTTGATGACAAAAATTCTCAAACAATCAAATCTAAAAACTTGAATATTATTCTAATAGATTCTAGAAATCTAATAAACTTAAATTATATAATTTAAATATTTCTAAATTTTAAAATATTTTGATATGAATCTACAAATTTATTATTATTAATTATTAGTTCATCATTATTTAATATTAATAAATAAAATAAATTTGTCTTCATTTATAATATTTTTAGAATAGAATATATGAATTTTTAAAAACTAAATTAATTTTTAAATTTTTGTTTATATTATTATTTTATAATTATTTTCTAAATTTATTTTAATCCTAAAAAAAAATTAAACTATATTAATTTTAAAAATTTTGTTTATATTATTATTTTATAATTGTTTTCTAAATTTATTATCAATTTGAAATTTTTAACCCAAATCTTTAACTAAATGTTAGTTTTCACATAAGATATTAGTATATCAAAGCTTTCATAAAATTAGTGAAGCTAAATTAGGGAAAAGAGGTAGGGATAGAAAATAAGTTGTGTTAAAAATAAGCAGCACAATATATAGACTAGTACTAAGCACAAAATGTATCAAAGAAAAAGAAGTATGATTTTTTCTCAAACTTTTAACTGTTTTGCAGATCATGAAGAACAAATCCGTCATATTTTTTATTAAGTTAATATTTATCTAAACACTATACTGCTTAAATTTACAGTATTGATTTAACATCAACATGAAATCATGATATAAACAATCATTAGCATATTCGAAGAACTTTGGATTGAAAAGAAATCAACAGACAAATCGAGACCAAAGAGGAGCGTATATTTTACCTTTAGCACGCACCACTACTGTAGAAACAGACTCTCATTTATTTACATCTGTAGGCAAACCCCAGGGTAAGTAGAGCACGTGTATACATTAGCCATCTTATTTCAAGATCCCAAGGCCATCTCCAATGAGAAGGCAGAGGAATTTCCTTGGAAAACACAACATTGTAATCGGATAAATAGATTTGCCTAAAACGGGAAAACCATGTATGCTTATTACTTCCATTAATGAAACTTCTTGGGTAGGTGATTTTTGAGCGGTCGGAATCCAAACAACCTTTTACTTTTCCTATGCTAGACCGCTTCTCCTATCATGGGCAGAGGCTGATTGTCATATTTCAATCCCTGGTGACCATTAATGCTCTTTCCCTTACCACTCCTCTGGACGCTACTCTTGCCTATCTTAGGAGGCTCCAAATCAAGTTAATGGACTAAGATTTAGGTAAGCAGAAGACCCAAAAGGAAATTAGCAGAGAAACGTTCCATAACTTGGATTTTAATTTTTGTTGTGTTTGTTTCTCCACTTGACTACCAGATGTGAACGTATTTTGACTGCCAGTTAAAACCGCTTAATCTATCGCAAGCCTCAACGCCAAAAGAACCCTTCACGAAATATGAATTGATAACAAATGATTCTTTGATGCCAAGTTAATTCTATACACCAGGTGCATATACAAATACATTAAGGAAATGAAGTACATACAGTCACGGTTTCGTCTTTGAGAGGTGACTTTCTGTTTTGCTCCTTCCAGAAATTGGGTTATGCTCTCTTTTCCATTCCACTGGCATTACCTGCGACAGCGGTTTGTCATTCACCGAGAATTATATTTGGTATAATCCAGGAACCACAACTTCAGATTACATTAGATGACAGAAACATGATTAATTAATAAATAAAAAGGCCGGCCACGAAACTTTGGTTCTGAGTGCAAATGCACGGTCAAGTTACAAAGAGAAGCACAGAAACTAAACAGTTCCAATAATGCCAAATTGAACCATCTAATCCTTACAAGAATCTACGATTAGATAAATGTGGCTTTGTTTTGCATTTGATTGTGTCATATTTTATTAACATTTCGAATCACGCAGAATTTGAATAGCCAGGGAGATGATAAAATGTTGTTCCAAATTAGATAGAAGATACAAGGATGTCACAAAATGAGCAGAAGGACACAAAGGTCAGGGTCAACCAACCACAGAAGAATGCTAGAACAAGAAAATAAGAGCTAAAAGATAAATAATCTACTAAATCGAAGTAAAAAAAAACAAAAACAATCTACGTTGTCATCCAAGGAAGCCAGAAGAAAAATAAACTTAAAATACACTGCTCCAGAAACTGCCATATGTAATATTTTATTAAAAAAGAAAAAAAAACCTGAAAGGGATCACAACAATACTTGCTTTCAAACACCATAGAACTAAATGCTCATATACTACGGAATGATTATTCTGACAGGCATAAAGACTCTGACAGCAATGGGAGTATAATGGAGGAAGTGGGTAACAAAAGCCTGACAGCCATTTATTTGTTTGCCGTTAGGTACAAACTATCATGGCAAAAAGGGTAGCCGCAATGGATAGAGTACATAACAAAAACAATAAAAATTTGATAATTACTTAACATATCTAATTGCAAGTATTAAAATAGGTATAAATAAATTAACAAGCCTCGTCCTATCTTTTTTAATATATATATCCGATTATATGCCGAAAAATTTGTCCTTGTAACGAGATGGAATCACAAATTCTTTTCTTATCTGTTCCAGAATAGTGTGATATTGAATTAGTCTTCTAAACAAACAATTGATGTCCTCCTGCGACATAATTACATGGACTTGCTAAAAAAAATCATTAAATAAAAAATTAAGAATATTCAGAGGTATTAGATAATAGTAGTGCTATGCATAAGGACGCATGTACTGAAAATGAATCAAGCTGGTGTATTCATATGGAGTGAAACGGAATCAATCTGAGGTTATCCTTTGGAGTAATGTATTTCGATATTATAACAGGACAATGGCTCTCTAAGCCAATGGATTCTGTGTAACACAAACATCAGTTACAACCAGAAGCGTAAGCACAAAATCCTGAAAAGGAGTGATGCCACCTCATCAGAAGAACTAGTTAGGTTAATGGAGACGCGAATAATCCACTAAAAAGCCCTAACAGAAGAAACACAACCCAATCTTGCCTGCATGAAGCGGGTTCCAACATCATAACACAAATGAAAATCTGAAATGTTAAAATGAAGAGTCCTCCGTACCCACACTTCTTATGCACGCTTATTTTTATCAGAATCAGTGGCCGTACTACCATGCCACTCTTTTTCCTGGCACTTACCTACTTTCCCTACAAAATCAAAATAGCTTACATCATGAAATAGTCTATGGAAAATATTCTTCTTTCTGACTGGCAATAATCCCAGGATCCGTAGTTAAAAATTGGGAGACAAGCTTTGATCGTATGAAGTTTGTGCCTGTAATAAAATACTATCATGACTGAGCCTCAAACATTACTCTTCAGGATGGAATAGCCTCATATTATTCTCAGAGTATACCGATCTGATTAAAGTCTTGAGCATAGTGGTTTGTACAGAAATTGATAACGTGTTTCTGCTTCATTGAGCTCGACGAAGCCAAAGCATTGTGTATACCAATGAGAGTTGCACTAAGAAAACGCTCTGAATCATGTAAAAGCTTGGAACAGAGTAATATAATAGTGAGCTGGCTGGTCATTTTGCCAAAAGCAAAAAGAGATGATCAAAGTCCTGCAACATGTATGGACTGTTTCATAGCAGCTATGACATTGAATTCATGACTTGATTGAGTTTGTGGAGGGGAAAAACTGAAATCATGAGGAATTTTTATTCTGTTTGGTGATGGATAATCAAAGTTTATTATGAGAAGGAGATTACCGATGTGGTTGCACCAAGAATTTTTATCCTGTTTAGTGATAGATTATCAAAGTTTATTATGAGAAGGGGATTACCTTGTGGTGTAGTGATGTTGTGGTTGCATTGTTAATGGTGCAACCAAGGTTCAAATCTCTGCTGGCCCAGAAACAGATACAGTGTTAATGATGATGTTTGTGCTCGTTTGTAATTGACTCCACAAATGCTTCCTAATTGTACGTGCTTAGATTCCCTCTAATGTTAACGGTGGAAGACTAATTTTAGCATTTAGTGAACAGCGGGGTGAGTGGTTCTGGAAATATTACGCAGCATTAGTAGGGTTCATAGCAGTTTCTGGGTTTTTTTTTCTCTTGGTGTCACTGTTTTTCTTTCGAAGATAGTGGGAATTTTGGTAGGTGCAGGTTTGAGGGGATTTTTGTTTTAAAATGAAAGAGGCTTGGGAAGCCATCTCCGACTGCAGATACACCAGATCAGATTTTAATTTTGTATTGAGAAGCCAATTCTAACTGTTTTAAATTTTGTAAAATCCTTTCGGCTTTCAATGAGAATTTCTATGAGTTTGTTTGCATAAGTTGGTGTTTTAATTCATCCGATCCGCCGCTATAGAACAGATTGCTTGAGAGCTTTAAGTGTGTTAGTGTTCAGTCCTATTGCATCAGTAATCCAGTTATGATTACTGCAATAAAAAAGGGAAAAAGAAATTAACTATACTAGCATCCAGAGGTGACCAAAACAAACATAATATGGGACTGGAAAAGTACAAGCGTGTATCCGAAAGCATGGAAGCATCTCCAAATCACCAACTAGAAATCAAAAAAGGAAAAGAGAAAAAGAAAAGAATCAATGGCCAAACAATCGTCAAGTAAATCCAATACACCTAGCTAGGGCTAGAAGAAGCAAGCCGTCTTCCATTCAAATCGAAGCTCAAATTTATCAGGGTAGATTTGATGGTTCTGCAAAAAAGTGTAGGATGCCTAGATTATAAAATATCGACACCAGTAATGAGAAGAACGGGACTTTTCAAGTAATATAAAATTTGAACAACACATTGAATTGATATTTTCTTTTTATTTTGAAGATTAACACCATACAGGGAACGAGTACATAAGAGCGACAGTTCCTTACATGTAGTATTCCATCACGCGCTAATGTTCCCTCAAGGTCACCAATGATTCTGGCCAACTTGATTTCCAAACTTCTTTGTATCTCCTTTAAATTAAATTTTATAGTCACAATTGACTGCCTCACATTGAAGTTGGCAGGTACAGCAACATCACCGTTCAAAGCTAACAAGTTAAGTGTAATATCTGATTGCATTGCCATCAATTTCTGTCCCATAGCTACCACATTATGTTGAAGCTGAAATGTTTCCATGAGAAATATTTCTTCTGCTGTTATCTGTTCCCTTATTCTCGTGCCACTAATCATATGCAATGGATCTTTATCATTCTGCCATGTCACATGATGTTGCAGTGTCAATACAAAACATTTACAGGAAAAGAATTTTCAGCACATGAAAAAGAATTGAAAGCAAAATGAATACGTGAACCAAAGTGCAATGTTTTCACGCCTCCATAAATTTTACAAATTGCTAGTCCACTTGAAGTGCATCATTTTAAGAAACGATGATAGCAAAAGTAAGACTAGAGGAACTCACCATTCTCTTGCATAAGTCATCAATTTTTCCTATTACAGCCTGATATTTCTTTACTTGTTTCTTTAGCAAACGAATGGAAGAAAGAGCTGTCTGGTTCAATTCAATTTGCTTGTTTTCATTTCCGTTGTCAGAAAATATATCTGTAATCGATTTTCCATCTTTGGATCTAATGCATCTTGTTTCCATTGTTTTGGCTATATTCTCGAGCTGCAGTAATTCCTGCTCAAGGGTTTTAACCTCTGAGGACACTTCCAGAACTCCAGCCTTCTTCCAGGAAGAATCCCTTATGAATAAATAAGATCGAATGGAAACATAAAATGAGGATTCAGAAAATGCAGGAATTCCTTAAAATAATCTCACTTTGGAGTCTCTAATGAACGGTCAGAAGTATCCCCTATATACAATTAAAATCAACAAATATTTTGATGATTATGCATACCTCAGCATGTTAGTCAGGTAAGACATAGCATCAAACGCAATGCCATCGTCTTTCTTTGCCAGGAAACCAACACCAGGAGCTACTTGTAGTTGAGATGTGCTTTGCTCGGCAACCTATAAATAGAAAGAGATGACTAAGAAGAGTACACTAGGATTAAGAATGCCAAATCTGATACATGCTCTATTTGATGCATAACAGCCACAGGGGACTGACTATATAAAATTATCCCTCAACAGCTACATTCAAAGGATTTTGAATAATGCCCGAGTTTTTATTTCTATCTATCTTGAAAATTAAGACTCCGTAAACTTATCCTATAACACCTACATTCTAGAATTTTAAGTGAAATGCCTATTTTCCATTTTATCTTGAAGTTTAATGATCTCTCCTATTTAAATATATATAATATTATATATCATAGTGCAGTGGTGAAAATTGCATATACTCCACTTTTCTCCTTCGTTTTGGACTCACTTTGCATTAAAATGTTCTCAAATATTCTCCCCATGGCCAATCTCGTTTCTTTTTTTAATCCATATCTAATCCCATGGGCTCAGAAATATCCTTGGAAAACTTGCAGATTCAAACCTTAACTTTGGGCTAAAGTCAACTTCGCTCAACTAACATTATAAATTTATATGCCAACTTGAGCATGAAATGGTTAACTGTGAAATGGTTAACTGTGAAATGGTTAACTGTGAGTTAGCGTGTTGTATTTGTTAATTATGGTAGCTTGGTCAATTGTTTGTCCCATGTTAGAATTTAGTAAATAATTGTTTTTAAATTGTTTAGAGGAAAGACAATTATTTAGTAATTCAATTGCTAGTAAATAATTGTTTCTAATTGTTTAGAGGAGAGACAATTATTTAGTAATTCAATTGTTAGTAAATAATTGTTTCTAAATTAGTTAGAGGAAAGACAATTATTTAGTAATTATTACCTCTCTTTAAAATCACTAAATTGTGAGATTGTTTTTAATCTCATTAGTTGATTGAGAATGCAGTATTAGCAAATAAATTTGCAGTGCTAGCATACAGTCTTGCAGTGTTAGCATTGAGGATAGCATTGAAGAAATATTGGAGGGAGAAATTCGGAGATTGTCAGAGCTCTGTCAGTAAGAGGCAAGCAGTTTATATCTCTTGATTTGCTGAAATTAACTGGTTTTTCCTTAAGTTTTTCTCAGGACAATTTGTATGAAAACATTGTGCTCATTGTGTTGCATATTTCTTTCCATATTTATTTTTTATTATTGAAATTACAGTTGTGTTATTTTTCAATATTAACTGTGAATTAAGTTTCAACAGTAAAACAATTTTTTAAAGATAAGAAATTAATAATCAGTGACTGCAATAATAATTTTCACAATATTTAAATAAAAATCTAAATTCAATTTCAATGATCCATCATCCATCCAAGCTTCATAACATTATCATTCCGCACATCAAGGACAACCACCATCTTAGGTACCACCACATGCATGCATTGTTATTCTCAATCTTCTTCACCAAACCAGTTTACAAGCAGCGAGGAGTTAACCAAAGGACAATAATCAGCCTGGAAAACTCCTAAATAGTGTCTTGCTGCACCACCCTTTCAAAATTGCAAGATCCGAACATCAAGACGTTCCGATCATTAATTTTTATTCAGATCTTTTCCACATGCAGAGTTCTATAAGTTGCAGCTCAATTTTTTCTTGGACTAAGTCAATGTCTTGTTTGATTATTTATTTAGCTAGATTTCTTTTAGATCGATTTTATAGGGATAATTTGCCTAGCCTAGACAAAGTCCCCGGTATGAACATACAACAATTAAAAGTTCAGACCGCAAGCTTGACAGCCCAGCAGGAGCGCAAGTCTATGAGCACACCAGCCTAATGAGGGTATGGAACACTTCTGGGAGTCACTTGGCATGAACGCCAATAGCATCAATGTTCAGGTTTAAAATTTCAAGTGCATTGAATCAGCGAAGGTACAAGTACCGCAACACAACCGTCACTTTCACACTATGGATGAACCCAATTAATTTAGCTTATTTATTAGCAAACCTTTTAATTTCTTGACAAGATCGGAGATCCATGTGGTCGTGCAATTTGCACCCCTAAGATACCTTATGGTATTATTTGTGATTTATATTGTTTTATCTGCTACTTTTTGACCTTCGAGGATCTGTATCAATCTCAATTCACCTCGCTTCATCATTCTTATCCTTTTTGGGTTTGGATATTGAATTTACACCAAAGTCACACCAGATCCATTTTCTCTTTACCTTGATATTGTCATAGCAAATTCTTCTATGGTGTAAAAAGATTTAACGAATATGTTAACAATCTTAACATAAATGATCATATGAATGAAAATTGCACACCTTGCACTTTTCTTCGTTGTTTTGGATCCATTTTGACAAAAGCTATCCTTAATATAATGACTTGTACATGTACATGTGAAATGTAACTGCATGAAACTAATAGTTAACACGAAAGATCTCCAAGGACAAGTCCCACTCTTAAGTTACTCATTCCTTTTCCAGCTCACATCCACAATCAAAAATGAGACAATCTTTCAAATTTGAATTTGTCTCCAAGTGTACTCCCTGCATACCAGCCATTGTTGAATTGAACATGAAATGTATTTATTTTTATGCTATGATTTTATATAGAAGTACAACCCTAATTCATTTCTAATCATCTAGGAAATCCAATAATCAAGCATTACGAGACAGTCATTTGATCAACACAAGAGAGCGTTACATTGCATCACTTTCTTACATCAATACCTTGATAATTAGAATAGATTAGGACGTATGTTGTATATTGCTTGTGCCTTTCCTCTTCATTCCAAAGCCATTCGATCAAAGATCCAAGGGTTTGATAAAAGAACTTAGATTTGATGAAAGAACCTTGCTTAACAAATTTCTAAAGAAATACAAGCACACCACTTACTCTTTATACTCTAAGCACCTTTCACAAATATGGTTAATAGTCGACCATTTGTCAAAGCTTATCAATTTCATATTTCAATATAAAGTCTTGATTTGGCTAATTTGAGTTTAGAGTCTCTACACACAAAGTTAAGTCTTAGTGCGCCTTGTTTATTGCAAAAGGTGCATTTGCATAACAATTTACTTGTTTATTTCAAAAGATGCATTTGCATAACAATTAATATCTTTATGATTGGGTCTACGTGGAATGGTTTTATCAATAAAGATGACAACTCGGTGCTGAATCCATTGATAGGGCTGGTCACCATAGACAGATGTAAATAAGTTATGAAAAGGGTACTCCTAATTATAAAGACGTGAGGTCCAAGAGGGAAAGAAAATCAAAGTATTATTTGGGTGTATTTTTTATTATTTTCCTTCTTATGAGATTGTACTGGATGCCAAGTAATAATTCAAATTTCAAATGGCATCGATATTATGATGATGATGAGACAAAGTGGAAAAGGGGTAGTGGCAGTTGGCACGTGCTAACTAGATTGAGAAAATACACAGGTATTCATGACATTAAGGGTCCGTTTGGTTTGTGGAATTTAAAAAACCAGGATATCTACAAACCTTGGTTTAACCAAATCAAGGTTTTGCAAATCTTCATTCCGATTTTTGGGATTTTACTTGAGCCGTTTGTTTCACTTGGAAGATGCGTGTGAAGACACATTTTACGCATAAGCTTGGAGTTGAAGGCAAATTTCAAAAAGCAGTCCAATCTATTGTTTTTACACTCTTTAAAAAACATAACCAGGTTTTAATTTTCAATTCCTACTTGCTAGTAGGAAGTTGGAAAACTTGGTTTTGAGGCAAAATTGGAAGTCTGATATGCTAATTCCATTTTCCCAATTTTGAAACAAAAGCAAAAAATTTCAAATCCGGATTATCTAAAGTTTTGAACCAAATGCAAAAATTTTCAAATAAGGGCAACTTCTTTTTTTACATAAGAGTGCCTATAATTTCAGAATTCGACCTTGCTCTAAAATCTTGAAAAGTGTGAGTAGTGTTGTGAAGATTGGGGGTGACCTACTGTGTATTGAACTGTCAAAGATTCCAGATAGTGCTCGGAAACCCCTTACTTGGTACATGTTAAAGGAGGGTGATCTCGTTCTATTTGTGGAGCCAATGATTGGGTATGATGAGAGCTGCTCGCTTCAATTTGTGAACTCCTAAGAGGACATAAGGGTGACGGTGAATGGCATCTCGTTCCAGGTGTCTAGGGAAATTATTGCATTGGGGATGGGACTTTTGTTGAAGGAAAGAAAATAGCAAAAAGGGATGAAGGTTGCGGATGAGGATAGTCTGTGCCGCTTCTTCCATTAAGGTGAGGAACCCATTCGCCACTATGGTGGGTTTCTTAGGGAAAAGCTTCTAGAGCCATGGAATTAGGTGAGTCTGGTGCTAATGAAGTATCTAACGCTCGAAGGGAGGTACGGTGTTTGCTATTACTATCATTTTCCCCTCTTAAACCATTTTAGGCATCGTGATAGCCCTTCCATTCCTTTCTTTTTGTTGCATGAATTGGTCAATACTGTTGAGGATGTGAGAGAAAAAAAAAAAAAGGGGCCAATTGCACTATCCTTCACCAGGGGTTAAAGTTCCGACTATACCATTTTCACTTGGCCCTTTTACCTGCTAGAATTGTGGAGGTTGATATCCCTGCTATCCATAACCCCCATCCCCTTCAAGTACCTCTAAGAATTGCTGGACCTAGGGCCCCCCGCCCCCCAACCCTCGCCTAGCAGGTTCCCTAAGGAGAGAAAGAAGACCCCACCTGGTAAAAAGGTGAATTTGGAGAAAGGGAAAGATAAGAAAATGGTGGATTCGGAGGACGAAGTCAGATAGGGTAGGAGGTTTAGGAGACTAGCAAAAACGAATGTCAAACGAAAAATGAGAACAATGACCTCTCAAGAGGAGGATGAGTCAAGATCTAAGGATATGCCCCCCCCAAAGCAGCGGATGAAACAGAAGATGCTGAATTACATTGGGGGAAAGGATAATGGCAGAGATATGGAGGTGGAGGTTTCGGATTCGTCTGTGTTGGGCTCAAGAGGGGAGGATAAGGAAGATAAGGAGGTGACCCACGTCTCTGAATCCCTCACGATGAATACGGTGGACCTCACGCAAGATTTGTTCCTGGAGACGGTGGATAAAGTCCCCTCCCTTTCGACTATGTCCTCCCCGAAATCGGGTGACTCTCATTGATAAGTTATTTTTGACTCTCCGATTTTGCAAGTTGATAGCGTGGGTAGGGAGATAGACAAATCGGGTGGCAAACTAGAGGAAATAGTGGAAGCCCTAAATTTGGGGGCTAAAGAGCTGAGAGACAAATTGCAAGTTCTAGAGGATAGGTTCGGCTTGTTGTCTAAGTTCACTATCAAGGTGACTCATGCGGCAACCACTACGACGCCAAGTTGTTGTTTGGGTTCCTAACTGAAGATTGGGCAAGCATCCTCTTCGAGGGAAAAAAATTAGAGAAAGCCTAGTTAATTCCCTGTTTCCTTATGGTTTTGTGTTTCTAGTTTTGCTGGTATTTGGACTTGGTCAAGTTTAAGGCTATGATGCCTTTGTTTTAAAAACTCTTTACTTTTAGCAATTTGGTTACAAGTTATCTTAGATGGATGCTTGTTAGTTTCTTTTCTTATTCGTACGTTGTTACTCTGTTGTTAGTTGTTGTTTTTGGAGTGCTAATGTAAGTTAAGGGGTGATCCTTTCTAGCTGATCGTAATATGCTGGTAGCCTGCCAATTTGTTTTGTAAGGGCCAGCCCCCTTATTTAGACTGCTTAATATTTCAAAAACAATTAATATCTTGATGTGCCATAATCTAAGGTTAACTGCTCGCTTTTGTTGAATTTTTATTATTATTTTAAATAGACTACAAATATAGTTAAGACAACTGTCTAAATCAACTAGTAGAATGCTTCACAAGTTATGATTCTATTGACAATGAAAATTCGACGATTTAACTCTTTGATCTCAAAAGTAAGATAAGTAAACTTTTAGCTAAAATCCTCAAATCAAAGTGTATAGTTCATAATCGGAGGGAAAAAAAAGACTCGTGCTTTGTACAGAAGGTGAGGTTGAAATTTGTAACCATAGTTTATTCCAGCTACGACGAAAAAACAAGTACGTGGAACAGTAGGCACTTCAACCAGTGCACCAACCATCTCCAGAATGCAGGTGGGGACCAAAGAACGCAAAATGTAAATAAAAGTTTCAAGCCAACCTCCACTAACGATTTTGAAAGTTTGTCTTACCCTAATACGATGCAAAAAGCAAATTTAAAGCATTCTATGGAGTTATGGTACACTGCTCGACGAGTTTAGTGTTAAATGACGGAAGCAAATCTAATTTCTATGGAATTAGTTTTTTCTTAAACGGATTAATAATAGTCCATCGTGTATGAAAAGGATATATCTATACGAACCCTAAAATCCTATGAATAATATATGAATAGCTATAGCATGTCAACTGTAAATGTCTTAAGAAATTACTTCGTCGGCACAATTTCGACTTACCTTTCCGTTAGTTTGGTGGGCAATCTCAAGTGGTGTACCCAATGTCTCGTAGCTTAAATAATGATCTTCAGAAACAGATTTTCCTTTTAGCTGTCCGTTGTACCCCAACACTCTTAACTGAGATTCTTTATCTGCCAAGGGAGATGCCTTAGCTTTCTGCCTTTCACCAACGAGACCCGGCCCTGATTGGAGTTCAAACTCGGTTTCTGGTTCATTGAATTGAAGAGTTTCAGAGACATGCTTGTCAATAACAATGGGCGATTCGTCAGGATGATTCCTCTCCGCTTCCGAACCATACTTCTCTGTTTTGTAACTCTCTGGAAAATTACCCGCTCCTGATTTTTCACTAATCTTTCTTGCGCCATCCACAGAAGATAACTTGCATCCAAAATTGAATGCCTGGGTAGCTTCTTCAATGAGATATTTCAGATGGGCATCGTCCACCGGCGGACTGTTATCCATCTCTTCAGAATACAGCTTGTGCTTAGCAGTAAATATGGAACCATCCAAATAAGTTTTGGGCATTGATTCGCTTGTAACAAGAAGAGATCGCAATCTTTCTTTCTGCTTTTCAAAATAGTTTTCATGTTCAATCACCCCAAAAGACCCCAGACATTTACCTGTATGATTTTCTTCATTCACACCGCTAAAGCTCGCAGCTGCTTCTGCAACCTTTTCCAGCTTGATCTTTGCACCATTGACTCTCTGCCAGCCATCTCCGGACGGATAAAATGCTCTGTCCTTGTCCCGGAAGCTTGGCGACTTTAAAATTGAGTCTCTGTCCTTTAACTGAACTTCCAAATGCGCTATTTTGAGCTTCGCCTGTTCTAAACTCCTAGCGAGACCTGCATTCTCTGCCTTCAATTTTTCCGTCACATCTTCCATATGGAGCAATTTTTGGCGAAAAACCTCCATCCTCTCATCTTTAGCTCTCATTTGCCTCTCAAATGCGTCCAGCTCCTGCAAATGCCTTTGTTTAATGTGTGCAGCATACAGAGACTTGTCAAGCCCCATCGAATCTCCTTGCCTTCTTTGCGTTTCCATAATCGAAAGCTCTCTGCCCAGCTCATCTTTCTCCCCTGATTTCCTTAACAAACAAGAGATAATTTCCCCTTTTTCTTCATCATCTTTCTGCAATTTAACAAATCTCTGTATCATTTTTTCCTTATCCTCGGAGAGATTTTTACGCTCTCTCTCACAAGACTCGATCTGATCAAAGGCAGAAACAAGTTCTTTGTTCAATTGAATGGATTTAGCCTCCAAACCTGCAATTATCTCATCTTTTCTCGTGCATTGCGTACAGGGGCTTGGGCTTGGGATTGTTTCAGGAACCTCCGATTGCCTCAAAAGCATTTCCAGTTGCTTCCGTAAATGAGTTCTTTCTGCCTTCCACTGCTGTGTCCGAGCAGCGAACATGGCAGCCACTTTGTCGTTAGCCTTGGCATCCTCACATCTGCGTTTCTTCATTTCTTCCACCTCTGCTAATGCCTGGTCAATCTTTCTCACAAGATTACTCTTTTCTACTTCCCACTCACACCGACACTCTTTTCCTGGCACACTTTCCTTCCCGGCACTAGATCTCGGGACTCGCAAACCTAGAACAGCCAACGCACACGCAATTCCGACATAGCTGGCTAAAATCTTCCCGCCTTTGTCTTCTTCCACTTCAACTCCACATTTTCTCTCCATTGCTCTTTCCCTCTCCGTCACCTACAACAACCCCAACACCATTGAATCCCTGCCTTCCTACAACAACCCCAACACCATTGAATCCCCTGCCTTCTGTCCCCGTAAATGCTAAAATATTCAAACCTACTTTTCCGACATCAAGTCAAAGAGATGAAAATGCTTGCACCTCTCCACTCTTTCCTTCGCAATAGACACTGAAACTTTTGGCAAGATAAACTGTGTCCTCTTCTCCGCTCTATAATCACACTAAATGCCGTGCTTTTAACGGTCTGCTCTGCTCCATCGCAGTAAATGCCGAGCGTTCCGCTCTTCTCCGCTCCATCCCACTAAATGCCGAGCTTTCCATGGTCTGTTTTGCTCCATCACAGTAAATGCCGATCTAATCAATCTTCGGAATTCATTCCATCGCAATAAATACTGAAACTCCTCGCAAGCTTTGGGCTCTTCTCCGCTCCATCACAATAAATGGCGATCTTTAGAAGAGATATTTCAACTCAGACATTACATTTGATCAATCATCGTATATTTACCATCGCCATTAATACCGAGACTCTCGGCAAGCTTAACGCTCCTCTCCGCTCCATCATCGCAGCATATCAACCTTTCCACGGCGGTCTGCTGTACTCCACCACAATAAATAGGCCTACCTCTTCCTGATCGATCTTTATAGAATAAATCTTTAAACTCAGGCGTCCTTACATTTATTCCATTATTATAATCTTTTCCGTCGCCATAAATACTGAAACTTTTGCCATGATTAACGGCTCCCTAACTATCCATCATTAAGGTAAATAACAAG
Source organism: Cupressus sempervirens (assembly GCA_028749045.1). Taxonomy (NCBI): domain Eukaryota; kingdom Viridiplantae; phylum Streptophyta; class Pinopsida; order Cupressales; family Cupressaceae; genus Cupressus; species Cupressus sempervirens. The sequence goes on along the minus strand of CM053787.1, from coordinate 543,583,477 downwards.
CTTTCCACGGTCTGCTCTTCTCCACAACAATAAATAAGCCTACCTCGGGCTTCGCCGTTCGATCTTTAGAAGAAATCTTTCAACTGAGACATGTTCAAATCTAATCCATCATCGTATTTCTTTCCCATCGCCGTGACGCTGAAACTTCTGCAAGATAAACGGCCATCTCTGCTCCATCATCACAGCCCTAGATGCCAAGCTTTCCACCACCTGCTCTAATCCACCACAGCAAATATACCTACCTCGAGCTTCACCGCTCGATCTTTAGAATAACTCTTTCAACTCAGACGTCCTTAAAGCCAGTCCATCGCCGTAAATACTGAAACTTTTGGCAAGATTACCGATCCTTTCCGTTCCATCTTCAAACTAAATGTCGTGCTTCCGCGGCCTGATCTGCTCAAGCACAATAAATAGGCCGACCTCGAGCTTTCCCTCTCGATCTTTGGAAGAAATCTTTGAGCTCAGACGTCCTTAAAGCAAATCCATTATCGAAAACTTTTCCATCGCCATAAATACCGAAACTCCTAGCCATAAATCTTTCGACTCAAAAGTTCTTACATCCAATCCACCGTCGCAAATTTCTCCATCGCCCCGAACTCTGAAACTTTTGGCAAGATCACACCCTAAGCTTTTCACGTACTGCTCTTTTCCAGCACAGTAAATAATCCAACCTGGGGCCTTTCCGATCAAATCTTAAAACTCAGATATCCATATCATCCTAATTTCTTACCGAATGAGTCAGTGTCCTTCCTCCTTACTTACAGTCATGGCATAAATGCCGTTACCTGCCACATCGTCCCTTCCCAAGGCTTTCATAATTTCATTTCAAGCGGAGCAGCAGAGACGTCAGCAGCTGGATTAAGTGTAAAAAATGAAAAGACGTGCAGTTACGAAAAGCATGACCAGTCAATTCGAGTGGAGTGCAGTGGGGCCGGCTGTGGTCCTTTCTTCTTCACTCACATAAACCTCGAGCTACTTCACGACGGCAAAACCTCTTCGGGTCTCGCAGACGTTAATGAGACGCAAGTTGCAATGAGAGATCTGTGACGGCACAAGAGGGAGGTTGGCGTTAAAGAGAACAGAGAAATGTTTTGGGCGCTGCACAAACGGCATGATTAGGTGACTGAAAATGCAGGTTTTTTTGGTGCGTTGGAATTTGGGAGGACTGGCTGTATGGATTTCTTCTAATACGGACAAACTACTTCTCACGAGCAGACAATATCTGTGCGTTTACTCCTCCACTTTCGACTTTACTGGCTTTGGTTACACTTCCCATTTCTCGAACACGGAGTTTCTGACTATTTAAAATACTTTCATTTTTTAATAAACTTAGAAGCGGCCCCAGCATTTTATCGATGAAAATGGTATTGATAGGATTAAAGTGAAGGCCGGGTTCTGAGGTCCATGCTAGTCAACGACGCTAACAAATCAACAGACTGATTATTATATTATATTATATTATGTTATCTTCCTTCTCATTCATGTGCGTCCCCTTCATATTTTTTTTATTAATTGGTTAAGAGGTAGGGGTAGTTAAAGTGTGTGTTTTAAATAGTGGATTATTAATTAGTCAATGCTTCTCTAACAGATCTTTTTTGTTTATATATGAATTTTAAGAAATCTAATCCTTCTAATTGCATCGTGTCAAGTCCCTTATCACCTCGAATATTCTATTCAATTATTCAAAACAAATAGTAAAATTTTGTAGTCTATCTTAGTTTTATATTTTAAATAATAATTAGCATTTGCATCTATAAAAGCTACAATGGTTATACCATAGTAAGATGCACCTTAATTTATGGGACATGAAAAGAAGGAAACCTAAATTCATTCTTCTACTTCTCTTCCTCATTTTCTCCTCCTCTTCCTATTTTTTCTCCTTCCCCTTCCTCTACTTCTTTGTACATGATCCTTCTCATTCTCCTTTTCTCCTCCTCTTTTATTTTCATCTTCTTCTTCTTTTACTTTTGTTTTCTCTTATTTGATCTTCTCCATCTCCTTTGTCTCTCCTTCATTTCCTTCTCATGTTTCCCATTTTTATCTATAAACTTTTGCTTCTCCTTCCCTTCTTCCTTCATATCTTTCTTTTTTAAATTATTCACCTTCCTCACTCCATAGAATGTCGGTTGGTTTTGCTTCTTCGAGTTATTAGTTGCCCAAAAGTTATAATGACTAAACTAATTTCATACTTCAAATAATCAATTAAGAATCAAAATAAAACATATTAAAATTAATAAAATTGAAATTTTATTTCTTTTAATTTAATTTTTCTTTTTAAACTAAGATTGGATGGTTGTGTCCACATATACAAAGATAAATAATAAAGCTAAGTACATAAAGTTCAATTACACATAAAATTGTATCTTTTTGTAACTATATGAGTATTTAAAATATTTATTTAGATTAGATAATAAAATGTATCAAGAGACTATATCACAATTATTTTAATGTAATTTAGTTTAATTTTTTTAGTCTACTATTCAATTACAAAAAAAATATTATTGATATTTTACTAAATAAAGAAGTGATTAAGTCATGAAATAACTTATAGTGAGTATTGTAATCTTGATGATTGATATGTCTTATTTATTGATCTTTAACTAGCTCACATAGACACTAGCCATAATGCTACCCTAATTCTAATACTAATTGAATGATAGTATCTCTAACCGTAATCTAAATTTTAGAACAACTTCAATCTTAATCAACCCTTATTGCTAATCATAATAGTAATTGGCCTACAACCCTAAACATCAAGCTTTATCCTAGATTGTAAATATATACTTGGATCCTTACACTAACTCTCACCCTACTTAAGCCCTCACACTAGTAACCCTAACTCTAACACAAGATTTAGTTTAGACAAAATACCCCTAGCTATAATCAAAGATGTTACATTATTTAATGTTTGCAATATATTGATTATTGTCTATATTTAATAAATTATGATTTTCTATACATTGTACTTAAATGATTATAAACATCTTTTGATTTATTTTTAATTTCACATTAATTTATGTTTAAAAAACATTTTCAAATATTTTACAAATTTTAATTTAATTTTTATGTTATATTATTATTAAATATAGCATATTATTTTATATTTAGATTAAAATAAAGATATTAATTTAATTATAATGATGGCAATCCACTCCTCTTTTACTTTACTACTTTCTCTTATTGAATTTGTGTGTGAGATTATTTTCACAAATGTGTGTGTGTGTGTGTGTGTGTGTGTGTGTGTGTGTGTGTGTGTGTGTGTACATATCTACCTACATATACATACATACATAAATACATACATATATACATACATACATATACATACATACATACATACATATGTATGTATACATCTCAAGTATTTTTAACGTTTACCATGAAGCCTTACAACTTCATTCCTAGGTGCCCAAGTCTCTTAAGGATATTTCACCTATGATTGTCTCCTCCCCTTAGAAGAATGATAAAAAAGAAAAAGAGAAGTTATTTTCTAACCCACTTTGTTGCAGGTTAAGGAGAAGGAGACCCCCGCGGGGATTCGTGCGGATTTATAAAGCATGGCTGGTAATGTGGCAGATACCAACAGAGAATTAAATGAGCTCAAAGTCATGTTATTTTCTTTGGATGGGAGCTTCAGAAGCTTGACCAAATTTTCTGTGAAAATGACTCATATTGTGTCCTCATAGAAGACTGAGCTAAGCCACTACCAAAACATAATGAACTAATTCAATCTCTTGACATTTGGCACTAGCCTTGGGCCAAACAGGCCCTAAAAGAGTTGCTTCTATTTCATATACATCTTCCTATCATGTTGTGCAAGGAGATGCAACTCTCATGCCATTGCCTTATCTCTAGGAGATAGTTTGTTATCCTTTTGGAAATCCTCACTTACATCATCTATCTTCCCAAGAGAATATTTTGCATTTCCACATTTGAAGAAAGTCTTCACATTGATCTCATCTTCAATTAATGCTTGCAGATAAGGGAATTTGGACATCAGACATTGAGACTCATTTTCTTATATCTTCTTCAATAGAGGTAAAATGAGGTATGTACTTGCAATATGTTGAATTCATGGCCTCAAGTCAGATTGGGACAAAAGTATCACAAGTTTCATACAAACAAGATGACTCAAAACATCATTGCACTATACATACCAAGTTACATTGGTCAACAATATCTTCATAATTTGTTCAATCTCAACACCAAATCAATGTCGGTGTCCTCTACATTAACCTTCATCACAACAAAATTATCTATAGAAACGGTGTTCTTCAACCACTCTACAAAAATTGAAACCTTGGATTATTTTAACACTCTTATTATCTGCAAAGATATTGAGATTATTGGCTTTTTTGTGTTGGATTTTTCTCATTCCTTTAGCTTCATGTGCTTCTATAGAATGCAATGCGCAATGGGTTTGTTAAAATACTTTATATATGTTCAAGCAAAGAAAATGACACGTGTAGTGCCAAGTTCTATAACCTTTTTGGCTCCCTGTTGTGCCAAAATGGAGGCTTTGTAATAGGGTGTCATCGTGCACATAAGCATATAGACATTATTATGATATTGCTATCAAGATTTAATTGTGTTTCTTTTTAGTCAAACTCATTGACCCAAGTTTCATGAGTAGTGATTCACATGAATCCATCTCTCATGAGAATAAATGGAATACTTAGCACTCATTGAATCTAGGTGAAGCTCGAACACTTCCTGGGAGGTCACCCACCCCAATACTACTACATCTTAAGCGCGCTTAACTACAGAGTTTCCTCCATGATCAAACCCACCATTCTTGCAACCCCATTTACAAAACCTTCACCAAGTGTTGTGCCTTATGAACCATTCATTAGAAAGTCCCTTAAGCTCATCAATTGATAAGTAGGAGATATTTTTGACAACAAGTTAAATTATAATATTACTATCAGGATTTAACTGTGAAGTTTTTAAGAAACTCATTGACCCATGTTTCATGAGTAGTGATTCACATGAATCCATATCTCATGAGAATAAATGGAACACTTAGAATTCATTGGATCTAGGTGATGCTCATAGAGGTGAAGCTCCAGGATTTCTTAGGAGGTCACCCACCCCAGTACTACTCAAGCTTGAGCGCGCTTAACTACAGAGTTTCCTCTATGGTTAAACCCATTATGCTTGGAACCCCATTTACAAAACCTTAACTAAGTGTTGTTCCTTATGAACCATTCATTAAAAACCCCCTTAAGCTCATCAATTGATAAGTAGGAGATGTTTTCCACAACAAGTCAAATTATAATATTGCTACCAGGATTTAACTATGTAGTTTTTGAGTCAAACTCATTGACCCATGTTTCATGAGTGGTGACTCGCATGAATCCATCTCTCATGAGAATAAATATAACACCTAGCACTCATTAGATCTAGGTGATGCTCACAAAGGTGAGGCATCAGGACTTCCCAAGAGGTCACCCATTCCATTACTACTCCAGATTGAGCACACTTAACTATGGAGTTTCCTTCATGGTTAAACCCACTCTTCTTGCAACCTCATTCACAAAACCTTCACCAAGTGTTCTTCCTTATGTACCATTCATTAGAAAGCCCCTTAAGCTCATCAATTGATAAGTAGGAGATATTGTCCACAATAAGTCAAATTATGATATTGCTATCAGCATTTAATTGTGAAGTTTTTGAGTCAAACTCATTAACCCATGTTTCATGAGTGGTGATTCACATGAATCCATCTCTCATGAGAATAAATGAAACACTTAGCACTTATTGGATCTAGGTGATGCTCATAGAGGTGAAGTACCGAGACTTCCCAAGAGGTCATCAATTCCAATACTACTAGAGCTTGAGTTCACTTAAATGTGGAGTTTCCTCCACGGTTAAACCCACTCTACTTGCAACCCCATTTGCAAAACCTTCACCAAGTGTTATGCCTTATGAATTATTCATTATAATGCTCCTTTAGCTCATCAATTTATAAGTAGAAGATATTTTCCACATCAAGTAAAATTATGATATTGCAATCAGGATTTAACTGTGTAGTTTTATAGTCAAACTTGTTCGCCCATGTTTCATGAGTAGTGATTCACACAAATCCATCCCTCGTGAGAATAAATGGAACACTTTGCACTCATTGGATCTAGATGATGCTCACAAAAGTGAAGCACCATGACTTCCCAGAAGGTCACTCATCCCAAAACTGCTCCAGCTTGATCACACTCAACTACAAAGTTTTCTCTATGGTTAAACACACTCTGCTCACGGGTCATTTGTAAAACCTTCACCAAGTGTTGTGTCTTATGAACCATTCATTAAAAATCCCCTTAAGCATATAGACATGTATTTTAGATATGGGATTATGGAGGACACACCCATATCGTTTAACAAAAAATTCAAAGAGATCTCAAAGATATTGTTTAAGGGGAAAATGACACCAATAATAACAATGCAAACTAGATGTAACAAGTTTAACACTTTCTCCTTGAGCAATTCAATACAAGAGAAAGAGGTGCTTCCAAGCATAACTCTCAATAATCCTTAGGTTTGATTAGAGAAATCCAAGTGTGATAAAGGGATGCCAATATGAAACCTAAAGACTTACCAAGGAAGAACAATAGCAAGGCCTCTTTCATGCAATGTTATATGATTAATTAGGAGCAAATACGATCTAAAGGATATACACAAGATAACTATAGATCTAGAATTTACATAAACTACTCAATATAGATCTAAAAATAAGTAAATACTAAAGGTCAAAATAAGAGATGAAGGACTTACCTTGAAATGTGCCTAGAAGAGTGTATTTTCGCTCTAAAAACAACATACATTGACATGTTTTTGAATATTTGACTAAAGATTCATGAATGAAATGAAAACCCCAAAAACTACTTTTCTGGTCAAGAAGTAGAGAATAGGCCCACCTAGTTTTAATTTTTTTGGAACAATTTTTGTTAGGCCACCATGTTTCTGGGGCATTGTAGAAAGGTCAACCTAACTTCTCCAGAAAGATCTTGAGGAGATATGAAACTCCCAATTCGATATCCTGTAATCATATTCAAATCTGGTGTGTGGGTGACTATAAAGGGGTTTTTCTTAGTCAACCCTCCTCTTTGGTGATTTCTGTAGACACCTAAAAACCTTTAGAAAATAAAGTATTTTTATTTTCTGAAAAAGTCCTGATGACATCATCATTTATTAATTAATTAATTATTTAATTAATTAATTAATTTTTATGCCATTAAATCCCTTTATCTTAATTAAAAATATTTAATTAAGGAATCCCTCCCAAAAATATTTAAATCTTATTTAAACATTATTTCCTTATTTATTAATTATTTAATTAATAAATTGACCAAAAATCTTAAAATAAATAAAAAATTTATTTTTTGCCCAAAACTTGGCCAATTTCCTTATGACCAATAACCTCTTCCAAAATCTTCTAATCCTTCTTTAATTTCGATTAAAGGCTAATCTCATCATTTCCTACCCCTAACCCCAACTCAAAATATTTAATTAAAATTAAATATTAATCCTCATGTTTATTAAAAAAGTTTTAATAAATATCTCCTCAACCCAAACCCTTGAAATAAATAAAACTTTATTTATTTCCTAAAAATCTAATTTATCCTCATCCTAAGAAGTTCTAGACTCTTCTAGAAAGTCTTCATCCTCATCCTAGGAAATTCTAGACTATTCTAGAAAGTATTTATCCTCATCCAAAATCTAGACTCTTCTAGAAGATGTCTTTAAACCTAATCCTAATCCCCTCCTAACCTTGTCACATTCCCTAAACATGGGTTAAAACTTACTAACCCAAGCCAAAGTTAACAAATATCTCCTCCTTCACCCACCCTCATTAAATGCCATCCACTTGCATATCCCTAAGCTAATCCTAAACCATCCTAATCCATCCTCTAATCATTTGCACAAGCCTAAACAAGCTTAAAACCTTCCTAATCAAGTCCAAGTCGAAATTTCTCTCATCACCCTCAAAATATCTCAACCATAAAACTTTATGAAGTCCACTAGGTCATAAATGACTCTTCCAAGCCCTTTTATTGCTCTTACAAGTCATTATGAGGGTCTTTATGAAGATTTTATCCCTTGAGCCTCCTTTGTTGACTCATCCTTCCCCTTTCCTCCATCCTCTCACCATGTGACATGTGTCACTCCTTGATTGGTTGTAAGGAAGCACAATCCATGTGCTCTCCTCTCATGCAATCTAAGCCCTCCATGAGCTTTTTCCCATCCTTGCATCCTAGCCCTTGATCCCTCAAGCCCTTTGCCTATTTAAGGAATCCTCTCCCAAGCCATTTTAACACAATCCATGAAGTAAAGTTATAATGCTATTTTGAGAGCCAAATCCATACTAAAGCCATCTATCCACACCAAAAATCCACAATCATCCATTGAAGCCTTTGGAAGCATATTGAGCATACATCCTATCCATTTAGATAAAGCTACTCAACAAGAGAGCTTCTTATTGAGAGAGTCCATTAATGGTTCATATTCTCAATTGAGAGCTCATCTTAGTCTATCTTGAAGTTTATGAATTTTGTTTAGTTTGTAGAAGCTTTATTTAAATTTGGTTTCTATTAGCATACTAACATTGCTCATATACATTTTGGCACGCCCGGTGGGACCCCGCATGGGTCATCTTCATTAGCTTTTTTAGTCAAGTTTTGTATGTCATTTGTTGATTTTGGCTAATTTTGCTTGTTTTTTTTTATTGGTAGGATTGTATAAATTGGTTTTGTAGGTCCACATGAGCATAAAGAAGACAAAGGAACTCATAGTCTATCTCATAGTATTTGCAGATTTTTCAAGCTTATAGGTGGACAAAGCACTTGGAATTTTTCTTCCTCTTCTTGTCTATATTCTTCTTATTCCATCTACTTCTTCTTCTTCTTCTTGTGGGAGATCTTGGCCATTTGTTTTTTAAGGAAGCAAAATCATACACACTTCTTTTTAGTGCTTAAAATGAACCCCCAAATCATACTTAAATCCATTAAAAACTAAAAATTTGCCAAAAAAAAAAAATCTTTTAACAAGTAAAACTAAACCAATCCAATCATTTGCATCCTTGCAACATCAAGGTTTTAGATGCATTCATGCAAAGTTAGGAACACTTCATTTTTGAGAATTTAAAAAGAACTTCAAGTTTCCATTTCAAGAGGTTCAAAATCAACACTAAGTGCACACTAAAATCTAAATCAAACTCAAAGCATCAATCAAGGATAAAATGAACCTCATTTGCAAATATGTTAAAGTTCTTTTAAAAATCTCATGAAAACTAAGAGTCCTAAATGGTTGCCAAAATTGTCCTAAAAAGCTTTGTTATTTGTTCCAAACAAATGTCTTGTTGCAAAATCTTGAATGTTTCTTAAGTTTTTTATGCATCAAAACAATCTAGGAATATCATTTTTGGCTTAAAACATGCAAACTAGAACACAAAATCTCGAATAAAAAGCAAAGTCCAAAGAGTCATTTTCATTTTTGAGTCCAAAAACAATCTTGAATGATCTAAGGTTAAAACAATGCACTTCAAAGTTCTTAAAACAAACACACAAAATCTCAATCTTGAATGCTCAAAGGAAAAAAACTTGAATGTTTAATCACTTGTCTTTGAATGCATGTTGCTAAACACACTATTGAATGCTATGGATTAAAATCAAATTTTCCTTGAATGCATGATTAAAATAACAAATCCAATCTTGAATTCCAAGGATCAATTAACCATTGCAATATCAAACACTTCATTTGGGCATAAAAATTGGACAAATCTTGACGTGGAGGGCCTCCGGGCGCGCGCTTGAAATCGAATCTCACACACCTTTGCTTTGGGCTTAAAACAAAATCACACCAACTCTTGAATGCTTTAAAGGAAATTAATCAATACTTGACGTGGAGGGCCTCCGGGCGCGCGAGTTTTCTTTTGTTGACCCTAACTCTTCTTATTGTTTGCATTCTTCGATTGATTTACTTTTGTTGGCGCTTCAAGTTGGAATTGAACATTGTCTCTTAAACATGAGTGCTTGCAAAGTCTAGATCAGAAAACTTAAGCGTCAGTTGGTAAAAGAACAAGCGTATTTTTTAGCCCAAGATCATCCAAGTCTTCTCTCCCCTTGTCGTCTTTCGAGGCCATCTTGGGTGCATAAGATTAGGATCCAAAATCTTGTCTTAGCTTTTTAGGAGGCCTGCTTGGGGATTTCATCACCCCTTGGGACGACCTCAACTCTAGCATTCCGGCGAAGTATAAAGATCAGGAGGTGAATCCAAAGACACCTCTCTTGGGATCAAAATTTTGTCACTCGGGCTAAGCCTCAAGGAACTTTATACCCTTGAGAAGTGAAAGAGGAGAAGTGGGTTACCGCTCCTCTCAGCTGTGTGACATCTTTTTGGTTTCATCTACAGATTTGGGCCTCACGTACCTTGTGTATATCGAGGACTCCCTAGCTAAACCAAATTTCATCCTTGTAGAAAGCTTCCTAAGATGTTGGTGTGTTTGACGTGCTTGCTCAAAACTTTTGTCTGCTTGTTTGTTCATAGCTTTTGAATGAATGTTTGTCAACTTTGGTCAAAATCCCAGAAAAGCAGAAATCTCCCAGCTCAAGGCATACTTAGCGTAGTCGCTGCCTTATCAGAAAATCATCCAAGCTCCCCCGATGCAACTGAATCTATCTAGTTCTTTGCCTTAGAACAATCCCAACTCCAAAGTCCATCCAAATCATCCCCCCAGCCAGCTAGCAACCCAATCCAAAATCACCCAAGCCTTTAAAGAGTTGTTGTCACTTTGCTAGATTTTTCTATCCAATCAATCCTACCAATCAACCAATCTCACCAAGGTTATCCCTTTGACAGAGCATTGTCTAGGGTAATCCAGCTTTGTCACTTGTATCCCTCATCACCTTGAGCTAAAGGTTGGGATCCACAAGTGGTCAATCTCGTGTCATGCCATAGGATCACTACTCTATCCTTAAGTTGACACAATCACCACGAATCCTGCACATAGGAAAGCAAAACTCTCACTTTTTGATAGCATACCCTTGAAGTCTTCCACCCACAAGAAAGCCAAAAATCTCCAGCCAATCCTCCTTAGGTCTATCATACAGCTTTGACTCTCCCTAGGAAATCTTTCATCAGCCAATCCAAAATCTATGCTTAATCCAAATCCAACCATGAGCTTCCGTGTTCATCCATATGCAAGACCCCATCCCCATCAAACTCATCATCAAAGCATGAAGTACCAATCCTATCATGATGTGTTTGGTCGCATTGTCCTTGCTCCCGCCACCTCCTATTCCAATGATGATGAAAATCTTGTTGACTATGATGGGTATATTGAAAGCCTTAGAAACATTCCCCCAAGCATCCCCCAAAATCCAAGAGTTATTCCAAACTATCTAGTCATGCCATCTGATATTCCAGCTTCCCCTCCATCACCCCATCAACCAAGCTTCCAATCTTCCACCCCCATCACACTAGCTATTCCTATCAATCCACCTCCACCTTCGACACACGAGTCTCCAAGGAATCTCCTAGAGGAAATACAAGAAAAGTTGCCTCCAACAGTCGATAAGCCATGTCATCTAATCCAACCATGTGAAGTAGTCAGTGATAAAGCTTCCCCATCTATAATATCACCTCCATCTCCCATAGCTATCATCCCCATACCATCCATCAAATTGCTTAAAATCCTTCCACTTCCCGCAAGCATCAAAATCCCACCACCTATCAAATCCCTCCAAATCCTATCCACATCGCCTCCAAGCATTTCCCAAATCTCTCGTAATGACCCTTATGCATCCATCTTCTACTCACCCATCTCCACTACTGAATCTCCCATCTATCCATCCACTGCCTTTGAAGAATCCATCCCTTCACCTCCTATCGCACCATCCACTCCAAACCAATCCTATCAAGATCCTGCCCAAAAGAATGTTGACATCCCCCAAAGCATAAATGAAGATATCATCATACCATGTCTTCCATCCATAGTGCAGTCACCATCTCCTCCATCTCCAAAACCTCGAGCCATATCTCCTCCACTACAAGATATCTTGTCATCCCACCAGCTACATCAAGATCCTATCCTTCCATCTCCCCCGCTCCATGCTTCCATCTTACCACCTATCCAAGCTATTCCACCATCTATAATCTACCCTCTTAGTTCACTTACATTCATCCACGATGGCCCTCTCTCAGCAGAAGAATTAAGAATAGTATCTCCCCATTGCAATACACCTAATAAATCACTTCTACCATTTTCTGCAAGAAAAAAGTTTCCTCAGCTTGTTCAAATGCTCAATCGATGGCATTATCAAGGTCAAGGTTTAGGACCACAAGAGCAAGGAATCAGAGAGCCTATTATTGCACAAAAAAATCTAGGATTTCATGGTCTTGGATATGTATCCAAAGGCTCACCATCTAAAGGTGTTGGTACACCACACCCCCAAACCAAGCCTATCTCCAAGCCCACCATGCCAGCCTCCCATCACTCCTTCAAGAAATCTTATGTCATCCTCCCTCCACCATCTTTGCAACCCAAAACAACCTACCATATCCCCCCTTCATCGGCTAAATCCATTTTGGGTCCCTATGTCCCAAAATCTACCATCCTCCATCCTCCTATCAGCCATCATAAAAATCATATTCCATCCATTTCTATGCAAGATCAACAAAGGCACATATCAGGGCACATCATCCATCATCATCCCCCTACATGCTCTTTCATATCCTCTCCATCTCACAAAGCTTCTCCTAACCATCTTCCCAAAGCTTACCACAACAATGTGAATGCCAACTTCAAAATGCATAAAGCTAAAAATCCACATCCTAGGCAATCATATGTCTATTCTAAAAGACATACTCCAAAAATGCAAAATCCAATCAAAGAATGCAAAACAATGCAAAAGCCTATGAAAAGAAAATCCAAAACCATGTGGATCCCCAAGAAAAAAGTTGAAACCCAATGCATAATGGCATCCACCATTGCTAATCCCCCATCTAGTGACTCATATCCCCCATCTCCTAACTCCATCTTGGGTGCCTATATCCCCAAGCACGCTTCCACAAATCCTCCATCACGCCCGCATCTACCATCTATCCCCCATATGCTCTTTTCACACCCGTCCCAACATGTGCCAATGTTGCTCTTGCAAGCATCCCCATCTCATGCTCCTTTCCAGCATTTTCATCCCTCCATCTCCTACCATCAATCCCATCTAATCCGATCTATTGCATAAATCACACATTCGGTGTACCAACAACTAGTAACAAAATTGAACATTCCAACAGCCAGTGAAAAATCCCAAAAAAGCCAAAATAGCTGAAGAAAGCCAAAATCATTCCAGCTAAGTCCAAAGTCAAAAAGTCAAAAAAGAAAAGAAAAATAAAGTGTCCACTGGTGAAAACTTGGCAATTCAAGCGCCTTGGACAAGTACCATGATGAAAACTTGGCAAACAAGCATCATGCGTAATCCCGCCATCCCCAGCTTAGCCTATCACCCTCATGCTTTTGGTCATCTCTTGACATCCAACTCCATCTTGCAATCTATCCACCTATCCTCCACCCTCCATCTTCCATCTCACACCATCCACTTATCTCCTGCAGCTTCAGCCAATCATCTCAGCTATCATCCATCTCCCTAGCCCCTTTAGCTTTTTCCATCCTAGCTTCAATCCTATCACATCCATCATAAGACCTCCTTTCGCATGTTATCTTCTGATTGGGGGCACTATATTCCTTGGAGATCTTGTCTTGTCCATCCTCCCTTGTCATTGGTATCTAGCTCTAGCCTATCCTCATGCAAACCCAATGTCATCTCTTTATATCCATCATAATCCTAGCTATCTACCATCCTATCCAGCCATCTCATCCTACTCCTCTAGCTATCCTTGGTCACAAAATCTCTCATCATCATTGGATGCATCCTTCAAAATCCATATCTTTCGCTATCACCCCACCCTTAGCTTTTGCATCTTGCACAACATCGAACCATCCCTCTATCCTATCATCCTGAGCTTTTGCCCACTTTTAACTATCTTGGTCAGCTTCAGCTTGTAAATATCTTGGTCCATCAGCTTGTACATCCTCTTTAGCTTACTACCATTGTATCTATCTAGCTTTTGTGTTAGTTCATCCTTGATCAACATCTTGCACCCATCGCACATCTTGGTTAGCTATTCCAATGCATCCTTTAGCTAGATTTCCTATCACCAAAGTGTTATCTTTCTTAGTTCAGCTTGCCAGACGCATCACTCATCCAAATCCACCAGCTTCGGTGCTCTCCGATAGGTCCTTGCAGGATATAGCTTTCCTCATGTCTGATCTTGGTCCGTTAGTACCTTGTCCTACCCATCTCGTTGGCAAATGGCTCTCTTTTGGATTTTCACTTTCTTTTGATTTGGGATCTTCCCTTTTGGGTCTTGAAGTATCTTTTCCAAGCAATCTCCTGTTCCCTCCTCAAGGTTGCCACGGTCTTCCATATCATGGTATGCTGCGAATGGGGCAATTAGAGTGTAAGGTCTTGATCAGGTCTTTCGTTTCTTTTTCTTTTCTGCTTGTGGGTTCTCCAGTGTCGTTTCCACGCTGCTTCCTCTAGGATTCATGTGTGATGTTGGGGCAATCCTTGTGTGTTTGTTTTGAGTTAGTTTGTCAGTCCTTTGGATGGTTGGTGAAAATGCCTTGATGTTCTTGGTAACCTTGGCAATTAACCAATAGTCCTATAGCAAATCTAGTGCTCAACTACATGGTGGTACTTCTCTTTGAAGTATCCCCCCGCTCAAAAAGCTTCAATGGTTTTCCTTCATCTCCATTATCCCCCATCCATATCCAGTATCTGTATCTCCTACCCCAGCTGATGCATCAGTATCTCTTTGAATCACTCATCACTCTTAGCTTTAGGGATCCACAATCCTAGTCTTAGGGATCCACCAATCCAAATCAACCCACCAAACCTCATCTTTCGAGATCCACAATCCTAGTCCTAGGGATCTCCGAAACCCATCTTCCGCCAATCTGACTCTTTGAAATCCTGTTGCATCAGCTTTATAATCCCCTCATCCATCTCCCTATCCTGGATTCCTTTTTATAGCGCTCTGCTCCTTCATCCTCCACCTTCCCTAAGGTCTTAAGCTTGCTTCCTCTTGTGCATCTGATTCTCCTTTATCATTCTCCCATAGTGAGAGTTTGAGCTAATTCAGCCCCTTCTCTTTGCCAATCTGAGTCTCCTTTCTCATCTCGAATTCTTGTACTTTTCAAGAAGCCATCAAGCCTCGCTTTCTCTCCTTGCTACCTTCTTGAGGGGGCATCTCACAGTCCATTCTCTCCTCTTCTGCTCTAGCCTTGGGCATCTTATTTTCTTATCTTTGATGCCATGCCACTTGCGGCATCACATCAAAGAGGGGCAAAATGTAGACACCTAAAAACCTTTAGAAAATAAAGTATTTTTATTTTCTGAAAAAGTCCTGATGACATCATCATTTATTAATTAATTAATTATTTAATTAATTAATTAATTTTTATGCCATTAAATCCCTTTATCTTAATTAAAAATATTTAATTAAGGAATCCCTCCCAAAAATGTTTAAATCTTATTTAAACATTATTTCCTTATTTATTAATTATTTAATTAATAAATTGACCAAAAATCTTAAAATAAATAAAAAATTTATTTTTTGCCCAAAACTTGGCCAATTTCCTTATGACCAATAACCTCTTCCAAAATCTTCTAATCCTTCTTTAATTTCGATTAAAAGCTAATCTCATCATTTCCTACCCCTAACCCCAACTCAAAATATTTAATTAAAATTAAATATTAATTCTCATGTTTATTAAAAAAGTTTTAATAAATATCTCCTCAACCCAAACCCTTGAAATAAATAAAACTTTATTTATTTCCTAAAAATCTAATTTATCCTCATCCTAAGAAGTTCTAGACTCTTCTAGAAAGTCTTCATCCTCATCCTAGGAAATTCTAGACTATTCTAGAAAGTCTTTATCCTCATCCAAAATCTAGACTCTTCTAGAAGATGTCTTTAAACCTAATCCTAATCCCCTCCTAACCTTGTCACATTCCCTAAACATGGGTTAAAACTTACTAACCCAAGCCAAAGTTAACAAATATCTCCTCCTTCACCCACCCTCATTAAATGCCATCCACTTGCATATCCCTAAGCTAATCCTAAACCATCCTAATCCATCCTCTAATCATTTGCACAAGCCTAAACAAGCTTAAAACCTTCCTAATCAAGTCCAAGTCGAAATTGCTCTCATCACCCTCAAAATATCTCAACCATAAAACTTTATGAAGTCCACTAGGTCATAAATGACTCTTCCAAGCCCTTTTATTGCTCTTACAAGTCATTATGAGGGTCTTTATGAAGATTTTATCCCTTGAGCCTCCTTTGTTGACTCATCCTTCCCCTTTCCTCCATCCTCTCACCATGTGACATGTGTCACTCCTTGATTGGTTGTAAGGAAGCACAATCCATGTGCTCTCCTCTCATGCAATCTAAGCCCTCCATGAGCTTTTTCCCATCCTTGCATCCTAGCCCTTGATCCCTCAAGCCCTTTGCCTATTTAAGGAATCCTCTCCCAAGCCATTTTAACACAATCCATGAAGTAAAGTTATAATGCTATTTTGAGAGCCAAATCCATACTAAAGCCATCTATCCACACCAAAAATCCACAATCATCCATTGAAGCCTTTGGAAGCATATTGAGCATACATCCTATCTATTTAGATAAAGCTACTCAACAAGAGAGCTTCTTATTGAGAGAGTCCATTAATGGCTCATATTCTCAATTGAGAGCTCATCTTAGTCTATCTTGAAGTTTATGAATTTTGTTTAGTTTGTAGAAGCTTTATTTAAATTTGGTTTCTATTAGCATACTAACATTGCTCATATACAATTTCCACCTACACAAATAGTCGTTAGGATATATGTTATGTGTGCATGTAGTTTATTTGTATCTTAGATTGTATATCTAGAATGTAAAAGTGATAAAAGCCCAAGAATCTACTCTAAGTGAAACCCTAAAATGTAAATTTGCAAGTGGATAAGTGTATGTGGACATAAGAAGGTGCAAAGATTCATATTTGAATATAATATAGAAATCATACCAATCTCCCAAGGCTAAATTACTCTAACATTGTCAAGATCCCCTTGGATCTCCATGATAATATGTTATGCTTGAATGCTTGATGTAGATTTATAACCTCGCTTTGCAATGAAGAATAAGAAACCATCGCTTAGCTTTCACCTTGCAATTTTTCTATGTCATATTGGGGTGTCCATGTGTGATTTCATCTTATTTTCATCATGTGCAAATGAGGGGTTTTATGTCATCTTATAGTGAATTTTCTGAAATTACCCTATGGGAGCTTACTACAATGAGAAGGATTTTACTGGGAGTGTAGAACCAGACCTGGAATCACATCATACTCCTAGAAAAAGTCAACCTAGGTCAACCTAGTCTCGAATAGGTTGACTAGGTTCAATCTAGTCTAGAAGGTCCAGTTTATGGATTTAAAATTTTTTTGGGTGTAATGTATATTAGATTTTTGACCCTCTAAAACCAAATCTAAGATGTGAGGTCTAAAAGGAGGAGGATGCTTAGAAATTAGATCCTACCTCAGCCAATGTGTGAGAAAAGAAAGAATTAAGGAGGACTTGTAAGGTCCTACCTCAATTTCATCTAGGAGAAAGAAGTTAAAAGAGGAAAAGGGTGTGCTCAAAGTGTAATTGTGAAATAAAAACACACTAAAGAGGAGCTAAAAGGTCATAAATTAAAGTGCATCCAATTTGAGATGGTACATTTAGTCCTCACTTTAGCAGGATATGACACTATGTGCATATGCAAGCTAAAGAAAACATAATCATAACTATGAAAAAATATAGCTAAGTCCATACACGCAGTTCTTGTAAGAAAACATTAGTAACTGCATCCTACAAAACCATGAGTTAGTGATAATCTAAAATCATCTACAACTTACTCGAAGAGAGTGATGAAGTTCATGAGTAGTTATACCCCTTGTTTTGGCTTGTTTATTCAAAAAAGGTAAAATAGAGTATCATTTTTACCACAATGAACTAAAGATGGTATGTGATGACAAGTAGCATTAAAAACATCTCAAGATAAACCCAAAATGCCCCAGAAGGTACTTGGAAGGAAATGTAACTAAATCATGATTCCAACAACTATAACACAAAGAAAATCAAAGTTACCTAGCTTAAGATATGATGATAGAGTTTTTAGAGGTATTATTTGAAAATTAGATAGCTGTAAAAGAAATTCAAAAAGTAACCTAAAAAGTATTATATAAACTCGTGTTACATTTTAGAAACTTATTTGTGACATTGCAATTGTAGGTGAAGAAGAAGAAATGGGAAAGAAGCCAAGACAAAAGCATTATAGACAACTCAGATGGAGGTACTTTGACAAGCGATGCCTGACATTTTCGAGCTTGAGGCAGTAGGTCCCGAATCCCACTCTTGCTTCAATTACTTTCCTTTCTGCATTTCTACTTTCTATAGTCATAGAATTGTATTAGATACGTGTTTTAGGGTATCTACGAAAGAGGTTGACCTATTCCAAGGGGAGGTCAACCTAATCCTATGTGTATCTGGGGTACTTGAAGGAGATTTCAACCTAGTCCCAAGGGAAGTCGACCTATTTCCTAGAAAGTCATCTTGTTCCTAAGGTAGTTAGCCTATTCCTAGGGAGATCGATATGTTCCATAGGTAGAACAAAGTGTCAAAATGATTCTTGTAGATTGGTATTATGATGTGATATACTAATTCGACCATGTTTTATGCTATTGCAAGATCAACTAGTGATGCGAGAGCACTACATGTTTAACATCATGATATATATTCTAGAGAACATAAGGGAGTTGGGTGCAATAGAGATTCAAATACTCATGGATCGGTGTCTACTAGGTAGCTTGACTTCCATATAAGAACTTTTGTTGAGGCATGTTACTAGCACTAATGGAGAGATTGGATAAGACAACATGTACATTCCATCTACTAGTGGGAGAGATGATAGTGATGCTAGAGGATGTATATCAAATCTTAGACTTGCGTGTCTATGGATTGATGGTTAGACCACAATTTAATCAATCACCCTATGAGATTAGAGCATATTTTGAGTACTACATGGGTATGCAGTAGAGAGAGAGAGAGAGAGAGAGAGAGAGAGAGAGAGAGAGAGAGAGAGAGAGAGAGAGAGAGAGTTGATCAAGTTTACCTGAAGAGCATCATACATGGATGAACTTATCTACTCAAAAAGATCATGTTGTGTGTGATAGCCACGAAAGTAGTACCTGATACAAAGGATATTGTCTTCCAGGCCCCTCTAGCACATATTGTTATACACATGGAGAGAGGTTCAACATTTTATGCATGGGGACAAAGAATGTTAGCACATCTTTGTTATGAGCTTGAGAAGTTTTTGAGATATCAATAATAAAGCTTGATTATGTGTACATAGGTGTGGGCCTTTGAGCACTTCACATGCATGAGGCCTTTAGGCCTCCACGATATTGACTGGACATACTAGTAGAGTCACCAAGAGTATTCATATACACATTGGGCTATGCTTGGCAGTTTGGTGATATATTATACTAGAGGGTCATATTCAACTGGCTACTAGCTATAAATGTTATATGGAGACCCTACTGTCATATGATAGCATAGTCAGACTCAATAATGCATCTGAGATGGATGCAAAGACAAAGGTTCTTAAAGGGCAGACACAAATGCATAATGGTGCCCTAATATTATGACAGGGTGATTTGATAGTTTGGTATTCAACAGGGTCCCCCACCATCTATACCCTAATATGGACACGGGAAAGGATACAAGGAGAGCCCTGGGACCAAACCACGATTGACTATGGATGATATAGAGTTGAACAATACAAAGAGTCCCAATGAAATAGAGGTTCCCCCCTAAATT
The DNA here is from genome assembly GCA_028749045.1 of Cupressus sempervirens. Lineage (NCBI taxonomy): Eukaryota > Viridiplantae > Streptophyta > Pinopsida > Cupressales > Cupressaceae > Cupressus > Cupressus sempervirens. The sequence continues at coordinate 543,563,521 of CM053787.1, read as the reverse complement.
AGAGGACATGGGAGTATATAGGGACTATCTTTGGTATTTCAATGTATAGGGTATGAGACCCATGTTCCCTAATGACTACCCTATTGGTGATTCGGGTCTATACTTTAGAGTATAGTGAGAAGAGGAGGAGATAGATGAAAATGATGATGAGAAGCCTCAATTAGATGCAAATGTAATGGATGCAAATGTTGAAAACAAATTGATACAAGTATGATAAATGTGTTTCAATCATTATTTTGTGACTGATGTCAAACCTACTACTTGTTGGTAAGACAATTGCTTATATAATTTTTAAGTACTATCATTTATTTGATTGATGAAGAGGATTTGATCAAATGAGGTAACAATAGCACCTAGAGGAAAGGTTGAGTTATGATATGAAAAGGAGTACAAAAATTAGTTAAGACAGTGATATTATAGTGCATCGATAATCTACTTAAGGTTGTAAAGGTTGGTTACATTGATTAAGTTCAGAAGAACAAGTTAAATGAAGTTTTCCTACCAAGCTTAACATTTTGCACAGTAGGTATTGAGAAAAGTTAGTGCATACCGAGCAGAAAATCAGTTGGAGTTGAGAAAGGTCAATTTCAGTGTAAGCCAAGTAAATTTTAGTTCATGCCGAGCACCAATAAACTTTAGTTCGTGTCAAGTGATTTAATAGAGGATGTTGAGCAACACAATATGTGCTGAGCATCAGAAGCCAGTTAATGTCGAGTGTTAGCATTATGAGAAAGATCGTGAATTTGATGAATCTAGGCTGACAAGTTTGATTTCTTGGATTGTGTGAACCATGTGGAAGATAAGGTTGATGTGTTGGTCGCACATAATTCATGGTGAACCATTTTGAGATGAATTCAAAGAGGATTGAAGGAGAAGTTTCAAGAAGGGAATGAAATGAAATGAGGGGTAGATTCATTGGATCCTACCTAATCTGACCTAACCCTAAAATGGATGATGGAGGATGAATGGAAAAATATCTTAATTCTCTATTTATAGAGATGGCTGGTCATAAGCAAGGGTTGTCATGTGTGAGAACCTAAGGAAGACAAGGAGTCTAGGGTATTGCTTCATTTATTGACTTAAGAGAAAAGACTATATTAGCAAGCAAAGCAAGAAGGCTTAAGAGTATGGATGCTTGAAGGGTGAACAAGCTATTAGAGCTTAAGTGTGTGAAAGCCAAGCAGAATGGAGGACTAAAATAGAGATCTGTAATCTGCAAGTGTGTTGTAAGTTGTTATTAGATGAAGCCTTATTGTTACTCTCTAATCATTGTATCAATCCAGGGTAAATCCTTTGGATTAAGGTTGACCTAACAGTCATATGTAAATCCTTTAACTGGGTGACATTTTAAGTGAATGATTTGAAGTCCTCAACAAGGCTCACTCCTAAGAGGGTGATTGAAATCCTTTAACTAGGTCACATTTAACAGTGTGTATCGTAACCTTTAACAAGGTTGGCCTTTCATAGGGCATCACTTTAGAAGAGTGAGAACAAGTAGCATGTTACTAGTGGTTTTTCCCAAATTGGGTTTCCACATTTAATCATTTTTTCAAATGTGTTATTGAATCTATTATGTTTCATGTTTATATTTCTACAAATTGATTTGACAGTAACCTACAAGTTTAAGTGATTGCATAATGAAAATGCTTTATGGATATGGGTTCACTAACATGTGAAAAGTTTTATTTGTACGCCTAGACCTTGGATAACTAATTCACACCCCCCCCCCCCTTCTCAATTATTCTAAAGAATTCAAACAGTAGAGAGCAAGGATGATACAATAGTAGCAGACAAAAGAATAGATGGGAGATCACCATCCCTCATAGCAGTTAGGTCCCTATGGTCTTGTATGACATAAGCACAAACTAAGATATCCCCAACCTAAACCAGACAAGCAAAGCATGGAAAGTTTAGTCATCCACCACCCACCACCCATCTCCAAGGCATAGATCTTGGGTTCCAAGTGGGAGATCCATGCATGATAATGATATGAAAGGTTAACTCATTAATGTATATTTGTGAATGATATTTAATGTGTACTGAATTTTTTTATGTATGTAGTGGGCACAGAGGAGTGGATATTCATTGTGAGAGATGTCATGATAGACATGGCTATAGAGACGATAATTCCTTCCACTTCTTAGAGCAATTGTGTGAGCAGATAAGAGGCTAACAGACACTTAGACATCTTCACACTTGTAGTAGTACAACTACAGTTGATGAGAGAGTGACTAGAGAAGCAAGATTATGAGCTATGAGAGTACCAACATAGATCTCATAGTTAATCAAAGAGGAGTTATTCTCAGATTCATACATATAAATCAACTACTTAGAGAGAACCTCCATCATCTAACTTGAGATTAAAGAGATTTGGATCTCACTGTCCTATAGATGAGGCATGATACACTTTTTTTCTATAGGGAACATTTTGTACTTAGTGCCTACTTTTGTATACCAAAACACTTTTATGATATATATATATATATATGATGGACATTACGTGTTTTTCTTTCTGTGATTAATGTGTTTGCATAATTAATTACATAAAAAAGAAAGAAACATGAAAATGTAATGGTAAAAGAAGGGAAATGTACTAAACATTAATATCACATTTGAGACTAGATTAAGATACTACTGAAAAGGAAAAATGTAAGCACATAAGATTAAAAAAATGAATGATTAAATATAATAACAATGTAAGTGCATAATATTAATAGGTTCCTTAAAAGGCACACCATTCATATCTACATTTTTATATGCACCAAATCATAATACTTATGTAACAACATAAGGACCTAAATAGTTAGGACCAAATTTTCGTTTTTCACCTGGTAAAGCATTCACATTCCTTTGATTCTCATAGAGAACTAAATCACCTACCAAAAAGGATCATTCAATCACTTTACCATTATATCTCTTATTGACAATTTTGTGATAAGCCATGATATGTTCTAAAGCATTGCAAGTGTTGTTCTCAAAAAGTGTATTTTTCAATTATACCCTTGAAAGAAACTCTCAAAGAAGGAATCTCTAATATTAAAGGCATAACCATATTTTCCCCATAAACAAAATTATCAGGAGATGTTCCAGTTGCGATTTGAGCACTTGTTCTATAAGCCCATAAAGCATAGACAAACTGAGTGTGCCAATCTTTAGCATGTTTATGAACCATCTTCTAAAGGATATGTTTGATAACCTTATTAGAGCTTCAAATTGATTGTTAGATTAATGAAAGTAAGGGTAGAGAAATAATAATGAATGCGGTATTCCTCCAAGAAAGTTTTTCTTTCTTTGGTTTTAAATTGGGTTCCATTATCTGAAATTATTGCATAGGAATACCAAATCAAGCAATGATATTTTGAAGAATTAAATAGCAAATAACATTCATTATAGTTGAACGAAGAGGAATAACTTCAACCCGCTTATTAAAGTAATATTTTGTCATGAGGATGTTTGTATGCCCTTGAGAAGAGGGAGGATAAATCTTACCAATAAGGTCAAAACCCCACACACTAAAAGGCTTGGGTGGAAATTACAATCGTAAGGCATACACAAGAGCATGGGTGAGATTACTATGATGATGACACTATAGAAACTTTTTGACAAAAGCAAATGAATCTTGTTCCATAGTTTTCCATTGGTATCCCATGTGAAGAAGTTATCCAAATGAACAAATTTTTTTTTTTATGGGTGATGCAAGATTACCACTAACCCAAGAATGCTCCTAAATTAATATTTTATCAACTGTTGTTACTCCAAAAAAATAATTATTGTTATTTCCAACAATATTATATTTTTTGGTTTAGAATTCGGCTAAGGAAATCTTAGCTATAATAAAATAAAAAAAATTGCCTGGATAGTACTAGGCATTTAAATATTTCTTGTGATTCAAATTTGTGTAATCTTCAAGAGTCTAAATTTAAGATACTTCGCATTTTGTTCGACATTTATAGATAATTTAGATGATATTTGTGTTAGATAATAAAATACATCATGCCTTCGAACCATTCAATATGACTTGTTTATACCTCAACATTCAAAGTGTTATTGTTAATTAGATTGTACTCAAAAGAGGTTTAATGAATAGAACAATAGGAAATTAGAATATAGTGTAATCAAAGATCCTCTATAAAAATGAAGTTAAAAGTACATACTAAAAGAAAGTATTAATGGTTTGTAATTGCAATGCAAATGTCCTAATTTCATAGGTATTTTATATCAAATACCATTGAGCAATTGATCTATAAAAAATAGGGGCTTAGTGTACTTATCTATAATTTGGGTAGTGATTTATGAAATAGATAGGGAAATTGTGATTATGGGCAATAAACATGCAATAATGGAAACATCTTGTGAAGGAGGGAATCAAATACAAAGAAATGTGTATTTAAACTCATGATATTTTTGAACTGTCTAGCATAGTTGCCACCATGGTAGATTCTAAAAGGTCCATTGTAGACAATTCAAGCATAAAATTTAGAACCAAAACAATCAAAGAATAAATAAATAGTAGAAATACATGAAAGGAGAAACTCAATGAAATTATTTTTAGAATTCTCTGAAGGGTCCAACCTTACTTGTAGGTATTAATGTACTACTTCTTTAACACTTATGATTAAAAATATATATTATAACAAGCTCATACAAAATAATAGAAATAGCATTGCAAGTAAGATGGAAAGATATCATTGATTGATACACATGTGACAACATATTTTGAATATTTGAATAATAATTTGACTATTGTCTAAAGAAGACTTGTTTTCATCAAGTGAGATACATGGTAATCTATTTTGTTACATAAAATCCTCAAAATATGAATTAGAACAATAAACATATGTCTCTTGCATCTTAAGAATAAAAAACAACACTTATAAAATAGTCTATGATATCATGCACGACTTACCATTGGCCCAGTTTGTGGGCATAAAAAGAAACAATTTCTTTTGGAGGTAAAAATTTATGTATCTATAATAGTTCTTGTAGCTAAGACCACATATGAAAGAAGATGTAGTTAAATTGAAATTTTGATTTCAACCTGATAAGATTTTGTCTTCATTTACTATTTAATCTATCAATAAACCTCAAATATAAATGAATCAAGACTTTTATCATTTTCAAAAATTGCTAAAAAATCTAAGTTATATGAAATGGAATAATTTTTTCCACATTGACCATGCTATATTGTCAAGAACATAATAATGAGGAAAATGCACTAACTTGGTGGAAAATTGGGTATGTGCATCAAGAAGTTGAATAAAAAATTAGTTACTCACCTATGCAACCCTATAAACATAGACATTTGTCTATTTCTCTAATTCATCTTTTGATGATTTTACGAACACATGTTACCTAGATTTGTAGGCTTTTAAATGTCAGTGACCACTTTTCAATTCACCATCCTAGTCCACAAACCCAATGTTCGACCAAGTTGGTATTTTTTTCCTCATTATTATGTTATTAAAAATAATATAGCATGGTATATGTAGAAGAAATACAAATCTTCCGAATTAGGATTAAATTGAAATGGAATGTTCAATTCAAACCACATCTTTTTTCATTAATCCTCTTGGCTAAAAGAACTATCATGGATATACAATTAATGACTAATCTAGATAATGCATCTAGAATAGTTATATGCTTTAATGTTGCTTATTATTTTTTTATTGTGAACATAAAATGGTCTAATTAAGGGTTCTACCTTTGAAAACATGGGCCTTCTGATTTGCCAATATGTTAAAAGTACTTTTAAATATCACTAATCATTAATAGTTAATAAAGAATAAAGAATGTGACAAATTAAGCCTAGTCCTTGGGTGGGGATGTAGTGCCTCCTATGATTGCATTTTGTTATTTCTTTATTTTGATCAATGGTAGACTTTGAATATGATATATTGATTGTATATACTTTTCTTTTGGTATTGGTATCTTTGATCATCAATGATTAAAGTTAATAAGAATATAGAATATGAAAAATCAAGATGTTTATGGTCATTGATTGATTAAATATGTCAAAAGATTTTTTTAAATATCTCTAAAAATTAATAAGTAATAAAGAATATAGAATAAATCAAATCGATTCTAGTTCTTGGGTGAGGATGTAGTGCCTCCCATGTTCGTATTTTGTTGTTTCTTTATTTTTATCCAAGTTAGACTTTGTGTGTGTATGTGTGTGTGTGTGTCTATATATATATATATATATATATATATATATATATATATATATATATATGTAGTGGATAGGAGGTTGTGGATTTAGTAAATCACATTCATTAAGACAATAGGATGTATAGCATGGCTCATATGATGATATTCGGTTGAATATACATACATAGATATTTTTGGGTCTTATTATGTTCGTTGTGGTTCATTGATGTATATTGATGTCGTATCAATAAATGGATGAGATGTTATGTTGTTAACTATGTGTTGTTGGTGGCTTTTTTCAGGGATCTATTTTATGCTCTTAATTATGTTAATAATTATTACTGATGTTTAGTTTATTCAAAATATTGATGAGATTATTATTCTAATATTTAGACAATGTTGTATGGGAAAAGGGGTGATGTTGTAACATTTGAATACATGAACATGATTATGCCATTAAAAATTCATTTTCAATGATAGATTTTGATGGACTATTTTTTATATTCTTCGGTTGTTTGTGTATGTGTAGATATGCATACATTTGTGTATTTGTATGCATATGCATATGTGTACATGTGAGTAGGTACATTTAACTTATGAATGTTTTAGTGCCAATAGTTACCAAACATAGACTCTCTAACTTCACAAGTCTAACTAGTGTCCTTACATACCTAATGGTGATTACAAGATATAGCAAATTATCTACCCATTTTAATGAACCTAGTCATTGTCCCTAATTTCATATGGTATCCCTATGTTGCATGTCTACAAATTGGTTACCATTTAGGTAATGATTGGTTATCCTCATGCATAATTGTGATGGACTAATACCAATTATTTGTGCATAGTCATTCATTTGTGAATTGTCACTATTATGTTATATCAATAATATTTGAATATTATAGTGGTAAGTAAATATTTAATTAGAAATGTGTCTTATGTGTGTTTGATTGTATGAGGATTAGATGATTTATTTCTTATAAAAATTTTGGATTTTAGAATTTGAATTTGAAAGGGTTTTAATATTATTTTCTTTTCTTTTCAAAAAGTTGCTTTTATTTGGTAATGGAAGTTTATTTTTATGTACGTCTACTTTTAAATATCTCTAATCATTAATAGTTAATAATAGATATTATAACAAATCAAGTATAGTCATTAGGTGTGGATGTAGTGCATCTTGTGTTTGTATTTTGTTCTTTCTTTATTTATCCAAGTTAGACTTTGTTTATATATATATATATATATATATATATATATATATCACTACTATTATGGATAGTAGGTTGTAGATTTAGTAAATCATATCCATGATGAAACTAAGATGCTATGGTATGTTCCTATATGATGATGCTTGGTTACATACATTAGTAAATAGATTTTTCCTTCAAAGAGGGATGAAAGGAATTACTCAAGATGCCCAACATGAAAAACAAAGAATACTAATAGTTGGATAGATTATCATTGTATAGATAATCATCCTTTGAATTGAGAGGTACAAATCCCTCTTAATAGATATATAATGAATCAAATGAATTGGTATGCCTTTAACTCGAAGACACAAAGGCGATTAACATTCATCCATCAACATGAAATGAATGTGATAATCAAGTTTATAAATAGAAATAAGGAAAAGACCAACAACTAGCCACATGACCACTTGTTGAATCTTTTACATCACAAAGAAAACAAAAAAAGAAACAATTTCTGCAACATAAATGATGAGTAAAGATACATACTCAAACATCCATTTAATGAGAACTATAGGTTAGTAAAAAAAACTTGAAAAAGATCACTATACAGTTTATCTTAATCACAAAAATCAATATTTGGACGAACATACCCAAAATATGATTTAATTGTTTGTTTTAGCTACAAAATGATATTACCATACGATCAAATCATCCTTGTTATTACAATCAAATCACAAAAAAAGAAGCTATCTCCCCATTCTCTCTGCTACAATTAGCACATAGAAAGTATTCTCCCCCTCCCCCTCTCCCTTGCAGTCACACAACTCTTAGAAAGTAGAAAAATAACCCCCATTGAATTGAGAGTTTTACCATAAATAATTTTTCTTGTCACGTTTCTGTTCCTATAACTGTTTCTTGGAAATCCTTTTCATTATTCCTGTGAATAATCTCCATCTTATTATTTTTTTAAAATTTCATATTTCACCCATTTTAAAGTCACATGGAAAATAACAAATATTTTTACTAAATTAAAATGTAGCCCATATGTATTCTTGGACAAGTGCCATAGGCTAGTGACAAAGTGATGTCATCTTATGACTGTCATTGACAGTTTAGACAATGCTTCACTCCAACACTCATAACTTTTGATGTGATGAATCTTTCAAAATAGATTAGAAGTGATTCAAAGAACTAGATTTTCCCAAACATATCCAAAATTTAGCTCAATCCAATAGTGTTAGATTGTGGTGACTAATCAGGAAAGTATTGTACATACTTCATAAATTCTTTGGGGTTCAAGGCCGACATTGTAGCCAACATATGGCTGACATGTTGTAACCCTAAAATGACATAAAATACTTGTATAAAAGGGTTTAGGGTTAGGTATTTTCATTATGTTGTGATGCGAAATTGCTTCTTGCGACAGTATTGAGCTGTAAGGGATTACAGATTGTAATCAGGTTGTAATCATTGGATTGTAATAATATTGGACTTGCAGTGTGGTGGACGTAGCCCAGGGATTGGGTGAACCGCATTAAATCTTGATGCCTTGTGTTCATTTATGTGTGATCTATTATTTTTCTATTATTGGTTATATTTCCATGTAGTTTTTTAAATTTTTGTTTGTGGTTTTATCCTAACAAGTGGTACCAGAGCGAGGTTGTCTTTTAGTTATCCTTTGCAGGAAAGTCTCACGGTTGAGTGGGAGCGATGGCAGATGAGGGTAAGCTGAGGGTTGATAGGTTTAATGGGCAAAACTTCCAGTTGTGGAAGACGCAAATGGAAGATTATCTTTATTAGAAGGATTTATGGAAGCCGTTGGAAGGCAAAGCCAAGAATGAGGGATCTATGTCAAATGATGAATGGGATCTTTTAGACAGAAAGGCACTTGGAAGCATTCGATTATGCCTAGCACCATCAGTGGCATTTAATATTACAAAAGTGAAGATGACAGAAGAGTTGATGAAAACCCTAGCGACACTATATGAAAAGCCCTCCATTTCAAACAAGGTATTTCTCATGAAGTGTTTATTTAATATGAAAATGGCAGAAGGTGGATCTGTTGCAGATCATTTAAATGAGTTTAATACTATTACTAGTAAGTTATCTTCTGTGGGTATCAATTTTGATGAAGAAATTAGGGCTCTCTTGATTTTTTGTTGTTTTCCTGAAAGCTGGAATGGCTTGGTAATGGCGGTGAGTAATTATGTTCCTGGATCTAGTACCCTAAAGTATGACGATGTGATCGGTGTTGTTTTGAGTGAGGAAACTCGTAGGAAATCCTCAAGTGGATCTACATCAGGAAGTGCTTTGAATGCACAAAGCAGGGGCAAAACAACTGAGAGAGGAAGTAACTCTGGAAATCGTGGGAAATCAAGAGGAAAGTCAAAGGGGAAGAGGTCTCAATCGAGAGGACCAAACGACTGTAGGTACTGTGGGAAACTAGGTCATAAAAAGAAAGATTGTTGGAATCAAAAGAAAAATGAAGGAGATAAATCAAATGGAGACAAGGAAGAAAATGTGGTAAGTAACAAATCCGAAGAGGATGCTTTGCTTTTGTCTTTAGAAAGTGTTGATGATTCATGGGTTTTAGATTCTGGTGCTTCATTTCATGCTACACCTCATAGAGGTTATTTTATTGATTATGTCCAAGGGGATTTTGAGCTTGTTTATTTGGGGGATAATGAACCCTGTCAAATTGTTGGAAAGGGAAAAATTAAGATTAAGTTGCAGAATGAGAATCATTGGCTACTATATGAGGTAAGACATGTTCCAAGGCTGAGTAGGAATATAATTTCAGCAGGGCAACTCAGTGATGAGGGTTGTGTAGTTACTTTTAATGATAAAATTGGAAGGTTTCAAAAGGTTCCCTTGTAGTAGCAAAAGGTGTGAAATTAGGCACCTTATATCTTTGTACAGGTCATATTGTTCCTTCTACTTTGATTGTTTCAAAGAAAAATGAATGTTCAGGAGCAATTGCTGTAGTTGAGCAGGGAGAACAAATAGTTGCTATAGATTCTGATACAGCGCTATGGCACAACAGACTTGGGCACATGAGTGAGAAAGGTATGAAATTACTTCATTCAAAGAAAGTTTTACCAGGTCTAAAATGTGTTGATATGGATTTCTGTGAAAGTTGTGTGTATGGAAAACAAAAGAGAGTGAGTTTTGTAAAAACTGGGAAGGAAAACAAAAAGGAGAAATTAAAGCTTGTGCATACAGATGTATGGGGACCGGCTCAGGTATCTTCCCTTGGTGGCTCTCATTATTATGTTACATTTATTGATGATGCAATTAGGAAAGTATGGGTTTATTTTCTTAGATAGAAATCTGATGTATTTCAAACTTTTAAGAAATGGAAATGCTTGGTTGAAAATGAGACTGGTAAAAAAATTAAAATGTCTCAGATCTGATAATGGTGGTGAGTATTGCAGTCATGAATTTGAAGATTATTGCTCCACTAATGGTATTCGTAGACAGAAAATTATTCCAAGGACTCCACAGGAAAATGGAGTGGTTGAACGCATGAATAGGACTATAATGGAGTGTGCAAGGAGCATGAGGTTGCATGCTAGATTGCCCTTACACATGTGGATGGAGGCTATCAATACTATTGTATATTTGATTAATAGAGGTCCCTCTACTCCTTTGGGTTGTGGTATTTCAGAGGAGACATGGACTGGTAAGAAGGTGAGTTATTCTTTTCTCAAGACCTTCGGTTGTGAAGCTTTTGCTCATATAGACTCTAAAAATAGAACCAAGCTAGAAGCTAAATCAAAGAAATGTGTCTTTGTTGGATATGGCATTAATGAATTTGGTTATAGGCTTTGGGATTTTGAAAATCATAAAATTGTAAGAAGCCAAGATGTCATATTCAATGAGAAAGTGTTTTGCAAAGATCTGTTGCAGCAACATGAGAAGAAAGAAGATGATTATGTAGTGCTGGATGATACTCCAAAAGTTGATGTTCCAGCCATTCCTCATGATATGTAACAACCACAACAACAAATACCACACACACTAGTGAATGTTATATGGTCAACGAGGCAAATTGAACATCCACAAAGATTTTCTCCCTCTTTGTATTCTATTTTACTTACTAATGCTGGTGAACCTGAAAGTTATGATGAAGCTGTGTAGGTGGATACTAAGATTCAGTGGGAGTCTGCAATAAAAGATGAAATGGACTCTTTGCTGAAGAATAAAACATGGGATTTGTGCAAGTTGCTTGTAGGTACAAAGGCTTTATAGAATAAGTGAGTTTACAGGTTGAAAGAAGAGGAAGGTGGTAAGAAAAGATTTAAGGCTAGGTTAGTTATTAAAGGATTTGCACAGAAAAAGGGAGTTGATTTTGATGAGATATTTTCTCCTGTTGTTAAAATGACTTCTATTCATACTGTTTTAAGTCTTGTGGCTGCTGAAGATTTGCATTTAGAGCAGCTGGATGTTAAAACAACTTTCCTTCATGGTGATTTGGATGAAGAAATATATATGGCTCAGCCACCAAGATTTGAGGTCAAAGGTAAGGAGAACTTAGTGTGCAAATTGAAGAAAAGTTTATATGGCTTGAAGCAAGCACCTCAGCAATGGTATCTGAAATTTGAGAGGTTTATGCATGGGCATGGCTACAATAGGTGTCATTCAATTATTGTGTTTATTTTAAGAAGTTGGATGATGATAGCTACATTATTTTATGTTTATATGTTGATGATATGCTTGTCGCTGGGTCTAACATGGATCATATTAAGGGGCTAAAATGCCAGTTAGTACATGCATTTTCTATGAAGGATTTGGGGGCAGCCAAACAAATCCTTGGTATGAAGATTTGTAGAGATAGGAAGAACATAACATTGACACTATCTTGGGCTGATTATGTTGAGAAGGTGTTGCAACGTTTCTCTATGGAGCATGCTAAAGCTATCAGCACACCTTTACCTAGTCATTTGAAGTTGACTAAGGAGATGTGTCCCAAGACACAAGAAGAGGAGGATAAGATGTCCAAGGTACCCTATGCTTCAGCTGTAGGAAGCTTGATGTATGCTATGGTATGCACTAGGTCAGATATTGCACATGCAGTGGGAGTCGTTAGCAGGTATACGAGTCATCCAGGATTTGAGCATTGGAATGTTGTCAAGTGGATTCTCAGATATTTGAGAGGAACATCCAATAAGTGTTTACACTTTGGGGGATCTACTACTGATTTATAGGGCTATATTGATTGAGATTTGGTAGAGGATATTGATACCAGGCAGAGTACTACAGGTTATGTCTTTACTGTTATTGGGGCAACCGTGAGCTGGGTTTCTAGGTTACAGAAGATTAATGCTCTATCCACTACAGAGGTAGAGTATGTTGTTGCTACAGAGGTAGCCAAGGAGATGATATGGCTTCAGTTAATCTTAGAAGAATTGGGACATCCTCAGAAGGATAATTATTTGTTCACAGATAGTCAAAATGCCATTCATCTTGCAAAGAATTCAGCTCTGCATTCTAAGACCAAACACATACAGTTGTAGTACCATTTCATTTGGTCAATTTTGGAGGATGGATAGTTAAAGCTGGAGAAGATACATACAAATGAAAATCCAACAGATATGTTGACAAAGGTTGTAACAAGGGAGAAGCTGAACTCCTCTTTAGCTTTAGTTGGTCTTCTAGACCGAACATGAATAAAAGAATAGCAGAGTTTAGGGTGGTTTGATCCAGTGGGAGCTCCATGTGGTAGTGGTATTGCTACAGGATCAGTCTCCAAGTGGGAGATTTTTGTTTAGTGTGGAGCTTGATCAGTCCCCAAGTGGGAGATTGTTATATTGTGGTGACTGATCAGGAAAGTATTATAGCCGACATATGGCCGACATATGGCCAATATGTTGTAACCCTAAAACAACATAAAATACTTGTATAAAAGGGTTTAGTGTTAGGTATTTTCATTATGTTGTGATGCAAAATTGCTTCTTGCAGTGGTATTGAGCTATAAGGGATTACAAATTGTAATCGGGTTGTAATCACTAGATTGTAATAATATTGGACTTGCAGTTTGGTGGATGTAGCCCAGGGATTGGGTGAACGACGTTAAATCTTAGTGCCTTGTGTTCATTTCTGTGTGATCTATTATTTTTCTATTCTTGGTTATATTTGCATGTAGTTTTTTAAATTTTTGTCTATGGTTTTATCCTTAAAAATAGTAGCATTAACATTTATAGCCCCCATAACATGACTGTTTTTTTGATTGCAAAAAATTCATGGTTGTTGGTCTACTTGATAAACCCTTATACAAGTCATTATAACTTTTGAATTTGACCATATTTTGGGAATCACACCACTAATTACCTAGACAATTTGATTTTGGACGACATATCCAAAACTCAAAAAGATCCAATGGTGGAAAAAGTTATGCCCCCCACAATAAGACCCATTTTTAGTTTTAGGAAAACTGTAATTACAAGTTGTCAAAATTGAACAATTGAACCTGCGAACCTGAACTTGTGAATTTGAATTTGCGAACTTGAACTTGCACATTCTAAACTCTTGAACCTTTTAATTTTAAAATGCATTGATAGTTAAGGGTACTTTAATCATATTTTGATTTTGAATCTGAACTTGGATCTACACTTCTGAACCAGTGCACTTGAACTTTGAACTTGAACTATGAGGTTCGAGGTTCAAGTTCAATATGATAATTTGTTGACCTAAACTCTAAAAAACAATTTTGAATCATTAGTCTAGTCGATTCTTTGGGATTTTGAACCCTTGAACCTCAAACTTGAACTTTTGAACCATAATTTGGATATGTACCTTTGAACTAGTGAACTTGAACTATGTGGTTCAAGATTCAAGTTCAATATGATAACTTGAGGTTGATGGTCTATTTTGATAGGCTTGTAATAAAACATTGATAACTTTTATATCTGATAAAATTTTATCAATCACTCCAATGAGAATCTCAAAAGTTGTCTCTCAACAACATATCCAAAACGGAGAGAAATCCAACAATTGAATTTGGAGATATTGCCTTCACAACAAGACTGTCATTTTGAAATTCAAACTTTGAACCTTGAACTTCTGAATCTAAACCTGAACTTGAACTTTGAACTTTCTAATTCAAAGTTCAAGTTCAACATAGCCTTGGAACAATGCTTCTTCACAGATCAAATCTTATAGGGACATCATTATTAGCAATGAAGACCAACTAAAACACCAAGAAAATTCAGGGATTCTTCCCATAGGGTTAATCTTCAAAGTTTAAAAATCGGGTGCTAAAAATATGTTTACAACATATACATACATAGATGATATTTTGGGGCTTACTATGTTGGTTGTGGTTTCATCATGTATATTGTTGTTGTGCTGGTAAAAGGATGAGATGATATCTTGTTAATTATGTGGTGTTAAAGACTTGGTTTGGGGATCTATATTATGCTTTTACTTGTAGTTAATAATCATTAATGATGTTTAATTTATTCAAAGTATTGATGTGATTATTATTCTAATATTTACACAATGTTGTATGTGAAAATGGACAATGTTGTAACATTTGAATACATAAACATGATTATGCCATTAAAAATTCCTTTTCAATGATAGATGTTGATGGACTATTTTATATGTGCTTTCACTTTGTGTATGTGTGTAAATACACGTGCATATGTGTATGCACATGCGCATGCATATGTGTATGCATATGTGTATGCGTATGTGTATGTGTATGCATATGTGTATGTGGATGTGTATGTGTATGTGCATGTGTATGTGTATGTGTATGTGTATGTGTATGTGTATGTGTATGTGTATGTGTATGTGTATGTGTATGTGTCGTTAGAATGATGTAGAATAAGTAAGAAGGGAGGGCCAATCAGTTATCCTCAGGTCTAGATGTACCAATTGAACTTTTGAATACTTCAAACAACTTAGATCTATTCTTTAAATAGCCCAGTCTCTATAACAACTTATTATTCAATAACATAACTTGCAGTCCATTGTCCCAATAGTGACCTACTTGCAGAATGTAAAACTTTGAACAATAAAACATCTCAAACAACATTCACACAAGTGTAACACCAAGATTTAACATGGAAACCCAATTTGGGAAAAAACACCAATAACATGCTACCAAATTTTCACTCTTAGGAAGTGAGCTTTGTTAAGAGTCAACCTCGTTAGAGGTTACAATACACATTGTTAGGTGTGGCCCTGTTAGGAGTGGCCTTGTTAAAGGACTTAAAAACATTCCATTAGAATGTCACCTTGATTAAAGGATTTACAAATTTCTATTAGGTCAACCCTGATTAAAGGATTTTAATAGATACAATGGTTAGAAAGTAACAATAGGTTGATCTGATAAATACAACTCACTTTTACAAATATGGATCACAATGTAGCTCATCAGCTAATTCATTGACTGGAATCCATTGATGTCTCCATCACTATCTCTAATCTACTTGGAAAATCCTTCAAGCAATCACTATTCACCTCAGCTCAACTCCTTCTTCTCAAGTTCGTCAATCAACAAAATCATCAATTGCTAACCTCTCTAGGCTAATCCTTATGCCTCCTTAAATAGGTAACTTTGATTTTTTTTCTGCTTAAACGTCATTGTTGATCATAGGGATAGGTTAGATTCATCAAATCCTTCCATAATTTTATTTCTTCCTTCTCCTTCTAGATGCTTCTCAAAACTTCTTTTTGAATTCATGCCTAAAACTGATCAAACATAATTTCTCTTGCATTAAATACTCCAACTCATCAATACTTGTCCTTCACACACTTTGACCAATCTAAAAATTCAACTATGTTGGCTAGGAATCTCAATTCCTCCACAAACCACCAAATGTTGTCACTTGATCAATATTGTGGTTCTCAGCCTTAGTCATCACTAGATAACCTAGTTAATACTAATTTTCTTTCTAAGCTTATACTATCTTCACTCAACCTAAATTTTTTGATACTCAGTCTTTATTGATGCTTGTTTGACACTATATTTACTTGGATTCGACTGCTCACTTAGTCGACACTAGCACAACTCGACTTCAAGTATAAGTTTCTTAATATTTTTCTATGAAGCTTGGTTTAGCCTATGAATTTGGTCCTTCATTGATCATCTCAACTAGGCTTCAACTCAACTATCTTCTTCACTCAATGTTATGATTAAACAACACATTATCTTGTAAAAGTCAAACTAATAAAGTGCCCATTATAATTCCACATAACTCAACCTCTAACTAGGTCTTCTTGTTATCTCTTCTTCTCAAATCCTCTTCATCAATCATCTTGATATGGCACTCTACTCAAGTAGCAACTATCTCACCAGTAGGATTTGACATCAGTGACAACATAATAATTATTTCAATTGCAGTTTCCAACATGTGTATGTGTATGTTTATGTGTATTTGTATGTGTATGTGTTTGTGTATGTATGAGAAGTTGCATTTAACTTATGAATGTTTTGGTGTCAACAAGTGCCAAAAAATGACTCCACCTAACTTCATAGATCTAGCTAGTGTCCCTGCATCCTTGATGTTGGTTACAAGATATAGCACATTATCCACCTTTTTAAACCAACCTAGTCATTGTCCCTAATTTGAAATGATATCCCCATGTTTCATGTCTACACTGTAGGTTACCATTTAGGTCATGATTGGTTATCCTCATGCATAATTGTGATGGAGTAGTAACTATCATTTGTGCAAGTCATTCGTTTGTGAATTGTCACTATTATGTTATATTAATAATATTTGAATATTATAGTGGAAACTAGATAATTAATTAGAAATGTGTGCTTGATTTTATAAGGATTGGATGATTTGTTACTTGTGAAACTTTTGTATTTATTTTAGAATTAGAATTTGAGTGGGTTTTAATATTATCTTATTGTCTTTTCAAAAAATGACTTTTATTTGGTAATAAAGTTCATTTTTTATATACTAGTCTACTTTTCATGCTCTCGAGCTTTCAAAACCCCGCTATCTTTAAAATGTGGATTTCTCATTGTGTGAGATTGATTTGGAGGAAATTTATGGATCCGAACTTGTTAAATTTATCTTGTAAATTATTTCAATTGTCCAAAGAAAACATTCTTATTTTTTGTGTATGAAGAGCAACTTCATTTAAAGTTTGAGGTAATTAGCTTTGATTTCTCTTGTTTCTTTCAATTTCAACAACTCTAAATAGTTGCAAAATCATTGTTGGAGCATTTGAAACACTTCCTTACTTTATATCTTTTTGTTTTTACCAATTCCCTAAATTGATTCAACCAATTTTTTAAAAATGTAGTTTTATAAATTGTTATGTTGTCCAAATTTGTGTAGATTAAGAGAATTTCCAAATTCAACATATTTTTATTTTGTTGGGCATATGGGGATCCAAAGGGTATTTTTACTATTTCAAGTTTTGGATTTTGAGTTCTAAAGCTTTTTGGTGGTTATCAATGACAAAATTGCTTTGGAAATAGTTTTGTGCCCAAGTTATGATTTTATTAAAAAGATGAATTTGAATAGTTTTATGAGTTTCTATTGTGTGGAATGATGAACTTTATGTTTAAAATTTTGATTAAGGAATGATTCAAATTCGTTCACTGATAGATACAACCAATTTGACAATCTAGAACATTTAAATAGTGAAAATTGAGATAATTCCTTATGGCATTGTGTAATTGAGATGTTTATGTTATATTCTAACATTAGCATAGGGTTAGGTCCTAGGTGAGTCTAGGGAGTGGCTTCCAATGCATTCCCAGCCTGGAAGTGACATAGAGGCAATCATATTGGGAGGTTTTAAACAAGTGACAACTTAATAATAAACTTGGGAAAACACTAATAAAATAATTGGTAACTCAAGCACACTATGAATGTTATCTTTACACGAGGCTATTGTAATCACCCAAAAATGGTTACTTATACTATGAGCCCCCTTTCTAACAATTTCACATAAGTTATTTATCACTTATCTTTGATCAAATCTTAATTTTCCTATTTATTCAATTTAGTCCTATGGTTTGACCATCTTATTCTAAGTCTTTTATTTAATTGAAAGAACTTGTCCCCTTTTAATTAAATAAAATCCTCAAAGTCCCACTTATACTAAGTGCTCTCATGAAAAATATTATCCCTATTTTAAAAATAAAAGAAAAGGTATTTTTGTCTCACATGAGGTGCACACTTTCCAAGGTGGGTGGAATCTTTATTCCCCTCCACACATTTTTTGCCTCTTAAACACCACTATTGATCTTGCTTAGGTGAGATTCTTGTGCATGTGGATCACTTAAGACTCCTTCTCCACCCTTGATTTTACTTCTTAATCTCTACTATACATTTCTATTTAAAAGGATGATTTCTCCTCACTCTCTCATAATCTTACACTCTCATGCTATTGTTATGTTACAAGCTTCACTCTAGAGCATTTGGAATACTCATCTTGCAATTGGATTTTCTTTACTTGCACTCTAGCTTAGATTTCCTTTTATGCAATAGTTTAGCTCACATAGTTTAACTAGGAGGTTTTGTAACTCTCTCATTCTTGTTATCTTAATCTTTCATTCACATCTCTTAGCTTAAATCTTACACTTTCATCTTGCATTGCATTCTCTTAATTCTTGGATATTGGCACTCTTACCTCTACTCCTTTGAGTCTTTTGTTCTATGTTGTGCCTTGTAAGGGTTCCCTAACTAGGTTCATTTGAGAGCCACCATACTATTATTGTACTATTGCATGTCATAGATAGGGAGCTATAGGCCACCTCTTGAGATGCTCTTCATCGTGGGTATTGTTGAGAATAATGGTCTATAGAAGTGGGTTCACTATTTATACACATATTTTTTTGGTGTCCACTATAGGGTTAGTACCAAATTTCTAGCTCCATTTCATTACATTATCTTGACTTTAGTAGTTTAATTTTCTTTCATTTTAGTTTATTTATCATTTTTGGTTTTTCACAGCCACCTATTCAATATAATAAAGTAGTTTTGCAAGGTTCTCACTTTGATTTTTTAGGCTAACCCTTATGCAGATTGACTTGAAGGCTAAAACCCTAGGTTTTGAAAGATTTGATCGCATCTTCCAAATGACTTGGTATTCCAATCTAGAATTTTTTTGGCAAGTTGGTGATGGATTAGAGACGAATAAGTCCAAAATTCAAATTTCTCCGAGTTATGACGTTTTCTTTAGTTTTCATGAAAATTAATTTCTTCTCACAAATCTACAAATTTTTCGAAAACCTTGACATTTTTAGAAAGGTATCTAAATTCTATTAGGGGTAATTCTTTGAGTTTTTAATTTAGATGCAATAAAGTAGTTCAAAAACTTGATTTATACAAAATGGTTTGTTTTACGAAAATGGGTCCCTAGGGTACAAATTAAGAGATATTTCTAAAGTTATTACATTTTTGGAAATCTCTTTGATTTTTACTATAAGTCTCTTTGCATTTTATTTTTTTAGGCTAAAATCATAGAATGAAGATTCAATCTTATTGACTAGGTCAAAAAGCAAGAAACGCCGAAAGGAGCATTTAGTGATTAGCTTGTGCTTTATTTGCACATGATTCAATGTATGATATGATGTTCATTTTATATGGAATCAACTAGTTCAATGTATTTTCTTTGAATTATCACATTTCTTCATGATTTCATGCACTTAATTGAAGTTTGTGAAGGCAACTTGAAGGTCAAAGGAGCATAAATAGAAAAATAAAAATGGAAAGCGTGAAATCAAGGTGCACACATTTCAAGTTTTCTTCTTTGCATTGTAAATATTCACCATCAACTTATTTTCATCATCAAATTGTTTCTTTCTTTTTGTCAACTTGTTTGGCATGTCTTCCCAACATTGAAAAAAGGCTTAAAATCAATCATTCACACTTGGATTTGGGCTTAAAATAAACCCATTTGTCTTATAATTCTCAAGGTTTTCTTATTTATGTTTTCTTCTTGCATTCTTGTTAAGGTGTTTGAGGGTAACATAAATACAGGATCTCTCTTTATATTTTTAGGGGACCTTCCTAGAGAAGTGATCACTCTAGGGGACAAATTCAACTCCAACATCTTGGTGGAGTATAAATAGCGGGGCTTGAATATAAAGACACACCTCTTGGAAGTAGCAATATTGTCAATCTTGGCTAAGCCCCAAAGAACTTTACATCTTTGGGAAGTGAAGGTGGAGATTGGATTACCATTTCCTCCTACTTGTTTGGCAGTATTCTCTTTCATTTACAAATTTGGGCCTCACATACCTTATGCATATCAATGGCATCCCCTAGTTGAGTTTGTACATCCTAGTAGAAACTTGAATAGGTTGTTGGTGTATTTGATGTGCTTGAATGTTTAAAACATTTCCCACTTAGAACAACAAGGGACATATCCATCAAATAGAGCCTTAGGAATTTTTCCTTTTGCATTCTTTCATTGTGTGTTGTATTCATTAAATCCCAAAACAAATCATAAAACTTCAAAAAAAAACTCAAAAAAATACTTTTAAGAAGTACAAAACATTTCCAAGTAAAAATGTCAAGTTTAAACATTTTTTTATGTTTCTTACTAAGGGAAGTTTCATCATTTGACTTTTCTACGGTATGTCTCTAGTGTTTGAACTTGCTTAAAATGGCTCTTTGGTCTTTTCTACCTTCTTAGTCTATGTTAGTGTAATGACCCGTACCAATAGGCCACTAAACAAAACCCTAAATTTAATACACTGCTAAAATATATTACTGAAATAAAAAAAATAATAGTGCCAATGTATTCATTCAATGAAAACCAAATATTTTTACAAATGATATGGCAAATTTCAGCACCAAAACATTATGACATAGGACATTACAGAGAAACCCTAACTGGCTGTATACAATTGAGAACTTGTTGCAACTATAGATTGAAATGAAGAACCTGGATTGATCAAATGGTGGAGACTAAATGCTGAAGATGATATGGTGAAAGTGCAACTCCATTGGAAACTCCAAACTAGCAATTAAGCACAAGTGAAAGGACTGAAATATACTTCCCACAATTGCAATAATTCAGGTGATCTCTCACACCCTCAAAATTGCGTACCAATTGAGAGTTTTCGTTCTCAATGGCCAATTGTGACTACTTGTAGAAACCCTAGGCTCCACAATTCACATAAGAAAAAATAAATAATAAATCTCGATGATAGGCAATGAGCCCTCAATGCCTATTTATTCTTTTTTCCTTAATAGGTCGGCCTCCCTTTTAATTTTTTTCTCCGCTTCTTCCAGCAACCTCTAGAAGATTTTTTTATTTGATATATAAAGTTACCTTGTAATATATATATTTTTAATTGATAACTTTATAATTAATTCCTCCAAAAAATGGGACATTACAGTTAGCATATTAGGACCTTCTATTTTCTAAAATGGTTACCTTGATCTCTTGACTACACAACTTGATTGGGAGAGTCATTCACATTTCTTTACTCATCTATCTACTTAGCTATTTTGCTACTCACTCATCACTTGATTTAGGTCGTGGGTGTCGTAAATTACTTGGAGACTTTTCTTGATAAGTCACTTTGATACTTTGATATATCTCTACTATCTTGGCAAGTAAACACTCTACCTCTCTAGTTTGGACATCAAGTTATCTTGTGTCACCCTATTAGCTTCTTCTAGTCTACTTCATGCTTGACTTTCTATCTACCACTATGGGTTTTGAGTCTTTTTCTATAGATTATCTTGAGTTACTTGGTCTTGCTAGGGAATTACAATGCCTATATGCTGCATACAACAAGTTAGAATAGACAAATAGTGTCACTTACCTTAGTCTCACTAAGGGTATAATAAAAGTAAACTCCAAATTTGAAAAAAATTGTAGAAGAGAGGATAGCATCACCACACGAATCTCCCTTAAGATCTTTAAATGCACATGGATCATCTTCTTCTAGGTCTATGTACTCTACTCTAAGACATTCATTCTCTTAATCTATTGGATCTAAAGACCTGCGTAAGGAATAAGACAGTGATACCATCTTTAAGACTATTCCATAATTTCATGATAAACCTATCTTTGACCAATATGTTGAACACATGGATTCCTCATATTCACTTGATGAACAACAAGAAGAGCCTAGGAGTACTTTTTAGAGGACTTTTACTCCTTTGGAAAATTCATATAATATCATGTTGGAGATGCTCCTTGGTAAAAAGCTCATTGTATTGCCTAAATCTACCTTCTATATAGTGACATACTTTGAACCCTATTACCATCGATGCAATAACCATAGTAATTTAGATTGCAAGGCATTGAAACATAAAATTCAAGATCTTATTGATGACAAAGTAGTTAGTATTGAAACCTCTAAAGACTCGTGTGATGAGGATACTATTCTTGGGCGAGATCATATTGATGAACCTATGTCTAGTAGAGGTTCCCTTGTAACCTTCACTTCTTCCAAAACTCATGAACATCCTAAAATTTCAAAGCTTTCCAACATACCTCCATCAAATAAAGAACCTAATGTCTTCTACACTAGCTATGTGTACCCTCAAGGACTACCTCTAAAAGAAACTCAAGCTAATCCACACTTGGCTGCAAACCTTTTGCATGTACTACTAAGACTAAAGATCCTTAACCTTCATACGATGCTATGACAACTATGCCCACTTCAACTAGTCCTTCATTATCTCTTCAAGATCCTATCATGCAAATCCAACATTCTCACATGACCTTCTAAGTAGCTCCATATCAAAAGGAATATCAGAAATATGAAGAAAAGAGTATAAACAAATATCAAGATCAAGATCCCATACTCCTTCCATATCTTATGTCTCACCCATCTCCCAAGTATGATGAGGAGACCACTTCCAATATTTACATTGATCTTACTAAAAATTGTAAGAAGAGCACAATGCCAATGCTATCCAAAGAAACTTGTCAAGATCAACATATCCCTTCACACTCTTGTTCTATTTCTCCATATTCACTTCAAAAATATGCCCAAGATTCAAGTTATCCTACTAAAAATGTTGCTCCTATCAAAGCTACTCACGAGCCTATAATTGGTGTTCTTGGCCATGTTACTCACTTTAAAGATGTTGATATACATACTACTTATCCCTTTCCATCTTCCAAATATATCCTTGGCCCTTATCCATCAAAGCTCGAGCCTTCAAACCTATCTTCCATATTGAGACCTTATGTTCCTTCATCTCATAAATTTTTCACTCCTAGCTCTCCTATCATACCTCAAGATCAACAAAGATACACATGTTTGAACCCTTCACAATAATTGATCCATTCAAACCTATCACATCATCCTTATCCATTCACAAATACCATCTTTTGGAAACAATTTGGATGTACAACATAGGAACAAACATAAGAATCCATCTACAAATGAATATCACTATGGCCTTTCTAATTGACATGTGAATTTGAAGAGAAAACAAATATTAAAGAGACTAAAAAGGTCCACTAACCAAAGAGTAAAATCAAAGTAAGTATGGGTTCTTAAATCCATCATTGAAGAAATGCATCTAAAACTTCCTGAGGAAAAGAAGAATCAAAATCTATGTGGATTCCCAAGTCTCTCTTAAAAGACATGAATATTGACAATAAATTGAAATTAAAATTCAAGCTTCCAAAGGCTTCCACTCCACCTTTTTCTAGACATCTTCCTCAATAGCTTATGAAGCCTTCCACTCCATCTTCCTCCAAAATTATTGTACCACCTTATATATCAAAACCTCAAGCTATTTCCTCCATGATTTCTCCATTATTCCACCACCCTTCAAGGCATGTGTCAATGTTGATATTGCTCACTTTTTCTTCTACCCTTGCACAACCCTTTCAATACACCTTTTATTCGTCCATCCTTTTTATCTCATCCAAAGCCTAAAACCTTATCCTCCATATACTCTTATTTTCTTTATCATCTCCTTTCCATCACCCTATCAACATCTTTGAACATACATTTCTTTAATCTTGGCTTATCATGACATATCCTTCCAATAGGAGCACTATCCATTCTATCTAAATATCTTAAAAAAAAAAAAAAAAAAGTGCCTCAGTGAAAACTTGGTAAACAGGCACCTTGGTAGAAAAATAAAGAGATATAAATTCATCCTATGGTAAAAACCATCTAACTTTCGTGTCTTGGATAAGTACCATGATGAAAACCTCGCAAATAGACATCATGTGTAATTCTTCCATCATCCATCTATTACCTCTTCTCTCTTTGATCTTGACAATGTTGGGTTATCTTTGAGAATTTTCTATTTTATCCACCAGATTCCCTATCATGATCTTTTGCATTCACTTATAGCCTTAATATTGAGCTCCATCCTTATTGTTCTATCCTATCACTATCTTTTCTAGTTGAATTCTTTGTCTTGATCACAATAAAGATGAAAACATGGTTCTTAGAGACCTCTTGACATATCCACTCTTTTGGTCTATATGCTTCCATGTCATTGTAATCACCTAAAAATGGTCATCTAGACTATTAGCCCCCATTTCAGCATTTTCGCTAAATTATTTAATCATTTATCTAGGCCAAATTGCTAAAAATTAATTTATTTGATTTTAATCTATGGCTTGGCTATAATATCCTAGGTTCACATTTGATTAAAAGAGCATGTCCCCCTTTTAATTAAATAAAATTCCACACTCATCTCTTATCCTAAGTTTCACACACAAAATCATTTCCCTTATTTCAAAATAAAAGAAAAGACATTTTTGTCCCACATGGGGGACAAAAGTTAACTCTTCATCACAATTGGTGGAAATGCTTGCACACATGGATCACTCCCACTTTTAAACTCCACCCTTGATCACATGCATCTTTCCTCATGATCTCTACCTTCCATTTCTCTTTAAAAGGTAGAGCTCTCTCCTCACTTCAAGAACTCCACTCTTTTACTAACATTATGCTGCAAGATTGAAGATCTTGGTTGACCAAATAATAGTATCAAAAACCTACAACAATGGATTGCCTATTCAAGATTGGACACTCAAATTGGTTTCTAAATGAATGATTCAGTCTCATTTAATTATCAACCAGGCACGTAAACTTGGAATGACATTTGCAAAGTATATGCTTTAAAATCTCTCAATCTAAGACTAACCTATGGAATTCAAATGCTTGAGCTTTAGGAAAACTAAACTAGAGCCAGTTACTTTAACAAAACATACAATCATGGATAGAAGCTACTCTAACTGTCTATGTTGTAGGAACAATTCACCGATTCTATTATCAATGGTTGTAGGAGGAACAAAGTTCTACCTTACTTAGAAACAAACAAGGAAATGAAATCTATTCTAACAGAATAGTTCACTCACCAAGTGGGCCCTGTTGGATGAGTGAACAGAAAATATAATCAAGATAAGAGATATAAACATGAACTACTCATTCTATTCATTCATGGTGAAAGATTACACTTGATTGAAAAACAATATCACACTTTTCTGTAGTGAAAATCCACTCACTCTATTCTTTGATTTCCCTTAAAGTTACAATAGTCATTATTTTAAAGGAAACTACAACTACTTCCTAAATCTAAGGTCACTACATTAATGAGGATCAATTATAGACTCATAAAGTTTAAAACAGAAACAACATTAACCGCAAATAAATCTTCTAGGAATATAGTAAGTTGTGGAAGCTACATCTGTCTTCTGTAACAATAGAAAGTAATAAATGATTTTCTCTACTTGCGAAGGTCTAGTAATCTAGTTGGCTTTGACTACTCCAACACTGAAATATTGATTTTTGAATACCTGCGACAAACGCTTGCAAAATAATCAATGCACACACAACCACCATATATATATATATATATTTCATCATCAATATTAGAGAAAAGGTGTAAAGTTCTGATTACCACTCTTGCAAATCCTATGGCTACAAGAGGAAAACTACCCAAAACATAGCATAGATGGTGAAACATTTAGTTGCATGTATAACTACCACATTATACCATTTTTTCCATAAATTCAAGAAAATATAACACCTTTAAATTATCCATATTTCTACTTCATGATCTCTCTCTCTCTCTCTCTCACACACACACACACACACACACACACACATAGATAAACCATAAGTTCATATGCTTGAAACCATAAAGTCATGATTGTTTGCAAGATAGCTATTTGAAAAGAAGATAAAAAGAGCTTAGAAAGATGGCCTTTTGGAGGCCCATCATTCCCCCCAACTAAACTATTATTGGTCTCCAACAACCATGAAATTCCTGATTCTAGCACAAACTCTCCAGTCACTAGTTGTCCTCTCCCAAGGCTCATTCTCAACACAATCAAAGTATCCATAATTTGTCCCGAGCCTTCTCCATCACCAAACTTCTATAGACATATCATGATCCTTTGCATTTTCATTCACTGCTAGTAATGGCTATAGGAGAATGGGAGGTTGAAACCTTAATGGAAGCCAGTATTGGCATAGACTCCTTCCCAAATTGATATACCATGGAATTATGATAGTGGCAAGGGTTAAGTTCTGAGGAGAGTGAGGTTCCCTTATCTTTAGATCATGTGACATCTGTATCCACCTTTGTCTTGAAGCAATGATTGGTGTCAACATCATGAGATGAATGTTGCTCCCAATTTACAAAGGCTTGCTCTCTTGTTAGGTATACTTTATTAGCTCTGCCTAGGTTGCCTATAATAGAAATCAAATCTAGAAATGTTAGTCAAGAATTTTGAACTTTTGGTCTCATAAGTAGAGGAGCTATCATTTCATTTTCCTTGTATGGCGCAACTTGGTGTTCGTTGCTTATTTCATTCTACATCCAAGATATTACTACTCTCAATTGCACATCTCCTACATAAAGGAGAGAGTTCCACTTTGTATCATTTGGCACTTCCAAGTTATGCAGATATAATTCACACAATAAATTCTTTAGAGGCATTGGAACAGACTGGAATGCATCATAAAATTCATGAGGAGTTGAAAAGGAGGGACTAAGCCCTTCCACAATCCTTTTCAATTTAAAATTAACAAGTTGCTCCTTGAGGAATAATGCACACACCGATGATGGTGATCTACATTCCATAAGTTCAGGAATAAACCCTGTGATTTGTTAAATCCTGCTCTTCCAAATTTCATTTTTGGTCTAAGCTTTGCTTTAATTGATGGCCTTGCTCATTAATGTCATGTTTTAATTTCTCTTTTTCTAACTTCTATTGTGCTCTTTCTTGACTGTACTAAAGAAGCTTTCTTTTTCACAATATTAAATAGGAATTTAGGAATGTTTACCAGTTTATTGTCATGCCTAAGATGAGCTTAAATTTTGAAATGTAGAGCATGGAGGTACTTGTAATGACCTTCACAAGTGAAGTATTGAATGCTAAATGCAGTTGGTGAATAAATTCCAAGGGCAAAGATAATCTAGAAGTTCCTTGCTTCTTTTCTATGTCTAGTGGAGGGTCAGGGTGCAAACTGAATTGTGCCCTAGCCCAACATAAATCAAAATCCTTTACCCAAATTTCTACTTCCTAGGGTAACCTAGTTACTTCAACCACAACATCTTCTGTAAATTCAATTTGTAGTCCTTTGACCATTGCAAAGCCATCCATCAAGGTGCTTGGAAATTGAAGAGCAACCTCTTCATCAAACCCCTTAAGACTGAGGCAATAGTTGAACCATCCTTTTCTTCTGAACATTTCACAAATGACCATGTCACCCAACAAAACCTTATGATCCACCAGCTCATATCTCTAAAGACCTCCTCCCATTGTTATGAATAATATTTTTTGTAGAATTGTGGTGTTCTCAGAACTCAACAATTGTGAATAAACAAAATTCATAGTGTTACAACACCAGATGTTACAGACAGAAAAATAGTGTACAATTACTACATGCTTCTTAGAATTAAAGATTGTTAATGCACAAAATCTAATGATATCTTGTCTTGCATCAAGTCTCATAATATTTCGCTCGTATCAAGGCCTGCCACCCCAAACATGTCGCTAATATATCATTAAAAGTTAAACTTCAACTTTTAATGTCCTTAATTTCCTTAATGATGCAATTACTGAAGGAAAGGTCATCAAACATGTGACGCCAATCATCTCATAAGACAAAAAATTCAAAGTTTACATGTAATTTTGAAAATGAATATTCTGCCCCCCCCCCCCCCCCCCGCCCCCCCACCCCCTGCCCAAAACTAAGTAAGGGCATGGGTCCCACCAGGTTAGGATATGCAAAAATAGTAAATTTAAACAACACAAATTCCTAATAAAGAATGAATAAAATAAAATAAATACAAGATTATATGACACGAACCTAGCAGAGAAATGAATTTCAAGAAGAAAGCATTTATTATAGGAATCTTGAATGGAATCAAGAATTAGCAGAAGTTAGGGTAGATGATTGAGACTCTTCGGATGAAGGAATGAGTATGTCTTTGTTGTGCTAGAACTACTATAGGAACTCCTCATGACTGACTAGTTTGTTGTAGATTTTGAGGCGATTCCCATTGACAAGTAACTTGAATCGAACAGGATCAACAGTAAACAATTGGACCGTGCTATTTGGCAATACAACAACAATTTCATATAGTCCTAACCAACGAGTTTGAAACTTTCCTAGATTGTGTTGATATCTAGAATCATAAAGAAGTGCCCAATCCCCTGCAACAAACATTTTATCCTTGATAAACTTATCATGCCACTATTTTCGTTGATCTTGGATAAGTTCTGTGTTATTCAATGCATATTTGCGTCATTGATCAAGGCCATTTATACTCAGAATTCAGTTTTGATGTACAATAGTAAGTTCCATACCAAGCTCCAGAGTAGTCCTCAATGTTGTATATTCAAACTCCATAAGCATTACAACTAACCTACCATAGACAAGCTCAAAAGGAGTGAAACCCATTGTAGATTTCTAGGTGGTTCTATAAGCCCAAAGAGCTTCAGGAAGGTGTGTGGCCCAATCCTTTCTATGGAGTGCTACTATTTTGGTAAGAATGGCTTCCAACTCCCTATTGGTAACTTCTACTTGGCCATTAGCTTGTAGATGGTAAGGTGATGATGGGAAAAGATGTTCATTTGAAAAAATGTCATCAATGGCCACAAGATCATCAGGGACATGCAACCAAGAGAGAAATTAGCTACCACATTGGCCTTGACAGGGTTATCTACTATTGTGATATTAAATTCATGCATAAGTAGCAACCAATGAGCCAATCTTCCTCATATTGTAGGCTTATTCATCAGGTATTTTATAACAGAGTGGTCAATATGAAAAAATATTTCATATCTAGTAATATAGTGTTTGAATTTATTCAATGCATAGATAATTGCAAGTAGCTCCTTTTCAGTAATTGTGTAGTTGAACTTCGCACCTTGGAAATTTTTACTAATGAAATAAATAACATGTTCAACTGAGTCTACCTTCTAGCCTAGCACGACACCTATAACATAGTCTGAGGCATTTGTGTGAATGTGAAAAGGTAGTCCCCAATTGGGCCCTCTCAAAATGGGTGTCATGGTGAGAATCTCTTTAAGTTGCAGGAAAGATGTAGTACACTCAGAGTTCCAAGCAGATTCAGAATCCTTTTTTAACAGGTTTTATAAAGGGGTGTTGCAAGTTGATTGAAATTCTTGATGAATCTTTTGTAGTACTCGACATGGCCAAGGAAACTTCACACATCCTTCTTCTTTTCTGGTGTGGGCAAGGTACTAATAACCTCAATCTTTGTTGGATCTACTTGGATGCCTTGAGATGAAATATAATGACCTAGTACTACTCCTTCCATCATCATAAAACATTTTTTACTATTTAGGGAAATGTTATAGTCTTGGCATCTCTTGAGTACCTTTTCTAAATTTGCTTTTGCTTCCTCAAAAGTAGTCCCATAAATAGTAAAATCATCCATGTAGATCTCCATACAATTAGTAGATATATTAGAAAAGATACTTATGATAGCCCATTGGAATGTGGTTGGGGCATTGCACAAGCCAAAAGGTAAAATTGAGTAGGCAAACGTTCCCCATGGGCATGTGAAGGTTGTTTTTTCTTGGTCCTCTAGAGCTATTTGTATTTTATTGTAACCACTAAAACCATCTAGGAAAGAAAAATATTTCTTTCTAGCTAAGTTGTCAAGAACTTGCTCTATAAATGGCAAGGGAAAGTGATATTTCTTAGTGGTTGAATTGAGCTCCCTGTAATCTACACAAACTCTCTAGTTTCCTCCCTTCTTTGGTACTATAACCAGGAGTGATACCCATTGGATATTAGAGATGGGGTAAGATAAAACCAACACTTAATAGCTTTTGGAGCTCATTTTTAACTATATCCCTTAAAATAGGGTTGACTCTCCTCTGAGGCTATCAGATAGGTTTGAATTTAGGATTGATGTAAATCTTGTGAGTGCAGAGCATAGGATCTAATCCTTTCATATCCATGTAGTCCCAAGCAAATGCTTTTTGATTCTCCTACAATGAAAATTTTCTAATGGGAAGGTGATAGGGCATTGCTAACATTTAGCTCTCTTCCTGGACCAACTTCCATCTTAATGACCTTATATTCCATGAATAACTGAGCAACTAGAGAAGAATCCACCTCATCAGGTAATAATGAGTGAAGGAATTGGGAGGCTTCTAAATACTGAGGTGTGTTTAAAGGTGGTAATATAACTTCTAGGATACATTCCACTTGAGGACACACTTGAGACTCTACTCCATAGTCATTCATGATAATGGATGAAATTATCTCATCTTCTTTTTGAGAAGCTACAGATAACTCTCAACTTATCATCATTAGCTGATGGATGGAATTGACCTCTAGATCATCATCACCCAAGTCTAGCCATTTACTTGGTCATCTAGCAACAGTGGTTGAGCAGGGGAGTATAAAGTCAGGTTCTTAGTATGGATACCATTGGATATTTTCATCTTCCTAGACTGGCAAGCTATATAGGCATCTGTAGTAGCTAACCATGGTTTCCCTAGAAGTAAAGGATATCCACCCATGTTAGTCTTTGGGGAGAGGACAACAAAGTCTACTAGATACTCCCGAGAGTTCAAGGTGTGTAACGCCTTGCCATGTGACCCAAAAGAAGTTAACCTAAAGTTTTACTAAGTTTGTCAAACATTTTTTTTTAAAGATAAAGATAACGCGCAACAACAATAATAGAATAGTAGAAACAATTAACATACACTCATATATCAACAACACATAAATAGGTTACAACTCTTAAGGGTTCCATGACATTGAATCACATTTAAGTTTAATTAATAATAAATCTAATATATAATAAATCCACATCAAATAATAATATACCAATATGAATCCATTTAAATAATATACAATTATATATGATGCCACTTGGAAATAAAAATAAATGCAAAGTCATCCACTATACAGGTCACAGAGTATGAAAGGCTGAAATAATATACATCATGAAATAAATTACATCATCTCTTAAGATCTTATGAAATCAAATACAATGCAATAGTACAACCATCCATCATAGAAATACAAGAATAGATAAAAAGGAACATCTGCACAAACACATCCAACATCTACATTTGATGGTCAGATCTCAATGGTATAAGAAAAAGCACTACCACTTGACCTCGTGGAACCCAAAAAGGTCTACTCCCACCGCACTGAGGAGATAGTCTCAAGTCCCAAATAGGATAACAAACCAAAAAATAAAAAATAATATCTAAGTCAAGGAAACCCTAAAATTAATCTAACTCAAAGGTTCCAAGATAAATCGACATCTAGACCCAGAGACAAACACAAAAATGTAGGGAATCTCCTATTCAAGTGGGCAAGTGTTATCGCATGACTCAATGCTAGAGTTACCTTGGCAATCTAACTTGACCCCAACCCCCTAGTGACTCTATGTGGCACTAGTATCCTTTCGTACTGACAAAGCATACTAACGATGCATGGTCGCAACCAAGCATTCTCTCTACGCCCATCCTAGTCTGTACTAGCACTAGAAGCATGGGCGAGAACATACAAAGACTCTTATTAGGTTCATTTTATTCCCATTTAATGTAGTATTTTCACTTATTAATCAACTTACAATGGGTTACCTTGGTAGCCACTTTGGGCCCCGACCTCCGTTGCAAGCCACTTTTCGACATGACATATAGATAATCCATCCTAAGCTTAGTAAAATCAAAAGATCACAAAAGACCACATACTATACGTTGGTTCTTAAACAAGAAACTGACAAGTATTGAAAAACACTAATCATAATCACAAATTCCACCAATAGGATCATCCTAACAAAGTTGATCCCAAAATCAAGTATACATAAACCAATCCATGTCATAACATGACATCAACAAGAACAAATCATACAAACACCTTAGTCCTATATAAGTGATTGGAAAGCAATCCAAATACAAATAATTAAAGACTTAAAGGTTATATCAGATAGGTCACACCATTCACCTTAGTTTTATACAAGAACACTGGAAAGCGATAACAATCAATGCATCAAAAAATCTCATAGAGCACACCAGACACATTACCGTGGTTGAGTATAAAGGATTGAGAACAAAGCATCATCATGACATCACAAAATAGAACTCTCAAGCCTCTGGTAAACATCCTAACTAGCCAAAGCTAAGTCAAACCTGAAAACTCCAACACCAATAAATCACACGTTACATAAAGCGCATACAAAAGCGAATTTCATAATTCATTAGGTTTTGAAAACCCTAAAATTTAATATTTACTAAAGTTTTTTAGATTAAATCATAGACAATTCTATAATGGAAATCAATTTTCTCAAACAAGTGTTTCAACCCAGAGAATTTTTGAAAACAGAAACACAATAAACACAAAGAAGATAGGAATTTGAAAAATGAGCAACTACTGCACAAACCCACAAGATCCTACTTGGATCTGATGCTAAAACAATGAACACACAAACACATAAGAATCTTCCTTTTCCTTTGAAAACCCTATTTTCAGAAATTGGCTCCTCCAAACCCGTGTATCTAGAAATGAGCTCTAATTTCCTTAATAAAGAGCCCCCCCCCTCCCCCTACCCACCCCCAATTCAAGGCTTTGATCATGCAATCATGCGAAAATCCTTTGTCTTTAATTACTACATTTGATTTTTCATGCACACACTTTATGCAATTTAATTAAAATAATCTTTATTAAATTAAAGCTCTCTCTCTCCCTTATTAAATCATGTGACATTTTTAATATGATATTTATTAATTTAACTAATAATATTACTCCTAAATAAATTATTATTAAATTAAATTAATATAAATGCGCCTTAATTAGAACTTTAATCAAATCTTTTAAATTTAGTTCTATCATGCACATTTAAAAAACTTTTTAATTAAAATATTATTTTATATTTTCTTTTCCTCCACTTATTAATTAGTGCAAGCACTATTTAAAGCATAGTTTATTATTTATATTAATAAGAAAATTAAAGCTCATTATTTAAATGCAACTCTAATCTAATAATTATTAATTAAATAATCATAATAAAACAAT
Organism: Cupressus sempervirens; assembly: GCA_028749045.1. Classification (NCBI taxonomy): domain Eukaryota; kingdom Viridiplantae; phylum Streptophyta; class Pinopsida; order Cupressales; family Cupressaceae; genus Cupressus; species Cupressus sempervirens. Next base: position 543,529,741 of record CM053787.1, on the reverse strand, counting down.
ATTAAATCTTTAATCTTTTAATATTTTAATTCTATTTTTGTTTAACGTTTTAAATTAGACTTTTAGAATAAATATTTTAAACTAAAGTACATATTTAATTAATTTCTAATTAATTAAATAACATCATATTCTAATCTTTTTTAAACCAATTTTCTAAATTTAGATCTCTAATTTAGACTTCTTATTTAAAACATAAATTTAATTAGTTTTTAATTAATCAAATATTCACATATTTTAATATTTTCTTTTTAATCAAATAATATTTATTACTCAACTAATAATATTATTTAGAGTTTATTATTAAAATAAAAATCTTAAATAATAATTATTAAATTAAATAAATATAAATATACTAAAATTAGAACTTTAATTTAATCTTTTAAATTTAATTCTTTTATTTAATTAATTATTTAATTAATTAAATATAATTATATATTGAATTTTCTATATACAATTTTCATGCAACAACTTTAAGCAATTTAAATTAAAATATCTTTGTTAAATTAATTTTCTTTCTCACTTTAATTAATCATGAGACGTTTTTAATATCATATTTATTAATTTAACTAATAATATTATTTAGAGTTTATTAATTAAAATAAAACTCTTAAATAAATTATTATTAAATTAAATAATTATAAATATGCCAAAATTAGAACTATAATTTTATCTTTAAATTTTATTCATTGATTTAATTAAATTCACTTGATGTTTTTAATAATATATTTATTAACTTAATAAAATTATTTAGAGTTTATTATTAAAATAAAACTCTTAAATAATTATCATTAAATAAAATAAATATAAATACGTCAAAAATAGAACTTTAATAAAATCTTTAAATTTAATTAGTTTATTTAATTAATTCATGAGACATTTTTAAAAATATATTTATTAACTTAATTAATAACATTTTTTTTTCTATTAGATATAAGAGTTTCAGAAAATACAAAGCAACCAAAGTATCACCACAAAAATCAACAAGGAGGCCAAGCCTCACTAAGGAAGAATAATATCAGCTATACAACATAACAAAAAGAGGAGAAGAAGGACTATCTAACTAAGAACATCATAGTAATTAACCACCCAAGTAGTCCAACCTAAGGGACCCTCCATCCAAATGATGCTTTTACATTCTTGAATCTGCATTAGCTTGAATAAATCTTCTTTTCTAGCATTCACTTTCTTACTGATTTCTTTGTTCAGCCTAATGCAAGCTTGCTCAAAAGTTTGTAGATCATCCAAGGTTCTACGCCATTGGTATCCATGCTTCAACTCATAGTAGAAAAAAGCAACCTGCCCATCATGAAGGAACCTTCTCGTCTTGTCCCACTCGATCAACATAGTGGCCTGCACCTGCAAAGAAATTTTAAAATAAGTGAGTTTTCAAAAAAAACTCAATAAGATACCTCAGCTTACCTTAGTACCTTTCCTCATTCCTACACTTCCAGATCTGCCAGAGAATGTTAGACAACAATATATTCCAAAATAAATTGGTATCTTTAGGAAGACCATTAATATGATTAGTGATAATATCAAGAATATTAACATCAATAGGATAAATAATGCCAAACATTCTCCATATTTCTTTAGCAAAAGTACAATCTAAAAGAATATGTCTACCAGTTTCAGGAACTTTGCATAAATTACAAATATCAGAATTAGATAAATCTCTCTTAATAGGAAGCTTGTCCAACATGACTAACCATCTAAAGCATCTAATTTTAGGTTCAATAGAATTCTTCCACAAGATATCAAAGTAATTTTTCCAAACGTCAGCATCATAAGAAGAGTACTAAACAACATTGACATGATCAATAATATATGTATTACAATCAAGGATTATGGTCTTAAGCAGATTCATGACAACTCCACCAAGCCAGTTACATTTAAGGTGCCTTTGAGAATCAACATGGCATATAGTGGGAAGACCATTAACAACTTGCACAATCATGTTATAAGTTCTTTTGTTGGAATCAAGGATATCATATTTATTTTTAAGCTCATCCCAAGGAGTGATTTGATTATTCTCAAAAAGATCTATGAGCTATTTAATACCTTTCATAGCACATAGTCTAGCAGAACACCCTTAGGTAAGGGCCAAAGGTTTACCATTTAGATGAAGATTCCACCAAATAGATCTTTTACCATGGAGTTGATTATTACAATGAAAATCCTTGTTAGTGATGAATTTCCTAACATGGTCCCAAGCCTTCCAAATAGATTTGAAAACTGCGGAACCTTGGACCATGACAGGAAAATTACCAATAATTTGGTCACAAAACGGGAGACTAGTCCAAGATTTGGCTTTCTTAGGCAAACCCCTCTCAATTTTGTTTATTACCAACACTTTCCAAGGATATTTAGCCTCCATGAATTGAAAAATCCATATGTCAAAATAGAACTTTAATAAAAATCTTTAAATTTAATTCTTTTATTTAATTAATTTCTCAATTAATTAAATATAATTAACTATCAAATTTCTTTATAAAATTTTCTTTAAATTAAATCATTAAATTATCTTTTAATTTGATTTAATTATAACAGAAAATCACCACATACTCATAAAACCAAGAATAACAACTCAACTGTAGGCAAAAAACATAATCAAACTCCAAGGTCAAAATCACGAATTCACATCACTTGATAAATTTGGATGGGTAAAAATATTTAGATACTTGTCCTATTTTCTAGGACAATTGGCTTAGGGTTTAGAATTTGGACTCAAGAGTTATCTCCCCACTTATACCATTGAAATATTGCGATAGGGTACACTCATCCTGGCAATTTAGAGAAGTCGATACCCAGTACTTGCAATTTGCATAAAATCCACGCATGTACAAACACAATATTCTAAACTAAATAGGCAATGGTAGGAAATGGTTCATCGTGTAAATCCCAACTAGCAGGTGACTACAACTCCCTTCCTCAACCACATTAGAAATGCCAAACATAAAGAAAACATACACGTACACCATACACATGCAAGTATGGGGTAAATATCCATAGAAATCGCATAAAAATCATTCATCTAACTAACATCATTAAATAATTGATATAACTAGCACTAAGCACCTCTATATATATATATATATATATATATATATATATATATATATATATATATATATATATATATATATATATATATATATATATATATATATATATATATATATATATATATATATATATATATATATATATATATATATATATAATATGAAATACAACTAATATATTTCGATAATCCAGCACTGCTAATCATAAAACATAATAATAAAATAGGCCTAAAAGAATCTAGTAAAAAAAAAAAATCAGAAAAGTCAAGTAGGGGTAGGCATTACAAGGTGACTATGACATCTTCTATCATCCCATCTAGCTTGATAGTAGAACTATCAGCAAGCTGAAGTATGGTTGGTGTTTCTCGGAGACCAATGATATGTAGTTGAGACAATACCTCCTTTGTCATGAAATTTATGGATGCTCCTAAGTCAACTAAAGCATTTTGAATTTGTATCCCATGATGGTGATGGTAACCACAAGACTCTCAGGATCAAAATATTTGGGTATAGTCAGTTTCTTCAACATCAGATCAAACAATTGTCCTAAGACATGAATAGTTTTTCGATCTTTCTTCCTTCTTCCTGTTTATTTGATACATGCTTCCTTGATGGATTTAGAATAGGCAATAAATTCCTTGATAGCATCAAGTAATGGTATTTTTACTGCCATTTGCTTCAGCTGATTGAGCAAATTAATTATTGCTTGGTTTTTTATAGCTGACCTTGTTCTATTAACCTATGAGGAAACAAAGGCTCTTTGGCTACATGAGAGGTCTGTTGAACTGACACATCCACTTGTTCGGCTGGGGAATCTTCAACTTTAGTTATTATAGGTTTTGTGGTGAAGGAAGAGTAGTGCCTAACCTTAAGTGGATATCATTCAAATAAATAGCATAACTTTATTGTTGTGTTGGTTGTTTGGTATTGTTGGGATTAGGATTAGGCTGAACTAGTAGCTGAGTTTTCTTAGAGGGAGTATTAGTGGTTGTAGGACGAGGCATTAGAGTCTACTACTGAGGAGGTGACATTAACGCTTGCTGACTAGGTTGGTTATTCCAATTTTGGGGTTGCTACCAACCTTGTTTAGGTTGTTGCCAACCTTGCTGAGGTTGTTGCCAGTTATTATTCCCACTAAAACCAATATTTTGAGAATTTTTCCATTGATATTACTATTCTAATTTTGTAGAGGATCTTTTGGTATACCTTGTCTTTGAGCCAATGACCTTCGTTGAGCAATGTAGAGCACTTCTTCATTTTCATCAATGACTTTAAAATCAATAGGCATTGGTTGTGACTCCATGCTTGTAACAAACTTGTATCTGCAATTCATTTTCTTCTCCCTACAATGTGGACAATATTCAACTAACATGGCATTAGCTTCATCCTTCTTCCTCCTTGCCTACATGGTATCCAATTGAGTGATGACATCATTAATGATGTCTTGGTTAAAATCTGATAACAAGTTAGACAACTCCATCTTAAATACCCTTAAACCACCATTAGACTTATGCGGTGGGTCTCTAAGTCCCCTACCTTTCTTCATAGTAGCCCTTGAATAATTTAGACATATATTTTCTTTATCAGTCTAGTTTTTCTTAGTGATATCTCCTCCCGCCATAAGATCTAGGGCCTCAATACTTCCATCATTTACAACTCTTAGAAAAATATGTTTCTTTGATTCCTCATTCAACTTATGTTGTGTGTTATGTTGTAGGTTGAACATGAACCATGACACATAATCTTCCAAGGTTTCATCTCCCTTTTGGGACATTTTGAAAATGTCATACCCTTTAAACCTCTACCCCTATAGTATTCTTTATAATTTGTAAGAAACAAATTGCTCATTGCAGGCCAATCTGCTATAGCATTGGCACCCATCCTCATGAACTTTCTTCAAGAAGCTTCCTTAAGGTGGATGGAAACAACTTCAGCCTATGGGCATTAGTTGCATAGTCATAACTTCTGCAAAGGATGTCAAACTCAAAGAGGAAGGTTTTGGGGTCTTCAGTAATCAGGCCATAGAACTTGGGAAGTGCAGTAGAAGGTATTTTCTTCAAAGTTTGATTACCTTGCTGAGGAGGGATAGGAAAAGGAAATGTAGGCATAGGTTGAGCCATTCTTGGAGGGGGACCTGGTGGTGGTTGTTGATAGATAACAAAGGAAAGTGTATTGTCTTGGTATTTAGGTTTAGCACAAAGATCATTCAAAGGCAATGATTCTTTAGACGATCAGGGTATTCGTTCTTGAGCAGCAGTAAATGGATTTTCAAAGGGTTCTACTTCATTCTTGTTGTGAGGTTCTTCAAGCTTAGGATTAAAAATATCTTCTTGATTATTACAAGGAAGAAATCTCCCAAGGAGGTCTCTCCTATGCATAAAATGGTTTAAGACTAAGCTCTAGAATATGAAAACTAGAAATGCAACTACTAAGATAAGTTTAAATTAACATTGTCCCTAGCAAGAGCTGGCCAAATAATAGTACTAGAAACCTACAACAATGGATTGCCTATTCAGAATTGGACACCCTAATTGGTTTCTAAATGAATTATTTAGTCTCATTTAATTATCGACTAGTGACGTAAACTTGGAATGACATTTGCAAAGTATATGCTTTAAACTCTCTCAATCTAAGAATAACCTATGAAATTCAAATGCTTGAGCTTTAGGAAAACTAATCTAGAGCCAGTAAATGAAATTACTCTAACAAAGCATACAATCACGGACAAAAGCTACTCTGACCGCCTATGTTGCAGGAACAGTTTATCGATTCTGTTATCAATCATTGTAGGAGCAACAGAGTTCTACCTTACTTAAAAATAAACAAGGAAATAAATTTATTCTAACAAAACAGTTCACTCATCAAGTGGGCCCCCTTAGATGAGTGAATAGAAAATACAATCAAGATAAGAGATATAAACTTGAACTACTCATTCTATTCATTCATGGTGAAATATTACACTTGATTGAAAAAATGTATCACACTTTGCTACTATGAAAATCAACTCACTCTATTCTTTGACTACCCTCAATGTTACAACAGTCATTATTTTAAAGGAAACTACAACTACTTCCTAAATCCAAGATCACTCCATTAATGAGGATCAATTATAGACTCATAAGCTTTAAAATAGAAACAATATTAACCACGAATAAATCCTCCAGGAATATAGCAAGTTGTGGAAGCTACATCCATGTGCTGCAACAATAGAAAGCAATAAATGATTTTCTCTACTTGTGAAGGTCTAGCAATCTGATGGCTTTGACTACTCCAGTGTTTGAATGTTGATTCTTGAATACCTACGGAAAACACCTGTAAAATAATCAATGCATACACAACCTCCATATACATATATATGTTTTTATCATCAATATTAGAGAAAAGGTGTAAAGTTCTGATTACCACTTTTGCAAATCCTATGGCTATAGGAAGAAAACTACCCAAAACATAGCATAGATGGGGAAACATTTATTAGCATGTATAACTACCACATTATACCATTTCTGTCCATGAATTCAAGCAAACATAGCATCTTTAAACTATCCATATTTCTACTCCATGTCCATACACACACACACACACAAAAACCATAAGTTCATATGCTTGAAACCATAAAGTCATGATTGTTTGCAAGAGAACTATTTGAAAACAAGATTTAAAAAACTTAGAAAGATGGCCTTTTGGAGGCACATCAGATCTCATACTTCTGGATCTCCTCTTCTTTTATCTTCCATTCTTCATTCTTCATGCTTCTCATTCATTCTAGTTTCCCTCCATGCTTATAACTTAGATCATCTAGTATAAATAGAGGCTGTAATACTTATTTTCTAGTTTAGCTTGCATTCTACTTTTTTCTAATTTAGCTTTCATTTGCATTACATTCATTCTAGATTCTTGGATATTGTTAGTCTTGCCTCTACTCTTTGATTCTTCCATTTTATGGTGCACCTTGCAAGAGTTTCCATAACTAGGTTCACTTGAGAGCCACCATCTCATAGCTCTCGTACACCATAAAGAGGAAGCTATAAGTCACCTCTAAAGATTCCCTCATTCATGGGTATTCTCAAGAATAATGGTTTATAGAAATGTGACACTTTCTCTACACACTTTATGCTAAAGATATGGATGTATTCTATACACTTGATGAACAACAAGAAGATCCTAGACATACTCTTTCGATAACTCTTACTCCATTGGAAGATTATTATAATGCCATCTTGTGAACACTTCTTGATAATGAGTTCATCACATTACCAAATAAATCTAGATCTTATGAACCTAAAATCAAACCTCCATGGTGGAGAGATGATCACTATTGCAATTACCATAGAAACAAACGTCACAAAAATGAAGATTGCATAGAGTTGAAACATAAAATCAAAGATCTTATTGATGATGGGATTCTTGATACTTCTAATGGCTCATATAGTGAGGATACATTTCTTGAGAAAGATCATATTAATGAACCTATGTCTAGTGATGGTTTCCTTGATACCTCCACTTCTTCCAACAATCATGCACCTCCGACCACTTCAAAGCTTTCCAACATTACTTCATTAAACAAAGGACCTAATGCTTTCCATATGGACTATGTGTACCCTCAAAGGCTACCTTTAAAAGAAACTCAAGCTAACCTTCTCCATGCTACTAAGGATAAAGATCCTCAACCTTCATGCACTACTATGTCTACTCCGAGCTCTACTCCATTACCTCTTCATTCTCCCTTGTTCTTAGAAGTGGCTCCATGTCAAGAGGACTCTCAAAAACATAAAACTATAAATGTCAAGAAAGATCAAGATCAAGCACCCTTTCATCTCCTTCAAGATGTCACTCTTCCATATCCTATATCTTAACCACCTCGTAAGTATGATGAAAAGACACCACTTTCACTACTTCCATTGAGCTTATTGAAAATCATGAGAAAATTTCTATGCCTATTGTATCTAAAAAAACATGTCAAGATCAAAGCATCCCCTCTTATTATACTTCTCCATATCCACTTCAAAATTGGGCTCAATCTTCAAGTGTTCCTATCAAAGAAAATATTTCTCCTATCAAAGCTACTCATGAGTCTATTGATGGCCTTGGTCATGTCGCTCACTCTAAATATGTTGATATTCATATTCATTATCTTTTTGCATTTACTAAATCTATCCTTGGTCCTTATCCATCTAAGCTAAAGCCTTCCAACCTTCCATCCATATTGGGAACTTATGTTCCTTCATCTCCTACACTTTACACTTCTAGCTATCCTATTGTACCTCAAGTTCAACAAAGACACTCATCCTTGATGAATTTCCATCCATCTATCCATATGAACTATCTGTATCAGCCTTATTCATCCACAAATCCCAATCTTTTGGAAGCAATTAGGATGATCAACTTAAGAACAATTACAAGAATCCACTTACAAATGATGATCATTATGTCCTATCCAATTAACATGTGAATAAAAATAAAAAAAAATTATTCAAGAGACCACAAAGGTCCACTATCCAAAGAGATAAATCAAAGAAAATATGGGTTCTTAAACCCATTATAGAAGAAATATATTCTAAAGTATCCAAAGGAAAATATAAAGCTATATGGATTCCCAAGTCTCTCTTGAAAGTCTTGAATATTGAACATAAATCTAAGTTGACATTCAAGCTTCCAAAGGCTTCCACTCCATCTTCTTCTAAAATTCTCCTACCACCTCATACATCTAAACCTCAAGCTATTTCCTCCATCATTCCAAAACCCTCCAAGGTGTGTGTAAATGTTGATCTTCCCCACCTTTTCACCTACCCTTATGAAATCTTTTCGAAGCCTACACTTACCTACTATCCATACTCCTACAATCCTTTTAAGCAATGAACTCTTATCCTCCATATAATTATCCTACGACCATCTCTCTTCCTTCGCCCTATTAGCATCTTTGAGCATACTTATCTATGGTCTTGGCTTATCATGACTTATCTTTCCTCTAGGAGCACTATCTAACTTAATCTAGCCTATTTCTAAAAATCCAAAAAGAAGAAAAAATTCAAAAAAAGAAGAAGAAAAAGTGTCTTGGTCAAAACCACTTCTTGTGGCACCTTGGATAAGTACCATGATGAAAATCTAGTAAGCAGGCATCATGCGTAATTCTTCCACCATCCATCTATCCCCTTTTCTCCCTCTTTGATCTTGACAATGTTGAGTTATCCTTGCATATTGGATATCTTATCCATGAGATTCTCTATTGTGCTTGCTCATTCATTCATAGCCTTTATATCTAGCTCCATTCTCTTATTTCTCTATCCCATTGCCATCCTATCTAGTTGACCTCTTGGTCTTGATCACACAAAGAAAAACATGGTTCTTAGGCCTCTTGACATGTCTACTCTTTTGGATTACATGCTTTCATATGCTATCTCACTTAGTGGATTTCGCTGCTTATCCTATACACTATCTTTCTCATTGCTTCCATTACTTATTAAAATTTACTTCATATAGTTATCTTTCCTTACCTTGGGTACTCTTAAGAAGTCAGTCCTTGAGGATCACTTTCACTTGCTTCATTCTTTCTTGCTTATCCATCTTATCCACTTGGTTCTACTTCATATTGTACACCTTGATAGACAATGGGACAAATTGATGTGATCTTTCTTGAGAGCAAGAAATCTCTAAGTCATTCTAAAAATTCCAAAAAAAAATCATATCTAATGCTGAAAAAATCTTTAAAAATAGAAAATATCCTAAAAAAATGATCATATTAGTGAAAACCTCGCAATAGGCCCTTTGATGTATCATCAAAATAATAATAAAATTTCAAAAAATACAAAAACATTACAAAAGTCCTAAAAAAATCTACCAAGTAGTGAAAACCTAGAAATAGACGCTACTTGAGACCTTTGCACTTCTCTCTATCTCTATCTTGCTTTGTGCTCATATGGCATTCATCTTTCTTTCTGTTGCCTAGCTTAGAATTGACTCTTTTCTAGGTCTAGGGGGCACGAACTGCATAGCTTATCAGGGTCTCCTTGTTGCATTGGTGTTTCTTCGACAACTTGCTAAATAGTGTTTTTCAACCCCCCTTGACATCAAATATTTCTTAACACTTTTTGGATACCTTACCTACAATATAGGATGCTACGATATTTATCACTATCAAATTCAAGTCTTGAATAAAATGGCCATGTGGCTTACACACACACTTAAACATTAAACTTTTTGAGCTATCATATGAACATTATCTTCTTTGTGTGTTGTCTATGACAATTTCCTTGCCGAGTGTTCCCTCCCTAATAGTCTTTCGAGGATATCTCAGACTAGAAGACTAGGGGCATGGGGCATGTTTTCCTTTCTTTTTTCTTGTGGGTATACTTTGTTAGTCTAAGGTGTTTAGAGCATCCATGGTTGTCCTACTTGACACTTTGGACCTACAACATGTCATCCTTGTCTATTTTTGTAAGACCACACTCGGGGGCTATCTTGGCACTCATGCCTTAATACAGGTGTAATCTTTCTATATTAAACTTAGGGAATCTAACTACATTATCCATTTTGACTTACATGTCTTTGATTCTTAGGTTGGGTTCCCACATTTCTATATGATATATATCATATTCATATCCTTATAGTCATACTAGTGATTATTGTATGATCTTTTGATGTCCCAAATAAGGCTTGATGATAAAAACTAGGACCTGCTTACGTAAACCTTGCAATTGCACCTTTTCATACTAGCTTGCATTCTAGGGTTCATTCTAGCTTATCTTTGCATGTTGCATGTTGAGAGAGCTCTCTTCTCTATCTTTCATGGACATGTTAGCTAATTGTTTTTATCCTTTTCTTGCCTCTTCTCGATCTTATCTTATCTCTTCTTTCCTATTTCTCACTTCTTTTCTATCTTGTCATCTCATCTATGCTTTTGACCTATATTTTCTAATCTTGAAATCCTAGATCTGTTTTCAGGATCGAAATCCAAATTTGGGTTCATCTTGCTAGTCAAAATTTCTTCCTTCTTCTATGTAGTTGGCTGACCTATTAAGGCTCAATCTTTGAATCTTGTCGAGGGTAATCATCATTTCTTAATTTCTTCATCATTTCTACTCTCTTCCATTCTTTTCTTTCATTTCTATTTCACCTCATTTCATCTTTCTTCTTTCTTTGACCTAATTTTTATGCTTTATCTTTCTTGGTCAAACTTAGTCAAACTGGGCCATATCTTCATTGCTTGATGGTCACTCTTTGGTTTCAATCTCTTATCTATCATCATGAACTTTTCCTTGTCCTCGATTTAATCATATATTTCTTATTCCTGCATTCTCTTTACCTCATTTCAATTTCGATCTAGAGGGGCATAAATACTCTATCATTTCTTGCTACAACTATCTATTTCTCAGGAACATATGCTTGATATCTTCATTTTTCTCTTGGTCTATCTGCTTTTCTTAGGTGTTAGTACTCTTCTTGAGTCCTGATATCTTCTCTTTCCTAGTGTTTAGTAATATCACTATCAGGCTGTGCATTAAGGATTTGCTAGCTCTTTCTACATTTCGTTCCTTGGAATCAGATCTCTTTATCAATTGTTGCCTACTTGGATTATGTATTCTTTGACCTAATGTGTTCCCAGATTGATCACACATTGGTCAAAGAGGGGCAAATGGAATCACCTAAGAACAATCATCTCAACTATTAAACCCGTTTTCAGTATTTTAGCTAAATTATTTAATCATTTATCTAGGCCAAATTGCTAAAAATCAATTTATTTGATTTTAACCTCTGGTTTGACTATAATATCCTAGGTCCACATTTGATTAAAAGAATATGTCCCCCTTTTAATTAAATAAAATTCCCCACTCATCTCTTGTCCTAAGTTGCATACACAAAAGCATTTCCCTTATTTAAAAATAAAAGAAAAGACATTTTTGTCCCAGATGGGGGACAAAAGTCAACTCTTCATCACGTTTGGTGGAAATGCTTGCACACATGGATCAGTCCCACTTTCAAACTCCACCCTTGATCACATGCATCCTTCCTCATGATCTCTATTGTCCATTTCTCTTTAAAAGGGAGAGCTCTCTCCTCACTTCAAGAACTCCACTCTTTAACTAACATTATGTTGTAGGATTGAATATCTCATACTTGTGGAGCTCCTCTTATTCTATCTTCTATTCTTCTTTCTTCATGCTTCTCATTCATTCTAGTTTCTCTCCATGCTTATAGATCAAATCATCTAGTCTAAACAAAGGTTGTACTACTTATTTTCTAGTTTAGCTTGCATTCTACTTTATCTCATTTAGCTTTTATTTGCATTACATTGATTCTAGATTCTTGGATATTGGCAGTCTTGCCTCTACTCTTTGTATCTTCTATTCTATTATGCACCTTGCAAGAGTTTTCATAGCTAGGTTCACTTGAGAGCCACCATCTCATAGTTCTTCCACCTCATAGAGAGGAAGCTATAAGCCGCCTCTTGAGATGCTCTCATTCATGGGTATTCTCAAGAATAATGGTTTATAGAAGTGTGACACTTTTTGTACACACAGACATTGGGTCATTAGATCATATATGCTACCTCGTTTATTGTGTTCCATTGCTTACTCAAGATATGCTTTGTATGGCTATTTTACCTTTCCCTAGGTTGGGAACTCTTGAGGAGCACATATTTCTTTGTGCATTCTTACTTATCCATCTTATCCACTAGCTGGCTAATCCATCATGTCCTACATCCTTCTAGACACTAGGAAAAATGAGCATTACCTTGCTCGAGAACTAGTAATCTATAAATCATTCTAAAAAATCCAAAAAAAATAAAAATCAAATATCTCAAAAATGCAAAATAAATATTTAAGAAAAAAATCCTTCCAAGTTTTGAAAGCCTAGAAATAGGCGCTACTTGATACCCTCACACTTATATCTATTTGCATGTCACTTTGTTATCCAAACCAATCCATCTCATATCTCTTTTTCCTTGCCTAGTTTGGAACTAATCCTTATCAAAGTCTAGGAGGCACAAACTATATTACTGGGTCTCTATGTTGCATTAGCATTTGTTTGGAAACTCTCTAAGAAATATTTTTCTACACTTCCCCTTGACATGGGAATGGGAAGGATCCCGATAGAGATGGGACAGCAGGGGGTGGGGGCAGACCTGCAGACACAGTAGATATTCTTGCCAGAAATTGGTCAAGCTTGTTTGGTATCAAGTTGGTGGGTAAGTCTTCTTTTCCTCCAGTTAAGAATATTTCTTCTTATGATCAAGGTACGATTACTCTAGAGTTTTTGGATCAAATTGTAGATAGGAATATTTCTAGAATGGATTCAACTCTTGTGGGGAGGTTCTTAGGAGCCAAATCAAACATAGAGATTATTTGTGCTTTTGTTAGAAGGAAATTGGCTTTGAAAGGACAGGTTGACATTGTTGTCATGTCTAAAGGTTACTTATTCTTTAGCTTTACATGTGAGGGGGATAAAAGGAAAATCCTATGTAACGGTTCATGTGTTGTGGGTAAGCATACTTTACTTTTGAAAAAATGGTTCGCAAACCTAAACTCTCAAGATGAATTGATGGTGCAAGCTCTTGTTTGGATCAAACTTCCAAGTATTCCTCTCGAGTTTTGGGTTGAAGATGTGTTTCAAGGTATTGCTAATGTTTTTTGGTGAACTCCTATCCATGGACCCAATTATAGTTTCTAGAAGAAGATTAAATTATGCCAAAATCTATGTGGGGTTTTATCAAGGTGTTGATATGCCAGAGGTTATTTCACTCAAATCTAAACTAGGAGTATGGCAATAGAAGATTGAATATGAATCCATCCCCTTTGCCTGCTTTCACTGTAAGAAATTAGATCATTAGGCGAAGGAATGCCCCACTTTGATCAGAACCCAATTTTTTTTAAAGAAAATATAGGTTCATAAAAGAATGAAGGATACTTTGGGTGTTGATCAAATCTATTCTATGGAAGGGACGCTTCAATAGGGTAGTAATAATGAGAAGGAGACTTTGGTGTCCTCAGTCAATGATCAGGTGGAAACTACCCAACTGACAGTTTTTTATGAGAGGATGAATCAGGGTTGGGCACCTTTGGATACTAATCGAGTAGAAGAGGTTGTTGATTTGGTGCCAAAGGATAGCCGTGTGGTTGAGGCTATGCTTACTAATGGGGGTGTAGTAGAGGACAGTGAGATTCTTGTTGAAGATATTTTGGAAGACTATAGTATGTTTATTAATAATAAGAAGGAATATGACTCTCATGAGGCACATGATCATATTATTCTCGGGAAGGGATCTCAAGTTAAGAATAGGCCTCTTATAGAAGTAATGCCTTTGGATGGCAACACCAAGAAGGGGGATGCTCGGGATATTTCTAAAACCTTGATGGTAGAGGAAGAAGATTTTGGAGCAGACTAGACTACAGTGGGGGCTAAGAAGATCTTAAGAGTTAAAATGATAAAGGAGGAGACTTCTTTTAAAAAGAACAAAGAGAAAGTTGAAGGTCTTTTGGTGTTTAAGAGTGGTAAGGTTCTTGGGGGTGATGATGATGGGGCTTCAGGTGGTATGGCAGTTTTTTGGAATGATAGATATATTTGTGGGGAACTTATCTCTCATAATAGAAATATGATGAATATTAGATTTTCTAATGCTAATTATGGTACCTCTTGGGTTTTAACTAATATTTATTCTCCCAATTCTAAATGGGGTAGGAAAGCTCTTTGGGATGCTCTCTTTAATCAAAGAAAGAATTTTGTGGATGAGAATTGGATCACTATGGGTGACTTCAATACACCTCTGAAAGAGAATAAGAAGATGGGAGACAGTCAGACCAATTTGGACAATAGATTGGAGTTGATGGAGTTTATTGATAATCATCTTTTGCATGACATGTATTTGAATGGGGTTGACTATACTTGGACTAATATAAGGACAGGGAAGGACCTTATTCAAGTGAGGTTGGATAGAGCACTTATTAGTAATGATTGGTTTTTGAAGTATAAATGCTCCCTTTCTACTTATGTGAGAATGGGCTTAGACCACTACACTATTTTTCTTTTGGCTAATCTTATATCTATCAAGAGGAACAATCCCTTTAGATTTGAGAAGATGTGGACTCTCCATCTCAGGCTAGAAAACCTTATAAAGGATAGGTGGGGTATTCATGTGGAGGGAACAACTATGTTTAAAGTTGCTAAAAAACTTAGAAATTTTGAAAAGAATATAAAAATATGGAACAAGGAAATCTTTGGGAACATCTTTGATAGCAAAAGGAGAATTCTTAAGGAACTAAAAGAGCTTCAGGACAAAATCCAAGCTGAGGGCTATGAGAATGTGTCTAGGAAGGAGGAAGATTTGAAACTGATTGAGATGCATGATATAATTACTAAGGAGGAGATGTATTGGAGATATCGGTCTAGAAAAGTCTTTTTGAGTGAGGGGGATCAGAATACTAAATATTTTCATATGACTACTTTGAAGCATAGAATGGTTAATAAGATTTCTAGGCTTAATGTTCATGTGGTTTCTACTAATGATGATGAAACTATGAAAAGGGAAGCCATGAACTTTTTTAGTAATTTGCTAGAGGGTGATCCCAACTTGGATAAGGATGAGCAAAGGGTGTTTTTGGACTATATTCCAAAATGCATTTCTAATGAATAGAATAAAAAACTTACAACCATTCCCACTAATGAAGAAATTACTAAGGCGATTTTTTCCTTTGAAGGAGACAAAGCTCTGGGACCGGATGGGTTTCCCTTCCTCTTTTTTAATAAATTCTAGCATATCATTCATGAGGATGTTTTTAATGATTTTTAAGAGTTATTTGGGTCTCAAAAACTTTTGAAGGAGTTGAATGATACCTTTCTGGCTTTGATTCCCAAAAAGCTTGGTACTAACTATATGGATAATTTTAGACCAATCAGTCTTTGTAACTCATGTTACAAGGTTATCTCCAAAGTTCTTACTCTCAGAATCTTATCTTTCCTACCTAATATGATTTCAAGACAACAGAATGGGTTCGTTCCTGGTAGACAGATTTTCAATTCAATCATTATGGTGCATTAAAAAAATCCAAGAAAGAGGGGTTCCTTCTAAAGCTTGACTTATCTAAAGCTTATGATAGGGTGGATTGGAAGTTCTTAGAATGTGGATTAGAAGCTTTTGGGTTTAATAAAAGATTTCTAGAGTTGATCCTTATGCTAGTTTCCTCTACCACCTTCTCTGTACTTGTTAATGGTTCTCTGGCACCTTTCTTTAGGGCTTCTCATGGGTTAAGGCAAGGGAACCCACTTTCTCCAGTCCTTTTCATTCTTATGGTTGAATGCTTAGGTCGATATGTCAAAAAAATTGTTACTTCAGGCTTTTTGGTCTTAGACCTTCTTCTAAGAATCTTACTTGCTCTTATCAGCAATTTGTGGATAACTCTATAGTTATGGGAGAAGTCTCTATTAGGAATGCAAGGAATAACAAGAAAACTCTTGAGGATTATGGGCAGGCTACTAGTCAAATTATCAACTGGAATAAAAGTGTGATTTATTTTATCAATGCTAATGAGAATAGACAAAATAAAATCAAAAGAATCATTGGTTTTGAGGTCGGTACACTTCTGGGTTCTTATCTTGGCTTACCCCTTTGTCTTGAACCTATTGAGACCTTCTGGAGTTCTTTGATTGACAAAATCCACTCAAAGTTAGCAGGTTGGAAAAGATCTCTCCTTAGCCAGGCTGGTAAGGTTATTGTTGTGATATTGCTATCAAGATTTAACTGTGTGATTTTGAGTCAAACTCATTGACCCATGTTTCATGAGTAGTGATTCAATATGAATCCATCTATCATGAGAATAAATGGAACACTTAACACTCATTGGATCTAGGGTAAGGTTATTGTTCTTAAATCCACTTCACAGAATATGCCTTTGTATGCTTTGAGAGTTTTTAAGATTCCTAGGAAGTTTGCTTTGGCCATTGAGAAAATTCAGAAGCAATTTTTATGGATGGGTATGGAAAAGAAGAAAATAATGGCTTTTATTGCTTGAGATAAAGTATGCATGCCAATCAAAAAAGGAGGATTAGGCCTAAGAAGTGTTCTAACTATAAATGATTCTTTACTTGCAAAGCTTATATGGCGATGTCATCAAGAAGAGGGAGAATGGAGAAACATATGGAATGATAAATATAATAGGGAGAATCAAAGGTTTAATCTTTTCCTTAGTAATGAGGCTTCTCAAGGGGGTTCAGGGATTTGGAAGCAAGCTCAGAAAAATAAGCAAATTATTAATAAAGGGGTTAGATGGAAGGCTAGAATTGGTAGGACTATTCTTTTTTGGGATGATATTTGGATTCTTGATCATTCCCTCAGTTTTGATCATAGGTGGAATGGCTTTATGGATCGATGCAAAAACCTTTTTGGAAATTATGTTGTTGATTATTGGGAAGAGGATAATTGGGTAAACCTCAATAGAGTGGATAATAATCTTAACAATCTCAAAAAAAATTTGGATGTTATCTTTTTAGCTCAAGAGGAGGATGCTTTAATATGCAAATATAACGCTAATGGGTTGTTCTCTATTTCTTCTCTCTATGGTAATGCTTTTGAAGACTATTAGGCACCTTGCTGGGCTAAAGCTTGGTCTAAAGGAATGACACCCAAAGTTTATATATATTTTTGGATTCTTTTGTAGAATAAAATTCTTACCACTGACAATTTGATGAAGAGAGGTATGAGTCTTGTCAGTAGGTGTTACCTTTGCAAGGAAGAAGAAGAGTCAGTTAACCATCTGATTATTTACTGTTCTTATACTAGAAGATTATGGGAAAGGATTTATGGTTTGCTAGATTTGGAATGGGTTTCCCCCCTTAGTATTCAAGAGTTATTTACAGAATGGAAGTCTCCCTCTCATAATACCTTGATTATGAAGTTATGGGATTTCATCCTCCTGTTCCTTTGTTGGGACGTGTGGAAGGAATGAAATAATAGAGTGTTTAGGGGTAAGGAAACCAATTATGTCCATTTGTTCCATAAGATTAAGCATTGGTGATAGAGAATATCAGGACAATTGGGAAAGGTCACCAACCCTAGAATGAATGGGAAGGAAAAGTGATTTAGAATTGGAACTTGGAAGGATTAAGTTTTATCTAGAATGATAATAACCTTAGGAATTTGGCTAGGTGGGATTGTCCTCCACAAGGTTGGTGTAAGATTAATTTTGATGGGGCCTTGAAGGGCAACCCAAGGATGGCGGGTTGCAGTGTCGTCATCAGAAATATGTATAGGGATAGTTTGGGAGTGATGGCCATCCCTATTACAAAACAAACGAATCATGTGGTGGAAGCTAGTGTGGCTCTCTATGGTCTTAGTCATGCCAAAAATATGAATTTGGATAAGATTTGGCTTGAGGGGGACTCCCTTAATATTATCATCTTAATAAAATTAATAATCCCTCTTGGACAATTCATAATAATCACTCATAACTTTAGAGAAACAAACCATGTTGTTGACTGGGCTATGAATGTGGCATGAAAAAGTCATGACAAGTTGATTTCGAATGATGGTGATAATATCCCTACCGATGGGTTATCCTTGATTGAGTACAATAAAGTGAGAAGTATGCAAAAAAAATTTATTAATGATGAACATGGATATAAGGATTAATTATGATTTGGGCAAGATTGGGGAGTGACGAGATATGATTAGTTTTGAAGAGACTATTCATTCATTGCCACATAGATTGTGGGTTTGTTTATTTAATAAAAACCTTCACTATGATATCAACACAAGGTTTTTCATTCTACCTGTTTATATTGAGATGGTGAGATTCTGCTATAGTTTGAAGAAGATGGGAGGTAGGAGAAAGAGGTTCAAGCCAACTAGTTGCAAGGACTGGAAGAAGAAGGCAGATATTTGGGAAATTCTAGAATAAGGGAATTTCACGGCTTCATGAAGAAGTTAAAGGGTAGAAACCCTTCCATTACCCATCAATTTATCAAGACCTAGAACGATGGTAGTATTTTGGTAGGTAATCAGAGAATGATGGTTACAAAGGACATTATTATGGAAGATACAGGTCTTGACATAGAGGGAATCAATTTCTATAGGGATAGGAAGCTTCCTGATCGGGTTGTGCAAGAATTTGTGGATACGGCTAAAGAGCATAAAAGGTTGGTTAAAATTGGTAATTTTTATTTGAGCCCTAGTTCCATATCTTGTCCTTGGAGGTTTGTCATGTTTGTGGTGATCGAATATCTAACTTTGGATGGCTGCTTCACTAAGATATTTGGGTATCATTTTATGTTGGTTAACCACTTTAGGCATAGGGTTAGGCTTAATCTCCCCTTCTACCTTAGGCAATTGTTGGGTAACACAATTTTAGCTATTCAGAATGATCTTGAGGATGACCATGCTTGCCATCAAGGCTTAATGGTTATGGTTATGAACCTTCTTAAATCCAAAAAGGTCGATAGACCCCGTTATAGTAAAAAATTGTTGGAGTACGAGACTAAGGGGAGTGAACAAGATGAGGGCCCAGATGAGGATATAGAGGACAAGGTTGCTAAGATAGAGGATCAAAATTAAAATCTCATTCCCAAGAGCTCGTCTGGGAAGAAAAGGAATATGAAGGAGGTCAATCTGAGATGGATATGAAGTCTGAAGAGGAGCTTGGGGAGGGTCATGGGAAGAAAGGCATTTCTGGTATTGTTACAAGAAACAAGGGGAGAAATACAGATAGAGTTTCAAACATACCCTCTGATGATGAACCTCTGATTAAGAGGATGAAGTAGAAAGGGAACAATGTGCTTTCTCAAGGGAAGGTAGCTGACAAAGGGTCTAAGGAGGTGGATGATGAAAGAGACAATTTGGGTAGGGATGAGGATTACCTGATTCATAACAAGGAAAATGATGACCAAGGTTATTTGATGGGGATATTTGGTAATCTGTGGCGAATGAAGAAGGACATTAGTAGTTTGAAGCAGTAGATGTAGTACATCTTGAGAGAGTTTGATTAGCTCAACAAAACTACTAGAGGCAAGAGAACTCTAGGTCAGCACATCAATAGACTTTCTGAGGTGATCGGTAATACTGAAGAGGTAAAGAATCTTATGAAATGAGTTCCACCCCTAGAAGCCAAGAGTGAAGCTTTGGATCAGCTGATTAAACAGTTCCAGAAAAGGTTGGATGGTATGGACAACAGAGTGATCAATATGGAGAAGACGGTTAAGAAACTTGTTGACCAGAATAGTTATGTTCTAAAGATTGTGGCAAACAACATTAATACTTTGATGAACAAATTTGAACAAAGGAAAGGTCAAGGCTCCAAGGACGTGAAAGATGACCATGGACCCAACAAGCGTACCAGGGCCAACTAAAAAAAAATGAGGTCATCGAAGCCAAAGAAATGGAAGATCTGAAGGCCTCTATGGATAATATGAATATCCTTGCAGACCAAGTAGCTGATCTATTGAAGACCTTGCAGATGTCTTTGTGTTGTCTTTTTTCTTTCTTTTTGTTATATTTTCTTGTAGGTTGTTTTAAGGCTTCTTATCTTAGCTAGTTATGTTCTGCACATGTTCTGAGCTTCTCTGCTCTTGTTGTTATATTCCTTTGTAATAGATTTTGGGTCCTTTAAAACCTATTTTTACTTAATCAAAACATTTCCCCTTGACATTGAATATTTCTCAATACTTGTCAAATACTTACCTTGAACCAATACTTTATGGTCTAGTATGTTGCGATATTTCTCACTTGCGGTCACGAGTCCTAGTAAGACAACAACTCAACTTTTCACACATCACACTTAGATTAAAACTAATTGATGCTTGCTTGACTTATTTTCTTTGTGTGTTGTCTATGTTGGTTTATTTTCTAGGTGTTCCCTCCTTAATCTCTCAAAGATGTTGTTGAACTAGAAGAATGGAGGCATGGGGCATGTCTTGCATTGATTTCTTTATGTCAATGTACTTTGCAGATCTTAGGTTTCTTGAGCATCTTGCTTGACCCACTTGTCACATAGGATTTTTGGAGGTATGTACTTGTCTATTTATTGTGTTTTCTCTTGCAAGACCATGCTTATGACCATCTCAAATATTTTTTTCATGATGTGAGAATAATCTTACTACACTAAGCCTAAGGAATCTAAATGCACCGTCATCTTGACTTTTATGTCTTTGATGCATAGGTTGGGTTCTCACACTTCTATCTAATATAGGTCATATTCATATCCTCACACTCTATACAAATGATGATTGTATGATATTTTGATGTTCCTAATAAGGTTTGATGATAAATATAGGAACTTACTTATATATCCCTTGTGATTGCACCTTACACACTAGCTTGCATTTTAGGTTCATTCTATCTTAGCTTTGCATTTGAGCATTGAGAGAGTCTTCTTTATCTTTCATGGATGTGTCAATCAACTACATTCATATTCTTGACTCTTCTTGATCATGTCTTCATCTTCCTTTTGATATTTTTCATCTTATCTTTGTTCCTCTTTTCTTGTCATCACAAAATATTAATCTCAATCATCATATATATTCTATCCAAGTGCTAAATTTTCAAATTTTGATTATGTATCATAACATAGAGTTATACATACATGAGAGAGATGCCATACATCAAAGAGCATATAACATATCAACATGAGAATCAAAAGAAAATGAACAGATATCAACATCAACATATAATATCAACATCACATGGATGCATAAACAACAAGTGTTGAAATGTAAATCCATCACATCAGCATGAAAAGAGAAAAGTACACAATGCCAAAATAGAAATGATGGAATTGTTAGGAATAAGGTCTCTCAACCTTGGATAATTCCTATTCTTACTATATGTTTTGTAAATATATTTTTTGCAAATAATGTAATTAACTGTGAGTGTACATGTCTAGTTGGCATGTTGATGTGTCACTCCACTTGTATGTGTCAACATCTTGAATTGTGTGTAAGGAGATCATTGTTGAAATGGTTATGACAGATTCTTATGATGCGTAAGAGCTATCTCTGGAAGATTTGATGTTGGGTGAAGACGTGAAGACATGTGGCAATTGATCATTAAGTACTATACACTTGAGTCTCCATCTAGTGCATGGGGTTTCGAAAAAAACTTTGGGTTCCTACTTTCTCGAAGAATGGTAAAATCCTAAGATGGTTGTTCTTGGAAAATTCCCTAAAATGGAAAGTGCATGATATAAGCATTTTTGGGTTGCAAATAGGAGAGAGAGAGAGAGAGAGAGAGAGAGAGTGTGTGTGTGTGTGTGTGTGTGTGTATTGTTGGTATGCTATGTTGCTATTGGATTTGTCTTCTGTGTCCTGAAAGAACTTGCATTGTGAGTGTGTTGTAACCTTTTGTGTTGAAGATAATACATTGTGTAGGTTTTGGAGGGGTGGGGTTGTTTTACCAAAAGGTTTTTGTTCACTGACATATCTTTGTGTTTATGTGTTTTCTTTCTCTCTCAATTTTCTGTATTCATGGTTGACTGCAATATTATTGTTTACATAATATCAAATTTGAAATTGTAAGGATTTAATAGGAATTTGCACAATACTTTCCTTAAGGGATTAGTGTAAGAAGTTGTTTCCGCACCTGAGTTTCCTTACAGGAATATCAACTGTCAATACAACATGAGTACAAAATTTGGATCAATGTCTTAGATGATACATCAGTGTATCAAAACTATTGAGCCTTGGCTACACCCTATATATGGTTACCTCCCTCTTGTGTAGATGATAGAGGTGGAGGAGACTAGGTCCTATCTAGTGGATGTGTAACTCCCTCTAATCTACCTGCTCTCTCTAAGAAACCAAGCACCTATATCTCTAAGGGCACTAATTCTATATATTCCCTAAAATAGTAGGCTGCTCTCGCTTCATGCCTCTCTGCATCCTTTCATACTCTTGCTAGGTCCTTCCATAGCACTCTCTCCCTCACTTGAGTCTCAACTCTAGCATCCACTAGTTGTTGGTCTTTGACCACAATAGTGATCCTTTCTTACTAAAGCTCTACCTCACATGACCTAATCCTCTAATCCCTCTCATCCTCCCCTCCTATTAGTTTAGGTTGCTCTTGTCTATGGCCCTTATCCTTCTCCCTACTTACTCAAGTTTTCCTGATCAGTCTCTCCTCCTCCTTTGGATCCTCCTCCTCCTCTACCCTCGCCTTTCTCCGAGCTCAAGTAGAAGCTTGATTGCTAGATGGAGCTTGTCTCCTGGACCTGCTAGGCCTATCTTGTCTCCTACCTCCTCTCCCTCCATCCCCTTCCGCCACCCCCATCATCTCCCTCATCTCCTCTATCTACCTATATTGCACCTAGAGTAGTGAACCTCGGGAAGAGATGGACTCTCATCTGCCTCATATAATTCACTGAGGCCCCTACATTTTTCACCCCTGGTAGTAGATCCTAAGATATCAACTATAAATGTCGTGTCTCATGCAAGCATGTTGCATAGATCAACATCAAAAACCAACCCTGACCCTCCTCATCCATGTACCTGGCATACATAATCATCTTAGTGGCTACTTCCTACTCCTACTAAATTTTCACCACATTCCACTAATGGAAATTCTCTCAACCACTCTGGGATGTCTCCCTAGTAGAGGCCTACCATAAAACATGTAATCTAACTCGCATCTCACATCTTCCCAATCCTCGTAGTTGACATAGGGCCTCCACTCGAATGTTGCCAAGTCATCTAGTAGCCGCTTGTAGTATGTTGTATCACCACTGGGTGGTTGTGCTTTGAACCTTGAATAAATATATATGAAGGATCTATCCCTCACTCTCAATTGGACCTTAGGTCACACCACAACATTGTGATCCTAGGTCTATACCTATGCTAGAATGGCACAACAAGCCCAAATCTTCCCCTTCATATAGACAATATCATGCAATTCACAATACATGTCTGTGAGGAGGGCGAGACCCTAAGCCATCCATCATGGTCTAGCCATCAAGTCCATTACCAATCTCCCTCATCCACATGGGAATCCTCTTTGACTCATGTCAATAATCAATCCTTGTCCTATCAAAGTGCACACTATATAAGCCACCAGATAGTCCTCCCTGTAGTGCTCTATGATCTACTCCCACAAAATGTATTTATCCAAGATAATATCATCTTAGAACACTACTCATAATGCAGCTCTACCCTCCTCTAGAGAGTAATCAAAGTAAATCTCCAAGATAATGTTTTCATGTCAGAGCTTACATCACCAAGACTAAGGATACATGACAACTGAAAATTGATTAATGACACTCCCTAGCTCTGCAACACAAGGAATCTATAGTATCCTATACATGTCTTCTAGTGTGATAGTAGCCTCATCCATTGGTAGATAAAAGGTATTATACTTGTTGTTCCATCGCTTCGCTAGGGATGTCAAGAGGCCATGGTTTGCTCAGATATGGGGCAATTGTAGTAACTCACCAAATCTCATGTCTTTGAGCATAGCCCTTTATGTGGAACCTAATTAGGGTACGAGTCTCAACTTCACAACCTCTAGAACTCGGATAGACAAGTTTGTAAATTTATCTTGCATCACAAACACATGCAAATGTATCAATTCCTATTATATGAAAATCAAAATGAAACTAAGAATGCCACTACTCAGCTACAAGAGCAAACAACTAAGTCCTAAGTGCACTCATTATTGATTGAACAAGTATCGTATGATACTTTATTTTATATTGGTATGATACTTAATCATGCTATGATACTCCATTGAGGCTCATACAACAAATGGGTGTGGTTGATATGATAAACCTTATGACTCTCGACTGATACTTTCTAAAGACCAGAACTATCATATGATCCTTTGCAAAACACTAGTACGATAATTTACTAGTATCGTACGACATTTTGACCTAAACTATCAAAATATGTAGATACATAGGAAAAAATGCCCAAAATGACTCAAAAATGAATCTCAGATGTCAATTACTTACTAAGACAACATACGGTCAAGGTCGGTTGTGTAGTCCATTGAGCTCAAATTGGTGCCTCTCGACAAGAACCCTCATCTTTGTCATGGTTTTCTCTCTCTCCATGCTCTAGAATTTAAAAATTATATAAGACAAATGACTTGAAAATGACCCCTTGGGCCCCTTATATGCCCTTTTGACCTATTTTTTACTTAAATTTTGAACTCATCATATTTCCACAGAAATTACACCATTACCTAATTTTGACATCCTGGATCCATTTTTAGGATTGAAATTGATATTTGGATTCCTTTTGATTGTCCAAATTGCATTTTAAAGTTTTTCCTTCTTTCTTGCAGTTGATTAACCCTTTTGAGGCTTAATCTTTGAATCTTTTGAGGCATTCATCATTTCTAGTCTCTTCACCTCTCTTGTCACTCCATTTCATTTTATTTTATCTTTCTTCTTGATTTGGCCTAATTCTTTTGCTTTATCTTTCTAGTCAAACTTAATCAAATTGGGGCATCTTATCAACACTTGGTGGTCAAACTTTGCTCTTAATCTCTTATATGTCATCATGGACCTTGGTTTATCTCGATTTGACCAACTCTATCTCATTTCTACATCTCCTCTACCTCATTTTGGCTTCGATCTTGAGGGGGCAAGAATACTATATCTGCTTTGGACTTGTCAATACTCATCTCGAGTTCTAATTTGTCTGGACCTGGATTATCTACCTGCTTTTAGCTTGGATGCATTAGTCCTCATCTTGTGTATTGGTATTGTCTTGACTGTCTCTCCTAATGTTCAGTCTCACTACTTATTGAGTGTGCATTTGGAATCATCTATTTCTCTGTGCTTCACTCTTCAGAGTCAAATCTCTCTATCAGTTGCTATCTTGATATCTTCATTCTTTGACTTAATGTGTTCTCAGATCAATCACGCATTATTCGAAGAGGGGAAAATATAATCACTCAAAAATGGTCCTCTAGACTATGAGCCCCCTTTTTAGAAACTTTGCATAGTTTATTTATCTCTTATCTTTGATCAAATCATCAATTTCCTATTTATTCAATTTTACCCTATGGTTTGACCACCTTATCTTAAGTATTTTATTTAATTGAAATTACTTCTCCCCTTTTAATTAAATAAATTCCCCAAAGTCCCTCTTATCCTAAGTGTGACATGTAAAGTATTATTCCTACTTTAAAAATAAAATAAAATGCATCTTTGTCTCACATGAGGTGCACACTTTCCAAGGTGGGTGAAATCTTTATTCTCCTCCACACATCTATTGCCTCTTAAACACCACCATTGATCTTGCTTAGGTTAGATTCTTGTGCACATGGATCAGTCAAGACTCCTTATTCATTCATGATTTTTCCTCTTGATCTCTATCATTCATTTCTCTTTGAAAGGAGGCTCTCTCCTCACTCTCTCATAATCTTACACTCTTATGCTATTGTTATGTTGTAGGTTTCACTCTAGAGCACTTGGAGCACTCATCTTGCACTTGCATTTGTTTTACTTGCACTCTAGCTTAAATTTCCTTTTATGCAACAACTTAGATCACATAGTTTAATTAGGAGGTTTTGTAACTCTCTCATTCCTATTAGTTTAAGCTTGTATTTGCATCTCTTAGCTTAAATATTACACTTTCATCTTCCATTGCATTCTCTTGATTCCTGGATATTGGCTCTCTTGCCTTTACTCATTTGACTCTCTCATTCTATGGTGCACCTTCCAAGGGTTGCCTAGCTAGGTTCATTTGAGAGCCACCATACTATCATTGCACTCTTGCATGTCATAGATAGAGAGCTATAGGCCACCTCTTGAGATGCTCTTGATCATGGATATTCTTGAGAATAATGGTTTATAGAAATGTGTTCACTTTTTATACACACAACTATGAGTGACTTAAAAAGGCATACCCACACATAAAGTGCAGGGGGACTAGTCCAAAGAGAAATCCCTTCTCATGTGACATCAGTTCTTACACAATAGTCATTCTCATTTGTGCAAGAGAATGTTTGGTTAAATGTGGTGTGTCCTCATGAGCACATATGATGACACTCCCCCGTGCTCTAGAATCCAACACCATATAGAGATTTGAGTAGTGAACAATTGAGATGATGATTGAAATGAGTTTCTTGTTGTAAGGTTGATCATGCTTGATATGTATTCATTATGTCTTGTGTGAAGCCTTATATCCCCTTGGTGCTTTATGATTAACTGTCTGGCCATGTGGCTATCTTTGAGCACAATGGGACGGACCTTCATGATCCATGTGGTCGTATGGCATTGCCAACTGCCATTGGGGATTAGTGTAATCAATTGGAGATTATCCTTGGAGGTTGCCACTTACTTCTTTCTTAGGCTTTCTCACATCTTTTCATTTCTTGCAAGTTGTAAATCTAATTATAGGGATTCAAACAATGTAAACTTGATACAAACATATTTGTTCATTCTATTGTGGAGAAAGATGTAATAATTAGCTGATAGGCTACCTATGTTGAGAGTATCCCACGAAAAATCATGATGTCTCACCCGATAAGTTTTAGCAGTAGTCATTTTATCTTTTTTATTGTTGGAAAAGGTACAGAAACTTTGAACACTCACACTACCAATTAGGTGGAGACATAAATGCATGAAGAGGAATTTCAAAAGGAATAATGAGGACCAATGCAAAGCGTTCTTTCCACTTCAAATGATGATGAATTGTGAAATTAAATTTAGTTCTAGGGAACATAATCATTTGGAGCGATGTAATGAAACAAACATAAATCCACAATGACAAAATACGATTTCCTTTCAAAATTGAAACAAAAGTTTACCACAAAAAAAGTTGGTTCAGTTGATGACAAGGATATGTATTCTGCTAACCTATATGTTGTTGGCTTTTTTAATTTTTGTAAATCCTTCACAATTTAGAGGATTTTGTTTCCTACTTATCATTTGAGTTTTGGTTATAAGTCATTGCCAGCTAATCTTAAAACTGTCATTGAACTGTAGCATAAATAATTAATTTTATTTCCTTGTTCATTAATTGAAGAATGCTGATGTTTTCATTTTGATGAATTTAAGAAAGTTTTTGAATTTATATGGTCAAACTTAACTTTAAAGTTTTTTATCATATTTTGTTAGCGTCTTAATTCAATTTCACTTCTACTTTTAGGTATGCTTGTATCCAAATGGTGACTTCCAAAGAGGGTCACTTTCTTACATTGATGGGTGGATTTACTTTTTTGTTTAGAATTTTAATTCTTTTGTATGATTTATCTCATTTTATTTTTATAAAGGTAACACCAAGTGATATGTGCTATCATTTTCTTTAACCCTATGTTGATTTCTCTATTATGATTTACTTGCTTATTAATACTGGCCAGTGGCTAGTGCCTATAGCCTATCATTAATGAAAATTATACATTGATGTTGTTATTGAAAAAGTATTTTAATTCTTAGTAGAAAGTAGTTATCATTATCAAAACACCACAGGGATAAATTGTGAAGCAAGTGAATGTTTTAAGTGATTTCCAGCGCAAGCTATTGTTTACAAGAAATCCAGTCGATATGATGTAGTCCAGGCAAATGAGAATTCAACAATACACGCACACCAGATGAAAGCAAAAAACATTGCTCAAGCATTAGATTACAAAATTGGCATGTGATAGGCTTGCATAATTCATGGACGAAAACAGGGACTTCTCATTGTTTGGGAGAAATGTGTTACAAATTAAGCCCCCGTCTTCTTTGTAGTGACAGTCTATAGAGATAATTCACGTATTTTCAGTCTATGGTATAGAGTATTTACAATATGATAGGAAATATATGAGCATCATCACAATAAATGCTAGAGATCACTTGTGGGTTCTATCAAAGCCACCAATTTGATTTTTTTCCTGTTTTTAATGGTCCTACGAGGCAGAGGCGAGAACACAAAAAGTCTACTGAAGTTTATGAGTTGGTTGGAATGTGAATAATTGAAATCTCCCAGCCATATCACAATAACTCATTACATCATTAGATTTAAATTAATGTGTCCTGGTTGACTTGCACAACGCTCCAATGTTTGTTTCTAAGCTTTGGAAATTTATTAATATTCTTACTTATTGGCCTTGCCGACTCAACACACTAGTTTTAATATGTTTTCTTTTTGAAACTCCAAGGAAAGAAAATGACCTAAACTCCACTGACATAATATGTTGTATGACTTTATTCCGAAAATCACGACAAGCAAAAATTATATGACTGCGAATTATACTTTTGTACCATCTGAGACACATGTTTCATCTCGTTTATCTCTCTAATGTTTCTTCAGCCAGCATGCCTTGGAATTTGGATTCTTGAGAATGTTTACCTTTCTGTTGCCAAATCGCTGCCAAATGTATTTTAGAATTGAATGTTAAACGCACCATTCCTCTTTTCCAAAAGTCAAACATTTAGAAAGCTTATGATGTGTGATGCGGAGAGCACAGTGGAAGGTTAATGAATCCAATCACGAATATAGATCTTCAAAACCAACAGCAAATAACAGAGGCTTCCATTATAATATATAATATTCTTAAATCCAAACAGTCAAAGAAAAAATCGAATGTAGATACAAAATGTTATTTATTCATTCTTTGTATTACATTGACTACATTGATTCTTTCCCCTCCATTTTGCTTGGACTCTCCGCTGTCCCACTACTACTCTCGGGTTCTTGAATATAAAGATCTTCAAAACAAGACAGCCCAACAACTAAATTTAAAACTAACTTTTAACTTCCCTTTCCCAACTTTATCTACTTCCTCTACGGTTTTACAATACCGATTAGAGTAAGTTTCAAAACTATAAAAGACACTAGAATAGTATCAACTTCACGATAATACCAAACATATATTAAATCAAAATACTATCATCTATCTCAACCATAATAAACACTCTTACTCGACCGAATACATTCATCTTATGAAAATAAACACTTATAATGCATGTATGATCTCAAATATCTGAAAAGTCTCAAATCTTGTGATGCCCCTACAACATACTCCCAGGAACAGAAAAATTCAAGTCCCGTTGAATTGCTGTGTTTTTCTTCTGGGTTTTCCAATTGCACGGAGGTAATAATGGTATCACAATGATGACTGAATTGATGCCGCTTGCCATAACATGCTGAATGCAATCATCACAGTCAACGTCCTTCTTGACATGTGTAGTGCTACCTTCTTTAAATTCCAGAACAAATACAGTAGGCACCATCATATCACCTGCATAAAAATACCAATCCACAATATGATCTTCTTCCTGTTTATATATCTCTAGAGCATCACAATGATCAACAAATACTTCATCCCTATCATTAATAGTTTTCTCGTCAGCCTGTAATCCTTGGACTATGTCCATTCCGTCTTGATCATTTTTATCAACATCTCCATCATCCGGGCAAATCATTTTTTCAACCATACCTATCACCAACTCTCCCTCATCTGCAAGAACCTTTTCCTCACAAGGTTCAACAACAACCTCTTGTTGTTCACTCTCACTCTCACTCTCTACACCAGCATTCATCTGCTATACATGCCCTTCCAATGGAATGTGTACTTCTTGATCCTTGTCTTCATCAACAACTTCATCTTCATTTACTGCTTGCTCCAAAAGCAATGCTATCCTCTCCCACTTTGCAATACTCTTATCTAACTCTTCTCTAAGATTCTTGTAACTTCTTTTCTTCTTGTTCTTCCAAAACCCTTCTTAGGCCTCTCAACTCCTCTTGTCTCATCCATTCTATTTCTTTTTTTCTTGCTTCTTCTTCCTTCTTCTTTCTTTCTCTTTCTTCTCTCTCCTTTTTATCACCATACAAGTACTCCTTTAATGCCTTAATAAGTTCTCTTTCACTCCTCGCCAAAGCCATCTCTTCTCACCAAGAAACCCAATCTAAGATCCCTCAAGCCCAATGCCACCACTTTGGAACACATAGAAGGATGCATCTACTCCTATGTCGCATCAAAGGACACCAAGCACTTAGCATCTCAGACTAGATTCCAACTCTCCAAACATCATATCTGTCATGTCCCCATTTTGGAGGCAATTTGATTTAATTAATTTAATTAATTAAGTTGTCCAAAATAATGAATATTTTATGAGGATGACTAATTAATTATTTTAATTAAATAAATAAGTGGTATTAAGTTAATTATTTATAAAGTTATCAAATAAATAAATATTAAAAGGTAACTTTATATTTAATTAATTTAATAAAGTGACTTGAATTATAAAATATTTTATAAAGTCACTAATAGATAAAATAAAATAATGTTCTAGAAGCTTCTGGAGAAAGTGGAGAAAAAAGAATAAATAGGCACCTCGGGGCTTCATTCTAATCATCCAGATTTGTTGTTGTTGATGTTGGTGTTTGTTGATGTGCATTGTGGAGCCTAGGTTTCTGCAATAGTCACAACTGGCCATTGAGAACGAAAACTCTCAATTGGTAAGCAATTTTGAGGGTGTGAAATATCACTTGAATTATCGCAGCTGGGAGGAAGATACTTCAGTCTTCTATTTGTGCTACATTGAGAAAAAATATTTGTGGCCACTAAGAACAAAAAGTCTCAATTGGTACGCGATTTTGAGGGTGTGAAATATCACTTGAATTATCGCAGCTGGGAAGAAGATACTTCAGTCTTCTATTTGTGCTACATTGAGAAAAAATATTTGAGTACAAAAAGCAGGCCGAAAAAGTAGTTCGAAAAAGTAGGCCGAAAAAGCAGTTCAAAAAAAAGCAGGCCGACAAAGCAATTCGAAAAAGTAGGCCGAAAAAATAGTTCAAAAAAAAAGGCCGAAAAAGCAGTCCGAAAAAAGCAGGCCGAAAAAAGAAAAACCGAAAAAGCAATCCAAAAAAGCAAATTCGAAAAAGCAAAAAAAAAAATATTACAGTCATCTACAATCAGGTTCTTCACTTCTCATTTGGCATATTTTCTGAGGAAAGTAGGTTTTCAGCTAATTACAAAATATAGCTTCAGCACTTCACTATTTTCATATTGTACTTGTCTTTGTTTGCCATTTGGCATTAGTGGTATCAAAGGAAGGCTAAGATTTTGCAATTAAAGAGCATTGTAATTTTTAGACTATTTATATTGTAAACCTAGAGTTTGATGATCATCTTATTAGTTTGCATGCCAATTGTTTGACAAAATGTCAATTGGTTGTAAGTTCTCTTTTTGGCATAAATAATGTTATACTTTTGCATACTAAGTGTTTATATTAATGCCACTTAGTTGTAAGTGCATTAATGCCATCCTAGGTTGCATCCAAAGTATTTATCATAATTACTAATTGTTGTAGCTGCATATTGCAAGTAGTTTAAGTCACATATTTGTATTGAATATTGCCAAAATTAGTTGCACATTCATGTTAGGTCATTGTTTAGACAATTTTGTAAGCATTCTCTTTGAGGCAAATCCAAACAAAAATCACTGCAGCAATCTGAAAAGTTATATTAGTCAGATGACCCTTGCTTGCAAAGTGTTTGACGAAATGTCAAACAACTAAAGTATAAAGATTTTTTGTGATTGAAGAAGTTATAACCTATTGGAGTTATTACAGTGGTATCATAGTTATTGACCTGCCATCCTGTTGGGTAGATTGGACATTGAATCAGTTAGTTAATCATGTTTACTTCAAGTACCCAGAAGCAATGGGACAAGGATATGAAGAAGCTTAAACAAAATTTGAAAAGGTTGGATGAAAGTCAGAAAAGGATGAATGAATTGATGGTTTCCATGTTTAAGAGGACTACATCACAGAACAAAGACAAAGAGGAACAAGAGGTCTCTACAAGTGAGGTATCTAGAAACCTCTACAAGGAGTTTGCAGCAGTTGGTGACCAGCATATAGCCGAATCTAGGGAGGACAAAAATCAGACTAGCTTGGAGGAAGATGTTGGGCACACAATACTTCAGAAGGTAGTGGGAATGGATATTATGCAGATTGATAGTAACGGTCAACTTGATACTCAAGTTGAGACAATTGTATACAGGTCGTCAGAGGGTGATGTCACAGGTACTCGAGATGGTTTAGTTCCAACAGGCAGTGACTAAAACGTAGTGGGTTCAGATGATGATTATGAGGATGTTGTTGTGCATGGTGGTGAGATACCTGGCAGAGATGAGTAGACATTCAGCATTCATTACTTTGCTGAGAGAGAGTACCAAGCATAGTTAGATGCTTTGTCATATGAGGTTGAGACTAGTAGTACTTCACAGGATTTGTCCAGGCAGCTCAAGGTGAGCAAAGATAGTATTGTGACTTCATTATCTCATCATGACAGAATGCGAGATATGATAGAGGATCACATCCGAATGATTCAGTTACAGGGTCGACATAAGGGAGTTCAGGAAAAGTCTTATTGTGTTGACTTACAAGTGATTAGGGAAGGAATGGGAACAATGAAGTTGAGATATTTACATCTTCTATCAGATCGTGACCATCTTCTTAGCCTTGTCGGAGACTATTCAGATGCCTTGAGGAGAAAAGAGGAGGAAGTTGACAGGCTTTCTCGCGAGCTTGAGGACATTCGAGCTTCTTGGATGAATACTCCATTGGCATTACAGGACTGGGAGAGACATGGGAATGAGCATGGCATGGAGCTGAGCTTAGTTTCATCTTCCACTCCTGATACTTAGTTTTCTGCAGCAGGCGGATCATATGTGGTCGTTGATAATGTTGTGAGTTCATCTTGCATTCACATTCAGGATACAGGGACAATGTCAGACAGGTACGTGGAGTTAGTTGGTATTAGTCATATTACTCAGGTGAGGAGTTTTCTTGAGTTACCAGTTGATTCTAGCTTACGGATATGGATTCAAGATTGTTATATTGGCGTTTGGGATTCAGTCGACTGGAGATCTTTATCACTTTTTGGTAGCAGTGATTGTTTGGGTGCTATCATGGATTTGATTAGAAGATTGCACGGTGTTGTCTTTTCTTGTGCGAGCAGCTTGTCCGATGTTGGTATTAGTTTTTATACACTGGTGTTGGGCTTTGTTCATATATCCAGTCGACCATTCTTGCTAGAATGTGTTGATGATCTTTCATATTTGGCAGTGTGTATAGATGAGTCCCAGGATCATATTGGCTTGGATGACATCCAGGAGGATGCAGTGGGTAGTTTTGAAGATTTAGCTTCCTTAGCAGTTTCTTTTGGTACAGAGGAGTTGGACAGTAGTGCTACAGTTTTTGATACTCCATATGTTGATATGAGCTTTGGAGTTGATTCGCAGGATATGGTTGGTAATACTCTAGAGACCAGTAACTTTGAGGATACTCCCTTAGACAGTGTGTCAGAGGAAGTTTGTAGGAGACAGTCTAGCCAGTGCCATCATGTGTCTAGTCAGTTGAGAGTTAGTAAGCGAGACATTGCTACCGCTTGCCAGCATTTCGATGCTGCTCGTCAGTTGTTAGCAGTTTATGGATGGGGTTCTCCTACTAGTGATGAGCAGGGAGGCAGTTATTTTTCCTTGACAGAGATCCACTCTTTATGGGAGGCTATTCGGATTCTGAGACAGAATTATATGCAGCTAGTAGCCGACAGAGATTATCTTATGGAGTGGGGGAGTATAGCATACGATGCATTATTGGCCAAGGAAGATGAGGTGAGTGAGCTTACTCAGCAGCTCGAGGTGACTTCTGAGATTCTTGAGAGTACACAGTTGGCTTTCGAGGAGTCACAGCTTCATTTGGCTAAGCTGACCATGGAGTTAGAGTGATTGCAGTCTTTACCAGATTCTGTACAGTCACAAGCTGTGGTGTCTGGTGATCTGAGGATGTCCATGGTTGAAATTATCAGAGACAGTGGAGATGGGGATGCATCCATCCTTGATACTAACATTGGCATATCAGGTTCATTCCCACTAGAGTTAGGTTCAGTTGAGTTGGGTGCTGCAGCAGATTGTTGTATGCCTGACATGGTGGTGGCCTCTAGTACTAATGGCACGAAGACTAGAGATGTTGTATCAAAGATCATGTGTGATGTTGATGAGCCAACAGTTGGCATGGTTCTTGCTAGTAATACTACTCCCTTGGCGATGTCTTCGGAGGTAGTAGTCAGTTCCAACTTGGTTAGTGATCGATTGTAGTTAGTTTCATCTGGATTGCAGTCTGAGCCACTGACTGAGATTGGCGCATTTTATCGGCATTACACTGTGAGGTATGCTCATCAATTTACCTTTGATGACCATGTTGATGAGATGATGATACAGAGATGTACTTTGGTTCCTAGTGCTTGTCATCAGTTATGGGACGGTTTAACGCTTCAGGATGAGAGTTGTGATGAGCATGACATGGCGATAGGTTTTGCGGTTGACAGCTTGATAATACACGACTTAGAGCAGGAGTTTGGGAGTGATGCTTCAGCAGTTGTTGTTATTGATTCTACTCCTTTGGCTATGACATCTCCTGACTTAGCTGGTGATCAATCACAGTGGGTTGTATCACTTGTTCATGGTGAGCTGTTGACTGAGGTTGGTTCTTTTTATCAGCATTATATTGCAGGGTATGTGCATCAGTTAGCATTTGATCCTTGTGCTGAAGAGTTGATAGCAGGAAAATTTGGTTTGGGTTCCATTTCTTGCTGTTTATCTTGTGATGAATTTTCACCATCAGCAGTGCATGGGAGTTATGGCTATGAGACAGTGGCCGGTGATCTGCAGATTTGTGTTGACTGCAGGAGTTGTTCAGTGTGTGGATTCTCCATACTTGGTACAGTTTCATTTGGGAGCACTCACCATTGTTGTAGAGTTGGATTGTACATTTCGTATAGGCCAGTGGGATGTGTTGATGGTATTTATTGTGTTAGCAGTTGTGATTTTGGAGTTTGGTTGAGCTGTAATTGTCAGTTTGATTATGGATTCCTCTTGATTATATTGCAGAGGATATTGCAGGAGCCTGTGTTGATTGATAGTAGTATAGTTCATGACTACATTTGGGATCCAGGCAGATTGATTGGTTTATTGTTTAGCCATTGCTTGGGGACAAGCAATTTTCAGGAAGGGCGGACTGTCATGTCCCCATTTTGGAGGCAATTTGATTTAATTAATTTAATTAATTAGGTTGTCCAAAATAATGAATATTTTATGATGATGACTAATTAATTATTTTAGTTAAATAAATAAGTGGTATTAAGTTAATTATTTATAAAGTTATCAAATAAATAAATATTAAAAGGTAACTTTATATTTAATTAATTTAATAAAGTGACTTGAATTATAAAATGTTTTATAAAGTCACTAATAGATAAAATAAAATAATGTTCTAGAAGCTTTTGGAGAAAGTGGAGAAAAAAGAATAAATAGGCACCCCGAGGCTTCATTCTAATCATCCAGATTTGTTGTTGTTGATGTTGGTGTTTGTTGATGTGCATTGTGGAGCCTAGGGTTTTTGCAATAGTCACAACTGGCCATTGAGAACGAAAACTCTCAATTGGTAAGCAATTTTGAGGGTGTGAAATATCACTTGAATTATTGCAGCTGGGAGGAAGATACTTCAGTCTTCTATTTGTGCTACATTGAGAAAAAAATATTTGTGGCCATTGAGAACGAAAAGTCTCAATTGGTACGTGATTTTGAGGGTGTGAAATATCACTTGAATTATTGCAGCTGGGAGGAAGATACTTCAGTCTTCTATTTGTGCTACATTGAGAAAAAATATTTGAGTACAAAAAGCAGGCCGAAAAAGTAGTTTGAAAAAGTAGGCCGAAAAAGAGTTCGAAAAAAAGCAGGCCGAAAAAGCAGTTCGAAAAAGCAGGCCGAAAAAGCAGTTCGAAAAAAACAGGCCGAAAAAGCAGTTCGAAAAAAGCAAGTCGAAAAAAGCAGAACCGAAAAAGCAATCCGAAAAAGCAAATTCGAAAAAGCAAAAAAAAAATTATTACAGTCATCTACAATCAGGTTCTTCACTTCTCATTTGGCATAGTTTCTGAGGAAAGTAGGTTTTCAGCTGAGTACAAAATATAGCTTCAGCACTTCACTATTTCCATATTGTACTTGTCTTTGTTTGCCATTTGGCATTAGTGGTATCAAAGGAAGGCTAGGATTTTGCAATTAAAGAGCATTGTAATTTTTAGACTATTTATATTGTAAACCTAGAGTTTGATGATCAGCTTATTAGTTTGCATACGAATTGTTTGACAAAATGTCAATTGGCTGTAAGTTCTCTTTTTGGCATAAATAATGTTATACTTTTGCATACTAAGTGTTTATATTAATGCCACTTAGTTGTAAGTGCATTAATGCCATCCTAGGTTGCATCCAAAGTATTTATCATAATTACTAATTGCTGTAGCTGCATATTGCAAGTAGTTTAAGTCACATTTTTGTATTGAATATTGCCAAAATTAGTTGCACATTCATGTTAGGTCATTGTTTAGACAATTTTGTAAGCATTCTCTTTGAGGCAAATCCAAATAAAAATCACTGTAGCAATCTGAAAAGTTATATCAGTCAGATGACCCTTGCTTGCAAAGTGTTTGACGAAATGTCAAACAACTGAAGTATAAAGATTTTTTGTGATTGAAGAAGTTATAACCTATTGGGGTTATTACAATATCATCAAGACCTTTTTAGGCTCTTCAAGGCCATAGAACACACCTTAGTCACTAGATCTTCTCACTCTGATACCAATATGATGCGGAGAGCACAGTGGAAGGTTAATGAATCCAATCACGAATATAGATCTTCAAAACTAACAGCAAATAACAAAGGCTTCCATTACAATACATAATATTCTTAAATCCAAACAGTCATAGAGAAAATCGAATGTAGATACAAAATGTTATTTATTCATTCTTTGTATTACATTGACTACATTGATCTTTCCCCTCCATTCTGCTCGGACTCTCCGCTGTCCCACTACTACTCTCGGGTTCTTGAATATAAAGACCTTCAAAACAAGACAGCCCGACAACTAAATTTAAAACTAACTTTTAACTTCCCTTTCCCAACTTAATCTACTTCCTCTAACGGTTTTACAATACCAATTAGAGTAAGTTTCAAAACTATAAAAGAAACTAGAATAGTATCAACTTCACGATAATACCAAACATATATTAAATCAAAATACTATCATCTATCTCAACCATAATAAACACTCTTACTCGACCGATTACATTCGTCTTATGAAAATAAACACTTGTAATGCATGTACGATCTCAAATATCTGAAAAGTCTCGAATCTTGTGATGCCCCTGCATCAATGTGTTTGACCAATTTGTATTAGAATATCTTTAGGCAGATCCATTCTATGAGTTAGTTGATTCCTTGGATCTGACTTCTAATTGGGTTATAAGTAAGGAGTTCTATAGTGCAGATGGGTGATGGATCGTGTGAGTTGAGTATGTCTGGTTATGGCTCTGTATAAAGGGCAGGGGATGTGCCATGTAATAATGAGAGAAAATCGCACTTTAATTTTGTTAATCAATAATTATAAGATGGTCCAATTTGTATTACGCTGCATCATTTTCCAGAATGGATGACCTATAATGTGGCTCTTGTAGGGAGTTTATTGTTTATCTCATTTTTTTGTGTAATAGAGTCATCGTAATGTTCTTTTTTGGAGTATTAGGTTAAATTTATAAAATATTAAATTTAGTTTATGAGAGTTTAAAGAAGATTTTTTAAATGAGTCAATTTAATATTCTAGAGGGAGTTAAAAGGTGTCAAAGAAAAAAAAGAACGGAAGGAGAGGAAGGAAGCTCAAGAGTCCCATGTTAGGTCTTTAAAAGAGAGTTGAAGAGTTCATTTGAGTATATTTTGGTATTGATTTGGTTTGATATTTCCCTTAGACAAATTAAGGAAGCTTCAGCTTCTATTCAGGGTCTGATGATGCAAACCTCGAGTTCTTCTCGGGTGATTAGACGTAGCTCCGATTCATCAGCTGTGGTGAATTCGTGATGGAATTCACAGTTGCATTTTAAGTTCATTTTCCGATTATCCAATATGATTGTCATCATTGTTTTTAGGCTTGGATTGTTATTGTATTGCAGGAATATAATGCAATAAAGAATTCTAGAATATTTGCTGGTTATTTACAGATTAATGTTGCTGGTTATTATTGCACAATTTCTCTATTATATTTCTGAAATTTTTATCGAAGAAAACTGAAAAAGAACATCCTACTAAGATATTACAGTAGTATCATAACCGTGCATCCTGCTAGCATACTGAGTTAACAGTTAGGAGAGATATAACCTTGAAGTACTCATTCAAATTCAAGACAATATTTGGGTATCCGGTTTTGAGGTCTCATATTAAGACCTACAGGTTTAGAAGTTTTATCTAAAAATCTTCAGCGTAAAAGAGAGTATTATGCATGCCTGGTGTGAAGGATTTGTTTAAATTATCTGCTGAGAGGATAAATACCATATATTACAATCTGGAGATTACTTATCGGGCCAAAGGCAATATTGGAGTGGCTTCCATGTTTTGGAATTGAGCGAGAATTTACGGAGCTATTGAGTGGCAACTATATACATTGCATCAATTTTTTTCACTCAACAAGAGACCTGATACATTATTGTCGTTTTAAGTATTTGCTGAAGGGAATAATCCTTCGAAATGACAGAATATGAAACCACGATATAAAACATAAATAAGTGTTGTGTGTAATATCATTTGCGGGTTTCCTCTTAATTTGGGCGACTCTGATAAAGTCATCCCAATTAAAAATTATAATGAGATTTGTATAGCCGGACTCAGATTGATAGTCACACTTTCAACCTACATTTTTAAAATCAAAGCACCATGCTTCTCCTTCTACACATTGTACCTGCTTTTATTTTACATGTGGGAACTTCCCGTCATTTTAGATTTATACCCAGTTGTGGGCCCTTACCATTTATTATGATTGTATGTGTTGTTTTTGTCTCTTTCCCTTATTTTTGGGACCCTTTGCCGTTACAAGAGAATCGTTGAACTGATCGAAATTCTTTAGTTTTCTTCGGAAGGCAGTTATCATCTAATAAAGATTCCTTACACCAGCTTTGACAGTTCATTAGAATAGCACTACTGTAATGCAACTCTGGATTGGGGGAATCCATTATAATTAGTTGTATGTTTATGGGAGCATTTTGTGACTTGAACTAAAAGAAAGAAATCTAAGATGGGTTCTATGTGAAGGGCTGGGGTTCTATTTTTGTGGAGCGGGGTTCTATGATCATTTTTTAAAGGGGCTAAATATTTATTTGGAATCATTTCCTATAAAATAAGAGTTCCAACTTTTTAACTCTCTCAATTTAAGTAGGTGAAAATGGGGTGGAGTTGCAAATAGCCCCACCAGCTTAAGGAAGAATTGTGGCATTTGTCAACAACCTACTCTTTGTTTTTCCACCAAAATGAAATAATCTTGCTAAACAAATTTATGAAGAAATATTATTTTTATTTTTAAAATTCATGAAACAACCAGGAGCTAATTTTTGCTGAACAAATTTATGAAGAAATATATATATATATATATATATATATATATATATATATATATATTTTAAAATTCAGGAACTAATTTTTTGAAGCAGATTCACATATTCTATGGGACTAGTTCCCTTTTGAAATATTCTTAAAAAACCTCAGTGACAGCTGCTCTATTTTTAAGGAATCGGGTGCCCATGGGACCCTAGCCTAAGAATTTTTTTGCTAGGAATATTAGACACTTATTGCCATTAACTATGATAGTTGTTGCTTTTGTCAACATAGCTGCATGAAGAAAATAGAAATACCGCTACAGTATTTCTATCGTAGCGATCAAAACAGGAGATTATTTTCTGATTAC
The DNA here is from genome assembly GCA_028749045.1 of Cupressus sempervirens. Classification (NCBI taxonomy): domain Eukaryota; kingdom Viridiplantae; phylum Streptophyta; class Pinopsida; order Cupressales; family Cupressaceae; genus Cupressus; species Cupressus sempervirens. Next base: position 543,488,994 of record CM053787.1, on the reverse strand, counting down.
TTTTTCTATGTTGTAGAAATCAAGTCCAGTGGAAACAAAATTTTGACACATATTGAGATAAGCATATCAGAGTGAGTTCAAGTTTAATCAACTCAAACTCATTTTATATTTTAGCTGATTACATTGGAGTTGCTTTGCTAAAGACTACAAAAAGAGAATGCATAACCTCCAGTAAGAAAACCTTATTGGTTACTGTTTGACTATTCTAATCATTTAAATATCCCCAATTGAAGGTTATACGAAACAAGAAATGTCCATTTAAGGATTCTGGAAGTGACGAATTTTTAGCAGCCAACAGTTTTAAATTTGTGAGCAGACTTATACCTGATATAGTAGCCTGAGCAATCAGATATTCCTTGTGTTATTGCTATTCTCTTATATTTGGACATATAGGTTGTTTTATAATCAAGATCCTTCAATGAACAAGTTGATTTCGTCAAGTGATCATAATTGAGTCTAAGCTGCTCTCAAAGGTAAGAAATAATTTACTGTTACCATCATTCATTGAATTATGCAATATAAATTATTTGCAGTGTTGAATATTAGTGCATGTTAGTACCCACTATCAATGCACTTTGGATTTGTAATCATTGAAATGTCAAGAGTATTTTTTTATCAGAATTGAATTTTAATTCCCTGAGATTTGTTGTTGAAGCTTATATTGCAAACAAAACTCTAGGCAGCACAGACATATATAAGGTGATAGGCCCTCTCAGCCATACATTTAAGGTCTGAATTTCTCAAGGCAAGAAACCATATATGTTTGGAGTCTGGACAACTACCAAAATTCATTGCTGAGGACAATGAACAGGTCCTAACTCTACAATATAGAAAGGAAACTCACAGATTTGTCTCAATCAAAGTATAGACTACTTTGTGATTTGAAGGAAATTGAGAGTTGTTTATCTATGATAGAAGAGTTAGGTCTTGAGAGTAAACAAGTAAACACCTTCTTGCTTTGATTCCTCTACTTAAGTCATCATTGTTGAGGCATCCCGATAGGGAGGTAAGACTTGCAGTCCCCCGTTGTATTGTTCATGTTGTGAGGATAACAACACCACATGATCCTTGCAGCAGGGAAGTTATGAAGGAAGTGTTCCAACTGATCTTGGAAAGTTTTCAAGGCTTGTGTAATATCCATAATCCATCCTATGGTAAGACAATCAATATTCTAGAATCAGTTGCAAAACTTTGTGCTTGTGTGATTATGTTAGATCTCAGTTGTGAAAATTTAATTCATGATATGTTCCATCATTTCTTGATTTCTATTAAAAGGGTCCAGAAATAAGATGTTTTTATCATTTATGCTATGCATTACATATTCGCTCATTGAAGAGAGTGATGGTGATTCCCAACTCTTGTTATCTGCCATATTGGTTGATTTAAAACAAATTCATGTTACATCTGTTGATGCATATGGTTTGGTTACCAATGTCATCAATCAATGTGAACAAAAACTCGAATCATTCTTAGTAAGGGACAAAATTGAGGGAGGAAGAAAAGAAAAATTGTTTCAGCCTATAGAGAAGGATGCAAAAGATAAAACTCAGACATATGGGCAGATTAGTAGGGATGAAATTGATGGTATTCTGGATCAGCCACTTGGGAATTCAATGGAGTCTCTTTCTTGTATGACACCATGTCTTTTGGTTGATGACTATAGGGGTGATGAGGTATCTTTTGGATAAACTATTTGTGTAGAAGCACAAGGAAAATTATTCTTATGATGTTAATACTTTCAGCCAGCATAATGTTGATTGGGTAAGCATAGTAATTTGTTTTTTGAGATGGATGTTGATTGGATATTGGAGACTCCACTATTTGAGTTTGATGATAGAACACCTTTTGATATTGATCAAGAGTCACAGATTGATATTGAGTGCAGCCAAGAGGTGACTGGTCTATTACACTTGATAGAGGGGCATAATGTTGATTACAAATCAACCCTATATAGTAACTTGGCTAGCAATATGACCAAGGAGCATACAAGGAGGAAGGGAGGCATTGATGGGTATTCATTGATCGATTATTCTCCTCGTTTATCTAGTGCCTATAGTTACTTTATTGTCATAGATGTTGAGTATGATGATAGCACTTGGTTTGTTACACTTCCCCTTATGAAGGAGGAAGCAATATCTAGCTTGCTTCTCCAATACAGTTATAGTTTCAGCATATATATTAAAGGAACAGTGTTGTGACAGCTGGATATTTTGGACATTCTACTATTTTCTAGTATGGAGCGACAAGATATTCCAAATAGTTGGGAAGGTGTATAGTCTCTTTGTTTGTGGGACCCAGGAGGATCAATCACATGCACATGGTAGGTGGATTGGACAGATTATGCACATGGAGTTATTCGGGATCCTGATATTAGCATGACCGATGCATTGTTGTGGAAACTTGATGAACTTCACAATTTGAGACATGTTGTTTGTGGCAGAGTGGTGCAGCGACTTGGTGGAGTAGCTTCCTTGAGATTGATATGGGACCCTAGTATTAGTTCGAGGACTCGTGATTGCTTGAGGGCAAGCAATCTTGAGGAGGGAGGACTTGTAATGTCCCATTTTTGGGGCATTAGGGATTCCAAAGTTAAGTTCAAATAATATTAAATTTGGCAAATGAGAATTTAAAGAAAATTTATAAAATGGGTCAATTTAATATAATAGAGGGAGTTAAAAAGTGTCAAAGAAGGAAAAGGACGAAAGGAGAGGAAGGAAGCTCAAGAGTCACATGTTGGGTCTATAAAAGAGGGTTGAGGAGCTCATTTGAGTATGTTTTGGTATTTGTTTGGTTTGAGATTTCTCTTGGAGAAATTAAGGAAGCTTCAGCTTCTATTTAGGATCCAAGCACACAAACCCTCAAGTTCTTCTTGGGTGTATTGGACGTAGCTTTGATTCATTAGTTGCAGTGAATTTGCGACAGAGTTCACTATTGCATTTCAGGTTCTTTTATGAGTTCCAATCTAATTGTAATCTTTATTTAAAAACCAAGTTGTTATTGTATTGTTGGTTTATAATGTAATAACGAATTATGTTGCTAGTTATTTATTGGTTAATGTTATTGGTTGTTATTGCACAAATTCTCTATTATATTTCTGAAATTTTTATTGAGGATAATTGGAAAAGAATATATTTTGAGGATATTACAGTCATCCTATGCAATGTTGATGGCACCATTGCACGGTGTACATGTTGTGAGTTCTACAATTGATAGAATTTTATTGCTAGCTTTGGCTGATCTCATGTTTATAGAAGTATTTGGGGGAATGTCCATAATTCTTGTCGGTGACTTAGCACAATTACCACTTGTACTAGACAAGTTGATTTGCATATCACAGTCAATTGCAAGAATACAATGGGAACAATTCAAGACAGTAGTCAGCTTAAAAACTACATATTGACGGGAAGGTTGAAGTGCAAAACAAGAACAATTCTTAAAGAATATACGAAAAGATGAACCAAGACAAGAGAATTGGGAACTCTTAATGAAGCACGCAAACACACAAATGACATTAAGTGAAAAAGAAGAATTCGACAAATCAATGCACTTATTTGCTACCACTGATTTTGGTCAGTTGCATTAAGGAAAATGTTGAAAATGCTAAATTGTCCAATTGCAGTGAGTGTTGCAACAAGCACTAGAAGCACAATAGAAAATTATGTAATTGATGAACAATTAGAGAAGCAGATTGTACTTTGTCAAGGCCAACGTATAATGTTGATAGCTAACATATGGACATGAGCAGGGTTGGTAAATGGAGCTCTAGGCAAAATAATTCAGATTGTTTACAACCTTAGGCCTAGCCCACTAAATGTTCTGACATCCATTGCAGCAAGGATCAATAATTATTGTGGTCCACCATAGAATGAGGACGACCACAATACCATATCAATAATTCCTATGTTACTAGGTAGTCCAAGGCAACTACCACTTACCATCGCATGGGCTATAACAATCCACAAATCCCAAGGGCTAACATTACAAAAAACAACAATCAATGTTGGCAGAATAGAGAGGCAAGGTTTGACATTGACAACTATGTCAAAAGAGTCAAACTATTAAACAATCTTTACATTCAACCGATGTTCTCCTTCAACAAATTCTCAAAAATGCAAAATAGCACAGACACAATTCTAAGAAAAAAGGAGGAAGACCAATTGAGAAATCTTTCTTCACAGTAAAGCAAAAAGTTAAAATTGAAAATTGATGCTTCGTCAGGTAATTGGATTCACCCATTATTCAACATAGCCTTCACTAAGGGTAGGGAAAAGCAAAAACACATTCCTATCTATTGTCTAACTTTTTTTTTCTCTAAATAATGTAATATTAGATATATTTTCTATTAGCTAAAACATTGCAACCCTTTTGGGTGCAATTGCTAGTTATATGAAAAATATGTAGATGGTAAAAGTACGCAACCCTGTGTTGTGATCGAGCACAAGTTATGCCTGTTTATTCTTCTTGTGTATTTACGATTCTTGAATTTATCATAGTAACACTTAAATTGGTGTTCTATAATAAATCTAGGAGAGTGTAGTAGAGTATTGGAAGTTGATTTAGTCACCTCTGTGTTTGATCATGTTCCTCGACCAATTTTGAGTGGTTTTTAGTAATTTGAAATTGGTTTGGAATGTCTCTATGAGCATCCCAAGTGGTCTTATTATGGGTTCTAGGTGCTTTAGACTCTATTGAATCCATTACAATGGGTTTTGGAATTTTTTAGGGTGGATTGGATATATTTAGAACCCACCTAATCTCACCCTTGCTTGTAGGAGTCAACTGGTGACTCTAAGGGCACTTTGCATCTCTTGTCCCTACAAAGTTTCATCGAACTTTCCTTTTGTGTACACCAAATTTGTGATTTAAATTCACCTTAGGGTGTCAGATGATGTCCTAGAGACCTTACAATGAAGTCAAGAAGCTCACTAGTCAAGGCAAACACATTGAAAAGTGATGATGACACTAGTTCGCCTGTCCGATAGGACACTAGCCTAGAAATAGGATGCCAACACAAAAAATGGATTTATGTGTGGATAAATGACACTTGAATAGAAGAACATGTGTACTAGCTTTTGTCCAAAACTCACGCATCATCCTTTGTAGAAGCCTTAAAACTACAACTTAATTATAAAAATAATTGTTGGAGCTTTTGATATCCAATTGGCCCCCTTCCAATTGTGTTGGGAAACAATTGAAGTCATGAAACCTTTGGGATAGGGTTGGGAAGGCTTTGAATCCATCTAGTATGCCTTTGAGGCATTTAAGTGCAAGTCACTCCTTAATAGAGCTCATTTGTGCTGCCTAAGAATTGGAAAATTCACAATTTGTTGAGTTAAGCTCTGAAACCTTTAGAGGGCCTTGGCGAGTCTTAAACACCTTATACACCTTGCGTAAAGTTTAAGAGGGCATTCGTATCGTTTGAGGAAGTTTCATAGCATTTGTGTAAAAGTGTGTAGAGACACTCTTGGTTTATGTTAATGTTCTAATTTAAAAATATTTCGTCCATTCTTATGTATGTCTTACCCTTATTCCCAAGGGTTCCTTGGTGGGGTGTTATACAGTTTTAGTTCCTTCGTTGAATGATTAGTTGCTCGTGTGTTCAGGAGGTGTATAAAACAGGATAGCAAACAGAACATGGCAATGTTCTAATGACTATCTACCTAATATAGATTTCTTATAAATAGATTTGGATTTTGAGAAATTCATCTACGTTGTTTCATTGTTTCATTTTTTAATACCAAGCAATAGAGTTTCACTAGAAATGTCTAGAATCTGAAAGCCGCATGCAGTAGTAAACTTTTGGAAAAATATCTAGCCCAGCAAGAGCATGGAGGAGTACAAAATACAAATGTTTATTAACATCTTGAGCAGCATAGTTTTCTTCGGAATTGATGTCTATGGTGGATTTTTCGAACTGTCGAGTTTAGAATTATTCTTTGTTGATGAGCACACAGGATCAATTGTATCTCACCTTATTTGCATTTCATCATTTGAATTAAGGAACCTATACATTTTTACTCTCATGGGACATGCAATGGATCGAATTTGAAAGTGAATAAGTGGCTTACTGAGAAGGTTCTCAAATAGTAATTTGTTAGTTTTTTTCTAATTGCAATTTGGTATGTATAATTTTAAACGTGGCGAATAGATGTCTTGCTTGAGAATCTGAAATAAGACTTCTTGAATGTGTGAGGTAACATTTTGTGATTTGGATACTGTTTTATAGGAGAATTCCTGGATCAAATAACATTAATAATTCCAATTGTGGTGACAAGTAGGAATATGTTAGTTACAAGAGAGAGACCCTACAGGTGGCAAAAGTGACACTAAACCCTTAATCCCACACAAATCTAGAAAAGCCAAAAAGGCCCTATAAGCCTCAAACTAAAACGTGTGTTTTTGGCTAGAATTTGCCGAGGAGCCATCAGAATTACTGTTTGTGGTCAAACTCAGCACATACAAATTGGACCTAAGTTAGAATCCAGACCTTACCTAGAGGCAAGAATTGTCAATTTGGGTTGTAATACAGTTCTACTAATCTTTTCAGATTTCTGTGTATATCATAGAATTTTATTGTTTAATTATTTCTTCTTTAAACAAGGAAAAGTGATTAAAATTTGTATTTTAGATATTCAATTCCTACTGCACCTTTTCTGTCTTATCATGTCCCCACATATAGGATCATATCATACATCATATTGATTCAATAATGTTAGCTGCATTCAATGCCATAAATCTTGAATTAATGAAAGTGATTTGCACATTATTTAAATCTTAAGCATTGAAGTTCATTACAGCCCACAAAACAAGAAAAGGTCGAGAACTTTCTTCATATCAGACAGACAAAACAAGAAAATGGAAAACTAACAAAACAATGTCATTCTAGTCAGCACACTAATTATTCCATGTATCTCAAGTAAATTCTCTAAATTGTCCTCATAATATCTGAGCAATATCAAGCATCTCTTCTTATTAAAATGATCAAACTTATATAAGATACAGATCTACCAAGTGACAACGTAAAATAAAGGAACTCAATATCATCGACTGTTTGGAATTCACTATAGTGTGGCAACAGAAAATGGCTATAATAGTTGGTTGCTACTTTCAGCCAATGAAGTGAAAAGTTCTTTCCAGTTTTGCACCTTCTCCTCCCCATTAACTACCTGCCAAGAAAATCCCTTCACTTAGCTACAAATGTAGTAAAATCATAAAAAAACGGAAGAACCGATTTATGATTAACCAAAATTGTGAATCATGGAAAGTTAGACTACCTCAAAAATAAGTCCCTTTTGAGGAGATGCATCAAGTGCCTCAACACAAATAGCTGCTGCATCTTCTTTGCTAAGTGATCCTTTGCCTGCACAACCCTGCAACAATAGTTGGATCACATTTAATTTTTCCTGGCATAATAACGTTTAGAGAATCTGCTTAAGGCATCTCTGTAATAGTTAAGATAATGTTAGTAACCTCCCTTACCCCTTTGAAGTTGAAGCCACGCTGACCACCAGGTCTGTCTTGTAATTGACCTGCTCTAACTATTGTGTATGGAATCCCTGATGTTAAGATTGCCATCTCATCTTCCTCAGCCAAACTTTTAGCTTTGCCATTTATTAAAGCTTGAATACCACCGTGGCTTCTAAACACAGCCAACTGCACCCTTTTTAATAATGCAGATTTTCATTTTCAAGTGGATTAGTAAAAGGCACTCGTAAGCCACTTGGAAACCACATGAATGCATTGATAGAAGACAAATGCTAAACAACACACCAAATTATTCTAGACCAAGAAAACTGCAGATATAAAATACTGAAGATTACATCTCTTTATGATTGCTATGCAAATAAACTTACGCAATTGACGCATCCTCATCAAATAGCTTTGTGATCGTCATATAGACTATTTGAGTGCATTTGTCCTTATTGTTAGTAAACAGATTTGTCCTTCAGGAATAATGAAATAAATTGACTCTTAAATGCCCAGAAGGAAGAACAAACAGAATTAACAGTTGGATGAGTTATCATTGGTTGATAACTCTCCTCTGAATTGAGAGGTACAGCTTCCTCATTGAAAGATTAGCAATGAATTGAACGATAGGATGTATCTTTAACTTGAAGATACTAAGGTTTTCTGACATTCATTCATATGCGTGAAATGAATGCTATTATAAAATTTATAAACAAGAAGGACAAACAAACAAGCACAAGAATCCCTATTTAATCCTTCACATAACAGAGGACATAAAAGAAGTTAGACATGATATTCTGCAAGAAGTGAGTATGCGAACCACAAGATTACATACAACACATGCTTGGTACAATTAATGGATAAAGTTATTCAGAAACATGAAAAAGAGAACCATAGGATTAATCTTAATTAAGACGAATTAATTTACAAACCACATGATCTATGAAATATATTTAGCCTTATTTCTAAGTATCACAAAATGACCATAAGACCATTCTGTATCCTGCCCCTATAATCAAGAATGCAGCAAACATCAAATAAACTTTCATATATTCCCCTGTTACAAATAGCACTTCCAAAACATCTTCCCCTCCTATAGCCTTAGGACTTTCTGGAAAAAGAACCCGTATCCATTAAGTCTCTCTCAATAAATAGATTCCTGACAGCATCATTCAGTTTTCATAACTCAATCTTGAAATTCAGAACTTCGGAGATATTTCCCGATCATATTTTACCTCCCTTTTCTAAAACATCCCTGGCTGCGGAAGAGGCTTATAGAGTACGAGCTAACTCATCAATTGAGAATACTCTATAGTGAGGAGTGAGAGTACATCTCAATCCATATAGAATGGGATAAACTTTAAATGCCAAGTGTCTTTCTTGTCTTAAAACACATTATTTGGGGCAATTTTTACCGAGCCTTCTTCCCACCAATTTCCGACTTTAACAAATTGAGGTTTTATTGTTTGGTAAACCAACACTTCCACTGATTAGGAGAGATATTTCTTGCACTAATCCTTTGAAAACATTTTAATGTGCTTTGTTTGAATCAGTGTTATGGGACTCGCCGAGTCATGCCAGGACTCTACGAGTTCGAGGCAGAGTCCATGTTTCCGAGGCAATTTGCCTCTGGACTCGGACTCGGCCGAGTCCTGGCAGAGTCCACATGGACTCGCCGAGTCCAAGGACTCGACGAGTCCTAGGCGAGTCCAGAGCCCAGGACTGATTTTTTTTTTTTTTTTAATTTTTTTTTTTTAATTTTAAATTTTTTTTTTTTTTTTAATTTAAAAAGATAGAGATTTCCGGAAGATGTTTTTTACAATGTATATGAATTTTGAAAATGATGTGGCATGTCAAGAATCTATTAAGGATTGAATCTTAAATCTTAAATCTTCAACTTTATATTATGTTATTCTTTTTTTCCTTCAAAAGTTCATTATTATACTTGTATGATTTTCCGAGTCCTTGCCGAGTCTGAGTCCGAGTCGGATTTTGACTTTCCGAGTCAGAGGCGAGTCCGAGTCCCGTAACACTGGTTTGAATATCAGGTCTATACTTCCTCCAGACACCTTTACCACTCATCAAAGATATAGAGTGAATAATGAAGTCCCTCTTTTCTGTATTTGGTGGATCTAAGGGCATTCCCTGCCATTTGCTCCGGTCGTCTTCATCACACACAGACTCTGCAGTGTGAGATCTTTTCAATTCTCCAACCTCTTAATTCCTTGGCAAGACTCATAATGATAGAGATGCCATTGATACTCCAACATATATGTCTCTCAATCTGCATTTTGAGAACATTATATACATATCATTGAAGTCGAATTGAACACCATCCAAACTCTCCAGATTTGCTAGCATGACAAAAGTGACTCAGCTATCATGTCAAAAAAATTGCTTCCCACTTTCAATCAGTTCATGATTTGGGTATACACCATTCCTCAATCATGATGCTTGGGCATTATGTCAAACATATCAATTGCACTCTTTATACTTCCAAATTTTCATGTTTGCATTCACCCACATAATGCACCCGGTGATTGCCACGTATTCATGTGGTCGCGGTTCTATTCTGAGGTCTTTTTATCATATAAGTCTTCAGTCCAAATGGTCTTGGGATCTCTCCACAAATACGAAGGCGTTTGTTGATGTCAGTCTTTATACCACATAACATATTAGCAATTGAATATCTGATACAGAGTATCAAACACACAATTCCTCTCTTGAAAAGTTAATACTCATGGGACATGAGAATAACTCCAATGTTCCTTACACCTGTGGATACTAACTCAGTATATCAATGTAATTTGCTAGTAATCATGTAGGCGGGCTTATGTTATTCATTCGAAGATAACTTGGACCTTTGGTGGGATGATGGTGGTGATGGTATGAGTTCCAAATGGTGTTGATGGTGATGGTGATGGTAATGGAGGGTGAATGTTCTTGTGACTTACGCCTTCCTAACTTTCTTCTTCAAAACTCCAACTCCTAAACTACTTGCTCTTCTACTCCAACTCCTATGAATGGAAAGATAAGCAAATAGACGAGGATCGAATCTAATGAAAGTTAACCAGCAGCTCCACCTCCATAGATGCAATAATTCAAAGGAAAATAAACTAGTTTACCACACAACGCTTCCCAACAAGCCACTAGGATGCTAGTGGCCTAGTTATTGATCCCTATCAAATATCCACTAATGCTACCATGCAACTACCCATCTACTTTACTCTTTACTTAACAACTTGAAATGCGATCCACTTTAACAACTTGAAAAGAAATTTTACTCTAACTATTTGGAAGTAGAAACCATGCAACAATACCAAAGGCTCTTAATCACCATGCAAGTCACAACAATGAGAAAGAAATAGCAAATTTTGGCATTATCTTTGCAACAATTTTCTCTGACCATTACAAATGAGAGCAAATGGCCTTATATAGAGGCCAAAATGTACAACCGACGGTGGAGATAAAGGGGAAAAACCGACTATCCAGATTGAATCCTAGAAACCCTAATTAGGGTTGCCACCCCATTGGCCAATGAGAAAATGTCACCTTGCCAATGGACCAATGAAAAAAGTGGACAAGTAGCAACCAATGAGAAGGCACCAAAATAGTGGCCAATCAGAATTCGACACTTGTCCTATCCTAGAAGAAAGAGAAATTGCCACTTTGGCTTACATCAAATGATCTAATATAAATCTCCCTTTTTTTTTCATTCTCTTAGCTAAGGCAATGAATTTAGCTAGCCTATCATTGACTTCCTCTATGGGAGGGCAAGGTGTATGTTTTATCTTGAGCTCAGCTGATTTCATCATGTTGCTTGATGCCTGTAGTGCCTTTCATGGTCCTTCTCATACTCTTTTGCATATCCAATAAAGGCATCGAGGGAGGAAAGGGTGCCTAAATACTTCTTGATAGCAGCCTTTCCTAACTCATCCAATTTTGATCCAAGCCTTGTCTCATCAATGTCCTTTTCTCTGATATCTTCAAAATCAAGTGTCACGTGCTATCTCTTTGCTGGAGGTTCCGAATGTTCTTTGCTCTTCTCAACCTCCAAAGCTCTCTTCTTGCTTCTAACTGTTTCTTGTTGCTGGCTACTTCCTTCACCTTTCTGTCCGACTGATTCTGCTGGACCCTCTTTTGGCTTCATCTTCTCATAAGTAAGAGGTATCCTTTGATTTTGTAGTTTCCTTAACTTTCCATTATACCACAACTCAGTATGCAAATCAACTACTCTTGTGACTACTTCCAAGGAAGGATCTTGATGATCATCCCAATCTATTGGATTTAACTTTGTTTCCTCTATTGTATCATAATCTTCTCTCAGCACATCTCCATCATCTTTCAGTTGATCGGGAATATCAAAGCCTCTCCATTTGATATCTCTCATCATGTTCACCAACAACCTTGAGAAAGCTAGCTTTCTCACATGAAAGTCATCCTTGGGATTGGCCCAAAAGTCTTCTATAGTGGGAACATGTTTAAATGTGTTTCCGTGAGATACCTTGATAAGACCATTAGGATCAAATCCTTGCCTTGCTCTGTACCATCCTAGATGATACCATTCCAATTCCTTCTCCGTAATTACAAAGGCGACATGATTGGGGCAACTATCATTGCCAATTCTGAATGAGAAGGTAATGCCTGTCTCACCCTTGAGTTTCATTATTCTATCATAATGCTCAAGTTACTTAGCCAATTCCATCAAAACTACTTTATCAGGTGGGTATCTTGGAAGTCTCTTGGGACAAACTATGCCTCCTGCTACTCTAATGTATGTGAATTGTGAAAATTGGATGAACCAACTTCCATACTTCTTTATCTTTGCTTCTGCTTCCGATGAGAGTCTCTTAGCAGGTGTCCCTTGTAATACCCTTACTGTCTTCATAGCAAAGGCGTCATAAAACATTTTGTAATCTTTGTTGTTGTGCAAATGAAGCTGTGGATAGCATTCATGCACCAAATATTGCCCCAGCCCATTGCCAACTTCTCCTAAGGCCTTAAGTCCCAGACTTTTATACAATCTAGCAATTAAGTAAAACAGATAGGATCCCATGTAGAATTGCTTTTGGTTTTGTACGGTTCTAAGTTGCAACTCTAGATTCTCGCTTATGAACCTAGCCCAATCAAATCTTCTTTTTCCTTTTTCAATTTCATCAATAAAGAAGTACATCCTGTTTTCGAATTGCATACCTTGAGCTAGGCCCATGATCCGGCTGAGAAGCACAATGAGATCGCCATATTCTAATTTGAAATCTACCACTGTGAGCCTCGATGATCTGATTACTCTTTTCTTTTCCTCGTGTAGCCAATCCTGTTTTAGATGTGTGAAATAAGCTTCTTGGTTATCCTGAAATGAGTTGGATGCCTGATTCATCATCACCACTATTATGCTCTTGTACTAGGGAATGTTAAACGCTTCTTCGATCCCCTGTCTGCCAATGTTGGCCAACACCCTCTTCCCTTCATCGAAAATGGTGGATTTACTGATCAGATCAAACTTGGATGCACACTCCATAACCAATTCTGGACAAGGCAAGGTAGGAGGAAAAGCTGCTGCATGTACAATTCGACTTCTGTATTTCTTCTTTGCCAAGGGGGATTGTCCTTCCTTTAGTCTTTCCTTTACCTATATCATATTTACTGTACTGACATTGGTATCGGTTATTCTCCTCATTTTCGAGAAGAAAGTTGTTTTGGGCATCATATCCTCTTTGTCTTTCTTAGTATTTGTTATCTTAGGATTCTTGCCAAGGGGGATTATCCTTCCTTTACTCTGTCCTTTACCTGTATCATATTTATTGTACCGACTTTGGTATCAGTTATTCGCCTCATTTTCGAGAAGAAAGTTGTTTTGGGCATCATATCCTCTTTGTCTTTCTTAGTATTTGTTCCCTTAAGATTCTTGCTTGCACTAACATCTACCATCCTAAACACTTATTTCTGCCCCTTCACTCTAAGTGATATGGACTACCCTTATCGATCTCCAACCTTCTTTCTATCGATGGATTCTACACTTATTTCTGCCTCGCCAAGTCCTATCACTACACTTATCAATCTCCAATCTTCAACCTAGGGTGGGACTAACACTTATTTATGCCTTGCCGTTACCTTAAGATGGACTACACTTATATCTCCCAACTTCAACCTAGGGTGGTCTAGCTTATTTCTATCTCTTCAAATGTCTTATCATGGATTCTACCCTTATCAATCTCCAATCTTCAACCTAGGATGGGATGATGAAGTGGTGGATGATGAATGCAAGAAGAACCAAGCCAAACAAAACTACACAAGAACGAAAGAGAGAAATCCGCTTAAAGGCCCCTTTCAACTCTAAATGATTTGAAATTACCTTTACCAATAGCTGAGTCTTCTTTTGGAATTTAGGATCAAACCTTGGGAGATTCGAGCCCTCTTGCAAAAATCAGAATTTTAATCTTTTGAAATTGTCCACCATTTGCCCAAAATCAGATATTTATCATGTGTTTCCCCCTCCAAGGAAAATCGCCCAAAACGAAGGTGCCCAAATATGATGGATCTTGCTGCATTTGAATACTGGAAATGATGCCAAGAATCAGATCTGAAAATGAAGTAAATACTGCCCATAACAGTCCATAATAAGGCGCCAAAACCCTAGATGCTTGCAAAATTGCCAAGTAGAGAAATCTGCCTTAAGCAAAAAATCGCCAAGAAAAAGTGCAGATCTGCCCTCAAAAAATCACCAAACATGGGGGAGCAGCTCCAAATTATCTTTAAAAATTGCCAACGCAATGCCAATCTGCCCTAGTTGGAAAAATTCGCCCAAAGAAAATGCCAATCTGCTTTTGCAAAATTGCTCAAGGAAGAGAAAATCTGCTCTTAGTCAAAAATCACCTAAGCACCCAAGGAGGAGTAAGGAATGAGGAGAAAAGGGGAGAGAGCTTCCTCTTATACTCCACTTGCTCATCCTTTCTAGCTGGCCGACTGAGACCCTGGGAGCAAAATATATATTAATTACAACACCAAACTGGCCCCCAATTAAATGCTTAGCCAAAAATTAATTTTGCCAAGATGAAACTTACTTTTTAAATTGCCAGTTAGACCAAGATTGCAAAAATAAGATAAGTAATGCTTTGGAGATGCTAAATGTTTCCATTTAATGATGATTTAGTAATTAATATATCATTAAAAATCAGATTTTGGCTAGCCAAAATTGATCTTTTCAATTTTAAATTACTAATTTCTTTAAAGATTTAAAAATTTCAAGGCAAGTTTAATCCATTTAATGCCAATTTTTGCAATTTTAATCCAAATCGATTTTGCTATGCCATTTTAATTTTTCAAAAAAAATAAATCATTTCTTTAGATCCTAAAATCGATTTCCCTATTTGATTTCATCTTCACAAAATTAATTTTCTCACCAAAAAATTTTAAGATTTTCCAAAAAACTTAAATCTAAAATTATTCAAATTTATACAATTATATCCAAATTTTAAAAAAAAATCGTCTAAGTACAAAATTTACAATTTTATCCTACCAAGTGTTGTTCTTTGAAATTTGTTCGGCCTAAGGATGAAATTGGTTGTTCTGAAAAATCAAGTTGAAACTGGGTGAAAATAGATCTAACCCTCTCCCTTGTGGCTTGAAGGTATTCAAGACAAGAAAACAATTTCTAAAATCAAAATTTTTGGACAAAGTAAAAAAATTTGCTAAGGTGATCTACAAAAAAGGGGGTCCCCAAAAAATTTTGGGGCGATGGTGTGAAAACTTCACAACAGCGTTTTCTATGGAGAAAAGAATAAATTTTAGCATCAGGCTACACTATGATGGCTTGTTTGACTGATAGGATTTGGCATTGAACTTACTGCAATCGGGTTTCTACCAAAGGTTATATTAAAGTGAGTCATGGATATTGACATTTTGCCAAATGATTTGCATGTGTTATTGTACAGATTTTATTGGCCTGAGCAATTGATCACGATATTGATTTGGCCAGTACTCATATTCAAGTAACCAGGTGAATAATCTCCATCCACATGTCGATAACTTCACTATACAATTGCACGAACTCATTAATTGTTGTATCATGCCTTGTAGCGGATAGGGGCTCTATGCCTTCTACTCCATCATTAGCTATACAGAGGCCTTTAAACCCAAGGCTATCATCAAAGACTATATTACCGAGAGTAGGATTATAGTTTAACCATGTAAATTTTGGTTTCTATGTTGTGCAATAAGCTATGACAAGACGAGTATTTTGTTAAACACATTACAATCCCCTTATTTGTCGAAATACATCTCCTTTGATAGCTGCGACTAGTCTTGTATAAATTGGAAGCTCGAACATGTTGGTAGAGAGATAGACTTGGGTAGGATTCATATAACAGAGCTTATGAATATCAAAAGTCCGCAGTCCATTGTATCGACACAAGGTCTTTCACACCAAGACCTACTTCGCAAATCTGGACATTACATTTTTCATTCTGAAACCATATTTCAAACTTTGAACATGTGAATTGAACCTAATCTTGAACTCTGAACCTTGAATCTTCTAATAGTGGGTTCCTGATGAACCCAGATTCTGAACCTGAACTTGTTTCATCTTTCTGGACTTTTAAAATTCTGAATCTGCATCCTTGAATTGGTAGATGTTGAGTCTTAAACTCTGAACCTTCAAACCTGAACTTGAACTTGAACCCCGTGGTTCAAGTTTGAGTTCAACACGATATCGGGACGTTGCCTTTACATAGAACAAACCTTACAAAGGCATTGTTAGCAACAAAAACCAACAAGAAATTGAAACAATTTCCCCACAAGACCAAAATTTACAAAGTTGAAAAACTTGGTTGCTAAAAACATGCTTACACTTATACAAACTATCAAATCGCTCTAAGATATTGCTAATTATACTCCTATAGGTAAACAACTCAATGCCCTTAGAAGAAGATAATTCAGTCCTAATATTTCTATTAAAAAAAGGTAAGGCTTATATAATATTTAATTTAGGAACTTAACTAAACTTTTAAGAAAGCAGTATTCTGAAGGTTTAACATTCTTATTCGGCATTGCATAAAACTCATCAAGAATATGGTCACATAATATATTTGATGACCAATTAGATATTGCCACTGTACAAAGCTGTCATGATATCTTGTGGCATTCATTTCACAAGAGAATAATTAATCTAGTAGACAGCCAAACAGAGTAGCTATCTCAGACCTAACTGTAAAGCCATTGATTCTCTTATCGACTGTCACCACAAAGCAAAATACTTGATTAATAAAATAGAAGAAAATAACTTCAAAAAAAGGACTAAACAAATCACTTCCTAAGCTCAGCATATTGAATCCATTTTAAACTCCACTAAAAGATCAGACATCTCACAAAATACATCTTGGACATGAGCTTACACTCTTTCGTTTGATCAAACCGAAGCAGAAAAAGTTGTTCATGCAAAAAATTGCAATATTGGCAAAAATCAGGTTAGAGATAGGGTTCCTTCAAAAAATGGCAACTTTTGCATTTTATAGGCCAAACTTGGGAATATCTGCTTTCAGCATTTAAATTCATCAAAAACTCATGATAAATTGAGAAAAGATCTGCAAAAAATCAGAATGGGCAATCTTATCTGAAAATTATGATTTTTAGGGTCAAAATATTTGTGTCGAGGCAAGCAACAAGAAATTGTGATCCTTGCAATCTTTCACTATTCTGCTACTATGAACCAAATGTCACATTAAAAGCCTTGTCATACCCCACCCTGTAAATCAGATCGTAATGTTGGTAAATAAAATTCAAGCATTAATTAATGGGAACTCAAAGTGAGTGGGTAGGGCAACCTTACAAATAACCCTAAGGGGTTGAATAAATAAAGGGGCAAACCCAAAACTAAAAAATAATTAAAATTGGCTGTTTAAAAGAGGGCTGATTATTATTGAGGAGCCAACTAAATTAAGAGAAATTATTTGGTGAAGGACACTCCCTTATTTATCCAAACGAACACAAGGAAATAAACAGAAATTTGCAAGAACAAATTAATGGCAACAACACTTGCTTTCTATTATCCTCAATGAAATGGCATTACAATATTCAGAAAATAAAACATGCCACAGCCACGTTGGCAGTTTCATTACAATAATCTGTAAGACAGCCACAATTTTTACTCCTAGAACTGAACCCTAAAATTCCCCTTTAGCCCTATATAAGTAGCACAGTTAACCACCTTAAAATATTCTAGAAAGTATATTTTTCGCATTTTGGTGCCCAGCAATTCAGATTCCCCTCTTACACGATTTTTCTCTATTTTCCGCTTGTATTGAAACTAAAGTCCTAAAGGCCCAGCTTCTAAAAACCAAACCTTGTGAACCATTGAGTCAATAGGCTATTATGACCCCATGTCGAAAATGGCACAAAGTGCTCTATAGCCGTTAATAGTGAAACACCGCTCGAACCAAGGTTTGCCCCCTTCCAGAGCCTTTAAAGCTGAGTTCACAGTTTTTGTACCACCCCGCCAAAATAGAAAAATGCAATAACTTCAAAACCAGACTTGATCCTTCCATGAAACTTTACCAACAGGCTTGTATATCCAAACTGAACCTCCAAGGAAGCAATTGGAACAATCTGTGCTTAAATGAACTACTTACTGAAAATAGTAAACTTGTCCAAAGATAGCCCTTATTGAACTAGACAATATTTCTAGATAATGTAAAATTACTCTTACACCCTGGATGCTCTTGCCTCATTATCACAAAGAGCAGTGATGAATCTGGTTAAAGAGCACAAGTAAATAAATAAAGGATACTTTTATAAATTTTGAAATAGCTTCAAATTAACAAACTATAGTTGAAGTATATAATCTTAAAAAATATTTAATTTTGATTGGTTGAAGGAAAAAAATGATTGCATCTAACCGGTGCAATTGTATCCTGCACGGCAGGAACTAATAACCATAAATTAAATTATAATTATTAGAGATGAAAGAGTGTAATTAATATATGACTCCAAAGGTCATGTCTTAAATGTAAAAGGGATATAAATGGGAGAAGAATAGCAAGAACAGGATATATTCGACATTGACAAGCATTTTATAAAAGAAATATACATTTGTACGCAGGGATAAGGAGCTTTAATATGGCTCTGTAATATAAATTCAATTATTTTATTTTAATAATAAAATAAAAGGTCCTTTGTTAATTTCTAAATGGCATGGAGATTTAAACTGCAGATGATACGTCCTTTGTAATTTTTTTTGAATTTTGTGTACAATTTAAATGTCATTTAGAATCTTAAACTTGATCATCACAGATATTGTGAAATATC
Source organism: Cupressus sempervirens (assembly GCA_028749045.1). Taxonomy (NCBI): domain Eukaryota; kingdom Viridiplantae; phylum Streptophyta; class Pinopsida; order Cupressales; family Cupressaceae; genus Cupressus; species Cupressus sempervirens. The sequence continues at coordinate 543,470,229 of CM053787.1, read as the reverse complement.
AAATTGTTTCCATATTTGTGTCTAGTTTATCTCACTACCAGAGGAGTTAAAGTTCAATCTGGATTAATTTAAGATTGCATATATATTTGATCTGTCGCATCTTGATTATTTAATTGTTGGCAATATAAGTGCGTAGAACATTATAAAGTTGTACGTGAAAACCTTCACTGAAGTTGACTCTATTGCCTAAATGCACTGGTCTTTTTATTATTGAAGTCAAAAAATCTATATCTTACTTCTTACAAGCATCAAATCCATTATTGACAAATATTATATAAAACATCCAACCATTTTAAACACTCAGCATTTAGTTTCATTTTAATTGAGTTCAAGGACTTTGTCAACCGAAGAACTCTTCAAAGCTTCAATTTGCTTTAGAAAAGCTCTGAACCAAGTGATCAAGTTTGAGGAGAAGGTCTATCCGCCTAGGTGTAGCGGAGCCTGAAGTGCAGGGGAATCAAGGTGATTCTCGTTTGTTGGCCAGAATTGATTGCGAAATCCTATCGGAGAAGCGGCAGGCTCTTGGATTTCCAATCTACGATTTTGGGAACCAACATAATCGAAGAAGCGGCATTTTCCTTGAAGGATGTTGTCCCCACCACCTTTTGAATGATGTGACCATGACCTGCACATGTGTCACAATGATTGAACTTAGAGAGGGGAAGCCTCGTGCGAAGGTGCTTGAAACTCTGTGGTGTTGACACATGGCTCTCTAGCAAGGTTTCTTGAGCCTTGTCTTCTCTTTGTTCTTCAAAATTCCACAATGTTGATGCTTAGGCGCTCTCTACAACAAGAGCACTTTGAAAGATGAAACATTTGAGGGAAGAGAGCCTACAAACATGGTTCTAGAAGTCTCACCATCTTGGTGTTTTGTTGGAACCTTTGCAAGGTATCACTAGTTAAGATTACCCCTAGCTTGCTTCAATCGACGGTCATGGTAGATAGATAACATGATAGACGATTGAGGTAGATAACATTTAAATTTTTGGTGACTAACGTGGGATCTTAGCTTGCTAAGAGAGAACCACATGATCTCTAGTTTTGCAGACCAGAACACATATTTATTGGGCATAGAGTCATAGAAGGAAGCCATCGCAGCAAACTTGCCTCAAAACAAGAAAAGATGCAACAACTTGTGGAAGCATGCACTTGGAGGAAAATTGGAAGCTACAATATGTATTCCGTAAAGGAGAATGCATTACATGCAACTTCTTCAAAAACAAGAAAACTCCTAACGTACTGCGTACAAAGATATACATTGAAAAGATGTTGAACAAAATTATTAACTAATTTATTGAAATAGCTTCCCTTCCTAACTAGCTTGCAAGATTTTACATGCTTTTGGACAACTAGCTAGAAAAGGAAACTCAATAGGCATCCAACATGTTGGAATGCCTCCCAAAGATTGAGAATAAAGATGCTCACCCATGTTTTGGTGTTGTCTTTTGTAGCACATGGGTAAGTTGCTCCTCTACATGGAGCTCACCTTGACCAGTGGCGACTTATAGATCTGAGCAAGATGCCTAATGGGACATCTGCTTAAAATCTTTGTTGCATGGACCTCTTGCTAGTAATCAGAGGATAGCTCTGATGGCTTCTTTACTGGTATGGAAATTGCCTCCCTTTGTTGCAACTTGTGGTCTTCAAATCCAGAAGCCACTAATTTGAAGCCAACAGATGAGCAGATGATATCAAACTCATCTAGGAAGTCATCTTACCTTCGATCTCCACTATGATTCCCTTTATCCCAAGAGATGCATTTGTAACACAAAAATCCTTATGACAACAAATTGGAAGAATGAGAAGCTCCTCTTCTTGAACTACTCTCTTTATTGTGTTTTCATTGTTCTGCTCAATCTCCTCCATATCAACGAAGAAGGGAAGCTCCTCAAGAAGGGGATTAACTCTTCCTTCTCTTCATTGTCTTTGTTTTACCTTGTCTATAGAGAGGTTTGTCAAAGAACAACCTTCTCAATATCCTCATGTAGCTCCTCCTTTTCATTTTTTTCTTCTCCCTCTTCCTCTGAAGCCACTTTCCTAGTCTGGTAAGTAAGTGGAAGCTTGCACCTAGTTCGCCTTGCCTCTTCCATAGCCGCCAACTTCTTGGTCCTTTCATACCTAGTAACAACTTGCATTGTGAGAAAGTACTCTTGTTGTTCTCTTATGGCCTCAACTTATTATCATAGCATGTAAGCCTAGTAAGTATCCTCTTCTTACCTGCAGCAAAATTCTTCCTCCTAGATAGCCTTCAACTTTGCTTGGATATTTAGCACTATCTCCCTCCAACTTGATATTTTTTTGGCTTCCCACATTTTGGGCTGGGGTGGGAGGGTAAGCATGTTGACAAGAGATAAAGTAAGCCTTGTGTGGCTGTTGGTAGGCATGTGTTGGGGTGGGTGGTAGGCAAGCTTTAGGAAATTGCTCATATCTTGTCGTAGCTAGGGAAAATGGAGCAAAATTGGAAGCATTTTTTGCCTTAAATAGTGGGTAGGGAGGTGGAGTGCTTGCATTTTCATGAAAAGGAGGGGGAGAAAATTGTTGACATCGCATCCCTCCATATCAAAGCATAAGGGAAGACAGAGAGACTTGCTCGCATACCATTAGGAACAACACTAGTCCCTGAACTACGGAATCGACAAGTACTTGGAACATGCCTCTTGAAGGCTGAAAATATTGAAGAATGCACCGAATCTCCAATTGTGAAAGCTCTGTCCCATTAGGTGTGCCAAGAAAACTATTGATCCAAGAAATAGGCTCCTGTCTAAATGAGGACAGTCTAGAAGCCTTGTAGGGGTGGGTGTCATGCCCAAAATACAGGGCAGAAACACACCGACAATTTTTTTTAAATTTTTTTTTTGTAAAGTGATAATAGGATTAAATGTAATACATATGTATTCGAATAGAATTACTTAACTCACATAACCCTATCTCAGAAGTTTACATCTACTAGATTACAGAATGATACATTCATACATCTCACGATACAAATAAAATACGAACGACGGAGTTTCCACAAATGGCACATAGGGTTCAGTTTCGTTTCTCCGTTAGGTTTCTCAACTAAAATATCCTGCACACTCATTGCACACATCAGTAGCTCAAGAAAATCACATGCACATATGTATATAACGTATCAGGGAAATCTCATAAATTAAAACATTCATCTTTCAAATAATCAGTTGTTTATCTCGTTCTACTCATATTCTCAATCATTAAAATTGCATAATCAAAGTTTTAATTCTGCATTCACTTACTTCATCAACATACATGTTCATAAAGCATTAAATGACGAAATCAAATATCTGAAAGTAAACATCACACAACATGAAATAACATAATATGTTCAGTGTATCCGATAGTGTCTCGACATATCGAGTCATGAGTATCAAAATAATAAAGTATCACTATGCTACGATGGGTCGGGGCAAGGCCTCATAGTGGGACAAGAGTGCGCCCTTCAAAGCAAACTTTGAGATTTTTTAGAAGTCTCTCCTCTTGGCATTTTTGCAAAAGAGGGAAGAAAATTAAGCAAAAACTAAGGCGATGCAATAAGAACATGAGACCCAAACATGAGCACAAAATGCCACAGATTATTCATTGTTGGAAAGAGAACACAATGTCAAGATCCTAGACACAGGCCAAAACATTCATATCTTTCCATATGAAGCACTTGTTAGGGCTCACAAGAAATGTTCCTATTATCCCACTAAAACATGTATCCTAAAGAGCTCTATTCACCAAAATGGCATGGTATGCCCCAAGACCACAAGCACTAAAAGAGTAACCAAACACGATCTAATTACTTGTAATCAATGTTGAATTATAAGAGCCTAGAAATAATAAATGATAGTTATACCCATTCAAAATTGACAAAGAACCTTAAATCATCTACAAAAAGTAAGAAACATAATAAGACAAACTCGACATTGTCCGATATATCTCATTATTGATTTTGTAGGAAATAAAAAGCTAGGGTCTGAAAAACAAATTACAATTCTTTCCTAAGTCTCCTTTACAGCGAATCAAAGACTCCATAACAGAAGTTCTAGATCTAACATAACAACTCATTACAATGTGCCTGTAGGCTTCTATAGAAAATGTCCTAGAGCTAAATCTTGAAAATGCAACCGTAAAGAGATCTAAAATTGTGTTATGTGGAAGCCTAACCATAGTGATTGCTACAACTATCTTGGAGTGTCGATCTCATTATCATTAATATTCTTCTACGCACACGGCGTGGATGTCACCTGTGGCCTTTGTAATCTTCTTGCCATTATGAGGGATAAATTCCCCAATCAACTTGTAGTGGTTCCTTGTTTTTTGCAAGTGGAGCTGATGGCATTTTGGATCAAATCTGCCCCAAGGTTTGCTGATAAATGATGAAGCGGCATTTTCCTTAAGGATGCAGGCCCTGCCACCTTTTGATGATGTGACTGCGCCCCTGACACAATGTTGGAACTTGGAGAGGAGAAGCCTCATGCAAAGGTTCTTGAAACTTTGTCATGTCAACACATGGAGCTCTGGCAGGGTTTCTTGAGCCTTGCCTTTTCTTTGTTCTTCAAAATTCCACGGTGTTGATGCTTAGGCCCCCTTTGAAGCAAGCACACTTCGGAAGAAACATTTGAAGGAAGAGAGATTGCTGACATGGTAGAAGTCAAACCATCTTGGTATTTTGCCAGAACATTTGCATAGTATCCCTAGCTAGGACTACCCCTAGCTTTCTCAGATTGATGGTCATGGTAGTTAACATCTACAATGTACAACAACATAATTCAATGGAACAAAAGATTACATGAGAGATGGAGATTGTCATTCCATTGTATGATGAGGAAAATTTAGAAAAAAAATGACATTTGAGGCAATATAGATGTGATGAATCATACTCTTGACTTAGAGACTCATGTAGTGGAATTTTGTCTTTCTCTTGCCACATGGCCATGGCGCTCATGTACTACAGATAGCTCTAGTCAAATGTAATCAGAGGGGTTCTTTGTTCCTTAATACTGCAGCAGACTTCACTTGAAGGTACTGTGTGGATCAATACAAGCATTATCAGGCAAGATGACATGCACTAATATCAGAATTCTAACAACATACAATGAATTGACCATTGTTAGAAAAGTAGCTAGTCCATATGGTTTGACTAGGACTTTGTTGGACAAAGATGTGCATCAATCAGCAAAAACAATAAAAGATTAGAAAACTTTTGCATACAAACGACCACACTATTTTGTCTTATGGGTTCATGGACAATAAAAACTACAAGATCAACTTTATAGTGGTATTAGGTGGAACAACTTTGAAATTAGAAAACTGTTAAGACTGCAGTGGAGGAAGTGGCCATGGAAGTTGGAGTGGAGAATGTCATTCAACTTGCTACCAACAATATGGTAGCATATGTGGTGATAGCGAGACTTCTTGAGGAGAGATACCTTGCAATTCTGGGGGGGCCTACTACAACCCATTGCAATGGTCTTTTGTTTGGGAGTATAGGTAAACCTTGTGATGGGTTCTAATGTTGTTCCACAAATCCAAGAACTCAATTTCAATTTCAAAGCCAAGATTATCTTTGGGAGGGAAAAATAGTGGTTCATCAAAAGGCCAATAAATCAGAGTGGATAAGCTCACCTACACTCTATGCTCAACTAAAAAGTTACAATCAAGGTGTTCCTAGAGTTATTCTTAATAGGATTAAAGGTGTTTTAAGATGTTGCAAGGTGTAAGGTTTGCAGTAGCATACAAAGTAAGTCAACCCCAAGGACTGTTAGGTTAAAAGCTACCTGACAGCACAAGACCTCTTGCATAACTGAAAAAAGCATTGTTGCATGAAATGTAAGATGAGGGCAAATATACACAATTCACAAAAATGGTTAAATAATATAGATTGATTGAATCATAAGCTACAGGCACATTGGTGTTACTTCTAGGCAAATGATTATAATTGTTTCTTTGTTTAATGGTGTGACTGAATAAATAGTTTCCAAGGGTGGCGCCTATCCAATGGAAAAACAGTGAACTGAAGCAAAGAGGGAATTCTTGATGCATAAAATGAGTTAAATAATGTTTATCAAACATAGAAGATAATTATCCAACATTATAGTACTAATATGCATTTGCAATGAAGAAATCATATTACAAGACTTTCAATGCTTTAGAAATGGTATTACATTTCTCAAATTTGGATTATATTCATATCAGCTAGTGAGATAAGGTAAAAACTTAACCATTTATCACAAATTCCCTTAAAAATATACAGACAACCATGGAGACTTTCAATTCATGATAGCCATCACTCTCTTTCAGCTTTCATATGTTATATACGTTCACTACCTTCCTAGAGATTGGACCTACAATAATTGAAACCCTAAAATTTTACTCAACAACCACAAAAGCCCTTTGGAAACAACAATGCCCGATGCCTCACAATGAAAAATAACTTTCGTATATAATTCCCAGCAAACTAGAGCCCAAGCACATTGGGAAATCAAATCAAGGGCACATGATCAATCTTGCCCAATAATGAATACCATAGATCAAACAGGCACATATAATTAAGGAGAGCCAGACCACCAATGGCATTAGATAATAGGTGCAATCTACACAAGGTTACACTCACACAATATTCATTCAGGTGCCCATTTCGGCATTTTAAACATATTATTATATTCATCTATTCAAACAGTTGGAGATTTTAGCTCCACTTGAACTTTGTCAAAGGTTCAGCAAGTTCAAGAACCCGGACAACTCTAGCATCTGTTATCTATGCCTTACTTTGCTTGCCTCTTTTTTTTCCCTCTCTGTTTCTTACTTTCCTTTTCTTATGTCGGTGTTTTTAATCCTTCCCAAACTATGTTGGAGGGTTACCTAAAGGGATCTTGAACCCATCAACACCACCTCATCCTTAGTTTCTTTTCTCTTAGTATTCTCTACTCTGTTGGAAATTTCAAACAGCATTGAAAACTGCAGAGGTTCAAAAGGTTCTTGAACCTCTTGAATGATTGAAATATGCCTCAGAGGAATTTTGTTTTTGAATAAATGAAACCATACACGACATGAAATCGGTTATAACAAGAAAAGATAGGGCAAAATAATGAAAGGAATGAGGACTTAGATAGATTTGCAAAAAAAATAAAATTGAGGCCCAAAACCTCAGACATGTAAAAATTAATCAACAAGTTCACAATCAAGCATGCCTTTAGAGAAGTTAACCAAGCTGTTGACTGCTTATCCAATTGTGGTATTGATTACTCAAAAAAGCTTCATCAATAGATGTGGAGAGGTCAGATGATTTAGCTACAACTGGCAATGCAGATAAATCACATGAAGGGGATGGGAAAGGCTATGAAAATACATATTGATGACATGGATGTCCTCATTTTACAGAATACTCTGACTAGAATTATGTACACAAAGATTGCATACCCTCTTCAATTTTGTGCTGCAGCTATTTAATCATGACCAAGATTGTAGAGATTGAAACAAGATGGTGGAAATACAAGATGGTGGAAACGATGAACTTCCCATGGTTTTTACAACTGCAACCTGCAGAGTTTGGAGTCACAACCTCAATATGTATTTATTAAGTCAGCTGTTGATATAGAGAAGGATATTCAAGAGGTCATCAAGGAGAAACATCAGCAACATGCCCATATACCTAATGGCTCATTGGTGGAAATGTTTATTTACAATGTTGTATAGAAAATGGGAGATGTGAGCTGGGGATTATTGGTGATCAACATACATCCTCCTAAGGCTCAAAAAATGAGGCTGTGAATGCCATAACAACTCTGAGTAAACACCCAGTATCAGGATTTGTTGGGGAGGCGAGCTACATTACAGCTGCCAGGGAGAACAAAGATCTACAAGTGGTCACTTTCTTTAGAGTGGACTGGTTAGAAATAACATGGAGACCTTTGCATTCTTTATGGATTGTCAGAAAAACCTTCTATCTCTTGCACAGATCAAAAGGTTGCGGGAAGTGGCATCTGGTCTGCACTCATTATTACATCACAGGGGATAGTGTTCTTGTGTGTATCTATCCAATGCTATTTGTCCTATATTTTTACCAAGTTTAATACAAAAGGAGTAACTAGATACCATGGAGATGTTAACATGATGATATTCCACAAAATCAATTTGGTCATAACATGCTCATAGGCACTTACAAAGAGATCTGTTTTGTTGGCAAAATGCTTTTCCAGCTCAATATGTGGAGGATGAAATTAACACATGGAACCCAAAAATTACAATACAGGGAACTTAAAGAACCAAACCTGAGATAAGAAAATAATGTGCTCTATCCCTTTCAGATTTTCAACTTCTGACAAAACACCCATCTGCAAAGAAGCACAAACAAATAAATAAATATACATACATACATACATACATACATGTATATATATATACAAAAAATGTCTTTATTCACATTCAATGTTACACAGTGCTGGGATCAAGGAAAAGATTAAACACTAAAAATCTTGATAAGCACATATAAACTAATATATTATTCACAAAGACTAAGAAAATTCAATAAAATCTAATAAAATAGCATTATATTTGAGCTTTCAGTTCCTCCAGTATTGGTGTGCCAAAAATTAGATAAAAATATGAAGGAACTTTAAATTGTTCCATAATAGTTAAAGTGTATTCAGCACTTACAAAGCATTTAGAAACAAATTATTTTTTGGAGAAATGCATCAATAGACTCTTGCTGAAAAGATAGTATAATGTTGACTTATATGAAGTTATGCGTATTTTGTGTTATTTCCTTATCAAAGCACTATAGTATGGGTAGTCCAACAAGTTGCACACAAAAATATGCAAGACAATTATTCTTTGTTTGCAATCATACTTTGAACCGCTACCCACACATTTTACGTTTTATTTACTTTGAGGATTATTGTCCACCTAATGTTCCAGTCTCATCTTGGAGTATCATTTTATCTAGAGGTATGAATTTCTCCTTGTCTTTTTTTCTTCTTCTTTTTGGAGGGGGTATCTCTATCTATATTCTAACCTTATTACAATTCCTTGAGCTTCAGTTTTTTCAATAACCTCTCATGTTCATTTCTTCTTCAATATCTCTCCATACCTATCAAGCCCTTCCTCCCTCATTTTTTGTTCCCACACTTCTTTTTTCAGTTCTACTACACACCTACTCATTCTTTTCTATTACTTAACTCCCTTGATTTTTGTCTTATTTTTAGTAAACATGTGAGTTTTGATCTACAAGCTCTCTCATTACTCTATACCTTTTTATATATCAACAATTTCATCCATGTTTAACAAATATTTTCCCCCTCCAACTCTTCCAAATTTCTTTTCTCACTATTCAGTATTAAGTTTTAACCCACCCATTTCTTGGTTCCTCTTGTTAAATTCTTATAACCCAGCTACAGATTAATTGCACAATAAATTCACAAAATAGAAACCCTATCTAATTTATTATAATCAATATTCTAGGTTAATTAAAAACAATTAATAGAGGAAGCAAAAATAACAAAAGTCAATCACAAAAATACAATAACATAGATATTCTCAAGAAATCCCAATTTGGGGAAAGGCCTGCAAATGTTGGATCTTGTGTTCAGCTTAATAGCAACCTTTCTCTTCAAAAATACAATGCAAGTCTACTACAACAAGCTTACACAGATTGAGCCCCGCTACTTTACTTAGCTTGTGAGAAATGAATCTTTACTTGCTTTCTTTGGCTTTAAATCATACATAATGTCACTTTTTAATATACTCAACCACGCAAACTTAGAAATATTCTTTTAAAGAATAAAAAAATAAAGTTTTTGCCATATATCTAACTTGAGTTGCTTTAAAGCAACTCCACTCTATCTTCCAAGCTAAACAAAAAATACTATCCATCTTACAAGGAAGGTGTTCTGCACAACACCTAACTTATCCTTAAAAAATACAAAATTATTCTTCACCAAAGCCTTTGTGAGGATGTCTTCTATCTGTTTGTCCATAGGTCTGTACCAGAGTTTCACTATCCCCTTCTCCACACAATCCTGAGGAAGAAAACTTGCAATTGCACTTTTTATTCATCTTTAAGAGTACAAACTCATTTAATATATTACAATATTGCCACAACACTTACTTCAGCCTCACAATCTCCTCTCTTTGTCCAAACACTCACTCTCAACTTGTGCAAATAACTTGTGCTAAAAAACTATCTACAAAAGAAGACTAAAAATTCAAAGCAGAAAATATAGCAATTTATATCTACAAGAATAATTGCCTCCACTTCCCTTGCTGTTTTTTCCCCCCTTCTCCAATTTCTCTTGGAAATCTCTTCCTCACAACCTCAATGTCTCTAGGAAATTGCTCCACTCAATATTAGAGTAACTCTCTGCCTCTCGATGTCTCCAAGAAATCTCTTCCTCTGAATGTTCAGGGAACTATCTTCCGCTCAGTTTGGTTCTCCACTATTAATTTAGCACACATTGTTGGCAACCAAACTCAAGAATGAGGCAATAAGTGAAAACTTATTCTCAAACCATGTTACAAACTCGTCCACTTCTACAGTAGCTGCAACCTGATTCTTTTGCTTGCCCTTGTTTTTTAACTTGAGCACTGATTGACATAGTGACCCAACTGATGGCAGCAAAAACACTTCACTTTGCCTTTCCTAGTCCTTCTTTCCTTTGCTTACAAGAGCAACATTCTCTTCATCTTCAACCTTCTTTGAGAGCCTTCACATATGTCTTCTTGGACAAAATCATCCCAAAGCCCTACCTAGTCAAGAAGGCAATCTCAGCCAACAACACACTTGACAAACTCATACCAATCTTTCGAAAAACCATACAAGACTATAAGCACCAGCTCATCTTCAGCAATTGTCTCTCTAATAGTCGCTAACTCATCCCTGACCTGAGTCAACCTGAACAAGTAAGATGTCACTCTATCTCCCTCAAACATCTTGCAATTATGCAATTTGTCCTTGAGCATCACCTTTTGACTATGATGATCACTTTGATATAGTTTTGTGATTGTATCGCACATCTTCTTGGTAGCATCTTTTCCTAACAGATGGGTAATCAAGAGATCTCTTACCTCATCAAGGATAATCCTTTGTGCCTTGGTCTCCTTATTTCATATGCATTTAGAGCAATGGGAACATTCATAGGAGTCAATATTGTACTAACATAGGCCCACAACCTATTCTCCTTGAGAACTGATGTAATCCAAACCTTCCACTACAACGAATTTGAAGCACCCTCACACCTATCTTCATATTGAGCATCAGTTGTCATTGTAGAATGAAACCCTCAAAGGAAAAAAAATTTCCTTGAAATCCGTGTCACATATTTGGCTTCGTATTCAAAGTTTAGAGCTCTGATACCATATTAATTTCTTATAACCTAGCTACAAATTAATTGCACAATATACTCACAAAATAGAAACTCTATTTGATATATAACAATCAATACACTGGGCTAATTAACAACAAATAATAGTAGAAGCAAAAAATCAGAAGTCAATCACAGAACGACAATAACACAAATATACTTAGGAGACTCCAGTGTAGAGAAAAACTTGCAAATATTGGGTCTTTTATTCAACCTAACAAAAAACTCTCTTCAAAGTACAATACAAGTCTATCACAACAATCTTACATATACATTGCTTTACTAAACTTGCGAGAAAAGAATCTTTCCTTGGTTTTTTTAACTTTAAATCATACATAAATACTTTTTATTTACTCAACCTCAAAAACTAAATACTTTTTATTTACTCAACCTCAAAAACTTAGGAATATTCTTTCAAAGATTAAAAACACAAATTTGTTGCTAAATATCCAACTCGAGTTACTTTAAAGTGACTCCGCTCCACCTTCTAAGCTAAAAAAAAATTGGCATCTCTTACCTTAACTCCTTTGCTTTTTTTAATCCTTTCAACATTTATTCCTTACCTTTCTATTCAAATTTCCTCCTCCCTACATTTGTTTCAATTATTTTGTTCTTCATCCTCCTATTTCTCTCTTATTCAATCTCCACTTAACATCCCTTACAATGTGGAGAATTTTCACCTTATTTTAACTGTGTTACTAGTTTGTAATTTGGACAAAAGAATCTTTCCTTGGTTTGTTAACTTTAAATCATACATAAAATCACTTTTTTATTTACTCAACCTTAGAAACTTAGAAATATTCTTTTAAAGAATTAAAAAAACAAATTTGTTGCTAAATATCCAACTCGAGTTACTTTAAAGCGACTCCGATCCACTTTCTAAGCTAAACAAAAAATTGGCATCTCTTACGTTAACTCCTTTGCTTTTTTAATCCTTTCAACATTTATTCTTTCCCTTTCTATTCAAATTTCCTCCTTCCTACATTTGTTTCAATTATTTTGTTCTTCATCCTCCTATTTCTCTCTTATTCAATCTCTACTTAACATCCCTTACAATGTGGAGAATTTTCACCTTATTTTAACTGAGTTACTAGTTTGTAATCTGGACCCTTGAGCTAGGTTCAAGTACGAATCAGATTTGAGTACATTGTGTACTCTAGGTTGGGTATGCGCAAGGTCCGCACCTAGGCCTTTGGGTCAATCCGGGTCTACATACTTGTAGACCCTTACAAACCCAAGTCTGGGCACGAACTCTGCACGTACCTAGCCTAAACCTAGGAGAACCACACATGAACCCACAAGAACTAATGGTGACTAAAAGATAAAGTGGGCCCAAAAACATTAAAAACACATTTTTTCCTTCTAACCCTAAGACAACCTCATATGAAGCCTCCAAACATATTTTATTTCACCTTTGCTTTCTGCATCTTGCTAGTTTGAAGTGAGGTGAATGTATTTGAAGGAGATTGATTATGGAGTGCCAAATACCTTCCACAAAGAAAACTTGAGTGTTTTATGCATATCAATCATGTTCTTTAGTTTTTTGATAGATTGTTTCAAGTTTTTTATAAGTTTTAAAAAAAAAATCAAGTTCATGAAGATATTTTGAAGTATGTATTTTTTTTTCCTTTTTTAATAGATTGCAACAATAAATAGTCAAAGCTCAGTGGGTGGGGAGGGATCTCAAAAAATTTAAATTGATAAAGGGACTCCTTTATGGAGACACACTACAAGAATTTCTCAACTTCGTGGGGGTGCAGGGGATTTCTTTGGAAATGTAATTTTTGCAACGCACAATGTAAGAGCTCCTACTACCAAGTGAAACTTCATTTTTTGGGCCCTAGGGGTAAAGGGATTAATATGTGTGAGGGCTCAAGGCCAAATACAAAGGGGTTGTTAGCTAACTTATCAACCTTCTGGTGACCTTTGGAATATAGCTCATAACCTTGTGAAATCTCACAATTTTCTTTCCTTGACAACTAGAATGTTGTTAATATTAAGTCATGAGTAACTCGGCAAAAAGCTTCAATCATTTATATTAATTTCACCCTATTGGTGTAAACAGGCCCCTTCATAATTTATCACTTCCTTGACAAATTGTAGAAATGTCCAAATTCTAGATGGATATTCATAGTAAGTTTGATGAAAGTTTAGGATGAGATACACATCAACAAAATCAGTACAAGATTTAAAATAAAGGCCTTCACTGAAACCACACAAAAACTAACCTTAAAAACTCTTGAGAGGCACATGTATTTAACCAACTAGATGGTGGGTGCAACATGATGTTCAATTCTTTGTGTGTTGAAAATGGGTCCAACGCCACGATACAAAGATGTTGAGATTGCTAGTTCGTGCAAGAGGGCACTTAGTAGACTCTTTCGTGATCCAAAGGTGGGGACAATTGTTAGGAGAAAATTTGGACTGTTTATCTCAGGAAAAGGTCTTCTCCCTATTGCTATCAATGAACAAATCAGAATGGATGCTATTGCATGGTAGTACCTTCATGGTTAAGATTTTATGTACCTCCAACCTCTTGCCATTAAGATCCTCTCACAAGTTTTTTCCTTTTATTCTGGCCACTTGCATTGTAGAATTTAAGACTTAACGTTCTTAAATTTATCTTGTATTTTTTATTTTTTATTTTGTTGGTTTTCTCTCCAGGTTGCAAGCTCTTCTACCACTAAGCAAAATAGGACATACTACTTTATCCACTCAATGAAGTGTAACTGGCTACAGAAAAAGTTGAATACTTGTTGTTTATTCACATCAATTTGCACCTCGTGGCACGTAAGGATCCAAAATACAAGGGGGCAAAGAAACTTTGGGATGTAGCACCCGAGTATGCTGACTTGAAATTGACCATTCAGGATCTTGCTAGAGCAACTATTGTTGATTTGGATGATGATGACATTGCACTTGGTGCATCTAGTGCTAGTGGAACCAATTTGGGTTCTAATGATGATGAGGATCTACTTCCAGATGTTGAAAATGCCATAGACAATGAAGACTTTGATAATTGCTTTGATGATTGATGAACACTTCGATTATTGATGAACATCAAACATTGAGTCATGTTTCAACTTTCATGAGCTACATTTCATTTTGTAATTCAGTAATTTCATGTAATGGTTTTCATTAGAATCGTGTTTTTATGTTTATCTTTGCCATTTGGCATTGCTCAATGATCAAGCATCATACTATGAAATAATTTAGTTTTATAATTTTGTATATTTTTTATTTATATATATAATGCATATAAATATAAACATACGTACCATAATGGAAAAAAAATCCTCATACTCACATACCAGGTTCTCGTATCATAACGTGTACCCAAACCCAACCCAGTAACTTAGCTTATTTAGTTATCTTTCAATTTCCATCAATTAATTTTACACTTACATCTAATTTTACCCTTTTTAAATAGGCATCCTGCCTATTAATTAAAACCACTACATGCCTTTTTACTTTGTTCCATTTCAAACTTTTCCTTTTGGTATGTTTACCTACGAACTACTCTTGTCACTTCACTTGTTTTCTACATTATTTTATTTGATATCTTTCACATGTACCTTTCTTATTTTATTTTCTCATGTTTCCATTTAATTATTAATTTTTTGTTTAAATTTATTCAGCATTTGCACACAAAAACTGATAGCTTTTTCCTCCTATCGATGTACCTTCTGGCACTCTATTGATATTTTCCATTTTCACACTTCCCTCCACACCTCTTGAGATAGCTTACCTTAATGGCATCTTCAGCACCAAAAGGAGACTAGAATCTACAATCTTCACATTCAATTTCCCAAGTTATCTTAGTGATGGATCACAAAGGGTGATCCAATATTCTGATGTGACAATAATTGTTGTTGTGCAATTCTATCCAAAATCTTTTCAAAGGCAATAGTAATGGACTTTGAAAACCTAATGTTTCAAATTCATAGATGTCTTGGACAAGCATGAAGCAATGTGAAGATGTGAAGTTCAAATGGCAAGAGAAATGAATGCTTGCTTACTAGTTTTGATATGGAAAAAGGGAAGGGAAGAGTACAATGGATGTAGTGGCAGCGATGATAAGTTTGAACCCCGATTCATCTATAGATTCTTTTTTAGCCCGTGCATTTGGCATCCACTTTTCTCCACTCCTTAGCTTCATCAATTTTAGTATTACCATCTTCCTTTACCAAATTTCTTTATTTTTCACAATGTTCTAACGAAAAATATCATTTTAAAATATCACTTGGAAAAAAGAAAAATACCATGTGGCTAGGGCTAGGATGGCACTAGCAAACTTTTTGGCACCATACAATATACCTTTCTGTGTGGGGAACAACCCATATTAGAAAGGGTTTGTATATGCATTTACAGTTGTCATCAAATTTGAGTGCCATGTTGTTAGTGAAAGCAATGAAAAATGCATGTCTCGCTATTGATGACCAAAGGAAAGTATGGTGGAGAAAGAGCTATAGAATGGATGGTAGGAACAAGATTTTCCTTAACTTTTTAGTGACTTTGGGTGGCTTGTTGGTGTTCTTGAAGCCCATTGATGCCTCACATTATGTCAAAAATTCTAAGACTTTGTGCACATATCAGAGGGGATCCTCCAAGAGGTTGGAGTGGAGAATGCTGTCCAAATCATCACTAACAACATAGAAACATATGTGGAGGTTGGAGTGGAGTGGGGAAAGCTTCCACTCCTATTAAGGAGACTGAGGGACATGATAAGGAGGGCCAGAGCCACCATATTCAAGCGGTGTCTGGTGAGGAGTTGTTGGATGGAGGGATTCATATTGATAAAGCTTACCACACACCATTGCTGATGACGAGGGTGACTCCCCAGTGAGGGAAACCAAATTCTCCTTCCTTCACTCTGCTAAACAAAAAGCTGACTCTTTGCTTCAAGTCGATTCCTGGTTATATAATGAAATAATGGGGCTGAAGAAGAAAGTGGATACCTTGCAACAAAACCAGAAGGCTGATCGGGCTATTATTCAACACATGGAGGTGCAAATGGGAGATATCCCAAAAAAACTAAAGGATTATGAGCAGAATCTTAGAATGCTCATCAGGGAAAGTGGAACAAAAATGGAGCAAGTTACCTCAAGCATCTGTGCAGTTGCGGCGACACTAGGCAAAAGAGTTAATGAAGGAACCATATCTTCGGAGGGCCCAAGCAAGAGGAGAAGACAGAGTTCGAGGAAGAAAGCTTTGATTGCTACTGCTTCTTCGGCTGCTAACTCCATCCAGGACACGGCTAAGATTGGTAAGGAGGCTGTGAAGATGATAACGGAACTGCAATAGTTTCTTGGGTCTTCTTTTCTGGTCGGGTTCCTATTCTAGTCCTGTTTGCTGGCTAGCACTTCTAGTTCCTGTGTTTGGTCCTGTTTTCTGGCTTTTAGTTGTTATCTTGTACTGTAGGTTCTAGGTCCTTGTAAAACCTGGGTACTTTATCTGGACTTTTTTAGTGGTTTCAAGTCCCTGTAAAACCTGATTTTGGATCTACTTTGCAATAGGTTTTTGGGCTTTTTCCTGTTGGATGGCTTGTTTTTTCCTTTTTTGAGGATGTGAAAGAGTTTCGGGGTCCCTTCAAAACTTGTTTTAGTGTAATCTAAAACATATGTTACCACAAAAAAACTTATATAGAAGAAGAGTCCTGTTATTTGCTCAAGTCCTCATGTTATACATTGCTTGGATTTAATGTTTAATGGCATTAGAAAGATTAGATGGGTCAAAAGTGGAGTTGAAAAGGCTAGACAACTTACCTAATTGAAATTCATCTACAACCAAATGTGTGTCCTTAATTTGGTAAGAGAGCACACAATTGACAAGGATCTTGTGTGCTCAAGAATGACATGTGTAGACAATTAAAATGCATTCCCACATTTCCAATGGCATCAGAACAAATCTATCTCCCATATTTTCTCTAATAATCAATTCAATCATACTTCCCTGAATTAAATAAAGCTTGATTATTTCATTAAAAAATCTAACCATTCTTCCAGCATTAATTTTAAGAAAGAAAAAAACTAGACCAATCATAACCTAAGCATTCCCCATTAATTAAATAAATACATAATGGTTATTTAATTGATCATAATCATCCTCATCATTGGTTGAATAAACAAATCTGATTCAATTACCTAAATAATCATTTGCACATTCCTCCGCCATTTGTTTATAATAAACAAAGTCAACACTTCACAAGGCTCCAAAAGGTACCATCTTCAATCCTTGTCCTCCATCTAAAATAAGAAAATCTCCACCCATCATCTTGCTTCATTCTTTTCCCGACTGATCCGCACCAATCAAAAGATAGCACTCATATGCTTCTTATTCTCTCTTACAAGATCAATCCTAATTCATCCATCATTCTAATCCCAAATATAGAAATTTCCCGTTCCTCAAACCATTTGTAAGGGTTAAAATTGGATTCATAGAAAAGTCATATTGTATGAATGAACAACTACATCAACTCTCAACAACATCAATCATCTTAAGCATATCCCATTAGAATCAAGAAATATGTTGGTGAGAATCTTGATTTCCTAACCATTTGTATGCACCCCTTAACTCAATTAGAATTGTTCTAGGCTTGGAATTAGATTCTTTAGATTGAGTTTCTTTAATTCATTTTTGTTTCAAATCTTTGCATACCCACTTTGACATGCCTAATAGGACCATGTCCCCATCTACTTTCCATGTTTACAAGTTTTTTATTTTTGCAAGATTTCAAATGCATTTGACATTTTTTCTAGCTTGGCATGAGCACTCTATCAAAAAGAACACCCAATCCCGATCCACACATATCCACACATGCTTTCAATGCACTTGCACTCTATCGTAGTTTGAACCCATAAATCCTAGTTAATAGGATAGAATATGTGTAGTGGTGTACCTATATACCTCACATTGCATACATACCCGTTGTGCCATATGCACTCTTTGGGGTTGATAATACTCGTTTTAGCACAAGCACCCTACTCTATAGTGCATCTGCATACTACGTAACATATGCACACTACCAAATAGCATATGCGCCCTCTGGGGTTCTACTTTCATCTATTTCAAAGTACTTGATTTGTAAATTGGCATATCTAACTTTCTTTTGGCATACATGCACTAGTTTTTAGCATATTTTATCTCTAGATTTTTCCTTTTAATTATTTGGTGTATTAGGAGCATTTTTCTTGTAGCATTGCACTATGCTTCTCAATGTTTATGTTCTTGTGTTGCTTGCATGATTTTTTAATAGTACAAGCACTTTGTTGAACATGCTCACACCCTATATAGAATATGCTATCAATGTAATACTATATGCACTTCAGGTTAGACATTTTCTTGTTTTTTCTGAATTTTCTTGTTGGCCCTAATTATTGCAAGTGTGTATCTTGATTATTTGTCCTACTTATTGAACAATTGATACATGTTTACTTGTTGAAAGAGTAAACTGTCATGTCCCCATTTGAAGATAGAATTTTAATAACAATGAGATAGTAAAATATTATCAAACAAATAATTATGATAATAAAGGCATATTCTAATTAATATTAAAATATTAAAAAATATATATATATACATAATCCAATATCAATAAAATAATATTTAGTATAAGATTTAAAATAATTTAATAATAATAAATTTACAATGAATAAATTACCAAAATTATTTTAAATACAAGAGAGAATACTATAGAAAGTGTGTTACCTTTGTAAATAGGATTTCATAATAAATGATAATATACAGAAAATAAATAAGTAAATAAATAAAATGATATAAAATAATATAAATTAACTAAATCTAATGAAAAGTCAACAGATATGTAATAAAGAGATGTGACTCTTTCAAATTAAGATATAAAAAGGAGGAGAGTTAATTTTAACGAGGAAGGAGGAAAAGGAGAAGATAAGGAGTTAAAGAAGGATTAATGGAAGAGGAAAGAAATGAAAAGAAAATAAAGAAGTGATTTTTTCAAATGGTTGCAATGATGAAAGGATGTGACTCTTTGGAAAACTTGGAATTATGAATGGTTATGACTCTTAAAAAAATTGTAATTATGAAATGTTGTGACTTTTTGAAAGGAATATGATTATGAAGGGTTGTGACTTTTCAAAAGGATTGTGATTATGAAGGGTTGTGACTTTTCAAAAGGACATAGCTAACAAATAAAACAAGATTTATAAAATAGCATTGAATAACAAAAAAAAAAATTGTATCAAAAGGAAAAAAAAAATAGTAATCACATACCTCTTTGCATATATTTAATGTTTAGAAGCAAGGCAACTCTAAAAGGCGGTGAAAAGGAATCAAAAAGGTATCTATATAAAATATGTTATATATTCAAAGTTTTCTTTATATGTATGTGTTATTATTTATATAATTCCATTTGAAATATATATTCATTCAAAACAATATCTAAAGGCTTATGAATATTTAATAATGAAAATTCACATAATAATATTTAACAATTATTTAATGTAATATTTATTAATTGAATAAAAGTAGTAATAAATTAAAACTCTCATAGTGCCAGTGTAGGGAATGCTCTCATCTCTATATGAATAACTATGGGCCAATGTAGGGTATGAGGTTGTCTCTATATGAATGGCTAACATGGGATAAATGGAACCTCATAGTTCTAGTGTACGAGGTTAGTGCAACCTTGTATGAATGGCTATCATGTCAACACAAGAAATTAGTACAACCCCATATGAATGGCTACATGAGATTGTAGTGTCAATATGAGAGATTGGCATAATCTCCATCTGGTTGATGTGACTATTGATGGAACCCAAATAATTGTAAAATTTTAAGGCTTCCATTTATGAAGATTTGTCAGAAACTGTCTGATGGATTGGAGAAGTTTGCATAGATCGAAGTAATGATGTAAATATAGTACCCGTTGGATATATAACATCTTTGGTTAATACAAGGCACGTCTCGATTGAGTAAAAGAAATGACATTGGCACAAGTTAAGAACATAGATATTTGCATTTCCACTTTCTCCACAAGCTATATGCCTAATGAACAACATATTCTTGATTTTTATCAAAATCCTTTTTATCAACATATTTCTAGGGCATCATCTATACCGAATACAAGCAGATGACATATGATGCCACCATTGTCCTCTACAGGAAATAAATATCTCGTCACAAATAAAGTTCAAATAACAAATGAAAAAAAGGCAACATCATTCAGCAATCAATGATCAAAGCAAAACTATAAAGGAATTTGAAACGTCATACCATGAAAATATTTAAGGAATTACCGGTAGCATTATCCAGTATTATCTGCAGGAAGATGACCGTGTTGTAGGTAAATGACACAAAAACTACAAATGCCAATCTCAATTCTCGGAGAAGAAGATCATCATATTACATGGCTAAGGCATTACAGATGTCACAAACTCATATATTCAAATGCAAGCACAAGCGGCAAAACAATAAAACATATAGGAAATAGTATCTTGTAGAATGAAGCATCGTAGGCACCCCTCTTTGATCATCATATATCATTACTAACAAAGTTAAGGAGAATATCAAAAGTAATCAATTTCATTGCAAGGGAAATATTGAAATAGCGATCTTATATAGGTATCGGGATGGTAACTTCATGATGTGGGCAGTTTTCATGATTTTTAAAGAGTTGGCAATTGTCGCCACTTTGACAATCTCCTGGATTATGGTTTGGAGAAGATTGCACCTTGCTACGGATGAATATAATTTTAGATATCGCACATTACAACAGCGAGCAGGAAAAAGTATGCCCGTCCATGCTAGAATATGAATCACAAGCTTTCGAATCTCATATGCATACAATAGCAAATTTCGTTATTTTGAGTTCTCTCATAACCCTTTGACGTCTAAAGTATTTCAAACTATATGATGAATCCACAGGAATATCCCAAATGTTTTTGAATTTATCATGTGGTAAACAAAGCATGATGTGTGGCAACGCTTACCCTCAGGGATGCGATATGTCATTTGTGCACTATATCCAAATGTCGTCGGGAGTTTATGTAGTGGTAACTACCCTATATCATAGTTTGGAGAAGCATATCTATCTAAGCCCGTAGGCAAAGGAGTAGAGCAATGAAATTAATCTGTACACACATGGACCTTAAACACGATAAATATGGAGTAACTTTGAAGACGAATCACCAGATTAAGATATCGGATATCTATCGGTGTTGTTTTATATAAGAAATGAAGGAGTTGGGCATTGGGATGAGTCAAACCATAGTAACAAGAATCATGGTGATTCACATGATACGATTCAAGCCAAACGATTTTTTGTGAATCGATGAATCGAATCAGCGATAAATTATGAAATAAGTTACTAAATTTCAAGGGTTTTTTTAATTTGCCGATTCGTTGCCAATTCGATTCCAATTCATGACCGATTCGTGATTCGTTTTGGCCTTGCCTATTCTGGCCCGATTCCAATTCTCGTTACTTTGATTCAAACACAAGGAATTCGTATTTTTGTTATGTATCTAATGATTCTTTGTTTTTGGCATCGGTGTATATGCATTTGAAGGAGGAGGCGCTTATGCAGATATGAAGCGTAGGAGTTCAAGGATGTCTATGCATTCAGACCCAATATTCCCATCATTTAAGAATATAACACACAAGAGTTACAAAACCATTGATCATATTAAATCAAAGTTTTGTAATAGGTTATTTATTAAGGTGTGATGCTTTGAAAGGCACCTGATACCCTTCTAATTCTATAAATACGGAAGCAAAAAGACAATTTATACAATGCACATATAGTCCTAAAACTTCAAAAATTCAGATTTTATAAGCACTCCTGTTATACTATCTTTCATTTGGCAAAGACTGAAATTTTGAACATAGCTTGCGGAAATCGGATCATTGAGCAAATCTCTTGTATTAGATTCAAACTCTAGTGGATTGATCATCATTAATGAGTGTCTTCATTTGAACTTTCATTTCTAGCATGATCAGTAAGATTATTTATTTTATTTTATGTGCATGAAGCTTCACAATCTGAATATTATATAGTTTAGTCCTTTATAAATATCTTTCAAACTCTGTAAATAATTTAATATCAGATCAGTAGATTGGATCATTTATAGCATTTTAAGCTTGATTATCATAGATATAGTGAAATATTTAATTGTTTTTGTCTCTGTGTCTAGTCTGTCTCCTTACGAGTTAAAGTGAAATCTAGACTAGTTTGAAATTCCATATATATTTGATCATTCCCGTCTTGATCATTAAATTGTTTATACTTGAAATGCATAGAATTTTATAAAGTTGTACACTATAAACTTGTAATATAGACTCTATTGCCCTTTAAATTTTGACACTAGTCTTTACATTACTCATGATTCATAATCTATATGCTGGCAATTTTCTCATATCTTTCCTTTAAAAATTAATATATTCATTTGTCTCAATAATTCATAAGTACTCTTCGTTTCAAATACTTTCACACTCATATATTTATTTTGTCTTTAACTCAGAATCTACAAGTTTGAAGTATTTACAATCTGAAGTTATCATGGAAGTTGTAAAATTCAATATAGTTTCAACGCATTCCGCTATTCTTATAAAAGTTGAAGGTTTTCTAAGTTTCTTGCCAATTCGGAGGACTTTCAATATATTCATAATTAAATTATCTTCTATAAACATCCTTGGAGTTTAGCTTTTTGCCTAGGATTAGGTGCACCCACCTTGGTTTTGCAGAGTTAGAAGCGCAAGGGATTCGGATCATAACAAATAATCTTGTCATGTTGGCCCTTTACCGGTTGGAATCCCAGCATCGAGTTGGCAAGACTCAGCATTCAATCTTTTCCTATTTATCTAAATATTTAATAAACTTTCATATTTTGGAAAAGTTTTGAATATTTTAATTTAGCATTTAGCATTCACTTGCTGTTTTAAAACCTTTTTAATTAACGTTTTCAGATTCCTTAGTTCTGATTTTCAGACCACCTTTAAATCAGAGATTATAAGGATCCTAATCGCTATTGAGGTTTTGATTTTTTCATTTCAGCATTTGCAAATTGAACATATAAACTTTAAAAGTACTTTAATCTGAAAATATTAAGATTTTAATTCTTGTCATAGTGCTGATTTTCAGAATTCTATTTCAAGAATATTTATTGAATTTCAAGCATTTGAGCTTATTCTCTGCTGAGGAAGTACCTAGACTCTCATTTCAATTCCCGCAAAGGGTGGCGAGTCTATTGTTCATTGCTTATTTTATTTTGTATGAAAGGAATTAGATATTGTTCTTAAAGTTTATGTGGGGAAGGAGGTCAACTAATCAAGGACCTAAAAGATTCGCAAAGTTGACCTTTGAGAGAAAACCAAGAAAAAAGAATAGTAAAAATCAGAAATAAAAAATGATCTATTCAGGACACGGGGATTTCCATGACAGGACTAATAAGCAGAATGAAAGAAGTAATTCAAATCATACTAGTCCTAACAAGGAACACAAGAACTTCAACCCATTCTTCTGAATCCCTAGAATTGATGAAGAACCGCAATGTGAAGTAAATCAAATTGACGATGATATAGATGAGGATGAAAATGAGTTACAACAGTGAGATGTAATTGTTAAGAAAATGGCTGGAGTAGCTAGAGGTAACAACAAAATATTAGCAAGAATACTTAAGATGCAACCTAACGATGTCTTAGAGAAAATAGGTATATCAAAAAATGACATTATCTCTCCACGAAGCAAAGAAAACAATGGAGGAAGACAAGAGAGGTGGAGAGAAGAAAGAAGGGAACTTGTTCAAGAGGAGAAATAAAACGAATAAATACAATCCTCCTCATAGGAAAAGCTTAGATTCACAATTTGCTACCAGCCATCTAAATCCTTTGTTTAATCATTAACAAAATGGAAATCAAAATGACGGTTTCGGAAGACAATATAGTGGTAATCATCATGTTGGAAGTTCAAGACAGAGTAATTAAGGCATCCTAAACAATAATGCAAAGTCCGGGCAGCCTCGTGGAGGCAATCAGAATAATAAAAAAATTAACCAAAATAACCAAGCTTATGCGACACAAAATCTAGGGATGAGAAATCAAGATATGAGACAACCTATGGTTATTGAAAGACATCAGCAGATCGATTTTGATGGGATAAAGGGATACCCCAACCCGATTTCTAATGATTTGAGGACTGCTATTCCAAAATTCTCTGGTAATGGAGTTGAATTTGCTGAGCAACATGGAATTAAAGATTTTGAAGAAGATCGTGAGGATGTTTTCATGAAACTCTTTCTCCAATCCTTGACAAAAGACACAGAAGAATGGTATAGAAGTCTCCCAAACCAATCCATAACAAAGTGGTGCAATTTTGTTGATCAGTTTATAGAACAATTTGGAGATCATAATGATACATCTTTTTCCTTGTATGAGTTAACAAGGATCACAAAAAATGTCAATGAATCTGTCTTGGAGTTCAACAAAATATTTAATAAAGTGCTAAACAGAATTCCAAGAGAAATCAGACCGGTGGATCTATTTTTAATTGATTTTTATCTAAGTGCTTTTGATAACAAAACACACTATGAGATAAGATCTCATAGACCAAGTTCCTTGCCAGGGGCCTTCAAAGTAGCCATGACAATAGAAAACAACAGAAAGTGGCTGACAAAATAAACAAGAGGGATGATGCAAAATTATACAATACAAAAGCCCCTAAAAAAGATGAGTTAAAAGAGATTATGGATTTGCTTAAGGATATAAAGATGAAACAATACTAAAATGAAAGGCCGCCTTTTCAGAGGAATGACAAACTAAAATTGCAAGATATGCCATATAATACCATCTAGAAAGATGGGAAATCGGAAAGACCAAGTCATGTCAAGGATACTCTAGATCCTCCGAAGAAAGTCAACATGATTGATGATGGGCAATGGTGTGAAATTTGCAGGTTGCCCCATGCTCTTGAACATTGTGTCATTGCACAATCTATTCTAGAAGAGAATCAAGAAGGAGAAGAGAAAATATGTGTGGGATTTGATAGAATATTTTGATGCATTTTCTATTAGGTGGGTGGATAGATCAAACAACTATTTGGCTGACATAATGGCTAACCTTGCAATTAGATAGATTGATCTCTCGCTTGACAAAGTTGTGCAGGTAGAAATGAAGAATAACCCGTCAATACTTGAAAACATGCAGAACTAGCAGGTTTTCGAAGATGGTAAGGATCTTATCAGGTTTTTGACTTATGAAGAAGATTATGAAAAACCAAACATTGACTGGAATGGGTGTGTAGAGGAACAGGACGATAAGGAAATGTTATTTGGTAAGGAAATAGTTCAATTGGAAACTAATAAAATACCCAAGGGTCTGGTAGCCTTAGAGAGAATTTTTTATGAGAGAGAGTTTAAAACCTAGTAAGTCAACTAAAATTCAAAATGACATTCAAGAGATTAACCTAGGAAACGAACACTTCTAAAAATGTTTTTTAAAGGAAGGAATTGTCTTCCAAAATAAGATATGATTTGATTGCTCTCTTAAGGAAATATTGGCATGTTTTTGCTTGGAGTTATGATGAGTTGAAGGCTTGTAAGGAAGATTTATTTCAACATGAAATACCCTTAAAAAACAATGCTAAACCTTTCAAGCAAAGACAAAGACCTATTAACCCGACTTTAGCCCCTAAAATGAAGGAAGAGTTGATTAAGTTTAAGGGATGTTGACATCATCAAACCCATCAGACGCTCAACCTGGGTTTCTAATCTTGTTCAATTTAGAAAGAAGAATGGTGATATTAGATTAAGCGTAGATTTTAGAAATTTAAACGTTTCATCTCTAAAAGATAACTACGCTCTGCCAAATATGGAAATCTTATTACAAAAAGTGACTGGAAATGAATTATTGTCTATGATGGATGGATTCTCCAGGTATAACCAGGTTAAGGTTATGGAATCTAAACAGTATAAATCAGCATTCACAACTCCTTGGGGTACGTATGTCTATGCTAGACTGCCCTTTGGTTTAACCAACACACGTGCTACTTTTCAAAGAGCAATGGATGTTGCATTTGGTGGATTGATTAATTTGATTATGGTAGTCTATCAAGACGATCTTACCACTTTCCCTAAAAAGGCCGAAGACCATTACAAACACTTGGAGAGAATTTTCATAAGAGCTCTGGAATACAGAATTTCCCTTAATCCTAAGAAATGTCATTTTGGGGTCACAGAAGGAAAACTCTTAGGACATATGGTCTCTAGAGGAGTAAGGATAGATCCCGAAAGAGTAGCTGCTATTGACAATATTCAAATTCCTAAAACTGTTAAGGACATCTAGTCATTTTTTGGACAAACTTATTTTGTGAGAAGATTTGTTACAACTTTGCTGAAATCATTAAACCAATTGCTAAAATGCTTAAGAAAGGAGGTAAGATAGCATGGAATAATGAAGCTATAGAAGCGTTCACAAAAATAAAGAAAGCTATTAAGGAAGCTTCCGTTCTCAAATCTCCTAATTTTAGGAAACCTTTCCAAATCTTCTCATTTTCCTCTTACCATACTATAGTTGTTGTAATGTTACAAAAGAATGAAGAAGGTCACGAGCAACCAATTGCTGAACTTAATTACGATATCAACAAGAAGCAAGCTTACGCCCTTGTTAAAGCAGTTAAGTCCTTTATACCTTACTTGGTTGGAACTGAGATTGTTGCTTATGTCCCCAATGCAGCTATCAAAGACATTTTTAGGCAATCTGAGACTACTAGAAGGTGTAGGTGGATAAACCAAATTCAAGAATTCGACATAGATATTCAAATTACAAAATTGGTCCAAGTACAAGGATTAGCTGAACTTATGGCAGAATCAAATTTGGAAGCTATGCAAGTTAATTAGATCAATAGGGACCACACTGAGGTTTGTATCAAAAGGTGTCCTTGGTATAATGATATAGTTTACTATCTAAGACATGAAATATAAAGACAATCTAAATGATAACCAAGAAAGGACAATTAAGCTACAAGCCGCTAAGTATGTGTTGGTTCAAGGTGATTTGTATTTGAAAAACCATGATGGTGTCTTACTCTTTTGCTTAGCTACATATCAATCCGAAGTTATTCTCAAAGAGATACACGAAGGCGTATGCAATAGTCATTTTTTAGCAAGGACTACAGCGCATAAAATTTTATGAGCAGGCTACTACTGGCCCCAACTTTTTAAAGATTGTCATGCATATGTGCAAAAATGTGAAGCATGCCAAAAAAATTCAAGAAAGCTAAAGTATGACAATGCCCTTCTGCTAAGAACTTTACAAGCAGAGAAACCATTTCAAATGTGGGGAATCAACTTCATCAGAGAAATTAGTTTCAAATCAAATGGAGGTCATAGCTGGATCCTGGTAGCAACTGATTATTTCACCAAATAGGTAGAAGCCATACCTACTCAACAATCTACAAGCAAAGTTGCAATCAAATTTCATACAAAGAATATTTTGACCAGGTTTGGGGTCCCACAATAGATTATAGCAGATAATGGCATGCGTTTTTGGTCTAACGAGTTTACTGACTTTTGCAGGAAGTATGGTATAACTGTGTCATATTCATCTCCATATCACCCTCAAGGCAACGGACAAGCTGAATCAAGTAACAAGAATATCCTAAAGATTATTAGAAGCATGTCGTACAACAACAAGCATGCTTGGGACTCAAAGTTAAATTTAGCATTATGCGCGGACAGGATCACTGTAAAGAAGTCTAATGGATTGTCCCCTTTTAAATTAGTCTATGGCAAAGAAGTCAAACTTCCTCTAAGCAACCTACTTCCGGTTTACAAATTTATTACTAAAGAACAATTAGATGATATTGATTTTATGGAAAATCAGACTGAATACACTAGTTGAACTTGATGAAATCAGGAGGCACGCACAAGAACAAAATATTAATAAACAAGAAGTCAAGTTTCTTCATGATAAGAGGGCTCAAAATAGGTCTTTTAAAGTAGGCGATTGGGTTCTAAAATGGAATGCCAAGGATCAAGAGATGGGCAAGCATGGGAAGTTTGAAGCTTTGTGGTTAGGACCATTTGTCATTTTTGAGAAGGCTAGAGAACATTCTTATTTTTTGCAAGATACAGATGGACACATGCAAGATTTCCTAGTACATGGACAGTACCTAGAGCCATTCTTCCAATAAAAACATCTAGGGAGTCCTGTTTCCTTTCTACATTTTCTCTTTCATACTTATTTTAAATTTCTATTGATATTATTGTGCGGACTAATTATTGCTTTTTGTTTTGTTTTTGCAAGTCTTCTTCACCCAAAGACGGCTAGAATCTCATTATGCCCGAAGGGGCATATGTGCCCAATAAGAGCCACTGATGGAACCCAAATATTGTAAAATTTTAAGGCTTCCATTTATGAAGATTTGTAAAAAACTGCATGATGGATTGGAGAAGTTTGCATAGATTGGAGTAATGATGTAAATATTGTACCCGCTGGATATATAACATCTTTGGATAATACAAGGCACATCTCGATTGACAAAAAGAAATTACATCGGCTTGAGTTAAGCACACAGATATTTGCATCTCCACTTTCTCCACAAACTATATAGCCTGATGCCTTGTGAATAGCATATTCTTTATTTTTATCAAAATCCTTTTTATCAACATATTTTTGAGGAATCATCTATACCAAATACAAGCAGATGACATATAATGTCGACATTGTCCCCTATAGAAAATAAATATATCGTCACAAATAAAGTTCAGATATCAAATGGAAATTTGGCAACATCATTCAGCAATCAATGATCAACGAAAAACTATAAAGGAATTTGAAACATCATACCATGAAAATATTTGAGGAATTATTGGTAGCATTATCCAGTCTTATCCACAGGAAGATGACCGTGTTGTAGGTAAAAGGCACAGGAACTATGGATGCCAACCTCAATTCTTGGAGAAGATCACCATATTTCATGGCCAAGACATTTCAGATGTCACAAACTTAGATATTCAATGCAAGCACAAGTGGCAAAACAATAAAGCATATAGGAAATAGTATCCTGCAAAATGGAGTGTCGCAGGCACCCCTCTTTGATCATCGTATATCATTACGAACAAAGTTAAGGAGGATTTCGAAAGTAACCTATTTCATAGCAAGGGAAATATTGAAACAATGACTTTATATAGCTATCAAGATCGTAACTTCACGATGTGAGCAGTTTTCGTGATTTTTAAAGAGTTGCCAGTTGCCTTTATT
Organism: Cupressus sempervirens; assembly: GCA_028749045.1. NCBI lineage: Eukaryota > Viridiplantae > Streptophyta > Pinopsida > Cupressales > Cupressaceae > Cupressus > Cupressus sempervirens. The sequence continues at coordinate 543,440,638 of CM053787.1, read as the reverse complement.
TTGATAATCTCCGAGATTATGGTTTGGAGAAGATTGCACCTTGTTACGGATTAATATAAGTTTAGATATTGCACGCTACAGCAGTGAGCAGGAACAAGTATGCCCGTCCATACCAAAACGATTAATCACGGGCTTTCGAATCTCATATGCATACAATAGAAAATTTCATTATTTTGAGTTCTCTCATAATTGTTTGAAGTCTAAAGTATTTCAGAATATATGATGAATCCGCAAGAATATTCCAAATACTTTTGAATTTATCGTGAGAAAAACAGAGCATGATGTGTGGCAATGCCTACCCTCAAGGATGCGATATGTTATTTGTGCACTATTTTCAGATGTCGCCGAGAGTTTATGTAGTGGTAACTACTGTATATCACAGTTTGGAGAAGCATGTCTATGTGTAAGCCCACAGGCAAAGGAGTAGAGCGATGAAATTAATCCATACACGCATGGATCCTCAACATGATAAATATGGAGTAAATTTGAGTACCAATCACCGGCGTAAGATATCGGATACTAGTGTTGTGTCGTATAAGAAATGAAGGAGTCGGGCATTGGGATAAATCAAACACAAGGAATTTGTATCTATGTTATGTATCTAATGATTCTTTGTTTTTGGCACAAGTGTATACACGTTTGAAGGAGGAGGCGCTTATGCAAATACAGAGCGTAGGAGTTCAGGGGTCTCTACGCATTCAAACTCAGTATTGCCAACATTTAAGAATATAACACACAAGAGTTACAAAACCGTTGATCATATTAAATCAAAGTTTTGAAATTAGTTATTTGTTAAGAAAGAGCTGTGATGCTTTGAAAGGCACTCAATACCCTTCTAATTCTATAAATATGGAAGCAAAAAGATAATTCATACAATGCACATATATTCCTAAAATTTTAAAAACTTGGATTTTATAAGCACTCCTGTTATACTATCTTTCATTTGGCAAATACTGAAATTCTGAACAAAGCCTGTGCAAATTGGATCATTGAGCAAATCTCTTATATGCGATCTTAGATTCGAACTACAGTGGATTGATCGTCATTAAAGAGTGTCTTCATTTGCACTTTTGTTTCTGGCATAATCAGTAAGATTATTTATTTTATTTTATGTGCATGAAGCTTTAGAGTCTGAATGTTATATAGTTTAAACTTTAGTCCTTATATCTTTCAAATTCTGTAATAATTTAATATCAGATAAGTAGATTAGATCATTTATAGCATTTTAAGCTTAATTATCATAGATATAGTGAACTATTTAATTGTTTCCATATTGTATCTAGTTTGTCTCCTTAGAAGTTAAAGCAAAATCTAGACTAGTTTGAACTTGCATATTTATTTGATCTAGCACATCTTGATCATTCATTGTTTATAGTTGAAGTGTGCAGAATTTTCTAAAGTTGTACATTATAAACTTGTAATACAGACTCTATTGCCCTTTAAATTTTGACACTGGTCTTTACATTACTCATTATTCATAATCTATATGCTGGCAATTTTCTCATATCTTTCCTTTGAAAATTAATATATTCATTTGTCTCAATAATTCAAGTACACTTCATCTCAAATACTTTCACACTCGTATATTTATTTTGTCTAAAATTCAGAATCTACAAGTTTGAAGCATTTATATTCTGAAGTTATCATTGAAGTTGCAAAAATCAATATAGTTTCAGCGCATTCTGTTTTTCTTATACCAGTTGAAGGTTTTCAAGTTTCTTGCCAATTTGGAGGACTTTCAATATATTCATAATTAACTTATCTACTATAAATATCCTTGGATTTTAGCTTTTTGCCCAGGATTAGGTGCACCCACCTTGGTTTTGCAGAGCTAGAAGCACAAGGGATTCAGATCATATCAAATAATCTCGTCACGTTGACCCTTTACCAATTGGAATCCTAGCATCAAGTTGGCAAGACTCATAGGATTTCAATCTGTGGTTTTGGGAACCAACAACTATGACTAGTATAATCCACATGTGCTAGAATATTCTGATGATGTCAACATATGCATATATGATTGGCCTTGGATAAAGGATGTCCTGTCGTAGAACCTTAAGGGGTGCACTCCAGAGAAGACAGTGGAATAACTAAGGGTTAGGAAACCCGATCTAGAGATGTCTTTAAGGTTAGGGTTAAGAGAAAAGAATACTATTATTAGACTTGTTATTGTTTAATTTTGACATTTATTTTGAACGTACTACTTATCCCAAGCTAATCCTCATAGTGGGGATGTTGAAGATTGTAGCTACGATAGATATCTTTATCTTTGATTTTGACATAAAGATAATACTGTGTCAACAGTTGGAGAACATATTTATGATAATATTTGAGATAATATTATTCGGAGAGACATGTATCATGCGAAGAATTGTGCGCTTAGAAACATGAAGAGTCTTGTATTTGGAAATTTAAGAGGCCTTTGAGTGTAATATGAAGGGTCTCTCGACTTTGCATGCGTGTGTGCGTGTGCGCATGCGCGTGCGCACGCGTGTGCGTGTGTGTGTGTTTGTGTTTGTGTGTTATACACAGCATATTAAGTGAAAGCATTGTACGTGAACATTTTTATTATCAATAAAAGAGAGAGTTTTCTAGTGTGGTTGGATTTTCCTTTCAAATGGAAAGTTTTCCAAGATTATCCCTTGTATTTTTTTGTTTTTTTATTCTACTTTTCTTATTGTTATCATTATTTTCTGGGGAAAACATTAACATGGTATTAGAGCCAAATTTAGATAACAGCAAATAAAGGAATGTTGAATTTTAAGAAGCTGCGAGAAAGATCTTCATTCCTGATCGTGCATTTCAAAAATCTTTGTTTGATTTTCTTTGTTCATTGTATTTTGTTATTGAGTGACAAAGTCACATTGAGTTTATCTCTTCCTTGGTCTGATGGTATCCAAGTCTGCAGTGCTATTTTGCTGGGCTGCTTTAGCTCTTCTTATGAATAATTTTTTTATGCCTCCTTATGTAGCATTCCTTCTTTAGTCATTACCTCCAACCAATTTATTCTTTCTCTTGGGCCTGATGCTGTTACATGGTATCATGGATTCATTGTGAGTGGAATTATTTGTCTTCATGGTCATGCTTTACATAGTATGTTGACGGTTCATGATTATTGATCACTGTAAATGCTTGTCTCCTTATTTCCACAGTGGAGATAATTTATTTCTTGGAAAGTCTTTATAGTGTGAGCCAGTAACAAGGAAAATAGACTTTGGATGGCATATCAGGGTTTTGTGTCAGAATTGATGAAAAAATATATGTGTATTGTTATATATGTTATCACCATCTGTTTGTTTTTATGTTGTTCCTTATTATCGTTCATCATTCATTTTATGTGTTGCTTCTTCAAGTTAGGTATAGGATGATCTAGCATCGTAGTTCCTTTCTATTCCATGTGGGTAGCACTAATGTTACATCATCCGACGATTCTTTAAATGTTAAGTTGGTCTCTTTTGTATTTGGCAGTGATTCAATTTATTAATGGTTTGCAGTTCTTTATCGTGTGATTTTGTATTCCATGAAAGGAGATCATTTGGCTCAATTGTAGAGCGCTTTGTTTTCTTTAGTGGTGCATGATGCATTGATCATACAAAGATTTTTACAGAGACTGTTGTAAATGCAAGTTTTATTATTCTCATGTCTGGAGAATAAGTTTTCTATAATAAGTACATCATTGCTACATTATTTTTCTGTATATGATCTGTGAACAAATGTGTATGAGCCATCTTATTGAATACAATATCTGTGAGATGTTTGAAGAATGTTATATTCTGTAATTGCACTTGACTTCAAATGATTTTCCTTTTGCTAAAGTCGGCAAGGATTGATAAGTGGCATAAGAGCAAGCCTGATTAGGTGAAAGATTTGTTCTTATAACAACATTCAAGATTATATTTAGATTGAGTTTTGTATGATTGTATTTTGCGAGCATAACAATCTGCAAATGAGATTGTATTTTGTTTTGAGTATTATATTACCTATGAGTCTAAGAGGTCTATTATACCGATTCAAGTGTCATACATTATATGTTCTGTATCGTACATATGCTGACTTGGCATCGTGCAAGAGAATGTAATAGAAATGACAGGCTATTCTGGTGTTAATTATTTTGGAAGATGCTAGTTTAAGTTGTTGGTTCTCATTTTATGGTTGTCGCACAAAAAGTGATAAGTATTCTATATTGAATTCTTGTTATATTATTTAAAATAGTGTATGCTTTTAACATTGATCTCTATTATAGTTGATTTTAAGAGTTTTTAATCTCTCTCTTGGTTGCCAGGTGCAACAAGAATCAATGAGATGAGGATGTTGCCTTAATGATACATATTCAGAGGGAGATGTTCAGCTTCGGAGGGAGGTTACATCAACAATCTTATTGTGGTGATCAAGTTGTCCCTGTTGAGAGAGGATCTCAGTCATTTCTATACATTATGTTAATGAGTTCTTCTCTGTGAGAGAACTTCGAGGTGCAATCCCTTGTTAATGAGTTCTTCTTCATGAGAGAAATTTGAGGTGCAATCCCTAGTTAATGAATTCTTCTCTGTGAAAAAGTTCGAGGTGAGATCCCTTGTTCCACCCTCTACAAGTAGGTATGGTGGATCCACCCTTTGCGTTGAGGCATGGTGGAAATGCATTCTTCTCAAGGAGACGTCTAAGGTGAAAGCCCTTGTTCCACCCTCCGCGATGAGACATGGTGGAAATTCATTCTTCTCAAGGAGGAGTTTGAGGTGAAAGCCCTCCTTCCACCCTCTACGATGCGGCATGGTGGAAGTTGTGTTTGAGTCCATGATGTTAATTTTATGCTACTATGATGAATTATGCTATGCTGGGATAACATGTTCTATGAGAACCTATGTGATGAGAATTTAGCATTGACATCTTTGGTTGCAGCTATGTGTGACTGCCATACTAAAGATCTCTTTCTTGCTAAGAGGGAATGTTGAAGATTGTAACTGTGATAGAGATCTTTATCTCTGGTTTTTCCATAAAGATAATATTGTGTCAACAATTGGAGAATATATTTATGATAATATTTGAGATAATATTATTTGGAGAGACATGTGTTGTGCAAAGAGTCATGCATTTGGAAACACGAAGAGTCTTGTATTTGAAAATTAAAGAGACCTTCGAGTGTAATATGAAGGGTCTCTCAACTCTATATATATGTGATTGCTTTGTGTGTTATACACAACGTATCAAGTGAAAGCATTGTACTTGAACATTTTTGTTATCAATAAAAGAGATATTTTTCTGGTGTGGTTGGGTTTTTCCCTTCAAGTGAAAGGGTTTTCCACAATAATTTTGTGCATCTTTATTCTACTTTTCTTATTGCTGTTGATCATTTTTTTGGGCAAAACATTAACAAGGGAAATTACAGATAACACACAACTACCAATCTCTGGGTTGTAGATCCATTTGACAAAGAAGCAATCTTACCCCAGTATGTATTTGTCATTTTGTTTAAGGTGTATCAACTTGTTTGCTTGAATTGTGTGTCCAAGGGTGTGTGTGCCCTTTTCTCGCACCATGAGGTCACCTTGGGAATCAACAGCATCCCTTGTGCATATTTGTGCTCACATCTCACACTATCATTTACAACGTGGACGAGCTTATTTGCTGTTTTTGCACAATAGAAGGTTGTGTGTGCTCTTCATTAGCACTATATTATTGTTTTGGACTATATAGCAGAGATCAGTTCACTGGAGTTCCAAATTGCTCATACTTTTTCAGTTATGACCATCAAGGGACACTCAAGTCTTTGGAAGTGGTTTAGGCATGGTCTTCATCTACTGTGGTCATCATGATCGCATTGTATTCTCTTGGCATTATTGCTATGGAAGCTAGTGTTTTCTTATACTTTGCTGCCATCTTCAAGTATTGAGGTGAGTCAATCTGTAACATAGGATGGGCATCCTCTTTTGTTGTCCTTGAATTCAGATTTTGAATTAATTGGATCCCACTTATGATCTTAGCTTAAATTAATTGGATCCCACTTATGAATTAATTGGATCCTTTTTCTAGTAAATTGACTAATTAGCTTAAATGTAAACAAAATTACTTTGTGGGGAATTTATTTTTGTCAATTAAGCCGTTAGCAAATAGTAAATACACATCATATTCTATGCCCATGCACATGCATGTAAAAAATGAAAGGCATATTGGCAATAAGAACTAGAAACAAACTCAAGACATGTTTAAAACATGTCATTAGATGATTCTCACTACAAATTAAATACTACTGCACCTAATGGAAGATATATATATGTAATGAAATCATTACTATTTTAGCCAATGTATATCTTGAGGACATGAATGTTACAAAAGAAAGTTTCCTTCATATATTCAAATTTGAACAAATATTTAGAATAATATAACTTAATTTCTAGACTCCGAAAAATTTCAGAGGAACTTCATCTACCTTAATAATGCATATGATGGCACGAACCCCCTTTAAAGCCCTCTTGACACATGCTTTATCTGTTATATCTCCATCTATAGGCTTGCCACATAAATTATGTCACAAGTCAATTACAAAGAGAATAGAAATAACAAGTCTTGTAATCATAGCTATTTGATTTCCACAATTCATAGGAATGCAGTGCAAGTTTCTGGATTAGATTGTGCAAACAATTTTTTTCTCACCAAGGTTTTGATTTACACTACTTGATCCATCATCAGGATGCAAGCGAACAAAAGAAGCAAAATGATATTGTTCTCTTGCATCCTGATGATGGATCACAGAGTGTGATTAGAAACATTGATGAGAAAAAATGTGCTCACACAATCAAATTCAGATACTTGCACTATAAGTCTTGTAATATGGACAGAAAATAAAGGAAGCCACTTAGCTGAAAGTGAGCAAATGAGAATAAGGAAGCTTTCAAACAAAAGAAATATTTTTTGCGGCATGAGGTAGTAAGTAGTACCTCAATATAAGAACCAAAAGAACTAATGGCATTTTTTGAATCCTTAACAAGTGCCTTGATTCGAGCCCGCTTAATGATTAGTGATAGAATCACCAACTGCATCATAAGCCACAAAACATGCAGTATGAGTTCTTTGGTCACTAAACCACCAGTATAATAAAATGCAAAACAAGTTGATATAGCACAACTATTCCTAAGCATGATTGAATGCATATATGTGAGATTGTGCTCATTAAATTGTAGACTATTCTAGAACATGTCCAAACCTTGGCTTTCCAATTAACAGGATATATAAACATCGAAAATTCTTTAATCTAAGACCATTATATCTTTTTCTACCTGACCAATGTCACTGTCACCATCTGTAACTAGCACAGCATCACGTATTTCAGGAATATCATCCTCCTTAGGTTCTGTTCAGCATAAAAAAATGTTTCCTTTACCAACAAAATTTTAGACTTTTTTGGTGTGATTGAATAGAAAAAATTAAAACATTCATGGAAATTTTTACCTCTGCTATTATAGTCCTTGTTTTCAACATTTCGATCTCTTGGAAGCTGATCAGGTGCACCATACCATTTCCTTAGCTTAGGCCCTCCTACAACCAAAAGATAATTCATGAAATTTTGATAAAGTTAAATGAAGAAACAAGGAATTTCTGCACGGTCATAATACAATAAAATACAAACAGAAGAAATGCTAAAATCGGTCCTAAAATTCAAAATAAAACAAATCAGCCAGTTTATCATAAAAGAACGATCATAATACTGCAAAATACAAATAGAAGAAATGCTAAAGTCAGTCCTAAAATTCAAAACAAAAACAAATCAGCCAGTTTATCATAAAAGCAAGTGGTAACAACGAATTCAAAAACAGATCCAATTGAAATCAACGACGCTCACTCAACTAGTACATGATTGGAATGCATATTATATCAACTACGATTTGAAAACATATTATTTTATCATGGTTTTCATTTGGATTACGCATCAATGGGATGTGCGTAATTTTTTCAAAATTTAGCTTCTTTTCACTTCAAGCCTATTTTTTTATTTTTTAGATATTCGTATTTGACATAGCCATTCTTTCCATCCCCAATAGCCCAAAACTCAAAGAAATATTGTTGTTTACTCAAACAGACCAATGCATCATGAATCCAACTCAAGCTCAACACCAAGTCTTGAAATTGAACACACATAATATCTAGGAAATTCCATAAAAACAAAAGTGACTTTTTCCATTCCACAAGAATTTAACTCCCAAGATATTCAAATCTAAACAAATTTATGTTAATCTTATTTGCTACTACTGACTGGAAGTTGGCTCTTTTAGATACAAGTCAGCTCCTGTGCATTGGGTGCTGAACAACGTCTTCCTAAGTAATGACCAGAAGCATAGTACAATTCACAAGTATACTTATGTATTGTTCCCTTGTCTGGACTCTGCAAGCACTTAATTAAAAAGATTGGATACCTAAATATCTAACCCTTGGATCTTTCAAAATATAAATTGAAGCAGTCTCTACCAGACTTATGATGTTAGCTTATGTCAAATGAAAATCAAACAAATCGCAGTCAATCCCAATAACAGACAAGACGTGAACACATGCTCTCTGCAACTGTAATTTGGAAGATACTAGTAGGTAAGTCACTACCAACTACAAAGACAACCCCAAAGTGTAAAGTGTTTGAGTCAACTAGATCACACAATTTTAAATTTTATATTGAGATAAAAATTTATAGAGGATGCCCCAAGCTTTGGGCTTAATAAAAAACCAATTTACATAACCAATGTTTTGAAACATCAAGAATACAAAGCTATTAAAAAAGTATGAACCAAACTCTTATCCAAGACAAGTATCAAGCCTTAACACAGTTGTCATGGAACCAAAGCAAGTGAAACCAAGATTTACACATCTATGCAATAGGAAAGGTCCTTGATTAGACCCCCAATGCCTCTGACTATTGATGGGCATTCATCTAATTTGAACTCTCTATCAATCCCATCAAATGGCTCCTCATTCATGATTGTGCCTAAAGTTTAACTGACTTGTAACACCGACCCCTTTCACATAGAACAAATTGATAATTGCCATTGCACTGCCATCCTTACCATAAAAAAGTTTAATAGCCAGCAATCAAAAAGACTTAAATGTGAGAGCTATGTCTCATCGTCACCATTCTTTAACTCTCTCGAACTCTTAACAGAAATAGAAGAAAATTCCAGTAAGAGAAACCCAGGAAAGGATCTAGATAGGATGGTATGATTAGAAGGAACTAAAATGCTCGGTTTGTCTCTCTAGGTATTGTGTTCGGATTAGAAGACATAAATAATAGTTACATGCATATATAACCAATAATGCAAAGGAATAAAGCACACATAAATATAACAAAAGACACAAATTTTTAACATGGTTCACCCAATCTTGGGCTACATCCACCAAGAATCAAGTCATATTATCAAGTGAAAAGCAAATCACAATCTGATACATTTTACATTACACCGCAGCTTTTTAAAGCCATTTAGGCAGTTTACCAATCTCGATTAACAAGTAAACCATAAAACATACTTGACGAGTCAAACTAGGGAAATGCTTGACAAGTCAACCTAGGGAGATGCTTGACAAGTTGACCCAAAAAAAATATTGCATTGTTTCCCTGAACCCCACAATACATGGCGAGTAACAGTGCTTACCCGACCAATCACCATAAACCAAAATATTGGTCTTTTTTGCAAATCAAAAGGTTTAATTAATTGCCAAATCTACAAACTCCCCTACTGCCTTCTCCACAAGCCAAATTTATTTCAAAACAAACCTGAAGTTCTCCAACTTTGAATGGCGAAAAGGGTAGGAATCTCACTGCTAGTAATCAAAGCTAGATTATGAAGATAGAATCTATCAAAGGCCTAGTGTGATATAGAAAGGACTTTTCCCTCAAAATCAAATTGTATTGACTGACCTTGTCAAGCTTTGCATTAATGAGCACTGTGAGATCACACGAGCACTGTGACAGTGAGGGCACTGCAGGACCTACAACAGTGAAAGCGGAGCCTGCAATAGTGAAGGCATTGCGACAAAAATTGCCAAGGTTCTTTAGGAACACTTTTCCCTGAAAAGGAATTTACAGGTGGCGAATTTTAAAGTTATGACGGTTTCACCTGCAACAACATTAGTGTTTCTGCTACAATCCTGGAGCATAGAGCAGGCCTAAACAGCAGAGAGGTGTGCCAACTTATTCCCTTTGTCTCCTATTTTCTATTATTCTTCACAATCTTCCAAAGCACTTTATTAAAGAAAAATTGGAGAATTAGAAAACTAAACACTGGATAACTGGAAAACCAGATGACAACTAAAAAATATTGGGGCAAAACTGGAATAAATCAGCACTTGATGATGCCTAGCCCTAATGAGTCAGGCACCTAATGATGGTTTGCCATGGACCCAATATAAAGAGGTCCCATATACCAACTAGAAGCAATTTTCTTCCATTTGAATGTAGGTGATGGAGTAGGACTCTACTGGAATCTTCAAACCAAGTTGATGAGCCCAATGGTTAACTTTTTGCACAAGGGTTGGAGATAGGCTATAAGTGGGCCTTCGGCAGCTTGATATTTAACACTAGAAAGTTTAACAAGGACTTGGAATTCTCTTACAACCGATTTTCTCAAACAAGCAGGCAAACACAGGTGAAAGGTTAATAATGGTTAGTGTGAAGCACTACAAAGGTATTCTAAGGCATAGATAGAACCAAAAGTTTAGGCAAATGAATAAAAATGTTTCGCAATGACTTTATCTAGAATTAATGGAATCTCTGACAAGAACTACCAATCTAATGTGAGGCAAACAACACAGAAAGAAAAGGAAAAAGGACTATAAGAACAAGTTGAAACCAAAAATAATCCCAAATCGAATCTGAAAATCAGCCAGAAATAGGCACGGCGAACCAAGGGGACAGCAGTGAAGATAAACAAGACAATAATAAATTTTCTATCTCAACTACAACACCACTATTGGGGTCTTCTAAGTATCTAGATACACCAAATTTCAGCGAATTTTTACCTTTTTGAACTTCATCCAAATTTATGATATTTAATAAAATATGATTTTATTTTAAAATAATATTGAGTTATTCAGTTTAATTATTTAGCAATGTCAAACTATTTTGACATTTTTTGTGGATATATTACTTATATTTAAAAATTAATAAATTTATATAATGTAAATTTAATGTTGATCTTTTTCCAAATTTTTACCCTTGCCGAATTTCATCGAATTTTATGATTTACGAACTCGAATTTGAATATGAGCCTTGTGACTTAGGTGGTCTTCAAAGCCATAAATGGAAGAGCTCATGGATTTTGAAAAAAGGATGAAACTCTCAAAACAAGGAATTGGGAAGAGTAGAACAAAGTGTATGAAGTGATAGAATACCATAGTTACACCACCCTACGAGACAGGGGTATGGGGGCATAAGTTTCCAAGACGGGGGGATAGAGGGGCCTTGATTTGGGGACGGCGGGGTGGCGGGGGGAGCAAGGATGTATATACTATACATATGGTACTTAAAATGCTAGTTATGAAAAGATGTACTACAATATAAGATATAAAGATGTAAAAAACTTAAACATTGAACATTGCATTGAAGTTTTGAACTGGACCATCATGATTCATGATCAAACAATGAACATTGAACATCCGAAAATGAAAGAGTATCAAATTATATAATTTTAAATTTATAATATATATCAGATCAATAATATGAGTATCTACTATCTAATCAATGATCACATGAGTCATGACATAAAGATGATTACAATAAGTATCATGTGCCATGAATCATGATATCAAAATAAGTATATAATGCAAACAAAAACTACAAGTCTCCAAGAGTTTGAATCAAAATGCCAAATGAATGATCAATGATCATCCCCTAGAAGTTGAAACTCATCGCCACTAGAACGATCGGTGTCTCCAAGATCAAGAGCTGAAAAGGGAACACCAACTAGCCCTGTAGCTGGATCTAAAGCATCCTCTTCCTCATCAATCTGCGATGAATCCTCAGGCTCTACATCCCATCCTAATGTTGGGCTCTCCTTGTACACACGTCTTGCGATCATCGATGCGCAACACACTGTGTAGAGCCACTAGCTTCTCCGCTCTCTGAGAGGTAAGTCTATTTCTCTTAAGAGAGTGGATGAAGCTATATGTAGACCAATTCCTCTCAGAAGCTGAGGAACTAGAAACCTAAGATGAAAAACAATTGGTCAATGTGAGACTTGGGAATTAGAAGTTGAACAATGATCATTGAAAACTTGAGAAGTGAAAACTTAAATAGGTTCAAGTTGAGGAACTAAGTACCTGGGACAGCAAACGAATAGTTAGTGTGGTGGTTGTAGATTTTGGTCCATGAGCTGACAACCACAAAATGGGATCCTCTTGTGCCATAGTCTTGATATTTGCCTTTGTCACTTGATTGTAACCCCTAAGAGTAGCAAATTCGGTCCACTCAGTGCGAACCATAGTTACGGGACTCAGACTCGCCTCTGACTCGAAAAGTCAAAATCCGACTCGGACTCGGACTCGGCAACCCGACTTGGCAAGGACTCGGAAAATTGAAAAACCCATGAAATTCGAAGATTTTTAAGGATTTTAAAATTGTTTCATGCATCTTTCAGTCAATTAACATCAAATACACGATAATTGAGATAAATAGAAGCTACTTAATACACATACACAATTTTGCATAGATCACATAAGTATGAAAGCGAATTTTTGAAAGAAAAAAACTGAATAACACAATATAAACTATAAAGTATAATATTATAAAGTAATAAAAATAATGTCACTGCAATGTCAAAGACTCAAATTTCTACAATATTCATGGATTGCAAAATCTATGGTATCAAAAGTTCAAAACATTTATCAAAATAAAAACTAAAAGACTAAGGCTCGTAGTATTCTATGTCCTCCTACAAGTACGCCTAAGATAAGTCATAGAAGGTTGTAGAGCCATCCTCTCTCCCTGTACCTGAGGCTGAACCTCATCCTCATCCTCATCCTCACCCACATAATCCTCATCATCAGACTGGGATCCATGACTCCTAGCCTCAGGGTCCTACACTCTGTCTTCTCGCACTCTAGCCTCCTCGACTACCATCGCTACTGCCTCAGCCTCTCGATCCACCTGATCTACCCACTCCACATCTTCATCACTGAAGACAGGATCAGCAATCTCTGTGTTCCACTTTGCATGTGGATCAACCTTCTCTAATACAATCGGTGATGTATCAATGCCCAGGATCTGTCTATGGCGAAAGCAAAGGTTGTAGTGAACAAAGACAAGACCATTCAATTTTTTCATTGCCAACCTATTGCGCTTCTTCAAGTGTGTGTGCTCAAATAGACTCTAATTACATTCGCATCCTGATGCACTAGATGGCTGGCTCAAGATGCGAATCGCAATCCTCTGTAAATTTGGCACCTTAGTGCCAAACATCTCCCACCATGCATCTGAAACAAGAAAATTTTGAATCATATTAACAACTTTGACTTTATCAAATTAAAATGGTAATAGAATTAGAAATTAGGATGTAGAATCAAAGATTTTTATCAGGCATCAATTTTGTTGTATTTTTCTTACAAAACTCTCATGCAAATAAGTCCCCTTAAGCTTTCTTAAACAACTCAATCTCACGCACTACAATTTTTCCAACTCTTGAATCAGGTGACATTCTCTCTACAACATCATAGAGGCTGCTCCACACCTCATCATCAACCTTGAAATGTGGGCTAAATTGGTATGTTGGATTAAGGAAGTAGGTCGCTGCATGTATAGGCCTATGAAGTAGATTGCGCCAACATCTATTAATGATATCTCATATATGCCCATACCTATCTCGATTCCCTACAAAAAAAAAGTGAATGGCCTCCTTCACCCTATCCATGCCCTCATAATTGTAGCCCATTGAGGGCTTCTCTCCATCAGCAATTCGTAGGAGGACAATAAGCGGCTTTACGAACTGCAATCATTATTAAAGTTGGAAGAGAAATAATCAGCTTTAAGTTTTTTTTTTTTAAAATGAACAATAATTTATAACATAATTTCATAAACAAAATAAAGTTGAAATGAGGACAAAAAGAAAAATTACTGTCACAATATCAGCAATTGGTGTCCAAAACTAAGCCTCATCAAAAACGTGATCAGCTGCATCAATCCCTGTAGTGGTCTTTGCATATAATGATGCAATTCACTCCTCACTAACAAACATGCATCTCAAACCTCCCTTTGAATCAAGCAAAAATTTCAATGTGAAAAAATTGGTTGCAAATCTAGTGACCCCTGAACGAGACAACTCTTTTTGCTCATTGTATTTTCTCATGAGGTTGAGGACTCACGTATGATTATATATGAATTTGTATACACTACTTCCTTGCTCTATAGTTGTTTTTATCCAAGGGAGTTTACCAAGATCCTCTAACATGAGGTCAATGCAGTGAGCAGCACAAGGGGTCCAAAATATGTGAGGGTGTCTTTCCATAAGAAGCTTTCCTGAAGCAAATTATTCGTAACTATCTGCACCACATTCTCCTCACCCACATCTTTTATCACTTCATCCATTACCTTACAAAGATATTCAGCATTCTTTGTTTATCTTGAGGCATCAATTGATTTCAAAAAAACTGTGGAACCTGAAGAAAAAGAAACAAATTAGTATAATGATTAATGATGAATCATAATTTATAAATTCATAATTTATAAACTTAATCACTTAAGTACAAGTTCTACTTCTAAATTTTTAATGTCTAAAACTCTAAGTACAATTACTTAATGAGGAGACAAGAAAGTTGAGGAGTGTTCTACTCCTATCAATCCAACCATCAGTCATGATGGTGCAACCCTTCGTCTTCCACACCTCACGCTGCTCCTTGATTGCACCTTCTACATCAGCCACCCTTTGGGTCAAAATAGGGCCTCCTAGCTCGTCAGCATTAGGGGCTTCGAACCTCGGACCACAAACAATAACAGTATCGATTGCAATTTGCCAATAAGGGGACCTAAAACAAATTAAATAAAATTTAAAGTTAAACAAATTAGTAGATTATAAATAAATTTGAAAATAAAATACAAATTAAAATAAACAAAATAAGCATATTATTCTCTTGAAAGTTGAAACTTGAAACTTGAAAGCAAGAGAAGTAAGACATAAATTTAAATTTAAATAAATAAGTACCTTGCTACATTGAATGAAATGTTGTAGATGAAGAAGTCTCCAAGTGCCAATTTTGCATAATCACACTTCTCCTTGTTCCAACCCATGCTCTCAAGCAATGGTTGTGCACCTGGAGCCGTGTGTAGAACAAACATGGAATCAAGTGTCGATCTTTGCTTACAAATGCGAAGCCCAATGGTCACACTAGTAGAAGCAATGGCATCCGTAGGTGGAGTAGGGGATAATGGAGAGCGAAAACTAGAAGATCCCTGTTGGGCTAGTTGTGCCATTTCTTCTTGTTGCTTCTTTTTCAATTCTTTTTTCTCCATTTTTTCCTCTAGAAGAGTTTGCATGTGTCGCATAACATCTTGGGCTACATCTTTGCATTTTTTAGCATCACGCCTAAGTATATGTGCTAGGTGATACTTCAATCTATTTATTCCTCCCTCATCATATACTACACCACAATGCCAACATGTAACAACTCCTTTTTTGTGCCCCGGGATGGCATGTTTCCAAGCCCTAACCCTTGCTATTGCACTTGGGTCTACATTAGGGTTAAATGCAGGCCTAGTTCCACTTTCAGAAGGCTCACCCTGAGGCATTATGTCAATGTGTTTGTTGCTGCAATACGAATATATTATAAATAGAAAAAAGTTAGGATCAAATCAGATTTTTAAACTTTAGGGCCTTCTTACTTTGTCATCAACATAAATTAGAATAAATCTAGATTCTAAATAGTAGATAGTAGAAGTAGAGACTCAACAAATGTAAACAAAATGGGAAGTAAAAAATATGAATGTAAAACATATTACAAAACAACACAAAGAAATGCAGCTTGTTGCTTACCTCTTCAAATTTGCACAAAGTCAACTGTCAAACAATGGAATGCAAGTAAGTTTGTAGAAGCCTCCTCCAAATGCTTTTTTAAGCTCCTCTCAATGCTTAAGTGCAAGCTACAAACAGGAGAGCCAACCGGTTTGTCAATTTCTCTATCAAAACCCTAATATTCTTCTCTAACTCTTTCCTCTCTATCACAAGCATAAGCAAATGGTGGACTGACCTTTTTAGGTCAATTAGATTTATAACAACCAAAAAAATGCAACTTAAGTCAATGTTTTTTTTATGTTTTTTGCACTTTGTCTTTCTTGCCGATGAAAGTCCTGGGCTCAAGACTCAGCGAATCTAGCGAGTCCCTAGACTCGACGAGTCCATGTAGACTCTACCAGGACTTGGCCGAGTCCGAGTCTAGAGGCCAATTTCCTAGGAAAGTGGGACTCTACCTCGGACTCGCAAAGTCCTGGTCAGACTCGCAGAGTCCCATTACACTGAAGCGAACCTTAGCTATTGTCTCAGGGTCATACATCCTATCTATGCACTTGAAGAACCCTTCCTTCACCTGAAAAAATTTTAAAAGTACAAATTATTAGCAAATAGAAGAATCAAGACGCTAGTGATATAAATGATTTATAAAATGATAAGAGTCTAAGACATAAAGATGATTAAAATAAGTAGTGTTATATAATAATATAAACCACCTCATCATCGTGAAGTGTACAACTCTACCAAGCCTAGTCATATACCACTTCGGATTCAATGCATATGCAGCCATGTGTAAGGGTGTGTTAAGGTTGTCCCATCTACACTAAATAATAGGCCGAATGTGATCATTGTAGAAGGCTAATGTGGGGTCCTTCTCTCGCACAACTGCCCTCATCTTCCCAAACATAGAATCAATGCACTCGTACACCTCTCCAAGTGTAGGTGCATCCCCATCTCCATACCTAATCACCTCAAAGACCGGCCTAATGATAGAGACAATGTATTTTGCATCGCTCCAAAATACGGCACTCTTAATTATTTTGCTCACCCTCATCCTCTGCTCTGACCCAGACCCATCCCACCTATTGCATTCATTCGTCATAACCATTAGTTGCAGTGGCTCCTGCAACTCAAGCATTCTCTCCAATAGAATGAAATAGGATGCATACCGTGTCTCAATTGGCTTTAGGAAATCCTTCTTGGTGGAGCTCCTAAATAATGCATGTGAGGTGTGGTGGTTGCAAATATACATCTGCACATATTTAGAATCACTCATCACTTCCTCTATCTAGGTAATCTTCCCCATGTCCTTTAGAGCATTATTCATAGCATGCACACAACAAGGAGTCCATCAAATATGATGATATGTGGCCTTAACAAGCCTCCCTACAGCTCTGCCCACATGAGTTGCATCTGTGACTAGTTGGACCACATTTTGTGACCCAATCTCCTCAATAGCTTCCCGAAGAATCTAAAACTGAAAATCAGCATCCTTTTGATGCCTTGAACAATCAACCGCCCTAAGAAAAAATGGGCCCTCTGTGCATTTGACTATGACATTGATGAGTGGATGGTGTCTAATGTCTGTCCACCCATCTATGATAATGCTACACCTTGAATCCTCCCAAACAGCCCTCATGCTCTCCATGGACTCACTAATCTTGGAATACTCATCATCCAAGATTTTAGTCCTCAATTTGTGCTCACCCGGTGGCACATATGATGGTAACCTCACCTTCGCTACATTCTGAAATGCCTTCTTAAAATAAGGAGACCGAGCAATATGAAATGGAATCTCATTGGCAAATAACATTCTCCCAATGCATGCATCTAACTTCTCTCTCGTCTAGGCTGCAAATAAATCTGCTATGGGGTTGTTGTCACTAGACTATGCCCTGCGTTTCCCCTTGCTCAACTGGGTTGTTGCTACACCCATAGAGCTATAAGTAGAGCAAGGTGTGAAGGCTACCCCTAGCAATGCAATAGTTGAAGCTCTATACTATAGTCTAGAAGAAGACATGTCAGTGTTGCTGCCCCTATATTTGTTGCTCATGCACCTATTGTATAGTCTAAACCTACTGCCTACCAAGGAGTAAGCACTGGAATGCCCAAGTCCTTTGGAACTCCCCAAACCTTGTTGAATTCAATCCTCAAGTGCATGTTTTTGGGTTCACTCAAAAACTTGCATGGTCCAACACCTTTACCTATCCAAAAGAGGTGGTGTGCATTCACTCTAGTGATGCTACCATACCATTCATCAGCACAAAGATTGCATCTCCACCTTCTTGTGCCACCTGATGTTGATCTGCTTGTTATTCTAGTGGCAAATTGTTTTAGAGGAGATTTTGGATCAAACTTACCCCTAGCCTACTGTGCCAAATGTGGGGAGGGGCAATCAATAGATGGAGTATCAGATAGTTGAGATGCACTACCCATGGAAGTGGAACTAGTTTGGAGCCCTTGCTGATTTGGCCCAGCCCCAATGTTACTCTCATGCTCAGCCCTCTCAACGGTGTCATCATCATGCTCAACGCCAACCTCAAGCTCAAGTTCACATTCTGATTCATTGCCACTATCTAAATAAATTTCCATCTCATCATCACTATGAGAATCAATGTGGGAGCTCATTTTGACATTGCATTTGACAAAATAAACAAAAAAAATCAATAAACAAACTTTCAGCCTATGCCCTACTTTAAACTTTCTAAATTTTGAAACTAAATAACAAGAATTTGCAAAATGAAACATCAAGAATCTTAATCTATTATTTATAAATGATTCAATGAATGAATGATAACTATAACAAAATGAAACAATACACATTTAGAACTAAAAACATTGAACAATAATTTATAAACATACATTTGAAAATCAGAAAAACAAGTTTAAAAACCTACCTTTTTCTTTAAAAACTCCTTCAACAAGATGCTAAACTTTCCCCTTCTTCTTCTTTTTGCTCCCGGGCTCTCTTTGTTCACTTGCAAACACTTTCTTCACTCTTGCACAAACCCTTATCTCAGCTCTTCACTCTTCTTCTTCTTCTTGTTGCAAACAATGAGAAATGCAAATGTGAAAAAAAATGAAGAATAGAAGACTTTTGAGCAAAGGAGGAAGGAATGGGGCCCACATCCCATTATAACAAAAATAGAAACAAAAAAAAAATGCATTTTTTTTATATTTTTTAATTTGCTCCATCTTGTTGATGGGGGAGACATCCAAGCATCCCCCCGCACCCAAAGGGGACGCAGTCGCACCCCCCCCCCCCCCCCCCGCATCAACAGGGGACTCGGGGACGTCTCGCCGTCTCCGGTGGAGGTGGCACTCCGAGTGGCGCCGCCCGCGACACCAAGACGGTGTCCCCCTGTCTTGAGTGCGTCCCCATCTCGGGTGCAGCCTAGTTTTGGCAGGGGGGACGCGTCCCCGTGTTTCACTGTAGAATACACAAGCAAAGTAGAAAGAGAAAACAAGAATCTTAAAGAGCAAATCTCGAACATGCAGATCAAAATGGATATAGGACAGCATGAACTTGAGAACACAAGACAGGAATTGGAACAATTAAGAATAATGAGTAAAGGAAAACAAACGGTAAAAGAAGTCGACACCACACATTTGAAGGAAATTCAATCAGCCTTAGAAAACATAGAATTTAAAGAATCGCAATTAAAAAAAGGATAGAAGAGGCCAAATCAAGGTCATAGGTGGTAAATGGTTCAGCAAACAAACAAAAGGGAATCATTGAACAACAACTCAAAATTCAGATAAGGGAAGAACAAGACGAACAAGGCAAGGCTGCAAATATCATCAAAGGGTTGAAAGGCTTTGGAGAAAAAAAAGGACTGACATTCTAGCAAGGGACTTTCTTAGAGATAAGCTGAAATGGACAAGCAGCATTCAACAAGAAAATGGGATAGGTAAGAGGTTGGATGGAGGAAGGGATAGACACATAAGAGTTATCCTGAGAATATTAAAAGATGAAAATATTATCCTTAGAAATGGAGGGCTGCTTAGAGGAACGCAATTCTATCTAGATGAAGATCTAATTTTTTCTCAACAAGAAGAATAGAGGAAGAAGTGGGAAAAAGTAAAGACAGCAAAAAGCTAGGGATACTGGCCATGGCTGAAAAATGGGAAAACTCAAATCAATGAGCATATCTCGAATAAGAAATAGGAAATAGGGGCCCCACAGGATCACTTAAATGTAGTAAGATGGAACTGTAGGGGTTATCCATAGAGAAGAGGTCCTGGGTTGAGGCCTATAGCGAAGGAGAAGGATATTATTATTCTTGTTGAAACACAAGAACATGACAGTTGCATGGTTCTGAACTTCAAATGTTACAAAACAATTTTGATTTAAGTAAAGGGCGCAGTAGAGTCACAATGTTTATAAAGGAGAATTGGTATGGATTTATTAAAATTGAAAAAGAAGATCCAAATAAAAAATACATATGGCTGCAGATAATACTAAAATGAAACTATTTTCCAATTGGTCGCTTGTTATTTTGCTCTGAAAATCTCTAAGAGGTGGAACCTAGACAATGAAGACCCTTTGCTTCGTTAGAAATAGAAATCCCTTAACTCAGCACTTCAAGAGAAATTAATGCAAGGACAGCCAACAATCTATCTTTACATTTGAGCAATTACAAAAAGGAGAGAATAACCATTTTATAAATAGAAGAAAGTGACTATCATTATTGGAAGAGGGCTTCTCAAGATAGCAATGGCGGTGTTTCATATTCCGGGGCAGAATTATTGGGGTTATGTAGTCTCATTGGCATGGTTATATGCAACAACATACAAGATGGCCAACATTAGGAGGTATCCCTTGAAAAACTTACAACAGACAATGTGGTGGATTACGTGATTTTCTCTCAAAGTCTTACATCTAGAGTGTAGAGTTCGACATTGGAGAAGGTCCTATAGAGATGAAGTCAAATCACATGCCTTTATATATTAGGTTGGACATTGTTCCAAGTCATCTGCAAAACATGTCCTACACAGGGAAAAGACAGTTGTTTACAAAAGAAGAATCCTCATAAATTAGGAGAATAGGGTATTATTTAGCGTTGTTCTTAAACAGGAAACTTCTTGAGACAAATAGTATCTTGGCTATTGGAAGGGTCAATGAGGAATTTGAGCATGCACATAGCAGCTTGTCGATTCCTATTATACATAAGGCGTTGAAAACATGTAAAATATCTTGTAGTAGAAAGAAAGCTCGGATAGAAAGAGACCTACGAATACTTTTCTAGCTAGTCCCTGGTATGAAGAAGGCTGCAAGGCAGCTAAGAGATCTATAAAACGGAAATCCCAAAAAACGAAGACAAGAAGAAATACGCAAAATTGATCGAAGCAAAAAAAAAAAAAGGAGTATGTAAATCCAAGATGGACGGAGTTAGTATCTTTGGACAAACATAATCCCAAAGACTTCTGCAAAGAACTACAGTGAAGGAAAAAATAAGTTGAAAATAGTATTACAGATGCTTAATGGTTATAACACACAAAGTTTCTTTATGAGCAGACTTGTGAGAAGAACTCTCTTTCCATTGTGAACACTTCTATGGAACTTCTTAGTGGATGATATCAAACTAGGAATAGAGAAGCTACCAAATGGTAGAGCAAGTGCTATTGATGGGTTTAAAGCTGAATTTATAAGTGGGGAGTTTATCTCCTTGCCCCTCACATAAATGGAGTCTTTAACACTGTCATTCAAGATGGTTTCTCGATGGATTGGGCAACTAGTGTGGCTATTCCTCTCTTTAAGCATGGGCACATCAATAACTATCATGTCCCCATTTTAAGATATAGTTTTAATAACAATTATATAAAACATTATTATTAAATAAATAATGATAATAAAATCAAATATCAGAGATTGAGTTGCATCCTGGAAGGGTAGATAGCTATCACTAGCAGATAGGGTTCTTTTGGTAAAATCAGTTTCCAGCTCTATCCCAAGTTTTGTAATATCGGTCCTCTTAGCTCCTAAAGGAGTATTGGATTCAATTAAAAAGTGTCTTCAGGAATTTATTTGGAAGGGAAATCTAGATAATAAGAGAAAGATCGTGCTCGTCTCATGGGAAAAATTTTGTATGCCAAGATCCCACAGTGGAGTGGGAGTCCATAACCTTCTAGAGAGGAATATCAACTTGGAGGCAAAGCTGACATGGAATTTATATGAAAGCCCAGCAGCCCTTTGGGCTAGAATTATTAGAGTGAAATATATGGAATCAGATGCTTTGCGGAGAATTTTCACCTTGCTTTGGATATTAAAATATTAATATTTTATCACTTTAATGGTCATCTTTTTGTATAAAACGTCATTTAGATAGATAGGATCGTTTCTACAGTCTTTTTTCATTTTCTTATTAGAAACTTTCTATTTTGTACATTTGTAAAATTGTTTATAATGATCCCTTTGATCATTTGTTAATACAACAATCAATAATTTACCAATTGCTTGTGTAATACTTATTTCAGGGGAGGATGCCTCATATAATTTTTAATAAGAAATCAACACTCAATAAGACAAAATAATATACTGCACCTCTTATATATACCCTCTTTATGCCTAATAAAACACTATACCTGACTAAAGAATAATTTAATGCTGATAATACGACTCGCTTAAAGGTTAAGGCAGCCACAAATCGACCACTCGTAACCATATGCACACTACATTGTCCTCCTCTTTACAAAAACATTGTCCTCAAATAATTAAGATTTCCAATAATTCTTCGTTGCTGTCCTTTGTCATTCCTTAAAAAAGGTCTCCCATCCTAGCTATCCCAGAAAAATATCCTGATGTCCCTCGCCCAAACTTTATGGAGAATAAACAAAACCCATAGTGACAGGCAAGACATATATTCTGTGATTATAAGAGATCATTTTTTCAAGTCCTTTGGGCATCGAGACTATAAATTAATTAATTAGAGGGAGTGGGAGAAAAAGCAACTGTGTGTGCAACAAAAGAAAACTTTTAACTGTAGTTATTTTTTCTACATACTTTGAAGCTTCGTACAAGCAAATTTCAAAACTAATATAAGTGTACGGATTAGCAATGGGAATCTGAAATTGGTCTCATACTATCATATATTGATTCGAAGGAAGATATCCTAACTTGGGAAATTAGAACAAAAATAGGTGGAGGAAAGAATGAAACGACATCTACCTTCCATGTAATCAAGCAAGCGTTCTCCAAATGAAGTCAGGCCAGATTTCTTGTTAGATGAGCTGTTTGCCACCCATGATTTCTTGCAAGGGATTCTGCAATGCTGCATTGTAGAGCAGCTGAGCGAGAGAGTTAGATGCATGCAGTGCATAGATTGAGCCATTTGAAATGATTTCCAAAGCTCAGGGATGAGCTTGACCTGCTTATTGTTTTGCAACCGAGATGAGCTCGCCCAATCCACACATTTCTTTTTTATTTGTTGTGGACGGATGGTAAGTCTTTCTCAAATGCTGCCAATGTCTTCTTAATTTCTTTGTGTGGGTTTTAGTTTTGAAATTAATCTTTTTTCACATGATATGATATGATAGATTTTAATTACATTCACTCAGGCTAAAGTAGCCTATGGGACCTACACAATCACCCCCCAAGGCAAGAGCAGAACTAATCTAGCTACAAAGTTTTGGTTAACTTATCTCTCCTTCTCTAGAGTTTGGAAGTTTGATAGTCAGAGACATTGTTCTCTTCACTTGATTTCCATCGAATAAATTTGAATGCGTGCTTGAGAGTACAATAATACATTTCTAAAGCAATAATAGTAATAAAATTTATATTTATCCATTCTTTTAATCACCTATCAAAATAAAATCAAGTGTTCAATTCAAGCAATTTTGGTCTTTTTTTTAAAATTTACTACTTTCTTACATTTGTACTAAGAACATATATTGTTTCCAAATATTTGTTCTAGATCGTGAAGTTTCCTTTTTTTTTTTAGCTTAGGTAAATCTCACAACACAATGATTTAATTCCATGTTGCATGAGATTGACTTGAATTCAAAGTTTTAAAGATATTTAAGTTGATCACTCCTTCCATTTATAGTATCTATTAGGAGCAAACTTGATGCATATTTGTGATATTATCCATTATGTATTCGTATTTAAAGGCATCCATGTTGCATTTAAACATGTATTAGAACATCAAGTAATAACCACATCATGATGAGCATACATTATATGAATTATTTACTTTGAGCTAAAAAAAAGCATTTGCATCAATACTACATATAAATCATTGCATGCTTGAGTTTGTTGTCTTCTTAATGTCATGGAGTCAGCCTAGCGAGTAACTTGAGGAAGGAGAACTTGACCTTCGTAATTGAACAACTTCTATGAGGTTAAAGTACACCTTGAAGCTCAATATCGCACTACAAGATTTATCCCATGTTACTTATGATTGACTTACAGAATTTTGAGTATGTTACATTCAAGGCATATTCAATTTGAAAGCAAGATGGAATAACAAATGCACACAAATTCTATTTCAAACTAAAGAAAAATCTCCATAAAAAGCTCAATAAGAGAACACAAACAAAACAACAAAATCAACAAATATCTCGAATGTTTTTTTGAGTCAATCTCATTAACCCATGTTTCATGAGTAATGGCTTGCAAGAACCCATCTCTCATGGGAATTAATGGAATTGTGTCTAGGCAATTGGGTATTCATGGAAGGTTACTCATCTTAGTACAATTCCAACTTAAGCACACTTAACCATGGAGTTTTCCTTCAAGGTTAAGCCCATTTAGCTTGGGTATCATTTGCAAAACCTTTACAAAGTGTTGTTCCTTGTGAACTTTTGTAACTTAACTCAAATGTTACCAAAATCATCATTGTTGGTTGATTTACTCCAAAGCAATAATGAATATGTGGATGCTCCTTTGTTAAAAATTAATTTGTTTTACATGTACTTAGGAAAAAATGATAATGGGTGAGAAATAGATGTATATGTCTATAATCACCTAAAAATGGTCATCTAGACTATTAGCCCCTTTCTCAATATTTTGGCTAAATTAATTAATTATTTGCCTAGGCCAAATTGCTAAAATCAATTTATTTGATTGTAACCTATAGTTTGACTATATTATCCTAAGTCCATATTTGATGAAAAGAACATGTCCCTTTTCTATTAAATAAAAGACCCCATTCCTCTAGCCCACTCAATGTGCACACATAAAGTCCTTTTTCTATTTACAAATTAAAAGAAAAGGCTTTCTGTCTCACATGAAAAGTCAACTCCTTTTCATTGATTGACTTGCTCTTACACATGGATCATGCCAAAAGTCAACCCCCGCCCTTGATTGTCCACTTCCTTGATCTTGACCTAAATCGGTCATCTACCTTTAAAAGATAGAGCTCTCTCCTTCTCAAAGAATCCATCTTCTTGAGTATTGTTATGCTGCAAGTTTCTTGATCAATTTCTTGGAGATTTGTGAAGAACTTCTCATTTATCATCTAATTCTCTCATCACCATTGCATATTAACTTAGATTTCATATAATGTAGCTTTTCTTTTTGCTATAGTTTAAATCACATAGTTTAACTTGCTTGGTTAAGTAACACGCTCATTTTGATTAATCTAGTTGCATTATGCATATCATTCTAGCTTTAGTTCATTCTTGCATTGCATGATTGAGAGTTCTTTTGGACACTTGCATTCTTGCTCTTGTCTCAAGAACCTCTTATTGCATGGTTTACTAGAAAGGGTTGTGTCTCTAAGGCTCGCCTAAGAGCTATTCATATTGCTCAAAACACTCCTCTACACTCCATGGATAGGGAGCTCTAAGCCAACATTCAAGCATTCCAATTCATGGGATCACTTGAATAGAAGGGTTTAGAGTGGTGCACATTTCTAGTGTACATTTTTGGCACCCACCATGGGGCAAAATGGTCTAGTTTTGCTCTGCATCATTTTTCCTACATTTTCCACTTTATGTCTGGTCTATTTATCTTTTTACAGTTGTAAATATCGGACAATACTTTCTCAACATCATACGATATTTCTTAGCATTGTCGTGTGATACCTTTCTAGTAAAAGTACCGTGCACCCATACAAAACATTATCCTACCAATATAGAAATTTTATCGCTCAGCTATAGGCAAAAATATCGCATGAGACAAAAGTATCGTACGATACTTTGTCAACAAAAAATATTGCCTAGCCTAAAACTGCTTGTGTTCAGTTCTTTGATCAATCTTTTGGTCTGTAGCAGTCTGTCTGTCAGGTTTTTCAGGTTCATTATAGTCTGACAGAGGTCTTATTGCAGGTTTTCATATTGATTTCGAGACTAACTCTTGTTGGACTAATGATTGTGCTTGTAGGTTTTGCCCCAAATGCTTGAAAAGTTGTCTTAAAAGAACACATGTCAAAGCTTCAAATCAAATGCAAAAAGGCTACTAATGATTGTTTGTGGGGTTTCCTAAAAGCATAAAAACCAAACAAGTGCTTGTGTTTCATTTATTTTGTGTGCAGCGATCATACTAATTGTTTATCTTTTCATAGAGACATAAAACTTGTGATTGTGATCTCTTGGTGGTAGGAAAGTATGCTCTTCACCCTTGTGGTGAATCAAAAATCTTTACTCACCTTTAGATTTCAAAAGGAAGAGGGTAATTGAACTTGTTTGGCATGTTTGGGAGAAACAATTGGGATAGGAGAGTACGATCTTCACCCTTGTGGTGAATCAAAAATCTTGACCCCCAAGAGTGGATCCAATCTGTTTTAATATAACATCCTTTAGAGGTTCTGCTCTTGAGTAATCAAGAGGAATGACCCAAGTGGGGACAAGTGAACCTGGCTATTTTGACCTACTATAAACTCAAGGCTACCAAGGACACAAAACCTTGGTACATGTAGTGCTTGTCTTTGCTTAGTGTGAGTACTTGTGGGATTGGGACCACGAGAAAAATGGCAGACAAGAATGCTTAAGGTGCTCTTGTGGGTGCAAGGTCTATTACTTTCCGCAAGGCAAAGTGTCCCATAATTGGGTGCAAGAGAAACACTACAAACGAAAGTCCAATCTAAATACTCTAGGTTAGTAACTACCTTATTTTGCCACTCAACTTCTTGGTGCAAGGATCGGTCCCAATGGATTGCCTAGATCACCCCAAGATTTTACACTCACCATCTATGTTCCCTTGGTTATGCTAATGGCATCTCCATGACAAAACCAATATCTCTTGTGGGAAACCACTTGGCGTGAGGTGAAGGGGAACTTAGTGTGGGCCAGGTTGCTGATAATGAACCTTGACTCTTACGTAGATTTTCTTGGTAGGTGTTTTTAAATTTGTTGGACTTGTGTAAACATTCTTGCAAATCAAACATCTCATTAGTATCAGTAGGAATTTGTTTTGATATCACAATTTTGTGTTGGCAAGGTTGCTTTGTCCCTTGCTCAATTATTTGAGACATGTGAATTACCCTTACCATTTGCAAACCATGTTGTTCTCTGATGAAATTTAAGGTCTTATACTATTTGCATAACACTCTAGTTTGAAAACATTCGACAATCAACTTGAAACATAAGTTGTTCTTGCTTAAAAGTGCATTTTTCATAGTTCAATGGCACTCTATCGTACAACTATTGGAGAAATATCATACGATATTATTTTTCTAAAATTGTATTGCCTGCCTATAGTCAACTATATCACCCTCCTTAAAGGAAAGTATCATCTGATGAAAAAGTGTTGCCTAACTAATGTCAACTCTATCATACAATGCATTTTGTTGTTCAAATATCGCCTACTTCTTAGAGAAATATCACCTAGCTTCTGTTGCTTCTAAAACAGAGTCTAGATTGTGTCTTAGTTGGTCTAGGGAGGTCGTCACTTCATCCTACCTGAATCTGGTAAATAATCTTTGTGTTAGATATTGGTCTAAGTCGAGAAGATGGGTTTAGTTTACTAGATGTAATCTAAAAATGATCACTAATGGTCACTTGTCTAAATCTGGTTATCTTTTTATGAAAACTACTTGCTATGCAGCTTCTTGCTCACTCTCTTGGCTCGAGTCACTAGTTTTGTAAATTCTTGAGCACACTTGATAAGCCACTCGCTTATTCTATCTTTGCCAAGTGATTTTTCTTGACCCTACAAGCTCCAAATTTGAAACACTACTCTCATCTTATTAAACAAAGACATTCCCTTACATGCTAGTTGTGACTAGGTTCCAAGTCGATAAAGGTAGTCGTCCTTCTTTCACCTTCAAACAATTGAAAATTCCAACTAGGCACCCTTGCGAATAACCTTATGTGGAGGATCTTGTCTCTGATAAACCACAAGAAGCTAATATCTAGCATGATTCCCTCTATAGGTTTGAGAATCCGTTCGATACATCCTTTGATACACCTAGGGGTGAAGACAACGTCTTGATCACCATGCATCCTGAGGAGAGGAAACATCACTTAAAAGAACAAGCCCACATGGGAATGGAAAGACTCAAAGAGGTTGTATGCATGGCTACTAGAGAAAATCTTATCACTAAGTTGTGTCTGATGCTCACACACACAATAAAATAGGCAAGGATATCATAACAACCCTTTTGACAACATTCCTTTTGATGGCAATAATGGAAACAATATGCCTCCTAGGACTCCTAGAGTCAACACAAGAGCATGCCCATCACCACCCAGACATTCACAATCATATCATGAAAGTGATGACAAAATCACCAGCAAGGACTTGATGAGATTTGAACAAGATGAAGTTACCCAAAGGCTAATGCGCAAAGCCTTGGAACAAAATGGGGACCAATACTTCCAATATATAACAACAAAGGGATGGAAACTCCCTCAGGACTTTGACATGCAAAGGATAATCCAAAACAGAGAACCTACCAAAGCTGAGATCTTGAGGGAAGAGATGCAAGAACTCATAAATCAACTTGCACAACTACAAGTTTCTAAGGAACCGCCCAAAACATCCTCTGTTGAATCAATATGTGCTCTTCCTTTTGATAGAAGTCTTTTCATGCTTCCATTTCCTAGGGATATAGAGGTTCCCACATATGATAAATATGATGGAAATAGTCATCCTCGTGATCATGTGAGACACTTCTATGCTCTTAGTATGGATTTCATGCATGAAGACATGTACCTTATGAGGTTGTTTCGTAGAAGCTTAAGAGGTTAAGCTATGGAATGGTTCAGAAAACTATCACCTCCTCTCAAAATGTTTGATGAACTTGCACAACGCTTCATCTAGCAGTACTATTACAACATTCAACTTCCCATTACTATATTGGATTTGTGTAATATTAAACAAAAACAAGTTTAATCCTTTGCAACGTATCTCCAGCGATGGGGATCTCTAATTCTAGATACCCTCGACAAATTCTTGAGATTGAGAAGATTGATATTTTTGTCAATATACTTGTACAAAAACTCTACTTTGACCTTAGAAAATAATTGTTCACATCCTTCAATGCTATGGTTGAAAGCGCATACCACATTAAAGATGTTGTTATTAGAAAATGTGACATTGTCCCGAATAAAGACAAAAATGGCAAAGACAAAAATAAGTTGTAAAATAAATAAAAATATGTTATTAATGATGGAGTAGTGGATGCTCCTAAGACCAAAGATTCTTCCTTTAACCTTCCCAATGTTATTTATGTTGTGAAGCAACAATAGACTTCAAAGTCTCAAACATATGATTTTTAAAAAAAAAATCTAGGCCAAGATGTGTTTATGCACCTATGGTAGAACTTTACGAAGTGGTCTTGAAGACCTTACTTGTAAAATAAACTGGTCACACTTCCAAACAATTCTTGGCCCTATACCATGTTTGCAGTTAACATAGAAGCAAAGGCCATAACACTAAAAATTGCTTTAAACTCAAAGATGGCATCCAAGATCTGATTGATGCCAACAAAGTTGTAATGGATTGCTTAGTGAAAAATTCTGATCACAAGACCTTCAAACAACTTTTACCAAAATATGAAAAAGGAGAATCATCTAAGGCTAACAACAAAAATCATGACACAAAGATCAACTACACATACACTGATGCTAACAATGTCATTAACATGATACAACCTATTGAATATCTTTGCATGATGGGTCCTAAGTTTGACAAAGCACTCAATTATGATATAGATGATGAAAAATCTAAGGTAGTCCCTAAAACATGTAATGCTCAAAAACAATATAGGGACACTCAACCTAAGGTAATTCTTAGAGTGGTAGAACCTTCCTCGTCACATGGTGAGACACTTAATGCTATTACTAGGAGGCAATTAAAAGTTTTCCTTAAAGTTGCCAATGATCCTAAACATGCCTCATTGTCTAAACAAGTAGCTACCTTAGCCATCTCTACCTATGACCTCATTAGTCATTTACGAAGAACCCTAACACAAATATCCATCTTTGAATTGTTAGAGCTATATCCTCTGCACAAGGATATTCTTGAAAAAGCCTTATGCTCAGCCAACGTCCCCACATATATTGATGCAAAGTGGTTCCAAGCTATGGTGAATCACATTTCTTCACTACATTACCTCACATTCTCTAAAGAAGATGACAAATCCCTCGGTCATCCCCATAATCTCAGCTTACACATAGAAGTCCAAATCTTTCGTACTTACATTCATCGAGTCTTGATAGACAATGGTGCAAGGTTAAACATTATCTCTTTCAACGTTATTCAACAACTTGGCATGTCTGAAATTGCTATTGACCTTAGGCGAAAGATCACTATCAAAGTTTATGATGAGGTTGAAACGCCTTCTAAAGGTCTTATTGTGCTCCCAATTTGTGTTGGTCCTGTTGATAAAAATGTGGTCTTCCAAGTGTTAGACATCCTACTAGCATATGATTTGTTGCTAGGAAGACCTTAGATTCATGACATGTAGGAAGTATCATCTATGTACCATCAATGT
The DNA here is from genome assembly GCA_028749045.1 of Cupressus sempervirens. Classification (NCBI taxonomy): domain Eukaryota; kingdom Viridiplantae; phylum Streptophyta; class Pinopsida; order Cupressales; family Cupressaceae; genus Cupressus; species Cupressus sempervirens. The sequence continues at coordinate 543,409,797 of CM053787.1, read as the reverse complement.
ATCAAGTTTCCCTTCAATGGTACTAAAATAATCGTTGTTGGAGATAATTCTATGTCTATTAACACACTGTTCACTGCCAAAACACTAGTTGCTCACAATTGCTCTTCTCATGAGCTCAAATTGTCTCTCCAAGAGTGTGAACAAAAGTTGAAAATGATTAGCCTCGGTATGGGTGAGTACACTCTAGATTCTATTGTTTCTCTACCAATTTCTCCTCGGTCTTATAGGAAACCTTCTACAAAATCAAAGCCCTCAGCTTCTACTATGACCATTTTTGGCATTTGCATTCAGTCCTCAATTCCCCTAGAAGTAGAAAAGGAAGACCAAGCTATTAGAGATTGGATATATAGGGAAGAGGAAGATATGGAGGAAGTCACAGTCACTACTCCTATCTCTCTTAAACGTTATGGAAAAGGATACAAATTTCTAAAAAAAGGCTATTAGGGCCAAGGGTCCTTAACTAGTAATAAGAAAGCTCTCGTAGAGCCCTTAAGTCACACTGAGGGTCACAATAATAGAGATAATATTGGCCTAGGCTTTGGGCTAGAAGATGAATTGCCCAAATTTGACTAAAGAGCTCCCATGTTTAGTGAATCAAAGGATGATGACCCACCCTTTGTTGCTACTACTCTACAAGATGAGGATTTCATGCCTCTCAATTCCCTACTTTGGGGAGAAGAACATATGGTTACCTCTGATGATGTTGAGACTTCCACTTCGAGGCAACACCAATAAGATGCATCTGATTAGGAAGACCCAAATAGAGGGAGGATAATAGAGAACATTGCTTACTTGATTGCTAGGAACCAAAAGTACAAATTCTGGTGAGTATGGATGGGAAAGTCTCTCAGATATGTCCTGTGAATTAGGATTGGATGTAATCCATGCCTATGCTACCCAACCAAACATAGTTGAAGAGTCTAGTCTAGGGTCTGGCAAGTTTGGTTCACAAACTACTTTAGTGGTTCACGCCAATCCCTCTAGGCCTGTTCCTGATCTAGATTCCTTTGGAACTTTCATTATAGGATCAACGTCTCATGTCACTAGAGATGACTTTTACCATATTAATAACCTTGAAGCCTCCATGTCCCTCTCATTAATCCACCTCAATCTCATAGATTGGTCCGCTCAACACTTAAGACCTAAACTAAAATCTTTACAGAATGATTATGAGATCACTTGCTACCTCAAAACCATTGAACCGATGATATCTTCCACTAGTGAACCCACAATTAACATGAAAAATTAGATATCAAGTACATTAGTCATAAAAACAAATGAAAAAAAAACATTCAGATCGCGAAAACCACTTTTTGGCAGTCTCTGAACCACAAAAAAGGTAAAAATAAAGACACATCTAAGGGTGAAAACCTCTTTGAGGCACCTAAAGGTGAGGTACTTGGTAGTCTGCCAAGCAATTTTTAGGATAGATCATCAATTCTCATTGAACCCACATAGCCTACAACTTGGGTACAGAGGAATCTCCCAAAATCATTTATGTGGCTCAATCTCTATCGGCTGAAGAAAAGGAGAACTTCACTAAGTTCTTTCAAGATAAAAAGATCAACTTCACCTAGACTTGCTTAGATATGCCTAGCCTTGACATGGATCTTATTGTTAAAGTTTGTAGCTGTGATAGAGATCTTTATCTCTTGAAATCTAGACATTATTATTGTTATTGTTCTCTTCAACTGAAAAGGACACTTAAATTTAATTTGTAATATTAAATGTAAATGACATGTGTCATTCACATGCATTAAATCATGAATATTCAAGAGTTATAATTTATTATAGGAGTTATGGGAAACTAAAGAGACTTCGATTGTTATGTGAAGGGTCTATTTATTGGTTATATATTTTAGTTCAAGTGAAAGGATTGTACACTTGAATTTTTTGATCAATAAAATGACCTTTTGGTTGTGTGGCTGGGTTTTTCCCTTCATTCTCGAAGGGTTTCCTAGGATATCTTGTTGTGTTGATGATATCTCTTTTATGATTTTATTATTATTATTTATCATCTTTAGTTTCTACACTCAATTTTTAACATGGTGTTAGAGCAAGCTTGTTCAGTGCCTTCCATCTAATATATCATGGGTAGATATGTGTAAATGATGCTTAGATTGATTATCGATCAGGATGTTTTCCTTGATCTTTGTCTCTAATAATTATGCAGTCTCTTATAAAAATTTCAATATAAAGCATCTGCATTTTTGTTCACTATTGATTTCATAAGGTGTAACATTATGTCTTTTCATGCTTCTATACAAGCTGGGATCGTGGTTGGCAATAATTTGTTGTGCATAGTCGCTAGCAAATATGAGATATGATTTGGAATCTGTGCAGCCATTAAGTTTTAGAAGAGAGGACAACAAAACTCATCTCAAGCCATCGCTGATGGAATTTTTAGATCAAAACATTGGTTTTAGTTATTAGCACTTGTATTTAGTCAATATCTTCAAGATTGATAAAAACCAACACTATTATGTTGGCATGTTCCTCAATGTCAGTTTTTCCTAATGTGAGTGCTAGCGTGGTAGTTCTAGTGATAAAATAACAGTCAATATGATCTCACTATCATCACTAGAGGAGAGGTGTTATGCTAGAAGCCCATTGGTGGTCAAGTATCGAAGAAATATTGCAATGATCATATATTGTCTCTTCAGCAGGAGGCCAACAGATATAGTCATCATTTCCTTTGTCTTATTTGTATTCATGTTTGAATTCTTGTTTCATCTATCACTTTTTCATGGTTAATGACCATATTCCAATGAAAAGGAGAGTGACTATAGATATGTTCGATAGTTGCAAAGTACAAGTCTAATGTTGGGGTCAAAATCCCTCTTTATCTTCTCTTTTGTTGCAGTTGAGACATTCACAGTCATGGGCGTCTAATTATATTAACAAAGGTCAAAATCCTTGCTATAAGGCTAGACATATTTTTTTCATGATCTGGAAAAGGGATTTCATCAGTCAACAAAAATTAAAGACTTCCTTCCTATCAACGATCATGTTTTTCATCTTTGGGTGTTTTCTTGTACATATTAAATTTTGAAGCGATGCATTCTAACTAGCAACATAGCCAGATTAGATGCGATCATATTTTAGTCAAATAAGTATTCTTTTGGCTTTTATTATTTTTTGTAGGTTGAAGGATATACATTTTTTATTTATTTTTGTAGCTGATACTCCTGCAATTTTTAATTTATTAAAATTGTTTTCTTTTAATCAGAGTTTTCTCGTGGTGTCAATCATCCTTTTGGCATCATCGCTTATTATGGAAATCTCTTAATTTAGGTGATTTGGTTTTATCATTTGATAGTATATGATTGTGCTTGGCTATTGAAGCATTGATTTGATGTTCTTTGAAATTCATATGCTTGGGGTTTTCAATTTGGACACTCTCATAGCATTGGGGCAAAGAGTAAATATATAGCGATAGAACATTATATGTAGATGGGAACATTGTTAGGATTGATTTAATGATATTCATAAGAAGTATATTCAGCTCATGGTGGAGGATTCAAATTTATCATTAAATAAAAACGAGCAAAAAATTGAAGGGAGATGTGAAGAATACCCACAAGTTATGGCATTTCACGTAAATTTGGATGAATAAAGGAGCATGCAAAGTTGGGATACTGGGCAGTGACATAAATGATCAACAGAAAAGAGACAAAAATAACTTGAAGCAAAAGGTGTCGGGATTCTCTATGCATGTGCACACCATAACTTGGATTACTCTCTTAGTGAGTTTGTTCCTTTAAGCATAATTATAGTTTTAGTTCCTTCTTTTGCATGATGTGCTTGCCTGTGCAAGATCTATGTTTGGTAATCTTTTCTATCATGTGGCTATTCTAATTCAAATAATGGGTTTGGTTGATACTATGTGTGTACATAAAAGTGTCACACTTCTATAAACCATTATTCTTGAGAGAACCCATGGAAGAGGAAGTCTCAAGAGCTGGCTTATAGCTCTCTATCTATGATGTGCAAAGGCTATGAGATGGTGGCTCTCAAATGAACCAAACTATGCAACCTTTGCAAGGTGCACCATAGAACAAGAGATTTAAAGAGTAGAGGCAAGAGTGCCAATATCCAAGAATCTAGAATAAAATGCAATGCAAATGCAAGTTATTCTAAATGAAATGCAAGCTAACAAAGAGAACTAAGCTAAAGGATAAATGAAACTAAGACAAAAAGTATGTCATAATGCAAGTAGAATGAGAGCTAAGCTAAAATGCAAAAATGCTCCAAGTCTCCAAAATCACCAAGAAAACTTGTAGCATAACAATAGCATGAGAGACTAAGATTTTTTGAATGAGGAGAGAGCCCTTCCTTTTAAAGAAAAATAGACAATAGAGATTAAGAGGCAAGATGAATGTAATCAAGGGTGGAGTTTGAAAGTGGGAGTGATCCATGTGCACAAGCATCTCAACCAATTATAATTAATGGTTGACTTTTGAGAGGGTTTGAAATGTGTGGAGGAGAATTAAAGTTATTTTAAAAATAGAAGATTCCTCTCACATAGGAAATTGTGCATTCATGTGTAGACAAAAATGCCTTTTCTTTTATTTCTAAAATAGGAATAATGCTTTATGTGTGCACACTTAGGATAAGAGATGAGTGGGGAATTTCATTTAATTAAAAGGAGGACATGTTCTTTTAATTAAATATGAACTTGGGATAAAGTGGTCATACCATAGGTTATAATTGAATATTTAGATTTTTGAAGATTTGATTAAAAATAACCATTAGATAAATTATGAAAAAATGCTAGAAAGGGGCCTCATAGTCCATATGACCATTTTTGGGTGATTACATTTGCCCCTCTTTGACTAATGTGTGATCGGTTTGGGAACACATTACGTCAAAGAATGAAGAATCCAAGATAATAGAGAGATCTGATTATGAAGAATGAAGCAAAGAGAGATGGAAGATCCTGAATGCATAGTATGATAGCGGTAGTACTGAACACTGGAATAGAGATGATATCAGAATTCAAGAAGAGTACTAACATTTAAAAAAATGATAGATCAAGAGAAAATAGATAGTTGTAGAAGAAAGCAATTTGCAACAATGATAGAATATTCCTACCCCTCAGGATTGAAATCAAAATGCGATAAAGGAGATGCAAAAAATAAGCTAGATTTGATCAAATCAGAACAAATAAAAGTTCATAATCATAGATAAGACATTAAGACCAAAGAGTGACCACCAAGAAATGACAATATGCCCCAGTTTGAGTAAGTTTGACCAAGAAAGATAAAGTATAAGAATTAGGTCAAAGAAAGAAGAAAGGTGAAATGAGATAAAATAGAAATGAAAGAGAAGGGTGGAAGAGAGTATAAATATGAAGAAATGAAGAAAAGATGGTTTCCCCAAAAAGATTCAAAGATTAAGCCTCAATAGGTTAGCCAACTACATAGAAGAAGGAAGAAATTTTGACTAGCAAGATGAACTTGAATTTGGATTTCAATCCTGAAAATGGATCCATGATGTTGAGATTAGCAAAGATAGGTCAAAAGCATAAATGAGATGGTGAGATAGAAAAGAAGTGAGAAATAGGAAAGAAGAGATAAGATAAGATTGAGAAGATGCAAGAGAAGGATGAATGCAGTTAGCTGACAAGTCCATGAAAGATAAAGAAGAGAGCTCTCTCAACATGTAAAATGTAAACCTAAACTAGAATGAACCCTAGAATGCAAGCTAGTATGAAAAGGTGCGATTGCAAGTGTTACATAAGTAGGTCCTAGTTTTTATCATTGAGCCTTATTAGGGACATCAGAAGATCATACAATCATCACTAGCATAAACTACAAGGATATACATATGACCTATATCAGATAGGTATGTGGGAATCCAACCTAAGCATCAAAGAAATATAAGTCAAGATGACTACACGATTAGATTCCCTAAGTTTAGTATAGCAAGATTACACCTGTATCAAGGCATAAGTGCCAGGATAACCCAGAGTGCGGTCTTGCAAAACAATCAAGGATGATAAGTTTATAAGTCAAAGTGTCAAATAAGACAAGGATGAATGCATAAAACACTATAGACAGATAAAGTCTTCTAGTCCATGACATCCTTGAAAGACTATTAGGGAGGGAACATATAGCAAAGAAATCATCATAGACAACACACAAAGTAGATAAAGATCAGCATAGCTCAATCGTTCAAATTTTTTAAGTGCATGTGTGTAAGTCACTTGGCCATTTCTTCAAGACTTGATTCTGATAGTGAGAAATATCGTGACACCGGAGACTGTAGGTAGACTATCTGAAAAGTGTTGAGAAACACCTAATGTCAAGTTGGGGGTAGTGTTGAAAAACACTATTGTGTGAGTTGCTAAAGGAAACCTAATGCACAAGGACACCTCAATAGGCTAAGCAACTATGCCCTCGAGATGAGGACAAGAAACAATCCCAAGCTAGGTAATGTATAGCAAAATGGGTGATTGAGACTGGTAGACATAGGTGCAGGGTCTCAAGTAGTGCCTATTTCTAGGTTTTCACCACTTCTCAAATTTTATTAGGACTTTTTTCAATTTTTTTGTATTTTTGAGATATCTGATTTTTTTGGTGATACATCAAAGTGCCTATTGCTAGGTTTTCACTAAGATAATCATTTTTTTAGGACATCTTCTGATTTTGAGGATTTTTTTAGGACCATATATGATTTTTAGAAATCACTAATTCTCAAACAAGATCATATTATTTTCTCTCAATGTCTAGCAAGGTGTAGGACATGATGGAGCAGAAAGCCGATGGATAAGAAAGGAGTATGAAGCAAGTGAAAATGATCCTCAAGGACTTGACTCCTCAAGATTACCCAAGCTAGGGAAAGATAGCCATATAAAGTAGGTTTTGGATAAGCAACAAAAGCAATGAGCAAGATAGTGTATAGGATAAGTAGTGAATCCAATAAGCGAGATAGCATATGGCATAAGTAGTGGAAGACAATAAGTGAGATAGCATGAAAGCATGTAGTCTAAAAGAGTATCCATGTCAAGAGACCTATGAGAACCATTTTTTCTTTGTGTGATCAAGACAAAGGGATCAACTAGATAGGATAGCAATGCGATAGAGAAATAAGAATGAAGTTGGATATGAAGGATATGAATGAATGAGAAAGCACAATAGAGAATCTCATGGATAAGATAGCCAATATGCAAGGATAGCTCAACAATGTCAAGATCAAAGAGGAAGAGGGAAAAGGGGATAGATTGATGATGGAAGAATTACACATGATGCTTATTTACCAGGTTTCCATCATGGTACTTATCCAAGGTGCCACAAGAAGTGGTTTTCACTAAGGCACATTTTCTCTTTTTTCTATTTTTTTCTTTTAAATTATTTTTGGCTTTTTAGAAAGAGTTCAAACTTTGTCAATTTAGATAGTGCTCCTATAGGAAGAATAAGTCATGATAAGCCAAGACCATGGATAAGGTATGCTCAAAGATGTTGATGGGATGAAGGAAGAGAGATGGCAGTAGGAAGAGTATATGGAGGTTAAGAGTTTATGTATAGAAAGTAAGTGTAAGCTTTAGAGAATTTCATCAGGGTAGTTGAAATATTGGGCAAGATCAACATCGACACACACCTTAAAGGGTGTTGGAATGATGTAGGAATCATGGAGGAAATATTTTTAGGTTTAGACATATGATGTAGCAAAGAAATTTTGGAAGAAGATGGAGTGGAAGCCTTTGGAAGCTTGAATGTCAACTTTGATTTCTTTTCAATGTTAAAGTCTTTCAAGAGAGACTTGGGAATCCATATAGCTTTAGATTTTCCTTTGGATACTTCATAATGCATTTCTTCAATAATGGGTTTAGGAACCCATATTTGCTTTGATTTAGCTTTCTTAATAATGGACCTTTGTGGTCTCTTGAATTTCTTCTTTGCATTCACATGTTGATTAGATGAAACATGGTGATCTTCATTTTTTAATGGATTCTTATGTTTATTCTTGCTTCCAAAAGACTTGGGATTTGTGGATGAATAAAAATGATATGATTGGTTTAGATGGATAGATGGGTGGAAATTCTTCAAGGATGAGTGTCTTGTTGATCTTGAGGTATGATGGGAGAGCTAGGAGTGGAAAATGTAGGAGATGAAGGAACATAAGGTCCCAATATAGATGGAAGGTTTTAAGGCTTTACTTTGATGGACAAGGACCAAGGATAGACTTTAGATATGCAAATGGATAGTGAAAAGGGATATCAACATCTTTACAGTGAGCAACATAGTCAAAGCCATCAATAGACTCATGAGTAGCTTTGATAGGAACAACATTTTTAATAGGAGCACTTGAAGCTTGAGTACACTTTTGAAGAAGTAGAACATGAGGGGATGCTTTGATCTTGACAAGTAGCTTTGGATAGCATAGGAAGAGAAATTTTCTCATAATTTTCAGTAAGCTCAAGGGAGTTAATGGAAGTGGCATCTTCATCATACTTGGGGGATGGAAAAGACATAGGATATGGAGGGGTGAAATTTTGAAGGAGATGAAACAGTGCTTGATCTTGATCTTTCTTGACATTTATCGCTTTTTCTTTTTGAGAGTCCTCTTGACATGGAGCCACTGCTAAGGAAAAGGGAGAATGAAAAGTGAATGGAGTAGTGCTTGGATCTTTAGGCTTAGTAGCATGGAAAAGGTTTGCAGCCAAGTGAAGGTTAGGTTGAGTTTCTTTTAGAGGTAGCCCTTGAGGGTACACATAGTCCATATGGAAAGCACTAGGTTATTTGTTTGATGGAGTCATGTTGGAAAGCTTTGAAGTTTTGCGAGATGTATGAGTGTTGGAAGAAACAGAGGTATCAAGGAAAACACCACTAGACATAGCTTCATTAATATGATCTTGCTTACGAGAAGTATCCTCATCACATGAGTTACTAGATGTATCAATAATCCTATCATCAATAAGATCTTAGATTTTATGTTTAAGCTCAATGTAATCTGAAGTACTATGCTCATCATGTTAATGATAAGCACAAAAAATATCCAATAATGGGTTTCCATATGAGCTAGACTTAGGTAACATGATGAGCTTGGTGCCAAGAAGTATTTACGAAGTGTATTTGCGAAGTGTCATCATAAGAATCTTCCAAGGGAGAAAAAGTTCTATGAAAAGTATGTCTAGAGTCCTTTTGTTGTTTATTAAGTGAATGGTATGCATCCATGTCTTCATCATTGTCTTGGTCAAAGATAGGTCCATCATGATAGCTTGGAATAGGCTCAAAGGAGGTATCACTCTCTTTCTCTCTAAGGAGGTCTTTATATCTAGAAGATGAAGAAATTTGATGTATTGAAGTAGAATATGTAGACCTTGATGAAGACAAACCATGTGTATGTAAAGGTCTTAAGGGAGACTCATTTAAGAATGAAATCTGCCCCTCTAATCTTTTCTCAAGTTTAGACTTAATTTCTATCATATGCTTAGAGAGAGTAAGGTAAGAAGGATCGTTTGTCTCTTCTAGTTCTTTGTATTGAGCATATAGATCTTGAAACTCTTTAGTGGCATGGAGGATATCATGATCATCTATATTTGGTTGAGGTTTGGTAGCACAAGATTTGAGTTCCATAGTGGTAGATAGATAATCAAGCTTGAAGGAGACTAGAGGAAGCTAAGAAGGTGACACAAGATAACTTAATGTCCAAACTAAAGAGGTAGAGTGTTCACTTGCCAAAATAATAAAGATAGAATAAAGTGACTTGTCAAGAAAGTGTCCAAGAAACTTACAACACTAATGACTCAAGTCAAGATCTAGGCAAGAAGCCAAATAGCCAAGCAGATAGAGCAAGCAGGGTGACAATTGAACAACTTTCCCAACCTAAGAGTGTAGTCAAGAAATTAAGGTAACCATTTTAGAAAGAAGATAAGTAGCAAGCAAACATAGACCATGAAGATAGAAAGACCAAGATCACTAAGACCAAAGAGCCACTTTAAGCATGTTCAAGCACTAGAGACATAGAAAAGGAAAATAAAATGATGAGACTCCCCTTAGCAAGCAACACAAGAAAAATGTTAAGACTTGATGCTTTGACTTGGTTGACAAAGTTTGACAATAGTTGATAACATAGAAAGTTTGATGTTCAAAAGCAATTTATTTCCAAGCAAGATAGTGACACATGGAGTAGTCTTCAAATCATCAAGCAAGGGACAAAGCAATCTTGCATGATACAAGCATATGTGAGGTCTTAAAAGAAAGCCCTAGAACTATCGTCATGTGTATGTTCAAAAGATTTCCACAAGTCTAGCATATTCAAGAACACATCAAGCAATATCTACCTAAAAGTCATGGTTCATTACTCAACTACTTGGCCCATGTTTGATGCTCCTTCACCTCACACCAAGTAGTTTCCCACAAGAGATATTGGCTTTGTCATGGAAGTTTCATAAGTACAACCAAAGGAACACAAATGGTGAGTATAAAATCTTGGGGTGATTCGGGTAGTCCACTAGGATCGATCCTTCCACCAAGAAGTTGAGTAGAAAAATAGGGTAGCTACTAACATAGGGTGTTTAGAAAGAGCTTGCATTCATAATGTTCTTTTTGCACCCAATTAAGGGACACCCCACCTTGCGGTGGGTAATAGACCTCGCAGTCACAAGAGCACCTTAAGCATTCTTGCCTAGTGATCTCCTCATGGTCAAAATTCCATAAGCAATCACACTAAGCGAAGATAAAGACTACATCTACCAAGGTTTTGTGTCCTTGATAGCCTTGAGTTTATAGTGGGTTGGAAGAGCCAAGTAATTTTCTTGTCCCCACTTGGGTCGTTCCGCTCAGGTTGTCTGAGAATAGGCCTTTTAAAGGATCCTAACTACCACAAAATGGATCCACTCTCAAGGGTTAAGATTTTTTATTCACCTCAAGGGTGAAGAGCATACTCTCCTACCTTGATTGCTTCCACCAAACATGCCAAGAAGCTTCAATTATCCACTTGCTTTCAAAATCCAAAGGTGGGTCAAGATTTCTAATTCACCGCAAGGGTGAAGAGCATACTCTCCTATCACCAAGAAATCCCAATCACAAGTTTAATATGCCTATGAAATGAAATAAACTAGTAGAGTTCCACACATGAAATAAAAGAAATACAAGAAAGTTTGGTTTTTATGCTTTGGGCAGCCCTTGCAAACAAGTGTTAGTAGCCCTTGTGCATTTGAAGCTTTGACATGCATTCTTTTTAGCAATGAAATGAGAAACTCCTTGCAAAACGACCAAGGTTAGGGGAACAACCAATTAAGACCTACAAAAAAAAGTGGTTAGTTGCCTCAAAGATCCAAGTTATCTTCCAACCAAGTGTATGCAAAGAAAGTGCAAGCTAATCACAAATGCTCTCATTTTTACTCTTTTCCTTTGACCTAGTCAACAAGATTGGACTTTTTTTCTATGATTTTTGATCTAAAAATAGAAATGAAAAGAAAAGATCCCTACTAAAAACTAGAGAGCTTTCTAAAAATGCTAGAAATTCAAAAACAATTCTTCATTTGTGCCCTAGGGACCCATTTTGTCAAAATAGACCAAATCTATCAAATCGAATTTTTGATCCTTAATATGACCTCAAAATTTAAAACACAAAGAAAGTACCCCTGTAGAATTCAAAAAACTTTTTGAAAATGTAAGTTTTTTCTAAAAAAGTCATCAATTTGCGACCAAAGATGACTTTTTATGAAAAACAAAGAAAAATTCATAACTAACACAAATCAAGTCAAAATGATTTGAAAATCAGAATGAGACATCTCAGACACAGTCAACCTACAAAAAAATTTCAAAACCAAACTCCAAGTGGTTTAGGAGATATGATCAAATCTTCAAAAGCCTAGGGTTTTGGCCTTCAAACCAATTTGTATATGGGTTAGTCTTAAAACCAAAGTGAGAACTCTACAAAACCACTTGATTAGATCCAATATGCTGTTGTAAAAAAACAAAAATGAGAAATGAAAGCAAATGGAGCTAGAAACTTGATTCAAGCCCCACGATGGACATAAAAAATGTGTGCATAAAAGTGTCACACTTATATAAACTATTATACTTGAGAGAACCCATGGAAGAGGGAGTCTCAAGAGCTGGCTTATAGCTCTCTATCTATGACGTGCAAAGGATATGAGATGGTGGCTCTCAAATGAACCAAACTATGCAACCCTTGCAAGGTGCACCATAGAACAAGAGATTCAAAGAGTGGAGGCAAGAGTGCCAATATCCAACAATCTAGAATAAAATGCAAGATAACAAAGAGAACTAAGCTAAAGCATAAATGAAACTAAGATAAAAAGTATGACATAATGTAAGTAGAATGAAAGCTAAGCTAAAATACAAAAATGCAAGAATGCTTCAAGTCTCCAAAATCACCAAGAAAACCTGCAGCATAACAATAACATGAGAGACTAAGATTTTTTGAATGAGTAGAGAGCCCCCCCTTTTATAGAAAAATAGATGGTAGAGATTAAGAGGCAAGATGAATGTAATCAAGGGTGGAGTTTGAAAGTGGGAGTGATCCATGTGCACAAGCATCTCAACCAATCACAATTAATGGTTGACTTTTTGAGAGGGTTTGAAATGTGTGGAGGAGAATTAAAGTTATTTTCAAAATAGAAGATTCCTCTCACATAAGAAATTGTGCATTCATGTGTAGACAAAAATGCTTTTTATTTTATTTCTAAAATAAGAATAATGCTTAATGTGTGCACACTTAGGATAAGAGATGAGAGGGAAATTTTATTTAATCAAAAGGGGGACATGTTCTTTTAATTAAATATGAACTTAGGATAAAGTGTTCATACCATAGTTTATAATCAAATAAATAGATTTTAAGTTTATAATCAAATAAATAGATTTTTGAGGATTTGATAAAAAATAACCATTAGATAAATTATGGAAAAATGCTAGAAAGGGGCCTCATAGTCCAGATGACCATTTCTGGGTGATTACACTATGATATCATATGATTTTATATACTATGATAGGGGCTTGACTGAAATTCTTGGAATATTAGAGTAATGGATCATATCTCTGCCTTCTTGAATTTTTCAGTAATGATCTAGCATCATCTTTTGCTAAAGTTTCTGATTTTAATTATAAATATTATTGCATTCAAATATTCTTTATGAGTTATCTATTTTTTGGATATAGTAAGATGATTCCGTAGACAACATAATTCATTTTCAGAAATCCATCTCTCTGTATTAGACTCTGCATAAACTCTGGTCTGGATATAGGTTGCAGAGACAAGTATTGCATGGAATTGCTAAGATAAATATCCTATAATTTTTGAAGTTATGTTATATTAAAAAATAGTGGTTATTTTTAAGTATTTATGAATGTTAACCATAAATAGTGATTGATCTTTTATGTCTCATCATTATAGGATGCAACAAGAAAGGCAATAGGTTCCATTAATTAAGAGGGAGATGTTAAGCTTTATAAGGAGATTTTAGCTTCAAAGGGAGGCTTCATAATTAAGAGGAAGTGCTTATGGAATCCCCTTCATTCTTATATATGCTTGTGATGCTTGTGATATTTATAAAATTTGAGACTTAAATGGAATCAAGTCTTAGTTTATTATTGCCTATTTTATTCTTGTGTGAATAAATGAGATTGTAAGATCAACTATGGTAACTCTTTCACTATATGATGGTGAACATCACGTTGAGAGAGTCCATGATGTCATCACATTGAGAGAATCTATGATGGGAGTTGGATGTCATGTTGAGAGATTCTATGACAGTTTGTGTTGAGAGAGTTTTTGATTAAAGGCTTAGTTGTGAGTCTTACAAATCTTTTCATGTTGAGTGATTCCATGAATCTGAGTAATTGTTATAGGTTTTCATGTTGAGTGATTCCATGAATATGACTCATTGTTATGGTTTTCATGTTGAGTGATTCCATGAATATGACTCATTGTTACAGGTTTTCATGTTGAGTAACTCCATGAATTATGTTTTGAATTTGTATGATCAGAATTTTCATTGACATTTTTTGGTTACAATTTTGTGTATTGTTTAGCTAAAGATCTCTCTTGCTAAGAAGGAATGTTAAAGTTTGTAGTTGTGATAAAGATCTTTATCTCTCAAAATCTAGACGTTATTACTGTTATTGTCATCTTCAGCTAAAAATGATACTTAAGTTTAATTTGTAGTATTGAATGTAAATGACATGTGTCATTCACATGCATTGAGGTGCATGAATATTCGAAGAGTTATAATTTATCATAGGAGTTATGGGAAACTAAAGAGACTTCGATTTTTATGTGAAGGGTCTCTTTAATGGTTATATATTTTGGTTCAAGTGAAAGGATTGCACACTTGGATTTTTTGATCAATAAAATGATCTTTTGGTTGTGTGGCTGGGATTTTCCCTTCCTTCTCAAAGGGTTTCCTAGGATATCTTGTTGTGTTGATTATATCTCTTGTATGATTTTTTTTATTGTTGTTTATCATCTTTAGTTTTTGGGCTCATGTTTTAACACTTATTATGTAGCATTTATCTATTTCTCCTGGTGTCAAGCATGTTAAACAAAAGTTAATGAAAATGCATCCACATATAGCTCTCTTGGTGAAGGCAGAACTAGAAAAGCTCCTTAGCGCAAACTTTATCAGAGCTATTGATTATATAGAGTGGGTTTCCAATATTGTAGCTATGTCTAAACACCACAAATCCATTAAGGTGTACACTAATTTCAGAGACTTGAACCAAGCATGCCCTAAGGATGATTTTCCACTGGCTAACATAGATATGATAGTGGATATGGCTGCAGGCTATGAAATGTATTCTTTAATGGATGTCTTCTTTGGGTACAACCAAATAAAAATTGCCAATATAGATCAAGAGAAAACAAACTTTACATGTGCATGGGGTACCTTTTGTTGGAATGCTATGCCCTTTGGGCTAAAGAATGTAGGAGCTACATATCAATGAGCCATGACCATCGTCTTCCATGACATGATGCACAAAAACATGGAATAATATGTTAATGACACCTTGGAAAAATATAAAACAAGAAATACGCATCTAGATGACCTTATTTTGATACTGGACCACATGGAAGAATTTTAGCTTAGGCTAAATCCCAAAAAGTGTGCCTTTGGTGTCAGATCAGGTAAATTGTTAGGCTATATCATATCATCAAAAGGCATTGATGTTGATCCTAAAAAAGTGCAAGCTATCATGGAAATGCATCCCCCTAGAAATGTCAGTCAATTAAGAAGTCTTCAGGGATGTCTACAATCCATTAGGAGGTTCATATCTTAGTTTGTTATTAAAGCTCAATCTTTTAATAAGAAATTGTATAAAGGCTCCACTTGTATCTGGAATGAAGATTTTCAACAAAGCTTAGATCAGATCAAAGGGTACTTGGATAAACCTCTAGTATTGATATGACCCATCCCAAGAAAACCTTTGATTCTATACATCTTGGCTATAGATTCTTTCCTAGGAGCACTCTTAGCACAAAGTTATGAAACTGGAAAAGAGTGTGCTATTTACTACATCATTCATACTTTGGTGGCTTATGAGATGAACTATAGCAACATTAAGAAGGCTTTCCTAGCAGTGGTATTTGTCTCCCAAAAGCTTAGATAGTACATGTTGGCTCACATAGTCCATCTCATTGTAAAAATTGATCCCCTCAAATATCTATTGAGTAAAGTTGTGCTTACCGGTTGTCTAGCTAAATCGATGATGATTCTCTTTGAATTTGACATTCAGTATGTCAAATGCAAGGTTATTAAAGGGCAAGCCATAGTTGATTAACTTGCTGATTTTACACTACTACATACAACTCCTATGTAGATCGAGTTTCCCGATGCTTCCATTATGTATATCAGTAAAAGAACTTGGAAGATGTTCATTGATGGTTCCCACACTTAGAATGGAGCTGGTGTAGGCATTCTATTTATCACACCTCGTGGTTACATGATCCCTAAGTCCTACAAAATTATGTTTCCTTGCACTAATAATATAGTAGAGTATGAGGCCTTGACAAACAAATCAAAATGGCTTTAGAATGGAGGATCATAGAGCTACATATCTATGGAGATTCCTAGCTTTCTATTAACCAAATTAATAACAAGTATTAAACCAAAGATGACAAGTTGGTACACTATAAGAAATTGATTGATGCTCTATGGAACTACTCTACATTTGTGACATTTCAACAAATTCCTAGAGAAAAAAATAAGGCTACAGATGGTATGGCCACCCTAGCATCTATTCTTTAGTTATAAGAACATGAATCATGTTTTGAGATCCTGGTGGAGAAATTACATCACCCCACTTATGACTCCTCTGAAAATCATGTGATCTACACTATTGTCAGCGATGATTCCTCACGTTAATCCACCATTATCTCCTACTTACGTGATCAGATTATTCCTAAAAATCTCACGCACATCCAAAAGCATCAACTCCTTCACAATGCCTCACACCACACCTTGGTCTTTGGTGACTTGTATAGGAAGGGTTTAGACATAATGCTCCTTAGATGTCTAGAACTAGAAGAGTCTGAAAAGGCATTAGCCAAAGTCTGTGATGACATTTGCGAGGCACATTCTAATGGCCTTGCATTTGCTCAAAAACTACTTAGAGTGGGCTACTGTTGGCCAACCATGTAGGTTGATGTTGTTCAATATGCTAAATCTTGTAAGAAATGTCAGCTTCATGGTAACTTGATTCATGCTCCTAGACATGAGCTTATACCTTTTGTTACATATTGGCCATTTCAACAATGGGCCTTTGATTTGGTAGGAAAGATTCACCCAAGTTCATCCAGTGGTCATTAGTTTATTATTACAATGATTGAATACTTTACAAAATGGGTTGAAGCTGTAACTCTATCTGTTGCTATAGGAAAACATGTTGCCTTTTTTGTTCTCAACCATATTATCTATCGCTATGGCATCTCATCTTCCATTGTTATTGATAATGGAGGATAATTCAAGAACAAGGACATAAAAAAATTGCATAAGAAATTCAAGATCAAACAACACTGGTCCTCAATCTGTTATACCCAAGGGAATGACTAAGATGAGGCCTTTAATAAAACATTGCTCAAAATCCAGCACATAATGGTTCACAAATTAGGTCGAGACTGGCATCTACAAATCAATCTGGCACTATGGGCCTATAGGACCACCATACGTACTTCTATAGGGGCTACATCTTTTTCTTTAGTCTATGGTTATGAGGTTGTTTTACCCTTAAAAGTTGAGATTCCCTCACTACGAGTCTCTCTACATGGGTTGATAACTGATTAAGACCATAGGGCTATGAGGATACAAGAGCTAAAAAGCCTTGATGAGCATCGCAAGGCTACTTTTGATCATATGAGGGCTTACCAAAAAAAATGTCTACTACCTACAACAAAAAGGCTCATCCCTATGAAGTCCAAGTGGGCAAGCTTGTGCTTCGAGAAAATCCCAAAAATCAACAAAACAAAGAGCAGAAAGGGAAATTTCAGCCTAATTGGTTGGGTCCTTACATTGTCACAACAACATTTGGATCTGGTGCCTATTAGCTTTCTACTGTTGAAGGAGAACAACTAGCTAAGCCTATCAACATCCTAAATCTGAAAAAGTCCTATGCTTAAGGCTCACATCTTAGCTATTTGTATATATATCTATTGATCCTAAAAAAGTCTAAAAATCAGAAAATGTCTTGAAAAAATGATTATCTCAATGAAAAAAATAGACACTTTGATGTATCACCCAAAAAAAATCTAAAAGAAGTCATAAAAAGTCCTAAAAAAATCTATGAAGTGGTGAAAACCTAGAAACAAGCGCTACTTGAAACCCTCGCACCTATGTCTATCAATCTCACTCCTTCACTCTGCAAACACATTTCCTAGCTCAGAATTGTCTCTTTGTCCTCATCTCAGGGGTACAACCGCTTAGCTTATCAAGGTCTCCTTATGCGTTATGGTTTCTTTGGTAACTCACAAAATAATGTTTCTCAACACTACCCCCGCGCCCCCCTCCCCCCCACCCCGACATAAGTGTTTTTGAACACTTCTTAGATACTCTACCCACTATCTAGGATGCTATGATATTTCTCACTATAAGAGTCAAGTCTTGAAGAAATGACCATGTGGCTCACACACACACACACACACACACACACTTAAATGTTAAACTCAGTGAGCTATGATGAACTTTATCTTCTTTGTGTGTTGTTTATGACAATTTATTTGTTGAGTGTTCTCTTTCTAATAGTCTTTTGAGGATGTCATGGACTAGAAGACTGGGGGCATGGGGAATGTTTACTTCCTTTCTAATTGTGGGTATACTTTGTTAATCTAAGGTGTTTAGAGAATTCATGTTTTTCCTCCTTGACACTTTTACATACAACGTATCATCCTTGTATGTTTTTGTAAGACTGCACTCAAGGGTTATCCTGGTGCTTATGCCTTGATACAGGTGTAATCTTGCTATACTAAACTTAGGGAATCTAATTGTATTATTCATCTTGACTTACATGTCTTTGATTCTTAGGTTTGATTCCTACATTCCTATCTGACATAGATCATATTCATATCCTCATAGTTATACTAGTGATGATTGTATGATCTTACAATGTCCCTAAATAATGCTCAATGATGGAATTAAAGTCTAAATGATTTGTGTCCCTTGCAAGTAAACCATTTGCATACTAGTTTTCATCATAGGTACATTTTAGTGCAATCTTGCATTTCTACATATGGGGAGAGCTCTCTCTTCATCTTTCATGGACATATCAACTAATTTCTTTCATCTTTCCTTCAATTTTTTCTCGATCATGTGCCTTTTCATCTTCTTGATCTTTCGCTTCACCTCTTTGCTATCCTATCATTACAAGGGGTTAATCTAAAAAATCACATATGATCCATCTAAGTATTACATTTTCAAAACAAGAGTCTATATCATAAGCATGAGAGCTAAATTATCCAGGAGAGAGATCCATGAGCATATCAACATGAACAAAAACTGAGTACATCATCATGAGTAGAAAACTGAAATATCACATGGAAACATAAAATGTTGAAACATCCATATACAACATCAATTACATGAGCATAAATATGAGATAAATACACAAGTGCATACATCAAATCTAGTATCTCATATATATCAAATGTGTCAAAGGTACATATACAATATGAGATCCAAAACCTAGATCTATGTCTCAAAATACATATGGTACAACAAAAATGCCACAAGAACATCATCCTAGGCTACTCCTAACTCTAGGACTAACTCGTTGCCTCCTAGGCTAGTAGTGGTCATGGAGGTGGACCCTATCTCCTATCCGATGGTTGCCTTTGATTTGCCCCCTTGCTCTGAATAATTAGGAAACCCCTATCATGGCAGTACCACACCTTTGTATGTTGCATAGTAGTAAGTAGCCCATGCTCCATGATGCTTTGACTCTCACCTAGCAACATCTCACCACATGTAGAGCTCCTCCCCCATATCCGCTCATCTATCAGTTGTTGATCCTACACAACTAGGGCAATCCATGATATCTACAACTCCACCTCCAAGGCCCGAATCCAGGCATCTCGAGCATCCTTCTCCCCATCTCCCTTGATAGGATGCTCCTATTATGGCTCTGCTCACTCTACCCTCTGGTGTCTCAATGGATGCTCCTCCTCCTCCTCTTCGCTCTCCTCCTCTCTAACAACATAGGCCCGTGCTTGCCTCCTTGCTCAAGAACTACTCCTGACCTCCATACACTTACCACCTCTACCTTCACCTCCCCTGCCATCTCCACCATCCCCTCCTTGTCATGCTACCATAGGTGGTACATCTAGTCATGTGAATCTCAAGAATGGATGATGTTGCATCTCATATAAGTATGCTAGATCTGCCCTTGCATCTTCCACATCTGGGTAATAATCCCAAGGCTCGAGCATAAGTGTTGCAACATCTCTTAAGGATTCTAATAATCTAGCATAGACAACCAACCCTTCACCTCTTCATCATGGAATCATGCGTAGGTGGTAGTCTCCATCGAGATCACCTATTGCTGCCCAAACTACCATCGTACTCAGTTGATGACAAAGCATTCTACAATATCTAAATGTCTCCCAACTAATGGATGATTGTAGTGCATGTACTCTAACTCCCAGGCATTGAACCATCTATGGCATTGATGGTATGGTCACCAAAAAAAAGAGGTTAGCTCATAAAAAATATGCCAATAATATGTCACATTTCTATTGTGACTCTATGGGATGAACCCTATATATCTAAAAATAAACGGTTTGCTATGCTCTCGTGGTTGCACCTGCGATCAAATCACTGCAATATGCTCCCAAGCCCATATTTGGGCCAGTACCTGTACCATATGTCCATGTCCACCCTGATCGGTAAACAATCTTGTACAACTCATGATGCATGTCGGCTAAGATCTCAAGTCCCCAAGCCATCCTTTGGGGTCTCCCAATCAAGTTTGCCACCAATCTGCCCCATCCTGGTGGGAAGCCCTTTTAGCCCCTATTAGTGACTAGAGCTTGAGCAACTAGTGAGTAAAGAAGGCAAGGTAGTGGAAACTCATCTACATAATCATTTATAAGCCTCTCCCAACTCAAGAGATAATGTAGGATAATGAAATCCTGAAATATTTTTTGTACAACTAACCTCCCCTTTGTTAGGGTCTAATCATAATAAACCAGTGGCATGCAAATCTTACATTAGTATACCTTATATGGATACCCAAAACTTTTTAAAAATTAGTAACCAAACATAAATGTTCATTGGATCTCTGTGGTATAGAACACAAAGGATGTGGCATACATCCTCTAAAGTGATAGTGGCCTCGCTAGTCAACATATGGAAGGTGTTGTGCTCACCATACCACCACTCAACTAAAGCACTCAACAACTCATGGTTTGGATGTATATATGGGGCATGTATGTCAACCACCTCAATCCCATGCTCGATATGTCATCCCTCTCATTATCCTCTAGATGTTGAAGGATGAGTAACCCCACCACCTTGTGGGCTCTAATGAGAAGGGTAGAAAAAACAATCTACAAAATGACGTAAAAAAAATTCAAAACATCAGTATCTGCTATAAACATCATCAATTAAGAATAATGATAGAAAACAATGCCCAAACATGCATAAAAAACTAAAAAATAGACTATGCAATACTTTTTATTCTAACTAGGTGATACAATTTGTTGAACAAATGTCATACGATACTTTCTATACTACTCGGGTGATACATTTTTCTTGGGTGATATTTTGCACAAGGTCATGTGAGATTTGGGTGGGGTTGGTGCGATAGAGTTTCCCAAAGGCATGTAATATTTTTTTCTTGATAGAAGTATCGCGCGATACTTTTTAAAGTATTCATATGATGCTTCTTAAAGCATTCGTGTGATAATTTTAAAGTATTGTGTGCCACTTCTTCAAAAAACCCTAGAAACCTAATAAAAATGTGCTAAAAGCTCCAAATAGTGAAAACTTTCTTAGACTTATCGAGGCCTTGTACTCAGGTGGCCGGTTGTACAATCAACTGTGCTTGAAATGGTGTGTGTCCGTTGGAATGTCTGTTAAAGCCATAATCTCTCTCCAAATTTCTCAAAAGCTCTCCAAAATCACAAAAGAAAAATGAATTGAAAATGACCCTTGGACCCCTTATATAGTCCTTCAATCTCATTTTGACTCATTTTTCAAACTCTTCAAAATTCTGAAAAAATTGCACCCCTGGCTAATTTTGACGTCCTAGATCCATTTTTGGGATTGAAATTGAAATTTGAGTTCATCTTGATAGTCAAAACCACATTCAAAATTCTACCTTCTTCTATGCAGTTAACTGACCTTTTGAAGTCTAATATTTGAATGTTCATTGGGACATCTTCATTTCTCCATGTCTTCACCATTTCTACACTTCATATCTACTTAAATTCACAATTTTGACTTCTAAATCATCTTTCTACTTGATTTGACCTAACTTGCATAATTATCCTCCTTGCTTAGCTCCAGTCAAGCAGGGGCATTCTATCACTCCTTAATATTCACTCTTCGATTCTAATCTCATATTTTTCATCATGGAATTTACTCAATTTTTTCATATCTAGCTCATTTCTACATTTTCTTTACCCCATTTTGATTTCAATTCTAAAGGGGCAAAAATACTCTATCAATGTTGACTACAACTATCTATTTCTTAGGAGCATATGTTTGATCTTTTCATGTGCTCTCAATCTATCTACTTTGCTTGGTTTTAGTACTCTTCTTGAGTTTTGACATTGTCTCTTTCCTAGTGTTCAATACTATTGCTATCAGTCTATACATTCAGGACTTGCTATCTCTTTCTACATTTTGTTCTTGGGAACTAGATCTCTATCTATTGTTGCCTACTTGGCTTCTGTATTATTTTACGTAATCTGTTCCCAGATCGATCACACATTATTCAAAGAGGGAAAAATTTAATCACCTAAAAATGGTCATGTAGACTATTAGCCCCATTTCCCAACATTTTGGCTAAATTAATTAATCATTTGCGTAGGCCAAATTGCTAAAATCAATTTATTTGATTGTAACCTATAGTTTGGCTATATTATCCTAAGTCCATATTTGATTAAAAGAACATGATCCCTTTTAATTAAATAGAAGACCCCATTCCTCCAAGCTGCTCAATGTACACACATAAAATCCTTTTTGTATTTATAAATAAAAAGAAAAGGCTTTTTGTCTCACATGAAAAGTCAACTCCTTTTCATTGGTTGACTTTTTCTTACACATGGATCATGCCAAAAGTCAACCCCCACCCTTGATTGTCCACTTCCTTGATCTTGATCTCAACCGTCTGTCTACCTTTAAAAGAGAGAGCTCTCTCCTTGTCAAATGATCAATCTTCTTGAGTATTATTGTTATGTTGCATGTTTCTCGATTGATTTCTTGGAGCTTTGTGGAGAACTTCTCATTTCTTGTCTAATTCTCTCATCACCATTGCATATTAACTTAGATTCATATAGTGTAGCTTTTCCTTTTGCTATAATTTAAATCACATAGTTCAACTAGCTTGGCTAAGTAACACACTCATTTTGATTAATCTAGTTGGATTGTGCATATCATTCTAGCTTTAGCTCATTCTTGCATTGCATTATTGAGAGTTCTTTTGGACACTTGCATTCTTGCTCTTGTCTCATGAACCTCCTACTGCATGGTTTAATAGAAAGGGTTGTGACTCTAAGGCTTGCTTGAGAGCTATTCATAATGCTCAAAACACTACTTTGCACTCTATGGATAGGGAGCTCTAAGCTGACATTCAAGCATTCCAATTCATGGGATCACTTGAATAGAAGGGTTTAGAGTGATGCACATTTCTATTGTATAGTGTCTACATTTATAGATTCTTGGAAAATTAAATAGATGGTCAAGATCAAAAAATAAAATCAATAATACAAACTTATTTAAAGAAATTATGTAGAAGCAATGAGGGAATTGAGGGATGGGATGTAGGTAGATGGAATGTCAATGGCTAGGATTGGCTCAAGATAAATTTAGTAGTTATTTTGACCATGATAGGAAATGAAGAACGCAAATAGATAGTAAGGCTAGGTTTTTTGGCTTGTTGG
This sequence comes from Cupressus sempervirens, assembly GCA_028749045.1. Classification (NCBI taxonomy): domain Eukaryota; kingdom Viridiplantae; phylum Streptophyta; class Pinopsida; order Cupressales; family Cupressaceae; genus Cupressus; species Cupressus sempervirens. The sequence continues at coordinate 543,386,232 of CM053787.1, read as the reverse complement.
AGGGAATAGTTAAGTCATAAACAAAAGTTTCCTTATGTCCACTTTAGCCTTTGATTAATTTGAAGTAACATACGCATTAATTAAATGATATTATTATTTGATTATTTTATCCATATGTATTAGGTAGACAATAGATAAAATATGATAATTATTTAGCTATTTGATTAAATGTAATGAGTTGGTAAATTATTTTAATCAAATAATATGAATTGTTCAATTAAATGTAAACCTTGGGAAACTTGGACGAAGTAATGAAATGAACTAGATAATGAGGAATATGTGACAGTGATGGTTTAGATTAGGCCAAGGAAAACAATAGGAAATGTTTGTAAGGTATCTAGATTTTTCCCTTGTGTTGATATAATGCAACTAAGTGGTATTGTGTCAAAGAAGATTAAAAAGTAGGGTGATATGGAATAAAGCTTCATTAGCAAGATTCCCTAACACTTAGGGATGATGGTGGAAGTGATGTCCCTAAAGCCATTTATTGGGTGAAATGGAGCCTTGTAGATCTCTTAAAAAGAAAAGAAAGAAGAGAAATATGTGTCAATATGTATAAAAGATGATTTGGTAGAAATCATGTTGAGATGATGTACATACCATACAAAGACTATATGATGGTATAAAATTGGTGTTTTTCATTGATGTCACTAGGATGACTAGATGCTAATTAAGATTCTAGATTGCATAGATGTACATGTAAGATAATGAAATATCAAAAGGATATAACTCAACAAAATGAATTATAATTGGGATGATGAATGAGTGTGGATGAATGATAGAAAAATGGCTGATGGATACATGTATTCATAGTAACTTCATTAGAGGTGAGAAATATTTATTTTCATATAGCACTTAATTTGTATGTACTATATGATATAGGATCACGATGATGGTATGTTATGTGCATATATAAACACAAACAAAGAAGTTGCAAACACAATAATGATTAAAAAGAAATGTTGTAGTCAGTACACCATTATATAAATAATGAAGGAAATTGTAAAGATGTGATAGATAGAGCACAAGGAATATAGGCAAAAAGGGATCACAAAAGTCAAAGAAAAGAAGTTGCAAATAGCATAGTGAGACAAAAACATTGTTTCATATACCATTATATGATGACAAGCGTAAGCATGATGATGTGAGGCATGTAATTCCATGACTAGATATAATAAACAAAAGAGGGAAAAAAGAAGAAGAAGAAGAAAAAAAAAGTGACACAACAAGAAATAGACACACACATATGAGTGTGTGCACAAAAATGGTGGACAAAAAAATGACCACTCACCTAAAAAAACCCAAAAATTAGGTAATGTGTTTGTGTTTTTTTACATCTACAAAAAATCAATATATGTTATGACTCAAAATACAAACCTTATTATGTACATTATTTTCTAATTAAAACCATGTACATGTTAAACTTATAACTACAACCTGATTGGGTTTTTCAAATAAAAAAAATTGATTGGAGCTTTCTAATTATAAGTTTCTATAATAAATGGAAGACTACGTCATTCCCACCCACTACTTGCAACATCACATCAAAACCCTTGTGAGTAATGAGTGAAATCCTATTAGGTTTGCTCAATCGCAACTAATCTCAACATGTCATAATGTTAAAGAGATAGGTATTTGATTTTTTTGAATTTTAATAATTTCAATCAAAATTTAACTATTTAATTATTAATTTTTATTAATTTATTAGTTCTTTTAATTTTGATATGATATGCTCAAAATATTACACTTGAACAAAACATACCTAACAAAAAACAACACCACTATATCTATTATAATTTGAAGACTAAAGGCTCCACAACACATAAATCATGCATCCCATGGCATAGCCTTGGAGTTAATTTGCACAAGTGTTGATGTAGTTACTATCCAAACAACTTATTAGAAAACTAATAAGGGCTCATGTTGTTAATACTATGCAAATGGATTGACAAAATGTGATACAGTAAAAAATAAATAAGTACAAATATGTGGCATTTCCATTGATCCTAGAACAAATGAGCATCCTTCTCTTTGTCCAAAGAGGTTTCTAATACATTGGTGTAATCATGAGGGTATTGAACATAATATTTGGGATAGTTGGTAGATAGTCTTCATCCAACCTCCTTGTAATAATTATGAGATATCTTCCTTTTTTTTTTCTGTTCAAGATAGTATATCAACTTTTTTATAGGAGAAAAACCAAAAACATCACAAAAGATGTCAAGAAGTTCAATCTAGGATTAACATCAGACTGGAGATAAAATAGTTTCATATTTTCCAAATATACATTATCCACATTTAACTAAAAATATATTTACTATAAACACGACAGAGACTAGTTCCAACCATCATTATGGTTGCTCATGTATATGGGATTATCCCAATCATCTCCATAGAAAAAAGGTTCTTCTTAGACATTGTTGGATTTAAATGCATAAGAGTTGCTGATAAGATCTATAGGATTAGCTTGTGTGTCTTGATTATTGTTGTCACTTTCCACATTGTGAAGAATTGGGTCTTATTGAGCACTGTCATTGAGGAAATTGTTATCAGATGTTGTAGCCACAGAATTGGATAGTTGAATGTCATCTTTGAAGATAAGCATGTTTCCTTCCTTGATGAGTAATAAGAACCTTTCTCTTGGCACCTCCAATATATATCAATAACTTTAGACATTATGTGAGAGAGGGTGAGTTTCACATAAAACCCAGTAAAGTCTCATTGTCTATGCTAAAAGATTTCCTCATTCCTTTCCTTCTAAATGAACCACAAAATTTCATTAGTAAGAGAAAACCAAAAACAATTAAGCTTGGTATTAAACTTATCAACAAAACCAACAAGGATCTCATGCCAAGGCAAACTAGGCTTGTGATTTCACTTAATAGGGTTACCAAAAAAAATAGACCAAATTTTACAAGGAAAACTACATTCAAAGAAAAGATGCTCAAAAGACTCTAAACAATTACATAAGGAGCATATAATAGGTTTTTTGCCCAAATGAGAGATAAATTGACCAACAACTAGTTTATAAAGGAGCAACATCCATCTAAAGCAACCCTTTTTGGGCTCCACATGAGAGTACCAAAATAGATCAAAGACAAATTGGCATTTAGTGCATGACCATCCAAAGTTGTAGAATTGATTGATTCTATTGATGATAAACTATCATAATTCATCAAGTTATTAATTTTATTGAAAGAAGTTTCTCTCAATAATTTACCATCAATCCACTTAACCTAATCAATATAGTATCTAGAATAAAAAATCTTGCTAGGAAAGAAATTGCCAATAGCTTTGATGACTAAAGTATAAGTTTTCTTTTGGGAACAAGGAAGTTGATACTTGGTTTTAAGATCTTCCCAAGATCCCAATTGATTCCTCATAATAATATCCTCTAGCAGAGAGATGCCTTTGCCCTTCCAAGCTTTAGCCGAGCAACATTGAGTTAGAGCCAAGGGTTTATTATTAAGAGAAACCCCCTACCCACAAGGATCTATCCATAACAATATATCGAGGATTCTTGCCAACTGCATCCCTAGAATATAACATATGCCTAACCAGGCTCCATGCTTTCCACAAAGACTACAAAAATGTAGAACCTACTACTTTGACTTTAAAACCATCCATGAAAATATCAATGATAGGAACTTCAGTCCAATGCTTGCCTTTCTTGATCTTGGCTCTTGAGATGTTATTTATGATCAACACCTTCCAAGGTTGATTACTATTTAAGGCCTTAATTATCTATTTGGAAGCTAGCATAATGACTTGAAGTCTAATATCCATCATCCCAAGGCCCCCTAGATGTCTTGGAAGATAACACCACTCCCACTTCACACAATGCCTCTTCTTATTACCAATGCCATTAGACCAAAGAAATTCTCTAAGAATTCTTTGTAGTTTATTGTATTGATATTTGGAAAGTATCCAAGCTAGAGCATAATAAACTTCATGGGAAGAGAGAGCCTTTTGAACCATTTAGGCTCTACCATCCAAAAGAGAATGTGATTCTACCACTTACAATGCTTATCCTCAATTTTACTATAAATCCAATTCCACATATCTTTAAGAGAGCGGGCCACAAAGAAAGGAATACCTAGGTATCTTACAATCTTGTGGTGACCCACACATTGCCAACATTTATTTTGAAACCCAATCAAGTGGAAATTCATCCCACCTAATGATACATATTCCATTTGAAATTTTTTATCCCTAGAAGCTTTACAAAATAAAAGGATTCTATTCAACATGTTATCTAAGTTATTTTCTTTAAGAATAATAAACATGGAAGTGTCATGCACAAATTGTGTAAGAATCAATTCATCATTATTATGAAGTCTTTGATGAGAGGACCCAAATCCTTAGTTTTGAGAATATAGAGCATAAAATCTACAACCAAAAAAAATAGAGTGGGCAAGAGGGAAGCCTTGTCTAATGGACCTTCTAAGACTAATAGACTCAGAGAATTCCCCATTCACCTCAATAACAATGGAGGCATCCTTGAAGAGGATGTTTACCCATTTGCAAAAGAGGGGGGAAACCCAAAGACTGCAACACACTAATCACAAAATGTCATTCAATTATGGCATAGGCCTTCTACAAATCAACAAGGATTATGCAAGCATTTTGACCATTGTCCCTAGCTTGTTGCATTGCCTCCAAACTGGTAATCAAAATTTCAACTATGTATCTCTCTTTTATGAAACCTAATTGAGAAACTAAGATAATATCATTAAGCATATTGTCTATCCTTATAACAAGGAGCTTGACAATAATCTTATAAAACAAATTTAGAAGAGTGATTGGCCTCCATTTTTTAACCTCATATTTTTCTCTACCTTTGGGCAAATGTTTGATCACTCCTCTATTAATGTTTTCACCAGGGGATATATATTCATAGGCTTCATCATAGAGCTAAATAAGTTCAATAGAAATCCATTCTTTGTTCTTCTTGTAAAACTCAATTGGAATACCATCCATACCAAGTGACTTCCCATTGGCCATGGAATTAATAGTATCTTCAATCTCCTAAAGTAAAATGCTTTGGCTAAGGATATTGGCTTGTCCTCTAGTGACCTTATGAGGGATGAACTTTAAACATTTTCTAAGGGTCTCCATGTTGTCTTGACCCATCTATGAAGTGAATAAATCTTTGAAATAGTTGTAAAATGCTTTTAGAATCTCTTTGGTGTCACTACTCATGCCATTATTAGTTTGAATAACCTCAATATTTTCTCTGGACTTCTTAGCTCTGATAAGATTAACCAAATATTTGTACCCTTTATCACCACCCTTAAGCTAGTTAGCCTTAGTTCTTACTTTTTGTCCTAGAATTTTATAATTTTGAATCTTCCTCAACTACATTTTAGTGTTAACCAGGTTAGTTTCAAGAGTAACACCATTACCTTTATCTTGAAGTTTTCTTTCACTTTCACTAAGTCTTTTTTTATACAGGTTCTCTTTCATTCTCTTTTATTTTGGCTTCCTTAGTCCCAATGATTTGAAAAAAATTCCTCCATGCACTAATCATAGTCTTCCAGTTCTATCTAATTAATAAATTTTCATTACAAAATTTGGAGAGAATAGAAGCAATTTTAATTGCACCATTTGTGTCTTCATCAAGTAAGAAGGTGATGTTTAACTTGAAGGAACATTTTCTAGTCTTGGGTTTACCACCTATATCATGATTAAAGTAGATGCTAATAGATATAGAAGATTAATTTGAGAGACTGGCATGCATGACCCTTACTGGAGAGACCCCTGGAGGATGTTGATAAGAAAATATAACAGGGTTCAGATATACCTTGTCCAACCTACAATAAATTTTCATATTGTTGGCTTGATTATTACACCAAGTAAACCATATGCCTTCTAATTCTTGCCTACTCTTCTCAAGAGGGTCCTTGATTTTAAATATTCCTTTGAATTTAGACAAAAAAAATAACTCATTACCTTTCCAATCATGTCTTACCCCACCTTTCTTATCTTGATTGTCTTCAATCATGTTAAACACACATGTGAAGATCCAAATGTTGTCAAGGAGATTATTAGCTAACTAGTCCCACAATCTAGCCCTATCTCTATAGTCATTGGGGGCATAGATGTTAGATACATTGACATTATTGTCCTTGTCATTAAATGTAGCCCAAATTGCTCTATGGTGAGGAGAAAATTTGTAGGAGACCATTCTATCAACCAAATTGGGACCAATAAGCAAGGTCACGCCCCCCTTACCCCTTTGATGTCCAAAATGTAAACATTTATCTTTATCCCAAATAAATTTGAGACTTTTAAAGACATGATATCCCAAGATCTTAATCTCTTGCAAATAAATTTGAGACTTTTAAAGACATGATATCCCAAGATCTTTCTTGTGCAACTTATTAAACCAACTTCTCACAATGTATTTCCTATTTGGCATTTCAAGACCCCTGATATTGCAACTATGAATATGCATATTTATTATTAACAATTTGGGGTGTTATTATTCTTACATAGCCTATTGAAACATTATGGGATTACATTATTTTGAATCTCATTACTCCTTTCATATTTCTTTCCACTATTGGTCCTTTCATAAGTCTCTCTTTTCTTTTTTTATTGATAACTTCTTCAAAACCTTCCTCACTAAGAGCCTAAGGTAAATCACTACTAAAGGTTGGGTAATTCATTGTCATGGTCTTTGTTTGAGCATGTGTGGAGCCAAGGAAAACATCATTAGACTCTAAGGAAGAGTTATTTGGCTCAGGATCCATCATGTGGTAGAGTTGTTTCATGGTTAATTATTGGGCATTAAATCTTGGAGCATTATCTTCATTGACTCTCTCTCCGCTAACATGAATATACTGTAGTTTGGAACCAAAAGAGTTGACAGGACCTATACCTTCATTATGAGTGGTATGTAAAACAACATAATCATATTCATATAGAGGGTTGGTTAATGTGACAAAATTACCCAAGGGGCTATCTAGATTATCTTCCCTAGATTTGGGAGCAACATTTTATTTTCCAACATTAATATTATGATCCTCTTCTCTAGTCTTATTAATAGAGTCAAGATTGTTACCTTTATTAGGAGGGTTAAAATTATTCTAAATGTTTTTCAATAAAGTAAAATATTTTGGATTATGACCATTCAATTTACAATGAAAACAAGCACACACATCCCCAAGTTTGCAGATTTTCCAACAATAACTATCATCTTCAATTTTCAATGAAATTTCCTTAGAGAACACAATATCAAGGTTGAGAGATGTGATAATTCTAACATTCAAATGCAGTAGGGTAATTTTTAACTCCTCAACTTGGAGGAAAGTCCCCAATGGTTTCAACATATGAGAACTAAAGGACTAGAACTTAGGTTGAACTCCTTGTATTTCAACCTAGAACAGAGAGAAGGATGAATGTACATTCTCATGTTTGCTTTTGGGTGCCCAAGGAAATGCCCTAGATAGAGTTTTCCCTACATTCCAAAGGCCCTGCTTTAATACTTTCTCCCACATCAAATGGTTCTTCAAAACACATCAAACATGCCTTTTTGCACCATTCTGCTAAAATTAACAAAGGTTCCTAGTTTATTGCCCCACACATTATTAAACTAATCATCCATAAATTTACGAGTTGGAAGAAACTTCAAATACATACATACAAAAAAATACCAACATTTTTAATCCCTCTTGTTCAACTTTAATAGCTTTTACCATGTCATCATTTGACTCCAAAGTGAGGGTTTCCATAATAGGCATCGAGATCTTACCTTCTCCATTATCCAAAAACTCCTCTTTTCCTTTAGATTCTCCTCCTTTGGATATATCTCCATTGGATTTGACCCTTGCTCCTCCTAGTTCCAAATACCTCTTTTAGAATGCTCCATTGAAAGTGGATGAGTCTGGTATTGTAGGCAACATAGATTCTATAACCACGACTCATTACGAAGGTTTCTGCATTGTATGACTATTAATATTGATGGGTTTGGGACCTTCATTATTACCTAACTTTGGCCTCTATCTACCATCATTTTTAATTTAAGAGGTCACCAATCAATCAAGCCCATGACTAAACACTAACCACACACCAAAAGACTCAGAATTAAAGACTATCAAAACACTCACATGCAATACCAGACTTGCACACAAAATACCTAACCCGCAAAAAAAGGGAAAACAAAACAAGGTTTAAAACTATAGACACTACAAATAATGAATGTAGGTACTCATGAAAAGGACACACAAGACTCCACCACACAATAGGAAGTCCTTTGATCATCTATGATAGCAATGTGCAGATGAGGTATGGTGTTGATGATAGCACACCCACTTGCAGACCCCTCTCCTCTTCAGATTGCATATAGTTTCACGTTTTCCTATTTTTTTAAAAATATATTATAATTTATATCCTTAATCAAATGTCAAATTTTTTTATAAGATAAAATTCTAAGGTAAAATTTGAGGCTTTGTAGCTATGATCTACCCCTTGTTTGGTCAAACCTATATTAAATACAAAATAAAATATAAATTATATTTATTATTTTATTGGTCTAACTTGAAATTTTTGTTCACCCCTTTGTAAAGGGTCATGTTGATTGGGAGAGAAATCTTGATGAATATAAAGCAAGATTATTTCTCTCCCCATTTGGAAAGCAATAATAATTCACACAATCGACAGATTGATTCATCCAACAATATCAGAGAAATGACAGTTTTGTGTCTTTAATATTGAGATAGGTAATATATTACAAGAGTTGAGATGCCTCCTGTTCAAGCACCATGATAGATGTTGAATATAATATCATTTTCATTCATTAGTTATTTCTTTGAGAGTTATCTCATGACTTGAAAGAGTCCATTTTGGATATTTAAAACAATGCCAAGTTTAAGAGGCTACAAGTGAAGAACACGATATACATAGGGGCATATGCATCTCTTTTGGAGTATAACAACATAGAGGGAATGATATTATTCTCAAATCTATTGTGGTGGTTCATTTAGAGGATGAGGAACCTCATTAAGGTGGGAAGGCACAAACCCATCATGGTGCTCCACATTGACAAGGAGAAGGGTTTTATTGATCTCAGAAAGCATCGTGTCTCGAAGGAATATATTTTAATGTGAAATGAACGAAGACGAAAAAACCACAAGTGAATTAAAGAATTATGGATGGATAGTCAAATGATGTGGGATCCTCTTCTGTTGAAGATATCTAGTTGTAGGTGATATTTTATTTGTACCTATTATAATTTTGTAAGACAATCAACATATGTGAAGGTTGCTTCTTCTCACTATTTTCTAGGTGTGTGATATTTAAAGACATTTTTTTAATGACAATTTGTTCAAGTATGAACAAACTTTGTATAATCTTGGTTAGAGAGTGTTATAGAGACCTATGTTTGGATATAAAGAGTCCCATCATTGGGAACATGAATAGTTTTTCATTTGGAAAGTCAAGAGTTTCTTACATGGGAATATGGAGAGATTTTCATAGGGAGACATGATTTTTAAAAATTTTTACATTATGAAGAAAGATAGATCTACCTTTATTTATGTATTTACTCTCTTGTTGGCCATCGAGGTGTTGGTTTAGGAATAGTGTAAGAATTCAATGTGTTGAAAAGTTCTATGAAGTCATGCATTCATTGTGGCTACAATTTCTAAGTAGTGTGATTTGAGCATTATTTGTATTTTTCACTGTGTTTATATATTGATAGTTATTGAATCATGTATAGGTGAAGATTTATTGGTATAAAGCTTCACTCTCTTTCTTTAGAGTCAAAGATTGATGAGACACTTGACTTGATTGAAAAAACTAAAAATGGTGTTACATCTAGTGAGTATAAAAACTATAGATTTAATGACCACTGATATTGACAACAGTGATTTTGACAAATTGAGGAGAATTTAAGGTAAGAGCTAAACGCATCCTCTAGGAAAGTATTTTAGGTTGAAGAATAGAGACACATCTTGTTACTATAGGACTAAGTTGATGGCACATAACTAAAGACATCACTCAAAGAGGAAGAGTCAAATTAATTTTCAAAGTGAGTTTGGAAATCAATTAGAGGCAACTTTGGATGAAGAGGTCAAGAGTTTGGTGTAAGAACTTGAGTTTTAGAGGGAGAAGCTAGAGGAGCTATTTTATTTCATTTTAGAGGATCTTGTTCATATTGATCTAGAGGGAGTAAATCATGTTGAGATGGATTATATAGTGATTAGGAAATTGTAGCAGAGGTCTATGATGCATGGGATGGAGTACCATATATGTAGGTTGGAAGGCCTTTTTTGTGAACACTTAAGGTTGTAATATTTCTGGATAGATGGGTACTTAGTGAGCTTGGGATTTATTAAGAGTGATGCAGACACCAACCTTGCATTTCATGACAAGCCAAAGCATGTAGAGATCAAATATAACTATATTAGAGATATGATTCAAAGGGTTGATATTTAGTTTAAGTACACTGCATAGAAGAACAAATGATTGAAAATCTCACCAAGCCTCTCGCCAAAGTGAAGTTTGTCCATTTTTGAGAAAAATTAAGCTTGAATTGTGGAGAATGAATGCCTAGTTGAGAGGGAATGTCTGTATCAATAATTCCTAGAGATGTACCTTAATTTGTTCTTCTATGTGAGGGAGAAGTTTGAGGTGCAATCCCTTGTATTTATTTTTCTCCGAGATAGAAATTTGAGGCATCATCCCTTATATAAATTTTTCTCTGAGATGGATAAATCTGAGGTATCATCCCTAGTGTGCATATTTTCTCTAAGATAGATAAATTTGAGTTATCATCCCTTATAACACTTTTTTTTGAGATAGAGAAATATAGGGCCTCAATTCTTATAGAAATTTTCTTTAAGATGGATAAATTTGAGGTGTCAACCCTTGTAATATATTCTTCTTTGTAAGAGATAAGTTTGAGGTGAAATCCCTTGTCCCACCCTTTAAGAGTGCTCATGTTGGATCCACCCTTAGGGAGTAGCCATAGTGAATGTCATGAGATAAAATCCATGAATTTGTAATTGTGTCTATTCACCCTTTGGGAGTAGCTATGGTGAATGTCATGATGAGATGAAAACATCACATTGAGTGATTATGTGAGTGATACATACGTACCTTTTCTTTCCACCCTCTAGAAGTAGCCAAGGTGGATATCATATGGTGACTATGACTTAACACTTGTATTTAGTCACCCTCTAAGACTAGCTATGGTGAATGTCATTATGAGATGATGGCATTATGTTGAGTGATATTGTGATAGTCACTTGTATTCATTTGCATTTCCACTTATGAGAGAATCCATGATGGATTTTCCCTCTAGAAGTAGTCAAGGTGGATGTCATGTTGACAAGCTCCATGACTTATCACTTTTTTTTAGTTGCCCTCTGGGAGTAGCCGCGATGGCCATTATGATAGGATGATGACATCACTTGAGTAACTTCATGATGGGAACTTGCGTTCATATATTTTTCCATGCATGGGAGTAGCCATGGTGAATGTTCCACCCTTTGGGAGTGGCGATGGTGGAGGTTATTCCATGACTCAAATGTCAACAAGGATACTTCCTAGCTAAGAGGAAAAATTAACAATGTAGCTAAGGTTGGACCCTTGTTTAGGTTGACCCATGTTAAACACAAAAGGAAATAAAAATTATAGTTATTATTTTATGGGGTTGACTTGAAGAAGTATGCCACTCTTTTGTGAAGGGGCATGTTGATTGGGAGAGGTTCCTTAATGGATATAAAGGAAGATCATTTCTGGGTAAGTGCACCAAGATGGTGTATGAAAAGAGGGGAATAAGTGGCCATGTTTTTTTGAAATTGGGTTAACTTGAAATTCAAAAAGAAATTTGAGGGTCATGCACTTAAAATGAGAAGATGTATAAAGCACAAGAATTGTAGTACTCGAAATTTAGTTTCTAAACTACTAAAGTTTCCTTGAAAATGGATAAAGATTAAGAGGTCAAACCCACCACACATGAAAAATGTTCATGATTTTTTAGAAAAATATAACATAGCTGTTTACATGTTCTTCACAAAATATATAATTAGATTTAGTATTTTAAAAAACCATTTGGTAGGGTGATAGGTAAGAGTGAGATCTATGAGTTATTTTATTCTTATAATTTAGTATTGAGTATTTTTAATTTTTAATTTTTTTTGAAGTGGCCCCATCTTAAAAATTTGGTACTTGTTCATGCTGTAATCACCTAAAAATGGTCATCTAGACTATTAGCCCTTTCTCAACATTTTGGCTAAATTAATTAATTATTTCCCTAGGCCAAATTGCTAAAAATCAATTTATTTGATTTTAACCTATAGTTTGAGTATAATATCCTAAGTCCATATTTTATTTAAAGAACATCCCCATTTAATTAAATAAAAGGCCCCATTCTTCTAACCCACTCAATGTGCACACATAAAGTTTTTTCCCTACTTATGAATTAAAAGAAAAGGCTTTTGTCTCACATGAAAAGTCAACTCTTTCTTATTAGTTGACTTGATCTTGCACATGGATCATACAAAAAGTCAACCCCACCTTTATCATCCATTTATTGATCTTGATCTCAATCGTCCATACACCATTAAAAGATAGAGCTCTCTCCCTCTCTAAGGATCCCATTTTTTTGAGCTAATGTTATGCTACAGGTTTATTGACGAATTCCATGGAGCTTTTGTGGAGAACTTATATTCTTATTGTCTCATTCTTGCATCCTTCATCTTAGCTTAGAGCCATTTAGAATAGTTATATTTCCTTTTGCAATAGCTTAGATTACCTAGTTTAATTAGTATGGCTTGGTAACATTATCATATTATTAACATAGTTGCATAGTTGCATTGTGCATTTCATTCTAGCTTAGCTAATTTATTGCATTGCATGTTTGAGAGCTCCTTTGGCATTGCACTCTTGCTCTTGTCTAAGGAATCTCCCATTGCATGGCTTACTAGCAAGGGTTGTGTCTCTAAGGCTTAGCTAAGAGCTTCTCATATACACAAGAACACACCTTTGTACTCCATGGATAGGGAGCTCTAAGCTACCATTCAAGTGTTCCAATCTATGGGATACCTTGGATAAAAGGGTTTAGAGAAGTGCAAAAACTTAGTGTACACATGCAATGGGCATAACTTGCATCAAAATAATTGAAAACACACACTTTTTTATCAAGTGTATAGAATCAAGTGTAGAATAGTAATATGTAATTTGTTTTGTATTTGATCAAGTAGGTCAAAAGTTATTCAAAATGTGGTAGAAATGTCTCTTTGGACTATCAAGATACTTGTAAAGAACAATAAAGTTCACTATGCTAATGTTGTCCAATAATAGGAGAAATTGTACAGTTAGAAAGATGAGAAGACATGTGAGAGTATGGTGGTAATTTTAGAGACAACTACTTGATCATTTGTAAACCTTGATGGCAAAGTTGAGAAATCACCTTTGAAGATAAAAACACGTGTAAAGGGACAAAATTGAAGGGAAAATGAGCTTACAAGCCTTAGGGTCATTTCCCAAGCCTCTAACCAAGCCATAATATGTACAGGTTTCCATGTGCTAAATAATTCTCACATGCTATGCAAAACACAAAGCACGATTCCATATTGTACATAATGCGTACGTTTTATGTAGAACTAAAAGCATTATTTTTAGTTTTACATGATGCATACATGTTATGAATAAATAAAAATGTATACTTATAAACTTAAAGTTCACAACACATATCTATCTATCTATCTATCTATCTATCTATCTATATATATATATATATATCAAACCAATAAGAAAAATGAAAATGTTATTTAGGATATGTCTTTGAGAGAATTTCTATTTCTAGATAAGAAAAATTAGATTCTATAAAATTGTATAAATAGTCTAGCCAAACAAAAGAACATATAGTTCTTCACAACAGGTACATGTTAAGAAGAACTAAAAATTAATTTTTAGTTCTTCAAAACACACACACATTTTGAATAACTTTGAGCTTAGTTTTACCATGTCATAACCCAAGTGTGTTATTTTAAATTTTAAATAATACGCATGAGTTTTATGGAAATTTATGTTTTTTCGATCATGTGGCCACTTTTTTTTACAACAACTTGGTGTTCTTACCTTTCTTTCCCATTTAGCAATCAATAATAATTCACACAATCACTAGATTGATTCATCCAACAACATGGTAGAGGTTATACATAGGATAGACTGAAAGCTTAGTGGGTAGATATAAACCCAAACCAAAGACTACTTGTAGTAAAATCCAATGTTTATGTCATAATTCTAATAGCCCCAAAGGTCTTTATAGAGGCACAAGATCTTTAAGAAATTTCCACATTATCTGACAATCATCTACCATGGCACATAGTTATCTCGACCTTTTGGCCTAGACTATGGTGCAATAGCTTGACCATCTGCCTCTTCTAGTACACCTAGCTCTCACATGTGCACTAATTGTTACCATATATGGTTTGGGAGATATTTTGATTTATAGAGGGATGGTTTTACCTCCTAAGTTTATTTTGATTGTTATTCTAGTTGTTATGAGAGAAGTAGAAGCCATCATGTTAGTGCATGGAATGTTTTGTTGAAAAATGACTTGTTACAATAGATGTATGGCTTAGAGATGTAGGTATATTGAGTTGAATTTATAATTTTTGATTTATTAAATATTTAATTATCAAATGTAAATTAATTTTTAATTATAGAACAAATTAAAATAATACAATCATTATGCATTCTAGGATGTAGTGACAAAGGATGCTACATTATCAATCATTCCTACCATAATTTGTGCACTTGCATTGTCATTAGAAGTAAAACATTATAACATTTCAAAATAGAAAAAAAGGCCTTGTATTAATAAAAAATTTATAAGATATATTAGCTTACTAATTATAGTATCAAAATTTTCACCTTTCGTACTTATGACACTTAAGAATTAGACCCAATGCATTTGTCGAAAAATCATGATTGAGATTTTCACATTTTGGCACTATGAATCTCAAAGCGAGGCATTACCAACCCTTATCCCAAATTTGAGATCAATTTAATTAGATGAAGGTTTAACACACAAACATTCATGTGACACACAAATATGTGAAAATATTCTAAATTTAGAAAAGGCATATTCCATATCAAACTATTTTTGACATGTGTCCCTTTGCTTAGACACATGCAAAATAATTACTCTCGCCAATCCTAAGAAACAAAACCCTCCAATCTTAACTCATCTGGTATAAGAATTAACTAATTAATTATTTTCTCTTGCTTTATGTAATGTCTAGCCAGGGAACCCAAAAGAAATTAACCTAAATTTGCACTAAGTTTGCCAAACAATTTTTTTATAAAAAGATAACAACAACAAGAGATAAAATAGCGGAATCAATAACTCACATACATACAACCATCATAAATAGGTTACATCTCTTAAGGGTCCCATGATGTTGAATCACATATATAATTAAGTTTCATCAATACTAAATCTGATACATAACCAATAACCACATCATAGTATAACCACAAGTACGAATCCAATTAAATAATATACAATTACAAAGGATGCCACTTGCAATAACCATAATCCATAATCATCTGTTGTACATGTCACAGGGTATGAAAAGTTCAAAGACTATACATCATCAATAAAATACACCATCTCATAAGATCTCTAATAATCAAGTACAATACAACAAAATATAACCATCCAATGAAAATACAAGATAAAAAAGAAAGGAACAATTGCACAAGCACATCCAGCATCGACATCCAATTGCCAAATCTCAATGGTATAAGTAAAAAGCACTACCACCCAACCTCGTGGAACCTAAATGGCCCACTCCCACCGTGATGAGGAGGTAATCTCAAGTCCCATATGGATATCAATCCACAAGTCATAACCATCATCTAGGTCAAGGAAATCCTTATAGCAATCTATCTCAAAGGGTATCGAGACACAAGTATCATCTATCCCAAAGGCAACAAAGACACATAGGAAATCTACTATGTAAGTGGGAAAATTTCATCGCATGATCCAACTCTAAGGTTACCTTGGTAGCCTCTCTGGACTCTAGCCCCCTAGTGTCTCTATGTGGCACCAATATCCTTTCGTACATACAAGGCATACTAACGAAGAAAGGTCACAACTAAGCATCCTCTTTGCTCCCATCCTAGCCTATATTAGCACTTGAGGCATGGGCGAGGGAAAACAATGAATCTTATTAATTCATTTAACTCTCATTTAATGAAATGTTATTACTTATTAAAACAACTTGCAATGGGTTACCCAAGAAGCCACTTAGTGTTCCAACCTCCATTGCAAGCCACTTCTCAAAGTACACATAGATTACCTACCCTAGGCTCATAAAAGTACAAATCATAGAATCAAAATTTTTACCTTAATCCTTTACAAGCAACTAGAAAGCACCTAAAAACCAATCAAAATATCACCTCAGTCCTAATAAGCAACTAGAAAGCATGTAAAGAAAAATCATAAAATTCACCTCAGTCCTATGCAAGCAACTAGAAAGCATTGGAAGACAAATCACAATAATCACCTCAGTCTTATACAAGAAACTGGAAATCACTAGAATATAACTGATTGAAAGCTCAAAGGTTACTATAAGAAAATCATAATTATCACCTAAGTTCTACATAAGAAACTGGAAAGCACCACAAACAATTGAACAAACTCATCATAGAAAATATGTGACACATCACCATGGTCAAGTATAAAAGATCATATACATAACATCATCATAGATAAAAAAGCCCCAAGCCTTTGGTAAACATCTTGATTGGTCAAACAACTAAGTCAAACCCAAAACCCACAATAGTAAACCACACATCACATAAAGTACATACAAAAGTAACTTTCATAATTCATTAGGTTTTGAAAACATAAAAGTTCAATTTTCACTATGGTTTCAAGTTTTCATTTTCATTTTCAAGAAACAGGATTTGATATACAATTAGGGTTTCAGTTTCCATTCTTTTCAAAGTATCAAGATTACTGAGGTTTTCAAATTATAGAAATCATTTTCATATTTAAATTAAACCATCAAGTAAAACCCAATTTTATTAAAATAATTATTTCTCCAATTACAACTATCAAATTGCTATACATATAAATTTTAATAATGCATTAATTAATTAACTATTGAAGAGAAAAATATGACAAACATTGCAAAAGCAATGAAAATAACGAAAGGTAGAAAATTTGTTATAAAAAATAACCAAGGCTACCCTATTCTTAATAGGGTACCAAAAACCAAGGGCAAAAAACCTAAACCACAAGACTATGTAAACACAAAGCATATCAAGATGAGGAATCAGTTTGATATCTTGGTGGAAAGGCATGAAGAACAAACAAAAGAAATAGTAGCACAAAATTGAAGAAGTTACATAGGAAGACCAAGGAATATGAACCCTCAATCACATGAACATAACAGTCAAGGAAAAACTCTAGCAATAGAGGAAGGATGGATGCAAGTCCAACCTCAAAAGAAAATAAATCTAAAGAAAAATATCATGGTCGATTGAGTAAGAACAACACAGATTCATGGTGAAAACAAGGAATACAGAAGGAATAAACAAGTAGAGTTTTTTCAAAAAACCAGGTATGCAAAAAAGTATCAAGGGTAGAGTTTAAACTCTATCATTTTACTGAAAGAGAAACATAGTATTATCTACCTTGAAATACAAAGTTTCCCTATTCCCCCTATGATTTCTAAAGCCAATAGCATCCCCTTAAATTCACACCAAAAATTCATACCAAACTATTCATCAAATATCTCCACCTCAGACAAGTTTGTCAAACTATATCAACATATATTTCAATTTGACAATTTCCATCAAGGTATAATGGACCATCAATTGCAAGAAAACCATGAAACAAAAACAAAGAGGGATAATACAATCATCATCCATAACAAAATCACAGAAGACAAATGGTTTGAATGAGAAATAAGTGATCAGTATGCTGTATGGATGGGTTTGAAAGATGAGAGATAAAAAATGGTGAAATGGTTCGAATCTATGGACACTAACAAGGTAAGTATATCTTTCCTTTTAGAGAAGATCTGATTAAAGATGAGTTAAAACTAATAAATGGATATAGTTTATTTATTTTTAAATGACATCCCAATTTTAATGATATAAAGGTCAAAAACCTTAATTTGCCAGTTTGGATCACAATAAATAACATTCCACTAGAAATTTGTAACATCAACATCTTCATTCGAATTGGAGAAAAACTAGGAGGTATAAAGGGATACAAACCACATAACTCTAAATCTTCCAATGTGAAACTACTAGTAAAACTTAATCCAAATTTATACAAACAAGAACAAATTTAATTTATAACTAATAGATCAATCTATAAAATCAAATATACCATTTAATCTGAAAAGATCAGATATGTTAATTATCTAAAAGAAGGAAGAAGAGTGGCAATAAGTAGCTTAGATTTTTAGGAAGTTAGACTTGATGAAAATTTAGGGGAACATAAAATAGAAGAGATCATGAAGAAACAAGAAAAGAAGCAAAGAATAGATAGAGTACAAAATAAAATAAATAGCATAGTGAATATAGATAATAAGGAAGTAGAAGAGGGTGAGACAACAGATCCAAAAATTATTTAGAGTGTTTTGAAAAGTATAGAAAAGAAATCGAGGAAAACAAAGGAAGAGGATATCAGTTAGAAAATTCAGAGAAGATACAAGGAAGGAATTAAACTCATTAAAGTGCTAGGGAAAAGAGCAAAAAGTTTAAAAGGAGATCATAAGCTTGTAGAAATTGAAGTCTAGGAAATAGAGGAAAACATAAGAGAAATAAAGAGACTCAATGAGGAAATAACATTGAAAATGAATGATGTTATAGAACAAATAGAGATCACACGATCAATAGAGACTCTGGAAAACCATATAAAAGAAAATTCTACTACTAAAAGAGATTAGAAGAATAGAACTAGGCAAAACAAAGTAAAAGGAAAACAACAGGATTAGAGACAGACATAAAAGGAATGATTTGGGACACAAAATAATGCCAAGAGTTTGGAATAGGAATTGGAAAGAACACAATCAGTGGAGGACATAGAAAATTCATGGTTATTCAGTACAAAGACTACATGGAGGATGGATATGAATACACGAATTCAAAACAAAGGAAAAATAATATTGGAAGAAATAAATGAAGCTAATGGAGAAGCAAATGAAGAACATAACTTTCTAGGAGTAATTCCTCCAGCATCATTTGCTCAATGGAGTAATGTCACTATAAGAAAAAGAGCAAAAAATCGAAGATACAAATTTTGGGAAACTCAAAAGAATGAGGTAGATCCCTTTGAAGTACAAGAGAACTCAAAATCAAAGAATATGGGAGAACCTACAGACACAATAACAGATTGGAATCCAGCAAAAAATAGGAAATTATCAAAACTTTCAGGAAAAGAAAAGGATCTACATCTAGTAGAAAGGAATGAGAAAGAAATATGGAAAAATTAGGAAGAATATGGTGTATTCATGGACACAAAACAAAGAACATTAGAGAACATAGAAAATGTAGAGAATAAAGAAAATGAAGATAATATATCACAAATTGAAGAACAAATGGATTTAGCAGAACATATATTAATGGAATTAGAAGGAGAGAAAGAAGAGGAAGTGGAAGAAAATTAGAGTATTAATGATGCATAGGAAAATATAGAAAATCTTGGCATTCATATTAATTAGCAAGGGATTAAAACTTCAAAATGTGGTAAACAAAAATCGAAGCGAGGAAGGAAATCACTAAGAGAACTGTGAGAAGCGGATGGTTAGGCAAAGGAACAACAAAAAATCAGCCAAATACTAAAAGCATGGAAGGGGAAGAGCCTTCCCAGATCAGTATGAAAATAACAACTTGGAATGCTAGGGGCCTAAATGCCCCTAGCAAAAAAAGATTAATAAAAAGAAATTTAACACAATTTGAATCTAAAATTATATTAATACAAGAAATAAAACTGAACAAAGAAGAAGGAATCAAATTAGAAAAGAAATTAGGAAGTTGGAACATGATTCTATAGGAATCAAGAGGAGCCTAAAGAGGATTAGTCTAATATGGAACCCAAGGAAAATAAACCTAGATTTGATAAACTCCAATCATAATTGGATGAGTTGTAAAGTTAAGAGTGTGAGGAATAATCTACAAATAATACTAATCAATGTATACAGTCCGACGTTGAATACAGATAAAAAAAATGATATGGGATGAAATCAACTCATTCATAAGTAATCACAACAATGAATACATGCTATTAAGAGGCAATTTTAATGTAATTTTAAATCTAGATAAAAAGTATAGAGGAATGCAACATATTTCACAAGCATCTATAGACTTTAAAAATTAGATTGAAATTAATAATTTATTAGATATTCCTATAAACAATTGAACATACACTTGGACTAATAGGCGAAAAATTTCACCTGTATAACAGAAAAATTGGATAGATTCTTATTCAAAGGGGAATTAAGAAATTTAGATATGGAGCTACAATCAACAATCTTGTCTATAGCAAGATCTGACCACTTTCCTCTAAGGCTCGAATTGTCTGAACCTAAAAACCACAAAGAAACCCATTTAAGTGTAAAAAGAATGTGGTTCCTTAATATAAGTTTCATAGAAAAAATTAAATTTTGGTGGACACAAGGAGATTTTAAAGGACAAAAAATGTATTGCTTTGTGGAAAAAATGAAAATGTTAAAAGAAAACATACTTAAATGGAATAAAAAACATTTTAACAACATATTCAAAGAAAAATTAGATAACGAAGAAAATTTAAAAAATGTAAATGAGGAAATAATAAAAGAGGGAATGGATAATGCAAAATACTCTAAGAAAAGAACTACTCACTAGAGAAGAAGAGATATTGGCAAAAGAAGAAATCTTCTCGAGACAAAAATCAAGAGAAACTTGGCTAATAGAAGGGGATCGTAATACTATTTTTTTTCATAATAGTACTATGATTAACATATCTAGAAATAAGATATCTAAGATCAAAGACACGATAGGGAATGTAATTGAAAATCTCACTGATATAGCAAAAACCTTTGTTGATTATTTCATTAACATTCTTAACAACTTTGATAGCTCGAATATGCCTGCACAAAGGAAAATGTTTGAAGCTATTCCAAAATTAGTAACCTTAGAAGATAATAAATTTCTAAACAAACCCTTTTCACTAAAAGAAGTTAAATCTACTCTTTTTAGTTTGAATCTAGATAAATCTCGAGGACTGGATGGATTTCAGGATTTTTTCTATCAAAAGTGTTGGGATACTATTGGAATAGATTTATGGAAAACTATAGAAGCAACAAGATATGGTGGTCTGATATTATCGAAAATTAATCATACTTTCTTAACACTAATACCAAAAAAAAATGAATTTGAAACTCCAGGGGATTTTAGACCCATAGCACTGTTAGGAATAAGGTGTCTCAACCTTGGATAATTCCTTTTCTTATTATTTGTTTTGTAAAATGTATTTCTTACAAATAATGTTGATGTGTTGGCATCTTGAATTGTGTATAAGGAGATCATCGCTAAAATGGTTATGACAGATTCCTATGACACGTAAGAGCTATGTCAGGAAGATTCAATGATAGGTGAAGACATGTGGTAACTGATAAATTTGAGTACTATACGCTCTACCCCAATAGTGGGGTTCAAATTTTTTTTTTAGGGTTCCTATTTTCTCGGAGAATAGTAAAATCCTAATACAGTTACCTTTGGGAGTAACCCTAAAGTGAAGTGCATGTTATAAGCATTTTTAGGGTTGCGAAGAAATGTGATGCGAGAAAGTGTATTGTTGGTACTGTGAGTTACTACTGTAGTCTTTTGTTGTTGCTATTGAACTTGCATTGCAAGTGTATTGTAACCTTGTGTTGAAGATAATACATTGTGCAGGTTCTGGACGGGTGGGGTTGTTTTACCAAAAGGTTTTTCCCCATCGACAAATCTTTGTGTTATGTGTTTCTTTCTATATCAATTTTCTTTATGCTTGGTTGCCTGCAATATTGTTGTTTACATAATATTGAATTTGTAAGTGTAAAAGATTTTATTAGGATTTGCACCATACTTCTCTTAAGAGATTAGTGTAGGAAGCTGTTTCCGCACTTGAGTTTCCTTACAAGCACTATGTAACACAATCTATAAAATCCTATTTAAAACTTTATCTAGGTGCCTTAAACTAATTCTACCCAAAATTATATCAGAAGAACAAATAGGTTTTGTTCTTGGTAGATCAATTCTAGATGTAATAATCATTATACAAGAAACAATGCATTGACTAAACAAAAATAAGGAGGCAAGTATGTTTATAAAACTAGATATATAGAAAGCATATGACATGGTGGATTAGAGATTTCTCAGTAAGACTCTAGAAGCTTTTGGATTTTCATACCAATGGATAAATTTCAGTTTCAAGTACATCTCAACCCCAAAAATATCGCTCCTAAATAAATGGACCCCAAAAGGATATTTCAACATTTCAAGATGTATTAGGCAAGGAGATCCTTTATCTCCTTTTCTGTTCATAATTATGGAAGAAGCATTTGGAAGATCAATTAAAAAAGCACAAATCAAAGGAAGAATCAATGGGATCACAGTGACTAAGAACATCCCCAACATTATGCATAATTTTTTTGTAGATGATACAATTCTGCTAGGAGAAAGTTCCTTGGAGGAAGCTCAAAACTTCAAAAACATTATTTGGCAATATATGGAAGCATCGGGTAAAAAAGTGAATGCTAAAAAATATGAAATCTTCTTTATCAATACCAAGCCAGTAGTAGAAGACCAGACTTGTAATATCATGGAGTATAAAAAAAGGAACATTTCCTTGTAAATATCTAGGGAGAGAAATAGAAAAAGGCTCCAGAAACAACAAAGGTTGGAACAATATCCTAGAAAGAATGGAGAAGAAGATTGGAACTTGGAAAGGAAAATGGCTAACAAAAGCTAGTAAAGTAACAAAAATTAAAGCAGTTTTGTCAGCACTCCCAACCTATCAATTTTCACGCCTTCCATTAAATAAGAATATGAACAAGAGGATTGAAGCAAAGCTTAGAATTTTTTTTTGGAATGACACTGAAGAACATAAAAATCTTGCACTAATCAAATGGGAAAACATATGCAAACCTAAGGAACTAGGCAATTTAGAAATAAAAAATTTGAGCTGGTAGAATGAAGCCCTAAGAGCTAAATTGGTGTGGAGGATATACCATGAAAAGGACCAAAAATGGGCAAAGATTCTTTATAACCAATATTTAAATGTAATAGATCCAACCTCTCCTTTTAGGATGAGACATTTACCTAAAGTTTCAATCAATTAGAACTTCATAGTATGTCATAGACCACTAATAAGTAAATTTATCACTTGGGATACTAGAAGGGGAGAGGAAGCACTCTTATGGGAGGATTCATGGGATGGACATCCACCCATGGTGGCCTAGGAATTATAGTAAATGTAAAAAAGTACCCTTGTAAACATCTGGGGGAAACATGTCAACAATTATAAATACAAGAAAGAGGAAAATGGAAAAGAAGTATAGGCATGGAGAACCCTAAAAGGTATCGATATGGAAACTAGAGAAAAGGAGATATTTGAAAACATTCTCCAAAAGAGGAAAGTAAATCAAATGGAAAGAGGAGATAAAATTATTTGGGAAGCCTCCAAAGATGGAAGATACAATGTTAAAAGAGGTTACAATCTTATTATTCAATCACAAAGATGGGAAGAGGTAGATT
Organism: Cupressus sempervirens; assembly: GCA_028749045.1. Classification (NCBI taxonomy): domain Eukaryota; kingdom Viridiplantae; phylum Streptophyta; class Pinopsida; order Cupressales; family Cupressaceae; genus Cupressus; species Cupressus sempervirens. The sequence continues at coordinate 543,362,475 of CM053787.1, read as the reverse complement.
TTCCACTTAGACTATGTTGGGATTTTGCTTGCCTTCCAAAAGCAAGAATATTCCTTTGGGCTGTCCTCCAAAAGAGAATTTTGATAGCAGATAAGCTTAGGAAAACCAAACTTGAGGGACCATCAAGATGCTATTATGTAAAAATGATAATGAAACTATAGATCATTTGTTATTCCAGTGCTACTACAGTAAAAAATGTTGGGAATGGCTTAGGAAAAAGCTTTGCTAGACCTCGCCCTTACCAAATAATTTGGAGAAATCTGAAAGGTTGGCTGAAAAATAAATCCTTCAATATCTATGAAAAACTATGGAACATTTGTCCTTCCATCCTTGTTTGGGAAATTTGGAAAGAAAGAAATAGAAGGATTTTTAATGAAAAAGAAATGATTAGTACGATGTTATATAACAAAATTGAAGCAAACATTATTGAAGTCATGAATTTTTATCTTAGGAAAATGATTAAAGAAGAAGGTGCATTCTCAGAATGGGATGGTATAATGAATAGAAATTGGAATAGCTTGATAAACCCTCCACTAGATTATAAGAATAATAATCAAGAGGCTAGGGATAAGTGCAAATGGATTCCACCCCTATATAGATGGTCAAAATTGAACTTTGATGGGGCATCAAGAGGCAATCCTGGAAAAGCGGGGATAGGATGTATCATAAAAACAAGGAAATTGGGGGTTGGATTGACAAAAGAGAAAAATCTATGGGAATTATGATGAACAATTTAGCCGAACTTGAAGCTCTCCAAGAAGGTCTCCAACTATGCATCAACATAGGGATTAATAGACTTATAATAGAAGGGGATTCTCAAATTGTGCTTAATACATTAAGGAAGAGGACTACTCCTAATTGGGTATTAAACTCCAAATTAGAAGAAGTTTTAGAGTTACTCGATTGCTTCAAAGAAACTAGAACTCAACATATTTTTTGAGAAGGAAACCGTAAAGTTGATAGCCTAGAAAATATAAGAGCAGATGGTGTAGAATTATTAATCTTTAATAAACAATAAAATTTACACTCAAATATTAATTTATAATCAAACTATAAACCTATTATTATAAGGCTAACCAAATAAACCTATAAACACTACTTTGTAATGATGGAGAAAACATTATTAACCGGTAATGGAATAAAGTTAGAATTGTGTCATCATTTTTTGATCATCCTTCTAGAGAATTTGACACTTCCTCCTTATAAATGAGGTGTCTTTATGTTAGTTCGTCAAGTGTCTTTTTGCTAAGTGTTCCTGAGTAGGTTTTAGGATGGACTTTGTAGTTGTCATTTTCCATGTTTTAGAGTCTTAGACTATGACTTTCAGGGGAAATGCCAAACCTAAAAGGTGGAATAGGATTTGGAATCCTATGGATGATCTTTCAAGGGTAGTAATTAGTAGGGTTTTAGGAGAATAGACTTTTAAGTATGATTTTACATGGCGCATAAACCATTATGTTATTAAGTTCTTTATAGCATGTCTTGCTAGGGCTAACATTGAGCTTGGATTGATTATTAATTTGTGTTGCAACATCTTCGATTCAACCTAGCTAGAGGGATTGGAGCATGCAATTTTAAGAATTTCTAATTAGAGAATCCCTCTCTCGGAGGTATACATGAGTCATCTGTCTGGTAGCTTAGGGTTAGCTAAGGTAATCAAGCATCCCATTATGACTATCATGGACAATGCTGAGTTTTATAGAGCTTGGAAAAAGATGGAGGCGAACATTTTCTTCCTTCTTTGATGGAGAGGAATAGTGGTTGAGCCAAATGTGGTATGGCTCCAAAACTACCTTAACCTTTATTTTGCTTATGTGGAGTTAGAGGTGGATTTGGAAAATTTGGAGAATGTAGAATTCATTATCCCCAATTTGTATAAATCCACCAAAGAGAAGACTGCCTTTATCTTTCCTCCTTGGTGCCCGATGACCATCAGCAAAGAAGCTTCAAAGATTATTATGGTATGCATTAAAAAGGATAAAATTTAGTCCTTTGATTATAGTATAAAGATAGTTGTGCAACGGATCTTGAGTGCAAGATTTTTTCTTTGGATATGGTCATATATGTTTAGTATCTATTCTTTCTGTCTTGGGTCAATTTTATTTTGAGTCTTTCTTAGGGCCCCCTGTATTTAGGTTTTCTTTCTTAGTATTAGTAGTAAGGTATATTTCAGATCTTTAGGTTGCTTCATAGCAACGGGTGAATCTCCTAACATGGAGAATTTTGATTGTAATACTAAACATTACGAATACATTATAATATGTTATGTTATGTTGAGTTTGTCCACTGTTTCCTATTTTAGTGATTATGGTATCTGTTGTGGATATTTCATGGTGGTTCACTTTTTTATTGGTTGTTTACTTTTTTCAAAATTTTAAGTAGGATTTCTGGGTTTGATAAATAGAGTATGGATTTTAGAAGGATTAGATTTTGGTAAAGTATATAGACTTTGGTAATAGGCTTTTAATATTGTCTGTGAGATTAGGCCTTTATAAACATTCATTTTGATTTATAAGATTATCTGTCTGATGTTACAATAATCAAGGGAGCTCAAATGATTTATAAAAGTAAATGAAATTGGATAAACTATAATTATAAGATAAAAACCTGAAATAGAGCAAATAATGAATAATAAAGCACAAAAGATAATAATCAATTATTAAGATCACCGTTCATGATATATACAGTAAACAAGAGTCCTAATAATTTATATTGTAACTTCAAAAATCTTGTCAAAACTGGGGATAATTATGGCTCAATCATTACTAATATACATTTAGTAACAAGTAATTAGAACAAAGAGGTGTGGAACCTATAATTAACATTCCTAGATCTCCAAAGGTATTACATTTTAGTTGGTGTCTTTACCAGGCTGATTTTTGGTTTTTTAACCTTATGTTATTTTGACTAATATCCAAAGGGTGGTGGTGAGTGTGAAGTACCGATTTCATATCTAACCCTTTGTAGATCATTTGAAGCCTGGAGCTGGAAATTGTTTTCTCTCATCTCTACATTCTTGGAAAGCATGCATGATCAATCAAGAAAGAATAATGCTATAAATTGTGAACAACTATGAAAGAAATATATTGAGGAAACTTATATTGGGGTATGCCCCTTTTAAATCTATATAATATAGGACCTTGGTCCCAGGCAAGACTGGAGGTTTTCTTACTTCCTTCTTTCCTACCAGTGCTCATTTGAACAAAGAACTCTGTATCTTATTATTATTTTAAATTATACAAGGCTTAGGCCGTTTACCAATAAAAAATAAATAAAAATATACTAATTAAAAACTTCAATTAAATATTATTAAAATGAAGTCAATAATCATTGAATTATTAATGATAATAATAATTTATTTATTAATAAATAATTTATATTAACTAATAAAACAATTATTAATATATTAATAAAATAATAATTATTAATAAAATAATAATATTAATAACATTTAATATTTAATAATTTTTAACATTTAATAAATTTAATAACATATATTCAAAATTATTATAAATATTAAAACTATTAATAAAAATAAATTTAATAAATAATAAAAAAACCAAATGCAAATCCTTTCATACTAAATGTTCAAGGCTTGTTGGCCAGGCTGCAACTGTAGCAAGGCACTGCATTAGCAATACCTACTATTGCCATAGCAATACTGCTACACGCAATCTCCAAAGGAGACTGCCATAGAGAAGGAGAAAGGGAAGGGGAGGTGGGGGTGGTGGCCCGCCTCCCACCAACAACTTATTGTTTTTAAAAGAAAAACAAAATACCATGCGCCCCTCATTTTTTATTAATTTTCTTTTTAAAATTATATTTTTATAATTATCACAGTAATGTGGTAATTATATATATATATATATATATATATATATATATATATATATATATAAATTCTCGATAAATTACCAATACAACCTTGGTATAGCAACCCGGATTAAACAACCAAAACTTATAAAATAAATTTGGCTTTCTGTTTTTCAAAAACCCCATCTTGATTACAATTAATTCCATTATGAATTGCCCAATTAATCAAATGAGGGTTTTCCAATCTCAAATTGTTTACAGATGTTTTCGAAACGACAAAACAATAATTTATAGATCCACAGGAAACACAGAGAAGATAAAGAATTGAAAAGAAGAACTCCTATGCAAAACCCACAAGATCCTATTTAGATCTGATGCTAAACAATTGAATGCATAAAACTCACAAGGAATTTTATTTTCTTTCGAAACTCTCTTCTCAAAAATTGGCTCCTCCAAACCTATGTATGGAGAAATGAGCTCTGATTTCCTAATAAAGAGCTTTCCCCAAATTAGGGCTTTGGTTTTGCAATCACGCGAAACTTTTTCCTTTATTATTTCAATTATTTTAATTTCATGCACAAACTTTTTTAATTTAATTAAAATAATCTTTATTAAATCAATTCATTTCTCTATTTTATTAAACACAAGAAATCTTTAATAATATATTTATTAATTCAATTAATAATATTATTTGGAGTTTATTATTAAAATGAAACTCTTAAATATATTATTATTAAATTAAATAAATATAAATATACCAAAATTAGAACTTCAATTAAATCTTTTAAATTTAATTCTTTTATTTAATTAATTTCTCAATTAATTAAATATAATTAAATAATGATTTTTCTTTATAAAATTTTCATTAAATTAAATCATTGATTTATCTTTTAATTTGATTTAGTTATAACTAAAAATCACAACAAACCCACAAAACTAAATACGAAAACCCATAAAGAATTACAAAATACTAAATCAAACTCCAAGGTCAAAATCACAAATTCACATCACTTGATGAATTTAGATGGGTAAATCACTTAGATACTTGTCCTACTTTCTAGGAGAATTGGCTTAGGTTAGGGTTTGGACTCAAGAATTATCTCCCTTCTTAACCATTGAGATACTACAATAGGGCACACTTATCCTGGCAATTTAGGGGTGTTGATGCTTGGTACCTACAATTTGCATAAAATTCAAGCATGTACATACACATATAATCTAAAATAAACAGGTAATGGTGGGGAGTGGTGCATCGGGTAGATCCTGACTAGCTAGTGACTATAACTTCCTCCCTCAACCACATGAGAAACGTCAATCATAAAATAAAGCATACAAGTACACCATACACATGCAAGCATGGGGTAAGTAACCATAGAAACTACATATAAAACATCCAGCTATCTATCATCATGAATAACTAAAATCACTGTATGAGCATACATGTATCATCATCGAAAGAATAATCATGAACATGTGAAATAACTGAGTATCAAGTAGCTCATCAAATATATCAATTGAATATGAAATAACATCTAATCAAATTTCTTAGCTTAGAAGTCTCCTTCCTGTAATGCTTTGATTTCTAATTTATGGGACTTCATCCTTCGTATGTTTGTTGGGGTGTTTGGAATAAAAGAAATGATAGGGTTTCAGGGGCAAGGAGACTTCTTCCAATCAGTTATTTCATAAGATTAAACATTTGGTGATTAAGAATATTAGGATAACGAGGGAAGGTCAAGAGCCTCATGATGAATGGGAAGCTGAAGTGATTCAGAATTGGAATTTGGAAGGGATAAGACTCTCTCAGCATGTTAACAACATTAGAAATTTGGCTAGGTGGGATTGTCCACCTCAGGGATGGTATAAAATTGACTTTGATGGGGCCTTGAAGGGAAACCCAGGGATTGTTGGTTGTGATATTATTATCATAAATGAAAAAGGGGTTAGTATGGGGGTTATGGCTATTCCTATTGGGGAGAAAAACAATCATGTTATGGAAGCTAGTGTGGCTCTCTATGACCTCTTATTTGCAAAGAGTACGAACTTGGAAAAAATATGGTTAGAAGGGGATTCTGTTAATATTATTAATTGTCTTAATAATGTTAATAACCCTTCTTAGACCATCCATAATATTATTTGCAAAGCCAACAACTTGATTAATTCCTTTGCAAATCGTGTCATCATGATTAACTATAGAGAAACCAATGTTGTGGCTGACTGGGCTGGAATGTGGCATGCAAAAGCCATACTAAGATGATATGGAATAATGGTGACAACATCCCTACTGATGGGATATCATTGATAGAGTATGGGAAAATTAGAAGTTTGCAAAAGAATTTTAACAATGACAAAAGTAGCATTAAGAAATAATTATGAATTGCATAGGAATGAGGAGTTGTGGCTAATGATTACACTTGATGAGACAACTCATTCATTACCACACAAATTGTTAGTGTTTTGGCATAAGAGTTTTCTCTATGGGGTTTTTTGAAACAAAGTTTTCCATTTTTGCTTGAGATTATTAGGATTGTAAGGATTTTTTGTAGTTTGAAGATGGGTGGTAAGAGAAAGAGGGTCGAGGCCACAAGTTGCAAGGAATGGAAGAAGAAGTTTGATATTTGGGATATCCTTGAACAAGGGCATTTTATAGGTTTCATGGAGAAGTTAAAGGGTAGTAACCGAACTATTACTCGTCAGTTTATCAAGACTTAGAATGATGGTAGTATCTTGGTGGGAAACCAGAGAATGGAAGTCACATAGGATATTATAGTTGAAGCCACTATTCTCAAGCTATATGGGATCAATTTCTATAGGGATAGGAATCTATCTGATCAGACTATCAATGAGTTTGTTGAGATGACTAAGGAGAGAAACAGGTTGGTGAAAATTGGTAATTCCTATTTTAATTCACACTCCATTTCTAGACCTTGGAGGTTTGTGATGTTTGTTGTGATTGAATACCTTACCCTTGATGATCATTTTACCAAGATCTTTGGGCACCAATTTATGTTGATCAATCATTTTAGGCATAGGGTTAGAATTAGTTTCCCTTTCTACCTGAGGTAGTAATTGGATAACACCATTTTGGCTATTTAGAATGACCCTAGTGGGATACAACTTTCCATGAGGGTTTGATGGTGCTGATCACGAATCTCCTTAAAGCCAAAAAAGTGGATAGGCTCCATTTTAGTAAAAAACCCTAGAGTGTGATACTGAAGGGAGTGATCAAGATAAGGGTTATGAAGATGAAATAGAGGACAGTGAGGAGGAGATTGTCAAGAAGAAGAGGAAAAACCTCTCACCTAAGAGCTCATCTACCAAGAAAAGTAATGGAAAGGAATTGGATTATGAGAAGGACATGGATTCTAGGGAGGACTCTAAGAAGGTTATAGGTAAGAATTTCAAAGGCAAAACTAGTATTGTTACCAGAACCAAGGGGAAGAAGATTGATGGAGCCTTGAATATTTCCTCTGATGATGAACCTCTTATTCAAAGGATGTAGAGGGGTAAGAAAATGTAATCTCAAGGGAAGACTAATGAAATTGGCATCAAGGAAGTGGATACTGAGAAAATACTATGGATATGGATAAGGATTTCCTTAATCAAAGTAAAGACTATGAGGAAGAAGGAGTATATGAAGTGGACCTTGGGTAAGCCAAAGGTGATGGAAAAGGATATTTCCACCATAAAGGAATAGATGCAAGATATCAAGAGGGATTTTGAGAAGCTTAGCAAGACTACTAGAGGGGAGAGGACTCTTGGTCAACATCTAGACAAACTGTCTGAGGTTATTGGTAATGCAAAAGAAGTAAAAAATATAATGAAAAGAGTCCCACCACTAGAAGTGAAGAACAAAGAGAATGAACTTTTGATTAAGGATATGTAGAAAAAGACAGAGGCCATGGGTAATGGAGTTGACAATATGGAAAAAGTTGTTAAAAATTTGACTAAACAAAATTGTTCCATATTGAAGACTATTGTGGAAAACATCAATACTCTATTGGAAAAACTAGATCAGGGGAGTATTCATGGTTCTAGGGACAGGACTAAGGATTAGAGCCCCAGTAAATGCACCAGAGCTAATTCTAAGAAGATAGAGGTGGTGAAAGATAAAGAAATCAAAGAGTTGAAGGTCTCTACAGTAAAAATGAATATCCTTGCTGATTAGGCCGCTAATATACTTAAGACCCTGTTGCTGTCTTTTTTCTATTTTTCCCTCTTTTTTCTATTTTTAGGCTTGTCTTAGTTTTTATTTGTAGTTTTGGTGTTGATGCACAATTCCTTGTGGGCTTTCTTAGTTGTTTCTATTTGATACTTTGTATAAGGTTTTGGGTCCTTTAATACCTATTTTTACTTAATCAAATTTGGTAACCAAGTACCGCTAATCATAAAACATAAACATGGCCTAAAAGAATCAAAAAATTCGACAAGAAAAGTCAACTAAGGATAGGCATTACACTTTAACTCTCTTAGCAAAACCCTTTCAAAATATACATGTGATCTCATAGCAGTTGAGTCTTCTCTTATTCACTATTAAGTAATTATCTCAAGAGAGGGGTCTTCATTCCACATTTCTCTTCTCTATTATCTCTTGTATCTATTTTTTTGCATCATTACCTAATGTATTAGATATATGAATGCATTTACTATCTATAGACACTTAAATGACCAATTTCTCTAATGTAATGATTTATACTAACCTCCCTATTAAATAATTAAATAATATTTATGATTTAACTAATTTTAATGTGAATGGCTTGATAAAAGGATCCTTATAGATGATTTTGTGGGTTGAGTCTCTCCTAAAAGCATGATGTGAGAATGGGTTGTCAAAGCATGATCACCTCATGGTGTTTTCCTTGAGGGTGTCCAAAGCCTTACCAAGGGTTTTTTTTGTTGTTTCATTTCTTGAATCTCTCCCATGTTGAGGCTATCCTCACCCATAGGCCCTAGACCGTTTGATATTCTCTCTTGGTTTTACATCACTAGTCTCGAGACTTTACCATCTCTAATGAAAAATATTTAAAAGTCCCAATATGGGTGGAGTTCCCTTGTCTCCCTTTTCCATGTTGTCCATTTTTTCAAACCATTGCATAGTTGGTTGGCAAGGTTATTTGCATGGAACTAGACTATTTTTTAATGCTCATCCCTAAAGGATGGTTTTCTTTGAGATTGAATTGGCTCATGACCTCAAAGAAACTATTGATATTCAAGTGGGTGGTACTGCCTATTAGAAATTAAAGTCCACCAAGATAACTAAGAGGGAGGGGGTGAATCAATTATTTGATCAATATAACTTTTATCACCCTTATTAAATCTCAAATGTGTGATCAATATAAACAAAAACTATAATAAGATACACATACACAATAACTAGATATGTTAACTAGGGAAACCCTTAACTAGAGGGAAACCCTGGTGGAGATGGTACCCACAAAATGATGTACTAATATATAAGTTCATCATAAGAGGATGGACTCTGTTAGGAGCCAATGAAATTCATTTAGTACATATCAATTCTTGCTAAGGGACTTTGAATCCCTGTGAGGAGATTCCATCCCTATTAGGAGTTGTGCCAACCTTGTTAGGAGTTATAGAAGGTAGAAGGACCCATTGTCCAAATAGCTTCAGGGGCAAGACCACCAAACTCACTGCCCAAATGACCTCTGTATTATTCCTTTTAGAATAATACAAAATGAAATTGATCTTAGCAACTCAAGATCTTTCTCTATCCTCTTCCCATGCCTCTTTCACACCAAATACTTCTTAGATCTCAATACCAGATCTGCAAACTTGCATTACAATAATCCATTTGATCACTTACTCACATTTACTAATCTTCTTCGATTATTGCTTACGCACTTTCACTTATATACATCATCACAAGGAAAATAATTTCCTTTTAACCAACTCCTTAATATAGTTCATTAAGTTGACCTTGAGGCTTTACCAATTATAAATTACAACAAGAGTTCATTAAGATAAACCAATACATTCTTCATTACATCTTTTCATAATTACACAACATTGTTGGCTCATAGTATCTAAACTTCTCACACATGCAACTTAGGACTTGGAGCACTTGCTAACATCATCATCAGGGTGTCTTCTATCTCTATCTAATTGTTCTCAACTAGATTATATCCCTGTTAGGAGATATAATTCAAACATAATAAACCATTTTTTCAAAAACTCTGTCTACAAACTTTCTTCTGTAAATCACATATAAATGCTACCAGTCTTTGAATTTTTGCATGCGCACTTAACCATTGAATTAGGACACTCTATAGAACATGTCCCCAACTATGCTTGACCTCATCTTCAAACCTTGATCCATACAATCTCAAACATTGTTTGCTACCATGCCAATCTTCTCAGTATGTTGACATCAATGAAAAACACAATCATGAATGCAACACAAAGTCATGTTGTCAATCTCTCCAATGCTCTAGCAATGCTAGGATACTCCCCTATAAGAATATCATCAACATTCATGCTAAAAATATCTCCCTTTGGCATTGATGGAAACATATATGAAAATCATCGAAGTTCCATGAATACCAAATACAACTATTATATTATTGCTGCTGCTCTTATAATTTCAAATCCTCTTCATCAATCAAATATGAATCTCTCAGGAATAGCTCCTTCATAACTATTACTACTCCCCCATTAATGTACTTCCTTATTGACATCAATACTCTATTCATGTACAATTCTCCCCCCATACTTCTCTTCATATACTTCTCTCCCCCATACGCAGGAGTCCTATGTGTTCTCTCTCCAATATTCATGAGATATTTTTCATGCACACTCTCCCCCATTGACATCAATAAAAAAGGCATCATTATGCCAATCTATTTCTCAAATGTCTTCAATAAGCTCAAGTGTCCAAACACACTATTGAATAATAGCCACCAACAGTCCTTCATGATTTAGCTCAAATATAGATACTCCCCCATAAAGGAAGCATCAACATTCAATCCAGATAACAATAGTGCTTTGTACCACTGGACTATTTGAATCTTTGCATCATCTACTCAGAAGTAGGCATGGGCATAACCCTAAGCATACCTTGCAAGTACAAAAATGTACCCTTAGGTAAAGGTTGTGTAAATATATATGTAATCTATTTTTTTGTATTAACATATTCTAGTTTGATTTCTTTCTCTACAACCTTCTCTCTCAAAACGTGATACTTAATAGATATGTGTTTTCTTTTAGAATGTAACACATGATTTTTAGACATACTCATTGTACTTATGTTTTTGATTAAGGAAAATAGGATTTAACTGGGCCCTGAAACCCATACAAAAAAAGGAAATATTCATAAAAAATCACTTAAAGTAACAACAATAACTAAAAGCAAACAAAAGAAACATCTCCCTACAAAAATACAGGAACCAATGAAAAGCCATGGAGAAAGGACAAAAAGCCAGGCCACCCCAAAAAAAGCATACTCACTATACTTATGTTATCATAATCTATGATAACATGTTCTAAAAATTCTATCCCAATACTCTTCAACATTTGTTTCATCCACATAATTTGATTGCAATTGTTTGTTGCTACTACATATTCTACTTCTGTTGTACTCAATGAAATATAGTCTAGTTTCTTGCTTCACTGAGAAACCAATCTTCCTCCAAAGAAAAATTCTACATCACTTGTACTCTTTCTGTCATCCATACTACCTGCCAAATTTGTATCAGTCAATGCACGTAGAGTAAAGTCATTTGATATATCATACCATAACCTAAAATTATGTGTACCCTTCAAATATCTAAATATTCTATTTACTGTTGCATAATGCGATTCTTTAGGATCAACTTGAAATCTTGCTTCTATACCAACTACATTAGCTATCTGGTCTTGTATGAAGCAAATATTACAAACCTCCAATCATGGATCTACACTTCTTCTCCTTAATAGTAGAAAGTTTCCAAACAAAATCTCTTTAATAAGTCTTTCAAAAATTTAGTCTGAGAAATGAAATATTTGCTACTATTAAAGAGTTTGTGAACCCAAGAAATATTTCATCTCATCAATCATGCTCATCTCAAATTCTTTCATCTCATCAAGAAATTTGTCACTTGCATCATCATCACCTCCAAAGATTATGCCATCCAAAAATATCAACATAATCAATAGACCATTCTCAATTTCTTTTAAATACATATTACTATCTACACTACCTTTAACAAATCCCAGTTTTCCCAAAAACTTATCCAACCTTGCATATTGGGTTCTAGGTGCTTGCTTTAATCCATACAATGCTTTCTTTAGCTTACATACCATATTTCCTTCATCTATCAAAGGAAATCCTTTAGGTTGCTAAATGTACACTTCTTCTTCAACTTCTCCATTCAAAAATGTTGACTTCATATCCATCTAATACACTTTGAATTACTTGTTAGCTACATAAGCCAAGAATATTCTTACTACTTCAATTTTGGCAACAAGTGCAAATATCTCCTCATAGTCTAAGCCTTCTTGCTTTGAATATCCTTTGCATACCAGTCTAGCTTTGTTTCTCACAACATCACCTTGTTCATTCATCTTGTTTCTAATAACCCATTTAGTTCCTATAACATTTTTGTCTTTAGGTCTAGGAACTAAGTCCCATGTCTCATTCTTCACAATCTGATGTAGTTCTTCCTTCATTGCTTGAATCTAATGATCATCTTTGCAAGATTCCTCAGTTTTTTTAGGCTCTACTTGAGAAGTCAAATATAACTCTTCATGTACTTTGTTTCTTTTCATAACTCCTCTATCTTTTGCTTCCAATAATTTGATCAACCGAGTGATTCTTTTTCGAATTCTTATTTGGGGTCATCGTTTGAACTCTTACTTTTGGTCTAGGTTTAGATCTTGGTTCCTCTCTCTATTCCATAACTTGAATGTCATTCTGCAAATAATTGTTAGTTTCATAAAATAACTCAATATTTTATTGATTAACCTTATGATTAGCTTCTTCATTAGAATTATAATCAAGTATTCTTTCTTGAACTCCAAACTTCTAATCCACTTTCACATTTGCACTCTCAAAAGTAGTCTTAGTCCTCTAATTAAAACATCTATAAGATTATCTTTTAAATGAATAAACAAGGAACATACCTTAATCGCTTCTTGAATCAAACTTACCAATGTCATCATCTCTCTTGATATAACACGTACTTCCAAAGATTCTAATACATTTCACTGATGGTGCATGTGCAAACCACAATTCATAAGGAGTTTTGTTTGTATCTTTTTTTATCTATACTTTGTTTATTGTATTCTTTGATACACCATTTTCAAACATCATAACTCTAGTTACTTATCTTATAGATTTGTTTCTTCTCCCAGCCATACCATTTTCTTAGGTGTCTTAGGGATTGAAAGTTGTCTTTTAATACCATTCACTTCACAAAAATTGTTAAAACTCATTAGAGGTAAACTCTCCACCTCAATCAGATCTCAAACACTTAATCTTTAATCTAGACTCCTTCTCAACTCTATTCTTAAACACCTTAAACTTCTCAAATGCTTCACACTTTTCCTTAAGAAATGCTACCCACATTATCCTAGTAAAATCATCAACAACAATCATAAAGCACATTTTTCTGTATAATCCTCTTGTCTTTATGGGACCACTTAAATTAGTGTGAATAATCTCCAACTTTGTTGTTGTGGTGAACTTCTTGCTAGAAAAGGAGCTTTTCTTTTGTTTAGTCATAACACATTCCCTGCACACAACATTAGTAGGCTTCACAATATTAGGAAAATCACTAACATCAAATGAATTACTTTATTTCACAATATTATCAAAATTTATATGACAAAACCTTTTATTCCACAACCAGTTGTTATCAACTTTAGTAACCAAGCATGTCATCTCTGTAGGATTCAGCCGAAAAGCATTACCTCTGGATCTTGTGCTAGTGCCAATCATCTTACCATTCTTATGCTTGATGATACTTGTCTTTTCTATGAATTGTAATTGATATCCCTTATCAACCAGCTATCCAACACTTAGAAGGTTATGTTTCATTCCATCAACAAATAAACATCATATGTTTCAGTTCTACCATCAAGGGTAATATATCCTATTCCCTTAATATGGAAAGTCGCATTGTTCTCAACTCTAACAATTCCTTCATCACAACCTTTGAACTCAACAAATTTATTCATATCACCAATCATATGATCTGAACAACCATTATCTCTGATCCAATTAGCTTTCTTCTCAACTTGTGATACTAGGGCTTTTTCCTTTCCAACTTCTTTTTTAAGGTTTTTTTTGTTTTATAGCAAAAAATCATAACTCATCATCACTTTCACTTTGAACTCTTTCATCTGATTCATCAACATCATATACATACAAACATTCTCTAGCTTTCTAGACTTGAAATTATTTTTGTACTTCTTTACTCTTTTAAGACATTTAGAAGCATTATGACCAAATTAATTACAAGTCCAACATTTAAATATTTTCTTACCATCTGGTTCTCTTCTCACAAGCAAGGAAATTCTTCCTTCAATCTTTTTGTCTTCCTCAAATCTAGATCTACTGTTGCTAGCATAATATCTACTGGTGCTTTCACTCCTTGATAGGATAGGATGAACATTTAGTGCACTAAAGGTAGTCTCCATGCTAGGACAATCTCCACTTTGTTTCAAAATTATTTATGTTTCTTCCAATATTCTGATAAGAGTCTCTCTAGAGAACTTCTTTGTATAAGGTATTACTTGCTCTGTGATGTGTGTTGTTTGCTTAAATGGTGGTGTCAAGGTTTTCAAGATTTTCCATATGATCTCATTGTCATCTTTAGTTCCTTCACAAGCCTTGATTCCTGCAACAATTTTTAATAATCTACCAATATAACTTACTATAGATTCATCTTCCATCATTTTAGCTTCTTAAAATAGACATATCCAATACTGTAATCTAACCCTTTTAGCATGTTTAGTACCTTCAAAAATAGATTCCAAAGCTTTCCAAATCTCACTAGATAACCCTAAAGAGTTTACTTGAGTGTACTCATTTTTAGGAAGAGCTGAGAAAAGAGCTTCTTTCGAAATCATGTTACACATGAATAAATCTCTTTCAAATTCAATATATTCTTCAAGTTTTCTTTCTTCAACTATGGTCTTTCCATTCTTTGTGATCATGTAATATCCTGGACCCATGCATAATAGATGTGTCTTCATCTTCTCTTTCTAGCTGTCATAGTTAACTCCATCAAACTTAGGACTTTCTTTTCTAAAATGACCCTCTATTGATCTCCTTAAGTGGTTAAGATTTTACTTCAAGGACTCGATGCTCTAATACCAATTGTTAACAAGTAAAGTCCACCAAGATAACTAAGAGGGTGGGGGGAGGGTGAATTAGTTATTTGATCAATACAACTTTTATCAAACCTATTAAATCTCAAACATGTGATCAATATAAATATCAACCATAAGAAGATACACATACACAATTACACTAGATATGTTAACTAGGGAAACCCTTGATCAAAGGAAAAACCCCAGTGGGGATGGTACCCATAAAATGATGTACTAACATATAAGTTCCTTGTAAGATCATGGACTCTGTTAGGAGCCAATTGAATATATTCCGTACATATCAATCCCTATTAGGAGACTTTGAATCCCTGTGAGGATATTCCAACCCTATTAAAAGTTGTGCCAAACCTATTAAGAATTGTAGAAGGTAGAAGGACTTACTCTCCAAATAGCTTTAGGAGCAAGACCACTGTACTCACTGTCCAACTGGCCTCTCTATTATTCCTTTCAGAATAATAGAAAATTCAAATGATCTCATCAAATCAAGCTCTTGTTCTTTCTTCTTACAGTGGCCCTTCCACACCAAACACTTCTTAGATCTCAATACCAAATTTGCAAACTCACATCACAATAATCCCTTTGATCACATATTCACATTTACTAATCTTCTTCAATTATCACATACACACTTTCACTTCTATATATCATCACAAGGAAAATAAATTTCCTTTACACTAAGTCCTCAAAATAGTTCATTGAGTCAACCTTGAGGCTTTCCCAATTATAAATTACGATAGGACATCATTAAGATAAAAAAATACGTGCTTTATTACATCTTTTCATAATTACATAACACTATTGGCTCACAATATCTATGAATTCTCACACGTGCAACTTTGGACTTTGTACACTTGCTGATGCCATCATCAAGTTGTCTTCTATCTTTGTCTATGTATGCTCAACTAGATTCTATCCTTGTTAGAAGATATAATCCAAACATTAGAAACCACTTTTCAGAATCTCTGTTTGCAAACTATCTTCTATAAATATCAAATAATTTCTATCAGTCTTTGACTTTCTACATGCACACTTAACCACTATATCAAGACACTCTGTAGAACATGTCCCCGACTGTGCTTGACCTCATCTTCAAACCTTGATCCATATGATCTCAAACACTGTCTGCTACTCTGCCAATCTTCTCAGCATGTTGACATCAATGAAAAACATAGTCATGAATGCAACAAACAATCATGTTTTCAATCTTTCCAATGCTCCAGCAATGCTAGGATACTCCCCCATAGGAATATCATTAGCATTTATGCTAACACCACCTTCTTGTAGAAGGTGTTACATTTGAATTTTCCCAACACTTTATTTATAGATCTAAGCCATACGAGCATAAGATTACAAATTGTCTATTACAACACTAAGGAAAAAATCCCCTCTAATGGATTATATCTCCAAGACTATGGAAGGTGCTTTGAAAGAGGAAAGTTGGACTACTCTAGTCTGCAAAGGAAAGAAATCTTCAACTTCTTCCTAGAAGTAGCCTATTGGTTTAGTTTCTAACAAAATATAGAGGTCTCTTAGTCTCAACCTACTCAAGTGGTATCCTCGACACCTACTTTTGTTCAAAACCATGACTAGTAGGGGAAGAGCGCAAGTAAGGGTGCACCCTACCCATACTCATCAAGTTGCATTGATGATTTCAACTCAAGTAACTTTACACCATTCTCACAACCCATACGGGTTTTTTGAGGTTACAAATAGAGGTCTTGAGAAGTGAAGGCTTGTCCTGAAGGGGATTTCTCTTAATGAATTAGATTTCCTAAAATGTTCAGGGTCTCATAGAAACTTATTTAGAGACTTCATAATCATATTTCATAAATGTATGTTATTTGCCTCTAGGAGGTTGAAATTGTTGGTTTCATGCTTTCTTTTGCATGTTGTGTTATTTGGTTGGATAGCCTTGTTTTTTCTTCTCAATACAATTTTGGTCAAGGAAGAGTTGTTACTATCATTTTTCCTCAGTAAGAATTTGTTGTTATTGGTTAGGATTCGAACCCCATGCAAAGACTTTTGGGATCTATTCTCAATTAAGAATCACTCTTTTTGGATAGTTAATGTTTATGCTCCCAGTGATACTATTGAAAGATCACAAATGTGGTGGTGGACTTTTGATTCATTGCCACTTGCAACTTGGGTCATATGTAGAGAATTTAATATGATTGAAGTGGCTTATTATAAGAAATATGTCATCCCTTTTTGATGGACAAATGGAGAGAGAAAAAATAGTTTTACATGCATTAAAAAATTGGGTCTTTTTTATCCTAACATCAACCACCACTCTGGTGGGAAATGGCATGCTTGGTGCAACTTTAAAGATGAATATTATACAATTTTTAAACATCTTGATGATGCTATGATTAGTGCACAATATTTTTTCTTATTTTCCAAAAATCAATAGTTACCTATCACTTTTCTTGTTGATGTGATGATGTCTGACCATCACCCATTAAGTTTTGAATTGATTGGCAGATAGCTCAAAGGTGTCCCTCCAAGAGACAATTTTATCTCAACATATCACTACTTTCATCATCAAACTACTATGGACCGCATTCATAGGGCTTGGTACCTAGAACCCAAGCCACATCAGTCTATTGTATGGTTTTTCTGGAGGAATGATACAATCTAATGCATGGAAAGGTTCCTTCACATTTATGGAAGAAAACTTATAATGTATTATAGGCAGTCATATGATGTAAACACCAACGATATTTTTCTTTCTACTAAAGCTTTTTCTTCAAATTTTTTTAGTGTGGAGTTGCAAGTTTAAGTTTGTACCATCTTAAAATGGAAGCACCCATAATTTAAGACCTTTTAGCTCCCAACCTCCAATGGTCTAATGGTCTATGGATGCATTTGTACTCAAACAACTATTTTTTTTTTCTTTCTTTCCTTTTGCCTGAATATTTTTGCACCATCCTTGAGATCTTGGGATTACCTCTCCTCAAGATAATCCCAGTATAGGTCAGCCAAGTAGACCTATACCTTGGACCATTTTAGTCTCAGGGCCATTTTTGCCTCGGGTGTTTAAATTGTCAAATATTGTGACCCAATTGACTTGCTTTGTTTTTACCCCATAAACTACTATATAAGAAAGATTGGGCACTTCATTTTTACATGAATGAACAACAAAAACATACTTACATACACATTAAGAACATTAATCAAGAATACTCATGGCATTCATCAAGTTTTCTATGTATTCTCAAGATCAACTTCTAAAGATTCAAGGATTCATTATCAACATTTCCTCTTTAATATCTAGCATTTTATTGGTCATCAAGGGAGGAGATCTACATTGTGGAATTCTTCTTCTTCTTCCTTTATGTACATCTACATCCACAAATCCATGATTTTGTATTGATTATATCCATGTTACATTTGTGGAAATTTCCTGCATTTCTCAGTAGATACTAAACATCAACAACATCTAGGATTGTGAACCTCTTCTTATAAAGTGTTTCATCAAGTAAGGTGAACCATTTCATTTATCTTACTTCTTTACATGATTTTACATGTCTCTTCAAGGTTAATTCCAAAATGGTGGGTTGACTAAGGCAAGTCCATCCCCCAAACAAAATTCTATTTTTCTTGTGTGTGAGAACATTTTGTCAAAATTACAAATTTGGAAACCTATTGTCAGAAGCTTTTGAGAGATCTAAGGTCAACTGTACTTATACCTTTTGAGAATATGTCAACTTGGTTGAACATATATTAGTATAAGTTGACTAGGTTGACTAGTAAGGTTTCTAGGTTTCATGTCCTACATCCATATCCAGTCTATTTTATAGTTTCTAGTCTTAAGTTTTTTGAGTAGAAGGTGTCTTATACTACCACTCTTTAAGGTTAGTCACTTTCTCTCTCTTCTCCATGTGTCTCAGATATGATTTCTTTCTTTGGTAGGGTTATGTATGTGTTTCTTGTATTCAAATATGTTCACTTGAAGTAATTTAATCAATATAACACTTAATAAATCAATTTAATCTAATTAAATTACAAATGTAAAGGTTGAGGAACATTGCATAAAAGAGGACTTGCTTGCATGCTTCCTTGATATAATATGGTTTAGTATTGGAATCTCTTCACCTTACTTGGGTTGTGTTAATCTTACTTGTGTTTTTATATTGAGAGTTTTGTTTAGAAGCCCCTCTTTCTCTTATATTAAGTTATAAGAAGTCATAGACTCATGGGATCTTTTTCTCATGATTCCTCTCTATTCTTAGGATCTATGATGATACTGGTATTTTCCCTCATGATCTTAATCCTATCAAGGAGAATAAATCTTCTCACTCTTCTTGTGATGAACTTTTGAATGGCTTAGGGTGAAGATATTTAACTAATTAACTCATCTCATCTAGTTTAAATTTATGAATTCACTACTTCCATTTCCCCCCTAAATAGAGTCACCAATCTTAGACACAAGAAACAAATTTCAAATCATCACTCTATTAGGGGAGCCTAGATTAAGGCTAGGATTTGTTGGCTTAAAGTAGGGATCAAAGCTTCTAAGGATTATTTCTTGGCTTTGAAAGCATGTCATACCTCAATAGGGTTAATTGTTTTAAAGGAAAGTTAGACTATTCTTATCAAGCTTCTTTATAGTTTTCAAGCCTTTGTTTAACACTATGAAAAGGTGTTTTCAATGCATGAAAGTTCCTCTACTATTGACCAAGCTTTGGAAGAATGTGTAATAGTTGTGCTTAATCATCCTTCAAAAGCTTAGAGGTCCTTTTGTGACTAGGTTCTCACTATTGATGATGATTAAGGAAGATGTCTTTTCTATGGAAGATAACAAAGCTCTTAAGTGTAATGGATTCCCATGTGAATTTTACCAGGCCTTTAGGCCTTATGTTGGTCCTAACCTTCATAATGTCTACCTCGAATCCTTTCATTCCTATCTCTAGGAGATATCATCAACAAAGGGAAAATCAAGTTTATTCCAAAGGTTGGTGGTCTTGAGGACATTTGGAATTGGTGGCCCATTACCTTCCTTAATGTTTCATACAAAATTATTATGAATCCATTATCCCTCAACATCCACCATATTCTTCCTCTCATTATTCAATTCGAGTAGTTTGGATTAAAATGCCTTTTGGAGATGTTTCATCTTGTATCAACATTAATGGCTATCAAAGACTACTTTTGGGTTGTTCACATCCATCTTCCAAGAGTGTCATCTAATTATCTCTCTGTATGTTCTTGTTGTTGACGGGTCTGGCTATCTTCTTGCCTCTTTCATCTCTATATTTTTAGGTTGTGTTAGAGAAATTTCCTTGTCTGAGTCACCTACTTGGCTTGTTAGTGACCATTTTGTTAGTGATTCTTTTTACACTCTTTTGGAGGATGAAGAGAATGTGTGAGCTGCATTGTAATGTTAGGAAACCTTTTATTTAGCCTTAGGCTTGGCAATTTAATGACAAAAAATTTAATGTTACAAGTAGTCTTTTCTTCAAGTTCATCCTTAGATTATCTAGAATAGATGAAAAAAAATATGACACAAGAAAATTTTATTATTTTTGGGCATTCCTTTTGCTTATCAAGACTCACCTTTTGAAATTTGGAATTTTGTACTTGCTCAAATTAAGAAAAAGTTGTTTGTCTAGATTACCAAGCATGTCTCTCTGGCTAGTAAATTCTAGATTTGATCTAAAGGTTTGGAGACTACCCATGTTTACTACTCTTGTTAGGCTCCTTCTAAAGATTTATATATGAAGATAGAGAACCTTTTAAGACATTTTCTCTAGAGTTCTAGAGCTAAACATCATGACTTGAACATAGAATTTCTTTGGAGTATTGTTGTCTACCTAAAGATTCTTCTGGGTTTGACATCTTATCCACTTAGAAGCATGGATTATACCTTTGTGCTAAATGGGTCATTAGGGACCTTTCTAGGGATGAATCTTGGAATATTTTACTATGCCATGCATTTTTGTAGGCTTCTTGATCAATAGACTTGGTTGGAAGGGGATTGGTTTTCAAACACTGCTTATTATGAAAGAGCTTGTTCAAATCTAGGGCACTTTTGTTCTCAAAATCATTTGGCATAAATGTGAAGCTATTAAGCTTGGCTTTGTTTGGATAAAGATAGTTTTTGAGATGGTCTCTCATTGATCCAACACAAGATTTTGTGATCATCATTATTTTCTATTAAAGGGCTTCCTCTTGAGAAAGTTTAGGGTTTTTGTGATATACATTTTCACATACATGACGGTAGAACACCTAACCTTCTTTGTAGAGCTACCATGAGCCTTATAACTTGGATGATCTCCAAGTTTAGTTTCATCTTGGTCACCTAGATCAGAGAACTTTTGACCTTGTGGTCTCAGCCTTACCATCAAGTTTTTTGCATAAGTTTGGGATCTAGCCAGTCAAGCCTTGGTGGAAGAATAAGAAATGCTATCCTTGGACTCCTCTTTTCAACTATAAACTTGGTATGGACTATCACTGGTTGGATATTAATTTTCCTATGGTCAACACTCTTAACTAATATTGACATTTGTAGTCTTGTCAAAAGGCTTGGAGATTTTGGTTTCTTAATATCTAGCCTACCATTATAGAGCCTAAGATTGCCCATTTTACTTGGTGCATTGTCTTTCAAGATCTTCCACTCATCTCTAGGCTTTAGAATTCGGGGGTTCCTAACCCTAGATGCCCTTTTTGTGGTCAACCTGAGACGTTCATGTATGACTTCTAATTTTGCAGAAGAGCTCAACATTATTGGAGCTGAATACAAGATTATTTTGGCCTTTTCATCCTAAGCCCTTTTTATAGCATATGGTTTTAGTAAGTGGTTCTTCCAAGATTCTTTTAAGAAAAATTCTATTTTTGCTATAAAAAGATAGAAATGTTGTATTAAATTTCTCTCACAACTTTCTATTTATTAATGTTTCTATGTATACTAAAGCGTTTATCGGTAATAATATCATGTTGAAGATTCAAGTTCAAGCTAATACAGGGGCTCTTGATGTTTCCTACCTTTAGGAGTCATTGTTGCATTGGGGAAATGTCCCTTGTATGATGGTCAGAGTGTTGCAAGATACTATCTCTGGAGACTAGTCTCTATATCATGGACGCCATCATCACAGTTCTTCTACATGTCTCTCTTAGACCCTATGGTCTCAAGCTCCCTGCCACTTTTTTGGTGGAAATGATGGTTGGAGGCATGACTCAACTTCTCTTCCTAATTGTATTATGCTTCTAGCTAGCCTACTCCTCCCCTGGCTCTTGATGGTTTTGGTTGTCTTGATGGTGATGAAGACTCTTCTTGTTCTGATGTTGCTTCTAGTTCTAGTGGATCTAGATGGTTGGATGCCACTTTCTCTAAATTGTTCCTTACCTTGGGTTTGGCTATTTCACTAAGAAGGGAAGAAGAAGAAAATGAAAAAGATGAAGTTGGTTGGTCCGTTATGGACCTGAACCCTAACCCTAATGATGTATGGGGTAAAAATGATGATCAAGATCCCCTCCCCTTGGCTGGCACTTCCTTGGCCACTTGAAGTGGCTTTCTATGGACTTGAGCCATTTTTTATGAATAGTTATGTGAAATCTACTTTTTTGGTCGTGTGTCATTCAACTTCTGTGAGGTGATCTTGTATCCCTCAACATTTTTTGCTAATATGTACTTTTATATTATAGTTTAATAGTCAAGATCTATTCAACAAAAAAATCATCATTTCAATTTAATTTCACAATTAAGCGATTTTAATTAACTACTTTAATTTTAATGAATTTGTAAATCACTATTTCATAAATGATTCACCTATAAAGTAATTTTAAAAATAACATTATGTTAATATTTTTAATTGAAGAATCATATTATTTATTTATTTAATATTTCTTCTTATTATTGGATTTATATGATACTTATTTATGTCATTATTTTTAATTGAATAGTTATATTATTTGTTTTATTAATATTTCTTCTTATATTACATTTCCCATATTTCGACATGTGCAAGTAAATAAATATTTGTATTTATTTAATCATATGTATTGTTCCAATTGTAACTCATATACTAAGTGTTGCAACTCGAGCCACCAAAAAAGTTTACTTTGTATTGCCTTTGATAAATTAAAAAAAATAAATTATAAGTTTCCCTCGTTTGTAAAGGAGACATTTTTTGTGGTTACATAGCCAAGTCTCAAAGTGTTAATTAGCTTCTCAGTTACAGTTCTTTATAATATAGTTATTTATCATATTTTGACAACCCCATATGCTTTGAATTCTTATAATGTCACACTATGAACTTGAAGTGAGAGTTCAACTTGCAAATTGGAGAACAACAAAAGCATATACTTTTCTGTGCTTTGATTTTAATATCTTGATTTTATGGATGCAATCTCTTATTTTGATTTTCTCTTTTGATATTAGAATACTAACCACTATTAACAATCTCTTTATAATTGAGATTTTATTGTTACTATCGACCAATTATCTCATGTACCAATGGTGAAGTGAACGTGAAACACCCACCCAACTTCTTGAATTTGACATGTTTTCGTAATGTACACAAGACAGATTAACATACACATATCACCAAATTGATACACTCACTATCCTAGATCGACCCAATCATTGAAATTAAGATACATATTTATCCACTTAAGATGACACATTCTGTGCTTTAAAATAATGTTGGTTTAGAATTAAATTGATGTGATCAACCTAAGTCACAAGGTTTGAATTTGAATTCGAGTTCATCAATCATAATATTTATTCGGATGAAATTTGGCAAGGGTAAAACTTTGGAAAAAAATTGACATTAAATTTAACTTATATAAATTTATTTATTTTTAAATATAAGTAATATATCCACAAAATTACCAAAATACTTTGACATTGCTAAATAATTAAACTAAATAACTCAATATTATACCAAAATGAAATAATATTATTATAAATAATAGTATTATATTAAATATCATAAAATTGGGATGAAGTTCAGAAAGGGTAAAAGTTCACTAAAATCCGAACTTCATGAATGAAATTTGGCAAATCCTGAAACTTAGCAATCAATTATTACTAACATCATTGATTAACGAGATTTCTGTTCTGATCTCTGAAAGGTTATTACGTAGAAGGCATAACCTCTCTAAAGAAAACAGGCTCACTTTTTGCATCACGACTAAGAATGCTCAAGGTTTGTGCAAGATGACTTTTACAATCTTGACCTTTCATTTTTGTGGGAGTTGTTTCCTGTGTGCAGCAGTGGCCATAGACCCTACTGTTGTGGCCGACTATCAATAAACATAAGAAAACCACCTGCTATGCCTCTATGATGTTGTGGCAGACTGTGATTTATCATGATCATCGCTCAACCACCTTGTTGTTGGTGGCAGTGGCCATAGACCCTACTGTTGTGACCGACTGTCAATAGACGTAAGAAAACCACCTGCTATGCTTCTATGATGTTGTGTCAGACTGTGATTTATCATGATCATCGCTCAACCACCTTGTTGTTGGTGTTAGTAGGGATTGTGGTTAGTTTTTATTGCATCGTGTTTGATTAGTTTTAAGTCGAACGACTTAAACATCACACACTAAGCTTAATTTCTAGACCAAAATTTTAAATAGTCAAAATTGACATTTTTTCCCTTCACCTTAATTCTTTCCTTAATGTATGATGTTTAAGCGTAGCCATTCTAAATAACAAAGATATTTTACCATTTCCTCTTGTTTGTTGAAGTTAGATATGGTACTTTGGTTTGATTTCTCATTCTGTACATCAGAAGTGTTTGGCAGAGAAAAACGAAACTGTTTTCCCTGAAATTTTGTCCATTTACCCAACTTCATCGCCCGCTTTACATTTTTTTAGGATTGAAAGCTAAAAGTCTTGGACAACGAAGAATGTAATTCTTGATTTTGCTATATGCGTTTAGAGTATTGAGAGTTTTCCAGTGTTTTGATGCTTGTTTTGTTTTATTTTATCTTTCAGGTGCTATAAATTGGTTTATAACCGCATGATCTCCCGTGGGTGAGTCAGGTGAAAAATTGCTCTCAACGGATTGTATTTTTCTTCAGCGATGCCAACTCAGAAAGGAAGAGATAGAGCCTCCGAAAGGAAAGTAAATAAGATTTCTTACTCATCAGGAGGAAAATTATTAGGTCACTTGAATTGTGGGAAGAGTAAATCTGTAAGAATTGAGGAAATACTTTTGAAGGAAGGTCATAAGCCCTCTATCAATTCTAGATTTAAAGACTTTGAGTCTGCGAAGAAAACTTCAAAAGATTTTATTTTAGAAAAAATGATTGAAAATAGGGGGATGACCCCGTAGCGTGACGTTAAGTCACGGGCCTCGCTTGTAGGAGGTTTAGTGTTTGAATACGAGCAGGGAGTTGTGTTGAGATTTCTGGTAAGGCCGTTAAAAAGCTGTGATTTGCGCCCGGCCATGCGACAGGTTGGTGGTTTGTTGGTGATGATTGTCCGTGCGCCTTGGTTGGCACGATGTGATGTTGGGGTCCCCTCTGGTTTGCCTGTGAGCAATGCTGCCGAGTGTACAACAGGTATAAAATGGAGTTGGAGTGATAAGGTGTTTCACATTCTTTGAGGATCACTATCAACTATTCGGGAGTCATAAGGAGTACAACAGTAGTTATTTGGGGAGTCATAAGAAGTGATAGGATTAAGGCATTTGGAGTGATAAGGTAATGGAGTAATAAGGTGAGGTTGTATGGAGAGATACGGCGGATTACATGATTGGGAGTCAGGGTGATAAGGATTTGAGGAGATATAAGGTATATGGCACGGGGTGATAGGGGACAGCAAGAATAGAATGCCGACAAAAAATGAGGATGAGGTACCTTAAGAATGTGGTCTTACTGGTTCAAAGCTCTAGTCAAAAGTGATTACCGATTAAAAAAGAAAAACAAAATGACAGGAATAATTTAGAAGTCTCTCCAAAAGGGGATGAGAAGACATCTTCCATTTTCCATATAGTAGTGGGTTTATTAGAATTGGAAACATGGATCTTATTCTTTTTCAACTAGTTCTTTGACCTTAACAACTGCTTCAATTATTTCTTTCTCACTGTGGGATATAAATTTCTACCCCTACAATATTAAAGTTAGAATACATTTAGGTGAGAAACATTGTATGTAAAACTATGCAAGGTCAAATCTATATGCATTGCTTTTATGCTACTCCATACAGACTCCTTGCATTTATTGGGCTTTCACATATGACCACCAAATCTGGCAATCTCGTAGCTCACATAGTAAGCCATGTAACGCCCCGCCAAGGGATCTAAAAGAATTAACCTAGAGTTTCACTAAGTTTGCTAAACATTTTTTTTTTTTTAAAGTAAGAAAGTATAACATACACATCAAACACATAGTAGCGGAAGCAATAACATGTAATCATCAACAAACATACATCACAAGTTACACCTTAAGGATCCCAAGACGTTGAGTCACATTTAAATTTAATTAATTCTAAGTCTAACAACTACCACATACATATGAAAGAATAATCAGAAAGTCCAATGTCCATAATATACATTTGTTCCGAATGCCTCTTGGCAATTTAATTCAGAATGCTCAATCATCCACTGTACATGTTACAGGGCATGAAAGGCTTAAAAGAATATACATATGTAAAGATAAAGATACATCATCCTCAAATCCATGATACAAAGTACAGTAGAATAAATGAAACAAATAACATACTTGATACATCCATACATCCATAATGATAAAACATCTATCATAAAATCTAACCATCCATCATAATAATCCAAGAACATAGTGAAGGTAAATGCCAACCAAGAAAGCTCCAGCCACGGTGACCACGGACGGATCTCAATGGTAAGAGTAAAAAAGCACTACCACCCAACCGCGTGGAACCTAAATGGTCCACTCCCACCGCGTTGAGGAGATAGTCTCAAATCCCAAACAAGGTATCAACACAAAACACAAGTACTCTCTAAGTCTGGGAAATCCTAAAAGTACACTAACGCAAAGGTTCCAACATAGATAGACATCTAGACCCAGAGGCACCACAAAGACATGTAGGAAACCTGCTATGCAAGCGGGAAAGTGTCATCACAAAAGTCACGTAGAAGTTACCCGAGCAATCCCTTAGGAATCTCGTGTCCCTAGTGATTCCTGCGGCCACTAGTATCCTCTCGTACTGACGAGGCATACTGCGGAATGCAAGGTCGCAACCAAGCGTTCTCTCTACCCCATCCTAGCCTGTACTAGCACTCAAGGCATGGGAGAGAACATACAATTATCTTATTAGGTTCATTTAAGTCAGTATTTAGGTGAGATGTTTTCACTTGTTAAAACAACTTAAAATGGGTTACTCCAGGCAGCCTCTTAGGGCCCCGATCCCCATTGCAAGCCACTTCCCGACACTACACATAGATAACCTACCCTAGGCTCATGAAATCACAAATCAAAGAATCATAATAAAATCACCTCAGTCCTATACAAGCAACTGAAAAACATCATAAAAGATAAGCCACAAAAATTACATCAGTTCCTCATGAGCAAAAGGTAAGCATCAAATAATAATCATATGATCACAACAGTTCTCTATCAGCAACTGAAGGCATCAATGATAAATCACAATACTGATCAAAGACTCCAAAATGGTCAAGTCAACACATGACATCATCAAGAACATAACAAACACTCCAGTCCTCTCAAGCGACCGAAAAGCAATCCAAGTATAACTGATTGAGACTCAAAAATGGTTATCAAATATAACTGATCGAGACTCAAAAATGGTTATCAAATATAACTGATCGAGACTCAAAAATGGTTATCAAATATAACTGATCGAGACTCAAAAATGGTTATCAAATATAACTGATCGAGACTCAAAAATGGTTAAGCCAAGTATCTTATATACATACGCTTCAGCTTCATGCCAGGAAACTGGAAAGCAATAACAAACAGTAAATAAAATCATGTCATAGAGCACTCCATCACATTACCATGGTCGGGTTAAGAAAGATCGAGATCAAAACATCATGACATCACATTCACAACCCCGAGCCTCTAGTAACAACCTAAACTGGTCAATATTAGAACAAACCACAAAACCCCAAAACACAAACAGAACATAGAAAGCGTCATAATCTCATAGTTCATAGTAAAAGTTCCAACTTTCATTTTAGTGTGAGTTTTCAATTAACTAAGTTTCATAGTTTACCCCAACGAATTAACCCGATTCTTATAATTAATCATATCACAACTTAAGAGTATTAATAATCATTTATTAAATTATTACAATAATAACAATAATTGTTTATTAAATAAAAATCAACCCAATCCCATTAATATTCAATTTTCTTAAAAAATATATATATAATTAACAATTATTAATTGATAATTATTATTAAATTCAAACTTATTCAAATATTTACATTAATAACTATTAATTATTTATTAATTTTAAATAATTTAATAGTTAAAAATTATTGACTAGATTCATTGATAAACGATATCCACTAAAATATTAATTAAATAATTTATTTATTTATTTATTAATGTTTTAAACTATGAAGTAAAAATCATATATATATATATATATATATATAAATAAATAAATAAATAAAATTTAACAATTCATTAATTAATTACATAATTAATATTAAAATAAATTTAATTTAATTAAAATAAAATAATTAAAAAAAAAAAAATTAAAAAAAAAAACAATTAACTAGTGTATTTTTAATAAGCCCGCCAGCTTAATATGAAAGCCTGCGGCTGCCGCAGTCCTGCGGTCGCAGGGCCTGCGGCGGCAGGTACCTGCGATGCAGGTACTGTGCGCAGAGCCGCAGCAGTGGGGGTGGGGTACGGGGTAATTCCCTCCCCCCCCCAAATATACAATATTTTATTTTAATTTTATTATTATTATATTATTATTTTTTTAAAACAAACTTTTAACTTATATTAAATTCGCTCATTTAAAATATAATTTTGTTTATTAATCAATTTCTTCACATTAAATTTATATATATATATATATATATATATATATATATATATATATATATATATATATATATATATATATATATATATATATATATATATATATATATATATATATATATATAATTTTATTTTAATTTAAAAAAAAAAAAAAACATTTACAATTATACTCTGATAGAGAAAATAATTCCAACCCTACGAATTTTCTTTTTAATCTCAAAACTCTCCCCAATTAATTCTATCTCTACTCAATTTTAATTCAATCCAAAACCCGATTTAATCCAAATTCCCTTTTTACCTACGAATGAGGTTTTCTGAATAGTTTTCCAATCTAGGTTTACAGATGAAATCGAATAGCAACAGATCTAGAACGAATAATTCACACATTCGAGAAGACAAGATCTTACAATCACGAAGTAGACAAATCATATTAAATTTCTTAAATCATTTAGGGGTCAAAATGCCAGACCCTACCTGAACCTGATGCTAATACGCAATCCCCAAAATCTGTAAGAGAACTCGTTCCTCTTCAATAACTTTCTTCTGAAAATCTTTCCTAGAATTCTCCTTCTGAAATTTGCTTCCAAAAACTCTCTCCAAAATTCCTGTCTCCAAAATTCATGGTCCAAATTCGTGTCCTCGAAAAATGAACCCCAAAGTTGTGATAAGGAGTTTTCTCCTCAAATCGGGGCACTAATTGTGCGTTCACCCGAGAGGACTCTTTGCTCAACTGAGTTAACTCCAAAATTAACTTTTATTAATCTTTTATTTTATTTTGCATTCACCTTTTCATGCACATTAAGTTGAATTATTAAACAACTTTATTTAATATTCCACTTGACTGCTATTTTTAATCTTTATTACTTTTAATCCCATGCACACTTTATGAAATTAAAATAACATTATAATTTCCTCTTATTTTATCTTTTTAATTAATTTCTTTATTTTCAACACATGCTCGCATCATGCAATCTTACAACTTTTAATAATTAATATATTTTCACTTTTTAATTTATTTTAGAAAGTTAATTGATAAAATATTTAATTAACTTAAATAACAATAATATTTAGCATTTATTTAAAAATGAACTCTAAATATATTATTATTAAATTAAATAAATATTATAATGTTCTAAATTATCCTTAAACTTTTATCTCCAAATTTAATTCTTTTTATTTAATTAATTTCTCAATTAATTAAATATAATCAAATATTAAAATATCATAATAATCTTCTATTAAATTAAATCATTAATTAATCGTTTTAATTAATTTCTTTTATATTTAAACTCATGCTTAGATCATGCGATCTAGAAACCTTTAATAATTTAATATCTTTTCCACTTTTAATTTATTTAAGAAACTTTAATTGATAAAATATTTATTAATTCAATTAATAATAATATTTAGCATTTATTTAAAAATGAACTCTAAATATATATTATTATTAAATTAAATAAATATTATCACATTCTAAAATTATACTTAAAATTTTTATTTCCAAATTTAATTCTTTTTATTTAATTAATTTCTCAATTAATTAAATATAATTAAATATTAAAATATCATAATAATTTTCTATTAAATTAAATCATTAATTAATCGTTTTAATTAATTTATTTTATATTTAAACTCATGCTTAGATCATGAGATCTAGAAACCTTTAATAATTTAATATCTTTTCCACTTTTAATTTATTTAAGAAACTTTAATTGATAAAATATTTATTAATTCAATTAATAATAATATTTAGCATTTATTTAAAAATGAACTCTAAATATATATTATTATTAAATTAAATAAATATTATTACATTCTAAAATTATACTTAAAATTTTTATTTCCAAATTTAATTCTTTTTATTTAATTAATTTCTCAATTAATTAAATATAATTAAATATTAAAATATCATAATAATTTTCTATTAAATTAAATCATTAATTAATCCTTTTAATTAAACTTAATTAATAGAAAATACATCAAGGACTCATAAAGCAACATACGAAAACCCATCATAGAAAAATACATACTAAATCAAACAAAAAGGGTTATAATCACGAAATAACATCATTTGATGCATTCAAAGGGTACTTAACTCAAATACTTGCCCTAATTATCAATTAGGACAATTGGCTAAAGGGTTTAGGAATTGGACTTAAGAGTTTATCTCCCCTCTCTTACCATTGAGATAATGCGATAGGGTACGCTCATCCTGGCAATTCAGGGAAGTCGATACCTGGTACCTGCAACCTGCATAAAATTCACGCATGTACAGACACAATATTCTAAGCTTAAACAGACAATGGCAGGAAGTGGTGCATCGTGTAGATCCCGACTAGCAGGTGACTACGACTCCCTTCCTTAACCACATCAGAAACACTATACATAAAGAAAACAAACACGCACACCATACACATGCAGTATGGAGTAAGTATCCATAAGAAAGCACGTGTGATAATAAACCATCTAACTAATCATCATCGATAATTGAAAACATTGAATAATCATCATACATGCATGAAATATAGAGTACCAAGTCATCTCATCATATAATAAATTGAGTGTAAAACAACATCTGATAATCTGAAAGTAATGCTACTAAACATCAAGTATAAAACTGGCCTAAAAGAGTTTGGCAATTAAAACAAAATGTGAACTAGGGGCAGGCACTACAAGCCAATTAGAGATGCTACAAGCACACCCAATATTGACCCTTACAACCTATATATCACATGGAATTCTGTCAATACAAACCTTTAAGGATTGAAAATAATTATATACAAGAAAGTCAACTAATCAGTATTCTTGTAATGGTCATTCTTTCAATGACTATGGATTTACCTGAATTTTTCCACAAAGCCCTCTAAATCTTTGTGAGAAAAATATTCTCTCCCACCTTCATATTCCTTGCATCTTGCATCTTGCATCAAAATAGAAGATTAACCAAAGTATTATAAAATATGTTTCCACTAGAATTATTGTAAAATATTAAAAGAACAATCCTCCAAGTTCCTTGACCATCGAACCAAAGCTTCCTACATAGAAAACAACTTCAACAACTTTACTTCAATTATAGCAGCTTTAGATGCCTTGTTGTTTACCAGATTCCATCCTTTATTGAAAGCTTCCCCACTAGTATATTCTCTTTCCATAATGGCTACCAGCGGCCCACGATGTAAACACTATAAATCAGCCATTCAAACAAACACCTAAAACTTACAATGACATGGTGTTTTTACTGTCACAGTAGCTCAATAATAAATGAAAACTTAAAAATAAGTTTTAGAATAAGATTATGCAGCAGATAGTCTCCACTACACATTGATAAATATAATCAACTTTCAGTCAAGTTGGAGGTACAGGTTCAGATACTATTCTCCCCCATCAAGTTTTATTTTAGGCTATATTCCTATCCCAAAACAAATTATCACTCTTTGCTACCATGTCTTTGAGAACTCTTTTCAAGATTCTCTGACAGTTGACTCCAATAAACAAAGCATAGCTGTTTAAATGGCATGCCAATAATTGTGCCCCTCGTATTTCATTTACAATAGATGTAATCGATCCGGTGACTACTTTACAAAAATATTACAATCATGTGAAGCAACACATGTCAAAGCTTGAAAGATGGTAATGGTAGCCTAAAATTTACATGATGTTTGATTCCCTCAGCTACCGCATTTAAGACTCTTTGACATTTCTCGCTCTTCCTGATGCTCAGTGCAATTATGCTCTCAATGTCATTAGGGTCTGTTTGATTCGTGGAATTAAAAAAACCTGGATTTCTACAAACCTGGGTTTAGTCAGATCAAAGTTTTGTATATCTTCATTCCGATTTTTGGGATTTTACTAAAACCGTTTGTTTCACTCGGAAGATGCGTGTGAAGACACGTTTTTACGTGTAACCTTGGAGTTGAAGATAAATTTCAAAAAGTAGTCCAATCTATTGTTTTTACACTCCTTAAAAAACAAAACCAGGTTTTGATTTTCAATTCCTACTTTTAGTAGGAAGTTGGAAAACCTAGTTTTGAGGCAAAATTGGAAGTCCTCTATGCTAATTCCATTTTGCAAATTTTGAAACAAACGCACAAATTTTCAAATTTGAGTTTTGAAAAAGTCAATTCCTGTCATCTTCTAGGAACCAAACGGACCCTTACTTCATGGCTATTGTGCACTTTATTTTGTAAATGGAAGGCAATCTTAATAACTATTACACAATTGGATCTAGCAATTTTCCTTAATTTTTGGGTATTTGCAACTATATTAGTGCTCTCACCAGGCCACAATTGAAATAAGATAGTGATTCTAAATTTATTCAAACAAGTCAATGGTGTCTAATGAAAATCTAGTTGCTTTTTATTTTTTTTCTCATTTTTTGATCTACGAAAATCAAGATTACTTTTATGTCTCTTAGCTAATGAAATTTTAAATTGCTTAAATATTTGTGTCTTCTTTTGCTCCTTAACTTGCACTTCCCTCTTTGGATAACTTCTATGTTCAAATTTGGTACATGCATGTAGTTTTTTTTGTTTTGGTATCAAAATGTATAAAGTCAGTAAAATTGAATGTTTTTTTGGCATTTCATTACTTCTAGAAACAAACAGGCAACTGTAAAACTAAATTAAATAATAGATTTAGTTATGATTGCAACATCTAGAAGCAAGACATTTCAAACCATCAAGTTGCACATCTCATGTTAACCCTCTAAAAACTGAACTATATTTCATGTACAACAGACGGTATAATTTACAATTTGATATGATGGACAAGAGAACTTAATAATACTACAATCAATTAATTCCACTCACAAACATGCTGGAATTTTTATACGAGCTCCCCATATAGGCACAAGTGATTGTATTGACAATCTCACACTTGTATGACCATTGCTTGTAGAACTATTTGCAGTTACTTCTTTTATTTTATGTATTTAAATATATCATTTCAAGAGCATAGAATGCTTTGTTCAAATCTGTTGCCAAGACTCCTCACACTCTATAATTTGAGCCTAATCAAAATCCTTATTTTTTAACAGAATTTTAAATAGTAGCTTAACACAAATTTGACTGTGT
The DNA here is from genome assembly GCA_028749045.1 of Cupressus sempervirens. Taxonomy (NCBI): domain Eukaryota; kingdom Viridiplantae; phylum Streptophyta; class Pinopsida; order Cupressales; family Cupressaceae; genus Cupressus; species Cupressus sempervirens. The sequence continues at coordinate 543,328,308 of CM053787.1, read as the reverse complement.
TGCATTATTTTAATTACCCCTTGTTCTTGACTCTATCTCACTCATTTTTCATCAAGTTCACATAATGACTTACTTCGATGCTGGTTTGACACGATTAAACCCAACACCTTTCCAAATAACACAGAGAAGGTGGAAATATATACAACACATAATTGTAAAGAGTGTTCCATAACTGGAATTACAACTTTTTACTTTGTATTACAAATAATTGTGCTCATGTCTTTCTAGATGAATAATACCTTTCCAAAAATTACAAAATCATTTACAAAGAACCTTTTATTACAACCGACTACACATCACTTAGGCGTACCCATTGCACCTTCAGGTGCGATTGTTAGTTTACTTGTCTCTGCATTGGAGATGGTGTTGTTGTGCGTGCTGCCTATTTATGTGCACATGATAAATGTTTTGGATCACTACCTTTGACCTTTGACAAACCATAATTACTTTGCGAAAAGTTTTAAAAAAAATCTGATTTGCCTCTTTGCACAAGTAGTCCATCAATGACACAATATAGCTAGTGCTTGTATCAATAGAAGAGATACAATTATAACAAGTGGCACAAGCGCATAAGTTACCGTCTTTAGTGTGGTGGGTTTTGAGGTAAGAGTTGAGTCAAATTGTGCATTTACTTATGAACTTGAAATGGAATGTCAAATGAGAGCTTTAAATTTGTGAAGACCAACTTTGCCAAGTTTACTTATGAGTTTAAATGTTTGCTTGATTTGAGATCTTTTAATTATAGAAGGTTGATTTAATATATATCCAAAGAAAATAGTAAAACTATCATAGTTAACAATATGCTTTCGAAAAGAAAGTGAAGACCAGTTTGACTACCATAGAGCAATAAGTCATTAATACTGCATGTTGTAGAAAATTTTGTAATATTTTAGGAAAAGTGCATAAGAGAAATTGTTGTTGTCTATGAAGACATGCAATTTTTTAGTTGGTATGAACAAAATAATATTTTTAATATTGTTATTCAAAAAGCACCAATCTGTGTTGCTCTTGTTCCAATATAACATTTTATAACAATTTGTTGATTGTCAAACAACAATAGACACAATGTAGCCTTTTGGATCACCACTTCCTTATCTTTACATTGCCAGCAAAGTGTGAAGGTCCTTATCTCCTAAAAGTTTAAAATTTCTACAACTTAAAAAAATCAAACTTAGAAAATTGAACATAGAAAAATCTATACTCTACCTAAGTTCAATTAAAATTCAAAATTACTAATAAGTTCTAAAAAATCATTATTATTGTGAAAAATGAATGCTATTACATCGTAGCTTATAAGATTTTGACATTAAACTAAGATCAACTAAGAAACATTTTCAATGCAAGAGACCACTTTAAAAATGGACCAAGTTTAAACTTAAGTATATTTGTTTAAAATATTTTGTAATAGACATTTCAAATGGAAAGTTTTATAAAAAAATGTAATTGTTATCTAATGTTTTAAATTTGAGTGTTGCAAATATCAAAATATTTATAAGCTAAGATTAACAAATATGTTTTACAAATGAAATTAAAAAAATACAAATAATCTACAATTATGAATTTAATGTAATATTTATATTTTTAGTAAAATAAGAATAAGAATAATTTCTTTTTAAAATATTAGAAACTTTGAAAATTGAAATACTTTTAAGTTTTTTTTTTTTTTAACTATTTACTTTGAAATAAAGTATAATATTTCTTGGTCAAATAGCGTTGTGTTGCGTACAACCCACATCTAGAGAGAGTTTTTACTCTGCCTATACTGGAAGATAGTATTGACCCCCCACTTTACATGTAAGTGAAGGCTCGTGGGTAAATAGTAGAAAGAATGCACCAGATGTGACGTTTTTTTTTTTAATTTTTAAATTTATTAATTAATTTAAAAGTGACAAAACAGTGGTTCTGTAACTTTTAAATTAATTAATAAATTTTTAAAATCGTCAAATCTAGTGCATATATTCTGCTGGGTAGATGTCGCCTAAGTGAAGGGTTTTGCTTCAATTCTTTTCGTTTCTGGTAATGTTGGGGTAATTTAAAGAGGATGCAATCCTTATATGATCTAGACAGTTGGCATCCTCTGCACTCTTTGATTTGCTCTCAAGTAGCTAGAAACATGCATTTTGTGTTCAGACACAACAGGCAGAGTCATTTTTTGGGCTCTCAAGTTGGTTCATTTTGTAAGGGTGTTTCTTAATAGATTTCAACAATGTTAGGTTTTTTTTTTTTCATTTATGAATCAATGTATGGGTTTACAATAAATTAAAAAAAAACAAAAAAATTCATAAGAACAAATTACATCTAATGCATAACTTCTATTTTTGCTAACAATATCTATCATATTGCATTGCAAGAGGAAGTAATGTAGCAAGTTAAATAATGTTTTGTCAAGTAATGTCATCCCTATATTGCTAAGTGATATTTTAAGAACAATTACTTATTTAGTAAGTTCTATTTAAAAAATTTATTTTCTTTTTCAATACTAATATATAAAATTATAAAAATAGCAATTACATCTTGGTGCACAATAGGTACATCAAGGTTATGGTAATGGAGCATTATTATCTTTCTAATTGAGAGGGTTGTTTAATTAAATTATGTTTAGACAAATATAAGTGGATGCATAGTTAGTTCCAACCTACCACTTTTCTATTCAGTTCTATCTACCACAAACACCAGTCATTAAATAATCTACTACCAATCAGTTTGTACTCATTGCACCCTAAGGTGCGATTGCTAGTTTTTAATTTTGATATAGATTACAAGAAGATATATTTGCTAGTATAAAATTAAACAATATAAAAAATATGATGCTACACCCTTGGACTTATAATGTGTACTAACAAAATTTGATTAAACTACACATAAATATAAATGATAATTAAATTGATTACAAATACAAAATAAAATATTGTATTCCATTTTGACATTTAAAAACTATATAAAATATAAAATTAATTTAATATAATAATTATAAATTAATTAAAAAATTATATATCTATTAAAAAATAAAAAATAAAAAATATATAACATAAATAATAAATTTTATATAAAAATTACATATCATTAATGCCGATAGGCATTCTACAATGGTAGAATGGGTGGAGTGAGATGGTGTGAGCATGTTAATGTTAACTTTTATTCTTCTAGATTAAATTTGACAACCATCTACATGTCAAAAGTTTAAATCTTATTATAAATAAAATATACTTATAAAAATAATTTAATAAATACTACATAAAATATTTTTAAAAATTATAATATTTGGAGATACAAATCATCCATTTTTTTACAAATTAAAATAAAAAACTTAAGTTAGTAAAAACCTAAATAAATGGAGATAAAGAAAATATAAATAATTTTACATGTAGTAAAATAAATTATAATTATTTAATAGTGGATATCTATTGGCATTTCTTTAGATAGATTTATTTAAGATATCTATACTAGTATTAAAATTATATAATATAAGAAAATGCACAACACAAATTGCATGATGTTTAAAATCAAATATATTATATTAATAAAAAAAATGATTATTGAAGTTGAAATCTTCTCTCTCTCTCTCTCTCTCTCTCTCACACACACACACACACACACACACACACACACACACACACACACACACACACACACACATTCATACACTTTTTTACAATCCCTACAATTGTTATAAAATAGATGATTTGTATTGATTCTTAATAATCTTAGCCATATAACTACAATTGGCAAATTCTCCAAAATCTTTTGACAATAGTATGTTGCACAACTTGTAATTTGATGACTATATTGGCCATTTTTCCATTTTTAGGCTAGAAAATTATTAGAGCATATTTATTAACATGCTAAATTCTTATGAAACTATAAATTTTACACTTCAAATTATCAACTAGCACCGACGAATATTATGTTAAATTTATAGTTTTGGTATTAAATAATAATATGATTTTTGTTGTTGTTTTGTTTGCATATAATTGAACAAATCTAAATACAAAAGTATATGTCAAATACAAACAACAATATATGGACCCATTCCGTCCAGGGTTTGTATTGCTTATTTGTCATTCAACTATAACAAAGAAGTTCTAGAATCCATGAATTATTACTTGTTCCAAATTTAATTATTATGTACCTATTTATGTTGGCAAAGGTATTCCCATTTAGTACAGGTAATAATTCATCTGTAGAAATAACATGTATTGTGTCAAAGCCTTCTATCATATTATCCTCCAGAATGTTAAGAATAAGCCAAGGGAGAAATAAAAAAAAGTTAAAAGTAATAAAATCAACAATTATATGCTATTCAATGAAGTATCATGTTGCTTGTAGTTGCAACTGTGGAGATATTGTGTGATGGAGAATGGATGTTTTTTCAAAAAATGGCAGATATATAGATTTAACGTTGTCTTTAACAATTTGATAGAAAATGTAGAAAATTTACATACCTTTTTTTGAGAGTCGAGCAACTTCTGGTACCTTTCCTTCCTTTCTGTGGTCGTAAACCAATAGGTTGCATATTTTCACATATAAGTAATGTATGCTTGAGAGAAAGTCTGTAAGAAAGTTTATAACACATTTAATCTTTACAATTTCATTTTGGTTTCTTGAGAAGATCTACAACCATAATCCATTTGACTTAGTTTTTTTATGGCATGCCTAGTTGTCAATTGGATAGTTGATCATATATAATTAAAGTTACAAAATAGTAATAAAATGTCAAAACTTTTCATTATAATATAAAATATTACATTTAGAGTCTCAAACCTTGTTCTTGTTTTTGCACGTGTTGCAAGTGTGGAGATTATGTGTGAAGGAGAATGGTTTATTTTTATTCAAAAATAGTGACAGATATATAGATTCAACATGGTCTTTAACAATATTATATCTGGTGTAAATGCAATATAGTTTTTGCTAGTCTGATTTTTCACAAGTTAAAATTTTCCTAAGAATTAGGTGTAAATATTAGATAAGTTGTGTCCTGCTTATTAGGGTTTGGTTCTCTGGTTTTGCAATTTTTTTTAACCCTACATAAAACCCTACTAAAGTAATTTTTGTGTCCCAAATAAATGTGTTAGGTCCTGTGTATTTTAAATATTTTAGTTGGCATGCAATTGTTTTGAATTTGGATTATTCTCTCAATTTTTTTTTAAACTTCCACTTTTTCGCTTCTTTTTCCCGAAGTTATTTACACCGTTAGATCTTTGCAAGATCCACAGTGGTCGTGTCGCATTGAGAAAATGCGAGGATCTTAGCATATGCGACATAGTGACTACCTCAAAATAGAAGCACGGTATCATAAAGTGGAAAGTGGGCACCAAACTTTTCGACAATGTGACTGATGTCAGAACTATCCATACCAGAGAAGGTACTAGCTGGAGTTTGTATAATTTGCATCACCACCTTTTGGAATTTTTTGGTGGGTCGCTATGTCGTGACCAAAAAGCTCTTATTTTCTGCCGGTAGTAGAATTTCAAAAGCTTTAAGGAGGTCGCTATGTCATGATCGGGAAATGAAGGAATCCCACTGGTAGCAACATAGCGCCTTGATGAAAAAAGGGAATGCAAAAATAATTCCAAAAAGTGGGTCCCATGTATTTTCTTCATCAACAATAAGCCATGTAATTACCTTGACTTGTTGGCATCATTTGGGCACATGTGTGTTTTATGCGCTGGGATTTGCAAGAAATACAGGAGGTCACTATGTCGTGACCAAAAAGTTCTTGTTTTCTACTGGTAGCGACATAATGCCTTGCCAGAAAACACAAAACACAACAGAGCTCAGTTATATGGTGATTACAGAGAGGATTAAAATATTAATTGAATTGCCAGCCTGTCAAAATATTTCCAAGTTACATATGACTTGGAAAAGCACTCAGCAAAGAGCATATGAAGAATCATGATCATTGGATTAAGGTTAAATCAATGATTGTTACCAAGTCGCTATTAAGAGTTGCACACTGTTTATTTAATGCGACATGGAAACCAAGGGAAAGAATGCATGGACCCACCATAGTTAAAGTAGGATAAATGCAGATTCCTCACTATCAAATCAGGTTCACATCAATGGTGGGCACTGTGTCACTATGAGGAGTTGCTCATTTTTTAAGGGTAACGACATAGCGACCAAAGGAAGAGGAGGGACCCACCATAGTTATATTGAAACACCGATCAAATGCATATCATCAAATTGAAGTGGAATCGATGATTGTCGTTATGTTGCATAGACAAACTGCTCACTTTTTATGCATAGCAATGTAGCGACATGGTGACACGTGTCCTCAAGTGCTAGTGGGTCGAGTCCAAGCCACCAGCAGTATAAGACAAGCTTATGTGGAGAAAGCTTATAGGATCGATTTCTAGCTTGGCAAGTGGAAGACTAGTCATCCTTGGGCTTTATTCTTGGATTGTCGAATTTTTGGAGATCGACGACATAGTTTTAAATCCAAATGTGGTGCCACCCTTTTTTCCTTACAATTTATTTATGAAGAATGAAGGCTCCTCATGCGAACTAATAACATAATATATTGCAAAAAATCTTGCTATCTTTTCATACGCGAACAAATTTTCAAGCTTCCTAAAGAACTCAAAGCTATTAAAATCTTGTGCTTAAGGTGATCAGAATGTGAAAGAATTTCCACTTGTTCATCGAGTATTGCAAAATTGCAGAAAGGAGTAGCGAAAAATCAAGTAAGTCCCTGTTCTCACTGTATATATTACGTTTTTTTAGTTTTTTGTAAAGACGTTCACTATGCCTCCACAGAAAGTTTTTTCGGGTCAAGAGGATTATTTGGCTAGAAATGTTCATGATGACCACCTCAAATTATTGCCTAAATCCACAAATGAGACTATCAAGGTGAAAAAGTTAACCTCCTTAAACCCTAGACTCAAGATTGCTGACAGATTGTTTGATAAGGGAAATTGGGTTAGGAATGCTAAAACTGCTCAAACAGGGCTTTCACTTTTTAAAAAATGGTTCTCAGAAAGAAAATTATTTGCCCCTCATGCCAACATCTGGAATTTTGACTTGGGAAAGCTAGTGGTCCCTAATGTATTCATGGATGCTAATTTATTAATGACTATTGCCAAAAGCTATGACCCAACAATCAGGGTAGTAAGAAGAACAGATGGTCAATGCTTGATCATAGTAAGCCCTAAGGAAATTAGGGAAGTATTTGGCTTGGCACCACTATCAGATTATCATACACCCATTGACCTACAAGGGCTAGAAAAAGAACATTTATCTAAAAGGGATAAGATCAGGCATGGTGCGCTGAGGGCACATATAGGCACAATTGAAAAATTTTCAATGATTACAGCCTCTTCTAGGAGCCTTTTAAAAAGGGATATTTCACTTCCCAGGCTGTGGAAATATACATGACTCTATGTAAGGTTTTTGGTGAAGATGAACAGAATTTTATGCCTATAAATTTCATGTATATGATAGCTCAGGTTTCTTCTTTTGGTGTTGATATTATTTTTGATTTCACCTCCTACTTAGCAGAAGAAATCCATACAGGCCTGGTTGGAATTGCCAATGACAAGATTGAATTTTTTTTTAGTCATTATTCTCTGCTGATGCACATGTTTTTGTTCAAAGGAGAAACATATTTTGGTAAAGAGATGGAGTTGAATAGAGAAAATGAGGGAGAGGTTCTGCTAGTTCAATTGTGGAGTGCAGACATGACTTGGGATGTAGAAAAGACTAGTTTTGTCAGGTTTGATAGATATTTTGCCTCAAAGATGAGGTGCTTTTTATTAAGTGACAATCCCTAAGTTCCTAAGGCACTAGTGAATTTTATTAGACCCATGGATAACCCACCTGGTTTGAAAGTATCTCATAATTGGAGAGACATTATACCATACTCTGTTTCTATTATTATTAGAGTTTATGGTTTTCAAGGGACTCCTCATGTTTTGCCTTACCAAGTGCCATTGAAAACAGGAATAGATGAGGTATTATGGCAACTAGGAGGACTAGAAGAAACCTATCTGGTGAAAAGAAGCAGAGGCTCAATTTTCCCAACTTGTACTGTAGCCCATCATTTTGTTATTACAAGGGGAGGCTGGTTATTTTTATACAAAGTTTTAGATCAGTATAAGATGACAGTGTCTCATGCTTGTTTTTGTGATATAGAGGGCTTTTATAACCAACTTTTTAGAATAAGGGTTAAATTTGGTGCCATAGATCATGAATCATATTACCCTGAGGATGTAATTAGAAATGAATTCTCCTTACAGGAGCAAGAGACCAAGAAGGAAAAGTGGAGGGTTTTCTTAGGGGTTTTGGAATTTATTCATTGTTTTGACAAGGATTATAAGCCTCTTGGTAATGCAAAAATAGAGGTAGATAGAATCAATAAACTTGTGGTTACTTTTCCTGAGACAATGGAAGCCATGAATGAGAAAAAACCATTTTTTATTAACGCATATCTAGACAAGGCCAGAGAGCTTATGAAGAGATTGGCATTTACTCCCAATATGGGAACATGACAATCGATTGTCCAAAAAAGGTCAAGTTACAATGTGATATAGAATAAGAAGACCATTGTGGATAAAGGGAAGCAAATAATGGCATCCACTAGTGTTGTCTTGGAAGAAAGACCTGATAAGCCTTCTCCGAAGAGGCAAAGAACAATTAAAGAACAAAGTCCTCACATGAGGAGTATTCACCTACTCAATCCCCTTTGCAGATTGGGGAGGAGCAGCTCATTGGGGTCCCAAGGGGGAGTTTTTATAACTTAGGCAGAGCTGGATGAGGGAAACACTCAAGAACCTCCTATGCCAAGCTTGGATTTGATAGTGGCAGATTATAGAGGAAGGGAATTGGACCCTGTAATAGAACAAGCCAGCCATGAATTTTTGTCTGATGACAATTTTGTTAGAACAAGAGCCTTCTGCCAATTTGCATGGAGAGCAAATATAGGAAAATATGAGGAGAGGTGCAATAAGTTGAGGATTGAGCACCTAGAAATGGAGGAGGCAGCCATGCAAAATCGAGTGAAATATGAAATGATGCTCAAAATCCAAAATATAACCCCTGAAGAGGGGAGACAAATGGTGAAAGCATCAAATATTCTACTGCTACCTAATTGGGATATAGCAGATGCCCTAGTTTTTAACTCTATTTCAAATAAACTAGATTTACATGATCAAAATAAGAAATAAATAAAAGGCACCATCGTTAGTGAAGACCAAGTTGCCTTAGTTATTTGGTCATTGAAGAAAGGATCCAGAGCTATTTCATCACAGATGACACTGGTTTAATGGGGAGTATCATTGTAAAGAGAGTGGTAGATACTACCCATATGGAGGTTGCACATTTAAATGTTGGTACATCTAACTTAGTTTTGACCACTGTGGAGAAAGAAGAAAAGGCAATGTTTGAATTGCAGAGTAAATATGAAAAGGTTCTAGAAGCCTACAATAGAGAAGTTCAAAAAAGGATTGAACTTGAAAGCAAGGTGTTGGGACAGTCTTCTAGGCCAAGAATTACATACCCTCTCCCACCAGTGGAACCTTTTAAATCCACTCCTCTTATTGAGATGCCATAAACTCCACAAAGGCCACAATATTATAGGGATGCAGATTTTGAAGAAGAAAAGAGACAACTATGGGCATTGCATGTAGAGTTAAATGTGCAGTATGAAGATAAATTGAGGAAGGCTCTTATGTATCTTGTTGACAAAATTGAATGGCCATTGTTCTATGATTAGTTAGCCAGGGTAATAAATATATGGGAAGAGATAAAGGCAAATGAAGAGACTTTGAAACCCATTGTCAATAAGTGGGATAAGAGGAGAAAAGAAATTACATTCTTATGCTACTCTGTCATAAGGTCTTCACATGACCATATTGAAAAAACTTATGATGTTGCCCATGATCTATCAGAGTTTGATGACATAAGAGTTGGATTACAAAGGAAAATTGTTAGTTTTTTGAATAAGTATAGAAGTGAAAATTTTTACTTATTCCCATTAGCCTTGGATAAAAAGAATAAATTAAAAAGTAAAGATGAGCGGGCCAAGGAATTAGATGACTTATTTTGTTTAAGAATGAATGAAGTCATAAATGAAAAAGGACATGCATGGTGGGCAACCACAACAAAAGAAATAGTGAAGGCCCAATTATTCATTGATTCTTTAAAATAAGGTTTTGTTAGCATTGATAAAGAAGTTGAATATGTGATTAAGAAGCAAAACGATATCCTACAGTTCAACTGGCCAGATGACACACTTTTTGACAAGTGGATGGTAGATACTGCTTCTGGTGAATAGTTGGAAGAAGCTGAGAGTGATGATGATGAGACACATGAAGATGAAGTACATGTCATTGGTACACTCCCACAGGATCAGAGGAAAAAAGAGAATAAAAGAGAAACCAATTTCAGTTGCAGGTTCAGAGGCCCACAATGATGACATGGATGAGGAAGAGACAAGAGTAAAGGTGGTTTTATCAGTGCATGATGAAGCTAGTGGAGATCCCATAGTTGAGGTTGATTTGCAGTTATCAGAATAGGACACAACATTAACCCGTTTGATGGCTATATATTCCGAGGAATTAGAGTGGCATAAGAGCAAATCATGGAATTAGTAGCATTTGGAGATGTAATAGAATTGAGACCTACCAAAGGAATACTTTGATGTATAAGTTTTTTGTTACACAAAATTTTGTATTTTTGACAGCAAAATGTAAATAACTTTTGTCTTAAGGGACAACTGTCATTTTCTCTTAGCCTGAAGCTTGTTGCATCTCATAGTATATAAGTGAGATTCCAGGGCTAGAGAAAGGGTCCGATCTATTGTCTTTCAAAATTATTGTTAAGTCTATCGGTCCAGTTTTATTGATGAACACTTAGTGATATATTTTCTCTGCAACAATTTATGAGAATTATGTCAATATGACAAGATCTTAATGCTTAGTCTTGAGTTATTCTGAGTATTGTTCAATTGTATGCAAATTTTTCAAAATAAATCAATGCAAAGATAAGCTATCCCCACATTTTTTTATGATTGAATCATGTCTCCATTTGTGTTATCTGGTTGTCTTGAAATTGTATGAGCAAGTCTTATTCAATTGCATGCAATTAAATCAGATTGTATGTCAAATTACTATTGCTTTTAATTCAAAAAATTAAGTAAATGCTTCAATAGAATTGACATGATTACCATGATAATAGAAATGATGTCTGTAAGAATGAGTTTCAGTTAGAATTGCTGATAATATTGATTGTAATGCAATTAGTAAGATCTGGGAATTGAATAGACTCTAGATTCCAATAGATTAGGCACTAATCTGATTATTTCATCTGTAGAAGGGAATATCATGAAGAACCATCAAGCCTATATTTGAAATCAATTTTATTTTTAGTGTGAAAGATTACCAATGCTGGTCAGCACTCGTTTGCATCTGATTTCTGAGTCTTAGATAGCTACTATAGCCATAAATATTTGTAAACCTGAGGAAAATTGTGACCAAATCTACTTATAAGGGATGCATATCATTTTAAAACACCAACGAATGAACAAACTATGTATTTTTCAGAGCTAAGAGATGAGAATCAGAATGAAACTAAAAAGATTCTCATATAATAGCATTCATTTGAACCATCCCTCAAGTAAATCCACCTTGGTTCTGCACAGCCTAAAGAGTAGGAAACCAATCTTGGTTTTGTTGAAGTTGGATCCAAATAATATGCACACACAATGGTCAATGGGAAGTAGCTAATCCCTAGATTTGTGAGTATTATTATCTTGGTATTGAGCTTTTGTTGTTCAGTAGTTGAAAAACACCAACAGTTTCTATAAATTGAAAAGAAAGTAAAAACTACTTAAACTTCGTAACATCTAAGAAAGAAGTCAAGTCCATGTGCAACCTTGTTTTGAAGGAACTATTTATTCATATGTATTTTGAACTTTGTCTTGTTTCCTAATAGACTTAGCAATAGTTGTAATAATAGGTTCAGTACATATGTAAAGCTACATGTTTATCCGTGACTATCTATTGGATCATGTACACTTTTACAAGATTTATTTAGTCAAAACTTACCAAAAGACAGTGAGCAATTGAACCTTTTATGAAGCAGGAGCCTTGGTTTGCACAACCTAAAATCACAAACAAAGAATATTGTAAATTGAAGTAGAAGATTGGTATTTCTACACAGTCAAGATATAATAATACTCTCTATTTTTTCTCTTTGGAAACTTCCTAAGCAATTTCAACTATGCGTCCATGTGATATTGCTGAATGAAATGGTGAAACTAAGATGTCGGCTACATAATATTAAAATGACTAGTATTGAAATTTGAGAAAGATGTTTTGAATTTGTGAAAAGCATATAGGAATAGCTCCACACATTTAAGTATTTAAAGGTCTAGGATAGAGTAGAAGACATTGAATGAAACTTAATATGTAGAATGCAAAAGCTAACTTTTGTGCTACGTACATCATTTCATATTAGCGTTCAACTATAACAACGTCGAATTAGTTTTTTGGTAAAATTTTATTGCAATGGAGGAGTAACATTTATATCTTCTATTGGTTTTTCTTCATGAACAAGAAATCCATAAAGAGTCCAAAAAGAAAATGCTAAAAGTATAACCATGAACTGTCTACAAATTCAACATAGTCTTAATAGGAAACTATCATTCTCAAGCATTGGAGACCAACCAAAGATGGCAATGTCCTTAGGAATCTTAGATAATACCATCCTAATAAAAGTATAACCATGGACTGTCTACAAATTCAACATAGTCTTAATAGGAAACTATCATTCTCAAGCATTGGAGACCAACCAAAGATGGCAATTTCCTTAGGAATCTTAGATAATACCATCCTATTAAACAAATGATTAAGAGGTAAATTTAATCACAAAGAACCATAGAAATGACATATGGATTAACTTAGCTTTTTTGCACATCCCTGTTAGAAAATATAAGTGTTCCATCAGTAGAACTTAGAAACACCCTTATTCATAATTTTCCAAACAATGGCACAAAGTCCTATGCAACAGTCTATAGGGGGAGAGTAATGGGGGTATGCATGTCTCCCCCAATATTATCTACAATTGTAAAGTACATACATTTAAATATAGGTACTCATAAATTAGGTTAATTAAAAAACTTCTTGTAAATCAGGGGCTATGACGAATTGGGCTTGTGAAATTGGAAACTTGGATCACGTGACTGGTGCAATGTTATGTTGTTGATGACCCTTTATCTTCGAACATGTACATACAACATCAGGTGACATATTTTTAAAAATAAAACTAGAAGTAATGACTTCCACAGAAATTGAATTGAAAGATCTGTATATGTGGACTAGTGAAAATGGAAACTTGAATTGTTGATGTGCAATGCTATATGTTTTTGAGCAGATTATTGATGTTTTTGGCTCAAATGGAGGACTCACTTTGGTGTTGAATGTAGAGCCAGAGATGTGCAACTGCATGTTATCTTTAAAATAAAATAAAATCAGGTCATTAGATAAATTTTTGAAATCATTTGTTTCATACATCAATTTCATTGAAACTTACAACATTATATTACACAAAGGATGTGTAATATAAGTTATTTAGCACAAACTATGGCCTAATTCATTTAACATTCTATTTTGTCCAATTTTTTTAGGTTCAATTTTTTTTATGAAGTACAATGTTATAACTTCTTGTGTACCCTCAAAACTTTTGTTAAGTTTGCTGCTAAAGCATGCTCAAGAAAAGTACGTCTAGAGATCCATCAAAATTGTCTGGCTGCAACACAATGGTTTGACCAACGCCTACAACAGTTACACCCTATGAAATCAAGTTCATTTCCATCCTAAAGTCACATGGTAGCACAAGCTTTTATGTTTTCTTATAGATATTAATTTATTAAAAATATAATCTCCCTTTTCAGAATTTGATTGCAGATTTATTGAAATTCACATTTGTAGGATAATTTTTTAGAGTATTTTGTAGCTAAGGGAAGCATATTCAGTAGTCAGGTAAATGTTCCTATATTGCGTTCTTCTGCTCTTAATATATTATTTTTCCAAACCTTGTAAAGTTTTTAAGAAACATGTACTGAATATGGCTCAATATAATTTGAGCTATGATTCAAAAATGTCCTTAACTTGTAGCTCCACATTTAATGACATTTATAGAAAATATACAAATCAAGAAAAACAAGAGAATGGATATTCAGTATTAATTAGGCTCGCAACTTCAGAAAAGGAATTTTTTTTTTTTTTTTTTCCTTTTAATTTATGTACATGAAGAGAGCTCATGGCTGAACCATTTTGAAACCAAAACTTATCAATACCAACAACCTACAACCTAGCTATGGTTAATAATTACAACTACAAAATAATAAAAGAAGAAGGAGAATGTAGATTGTGGAGTGTTTTGAAGAATTTAGATGTGAAATGTAGACGATTGAAGAGGTAGAAGTGAGAAGAGACAGACAGTTTCCTCTGTGGGACAAAAACATATTCAACCCTATATGTGGGTAAAATAACATGCATTCTGAAGAGACAGATAATTTCCTCTCCTTCTTGGGCAGGTGGGGTGAGGTTCATAAGGTAAGAGGATTGATGAAAGGAACATAAATTTTTAAAAAACCTGGATGGCTTATGATTTAAATTTGCAATTACCCACTAATATTCATATAGATGATGGGAAGAAATGCTTCCCTCCAACTATTGAGTATTATGCAATTCAACCTGTTTCCATTGAACCAAATATGATAAATCAGTTATTGTACTTGGAATAAGAAACCCTTGGTGAATTTTTAAAAATAATCACTAAACATTAAAATGGCTGCAACTTCAGTTATGAGGACAAAGAAAATAATAATGTTTTATTGGCATTTTGGTAAAAGTAGATTGAATGCTTGTTTTCTAGATTTCATATCTAAACTGACAATATCAGTGGTACAGAAGTATTCTATATATCTTCAACCATTACAAACCTTTATAGATGGTAGACAAATTTACTCTCTCAGTACTCACAAGGGATATCATTCTCTCTCTCTTGTAAAAGCACACCCTATGTGTTGGGCCTTGTCATACAACTCGAGAGGTCAGCCACAAAATTATCTGTTTAGAGTATAATGGGATTGCAACAGGATTTCTTTTTCGAAAGTGATAGAACTGCACCATGTGCCAGATTGATACCCATATACATATTCTGAATACCCATCAGAGTCACCATGAACAAAGGGGAGCCATCAGTAGCAGAGATCATTGCTAGTGAACATCAATTTATGAATGACAAAATAACCACCTGTTTGGTGGGGAATCCTCAATGACAATGTCTATGGCTTCCATTTTACAATAATATTTCTATGACAGAGTCAAAATAAGCTTATCAAGATATATGTCCAAGTTTGATTGATGGTTGCAAGGTGTCTGATGAAATTAAAGAACCAGATGGCTTCTTATGGATTTTAGTCATTACAACTTATCGTGTGAATGGTTATCCTCAGGAAATAGTGGCACTGTTTCGCCAAATGCAAGGAATGGGTGCCCAACCTAATAAGTTCATTTTTTCTAACGTCCTCACAGCTTGTGGAAAAATTAAAGCTTTGCTATTGGGTACAAACATCCATTAAAGCGTACTAGAAAGGGGATTCCTATCAGATGATGTGATTTCAAGTGCCTTGGTAGATATGTATGCGAGATGTGGAAGCATCCAAAAGGCACGTGAACTGTTTGAAAAAATGAAAATGTGGTTTCTTGGAATGCCCTAATGGTAGGATATGCACAAAATGGGCTGGTTAATGAAGCTCTAGAAACTATTAAACAGATGCAACTGTCGAGGGTAAAGCCAAACTTCACAACTTTTGTCAGCATACTCCCAGTTTGTGCCAAAATGAGAACTTTGGAACAGGGCATGGAGAGAAATTCGTCTGATGGAGAACTGTACATCATTTGAAAAATACTATGCAAACACAAAAATATCTTCATAGTAAGACGATGAATACCCCCCACAGAGAAGGGCTCCGGAAGGAACCAAAACTGACATGCGGCCAAAACCATTCCAACCCAATGAGGATTGAGAAATGGGGACAACAAAAAAACCTAATAAGAAATCACAAACATCATTACTTAGGAGAATACAAGGGAAAGAGCCCTTTCCATGGGTAATTCTGTCATCAAAATTAGAGGTAAAATTATGAAAGACTAGATCAAAGTCCGGCACTCCAAAATCACAATCTTACCAAAATTATGCCAGGAAAATGGAGAATTTAAATACCGCACAGAGAAAACAAAAACCCCCAAAGTCACTTGTATCGTACTCTAAAGATAGGTGGAATCATCTCCTACTAAATGGAAAAATGCCATCCTTCAAACACAAGAAAGTTTTTTTTGCCAGAAATTGCAGCAACCAAAAAGAAATCATAAGCTTCAAGAAAAGAGAGCAAGCAAGAAACAAAAGAGCGCAAATGAGAAACAAAAGAGCAATAAATAAATAAATTTAATTATTCAAAACCCTTTAAGGAAAAAAAATCACTTAGATCATTATCAAATGAAATCTAAGCTAACCGATGGAAGCCTTTGAAGGGTGCAACTGTATATTGGGGTAAGTTACAAACCTGTTCCATTTGCAGAAGAATGCAGGTCATCTATAGCGAATATCATGCGACTCACGATGGAAGAAGCTCAATTAAATTTAATGAAATGGAAAACACGATCAATGTGAAATGTACTAAAATATTAGAAATAAGTACAATTGTCATATGACATCACATGAATTGCGAATTTGACATGTTTTTTTTTTTTTTTTTGGCTCTTTCAGAGCTGGAGTCCCTGCCTTTTGGATCATTGTTAGGGTTAGGTCTCACTAATTATTTTAAAAATTGTTTTAGAGTGTGTATATCTTTTAAGTGCTTTATAATTGTTCGCGAAGAATTTGCAAAATGTCTTTAGTGGTGTGAGGTTTTGGTTATTCAAAAGATAGATATGTGAGTTTAGAGAATAAAAAGTGAAGTGACATTTTAGCATTTTATGACATATCTTCATTCTACTTAAATATAAAACATATATAAATTTGATTAGATATTATTTTGATTGACTCTTATATTTGTATTTTAAAGATGTTTTTCAGAAATGATGGAACAACAATTGAAAAACAGAATAAAAGTTGAAAGTTTTGGTACTTGAGATTGAGACCTGTGGTTCAAAAAGATGATGCAATCATTTCAAACTCCAATATATTGGTCGTGCATCAAGAAGTGAAGCATAACAAACATAAATGTCACTGTAAAATATTGACATAAATATGTAAAATATCAAACAATAAAAACAAAATATTTTAATAAAAAAAAATCTACTTTTACATTATTTTAATATAACTTTTGTAAAATATTATTTAGAAATATAAAAAATATATGTAAAAATATAAAATAGTCGTTAGAAATACTAATTTTTTGCCGAATATATAAATTTAACATTAACATGTTAAATATTAAATTTGTTAGTATCAGAACGCTTGATTTGGAAAAAGAAATCTTCTACTATAACTTTTAATTTTTTTAAAAAATGATAAAATAATAATAATTTTTTAAATTTAAATAATTAAATTTTAATAAATATCTTATTAATTATAATCTAAATATATAAATTTAACATTAACATGTTAAATATTAAATTTAAATATTGAATTTTTTAGTATTAGAACATTTGATTTGAAAAAAGAAATCTCCTACTATAACATTTAATTTTTTTAAAAATTAATAAAATAATAATAATTTTTTTAAATAATTAAATTTTAATAAATATCTTATTAATTATAATCTAAATATTCTAGGTCAACTCAAATAGTATTACTTTAATTTCTTTTCATTAGTCATTACTTTCTTTTCATTAGTCATTACTTAAATAATTGTTTTAAAAGCTACTTATTCCTGTATATGGAAGCGTTGTAGTTTTTAAAGAAATTTAATTCTTGCCGGAGAGGGCAGGCGCTATGGAGAGAGCGTTAAATGCTGTTGCGGCCATGGCAACAATTTGGAGAAGGGTTCTGTGAATGTGATATTGAATGATATTCACTCATAAAATCTATAAGAGGACTCCCTTATCTGAAAACTTTAGATTTGTCATTCTTTAATGCAGAAGGCGAGATTTCTTTAAGCAGCAGAGGAGGGACGTCTGATTATCGGTCCCCTATGAGAAATCTTGAAGCCATTTCTCTGTATGGTATATTTGATACAAGAAAGGTCTCAGTTAGTGGACAGTTGTGTCCCACCCTTAAATTTCTCTGTATTTTATGAGAGATCTAATTGAAGTGGATTTAACAGGGGTAATAACGCTGGAACGTCTTGAGCTGTTGGGATGTAGAAAGTTGAGAGAAGTGGTGAGCAATGATATGATAAAATTTGACCTGTTTCGCATAAGATTTTGCCGAACTATAAAAGAGTATATCAGCTATTGAAGGATTGAAGGGATTAAATGATTTTGATTGCCGATTGTCCGAAGCTGCAGAATATAAAAGCTATTGAACAATTTAAGGGATTGAAAAGAATCTAGTGGATTGAGAAGTGTCCAGAGCTGCAGGGTACAATTAGTGTTAAAGAATTGAACCGGTTGAAGAGAATCTTGATTAGGGATTGTCAAAAGCTGCAGAACATAGAAGGCACTGAATTTATGACAAGTCTGGAGAGCATTATCATTACTGCGTGTCCAAAGCTGCAAAATCTAAAAGGTATTGAAGAATTGAAGGAACTGAAAGAAATGATTATTTCTGATAGTCCAATTATAAGCTGCGTTGAAAGGTTGCAGGTATTAAATGCAAACATGCGTTTTTCTTTCTTTTCATTCCCTTGACTATTATTTCCTTCAAATTTAGTTTCTCTGCTGCATTTTTTTCAGTTCTAGATTTATTGTCGACAAATTAAATTTAGCGAGAGCACTGTGATATTAGATATTGTCGTCGGAGCTTACGATTGTTATGGGAAGACCGGCTGTGGCAGATTTAAATGCAGATAAAATTGGTGACGTCTTGTCTATGGAGGATGGTTTCTATGAAATGAAGTCCAAGCAACAACTAGAGGAGACAATCCATACCAACATTTTCTGAGGACATTCATCTTTTGCGCTTTGCTTGATGTGCCCTCTGACAGACTTTGCATAAGGACAGACATTTGTATGGCTAACAGTTATGGAGGAACTTGGATGTACATGTGTGTGGTTGGTGAAGAAATGCTATGAAAATACGACTACTGGATGCCATTTGAGTCTGGACTTCATTAGGGGTTTTTAATGGGAGTGAATGAAGGAAGAGAAAGGAAACTCCTGGACATACCGCAGAGATTATTCGCTGAACTATGCGATGGTGATTGCAATGGCTTTCATCATAGCAAGGATTGTGAACACGCTAGTGATTGTGATGAGGAGGATGCAGAGCTTATGGCGAGGATTAAGTGAAGAAAGGAATGGAACATCGCCCTTATGAATATTGCCCTGAGTAGAAGTTGTTTAAATTCCATTTTCTGGAGATTTCTAAAAATTTGATGTAGATGGTTGTCGTTAATGGATTTCTCAGTGTTTCACACATGCAAAAACTTGCTATAAGATATTAAAGAGATTGAGACACAACATTGATTACATTTTTATCTTTCTAGTTTTTTAAAGAAATTTCTGATTGTGAAAAATAGGATATATACCTAGGAAAATAACATGTAATCAATCAATTTTTTTTTATATAGTTTGCTAAATGATTTAAAAAATATACAGCATAAAAACTTTAAGAAATGATCTTGATTATTAGATGAAGAAATAATTGGGGGTGGGAGGAAGGGGAGAGGGTGAAACAAAAACATTAGTTCCCTTCCTTTAAAGGGAGGGACTAATAAATGCTTTAGATTACTTCAATCCTCTTGCACACTATATTAAGTAATATTGATGGTTGGTTGTTAAATCAAGTTTTCATACTTTAGAAAAGGGAAACCTTCGGAAAATATGTTATATGCAATCTAATATTTATTTAATAATTTTAATATATTATTTTATAATTAATGCTAATAGGCATTCTACAATGGCAGAATGGGTGAAGTGGGATGGTGTGAGTGTGTTAATGTTAACTTTTATTCTTCTAGGTTAAATTTGACAACCATCGACATGTCAAAAGTTTAAATCTTATTATAAATAGAATATATTTTAAAAATAATTTAATAAATATCACATAAAATATTTGTTTAAATTATAATATTTGGAGATATAAATCATCCTTCTCTTAGAAATTAAAATAAAAAGTTTAAGTCAGTAAAAAACTAAATAAATGGATTTTGTAGTGGATATCGATTGACATTTATTTAGATAGATTTATTTAAGATATCTATACTAGTATATATGACATATTCATGATAAATACAATATATATATATATATATATATATATATATATATATATATATATATATATATATATATAATCTTTATAAAATCTTCTATGCTTAAATTTAGAAACATGCATAATTTAAATTTTTTAAATATATTACTAATTTATAAAAAAGTATTATTTTAATGAGATTTGTTGAAATCAAATCTACAAGTTTAAAATTTATGTCTATAAATTAAATTTTTTTGTGAGTCTTCTTTCATTTACAATACTTTATTAAGATAAATTTTTTTTATTAATATATATTACAAAAGCATATTGATAAAGAAAGTTTAATTTTTTTAAATTAAATTATCCATAAATAAAAAATTTGGCAGTCAATATTTTCCTTAAAATGTAAGATGAAGGTCACTAAAATGACAAAACTGTCATAAAAAATGATATGATAGGTAGGGGTGATCATCAAATTTCAGGCCTACATCAAAGTACATTGCAGACTCTGTATATGTGTCTATCAGAAAGACACAATGCAAAATAGTAAAAATATATGAAAACTTTTGTCCTACAACTTATTAGTAGCAGGGGCTAGAAAAAGTTTGCCATCAATTTTTTTTGATTGTGTGAGACTTTCATAATGGGCTGCGATTTAGTGAAAAAGCCTTTTGGCTAATAAATTATCTCATCGCAACTAAAATAGGTAGTTGGGCTTCACACAAGAGACAAAGTGTGATATTATTTCCAAGCACAAAAACACCAGTAATACTTGGCACTTCTCACTAAATACCGAGAAAAGATACGATGGAAGAGATCTTCTTCTAGTGGTTATTAAAGACCAACTCAACATTACCTATCATTTCATTTCTCCTTCTGTATGACCCATCTCAACAAGCTCAAGATTATTCAAAATATTTTCTTGAAAATCATGAAAATTTATTTGTACTTGTTCACAAGCTTTGTTAGTTAAGTAATCAACTATAAGACCATCCCCTCTGCAGGTATGTGAGATCAAACATTCCTCAAACTTATCCAACAACAAAAAATATATTTGATGCATTATATACTTGATTCTCCCAATTTTTACATACTCTAGTCTTGATGCAATCAATGAAAACATGAGATTTTCCTTTCTCATCCAGGGGAGAAATAGATAATAATGTCGCCAAAGCTAACTTGTGAAGAACAACATGAGCCTTTGTTAAGTTATTCATACCATTGACTAATTGGATTGCATTGGCCTAAAAAAAAACTCCTTGGAAATACTCAATGCACACTTCTTCCCCTAGACCAAGATTGCCTCTCAGCATCCCATCAAAATTTAACTTGAAGTAGGGTGAATCTTGGGAATTCCATAAGATATATTTCTTATGCATTGCCAATTTAGGATAACCAACATATGAACTAGGTAAAGGGGTTAAAAGATACTTGTCAATTTATTCAATATTTAAAAATCCCAAGAAGGGAAGGGCTTAGAACTAGAATAGGTTGTAAGATTATAAGTCATTACTACCTCAAACACTCACTTCTCAATCTTGATGCAGACACTATGAATATTGTTACATTCTTTCCTAAAAATGTGTTTATTTCATTTCCCCCAAATAGGCCAAAAGGTTAACATAGATGCAAATTCCAAAATCATAAAAAGTAAAGAGTTTTTGGAAAGAATATGCCAATTTTGACACAACTCCCATACTAAATTTGGAAGAGGCATATGAAATTGTAGATTAGAAAGGATGAAATGCTAACATTGTTGGGAAAATTTACATTTCAGGAAGAGATGATTACCATCCTCAATAGCATCCTAACATAGGACACATTTGAATCAATCAACAATGTGCAACCTTTGGAGCTCATCACTTGCAAGAACCCATTGTTTAAGGATCAACCATGTGAAACTTTCCACCTTGGGAAGATCATTGGGGCCCAACAAAATATAAAATCACGATGTCATGGAAGTATTGAATATCTTTTTAATAGAGCCTCATAACCCATTTTGACTGAATAATCCCCAAACTTTGATGGAGCCCAAATACTTTTGTTAGAAGATTAATTAAATAACACTATACTCAATGATAACATATGCACAAACATTCCTTTTGAGCTAGAGAAAGTGGCAAATCATAAAAATAACACTCTTTTTGAGCTGAAGAAAGTGGCTAATCATAAATATAACACTTCCAAGTTGGAGAAAGTAGAAAATCATTATCATTTTAAGGTTTTCTTAATTTAGTTGGTTTTAGATTTTTAATTTTTAAAATAGATTTTATTACTTTAGTTAGTTTTAGTTTTTTTAAAAGATTTTGTTAGATTAGTTTTATTTATGTTTGTGTGTTTTTACTTATTGTTTGATGAATTTTTCTTCTATCTTAAATTCTGATTTTTTGTTGTAATTCAACGCATTTGATGTAATGAAAAAGTGCAATGGGCTGTGTAAACATAAAATGTTAATATCTAAGAGCTCATTGAGTGACATAAAAGAGAACAATAGATTAAAGGGAACAAATTTCCAACCCACATATTATGAATCAATACAATAAAAGTAGGAAAATCAGTTACAAGGGACTTTTCAACACATTTTTGTATAATGCAAATGGGATAATAGATATATTTGGTTATATTCATGTTGATTTTAATGGTCTCTAGGGTTATCAAAACTAATTGATAGGTTTTTGGTACTAACTTTTTTGTTTTTAGCATGTGGTGTGGAAATAGGGTTAGACTTTATATATCTAAAATCAATTCATTTTTCTTTTGGTTCTTTAATATGAACAATGCATGCTCCAACATCATAATTCACACTTCGTTTTAGTGATTAGAATTAATGTGTGGTTAACAAGTAAACAAGGCACAATACATTTGAGATTCGTGTAGTAATATTGAACAAGATAAATTTCAATTCGTTTGGTGCTTAAAAATGAATTTGCATGCTTGTATGGATGATTTAGATTAGCTATCATTTGATTTTGGTGCTTAATTTTGTTTACTTTGTGTCTTGAGTGTTTTTTGAAATTGTACATTCTATTAGATTAAAAACCTTTTTTAGAGAGGCATGTTTAGGGGTGCACTTAAGCTCCACAAGCCTACCTCAAACTAGATAATCTTTCTGGTTGAGATATAAATGAGACATGGGCTAGACCCCATAATCATTCCAATCTAGCCAAGCTTGGGCAAAGTGTGTCTATTGTAGCTTGGATCAAGCCAAAGTGCATAGCTAGCTAGCATGGTCAATTATAGACTTAAGTGTCTCACATTCATACAATCTGAGTATATCGACTCCATAGCCATACTAAAATTGTGTTGATTAGAGGCCACCTAGTTCATGTCTTAATCATTATCTTACTATACTACAAGGGGAAGTAAGAATCCCCCCAATTATCCTCATCATATGTGTCCCATAGTATTGTGTTATGAAGCAGATCTTCATTAATATGACAATAATGCCTAGAAAAAGGCAAAAACATAGACACTTTCAAGAGGTCTTTTAAGATTTAGTTGTTTAATAAGACTATTTGAGATGAAAAACATCCAAGAAATGGGCCTATAATTTTACAATTGAAGCCAATTTGACCTTATATCAAATTGATTGTTTCTATTTTTCATCATAATAGACCTTGCAACTTGAAAAAGTTGGTAAACACATTTGCTTTTGAGTTAGTCATGCATCTTTATACTGACCGTGTGGTTGTTGTGTTTGGACGTCTTCAAAATTTGTCCTACAACATTGTCCTACACATAGAAAACAAAATCAAAATAGGTCCTAAACATACCACTTGAAATATTGTGATCAACATACTAGTTCATTTCTCACATTTTAGTATCATTCTTACACTTCAAAAACTTGCTTAGTCTTTACCTTTTTTGTAGTGTCATCATTTTTAGCCAACAAATAAAAAAAACATAACTTTCATATCTTAAGGTCAAGCATTAAACTTTCTATAGTTATTTTCCAAATTACAAGGTGCATTTTGTTAGGATATTCCTAGTCTTTCTAACTATTGTTGTCTATTAGCGTCAAACACTTAGTCATTTACTAGGAAAAGTTGGACAGTCATCACTGCAATCGAGCTACCCTATTTAGACTGAGTCATGTATATAAACTTGTTTATACCAAGCTCCGTAGGAGCTAAGAAAGTATATGTTCACTAAGTATTTTCAATGTAAGCCAAGTGTAATGTTAACTGAGAAGTTCAAGCATGTTGAAGACGAGTTATACAAAAGGTACTGAGCATAGTGGATACCAAATGTTAGAAATAGTTATTGCCAAGCAACACAAAATTTATATTTAAGTAAGGAATAATGCAAACTTTGAGGTAAACCATTTTCAAGCTAACATAAACGTGATATTTAATATTTGTAGAGTTTTTTATAGAGAGTTTTACACTTTTTATGACGTGGATCACATATCTCTATGCTCTATGATGAATGAATTAGATGGAGAGGCAAATCGAGGAAGCATCTAGAAAATTCTTTATGAAATCTTTAAATAGGGCAGAACTTGACCTATTTTGATATAGAAAGAAGATAGTTCAAAGAAGGTGAAGTGAGTGGTGATACAAAGGAGCGAACAAGCCATTCATTCAATTCAAGTGTGAATGTGTGAACATTGCAGAAGAGGCAAAGAGTTCTGTAATTCCATAACAAAGTGAGCAACCTAGTCAAGCAGTGAAGGAAAAAAATGCTTTATTAGATCAGAGATCAAATTAGATTAGAAAGAGGAGATCCAATATCAACTTATCAGAAAAAACCAAGGACCAGGTACTAAATCAGTTTTAATAGATCGAGTTAGGGTAAAATCTCTTAATAGAGCGATCTTAATAGATCTTTGTAAATATCCTAATAGAGTTCTTACTTTATTGTAAGTGTGAAATCCTCTAACAAGGTGAGATCTAACAGTCTCAAAAGCTTTTAATAGGGTAGACCCCTCACAGGGTAGATCATTGATATGGTCAAACATTGTAACCCTTACAAGTTAACTTTATTATTGCAATATTGAAGATTTGTGGGTGTCATCCCCACCCTATTTTTACTTTCATTCTAAAGTGTTTCCGGGTAACCACAATCTTTGTGTCATGTGATTACTTTTCATGCATATGATTGCTAGAATAGATCTACATGTTATTAAAGTTTGATTATATAAGTGATGCATGCATAAACAATTGGATATGAGATGGTAAATGGGGTATAGAATTGTTGAAAAGGTTAAAGTGTTACAGATCCTAATTCACCCCCCCTCTCAGTATCTTAGTGTCGAATTAATACTTCCAACAATTGGTCTCAGAGCTAAGTTCTCTTGTCAAAGTTTAACAAATTGGAGACAAGATCTTGGAGATGGAGGATTTCAAATTGGACAAAACTATTAACAAGTAGGTGATTGACATCAAGCTCCTACTATGTAAACTTGAGACAACAAGACAAGGTCTAAAGAAATCCTTGAAAAGGAGAAAGGAATTGGCTGTTCAAGACAAACAATTTTCATATGAAGAAGTTGAAACTAAAGGACTGTTTGAACCAATAAATTCAAATGACACAACAACTACAGATCTACTAAGACTCCTAAATGAAGAAGTTAGAGGACTGAAAAAGGAACATGAGATTCAATCAATAAGGTTATGTGAAGTGACTGAGCAAAAGAAGAAAGCCAAGGAAGACAAGGTTGTCACTGAGGAATTCAAAAGGACAATGACAACTAGACTTAAAGAAAGGATATTTGATGTATAAAAGCTCACAAACACTCAACTTGACATGATGAATCAACTGATGCTTGCAAATCAAGAGTTGAACAAGAAGGATATGGAAATAGAAAATTTTATATCATAGAAGGACTTGCTAAAGAATGAACTGAAAACTAAAAAAGAACTTGTGGAAATATTAAAAAATCCAAACAAAGCAATGGAATACTTTGAAGAACTTATGAGGTCATCTAGCAACACTACTAGATCAGGACAGTCATTGACCAAGCAAGGAGAATCATCCAAAAATGGAGAACTAAGAAATGCAAAGTCAAAGGACAAACCCACATGTTATCACTGTAGAAAACTTGGTCATACTGTAAACATTTTTCTGAAGCAAAAATGGTATGCAAAATCCTAAACCAAAGTTTACTGCTTATTACTTTTACTGCAAGAAGCAAGGACATCAAATACATGAGTGTAGGTCAAGAGTGAAGAAATATTTGCTACACCTAGATTTAAAGGCTATTGTTACAATTGCCAAAAGTATGGACATAAAGCATATGAATGCAAATCTTAGACAAAACCTTATTGGGCTAATCAAAGACATAGCCATGCACCTATCAATGTGTGTTCCAAATTTCACAAGTTTGAAAATTCAAGAAAATACTGTAGAACTCAAGTGCCAACAACACATTACAAAAACACCAAGGGTAAAGGAAAAGTGGAGATTGATCAAATAAGGAAGGAGATGAATCAAACATGGAAGAAAAAGATAGAAGATGGAAACAGTGGAACAAATAGAGTTAAGATCACCTAATCCAATGAAGAAGGTGATCAAATCATCTCAAACTAAGTAAGAAAGGTATGTATGGAATTGTATATCTAATGATACATCTTACAGTAGTTCCTAGCATAAAATGTGCTAATGTTCATATTTGCATAAGTAAAGATGCATAAGAACATGTTTATGAAAGGATCAGAGCAAAAGAATCATGTATATAGATAGTGTCAAACATTAGTAAAATTGCCTACATTGACCAAGCGTTGCAATATGGGTCAAGTACTTCAAAAGCTAAACTAGTCTATAGGCCAAGTTAGATGGAAGAGACCAAGCTGTATAGTGAAGACCTAGTTCGAAGGCACAATGTTGACCGAGATAGTTGACTTCCACCTACCTGAGTACACAATATTAATGGAGATCCTGAATTGTGAAAAAGGGAGTATATATCAAAATTTGAAGGCATTATTTATAACTTTCATACACAATTCAAGAGCACGGAGCGATTTGAGTGATGAAGAGATCCTAAGGTGATTTAGGAGAAAATTTGAGCAAAGAAGATTGATTGAGTGAAGATCTGAGTTGTGTCGAGTGATCCAGCGTAAGAAATCTTTTGAACCCTAACAAAGAGAAAATGGTAGCTTCATCATCCACGTGAAAGAGTCAAGTAGTAGAGGTTATTAAGATTCAATCAGTGAGGAGTGATGCTTATCCTCCACCCAAATTTCATGCTATTCCTAAGATTACGATGAAAGGTGAATCAATGGGTGTGTTATCTTCAATACCACCCAAGGTAATCATGCTAGACGATGTGCATAGTTGCGACATGTGTAAGATTAGTAGGAAATTATGAAATTTGGGAAGCATATGAGAAATTATGCGATGGAGGAATTTTGAAGGAAGAATTCAAAATTGTTGAGAAGAAAGGGTTAACTCATGCCCTAGAATTTCCAATAAATTTCAAGATCAAATGGATTAAGATTGTGTTGAGCAGGATCCATGACATGAAGTTTTGGCTACACAATGGACTAGTTAAAATAACCAAGAAGATGATTCACAAGGTTACTAACTATCCTACATTGTACAAGAATAAGATAGTGAGAAGTTTGAGTCGAGAATAAGTTGAAGCAAACACAGGTGCTGAGTGAAATGGATGAGGGTTGTCCATCACAAATATTCCTAATCTATTGATTGAATTTGAAGTGAGAGTTATTTCTCACAAATTCTATCAATCTAGTAGGTTGAACAATGTCATGTATGGTAGAGGACCAAGCATCGAAGATAGTCATAAAAGATCATGAATATGATCTTGCTGATTTGCTAAAGCTACAATTAGTAGTTTACTTGACAACCATCAAGAAGGCAAAGAACTCAATGTTTAAGTTTGGTTCACTTATCATGTGCATTTTCTTTTACATTCATAAATATTTTCCTAGTATTAGAAAGATTTTTTGGGAACAAGGAAAACCTGTAATAAGACAAGTTAATAAGTATATAACTCAATTGGGAGAAAATTTTGAAAATGTTATGGATACATATTTGAAGAATTTAGATAGAGGATGAGGATGAGGATGAGGATACCAAAAGACACATATGTGTAGGCAGTTAAGCTGAGGAAGGCATGGCTAACAAAATTTGACTATGAGATTGACAGTGAGATAGTTAATGCAAACATTGTCACATTACTAAAAGAAGATATTGATATGGAAGATAAACCATTTGGGAAGTATGAAAAACCTAAGGCAAGAATCATGACATATTTCAAGATAGCTTCCAAGGAAAAGAAGAGGAACAAAATAATTGAAGACCTAGAGGTAAAGCTAGACACCCAAGGCATGGGGAAGAAACCATTATAGTTAATACAAGGTATTGGAGAAGATAAATAAGAGGGTAGTGGTGATGAGGAAGAGGAAGGAGTTAAGGGTAAATTCCTAGTGGTTGTCACACAACCTAGAAAGAAGGCTAAAAGAACTATAGACAAGCTGATGGTGACACCCCTCTCTCCTCCACCACCTAGCAAACCAAGGACTAGGACAACAACTAGTGCCACAAAATATGCAAAACAAAGAGTAGTAGAGACTACTGAGCCCAACGAATCTAAACCAAAGAGAAGGTGATTGGTGAAAGGACCACCCATAGACATAACACAATCAATTGATGAGGTATGTGCCAACCTAAGAAAATCTTCAGGCTTATCCAGTTTTAGATTTGTGAAATATGATATATTGGATAATACTAATAGAACAAAAGTTGAGGAGGCCATGGTAGATATGATGAAAAATCATAAGCTAGCTCCAAATGAAGTAGAGAAGAAGATACCTACAAATTTGTATGATAGACTTGTTAAAAGGTGGCAATAGGTAGAAGATGAAGAGAAAAACATAAGAACTAATACATTAGCCAAATTTATGCTTGATCTGTCACAAGACCAGGAGGAAATATTTTTTGGAGAGATAAATGACTAAATTCGTTCCTAAATTCAAAATTTTTACATTATTGAAAAAAAGACTGATGCTATAATTCAATAGACTGATGCTATAATTCAGTAGAAAGAGTTACTCTAGAAGAGTATTTTTAGCCTCACAACAAAAGCAAAAGACATTGAGACAATGATGATTCTAGATAATGAGAGTGATGAGATGAGTTCAGGTGTGTTGAGTTTGTAAGGTGTCACCAATTCATGCCGACACCCTTGACACTCTAGAAAGGCCCTCAGATATAGTTATAGAGGAGCAAGAGGAAGAAGAAACTGATAAGGTTATTAGTGTAGGAATTCATACTTAAGGTCAAGAAGGACCAAATGAGTCTAGACCTCACATTGAGGTGAGTAAGGAAGAAAATAAAGAAGAGCCCAAAACTACCATTTTCGTCTCTAGCACTAATGCACAAATATGACCTAGTGGTAATATCCCCTCACCATCTCCCAACACAATGCTAAGTAGTAGCACCTCTACACCAATATAAAGAAAACAATAAAGAAACTCTCTCTAGATATTGAAGTTAGTTTGGATGAAGTTATTGAGATGCCACAATTGGATTTGGAAAGTAGAAAACAATTTTTCTGCGAGAAATTTTGGCAAAGAAAATATAGGAAGAAATGAGGAGAGAAAATCAACAAAGGAAAGTATTACATGATGTTAAGGAAATTTTTGTTGAGGAATTTGTTATTCAAAATTTTGATGGGGAAGCCCTAATAAATTTCCATCTTGTAAATATTGTTGAACAAATAAATGTGGGAGATATAGGATCCAATACAAAGTTGATGGATTGGTCTGTAAAGAAATTTGAACTTAAGGTTGTAGAAAAAAATTCTACAACAATTACCGAGAAAAAAGTGCAACTGCAAGAACATGTACAGAATACAACTGAACCAATTCAGAGAGTACAAGATTTATAGACTATTTTATGTGATGTGCCAAGATTCACAAGTGATCTTTAGGAAAACATCCAAAAAATTCAAGCTAATATGAAGACAACAAGAAACACTCTTTTGCAACTAGTTGAATCTAGTTCACAACACTATAATAAGTTATTGATGCTCAAGCCAAATTGGTTGAGCTTTAGGCATCTGAAAACAACATGAGATCACAATTTATCTCTATTCAAACTAAATTGATACCTCACTTGGAGGTTATGTAGAGGGAAATCAAAACAACCCATAATCTTATAAATGAGATCATAATGTTTCAGTGGTTGATAGTTTAATTAATTTGGAAGCTAGGCTATAGTTGCAAAATCATACTTTGGAATCAACAAGAACCACTTGGGATCATGCACTTGCTATGATCACCCGAATTCATAGACCTTTGATTGAAAAGTATGGTTTGATTCCATCCATTCAACCCCACTAGCAGTCATAAGTGACAAAAACAAGGGGGAATGTAATGATGATTACATATTTTTGAATGGATAAAAAGGACAAGGAAAAAGCAAGGGGAATGTAATGACAAGAAGAGTTCAAAGTTCATCAAGCAATTAAAATGTAGAAGGCAATCAGAGTATGACACTGAAACAATCATACTACTTAGAGTCATGTGTATATATTGTTCATTGTTTGTTCGACATATATCAAAGTTTAGTAATTCTATTTTTGAACAAAGTCAAAGGGTTCAGGGGAGTACTCATATTTGTAATGATGTAATTGTGACAAAGTGTTTTTGCCACTAATGTCAAAGGGGGAGATTGTTGGTCTCTCTAACTATTATTGTCTATTAGTGTCAAACACTTAGTCACTTACTAGGTAATGTCAGATGGTCATCGTTGCGATTGAGCTACTTTATATAGGCTGAGTCATGTATAGTAACTTTTTTATACCAAGCTCTATAGGAGCCAAGAAAGTATGTGGTTACCGAGTATTTTCAATGTAAGTTGAGTGTAATGTTAACCGAGGAGTTCAAGCATGTTGAAGCTGAGTTATACAGAAGGTACCAGGCATAGTAGAGACCAAGTGTGAGCAACATAATAGTGAATGGTGAGTGTCAAAAATAGTTGTTACCGAGCAATAAAAAATTTAAATTCAAGTTAGGAATGATGCAAACTTTGACATAAACCATTTTCAAGCTGATATGGACATGATATTTAATATTTTTAGAGTTTTTACTAAGATTTTTACACATTTTATGATGCTGATCATAGATCCCTATGTTCTGATGAATGAATTAGATGGAGAGGAGAATCAAGGAAGCATCTAGAATTTTTTTTATAAAACCTTTAAATAGGACAGAACTTGACCTATTTTGATATAGAAAGAAGATAGTTCAAAGGAGTGAGTGGTGATACAAAGGAGTGAACAAATAATTCATGCAATTCAAGTGTAAATTTGTGAACATTGTAGAAGAGGCAAAGAATTTCTTTATTCTAGAATAAAGCAAGCAACCTAGTTAAGCAGTGAAGGACATACAAGTTTTATCATATTAGATTGGAAAGAGCAGACCCGATATCAACTTATTAGAGCAAATTGAGAAGCAGGTATTGAATCAATTTTAATAGATTGAGTCAAGGTAAATCTCTTAACAAAGTGGTCTTAATAGATCTTTGTAAATATACTAACATAGTCCTTACTTTATTGTAAGCATGAAATCCTCTAACAAGGTGATATCTAATAGTCTCAAAATATTTTAATAGGGCAGATCCCTCATAGGGTAGATTATTGATATGGTCAAACATTATAACCCTAACAGGTTAATTTTATTATTGTAGTAGTGAAGCTTTGTGGGTGTCATCCCACCCCAATTTTACCTTCATTCTAAAGTGTTTTTGGGAAACCAAAATCTTTGTGTCATGTGATTACTTTTCATGCATGTGATTGATAGATTAGATCTACATGTTATTATAGTTTTATTATATAAGTGATGCATGCATAGGCAATTGGATATGAGATGGTAAATGTGGTATAGAATTGTTGAAAAGGTTAAAGTGTTACAGATCCCGATTGACCCCCCCTAGTATCTTAGTATCTTATAAGACTGCCAAAAATTTCTATAGTGGTCTTGAATATTATGTTAGCATTGTTGAAATTTTGAACCATGACTTTGTCTACTTTCCTTGTCTTAGACACTTATCATTATTTCCAACAATAGTCTTATTCTTAGACATCAGCACCAATAATTTTTACTTTTTTCATTCTACCTTTTGAAGTCAAGATAGTCTACATAATTATTTGGGTCTTTTCATAGAGGGTTTACCTTTGAAGTTTACAAAATATCTCTTAGGGGATAGTACTTAAAATCATAATCATCATTTTAGAAAATCATTCATAAACTACATTAGTATCCTAGAATTAGAAAATCCAAATTTTTTTGAAAGCCTAGTTGTTTTGTATATACCTTACTCATATATTTTTGTACACGTCAACCACACAATCCTTGATAAGGAAGAATAAAATGAACCAAAACAAAGATCTCAATAATGTTTCTGTTGTCAGCTCTAACTTCACTCCAAAATTTAACACTATATTTTAAGAATCATGAGACATTGTAGCATCATAAAAATTTTGCATTGTGTGTGTTCCTCTACTAGAAGATGATTTCTCATTTCAAAATATTAGGAAAAAATGTACAAATAAAGAGGTTAAGGATGATGTAAATGAGCCTAAGGCAATGACTACTATGGGATCCATACTGACACAAAACCAAAATCTATTTTTTCACATGATTGAACAAAATGGTGCTAAGTTACACAGGATTTGACACCTCTTCCATAGTAGAGGACATGTACAAGCCATCATCTTGGGCTATTGGAATCACATGCCCTCAGATAGTTTTTATCTTACCATCTAATAGAACCCCTCAAGATGCAATCCAAGTCACCAAATCTTCTACCACCCTAGGGTTCCAATACCATAATCCTCTATTCACCCAATTTCAACCCACATTTATTGTACCTAGCACCACAACATTACCTTCTTTGTTGATCGTTAACAATCCTATGAGTGCTTCCCAAACAATGACAATGAGTTCTTCCAATATGTATTCACAAGTTCAAAACCCTAGTGGTCTCCAAACGAGAATCTCTTCCAATTTGGGACTCCCACAAATAAATTAATGGACACCTCCACAACAACCTCTGGGAAACCCTCATTATTCAATGTTTCTTTCTATCATTTTAAAGCAACAAGGAGCAATTGGGTTCAATACTTTCTTACATATTACCAAGATAATATGATCCACTGCCTCATGTACTTATAATGTATAAAAAAATGGGTTATAGAATTCCTACAAACATATACCATCCTATAAAAATGGGGTCCCATTTGTTGATCCTAGCACAATGTCACCTACACTTATACCCATTGAAGTTCTTTGTCAACATTTGTTAATCCTCCTAAAATATGTCAGAAAGCTACAAGCAGGTACTCCTAAATGGTATTACACATTATTTGACCTAATCCCTTATCCATTCGGTAGGAAGCTATGCATTCTATTTTTTTGACAAAACTTTGAGACAACTAAATTTGACAAGTACAAGGAAAAGGGTTATTCTCACGATCAGATACAAGAGTTTATCACGATTTGCATAGAAGTTCCATATGATGACACCCACCTAATGACACTTTTTGTACATAGTCTTGGAGGGTCATTCATGAAGTGGTTTTCTAGACTTCCTTCTAGCATACAGTCATGGAATGAATGAAATAAATATTTTATATTATATTATTCACACAACATTGTCATGGGGATACTATTAATGAATATTTGTACTACAAAAATGAAAAGTGCTGAAAATTTTTCTTTTTTTTTCTACAACCCTCATCCTCTTCAAGAACCTATGAATCGATATCTTATTCATATATCAATATATTAATAAAACCCTTAATTGCCTTCTTCCAAACCAAGGATAACATAGCCTTGGTTTACCCCAACCTTATTCATTGAACAACAAAATACAACAACCATAACCATTTAAAAAAATAATGAAGTTATTTCACACCTACAGAAAACCACAAGACAATATTTGGTAGTGAATTCGAAAGAGCAACATAGTTTGGGGATTTATATCAATCCTCTAGTCAAAAATTTGAAAATAAAGAAAATGCAAGTGTCTTAGGTGAAAATTGAAAGACACCTTCTAGTTGCAAAATAGTAAAATAAAAAGATTTATCTGAGGCTGAAAACTACTCTAAGCTACTCAAGGATGAAGACATTCATATCTCCTCATTACTAAGGAGAAGTCACTACATTTAATAAAGAAAACTTAGGAAAATAAAAAGTGGCACTACAAAAATACAAAGAATGATCAACTTGGCGAAGTCATTAACACTTGAGGAAAGAGAATAACTCATTTAGGCATTCAAAGAAAGAAAAATCAAATTTTCCTGGTTGTACTTTGACATGCTTTGGTTAGATCCATAACTAGTTCTTCACCATCTACCACCAAAGTCATGAGAAAATCCATAGTTTTGTTTAAAAGAATATTTAATAGTTGTTCTATAAATCCTATAGAATATGCAGATTGGATCTCCAGTCTAGTACTAGTGTCGAAATCTAGTAGAGCCATAAGAATCTATACTAACTTTTGGGATGTGAAATTGGCATGTCCAAAGGATGATTTCCCCTTGTCGAATTGACATGATTGTTGACCTTACTTCTAGATATAAGATTCTATCACTCATTGATGGCATAGAATCTAAATTACACTAGAAGATTAACAACAAAAAAAACTTTCACTTATGCATAGGGCATCTATTGTTGGTTCATCGTGCCTTTTAGTTTGAAAAATGTTGGTGCTACATATTAGAGAGAAATGAACATTAATTTTTTATGATATGATACATATCACCTTGAAATATTATGTTTATGACATATTGGAAAAGTAGTTAAAAATAAATCTACATGTATCTATATTGGAGCCACTATTTGACGGGATTCAAGAATAGAAGGTTCAGTTAACCAAAAGACATTTGTTTTTGGATTTAAATTAAGAAGCTTGAAGAGATTTATTGTTTCCCACAGAGGAATAGAGATTGAACTTAAAAATCCCAAGCTATAATTGTAATACATCCCCCAAAAACTCTAAAGAACTTAAGAAGTATACATGGAAGATTAAAATAATTCAATTTTTTTGTGTTACAACTAGAATATAAGTGCCATCCATTCTAGTACTTATTATGAAAGGATATAAAATTTTAATGGATAGAAATTATCAAAAGCCTTCAAAATATTGAAAGACTATCTTCTATCGTCATTGGTCTTAGTAGAACCCTTTCTAGATTAGCTCTTACTATTGTGCATCTTGACTATGGAGCACTCACTAGGGACATTTTTGACACAAAATGACTCAGAATGAAAAGAAAGGGTTGTATACTACATTATTAGAAACTTGTGACTTATGAACTAAACTATACCACTATCAAAGGAGCATGCTTGATTGTAGTTTTTTCTTCAAAGAAACTCAAACACTAGACCTTGAGCCACAAGACAATCCTAATTGCTAAAATTGGCCCATTGAAGTATTGATTGAGCAAAGAAACACTGAGAGGGCACTTAGCTAAATGGGTCATGTTCCTAAGTGGGTTTGACATAGACCATGTAAAGAGAAAAGAAATAAAAGGCCAAGCAATTGTTGAGAATTCAAAAGATATGCCCGTTGTTGTTTTTACTAGCATTTTAAAAACAAATTGGTTATTTTTAAATGTTGATCACGTCAAAAAATTGGCAAATGTTATCATTTTGAGGGTCGTTCAGATCACCTCGTTGTCATGCAATATTTCTTCAATGCCTATTTTATTGACCAACTATTTCTCAACCAATATTTCCTAAAAATGGTTTATTTTTCACTAGCTCATACAAAATATTAATATTGCTCAGTCATTTGCCCAAAATTACTATATTAACCAAAGAAACCATTGATAGACACATGTATTTCTCTAATATCAATGTAATTTTAAATTTTCAAGGAGTTATATTGCCAAACATATTATTATTGTGTTCTTTAGGTTTTCCTTAATTCACCCTAGTAGGGGCTATTGAATAGTAATGCCAGATCTATAATTCACCTTGAAATTTTGAACATGACCATAACCCTGTCCAAATTTTCCAATTGTTTTTCTTCAAAATGGTAGAATGATGTTCAATCATCCATGTTTCATTTGATATCAGTACTTGAGAAGGTGAAATTTTATATTTTATACCTTGTTCATATCGATTTGCACTTCAATAGGCTTTGAAATTTAATTTAATGAGGAATTTTTAAGATGCAAAGTTGTTGAAGGACCCTGTCACTATGAAAACTTAAAGGTGAGTGAAGAAGAACATAAGATCTTAAATTTTTTACTTTTAGTAATTTTTCAATTTACACCTTTTTTATATTGGTTTGCAATCTAGCCAAAATAATTATCCCAATTTTTTAGATATTGAGTCATTGACAAACCTAGTCACTGTGCAAATCTAAGGGTAAGAGACAAATATAAAACTAAGTATTTTGGTTGTTAGTGCCTATCATTATGATTTTATAATTTTATTTTAGCTTAGTTGTAGCCTATTATGGATAGTTTTTTTTTTCCTATTTTTTTTTGTTATTGTTTATATGGCATGTATTACAACAAGGAAAAACATTTATTTCATTCCCTATTTTTATCTATTACTCTATTTTGTAGGAATCACATTCCTTGTCATAGTTTTTGTTAGCAAGAGATGTCGATAAGTAGGACATCTAGACTTGTTGGAGGGAGCCCATTGAAACACAAAAATAATAGTGTAATATCATATTTTCATAGTCTGTCATACAAAGCTACAACATTAACACTTTCAACCAATGTCTCTATCACAGAGAATATTTCAATGGGTACCTTGTATAGATAGAATAAAATAATTAAATTGGTTGTCAATGGGCAAGTGCAAGAAGTTGGGTCTCACTTTTGGGCAAAAAGTGGAAGTGTTTTTCCTATTTTTGAATTTTTTTGTCAATTGATCTCAAAATTTGAGTAATTTAGAGATTGTATATAAAAAGACTTCAAAAATAAAAAATTTTAGTGTTCAGAATCTAGTTTTTGAATATGTAATTTATTTGTGTACCCATATGATAGATTTTTTTTTTGTACAGATCTTTAAAATTTACTTTTTCAGAATGCTTGTTTCAGGACCATACCACAGTCGTGTATAGACACCATAATTTGACACAAATAAATGAATTTTCATAAATCCTTTTAAAAGGAGTTACCTAGTACACCTAAGATTGATGAAAAACATTTTTTCTTAATTTTTTAATGAATAATTTTTATTATTATTAATTATTAATTGGTTATAAAGGAAAATTTTAAAACCTCTTGTGTGCAAACATCATAATTTGATCAAAATTTCACTTTTTTCAAAAATTCTTTTTTTTTAACCTCAAAAGAATTGTATGTAGATCGATGAAATATAATTTAATTTAAGAAAAATTATAAAATAAAAAAGTCATTAAAGTTTTAGTGAACTTCACTATTTTACATTTAGGTACCACCTTTCATTAAAAAATAATGCAAAGATAGTAAATAAAATCATAGCACTATAAAATTTATATTTCTGAAATCAATACAGTGAGAGCTCTAATGGATTTTTGTTTCATAAAAAAATTTGATCGAGAAGACCCTCTAAAAATTATGGCAAGGCGTGATTTTGTTAGTTCAATGCCTTAGCCAAATCTTGAGAGGTCAAGGCATAGGCTTGGTCTCACCAAGCCTATCCCAAACCAAAATCCAAGGTGGGAGAAAAAAAACCACTCAATGTTGTAAGAAATGGGCACCCATAATTTGAAATTCAAAAAATAGGTACCTGTTTTGAAAATGTCAAATTGGCATACAAAATCCCCAAAAAACAAAATTTTAAATTTTTAGAAATGGGTACCTATTTTTTACTTTTCAAAAACGAGTATTCATTTCTAAAAAATATAAATTTTTATGTTTTCAAAAATGGGTACTCGTTTTTAAAAAAAATCGATGCCCATTTTTTAAATTTAGGATTGGGTGCCTGAGCCCAAAATGGGTACCCGTTTCTAAAGGAGCATGATCTCAATCCGTCGACTTTCGTGGAATTGAGACCCAACTCCTTGCTTCTACCCCAATGTCGATGCTATTAGTTAGAATGCCATTTCTATTGGTAATTATATTAATGTTTTTGGTGAAAATATCATGGATGATTGTGTAAATTCTAGTGATGGTTCTACTGAGAATATGAATGATGTGTTGATTGATGAAGGAATAAATAGGATAAATTAGATATTGAGAGTGGGGGGGTGGGGTGTGGGTGAATCAGAATCTAAAACACTTTTTACTTTTCATAGATTCATCCACATCTATCGATAACTTGTGCATGTAAAACTAGTAATGTAAATTTGTTGTAACATCTAAGTCTAATCAATTACATGCATTAAAGTTAAGCACATAACACAATATTTGTTACCCAGAAACCCTCCAAGGTGAAGTAAAAATGGAGTGGGGATGAAACCCACAAATCTTCACTACTACAGTAATTAAGTTAACCAATTAAGGTTACAATTTTTTATCATAAAATATGATTTACCTTGTGGGGGGTCTTCCCTGTTAAAAACTTAAGATACTGCTAGGTCTCACCTTGTTAGAGAATTTAACACTTACAAAAAAGTAAGGACTCTATTAGGATATTTACAAAGATCTGTTAGACCATTTTGTTAAGAGATTTCCCCTAATTCAAGACTATTAAAACTGATTTAGTACCATACTCTCAGTTTTCTCTGTAAGTTGATTTTGAGTCTTCTCCTTGCTAACTGATCCTCTCCTCTAATCTGATATGCTTGACTTTCCCTTTCACTTCACTGCAATGACTAGGTCACTCGGTTTATTAGATGATAACAAAACCCTCTAATGACTTCAAATCTAATCTCATCCTTTTCTGTCAATAGCTTTATGTTTGCACATAAGGTCTTTTCATCTCCTTCTTTGCTAGCATGCAATCTAGGTTAAGATTAGCACTATATAAAGAGTTTCATGAAGAGTTTTCTAGATGATTCCATGTTCTCCCTCTTCATCCTAATTGTCGAACATAAAATATATGGATTTGGGATCCATAACGTGTAAATGTTATATACAAATATCTAATAGTATTAAATGTTCTATAACAACCTCTTCAAAAATTACATATCCCTTCCAAGTTGTCCCGATAATTATTTTTCCTGAAACTCTATTCCATTCTTGACTTTCATGTAAACTCTATGTATCTCAGCCTTTACTGTTTCCTAATGCTCGACATTGTTGTTGCTTGACCTTTATTGTGCTTGGTACATACTAAGTAACTTGACACTTGTATTCTCAAAAACTTTCGCAATCGTTGTTGAGCTCTAAACATATACAAAAATACTCTGTGACCCAAAAAACTTACTCAACTCCTATAGAGCTAGGTACATGTTGGAATTCTTCAGAATAACTAAGAGGTGGGGGGAGGGGGGGTGTGAATCAGTTATCCAAGGTTTAGATGTACAAATACAACTTTTCACATCTTAGTGAACCCATATCCATAAAACATTTTCATTATGCATGCATCCATTAGATTATGCAATCATTTAAACTTGTAGGTTACTATCAAATCAGTGTGTAGAAATGTAAACATGAAAAATAAAAGATTCAATAACACATTTAACACAATGATTTAATGTGGAAACCCAATTTAGGCAAAACCACTAGTAACATGCTACTCATTCTCACTCTTCTAAAGTGATGTCCTATGAAAGGCCAACCCTATTAAAGGTTACAATGCATACTATTAAATGTGACCTGGTTAAAGGATTTCAATCACCTTATTAAGAGTGAGCCTTGTTAGAGGACTTTAGATCATTCACTTAGAATGTCACCTAGTTAAAGGATTTACAAATGATTGTTAGGTCAACCTTAATCCAAAGGATTTACCCTAGACTGATACATTGATTAGAAAGTAATATCAAGGCTTTGATCTGATTTGGCTAGTTATCTTGTTGAGGTGAAAATATATAATTTGATCTAGGGAAAATTATTGCAATATCTTTAGATGAAGTTACAATAATTGACAATACTACTTAGATCTGCAAACTATACAAAACCATGTCTTCCATCCTCATTTACTTTGTGCTGCTAAGATGGACAACATCACAACACAAAGTATGTATGACCTAGCTAAGACATCTTTAAATAAAAGTTTTGGTATGGATGACTTTACACTATCCAAAAAGTTGGTGTGTGTAGGAGTAGATGGATTTGTAGTGATGCAAGGTCATATGAATGATCTATGTGTAAATATACAAATAACATTGTAGCATGCATGATCCACATTCACTCTATGGTGCATAGACTTAATTTAGCATGTAAAATTGCACATGATTATGAATACGTAGCCATAATCAATCGACTAATTCATGATCTCTATGAATACTTCTACTAAAGTCACTAACATTTTTTCAAAATTTCAAAAATTTGTGGAGGGAATTACCAATGGAAACAAGCTACTTAAAGATAATGAGACTAAATAGATCTCCATTCATGGACTTGCTAAACAAGTTTCCTTAGAATATAAATCCATGGTTGGTTTAATGAACAAACAAAAAAAGTTGCCCAATGTGTTGAGATTTTACATACGTTGAATGATGTAGAGACACTCTTAACCTTGGTTGGTATTCTTCCCCTATTGGACAAAATGAACTCCTTTATTTATCATGCCCAAGAGAGAACATTGTATGTCCAAGAATATGCTATGTAATAGAATGACTTTCATTGGCAAAAATAATCAATATGTAGCTAATATTCCATTCAATGATGAGGATTTTTAGTAAGTGAAAACAAATTATAGACTTGAGTCATGATAAAAAATATTCATAGGTTAATAATAAAGGTGACTTATGTTTCTCTATTTGTGGAAAGGAGATATCAATGTTCTACTATAGAAAGTATTCTATTATGTGGTCTACTAGAAAGAGATATGGTCTAATTAAATAAAAATAGTTCAATGACATTGTGATTTATTTGAAAACTAAACCACATAAGATTGAAGAACATGTTTTAGTAGAGACTTAAATTGATTCCCTTGAGAGGAACTATTAGAACCCATGTCTATTGTGTATCCTAATTTTTAGAGAAAACTTAATCCAATTTTTTTCATACAAGGTTAATATAATTGGTGAATAATGTTGGTAATATAGCTAACTTCAAAGTAGATAGAAATGAAGTAGATGGAGCTATAGGTAGAACTAAGCTTGCAGAGAAGTCAAATTGTTTTGCAACAACAATGCATGAACAAGCTGAGGCTTTGGATAGTCTATATCTACTATCTTCAATCACACAACTTTGGCCAAAATTAAGTTGGAGACCTATGTTGCATGAAGAAATATCAGAATACTTCAAACTTGTTGACTAGTGTCAAACAATGATATTGGGTTATGTTGAGGATGAGAAACTCTTCAACACATTAGGGTTCTTAAAATCAAAGACAAGAAACAAATTAGACAAGAACCTAGAAGTTTGTTTGAGGGTTTTTACCAATTGATATAATGTCAAAAAAATCCCTATAATAGGGCACTCACACATTGGACTTCCATAAGTGAAAGAAGATAATTAGGCAACATTTCAAATAAAAATTAAAGTGTTAAATTACAATCCACAACAAGTTCTAAGCCACTTTGAGATGAAATTAAATGACCAAAATAAAGGCTAGAATTAAAAAGGTGATGTTCAATTCAAGGATATGCATTATTAATTTTATTTGGGTTAGCTATGACTAGTCAAATCTCATTTAGTGAGATATAGCATTTTCTATGATACTATTGAGTCTAAGACTATTATTAGGTATTTATGCTTTCAAGTGCAACTCGTTAATCATGAATGATTTTGTGAATTCCAAAATGATTTCTTTATATAAGTTATCTATTAACTTCCTAAATGTTGAATGACTTTAGTTTTGTTGTGCAGTGCACA
This sequence comes from Cupressus sempervirens, assembly GCA_028749045.1. Lineage (NCBI taxonomy): Eukaryota > Viridiplantae > Streptophyta > Pinopsida > Cupressales > Cupressaceae > Cupressus > Cupressus sempervirens. Next base: position 543,286,163 of record CM053787.1, on the reverse strand, counting down.
AATTTCCATGATTTGTTGTATAATATTTGAAAACTTTGCCTTTAATAATGATTTGTTAGATTTCCAATTTTTTTTTATGAAACCTGTTAAGAAATTAACATGTTTTGAATTAACAATATTTCTCTATTAGTATAACCTTTCCTAATGTCTCCACTTTACTTCATCAATGTATCTCTTCCCGATGTTAGTTTTAATAACTTCTATTCCTTCTATCACCATAGGTCACACTGATTTCTTCATTGGGTGTAGGAAACATATTACAACTCTTTTTCTTCACAAGTTATGCTGATAATAGGGCTCAAAGAAATATTACTCTGATGCATGGACTATCTTTTTTAAAACTTTCATGAGTGTAAATCTTACCAATGGCTTCATTGGCCACCAACAAGACAATAGAAACAAAATTTGCATCTTGTGATTGTTTTGTTAATAAACCTATCAGTATTTATCATTTTGACTAAGGGATTCCACACCCATTGATTTATTTCATCTTTATGTCTTTTATAGATGGGGTTATCTTTGGGAAATATAAACACATAACAAATAAATTATGTTGTGTATTATATCTAAACTATCAATTTTTCCTTCAAGTGATAGGTCCTACTAAGTTATTAGCAATATATGATGATGCGAAATAATACCACACGGATTATGTACTATATGAGTGGTCAATTCTATCACATATTCTTTAGGATTGATCAACCAATATAGCATGAAAAAACCATATCTTTCCATAAAGCTTGGTGGGACCATATTATTACAACTTAAGTTTTAAATCAGATTTAAGTTTAAACTATTAATTTTTTCTACAAGTGTTAGGTCCTACTAACAACATGAAATGTTATGAAATAGTTTTACATGGACTTGACACCACCAATATCCCATTTTATTAGAATTAAATATATGAAATAATGAATTGAGGTAAAGATCAATGGATGGCATTCAAAACTATGGAGTAGGGTCTTTTAAATGCTTCTAGTTTATGCATATGCTCCACTTTAGTGACAGGTTCCATTGTTTCCTGTCAAACAAGTTGCATTCAATTTTAGATAATTCAACATGTATGATGAACTATAGTTAATGAATTTTAGTAATTCAAAAATTCATTCACTAACATCTACTTGGACCTTTTTGAGAATGTTATCAAGTAAGTTGACATCTTGAAGTTCAATTAATTTTTTTATATATGCAAAAGGGTTTTCTTGTTATTTTAGGGCTTGTATTTTAAAAAGAATTAATCTAGATGCAAGTCTATGAGAGTAGAAATTTGGAAAATTTAATTTATTTTTGGAAGCATTTTTTGTACATTTGTTAAATACCCTAAGTTTTAATACAATAAGAGAAAAGTTAAGAAGAAGTTCAACTAAAAGGGACCTAGATGCAGATTTTATTGCATAGTTGTCCAGTTCTTCAAAAAAGGGAAGGCATGCCTGGGGTACAAAAAATATATCTAATACAATTATGGAAAAGGTGATATCTTGTGGAGAATCTTACACCTCATATAGAAGAACAGATTTGATCATGTATTTTTACAATGATAGTAGATCCCTAGTTCTAGTGAATAGTGCATGAAGATTGTATTTTGGAAGGCTAATTATCCCAAATGTTTTTGTTGATGTAGAGTTGTAGAAAAAAGTTAAAATCCACACAACAAGTCTCTCTTCATAGAGAAGGGTATTTTGCTGGCCAAGTTTGACAATAAATCTATTTGAGAAATATTTATGTTAAACCATAATGCCCACGTTTCCATTGATTTTGTATCACTAGGTAATGAATACTACAGATACAAATGTAGCTTCAAGGTTAAACAACTACCATTAAAGGAAGGATGAGGATGAGAAGCCTATTGAATTCTATAAAACAAATCTCTTTGATTATGATTTTTTAAAAGTAAACTTACTTTGCACTTTGCCATGTGTTTGGAATCTATGTACAGTCCACTATGCTTTCACATCTTATGATGCTGGCCTCTAAAATCCAACACACATATAGCAATAGCTTCTTTGACTTTGTCTCATTTATTTTTTATTCTATTCACAAAGCCCTTTTGGATAACCAAAATTGTAGCTCTCTTGTTCATTTGAAGTGGTAATCTCCATTGTGCCACATTCTCTTGTATGGTAGAATCAAAATTTATCCTTGCCCTTCCGCCCATAAGCTAAATTTAAAAAAAGTAGATGAACAAAGCGAAAGGTTTCCTATTCAAGAATGAATTTATTTATGGGACATGCACTCTAACCAATTTGATGAGGGAACAATCCAAGACCAAAATGAACACAATAGGAAAAGGGGAATATTATTATAAAAAATGATATACTATTACATTCAATACAACAAAAATAGGCTCCACAATATGCCCTATGGGCTTACAATGTTATCAAATTCTAGAGAAAACCCTTCTCACAGTACCTTCTCCCAAACTCTACCAAAAAGATGCTTTTACAAGGCTATTTAGTGCCTCAAATCTGGCTTTGAAGTGCTCTTAGTGGGTCTCTAGGCAACTTAAAACTGCAATAACTTTCAAACCATAAAGCCTTTTGACCTAATTCTTTTTCTGGAGTGCTTTAAATTACAAGTATACTCATCCCTCCAACTTACACCCTCCAACTCATTATTATTATGGCTAAATTACAAAATAACCTATTTTCTACATTGGCACATATCTTAAGGTGCTCAAAAACTCTAACCCAAAGAACCAATAGTGGAACTATGAGAGTTGGAATCTCTATTTGACACAAATGGGTATCCAGAAATGAAAACATATTAAATGGAAAATAACACTAAGCATACTTTTGGGCAATATAGGATTTCCCTTACACCACAAGATGCTCCTACATCACAATCCAATGATTTCATGTTTGAGGAACACTTTGTTAGAGTTGCATCACAAAATTTGGGGCACCCAATCAATTGGATATTATTAGACATGGCGAGGATATTTTTGATGTTTTTTGAGCTAGAGTAGAATCTACCATAACTAGGGAGATTGGTTTTTCTACCCAAAGTACACTATCATTAGGGTTTATAATGCACCAGTTAAACCCCATATTTTTCCTAGATATGTGCTAGATAGAATTGCTTCCTTAAAAATAATTTGGCATTTGAATGAATCTAACAAGATTCATTTAAGAAACTCAAGTGTAATGAAGGTTTACTACTTCCCCAAAACAATATTTTTTAGTGATTTCAAGATCTCAAGAATTTTAGGATTATACCTATTGTATTCCAAGCTACTGCCATACAAGAAGAGAACAATACCTTGTCAATTCACCCTTATGTTTTTATGATACTTGTGATAAATGATATTATTTCATCTATTTCATCATGGTTGAGGCTTTCTTTGTCTTTACGACACATTTTGTGGATCAAAATTGTCATTTACTGCTTGTGTTTAAGTAAGGGGAATTATCTTGGCACATATCAGAGATATAGTGGTAAAATCTTGCCTGCGAAGGACTTGTAGAGACTGGAATTTATGAGAATTGTTGGAGAAAATACTAAAGAGATGGTGGGAGAACGTTGCAGAAAGGAGCTAGTGGGGGAGCTAGAGAAATGGAGGAAAAGGGGAAAAGTTTGGAAAATTTTGAAAAAGGGAGGGGTTGCTAGTTACATTGCCAAACTTAATGGTTTCGATCTTGAGGTCACCAATAGTATGGTGAATTCGTGGAAAGATGGTAAGGTGAAAGTGAATGGTTTCTCCTTTTTTATCACTGAGGAGGTTGTCGCTACGGTCACAGAGATTCCTATGGAGGGTTTCAAGTTTTACAGGGACAAGAAACTCTGGACCAATGCTGTGAAGGATTTTGTGAAAAGCACCAAAGAAATGAATGAACTGATTAAGAGCGAGACTTTTTATGTGACAAAATCCATCAAAAAGCTCTGGAGGTATGTGTTGCGTACTATCATTGAATATATAACTCTAGAACCCAGGTTTGATCGAGTAAGAATGCACCATTTTGTTCTTCTTAATCATTTTCACCATGATAAGAAAATTTCTTTCCCTTTCTATCTATTTAATTCCATGAGCAAGGCTATCACTAGCTTTCAGAAGAAACCCATTGTCAACTCGGCTTTGCACGAGGGATTGTTGCTTCTAATCCATGAGTACTTCAAAGCTCAGATGATTAGCAACAATCCTTCACTGGATGAGGATGAGGAAAATGGTAGCTCCAGCTATTCTTTTGACTCTGATGAAATTCAGAGCATAAGCTCGGAGGAGGGGAATATTTATTCTGGAAAGAAAATTAAGGGTCATATTAAGAAGCAACCCTCTGATGTTACCCCTAGGAGAAAGAGCCCTAGGGACCATGGCCAAACCTTTGGGAAAGAGGATATGGAATACAATGAGGATGAGGAGGACATGGACTTTGAGGATGAAGACAAGGAGATGGAAGAGGAGATTAAAGAGGACCATGCTAGGAAAAAATGGAAGAGGGATAATGCAGATGTAGCAAGGGTTTCGAATTAGAAACCAGATGTTTTGATTCTCCCCCTTTCCCCTGTTCACCCCCACCCTCAATCTCATTCCAAGGAGAAGGAAAAGGATAATGCCGGTGCTAAAGAGGGGGAAGTGCTTTTCAAAAATAGGAGAAAATCTTGGAGGAACTTCAATGTTAGGATTTCCACATTGGGAATTTATAGAGAAGCTATGAACCCTCAGATTCTGGTGGAGAATCAGGAAGAGCCCAGGCTTGAAGAGCTCATTGATCCAGCTATTGTGGCAATCTCTGATAATGCAAGGGAGACAGGAATGAACCTTTTGAACAACGCTCGTAACACCATGATTGATAATTTTAAATTAATCAAGTGGCTTTACCATGAGCTGGAAGAGGTAAGAGAGAAGTTGTGTCAGTTGGAGGGCAACAATAGGAAGATTGAAAATGAGAACTAGGAGGATCAGAGTGATAGAGCCAGTCTGGTAGAGAGGAGAATAAAGAATATTGAAAACTACAATCACAATCTAGCTAGTCAGATGATCTCTCTCCTCAATTCAATCAATGACAATATGCTCTCTTTAACCGGTGTGATCAAAGACAGAGGCCTGCTGGTACGCAAGGAAGGAAATGATAGAGAAGTGCTAGGTCTGAGGATGATATGGCTACTAACATCACCTTTACTAGTTTGGACAAGGAAACACAGAAAGTCTAGGAGTAGAAGGTCGAGGAGCACCAGAAGATTTATGAGGCTGCCCAGATCATGCAGGATTTTGAGAAGAAGAATGAAGAGTAGTCCTCTAGTTTTGTCTTTTGTGTTTTTCTTGTACTTTTGGCTTTTTCTTAGTTCCACTATAGACTGTCTTTTCTAGCCTTTTTGTTGGCCTTTGTTGTTGGCTGGGCTTTGTGGTTATTATCAACCTTTAGACTTGTTTTATTTGGCTGGGCTATTTTGCTTATTATTAGCCTTGGTTTGTAGCTGCTTTTGGGTTTTAGGGTCCCTATAAAACCTGTTTATCTTATTAAAAACTATAAATATGTGTGAACATAGGATGAATCGCATCGATGATGTTGTTGAACTCATTTGGGTAACTTATAAAGAACCACATAATACTAGCATTTGCACCCGATGGAGCAAGGCTTATGCCGCTAGTGAAAAAAGTTACAAGTCTATAAGATGATTGCACAAATATATTTGTTTTTGTTAGACATTTAATTAATATAAAAGGAAACTCAACATTCAAATAAATAAATTAAATGTTGTTAATTTGAAATAGTTAAATTTAATTGTTCTTCAAGTCATAACATTCATCATAAAACTTTAAAAGAAATGTAGAAGAGGAAAAAAAATAAAGATACTTAAATTGGTACATATTTTTTTCCACAAAGTAAACTATTTTTAAAGAAAAATAGTACAAGCTTTTAGACACATTTTAGTTTGCATGTTTTATGTATTGTATTTATTACAAGGTGACGGGTTATTTTTATTTGGAACAAGAAGAAATTGATTTAAAGAAGTAGAAGTTTGAAATGGTAGTATAAATGCTTTTCAAAAAAAACACAATCTGCATCACACATGGGGCATTTTCTCACCACACCTGTACCACAACAACTTTGCTCATTAGGGAAAGAGGATATTGAAATGCATAAATGTAACCAATAAGAAAAGTGATGATTAAACAAATATAGAGTCATATATATTAACAAAAAGTATAAAATTTTGTATCTTTCCACACTATAGTGAGAGCTTCCTTTTCCTTGATAATTGTATATGGATTATTTTTCATTCTTAAATATCAATAAAAGGAGATTGGTTGTCCTCTATGAAGGTTTTCTAGTGATTTAACTCTTGAACCAATATCAATAGTTGTTTTTTGAATTGTGAATCCTTGGGATTTTTGTACAATGAGTTTCGATGACATGGATAGTAGTATTTTTCTAAGATTACCTAGGGATATATGTATTATACAAGTTAATCCTTTTAGTGATTTTGATTCCAAGGTGGGTCGTTGGAATTCTCAAATCAAACAACCACATATAGAGGTATTTCTAGAGGTTTACAACTAGTTGTGTACACAATATCTACCACCTCCCCAATTGATCAATGGTGGTGACTCGTTTGGTAACATAGGGGGGGCATTGTTACTGCTTATCGCAATAGCATCCATAGAATTTGATGCTTTTTCCACAACTAACTAAAAAACATTCAATACATTATTTAAATCTCATAAAGGACAATGGGGAATAAGCATTTTAAAACAAATGAAACAAGGAAAAGAAAAACTAATCTCATGCCAATATGTTAGGAGAAAATAAAATGCTTGTTTAAAAATATATTTGATTAAAATTAATATTTTAAAATATACAAATATAAAAATTATAATTATAATCAATGCTAAATCATTTCTTAAAATTTTGGTAGAGTTAAATGGACAATGATAGATTTACTATATTGTTTTGGTGAATTCAACATTTAAACTAAATATTGAATTCCAACCATGTCATAAACAAATTTGGTAAATCCTTTTTAATCAAAGTTTTAACTATTTTGTATGATAATACCAAAATTAAAATTGAAATTAAAATTTATAATACTTATTTTTTAATGATATAAAATTATTTGAATTAAATTTAAAATTTGTACATGCTTATTTTTCCTTTAACCTATATATTTCTAATTACTAAACTATACTATATATTTAAAATTATTATAAAATTAGATTGTTATAAAAAAACTATTCAATTTATTATTTAAATTCTAATTTCAAATTAGTTTAAAAACTATGACCTTCAAAATAAATAGTACAAAAGAACTTTAGATAAAGTGTAACAAACATTTTATAAAGATTAAAAGAAACATTCCAAGACAACTTTAAAAAGAAAATAGAATGGAGAAAAACTCTTGAGAAAACACAAATTAAAAATAAAAGAGAAACAAATTCCAAATAATTAAAAGAAGAGGGAAAGCATTAGCTATGATAATGTGCCACTAGGTATAGGTATTACTAGATATGTGCAATGAGACGAAGAGAAAAATAATAATTTATAAAATCATTTATCTTTTCAATAAAATTAATTTAAATCACTTTTAATTTTAAAAAAAAAAACTTATTCCGAAACCCATTTATCTCTTTAATAAAATCAATTTAATCAGCTTTTAATAAACATAAAATAAAGTAGTCCATTTATGCCTTATTGGATTAACTTAATCTTGTGATTATGGATTCATGCAACCAGTAAATACCAACATTTCTCTTCATTTGCACAACTTCTCCAAAGAACATCCATTCTTCAAAATCTCTACTGTTTTACCTTCCAGCCCCAACAACGTATTCGTCTAGTCATTGGAAAACAAGCCCCAAGGATCAAGCCTCTTCTTAAATGTCAAAAAATTGGGCAAATTCACAGATTCTAGCTATTGAAGAACATGGAAACTTTAGCTAAAGTTATCTGGTTTATTCTTCTTTCCTATTTTAGTTGGATAAGCTTTGAACATGCATGTTCCAACAACTGAGAAGCTAGAGGGTGTACCATCTAACATAGAAATTGTTATTGGTTGTGAAGGTCATCATCATGGCAATTTCTTTGTATCACCACAAAACTATTGTAAATAGTAGTAAAGTTTACCTTAGTCCTTTTTGTTAAGGATAATGAACATCATTAGATCAAAATGCTTTTAGAGATGATGAGTCCCTAGTCTTCAACATGTTGTAACTTATTATATATGCATGACCACCGAGTTAAGGCTTCTTATTGCAATATCAGTTTGTGGTTTTATACCAGGGCAATTTCCAGTCAAACCTGTAGATTCTACTATGTGTAGGTCTATTTGGAAGGAATGCAAAAAATTGAAGGTACATATAGAAAACAATGGCCTTATTAATCCCAAAGACAAGATCTGTGGTATGGAATTCAGGGGTGTTTAGCTAGTAGTTGGGTTAGTAAAGGTATTAGGACCTTTAAAGAAATTATCATAAATAAAACATCTAAATGAAATCTCAAAAATTGGAATGCTATAACAATTGGATATTACTTGTTACCAGTTCATTTTCATGTATAATGTATGACAGGAATACATAATGCTCTCATACTGGCTCCATTTGTTAAATACTGGATTGTAAATGTGATGAGAAAATCAAAAAGAAAATTTTAGGCTAGCAAGATTTGGTTATAGATATTCAAATCTGAAATATATCATCTGAGAATTTCAACTAGGTCATTATACAGAATCAAGTGAAGTATCGACGAGATTGCATGTCAACTAGAATTGCCAAATAATAATCATGCACATCACATATTTCATGTCTCTTGATTCAGATATGAGATCTATCTTGTAAATTTTTTGGCTGCATCATTACTCAGAATCAAATGAATATTGAGGAGATTGCACATGAAATAGAATTGCCCAAGAACAGTTAGACACATACCTTATTTCACATCTCTTGTTTAAAAGGGCATTGAGAAGTCAAATTATTCCTTCAGCAGAACTACCTCCACTAGATGATGAAGGGAAAATTATAATTTCTGAGGCGATTAAAAATTTCTAAGAAAGAAAGCTTAGGAACTAAACAACAACAAGATTTGGTTTGACTGATAGATCTTGAAAAAGGTGCTTCATGGGAGGTTGCAGAAATCCTTCGATGCCCTAATTTGTGATCGCTTAAGGACATGGAATCTTGAGAAGAGTGTTATGTAAATCCCCTCTTCTAAATCAAAACAAAAGAAAAACTAGCACCAATCATTTCTCATAGCTTAAATTAAAAAATTTGCGCTCAATGTTACAACAATATCAGAGTCTATAAATAAATATATCAGTTGTGTATCAAGATACAGTGTCTCATGGGTGAGACTAATTGGTAGGGAAGAACAATGGATGCAATGAAGACCTTGGCAAATACGTCTGCCAACTTTGAGGGAATCTAATCATGCTCATCAAAACTCTCCACAAACTTGGCAATTTCTCAAATACTTGAGACTTTAGTTACCTTTACTATCTCATTCTAGCTTCATCATGTCCATGTGAGGCAACATTAGATTCCTTAAGTTACCATTTGACAATATTGCATTCAAATTAACGAAAGAAGCTCTCTAATGCAAATATAATGAGCCATACCTCATAAACACAGTAATTGAAATACACTACCTTATTAGTCACTGACATATTATATAGGGATATGTGACTACTCTGAATCAACCCACTAAAATTGTCTGAAATTATTTCAAAGATCTTATACATTTACATATTTTCTAAAAAATAATAATAAAAGTGATACTGTGTATAACAAGACCCAACCACTAAATCTAGTCACACATAGTTGGCATAGGAAATAGGGACAAGTATGAATACCAGAGCTATTTTGCGACCTTTTCCTTTTCAACTAGGTAACTCCACAATTTGTCTTTTAGTGTTGTGATTAGGAAGGATTACCATTGACCATATATCTAAAGTTTGGTGGTTTTACTTAGTATTTATTTTAGTATCTATTTAGCTAGTTATTTAAGATAATAAAGGGAGTATTTATTTTCATTCATAAATAAGTTTTGTTATTTTACAATATATGAGGGGTCAAATTGCTTTTTTTTGGTTGTTTTTGACCCTATTTTACTGATTTGACAAAGGGGTGAAGGTGGACTACCATGTAGGAGATGGCAAATGTAGAACATACAAGAAACACTCCTCTTCCAAGGCTAGAGTTCACATGCAATTTCCATTCTTTCTTCTCCTTGTCTCCCCTAAAATAATATCAATAACATTGGTAAGACCATTTGAAAATCCCTTGGCCCTCCACTCAAAGGCCTTTTACATGGAGATTTGATTGGGAACATCACTTTTACTCCTTAAATACTCTTCTAATGACAATCTTGGGTCAATCCATGATAAAAAAAGATCCATATACTCTCCTAACATGTATGCTCTCCTAACATCTATCATATTTTCAGTGCCACTAATCCTAGTTAACAACTACCACATCCCAAATTGGGCATTACATTCAAAATTCTCATTAGAAAAATGGAGAAATATTATTATTCTATACATTATATGATATAACTTACAATACTAATAGTAATATATATTCTAAAATTGAAGAAAATATAAACTCACATTAGATACTTGATCAACAAGCCCTTTGAGCATCTAACCAAGCCTTCACCATGTATTTTGAATTGAAATATGAATGATCTTCCTTAATATTAACCATAACTACTGATGCTTCTGTAATTTCCACTTAAATTTTCTCTTCTTCTTCCTAATAGCTCAACAACTAAGACCATCATTTGACACCAAATCTAATATTTTATTTATAAATCACTACTTATCTTTATCAAAAACTTCTTTCCTTCTTGAAGGTAAGGCTTTCAAGATTGGGTTAAAATCTTAGATTTTACTTTAACCTGTCTCTTATCCCCATCCAAGCTCATTGTTTCCCGTGCCCTCTTTTTGCTTGCACCATTATTCAACCCCTCTTAACAGTTTTATCACAAATTGTAGCATTTAATGTTGTGTCAATCTAAAGCAAAAAGTTAAGCAATGTCTTAGAGCCTCTCATCCGATAAGCAGCGCGGTCATATGCAACCACTGCATCCTCCACCATATCAAATGTTCCAAGCCAAACCCTAGTCCCCTGCTATGCAGAATCTATCCAAATAAATTAAATGAATTGATACAGTCGGTGTTGGAGATTTAGATAAGATTGTCATTTATTGCTTGATGAGCAGTTTCCAAATACAACTACTGGTTTTTCATGAATGAATAGGTTTTGTTGAAGTTCCCACCTATAATAGCCTATCGGCTAATAATGAATGAGATTCATGTTAGAGTCAAATTCAGATTGAGTTCCTACGTAAAGAACTCGTCTTCACAAGTGGTATGACAGACGTTGGTTGAAAATGCAAACTTGGATGATATTACTCAAAATTTTATTTTGACAATCACTAAATTATTTGATGAATTGTACAATATTATACAAAACATGTCTTTTTTCATGATAATTTTATTTAGTTGCTAGTATTTTATGAGGACTAAGCAATATAGGTTCCTTCTAATTTAATTGCAGGAGGGGAGTTGAAGAGAGTTTTAATATGGAGGTTTAATTTGTGTATTAAACACAGAGACACAATAAGAGAATATGATAAGTTTGGCATTACAAACATGTAGTGTTAAATTCTATACTCAACAAACTTCACTTGATCGAGTATTTTCCATGTTTGAGTTTGCAGGGTTTTGGAGATTGTGCTTGATCAATACAAGAATTATCATATGATGCAAGTCAATGAGTTTCCTAGGTGATGGGCCTACTATGTAGACAACATGATTTGGAAAAAATTTAAAATGAAAAAGTTCCATTTATTAACATGTATACATGAATTGGAACAAATGTGACACACACACACACACACACACACACACACACACACACACACACACACACACACACACACACACACACACACACACACACACACACACACACACACACACACACACACACACACAGATAAGCCTTCTGTGTAGACAACACGATTTGGACAAATTTAAAATGAAAAAGCTCCATTTATTAATATGTATACATGAATTGAAAAAAATGTCACACACACACGCGCGCGCGCACACACACACACACAGATGAGCCTACTATGTAGACAACATGATTTGGAACAAATTTAAAATAAAAAAGCTCCATTTATTAATATGTATACATGAATTGAAAAAATGTCACACACACACACACACACACACACACACACACACACACACACACACACACACACACACTTGTTAATCTCAATATACACAATGATATTAGTTTTTTGGTTTGTTCTACTTATCATTTCTTTAATGTGAAAGTGAATATTTTACAAGAATTAATTTCACATGAAAAACTAAAATATAATTCAATTACACAAAACCTCACCCAAATAACATTTATCAAAATTATTTAAAAATTACAATGAAGATGGCTTGGTAATGGGCTCTTGAGGATCATCCTTGACTTGAGCATAAGAAGAAGATAATTTTGTCCCCACTAGATCTTGGTTGGATAAAGATTAATTTTGATAGGGAATCCAAAGGGAACCCCATTCCCTCTGGAGTTGGAGTTGTAGTGAGAAGTGAAGATAGTCGTATTATGGCGCTAGTGGCAAAAAGAGTTGTAAATGAAACCAACAACGAAGCTGATTGTCTTTTTGTATTAGAAGTAACTCTTCTTAGGATCAAGTTAGGGGCATGTAAGATCCTCCTTGAAGGGGATTCACAATTAGTTGTGAAAAAAATAGCCAAAGGGAAATGGACACCTAGTACTTGAACAAGCATATCAAGAAGATCCAAATTTTATTGGATAGTGTGGAGGAATACATAATTCCATATGTACCTAGGGAGGAAAATGAATTATCAGAAAATCTATCAAATGTGGAAGTAAACGATCATTGTGCAGAAAAATTGATCTTTTTGAAGACTACAGGGATACCAATCCATCAAATTTTTATTTGCAAGGACAATAAAGGTTCACAGATATGCCACTAATTATTAAGTGGAGATGGATTTGAAAGAAGAATCAAGTTGAAGTGCGATGACTACAAGAGTGTTGAGTGAATAATGAATTTTTTTGGAATGTACCATTTCTAGAGAATTCGATGGAGGTTTCTTAATATGAGCCTCTTCTTCCCAGTTTACAACTTGGCATTCATTAACTGGTAAAAAAGAGTAAAAAGTATCTGTTTGAGTCTATCGAGGTGAATTTTTCTCCTTTTGAAGGATCGATCATAGCGAAAAGATCACACAATATCTTTTATATTGATGATGACGACTTCTAGAAAGACATACAATCAATATTTGGGGAGGAATTCTTAGTGCACAATTGGAGACCACTGTCAAATCTAGACATATCATCCCTTTTTGTGGCTGTAATGCCCCGCCAAGGGATCCAAAGAATTAACCTAGAATTTCACTAAGTTTAGAAGCAATTTTTTTTTTCCATAGAAGTAAACATCACATATAACTTATGCACAATAACGGAAGCAATAGCAATGTTCATCTGAAAGTAAACATAACATGAATAACAGATTACATTCTTTAAGATCCCTTAACATTGAATTACATACATGAATCCATCTAGTACATCATCCACATGAAATAATAATGATACATCCAATATACAAATGTCCTTTCTGATTTACATTCCAGAATGCACAATCATCCACTGTACATGTCACAGGGTATGATAGGCACAAAGAATATACATATATAGAATAAGCTACATCATCCTATTCTAATCCATGATACATCAAAGTAGAGATAATCACATGATACAACATCATAGAAGACATATACATCCATCATAAAGATCAAACATAATAAACTAAGTGCACGGTTCCTCCCAACTGTTAATAGCATCATTAGACCATCGTGGATCCTAGCCATCCCTCCGTGCATAACATTCCAAATCACCGAAGAGATCATTGGTACTAACATAGTAGGAATGTCACTCCTAATAAATAAAACATCATATGTAGAAGTAATCTAACATGCAAATAAAAGCATAAGATAACATCATCTAACATATGCTAATCATCAATGAAAAAGGATACACATCCACCATCATGAAGGACGCATCAACCACGATGTCTCAATGAATTCTCAAAATGATAAGAGTGGAAAATATACTACTACCCGACCACGTGGTACCTAAGTAGTCCACTCCCACTGTGCTAAGGAGATAATCTCAAGTCCCAAACAAGCTATCAAAATCACATAGCACAAATCTCCATAAGTCTAGGAATCCTAAAAGTATACTAACTCAAAGGTTCCAATCACAAAACTGACATCTAATCCCAGAGGCACACAATGACATGTAGGAACCTACTATGCAAGCGGGAAAGTGTCATTGCAATTATCACGTACAAGTTACCCTGGTAGTTAGCTAAACTCCATGGGTCCATACTGATTTCATGCAGCCACTAGTATCCTCTCATACTGACGAGGCATACTACGGAATGCAAGGTCGCAACCATGCGTCTCACTACTCCCACCCTAGCCTGTACAAGCCCTCAAGGCATGGGCGAGAACAAAACACTTATCTTTTTAGGTTCATTCAGTTAGTATTAGGTGTGAATGTTATCACTTATTAATCCAACTTACAATGAGTTACCCTGGCAGCCTCTTAGGGCCCCGACCCCCATTGCAAGCGACTTCCCGTCACTACATGCAAATATCCTACCCTAATGCTCATGGACTCATAAATCTCAAAATCACAAAAGATAATCCATAAAATCATCAAATATGCATAAAAGCATCAAATCTCCATGAGCTAACATCCATAGAAAATCATGAACACAATAGCTCTCTATTGGCAATTGAAGTATCACTGATAATCAAATATCCAATGGTTCTCAATAACCAAAAAATATATATACCAATCATACTGATCGAAGACTCCAAAAATGGTTGAGTCAAACATGTCACAACATGACATCATCAAAATAAATCCACATCTAAGTCCCATCATGGCGACTAGAAAATAATCAAGGATAACTGATCGATGACCAAAATAATGGTTAGGTCAAGAGTCTCATACACAAGAATCTCAACTATAACAATCAATAATCACATCCAATACATAGAGCATTCCATCACAAACCATGGTTGGGTTTATAAAGATCGAGATTAAAACATCATCATGACATCACAATCACATAACCCCCAAGCCTCTGGTAGACGTCCTATACTGGTCAACACTAGTCAACCCAAAACCCAAAACAATAGCATAAAGAATACACAATGTAAACACATGTTTTGGTGTTGCTAAGTTTTCAAATGCTTTCGCTCTGCTAGGGTTTTCTTGCTTCATGCGAACTTGCAATTTTTTTTGCGTACGGCCTTCCGCTTGCACTCCCCTTCTGTCGGCACTTGTCATACCGCATTTACTGCGGGAGCTTTAGGTTAGGATATAATGGCTCCGACCAGCGGTGAACCAGTTTTTTTTGGTGTTCATGCTGCTGCTTTGGACTGCCATGACACTGCCATCGAATAAACGCCCGCGCAAGTTTATCCCGAAGGTTTTCCACGAGGTAAGCCTGATATTGTCCTTCCTTTGTGAGAATTTGATGCCGCATGTGACTGGTTAGAACAACATACCTTGATTGGGTATTTTGTTGGTAGGGCCCCACCTGAAGCTATGCTTAGAGAATGGGTTAACAAAAGCTAGACCCCGCATGGCGTCTGCCTTGACGCTGTGCAAAACCTTACCAAAGATTTTTTTAAATTTCTCTTCGCTAACCTGTCGCAAGCTGACGTGATTTTTACCAATGACCCTTGGTATGTGTGTTCCTCTCTACTTGTATTTCAGAAATGGTCCCGAGACTTCTTTGTCTCGGACAATAAAAAGCTTAGGGTTCCTGTTTGGGTTGAATTCCCAGGTCTACCCTTGCCCTGCTAGCCTTTTATTGAGTCTATTGCCCAAGCTCTTGGCAAAGTTGTTACCAAGGAGCTAGAAAAAAAATTTAATGCTCGCCCTCAACGGCATGTGTGCATTGAAGTTGATCTTTCTAAAGATCTCAAGGATTTGGTGGAAATCCAGATTGGCGCTCAAACCTTTGCACAGAAGGTGCTTTACTTGAACCTACCTAACACCTATTATAGGTGTCAGTTTGCAGAACACAAGATCAGGGACTTCCCTTTGGCCACGCCTAGTGTCAAACCCCAGCCTAAAGCGACGCTTGTCAAGCAGGTCGAAGGAAAAAAAGAAGAATGGGTTACTGTTGGGTGCAAAGGCAAGCCTGCCTTGAATCCTTTGGCCCCCAAGCCATCCTATGCGACCGTAACCGTGATTCCTCCTGCTTCCATCAAAGTATCAGCGCCTGCTAGCGTGGAGATGCCAGCAGCTTCTGTTGCGCTAGTTTTGGTTCCGCAGGTTTCAAACCTTGCTGGCTCGTAGGGGATTAAGGCAGCCGCCAGAACCTCGTCCTTGGCTGGGGCTCGTTCTCCTCTTGCAGTCTCTTCCATAGTACCACTAGAAACAAGGCGTTCTCGCAGTCCTCCTGGACGTGTGGAGATATCAGGGGTCAAACGGTAGGCTATAAGTCTAGAGGATTTCCCGTCTGACTTCCACCCGATTTTTACCTTTTTGCAGAATAGTTACTCCTCTCTAGAGGACGAGGATGATCTGGAAGAGTTTTCATGAACTTCCTCTCCTGGAATGTTCGAGGTCTTACAGACCTCCCCAAAAAATTCTATGTCCGGGATACCTATCATAGACTTGGGAATTTAGATTTTCTTTGCCTGCAAGAAGTTAAGATTTTTGGTTTCATGCTTTATGTTGCATGCCGAGTCATTTAGCAGGATAGCGTCATGTTTTATTCTCAGCATGAAGCTGGCCGAGGTGGTGTAGTTACTCTCCTATCACCTCGCCTTCATTCTGCTATTATTTCACATGGTTCTGACCCCACACATCGTATTATTTGGCTTTTTCTTTCCATCAACAATCATTCTTTTGGAGTCATTAATGTTTATGCCTCCAATGATGCTGTGGAAAGGGCGCAAATGTGGGTTTGGCTTGCTAACAACCTGCCGCCTGCTACTTGGGTCCTGTGTGGGGACTTCAATATGGTTGAAGTGGCCTCTGACAAAGATGGCATTCTACCTTTCCGTTGGACAGCTGGGGAAAGACAAGCCTGGTTTCACATGCATTATAAATTCGGCCTCTTTGATCCCAATACTAGCCGCCATCATGATAATGGGGCTTGGCACACTTGGTCCAATTTTCGAGCCGGTCCTGATCGCATATTGAAATGTCTTGATCGTGCTATGATCTCGACGCAATCTTTTTTTTATTTTTCTGAAGATTGTGATCTACCTGTCATTCCCCTGACAGATGTGACGTTGTCAGACCATTATTCGATTTATTTTGACATTTCTTGGCAAACAGCTGTCCTCAAAGTGGTTAAGTCTCAATTCTTCCTCAACACGTCTGTGCTATTGCATACCTCCACTATCTCCCACATACAACGTGTTTGGAATTTAGAACCACGTCCACATTCCCATCGAGGTTGGATTCAATGGTGGAATGATGCCATTACCAGAATGGATCATTTTTTGTGCATCTACGGGCGTTAGCTAGCAATTTTCAGAAAACGTTCTTATGAAGCCAACACCCTTGCCCTCAAAAAAGCCTTTGAAGCGCTCACCTTCAACCCTTTTGATGTGGATCTGCAACTTCAGTTTGCCAAGCTTCACCATAAAAAGAAAACTGCTGATAACTATGCTGCCCAAGGAGCTCAAATCAAAGCCCGTCTCCACTAGTTGGAGGTTGGCGACAAAGCTTTGAAGGAGTTCTTTTAGGCTCTACGAGCTCGTCATACCAATATTGGGATTAAAAAGATAAAATAGGGAACTGAGGTTCTTTCCAATTTGCCAGACATCTTGCAAGCTTTTGTTCTTCACTATGAGAACGTTTTTGCTTCGCAGGGCCATTCGGTTGCTTAGGAGGAGGCTCTCAGAAAGTGTATTTCTATTACTCCAAACCGCCTCGCGGTTGAGCAATGCGCTTTCTGTGAGCAACTTCTTTCCCTCTGAGACCTTAAAGAGGTAGCTTACTCCATGGCAGATGACAAATCCCCTAGGTGTGATGGATTTCCCTATGAATTTTACAAACATCTTTGGGAGCAAATTGGTTCTGATCTGCACAAAGTCTATCTTGAAGCATACCATTCTAAAAGCTTAGGAATGATCATAAATAAAGGCAATATTAAGTTCATACCTAAAGTTGGCGATCCTGAGGACATCTGCAACTAGAGGCCCATCACCCTCCTCAATGTGTCTTATAAGATCATTGCTAAGGCGCTCTCTCTCAAAATCCGCCATATGCTTCCTCTAATTGTGCAGCCTGAACAAACTGGCTTCATCAAATCTAGATATATTCTTGACAACGTCATTGCTATCTAGGAAGGTATGGAATGGGCCCGTAAGTCCAAGCAGCAGGCTATCTTTTTAAAGATAGATTTTGCTAAAGCCTATGATCGTATTGAATGGCCTTTCATTTTGGCTATGCCTTAGGCTCTAGGTTTTGGTCCCAATTTCCTTCAGTCCGTGGAGATGCTCTTTGCTGACGCTAATGCTTTCATCACCATCAATAATTCACAATCTGAAGCTTTTGGACTTTTTCATTCCATCAGACAAGGTTGTCCATTAGCTCCTGCGCTTTATGTCCTTGCTGCCGAAGGCTTTGGTTATTTACTTGCTCATTCTGTGTCTTCTGGGTTGGTCCGTGGCATTTCCTTTCCTGATTCTTCCTCCCAATTAGTCAATGGTCGCTTTGCTGATGATTATTTTCTCACTCTTCTTGAGGATGAAGAAAACATAAAAAATGCGTTAGATTGTCTTAACACTTTTTGTCAAGCCTCTGGATCTGCCATTCAATGGCATAAAACACTCTGTTACTGATAGTCTTTTTTGCCAGCTCCACCTTGGCTCAGCCAATTCCAATGGAAATGGGTTACTCATGGAGAAATTTTCCACTTTCTTGGCATTCCCTTTTCTTTCCAGGCTTCCCCTGTGGAACTTTGGAATGCTGTGCTTACAAAGATTACCAAAAAGCTTGATTATTGGATCACTAAGCCACTTTCTCTTGTTGGTAAATTCCAGATTTGTTCTAAGATTTTGGCTGCCACCCATGTGTTTTATTCTTCTTGTTGGGCTCCCTCCAAAGCTTCATACCTCAAATTAGAACGTTTGCTCAGAGATTTTCTTTGGGCCTCTAGTTCTGACCATCATGGTTTTCACAGAGTTGCTTGGGATTTCTGTAGTCTCCCGAGGGAATTTGGGGTTCTCGGCCTACTTTCCACTCGGAAGCAGGGCCTTGCCCTCTGTGCTAAATGGATTATCAAAGCTATTTCTGGAGATAAAGCCTGGAAAATTCTTGTCAGACATTGCATCTCTTCAGGCTTCCCTGCTAACTGATAGGCCTGGAAGGGAATTGGTTTTCAGACTCTTCTCACTATGCGAGAACCAGTGGTCATACAAGGATCTTTTGTTATAAAGAGAATTTGGAAAGCTTGGGAAGCTATTAAACCTTGGCTTCATTAGGCTGGTAATGAGTTCTGCAATGGGCTATCCTTAAATCAGCAGAACATTTGGTGGTCTCCCCTGTTTGCCTTCCAGGGTATTCCTCTTGCCAAGACTCAAGGTGCTAGTGCTCTGCGTTTCTATAAGTGAGGCATTCACACTAATAAGGATATTTTTTCAAGAGTCACTATGAATTTCAGGTCTTGGGAGGATATGCAAGTTCAATACCGCCTTGTTCGTGCCGATCATCAGACTTATGAGCTTCTGTTGTCTTCCATCCCTGTGCACTTACTTCATAAAGTGGGGATTCAGTCTGTTCGACCTTGGTGGTATGATTGGAAGTGGTTTCTTGCCACTCCATTTACCAATTATAAGCCCAATATGGGATATAGATGGCTTTCGCCCCACCTTCCGATGGTAGACACGCTTAATCAATGGTGGCATTTGCATTCTTCACTTTCTCAATGGAGAAAACGGTTCGACACCATTTGGAGTGCCATTACAGAACCTAAGATTGCTCACTTTGCTTGGTGTCTTGCTTTCCAAGGTCTTCCCCTGGGGCCTCGGCTCAAGCACATTGGGGTTCCTGGCCCCAGATGCCCCTTCTGTGGCCAACCTTAGTCCTTTTTGCATATTTTTTGGTTTTCCAAACGTGCTCAGAATTATTGGCACTGGATCCATGATTTTTTCAAGCCTTTCAGGCTCGAACCTTTTTCATGGCCCATGATCCTTCTGGGTGATTCCCCCAGATTTCCTCGAAAGTTTTCCCAGATTTGGCATACCTTCAGGATGGAAATTTTGTTTTCTCTATGGAAAGATAGAAATGCAGTTTTATTCACTCACAGTTTTTTGGATGTTAACATTGCAATGTACACTAAGGCATGCATTTGTAACAATGTCATTATGCAGATACAAGTGCAAGCTCATAAAGTTGCACTGGAGGTTGTCCACTTACAATAACTGTTAAACCACTGGGGCAATGCTCCTTATACCGTTGCCAGAGTGCCTCCGGAGGCCTCAGCTGATGCTTCCTCATCCCGTGGTTGCCGTTCCAGATGCCAGTCCTCTGGCCACCATTCTCACATGCCGCGCTCCCAGGGTCCCCGCCATCGCTCTCCCAGTGGTGGTCATGGCGGTTGGAGGTGCCACTCTGCTTCCCCACCAAGTGGTGGTGCTGGCTGGTCCTCGGCTCCCCCCCTGGGCGGGCTTCGGGCTGGTCTCCAGCTCCTCCCCTTGGACGGGCGCACTCTGACAAGTTTCCTCGGCTGGCCTTGGAAATTTCTCCTCCACGGCCAAACAAGAAGGATGCGGAGACTGCAACTACCCCAGATCTTGCAGATGCTGTTGACGACTAGACTGTTCCTAGTCCGCCTTACAATCCCACTGATGCGTGGGGATTTCCAGATAAAGATGATCCTCCTCCCTCTGCTGGTACTGCCTTGGAAACATGAGGATTGTTTTTTTTTTTTTTTGATGAATAGTTTATAGTTGTTGGCTGCGGCCGTGTTGTTTGCTCCAACTTTGGCTGATTGAACTCATTCGCGGGGTGATCCTGTATCCCCCGGCCCTTTTTTGTGAATTGTAATCTTAGTAAATTTTATTAATTAAAAAGGACTATTCATAAAAAAAAAATTGAATTTAAAAGTCTCAGTTTACGTTTTTCCAAATTATATTAAGTGGAGAAATTTCACGTTTTTCCTAACCCATGTATTTGTTTGATAGATAAAAGTTCTCTCCAAAACTATTAGACTCAATTTTCTAATTGATCTAATAATATTTTGTTTATATAACATTGTTTGAAAATTGACACTCTCAGTGAATCAAAACTTTGATTATATATTCTAATAACTAATCTTAATTAAACTGAGTTTAATTAAATTAATTATTAATATCTCTTCATAATTGATAAGCTCAATATCAATATTTTAAATCATTAAAAGAGTGATCCATTAATTTAGAACTTTATAATATTCATTTATAATTAATTATATATAGATATATACTTATATACATACATATATATATATATATATATATATATATATATATATATATATATATATATATATATATATATATATATATATATATATATATATATATATATATATATATATATATATATATATATACATACATACATACATACATACATACATACATACATACCATTTAATAATTAATGATATTGCAACAAAATCGAGATTCATATCCAAATCTCATATGAAATAACGTTGCAAATAAAACTTTATATAATTTAAAACCAAACTCAAATCGCAATGCGGTTTTAAAATCGCGTGGCCCAATACATCCACACCGCAGGTACACTACGATCTCGCAAGCCTGCGGTGGTTGGGGTATATAATACCCGCCCAACATCATATATATATATATTTTAACACAATTTTCAATAATATTTTTTATAAAAACGTTCCCATGTGATATGAAATACTATTAACATAAAACTCTATCGCGATTTGACATTCAATTATTATATAAATAAATAAATATATGTATATATATATATATATATATATATATATATATATATGGGTATATATATGTATATATGTGTGTGTGTGTGTGTGTGTGTGTGCGCGCACGCGTGCACATAGAGTTTATCACCATCACAACACATACATATATATGTATATAATGATATATACGTATATGTGTATGCAGATTCAAGAATATACACAGTTTACTTAGAAATTCTAATTTTCAGAATTTTTCTTTAAATCTTTGATCTTCAAATTTATCCAATAAATAATCTAATAGGTTTGGCTATGAATTTAAACCCTAGCCCCGTTTTCTTTCAGATCTATGCACATAAATATTTCCACATAAATTCAATTGCCCATATTGAGAATGCATACAAAAAATATGAAATTCCTCAGAAGACATATGGAAGACACGAAGAAGACAGGGAATGCAAGATGCGGAAATAGCATAAGTAAAATCACAAGAATCTATCCGGATTTTGATGCTAATTCGCTCTTCCTCAGAAAACCCGCAGAGCAAGCTCCCTTCTTCAGAATTCTCAAATCCTCCAATGCTCCAATTGCACTCCAAACGCTATGTCTAAGCTTCTAGGGATGCTTGAATATAAAGAGCTCTCAGGAAACCTCTAGAATGTTTCTAGAAACAGCTAGAAGGTGTCACCAATTAAGCATGGGTCTTTTCCAACCTTCAAGATGAGCCATAGGGTTGTAGACACCATGTGCTTAATTGATGCACTAACCCCCGTGTTGTTGACACATGAGAAATAGAAAAGTGCGTTAACTCCCATGCAAGCGTATAACTCCAATTTACTTTTTATATAATTTCTATTTAAATTTTTATAACTTTCATTTTAATTTTTATAACTTTTATTATTATTATTTATTTATTACTTTATTATTATTAATTTTAATTTTTTAGTTTTCTTTTATTTAATTCATTTTCCTCAATAATTCTCATTTAATTAATTACAATCAAAATATCAAATAACATGATATTTTATATTAATTTTCTCAAATAATTAATTTATTAATTAAATCTATTTATTAAGACTTAATTAATAGAAAATTTACCATAGACCTCCAAGATAAAATATGAAAACCCATCATAGAGCAAATCACTCAAAATCAGTCTAAAGGGTTAAAAATCACGAAATATGTCATCCGACACATTCGGTGGGTACTCAACTCTAATACTTGTCCTAACTCACTAGGACAAATGGTTTAAGGGTTTGGGATTTGGACTTGAGAATTTATCTCCCTTCTCTTATCATTGAGATAGTATAATAGGGTACGCTCATCCTGGCAATTCAGCGAAGTCGATACCCGGTACCTACAACCTGCAGAAAAACCATGCATGTACATACAATATATATAATGCTAAGCTAAACAGACAATGGCAGGAAGTGGTGCATCGTGTAGATCTCGACTAAGTAGGTGACTACGATCCCTTCCTTAACCACATCAGAAACGCCATACAATAAGAAAATACGCACACCATACACATGCAAGTATGGGGTAAGTATCCATAATAAAACACATAAGATAATAAACCATCCATCTAATCATCAATAATAACTAAAAACAATATAATGATCATCATGTATGCATGAAATGTAAAATCTAAATGATCTCATCATATATCAATTGAATCCATATCATAATATCTAATAGTGTCAAAACAATACCACTAATTCATTAACATAAAACTAGTCTATCATAGTCTGATAATAATAGCATCAATGTCCAGAAAAGATGTGAACGAGGGTAGGCACTACATCCACCCCCCCTTGGGTTAGGCTTACTCCTGGAAGCCTACAAACAAATAGGGATATAACTCCCTCAATCTAGCTGCATCCTCCCAAGTAGCTGAAGAATCATCAGTAGGGTCCCATTGGACCCTTACTTGCTCGATGGTTCGACCCCTGAGGGTCAACCCCCGCTGCTCCAGAATATGAACTGGCTCCAAAGCCAACTGCCCGTCCTCTACCTGCAATGCATTCCAATCAAGAACATGCACAATATTAGGAATATACTGCCTAAGCACTGAAACATGGAAAACATCATGAATGCGAGCTAGGCTGGGCGGTAGAGCAAGACGGTAAGCAACCAGACCAATCCTCTCTAAAATCTCGAATGGTCCCACAAAACAAGGTGCTAGCTTAGAACCCTTTCCATATCGGATCAAACTCTTCCATGGTCGCACTCTCAAGAAAACCTTATCACCCACAGAAAACTGCTTATCAGTCCTATGAGCATCAGCATACTTCTTCTGCCTATCCTGTGCCATAGTCAAGTGCTGACGGATATGCACTACCTGTTGCTCCATATCACGAAGCATCTTAGGACCCAACAAAATGCGATCCTCAAGACTATCCCAACTCAGTGGTGTACGAAAAGGATGACCATATAATGCCTGAAAAGGTGCATTGCCAATAGAACTATGATACCCGTTGTAAGCAAACTCCACTAGATAGAGATAATCCTCCCAATGTGTCTGCCTATCCATCACATACATCCGTAGCATATCCTCCAAAACTTGATTCACCCTCTTTGTCTGACCATCAGTCTCTGGATGATATGTCAAACTGAAGTTTAACTGCGCTCCAAGCTCATGCTGCAACGATGTCCAGAATGTAGATGTGAATATAGGATCCCTGTCAAATATGATCTTTCTAGGAATACCATGTAACCTCACAATATCACGCATAAAGACATTAGCTTCAGAAGTTGCTGTGTAGGAAGACCTAATCGGTGAAAAATGCACCACCTTAGTCAACCGATCAACAGTGACCATGATAGCATCATGACGTCGAACTTTCATAGGTAATCCTACAATAAAATCCATGGAGATGATATCCCACTTCCAAGAAGGAATGAGATTTGGCTGCATAGTCCAGCCGGGTGCTGGTGTTCTGCCTTGACTCTTTGACACTCAAGACACCTAGCCACAAAATCAACAATATCTTGCTTCATCCTAGACCAAAAGAACAAACGTCTCAAATCAGTATGCATCTTCTTGACACCTGGATGTGCTGAGTAAGGTGTACGATGGGCTTCTGCTAGTATCAAGGTGCGAAGCTCATCCGAAAAAGGCACATAAATCCTCCCCAAATGTCTCAAAAGACCATCTGACTCTCGAACGTAACCTGCAAACTTACCTTCCAAAGATCTTCCTGAATCAATCTCTTTGCACACTTCCTGATACCAGGAATTCGTAGGAAGTGCCTAAAGAATCCGACTCCTCAAATCCACACTAAGGGTCATCGATGATACCACATGTCTCCTGCGACTCAAAGCATCCGCCACCACATTCTCTTTACCCTGAATGTACTTAACCTCAAAATCATACTCGCATAGAAATTCCATCCATCGCCTCTAGCGAGCATTCAAATTAGGCTGAGTAAAAATGTACTGAAGACTACGATGATCGTTGTGTAGCTCAAATCTGTGCCCCAACAAGAAATGTCTCCACCTTGTCAAAGCATGAACTACTGCTGCTAACTCATTATCATGCGTAGGATAATTTAACTCATGATCCTTGAGCTTGCGTGATTCATATGCAATCACCCATCCATTCTGCATCAACATTGCCCCAATCCCTTCAAGAGAAGCATCTGTACATACCATGAAATCACCTTCTGGATCAAGTACGGCTAGAATCGGTGCACTTGTGAAAATCTCCTTGAGCTTCTGAAAAGCTTCCTCACATTTCTCTATCCATACAAACTTCTTTCCTTTCCTTTGAAGATAAGTGATAGGATGTGCTATCCTAGAGAAGTTCTAGACAAATCTACGATAATAACCAGCTAAACCCATGAAACTATGAATCTCTGACACATTAGTCGGTGTTGGCCAATCTATTATCGCCTGAATCTTTGCAAGACCCACTAAAATACCATCACCTGAAATAACATGCCCTAAATACTGAATCTTTGATTCGAAGAATTCACACTTAGCTGCATTAGCATAAAGCTGATTGTCCCTTAAACACTGCAAAACCAACTGCAGGTGTTCCTCATGCTCCTTCTGAGTCTTAGAATATATCAATATGTCATCAAGAAACACAAGTACAAACCTGTCAAGATATGATCGAAAAACATCATTCATCAAACTCATGAAAAATGATGGAGCATTAGTCAATCCAAAAGGTACCACTGTGAACTCATAATGCCCATAGCACGTTCGAAAAGCAGTCTTGTGAATATCTGCTTCCTTAATGTGAAGTCGGTGGTATCCTGACTTAAGATCAATCTTGGAGAATACTGTAGCTCCCTTGATCTGATCGAATAAGTCATCAATCCTAGGCAAAGGATACCTATTCTTAATAGTCACCTTATTCAACTGTCTGTAGTTAATACAAACGCACAAAGAATCGTCTTTCCTCTTCACAAAGAGCACTGGAGCTCCCCATGGTGATATACTAGGTTGAATGCTCCCTTTGGCTAGAAGTTCCTCTAGCTGAAGATGTAGCTCACCTAATTCCTGTGTAGTCATGCGATAAGGAGCTTTAGAGATAGGCTCCGCTCCAGGAATCAGATCAATACTGAAGTCAATGTCCCTCTTTGGAGGCATGCCTGGAATCTCACTTGGAAAAACATCCGCGTACTCCTGCGAAATTGGGTGATCCAAAGTCTTCCTCACAGGATCTTCCTCATCATGATCATTTACCATAACAGCAAATATCTGACATCCCTTACAGAAACTTCGCTTCATTTGCATAGCAGAAATCATCCGCAGAGATATAGGCCTCGGTATCCCAACTATCTACACTTCATTCCCTTGGTCATCTTGGCACAAAATGATCTTCTTCCTACAATCTATACTGGCTCTATGAGATCCAAGCCAGTCCATGCCTAGAACCACATCATAGGAACCAAGGGGTATGACTCAAAGATCCACTGCCATATCGAAGCCTCCTAAACTAAGCCCACACTTATGAACTACGAAATTTGTGGAAACCTTAATGCCTGAGGCTAGTTCCACTTGCCAACCATGATCTTGATTCACCACATCCAGCTTACACTTAGAAACTATAGATGGTGAAATAAATGAATATGTAGCTCCTAAATCAAACAATACTGAAAGAGATATACCTCTAATAGCACCTGTGGTTTTAACCACTATTCCTTGATGATCTTCCTGACGCTGATCAACTGCTGCAAAAACTCTATGAGCTCTATCTGTATCACCAACTGTAGGCTCTGAAACTGTAGGTCTAGACCCTAAAAACTGAGGTGCTCACTGAGGAAACTGAGCTGCATAATGTCCAATCTGACCACATGAAAAACATTTCGTATTTCTATTGGAACCTCTTCCCATAGGTGGTACATTTGATTGCTGACGACTGTTCCTGCTCACAAAAGACTGGCTACTCTGAGTTGGCTGATTGGACTGATTCTGTTTATTGCGTTAAGCATTGCAGTTGTTCTTGGTGTTAGAACCTTTGCCATCGCCTCGAGCTTGAGAATTTGAGTCCTTTTGTTGCTGTGTCTGTTGAGACTGTTGCTGATACTGTTTCCCCTTAGAGAAAGAAAACTTCTTGTTACCACTTGAATTGTAGTTGCTTTTAGATCTTGATGCTGCTAGCGCTCCTACAAAACCACCTTGACCAAGGTTGACACTTTTCTCAACAAGGATTTCTCAATGCACCACATCCTTGAGGGTTTTTGGCTCAAATACCTTAACTCCCCCAATAATACGGTTATTCAAACCCCTAATAAAATGTTGTGTCAACTGAGCTGAATTTTCACTGAACCCTGAAAAAGGCATAAGCTCATAAAACTTATGCTCATACTCGGTCACTGACAAAGTGTACTGTCTGAGATTATGAAATTCATCAGCCCTTTGTTGTTTCCATTCCTCTGGTAGGAATTGTTCATGAAAACTCTCCAAAAATAATTCCCATGTAACACTGCTCATATCGATTCCCAACTTCTTCTCCTCTATCATCCACCAAGTGGCCCCAAAATTCTCTAGATTAGTGATCGCAAACCTTGCCTTAATATTGCTGTCAAACTCCTGCGTGGCAAAAATCCCGTTGAGAGAAATAAGCCACTGTTCGGCCACATAACCAAAACCTTGCCCATTGAAAGGCTTAACCTTGGATCTTAAAAGATCCTTCATCTGAGTGGACACAATGGACCTCTGACGTTCCTTCCGAGGACTCCTAGACCTGAGTCTATCCTCTTGTTCTGTCTGATGCACTTTAGGCTATTCTTGAATAGGAGGTAGACATTCTAGAATAGTTTGCATCATCTGTCTCAAACCAACCTCTTTAGACTCAGCTTGGTCCTCTCTACAGCTCTCTTCTTGCTGCCTACTAGAGTGCTCTTCCCTGCTCTCTACACGAGCCAATCCCTCATGGGAAGACTCATGGGCATTGATAGCTCTGCCATGACTACAACCTTTTCCACGGCCTCTACCATGACCTCTAACAGAAGACCTAGTCCCAGATACCATCCTACAACAGTACAAAGTACTATTAAAATCACATGTTGCCATAGACTATGTTCAGTTCTATGTTTAGGTTTAAGTAAAATTTCCAGTTTTGAAAACTAAGTGTTGAAGTATGAAAAATATACAAGTAACAGTTCAAGTTCTGTTTTAGTTCACCTTGTTTTCAAATTGAACAGATACACTTGATAGTTAAAAGTTCTAGTTGTTCCAAAATACCCAGAGCTCCCAATGTAGAAACTCAGGCTCTGATACCAAATGTAATGCCCCGCCAAGGGATCCAAAGAATTAACCTAGAATTTCACTAAGTTTAGAAGCAATTTTTTTCCCCATAGAAGTAAACATCACATATAACTTATGCACAATAACGGAAGCAATAGCAATGTTCATCTGAAAGTAAACATAACATAAATAACAGATTACATTCTTTAAGATCCCTTAACATTGAATTACATACATGAATCCATCTAGTACATCATCCACATAAAATAATAATGATAAATCCAATATACAAATGTCCTTTCTGAATTACATTCCAGAATGCACAATCATCCATTGTACATGTCACAGGGTATGATAGGCACAAAGAATATACATATATAGAATAAGGTACATCATCCTATTCTAATCCATGATACATAAAAGTAGAGATAATCACATGATACAACATCATAAAAGACATATACATCCATCATAAAGATCAAACATAATAAACTAAGTGCACGGTTCCTCCCAACCGTTAATAGCATCATTAGACCATTGTGGATCCTAGCCATCCCTCCGTGTGTAACATTCCAAATCACCGAAGAGATCATCGGTACTAACATAGTAGGAATGTCACTCCTAATAAATACAACATCATATGTAGAAGTAATCTAACATGCAAATAAAAGCATAAGATAACATCATCTAACATATGCTAATCATCAATAAAAGAGGATACACATCCACCATCATGAAGGACGCATCAACCACGATGTCTCAATGAATTTCCAAAATGATAAGAGTGGAAAATATACTACCACCCGACCGCGTGGTACCTAAGTGGTCCACTCCCACCGTGCTAAGGAGATAATCTCAAGTCCCAAACAAGCTATCAAAATCATATAGCACAAATCTCCATAAGTCTAGGAATCCTAAAAGTATACTAACTCAAAGGTTCCAATCACAAAACTGACATCTAATCCTAGAGGCACACAATGACATGTAGGAACCTACTATGCAAGCGGGAAAGTGTCATTGCAATTATCACGTACAAGTTACCCTGGTAGTTAGCTAAACTCCACGGGTCCATACTGATTTCATGCGGCCACTAGTATCCTCTCATACTGACGAGGCATACTACGGAATGCAAGGTCGCAACCATGCATCTCACTACTCCCATCCTAGCCTGTACAAGTGCTCAAGGCATGGGCGAGAACAAAACACTTATCTTTTTAGGTTCATTCAGTTAGTATTAGGTGTGAATGTTATCACTTATTAATCCAACTTACAATGAGTTACCTTGGTAGCCTCTTAGGGCCCCGGCCCCCATTGCAAGCCACTTCCCGTCACTACATGCAGATATCCTACCCTAATGCTCATGGACTCATAAATCTCAAAATCACAAAAAATAATCCATAAAATCATCAAATATGCATAAAAGCATCAAATCTCCATGAGCTAACATCCATAGAAAATCATGAACACAACAACTCTCTATTGGCAACTGAAGTATCATTGATAATCAAATTTCCAATGGTTCTCAATAACCAAAAAATATATATACCAATCATACTGATCGAAGACTCCAAAAATGGTTGAGTCAAACATGTCACAACATGACATCATCAAAATAAATCCACATCTCAGTCCCATCATGGCAACTAGAAAATAATCAAGGATAACTGATCGATGACCAAAATAATGGTTAGGTCAAGAGTCTCATACACAAGAATCTCAACCATAACAATCAGTAATCACATCCAATACATAGAGCATTCCATCACAAACCATGGTTGGGTTTATAAAGATTGAGATTAAAACATCATCATGACATCACAATCACATAACCCCCAAGCCTCTGGTAGACGTCCTATACTGGTCAACACTAGTCAACCCAAAACCCAAAACAATAGCATAAAGAATACACAATGTAAACACATGTTTTGGTTTTGCTAAGTTTTCAAATTTGAATTTAAAAGTCTCAGTTTACGTTTTTCCAAATTATATTAAGTGGAGAAATTTCACGTTTTTCCTAACCCATGTATTTGTTTGATAGATAAAAGTTCTCCCCAAAACTATTAGACTCAATTTTCTAATTGATCTAATAATATTTTGTTTATATAACATTGTTTGAAAATTGACACTCTCAATGAATCAAAACTTCGATTATATATTCTAATAACTAATCTTAATTAAACTGAGTTTAATTAAATTAATTATTAATATCTCTTCATAATTGAAAAGCTCAATATCGATATTTTAAATCATTAAAAGAGTAATCCATTAATTTAGAACTTTATAATATTCATTTATAATTAATTATACATACATACATACATACATACATACATACATATATATATATATATATATATATATATATACATACATAAATAAATAAATAAATATATATATATATATATATATATATATATATATATATAATAACATTTAATAATTAATGATATTGCAACAAAATTGAGATTCATATCCAAATCTCATATGAAATAACGTTGCAAATAAAACTTTATATAATTTAAAACCAAACTCAAATCGCAATACGATTTTAAAATCGTGCGGCCCAATACATCTACACCGCAGGTACACTGTGGTCTCGCAAGCCTGCAGTGGGTGGGGTATATAATAGCCACCCAACATCATATATATATATATATATATATATATATATATATATATATATATATATAAACGCAATTTTCAATAATATTTTTTATAAAAAATTTTCCATGCGATATGAAATACTATTAACATGAAACTCTATCGCGATTTGACATTCGATTATTATATAAATATATATATATATATATATGTATATATATATACATATGTATGTATATATATATATATGTATATATATATACATATGTATGTATATATATATATGTATATATATATATGTGTGTGTGTGTGTGTGTGTGTGTATACATATACACGCAGAGTTTATCACCATCACAGCACATACATATACATACATACATACATACATACATACATACATACATACATACATATATATATAATGATATATACGTATATGTGTATGCAGATTCAAGAATATACACAGTTTACTTAGAAATTCTAATTTTCAAAATTTTCCTTTAAATCTTTGATCTTCAAATTTATCCAATGAATAATCTAATAGGTTTGGCTATGAATTTAAACCCTAGCCCCGTTTTCTTTCAGATCTATGCATATAAAGATTTCCACATAAATTCAATTGCCCATATTGAGAATGCATACAAAAAATATGAAATTCTTTAGAAGACATATGGAAGACATGAAGAAGACAGGGAATGTAAGATGCGGAAATAGCATAAGTAAAATCACAAGAATCTACCTGAATTCTGATGCTAATTCGCTCTTCCTCAGAAAATCCGCAGAGCAAGCTCCCTTCTTCAGAATTCTCGAATCCTCCAATGCTCCAATTGCACTCCAAACGCTATGTGTAAGCTTCTAGGGATGCCTGAATATAAAGAGCTCTCAGAAAACCTCTAGAATGTTTCTAGAAATAGCTAGAAGGTGTCACCAACTAAGCATAGGTCTTTTCCAACCTTCAAGATGAGCCATAGGGTTGTAGACACCATGTTCTTAATTGATGCACTAACCCCCGTGTTGTTGACACATGAGAAATAGAAAAGTGCGTTAACTCCCATGCAAGCTTATAACTCCAATTTACTTTTTATATAATTTCTATTTAAATTTTTATAACTTTCATTTTAATTTTTATAACTTTTATTATTATTATTTATTTATTACTTTATTATTATTTTATTATTATTATTAATTTTAATTTTCTAATTTTCTTTTATTTAATTCATTTTCCTCAATAATTCTCATTTAATTAATTACAATCAAAATATCAAATAACATGATATTTTATATTAATTTTCTCTAATAATTAATTTATTAATTAAATCTATTTATTAAGACTTAATTAATAGAAAATTCACCATAGACCTCCAAGATAAAATATGAAAACCCATCATAGAGCAAATCACTCAAAATCAGTCTAAAGGGTTAAAAATCACGAAATATGTCATCCGACACATTCGGTGGGTACTCAACTCTGATACTTGTCCTAACTCACTAGGACAAATGGTTTAAGGGTTTGGGATTTGGACTTGAGAATTTATCTCCCTTCTCTTATCATTGAGATAGTATAATAGGGTATGCTCATCCTGGCAATTCAAGGAAGTTGATACCCGGTACCTACAATCTACAGAAAAACCATGCATGTACATACAATATATATAATGCTAAGCTAAACAGACAATGGCAGGAAGTGGTGCATCGTGTAGATCCTGACTAAGCAGGTGACTACGACTCCCTTAACCACATCAGAAATGCCATACAATAAGAAAAACTACACACCATACACATGCAAGTATGGGGTAAGTATCCATAATAAAATACATAAGATAATAAACCATCCATCTAATCATCAATAATAAGTGAAAACAGTATAATGATCATCATGTATGCATGAAATGTAAAATCTAAATGATCTCATCATATATCAACTGAATCCATATCATAATATCTGATAGTGTCAAAACAATACCACTAATCCATTAACATAAAACTAGTCTATCATAGTCGGATAATAATAGCATCAATGTCCAGAAAAGATGTGAACGAGGGTAGGCACTACAGTGGCATTGACACTAATGGTTGCAAGTCCTGGATGTGGCAAGGAAGTGCCTAGAGGAAAAATAGGGAGTCAGGGTGGAGGATGTGGTCAACATGGCAGATATTAGTATGGGTCTGCATATGGGACTGATGTCCATGGTGTCTGATTGGAGGAGCTTTAGCAATTTTCTCATTTGATCATCGACTACACTGGTAGAAGTTCATCAACTTCCTGCTATATGTTGATAGGGTGTTGTAAGGGTTGGTGGTGGCTTCATGATGGATGCTAGTCATATTGAAATAGGTGTGGAAGTGTCCTTGTTGGCTAGCCACAATGATGAAATTGGAGCAGTGGTTGGATGATGATGGCATCCCCAATGTTTATCAAGAGGAGGCCACAGGGTGGTTCAAGTGACCACTTTTGTAGACTTCGTGCCTGTTGTTGGTTATTGATGATAAATCAATGTGGGTTTTTGGGGGTTCATTTTCTGATGTAATGGTCGGGTTGGGATATTTGGATGACTAGACTTAGTAGGTTGAAGTTGATTTTGGTCAGTGGACTTTGGATGGCTTTGATCTGGTATGTACTCTCTCTTTTTATTAATACAAACTATTAAAATTATCGATAGAAAAAAATTACAATGAAGATCACGTTGAAACAAAAAAAAAATTCTATTGAGAAAAAAGAATGATTGGATAATCATAGAAGACATAAGTAATTTAAATTTATATCATCTCTTTCATACTAAGAAGTTTACATGGCACAATTTTTAATTTACATTTGTTTGGGATGGTTTGTATGATAATAGATATTATGGAATAAGTTTTTGTAGGGTGCTCCACTCTACATGTGATGGAAGTCCATTTTGTTGTAATGTATGGTAAAAAACCTACAAATTTTTCAGCAATTCATTTTTGGAAGAGGAATCTTATTTTGATACCAATATTTCATTCAATGTTATCAATTATTTTATGTATTAAAATAATATACTCTCACATATATCCTTTAGAAATTGGTCTACATAATCTTTCATTTTATCTTCCATCTTCTATTTGAAAGCAACATTTCCAATGTATTGATTATTTTCACCAACACTCTTTGGAAACCCAAGATCTCTCAATTTTTGTTCCTTCCCATCTAGTTTCATCAATTTTTTTGAAACCCTACCCAGAAATTGATTTTCCTCAAGCAGTTTCTCACATTGTTGAATGGTAGACATTCATTTTATTGAGGTATCAATATGGCTACAAATTCCCCTCCTTGCCAAATAGTTGTCATTGGATTCGTAGAGTGTTAGAAATTTATTTTTTAATTTACAGTCTTGAACAAACCACTTTGTTCTAATCAATGTATTCCTTGAGCTTTAGATAGTATATTTTCACACTTTTATTCAATTGAAACCACTAACACACAACTAGTCATATTTCTCCATTGTCTCCCCCAACAAAGTTTTTGTTTTATATTCCTCATTGTCTGTCTAGTAGTCTCATTTATTCCATTCACTAAAGTTTTGTCCATTTTCTCAACCTTGTGCAACTTTGCTTCTATTTTTTCACCGCATTTTCATTCTTTCTCTACCTTTTTTTCCTACTATTTTTTTCCTTTTCCTCCTAATGCTCCAATTGGTCCTTTAATTTTTTTGTTTTTGGCATTAATAGTATCCGATTTTTTTATTATTGAAGTCTTCTAAATTTTCATTCAGTTCATTCAATTTTGCTTCCACCTTTTCATTCTTTGTAATTTTTGATGTATAAGTATACTTCTTCATTCTATTCTCTATTTTAGTGTACTTGCATTCTATCTTTCTTTTTTCTTTCTCACTTCCTAAGTTTGTTATTTAACCTCCCCGCCTTCTCTCTCTCTCTTGTAGTGATGTTTGGACTACATCGTTGGTTTTTTTGACTCACTAATTTTTTCCACAATTATAATTTTGGAAAAGTCCATTTGGAAGGTGCTAAGAGGAATATATTTAACTCTTGTTGCTTTTGATTATTAGGTTGGGGTGTAACAACCACACGCACTCCATCATTTCTTTGTTTGGGTCATATGTGAGAAAACCTTGTTTGATTCAGGTTACTCCTCATAATCCGCATCAAGAATACCCCTTTTTAATTCTTCTTATTTTATTTATTCATATTTATTCTTTTTTCAAGATGATTGAAGAAAATATTGTGATGGAAATCCAAGGTTTTTGACATAATTTAATGTTTAAAAGGTGAAATATCACTTGTAGAAATTACACACCTCCACCTCTTCCTATGGTTGTAACTAATGTATTTTGAGGATAGGAAAGTGAATATTTTGGGATCTTTAGAGGGGTTTATTCTAAAGTTTCAAACACCACATTTGGTGGGGTAATTGATAGAGTTGGAGTTTAAATCTCCATTTTTGTTATAACATTTTTCATCTTCATAGTACCTTGATCAATGTGATTATGTACAATAAATATCGGTATTGGCCTCTTGTGAGTGGTATCTTATTGTTTTGCTTATTCAACAAAATCATAAAATCTAATATTACTACCAATGCCAACTATTTTTGATTAAATATTAACAAGAATTCTATTCCCAAATTTCCCTCTAGTTGTAGTGGCACTTGATACATCACTAATAGTCATACCATGTTCTACTAGTGGTTGTGATTGAATCTAATTGTCTATAAAAGGTGGATTTGAATCTCTAATAAATTTAGATGTAGGTATTTGAGAAGTACCTTTTCTCAATGATTCTAAATCTTTTGATTCAACACTAATGACTGGTTTATCACCATGTCTTAGTGGGGGTGGAAGGCCAATTACACACCAAGGGCATTCGCCTTTGGAACCTAGACCACCAGAACCACAATAACCTAGTTTTTCCTATAATAGTTTCGCTTGGGCCATATGTTTGCTTGATATCCTTAATCAATTTTGTAGAGTGTACAATAGTTGTTGGACTAACTTTTGGATTTTCATCATCCTCATCCTCATTAGCGCTTACTTGATTGAGATTCTATTCATCCCATAACTCTCTAAAAAAAATATCCTCCTTGATTTCATCAAGACCTACATGGGTCTTTGGTTCATTGAGATTCTTCCTCATAGTCTAGAAAGCATTGGGTTTATTTCTAGCCCAGACTATCTCCCAATTTTGATGCTTTAATTTTTTTGGGATATGTTTTGTAGATATTTAACCAATTTTTCGGTAGAGATTGCTAGATTGCCTTCTTTCATTTTCACTTTGGATGTCTTTCTCTATTGTTTACTAAGAGTGCAATGCCACGATTTCTATTGAAAAATGTTGGATTAATTGTTTTAGTTAGCGAAAGTTTCTTCCTTTAGTTTATTACCTCATCCTAGGAGTCCTTATTTTTCAATAGTTATAGCAATGGTTTACTTTCATGTTGAATTTTTATAGTAGAGTTCATATTCTTTGTAAGCATTCTTTGAATTGCCCTACATGGGTCATATTGGTAGTAACTAAGATAGTATAAATTTAAATATTACAAAAACTTATGTGTCACACTAAATAATTTTATCTTAAATGTGAAATCTCCTTATAAGAAAGGTAATGAAGGAAATATGCTCTTCCTATGCTACCCAAAGAAGAGAAAACCTATACTCTCCAACTGTCATACATAGTCCAATGCAAAGACCCTTTCTATCACATGTACAAGAGTTTTTTGGGTTGTACTCTTGATCCATAAAACCTCAACAACATTCATCCATGAGGAGCTAGTCCACCAATTATATTTGAGATCCAAGTTGAATGCAATATCTACAAGATAGAAGCAATATATGCATTCTAGAGTACCTTTATTTCATGATATGTGTTAGCCTCAATTGATAATGTAATTGGTAATTCTATGAATGTATGTAAAAGAGTCATATTAGTTCTTATATTGTCAATGATGTCAAAATCTTACTTGACTATGCTAGAAATGCTTAGAATAACTAGAGTGGGGGGTGAATCAGTCACTCAAGGCCCTTAAGTACCATTTGAACTTTTAAACATAAACACTCATCATTCTATCCTGTTGTTGCTCAGTCTCTACAGTAATAAAATTAATATCTTAAACATAACTTGCTTTTTTTAATGAGAACATCATCCAATGTAAAACATATAGAGCATTCAACATAGATTTGACACTAGGATTTTAATGAAAACCCAATTTGGGAAAAACCACCAGCAACATGTCGCTATTTTTCACTCTTTTGAAGTAAGTTCTATTAGGAGCCAACCCTATTAAAAGTTTACAAAACACACTATTAAATGTGACCTTGTTAAAGGATTTAATCACCCTATTAGGAGTGGCCTTGTCAGAGGGTTTTAACCATTCCATTTAGAATATCACCTAGCTAAAGCATTTACATAAACAGTTAAGTCTTCCAAATGACTACTAGGTCAACCTCTATTAAAAGGATTTCAATACAAACTATTTACAATGATTAGAAAGAAAGCAATAGGTTTTGATTTGTATGATTAAAACTCACTTTGCAAGTTTAGATCTCTAATTGGTCCATGTGTTGACTCATTGATAAGCTCTTCATTTTCATCTCTATTATTGATTCACTTGGAAAGCCTTCAAGAAATCAACCTTCTCTTATCAACAACACTTAAGCCTTCTACTCAAATTCACTTATCAACATCTGAATTTGCATAAGTAATCTCCTTTAGCTTCACATTTACTCTCACACTTGTGCATTTCTGATCAACCTTCTTCTATATGTTTCTCTCACATATACTTGCACCCACACTCTTCTATTTGTTTGGCTATGTACCTCTTTAAATAGGCATTTCTTATTTTACCATTTTCCATCATCACTATATATCTTAGGGTTTATGATCAGGTTCAACATGATTCATTGTATCTACCATCTTCTCAATCTTCCTCTAGAAACTTCCCTAGAATTTGTCTATTAGGTCTCTACCTAATCATTTCCTTGAATTTAATGATCCAACTCATCAATCTTATCTTCAACATGGTTTGCATCTCCCAGGAAATCAATTTAATCAGCTAGATCTCACGATTTCCTCAAACTCATTCTCATATTGTTACTCAACATTCTCTAAATTCTGGCACTTGGTCATCACTAAATTACTTGGTCATTGTAAAACTTCTGGCTTTCAATTATCTTGCTCAGTCAATACTAACACTCAGTCAACACTAGATTTTCTTGGCACTAACTGTGGCTCGGTTGACACTAGAATCACTTGGTATTCCTTAGCCTTTTACTCTATTGCTCAGCTTGGCTTAACTTTCTTGACAAAAACAATCACTTTACTTTATCAAAGTCTATCTAATCAAATGTCCATTGTAGCTTCCTTTTCATAACTCAACCTTTCCTCTAGGTGCTATTGTTATGAGAAATTTCTCAAATCCTCTTCATCAATCAAATAGATATAACATTTAGATTAGGTAGAAATATGTTTTATCAATAGATTTGACATCAATGCCAAAACAACAATTATTCCAATTGTAAGTTTCCAACAAACTAGACATTATACTAACATAACAGAGTACCATATCATTTGATTGATGAAGAGGATTTGAAGAAAGTATGATATTCATTGGGTAATTGAATGAATTAGACAATGATAATGTGATATTGGTTTGATTGTTTCACAATAAGATATTACTACAATATGTTGAAGAACACAAGATTAATCGAGTAACAAGGTTAATACTATATTCACTGAGTGACTACAGTGTTTCTCGAGTGATTGGAAAACTAAAAGGGAAATTTAGTATTTTTTGAGTGAGCCTAGTATTAACCAAGCTCTATATTACCTATGTGAATGTTATGTTTACCAAGATATAGCTGGAAGAACAAGTTTGGATAATTGGAATCTAAGACTAGCTTGTGATAGAAATTTTGTAAGTTCAAGATAGTCTAAGGCACAAATGTTGTTACAAGATCAATGACTAATAAAATTCAATAAAGATCTAGTGGTGGAGATTGAAGAAAGATAAGGATGAGCACAAAGTTCTATGCAAAGTTCTAGTTTCTATATAGTTAAGCACATTGAATTTAAAATTGATGATTGTGATTAAGTTGTAAAAGATTGAAGAATTTAGAATCTTAGAGATGAATATTTAAGGAGGAGATCAAGACAAATTTTGTTTCTAATCATGTTGTTGAGTATGTTGCTTATGCTATTGATATTGTTGTGAATGAAAAGTATTGACAAGAAGAATAGAACAAGGTTAATTGAGTAGAGAAAAGGAAAGAGAGTAACATTGTTAGTATAAAGTAAAGGAGTAATTCAACTAGTCGAGTGAACAGAGAAAGAGATCATCAGATACAGATTAGATAGAGATGAGAATAAAATAGAGATTTGAACAAGAAAATGTAGTTGCTATAATTAACAAGTCATTTCTACTATTAATTTCTAATCATTGTAGTAGAAAATATTGAAAATTGAAAGGAGTTGACAAGTCTATGAAAACCTATATGGGAAAATCGGCTAGTGGTTTTTGTAAGTCTTTTAGAGGATGCCACTCTTTATACAAGATCAATGAGTGATAATGTCTAAATGATCTTTTGATGAAATCTTCTAACAAGGTCACATTAACAATGTGTATGTAACTTTTGACAATGTTGGATCCTAACAGAGCTGACTTTAGAAGAGTGAATATTTTTGGGTTGCCAGTCCTAGATGATTTTTCCCTTCACGGGGTTTCCACGTTAAAATTATGGTGTCAAATGTGTGAATGTAATTTGTGTTGCAAGTTGTTTTACATGTTTTACTTTTTACTTCAACTCAGTAATAACTAAGTATCTAGAAGGTTATAATTATGTTATTTTATTCACACTTGGTAATGTTAACAGTTTGGAATGAAGTGATATAAATAGTTATATGATAAGATGGATGGTTGCGCTAAGTGATTTTGATAATATTTATGATATTTTATTGGTAATAAAACTATTTAAATGGACTGTAGGATAATTAAACATAACTGATTCACCCCCAACTCCCTCCCAGTTATTTAACAATTGATATCAGAGCATAGTACTTAAAGAAAGAAGTATAAAAGAACTTGAGAAAAAAATAAAAAATGTATGAGAGAGGTACCAAGATTGAAAAAAGATAACTTCTCATAGTGGAAAGACATAATGAAGCTACACCTATATGAAATTGGAGACCATGTCACACATTGGTTGGAACATGAGTACACTACCCCTACTAGTCCTTTAACTATGTGGAGAAAATGAATGAGAAAAGAAATCACAATAGCCTGATGATTGAGATAACATCTACACCCAATAATGTTGAGCTTGATGATATCAAGGATTGCACTACTGCCAAACAAATATGGGATAAACTAACACTTATACATGGAGGAAATGATAATGTGAGAATAGCCAAAGTTGAAAGTTTCAGAGGAAAGTATGATGAAATGAGAATGAAAGAAGGACAAACTATTGCTTGGTATGTAAATCGAATCAAATAAGTTATAAGTGCAATCAAAGCTATTGGAGGTGCTATCAGTGACTCAATAATTGTAAGTAAAGTTCTCATAACTCTTTTGCCTATTTATGCTATCAAAGTCTCTACTATTCAAGAAGTGAGATCCATGCTTGGTAATGTATTGATAATTGACAATTTAGTTGGTTGGTTGACTGCATTTATATTGAGTGATTATGACACCAATATGGTTACTATTGGAAATGCATTTAAATCTTCACTGGCCATTCGAAATTCAGAGAAAGAAAAGTAAAGAAGAAAGTGAATCTGAATCTGAGGATGATCTGGATGAAATTGAAGCATTGCTTGCAAGAATATTGTTAAGAGGTAAAGGTAAATACAAAGCTAATTTTCCCTTGATTTGTTTCAAGAGTAATGAGGTTGGTCACTTTGTTGCTAAATGTAAAAAAGTAAGAGTGACGGGAATGATAAGAAAGAATACAAGTATAGGAAGAAAAAGGACTACAAATACAAAGGAAATAAGTCATGCTGCATTGCAGAGGAAGAGCATACCGAGTTGAGTTGTGATGATGAAAATGAAGTAGTTGAAATGATTTATGTCACAATCAAGGAAGATCAAAACGGTGAAAGATATGAAAGTAAAATTGCTCTTATTTTACATGTTAGTAATAATGACCCAAGGATAATTAATAGTGGATGCTTACATTAAATGATTGATGATCTAAGTAAGGTCGATAAATTTGAAGAAATTGATGACAGTGGAACAATTAAGCTAGGTAATGATGTTCCATGCGTGGTGAAAGGTAAAGGATCACTAATGTTGAAAGATAAGATCAGACATGAAGATGTATATTGGGTTCAAGGACTTCAATATAATCTTTTGAGTATTGCACAATTGAATAACTCGGGTCACAAGATTGAATCATAATAGAAAGGTCAAGATCTTTGATGATGAAGGTAATCAAATTGGAACAAGACCACAAACAAAAGGTAACTTATTCTATCTTGATCCTACTGTTGAGACATGCTTATTTACTAGAATTAAGGATGTGTGGTTATGACACAAAAGAATGTGTCATGTCAATTTTGAGAACATGGTGAAAATAGTAGAAAGAAAAGACTAAGAGGCTTACTGAATCTGCAAAAACTAGAGAATGCTATGTGTAAAGAATGTTAGCTTGATAAGATGACAAAGTCTATTTTTTCAAGAAACACACACTCTTCAAATGATATCCTAGAATTAGTGCATACTAATCTATGTGGCCAATTGGTGTTGATAGTTACTACGGTGACAAATATTTCATATTATTTGTTGATGATTATTCAAGAATGATGATTGTTATGTTCATAAAGGTGAAATCACATGCTTTTGATATGTTCAAGTGGTATAAAGCTAGAGTTGAAAAGGAAACTAGTAAATCTTTGAAATGTTTAAGATAAGATAGAGGTGGTGAGTTTATGTCTATAGAATTCACTAACTTTTGTACTAAAAATGATATTTAAAAACAATTATCTGCACCAAGGACACCACAAAAAATGAAATTGGTGAAAGTAGAAATAGGTAAATTGTGGATTGTGTAAGGAATTTGATGATTGAGAATGAGGTTTGTCAGATATTCTAGAGAGAAGCAATTATTACTATTATTTACACACTCAACCAAGTTCAAATGAAAAAAAGAACTAACAAGACTCCTTATGAACTTTGGTATGGTTACACACCGAATGTAAGTTACTTCAAAATCTTTGGAAGTAGGTTTCATATTCACAAAGATACAAGAAATGGTAAATTTGATGCTAGAGGAGATGAAGGTATATTCCTTGGTTATTCATCTAAGAGCAAAGCTTATAAATTTTTGAACATATCTACTAACAAGATGATTGAAAGTTCAACTCTAATATTTGATGAGTTTGTAGAGAGGAACAGTGTGGAAAGCAAGAAGGAATCCAAAGATTACAAAAAGTTTGTAAATGTATATAAAGAGACACTTGATATTCTACCCAAGTTACAATACAGAGCTATCGAGGGCTAGATAGTAGTACCTGAGTTAGATAATGCTTTACTTGAGCACCCAACTGTTCAATTCAAGAAAGAAGCTAAACTTCTACTAAGTGAAGGAAATGTTGATAATCAAAGGACTAAACCTATTTTGGTGAATTATGTGAGAAAGAATCATCCACCTAAACAAATAATTGGAGAAAAAAGTGATAGAGTACAAACAAGAAGTAAGTTGAGAGACAATATTTATTTGATTTCTGATTTTGAATTGAGAACAATAAAGGTTGAATTGGATAATGAATGTCATGTTAATGCTATGAATGAAGAGATTGACTAGATTGAGAAGAACAATACCTAGCCATTTGTATCGAGACCTACTAAAAAAAATGTAATTGGAACCAAATGGATTTTCAAAAACAAGCTAAATGAGAATGGAGAAGTGGTAAGAAACAAGGCAAGATAAGCTTCCAAAGGTTATGCGTAAAAATAAGGAATCTAGATTATAGTGAAACTTTTGCACTTGTGGAAAGATTGGAAGGAGTAAGAACATTATTAGCTTATGCTACATATAAGAAGTTAAAAGTATATCAAATAGATGTCAAATTTGCATTTTTGAATGGAATACTTGAGGAAGAAGTCTATTTTGAACAACTTGAAAGATTCATTGAACCCGACCAGAAGAACATGGTCTGCAAGTTAAACAAATCATTATATGGACTAAAACAAGCACCAAGAGCATGGTATGAAAGGCTACACTTATATTTGGTTAAGATAGGATTTTTTAGAACAAGTGAGAATAGTAATATGTATTTGAAATGTGAATTTGATGATATGGTGTTGATTGCTGAGATATTTATGGATGGAATTATATTGGGAGAAAATGACATGTTGTGCAA
Organism: Cupressus sempervirens; assembly: GCA_028749045.1. Classification (NCBI taxonomy): domain Eukaryota; kingdom Viridiplantae; phylum Streptophyta; class Pinopsida; order Cupressales; family Cupressaceae; genus Cupressus; species Cupressus sempervirens. Next base: position 543,242,565 of record CM053787.1, on the reverse strand, counting down.
GACATTTGTTGATCAAATGAGTACAAAATTTGAGATGTCTATGTTTGGTGAGATAAAAAATTTCATAGAATTGCAAGTTCATTAAACAAGGAATGGTATATATGTTACTAGGTCTAAGTATATGAAGGAAATATTGAAGACATTTGGCATGGATGATTCTAAGCTAGTCGGTACACCTATGGTGACTGGAGTGAAATTATCAAAGGAAGATACACCTGTAGAAGTAAATGAAATACAATACAAATCCATGATTGGAAAACTATAGTATGTTGTGCACAATAGACCATAATTGCACATGTTGTTGGTATAGTTGCAAGGTTTTGATCTAATCCAAATGAGACACACATGATTGTTGTAAAGAGGATATCCAAATATCCCAAAGGAACTGGAGATTTTGGCCTATGTTATAAGCAAGATGATGACTTTAACCTTAAAGTCTACATGGATGCTGATTGGGATCGTAATGTTGAATGTTGATGATAGAAAAATCAAAAGTGGTGGAGATTTATTTTTAGGAGAAAGATTGATTACATGGATAAGGAAGAAACCAAGTTGTATTTCACAATATATTACTAAAGTTGAGTATGTTGCTGCTACAATTAATTGTTCAAATATTGTATGGATTAAGCAACTATTGGAAGGTATGCAAGAAGAGATAACCGAGTATGTTACTATTTATTATGATAACACTAGTGCAATAAATATATCAAAGAGTCTGATGATGAATGAAAAAAAATATCAATCAAATATCATTACTTGAGGGAGAACGTACAAGAGAAACAAGTGAGGCTTGAAAATGTGAAGTCTAAGGAACAAAATGTTGACGTATTTACCAAGCCATTGCCTAAGGATGTGTTTTAGTATCTAAGAGGTAAACTGAGGGTCCTAACCCTATCCAAAATTCACTAGGTGGAGATGCATGCTACATCAATTCATGGATGAATTGTAATATCTTTGTGGAGTTCATGCAAAATTTCACACTTTGGAAGCATTTGTGAAGTTGTGTAGATGATTGTGATGAAACTGATATATACTATACATGCAAGGAACATGAATAACTATAAGGTTTTATAAGTTTGATGTTGAAATTTATAATGACCTTTGGCATTTCTATCAAAGCGGTAGAAGTGAAAAAAAGCAAAAAAGGGAGAAGATTACCAAAGAGGAAGAAGAATGTATGAAAGTGAGATATGTTTCAAAAGACTGTTATTGCTACTAAAGATACATACCAAGTACATCTGATGAAGTAATCTTCTCTAGAGAACTGTTGAAGGAAAAGAGTTGTATTGTTGACAATGCATATATTTGATTATCTTATGTATTATTTTTTAATGTAAAATCATATGTTATGTGTTGTCATCAATGCTAAAGGGGGAGATTGTTAGCCCCAATTGATAATGCAATTGGTAATGCTATGAATTTATATAAAAGAGTAATATCAATTGTTATATTGTCATTGATGTCAAAGTCTTAGTTGTATAGACATTATGCTAACTCAATAGAGTACCATATCATTTGATTGATGAAGAGGATTTGAAGAAAGTACATTGAAGACAATATTGATAAGTATGATATTCAATGGGTACTTGAATGAGTTGGACAGTGATAGTGTAATATTGGTTTAATTGTTTCACAATCATATATTTCTATAATGTATTAAAGAACACAAGGTTATCCGAGTAACAAGGTTAATGAAGGAAGATTGTATTCACCGAGTGACTATAGTGTTGCTCGAGAAATTGGTAAGGTAAAAGGAAATTTCAGTATTGACTGAGTGAATCTAGAGTTAACTAAGTTCTATATACTTGAGTAAATGTTATGTTTACCAAGTAACCACTGGAAGAACAAGTTTGGATAATTGGAATCTAGGGCCAACTTGTCATGGAAATTTGGAAAGTTTGAAGATGACCTAAGGCATGAGTCAAATTTTGTTAGAAGATCAATGAATGAGAAAATTTAATAAAGATATGGTGATGGAGATTGAAGAAAGATAAGGATGATCACAAATTTCTATGCAAAGTTCTAGTTTCTATGTGGTCAAGTACATTGAAACTAAGATTGATGATTATGATTAAACAACAATAGATGGAATAATCTAGAAGCTTAGAGATGACTATTTAAGTAGGAGATTCAGATAATTTTTGTTGTTGATCATGTTGTTGGGTATGTTGATTATGTTGTTGATAGTGTTGTGAATGCAAAGTATTGAGAAGAACAAAACAAGGTGAATTGAGTAAAGAAGAGGAAAGGAAGGAACACAATTAGTATAAAGTGAAAGAGTGATTCAGCCAGTTGAGTGAATAGAGAAATATATCAGACAAAGACAATAACAAAATAGAGATCTAAATAAGAAAAGGTAGTTTCTATACTTAACATATCATTTCTATTGTTACTTTCTAATCATTATAGTGACAAATATCAAAATTGAGTGGACCTAACAAGTCTATGCAATCCCATATGGTAACATCGATTAGTGGGGTGTGTAATTCCTTTAGAGAAGGTCACTCTTTAGACAAGATCAAGGAGTAGTAAGGTCTAAATGATCTTTTGACAAAATCCTTCAACACAGTCATAGTAACAATGTGTATGTAACCTTTAACAAGGTTAACTCCTAGTAAAGATGACTTCAGAAGAGTGAATATTTTTGGGTTGCCCATCTCAGGTGGTTTTTCCATTGACATGGATTCCACGTTAAAATCACGGTGTCATATGTGTGAATGTTATTTGTGTTACAAGTTGTTTAACATGTTTTACTTTTTACTACAACTCAATTTTAACTAAGTATTTGCAAGGTTATAACTAGTTTATTTTACTAAATTTAGTAATGCAAAGAATAATATGTTAACAATTTGGAATGAAGTGATAGAAAGAGCTATATGATAAGTTGGAATGTTACTTAAGTGATTTTTGATAATATTTATGATGTTTTATTGGTACTAAAAATGTTTAAAGGGACTGTAGGATAACTGAACATAACCGATTCACCCCCACTCTCAATTATCTAACAATATGTTGGTGCCAAAAATAAGTCTATAAAATGGGTGTAGTTCTCTCTTTTATAATGCATCCTTATCTTAGGTAGAAATTCATATATTAGAGCCACTATTGTATTGTTTCACACCCAAATATCAATCTTGTTGGTTTTGAACGTTCCAAGATATTTTGCTAGAAGAAGATGATATAGGTAGGTTGTGAAACTAATTGTCTTTGAGTGACCTTTAATCATTACAAATTTATTGTCCATGGATGGAACCGCATGCTCAATAAAATTATATCTAATTGGTGTCGCAATACAATGGATATTATACACAATTTGCAGAATACTTGCACCTACTTTCCTGTCACTTTCCAACCCAAGGAAAATTGCTAGTAGGGAAAAAGTATCTATAACCCATGGAAAAAAAACCATCAACATCATAAGGAGGCTTATTGTTGCAATTTAATTTTACCATATCTTATATTATACCTCTGATAAATTACCGTTCAATTCAATGGGATGCTTTCATGTTCCTTTGCAATATTTTCTTGGTCAATGTGGGTTAAATCTTCTTCCCAAAGCCCTAAGACCAACACAATCTTAAATTATGTCTCATTGATGGATAACATTTGCTTTTTGGTATTTTCATTACCAATTTCTCTTCTACTTTCATCATAATGTGGAGCATAGACCATGAATAAATATGGGAAAGGGAAAACCTAAGGTAACATCTTGTGTACCAATCCAACATCCCATGATGCAATGTTTTTTGTTTTCCTCCAACCATACTATTATAGTCAATCAAAAATTGTTTGGTTGTCCTAGTTACTAAATTACTTTTCAGTGCAAATCTAAGTTGGAATGGTTTCTTGATATGGACCACAAGATCATAAATATTGTGGTATTTATCTATGAAACTTGATGTTTTAACCAATTTAGTAATGTTTATATTTTCTTTCCCTCTAATTTTTTTTATTCCCATCATTGGTGATGGCTAGAAGATGGTTCTACAAAAGTAAAAATAAATAAATCTTAACCCCTAGATTTTACAATAAATGTATAGGTGCTAGGTATTTTAATCAGAATTTGATTCTTGAATTTATGACAAATAAAAAAGTCATAAATTAACACATGTAGCATACTTTATTTCCGAACTGCCTTTAATCTCATTTTTGAATCAAAAGTCCCTTAATTTTGAAACCCTAAAACAAACAATCGTAGAATTTGTATAGTTGATGATGTAGTTTAGGAAGTTTTAATAATTTTATTCTTATGTTCTCTCTATAGAGGGATCAATCACACATTTCAACCTTCTAGAGACTTTCGGTAGAGTTGTTTATGCTTCATGACTTTGGTCTGAAATATAACTTGTAACATTAATCTTCTAATATCTACCAAACATTCATGTTTTGTGAATGTATTAATTATAGTAGAATCAGTAATGAGCAATTATAGTTATTTAACATTAAGTTTATAATTAAAATTTATTATTTAAGTATACAAATTGCAAGAACATGTCACAAAAATGGTAACACATGTCTCAATTCTAGTGACTCTTAGAAGGAAATTGGTTCGTTCAGACATTTTATCCAGATTGACAATAGGAGTTTGCATCCTTCAAATAAAAAAAACCTAAGTCAAAATCTCTAACAATAATTAAAAGTGTTACAGTGGAGCTAGTGAGTGACCGCAATGGAAACACCAATTCATGAAAATGGTAACACGTGTCTCAATTTTGTTCATTTTAAGAAACTAGGTTTTTATTATTGCATACCTAATCATAATTGAAACATAAACAAAAATTCAACAACATCGTGGGATAAAATGAATGTCATTAATCAACACTAGGCTAATTAATTTTAGTAACTCATCTGGGAACTCATTTGGAATTGACCCTCTATCATTTGCATGTACTTTTTGGAAAAGGGCATGCAACTTTTCTTTATCTTGTTTACTATCCAAATCTAGTACACCACTTTGATATGCAACATCGCTTTTCCTAAAATTTCTAACAATAGAGAGGAGACTCAGGATAATACCCAATTGGTCTTCTTCTTCATAATCTATAACAAAATCACATAATGGCATTTCCATGTGCAAATGCATTACATCATCTTCCTTGAGAATTAATAATATTCTTTTTGTTCAGTTTTAAAAAATCAAACCTATGTGACAACGATCCTTCATTGAGCTAGGCTTTACCAATTTCTTCCGATCAAAATAGTAACATGTGTCTAAATTCTTTGGAACCGACCCTCCATCATTTGCATGTACTTCTTGGAAAAGGGCATGCAACTTTTCTTTATCTTGTTTACTGTCCAAATCTAGTACACTGCTTTGATATGCAACATAGCTTTTCCTAAGATCTCTAACAATAGAGAGGAGACTCAGGACAATACCAAATTGGTCTTCTTCTTCATAATTTATAACAAAATCACATAATAGCATTTCCATGTGCAAATGCATTACATCATCTTCCTTGAGAATTAATAATATTCTTTTTGTTCAATTTTAAAAATCAAACTTATGTGACACTGATCCTTCATCGAGCTAGGCTTTACCAATTTCTTCCGATCAAAATAGTAACATGTGTCTAAATTCTTGTGACTTTGGGAATGAAATTGGTACCTTCCCACATTTTCCCTCGTACACGAGTGACTTTACACACATACAAAATTTAAGGGTTAAGTTACATGTGAAGGGGACATGGCTAGTGGATAAAAGCATAATGGTATAAAACTTTAGTGTAATAATTATTATATATTAGGATATAATAAAATAAAAATAACGAAAAACACATTCCCTAAAACTTCAAAGCCAAAATAAATTAAAGGCTCATATTGTGAAAGAGCATAATGGAAACACATCTCCCCATACGTCAAATAAAAAATCCTTTATGTGTGTGACAAAATAAAAAACATATTACTTGGCTGATTTTTACCAGTTCCACCATGATATTGTCATGCCTGACCACTACTTCGGTTTTACTGCATATTAGGACTTTGTGGTTATAAGTTCCTTTCATTTGTTATGTTCTTATTATCTATAGAACTTGGGTTTTAATGTCCTTGGGACATGTGTTTATGTCAGAACATATTGTTTGTCTCAAGATTACCATGTTTGATTTCTCTGATTTTTAAGTCATTGTTGTGTATGCATTTCTAATAATTCTATTAGGAATAATATTAGAAATTTTTTAATTTCAGTTATTATAGTGAACTAACTTATTCATCATGGGTTTATTCATTGGCCTATATTAAATTCATGATATGTTGAATGAATTTTCTTTGCTTAGGGATATTGTTTATAAAACGGTTTGATTTGACTTAGTAAGCTAAAGGAAATAGATTCAGTTGTGATTATATGTTATAGTTTGTATTTCTATGATGCATAGGTGCTAAAAGATTTTCTTGATTCAAAATGTATATATACACTTATATAGTTTTGACTACTGAGCATTCATTCTTTTGAATTATATAAGGGGATTATAACCCTCAGTTTATTTACTTGTGAATTATGCTATTGAGTGGGGTTATTCACCTTAATATGTCTATGTAATCCTAATTAGTTTGATTACCTAGCATATATTCTTTGGTATCTATAAGGGTTAAATAGCCTAATGGCATTACCATGGATATATGTTGTGTTTTCAATGGGGTTTAAAACCCGTGGTTGTTACCATACACCTATTGTTACTGACATATCAAATGTTTATGGGTAATAGGAAATGAGGTTTATATTCATAAAACCCTAATGGGTTTTGCATGCAATATTATCAAAAGGATTTTGCATTGTTTTCGAAACATGCCATTACGGCGGTGATTGGGGTTGTAGTATGTACGACACTGTGCAATGTCACAACTCATTCAATGCTAGTTTTATGAAGGTTTTAGTGGCATTGATCTCTTGGTCGGCCATACCTTTGCAATTTGAGCTTCTGTGGAAGTGATGCCGAAATGTGAGCTAATGTTGTGTTGTGAGAACATAACACATGTGCTTTATTACTGGAGTTTCGGCAATATGAGGGGTTTCGGTTGGAAAAAAATACTTGCTTGTGAAGTCGAGCAAGGAGAATACTCATTGTGAGTTATTTAATGTTTGTCATTTGGTTTCTTCTGCTATCCATCATTGTAGAAGTCAGTTGCGAGTTATGTGTGGTAGCTTTGAGGAGATTGTTTTTCAGTTTGGGCATTTGGGGCTTTGGCAGCGAACTTTATTTCAGAGCTTTGTGTTGAGCTTTTTCCACCTACTGTATCTCATGTAGGGGCATTCTCTATCCCTTCTCTCTTACTGTCATTTTTTGGTTTTGAAATAAGGAATGTAAAATGATGTTTAAATTTAAACGATGCATATCAATTCCCAAGCTTGGAAGTAGACATGGTTCGATAAGGTTTTGCTGAGTGTTGTTCACTCCCATGCTCGAGTGTGGATATGAAGGTTTTTCTTGGTAACATAGATTTCACTTGGGTTTTGGATGTTGTTTCAAAAATGTGATATAGAATATTATGCTCCGTTTTATAGACTCAAACTCTGTGTTTAACGTACCATTGTGTTTATTATTGTGGAAATGTAGATTTCATTTGGGTATGTTGCTAGCAATTGGGTTTGCTGTATAAGTTGGAAATGTGTATAGCACATTGTTTTAGTTAATAAAGACGAGCTCTATATGTATTTACCACTGTGTGTGTTTTCATTGGAATTTTGGTTATATGGTCGGCATGTGATTTATGGCATAGTTATAATATGAAACAATTTTGTAAGCTTGGGATTCGATCATTTAGTCAAACAGTTTGCATACTATCTTATGAACTAGGGCAGAGTGTTGTATCGTTTGATTAACCATAGTCAAAGTCATCAGTAGTTTATTGAATCGCAAACTAAGGCTCGACTACTATGTAAACTATGTACATTAGCAACTGTGTGAACACCGAGCTTGTCTTGGAGGTTTAACATCAATTCATATTATTGAACAAACCTTTAAGTTTGTGTGGTATTATCAGGCCATAGCAATGTATTAGAAGTTCTAAGGAGTATGAAGCATAAACAACATAGTAAATAGTAGTTTGTCGAATTGATATGGTTAACCGAAACTTAGGCATTTTGTCAAGCAATGATCCTGAAACGTAAATGAAGTTAGATATACTTTGTGACAGCATAGTCTTTGTTATGTTATTGTCATATTGTGGAATATAGGTTGAAAAGTCGACACTTATATAAATTGCTTAAGAAATACAATTTTTATGTGAGTTTAGTATTTTATTAAAACTGTTAATCGACACAATTTATATACATTTGGTTGTGTAGTTGTTATGAACTATAATATTCTGTTAACAGTGTCATGTAATGGCATAGTTAAGATGTTGACTATTATAGTTCGAAACACTAAAGTAATAATAAGATATGTAATGATGTTATTATTATTTAAATGGGTAATCATTTAATTAAAATATAGATACTTGGCTGAGATTTAGATATTGGGGCAGTCATGATTTCAGTCAATTTGTAACATATGTTTGATTATGTTTTAAGGTTTTACATAGCCTGAATGCTGATTGTAAGTAAAACTTAATATATGGCAGCATGGTTAAGGATCTTCTATTTAAGCATTGACTGAATTTGGATATTGAAGAAACTATTAGTGATGTTTGAATTTTGTTATGAAGTATTTCAATACATTTTATGATGTTTGAAATGAAATAGAATTCTTTTATTCTAAAGCTATATCCTATTATTTATTTGAATTCAAAACTATTTACCGTTTACTATTGATATGGAAAGTTGATTTCAAATAAAGATAGACTTACAATATTTGTTTGATGAAAAGTCATTCAAAGAAAGAATATCATATTATCTTAGTCATTTTGAAAGATTAATTTAGTTTATTACGACAACAGGGTTCAATGGTATAGTATTAAGATTGGTAAATATCATTAAAGTGATATGTCAGTTTAATTATATTATTGGAAATATCATTAAAGTGATATGTCAGTTTAATTATATTTATGTGATTTTAATACTATAGTTTTGCTCCTGTTGTTATAGTGATCTAAGTTACTTTCGAAAATTGGTAGTAGAAGATAAGTTGCAAATAGATGAAAAATGTAGTATCACACTGTAGACTGATTTTATATCTGTTTCATGTACATTCTTTTGTAAATCTGTTTGATGTGTATTTTAAGAATAACTGTGATGTACATATATCAGGGTGGCTAAATTTGGTTAATCCTATTTAGTTATTTAATTCAGTGAAAAAATTAAAATGAACTGGATGGGTTAATTACATATTAAAAGATAATTGGCCTTACCTATGACTTAAACCTAAAGGGTTAAGTATGGAGAACAAGGAAAACCTCTATTCTGTCATTGACGAGTATAACAGAGAATTTCGTTATGTGTTGACTATGAGCATACCATACATGGATGCAGAATCTTAGTGCCATAACGATGACACCTCAGTATATATATGATTCATTTATTGGTTATTTTTAGTGCGAGTTTAATTTTGCAATGTTAAGTAGATGTTTACATCTTGCATATTAATTTTGGAAATTGCACTATGTTAAGTGGATCAGATATTTGTATTATGGTTATGTATATGTTTATTCTAACATGTATGTAGATGGATTATGCTTTTCAACTCAGTGTGTACTGAGCCCTCTTTGCGTTGTGTTGCAATTCTGTGTGTTTTCAAGTGCTTCAAGTTGATTAACAGATAGCTTTGGATTACTGTTGAAGTTACATCTAGAAAAAAAAATTGTTACTTGTAGGGTCCATATGTTGGACATAGGCGTTTAAGAATGATATCGTACTTCATTATTGTACTGAACTCTATATGTATTAGCATCATAATGGAAATTTATTTGGATGATAACTTCTTTTATTTTGAGGTTTATGGATTGAGAGTGGCTCAATCATTGTACTCGTACTTGTATTATGTTGAATAATTTTTTTTTTACGTACAATGTACTTGTTCTTTGTTTCAAATTTATTGCTTATGTTTAGAGTAGCATTATAGATATAGAGCATTTAATTCCTAGTTTCACTTGAGTATATTTTCCAAGGTGTGACATAGATACCAATGGGAAACAAGCCATAAGTTATAACTATTGTTAAATTAATATTACCATCTTGTTGGTAAAGACATTTCAATGTTTGTGCATGATCATCACTAACTTTAACTTCTGGTTCTACTTTCTAGAATGAAACTCCCTACAAATGTTGATTTCTGGATGAAAATCCTTAACTAGTCATTCAAGCAAACTTAACAGAAGAAGAAATTGAGCAATTTGATATCATTTCGAGCCTCTTTGTCCCTGCATGGGAATTTAAGAAAATTAATGCTGGTTATGAGAGTGACATTTTTGAGGTAGAAGGAAAAGGAGAGAAAAATTGCATGACATACTTAGACGAAAGGAAGACAGACTGGTATTAGAGGAGCTTCTTGATGCCATGCAAGATTTACTAAGTATGATCCAGTTGAATGGAGTCGCTGAATTTCAATTCTCAAATGACCATAGAATAAAAAAACTCTTGGTTTGCCTCATAATCAGGCTCAATTGGCTTCTAATCAAGGGCTTATCCCCCACCCATTTATCCTCTCAAAAAATATTTTTATTGTCATTATCAACATACCATCTGAGCCCTTGTTTCAAAATGTTGCAACTTTTAATAATATTATTCCAAAATTTGTAGCCTAGGGAGAGACCCTTCCCCATCAACGGGGAGACGACAAAGTTATTTCTAAGGTATTTATCTCTTGTAATTATACACCAATTGACTAAATTGAAGGCCATATTCCAGTCGACCTTAGTTAGGATGGCCTTATTTAAATCTATCATCTTTTGGATCCCAAGCCCACCCTAGTATTCAGGCTTAGAAACCATGTCCCAATTGACTAAACTAAGTCTAGATTTTCCCTCCATTCCCATCTAGAGGAAGTTCCTTTAGATATTCTCCAAATAATCAACCATACCTTTAGAGATCTTGAATAAGGATAGGAAGTGCATCGATATCCCTTGAAGGGAGGCAACTAAGAGCTATAGTTTACTAGCATTACTTAAGGTTTTACTTTTCCAGCCCACCAACTTCCTTTGAATCCTTTCAAGCATGGAATTCCAAAATTGGGGGGTAACATCCTTTCTTGTGAGAGAGAGAGATTGAGGTAAGTGTTAGAAAGAGACACAAGCCAATATCAATGTGAAATAAGTAGATTTTACTTTTGTAGTAGTTGATCTACTGGCCAAAAACTAAAGCATAGTCATCCACAAGTTTCTTCCAATTTTTTGCCTTAATGATTGAGAAGAATGAAAAAGAAGAAGCATCATTGACAAGCATCTACATAACCTTTGAGGAGGGGTGGTGGCAGTATGAACACCCTAAATTTTGCAATTGTGTTTCCACAATCCATAGTAGTAATTTTTATGCTTCTAGATTGTTGATTGTGTGAATCTTTTGAGCCAATGTTTCGGGTCACAATCTGTGAACCATCATCAGGGCAAGAGAGAAGCAAGGAGATAAAAAGTATGGTTCATAGAGTGTGACCCGAAAGGTTGGCTCAAAATATTTACACAATCAATAATCCATAAGCAAACTTAGCCTAAATTTTGTACTCACTAGATTAAGAGGAAGAAGTTTTTGATCATGATGTTGATAATCAATATGAAAAGATTAAGTAAGAGGGGGTCCTCGTGCCTTAGCCCCTTCCCAACCTTGAAGAAACCTTAGGGGGTTCCATTGACAAGAACATAGTAATGAACACTACCAATAACCTCTCAAATGATGTTAATGAAATGATTGTAGAATCCCAACTTGAAAGAACAACAAAAAGCAAGTTTTGGCTAACTTTGTCATAAGATTTGGAAATTTCAAGCTTCAAATCCATTGTCAAGGATTTTCATTTCTCCATAGATTGAATGACCTCCTTAGTAGAGATTGACCAAGGATTAAGAGGAAGAAGTTTATGGTCACAATGTCAACAACCAATATGCAAAGATAAGGCAAGAGAGGGTATTCGTGCCTTAGCCCCTCTCATCCTTCAAGAAACCTTAGGGGGTACCATCGACAAGAACAAGGTAATGAACACTTCTGACAATCTTGTAGATGATGTAAATGAAATGATTACAAAATCCCAACTTTGAAAGAACAACAAAAGAGAAGTTCCAACTGACATTGTCATAAGATTTGGAAATGTCAAGCTCTAGGGCCATTATTGAGGATTTGTATTTCTCCATAGATTGAATGACCTCATGGATAGAGATCATAACATCCAACATTTGTCAACCAGGGATGATTTTGTTCTAGGTTGGGCTTATAATTATGTATATGAGAGGTTTGATCTCGTTAACTATAAACAAACATATATGAGTGAGGTTTGAACATTGTTTCCCTTCATATCAACATAAACAAACATCCATGCTAACATAAATAAATATTTACTACAAACATTCATGGTAACATAAACCAAAAAATGCACCTACAGGAGGTGCAAGGGGTACATTGATAGGAAAAAAATGATAAGTTTATGTAAGATGGTTTTATATTATTTATTTTTATTTAAAATTGTAAATTCTCTCAACTGAAGTGTCTTGTGCTCATCTTGTCTACCTTTGTGTCTTTCCCTTGTGTTTGATCTTATAGAACCCTTGTGGTTATGCTCAAATATCTTTGACCTTTCTCTGCCCCACAGCAACTGATGATTCTTAAAATTGCAAGAGTGAGTCATCAATAGAGGGTCGTAACTTGTTGAGGGTTTTATTTTCTTCCACAAAAGATATTCTTTCTATATAATAACTCATTTAGGAAAGTGTTGATGTTATATGTTGTTAGATTATGTCCTTCTACACAGTAAGCCAATATTACATGACTTATGTCTACTTAACAAGTTAACCCTAAACATACTTGATGAGTCAACCTTGGTAAATGTTTGATGAGTCAACTCAAAAATACTTCACGAGTACAATACTTGTCTGATCAGTCACCACAAACCAACAATTAATAATTTTAACTTTCAAGTCTAAAAATTGATCATGACTATAATCCTATAATAGACAACAATTGAATTTGCATAACACAAACACACACTTGAAGAAACTTTTGTTCCAATTAAAGGTATTAGATTTTTGACCAATCTTGGGGCATATAAAATATCTTTGCAACTCTCAAAATAAATGAAGCAAGGATATGCTGCATGGGATAACAAGATCTAGAGTAGCATATACCTTGAGGGAAACATCAGACCATAAAAAAAGTTTCCTTAATCTTGGTAAAAATTATTGTTTCCTCTCCAAATAAATTGTTCCCAGGGATAAATCAAAGTTTTTTTCCTAGCGATAAATTAAAGTTCAATGATTTTCAATTGATTTTCCCAAGGGGCATAGGCAATACATTTATATCTCTCATGGAATTTGAATTAGTAGCTCAATCATTTTAGGGTCAACAATCCCATCAAATGTGGGCTCTATAAAGGCCAAACGATGTTAATCAATTTCATAATTTTAAAATAGAGAACATGACAATGAACCCTTTCTTTTCATCATTATTTGACTGGCAATGATGATCTACACATTTCAAAACATTACATTTTTCAATATTGCATACAATTATTTTTAGGGCATATTTTTTTCACTCTTCAATTGTGGATCATTGAGTATAATTCAAGATGTTTATGAAAAATATAAAATGTGAATAATATGTACATGAATGAAAAAATTAATTTGACTATTATTTTGAGCCATATAGTCTTTAGATTGTTGTCACTGCAATTCAAAGAGATTGAACATGTAGCAAATGGTAGTTTTTATTCTATTCCAACAACAAAGTAATTGAACATATAGTAATTGGTAGTTTTTATTCTACTCCAAGAATGTAGATTGATGTTAGTGGCAGTAAACTTGAGATTCTTCCTACGTAGCTTAGGGGTTGCAGTTCTTTAAAATAAATAGAACTAAATTGTGATGTGCAATATATGAGAAACAAAATGCTCCCTGTTTTGAACAAAATATTGTTAAAATTTTCATGTTCTAAATTTGTGTAAATGTTTTTAACTAATTAACTGTTGTTGCTAAAGGTTTCACAAATATACATAGCACCTAATATACAAGGTTAAAATAATGTATATAGGTCAAAGTTTGGGAAAAAATAAATTAGAAATGAACATAGTGAGAAAATTCCCACATTAAATTTTAAATTAATTCTTGTTGCATAATGAATGGGCCGTCTTCTTCTTCCTTCTAAAGAACACACCTCTAAAGTTGGAGGGTTTTATTATTCTCTACTCTTTTGCTATGTCACTGTGATCTAGCATCTTTATACTTCTATGTTTCTTTGCTAGACAACCAAAACTAAAACAATAGAATATCACATTAATGCTCATGAGATTCATTACTTAGAAGATTGAGGGATATATTGTCATTAGGTTTTTGGCAACCATTCCTCAAAAGTTGGTTGGTTGCTTCAATTCATTCTTTGTACTTGTGGGTCTCATTGAGCTAATCAAACTATTATATAACTTGAGGGAACAAAAAAAGTGAGATGAAAAAAGAAAAAGAAAAAATGTATTTAGCATAGATATTTACAAATCATACATCTATAGCTGAAAATATTGAATTCCCCATATTTAACTTTATTCTCTTCGATTATTCTTTTCTTTTTATATATGTCTCAAAAAAAGAAGAAAATATAGAATATCAATGGTATAGTACCACAACAATTTCTGACATAATTTTAAACAAATTTAAAGAGAATCAATCGTTAAATAACTTTTAAGCATGTCTAATTTCCAAGCACATAGAACACAAGTTTCATTTTTGCAAGAAGTGTTTATAATTACTTATAATTAAATCCACATCTACTATATATATTTTATTTTAAAATATTGACTACACGTGTATTTTCTCAAATATGATGCACATTCTATGATTTACCCCACCCTTTGTGTAGCTATTCAAATGTAGTTATTTGATTGGTGTTGTAAGACCACTTATAGATCTAAAATTTAAATCAAAATTCCCACTCTTTAGAACTTCAGGTGCATGATTTATGACAAATAATTTGTTGTATGTTTAGAATATTGTTTATCCTCAAGGATAAGGAAATATGACAAACAATTTGTTGTATGCCTGATTTTTTTTATGCTCAATGTATTGATTGATTACAGAGACACCAATAAATTAAATTGAATAAGAAGTAGATTGATCACTTAACAATAATAGATTACAAATAAATCTTCAATAATAACAAGTCTGAGGCAATGGGAATGGATGCAATGATTGGAAAATGGCTCCCGACAGCCTGTGACTGGTGCGACTAGGGCCTACATGCCTAATGCCTGCTCCATTTCACTGTTGTTGATCTCTTGTGGATGAGATCTCTCCTTCCTTGCAGATGCTGGGGTTTTTTGTTGCTGTGAGGGGGGTTGAGGGTGTTTGCTGATTGGTGGGGGGTTTTTTTGGGCAGATTTGGGGGTTTTTGTTGAAGCGTGGGTTTGGGGTCAGCTGGGGCTGTTTGGAGTCTGTGGCCTCTTTTCTTCTGTTGAGCTTTGTGCTTGGTTATTGGTTGGTGCCTAAAGGTAAGAAGTTTTCAAATTGGGGATAGAGTTTTTGAGGGTTATTGATATGGGGCAATCAGAGATTCTAGCGTCTCAGACTTTGTCCACTGATTTGGAGATGGCTAATTCCTCTTTACTAATGTGGGTGGAGGCTAAGGGCTAGAATGGTAGTCTCCCATCTGGGGTGAACACTTCATCGTCGAAGGGTTTTGTCTGTATTAAGAAGATGAATGGGTGTTTGGAGCGATCTGACAATCGACTAGTATTGGTTATTCAACCAGAGCAAATTTTAGAGGATGTAGAATATTGGGGCAAGTATGCACTCATCTGTAAGTTTCTGGGTCTCCATCTTTCTCTTCCTTTGTTGGAATCGTGGGCACATCAAATTTGGAATCTTGAAGGGGATATGGAGATTCTTTTGGCGGCCAACAACTATTTTATGGTTATTTTTTCAAATATGACAGATATGAATAAGGTGTTTGAAGGTGGCCCATATTTCTTTAACCAAGTTGTGCTTTTTATCAAACCCTCGCACATCGGGTTTAACTCTGCTGAGGAGATTCCCTCTCGAGTCCCAGTGTGGGTTCATCTTCCATGGCTTCCTCTAGAATTTTGGAGAGAGGATATTCTTCATTCGATCTCGCTTTTTCTTGGGAAACCGATAAGGTTGAGCGTACAATCTCAAAATCGTAAGGTAATTTCATATGCACAAATTTGTGTAAAGGTTGATCTTAATAATTTGCTGCTTGATTCTATGGAAATTTGCTTGGGCCCTACCTCATGGATTCAATAGTTGGACTATGAGACTTTACCTTTTAGATGTAGGATATGCCATGAGTATGGGCACCTACAACGTAAGTGTCCCCAAAATAAATTTTCTCAACCAATGGCTTCTATTGAGCCGGCCCCTAAGGATGATAAGGGTAAGGCCCCTATGCCAAAGGGCTCTGTAGACAAGGAGAGTTTTACCCTTGTTAAGTCACACAATAAAGGAAAAAGGAAGAAGAGAACCTGGATGGACAAATAAAATGATGGCACTTTTAACAAGTTTCACATTCTAGATAATTTGGTACAACAGGAAGACATACCAGTTGAGTTTCCCTTTGGAGATGGTTCTCTTGAGGGACCCCAAGCGAGGGAGGTAAGTAGTGTACCCCAGGTACCAAAAGAGGAACAAGGTCAACCAATTCCTTTGGATGCTTTGGGTTAGGAGAAAATTTGTGATGTCCTTGGAGGGTCACAGCCTAGGGGCACCCCAAATATCACAGCTTCTATGCTCCCTGGCCAAAAAGGGATGCTAGACATCACAAAAAGTACTAAAGCTGCACCTTCTTTAGGCTTACAGATGCCCTTTAAAAAAGGGCCCTCAGAGAAATTTGCTGAGTGGAAGGAAGACTGATCAGGGGAAGGTTAAGATGATGGGAGAGACCTTGGTTGAGGCAGGGTTTGTGAAGCCCATTGATTCCCACTTCTCGCAATCTTCCAAATGATTATTCTCTCCTGGAATGTGAGGGGGTTGAACAACATCCCTAGAAAAAAGGTTGTTAGTAGATTGATAGATTCTCATTCTCCAAATATTGTATTCATTCAGGAAACTAAGCTTATAGTCGATGATTTGGATAGCTGCGGGCCCAAGTTGTGGCCTCATGGTAGCTGGCTGGGAGTGGGTGCTCAAGGTAGCTCGGGTGGACTCGCCTGTCTCTGGAATTCTAGGAAGGTGACTCCTCTCTAGTGGATTTCAAGTAGGTCCTCTATCTCTTTGATGGCTTCTCACTTTGAGATGGGAGAAAGATGCATGTTCTCCAATATTTGTGCTCCTAATGACTTGGTGGGTAAATCACTTAATTATGTGGTCACATATCACCTATGTTCGATCCTTAGATCCTTTCCTCCCTTAGATTGTGGTGGGAGACTTTAATGCTGTTACTAGTTTAGAGGAAAAGAAAGGCATGATTGCTCGATTGGGCCCTTCTTCAAGTATACTTAGTGATAATATTGGTTCTTTGAACCTCATTGATGTTAAACCTGGCTCTGGTACATTCACCTGGAATAACAGGAGTAGGACAGAGGCCATTTCAGAAAGGCTGGATAGGTTCCTTGTTTCTTGTTTTTGGATGGATATCAGATGGTCTACCAAATCAGAAGTTCTTAATTGGCGAGGCTCTGACCACTGGCCTACTAAGCTTTGTGTCACTCCTTTTAAGGTTTCTAAAAATTCCTCTTTCAAGTTTCAATTGATGTGGTTGAGGGATCCCTCTCTGTAGGATCTTATGATAGCTTGGTGGCATGATGGTAGGCCTCCTCATAGAAACTCCATGTTCTCCTTTGAGAAGAGGCTTCAACATGTGAAATAAATAGTGCTTTGAGAATCTTCAAGACCAATTGCAAGTGGCCTAGGCTAGACTGGACGGTGTCACCCATCAAATCAGGGATCAAGGAATGACTTTGGATTTAAGCCTTGCAGAGGCCTCAGCTCTAAGGATGTTAGAGGAATGGGAGCTTCGAGAGGAAATCTTTTGGAAGCAAAAGTCTCATGTGAATTGGTTGTAGGAGGGAGACTAAAAGACTACTTTCTTTCATAACACAGTTAAAGCTTGCAGGTCTAGTAATTCTATCTCTTCTCTCATTTTTTCTTCTGGAGATCAACTCTCTTCCAAAGAAGCGATTTCTCTAGAGGCCATTAGATACTTTTCCAACTCTTCTCTAAGGAGGAACCTTGTTCAATGGCGGAGACAAGGACTATTTTATATTGCATTCCTCAACTTTTTTCTAGCGATATGAATAAGAATCTGTTAAGGCCTATTCTGCTTGAAGAGCTGGAGAAGGTGGTTTTTGGTATGAAGAAAGGTAAAGCCCCGAGCTTGGATGGTTTTCCCATTGAATTTTTCCAATAATTTTGGGAGATTATTAAATTTGATCTTTTTGAAGTAGTCTAGGAATCACATTAGAACAAACAAATGCTCAAGTCTTTGAATGCTACCTTCCTAGCTCTCATTCCCAAGATTGACGGGGCTAACCATTTGGATTAGTTCAGACCTATTGCTTTATGCAATGTCACTTAAAAAATTATCACCAAATTGATTGTTGAAAGGCTCAAGCCTTATTTGGCTACTTTGATATCTGAGGAACAGGGAGGCTTTGTTGGTGGCAGACAGATTCTTGATGGGGTGGTTATTGCTTCAAAGGCTATCCATTCCATGGCCACGTCTAAGGGAAAGGCTATGTTTATTAAGCTAGATTTAGCAAAAGTCTACGACTGGGTTAGCTGGGAGTTCTTGGGTTGTGTGCTTCTCGCTTTTGGATTTGATATGGAATGGGTTGATTGGATTCTCTGTTGTCTGACTTCTCCATCCTTTTTGGTTCTTATTAATGGAGAACCTACTAAGCTATTCTCTGCTTCTTGGGGTCTTCGATAGGGGGATCCTCTATCTCCATATCTCTTTATTATTATGGTAGAGGACTTAGGCAGATTTATAAAATTTCAGGCCAAGCATGGGCTTGTTCATGGGTGGAAGTGGAACAATAATATTCCAGCGTACATGGACCTTCAATTAGTGGATGATACTGGACTAATGGGCTTGGCTACTATAAATGAGGCAAGAAATTTCAAAATGATTCTAGACACTTATTTGAAAGCTTCTAGGCAGCTATTTATTTCTTTAATACTCCACAGCTGATCTAGCTCAAGATTGCCAGGATTCTCAAGTTTCAAATTGGCTCTCTTCCTTTGATTTATCTTGGAGTCTCCTTAGCTCTGGGGACTTAGCTGAAGGACTATTAGCAAGGTCTTTTGGACAAACTTTGTAGCAGGGTGAGCCATTGGACTCATCGATGGCTCTCTTCAGCTAGGAGAGTTATCCTACTCAAGACTATAATTTAGGCTCTTCCCATTTACAAATGTCTTCTACAAGCTCCTCCCATTGGGGTTATGAAAGAATTTGATGCTCTGTCTCAACAATTCCTTTGGTCATGAAATCTTCTCTCTTCTAAGTGGAGCTTAGTCAATTGGGACATGATTTGCTTGACAAAGTTTGTTGGGGGTCTAGGCCTTACATGTTTGGCTCTAGGTGTCAAGGCTTTAGCTGCTAAGTTATACTAGAGGTGGGGCAATAATCAGGATCAAGATTGGGCTAAAATTCTGGCCCAAAAGTAATTTGCAGGAGTGGAGCATCTAGATATTCCTAGATTGGCTCTAGATGGAATGGGTTCTTTTATTTAAGATACTCTTAAAAAGGGAGCTCCTCTTATCAAGGAAGGCCTTTTCTGGATATGTAATGAGGGATCAAGTGCGTTATTCTGGAAGGACTATTGGGATGGCCATGCTCCCATTCTTTCTAGTTACCCGTACTTCTAGCCTCTTTGTCAGATTTTTACTACTGCAGGCCTTACTACAAGACTGTTAAACGACGTGG
Source organism: Cupressus sempervirens (assembly GCA_028749045.1). Classification (NCBI taxonomy): domain Eukaryota; kingdom Viridiplantae; phylum Streptophyta; class Pinopsida; order Cupressales; family Cupressaceae; genus Cupressus; species Cupressus sempervirens. The sequence continues at coordinate 543,222,632 of CM053787.1, read as the reverse complement.
ATCGGCAGATGTGGCGTGCTAGAAGGATCCAAGTGAGTGGCTTGTGGGGCGTTCCTTGGAGAATCAGGCTGCTCTGGCTAGTCTCCTCTTTGATAGGCTATGCAGCTCCTCTAAGGACAAGGATATCCTTCCTTGGGGTCCATGTCCCAAAGGAAAGTTCAGTGTGCCCCAAGGTTATGTTAGGTTGGATAATCAATGTCATGGAATAATTGAAGTTCCCTGGTGGAAGAAGGTTTGGAATAAATTCTCTTGGCAGAAGTGTAATTTTTTCTTATGGCTGGTGGCTCAGAAGAAATGTCTTACTTGGGATAATCTTCAGAGAAGGGAATTCCAAGGCCCTTCTCTCCGTTCCCTTTATATGTTGAATGGAGAGAGTGTTTCTCACTTATTCTTCTTATGTCCTCTTGCTAGAGAAATTTGGCATAAGTGGTGGGAGGCGTGGTGTCATGGATGCATTCATGTAGAGTCTCTTATTGAATTTTGGGATAGCCTTGGCAGACCCGCAATGAAAACAACGTTCCTCTCGATGGCTTGGGCTGTTGGGCCTACTTTTATTCTGTGGAACCTTTGGCTAGAACGTAATCGTAGGATTTTTTGCAACTCTAGTTTGGGAGTCACTAAACTATGGCAGAGGATTCTGAGCAAACTCCAGGAAACTATCTATGCCAAGTGTGATATGACTAAACATGTGGACCTTGATGATTACAATATAGTCAAGAATTTGGGACGTACTAATGGACAAAGGATTGAGATGCACAAGTGGTCGAAGATCTCATCCACTCAAGAGAAAGGTTTGTAGGGTGGGGAGATGGAGACCGCCACTAATGGATATCCTTAAAATTAACACTGATGGATCTTCCCATGAGAACCTTGGGTAGGCAGGTGTGGGGGGGGGGTTGGAAGAGGTAAAGATGGTAATGTTATCTTTCTATTCTCTGTTTATAAAGGAGTTCATTCCAATAACATGATGGAGGCCCTAGCCATTAAGATAGCTATTGAGCGGGGATGCTCTTTGGGTTGGAGGAAGATGGTGTGTGAGTCAAATTCTCAAATTGTTGTGGATATGATTAATAACCAGAGGGTGGATGATGTTAATTGGCAACTAGATTCTAGTATTAAAGAGATTCTTCATTTGAGTAGCTTTTTGGATTGGATCTCTTTCTGTCATATTCCTATGGAATGGAATGGAGTGGCTGATGTATTGGCAAAATGGGCATCGAAGAAAGGAGATGGTCGGGATATTTCGGGAAGAGATGGACTCCCTGCTGAGTATATTGGAACTTTTGAGTAGTTAGTGGAAAAGGATATAACTTAATAGTTCTTGTGTTTACGTCTTGTTCTTTTGGGCCTGAGGCCTTCTATATTTTTTGGCTTTGATTGAATAAATTTTTACCCCTTTTCCAAAAAAAAAAAAAAACAAGTCTGAAAACTTAATACAACAAACATTGAATTGGAATATGAACTCTCATTTTAAAATAATAAATTCAGTCTCAAAAGACTAATTTTCAAACTAATCATATTAAATTGTGATCCATAAAGGTCACAATGAATCAAATTACTGATACAAGAAGTTTAGTAGAAGTCCGATCCACATCAAGGAATTGAATGAAATTGACACTTAGTGAAAAGTTATATTCCATACCAAGAAAAGTATGATAATCTCCTTCTCATGTTCTCATTTTTCTACTCCTTGCAAGAAAAGTGAGAGAATCTTCTTCACACACTATGCTCACATTTCTACTCCACACTATGGCAGTAAAGAGAGTTCGAACCACTAAGAAAAGGATTCACATCCCACAAAAACTCCAATTTTTCTCCCAATGTCTAGGCTAGAAGTCCAAGTGCTCGGGAAGTATGCTAGAATATGATGTTTGTGCCAAGTTCACACTAATGTTGGTATTTCTTCTAACGTTAAAAACATGCCTTTGGTTTTCATACTTATGGTAATTAAGACCCAATAATAGTGAAAGGACACATACCAAGGAAAAATATCACCTTCAACGTGTCCCAACAATACCTCTTAATCCACAAACATGGAAAATAGAACCAACAAAAAAAATGTTTCATATATGCTTCCATTACTTCATGTCATTATGAAATGCATCGCTTTACCTCACACAACCGAGAATAGGCATACATAGGAAACTCACAAAATTTTGGAAAATGACCCCCATCATACAATATACAATATTTGGAAATGGATTTCTTCCCTCATCATGGCTTCTCCGTCGCTTTTTCCATTTTTCTTCTGAAAATCTCAAAAACATGATTATAATATTTGGGGTTGGATTTGATATAGTACAAGATTTTATTTTTTTGAGGCACATCACTGCCTTAGGACACGTAGCTCTCTTCCTGATTCATGTCTTTTGCCTCACTCGACTGTTTCTTCCCTTAGACATTTTCCCTCCAACTATATCTTATTTTGATTGAGTGATATAGAGCTTAACAAGAAGTACATGTGACCCTCTTGAAGCCATTGCAGGCAGGCAATCTAGGTGCCACCCATCCCCTTACAAATGGCTTGGACTATTTGTTTTCCATCGAGACTTTGAAAACCCAAGCTCCCACAATCTTGTTTCCTAAGGCCACCTATGATGCTACAATCATACTGTTTAACAGTCTGCTACCTCTCTTTTGCTATGTTTTAAGATGAAGTCCTCCTTGAATAGTAAGAAAATAGTTTTTTGATATGGGGTAAAGATCAAATTGCTAAGATATTATACTGATTTTAAATCTACTTTGATTGTGAGATCCAAATAGTAAATGCAAGCATGAAACCAGCTCTTAAAATCAACTAGTTGTTTCAGTGTCAGACTAGTTTCAATTGAGATCCCCACCTATAATAGCCAGTTGACTAATAAAGATTTTCTAGGTATAGTAGACCCCTGCCTACACATCAGAGGAAGATGGAAGTGTTTCCTCACATAAGTCCTAAAATGTTTTCCCCTTAGATTGCCTGAAAGAGTTGCTCGCATTGCACAAATCTAGATCCTATTGCAACAATAGGGTGTTATTTCATGTTATTTATAGTGCTACATGAAAACCACCATGCTGAAAACCCTAAAAAATATGTAACTTTAGTTAAAATAAGCCTTTCATGTTTCACAATTTTCTAGCTTTGAAATTCCATTTAGCACAATTTTCATTTACCTTGCTTATGTTCAAAAAATGCTGGAAATTTGTAGTCTAACTTGAACTAAGAGAAATTCACTTATACAATGAACCCGAAAACTCACAAAAATGTTCAAACAAACATGTTGTCTTTGAGTTTGTTTTGAATTAGGCACTTCATTTGCGATTTATTTTATTTTAATGGAAATTTTGATAGGTATAAAGTAATTTTCGTGACTTTTGTAGCTTTGAAAACCCATTTAGCACAATTTTCGTTTACCTAGCTTAAGTTCAGAAAATGCTGGAAATTTGTAATCTAATTCGAACTAAGTGAAATTCACTTGTACAACGAACCCGAAAACTCACAAAAATGTTTGACTAAAACAAACATGTTATCTTTGAGTTTGTTTTGAATTAGGCGCTTCATTTGTGATTTTTTTAAAATGGAAATTCTGATAGGTATTGAGTAATTTTCATGACTTTTGCATGGTGTCAATTCTTTATTGTTAAGGAATTATTTTTTGTACTTTTGCACCTCAAAACCCACATTTTGTTTGTGTATATGTTTCACAACATGAAGGTTGACGTTTTTTCAGATTAAAAATATTTTGTATTCTAATCATTTGTTTTTTTTTATATGAATATTCCCTTTCTAGTAATAAAATAATAAAGTTACATGTTCACAAAAAAGGGTTTGGGGGACGCAAAGGTCACCCTGTGAGAGTTTAAACAGCAAGAGGCTAGACACTTTGCTATTCATCAAAAAAACATATAAAGAAGCCCTCAAGATGCAAATGCAGTGCTAGCTGAGGGGCGAGGATCACGATCATCATGGCCCCATACATCAGTGGGGTTGTTGTGGGGTTCATGAGGAGCCCACCCATCAACATTATCATCATTCTTCTCATTATCTTTATCTCCCTCTAGCTTGGAAGGTGAGATCGCCAAGTCCAGTCGAGGGAAAGACCACTTAAGATTTGTATTGGAAGAAGGTCATGCAGGAGCCACTAGGGACCAACCAAAACCATGCCTTGGGGGAGGAGAAACTGAGTGCTTGCGACCTCCAAAACCACCACTGGGTGAGCAACGAGGAGGTTGCGATCTGTGGGTGTGGGAGCGGCAGGTTGAAGAGTTGCGGCCCCGCCGATGACCATAGGGAGGCGTACGATCTCTAGAAACATAATTCGGTGGCACCCTGGCCACCATACATGGAGCATTGCCCCAATGAGCTAAAAGCTCCTATAGGTAGGCCACCTCCAGAGCCACTTTATCACTTGCACTTGTATCTGCATCATTACATTATTGCACACACAAGCTTTAGTATACATAAAAACATTTATATAAAGAAAGATGTGAGAAAACTATACAACATTTTTGTCCTTTCATAGTGTGAATAAAATCTCCATTCTGAAAGCATGCCAAATTTTAGAGTACTTATAGGGGAGCCTAGGAGAACCCCCCAGCAAGATCATATGCCAAGAAAAAGCTTTTGGGTAGAAAGGCTTGAAATAGTCATGAATCTAGTGCCAATACTGTTGGGCACATCTCAAAACCAGAAAAAATGCAGAAATGTCTCAAGCTACCCACAAAAAGGGCATCTAAGTTCTGGGACACCCAAATGCTTGAGTTGAGGGCCCAAAGGCAACCCTTGGAAAAGGACACACCAAACAAAGTGTGCAATCTTCGACGTAGTGATAGCTTGCCAAACAGTGGCGAACCTATGACTCCATGTCTTCGGAGAAGAATGCAAATGCCAAAGTTGGTTAAGCACATCCACCATAGGCAGGTGGGGAACCAACCAGTGATAACCCAAACTAGGTTTATAACTGGTCATAGGAGTGGCAAGACACCACTTCCAATCCTTCCACCAAGGTTTAATAGACTAAATACCCAACTTGTGTAACATATGCGGGGGCACCGCAGAAACTAGAAGATCAAATGTCTAGCGATTTGGACAGAAAAGACAGAACTGCACCTACATATCTTCCCATGAGCAGAGGCTCATGATGGCTCTAGAAAATAGATCTCTAGGAGTCTTGATGCTAGATTTGAAAAAAAACACAGCACACTGGCCCCTTGAACTTTGGCCAAAGGGATCCCTTGAACAATTAACAAGGGAAACTACCAAAAATTATGTTGGTTCATAAAGAGGCCATCTCTAAACCCATCTCCAACCCAATGAAGCCAAGGCTTAATTGCTTCCTAGGCTTCCAAATGTTCTTAGCAACAGAGGTCCCCTAAATTTGAATTGGTTTGGGAGTGACCAAAAGGGTTTGAAAGCCAATCCCCTTCTAGGCAGGATGGTTGACCAGAAAGCCTGAAGAGATACAGTGCCACAAAATGATTTTCCAGGCTTCATTGTTAGTGAGGGCACAAATGACGCACTTGGCACATGGGGCAATCCCCTTCTTCTGAGTAGAAAATAGGCCGAGGCCCCCAGACTCCTTAGGTAAACAACAAAAGTCCAATGCCAACCTGTGGAAACCATGGTGGGAGCCATCGAAAGTCTAGAGAAAGTCACGCAACAAGCACTAAAGCTTTGAGGTAAGAGGCCTTCGAAGATGCTTAGCAACAATAGTAATAAACATGAGTGGTCACCAACACTTTGGAGCAATATGAAATTTCCTAGCTAGAGAAAGCGATTTGGTAATCCAATATTCCATCTTCTTCTCAATCCTAGCCAAGACCGCATTCCAAAGCTCCATAGGGGAAGCTTGGAAGGCAAAATGTATGCCAATAAATCAAAACATTTCCCCATGTTGAATTCATTTCCATTGAAATTGGGCAAGCCAAGGAGGGCCAGGCAAGGACTACTTGTAACACAGAGTCTTGTGTCACTGTATAGCTGAGCTAGAGGCTAGGAAAAATGTATCCAAGCAGTACTATAAAGCATTAGCAATGTTTTCCTCCTCCTTAAGGAGAGTGAGGAAGGAGTCATCAACAAAGTGACCATTGATCAATTGCTTAGAGAATTCAAGGAGAAAAATGCCATGCACCTGACCCGTTGATATGGCATTAGAAGGCAAGTATCCAAACCCTTTAGCGATGAGCACATATAGATAAGGTGTAAGAGGGCACCCCTGGTGAATAGTTCTAAAGACCCCAAAAGCCTTAGATTGACACCCATTAATGGTGATGCATGCAGAGGCATCCCTAAAGAGCATTTGCATCGACTAAAGAAAAATAGGCCAAACCCCAAAGCTTGCAACAAAGCTAGGATAAAGGGCCCTTCAATATGGTCATAAGCTATGGCAAAATCAATTTTGAGGAACATGGTCTGTTGTTTGGATTGATAGGTCCATTCCATGCCTTCCTAGACTGCAATGATATTATCCAAAATATATGTGGACTTAATAAAGCCAGTCTGCTTACGACGCACAATCTGCATCACTAGGTGTCGAATCTTAAGGCAAAGGGCCTTGGAGATGATCTTGTAAGAGACATTCAAGAGGGTGATGTTTCGCCAATTGCAAATATCCTCATGGTCAACAGATTTAGGTGTGAATTTAATATTAGCTTTGTTAATTACGCTCCCTAATAGTTTTGATTGAAAGGCTTCAAGATAGAGTTTCTACAAATCAGGGCCAATGATATCCCAAAAAGTTTTATAGAATTTGAAGGGAAAGTCATCACACTCAAGAGCTTTGTCATTCGTCATAAAGAAGACCTCTTTAAGATCAACTAGCCTAAGCATTTGCTCACAAAAAACATGTTGCTAAGCCTAGGTAACTGAAATGTAGGTATGCAAGGCTTGCCCTCGCACAATGAAACTTCCCTACACAGTGAAAGCCTTCTCGTAGTGGTGCACAAAAGCTTGGAAAATATCAGGAAACTCACACCAAGTTTGTTGATCTTCCTTGATCCTCTTAATGCCCACTGAAGAATGGTGAGAGAGGAGAGCATGAAAAAAATCCTTTGAAGCCTGATCACCAACCATCAACTAGTGGAGACAGATCTTGATTTGAGCCCCACAAGTGACATAGCTATCTGCAACTTGCTTTTGGTGACGAAGGGTGGCGAGCTAGATTTGCGTATCTATATTAAAAGGATTAATGGCAAAGGCTTTAGAAGCGGTATGAAGATCTTTGCTAATAGCCTCATAATATCTCTGGTGGTACCTGGCCAACTGTCTACTATAAATGCAAAGAAACCTTGCAGTACAGGTGCTGGCATCATTCCACAATTAAATCCACCAAATATGTGTATAGGGTCGTGGCTTAATATTCCAAATGTGCAAGAAATGAGCAAAGGTGGGGGCATGAGCCAATAAAGACATGTTCAAAAAAAAATGATGGAAAATAAAATGGGAAAGTGGTTAGAGAGGGTCACATTTGATAGTGGAGTGGTAGGTAATTCCCTATCTTCATAGAATGAAAAGAAAGATTGACTTGTGATCATGGTGCGATCAAGCCTTTTAAAAACCTCTCGGAGCCAGCTTGAAAATTGGTCCAAGTATACCAAACCCCACTAGGATGACATTGGTTAGCATTGGGATAATAAAAGGCCCAATTTATTGCACATGTAAAAGCAAACTTCTCTCTCATCAGTTGACCATCGAAAACACAAGAAACCTTTCTTAGTAGCCAACTCAACCATGTTGAAATTCTCGCATAAAACCCAGGTGATAGGTGACAAATGATCCGCCATCCAATGCCACAGGTGTGAATGATCAACCACATCATTGCGAGCATAAACATTAAAAATACCAAAGGAATGATTCTGAAAAGACAACAAAATCGAAACAATTCTCTATGTGGGATTAGAACCATGCAAAAAAAAACTAAGGAAATTAAATGAGGTGAGAGAAGAGTAACTACACCACCTCGACTAGCCTCATGCTGGGAAGAAAACAAGGTGCTATCCAACCAAATCACACAACAAGCTGAGTTGAGAAGAAACCTAGTAATTTTGACCTCTTGAAGGCAAAGGAAATCCAGGTTACCAAGCCTACGCTTGGTATCACGAACAAAGTATTTTCGAGGGAGGTTTGTTAGCCCCTACACATTCCATGATAGAAAATTCATCATGCAAAAGCTTGCATATCATCCTTGTCCCCAAGAGAGGAGAAATTGTTATGCAAAAATGTGTTGGAAGAGTCAAGAGAAGGGTCTCCGATGGAGATGATCCTCCTTTTCTGCCTGCCATCTGAATGATCACTTCGACCATCTGGGTTGCGAGAATGACGAAGGGTCTATGTGGAAGTCATGGAAGTTGCCTGTGGCGCACGAACCCAGGTGGCCCGAGGTTCTATACTAGAAGAGCTCGCCATCCCCTGAGATTTAGGGTTTGAAATAGGTGATGACATAAGAAAAGGAACTAGAGAAACTGGCGGTGCTATGCTAGAGGTGGCCTGGTCATTATCCTAGGAAGGGCGTGCTTTAGAAGTAGTTTTGCTTTTACCCTTCTTGACAACAGTAATCCATTCATTCTTTTTCACAGCCTCAATAGGCTTAATCTCTTTGGTTGGTTTCTTGTAGCGCTTGAGCAAGGGACAATCCCTAATCTTGTGCTCAACGAATTGGCAATTGTAGCAAGTGTTTGGAAGGTTGAGGTAAAGCACCTTTGAGGTGAAGGTGGTATAACCAATCTGAATATCCACAGTTTCCTTGAGGTCCCAAGAGAGGTTGACCTCCACACAAACCCTACACTGAGGACAAGCATTGGAAAACTTGTCACACTCAAGGAAAATCACCTTGCCTATAGTTTGCGCAATAGCTTGCAAAAATAACCAACACAGTATTGGGAGACTAGGAAACTCAACACAAACTGGGACCTTCAGCTAGCGCTCATTGGAGATAGTAAAATCTTGAGACCAACGCTAAAAGACCAAAAGGGAAGACCTAACAGACTAGGGACCACGGGCGAACACATGTTTAGCCTGGCCAGGGTTACCAAAGCGGAACAAGAAAAAGCCCTTGGTAAGACTTTGAACCCCCTCAAGACGAACACCCTGGGGGGGTCCAAACTTTGGAAACTCACTCTCTAAGCATGCTTTCAGAATGAGTGCAGCCAACAAAATAGCCTATCAAGGTCTGCTGCTCAAGCTATGCACAGGTAGTGTCAAAATCTTTCACATTAAGAACAACATCTGTGGAGGAATTACCTTGTGAAACACCTTCAGGACGAACTTGTGCAGACGTTTGCTCGGAGAAGCCATTCGTGCCAACAACTACTCCAGCACCAGCAACAATTGTTGGGCTAGAGAAGGCCGAGGCCATTATAAGCTAACTAGTATCCTGCAATAAATGTGGAATGACAAGTGGTGGAAACGAAAAAGTTTCAAAAGCAAGCCATACAAACCCTAGCAGAGCGCATTATCAATTCCTTCACTCAACCTAATTTTCTGTTTGTCTGTATTCATTAAAATATTTATTATAATTTTTAAACCTGTAGCATTTTATAACGTTACAATTTGTGTTTATTTTAATAAATAAAATTAAGCTCTGTCTATACTTTCTAAAGGTTCTCTTAAATCTTTGACGTATTTTAAGAATTCAATCTGATATCAAATAATTGATGTAAAAATTTCACACAATCAATTCAGAAACAACAGTGATCAAGATTATACATTGTAGAAATCTAATATCATTTATGTTAATGAATAAATAACACTAAGCTCAGTCCATATCTTTCTAAGCTGGTCTTAAATCTTTGATTTTAATGACATGATATTTCAAATTCAATCTGATATCAAAATTTTGATGTTAAAATTCTCAGCAATGTAATTCAAAAACAGCAGAGATCAAGATAGATTGTGGAAATCTTTTATCATTATAATAAAATATAATTACTACTCAACCATTTAAAAAAATATATGTAATGGGCACAACATCCCATCCGGAGCACCTCTCTAACAAATACCTTTTATATCATCATCAAAGGCATTTTACAAACTTAATAATAAAATGAAACTAGCAAATATCTGAATGCAATAGTATAGCTATGCTAATACCAAGACTCAGATAAAATTTTGTATGTGTTGACTATTTTAAGGTGAAACTCAGAATAAATGCTAATACAAGCCATCCAAGGAAGAAGTACCGCACATATGCAGTCGGCCTTGGGTCATCTTCTTCCTACCATGAAAGTAAAACAAAAGTGTTAATCCTTCTTTGATATGCTACAATAATATCATTGTATTTTTCCTCACTACAAGTTCCATTGTGTTGATATAAATGACCAAAAACAGTAAAAAATGAAAACCTCGAAACAACACTTTAAGACAATATGAAATTATTTCCCAAAACATATGATTTACTCAAATTATGTTTAGAATTTGAAGAGATTGTGTTTTTTACTTGAACATCTAATAACTAGATAATATTTCAATATCTATTGAGGTCCTTTATTTTTAGTGCTGTATTTGCAAGAAGACATACTTGACACTGACTAATCAATAAGGAAACCGTAACCACAGCTGCTTCAAAACAAACCAAAGTGCAAGGAGAGACAGTTAATCAAATTATTAATTACAAAACAGAAAAATTGGAACATTGACTTTACAACCCAATGGTCTACTACATAATATATGATATCGAATGTTGCATTTTACAAGTCAAATGCATCTTGTAGGATACTAATGGTACTCCTATGATGATATCGTGTTTTCATCCAAGATAAAACTAGTTTTGCGTACCAATACAAAAATTCTCTGTTTGCATCAAAGCACATATGTTTGCAAATTAGAATTGTAATAACCCTGTCTGGTTATAGCTTGATCAAACATTAATTTCTTTCACAATTTAAAGGTTTGTCATTTTGTCAGACACTTGGCAAGCAACCTTGTTATTGCTGCAAATATATAATGTTTGGAATGTATTTGCATTTTCATCACATTTTTGCAAAGATAGAACAATTTGCACAATGATAAATGATAAAGATGTAAATAACAACCCGTCACTAAATTTTGAATCATTTCAGATAATATTCAACCACAGATTTTAAAGTCAATTAGTATCAACTGTGCATAAGCAACAATTATGAACTGGTAATGGAATTACAATTCCAATGCAGCCCAAATCCAAACAACTCCACTCAATGATGCTGATGTGGGACTGCAATGATACTCATGCCAAGAGCAGGGTTCCCGAACTTGCACTGGCGCTGCTATTGGCGTCAACTTCATTCACCCGCAGGGCCTGATATGCATAGAATAAATGCCCAATTCACAGGGCCGCCAGCAGCAATATCGTGGACAGTAATCCCTCTCTGAATTGGCCAGCAGTGACACCCAGAATTCAATCACGTTGGCTAGAATGTGGAAAAATAGTACCGCCCAGTCTTCAAGACAAATCACTAGCCCTTAAACACAATTGCAGGTCTCTTTCCTTGATCACAGCCTCCCTGTGATGAACACAGATCTCCTGGAAATGATCAAAGATCATACAGCAGGCCTGGAAACTGCTTCAAACAAATTCCACAGCCTCTTAGAATGCACAGTAGTATCCCACTACCAAATGCAGGTTATATATTCTAATGACAGCCACAACTCTCACAAAGATGGACCCCTTCCGTATTCCACTCAAATGCCGAATAAACTCCAATGATATGCAGTGGCCACAATTGCAATGCAAAAACAACTTCCCAGACATAATTCAATGCCTCCCAAATCAATTCACAAACCCCAATAACAACTTCTACCAGCAACAAAGATATCTCCCAGTCACAGATAAATACAATAGGATATTCAAATAAGTAACCAAATCACTATACTTCAACAGTGATTCAAACAATTCCCAGAAAACTAATTCACAATATCTTAGTTGTGAATTGCAAAGCACTACTCAACTCCAACTCTCATACCTCAGCAAGGGCACAGGCCAACCTCAGAAAATGTCACAAGACAACAAAAGCAAATAATCAATTGGATAATCAAATACTTTTTCCATCAAAATGAGCTCATATTTATAACCCCCATTGGCTCAAGTTTCCCAATTGCAACTTCACTTAGAAAGCTTCACCAACACATCATTTTATAACATTATTATAATAAAGTGCTATTATAATAATGAGATTTTAATAAATAATTAACAAATATGAGCTCACGCAATAAATAGCCTCATCCAATGCAGGTGACGACCATCTGCCAGTGCCGCCATTTGCAATGCTAAAAATGGCAACTACTCGAATTAGACTTACCAAAAATAGTAAGTCCACCACCGAGACCCCCAAAATCATCCTGTTAGCTCAGAAGGGTCACTATAATGAACTGACTTGATCATTTGCAAAAGCTCACCGAAAATGGGGACATTATAGTCCTCCCTCCCCAAGATTGCTTGTCCTCAAGCAATCAACAACACATTGAAACCTCCACCAGGATCCAATAAGAAACTCATGACGTCCTTGTCATCACTAAACCAATTGCATGCCAGTACCATCATCAAAATCAATGACATGACCTGCAACATAGCACCCAATGCTTGCATTGATGATGTAGGGGTCAGGACATCACTAGAAGACACCTCAACAGGAGATCTCAACAAACTCTCCTTCACTAAATCCATCCAGCAATCCTACCAACAATCCAACTTAGGTACAGACCAACTTTGCACTCGATGCAAGCCCTGAACATGTGAGTCATATATCAGACTGTAAACAATCATCATGGTATATACTCTACTGCCACTATGACCATCCCCATCCTCATCCCCAGGTTGTTGTGATGACTTTCCCTCAACAATATCATTATAAACCCACATGCCACGTTCATTGCTCTCTTCGATCTCAATGCACAAGTATGACCTTTCAAGAAAAGCCCTTTGCACCAAAAGAAAAGTTGTCTCCTCCTCAGGTCCTGTTAGATGTATCATCAAACTTCCCCATTGACTTCCCCTTTTCCTCAACAACAGGCAGGGACTCCTCGTCAATAGGTAGAGAAACAAAAGATTTCGAAGTAGGCTTGCTTCTAGAAGATGACTCTAAGCCCTATGCTTTCCTCATCCCCTTTGATAAAGAAGATAGGTCAAATGACTTCACCCATCCACGAAGTGGCTCAACTAGTCCCTCCATAATTAACATCACTCGTTTGCGCTCTAATATGTCATAGACCATAACTGAGAGTCTCTAAAATTCATTGAGATACCCCTCTAAATCACCAAACTGCCTCAACTAAGCCAACTCACAGAAGTGCACCTTAGGATCCTTCTTATCAAACCTATCAATCAAATGATCCACAAACTCTTGATAGGAAGTGATCTGATCGTGTCGCAAAGAAATTAACCCATGGTATCACCAGCCATGGTTAGCTCCATTTAAATGTAGCACTCCAAACCTGATAATGTCCACCTCAGACATAGGACACAAAGCCAAATAAGTGTCGAGTTTATGAATATAGGCTTGAGATGTAACTCTACCGCTACCATCAAAATGCTCCAGTTTCACTTTACTGGCAACCTCTCCCAAATCAGTTTGTCAAGGCCTTTGTCTTTCAAGTATTGGACTCACTCTAGAATGCTCCCGCTTCTGCGTCAAGAACTTGTCAAAACTCAAATGCTTCTTTATTGCCTGCAATAAAGCATCCCACTTCACAAAGTGTGCCACCATGTCATCAACAAAAGGGGCGGCCTCTGGCTCAACACTAACTGCATCCGCCTCAGGTCTCGGGAACGTGGGTCTTTGTGGCCAATCATATGTGCCAGTCTATCTGTCAACTTTGTCATCTAACCTACCCTGATCCTCAACTCAAACCCGATCTCCAACTCTGCATCTATCACCATCTTGGGATCTATCATCAACTCGAGATCTATGAGAATTGATAGAAACATCTCGAGCCCTCTCCCTACTTTGTCCCCAAGGGAGTGCTATCCGTTGTAGAGTGTCAAAAAGTTGCTGCAGCGCACCTTCCATTTGGTTTTGCCCTATAGCCAAGTCTTGGAATGTAGCCCAAACCGCTCTATCCACTTCAGAATCTATGGCAACATCCTTGTAACTTGTACCAGTAGAACAACCTTACCTACCAACTCCACCGTCGTCCACTGTACCAAACTGAATCTTAGGATCACCATCTCTAGGTGGAAAAGTGCTACTTCTCCGGATGTAATGCATACCAAACCTCCTATCACCATCCATAATGTTGCAAACCTAATCTCAGAATAAATCAAATTAGGCCCAATTCCTGCAGATTGGCAGGGGATGCCTCTGATACCACTGTAATAACCAAAGGGTTATAGCTTAATCAAACATCAATTTTTCACAATTTAAAGGTTTGTCATTTTGTCAGACACTTGGCAAGCAGCATTGTTATGATTACAAATATATAATGTTTGGAATGTATTTGCATTTTCATCTCAGTTTTGCAAAGATCAGACAATTTGCACAACAATAAATTCTCAAGATGTAAATAACAACCCGTCACTAAATTTTGAACCATTTCAGATAATACTCAACCACAGATTTTAAAGTCAATTAGTATCAACCTTGCATAAGCAACAATTATGAACCTGGTAATGGAATTACAATTCCAATGCAGCCCAAATCCAAACAAGTCCACTCACACGCCTCAATGATGCTGACCCAGAACTGTAATGATACACCAAGACCAGGGTTCGCGAACTTGCACAAACACTGCTATTGGCATCAATTTCAGTTCACCCGCAGGGCCTGATATGCATAGAATAAATGCCCAATTTGCAGGGCTGTTAGCAGCAATATCGATGGCAGTAATCTCTCTCTGAATTGGCCAGCAGTGACACCCAGAATTCAGTCCCGTTGGCTCGAATGTGCAGAAATAATACCCTTAAACTCAGGGATAGGTCTCTTTCCTTGATCACAGCCTCCCTATGATGAACACAAATCCACTAGAAATGATCACAGATCATACAACAGGTCTGGAGACTGCTGACAAATTCCAAAGTCTCTCGGAATGTACAGAAGTATCCCACTACCAGAAACAGGGTATATATTCTAATGGCAGCCACAACTCTCACAAAGATGGAGCCCCCCTCAATATTCCACTCAAATGCCCAACAAACTCCAATGATAGTGCAGTGGCCACAATTGCAATGCAAAATCTTCTCAGACATAATTTGATACCTCCCAAACCCCAATAACAACTTCTACCAGCATTAATGATGTCTCCAAGTCACAAATAAAAATAGTAGGAGATTCAAATACATAACCAAATCACTATACTTCAGCAGTGATTCAAACAGTTCCAATAAAGCTAATTCACAATACCTCAGCTGTGAATTGCAAAGCACTACTTAGCTTCAAACCCTTATACCTCAGCAAGGGCACAAGCCAACCTAAAAAAATGTCACAAGACAACAAAAACGAATAACCAATCGGATGATCAGATGTTTTTTCCATCAAAATGAGCTCATATTTATAACCCCCAATGGCTCAAAGTTTCCCAATTGCAACTTCACTTAAGAAGCTTCTTCAACACAACATCATTTTATACCATTATTATAATAATGAGACTTCAATAAATAATTAATAAATATGAGCTCACGCAATAAATAGCCTCATCCAATGCAGGTGACGACCAACTGCTAGTTCCGCCATGTGCACTACCAAATATGGCAACTATCCAAATTAGACTTACTAAAAATAGTAAGTCCACCACCGGGACCCCCCAAATTATCTTGTGAGCTCACAAGGGCCACTATAATGAATTGGCTCAATCATCTATTGATGTTCGCTAAAAACGGGGACATTACAAGAATAATCAAGTACACCCAATGATTATTGGTTGGGTCCCCAAACTTGTTAGTTTCTCAATTTCTAGCTATGCATGTTTTAATTGTTTGTAACTACCATTGTTGGTGGTGCCATTTTTGGGAGTCTTCCTTTTTCTCACTTAATTTGGAATATTTGTGGAGATTGTGTGGTATGGAGGATTGTAGATGTAATGTTCCCAATTTTAATAAAGTATTTTAATTAATCAATGGTTCTAGAATTTAAATAATACTATAAATGAAACTATAATTAATTAATAAAGGGGTCCATTTTATTTTATTGTTCGTAGGTGTTGGCCGTGTCGGCACTTTTTTGTAAATCCTTGGGAGTTTCTCCGAAGGGGTATTTAATACCAGTTTGTAGGTTGTTGTAGGTATGCAACTTTGATATTTTATTTGTAGAATTCCAGTTAAGAGTTCTTGTTTGCCATTTCAAAGATGAAAGATCCTCCCTATTTGGTAAATGCAGTTTCGGTAGTTCATAGCCACTCTAGTCTGAAGTTGGAAATTCACTCTGATATTTCACTTTCTATGCCAAATTTGTTGATCACCTTCATTTGGAGACAAATCTGTAATCATTTGGCTCATTTGAAATCATATACTGAACTACTATCATTGTTTAATGTGGATTATTTCTGTATCACTGGCATTTTGGCGATAAATCTCCATTAATGCCAATTTGTAACTTAGAGTTGTATTGTTTATTTGCTCATAATTTGCAAAGACCCGGCACTGGAAGAAAATACTTGACTGTACGACATTCCCGTTGTGTGCATGCAACCACTGTACCACATTAGTCATATACCCTACACGGTCTGATGGAGCCTTATTTTTTTGGGAAAAAATCAGAGCCTCCATTTAAGCACCATTTCTAATTTTTTAATAAAGAATGATGATTTGAGTATACAGCCTAATGACAGTATACATTATAGATCAGACTTAAGATCAAAATGACATGTTGTAAATTAAGGGTAGCACATAATGGTGATGGAGTATAGAATCAAATATTGTCTAGTTTATTTGGGCAATAATATTCTAGAAGCATAAAAATTTCTGGAGTAATAAGCACCCAAGAAAGGGACCAAATCGCAGAGCAACATACATCATTGCGGCAATTTGAGGCTATTTTAGCTGTTCACAAATTTGCAAGAAGCAGTTGGTATGGTGAATCTCTAAGAGAACTAACCGATCTGTCTCTTCTCTCATTGGATTCAAGATCTCCTGATATCACTGCAAATGCATTTCAAACACTCATGCCACCAGTTCAATCATGTATTCCAAATCTCCTTAAGGTCTCGATGCATAATATCTCATAGCTTAGCATCGATTGAACGTAATATGGCAAGGAAATGAAGTATAGTTGTTTGTGAGACGTTCAGGAGTGAAGAAGGCTGAGCGATTAAGCAATATGCACATACACATTCGCAGCAGTGAAGATAACGAATTGAAAGCAATCTTGACAATTGGAGCACTACATTTTTTTGTTGCCAAATCATTCAGGGCAATTAATTCTTCAAATGTAATGGTAGAGTAGAGCACGTGAACAGAATCCGGATGTAAATAATGGAAACATTCGAAACATTTCCTATGTTTGCAGTTGACTAACAGTAAAGAGCGATGAATGTCAAAGCACTGAACCTACACATAGATTGGTCCTTGCAATCATTAATAGGTAGCGATATATATAGCAGCGACTGATATATGGTCCACTTATAAAAGGAAAAGGCTATGATATATATACTAAATAAGATCATATGTGACTGCGATAAACAGAAGAGTAACAACACTGAATATTTTCTGGAGCGGAAAAACGTTGCCAACGACACTGTCAGTTCTTGCAATAGTGATTTGATGTATGTTCTCCATCAAATTAATCGTGGGTCATCAATAAAAACATTGGAAGTTTCGGAAGCATTAAGAGTAAATAAATGTGTTCCGAAAGAATGACCTGTGAGAGTATAAGCATTCATTAAAGTATGCAATGATTCCTCTGTTAGATTCCACAAAGAGTGATAAATGACAATATGGATATCGCTTTGAAATTATACCATAAGTTTGAGATTATATGCAGGAAAGAAAAAAATTAAAAAAAAATAAAATATATATATCGTTCAGGGAAAGAGATTGAGTATTGGTCAAAGCGCATGAAGAGGATTTCATCACAAGAAGCGAACGCGGTTCTGCAAAACTCTTTCTTCTCAGAACAAGTTAAACAGTCTACTTTTCCACCGACGTCATCAGCCAAGTCATCGGAATCGCTGGGGATGGGAGATATAGGCATAGCCATAGTTGCAATTGTATCGCTGCCTGTGGTTCTTCATGTAGCAGCAAAGTATTCATGGCATCGATAAAAACTATTGTTGGAGACTAAATTTAATTGAAGAATATCACATGCTCATAAAGAAAGTTGGTAATTGAAGGAAAATTATTTAAAGAGGTACGTATTAAACTAAAAAGGAATTATTATCAAAAGGGTGTTACTATTTATTTTTAATAATATGACTTTTGACTTTGAAAAGTTACATCTCCATATTATTTAAGATATGGATAGGGAGATATTCGTTGACAACAACAACAAAAAAAAACAAGACATGAAAAAGTATTTTACATTCACTTTTAAGAAGGAATAAGGAGCAAAAATATGACTTTGTAATACAAAATTCAAATATAATTGTAATGATGAATAAAAAGCCTTTTGTTTATATTTAAAGTATGGAGATTTAAATTGCAATTGATTTGTCCTTTATAATCATCTTTAAATTCAGTAAGCAATTTAAATGTCAGATAAGTGGACTAGGTCGTTTATGACATTTTAAATTCGATCACGCTAGAGATAGTAAAATATTAAATTGTTTCCATATCTATGTCCAATTTGTCTCCCTACCTTAGGAGTTAAAGTGCAATCTAGACTAGTTTAAAATTGTGTACATATACTATCTATTGTGTCTTGATTATTAAATTGTTTATAGTTTGAGTGCATAAAGCTTTATAAAGTTGTACGTGATAATCTTCATTGTAGTTGACCCTGTTGCCTCAAATAAGCAAAGACACTGGTCTTCTTGAATCATTGAAGTATTATTATTGGATTTATATTTGAAGTCATAAAATCTATATCTTCCTTCTTACAAGCATCAAATTGTAATGTTCTCGTCATTAAATAAATATTTAATCAAACCTTTGTTAATGGGCTGATTGATTTAGTATATCTCGGACCCATTTTTATTTAATTGTTTCCGTAGGTTTGGCTGTCGGCTATTTATGTAAACCATCAAGAAGTTTCTCCGAAGGGTATTTAAGCATGACATGTAAGTAGTAGTAAAGATGCAATTTGGATTATTTTCTTTGTACTGTGAATTCCTGTTGGAGTTCTGGATTGTTCACCATTTCGGAAGTGAAAGATCTTCCTTATTTGGCTTTCTCCGGTTTCGGTGGGATTCATCCCTCACCTTATTCTGTCTATTATTTGGTTCGGGTCGAGCAAATCGGAGCATCTTTCTTATATGCAAATATTATTGTTTCTGGAATGCATCTATCTTAATTACGTTCATGTGTGGCAGTGTGCACTCTATGTTTCTATTGTTTTCCCCCATGATCGATCGACAACTGCAATCTTTTGTACACCCTATTGCAACCATAATTCTGTACAAATTTCCCTCTCACAGTACAGACTTGGAGTAGCTACTGTATGGATCAATCACTAACACCATATGACTTACATCATTGACCATACGACCCATGCCTTCCCACACTGTACGGCTACACCCTTAACCGTACAGCCCTGTCTTGTTCTCTTTGTATGGCCTTCTTAATTCCATCGTACGGCTCCTTGGAATCACCTTACGTAAGCCATATTGTACGAAATATTCCCAAGCCTCTCAATCATACGACTTGACTCCAGTCAACACCCACCATATCACACCTCACATCCCCTACCATACGGACCTCTGTTGCTGACGTACTCCAACAAAGTTTTTGACAGAAGCGGAACATTATAGTGGTATTAGAGCCTGATTATTCTGCCAGCCTGTGGAAGTGAATGCAAGTTCATATTCGAAGGAGAAGGCGAAATAACCTTGTTGGTAGAATGGCAGATCATCAGGATCCTATGACAAAACTCATGAATATTTTAAGAGATTCAGCATAAACCAAATGCAAATCAACGAAACCCAAAGGCTTATGCAAGAAGCACTACAAAAATTGGCCGAGGGAAAGACAACAAGTGAACAAAGTGGGCATAGTGATGACTCTATTTCGGTAAGGAAAAACTTTCAACCTTCTCGCTCATGACCCTCGATACCCATCTTCCTTCCAAGGATGAAAGCACGACGTAAAGAAAGAGAGCCCACTTTTTAGGAAATGCAAGAAAAACTTTGGGAAGATTGGAGAAACGCAAATATGGAAGGTGATATATCTTACAAAGACTATGTTGATCTAAGAATGAGATATTCAAGTGGGGGAAATCATGATTATTTTAATGATGATCTCAGGAGAAAGATCAGAAAGGTAAACTTATCACCATTTGATGGATCTGGAGCCATTACTGCACAGGCATGGGTTCTGAGGGCAGACACCTATTTCCAACTCAACCCGATGCTCGAAGAGGAAGCAATCAAGTTCGCAACACTCCATCTAGAAGGAGTGGTGCAAGAGTGGTGGCATCATGGATTGGTCACTCTCGGCCACAACCAAGTAAACTCTTATGTCGAGTTCACTGAGAGACTCATTGACCGGTTCGATGGGAAGGATCCTGGACTAAACTTCAAAGATCTAGTTCAGCTAAAGAAAACAGGTACGACAGACAATTACATCACAGAGTTCCAAACGCTGTCAGTATTAATCACAGTCATCTCTGAAACACGATGTCGAATCGTATTATTCATGGATGGGCTGAGAGAGCCTTTGAGAGGTTGGATCAAAGGGTTCAACCCGTGTGCACTCAACAAATCTATTTAGAAGGTGTGTGACATGGCCGCATCTTCCTCTAAAACTCACATAGCTATGCCAACATTGTCCCCACAAGAAGACAAAGACAAGGAGCCAATTCAGAAAAAATCTCCGTTGGATGAAGACTCTCGGCAAGAGCTCTGAAGGAAAAAACTTTGTTTCACGTGCAAGGAACCATGGATATCCGGTCATCGCGGCCTTGGGAAGGGAAAGGTTCACTACATTGAGGTGTTTCCTGACGACGATGAAGGACAAGTACCTACAGTGAAGGGTGAAGAAATTAACCAACAGGAGAGAATAAATGCCCTGATACAAAAAGGGGGTTCCATTGCTACCCTCACTACAGTGGCTGGAAGTAGTATCTTTAGGGTTCATGGCACACTTCACGAGAAACGAGTCATAGTCATGATTGATAGTGGCACCACACTCAGCTTCATCAATTCATCTTTGGCCACTAGTAAGGGCTTGCATGCAGTAGAGCATGGAGGATTTGAGGTTAAGGTTGTTGGAGGAACCATGTTACCTTGCACTCATGTGATCCCACGGCTAAAAATTTCCATGGGAAATTATACCTTGACAGATGATTTCTTTGTCATAGATTTGGTTGATACTAATATCATATTGGGCATCCAATGGATGGAGACCCTTGACTAGTACACTCAAAGTTTCAAACGGATGGACTTTTTATTCGAGGCGGATGGCAAGAAGGTGCTACTAAGAGGAATGCCAAATAAATGATCGAGAGTAGTCACAATCAAGAAGATGAAGGCCATTTTTAAACATGATAAGATCTTAGATACTGCAACTAAAAACATAACAATCAACACCTTACCCCATTTTTTGGATAATTGATGAGCCCATCTATTGGTCGAGTACTCCAAGAACCATTTTGCATGTCAGTTGATGGATGGCTATATACATGATGAGAGATACGAAGTTATTGATGATATCATTTACTATGGTGATACGATCTACTTGGTACCTAACTCAAAACTAAAGAAGCTGATTACAGAAGGTTTCCAAGAATCAGATTTGCATTTGCTTGAGGACAAACAAATTTTGGGATGGAAGGACTGTAATGTTCTTATCATTAAATAAATATTTAATCAAACCTTTGTTAATAGGCCGATTGATTTAGTATATCTCAAACCCATTTTTATTTAATTGTTTCTATAGGTTTGGTTGTTGGCTATCTTTGTAAACCATCGGGAAGTTTCTCCGAAGGGTATTTAAGCACATCATGTAAGTAGTAGTAGGGATGTGATTTGGATTATTTTCTTTGTACTTCGAATTCCTGTTGGAGTTCTGGATTGTTCGCCATTTCGGAAGTGAAAGATCTTTCCTATTTGGCTTTCTCCGATTTTGGTGGGATTCATCCCTCACCCTATTTTGTCTATTATTTGGCTCGAATCTAGCAAATCAGAGCATCTTTCCTATATGCAAATATTATTATTTTTGGAATACATATATCTTAATTACATTCATGTGTGGCAGTGTGCACTCTGCGTTTCTATTGTTTTCCCCCATGATCGATCAACAACTACAATCTTCCGTACACCCTACTGCAACCATCATTTTGTACTCATTTCCCTGTCATCGTATAGACTTGGAGTAGCTACTATATGGATCAATCACAAACACCATACGATTTACATCATTGACTGTACAGCCCATGCCTTGCCACATCGTACGGCTACACCCTTAACCGTACGACCCTGTATTGTTCTCTTTGTATGACCTTAATTCCACCGTATGGCTCCTTGGAATCACCTTATGTAGGCCATACCCTATGGCATATTCCCAAGCGTCTCCACCATACGGCTTGACTCTAGTCAACACCCACCATATCACACCCCGCATCCCCTACTGTACGGACCTCTATTGCTGTCGTACGCCAACAGAGTTTCTGACGGAAGCGGAACATTACACAAATCAATTATTGATAGCATTATACAAAGCATTCAACCATTTTAAGCACTCAACATTCAATTTCATTTGACCAAGTTTAAGGACCTTGCCAACCGAAGAACTCACAAAGCTTGAATTCACTATAGAAAAGCTTCGGATCAGGTGATCAGGTTTCGAGTGACAGTTTACTCGGCTAGGTGTAGCGACGCCTAAAGTGCAAGGGAGTCAAGGTGATTCTTGTTCGTTGGCTGGAACTGATTGTGGAATCTTGTTGGCGAATTGGCAAGCTCTTGAATTTCCAATCTGTGGTTTTGGGAACCAACATGGTCACCCATCATTCCCTATTGCATGGCATGTTCTATTCATCATATGGACCACCTCTTCACCATACTGTACAGTCTCTCAACTAATTCCAACATATGATCACCTTAGGTCTTTCACGTCGTATGGTCCCCTCTTCTCTCTTGTTGCACAGCACATGTTTTTGCACACGTAGATACTCAGCATTTACACATGGTGTTTACTAGATCGGTACATCGGAGATTTCTTTTGGGTACTTTCTTGGGGTGTTTCCCTTTGGTACTTCCCTTTGGGTGCTTCCCTTGAGTGCTTGCCAGATTGGTAGATCACAAATTTCTCTTGGATACATTCCCTTAGGTGCTTTCCTTGGGTCCTTCCCTCAAGTAATATTCCCTCAGGTATAGGGGTACGCGATGTGTAGGGGAAAACTCAGGTATCATGTCATTGGATACATTACAATGGTATTAGAGTTGGTGATCTTACCAACCTATTGGGATGATTGAAAGATTTTTGAATTTAGATCATACGATGGTGCCAAACAACGATGGATGGTGGTGGTTGAAGGCACTACAGAAGACTGGCAAAGGGCTCAACAATGGTGCTGATATTCTAGTAGAAATATTGGAAGCCTCTTTCTGTAAGGTGGACCAATCACCTTAAAGATTTATACAGAGGATTCCTAATTCGATTAAGGACACCTTAAGACAACCCAATTTGTTGAAACATTGTGACAAGGAAATCAAGTTGGTAATTGCAATATGTCTAAGTGAGATTTTGAGAATCTCGACTCGAGCACCATATGACGATGACACATTGACAGAGATATCACACTTGATTATTGACAACTTTCAGATCCTTGATGACATTAGTGATGATCCATTTGGCAAGAGATTTACAATATTGGAGAATTGTGCAAACATCAAAGTATGTAACCTCCTCTTAGATCTTGAGTTAAAAGATTTGATACATGATATTTTTCATCACTTCTTGGTCACGATCAAGGAATATCATGATACTAAGGTTTTGGTTGCTATGGGGAGCCTTAAGATTTTGTGCATTGAAGAGATAAAGGAAATACCCCAACCTATCATATATATGTTGTTGGTTGTTCGTAATCTAAAATGTATTCCTTCCATTGCAGCATGTAGATTGGTCAATAATTTATTCAAGCATAATCACTGTGAAGAAAAGTTAAAGTCTCATTTGCAAAAGTGGAAGTTGGTGACAACAACAAGAGTGATGCACTACATGAGGAAAATGAAGAGCCACACAAGGATATACAAGACTCTATTGCCACCCATATAAGTGGAGTTTTAAAACCTAAGCCTACACAACAAAAACAAGGCTGAAGAAGACACTTGCATGGAGCTTATTTGGAAGAAAACATTGATCAATCAGTTGCATAGAGAACTAAACACTACCAGTGATTCATTTTATGGGCATGACCACATGAAGATTTTGGATTAGAGCTATGATGTGTGTTATGATTGGCTTTCGTGACATGTTGATGACTCCAGGCATAGTAACATTTATATCATAGAGGAGCAACGGAGGCTTGATGGATAGTTACTCTTCATTGGCATGGTGGCAGTGTTAACTGGTCCGAGTAAGATGGTATTGTTGATTGGCATCGTGGCAATGCCAACTAATACCATGACCAAGTGGTACAAAAGAAGTGTTGACTGGCATGGTGGCAATGTGGATGAGTACAGGTATGATGGTAATGCCAAATGGAACTGTGGGAGTGCTGATTGACATGGTGGAAGTGTTGACTAGTACAATGGTAGTGTTGATTGTGACAATGATATTGTTGGAGTATGATGCATTCAGTGAAAGCATTGGAGTCATGTTGATGACAGACCATGCTCATGGAAGCATCAAGATTTACTTAAGTTATGAGATTCCAAAAGAGATTGGTGTGCATTGATCGCATGAAGGTTTTGGAATGGAGCACCAATATGTTTTTGGTTTGCATGGTATCTTGATGCCTTCAAACATAGCAATGTTAATATCAAAGTGGCACAACGAAGACTTGGAGATAGTCTACTCGTCTCAATTGAATCCAATTATGCACATGTGATCTTGAAGCAGCATGGAGATTTCAGCGGATATAACTATCAACATCTGCCCATGGTTTGGGATCTTGGAGTTTGTGGATTGTTTGAGGGCAAGCAATCTTTGGGCTGCGAAGATTTGTAACGTCTCAATTTAATAAAGTATTTTTGGACAATCCACTAGTCTCGACTGAATCTAATTATGCACATGTGATCTTGAAGCAACATGGAGCTTTCAGCAGATATAGCTACCAAAATTTGCGCATGGTTTGGGATCCTGAGTTTGCAGATTGCTAGAGGGAAAGAAATCCTTTGGGGGCAAGGATTTGTAATGTCCCCAATTTTAATAAAGTATTTTAATTAATTAATGGTCCCAAAATTTAAATAATATTATAAATTGACCTTTATTTAATTAATAAAGGGGCTCTTGCTTTTTTAATTGTCCATAGGTGTTGGCCGTGTTGGCACTTTTGGTAAACCTTCAAGAGCTTCTCTAAAGGGGTATTTAATATCAACCTGTAGGTTGTTCTAGGTATGCATGTTGGATATTTTATTTGTACTACTTCCAATTGGAGTTGTTTGCCATTTCAGAGGTGAAAGATCCTCCCTATTTAGCGAATATAGTTTCAGTGGTTCATAACCACCCTAGTCCATCATTGGAAATATCAATCTGATATTTCACTTTGTGTGCCAAATTTGTTGATCACCTTCATTTGGAGATAAATTTGTAATCGACTCCTTCCTCGAGGACATTGTAATATGAAGTACTATCATTGTTAATCTTAGATTATTTTTATGTCATTGGTATTTTGGCAACAAATCTCCATTCATGCCAACTTGTAACTTATAGTTGTATTGTGCCTCTACTCATAATTCAAATAATAGTATTCATCTGTTACTTTTCAAGATACCAATTTGGTTGAAGAGATAAGGGCGATTGTATGCAGCAAATACTCGAAACTGGAAGGAAAAACTTGAGCATACAACATTCCCATTATGTGCATTCAACCACTCTATGACACACAACCTCTCTACAACCACTATATGGCATAGCCTAGCACTGTACGACATCAACCATATACCTCGTACGATCACCCATCATTTCCCACTGCATGACTTGTTTTGTTCACCACACTAACCACCTCTCCACCATATTGTATGGTTTCTCACCTAATATCATTGTACGATCACCTTCTGTCTCACGTAGTGCAGTCCCTTCTTCTCTCTCATTGCGAGGTCCATGTTTTTGCGCATGTAGAGACTCAGCATTCACACACGGTGTTTTCCAGATTGGTACATTACAAATTTCTCTTGGGTACTTTCCTTGGGGTGCTTCTCTCAGGTACTTTCCCTTGGGTGCTTCCTTTGAGTGCTTCGCTCAGGTACTTTACCTCAAGTGTTTTCCATCAGCTACACTAGTACTTCCCTCAAGTACTTTCCCCTCGAGTACAGTGGTACGTGACATGTGGTGGAAAACTCAAGTACCATTTCGTTGAGTACATTATAGTAGAGTCATGTCATTGTTTTTATGGAGGTTATTTTTTTATATAGGCAATGAAGAATATTTCTATGTTTGGTTGCAATGAACATCTAAATCAAATATCATTTTGATTTCAAAATGATGATTCCCCACATATTAATATGTGGGTGGAAACCTCACCCCTTTGTTTTGTTAGGGTTGAAGAAACATTGAGACAATAGAGGCAATGCATGTGCCTTTTGTGCAACAGATATGGGAAGAGAAACAAAAATAATACAAGTCACTCACTAAAGATTTGAAGTTACCTTAGATGTCATTTTGGTTTCTTAGTGGTCAAATTTGAAATTTAAAAACAAAAAATTAGATTGCAATTTTAAACCGAAGAGGTGACAATGTCCATGAGACATGAAAAAAAATTCAATATCAATTGCTAGAATTTTGAATTTAGGCTTCAATCCTGGTTTGGTTTTGGGTAATTGGAAATTCTAATATGAAATGTATTCATAAAAACAGAAAATTCATGATAAATCATGGAACATTGACAAACTAGCAAGAGTTAACATATAAAGAAATTAAGTATGAAAGGAAAAACTGGAGCCTTTGAGTGATCCACATTTCAATTAATGAAAGATCTAGCTTCTACTTTATCTAACTTGTCTCTTTAGATCACATACTTTAACTTTTCCACAGTAGTTAAAATTTCAGATGAATAAATATTCTACTCTTCTGCTATCAACATAATTTCTTCAATAAAGGAACTTCCTGAATTAAGATCATTTTCATGGTAGTTCACTTGTTCCATAATAACTTGGTTATTACTAATATAATCTTTTTGTTTCCAACAAAAACAATCTCAATAGATATATAAAGCATTTGAATCTGTACAATTTCTACAAATGAACCCTCAGATTTCCAAAAACGGTTTGGAGGTGTGAATGCCCATTTGATAGAGAGAGCTTGAAGGAAAAATAATTGTGACTTCCTTTACAAGTCCCTATATTGATGAGAGGGCCATAATTTTATACAATTAGCAGCTCAAGTTCTTCAGATGGTAGCTGATTTGATCTCAAATTTCATATTTTGTTCTCATGCTCATTATTGAGTTTAAAGCACCCACAAGTATTTCCAAGGTAAAACTAAAGATAATCTCGAGATCATTTGCTTAAAGTTAAGTGATAAAGACAGAATACCACACATGGAAGTTTCAGACAATGGAAATGAACTTTGAAGCACTATCAAAGGACAATATTAAAACCTATGAATGCCTAAGTAGACAAGATTTGACTTATCTTCTGTCTAGATTCAGAACTTTGTTTCTGCTTAGCTTTTTCATTCTAATCAGGACCATAAATATAAAATGTCATACTTTGCAATTTCCAAGCCCAATAATTGACCTATATCAATGCATGATTCAAGTATTACCTTAAATTTCTATGCCTGACGATGAGAAATGTCATTAAAAGTTGAGAGAAACTATTATTGAAAAGTGTCTAAATGTGCAGTCTACAATGATGGAAGGGATTGGTGGCAAGCTTTAGAAGCTGCAGCCTTTGTTTGGTTTAAATGCAGCCTAAAATATGGGTATGCCCTTAAGGTCTCCCTCACTCGTACCAGATATCTCTGGCTATGGATTTGCTCAGGGTATATACCCGGGCGTACCCAGCGTACCCAAAGGCAATGAGTGCCAAAATGTTAGAAAAAAACATTTTGTGTGCACATCCAAAACCCTTAAAACATCCCTAAAAGCAACATTTCTTCAAATACAAAGATTATTTTTCTCTCTTCACTCTCTCTTTTCTCATTTTGGCATTTTGAAGGGCAGGTGACATATACGGTGTCATATGATAGAATATTGAAATTCTGAGCTGTTCAGAATTGGCATTGAATATTGATCATTACCTCAACCATTTTGGCATTTGGCATTGGTCAATGATGAAGTGTCATATTATTAAATATATTTAGTTTTATAATTATGTATATTTTAGCTTTTAAAGTTATAAATACCATACCCAAACATATTGTACCCAAGGAAAGGAAAAATTACCAGCAACTTAGATCGTTGGTGATTCAGAATGAAACAAATCATGGTAAAGTACGCAACGCAGGGTAAACTTTAAGAAACCCCCCTCCAGAAAAAGATATAAATTATAGGCGAATCTTTCATTATTTTGAAAAACCAAATTATTTTTATCAGTGAATCTTTCAATTTTTTTATTTTAGATATTATTTACATTGGCGATTATTTTGGAACCATATTTTTTGAGTAGAAAATATTGGTGAATCTCAATAATAATAGGAAGCTAGCTAATCATCATGGAATATTATAAATCAAAATTGAACATGTTTTATCTCATGGAAATTATGAGAAATTATGAGGATAATTACATTATATTTTCAATCAATAGTGAAAACTAAATATTGGTGAATCTTATTAACATAGTGAAAACTAGATATTATTAACATAGCGAATCTTATAGTGAAAACTAGATATTATTTACATTGGCGATTATTTTGGAACCATATTTTTTGAGTAGAAAATATTGGCGAATCTCAATAATAATAGGAAGCTAGCTAATCGTCATGGAATATTATAAATCAAAATTGAACATGTTTTATCTCATGGAAATTATGAGGATAATTACATTATATTTTCAATCTATAGTGAAAACTAAATATTGGCGAACCAATATTTAGTGAAAACTAAATATTGGCGAATTTAAGAAACCAACCTCCAGAAAAAGATATAAATTATAGGCGAATCTTTCATTATTTTGAAAAACCAAATTATTTTTATCAGTGAATCTTTCAATTTTTTTATTTTAGATATTATTTACATTGGCGATTATTTTGGAACCATATTTTTTGAGTAGAAAATATTGGCGAATCTCAATAACAATAGGAAGCTGGCTAATCGTCATGGAATATTATAAATCAGAATTGAACATGTTTTATCTCATGGAAATTATGAGGATAATTACATTATATTTTCAATCAACAGTGAAAACTAAATATTGGTAATATATCCCTAAAGTAACTAATAATTGTGATAATTATTGGTGAATTAATTTTAATTTCTTCGATAACATATAATATTTAGGTGAATCAAATCTAATCATGTATTGAATATTGTGGCGAATCTTTGAGTTTAATTTTTTTAATAAAATAAATTATTGAGCGATTTTAAATATTTTAGAAATAAATTTAATAAAATTGTGGCGATTTAGGTTGCATTAAATCTTAAATTATTAGCCAAATTACTACCAAAAAATTTCTAAAATTCACAAAATTACGAATATTCACCACTTAAAAACACCCTAATGAAACGTGATATATATATATGAAGAAATTTAGTGGTCATGGTGTTGCACTTGGTTATTAAAAAGGAAGATTGGTGGCATGATGGTATCCAACTTAGTATGGACTTTGGAGTAATGTGGAAGGTTAGAGGAAGAGTTTAAAGGAAAAAAGGATGTAGTCGTTTCTGAGAGAGAGGAGAGGCGCTCAAAGCAGCTAGGGTTTTGTCCAAGCCTGTATACTATATTCCAATTGAGATTTAGAACCCTTATATACAGATTTGGATGTTGAGGATGTGGGCCTTAGTCAAGGAAATGGATGGGGGAAGAAAGAAAGAAAGATTTTTTTTATATTCACAATATTTGGTAATTTGTATTTGTCTACAGATGGCTTATAGAAATATGAGACTACTCAACACTCTTTGCATGAGGCACCTAACTATGCTACAAACAAGGTGTACAAAACTTATCTCCTGTGGAATTTGAACTTGTGAACTCTTTTTCAAGAGCACAAGTTCTCCACCACTAGGCCATGTCAGACTTGTTTGCTGAATATTAGGCAGTTAATTGAAAGGAGAGATTTATTTAATGTAGTGAAATCTTTAAAATATTCAAATATGATATCCACAACCACTAGCTCCTTCATGTTGCATAAATACATTGATAGTCTAGTGATTTGGTACTGCATCAGGCATCTCCATCCAAGTCCTAGAAAATCAAGGCAAGCTTACTAATTGCCTAGATGAAATCAATCTTTGTCTAAATTTATAACTTTCTTCTACTACAAGGGTCAAGGAAGTTAATTGTTGCATTGAGATCTCTAAAGGATAATTTTCATTTTGCCAATGATGTCCTAAAACATTCAAAAAATTTCAGTGTTAAATTTAGTACATATATTTTGGCGAGTCCAGCATGAATCATGGCCCCTCTCACTCTTATTGATTGGGTCATCTTCATATTTCCTCTAATGTTTTTAATATTGAAATCTTCTATTTCCTTTGGTTTCACAATAGGCTTAATATGCACTAATTGCGTACATGAAATCAATCTTTGTCTAAATTTATAACTTTCTTCTACTAAAAGGGTCAAGGAAGTTAATTGTTGCATGGATATCTCTAAAGGATAATTTTCATGTTGCCAGTGATGTCCTAAAAAAAATTCAAAATTTTCAGTGTCAAATTTAGTACATATATTTTGGTGGATCCAGCATGAATCATGGCCCCTCTCACTCTTATGATTATGTCATCTTCATATTTCCTCTAATGTTTTTAATATTGAAATCTTCTATTTCCTCTAGTTTCACAATGGGCTTAATATGCACTAATTGCCTACATGAAATCAATCTCTGTCTAAATTTATAACTTTCTTCTACTACAAGGGTCAAGGAAGTTAATTGTTGCATGGAGATGTCTCAAGGATAATTTTCATGTTGCCAATGATGTCCTAAAAAACATTCAAAATTTTCAGTGTCAACTTTAGTTCATATATTTTGGCGAGTCCAGCATGAATCATGGCCCCTCTCTCTTATGATTGGGTCATCTTCATATTTCCTCTAATGTTTTTAATATTGAAATCTTCTATTTCCTTTGGTTTCACAATGGGCTTAATATGCACTAATTGCTGACATGAAATCAATCTTTTTCTAAATTTATAACTTTCTTCTACTACAAGGGTTAAGGAAATTAAGTGTTGCATGGAGATCTCTAAAGGATAATTTTCATGTTGCCAATGATGTCCTAAAAAACATTCAAAGTTTTCAGTGTCAAATTTAGTACTTATATTTTGGTGAGTCCAGCATGAATCATGGCCCCTCTCACTCGTATGATTGGGTCATCTTCATATTTCCTCTAATGTTTTTAATATTGAAATTTTCTATTTCCTTTGGTTTCACAATGGCCTTAATATGCTCTTTGTAAACTTCCAAATTAGGAATCGTACTCTATGAAAAGCATGATTCATCTGCCCAAGGATGTTGTCAAATGTCTCCCTTTCTCTCCAAAGCTACGCCAAGTCTATTTCCACATATCTTGCACAAGAAATGGTATGAAGGACCAAAAACATATGTCCGATCAATTTATAAAAATAAAAATTTCAAAAAAGATTGACTCAAATGATAAGAGTGGAAGCTATAGTGAGAATGAATATAATTTGCATGTGAAAACATAAATAAATTAGCAATTTAATTAATATTATTAATTGAGAAGTACGAGATATATTCCACAAGTCAAATTGTGATATTGCTACCGGGATTCAACTGTGCAGTTTTTGAGTCAAACTCATTCACAAATATTTTAGTAGTGGTTCATGGAACCCCATCTATCATGAGAATGAATGGAACACTTAGCACTCATTGCATCTAGGTAATGCTCACAAAGGTGAAGCACCAAGACTTCCTAGGAGGTCAACCATCCTAGTACAACTCCAACTCAACAACATTTAATCATAGAGTTTCCTCCAAGGTTAAGCCCACTTTGCTTGCAACCCCATTTGCAAAGCCATCATCAAGTGTTGTGCCTTATGAACCATTTAGTAGAAAGCCCCTTAAGCTCATCAATTAATAAGTAGGTAATAGTTTCCATAGCAAGTCAAATTGTGATATTGCTATTTGGATTCAAGTGTGTAGTTTTTTAGTCAAACCCATTGACCCATGTTTCAAGAGTAGCAGCTCACGAGAACCTGATGAGAGCCATTCAGGTTCCACTTTACACCATATTTTTACCCATTTCATACACACATATATCTATTCTTATATTCCAATTCTGTTAAATCATACCATTTATGCTGCTTGTGATTAAAATACATTAGAAATAATTAATATTGTTTTATGATAAAAATATGAAAAATAATTACTCTGTTGTTATTACTAATGAGCATTGGAAAATAAACTAGTTGGCAATTATTTCCAATGCCTCAAATTGGAGCTTTTGTTTCTACTATAGAATATTTATACCAGGTTGGCATGAAGATAAGGAGCTGCTACACATTTACTTTACCAGCACACTCTAATACCACCACAAATAGTCTTCTACCCATGTACACATCAATCAACCGTCAACTATGCATCATATCTTTTATATCTACATGATTGGCTGCAGAACATGTGCTTATTGTTATCATAGATTACTTATCTATGCTTTATTCTTTTGCCAAAAAAAAAATGATGGTGAGTTCTTGTGACATTTTTATGATCTTGTTTTAACTCTCAACCAAAATAGGTATTCTTGTAAATCAGTATAAGAAATAGTGGCTGCATTCCATTCCATTCTTTCTTGAAACAGAATAGTAAATCCATGCCATAAGACTTGAAACCATGAGCCATTATTTTGGTTGTATGCCAGATAAACTTATTCTATTTTATTTGAATCAGAGGAACACTGCCTCACAACTTAAAACCCTGGGCATTTTCTCTATTGCATGAAAGTTATAGAAGTCCTTCTAATGTAATAGACAAAGACCTGAAATAATATAATATCAATACTAATGTAATAGACAAAGACAATCTGAAATAATATAATATCAACATTATTATTGCCGGCTGAGTTAAGTCTACGAGTTCTGTGAATGTCTTCTTCAATTGGCTGACTGGTAGGAACAGCGCCCACTCTCCAAAGTCAAGTGAATGTATATATTTCATTTCTACAAGTGCCTTTTTTGTATGTGTTTTTTGGATTGGTTAATCGTTAAATAGGTATTGTAATTTTTGTAGTTGGTATTTGATTTCAAATGATTTCCACATTTCAGACTTAATTCTCTCATCTGTATTAAAGCTGTTGTTTTGGAGTTTCTTGTAATTTCTGCATAGTTCCTATCACCTAAATAGAATAGAACAACTCTTATCATCAAGAAGTGACAGTTCATATAGCCAGTTTTATTTCACTTTACAATACATTTATTTTCATAGGATGCATTCACAACCACTCACCTCACAACTTACACCCTTTTGTGGCATATAGCCCTGGCACCTTTTGCAAGTTTATTTCCCAGATTGACACGTACAAACCAAACTGAAATTCATGGCCTATTAGAAACCATCTCCCCTGAGAATGAATGGAACACTTAGCACTCATTGCATCTAGGTGAAGCTCATAGAGGTGAAGCACTGGGACTTCCTAAGAGATCACCCATCCTAGTACTATTCTGGCTCAGGCACTTAACCACAAAGTTTCCTTCAAAGTTAAGTCCACTTTTCTTGCAACCCCATTTGCAAAACCTTCAGCAAGTGGTGTGCCTCATGAACCATTCATTAAAAAGATCCTCAAGCTCGTCAATTGATAAGTAAGAGATATTTTTCATACCATGTCAAATAGTGATATTGCTATCAAGATTCAACTATGTAGTTATGAGTCAAACTCATCAACCCATATTTCATGACTAGTGTTTCAAAAGAACCCATCTTTCATGAGAATGAATGGAACACTTAGCACTCATTGCATCTAGGTGATGCTCAAAGAGGTGAAGCACTACTCAAAGAGCCACACATATGCCATCATGAATTTGCCTCTTAGACCATGCAGATAGGAAATTGGAAGGGGAGTTTGGTGTTTCAAGACTAAAACAATGCCCAGCATTGGGAGGAGCGAATTGTACTCAAGCAGTCCATTGACCCTACTTATGGTGGTTGTCTTGCAGCATATACAGTCAGCTGTTATAAACAGGTTCTTATCCCTTCATGTTTGTAAATTTGCTGGGAATAAAATAAGTGAATTCTAGCGCTGAGATTCTTGGGAATCCTAATCTTCATACTTATTATCTCTCTGTTAATTTCAGTATTTCATATTGTGTGAAAAATTCAAAAAAACCTATATCTTTTCAAAAAACAAAGAAAGTAAAAAACATAAAACCCCAAAAATCACATTATTCAGCATTAATAATGAGAGCCAGCTTGGGTTCTTTACAATGTTACCCCAGTATTGGGGTACATTGGGACGTCGGAACGAGTTTCCGGGATGGAGGGAAACTGGGCCTCATTTCTGGGATAGTGGGGGGGCGGCCAGGGGACGATGGCAAGGGGAGGATGGGGTAGGGAGGAGTGTTGTATAGTATACATATAGAACTTGAAATGCTTGTTATGAAATGATGTTTCAGTAGAATATATCAAATTAAAATACTTGGACATAGCCAAATTGCAACATGAACTAGAACAATTGAACATTCAGCATAGTCACATATTACATACCCAATAGTTACATTCAAAAAACAAAAGTGAAATAGAAATCGAAGTCCCCATACTTGTAGCAGCATGTTGCGGAATGATGGAGGTGGGGGTACTTGGGTACGTGAGTACCCGGTGCAGGGACGTCTCGAGGACAGGTACTCCAAGATTTGGGAAGGGGTGCAAGTCCCTGTGTAACACTGGTTCTTTACAATAAGCCATCCGCTGGGAGACATGTAAATGTTTGTGTATGAGTAGCTTCATATATATGTGTGTGTGTGTGTATAAGTGAATTCTAGTGCTGAGATTCTTGGGAATTCCAATCTTCATACTTATTATTATCTCTCTGTTAATTTTAGTATTTCATATTGTGTGAAAATTTCAAAAGAACCTATATATTTTCAAAAAACAAAAAATGCAAAAAACATAAAACCCCAAAAATCACATTATTCAACATTCACAATGAGAGCTAGCTTGGGCTCTTTACAATAAGCCTTCCACTGGGAGACCATATGCATATGTTTGTGTGTAGCTTCATATATGTGTGTGTGTGTATCTATATATACACAGAAATATATATTATATATACATACATATATACACATATCTTGACCCCACATGCACCCTTGGCATGAAGAATGAAAGAAACATTGTGTTGGAATTAATGGCCAAAAGTATCTGATTGGCAAGATGCATGACAATCGGTCAGAGGAAGAAGGAGAAGGAATCCTATAGTTACCAATCATACGACTCACCAGCATACACTCTAGCACACCCAAGTTGGCACAGGAAGTTGGATAAGGATAACAGTTGGTCCAAGTCATCCACGTGATAAGTCACCTTAACGTTCCTGCTAAGTATCTACAGCTATGCAATAGTGATGAGGTAAGACACAGTTTTTGGGAGCATGTACGGTAGACTCGCCACACTTATATGAGTCATATGGTGTGCAGGAGGAGGGTGTACGATCAAACTAGGGCCATATAATGGGATAGGGGAAGACTTTCCGTACAGACTTCTTAAGGCCGTACGGTGAACAAAGGGGGTGCAACCATACAGAAGGCAGTACGGATGATGGCCATATAGAGGATATATCTAAGCTGTACGGTAGGCAGTACGGATGATCGTCGTACGGAAGATATATGTAAGCCGTTCAATAGACTTATGAAAGCCATATGGTGAGCTTGTAGACAGTATGGTTGGATTTGGAGATTGTACGAAGGGTAGAGTTTGTAGAACGAAAGTGCGACTCAATGTTTGTGAGATGTAGTTGGGGTATGGTTGGAAGATGAGTTCAATTATGCACCATAAACTACAAATTCCAGATTTATCAGACAAAGCCAAACAAGATTGAAGATTTGAACACGAATAACTTCTAATTTAATATTTGCCAACAGATAGTGCTCCGATTTGCTAGACCCGAGTGAAGTGTTACAGACGACGGAATAGGGTGAGGGTTGAATCCCACTGAAATCAAAATAGCCAAGTAGGAAGATCTTTCAATTCCGAAATGGTGAACAACAGAGAATCCCAACTTGAATTCGTAGTACAAAGAAATAATCCAAAAATGCCTACCTAAAGACTACCTACAAGCCGTGCTTAAATACTCATCGGAAATTTTTTTTGACGGTGTACAAAGATAGCCGACGGCGACACAAACTACAGAAACAAAACAAAAATGGGTCCGAGATATATTAAATCAATCGGCCCATTAACAATAGTTTGATAAATGATTTATTTTATAACAGAAACATTACAGTCCTCCCATCCCAAATTTTTCTTGTCCTCAAGAAAATGCAATGCTAAGTGCTAGAGAATGTGCTCGCCCTCCCATGTCGTGTTGTCCAATGGCAAGTGTTTCCAATGCACCAAATATTCCTTCACTACGCGGTTCTATAGGGTCTTCTCACGTACTTCAATGATCTTGGTTGGTTCCAATATGAGCTTTCCTTCTTCATGAGTGGTGGAAAGTTTGTGGCTACCGTGACGTTCTGCCCCATGGCCTTCTTCAGGCATGAAACATGAAAGACGTAATGAATATGGCTTCCCTCTAGAAGTTCTAGCTCGTAAGCAACTTCACCAATGCAACGAACTACGTGATATGGGCCATAATATCATGGCTTCAATTTTTCTTTTCCTTTTTCCTTCAATGAGGATTGTTGATATGGCTAGAGCTTGAGATAAACCAAGTCCCCTACTTCGAAACTCCTCTCCATTGGACATCTATCAGTGTACATCTTTTGTTGATTTTGTGCCCGTTGTAAGTTTTCCTTCAGGTATCATAGGATGTCCTGTCCCTCCTGAAGCTAGTCCCTTACCCTTGGTGCGTGACTGTCTCTCAGCACTGTGTCGATGAAGGAGAGGGGTTTGTACCCGTACAGAGCTTTGAATGGTGTCATCTTGATGGACATGTTATACATGGTATTGTAACAATATTCTCCTAGGTGTATCCACTTGACCCATGCCTGTTGTTGTGCCGAAACATAGTTTTGAAGGTAACCTTCGAGTCACTTGTTCACGATCTCCATTTGTCCGTCTGTCTAAGGGTGGTAACTAGTACTTGGTGACAATTTTGTCCCTACCAATTGAAACAGTTTCGTCTAGAAGATAATGATGAATTGCCCATCTCGATCACTGACAATGTTTCGGGGTAACCCATGCAGACGAAAGACTTCTGTAGAAAACAAATCGGCAACTTGTGTAGCCTGAAAATCTAAGGGAATAGCGAAGAAATGTGTAGTTTGTCAATTTGTCAACCACCATACAAATAAAATCCTTCCTGCTCACCTTGGGAAGCCCCGTTATGAAATTTATCGAGATACTTTCCCACTTATGTTCTGGAATTGGCAGAGGTTGCAATAACCCAGTAGGTAGAGTATGTTCGGATTTGTTCTGCTGGCAGACTGCACACTTTCTTACATACTGCAATACGTCTCCTTTAAGTCCTTTCCATGAAAACCTCTCCCGAAGACTTTTGTAAGTTTTGAGAAAGCACGGGTATCCTGCCAAAGGTGAGTCGTGTACTTCCTTCAAAATTTTCTACTTTAATTTAGATTTCGACAATAAAAATATCCAATTTTTATAGTAGATGATGTCATCCACCACTTTGTACCGATCATCCTGGGTGTTGCCATCCATTAGCTCACAAGCAAATGTGTTTTTGGAATATTCTACCAACAAATGTGCCTTCCAATCAACTGAAATCTAGTTTAGTGAGCAGATGGCGAGTTTCCTGGACAAGGCATCTACAACCACATTGTTCTTTCCTTTCACATATTCAATGTCAAAATCAAAAGCTTGAACCTTGCTTACCCGTTTTTGTTGCCTCTTGTTCAAATACCGTTTCTCCAAAAAATATCTCAAACTATTGTGATCCATACAGACCACAAACTTGGCACCACCAGATACTGGCAAAACTTGGTTAATGCATGTATGACGGCCAACATTTCTTTGTCGTAGATGAAATATAAGCGTTCCATTTGTGTAAGCTTCTTGCTCTCATAAGCTATGGGGTGTCCATCTTGCATCAATACCGCATCAATGCCTTCTCCGGATGCGTCACACTCCGGAATGAATGGTCGAGTGAAATCAAGTAATGCAAGTACGGGACAAGTACTCATTGCCTCTTTCAACTTATCAAAAGTGAGTTGTGCCTTTTCATTCCACTGGAAAGACCCCTTCCTTGTCAGATCCGTTAAGGGTGCAATAAGATGAGAGAATCCTTTAACGAACCTCCAGTTATAATTGCACAGTCCGAAAAACCCTCACAAATCCATGTGATTTTGGGGAGGCCAATCAAGGATAGCCTAAATCTTCTCCTAATGAACTTGAATTCCATATTTACTGACAATATGTCCTATGTACAATATTTTTGTCATATCGAATTCACACTTGGATTGCTTGGCAAAAAAAGATTGTTCCTCCATGATCCTTAGGATTTCATCCAGATGCTTCAAGTGCTCCTCCCATGTCCTGCTATAAATAAGATCATCAAAAAATACCAATAAGTACTTAGGCAATTGTTTGTTGAAGATGCGATTCAGCGATTCATGCATGATCAGAATGTAGTAGGTGCATTTGTCAATCTGAACGGCATACCAGAAACTCATAATGCCCGTAGTGACAACAAAAGGTCATCTTTTCCACGTCTTCTTCTCTCATGCGGATCTTATGGTATCCGGAATGGAGATTTATTTTCGAAAAATAGACTACACCATGTAATTCATCCAACAACTCATCTATCCTAAGAATGGGATATCTATTCTTTATTGTTTTTTGTTCAACGCATGGTAGTCCATACACATGTGCATCGTCCCATCCTTCTTTTTGACCAAAACCAATGATGACACGAAGGGGCTGGAACTGGGACAGATCCATCCTTTCTCTAGTAGTTCTTGAATCGTCTTTTTGATCTCATCTTTGAATTTCTTAGGATGGCGGTAAGGTATGGTTATGACTGAGTTGGCTCTTGCTTCCAACTCAATAGTGTGTTCAAATCCTCGATGAGGTGGTATGCCAGGAGAAATGTCTATAAAAACTTTATCATGTTTACTTGAAATATTTTGGAGATCATCACCTTGGGGAGTTGTTCATTGCCCTTTTATAGGTTCTGCTGAAACAAAACAATGTGCAGCCCAAGCAACGTCATCATGCCAAAAAATTGCCTCCATCCGATGCGCAGAAACTTCCTTTGGACCCTTATTTGCCATTCCACGGAGAACAACCTTCTTTCCATCGACAACAAAAGTAAAATCCATCCGTTTGAAGCTCTGAGTGTATTCATCAAGTGTCTCCATCCACTGTATGCCCAAAATAACTTCCATGTCATCAAGGTCCACTATGAAGAAATCCTCGGTCACCGTGTGATTCGCCATTGTGATACTTAGCTGAGGAACAAGGTGTGTGCAGGATAGAAGAGTCCCTTCAGTAATCTTGACCTAAAATCCTGCATGCATCTCTGTAGATAGACCTCTTCGCTTCACCAAAGATGAGATTATGAAGTTTAGAGTGGCTCTGCTGTCGAGCATCACCATAACCCTTTGTCCTTGAAGGGTTCCCGTACATAAAAAACAATGCACTTCGGGCTACCGGCTAGAACGATAGTTCCCCTACGGTGTACCAATGTTGCAATTCTTTCTATGTGGTTCAAACTAACCATGTTGGTGTCGTCGTGATGTTGGTTGTCTTCGACAGGTATTTCTTCTTGTTTGTCCTCATCATCGGACACGACCTCAATGTAATGGATCTTTCCTTTTCCGAGGCATTTGTGGCGCAACTCCCAAGGTCCCTTGCAATTGAAACATAGTTTCTTCCTTCAGAGCCCCTATCGGGTGGCTTCGTCCAACAACGACTTCTTGGGCAGAGGTTTATTATTTCTATCCCTCAGAAACACAGACGGTTTGGAATGTAACTTCGTGAGGATGATGTCGATGATGATGCCATACTCCGCGCCTTCTTAATGGCCTCCGACAGGGTGGTAGGATTGAACCCCTTTACTCAACCTTTCAATGGTTCTGTCAGTCCGTCCATGAAGAGCACTACCTGTCTTCTTTCAAAAATGTCCGTGACCAAAACAAGGAGTTTCTGAAATTCTGCAATGTACTAATCAACTGATCCAGTTTGTCTCAACTATGCCAAATCTTTGAAACTGAGTTCCAAATCTTTACCATCAAATAGATCTATCAATCTCTCAGTGAATTCCGCATAAGTATTTATTTGATCATGCCCCAGTGTGATGGTGTCGTGATGCCACCATTAATGCACTACTCCCTCCAAGCGCAATGCCACAAATTTAATTGCTTCTTCTGGCATGGATTAAGTCGGAAGTAAGTATCGGCCTTCATTACCCACACTTGTGCAGATATGGATCCAGATCCGTCAAATTAAGACAAATTTACTTTACTAAACTTCCTTCTGAGATCATCATTAAAATATCCTCTGTTTCCGCTTCCCAAATATTTCATTCTCAGATCTACATAATCTTTGTAGAATATATCTTCCTCAAAATTCACATTCTTCCAATCTTCCCTCAGTTGTTCTTGCATTTCTTCAAAGGTTGGTCGTTTCCCTCCGTGTGGTGGAAAAGATGGCATGGAAGGTCGAGAGCATGCTAAATGAGGGTTTTCTTTACCCGATACCGAGTCTGCGCTGTGTCCATTTTGTTCACCAAATATTTTATTGTCTACCAACTTCTTAAGAGTTTCTTCCTTGAGTCATTTGAGTATCATTGATTTGTGCCTGATTCCTCGCAAGCTCCTTCAATAGTGCCACAAGTTCTACAGTTGTGGGTTCCAGTTCAGCAGCCATTCTATCAACAGAATTGGTTCTTCTCTTCCAACTATAAACTCTCATTCATTGTCCATAGATTGGCAGCATTGAAGCTCTGATACCACTGTAACGTTGTTGCTTAGGTATTTACAGCCGAGCAATAGTGATGAGGTATAACATAGTTGTTGGGAGCATGTACGGTAGACTGACCACACTTATATGAGTCGTACGGTGTGCAGGAGGGTGTACGATCAAACTAGGGTCGTATGGTAGGACAGGGGAAGATTGTCTGTATAGACTTCTCAAGGCCGTACGGTGAACAAAGGGTTGCAACTGTACAGAAGGCTGATGATGGCCGTATGGAGGATATATGTAAGCCGTAGGGTAGGCAGTATGGATGATGGCCATACGGAAGATATATGTAAGCTGTTCAGTAGAGTTGTGAAAGTCGTACGGTGAGCTTGTAGACAGTATGGTTGGATTTGGAGATTGTATAGAGGGTAGAGTTTGCAGAAGGGAAGTGCAACTGAATGTTTGTGAGATGCAATTGGGGTATGGTTGGAAGATGAGTTTAGTTATGCACCATAAACTACGAATTCCAAATTTATTAGACAAAGCCAAACAAGATTGAAGATTTGAATTTTGAACACGAATAACTTCTAATTTAATATTTGCCAACAGATGGTGCTCTAATTTGCCAGACCTGAGTGAAGTGTTACAGACGACGGAATAGGGTGAGGTTTGAATCCCACCGAAACCGGAATAGCCAAGTAGGAAAGATTTGTCGCTTTCGAAATGGCGAACAACAGAAAATCCCAACTAGAATTCGCAGTACAAAGAAATAACCCGAAAATGCCTACCTAAAGACTACATACAAGCCGTGCTTAAATACCCGTCGGGAAAACTTCCCGAGGGTGTACAAAGATAGCTGACGGTGACACAAACTACGGAAACAAAACAAAAATGGGTCCGAGATATATTAAATCAATCGGCCCATTAACAATAGTTTGATAAATGATTTATTTTATTTTATAACAGGAACATTACATCACCACCGATGTGACAAAAGGGGAAAACAAAATAACGCAAGTAGGCAAGGATGACAGGTTGCCATTGGTTCGAAAAAAGACTGACAAGGCTAAAAGTCTAGACCCTAGGTGTAGGGTTCAAGGGTCTTCTATTAATGAAGCAAGAATGGATTTTGAAATTTGAATTCAAGAATGAGCGGGACAATTTGGTCATGGGTAATTGTGCCCTAACATTGATAAAAGAAGATATAAAACAAAAACCAAAAAAAAGGTATAGAAGTGAAGAAGAGAGAGTTGCCAAGAGAGTTGCCACTGT
Source organism: Cupressus sempervirens (assembly GCA_028749045.1). Classification (NCBI taxonomy): domain Eukaryota; kingdom Viridiplantae; phylum Streptophyta; class Pinopsida; order Cupressales; family Cupressaceae; genus Cupressus; species Cupressus sempervirens. Next base: position 543,180,099 of record CM053787.1, on the reverse strand, counting down.
AGAAGGAGAGAACTGAGAGCAAAAGGAAGAGGAATATAACAAAGGCAAGTGCAGTAGAGTGAAGAGAGAACAATTAAAGGCTGTTGCAAGCAACCAAGGGAGAAGTAAGAACAGAGCACTAACCAAGTAAGCAGAAAGATCGATGCATCTTCAAGGAAATGAAACAAAGATCTACAAGGCAAGACACTGCTACTCTTAAAGGTCAAAACATTTACAATGCTTTCTTATCATTGCATTTATTTGTAAGCTCCTAACAGGGCCAGTTTCATTAGCAAGCTTATTGTACAAATCCTTTAACAAGGTGTCTCTCAGAAGGCGACTTGTAAATCCTTTAACTAGGTAGCTTTCACAAGCTTTTGTGACTGTAACAAGTTGCAGGCATTCCTAATAGGATGCGCTTTCAAAAGAAGCATTTGTAGCTCCTAACAGGACACCTCTTTACATGCATTATACGGGCTAATGGGTATATTATCTCCACCGTGGTTTTCATCCTCACATCGAAGGTTTCCACATATAAAATACTTGTGTTATGTGGATGAATGCTTTTGTGTGTGAGTTTACTTGTTTTTATGTTACTGCATTTATCGTGATATTAGTTGCAAAGTGTGTACTAGCAAGGTTAGTTGAAAGGGTTAGAAGCTTGAGAGGTTTTGTCGGCGGTATTGATTCACTCCCCCTCTCAGTACCTGTTGGGACCAACAATTGGTATCATAGCATAGAACCCTGTTGCAACAAGTCTAACAACTTGAGGGAAGATCTAATGGCGTCGCTACAAATATAGCTAGAGGAAGCCTTGGACACCATTGAGGACTTGAAAGAAAAGCTAAGAAAATCCTTAGCTAAGAGGAAGAAATTGACGCTGAAGCTCAGCAAAAGTCAAGAAGTCATCGAACAACACAGTGGCTCAGAAGAAGCCACCTCTAATGGAATGGCTGAAATAGAGCAGCTGAAGGAAATCACCGCTCAGCTAAGAAAGGAGAGAGATGAGCTAATGAGAGAAGTTGCCAAAGCTCGGGTTGAATGAGATGCAGCCATCCTAACAAGAAATGAAGCCATTGCAGTAGCAAGGAGGGAAGGTGAGCTAAAGACCAAGGGGAGCAGTCACCCTAATATGGAATAGTTCATGGAACTGATTGAGGAAGTGCTCAAGCTTACTGAAAAGCTGAGAAGCACAAATGAATGAAATAAAAAGTTGATGAGATTCAATGAGAGCTCCAAGAAGATTGATGAGCAACTAAAGGCCCAAAGAAGCAACAAAAACACAGTCGATCTTTACCAAGGTGACAGCAAGACTGAGGCAGGAGAGACTTCTCGAGTGAAGAACTCAAATAGTGGAAGATCAGGAAGCACATCTCCAAGAGGCAAGGGTACTGCTAAACCAACCTAAGGTTTTTGTGGTAAGAAAGGACACATATCTGGTGTGTGATGGTTTAAGCAAGTTAAACCTGTGCAATAGTGTACTCATGAAGGGTCATGCAACAATTGTCATCTCTACAACCATACAACACAATAGCATATTTCTCATTTTAATAAGAAAAGAATAGATGGGTGTTGATATTATTGCAACGAGTATAAGCATAGAGAAAAAGACAACAGAACAAGAACCCGAGACAATCAAAGGTCTCCAAAGGCAACGAGTCCCATTGGAAGGGATAGGTTTCCCACACAAGTTTGTACGACTTGTGGAAATGAAGGTCATCCTACATGTAAAAACCCCTTTCGTTTATGGCTCAAACAATCATCAATTTCCACACTAATTAGTGGTTTGACATTTCGTCAAACAATTGGTGAGCAATTCAGCTATCACTATGCATATGATTTTTAACATTCTAGTAGAATACTAGGATATCTAATGAGCTACTCATAATTACTAGATAAATCAAACATTGAAGGCTCTTGTATAAATGAATACCAAATAACTGATTTACAACTTCTTCCTTATTTGTTTGCATACATAATTCTGAAAGTGTTCTACAACCACTAATACTGAATGGAGAATGCAATAACTAGAACAATGAAACCAAATAATAATCATGCCATTAATAAGTTTCTATTGCATTTGAGAAAAATCACAATGACTTTTGAAACCTGTATGTAGGAGAAGATTTATTAACCCCAATTGCCAAATCGCTGCCAAAGTGTGAATAGCTATCCTTAAAAACTAGATCGCAGCCTGTAGGATCATATTTATTTGCAAACATGCAAAACACTGCCTCTTGGAGAAATTGCAGGTAAGAGAAAATGTAAAAATTGCCTTAGATTTCTCACGTGGTGCCTGGAAATGATCTCTTCATTTCCCCAAAATACCAAACGCTGCTAATACTAGTAATGATTGCCTCTTAATAACTCACGTGCATCCTCAAATGTAAATCGCAGCTATTAAAGAATCCTCCAATCCTTCACAAATTCAATCAAAAGTAATTTCTCCCTAGCGACAATAAATAACAATTGGAGAAGAGAGCAATTGTATATCTCAACACAATTGCAAATGCAATCCTTAGAAATAAATCTCAGAGTTCTGTAAACCCCTGAAATGCAATTTCCTCCACAATAATAATTCTCCCAGCCACAGACAATAACAATAAGGGAGATTAAATGGAATCACTTTATCTCAATAGTGATTCAGAAACACTTTTGAGCATCCCTTATACCTCAGCAAGGGCAACAAAATTTAGGACCTCAAAAAAGCCACAAAGACAACAAAAGAAAATAAATATTCAAGTGTGCCTTTATAAAGCTTTGTTGATATGAAACTTTCCAACACAACATCACTTTAAATGTTTAATACATGGCTTGGGCATATAATAAATGGCCCCTTTCAATGATGACTCAACCCTCAACTTAAGTCAAATTATAAAGTTCAATTATAACTTTATAATAAGTCATTTGATGATTTAATAATAATTTAGCCACTAAAAATACTCCCAAAATACTCATCATGAAATAGTAGTCACACGTATTATTTTTCCATGTGACCAAATGCACTTCCCAAAATTAAAAAGGGTCCATCTCAATCAACATCCAACTTACCACAAATAGTAAATACATAAATCTAAGCCCGAATGAAGTCCAATCTGAGCCAAATGAAGATCAACCTGTAGCTTAGTGAATTGTGGAGAAGACAAGACCCTCCCAAGTGAAGCCATTACCTCCGAAGACCCTTAAAATCCTCTCTTGTGCAAGGAACTAAATGCACGCAAAGCCTTTATAATTTCTGTTGGTTTTGGACAGACTTGTTGCAGGGTTTCAAAATTGGGGGAACTTAAAAAAAGACGAAATTGTGAACTCTCCAATATCTTTCTTTCCATCTCAGTCTTGTAGCTGAAAGAACCAAAAGAGCACCAAGGAAAAGGAGAAGTTGTGTTTTCTTTCCACCTGTTCCTTGTCACAATCTAAACAGCCTGCACAAGTATGTATCTCTTTACAGTGTACTGTAGATAATCATTTCACAACTCTTTCTCTTTGTAGCAATGTTCAGTATAAATTTCACTAGCCAGTAGGTACTGCAGATTTGGTTTTAGAGTTGGGAAATGACCTTCATATCTTTCCAGCTCACAAGTGATTTCAGTTAGGAAGAGAAGATGGGATTTTGTTCCTTTCCTTTTTAAATTTTCTTTAAGTCTTACTACTACTTTGTTCTACCTAGCAATGAGGTCTAAGAGATGACATGTTATCCCCGTGACTTCCATTTGTTGAAAGGAAAATTTTAATTTAATGAATATATGATGTGGCTTGCTCAGAATTTAATAAAGATTGAAAACTTATGTAGTTCCTTGACCAGTCCCCGATTATAGGGGACATCAGGTTATAATTTCAGTCTACTAGGGTATAGAAAATTAAGTAGATAGTTTGTCAACTATTTGACAATATACCCCACGTAGCAGTGAATGCTTAAATACTGTTTTGGACCAGCTTATTCTATGGAATGGTAAGGAAAGAATACCAACTGTTTGACATAATGCCTTGCTGTTATAAACCGTTGTCTGGAGGATAGAATAAAATAATACTATGCACTGTTACATCATAAATTATGGGCTGGGAACTGCTTAGAAGTGATCAATAAATTTTATACCATGGTTATATGAACCTAATTTTCTGAAAAGTAAAAAAAAAGGGTCTTGTGACAATCCCTTGCCTAGGACTGAGCCAAGGTTCTTTGCAAGGTTTATCATTACCAATAGATCCAAACCTTTCCTTGGATTTTGGGCCTTTGGCCAGGTGCAAGACCACCGAGAGAATTACTAAGTCCTATACCCCTTTTTGGGTTTCAGGCATCCAGCCAGGTATAGGTACCTTCCTAAGGATCTTTAATTTTTGTTACCAAGTTTTTATTTAAGCTTTAGAATAAATTATAATTTAACGAGGGATAAGTAACCACAACATCTATGTCCAAAGTATCTGTGCTGAGGCGGTATTCTTCACCTTCCAAGCTGCCTACATACCCGTATTCACAGGATCAAGATACCAATGAAACGTGCACTTGCTACCAATATGTAGTTCTGTTTGTATTAAGTTTGATGTAACTACTGTGGAGACAACCCCTTGGGGTTCATTTTGTTCATAAACTGTATAAATCAGGCCTCTAATTTATACAGTTTATAAACAAGGTAAAAGAAAACATCATAACAAGAATAACTTTTGTAAATAATATAACCCCAGCTTCATATTAGCTTTATGTTTCCAAAAAGATAATTGCTAACAAGAAAATGATGATAAACAGTTTTCTTTTGTTTTTAGAACTTTTTCCAGAGTTAAAAAGGGATTGTCACAAGACCCTTTTTTTCCTTTTCAGAAAATTAGGTTCATATAACCATGGTATAAAATTTACTATCACTTCTAAGCAGTTCCCTGCCCATAATTTATGATGTAACAGTGCATAGTATTATTTTGTTCTATCCTCCAGACAACAGTTTATAACAGCAAGGCATTATGTCAAACAGTTGGTATTCTTTCCTTACCATTCCACAGAATAAGCTGGTCCAAAACAGTATTTAAGCATTCACTGCTACATGGGGTATATTGTCAAACAGTTGACAAACTTCCTACTTAATTTTCTATACCCCAGTAGACTGAAATTATAACCTGCTGTCCCCATAATCAGGGATTGGTTAAGGAACTACATAAGTTTTCAATCTTTATTAAATTTTGAACAAGCCACATCATATATTCATTAAAGTAAAATTTTCCTTTCAACAAATGGAAGTCACAGGGATAACATGTCATTTCTTAGATCTCATTGCTAGATAGAACAAAGTAGTCATAAGACTTAAAGAAAATTAAAAAAGGAAAAGAACAAAATCTCATCTTCTCTTCCTAACTGAAATCACTTGTGAGCTGGAAAAATATGAAGGTCATTTCCTAACTCTAAAACCAAATCTGCGGTACCTACAGGCTAGTGAAATTTATACTGAACATTGCTATGAAAAGAAGTTGTGAAATGATTATCTACAGTACACTGTAAAGAGATACATACTTGTGCAGGCTGTTCAGATTGTGACAAGAAACAGGTGGAAAGAAAACACAGCTTCTCCTTTTCCTTGGTGCTCTTTTGGTTCTTTCAGCTACAAGATTGAGATGGAAAGAAAGATATTGGAGAGTTCACAATTTTCTTTTTTCTTTTTTAGTTCCCCAAATTTTGAAACCCTGCAGCAAGTCTGCCCAGAACCAACAAAAATTATAAAGGCTTTGGGTGCGGTTAGTTCTTTGCCCAAGAGAATATTTTGTCATCCACACCCCTGCACAATGAATGGAGAAAACCCTTATTACGCCAAGAGGCATAACATTACAATGGCAGAAAACCTCACTATAGGAGCCCAACGAGCGTAACGGTGTAAGAATAAAGAATTACACCAGCTGTCATACAAACACCAGCTGTCGCTCACACGCTCCCTCGCTCTAGTTGTCGCTTCAAAAACCATAGTTGTACAAAGGACAAGTAGCCTAGGTATCCCAAAAAACAAAAAAACAAGGCAAGCAAGATATTTAAAGGTGTTAATGCTCAAATATTTCGCAAGATATTTAACGTACTTACTATGGTATAAATCTACTCATCATCTTTCCCCTCCATGTACCTAATGGATCAACAATGGAAACAATAATTAAGCTGAGAGGCGTAAACATTTTGACATTTTTAATAAATTTATTAAGCCGATTGATCTATTAAATCCCCAGTAATATGAATATGGCAAGGATGTGGTGTCTACGCCTGTGGACATCAAACAGACGCTGAAAGAATACATTTTTATTGCCGACGTTCCCGGGCTCACCAAGTATGACATTCAGGTAAATGGTTGTTTTCTCATTTCCGGTTGTAAAGAGTTTTTGCACATCCTTTAAATTAAAGACTTGTTCTATCAATTAAAGAGATGTTTTGCAAGTTTAAGTGGAAAACGGGAAACTGCTGGTCATAAAATGTGCGAGCAAGAGATTCATATCCGTGCTCATCAGATTCTAAGGAATATGAGGATTTTACCATTATAACAATAAATAAATCTTATGATTTTTCAGGAGGTTATGGATGACCCATACGTTGCCGCAAACAATTTTTCATATGAAGGAAAGGCAATACCAGGATGGCTGGATTGCGAAAAGACCCATCACCCATGACTCAGACACTTTTGCACAAGAACCTCATTGCAAATTTTTCCCTGAAATAAAATGCATGCATATAAACTGAAGAATATGAAATGCATTTCATCAACCGTTTCATCTTCTCTGTAATTATAGGAGCCCAACGAATGAAACGGTGTAAGAAAAAAGAATTACACCAGCTGTCGCACTACAGTACACCATCTGCCACTTAGATGCTCCATTACACCAACTGTCGCTCCATATTGCAGTACAATTGCTGGCAACAAAAAGAAATATGCACTGCTGGAAATAGCAATGGGATACAAACAACAACATGAAACTTGGGAGCCATGAACGAGGAAGAAAGAGGCAAGTACAAACAACACCCAGTCAGACATCTTGAATCAATCAGCCATTCTTAAAATGCAGGAAGGCTTCTTCACAAAAACCAAATAAGCGATAGGCGGGAAAGCTCGACGGCCACTGGATCAAGGAAAAGTTAAAATTCTAGGGAGACCGGCTAATAGAGAGTTGTTGACCCCACAGGAATCAAAATCTTGAAGGATCAATGATGATGCAGGGTGGGAGATTGTCAAAAACAAAACTCCAAAATAGGCATCCCAAACCCAATAACACACCCTCAAAGATAGGAAATCTGAGGATTTAATAGGGCTACATGTAAATCACAGGAAATGAATTAATTTAGTATTATCAATTGTATCAAATCTTGAGAATTTTGAGTATTGTTATTAGAAATTTATGAAAAAATTAGAATTTATATGTGAATTGCTATGTATACATTTGAGAAAAGTTTAGAAAGATTAAATATATTTAAAAAATTATAGAAATGTTCTATTTCTATCTAGATGTAAGTTTCAAAATTTGATTTTAAATATATCTACTAAAATATAGAAATATTCTATTTCTAAAAGTTTGTTCTATAAAAGTTTAGAATGATTAAATATACCTAAAAAATAATAGAAATGTTCTATTTCAATTAGGATTTGATTTTAAATATATCTACTAAAATATAGAAATATTCTATCTCTAAAAATATGTTCTTTGTATAAATATAAGTTTAATTTTCATTAAATAATAATAATACATTATGATCAATAGAATAATTATATTTTTTAAAATAAAAGAATATGTTTTAATGTTGAAAAATATTTTTGAAGAATTAATTCAATTTAGCAGTTTCTTAAAAAATTTCATTAAACTTAAATTAAAAGATATTAGACATTTTTAAATATTTATATGATAAGAAACATATTAAGTAGGAACCTAAAGAATATGAAATAGAACTTAAGATTCATGTGATTTAATTAATTTGAGTTTATAAGAATAATGAAGTTTAGGTTTAGGTTTTGAGTTTGTTGTTAAGGGTTAGATTACACAAATACTTGAGATCAATTTTACAATAAAGTTTTAGATGATTTCTTATTTTCAATTTAAAAAAAGAAATAGCCAAAGTGCAATATGTAAAACTCAGCCCTAATAGTAATCCTAATCACTAAATTTAAACCCCAATCCTAATTCCTAAACCTAATAAAACCATAATCTTAAACACAATACTAAACATTCAAGGTAAAATCTTATCATAATCCTAAACTCTAACCTTAATCGAAATTGTAACGTAACCCTAACCCAAATACTAAATGCTAAGTCATAACCCTAATCGTAACTCCAAATACTAAGCTTAATACTTGAACTCTAACCCTAACCATAATACTAATCACAATGTAAAGTATACTTAAATCTTAATCAGAAGCCTAAATACTAAATACTTAAATTCTAACACTTAAACCTCAATGCTAAACAATAGTCCTAAATACTAAACCAGGTCATAATCCTAACTACAAAACCCTAATTATAAATTATAACCCCTAATCTTAGATGCTCAACCATAACTCCTAAATCTCAATTTGAACCGTAGACCAAAATGCTAAACCCCAACATTAAATAGTTTTAGAAACATATAAAGTAGGAACCCAAAGAATATGAAATAGAACTTAAGATTCATGAGATTTAATTAATTTGAGTTCATAAGAATAATGAAGTTTAGGTTTAGGGTTTGAGTTTTGTTTTTGATTAGATAAACAGGTTTTACAGGGACCCTGAAACCCAAGAGTTAAGACAATAAGAAGGCTGATAATAAGCGTGAAAAGCCCAGCCAAAAGAGTTCAAGTTCAAAGGCTGATAATAAGCCCAAGGCCCAGCCTATAAACAAAGATCATAGAAAAGACTAGGAACAAAAACAATAGGGTTTGAGTTTTTTTATTAGGGGTTAGATTACATGAATACTTGAGACCAATTTTACAATATAAAGTTTTAGATGATTTCATATTTTTAATTTAAAAAAAGAAATAGCCAGAGTGCAATATGTAAAACTCAGCCCTAATAGCAATTCTAATCATTAAATTTAAACCCCAATCCTAATTCCTAAACCTAATAAAACCATAATCTTAAACACAATACTAAACATTCAAGGTAAAATCTTATCATAATCCTAAACTCTAACCTTAATCTAAATTGTAACATGAGTAACCCTAACCCTAATACTAAATGCTAAGCCATAACCCTAATTGTAACTCCAAATACTAAGCTTAATACTTGAACTCTAACCCTAACCATAATACTAATCATAATGTAAAGTATACTTAAATCTTAATCATAAGCCTAAATACTAAATACTTAAATTTTAACTCTTAAACCTCAATGCTAAACAATAATCCTAACTACTAAACTTGGTCATAATCCTAATTGCAAAACCCTAATCATAAATTATAACCCCTAATCTTAGATGCTCAACCATAACTCCTAAATCTCGATTTGAACCATAGACCTAAATGATAAACCCCAACATTAAATAGAAAATCATAATACTTGATCCTAACTTTAATTATAAATATTAAAACTGCGTGTTAAAACCATAGTCCAAAATCTTATCCCTAATACAAATCCTAACCCTCTAACCATACTTCTAACAATGATGTAAATCCATACCCTAACCCTCTAACCATACTTCTAACAATGATGTAAACCCATACCCTAACCCTCTAACCATACTTCTAACAATGATGTAAACCCATACCCTAACCCTATCCATAATCATAAATCATAAATGTTAAACCATGACCCTAAATACTAAACCCTAATCTTTGTACACCAATCCTAAAATGTTAAATTTAAATGCTAAACTCTAATTCTAAAAGCTATAAACTAATTTTAAGTACTAAACCATAATTCTAACCCTAATCATAAAACGTAAACCCTTATACTAGATGATAAGCCCCAACCCTTATCCTAAATTATAAGCCCTAATCATAATCCTATCCATAAATTTTAACCTAATACAAACCATAACCCTAAAAATAATACTAATAGAAATGTCAACCCATATCCTAACCCTATAAATAATACTAATAGAAATGTAAACCCATACCCTAACCCTAATCATAACTATAACCCTAAATCCTAAATGCTAAAGCCTAATACTAACCCTAATTGATAGACAATAATTTGTAGTCCTAACCTCCGACCATGATCCTAACCCTAATTGTGGTCTCAATCCTAAATCATAGCCCTAACCATAATCCTAACTCTAACCCTAAACCTTAACTAAAATAATTATCCAAACCCTAACTTAACCAAACCCTAACCCTAACCCTAACCTTGATCTTAAAATTTAATTTCTAAACCCTTATTATAAATGATAAACCCTAAATCATAATCTTGAACCAAATCATAAACTTATATGCTAAACCCTTATCCTAAATTCTTAACCATGGACCTTAATATTAACCCCTAAATAATGGTAAATTATACTCATATAAACCCTAACAATGTCATAACCCTAAATCTTACCCTAAAATTGAGCTTAATTATAACCCTTACACTAAAACCCTATTTCAAAACCTAATTGAGGCCTAACTTACATAAAATTGAAACAAGTTGACCCTAATCCTAAATTATAATATTACATTTGAGATACATGCATACATAAACACATGTACATACATGAAGTATGACCCTTGTTTTAAATGATATGTAACCCAAATTGAAAGCTAAATCTCAACATTATCCTAAGAGTAATATAAATAATTTATTACCCTAATTGAACTCTATTAATACCCCCCAAAGTATAATAAAATCCTAACAATAAATTAACTCTAACCATAACCAAACTCTCAACTTTAAAGTTATCTTCAACCCTAACTATAAATCAAAGATTTTCCCTCTAATTTGCACCTTATCCTAAGCTAACCTTAACTCTAACCTTAATTTTCCTTGAATCATAACTTTAATTAAACTAATATATCCCTATTTTAACCCTAACTATAATATAATCTAAACTATAACCATAACCTTTAACCCAACCCTAACATTCATGATAACCATACCCTAATTTGAATCCTGACAAAAGCTCAATTTGAATCATAACCAAAGAATAGTTTGCAAATACCCTTACTACTAACCCTCATCATAATTCTTATACTAACCATAATTATAACCTTCATCCTAATAATACCACTAACCCTAACCCTTATGATAACCCTATCCCTATCCCTAACCATGAAGTACACCCTAACTCTAAACTTATTTCAAAAACTAACCCTAAAACCATTTACCTAACTATAATCCTAAAATTGATAAATTTGAATCCTAACTATATTTATAAATTTTAATCCCTAATATTAACCCTAACCCTAACTACAACCATAATACTTAAAAACCATTATAAATGCATACGCAAAACCCTAACCATAACCATGGATCCTAAAGATAAAACTTGATCTTAAAATTTATTTCTAAGCCCTTTTTATAAATTCTAAACCCTAAACCCTATATGATAAACCCTCATCCTAAATCCTTAACCATTGACCTATCTATTAACCCATAAATTATACTAAATTATAATCCTAAATACAACATTGACCCTAACAATTCCATAAACTTAAAACCTTTATCCTAATTCTAACACTAATATTAAAAACAATATAAACCCTAACCCTAATGAAAATCCTTTAATTACAAGCCCTAATCTTACTCTAATTGAAACCTAAATCTTAACCATACTACTAACCATGATGTAAATCCTAACCTTGAAGATAATCCTAATCCTAAGCTATAATCTCAAACCTAATCAAGATTTCAATCTTAACCATAATACAAACCATGATCTAAACAAACACTCTAGCCATAATCCCAAGCCTAACTCTAGGCCTATAAGTTAAACTTTAACCCTAACACCAACTCTAGATATAGTCATAACATTAACCATTCTATTAGCATAATCTTTTATCCTAAACCTAGCCGCTAATATTGATCATGACATAAACTATAGCCATAATGATAATATAAGTCCAGTCCCTGACACTAACACTATCCCTAACTTTAATATTAACACTAAGCACATTTCTACTCGTAAACACATTAACACTAAAACTTATCCCTAATTATTATACTAATAAATATATAGTAATAGTAATCCTACTACTAAACCTAACGATGATATAAATTTTAAAGTTATATTTTAAACATAATCAAATTAATTATTCAATGTGTTATGCATGTCGCGACTGCTACTAGCTAATATATACTCTATATGTAAAATACGCCGAGATGCATCGAGGCGTTGAATTTTTTCATTATTCACTTTTAATATACATTAAAAAAATTCAACGCCTCGATGCATCTCGGCATATTTTACATATAGAGTATATATTAGCTAGTGTGTGTGTATATATATATATATATGCTGCCCCCAAGCGGTGCCAAAGAAACATCAAATTTCATAGCTTCCTTCAGACTCAAGGAAAGGATTGGATTTTAAAGCATTATAAATCTTCCACGCAAGTCTGCACACCATTGACCTCTTCTCCTCTAGCCATGTCTATTGCTGCCGTTACTCCTCCATTCAGAGCTAGACGTGTTTTTTGCATTTCTCCTCTCGAATCTTATTTTTATGTCGTTCATATGGTTTTGGTTGCATCTATTTGCTTGGGCGGCACGAGAACTCTCTCTTTTTTTTATAAGATGTAACAATATATCATGGGATATTTGTCAACAACCATCACATGTAATATATTCTTTCCTTATTATTATTATATTTTGATTTAATTATGTATTTTATTAATATGGCTAGTCAATTTACTTTTTTTTTTAATAATTAAATTCTCATATTTCAAATATCTAGTGAACATTAAATCTTATAATTTTAATGTTAGTGCAAGAAAATTAAGTTTGTTTCTATTCATGAATTAATTAATAGAGAAACAATTGAATAGTTTAATGTTTAAGAAATTTATGAATCAAATATATTTAAATAACTGATTGATAATTAAATAGATACCATTGCAAAGACTATCTAAATAAACATAAAATATTTAGGTAAATACATGTCCAAAAGATCGCATTAGTAATTGCACAATTCAAAATAGCCAATACTCCAGGAAATCAATACACAATTTAAATATTAAATAATCACAAGCTACTTAATTTAAATAACTTCTAAGAAGTAAATAAATAAAAATCGACTTAATCAAATAAGTGCTAGATAATTAAGAGATCAAATTAAATAATCGCCAAATATTTAAATAAATAACCTTTCAAGAAAATAAATTAATATTCATGAAATAATAATTACTTCTAAGCAATTTATCATTATGTAAGACCAAATTATTTGAATATAACATGTCACACTTATTAAGTCATCTATGATTATTTAAAAGTTAAAAAAAAAGGTATAAAGGGGTCGTGACATGAAGTTTGTTTACCGCATGGGGTAAATAGATGCACATAGACAATAGACAAGAACAGTTGACAAGAACAGCAATACTCCTTTTATTATTTGCATATGCCAAAGATATTACACAATGCTTCTGATGATGATTACAATGATCCCGAAGAGTGAATATATACTTTTCGAAGAACCTTCCCAAAGGGGTCCGTAAGCTACATGACAATTATCGAAGGGCCCATTGGCTACATAACAAGAACCTTCCCGAAGGCTCCCGTCGGCTAATACACAATTTTACCGACGACATCAGCCCACGAAAAAGTTTAATTTGAGCCTAATGAAGATCAACCTGTAGCTTAGTGAATTGTGGAGAAGACAAGACCCTCCCAAGCCAAGCCATTGCCTTTGAAGACCCTCTATCCACAATAGTTAGTCTAAGAGGATCACAATAATAGGCTAATCCCTAAAACTCCAATGCTGGCAAAAATGGGGACATTACAATCCTCCCTCCCCGAGATTGCTTGTCCTCAAGCAATCCGACAACACAGTAAACACCAACCTCCACCTAGATCCCAAATGAAGAAGTGCGTGACATCCCCATTGACTCTAAACCAATTGCAAACCAACATCATCAAGACCAACCACATGTCCTGCAATATAGCACCCAAAACTAGTGTTGATGATGTGGAAGTAAAGATTTCACCAGATGTGGAAGTAAAGATTTCACCAGAAGACAACTCTAGAGGAAATCTCAGCATACTCTTCTTCATGGTCACCCCTCACATAATATCTACTGGATTGGAATCTTGATCATCAACCCCTACAAAAGATGTAGCTACAAGAGAACCTGGTGCAACACGAGGTTCTCTGTCGATGTCAAGAAATACACTCATCCCAACAATACCTGTAACTGCAATGGATGTAACTACATTCTCATCAAAATTCATGGCTACAAGAACATCACCAAGAGTGGCTATAGGAAACTGAACCAAATTTTCAGATGGTGAAAACTGAGCCCAACTCCACTCGGGTGAGTGATCAATATCAACCTCAAACAGTGGATTGTCATAAGACAATGTTGCATCCATGACGAACATAGGATTTTCCACGAAGTGAACATCAATAATGTGTTGAGTGATTGAATAACATGACTGTCACTAAATCACTCACCTCATCATCAATAACAAGTGTACTACCATCTAAGCACACATCTACCACTGCATGCATACTACCAAACTCCTAGCTAGATGGCTCAACTAACACAGAAGTGGTTGCCGATATAATAGTATCCTTGCATGCTCCTACACCCACTATTGCTCCATCGCCATCAAATACATGATCCTGGGAACTCATGCCAACAACTGCATAATCCGACTCAACCTGATATGAATTCTCATCACACTTCACATCCACTATGTCCAACTCATGCGATGTCTCATAAGAAATGTCCCGCACATCTGTAGTCACCATTGTATCATCACATTCCACTCTTTGAAATAGTGATATCACACTCTGCTCAAATCTTGGATTCGAAATCAATTGGTTCATCTGTTTGTGATTTTGATTCAGCTCATTCACTAGCACATCCAACTATTTCACAATACCCTGTATCTCAAATTCTCCATCCCTAGGTGGAGAAGTATGCCCTTTGCGGGTATAATGAATACCAAACCTCTTGTCACCATCCATGATGCTGAAAACCAAATCTCCAAAACAAAATACTAATCAAACTGAGCCAATTCTTGCTAGCTGGCAAGAAACTGCTCTGATGCCACCGTAAAATCCCTGATTGGTTATGGTTCAAACAATAATCAATTCTCATGCTAATTAGTGATTTGACATTTTGTCAAACAATTAGCGAGCAATTCAGCTATCACTGTGCATATGATTTTTTAACATTCTAGTAGAATACTAGGATATGTAATGACTACTCATAATTACTAGATAAATCAAACATTGAAGGCTCTTGTATAAATGAATACCAAACAACTGATTTACAACATCTTCTTATTTGTTTGCATACATAATTTTGCAGGTGTTCTACAACCACTAATATTGAATGGAGAATGCAATAACTAGAACAATGAGACCAAATAATAAACATGTCATTATTAAGTTTCTATTGTATTTGAGCAAAATCACAATAACTTTTGAAGCCTGTATGTAGGAGCAGATTTATTAACCCCAATGGCCAAATCGTTGCTAAAGTGTGAACAACTATCCTTAAAAACTAGATCGCAGCCTGTAGGATGATATATAGTTGCAAACATGCAAAACACAATCTCTTGGAGAAATTTTTGGTGAGAGAAAATGTTAGAATTGCTTCAGATTTCCCACGTGGTGCCTGGAAATGATCTTTGCACTTTCCCAAAATGCCAAACACTGCAAATACTAGTAATGACTGCCTCTTAATAACTCACGCAGATCCTCAAATGTAAATCACAGTTATTAAAGAATCCTCCAATTCCTTCACAAATTCAATCAAAAGTAATCTCTCCCTAGCCACAATAAATAACAGTAGGAGAAGAGAGCAATTGTATACCTCAACACAATTGCAAATGCAATCCTCAGAAATAAATCTCAGAATTCTGAAAACCCCTGAAATGCAATTTTCTCCACAATAATAATACTCCCAGCCACATACAATAACAATAAGGGAGATTAAATGGAATCACTTTACCTTAGTGGTGATTTAGAAACACTTCTCAGCTTCCCTTATACCTTAGCAAGGGCAACAAAATTCAAAACCTCAAAAAAGCCACAAAGGCAACAAAAACAAATAAATATTCAAGCATTATTTTTCCAATGAAATGAGCTAATATTTATAATGCTTTGTTGATAAAAGTTTCCAAAAGAACTCAACTTCGGAAACTAGGAAAGTTTCTCAAAAGAACTCAGCTCTTGAAACTTTCCAACACAACATCACTTTAAATATTTAATACTTGGCTTAGGCATATAATAAATGGTCCCTTCCAATGATGACTCAACCCTCAACTTAAGTCAAATTATAAAGTTCAATTATAACTTTATAGTAAGTCATATAATGATTTAATAATAATTTGGCCAGTAAAAATATAACAACTTAAGTCAAATTATAAAGTTCAATTATAACTTTATAGTAAGTCATTTAATGATTTAATAATAATCTAGCTACTAAAAATATAATAACTCCCAAAATGCTCATCATTTAAATATGTCGTCTAAAATAGGAGTCACACCTATTATTTCTCCATGTGACCAAATGCACTTTTCAAAAATAGAAAGTATTCATCTCAATCTACACCCAACTTACCACAAATAGTAAGTACATAAATCTAAGCCCAAATGAAGTTTAATTTGAGCCAAACAAAGGCTAACTTGTAGCTTACTGAATTGTGGAGAAGACAAGACCCTCCCAAGCCAAGCCATTGCCTTCAAAGACCCTCTAATAATAAGCTAATCCTTGAAACTCCAAAGCTGGCAAAAATGGGGACATTACATTACAACTCAATACAAGTTGAGGATGAACCAAAGGAATAATGCTGGACCACGGAAGGAACCAAGATGACCTATTATATCTGCCACAAAATAGGTCATCTCGCAAGGGACTATAGAAGTAATACAAGACAAGGGAGCAAGTCCCCGATCAAAAAGGAGAAGATCATGACCGTGGAACAGTTGGAAAAGGACTTCACCACCAAGTGGTTGAAGAAGAACGAAATGGCTGAAACAAAGCCAGAAGATGTTGAAAACTCATCGGTTAGTGGTGAGACTTCACAAACTGACTAAGCTCACAAAGCTTAGAGGGGTTAGAAGATAAAGGAAAATAATGAGAAATCGGTCCTCTAATTTAAAACCGGTAGTCCTACACATGAAGAGAAGTGTTGATGCTGAAACAAAACGTAACATGTTGATGGAAGAGCAAGATGGTGAAAAGTCACCATTGCAAAATGACTTGAATCATTAATGACATATGTCACTGGCTAGGTGAAAAACCTTTTGCCAACCATTGTAACTCTAACATTACAATCTTGTGACAAATACAAGGATTGAGAATCATTCAACACTTTGCATTGTGAAATTACTTGTGCCCTAATATTACAAAACCCTAAGAGCTTACAAGTGAAGTTTGCAATAATATTATCTCCGATAAGAATCCCTCACAATGATCAACACAGAATCTTGGATTGAGCAAAAAAAATGAAAGAAGAGATCAACAAGGTGAACCTGATTGACAATAGGCAAAGCAATCATCCATAGTATCAAGGAATCATAGCAAGAGGGAAGGATGTTGAAGACAAAATGTCACTATCATCTCTGCACGATGATGTCCTACTCACAGAAGACGTAAGTGCATACCAGAAAGTCGAGATACAAGATATCAACAACAAAGAGATAAGAGAGTTGTATGATACATTCTACTCAAAAGGAGCCCTAAAAGAGGAGCACAAAGATCTGGTGGACTACATTATATAGAATGTTGGAGATACTCGATTTCTTCCATGAGGAATGGGTAAGGTTTGTTCTTTGCAAAATTCATGAACAATATGTATGGTTGGACAAACCATACAAGATCACAAAAGCCTTAATTGAGCAGGTAACTAGGTTCAACCCATCGCGCGTTGATTTATCAATGGACGGTGTCTCGACGAGGCAAGCAACTTCATTGACTATAGGAAAGACAACACAAGATGGAATAGGCTGCACTATAAATGACATTCCAAGCCCTAAATTGAGGTTTGAGGCCATGGTGTTGGGTTATAAGATGTATCACACCAGTAGGAAGAACTATGTTCTAGGTAACTTTTCTTAAAAAGCAGTTCAAATCATCCACAACAAATCAAGGGTTGATCTCTACGGATATGTGCACAAGCAAATAATGGAAAACATTGGGAAGATAATGAATGGTCATCAGAATAAGACTGTAAGGTTTGGATCTATACGTGTATATATCTTTTTCAATCTACGGGGAGAATTCCCTAGATCACCAAGGATAAAATGGAGCGAAGACTAACCAGTCACTGCTCCGATAGGAGAATTATACAAGAGATTAGAAGGCAAAGGAAAAGCTATGTTGTGGGAATACTTCAAAAGTTTCCAATAGGAAATGAACCAGAGAGAAAGGATACCCACAAGTCTAGTGGAAAGCTACAAGGAGAAAGTTTGCTTTCTGTCGAGCATAGATAAGTACATTGTGTGCTTAGCTCAACTAAGAGCTTTATGGTTGACACCTTTCGGGTATGAGGTAAGAGATTACGAGGCTAGGCCGTATATAGAAAATCTATTAGCCTCATAGGAAATCTCTATCTTGCCAAGGTTTTCTACTTGCACAGAAATAAGAGACAGGTTAATTCTGGAACAAAAGGTGCAACAGAAGCCCACTTTACAAAGAGTAACTAGGAGTTAGGCACCCAAACCATGTAGAGCACTGCCATCTAAGACAATGAGTACCAAGGAGATGGAAGAAGCACTGGCAACAAGGCCCCCTCGCACAACACAAGCATCAGAGAGGAGATAACCATCTCGAGATCAACCTGAGGCTAAGGAAGTAGATTTTGAAGATGATGTTGTTGGAGCAGGTTGTGATCAGAGAAGCTACTAAGGAAGGAGTAGAACCATCACTGACATTTAAGAAAGGTAATAAGTCAAAACCAATTCCCATCAGTGAGAATGTGAATACCATTGCAAAGAACAATGAATATACTATTCTTAAGAATAGATTTACAAAATTCTCAAAGGAAAACAAGATAAAAGCAACAAATGTTGTGTAACTAGTTTAAGGACAAAAGAAAGACAACCATAGGATGTTGGGTTACAATTACCCAAAGATTTGAGAAAGATATTGAATGATAAATGGAAAACTGGAGTTAAAGACTATGAGAAAATGATGGAAGATCTCTTAATCAAGATGAGACCAAAGATGAATGAATCTCAAAAGAAAGCACTAATTACAAAGTAAGATACAACAACACAAGAGGTATAATAGACCTCATAACCAGTTGAACGAACCAAGTGAGAAAACATTAGTCAACATCTAAAACAATTGACTCCAAACATCGATGCCTCCTTGAAGAGAGATCAACTACCAGGAAATGGAATGAAACCAACCGGTCTAAAGTATATAGGATCATACGAATCTAAGCCAGCACAAGACCTGAATCAAAAGGAAGAAAAGAAAGGAGGCAGGAAACTCTTAGTCCTCAAAGGGATGAAGATGTATCAGAAGGAGAGGAACCATAAATGATCAAAGTGACTCAAGAGAAGTCGACTGCACCCAAGAGAACTAATGCAAAAAAGACTAAAGAAAAGAAAGATGATCAATCAAAAATTGCTCCACTAGTTCCATGTGTTGAAGAGAAAATAACAAAGGAGCAAGGTTAGTCACCAAAAAATATGACTCAACAATAGATAGACGAGACAATCATGACTACAACCATATCTGTTGACTCATCATCAGAAAAGGACCATAAAAAAAATGAACCACCTGTTGTAGTAGATAACAGATGATGAATATCTAGAAGAGAAGTCCCCAGAAATGGAAGAGGATGTGGAATCACCATCTAAGAGAGGCGAAGAAGAAGCAGAACCACAGAAAAAAGGACAAGGAGCTACAAGAAAACCTACGCCACCAAGATCAAGAGTATCTAAGAGCAAGATACATGTGCAAGAAAGTAGAAAGACAGAACCAAGCATATCCAAAACAATAGGAGGAGAACAAGTGAGAAAGAGGAGAAGGCCAGCTAGGCACATGACAACATCATCATCCTCATCGTTGTCATCATCTTCTAGCTCAAAAGTTGAAGGGGAATTTTATGAGAAGGATGCTGGAGCAACGGAAGGCAAGGAAATACTTGACACACTCATAGCTGCAAAGAAAGAAACGATAGACCTCAGTTATCCAGTATGACTCCAATACAGATCTCATCAACCAACTCTCCACTTTGATTGACTAGGTGAAAAATGACCAAGGAAGTGTAGAAGCACTGGTCAAGAAGAATCTTAAGGCCAAGTGAGTAAACACATTGCAGAATATGATTGGACAAAAACGAGCCACACTACAGGAAGCCAAAGAAAAACCAAAAGAAACTGTTGGTTCCCAAAACCGCAGATTGGAAATCCAAGAGCCTGCCACTTCTCCGATAGAACTTCTCAATCAGTTCTAGCCAATGAACAAGAATACTTCTTGATTCCCTTACACTTCAGGCTCCGCTACACCCAGGCGGGTAAACCTTCACCTCAAACATTGATTGTCTAGTTCAAGGCTTTTATATAGCAAATTTAAACTTCTGGAGTTCTCCGACTGGCAAGGTCCTCGAACTCAATTAAAATGAAAATTGGACGCTGAGTAATGGATGAATGTTTTGTATAATTGAATAATAATTAATTTGATGCTTTTAGGATGGAAATTATAGATTTTCTAACGTCAATAATAGAATGACCAGTGCCACTGCTCATCCGAGTAATGGAGTCAACGTCAGTGAATTTTCACGTACAACTTTATAATGTTTTACACACTTTACTGCCAACAATTAAATAATCAAGATGCGACAGATCAAATATTATACGCAATCTTAAATTAGTCCATATTGAATTTTAACTCCTCTGGTAGGGAGACAAAGTGGACATAGATACGGAAACAATTTAATATTTCACACTATTTGTGATGATCAAATTTAAATGCTAAATGACCATGTCCACTTATTTGACATTTAAATTGTTTACAAAATTCCAGAAAATAATTACAAAGGACGATTCACCTACAGTTTAAATCTCCACACCTTTAATAACAAAGAACATTTTATTTTATTAAAATAAAATAATAGAATTTATATTACAAAGTCATAATGTAGCCCTTATCCCTTCGTACAAGTAATATAAAATATTTCTTCTTGGATATGGATGTCAATATCCGAATATTTTTATGTGTCCTATTCTAAAATGAAATAACTCTCCTTATATCTTTATTTGACAAAGGAAATGACTTTTCAAGATGCACCACCATGTCTCTTAAAATATATTCTACTTTTAATTAAATACATCCCGAAATTTTTTGTTTATTGTTTTTCTTATCGGGGATGGTAATTTAAATACTTTCTTTCATAACATAATCTCAAGTGGGCCTTTGTCTTTTATCGTTCTTTACTTTGGTTATAACCTGGACTTCGATTCTTTCTGAAATGCATATATATTGTAACTATTACCAAAGCCTACCTTCCATATTGCATAGCTTGGCTTTAGAAACTTGTATTTGAATTATGTCTTCATAGTTTTGTAATATACTTAGCGGACATTGCTTTTATTAAGATGAAGATCTGACGGTATTCCTGTCTCCGCCAAGATTGACGCTTATGAAACTGGTAGGGCCTCAACTAATTGTTGTCTTTTGTGAAATTTCAATCTATCCACCGAGTAATATTCAAGCAATATTAGTGTTCAAATATTCATCTATACTGTCGTTGCACATGGATGATGTCCTTCATACAATGGATGTTTCAAAGATAGATGTGTGGGTAATTTCAACACTCCATTTGTCATTTTATCTTCCACTCCCATCACACTTCACCGGATGCTTCTTTTGCCGAAAGTCTTTATGTTATCGTGCCCTCTTATTTTATGGATTACCGATGCTATTGTTTGCCTTTGGCATATTATACTGTGCATTCCATATATATTCGTTTTTGTAGCCTTTTTTGGATGATGTGAAAAATTATCATTTGCAATACATATCAATGGTATATCGAAATCTTGCAGTAATTAAATAAGAAGCGTCTGATAAATGAACCGACCAGTCCAATTGCCTGCTTGTCTGACATCATAGAGGAAAAGCAAAGATAAAAGTTTACGATTCCAACAAAATAACTCATGAGTTGGCATCATATTTTAATACCCTTGAGACCAGTCTATGGCTTCCAACGAACATTGCATTCGAATACAATCATCCAATGCACAAAGCAAGCATTGGATTTGAACGCACCCTTTATACTTTGTCAATTCTGAAAAGAGACACACGACTGCCATACTCTGTCACTTCTAAACAAAGACACACCACTTCTGAACAGAGGATATAAATATCATCTATATACAATATTTGAGTGAACTCAATATGCTATATTTCCACTTGTCTGCTATTATCACTAGAGATGGAGCCAGTAGTCACTGTGCTGTGAATCTCAACATGAAGATTGCACGCCGTTGCTATAGTCCTTGACTTCTATATAATATTCAATGGCACTGAATTGGCTGCTGCATGTTAATTTCAGGCTCTGTGTTTTGTTATATTGGTTGTTTGTTAGAATCTGAAAAGATTAATAACCCAGAAAACTAGTGCAAAGAGTAAATATCTAAACTATGAATGCAAATGATACAAAATCAAAATAGCATCATAGAGTTAGTCTCCAAGAGAGTAATGCAAATGCTGGAAGCAAAATAGCATTAGGAGGATGCAAAAACAAGAGATGCAAATACAAGCCAGGTAGCATGCTTATATAGGCTAGGAAGAGGGAGGAGGTGGCAACACCAACCAATGAGGAGCAACCATCTATCAGACTAAAGATAGAAAAGTATCTTCCCAAGATAGCTAATGGATGCTCACATGTAGGAAGGTGACACCTCACAACCATTCACCTAATAAGACATGCTTTATTAACCTAAGCGAGATTATTAAAAGTGTAGGAAAAACCTAGCAAAATAGGAAAAATAAAAAACTACACTAACACCCCCCCATAAGCGAAGCTTAGGTGGATGTAGAAATGGGTCCCGGCAAGTCAAGCCTGATGAGGTACCCATGTACATAAAATTCCCCCAAAAGAGAGAGAAAAGAGACTCCCCAAAGAAAATTAGGACTCCAAGTGAGAGGAAGAGGCCCCCCCAAAAGATGTAGCTTCCCGCACCTCCAGCAAAGCTTGCAAATTTTGTCCGGTAGATCCACTTGCATCGAACAAGTTTTCTTGCCTTAGGAAAAAGGACAAGATCCCAAGTGTGGTTCCTCATCAAGGAACTATACTCTTCCTGCATAGCTGTATCCCACTCAAAAATACCAGAAGCCTCATGAAAGGACTGTGGATTTGAGGCAGTAGCAATGAAGATATGTAGAGCATCCTGGAATTGTGAACGAGTCTGCTTGGTGTCTGATGGATCCCCAACCCAATCACCTGCAAACTGCAAGGTCTTTCTAGCCCAAAGTGGACCAGAAGATGGAGAATCTAGAGGAGAATCATCAACCTGTGAATGATGACTAGGAGAGGAAGGAGGTGAGTCCTCTGAATCACTCTCTGCATCAAAAGTGGAGGTAGAAGACTGCTCAAGTGAATCTGACCCATCAGAAGATCTATCATGTATTCCAAGTGACTCCAATGTCAAAGTAGAAGGCAACCCTGTGACCATGCTCTGCTGGTTAAGCTGATGCAAGTAGTGGAAGTTAAGATGGCCAAACTGCTCATGCCATAATCTGCTCACATCATTAGAGTGAGTGAGAAAAATAGTCAAAGGAGGATCAGGAACAAGGTGAGAAAACATATAGAGTCTTGACTGATGATCTGCTCTCCCAACTGCAATTGTAGAATCATTGTGCAACTCACGTATCTCCACTGAATCAGGAGTGAACTCAACCCGCTTGCCTAAACCTGTGTGAGTGATCTGGTGTACCGATAGGAGATTAGTTGACAATGAGTGTACATAAGGAACATCATGGAATGTGCCATCCCCCACATCAAGAGACCCTCTCCCACACACCTCAATAGGAGTGTTGTCACCCATCAACATAGAAGGCATAGTACATTGCTCCAAGGATGCAATTTCTTCCTTAGATGAAGCCATGTGGTGTGAAGCACCCGAATCAAGAACCCAAGTGGATGGTGAGGAAGCAACTGCAAAAAGGGCCTTGCCCTTTCCTTTCCCCTTGCTGTTTTCTTTTTCTTTGTTAGACCCTTCATTAGAACTTTGTTTGATAGACTCAGGAACATTGATATTATTCTTCTCAAGAATGTATGTCAAGTGATCAAGTTGTTTCTGCAAACATTTATGTTCATCATGACCAGGTCTTTTACAATAGGCACATTTGACCTTTTCTTTCTTAGGCTTATCACCCTTGGAAGATGGTGTATCAATAGTTGCTTTTGAAGAAACCGGCATCTGATCCTTCTTCTCCTCGCTATTCTTTTGTTTCTTGTCCTTACTATTGTTGTTACTACTTTGTCCTTGTTGTTCTTTTGTGCCTTGGTTAGCAGCCAAGGCATGTGACTTAAAGGACTTAAGAATGCCCATCTGGATTAGCTTGTCCTGTTCTCGAGTGAGATTGACAGCAAAATCATCTAAAGATGGCATGGTGAATTGAGTACCAAGTGCACCCTTAGTAGCATAGAAGGTAGAAACAAACACAGAATATTCTGAACTTAGCTTAGAGAGAATACTAAGAATCAGTTGTTCATCTTTCTTTTCAATTCCACATTGTTTTAACTGCAGCCTTAGTGATTTCAATTTGGTGAAGAAATCTTGGATTGTGTTGAAATTTCCTAGACTCAAACTAATTAATTCATTTTCCAACATATGACCCCTCATTGAATCTTGTGTGCCAAATAGTGTCTCTAGCTTTGTCCATACTTCATTTGGTGTATCCAAAGACTCAATGTGAAATAGCAAGTCAGGAGAAACAGACAAACACAATGTTCCATATGCCTCATCACATTTGTTAAACCACTTAGGCTTGTCTTCATCTTTAGTAGGTTCAGTTTCAAGTCCCATAGTTATCCTATTTAATCCAACTTTCTTTAAGTGAATTTTCATGCGTGATTTCCACTCAAAGTAATTGTATGGAGTTAGGATGGGCATATTTGTTTGATCCATGATGAAGAAATGCAGAGAAGAAATGCTAAAAAGAAGAGAACCCAGCCACGACAATGCCCCCCCCCCCCTCTTTACTCAATCAAAGAACCCCCCCTCAAAGAAATATGATTTAGCACTTTATTTTAGTGCATTTACAACTACCACTAGAAAGAATTACTTAGTGGTCTTGATTTCAATGCATTACAAACCCTCATGAAGAGCATATGCTAGAAGTAAAACTTGGGCACAATAATCAAGGAGACAAATAGCACCAATGTGATCTACTCGAAAAATCATGCACTTTCAAAAAAAGAATCACCTCGATACGAGGTCGTATGAGAAAGTTATGATCCTCCGAAGTTTCCAAAACGAGAACTGTGCACAGTCACGGCTGAGAATCTGCAATTTCTGAAGAGTTCATGCATGAAAATCAAAAAAACAACTCCACTAGTGGATAGAGCACAAAAAAATAGCCAAGTTCATAACAAGAATCATCAAAATCAGAGCCCGTATGAGCAAGAACGAGACATTTGAAAACTGCATTCAAATCTGCGACTGCCAACGGAGAGGGGTATGGCTGTAGCTTTGCATGCTCGATTTTGAAAAATATACAGCTTGCATGCAAAATCTAAAAGATACCCAGATGGTTTTTCGGGGCTGCGAACAAAACCCAGAAAGCATTTTTCTTGCTGATGTACAGAAGATGTTGTCGTAGTGTAAATCAGACGCCTTTAACAGTAAAAAACGGCTCCAAAAATTAAAAAACGACCCCAGCAACCAAAATATGACATGCAAATGCTGGATCAGCTTCTTAAGTCCATCAATGGCATGCTGGAACCTGCAAAACTGATTGAAAACTCCAAATATGCAAGTTGGTTGTCAGATTTGAGATTGAAACCCCAGAGAAAAACTGTTTTTGTCAAAACTTTTCTGATTCTCAGGATTATCCAAAGATGCAAGAGAAGAGCATACTTCGTTTTTCAAAAAACTACAATAAAGTTTATTTGCCCCTCCCAAATCTCTCAAATAAGGAAACTAAAATCTACTCTTGCACATAGAAAAGCTCTGATACCATGTTAGAATCTGAAAAAGATTAATAACCCAGAAAACTAGTGCAAAGAGTAAATATCTAAACTATGAATGCAAATGATACAAAATCAAAATAGCATCATAGAGTTAGTCTCCAAGAGAGTAATGCAAATGCTGGAAGCAAAATAGCATTAGGAGGATGCAAAAACAAGAGATGCAAATACAAGCCAGGTAGCATGCTTATATAGGCTAGGAAGAGGGAGGAGGTGGCAACACCAACCAATGAGGAGCAACCATCTATCAGACTAAAGATAGAAAAGTATCTTCCCAAGATAGCTAATGGATGCTCACATGTAGGAAGGTGACACCTCACAACCATTCACCTAATAAGACATGCTTTATTAACCTAAGCGAGATTATTAAAAGTGTAGGAAAAACCTAGCAAAATAGGAAAAATAAAAAACTACACTAACATTGTTATGTAGTCTCTCAGCTGTGCAGCAAGCATCTCCAAACCTCCAAACTTCTGTCATTTATGTATGTAGCCTTCATCAGCATCTTGAAAATTGGAAAATGTGCACAAATGGAGGGCTAAAATTTAGAGCTCTATCACTGGCTCTTTCTGGGGACATATGCTCCCTGTGAGCATAGCGAGATTCCAACTATCTTTGGAAGAGCAGACCGAGCATCCATGCTTAGCATGATGCAAGGTGAAAATTGGGTGGTCCCAGGCCCCCCAAAAATGTACATAGGTTCTTCCCTCTATCAAACACTCGATTTTGTTTGTGTAACATTTTGAACCTGTTGATCATGATGTCATACTGTTCCTTAGCAAAATTTGATCCATTAGCAAATGTTAGAACACAATCATCATGTGACATATGCCTTTCTTTCATTTCCTTGGTTTGCTGTCCATCTTTCAAATCTGCATTAGGTGAATCATCTTTATAGACAATACATACTAGCTTTGTTTCATCAACGTGGTCTTTGCTGAACAGAAGCTCCTTTGAGTAACACCTTTGAGCAGTTGTATAAGCATCTTCTTGGGCATCCTTCTCCACACTATCTGCCCCATCACTATGCTCAAGAAATTTTCTCCTCACAAAAAGACTTAACTTTATGAAATGTTACTTCACTTTCATCAAGGATCTGATCAGCTAGTACATTTGGAAAACTTTCAACACTGTTCTTCAACACATTCTTTTCTTTCTGTAAGTCTGATTTTATCTCACCTTCACATGTCTGATGTATTTCCTGCTGATGGGATGAGCTGAAAGGCATCTCATCTTTTATATGCATATCATGAGTTTCATCAACTTCAAAATTAGACCTACTATCTTCATCATGATGCTGATGGACTTGATTGCAAAGAAAATCCTCCTCAAACAATGGATTTGAGATTATAGTGAATTCAGATTTGTCTTCTATCACTTCTTCTTCAAACAATGGGTTTAGGTACATGGAGAATTCAGGTATATTGTCATTAGAGCCTTCATCCGGATCATCAGATGTTTCATCTAGAAGACTATTATCTTCATTATCTCCTGGAACTTCCTCATGTTCATTAATTGAATGCAATCCTTTTTCATATTCACTATCTGATTCCTTAGAATGATCATCTCTTTCATCCAATACCTCTTGAGAATGCACTGATCCTTCACCTTGCTCACCATGGTGATTTGAGAGAAAATTTGGACCATTTCTTTCAATATGTTTCTGATACTCCAGATCTAACAAGGCTGAAATTTCCTCCAGACTAAGAGAATCCTCTTCCTCATTTTCAAATTCACTATCATCTGTAGGCATATAAGTATCATCAAGGGTTGATTCTCCTTTAGAATATTCAAAATTTTCATCTCCATTCAACTCTGAAACTTCACTTGACTCATATGTCATCTTAGTCCCGCATTCATTTTCCTTTGCAACCAATTCGTTATCCATAAGTTTGAGAAAGTTAAGAAACTGATGATCATATAAGAGACCTAATTCCCGCATCTTGTAGAGAAGATCAGATGATGGAGGTCTATGTTCTGAAGCTATTTCTTGATAGGCATTAAACATCCTTATAAAGAATTGTGTTGCAGATTCATCTATTTGCTTTTCTAAGTTCCAAAATGCATCCAAAGGAAATATATAACTTGAACTTTCATCATTATTTGGAAGAGAAGTATCAAATCAGGGTCTTTCAGCGTGATTTCCAACTCACAAAACTTTTTTATCAATTCCTTGCATGGAGGCATGATGTCTGAATGTACTTCTTGAAAAATATTCAACATCCTTATAAACAAATGTGCCGATGTCTCGCTTTCATATCTTTCCAAATTGAAAAATTCATCTAAAGGGTGTATGTATTCTTCCTCCATGGTGCAACATAGATCCACCTCTTGATCGTAGTATACTTTCTCCATGTTAGGTAATCAAATCATCTCCTTCTAAGTCCTTTCCCTCATTAGAGTTACCAATAGAAACTTTATTAAATAGAGTCACCAACTCTTTTGAGGAATGTATTGATCTTCCGGGTTCTCACTTCCAACAGAGTACACTTCCAATCAAACTGATACAACTGCTTTTTGATTTTGGTCTACGAAATCTAAAACTCTGGGTAACTTCACAATGATCTATTGTGTGCAACTCTCCCTAGTAGAGTCACCAATTTGTTGGTTACCAAAACCGTAGATTCAAAATCCAAGAGCCTGCCACTTCTTCGATAGGACTTCTCAATCAGTTCTGGCCAACGAATGGGAATACTTCTCAATTCCCTTGCACTTCAAGCTCCGCTACACCCAGGCAGGTAAACCTTCACCTCAAACACTGACTATTTGGTTCAAAGCTTTTATATAGTGAATTTAAACTTCTGCAGTTTTGCGGCTGGCAAGGTCCTTGAACTCAATTAAAATGAAAACTGGATGCTGAGTAATGGTTGAATGTTTTGTATAATTGAATAATAATTAATTTGATGCTTGTAGGATGGAAGTTATAGATTTTCTGACTTCAATAATAAAAAGACTAGTGCCTTTTCTCATCTGAGCAATAGAGTCAACTTTAGTGAATTTTCACGTACAACTTTATAATGTTTTAAACACTTTACTGCCAACAATTAAATAATCAAGATGCAACAGATCAAATATTATACGCAATCTTAAATTAGTGCAGATTGAATTTTAACTCCTCTGGTAGGGAGACAAACTAGACAAAGATACAGAAACAATTTAATATTTCACACTACCTATGATGATCAAATTTAAATGCCAAATGACCATGTCCACTTATCTGACATTTAAATTGTATACAGAATTCCAAAAAATAATTACAAAGGATGATTCACCTGCAATTTAAATCTCCACGCCTTTAATAATAAACAAAGAACATTTTAAAATAAAATAATAGAATTTATATTACAAAGTCATAATGTAGCCCTTATCCCTTTGTACAAGTAATATAAAATATTTCTTCTTGAATATGGATGTCAATATCCGAATGTTTTTATGTGTCCTGTTCTAAAATGAAATAACTCTCTTTTATATCTTTATTTGACAAAGGAAATGATTTTTCAAGATGAACCGCCATGTCTCTTAAAATATATTCTACTTTTAATTAAATACATCCCTTTATTTTTGTTTATTGTTTTTCTTATTGGTGATGGTACTTAAAATACTTTCTTTCATAACATAATCTAAAGCTGGCCTTTGTCTTTTATCATTCTTTACATTGGTTATGACCTGGACTTCGATTCTTTCTGAAATGCATATATATTGTAACTATTACCAAAGCCTACCTTCCATATTGCATATCTTAGCTTTAGAAACTTGTATTTGAATTATATCTTCATAGTTTTGTAATATACTTGGCGGACATTGCTTTTATTAAGATGAAGATCTGACGGTACTCCTGTCTCCGCCAAGATTGACGCTTATGAAACTACTAGGGCCTCGACTAATTGTCGTCTTTTGTGAAATTTTAATCTATCCACCGAGTAATATTCAAGCAATATTAGTGTTCAAATATTCATCTATACTGTCGTTGCACATGGATGATGTCCTTCATATGATGGATGTTTCAAAGATAGACGCGTGGGTAATTTCAACACGCCATTTGTCGTTTTATCTTTTACTCCGATCACACTTCACCGGATGCTTCTTTTGCTGAAAGTCTTTATGTTATCGTGCCCTCTTATTTTATGGATTACCGATGCTGTTGTTTTCCTTTGGCATATTATACTGTGCATTCCATATATATTCGTTTTTGTAGCCTTTCTTGGATGATGTGAAAAATTATCATTTGCAATACATATCAATGGTATATTGAAATCTTGCAATAATTAAATAAGAAGCATCTGATAAATGAACCGACCAGTCCAGTTGCTTGCTTGTCTGACATCATAGAGGAAAAGCAAAGATAAAAGTTTAAGATTCGAACAAAATAACTAATGAGTTGGCGTCATATTTTAATACCCTTGAGACCAGTCAATGGCTTCCAACGAACACTGCATTCGAATACAATCATCCAATGCACAAAGCAAGCATTGGACTTGAATGCACCCTTTATACTTTGCCAATTCTGAAAAGAGACACACGACTGCCATACTCTGTCACTTCTAAACAAAGACACACCACTTCTGAACAGAGGATCTAAATATCATCTATATACAATATTTGAGTGAACTCGATATGCTGTATTTCCACTTGTCCACTATTATCACTGGAGATGGAACCAATAATCACCATGCTGTGAATCTCAACATGAAGATTGCACGCTGCTGCTATAGTCCTTGACTTCCATATGATATTCAATAGCACTGAATCTGCTGCTGTGAGTTAGTTTCAGGCTCTGTGTTTTCTTATACTGGTTGTTATGTAGTCTCTCAGCTGTGAAGCAAGCATCTCTAAACCTCCAAACATCTGTCATTTATGTATGCAGCCTTCATCAGCATCTTGAAAATTGGAAAACGTGCACAAATGGAGGGCTAAAATTTAGAGCTCTATCAGAGACTTTGCAGGCTTCAGCACTGGTCATGAAGAATTCATTAGATCCACGTGCACTCGCACCCGATCTGGATCACAAGCTCAACAAGAGCTGCAAAATGTGAAACATAATTACAACATAGTCACTGACTCTGCAACTGACCAATTGTCCAAAACTCAAGGGACACTAAATCTCATACATCAGATCAAGGATGAATAGGAAAAGAACGCTATCATATTGATAGAAGTACACTAAACTATTCCCAATAAAAGGAATCATCCAAACACACATTGGAAATGCTGACACAGTGCTCAACAAACTCCCAAGCAACACCATAAGTGAATCAGAAACACTTCTGGGTGAACTTAAAAGTAAGATCGTTTCTCTCACACATCGGAAGGTATCTTGGGATACCCATTTTGCTACCATACAGAGTCAATACCAAGACATATTCAACAACCTGTAACCACCCCACTGCACCCTTTGTCATTGATGACAAAAAGGGGGAGAATATCATCATCAAGGGAGAATATATTTGACCCAAAGGGGGAGAGTATCTAAGGGGGAAAACATCAAAGGAAGAGCTCTATCAAAAAGGGGAGAATATCCACAAGGGAGAATATGAACAGAAGGAGGCACAAGAACAACAACAGAAGGAATAGAAACAAGAGTAACAAAAGTGATATGAAAAAAGACAAGCACACTGTTAGGGGAGTGTCCAACAGATTTTGCCCAAGTCCATCCACCAACACCATCCATCGGTATAGGCGAAGGTATGGTAAAGGAACTTCACAAAGCAAGGTAGGAAGTATGGTGGTAAACAACAACATATATACACATACATACATATATACGTACATACATATATATACATACATACATACATATGATATAATGTCCCCATTTTAGCAGTTGACCAAGTATGTGTGCGTTAGCCTTGTTCTACATCATCTCGAGGGCTAACGAAGGGTTTAATGGGATCTTGGAGTGTTTTGGCCTAGTCATTTCCAGTTTGGGCCAAAACGAAGTTGATTTACTTAGTTTCAGGCATACTATTTTTAGTAAGTCGGCAGGACACAGTGCAGGTCAATTTTGGTGATTGGATTCGATACTCCTCGGTGAGAGCTTTCCGATGAGCTATCACTCGCATTATTCGGAGTTCGATTGCTAATACATTTTAATGCCTGAAGTTTTATTAAAGTAACGTCTAATTTAATTGTAAAATGTTAAAGTGTTACTTTAATATTTATTTTATGGTGATGTGTACCCAAGGGAGACATAAGGGGTATTTTAATATATGTTTTATATATTACATATCTTTTATCCCACATTGCCCATATGAGTTGAGCGGGCCCTTGGAAATAGAATAAAAGGAAGCATTTGTGGCTTCATTAGGAAGGTTGAATATGAGAAGAAATTGGTGTGTGAGTTGCAGCTCTGTTCTTGGCATTTGAGGACGTCTATCGTCTCTTGTAACATTCTAGACGTCATTCCTTTGGGGTTTGGCCTTTGGAATTCTTTGTTATTGGCTTTCATTATCAGGCAGTTTAGTTGCATTTCCGGCTACAGGCAGATTTGGTATTTTGCTCATATCTTCTTCACTACTTGTCCGACGCTTATGCCGCTTTGAGGGAATGGTATTACGAAGGTAGTGGATTGATTGAAGGACAAAGTATTGTAGCAGCAAGTTTGAAAGCATGGGCTGGAGTATTATGTCAATACTGCTGAAGTAATTAGTGAGTTGTTAAATCTGCCATGTATTTGGTTTTATGAATTCTGAAAATAACATTTTATTAGCAGCAGTTCATTTCCACTTTGCATATTATTGTAGTTTCTTTCTTGTTTATGTTGTATGATACCAATTCCATGCACAAAACACAACAAACAAATAAACGTTTGATTTTCGGAGTTGTAAGGGGTTTAAAACATTAAACGGAGAAATAAGAGGTTGCATGCAAACTATTTGGCAAAATTCCTTTCAGCAAATTGGTTTAGTTTTTTGGGACATCCAAGGGTGCCCATTACAGTGGTATCAGAGCTATAAGTCCTGCCATCCTGTGGAGGTCTTATAGGGAATTTGGAACAGCCGGATAGAGGGAAAAAGTAAGTAAAAAACACAGGCTAAGCATTTATGTTTGAGCATGCGACAGGGGTCTTATAATTTCCGCGATACCAGAGCAAGACAAAATAGGATTTCAGACTTGCAAAGCAAACAGTCTAGTACATCCGTGCAGGGGGACATTGAATCCAACCATACAGACACAGAGGAGATATTCTGTGATCAGGACAATAATATGGGTGATTGAGATGACAGGAATACAGGATTAGGCGGAGGCAGAAATGCTGGTCCAGATCAGAGGGAGGTACTGTTCCGACAGTTACTGGATACATTAGAGCAGGGGCAGCGTATGCAGCAGGAGCAGAATAGGCGAATGGACATGATGTTGCAGCTCATGGCTAGACAGATGGGTGTCAATATTAATCTAGGTGATGCCAACAACAGAAACAATAACAACGAGGGAAACAATAACAACGGGGGAAACAATAAACATGAAGGCCAAGGCAACAACAATGGTCCTGAGAATAACATTAATGGTAATAATGGACACGGCAACAATGGGAATGAGGCTGATAACTTTAGACACGTTGCACGCCCAGCACGGACTGCGAGCTCGAGACCTCTTCTACCCACTTTCCCACCCAGAGATCTGGTTCAACCAGTAAACGAACCGCAAATTACCGAGTTACAGGATCAGTTCAGGAGGGACTGGGAGGCTAGTGGACCAGAGTTTCAGGCGGATATTTCTCTTAGAGATTATATGGACTTGAGGATGAGACACATGCCTAAAGCAGGAGGGAGGAATCAAAACTTTGAGCTGAGGAAGAAAGTTGGAAAACTTTCTTTACCTTATTATGATGCTTCAGGGAAGATGACTGCACGAGCTTGGGTGTAGAAGGTAGATACATACTTGCAGCTAAATCCTATGCCTGAGGAGGAGGCTATCAAGTATGCGGCTATGCACTTGGATGGCGTTGCACATGAATGGTGGCATCATGGCATGGTGACTTTGGGGCATAATCAGATTACATCCTATGAGGAATTCACCGAAACATTGATTGGGAGATTTGACACTAAGGATCCCGAGTTACATTTCAAGGAGCTAGCACAGTTAAAACAGTTAGGTTCTGTGGATGCTTACATTGCCGAGTTTCAGCGCTTGTCTGTACTTGTTACTGATATCTCTCTTAGGAGATTGGTGGTGTTATTTTGTGATGGTCTTGCTGATCCATTACGAAGTTGGGTGAAGGGACATGATCCACTCACGTTAGCTGAAGCAACTAAGAAGGCACGAGATTTAGCCCCTTCGGTATACAAAGGAAAAAACCTTTCAACAGATTCTTCCTACCGCAAGGACAAAGACAAAAAATCGTTTCAAAAAGAGTATAGCAAACCCAAAGAAGGATCAAAAGGACTAGACAATGAAACCTTGAATGAACTTCAAAAGAAGAAGTTGTGCTTCCACTGTAGAGAGCCTTGGGACTTATCTCATAAATGTTCTCTCAAGGCTAAGGCAAATCAAATGGAGTATTTTTCAGCAGAAGAATCAGAGTCAGAAGGGGAGGATCAGCACTCTGATTCAGATGAGAGTAACACTATAGAGGAGAGCAACATTCCTAAGGATGATAGATCGTTGGCACGCTTGACAGGGGCCCAAAAGGCAATCACATTTAAGGTCAGGGGTACTATCTAGGGGCAGAAAGTGATATCTCTTATTCACACTGGGGCTACACATAACTTCATAGATGCATAGTTGGTAGCCAGGAGAGGGTTACAGACAGAGGAGCATGATGGGTTTAGAGTCATGGTGGCTAACGGTGATAAGTTATTATGCACTCGGAAGATATCTAATCTTCGCATCAAGTTTGGAGATGGCTACGAGTTGGAGGATGAGTTCTATGTTGTGGACATGGGAGATTATGATGTCATCCTCGGCATGACATGGATGGCTTCACTAGTTGAGTTCACACTCAATCTAGCGAAATTGGAGATGAGATTCCAGCATGAGGGTAGAACTGTGGTACTTAGAGGGCTTTCAGATGGAGGTTGCAGAGTAGTGTCCTTGAGGAGAATGCAGAGACTTTTTCGTCATGATGACATAGAGTGGGCGGTAGAGTGCCACATTATGCCAACTTCACCAGAGCCACAAGAAAAGAGTCATCCACTAGATGTCCAGAAGATACTTGATAGACACGCTAAAGTATTTAGCGATATTCCTCATGGGGTTCCTCCTGACAGAGGGATGGAACATGTTATTGAGCTCGAGGAGGGAGCCAAACCAGTTATGATTACTCCCTATCGTCATCCTAAGAAACACAAGGATGAGATAGAGAAGGCAATTAAGGATTTGTTGGAGATGGGGCATATCAGGCCCAGTAAGAGCCCCTTTGCTTCAGCAGTAGTATTGGTAAAGAAGAAGGATGGGACGATGCGCATGTGCATCGATTACAGGGCACTGAATAAGAAAACAATTAAAAATAGGTATCCCATTCCTAGGATTGATGAGCTGATTGATGAGTTGCATGGGGCATGCTTCTTCACCAAAATTGATTTGCGATCCGGATACCATCAGATCAGGATGAGAGCAAAGGACATTGAGAAAACAGCCTTCCGATGTCACTATGGCCACTTTGAGTTCATGGTTATGCCATTTGGTCTAACCAATGCACCTGCTACATTTCAAAGTTGTATGAACCAGGTATTCAGGAAGCAGCTGAGGAGATTTGTCTTGATCTTCTTTGATGACATCTTGGTCTTCAGTAAGACCTGGGAGGAGCACTTACATCATCTAGAGGAGGTGTTATCTATTCTGGAGAGAGAGTCATTGTATGCCAAGGAATCTAAATGTGAGTTTGGCATGACTGAGCTCCTTTACCTGGGGCATATCATTAGTGCAGATGGCGTTCGGGTTGATCCCGAAAAGATTAGAGCTATTGTAGAGTGGCCTACTCCCACAAACCTTACACAGCTTAAGGGATTCTTTGGTTTATGTGGTTTTTATAGGAGGTTTGTTAAGGGATTCTCACAGATTGCTACACCCTTGACAGATCTTACCAGGAAAGGAGCCTTTGTGTGGACAGGGGCAGCACAGAGGTGTTTTGAGCATTTCAAGCAGGTAATGTCTTCATGTCCAGTTCTAGCTCTACCGGATTTCACGAAGCCTTTTGAGCTTCATTGTGATGCATCAGGTGATGGGATTGGAGCAGTATTGATGCAGGAGAAGCATCCCATTGCATTCGAGAGTAGGAAGCTCCGAGGAGTTGAGAAAAGTTATTCTGTCTATGACCGGGAGATGTTGGCCATAATGCATGCATTGGCCAAATTTCGATCATATTTGGTAGGTGGACGTTTTGTGATCAAGACTGATCACAACAGTATTAAATACTTCATGAGCCAGCGTGATCTTAATGACCGGCAACAAAAATGGGTGACTAAATTGCAGGCTTATGACTTTGACATAGAGTTTGTCAAAGGTAAGAAAAATGTGGTGGCTGATGCCTTATCTCGGAGACCTCACTTATGTGCTCTGGCAGGGATTTCAGGAGATTGGAGAGATCGGATTATAGCAGAGTATGTCGGAGATGCTTGGGCTTCTGGATTGATTTCAGGTACCATACAAGATGATCGCTATGAGGTGATAGATGGATTGATCAGAGTTCAGGACAGGGTTTATTTGATTCCGTCATCACATTTGAGAGAGGCGATACTGAAGGCATTTCATGATGCACCCACAGTTGGACATTCGGGGGTCTTCAAGACCTACAGGCAGATCCGAGAGCGGTTTTCATGGAAAGGGCTCAAGGATGATGTTCAGAGGTATGTCAGGGAGTGTGTGGTTTGTCAACAGAATAAGGGAGAGCACACATTTCCTGCAGGTTTATTACAGCCCTTGCCCATTCCTGATAGAAAATGGGAAAGTATTTCGATGGACTTCATCACTGGTTTACCACGAGTGCAGGGAAGGGATTGCATCTATGTGGTGGTGGACCGCTTGACGAAGTTTGCTCACTTCTTTGCTATTCCGTCCACTTACACAGCAACACAGGTGGCAGATCTTTTCTTTAAAGAGATATTCAGGTTACATGGGCTGCCCAGATTCATTGTCAGCGACCGGGATAGTAAGTTTATGAGTGTTTTTTGGCAAGACTTGTTTAGGTTGTGTGGTACAGATCTTACACCTAGCACTAGTTATCATCCGCAAACAGATGGGCAAACAGAGATTGTGAATAAATGGGCGGAAGGATATTTGAGGAACTATGTAACTACACAACAAAAGGCTTG
The DNA here is from genome assembly GCA_028749045.1 of Cupressus sempervirens. Lineage (NCBI taxonomy): Eukaryota > Viridiplantae > Streptophyta > Pinopsida > Cupressales > Cupressaceae > Cupressus > Cupressus sempervirens. The sequence continues at coordinate 543,142,657 of CM053787.1, read as the reverse complement.
GATCAGATGGTTGCATATGGGAGAGTATTGTTATAACACCACTTATCATATGTCCATCAAGATGACTCCTTTCATGGCACTCTATGGTTATGAAGCACCTAGCTTCATGGATTTAGTTTTGGGGGACAGTAGAGTGCCCAAAGCCAAAAACTTATTGCAGGATAGTCAGGACATCCTGAAAGTGCTCAAAGAGAATATACAACAGGCCCAGAATCAACAGAAATTGTATGCTGATCAGCACCGAATAGAGCACAGCTTCGAGGTAGGGGATATGGTTTACTTGAGGCTACAACCATATAGACAGTCATCGCTCAAGAAGAGCGGAGTTGAAAAGTTGAAACCTAGATTTTATGGTCCCTACAGGGTGATTCGCAAAGTGGGCAAAGTCGCCTATGAGCTTGAGCTTCCAGAGGGCAATCGAGTGCACAATGTGTTTCATGTGTCTAGGTTTAAGAAAGCCATTGGTCAGAGTGTAGTGCCTTTTGCAGATTTACCCCCTTTGGATGAGGAGGGGAAGCTTGTGTTAGTACCTGAGGCTATTCTGGATACCAGAGAGAGGAAGCTTAGAAACAGGATAGTGAAGGAGTATTTGGTCAGATGGAAAGACCTGCCGGAGGAAGATTCTACATGGGAGAGTGAGCAGGTTATTCAGCAGGCTGGACTGAGATTGCTTGAGGACAAGCAATTTCAAGGGGGGCGGACTGTAATGTCCCCATTTTAGCAGTTGACCAAGTGTGTGTGCGTTAGCCTTGTTCTACATGATCCCAAGGGCTAACGAAGGGTTTAATGGGATCTTGGAGTGTTTTGGCCTAGTCATTTCCAGTTTGGGCCAAAACGAAGTTGATTTACTTAGTTTCAGGCATACTATTTTTAGTAAGTCGGCAGGACACAGTGCAGGTCAATTTTGGTGATTGGATTCGATACTCCTCGGTGAGAGCTTTCCGATGAGCTATCACTCGCATTATTCGGAGTTCGATTGCTAATACATTTTAATGCCTGAAGTTTTATTAAAGTAACGTCTAATTTAATTGTAAAATGTTAAAGTGTTACTTTAATATTTATTTTATGGTGATGTGTACCCAAGGGAGACATAAGGGGTATTTTAATATATGTTTTATATATTACATATCTTTTATCCCACATTGCCCATATGAGTTGAGCGGGCCGTTGGAAATAGAATAAAAGGAAGCATTTGTGGCTTCATTAGGAAGGTTGAATATGAGAAGAAATTGGTGTGTGAGTTGCAGCTCTGTTCTTGGCATTTGAGGACGTCTATCCTCTCTTGTAACATTCTAGACGTCATTCCCTTGGGGTTTGGCCTTTGGAATTCTTTGTTATTGGCTTTCATTATCAGGCAGTTTAGTTGCATTTTCGGCTACAGGCAGATTTGGTATTTTGCTCATATCTTCTTCACTACTTGTCCGACGCTTATGCCGCTTTGAGGGAATGGTATTACGAAGGTAGTGGATTGATTGAAGGACAAAGTATTGTAGCAGCAAGTTTGAAAGCATGGGCTGGAGTATTATGTCAATACTGCTGAAGTAATTAGTGAGTTGTTAAATCTGCCATGTATTTGGTTTTATGAATTCTGAAAATAACATTTTATTAGCAGCAGTTCATTTCCACTTTGCATATTATTGTAGTTTCTTTCTTGTTTATGTTGTATGATACCAATTCCATGCACAAAACACAACAAACAAATAAACGTTTGATTTTCGGAGTTATAAGGGGTTTAAAACATTAAACGGAGAAATAAGAGGTTGCATGCAAACTATTTGGCAAAATTCCTTTCAGCAAATTGGTTTAGTTTTTTGGGACATCCAAGGGTGCCCATTACATATGAATATATATATTTGCATGCATATTTATTTTCAGAATAATCCAAAAAGTACTATTTTATCTACCGTGTTGATTAATGGTGCTAACCATACTAATAGGCAGCATGAACGTACTAATTTATAGCTGCAAATAAGAGCCATGATAAATCGAAGAGTGATGAAGGGCTTCCAAAAGATGAAGCTTAACATATGAGATGGACATGAGATCTTTTTAAAAAGAATTTCCAGGTCCAAATTTCCATTAGAGCATTCCTTGACTAGATGGAAAACATAGGGGATGTGGTGGTGAAAGATTTGGAATCACAACATTACAAGTAAATCTTTGAAATTTAATCTACCATCCAACCAAGCCTACACCCCTGGCCACACCACTTTCCAGCACAAAAGGAGTTCCAACTACTTGAAATGGAACACGAGACTATTGGGGGGAAACATTGCACTACTAATATGTTTACGTACCAAGGAAGATAGGATTTAAGTTTGAAAAAAAATGAGTCATGGGCCTTCCATAGCCAACCAATCAATTTTACATGTCATTCACAACTTTTAGAAAAGTGAACCGCAAAAGGATTGAAACATAGCCTATAAGGTGGTCATAGTGGAATGGGTGAATATAGGTAAGTTCACTATTATTTAACTCGGACTTATTGTGTTACATCCCAAATTTTTCTACATTAAATACTATTCTAGCCATTGGAGAAATTCATGTGAAGTTAGTTGTTCAGTAAATTTGTTGAAAATAATAGTTCTTGTGAAATTGGTTGTATTGATAAAACTGTTGAGATATTTTGATTCATGTGAAATGGAAATTTGGTTTTAGGTTATGTATCATGTGGTTTGTTAGATAGTCATTAAGATGAATTTGGAAGAATGAATATCATAGAAATTTAGAATTATTATGTGATATTTTTATTATTTTAAATTATGAGAATATGTTATTACCCATAACCATTTCCATTTTGCAGGAGCATGACGACGAAGGGAAGTTTTGCCAAGATGGGAGTTAAGAAGGGGACACCCAAATCCACCATTAGATCAATAGGTATGAACTTAACCACCTAGACCAAGGACTAGAACGGCTAGACAATCAAGAAAGTATAGGAACTACCATGAGCTATTCAAATAAACAAATAAAATAGAAACATTATAAAGAACTTAAGTAAGAATATTACCTTCACTGTGTGTTGAATTTTGTGCTCTGTGCAAGCTATCATACCTTGGTATAATAACATCTCGTCTATACTCATACTTGTGTGGGTATGAAATGTGTACGTATGTATACACAAACATATATATCTGTGTGTGTGTGTGCAAAATTATCACTAGCGTATACATATATGTTGTCGTCGGTAAATATTGTGTAGCCGACGGGTTGATGTCATCGGTAGAAACTATGTTAGCCGACTTGATTGTCGTCGGTGTTTTTGTATTCTGTAGCCGACGTCGTCAGTAAAGATTTTGTCGCCGAAAGGTAAATAGTTTGTAGCGGACATAATGTTTGTGGCCGATGGACTCCTTCGGGAAGGTTCGGCGGATAGTATTTATATCCTGTCTGGGATCATTGTAGATCATCATTCATCTTATCAAGCATAATGTAATGTTCTGGCATATGCGAATATAATAAAAGGAGTTTTTTGTTCGTGTTCCATTGTCTATATGCATTCATTTATTTTACCCGTACGGTAAACATATGTATATATGCACATATATATACCTGCATATCATGACTCAGGCAAGCATGAAAATATGAGATGTGATATTCTTATACCAAGATATGTGTTAGATGTATTGTTTTGCCCCTTGCTTTTATATTTTCCTTGATGTGGGCATGGTCATTTATTAAATTGCTCGATCAACCTTATTGCATTTTGTATCTGCCACCTTGTGGCATTGAGCCATTGTAATAGCTCAAAATTGGCATCTAGCCATCCTAAACCAATTTCGGTGCATTGGCCTCACAACATCAATTTCTTGATCAACAAAGTCCTATTGTACTAGGCATTTCTGATTCTGATTGTCTTTACTTGACCTAAGTGTCAAATGCAGAAAACCATTAAACTGCAATAATCACATACTTTCATTTAATTCCTAATAATTGACTAAAGTTGGCTAAATAATCTCTCTAATCAAATTAATTTAATTATAAGTCCTAGCACTTTAACTTAAATTAATTCACACCCTTTAGCTAATGCACATAAGAAATTAAATGCATTTGATTTAATTAAATACCCTCATCCTAATTATGGAATTTAATTATTCAATTAATTTGGAAAATGCACTTATGAGGTCACATTTAGTTTAAATAAATCAAATATTCTCTCCAAAATCCTCTCTTCAGTTCAAAATTGGAAACAATGAGTCAATTGAAATCAAAAAAGGAAACAAATCAGTTAATTGCATCATTCACTCCAAAAGCAGTCAGTTAACTCCTGCAATCAAGGAAACTTGTCATTCTGACAGAACTCTCATCAAATCTCCATCGTTCAGCTGATTCAATCTTGACCGTTGATTGATTCTAGGAATATATAAAAGGAGAAATTGTGTCTCTCATTGAAGATGATGCAATTGTTGAGTAGTGAAACACTGTCATTTTGAGAACTCAAATATTTGCATTCAAAGATCTCATTGCTATCATCTGCTTTCATAGCTTTCATACTCATTTAGAATACAATGCATACATTTTAGTTTACTTTCACTTACTTCATTCTTAGATTAATTTGCATCCATATAGTTTAATCTTGCACGCATTCTTGTTTAATCTTGCATAGTATGCATTCAAGTCCTTCGTTCTAGTTGGTCTGGTTACTGAACTCTCAATTCTAAGAGCAAAACTTAAAACCCCATCTTGGTGGAAGGCAACATGTCGCCTTGTTCAAACATTCAAGATGAACAATCTCATGTTCATTCTCCAATGTACCTAACAAATAATGGTCATGTTGAAGTGTCATTAAATTAGAGGCCCACATTTAGCACTCATAACTATCATATTTGAATATATATTTCTTTTTGAATTTATAAAGTCTTGAAACGTTCTTGCCACCTCAATCTTGGTCTAACCGAACCAACGCGGGAGGTCATATTCATTCTTGGCTGATACTTGTTCTTATTTATGCTAGAGCCGAAGCTTGTGGGCTAAAGCCCATGATTATCCATAGGTTTATTCTGAGGTCTTGGTGCTGGATTATAGTACAATTTCCATACTCAAACAAGTCGATCACGAGGAATTAGGTCACAACTTGTGAATCCCATTGTAATTATTATGTTTTATATTTCCTATATATGCCAATGTTATCAGCTCTGTTATTAAGATTCACTCCCCGTCTACAAGAACAAAGCCAAACATATTTTGATCCATGATGATCTTATTTGTTCACCAATATGCTCTGCTAGTGTGATATTGTGTTGCATTTTTTTTATTTGATCTGAATAAAGAAGCACCATACAGGGGCATAGTTGATATGCCCTTGAGATGGAAAACTCTCTTGATGTGATAAAAAAGAACTAAAAGCATATTGTCTTGTGATGCCATAGGCCAATAAAGGCATGATGTATGGAAAAGGAATGAGAGATCATGAAATCCAGAGATTTAATATAAATTTCTCCCAAGTAATAAGGACCATCATGGTTGAGCTATGGGAGGAAAGAGTGGGAAGAATCCTACAATGAAAGAAGGAAATAAAATCAATACAAATACTTGAAAAACAAATATAAAAATAGCTCATGGTAATCCTTTTGCATTTTCTTGTTGTCAAGTCAAGCCGTGGGTGATCGGGCACATAAATTGCCCATCCAAAATCCTTGGCCAAGGTAGTTAATGGCATTTGCCACCATGATCACCAGAGGTCAAGGTGCTAGCAATTGTAAGATAGCCTGGTTGGAATGTGTCCACAGTCTCAACAATTGACTAGTCGACACTCGACACCAAGATGCTCAGCCGCTGGATGAGAGTGTCCCAAGCCAACTTCCAGGGTAGAGAGGGCCTTTCCCATTGCAGATTGTGAGGGGATACTAAGGGTCTGCAGTTGGAAGGTTGGCAATGCTTCTCCTCTCTTCCAGATGCCAAGGCTTGCACAACTCTGTGTCATAAACTGCTTTTACTCTAGTAATCCTTTAAGTTTCATTTGTACTTCCTTGTTAAAATATGTTGTTATCCATAAAATATTTCACAATGGAAATGGTAGTTAATAACTGAATGTCATGTGAGCTAGTAGTTAACTGTTGATATTTTCTATTCATATGTAAATCTAGAACATGGTTAGTTCGTATTTCATTTTTCATGTGAAGTGGTTGAGTAACTGATTTAACTGTATCTCTTTTCCTTCGGTTAAGAATATGATCTGTTATCTTTATTTAAGAATTAATTAGTTTCTGAATTTTTAGCATGTTACATATTGGGTGCTTTCAGATGTGTGTTCTTTTGATAGGACAATATTAGTGTTTTAGCCAATATATTCATGATTTGTGATGGCTGCAAGTACTATTTACTATTTTTAATTTATTTTAATTAATTTTATTTAAAAAATCAGAATGTTGATAGATCAATAAAATATTCCCTCTGAAAATTTTCAAATTACTCCAGAAAGCTTTTCAAAGTGTATAGTACTGTAGATTTCCTTTGCAGCTTTTGTGCAGTTGAAATTCAATATTATAGACATTAAGTGAATATTTTTTTAAACAATATCTTTTTTAATGAGATGAAAGATTGTTTATTATATTTGACCTAGATCAGATAGATGAGATTGGATCATGTGTTCGAGAAGTGATTATGAAAAGGTATGCCGCCTAATTCTCATGAGGAGAGATCTTAGTCAGCTGATCAGGTGGAAAATCAACAGTGGGAAAGTAGCAGAAGAAAATTCTTTTGTAAATTTAGTTCACTTAGATCATTCCATAATTAGCCTTCTCCAGGGTGGAAAATATAGCTTTTAATGAGGATGAATGGGAGACATGAGGAATCTTTGAGCATCAATATTTTAGATATATCAGAGTCAGAAAAAAGAGGAACAAGAAAAGCAAAATGAATGAGAACTGACTGCAAGAATAAATGATGGAAAGAAATGGAAAAGAAACAATCCCTTTTAATTTAGCAGTTGTGGAAGAGAATGAAGTGAAACATTATGTAAACAGATCAAATCATCAATGATTTTGACAAACACCAAATTTTTGGAAGGGTACTGTCAGTGCTTTATAAGAGTAATCGACACTTTTTCATGAACCGGAGCTCCTCTTGAAAGGCTTGGTCATCTGTATTTATAATAAATAAAACAGCCATGAAATACCCTTTCACCATCATAACTATTCTAGTGGATCCAATTGATTTCAACTTTTTAAAAACCCAAAGTTTCACAGTATCAGTTCAAGAAAAGTTCCCATGAATAGGCTTGTCAAGGGTCTTTTCCTTGATGACAAGGCACTTTTCTCGATTCTCCATTTCACCAGCATCAAAAAGATATTTATGAAAGGTTATCTATCAGAGGTCACACATATTTATGAATTTGGCCTTTTGGTTGTCTTTTTGCATGGTGCAAAATAAAATTTGTAAGGCCTCCGCAGATCAGATTTTTTAAGACTGCAAACCTGAAAGTTTGAGGGGCTGAGGATGGAATTCAGCGAGGTCACCGTGGCCCTCTCGCAAGAGGGATAAGGCCTTTAAAATTGAGGGGCATAGAATTATAAAGGAGAAATAAGGTATGGCCAATTAATGCAGGTTACAGACAGGATCTAATTTATTCATATGGTACTCTGCAACTCTCATTTTATATTGTGTCTGGGTAGAATATCTCATCCCTTTACTGTTGCTTTTATCTATCTTTTCTTCAACAAAATCCATTACATATGTCTGAGCCATTTCATTTATTTGAGAATCACACATAATGGAAGTTGTTGCCTTTTGCACGTAGTTGTTGACAAGAATATAATGGAATCCTATTATCTATGAAATAATATGCAGTCTTTTTCAATATCTAAAGAATTGCTTAACTTAATTTGCCGTATTCTGATTGTTCTCTCAAAAATTCAAGGACAACACAAAATAAAAACACATTACACCTTCATTCAACTTCCAAAAGTCTGAAACAAATGGACAATAAAAACATAATGTCAAATTCATCTGGCAAGCCACGCATTGCATTCTTTAGGAAAGTATCCTAATTGGAATTAAAAAAGAGCAAGTACCTGTGGAGGACACTCTGCAGATGACCGTTGAGTTATGTCAACTTCGTAAGGCCAAACATATCTTTCTTTGTTTTCAACCCTTGCTACACTCCAGTCATAGAACCTTCTTTCCTCCTCTGATGACAAAATCTCATAAGATTCCTGACAATGGAGTTCAATACCACTGTAAATTACTCAGTGAAATTGGGTAGAATGTAAATGTCAAATAACTCAGATGCAGTATGAATAGTTTCATAGACATGGGAACAATTTCAGACCTTTAAATCTTGTATCTTACTTTGAGCTTTCTCTTCATCCAACTCTTGATGCATAAGGTCTTCACACTTCCTCTTAAATGCCTCACGAACCTAAACATCAGGAATCAAGAAAATATAAATAGAAGCTCACACTTCCTCTTAAATGCCTCACGAACCTAAACATCAGGAATCAAGAAAATATAAATAGAAGCGGGCTTTAAGAGTATAATTTTATTGCATATCCTGTAGAATAAATTGAAATTATAATCACCTATACTTCAAGTTTATATACAAATAGGCAGTTTCTAGCATATAATCACAGAATGTCTGATCCAATTCCCAGGTGGATCAGCAGACAAATTTGAAAATTAGCTAGCAATCTACAAGATTGTGGAATGTGCAAATGAAACCTCTAGCTAAAATGCAAATTGGAAAATAATAGTCATAAAAAACAAGATTGCGGAATGTGCAGATGAAACCTTTAGCAGAAATGCAAATTGGATGCAATAGTCATAAAAACACTGAAAGGTAAATGTGTTGTGTACGAGAGGTATGTAATGACATATTTACAGCAAATTTACTAGTTAGTCCTCTACATCTACTTGTCAATGGGTGTTTTATGACCACACCAACACAAAATAAAATACCAAGGTATCTGATCCTCTCTTGATCAAAATCTTGTGTATGCTAAGACTGTGAAAGATCATACAAGTGATTGCAAGGTTCCTTTTATGTGTTGATAAGCTCAATAATCATTGTGATATGTTGTTAACACAAAGGGACTTACATTTGAATAGTTTTTCACCTCTTCTGCTATGTTGGCTGGAACATCTTCATCGGATATTGCAATCTCATGATGCCTATTCCTTGGACGACACACCTGAAATGTACTGAAATTAAAGGGGGAAAGGGTTAGAAGGATCCAATTCTACTCCTAAGGGAAATGCCATCAATGGATCCTACTTTTATGGACTGATTCCAAATAACCAAGCTCTGATTCACCAAGATTAACTACAACTCTGCAAGAATTGGTGCAATCTTTCAATGTCTACGAAGATATTTTTCATATCAGAAAGTACACCATCATAACGAAAAATGTACATTCAATGATCGAAGTTAAACATCCAAATAATAGGGGCTTGGGTCAACTTTATATAGCAACTTATAATCAACAAGATGAAAAAAGTACAAGCCATAAAAGTTAATCAAACACCATTACATTCTCCATTAAAATCAAAGCATCATATCTATCAATTGAGAAATTGGAAGAAAACGATGCATCAGATTGAAATAAACATGAATCCACCATTTCAATTTTTTATTTCTCCAAGTCTTACAACAATATCTCCCTTCTCCTATCCTACATATACTCTAAGGAGCAAGCCTACATCTACTCTACGGAGCAAGAGCTCTCCACTTCTAATAAGCTATCTATCTACCTATCTACCTATCTTATATTTTACAAATGAGAAGGCAGAGCCTTTATATAGGTGTCAAAATAAAAAGTGCACTTGGATTGAAACAACATTTAGTAACCAAGTTTTGCCATCTCAGCCCTAATTAAGATTAGATCAAGGAGAGAGATTCTATCATTAGTAAGTGGATCCACGTAGACCAATCAGAAGAGAAGCATCCACTCAGTGGGAGAGTAATCAAAGTTGACCTCTAATAAAGCAAGATGCCTACTACACATAAATGGTCATCCGCCCAGAATAGATTATGCTCGAATTCCCTTTTTTAAATAAAACGATTTGGACATGTTGGCTTGAAGACCTTTGATTAGCTAGTGAAGATGTCTGGTCACCATATCAATATCAAGTATTTTCTAACTGCATCATTTTGTAACCAAGGTCCAACTTTGATTACTCCTTTTGAAATTATCCCTCTTTGATCATTTTCTTCCTTCCATGTACCTTCTTGGGAATTCATCTTCTTGAAATGGATTGGACTTTCTAACTTTTGATCTTGGATTTCCACAAGAACCTCAAGATGTTGCATTCTTCCTTCATTTAAACTTGAACTTTGATCTTTGAGGTCTTGAACCTTGAATGCCCTGAGTTAGATTTCTTGTAACCAGGACATCTTCACCTTTCGAACTTGGAATTCTAGGACTTGAAAATCTTCCTTGAACATTAGGGAACAAGAAGTCTCCCTCCAACAAAATAAAATAATTGACATAAAAATCGTGAAAAGAATTTAAAATATAACACAAAAAACCTCTTCCATATATTTTCATTCTATAGTTGAAAGGAATTTAAGACTTTGTAGGGGGAAATCTCCCAACTTTGAAAATTTACTATAAAACTTCTCTCTAAAAGGAAACATTCTCTCTCCAAAATTCGCATGCCTCTTATTTCCAAAAAGCTCAAGCCTTCTCTCAAATTCTTCCAACTGATGTAAAATTGAAATGGAAATCCCACTTTATATAGAAAAATCGCCCACGGATAAATTTAGTAACTGTCTTGACTGAGTTGTCGGTTCGGATTCCATTATAGATGCAAGTTTGATCTTTGGGTTCAAAATTCGTCCAAAGTTTTTTGGGTTGGGTTCGGATTTGTTTTGGGTTCATCTGTAGAAGTTTTTTGTGAAAATATATATATATATATATATATATATGTGCAGCAACAAATAAGTTTATACACAAATGAAGGCAAGAAATTTTCCTTTCATTCAAATATGTACAAATGACATATAAAACAATCCTTTTGGTCTTTTTAGTGGTCACTTTTAGGGTTGGAGAGTTAAATAGGCCTAAGTTGGCAAAAATTTGTTATCAAAAAGTCAAAAAAAAAAAACTTTTTTTGTCAAATTCACCCCAAATTTGTTTTGGGTTCTTTTGTCCAAATCAAAAGTCTTCCAAATTCCTCAAAAATTCTTACAAGGTTCTTCTAAGAGAATTTTGAGCAGATTTACTTGACTGTGGCAGAGTTTTGAGTGAATTTGAACCAAATCCAACTTTGGAGAAAACTGACCTTTGAAATTCATCTTCCAAAATTGAATCTGGTAACTTAGTGTTTTAATAATTCCAACCATATCCTCCAAGTTTCTATTTTTATAGAAAGGAATCTTGAGTTGTTTACAATCTTCTTATGCTTTAAAGCCACTTTTCACACTTTTTCTTTTTCTTCAAAATTTCCATTCTAGGTGGTTTAGATTCATCAATACACTTCATCCATGGGTGCCCACTAAATAAGTGGTTGGCATCTCAAATACTTTGACAATTTAAATATTCTAATGTTTTTGCAATTTAATCGTTGAATTTTTTAATTAACTCATTTTCACCTCATCTCTACATGAGTGCACATTAGACACCTAGGAAGAATTTTAATATTTAACTTTTGGCACTTGCAGCAATTAATTTGGCACTCCCTGACCCGCATTCATGTGCACTTGAGGAGGGAAGGAAGATATCACTCCATGAAGAGCTCATTGTCAAGGATGAATCCATGTCTTGGAGTGCGGATGGGACTAGGTAATAAATTTTAAACCTTTTGAAAATTCCTTGGATAGTGTGAGTTTGCGGTCATGAACGCACATTGGGCAGGTTCGCGGATTTTGTTATATGAACTGAATTCCATACCCCTCTGGTACTAATGCTTAGTGGCATAGTTTGCACACACAAGAGTTATTTTTACATTTCAAAGGACTTCCTTTCCTTCCAAGGATTTATGCTCAAGGGTGTCATTCAGCCTGTGAAGGGGAATTTTCGATTTTGATGGAATTCATTAGCCATTTTTATGCATTCCCAAATGTCCCTAAATTAAGACTGGTCATTTTGTTATCCCTCGGTGTAATTTGACAAATAATTAGCGATTTTCTTCAAGATTTTCATTCTAAGTATGCATGATCAAGAATTCTCGAGATTAAGTGACCTTCTGAGCTTTTCTCAAGTCATTTTACATTTTTATGTTTTTTATACATTTCAGGTGCTTTTTAAGAGATGCTTCCAGACATGGTGATTTTCAGCAATTCTATTCTCAAAGCCAAGTGGACATTTCTTCAATCCTAGACTTGGCCAATTTTGTGCCTTTTCTCATTTGAAACTCAAGAAACCTTTTGAAACTTGAGAAGCCTCAGGGGACTGACTTTAAAACTACCAGGAACTAAAGCAAAAAAAGACCAAGCAAACCAAAAAGCAAAAGGCCACATTTGCAATTGGACAATGTGTTGAAAGGTCACAATAGTACCTTGTAAAATGATGCAAGAACTTGTACATATGGGTCATCATTAGGCCTTCAACAATATACTGACTGCTGTCACATGTGTATAGTGCACTTCACATGTGGACGAGATGGTGCCAGGTGTAAAACCCAGATGATGCTAGTAGCATGTACACATTTCCAGCTGAAACATAAGAACATGTGGGACAAAGGCTGTCACACTACATGAAAATATGTGCAGCTACATACAATGCCATGTTATGTGGGTAAGCAGTTCTGCACAAGGTGCATGAAAACTGTAAAACAGTGAAGTGTGGAGTTGCAATTACTGTGGCACACTTTGAGTGGACACCAGCATGCCAGTGGCATTTCTTAATAGAACCGAGGTGTTGGACAAATGTATGAGACTGGGGTTATGAAAGAAGCTGCACTTGGATGAATCTTATCCATTAATCATTTTATGTTTGGAAAATATAAAGATACATAGGGTACTTACAGCTTCAAAGTCATTGAAAAATACTATTTGTTTTTCAGACCTTGTCTAGTACTCATTTTGGCAAAATAATTAGATAGAAGTAATGGGAAAAACATAAATACAAATGAATAAGAGTTTTAGTTTTTTGAGTCTGCATGGTGATGAGACTTGAGATATATGCCAAGGTCAAGCAAAGATATGTGTGTGTGAGAGAGAGAGAGAGAGGTTAGTCACAACAACGGCAAGGACTAATTTATATTTAATATTGATTAAAGGCCAACAAATTGCCAAAGCTCATATCAAATTCTACATGATATAATGGTAAAACAGTAAAAGTAATAATTGGAAAAAACATGTAGAAGAGTGAATGGAAATCCAACAACACTAATGGTATGCAGAAATTGCCCGAATCTTTCGCACTTAATATTTTACTTAAAACTATATTAGTTATGTTGTTGTAAAGCTGCAACAGAAGCAGCATAAAATAGAATTCAGTGTGACTGTTTCCAAGTAAAAATGGTTGAGGATCAGTTGAGATAAAATAGGAATTGTTGAGTATTATTAGGATCAAGCTATTTTTTGTCTTACATTTTGTCACTACTAAATGTAGGTAACAGTACGAAACTTTTTCAAGCTTAGTTTCGCATTTCTCTAAGTTTAGTTTACTATTTAATTGGTTAGTATTGATCACCCAATCAATACTAATTGATATAATGAATCCTTTTACTGAAGGCTTTCATCAAGTCTTTTTCATTTTGCTTTCTGTCGAGCCGTTGCTTGATTTTTGAGGCCTTCATCGTCTGTTCTTTGTTTTTGAGTTTACGTTTGTTAGTTTTTAGTCATTTGGTTTTGCTCATGTCATGTCTTTCTTTTTTCCCTTTGATTCGGTCTAACCTAGATGTCAATCGAAGTTGTTAGTCAAGAGTTATGCTCATTTTAGTACTTCAAAAGTTGACCTTTTGGGTGCAATAGCACGAATTAAAAATATGATGTTATATTTTCAAATTGATATTCACTTTTTGTTATGTTTTTAAGTTACTTTTACTTTAAATTTATAACTTAAAGTGACTATAGTGCACTTTATGTTATAATTTTAAGTTGAGTTACTTCTTAATTTTTCACTTAAAGTAGCTATATAACTATATAGTTTCATTTTAATTTTTGGTTTTAAAAATCAAATGCTTATTTAAATGTTACTTTAAAATGATGTTTATGTATTATATTTCATAATATGATGAATAAATATTGTTTTTGACCCATTTTGTAACATTTTTATAATTTTAGGTGAATTAAATAACTTAAAGTCTTCATAAGTGGACATTTTATATGTAAATGCGTGAAAAATCCATCAAAAGTGGACTTTTTACATGCCATTGCATATGAAGTTTACTTTGGTGGACCTCTTTGATGTCATTACATTAAAAGTTCATCATAAGTGGACCTTTTTGATGGTATGACATGAAAAGTGAAGTTTTCATATCTTTGAATCTAAAAAGTGAGATGTGACTTATATATGCAAGTGACCCAAAAAAGTCCGATTTTGAGGACTTGCATGTCTTAAAACATGTTGTTGATCCCACAAGGTCCGATTTTAACTTGTTGCATGTTTTAAAATATGCTATGCATCCCAAAAAGTCTGATTTTGAAAGGAAAGCATGCATTTGGCCTCCAAGAACCCAATTTTGCTCATAACTTGAGATTTACTTGGTGGATTTGCATGAAATCTTCTCCATTGAAGAGGTTTTTCCTTGGCAATGATTTTCTTTGCATCAAGAATGGATTTAACATGTTGAAAATTGTTTTTGGAGCTCAATCCTAGGGCATGTTTTTGAAGAAAACTCCAAATACCTCCATTTTTACTCGTAACTTGAGTTTTTCTCAATGGATTTGCATGCGATTTGTTCCATTTGAAACGTTTTTGGATGGCAATGAGTTTCCTTACTTCTAAAATGGATTCATTTACCTCAAAAACGTTTTTGAAACTTTCATAATGGATCACGTTTTTGAAAAAATATGCAAGAAAATCCATTTTTAATGCATGTTTTTCCTCCCAACCAAATTGATTTGGCATCTTTTGGGGATTACATTGCATTGTAGTTCATGTTTTGAGGTTTAATGATCAAAATGTTTTGATCTTACAACATGAGAAAAAACCTTTTTGCCAAAAACGTCTTACAAGCATGAACATTCAAAAATGTTGGAATATGGAGTGTTTTTAGGGCACGTTTTGATATCTTCCAACAACTTCTCCTTATTTTCTACCCTCTCCCATTTGTATTTGCAAAGTTGGAAAAGGCCTTACCATTTTTGAAGAATTTTTCAAACATTGGAGCATCTTTTTCCTTCATATTTGGCACTTAATCTTCATGTAAGTGGACTTCTTCCTCCTTGCTATTCTATTCATGCTTATCTTGCTTATTTTATGCATGAAATTACTTGATAGTTTCCATTTGTGAAAATCTTTTCCATGGAAAGTGCATTTTTCCTTAAAATATAAAGTTTTTATTCATTTTCATGTTTTTGGTTCTTTCCCAAGTCCCAATTTCGAATTTGAGTTTTGAAGTGCATTGCATCTTGGCATGTTTGAGTTATTTTCTGAAGGTATGTTGTTTCTTTTGTGTTTTGTGTTTTGTGCTTGCTTGCCGGTTTTCTCCACTTGGAGAAATTGCAAGTTCTTTCCCAAAAACTTGTTTTTGCTTCATTACATGCGACAGCATTGCCATAGTCCACATTCTGTTTTATGTCACAACATTTCATCTCTCACTTAACGAAATGAGATTACATGTTTTTCATTCCATTCGCCATCCGCACATGCATGTAATCCCATTTACGAAATGAGATTACATGTTTTTCATTGCATTCGCCATCCGCACATGCATGTAATCTCATTTCCACTTCCATTTTCACCCATCTCATTTTTCACTTCCATTCGCACAATATGATTACACGAAATGCCTTACGCGTAATTGCATCCAAAATGTCCGATTTTGATTAAAAGTCATATTTTGAAAAGTCAAAAAGATGTCATTTTCACTTCCCACGTACTTTGACTTCTCCTTTTCACCAAAAGTGACTATAAAACTCATCATCTCACTTCCATTTTCCATTTCCATCCCTTCATATGCATTTGCGTTTACATGAAAAAATAAATGTTTTCGCATCTTTCCATGTTTTTCATCTCATCCTTCATTTGCACTTACATATGAAGTGCATCCTCCACCCGCATTCACATCTTTTTTCCCCTTCCATCTCCCATTGCATGTTGCATTTACATGTAATCCATTTTCCGTGCAATGACATCTTGAAAGCCCAAGTCACATTTTGGAAATCAGCAATCTCTATTTGTATGCATTCTCATGCACCAAGCACTTTACTTCTGGGTGTACATTCAGACATCGTCAAGAAGGTTTTCAAAGTGTCAACGAATCTAGTTTGTGCTGATCTACAAAGGAGAATTCACGACAACTTGAACGAGAAAAGCTTGATCACATCAAGTTTTCAAATGATAACAAACAATTTGTCAAAGTTAGAGGTTATCAAAAGATGCAACACCATGGTTATCAAGGTGAATGCAGTGGTACAAAGTACAGGAACTTCCTATCCTGTGATTGTCCAGGATTGCATCAAGTACAAGGCCCTTTAGAATTGTTTCCTTCTCTTCTGTCTTCTTCTTCTTTCATGTTTGTAGTTGGAGAGGATGCATTGCATGAAGATGTGTAATTACATGTAATACGAGTTACACGTATGTAAAAGGATGAAATGCGAGTTGCATGTGCAGTTGCATATAACCTTTTATTTTCTTCTCTAGTTAGACTAGGTCAAAGTTGGTTGAGTAACTCCCACTTTTTCCTCTAGCTTTTTCTCAACTCCCATGCCTATATAAAGGAGTAACCTTCATTGTAAAACCGTCATTATCTTTTATGCAAGAGAGCTCTAGAGAAATTGTGTCAGCAGAACTTTGTTTGTGTAAGCACTATTTTGAGAGAAAGTGAATACAAAGGAGCATTTGAGACTTAACTTTGATTAAGCAAGATTGTTATTTGTGTGAATTGTAAGCTTTGTCTATAATTCATCGAAGTTGTCTTTGATTCATGTTATCTTGTGTTATTGGTAATTATGTCTCATGAATTGAATAGAAAAGAGTTAAGAAGCAATTGAAGCCAGAGCTTTGACCTAGAACAATTGTGAAAGTGTATAGCTAAAAGCTTTGCTTGTAGCTTATATTTTCTTCTTAATTCACAAAATAGCTAAGTATTCTTACTTTTAGGAGTGTTTGTGCCCTAATTGTAAAGCTTTTCATATAGAAGTAGGACTGGACTTAGAGCCAAACTGATACATTTTCAGTTAGCCTTTAAGTTCGTGAAGGTTTATCAGTATCATTGTTTCTAGCTCTTGATAAAGTGTAGTTAGAGATTCACCCTGCCCATTACTCGCTCCACGAGTAAGTGAATTCTTTCTTGAAAGTTAAGAAGAAAGGATATTGGTAACACCCATTTTATAAAATCTCTCGACTTCTTGCTTACCTTGAGTTGATCCAAAGAATGGTGAGAAGGGGGAACCTTCCCTTTAAGGTGGGAGAGAGACTGTCTCACACGCTGTGGTTGGTCATCCTATTTTGTGACTGGATTTTTACCCAAAATTGTCAGTTGCAAAATATCTACCCAACACTATTCATACATGACAAGCCATCTTTTGTTAAATATGCTTTCTTTGAATAAATCTATTATCCCTGATGTCAATCTTGTAAATCTCAATTTTGTAAGGAAGCTAAAGAAAGGTTCCAGCAAGTACAAAGGTGAGTTACCTTTCAAATGCTTCAACTGTGGTAAAATGGGTCACTATGCTTCTAAATATCTTTTTGTACAAAATGGAAACTGAAAATAGTGATGAGAGAAAAGGTCACGATAAAAAAAAAGAGGGGAATAAATCCTATGAAATCACGAAGAGCTACAAGGAGTCAAAACACTAAAAAATATAATAAATGTAAGAAGAGCTTCTATTCTAAACACGATAGTGATTCATCTGATAAATGTGATCAGCGCATTTCTGAAAGTGAAAGAGAAAAATCGCTATTCATGGCAATGGAGATCTGAGATGGTGAAAAGGAATTTAAGAATTCTAGTAGGAGGAAGAAGTTGTTGATCTAAAAGGTGAACTCGTCTCTTCCCTAGACAATCTGAAGACATTCAAAAAGGAAAATCAGAAACAAAAATTGGAGCTTACATAATCCAAAGAGATGATCATAAGTTTAAAAGTCCAAGTAAAAGAAGCAAAGAAGAGAAGAAGTTGTGACAGCTCAGTTGGAGGAAAAGAAAAGGACTGAGAATCTCGAATCAAAACCTGTATCCTTGAGAAAGGATTTTGGAGGAAAAAAAATGAACAGTACAAAAGAGTGAAGAAAAAAGTAGTAAATTCTAGATGAGATCATAAACAATTGAAGGTCACCCTTTGTTTTGGATTTGAAGGTCAGAATTCAAAGATTGGTAAGCAACTGAAGAAGACAAATGTAAAGAAATCATCTTCTGTTCAAAAGATCAAGTCCTACAAGAGAAGTACACATAAGTAGGTTCTGTCATTCCTTCTCTGGTTATTGTTTTTCTTGTAATTAATATAGTCATAAAGCAGTGGACTACAGGATGATCTCTGCAAGGAGTGATTTCATTAAAAAAATCATTTGCACATCTATAGGATTTCAATATTATAAGCGCAATAATTTTTGACACATAGCTAGACTTTGTAGAAGCGCTTTAATTAAACATCCAAGCCAAGACAAGAAGGAAGAAATATCTGTTCATCAGAAGAAAGAACCTAAGAAAATGTAAGAAATGATGCAAAAAGATTAGAAATCAGAAAAGTCAATAATTGTAAAAATTGTTTCTCATGCACAAAGTGAAGGAAATCCATGGATAATAGGCAATGGCTGTTCTAGTCACATGATTGGAGACAAAAGAAAGTTCATTAGGGTGAAGATGCAGAATGGTGGCTCAGTAAAGCTTGGTGACAATTCCATTGCTAATGTTCTAGGCATGCCAGGTCTAACATAATGGGAAAATTGAGACAATGATAGTGGTCCAGACTCTAAACCATTGATCTACTAAGTCAAATGTGCGGCAAAGTGTAATGGTCTGCTGCTGTTGTACTGCTAGTGCTAACAATTATATTCTTACAATTCCAGAATAGAATAGAGCAATCAGACAATTAAAAGGTACTCAGATAAAGACAGTGTATTATGCACGACAAGCCAATGATTTTCTGAGAAGAATTATTCTAGGTGCAACTAGTCACCCTAACACTTAACCACAGGATTGCATGCTACATGGCTGAAGTGTCAGTGGAGCTTGTACAATCTTTGCAACCAACCACAATGAGCTTTACACCCGCAGATACCACTCCCCTATACCACAATCTTTCTCACACATTCACATGTTACTAAGAATCCGGCCTGTGTTGTCACCCAAACCGCTAGCAAGGATATCGTGAGCCCAATCTGCAGTGCAGACTCCTGACAGCAACAGCAATATACTCCAACCTGCAGTCGAATTAGAATGCTCAAGTTTCAACTGTGAACAAAATTGGAACAATGCATTTAGGGTGTTGTCCAAATGACTATAGATAGGATGACGTCCTTCCAAACAGAATTGCAAATTGAGAAGATTACCTAAATTTGAATACCTTCTCCTTCCCCAGGCACTCCTGATAAAACTCTTGAACCCACTTCAACTGCAGGGAAAGAGATTACATGGACTTCAACACGCATGCGACTGACAGAGAAGTTACAAACACAGCCACAAAGGGAGAATAATATGATGTGGCCGCCAAGTGATTAGTTACTAGTCTCCTGCCACGTAAACTTTATGTGTTCTCCATCACTAAGGTTTGCAATGTGACATAGAATAGCAACGGCTAAGGTTGCATTCAAAAATAGACGTGTCCCACATTCCATCCCTAGACATCCCTGACTTTATAGCTTAAGGCTGCAGGGATGTAAATGTAGGCTAAGTGCAACTTTGAGCTTAATTGAAGGGAAGGGGGAGGGGACATGACACAAAGGGTACAATCTCTCATTTAAAGCACGGAAATGTGAAATCAGGGATGCAAGCATGGTAAAGTTGTTGCCAAAGGTAGTGGTGCAAAAAGTAATTGTATAATCTCAATGAAATCAAAGTAAGAAAATGTCTCTTGGTACAAACGGGCCAAAGTTGGTTATCACATAGAAGAATGGGTCCCATAAATTTTGAACAACTTTGTGAAGATTAGTTCTTAATGAGCTATGAGAGACATGCATAAGACTAGAAAATCCTCAAGCACTCTTTGCAAGGAATGTCAACAAGAAAAACAGACAAAGGAGTATCCTACTACAAGCCCTTGGAGTTGATTCAAATAGACCTATGTGGACCAACAAAATAAAGAACTTACAAGGTTAAAGGTACTTTATGTAACTCATTGATGCCTTTTCTAGAATTACATGAGTCAATTCCTTATGAGGGAAAGATGAAGCATTCGAGATGTTTAAGTTCTTCAAAGCTATGGTTAAAAATGGGATAGTTTCAAAATCAAATTCTTAACTTCTAATGGGTTTAAAGAATGCTTTGGGGAAAATGGAATTGGGAGATAGTATTTTGTTGCAAGGATCCCTCAGCAAAATGGAGTGGTTCAAAGGAAGAATAGAACAACACATGGCTAGGACAATGCTATAAGAAGCTAGGTTGTTTGACACGTATTGGAGAGAAGCAACTTATAATGTTGTCTACATTCTGAATAGAGGACAAATAAGAGTGGATAACTATAAAATACCATATGAATTGTGGTAAGGCATGTTGAAATTCTGATTGCTTGCAGATTATGTGTATGTATGTTCTTCATTCTGCTGAAGAGGAAGATTTGGTATTACTTGTTACATATTGGCAGCACCCCTTCACCAAGGGTCACCACTCTTGGCTCAATTTAATTAAATAGAATAATTATCTTATATTATATATAATTACGTTATAATAATGATATCACAATACTATTTAATATAATTATAATATTCAATAATAATATTTTTAATATAACAATTATATTATAACAATAAATATAATTTATTTATTTATTAATTAATGTCTCAAACAATGCTTCGTATTATTTGAGACATCATTGTGAATCAGATATGTACGCCTCCTGAAGCTAACTTCAACACTCCCTCTTAGCTAGGGAGGCTTCCATATTAGGTTATGTCAGAATGGAATATCATCATGGTTCACCATAAACATCATAGTAAATTTTAGATATTTATATATGGCATGTACTTGGATATAACCTCGTGCGATATTGAACATTACAAATTTAGATATCTACCACATCACATGTCCTCAACTATCACCTCATGTGATTACCACCATAGTGGATTTAGAAAATTACCATTATGGCATGTTCTCGAATACCACCTCATGCGCTATCCACCATAATGGATCTCAAGATATCTACCATTATTGCATGTCTCTCGATACCACCTCATGCATTAGCCGCCACAAAGGATTTTAAGTTATCTACCATTATGGCATGTCCTCGGATCCCACCTCATGGGCTATCCACCATAATGGGTTTCAAGATATCTACATATGTAATGGATATCCATTACTTCATGAGGTATCAGCCATCATTGTTAGATCATCACCTCACAATGAAGGCAAAAGCGTGCAAGCCTCTTACTATTGTGAGATTGTCACCTCACAAAGATATTCATATCACAGATACAAAGAAAGTCACCACAGATTATTTCACACAGTGTTGTCATAGTGTCATTCACATGACATTCGCCATGAACCATATCAAAGGGTGTATCCACATAGCTACTCCCAAAGGGTGGAACAAGGGCTTTCATCTCAAACTTCTCTCACACAAAGAAGAATATATTATGAGGGATCACACCTTGAGCTCCTACCTCACGAAGAAGAACTTATTAATGAAGGATTGCACCTCAAACTTCTTTGTCGCAGAGAAGAACTCATTAAGTAGATATCAACCTTTTGACCTCCTTGTCTAAGGTTGCCTTTGATCAACTGTCAAACTCCCTCTAAATCTGATATCAACCTTTTGACCTCATGCAACAAGTCGTGTCTTTATTCTTCAGCCTACAACAAGCTCTATTCTTGAAGGCTACAAGCTCTATTCTTGAAGGCTCCTCTATCCAACAAGTATCCATCTATCTAAGAATATCATGCCATGATATCTTCATAAAGGCCTTCCAACCTACATATATGAAACTTCATCATATGAATCATAGTCCTTTGTTTGCTACAATTTCCTAGTCAATGGAGAAAACATCTCAACATGGTTTGCTCCCTCTATACCAATATGATCAAGATCCTCAACCGTTAACTGAAGCAAATCCTTTAGTTGCTCACTCTATGACAAAACGATACCCTGCTCACAAGACCCAATCATAGAATATATCTTGCTCCAAGATACTCGCATCATCTAGTACGGTCCACATAGGACTGAAAGTGCTAGATCTTAGGCCACTTTGGAGCTATTGTCATAAATTGAGTTCTAGACTAGACCAAATATGACCATCCTAAGATTAGAAAATAATCCCTTTGCGGTATGCTTCCTCTCACTAGGAGAGACCTCTTCTCTCAATAATCACGGACGCTACCATCACCTACATTAATGGCTCAGCAACACTCCTAAAGCACCAATCTTCTTTTCTTGCATAAAAGCCATCCTTGGGGATCAACAAAAAGAACAAGAGTATAATAAAGAAAATAATAGTACATGCAGGGATAGAGATAATAAGAGATTGACTGCAACAGGCAAATAAAAGTAGTACTCAAAAGATAATATCCAAAAATACTCATCTCAAAATGCTCATTAACATCTTTCCTAATGCAATCTGCTTCTTTCTTCCTTCCTATTATTCATCATTGTCCTTTGGCACCCGAAAAGGGAGCACTTGTTTCCCAACACGGATACCCATGAGAGTTGATGTTATCTTCAGTGTAACATGAATACCATAATATATAAAGAATCACTCCAATATCACTAACAACACTTCTGCTTTGGCATTTTGCCGATGCCAATAAGTCATTCCAAACTTTGTCCAAAATTGACTGCTAATAGAATGTGATTGCTCTTTGCAATAGTGATCACTCGTCTTGAATGATGGATTATGATACATTGCGTATTCATTATCATCAGAAATTGCCTCAAAGATGGATATCCATGCACCCAAAAATTAGTGACCAAGACTACGTAGTTCTCCATGCTGGTTACAAGAATAATTGGATCGAATATTGATTGACTTATTTCTGCACAATGAAATTTGTATCTCTAAAAGATCATATCGTTGATAACTTTGCAAGACTTCTCTAATAGAATATAGGGAACTTCGACTATAAGGAGGGAATGTGATTTGTGTTTGCTAAGGTTATACAATCCTCCTTCTTGAGAGTCCTTGTCCACTTAGGAAATTGACAGATCCTCACCCTCAAGACTCTTATTTGATATTGTTTCAATATATATTGCGCATCAATGGTACCAATGCTCCATTTTATACCCTCTTGATTTTCCCTGTTGGTTGTGCGTCCAAGAATCTCCTTACTATGTATAGTACAATATCTGAAAGATTTGTTATGTAACCATTTGTCATAAAGCTAGTGCCTTCTCAATATTATAAATATTGGAAGCAATATCAATATTTTAATAATCTTTAATCTTTTATGCAATATAAGGATGTACGTTGTGTCACAAGTATTTCTCACTAGCTATATGATGTCAAGTCCCCCAAAGAGACTCTCAATGATCAAGCCAACAAGATATATCATCCTCATCCCAAATGAATCACCATTTTGACAACAAAATATATGTATATATATCCTCATGTATCGGTGTCAATAGTTTCTCCTATTCAGCATATTGATGGAAATAAATAAAAAGATGTCAAAGGTTTCTGATTGCTTGTCGCGGTAAGCAATGACTAGGCTCTATAAATGATATCAGCGTTTCTACTTCCTTTAGTAGACATATTCATCTTTACTGTTTGGTACTTGTCATATGTGAAATTCTTAACTTGCAGGGAAGTGGGACAACTTATATGCCAGGGTAGGGAATGACTATGATGTCCATATGAAGTCAGAACAGATCCTTATTGAACACCAACATTCATGCTTAGTTGTGGAGATAACAATAAAAAGTAGCAAAATGATCGTTCACATGATCCTAAAATAACTAGTGGCTTTGTTCAATGGTGGTTTGGTACAATAATTCAAAACAATAGATCAATCACACTATAGCCACAATACTTCAATCTATTAGATGTTACATCCAAAATATTCAACATAAAGTTCTTATATATTTATCCAAGTTAAATTTGTCGGCAGTTACTCTGCACTAGACCCACATAGTACACATGGGAAACATTGTTTGATATTTTTCTTGGAGGCAATGATTTACTTCTTTTGTAAGGGTGTGCTTCATCCAGTAGATTGACTTTCTCCCCATCCATAATAATACTTTCTCAACGATAATTGTTGTAAGAACAATAAATCTAATTTGATATAGATATCATTGTAAACTATCGACGTAGACATTTGACTGGTATCCTTATCATGATACGAAATATACACTTATTTCTTCTTTCTTGATTTGCATCTGCGAAATAAACACAAGACTGTTTTCTGTACTAGGTAAAGAAATCAACGCACAGACCATAGATATGAATAGCAGTACTTCTTATTATTATTCGCATATGCCACAGTACATTATGATTGATAAGATGATTTACAATAATCTCGAAGGGTGTATAAATACTTTCCGAAGAACCTTCCCGAAGGGGTCCGTCGACTACATAACAAGAACCTTTCCGAAGGGACCCATTGACTACATACAAGAACCTTTCCGAAGGGACCCGTCGGCTACATACAAGAACCTTTTCGAAGGGACCCGTCGGCTGATAGACAATTTCTACCAACGACATCATTCCCCCCAAAAAGAAAAGTCGTCTCCTGATGACTACAGAACAAAACTCAAACAACTAATACAACAATATTGATCTGCCACATCACTTTCACATTCATCCCGTTGCATCTATAGCATTTGCTAACACAATACTGACTGCTCAAGCTGACCTTGATAGCCACCTGTGCTGCTTTTTCTGCTTCCAACTCCTCGGTACCCTGAGCCAAGTGTTGCTGCACTGCCTCCAACTGGATGATCAGCTCCTCCCAAGCTCTCTACGCATCCACCAAGACAGCCTCATGGCCAACACCTACTCTCAGTGCCCTTGGTACACAGACACTCCATGCCTGCAGCAGCTCCAAGTCTTCTCAACTGGTCAGACTCCCATGACTGATATCCGCAACGACTGGGGGTCTAAGGGGCAACGCCCCCAGTGGGGTCGCCCCTCGCCGCCAAGACCAAATTAGCACTCCGAAACCCACAAAAAAATGCACGGAACACACTATTTCTGTCATTTTTTGCCGATTTTACACTCTTTCTGGCAATCGCTGGTGCTTCCCCTTCCCTATGGCATCATCTAATACTCATTCTGAGCATTCTTGATTTGTTGACGTTTTTTTTTTTTTTTTAGCTCCTTTCCCTTCTGACTGCTTTTTTTTGCCCTTCCTTTCTGACTGCTTCTTTCTGCTCGTATGCTACACTCCCATGGCCATACGCTAGTCAAAATCAAATACTGCTACTAGCTGTACGGTTGCATTCAGAGATATTCATTTTTGCTGCTCTTAACTCCAAGGTCCGTACAGACATCAGACTTTTAGAAGAAGCCATACGGTGCTCATTTGATAAGATCGCTATACAAACGCATCAAATATCCTTCCAAAAACTTGCCATATGGACACCTCAGATATATCGCCGTACGGACGCATCAATGATGATAATTGAAATATCTTAACCCTACTTGAAAGTTCGTACGGCGGGACACATAACTTTTTAAATCCGTACAGTGGTGATCAGGTACCATATTGTTCAAATCCGTAAGCCAAACGCTATTCTTTAAATCCGTACAACAAACTGGGAAGGAAATCCGTACGCCAAAACTGGGATTCAATGTCTTCTTCAAAATCCGTACGACCAACTATATGAATCTATCCTTCACATCCGTACGATGTCCTTCAGGAGACCCCAATTTGCCGTACGATACCAGGCTGCATTTTCTAGATAACTTCGAAATCCGTACAGCAAAGACATTCCTCCCTGCAAAATCCATACGATGAAGAGAACTCCCCAAAATCCATACGGTGATTTGTAAGTCGCCAATAATATTCTCCAATATCCGTACGCCGTACAGTAGACTGTACAGTGCATGCTCAAGTAACTTAGAGGTCGTACGGTGCAGCTTTAAAAGCCGTACAGTGACTTTCTCACACTTTTTTTTTCAATTTTTTCTTCTTTTTTTTTTCTTTTTTTTTCTCTTTTTTTTCTTTTTTTCTTTCTTTTTTTTTTTTTTCAAATTCAGAACAGCAAACTCAATTTTCCATCCCAACTTCGCCATTCTGCAACGACGGAGTCGTTCGGAATTCATTCGGCGACGACGGAGTCTTCATAGCATGGTACATCTTTAGCCTCGACCCGTTCACTGCCTGCGGCACTTCTTGTCCATCCACAGTCCACAATTTTATTGCTCCATTGTCACCTACCTCCTGAATCTGGTACGGCCCAGCCCATCTGACTTTGAATTTGCTTGGTTTAAATTCGTTCCTTCCGTCATATTCCAACACCCACTGACCTGGTTGGAATCTGTTCAGTTTCAAGTGCTTATCATGCCACGCCTTGCACCTGTTCCGCGTTACCACTGTGGCCCATTGTGCCTGCAATCGTCGAGGCTTATTTAAGTTACACGATCTCTCCCTCAGGTTTTCCATATCGCCCAGTTTGTTCCCGAAGCTCTGTACCATGGACTCCATCAGTTGCCCCTTCTGACCGTCAATAACACCTGCACTCTGTGCTACTGCAACTTTTATTGAACCCTTCCTCTTTGTTTCTTGTGCAGGTTGTATCGTGTCTTCCTTGCTGTCGGCACCTTTCTGCTATATCTGTGGTTCGACGTAATACTTTCTTCCTACGCGGTCGTACAATGGAATCTTTCCTTCTTTTGGGTTCGTATTGTATGTTCTTTCCTTCAGCTTCAGTTATACCTGCCTTTCCTTCTTCGGCTTGTCTGGGTTGCTTTGGACATTTATTTCCTTCTTCGGCTTCTCTGTGTACCTTCAGACATTCATTTCCTCCTTCAGCTTCTCTATGTTTCGTCGGACATTCATTTCCTTCTTCTTTCTTACCTTCGTCGATCCTTAGCATATTACAACTCAGAAAGAGCTCGTAATCCTCCATCTGCCGGTGGTAAAGACCGTTTACTGAATCCAGATCGTCATCTCCTTCCAATCGTAGGACTCCCTCCTAATCAGGTTCCATACTCTGCCTCCTCTCATCCTCTTCTCCTTCGGAATCCAACGATAGAGCTTCATCTCCAACCATCTAAGTGTGTAGGTCAATGACATACTTCCGGCCTTTGCTTTCAACTAATAAAGTATTTTTCTTCCAATCGTGTTTTGCCTTGGCTTGTATCAGCCACCCCCGACCTAGAATAGCATCGTATCCTTTCCGCCTCAGGGGAATCACGATGAAGTCCAACAAGAATGGTTGTGTTCCAATCATTACTGGTTGCGCTATGAGTATTCCCATTGGCTTGATTCCATGTTGATCGGCTGTTAACAGCTAAAAGGTAGGTGGCCACAATGTCGGCTGTCCCAACTTTTTCCAAGTATCCTTTGGCAGCACATTGACACCTGATCCTCCGTCCACGATCGTGTCTGTTAGCACAGTTCCGAGAACGCCCATTTCAACAACTGTCGGATAGCATTCGGATGAAAGAGGTAACAGCATCGGATCTACTACACTTGCGCCACTTTCCTTCTCCTTTTTGTCTGTTGTACTTGCTCCACTTTCTTGCTCCCTTCCATGTTCTCCTGGTAGTTTAGCAGCCGAAATGATGTTTGTGAGTGCCGATCGGAGCTGAGGCATAGTGAGCAACAGATCATTTATCCTGACGGGTACCTCGGCTTGCAATATTTTTTGTACAATGTTCTGTTCTGCACAGTTCCATACGGAGGTACCCTGTGCCGTTTCTACCTGCGTTTCTCTCTAGATCTCTGCGCGAGCTTCCTCCAGTCTCTTCTTTTTCTCCGTTGGATCAGGGTAGAGCTTCACCTGTTTTCGAGTGATTGCCAAAACTTCTTCCTCGTCCATCCCGACAGTAATCAAGTTTACTCCGGACTTCGGGCACTTAGCATCATCATGATCGCCAGGTCCACACCATCGGCATAGCAACTTCAGTATGTTCGCCGTTGTGCACTCTCGGGCAAAGTGACCCCACAGATTGCATGCGCGGCATTGAACTATTGGCCAACCATTCGCATCATACTGAATTCGACTCCTTCCGCCATTATTGTTGTTGCCGCTATTGTTGTTGTTTTGCCCTCTGCTATTATTCCTGTACCCACCTGAAGTGGCACCATCAATGTTTGCATTTCCGTTCCCTCCTGACGTGGAAGCTGCCTGTGTAAGAAGCACTTGCAGAGATCCTCTGGTTTTCATGTTAAAGGGGCATTCCTTTGTCGAATGGCTCATGATCTGACAAATGTCGCAGAATTGGTTCTTTGGACAAGATCCTTTAGTATGACCGTCGATTTTACACTCTGTGCACCACAGCTCACTGCTCTTTGTCTCCTTCTGCATATTTTTAAACTCCTTCATCATGCGGATCATGTCCTTCTGTAGCGCACGAACCTTCTTGCTTCTGCCTTCATCGTCGCTGCTATCTTCTCCGAAAGGCTCATCATCATCTGAATCAGATGAGCTAGTCTTCTTCTTTGTCTTCTGCTCACTTTTGAGGTTCAATGCTCTGTTATAAGCTTCTGTGTATGACAACGGCGGCACAATTTTCATTTTCTTCTGCAAGTTTGGGCGTAGACTTTCCACAAACCACCTTTTCTAAAGTCCATCCGCCGGCTTATTTTCCATTTTGTTTATCAAATCTTTTAATTTCCTGGCATAGACGCAGATAGTTTCGTTCTTCCCTTGCTTAGTATTGAAGATCTCTGCTACAATTTCATTATCGTCACGCAACAGTTGAAATTCGGCCAAAACTCCTTTTTAATGTTATTCCAACTGTCCAACTTCTGCAGATCTGTACTAATAAATCAATCAATTGCCACGCCCCGTAGGGTGGCCGAAAATTGTCTCATCCAGTCGTCTTCATCAGTTATCCCATTTGCCCTCCAGATTGTTTCACATGTTTTGCAATTTTGAATGGGATCGGTGGTACCATCGCCATCAAACTTCAGCAGTTTCTCTTTTGGTCCTGCCATCATTACTAGATGTTGTGAGTTTTGTTGTGTACCTGCGCTGTTTTGCACTCCCGCATTGTTTTGCACTCCTATGTTGTTCTTAATACCCGCACTGTTTTGTATCACACCTGTGTTGTTCTGCACACCTGCACTGTTCTGCACACCCGCGCTGTTCCGCACACTTGCGTTGTTTTTGGCTTCCATGCTATTTTCAACACCCGCACTCTTTTCGACTTTCGTGCTGTTTTCTACACCTGCGTTGTTCTCGGTTTCCGCGCTATTTTCAACATCTACGCTGCTTGCAACATCCGCACTGTTTTCGATTTCTGCGTTGTTTGGTGAAAAAGAGGTTTTGTCCACCGAAGCTGTCTGTTCCAGAAGTATATCTCGGATGAAGAGGTCACTCCACGCTCGTGCTCCCTCGGCACTTCGAGCCATGCGAGTCGATCTCCTTCCATCAGGATTCTCTTCCTGTGGCGTATGCAAGTTCAAAAACTCCTCCCTCGCTTCTTCCACCAAATCAAGCCGTTGTCGAGTCTCCTTCAACAATCCTTTCGCACTCTTGTCCGTCGGCAATCTTCTGGAATCTCCTTCGGCACTCTATCTGCTGAGCCAAAATTAAATTTCCTGCGCAATGCATATGTCATCCTTTTCCTTCAGCTTATTCTTATCTTTGTTCAACTGATTCGGCATTTAATTCATATTTTCCTGCCTGCGTACCAAGTCCATCGAGCAACGGCGCCAAATGTTTTCTGTACTAGGTAAAGAAATCAACGCACAGACCATAGATATGAATAGCAGAACTTCTTATTATTATTCGCATATGCCAAATAGTACATTATGCTTGATAAGATGATTTACAATAATCCCGAAGGGTGTATAAATACTTTCCGAAGAACCTTCCCGAAGGGGTCCGTCGGCTACATAACAAGAACCTTTCCGAAGGGACCCGTCGGCTACATACAAGAACCTTTCCAAAGGGGTCCGTCGACTACATAACAAGAACCTTTCCGAAGGGACCCGTCGGCTACATACAAAAACCTTTCCAAAGGGACCCATCGGCTTTTTTTCCGAAGGGACCCGTCGGCTGATACACAATTTCTACCGACGACAGACTATCTCTAAGAAAGGACCATTGCAATGCTACAGCATATATGTCTCATTTACATCTGCACAAATCTTCTTTTGCATCTGCCTATATTCCTCTTCTATATCTGCATATATATCTCGTTTATATCTGCATATATATCTCGTTTATATCTGTACTAATCCTATTCACAAATCATACCTATAATCACAAAACAAGTTCAATCTTAATAACTGTCCTATGTAAATCTATGAGCAGATAAAATATTCGTTCTATATGCCAACCTCATCGATGACATGGCTGACTGATAATACCGATGAGTCAACTATTTTCTTTTTCTCTACCAATAACTTTGTTCAAATTGCTGAAGTCTTTAATCAAGAGCCAATCCTGATGAATATTCAATCTTCTCAATGCTGAGATGCCAACTTATCACTATTGTGTCGTTTTTCCTTCATACAACAATAATCCAATATCATGAATATGTCTTCCATTAATTAATGAGTTGGCTAATATGGGAATGGATTCCGCCTTGATATATATCACATCACTGAAAAACATTTGCTAATTATCGTGACTAATGAATTTTAAACCATGTATGTATTACTCTCCAGCACTATCTTTAGTGCTGCAAACTGTTACTCTTGTTTATAATATATCATCACCAAACATATGGATTATGGAAAATTAGCAAGCAGTGTTTATACTCGCCGCGTGTCCATATCAAATCGTTTTTTAATAGAACTGCTACTATGCATTTCTCATCATAGCACCATCAATTCAGCAAAACCAAATCATTCAAGTTCCCAAAAGTTCGAAGGTGCTCTGCTGCCATGTTGAAATTCTGATCATTTGCAATGTATGTGTATGTATGTTCTTCATTCTACTCGAGGAAAATTTGGTCTTCTTTTTTGTATGTTGGTGGTGGTCACCACTCTTGACTTAATTTAATTAGTTAGAATAATTATCTTATACTATATATAATTATATTATAATAATTATATCACAAAACTATTATCATATTTTTAATGTTGTAGCTTCAGTTGGATTCAATTGCTCTAAGAGTTAATCCCCTATGGTTATTGCATTTGATTAATCGTTGATTTTATATAAATAAATATATTGTCATTAATAATGTCTAATGGAAATTAACTTACAATAACCAATATTGATGAACATAGAGACGTGTCTCTTCATGAGACATGTCTCTTCTACTTCTATATATATGCAAAACACATTAAATGTATATGGTGCCATTAAATTTGCAATGATCCTGAAAACTCAACATCGTACAAACCCAAGATGCAAATGTAGTAAAGTTAAGCATGACATTTTTGACCAAGAATATACTGTTGAAGTTGATGAAAGATCAACCCCACAACTCCCAAGAATCACCTACATGCAAACACCTGTCACAAAAGAGAGAGGCAAAAAGCTATGGAGGCAGGAATTGCCAAATCCATAGATGAGACATTCTTGATGAGAAAAAAAAAATTGTTATAATCAAAATTGAATTGATTGATGTTCATGTACACTAGGAGAACCTGTATATAAAGGCCTCTAGAATGCTTCTAGAATGAGCTAGAAAGAGCTAGGAGATGAGAATGACAACTAAGCACACGTCCACAAAAGGTGGATTACCCTCCAAGTAGATGAGGGGATAAGTATGACACTCGTATAGAGATATTGTAGACACCACGTGCATAAATAAAGTGCTAACTCCTGTGTCGTCAAAAAGTCAACATGTGAGAATACGCTTTCTCCTAGGAGACAAACTAATAATACATTTATCCTAAGTAATCTTAAGTAAAGCGTAAATAATAATAATTTACACTAACATATACGACTCGACAATCAATGAAAATCTAATAAGAGCGACTTAGTAGTGAACATAAAAGAACATCACTCTCATTGAAAACCCACCAAGAATCATTGAAATGAACAAACAAAACCATTGCTGATGAGCAAACATAAAAGAGAATCAACATCCAATGTGGATACAAGGGGCCAAACAATAGTCAAATAAAATATATTAGCCACAAGCGTCATAGTACATTGATCAGGTGACGTATGCCATATAGACCATTGATAAATTTGAGGGTAACAAACTTGTGAAGGAGGTCGTTCGTCATGCAATCAAGTCATGTGGACTACCAAAGAAAAAAAGTTTGATATAGTACCAACGGATAAAGAGAAGGAACACCAATCACAATAAATTGCAATTGCAATTCCACATTAGTACGGAGTATTTAGACAGAGCAAAAGGAATCAACGAATTAAAAAAATGGAGGTGAAGGGTGTTTACCGCATGGAGTAAACTGATTAATGCACACAGACAATGAACAAGAATAGCAGAACTCCTTTTATTATTCGCATATGCCCAAAGATTACATGATGCTTATGATAATGATTTACAATGATCTCCGATAGGGTATATATATTATATACTACCCGCTGAACCTTCTCGAAGGGGTCCGTCGGCTACATGACAATGCTAATCTACCCATCAGCTACACACTCTTTACCGACGACATCAACCTGTCAGCTACACAATCTTTACCAATGACATCAACCCGTCGGCTACACAATTTCTACCAACAACATCATCCCGCCAAAAGAAAAAGTCGTCTCCGAACGACAATTAAAAAATATCCGAGAAAAATTAACAAACAAAATACATTAACTAACTACAACAAGATAGATTTGCTTCTGTCACATCACTTTCACATTCATCCCGTGCCTGCACCAAACTGGTCTCCAACCCACGTCACATCTGTAGCCTCTGCTAACACAATACTATCTCCTTAATCAAGTTGATGTTGATAGCCACCCGTGCTGCTTTCTCTGCTTCCAACTCCTGGGTACCCTGAGCCAAGTGTCGTACTACCTTCAACTGGATGATTAGCTCCTCCCGAGCTCTCTATGCATCCACCAAGATAGCCTCACGTCCAACACCTACTCCAAGTGCTTCAAAGCATAACATCCCTCTCAAAAGGCTTGCTCCAGTGCTCTCTCCACCTCTGGCACACTATGCCTGCAGCAGCTCCAGGTCTCATCAACTGGTCATACTTCCCACGATTGATTAACCGCAACAACTGGGGGTCTAGAGGGAAAAAACCCACACAAAACTGCATGAAATACACTATTTTTGTGATTTTCTTCCGATTCCACACCCTTTCTGGCAACCGCTTGTGTTTCCTACCTGTTTATATCTTTCCCTTCCCCTCGGCATCATACATTATTCTTTCTGAACATCTTTGAGTTGTTTTTTTTTGCATTTTTTTTTAAATTTTAAAAATACAACAAACTCAATTCTGCCTCCGAACTTCGTCATTCTTTGACAACGAGGAAGTTGTTCGGACTTCATCATTTTGTAATGACGAGGGAGTCTTCCTCGCATGGTACATCTTTAGCTTTGAACCGTTGACTGCCTTTGGTATTGCTTGTCCGTCTTAATGTCCACAACTTTATTGCTCCATTGTCACCTACCTCCCGAATCTGGTATGGCCCGACCCACCTGACCTTAAACTCTCCTGGTTTATTTCGTCCATCATACTTCAACACCAACTACCCTGGCTGAGACCTGTTCAGTTCCAGGTGCTTATCACTCCACACTTTGACTCTGTTCTGTGTCACCTCCTTGGCCCATTGTGCCTACGGTCGTCACTCATGCAGATTATTTCCTTGTTGTCAACACCTTTCAACTAATTTTATGGTGCAGTGTATTCTTTTCTTTCTATGCGGTCCGTTCACCATGTACCGGATGGTGGGATCTTTCCTTTTTTTGGGTTTGTACTATATGTTCTTCCCCTCAGCTTTAGCCATAACCGCCTTTCCTTCTTCCACTTCTCTGTATTCCTTCGGACATTCATTTTCCTCTTTTTTCTCACCTTCGTCGACCCTTAACATATTACAATTTGGAAAGAGTTCGTAGTCTTTTATCTGCCAGTGGAAAAGGCCATTCACCGATCGTCATTTGATCCTCCTAGTCTCAATACTCCTTCTTGGTCTAGTTCCATTCTCTTCTTTCCTTCATCATCACTTTCGCCTTCACCTTATGAGTTTGACGACACTGCCTCCTCACCTACCATTTGTGTGTGTAAATCAATGACTAATTTCCGCCCTTTGCTTTCAAGTAATACAGTTTTTCTTCTAGTCATGTTTAACTCTACCTTGTATGAGCCATCCCTGGCCTAGAATGGCATCGTATCATTTCCTCTTCAGCGGGATCACGACGAAGTCAAGTAGGAATGGCTATGTTCCAATCATCACCGGTTGTGCCATCAAGACGCCGAGACGTTTAATGCCGTGTTGGTCCACTGTCAGCAACTGGAATGTAGGTGGCCACAATGTCGGTTGCCCCAACCTTTTCTAGGTATCCTCGGGTAAGACATTCACGCCGGACCCTCCATTGACAATTGTGTCCGTCAGCACATTTCCCAGAATCCCCATCTCGACGACCGCCGGATGCCGCTCAGATGTGAGTGCTAGCAGCATTGGGTCTTCTCCACCTGCGGCAATTTCCTTCCCTCTTCCTGGTTCTCCTGGTAAATTAGCAGTTGGCGTGATATTTGTGATTGCCGATCAGAGTTGAGGCATTGTGAGCAACAGATTGCCTATTTTGATGGGTACCTCAGTTTGTAATATCTGGTGTACAATGTTTTGTTCCGTGCAATTTCTTGCTGAGGCATCGGTGGTGTCCTTCAACTAAAATGTCTCCGCTTGTGCTGCTTTTTCAATTTCCGCCCGTGCTTCGTCCAATTTGCTCTTTTCTTCCGTCGAGTCGGGGTACAATTTCGCTTGCTTCCGTGTGATTGCCAGAACCTCCTCTTCATCCGTCCCGATGGTGATCAAATTCACTCCTAACTTCAAGCACTTGGTATCTTCATGATCTCCAGGACCGCACCATCTGCATAACAACTTTGGTGCATTTTCCATTGTACAATCTTGAGCAAAGTGGCCCCACAAATTGCATGCTTGGCATTGAACTATCGGTCAGTCGTTCGCATCGCATTGAATTCAACTTCTGCTACCATTATTGTTGTTGCCATTGTTGTTGTTTTGACCTCGCCAATTATTTTTGTATCCTCCCGACGTGGCACCTTCCGTACTGG
Source organism: Cupressus sempervirens (assembly GCA_028749045.1). NCBI lineage: Eukaryota > Viridiplantae > Streptophyta > Pinopsida > Cupressales > Cupressaceae > Cupressus > Cupressus sempervirens. The sequence goes on along the minus strand of CM053787.1, from coordinate 543,107,233 downwards.
TGTTCCTGCTCCCTCCTGACGCGGAGGCTTCCTGTGTCAGGAACACTTGCTAAGGTCCTCTTATTTTCATATTGAAAGGGCATTCATTTGTGGAATGTCCCATGATCTGGCAAATCTCAAAGAATTGGTCCTTCGAACAAAATCCCTTGGTATGGCTTTCTTTCTTGCACTCGGTGCACCATAGCTCATTTCCCTTGGTCTCCTTCTGCATATTCTTGAATTCTTTCGTCATCCGAATCATATCCTTTTGGAGGGCGCAGACCTTCTTGCTGCCCTTTCATCATCATTGCTCTCTTCTTCTGAAGCTGCGACAAGCTACTCTTCTTTTCGTCTTATGCTCACTTTCCAGGTTCATTGCTCGATTGTATGCTTCAGTGTATGACAATGGCGATACAATCTTCATCTTCTTCCGCAACTTCGGGCGTAGACCTTCAACGAACCTTCTTTTTTGTAGCCCATCTACCAGCTTATTTTCCATTTTATTTATTAAGTCTTTGAATTTCCTGGCGTATACTCAGACAGTTTCATTCTTCCCCTACTTTGTGTTGTATATCTCCGCCACAATCTCATTGTCATAACGCAACAGTTGAAATTCTGTGATAAACTCCTTAATGTTGTCCCAATTGGTTAACTTTTGGGGATCTGTATTAGCAAACCAATCAATTGCGACACCCCGTAGGGTCGCCAGAAATTGCCAGACCCATTCATTTGTATCTGTTATGCCATTTTCCCTCTAAATCGTTTTGCATGTTTTACGATGTCGGATTGGATCGGCCATACCATCGCCATCAAACTTCGGTAGCTTTTCCTTTGGTCCCACTATTACTACTGGATTTTGTGCACGGTTGTTCAGTCCTGCAACATTGGCACTGTTCGCTTCCACATTGGCGCTGTTCACTTCCACACCGGTGCTTTGCACTCCCACACTGGCGCTCTGCACTCCCACACCAACACTCTCTCCAACAGTTGTCTTATCTCCAATAGCTATGTTCTCTAGTGAAGAAGGGTCTTCCCGTTTCGAAAGTGTATCGCGGACAAAGAGTTCACTCCACGCTCGTGTTCCCTCGGCACTCTGAGCCATGCAAGTTAATTCCCTTCTATCTGGATTCTCTTCCCTCAGTGAATACAAGTTCAAAAATTTATCCCTTGCTTCTTCCACCAATTCCACCCGCTGTCGAGTCTCCTCCAACAATTCCTCAACGCTTCCGTGTCCGTCGGCAATCTTCTGAAACCTCTGTTTGCATTCGGCCTGCTGCACCAAAATTAAATTTCCTTGAGCTGTGCGGATTTCATCTTTGTCCTTCAGCTTATTCTTATTTTTGTTTAACTGATTCGACATCAGTCTTCATTCCAGCCTTTGTTCCAGGTCCATCGGGCAACGGCGCCAAATGTTTACCACATGGAGTAAACGGATTAATGCACACAGACAATGAACAAGAACAACAAAACTCTTTTTATTATTCGCATATGCCTAGAGATTACATAATGCTTACAATAATGATTTACAATGATCTCCAATAGGATATATATACTACCCGTCGAACCTTCCCAAAGGGGTCCGTCGGCTATGTGACAATGCTAATCTACCCATCAACTACACACTCTTTACTGACAACATCAACCCGTTGGCTACACAATCTTTACCGACAACATCAACCCATTGGCTACACAATTTCTACTAACAACATCATCCCTACCCGTTGAACCTTCCTGAAGGGATCCATCGGCTACATGACAATGCTAATCTACCCATCAGCTACACTCTCTTTACCGACAACATCAACATGTTAGTGAAATGTCCCTTTTCTGATTTTGTATGATATTTCCAACCTTTAATCAGATCTTTAAGATCAAACAACTGATATCACAAAGATCCACCAAATTTCTCAAGAAACCCCAAATCGGGTATGTCGAAAATAGTGCCAAAAAGCTTCACAGCTTCACCTATTATTAATAAATCTGAAAGTAGACATTTTTACAGAAATTTGAGCAGCATAACAGCCTATAAAATGTCATTTCCAGATCTATATAGCCTTTACAAAACAGCTCACAAATGTAGGACAAAAACTATGCTCATCGGGCTCCCGAAATTAACACAAAAATGCTCGGAAACACCACAAAAACACTAATAAACTATCTCAGAAGTTTAATCACGTCCCAATACATATATTCAGCTCTATTTTAACAGCTTAAAGCCTGAAATACAGCAGCAACCAAAACTGATATGAAATGCTCAACTGAAAACACCAAACTCATGCAAAAAACCACACCAAAAAACCCACAAATCTACACTGTTCAGCACAAAGGCAAACTCTGTATGAGCATGCACATGGAATGGCTTCAAACTCCCGTCCTTAGCCTTCCTGGAAACCTGCAAACTCCCGTTCTTGGGTCTCCCTGGAAACCTGCAAACTCCCATTCTTGGGTCTCCTTCTCCACAGGTTTGGCAGCCTCTGAAGAATAAAAAAGAATGAGCAAAAATCAAGTTCTGGAATCCGCCCAAAATGCCTCCAATACTCTTTAAAAAGGGCATAACTATAACTCATGTCCAAGAGAGGTTAATGAAACATATTTTAATAATAATTATCATTTATTAGTCCAACGGTTTCCAAAGATTAACTCCCTTTTTCCGAAACTTCACTTTCTTGGGCCTGCCTGTCTTAGCAAAGATTATTATTTTTTAATTATTTGAAAAGGGGACATGACAAGTCCTCCCCTCCCAAACATTGCTTGTCCTCAAGCAACGGCTGAATAATAAACCAATCAATCCACCTGGATCCCAAATGTAGTCATGAACTATACTACTACCAATTAACACAGGCTCCTGCAATATCCTCTGCAATATGACCAAGAGGAATCCATAATCAAACTGGCAATTATAGCTCAACCAAACTCCAAAATCACCATTACCACAGTCAAAAACCCATGAGACAAACTCTTAGAATATCAAAACCCAAGTAAAGTGGACTACCAACATAGTAAATACCATCAATGCATTCCACTGGCCTATATGGAATGTACAATCCAACTCTGCAACAATGGTGAATGCTCTCAAATGAAACTATACCAAGTATGGAGAATCCACACACTGTACAACTCCTACAGTCAACATAACTCTGTCGATCATTGGCCACTGTCTCATAACCATAACTCCCATGCACCCCTGATGGTGAAAAGCCATCACAAGATAAACAACAAGAAATGGAACCCAAACCAAATTTTCCTGCCATCAACTCCTCAGCATAAGGATCAATTGTTAACTGATGTACATACCCTGCAATATAATGTTGATTAAAAAAAACCAACCTCAATCAACAGCTCACCATGAACAAGTGATACAACCCACTGTGACTGATCACTAGCTAAGTCAGGAGATGTCATAGCCAAAGGAGTAGAATCAATAACAACACTTGTTGAAGCATCACTCCAAAATTCCTGCTCTAAGTAATGTATTATCAAGCTATCAACTACAGAACCTGTCGCCATGTCGTGCCCATCACAACTCTCATCTCGAGGCATCAAACTATTCCATAACTGATGATAAGCACTAGGAACCAAAGTACATCTCTGTATCATAATCTCATCAACATGGTCATCAAAGGTAAATTGATGAGCGCACCTCACAGTGTAATACCGATAGAATGCGCCAATCTCAGTCAGTGGCTCAGACTGTAATCCAGATGAAACTAACTGCAATTGATCATCAACCATGTTGGAACTGACTACTACCTCCAAAGATATCACCAAGGGAGTAGTATTACTAGCAGGAACCATGCCAACTGTCGACTCACCAACATCACACATGACCTTTGATACATCTCTAGTCTCTGTGCCTTCAGTACTAGAGGCCACCACCCTGTTAGGCATACAATAATCTGCTACAATACCCAACTCAACTAAACCTGACTCTAGTGGGAATGAACCTAATATGCCAATGTTAGTATCAAGGATGGATGCATCCCCATCTCCACTGTCTCTGACAATCTCAGCCATGGACATCCTCGAATCACCAAACACCATAGCTTGTGACTGTATAGAATCAGATAAAGACTGTAGTCGCTCTAACTCCATGGTCACCTTAGACAAATGAAACTGTGACTCCTTGAAAGCCAACTGTGTACTCTCAAGAATCTCAGAAGTCACCTCAAGCTGCTCAGTAAGCTCACTCACCTCATCTTCCTTGGCCAACAATGCATCATATGCTGTACTACCCCACTCCATAAGATAATCTCTGTCAGCTACCAACTGCATATAATTTTGTCTCAAAATCCGAATAGCCTCCCATAAAGAGTGGATCTCTGTCAAGGAAAGATAACTTCCTTCCTGCTTATCACTAGTAGGAGAACCCCATCCATAAACTGCTAATAACTGACGAGCAGCATCAAAATGTTGGCAAGTGATAGCAATGTCTCGGTCACTAACTCTCAACTGATTAGACACATGATGGCATTGGCTTGACTGTCTCCTACAAACCTCTTTGATGCACTGTCTAAAGGAGTATCCTCAAAGTTACTAGTCTCTAGAGTATTACCATCCATGTCCTGTGAATCAACTCTAAAGCTCATATCAACATACAGAGTATCAAAAACTGTAGCACTGTTGTCCAACTCCTCTGTACCCAAAGAAACTAAGTCTTCAAAATTGCCCACTACATCCTCCTGGATGTCATCAATGCCAATATGATCCTGGGACTCATCTGTACACACTGCCAAATATGAAAGATCATCAACACATTCCAGCAAGGATGGTCGACTGGATATATGAACAAAGCCCAACACCAGTGTATAAAAACTAATACCAACATCAGACAAGATACTAGCACAAGAAAAGACAACACCGTGTAATCTGCTAATCAAATCCATGATAGCACCCAAACAAACACTGCTACCAAAAAGTGTTAAAGATCTCCAGTCAACTGAATCCCAAACACCAATATAACAATCTCGAGTCCATATCCGTAAACTAGAATCAACTGGTAACTCAAGCAAACTCCTCACCTGAGTAATATGACCAATACCAACTAACTCCACATACTTGTCATGATGAGGTAATGAAGTCACAATACTATCTTCACTCACCTTCAGCTGGCGGGATAAATCATGTGAAGTACTACCTGCCTCAACCTCATGTGATGAAGCATCTAACTGCGCCTGGTACTCTTTCTCAGCAAAGTCATGAATGCTCAATGTCTGCTCATCTCTACCAGGTATCTCACCATCCTGCACAACAACATCCTCATAATCATCATCTGAACCCACTACACTGTAGTCACTGCCTGATGTAACTATACCATCCTGAATACCTGTGGCATCACCCTTTGACAACCTGTAAACAATTGTCTCAATTTGAGTATCAAGTTGACTGTTACTATCAATCTGTGTAATATCCTTTCCCACCACCTCCTGTGGCAAAGTAGAATCTGAGACCTCTACCTGGCTATCAGCTAGTTTCTCAAACTCCTCATGCAAGTTCTTGGGAATTGTATCATCTGTCCTGTGAGAAAATCTGCCAAATAGAAATCCAGTCAACTTATCCACCTTAGCTAGGTCAGATAACATGTCATTCATTATACGGTGGTGCTCAACCAACTGTTTAGACATGTCATGGCTTATTTTCATAAGTTTATCTCGAATGTCTAAATAACCATCCTTTCTACTATTTCGACTCTGGCTATCAATTGTCCAAGATCATTCCCTCTGAGACTCTGTACTATACCTGTCCATTCTGGATAAAGTAGAGTGTAACCCCAATAGGATATAACTTCTTCAAACACCAAGAACTAACATGCAAATGATTAGAAGTAGCATGCAACCATAGATTTGGACATGCAACTGATTAGAAGCAACATGCAACCACCAAATTATGACATGCAAGATCTGGGTAGTTGTCAAAACTGACATGCAAAATCTGGGTAGTTGTCAAAACTGACATGCAAACTTCTACAACCACCAAATTCACCAAGAACTAACATGCAAATGATTAGAAGTAGCATGAAACCATAGATTTGGACATGCAACTGATTAGAAGCAACATGCAACCACCAAATTATGACATGCAAGATCTGGGTAGTTGTCAAAACTGACATGCAAGATCTGGGTACTTGTCAAAATTGAAATGCAAACTTCTACAACCACCAAATTCACCAAGAACTAAAATGAAAATGATTAGAAGTAGCATGCAACCATAAATTTTGACATGCAGCTGATTAGAAGCAACATGCAATCATAAATTATGACATGCAAGATTTGGGTAGTTCTCAAAACTGAAATGCAAGATCTGGGTAGTTGTCAAAACTGACCTACAACTTCTACAAACCCTCAGGCTGGCAAGATCATGGCTCTGATACCACTGAAATGTCCCCTTTTTTGATTTTGTATGATATTTCCAACCTTTAATCAGATCTTTAAGATCAAACAACTGATATCACAAAGATCCACCAAATTTCTCAAGAAACCCCAAATCGGGTATGTCGAAAATAGTGCCAAAAAGCTTCACAGCTTCACCTGTTATTAATAAATCTGAAAGTAGACATTTTTACAGAAATTTGAGCAGCATAACAGCCTATAAAATGTCATTTCCAGATCTATATAGCCTTTACAAAACAGCTCACAAATGTAGGACAAAAACTATGCTCATCGAGCTCCCGAAATTAACACAAAAATGCTCGAAAACATCACAAAAACACTAATAAACTATCTCAGAAGTTTAATCACGTCCCAATACATATATTCAGCTCTATTTTAACAGCTTAAAGCCTGAAATACAGCAGCAACCAAAACTGATATGAAATGCTCAACTGAAAACACCAAACTCATGCAAAAAACCACACCCAAAAACCCACAAATCTACACTGTTCAGCACAAAGGCAAACTCTGTATGAGCATGCACATGGAATGGCTTCAAACTCCCGTCCTTAGCCTTCCTGGAAACCTGCAAACTCCCGTTCTTGGGTCTCCCTGGAAACCTGCAAACTCCCGTTCTTGGGTCTCCTTCTCCACAGGTTTGGCAGCCTCTGAAGAATAACAAAGAATGAGCAAAAATCAAGTTCTGGAATCCGCCCAAAATGCCTCCAAACCTCTTTAAAAAGGGCATAACTCTAACTCACGTCCAAGAGAGGTTAATGAAACATATTTTAATAATAATTATCATTTATTAGTCCAACGGTTTCCAAAGATTAACTCCCTTTTTCCGAAACTTCACTTTCTTGGGCCTGCCTGTCTTAGCAAAGATTATTATTTTTTAATTATTTGAAAAGGGGACATGACAGTTAGCTACACAATCTTTACCGACAACATCAACCCGTCAACTACACAATTTTTACCGATGACAAAGGGACCGAATTTTTTTTTTTAAAAGGGAATAAATAGCAGCACAATAATCTATTCCACAATCTGCATACGAGTCCATGTGTAAAAACGTTGAAAGGTGAATTGACTGGATACAAGGCTATCGACCATATACAGGCGTCTTATATTATCGGGGGGCATATTTTGTTCTCTTCCCTACACTATAAAGGTGATTGGCAAATTAAGATTAACAAAAGAGACACATCAAACACCCAGTTTAGCGTTAGGGGAAACATAGAGACGACAATATTGTATGGAGGGCATGTTGCTACATTGGAGAAAGAAAACAAAGAATTTTTCACCATTGGCAAACCCAGTTAGCAAGTCATAAACTCGCACAGGAAAGAACAACATCAAATTATAATAATATATATCTTCACCTACAGCACTAGGGGTCACTCCTATATATAAATTTATAATGCCTACATGGGAGTTAAGAATGTTGTGCTAGTAGACACATCATGAAGTATAGACTATGCTGCAATTATTGACTGAATGCCTTAAGTAGATGATCTTTAATAGAAAGAAGAGTCCATGACTTGTTTGTGAGAGTGCCTTATGAACTTGTTTGGAAGAGAACTAGCTATAGTCGTGCAAGTGTTCACATGCCGAGCAAATTGCCACTACTAATAAAGGAAAAGAGCTCATGTTCCATATTGTTATTGGATACTCTTGGGTTAAATATCCACACCAATGTTGATCACAAACATGGTCTGTGAATCAGGATGCACCGACTACCGGTTTGTTTCATAAATTAAATGTAATCTATTGGGACACACAAAGAGAATCAATTAAGAAGATTGGGATTCACTATTAGAGGTAGTGTTTTATATATCTAGTCAACGTTTAGGAAGGGAGGCATATAATTTAATTATGCACAACAAAAGAAGGATTTGGAAGAAATATTAATCTTACAGACGATTTAGAAGTGGAGAACATATAAGTAGCACAAAGAAAAAGATAAAACCATATCTCAATAAATGTGACCACCCATTTGCTAGGCATGGTGTACATAAAGCTCATGGGTCAAACGTTATAAAGGATGATCGGATTCCACATCAAAGGTGGTAACTTATACACGTTTTTTTAAACGAGACCCACCATAGAGCAAGGTATTAACAGGAAGAGGATTAACAAGACCTCTCTTGGCCAGTCTCCATGCCACGCAAATCAATGTGGACAACTGCAAGTTTAGTGTGGTAATAAGTTGATCAAGAAATAATATAAGGAACATTGTCCTCATCGAGGAGCAAATAAAGGACCATTGACAAGGGGGGCCCATCATCAAGGTAAGCCGAGGTAAGGGATATTATAAACTAATTTTACATTGGTATAAGCTTCCTAAGATGGTAAATATACCAATCCATCTAATTCTATAAAGGTAAGTTGGTAATATACTATGTTCTTTAAATATTTATTTATTCTAAATTTCCTTGCACTATCAATATGTTAATATATATGATAGACATTTAAAATATGAAAAACATAATTATATTTGATATTAAAATAAGGAAATAATATGTTGAAAACATAGATTATAGTACGTCTATATTTATATATAATGGAATATATGCTTGTATGTTCAAAGTATAGACATTAATTTATGTTATTGGAATAATCTTATATAATTATGTAAAACTATTTATCTTTGAGTATTATTGTAGTCTCTCTCTCTTATTTTTTATTTTCTATAAAGAACATTTGCCTTGATCTTTTCCTTCGAGAATGTACTTGCAAGAAAAAAAAGGAGATTGATTTCAAATTCAGAGGGAATCTAACACTGCTTCAAAGGAAACTTTGGATGAGGAGCTCAAATGATTAATATTCAGAGGGAATTCAAAAGTCTGTATGTGTGATTGTATGATTTTAATGGGCCTACCCCTTGTGTACATCATGAGGAAGTGATGACTTCCACATGATTATCAATTGTATTTGCATAATTATTAGTCACTTGTACATCATGAATTGACTATCGAAAGAAGCCACCATCAAACTCTTAAGATATCAAATTGCTGAAGAATTTGTTATTAAATAGGTTTCTATAATCATTGAGGATCATAACATGATTACAGAATAATTACAGATGTTCACTGCGTATTCATGAATATTGAATTTATGTTCAACATCCTCCCCGAAATATATATAGGTGAATCATCCTTAGTATTGGAAATTCCTTGAAAGCGATTGCTTTTGCCAATGGCAGTTTATTAAGGGTACAGTGACAAGGAAGCTTGGTGTGTGGATTTGAAGGAAGGATTTTTTTATGCTTCTACAGCTAGAGATTGAGCAATTAGATTTAAACTTTCTGTTGCTGCATGAATTCTAAGTTGATAAGGATTCCAAGCTTGGGCATAGTTGTATGAGGTGAATTGTAAATTAAATTGAGATCAAGATGATAAATTCTTGGTGGCTGCTCTTGAGTAGATAATTTGCATGAAGACTTTCCTTCTTGTGCATAAAGTTTCTCAAATTTCTTGGTTAGGAAATGACTGAGCACAATTTCAATACATTTCAGCTCATATTTGAGTCTAAAAATGTCCACTTGAAAGTCTGCAGATCCTAATTGATGTTTTGGGCATTGTGATTGTCTAGGAAGAGCCTATGATCTTTGTTGCTAATGTGGTTGGCATTGTTGTAAATCAAAATAGACACAACTCAGTTCATTCCTTCAATCTCCTTGTCATCATGTTAGAGTATTGGAATACAGAAGATTCAACAAATTGGACATTCTGGCCTTACCTATAAAAAGGAGATTGGGTTCGAAGAAGATTTGCAGTAGAAGTTGTGAATTGGAATGATTGCAATGTCAAGAAATGCATAACAATAGCTTATATATTGGCTTGTATGCATACATCAGAGATGCTACAAGGTCATCCTAAAGATTCTAAGCATTATAAAGTGTGACTACTTCGTGTTAAAGTTGAACATTACCAAAAGATAGGAGCTTCTCGTAAGACTCTAGGCTGAATGCACGACCTGATTACTCGTATAACATCCTTCCATAGTACAAATAAACTAAGGTTCTGACATCTACTAAACAAAAAGAATTTTTCCATGATGCAAAATTGTTCAATGATATAAGAGTGAACATTTTACATTGTGGGGGGGAATAATAACCAATGTTCCATTCCCACTTGAACCATCTTTAGAAGGGAGATGTAAGCGAAGAGACATCATTAGTGTTTCAAATCTAAATCATCTTTTGATTTGATGCATATGGGCCTTCATTCGAGCAACTTGTATCAAGGATGCATAGATAAGTGTTTATTAGCTTTGAGTATCACATTTACCTACTCATTCTATTCTCTCTCCTAATTGTATTTTTCTACGTACTATAAGAGCTATTTTTCTTGATCTTTTTTTTGTCTCTAGAGATGTCCTTGCAGGAAAAGAAGGTTGGTACTCTACACATACTAATAAAATATTGTGCAGAACTCAATCTTATGACGATAGCTACAAAGAAGTTTTGATCTAGAATTCATTAGCCATCTGAAGATCATGCTGGATAAAGTGAGGCTCTTGAAGTGAATATCTTTAATGATTGAGATTATGAGTATCCTTCTATATCAAGAGGGAGTCTGATATCAGTTTCAAAGCGAGTTTGACATTCTATCAGAAGCAACCTTGGATGGAAAAAGTCAATAGATTGAGAGGGAGAAATTCGAGGTGAAATTCCTTGCAATGAATTCTTCTTTGTGAGAGAGAAGTTTGAGGTGAACCCCTCGTTTCACCCTCTAGGAACAACTATGGTGGATCCACCCTCTAACATGGTTCATAGTGGCTATCATGAGAGTTACTATTGTGCATATGTGAATTATGTCATGAAAGGTGATGATCTTTCATTGATGTGTTTGTGAGGTTGCTATTGTAAGGTGACGATCTTAACAATGGCTTGACCTATTATCATGATGGACTACATTAAGTTGTTGTCCCCAAGATCATGATAACGAACATACATGATGGACTACATTAAGTTGTTGTCCCAGAGATCATGATACTTGTCATGATGGACTACATTAAGTTGCTATCCTTGAGATCATGACAACCTGAATACTATTCATGATGGAGACTACATTAAGTTGTTGCTCCTAAGATCATGATTGTTATCTGATAGACTACATTCAGTTGCTATCCCGAAGTGTGTTGGAGATCAAATAACACATATCCTTCTAGGATATGACATATTCTCTCAGTAGGCATCATAGACATGGTGCCAATTCACATACCAAGAGAATATAAGTATGATGAATATCATATGTTTGATATTCCTTATTGAATCATACTTAGATGCTATCGAAAGATAACATCTATTTTGATAAATATATGTTGATATCCTTAAACATGTCTTTTCAAGAATATCATATTGAGATGATCTCTCTATATGATTGAGAGCATAATGTGTTCTATAACAATCCTCCCTAGCTAAGAGGGAGTGTTAATGTTGTAGCTTCAATTGAATTGAATTGACCACAGTTAATCCCCTGTGGTTATTGCATTTGATTAATCATCAATTAGACATATATATATAAACACATAAAACATATATAGTTTCATTGCATTTGCAATAATCCCAAAAACTCAACAAACATAAGTATAAAATTCAATAATAATATTACTAATATAATAATTATATCACAATACTATTATAATATTCAATAAAAATATTATTAGCATGATAATTATATTATAACAATAAATATAATTATTATATTCTAGTGATATTTTTTTATTATTAACTAATTAATGTCTCAAATAATACTTTGTATTATTTCAAAAATCATTGTGATTCAGATATGTAAGCCTCCGAAAGCTAACTTCAACAAGGTGGACCTTCACTAGCCAGATATTTCAAAGTGTTTGGAAGAAGATGTTACATCAGAAAGATAAAGATAACTTGTATAAGTTTGACTTAAGATCTAATGAAGGGAATTCTTTTCTTGGTTATTCTACAAGGAGCATGGCATATAGATGTTACAATAAAAGATTGAAGAAAATTGTTGAAAGTGCTAATATAAAAGTAGATGAGGCATAACATTATGAGTCGCACTAGATAAAGAAGAAAGTGATCTAGATGGATCATAGCACAACAATGAAGAAGTTATAGAAGATGAACCAAAAACAATAGATACAAAACTCTAGCGAAGTATGTCTAGAGAAATCATTCTGAGAGCAAGATTCTTGGAGTTTAGGATGGTGAAGTTCTAAAAAGAGGTTTTTTGAATGAATGAACAATTACACTTTTCTTTTCTATTAAAGATTGAGCTTAAAGATTTTGCAAAGGCTAGCAAAGATAAGAATTTGATAGATAGAAAGGAAGAAATATCGAATCAGATTGAAAAGAATGATACATGGGAACTTGTTCCAAGACCTAAGAATAAAAATGTAATTGACACAAAATGGGTCTTTAAAAACATAATGAATGAAGATGGAAAAGTAATCAAAAGTAAGACAAGACTAGCCTCCAACAATTCTATTGAAATGAAGGCATTGATATTGAAAAAACTTTTTCTCCAATGGCCAAATTACAAACAATTGAGATGTTCTCTCAATATTTAGGAATTTCAACATCAATTAAATGGATGTCAAGTCAACATTTATGAAGACTAATTTGGAAGAGGTGTGAAATTGAACAACTTGAAGAGTTTTGAGTGTCTGAGACTCAAGATTTTGTTTATAAGTTTTAAGAAGGTATTATATGTTGATTTTTCAGATTTGCTGCTAATGTATTAAGCACTACCTTATTAGGTATGTGTGTTCCAGATTCAACATCTTCTTAGATTTATATATAGAGAGAATAGGCCATGAATAGACATGTCCCTTCATGGGACATGTCTATTCATTAATTAGATAATTAATGATAATAACAAATTTAATCTCATATATATATATATATATATATATATATATATATATATATATATATATATATATATATATATATATATATATATATATATATATGTATGTACGTACGTATGTCTGTACATGTATATGTATGTGTGTGTGTGTGTGTATATATATTATATTAATTTTTCTCATATAACAATGACCTTATATCTCAATCTAAAGAACACACACACACACACACACATATAAATTATATCTCATATATAATAGGTTTATCTGACTAAAGCTATCAAATATCTACACTCCCTCTTAGCTTAGAAGGATAAACACATAAGAATTAATATTACTTCAATGTAATGTTAAAAATAACAATTTTAAGGATATCTCAAAAGATTTCCACCATTTGACATCGCATTCGATATCATGAGTATTGGTCTTCCAAAATATCAACACATGATATTCACCAAGTACTCAAAAGGTTTTGATATCACATCTGATATTAGGAGTATTGGTCTCCCAAAATATTGATGATATTCACTAGGTACTCAAAATAAGGTTTGATATCACATATGATATTAAGAGTATTGGCCTCCCAGAATATCAATGGTATTTACCAAATACTCAAAATAAGGTTTGATATCACATCTGATATCAAGAGTAATGGCCTCCGAGAATATCAATGATATTCACCAAATACTCTTTTAGTAATGGCCTTCCAAAATATTGAGATGCAAGACATTCACCATATAATCAATTTGTTTGATTTCATAATACAAGTTATTGTAAGATCGTCACCTTATAATAACTTCTGCAAATGCAAGTGACATCATTTAGAAGTCGTCACTTCCTCATGATGTACACATGGGTAGGCCCATTAAAATCACATAATCACAAGGTATATTCATAAATCACAATCCTCTTGACTACTACAATTTATTGATCACCAGAGAATCCATCTCAACTTGGTTTACCCCCTCTAAATCAATATGATCAAGATCAATGGAAGTTGACAGAATCAGATCCTCTATCTACTCTTCTTTCAAGGCTGCCTTTAATGAAATGTTAGGCTCCCTCTGAATCTCAATCTCCCTCTTTGTGCCTAGGAGGAAAAGATCAAGGCACATAACTCTTATAGTATGTGTGGAATATACAACCAAATAAGAGAGATTGCTATAATACTTAAGGATAATAATAATGTTTAGTTTATCTAATAATGATAATGATATTAAAAAATAATTATATCATCTCTATTCTCGAAACAATATTATTATTCCATTCTTATTGAAATAAAATTCTTACTTATATTTAATATTATTATGAATTTCATTCCATTATATATTTCTAATAATAAAATTAAGGATTTCTCTTATTATAATATTATCATGAATAGACATGTTATTTGAATTGATAATCATTCAAATAAATAAAACATACTCACCTTATTAGAAAAATATTTATATATTACCTTATTCTTAGGTTGATGCAGTGCAAGGCAGGAGAATCCCTAAAGGAAATGTCCTAGCCCCCAACTATAGAACCATGCAGCGGAAACACAATAGCAAGAACAATAATGCAAGATCTGATACCAAATTACAATTCTTGATTCATAGATATATAACTGATTACATGCAATATGCCCAATTGTAAGGCCTTCCAGGTTAAGGCCAAATACAAATAGCAAATTACAAAATCAGTTCTGCAAAATCCAAAATGATCCAACTTACAACCAATATCAGCTAGTCCAAAAACACAACTGGATAAGAACACCAAGAAGAAACCACACTTGTACCCACAGGTCCACCAAGAGATCCTCTAGTTCCTAAACCGCATCTCTAGCTCCTCAAATTTGCATCTATCCTTCCTTCTATCCCAACTCAATAATGACTAAAAGACTCCCCAAGACCCCTTTTTATACTAATCTAAGCCACAAGTCATCCCAAAACACAAATTAAATACAAATACATAAATTAAATGTCATAAGTCGACCTGCAACAACAATTAAATGTCCAAAAATTGATATCCGAGTAAAATCACGATATCTTCTAGCTCCGATTGAATTAGAACTCGTGCTTTGAATCGCAGGTAGAAATCTAGGTCCTCTACAATCTCTTAAATATGCAAAGGCTGATTCCCCAAGGAGAAGTGTGCATCAACCCTAAAAGTCACATACAATAGACTGTCGCGCAAAACTGCCAAAAATCGATACTTTGGGAGAATTGCCATATCTCCCAACCTATACTAAATTAGGATTTGCGCTCTTGACACAAGGAAGTACTCTAAGTCCTCTTCAATCAATGAAGTGCACAACTTCTCATTCATTAAGAATAATTAGTTATATGCTTTGCAACAGGCACCCAAAAACCAGAAAAACACAATTCCAGCAGTAAGGTTCAAACAATTCAAACTTCAACTCAATCCATCCAATCTCTATGAAATCATGAGGAAAGGTTCTCCAATGTGTCTCTAACACATCCCTAACCATGAAAACATAACTCCACCAAAATCCAAGCTCGATGCTCCTCAACAATTAACTAAAATCCCTCCAAACATGTAGGATTGCAAGAAACCCTAGGATGCTCTTGCATCAGACACCCCAGGTTCGAAAAGATGTTCTAGTAACTAGAAGAACATCTTCTGAAATTTAGCACATAAATCCCAAGTTGGTTCTTCACATACACATCCTCCAAGTCTTCAACTTGCACACTCTTTCCCTTGTTTTTCTTCTTCTTCACATCCACCACAGGTGTTCCATAAGTCTGCTTCCCATGCTAATCTCCAACCTTCTTAGAATCTACCAACTCAACTGGGCTGCCAATACTCAGGTTCCTCCTAACAAGCTCTTCATTCTACAAAAGAATAAGGGAAAACTTCTTACCACCTTTCTCAATAGTAAACACATTTCTAACACAATCATGCAAAACCCTGCAATCATACTGCCAAGGTCTGCCAAGTAACACATAACTGTTCATATCCACAATATCACACAACAATTGA
Source organism: Cupressus sempervirens (assembly GCA_028749045.1). NCBI lineage: Eukaryota > Viridiplantae > Streptophyta > Pinopsida > Cupressales > Cupressaceae > Cupressus > Cupressus sempervirens. The sequence goes on along the minus strand of CM053787.1, from coordinate 543,091,046 downwards.
TCTTTATACTACCCAATCTGGAAATCAACAAGGCATTGCTCCCTCACTTCCAAAGCATGCTCACCTTGCAACCAGCCAATCTTATAAGGATAAGGATGTCTCATTCTTTTCAAACCAAGTTTTTGAACCATCTCCTCTACAACAAGGTTATCAATACTACCACCATCCACAATCACCTTGCAGACTTTACCATCAGACTTACAACAAGTCCTAAACAAACTAGTTCTCTGACAAGAATCCAATGTCCTCTCACCTGCTAGTACTTGCCGAGCCAAGAAACTTTCTCTTTGCTGAGGCTAACTACCCTGGACTTCAACCTCATTCACAACAGCAACTGTCCTACCAATCGGACATTCAAAAGATCTATGCCCTTCTTGACCACACTTGAAACAATTACCTCTAAACCTACCTCTACCTATCCTCTTTTTCTGATTAGCAGGTTTTGGTTCACCTTCTTCTTTTGGTTTAGCTTGTGCTAAACTATCCTGCTTCCCCTTCCCTCAGGAACTACCGTGATTCTTCCTCTTTAGCTTCTCTTTTGCTCTCAAAGCATACTGATAAGCATTCACAACTGAAGAAATATTCAACATACCAACCTCATCCTAAATATTGAATCTCAAACCATTAATATATCAAGCTACCTTCTCTTTTGACAATTCTCTATGCTCAGACCGAATAGTCAACTTGTAAACTCCTTTGTATAATCTTCCACAGTCATATCCTTCTGCTTCAGATTCTGCAACCTTTTAAACAACTCAAGTTCATAATTAGCAAGAATGAACTTAGCCTTCAATTTAGTCACCGTTAATTTCCATCTAGTGATCTTCATTTCACCTTCCTCTTCTCTATCTCTTTGCAATACTTTCCACCAAAGAGCAGCATGTCCCTTCAACTTAGTTTGTGCCAACCTTACTCTAAGTGGATTCTCAATATCCTCAAGCTCAAAGTAGTCTTCTAATTCACCAATCCAATCAATCAGGTCATCAAGATTCAAAGTACCCGAAAAATTAGAAACCTCCATCTTATGCTTCAACTTCAACTGAGATCCGGGTCAAGCAAACTGACCAGCCCTATTTCCCATAGGTCTCTCCATACAATCAGTTCTGGCCTCACCACTTGATTCAGCAAATTCAAAGTCTTCAATAGCTTCCTCACAACCATCTTCAATATCCACATATCTAGGTACACCACCTAAAGCACTTACAATTTCAGCAATCATGTCACTCTTCATCAATGCAATCTCAACTCTGAACTTTGCTTTCATCTTTTCTGAGATTCGTTCTTCAACAGTATCACTAAGATCAGCAATTGCCCTAGGGTCCAATCTTCTTGGAGGCATCTTCCAAAATTTTAGCAAACCCTAAGCAACAAATCCACCAAACAAGAAGATCAATCAGCTGTAAGATCAACCTTCTTCAAACCAAGTTCTGGTGCAAACTGCCTCAGCTTTGGCAATCCATCTAGACACTCAGGCACAACTTTTGCTCTAATACCACCTAATGTAATGCAAGGCAGGAGAATCCCCAAAGGAGATGTCCTAGCCCCCAGCTATAGAACCACACAAGGGAAACACAACAGCAAGAACAATAATGCAAGATCTGATACCAAATTACAATTCTTGATTCATAGATATATAACTGATTACATGCAATATGCCTGGTTGTAAGGCCTTCTGGGTTAGGGTCAAATACAAATAGCAAATTACAAAATCAGTTCTACAAGATCCAACATGATCTAACTTACAACCAATCTCAACTAGTCTAGATACACAACTGGATAAGAACACCAAGAAGAATCCACACTTGTACCCGCAAGTCCACGAAGAAATGCTCTAGTTCCTAAGCCGCAACTCTAGCTCCTCAAATTCGCATCTATCCTTCCTTCTGTCCCAACTCAATAATGACTAAAAGACTCCCCAAGACCCCTACTTATACTAATCTAGCCACAAATTGGCCCAAAACACAAATTAAATACAAATACATAAATTAAATGCCACAAGTCGGTCTCCAACAGCAATTAAATGTCCAAAAATCGATACTTTGGGAGAATTGCCATATCTCCCAACCTATAATGAATTAGGACTTGCGCTCTTGACACAAGGAAGTACTCTAGGCCCCCTTCAATTCATAAAGTGCGCAACTTCTCATTCATTAAGGATAATTAGGTATATGCTCTGCAACAAGCACCCAAAAACCAGAAAAAACACAATTCCAGCAGCAAGGTTCAAACAGTTCAAACTTCAACTCAATCCATCCAATCTCTATGAAATCATGAGGAAACATTCGCCAATGTGTCTCCAACACATCCCTAACCATGAAAACATAACTCCACCAAAATCCAAGCTCGATGCCCCTCAACACTTAACCAAAATCCCTCCAAACATGCAGGATTGTAGGAAAGCCTAGGATACTCCTGCATCGTAGGTGTTTGTTGATGTTAAAGTTGTGAATATTTTGGTGGTCATTGGCCATCTATACTTTCAAACTCCCATCCACAAGGTCGCCTCGATTCAAAAATAATAATAATTATTGATTCCTTATCATTTACCACAAGTCCTTTACATTTTCTATAGAATGACTTCTATCACCCACACATGTTGGACGTTAACATTTTCATCTGTAATGGGAATGAATTTTGAAAATCGTGATCAGTATAACAAGAACACCCTTTTGTGCAATAGTAGATTGCAAAAATTGTATTCTTTGCTGGCAAACTCTACTTAGATTTCTTCAGAATTAAATGCAACTTCCTTTGTCTCAAACCATATCCTCTTCTGATTTCAATGCAATAGTTATTTCAATAGCAAGTTGGGTTCATCTTCTTTTTCTTTAAATTGAACTACTCTTCATTTGAAATGACAAGCATCGCACACTTGCTCCAAGTTTTGACTGAAGTGTTCATTTAGAAGTGTCAAAGTCATCAATCAGAGCATCGAGACTCTCACAAAAATTGTTAATGCCAATAGGCATTCTACAATGGCAGAATGGGTGGAGTGGGATGGTGTGAGCGTGTTAATGTTAACTTTTATTTTTCTAAGTTAAATTTGACAATCATCTACATGTCAAAAGTTTAAATCTTATTATAAACAAAATATACTTTTAAAAATAATTTAATAAATATAACATAAAATATTTGTTTAAATTATAATATTTGGAGATATAAATCATCCATTTTTTAGAAATTAAAATAAAAAGCTTAAGTTAGTAAGAAACTAAATAAATAGAGATAAAAGAAATATAAATAATTTTAGATGTAGTAAATTAAATTATTATTATTTATAGTGGATATCTATCGGCATTTCTTTAGATAGATTTATTTAAGATATCTATACTAGTTAGATAAGAATTTGTCTAGCAAATTTAACTCCATGCACAAGTTAGAGACAAAAGGTACTATAGCTGCTAGCAATTCTTTTGGACACATTTCATGAGGGAGATGCCGACAACCAGAAATTGCAACTAGTTTAGAATTAGAGATCTTAGATGTTAGAAGTTGGGAAGATCATATGGAGAGTAAAATATCTTCTGCCCCAACTGTCACCGGTACCGATAGGTCTTGCACCACTTTTCAACAAAACCGGGGCATGGCTTGTTGAGAGCATAGTTCCTATAAACAATTTGCTGACTTATGCAATTGCTTTATCACATCCTTCAACTCACAATGGTTCCTTGTAAGGGTCCAAAACATCAGCTGTTAATTTTGATGCATCATGCCAGGAATGACAATTAGCTACTTGGATTGTCTCACTTCGTATAGGAGGACGGACTAAGTGTTGTCCCAATGATGTATGTAACAAGACTCGAGAACAGTTTGGTACAACCTCTCTAGAAATACTCACACTAACCAGTACAACTCCCTTCACTTCTACCTTATTGTTTTGGACATAATATCCATGCTTGATAGTATGCATTTCCAACTATGGCTTTGATCCCATGTTGGTTTTTCGGATCTACTGCAAATGTATTAAGCACTGCCTTATTAGGTATGTGTGTTCCAAATGCAACATCCTCTTAGAGTTGTATATTTATAGAGAATAGGCTATGAATAGACATGTCCTTCATGGGACATGTTTATTCATTAATCAAATAATTATCAATAACAATAAATTTAATCTCATACATGCATACATATATATTAATTATATCTCATACAGAATAGGTTTATCCAACTGAAGCTATCAAACATCAACATTATATGGACTCAAGTAAGCCCCTATGACTCAGTACTCAAAATTGGGTAAGTATCTAGAGTAGCAAGGCTTCAAGAAAGGTATTATTGATAGCAATCTCTATAGTAGTATTACATGACCATCAATTGATTGTTGTTGTCTATTAAAATGTGTAAAGAAGTTATTGATGAAATGCAAAAGAAGTTTGAGATGTATATGCTTGGTGAATAGTCATTTTTCCTTGTGTTACGAAATTATCAATTAGACAAAGGTGTATTCATATCAAAAGCTGAGAATGTCACATTGATTTTGAAGCTTGGAATAAAAAATCGCAAACTTGTTCATACACCTATGGTTACAAGGTGTAAATTAAAGGGCAATGAGACTTCCAAAGAAAATCAAACTATGTACAAATCAATGACTGAAAACTTCTACGTGACTACATCTAGATCTAAAAATATGCAAGCAATCTGCATGGTTGCAAAATTTCTAGCAGCGCCTAAGGAGGCATATGTAAAGGTTATAAAAAGGCTTATCTATTTGAAAAGTAATATGAACTATGAGCTAAGATATCCTAGAAGCAAAGAGTTTCAATTTGACAACATACATGGATGCAAATTGAGTTGGAGGTGTTGATGACAGAAAAAGCACTAGCAATAGTGCATTCTTAGAGATAGTCTTGTGTCATAGCTAAGCAAGAAGCAGGACTTTGTGTCTTTATCTACAAAGTAGAATGTATAGCAGCAACGTCATGCAGCACTTAAGAAATTTGGATGAAGCAAACCTTGAAAAATATGAAAATTGAACATGATGAGTCTATTTCAAATCTCTATGATAATACAAGTGCATTCAATATTTTAAAGAATCCAGAGAGGCATTCAAGGACAAAGCATATCTCTATCGAGTATTGTTTTTCTAGAGAAAAAGTTGCACATCAAGAAGTCAGACTATAGTATTTTGACACAAAGAAGATGATTGCAGATATTTTTACTTAACTCCTTTCAAATTAAACATTTGAGTGTTCAAGCAGAAATTGGGAGTGATATTTCTTTCTTATCTCCAATTTCTTAAGAGGAAGCACAAGTTTAGAGGGAGCTAATCAATACATTATTCTTGCAACCTTGAAATGTTAGAGTTGAAAAGCAACGTTGCACTAGAATGGGGGTACTTGGGTCCTTAGGGTATGGGTACGGGTACGGGTATGGGTACAAGTATTTTTCAAAATAGGGGATGGGGGTACTTGGGTATATCTAATTTTTTAAAATATAATTTTATATTTATCGAAAGTTTGAATATATGAGTCATCACAATGGTTTTTCAAAACAAGAATAGTGATAAAGTTTGCAAATGTAATGTATTGTTTTCAGATTCAGATTTGCAATATCTTTGTAATAATAATATATTCTAAATGTTTAGATGCATAAACAAAGAAGGCAGACTTTAAACATTAACAAGAAGATCATAAATCATATAACAAGGACATATGGCAAATGAGAAATTTCTGACTTGAACAATGATAAAGTTTATTGTTAATCACTATTGTATCAAAGTTTCAATTTGATTACAAATTGAACTAAGCTTGATAAACAATAAGCTCGTATGCAAACAAAAAACTGAAACAAAAATCAAAGATCTTAACCAAGGTCCTTTGCTATGATGCTCTCCACTGAGTAGCCAGTACTTTGGCACATGGTTACTATTACGATAATAGATAGCTTCTATTATCTATTATTATTTAATGGTTATCTATTTGTAATCTATTGTAAATATTAGAATGTTTCTAATATTTAGTTAGCTGTTAGTTTACTATTAGCTAGAATAGAATGTTTCTATTATTTATGATCATTTCCTAAGGAAACATCATTTATTCTTTTATATATATTGATCTATTGATCATTGTTAATAACAAGCAAGTATTTTACCTATTTCTTTGTAATATGGTATTGAAGCAAATACTTAACCAAAAATTCATTTTTTTGAAAAATTTCGAATGAAATTTTTCCAAGATTTCTGAAAAACAATTTTTTTTGTTTCCATTGTTTCTGGGCTGTGTTTTTTGAAATACCCGAATAGGGTTTATGTGACTGGTTGTCTTTTTTCTTATTTGGTTCATGCATTTAGCACACGGCCATTGCTCCTCCATTATCCTAGCCTCTTTTCTGCAAAACACGTCTGTAGCAGCACTATTTCAAGGCCACGATTTGCAGATATTCAGCACCTACCTGCACTTGACAATCCCTTAAACTCATTTTTTCAAAAGTCATGGTTGTTCTTTTCTAATTTTTGACCCTAATCATGGTCATTTGATGCCCTATTGGAGGCATCTAAGGTTTGTATAAACCCGTCTTAGCTTTGCACCCAGAATCAGTATTTTTTCTGCTAAATCTGCCATTGTTTTGAAGCTTTTTCAGGCCAGGACATTTTTGTTCGAAACCCTAAATTTATGTACCAAATCCAAAATTTTATCACAAATTTTGAGTGGGTTTTTCGAGAGCTCAACTGGCCTGTCATCCATTTTTCCTAGGGCCTCAATTTTTGAGCCAACGAATCCAAAATCCGACAGCATATTCCTTCTATGTTTTTCGAGCTCTCTTCTGGGTACCTCTTCGTTTTTCTGGGTCTTCTGATTTTTTGCCTCAAAGTATGTGTCTTCACAGATTTTCATGTCATGACATCTTTGACAAATATTCTACTCAAGGGAAATAAAAAGTTCAATGGTCACGATTATGGCACGTGGAAGCAACGAATGCTAACAATCTTTGAATATCAGAATACTGATCATATTGTTTTGGGTGTTACATAGCATCCGACTGCAATTGGCACTGATCTGGATACATAAGATTAGAATAATCACGAGGTGGTGATGCTTCTCAATTATCTGTAGTTGATGATCAGCTCCCTCAAATTCCATCTGGCAAGACGACTATTGAGATATGGGAGCATCTCAAGAAACTTCATGAGACTTCAAACAAAAGAAGAGCCTTTTTCTCAAGAACTCTTTGTTTTCTATGGTCATGGATAAGCAAAAATAGCTCTAGGAACACCTAAATAAGATTTAGGATATCTATGATTAGTTGCCTGCCATTGGACGCAAGATGCAAGAAGAGGACATTGTGGTAACAACACTCAAAAGTTCACCCATGTCCTACGAGCATTTTATCGGAATTCTCAACATCACTTCTACAAGTGCTGATCTAAAGTTCACAAATCTCTACACACTTTTGCTTTAGCAAGATCAGTGGAAACAACAGTTTGATAGCAGTTCCGCCTCCACCTCCACAAAACAAGCCTTTGCTGCTAAATCCTTTCAGAAGGATAAGGGCAAGTCTCATTCATAACAATCTTTTCAACAGAAGTCATCTACTTCAACATCATAAGCTTCAAGAAAAAGAACATTCAATGCAACTATTGCCACAAGTATGGTCACATGAAGGTTGAATCGCAAAAACGCTTAGCTGCCCAAGCTACACAGTCTCATTTGCAGGCCAAAGTGAGCAATGTAGAGTACACTGAGAAGACATAATTTGTCTTTTACACCTTCATGGCTAAAAGACCTATAGATCATGTGATATCGTCTGAAATCGTCTGCCTGGTACATTGATTTAGGTGTCTCTCATCATTCCACCCACCATAGAGATTGGTTCACTGACTACCATCCTTTTTCAGATTCAGTTTTTTTTGTGGAGGGGAAGAGTACATTGTTGTCGGCTAAGGAAACATTCAAATTTAGTCTGCTAGGAGGAATCTATTGGTAGTGGGCAAATGTCCTTCGTAGGATTCGCGACATGGCTTAATCGCCTCCTGTGGTTCTATAAGACTATTGGTTGTATCGGGCATTGATAGGTCGATCTTTTGGTCTAACAGCAACCTTGTCCTTTCTAGCAATTGGTATCAGAACTTGGTCACAGGTTTGAATCTCACAGGCCATAGCGAGTGATGGTGGGAGGGGGATTGTTGGCAGTGGACCAACGTCCCTCGCAAGATTCGCGACATGGCTTGGTGTAACGGCAACCCTATCCTTTCTAACAGAATCCCATTTTCCTCAATGTGTACTATGTTCCAAGGATGGAACCCAATCTACTCTCAATCAGTCAAATGCTATGACACCCTATGGTTGGATATCACCTTCAATTCACATCAATGCACTATCACTAATAGGGATACTCATTTTGTTGTTACAGTTGGCCTTGAGCATCATGGTCTTTCTAGACTTGTTGATTATGGTGCTTCTCAGGACCTAGCTATGGCTACTCGGCAGTCTTCTATCAGCTCGCTTTGGCATTAGTGGTATAGGCACTTAATTGTGTATTATCTCTCTCAACTTGCTTAGGAAGCGTTTGTCCTCGGCTTGCTAGAGATTCAAATTCAGCTTGGAGTTTGTGATGCATGTCAAGCTGGGAAGCAACATTGCACATAATTTCCCATTGACAATTCATGGCGCACTTCTCAGGTACTTCATCTTGTTCATGCTGATATTTGTAGCCCTATGGCTGCTCCTTTTGTTCTTGTGTCCAAGTATTTTTTGTTGTCTATTGATGATTTTAGTAGAAAGATGTGGGTATATTTCTTTAAATGAAATCAAATGTGTTTACAATATTTCAAAAGTTTAAACCTCTAGTTGAAAAAGAGTCTGGGAAATCTATTATTGCTCTTAGGATAGATAATGGGGGGGAATTTTGTTCTACTAAATTCTCTAGCTTCTGTAATACTTATAGCATCAAGCACCAGTTAACCACACACCATAGCAAAATATGTAGTTGAACTTTGGAACAAAACAATCACCAAGATGGCTTGATCCATGCTCGAACACAAACATGTTCCAAAGAAGTTTTGGGCAGAAGCAGTTAACACTATGTTTGCCTTCTGAGTCGATCAACCACTGTGACGATCAAAAAAAACTTTGAAAGAGACCTGGTCAAGTCGTAAGCCCAAAATCAGTCACTTGAAGGTTTTTGGCTCTATTCCCTATGTTTGCATCCATGATGCATCATGCACCAAGTTGAATGCCAATAGTCAATGATGCAAAGCATCTTACAAATCAACTAATCAGTGGGATACGTGCTAATCCCTTGAATATCCATTCAATATATTTATGATTTAGAGGCATCTCACGGAGTAAAGCACAATATGCTTCAACAAGTTTATCAATATATCTCCATTCACACAATCTGATTTCTATAGCACATTATGTTATTCATAACTTTTTTTCTCCATCTTCTTGAAAAAATCCTTTGGAGGAGTTGTTCAAAATTAGTCCTAACACATATCCAAAGCTAAGCCCAATAAAACCATTCTTTTACATGCTATGGTCTCTATACCGAGACCCATTTTTACTGTCATAAACTAGAAAGAACACATGTAACCCTTCATAACAAATCCAATATCTTTCACAACAAAAAACCAAATGATCCTAAATCAATTTCATATTAATCCTTCGTGAGTCTATTTTCCAAATATGTAAGCCATTAATTCTTCCAATTCATAAATCATTTTATGCATGCGAATTTGTGCCCACAACTCCATTGAAGATATTAAAAAACTAGTTTCTACTAAAAGATTCATAACTTCCACAAATCTTCATAAAAATGACCCAAACCAAAGGGAAAAGAAGTATTATTCATATATCTTTCCAATGAATCTATTTAGAGGTCATAACTCATTCATATGTGTCAAAACCAAGTTCTGTAACATGACTGTTGTCAGGGAATCCGAAATCTATAAATAACCACTTTCACTAAAATATGCATGTCTTCAAAACAGAATGAAATTAATCCAAACCAAAAGGAGAATGAAGATAATTTATCCTACTATTGAATAATATAACTTATATATGGTTTTCACACTGTCACTATCTATACAAAGCCTGGAAATGGCATAAAAATAGTGAACATCAATCAAAATAACTAAGAATAAATACACAAAATAATACCAAAATGTTCTCTTCCTTCTCATTCTGATTTGGAATGACCAATACATGGTATTTATAACATTTTCAACATTTGGAAACCATCCAAATACTCCTATGACCTTTCACCTTCTCTCTTGCATCATATTTTTCATATTGCCACATTTTATGACAATATTTACTTACATATTTGACAACTTTTACAATTTTGTCTTTCAACCTTACATTATTATTAAAATTGATTCAAACTTACTTAATACATCATGAATAACCAAAATAAAATAAAATTGATCATATTATGAACTCTGGCCTGGTATTCTTGTCTTCTTAGGTGCTCCTACACCATACTCTTAAGTTTGAAAAATTTCCATGTCCCATGGAAATGCTCTGGTGAGAATTTGTAAACAAATTTGTTGCCTTTTTGTCTTCATCACTAGATTGATTTCTCTGCTACTTCCTCTTTATTCTTTCAACCATGACTCCTATCTATGGAGTTTATGTTGGCTGTCTCCAAGGTACATCTCTCATCTAAAGTTCACTCTTCCATGCTGCTACAAACACCAACTTTTGTCCCTTGCCTAGAAGTCCCCTCTTGCCTCTCTCCTTAGTCTCTTGGCGACACACAACAGACCATCTCCTATGGCCCTTTTGGTAGACCTCCATGTCCACCTATCAACAACGAGTTAACCTGCACCTGCAACCAAGTAGCTTCACAACAAGAATCAAAATACCCAACACTGCCTGGTGTAGATAGACTTCTATCTGCACGCTCAGAATCTTCTGAGCTTTGATACCAATTTGATGCAGAGCATCTTACAAATCAACTAATCAGTGGGATACATGATCCCTTCAACATCCATTCAATATATTTATGATTTAGAGGCATCTCATGAAGTAAAGCACAATATGCTTCAACAAGTTTATCAATATATCTACATTCACACGGTCTAATTTCTATAACATATTATGTTATTCATAACTTTTTTCTTGACATCTTCTTGAAAAATCATTTGGAGGAGTTGTTCAAAATTAGTCCTTCTAACACATATCCAAAGCTGAGCCCAATAAAACCATTCTTTTACATGTTATGGTCTCTGTACCAAGACCCATTTTTACTGTCATAAACCTAAAAGAACACATGTAACCCTTCATAACAAATCCAATATCTTTCACAACAAAAAAACCAAATGATCCCAAACCAATTTCATATTAATCCTTCGTGAGTCTATTTTCCAAATATGTAAGCCATTAATTCTTCCAATTCATAAATCATTTTATGCATGCAAATTTGTGCCCGCAACTCCATTAAAGATATTAAAAAAGTAGTTTCTACTAAAAGATTCATAACTTCCACAAATCTTCATAAAAACGACCCAAACCAAAGGGAAAAGAAGTATTATTCGTATATCTTTCCAATGAATCTATTTAGAGGTCATAACCTAAGTTGTCGGTTCGCGGTTCGGTTCCGGGTTCGGGTTCGAGAACCGGTTCGCTGGTTCGACAAAATTTTGAAAAGGGGTTTGGGTTCGTTTGGGTTCGTTAGTACAAAAACATGTAAAAAAAAATTGATTTTATATATATATATATACATCTTTACGAAGCATGAGTTAGAATTAGAATGTAGCATAGTAGCATAAACACATTTGAACAACAAAAAACTTTAAAACAGCATAAACAATATAGTAGCAAACCACAGCGATCATTGGAACCCCTAGTGACTAGATCTCTTCCCTTTCATTTAAAAAATTCATAACTGTATCTGATTAGTTTATGCAGATCAACAGTAAGTTTAATAAAAATTTCTTCTTTTCATAAATTTATTTACCAAACTCTTATTATGATTAACATAATCGATTGAACGTGGTTAAAAACTAATTAGATCTAGCTTGTAGAAGGTAAATCCCTTTGACCAGCTGAATATTCTTCAATCTCTTTGGGCACAATCTCCCAAGCACTGATCAACAACAGTAAACTGAAAAAAGACCATTCATGGAGGCCTTTGGATAACACAATCTGACATCCCAGATTCAATATTCTTTAATACAATTTTTAATATACCTAGAGGAGAAATAATCAGCCAAACAGTGATAGACAATGTGGTAAGTAGCTGCCCCACCTGACAATATTCATGTGACCGTAACTTTCTTCTGCAAGGCAACATTTTCCAATAAAACGTTGTTTATTGTTTAGTGTTTGAAAAATTCATATTGCTACTCAAATAGGCCTTGAAATTTCTCGAAATTGGTCATGGTGGTCGCCACATGTTGAGCATCTTCTCTTGTGGGTGTCTCAAATTTAGTAGCATTTTGATTCAAATAGAAAGTGTTTTACAGCTAGGGATTACTCAACACTAAAAAACTGTGGCATTGTAATGCCTACCAACCTAGACCCAAGATGTATCAACATAAATTAAATTAAAACATGCTGTAATGTGGAAAATTTATATGTGGTTCTCCTGGGTTCGAACCCTGGTCCAAAATTTTATATGTGGTTCTCTTGGGTTCGAACCCTGGTTCGAACCAGATCGAACCAAGCCTCCAAAAACGAACCCAAGTCGAACCCAAGTCGAACCGGACCAGAACCACGAACCGGTTCGAACCAGTACATGGTCCGGAGGGGGGGGGGGGGAGGTACCCATGCAACTTAGGTCATAACTCATTCATATTTGTCAAAACCAAGTTCTGCAACATGACTGTTGTTAGGGAATCTGAAATCTGTAAATAACCACTTTCACCAAAATATGCATAACGTCTTCAAAATAAAATGAAATTAATCCAAACCAAAAGGAGAATGAAGATAATTCATCCTACTATCGAAATATATAGCTTATATATGGTTACTAAGCTGAAACTATCTGTACGAGGCCTGGAAACAGCATAAAAATAGTGAAAAATTAAAATAACTAGGAATGAATGCACCAAATACTACCAAAATGTTCTCTTCCTTCTCATTCTGATTTGGAACGACCAATACATGGTATTTATAACATTTTCAACATTTGAAAACCATCCAAATACTCCTATGACCTTTCACCTTCTCTCTTGCATCATATTTTTCGTATTGCCACATTTTATGACAATAAAAACTTACATATTTGACAACTTTTACAATTTTGTCTTTCAACCTTACATTATTATTAAAATTGACTCAAATTTACTTAATACATTATGAATGACCAAAATAAAATAAAATTTGATCATATTATGAACTCTAGCCTAGTATTCTTGTCTTCTTAGGTGCTCCTGCACCAATTAGAAACTCATGCTTGTTGGATATAGTAGTCTTCACAAAGGCTACCACTTGATCAACATAGAGACATCTCGTCTCTTGTATAGTCGTGATGTAGTCTTTGATGAACAACGAGGACCATATAGTAGACTCCAGAAGAGGCTTGGTTAGGTCGTAAGCCCAAAATCAATCAGTTGAAGGTTTTTGGCTATCTTCCCTATGTTTGGATCAATGATGCGTCATGCACCAAGTTGGATGCCAATAGTCAAAAACGCATGCTTGCTAGATATAGTGGTCTTCACAAAGTCTACCACCTGATCAATATAGAGACATCTCGTCTCCTGTACAGATGTGATGTAGTATTTGATTAACAATGACGACCATTCATGTTTATTTCTTCTATTCATGGTCCAGCATATCAACCTATAAAGGCTCGTGTTTTGGGATTTCAGCTTCCATTAGGTCTACCTGATGGGAAGGCTCCTGCAACTTCAGTTCTACCAGTGATTTTTGTACAGACACCTCCGGCTTCTCCTGCAGGATCACTCAGATTTGTAGATGCTTCACCCGAGTTTGATCCAGACTCTCTAATTAGGAACCTGATCATAGAGCATCTCCTGATGCTAGTGTTGGTCCTTCTCCTCTCCAACCTAAGTGGTGGTAAGACACTTGTTGATCATCGAGATGATGAGCTCATCAATAGGAGAACTGCTCAAAAAAAAGAGCAAACCTACAGAGTCAGTTGATTTGTTCCTATGGCCAACATTCACAGTGTGTTTGAACCTTAGACATACTCTGAGGCTAAAGGAATTTTAGAGAGGGAATAGGCTATGAAATCAAAACACCAAAGCCTTGCGAAGAATCACACCTAGGTCCTTTCTAATCTTCCACCGAGGAAGAAACCCATTGGCTACAAATGGGTTTACAAAAAAAAATACAAGTTTGATGGGAGTTCGGATAAGTTAAAAACTCGTTTAGTCGCAAAGGGTTTTTCTCGATGCGTGGGCACTGATTACGAGACCTTTTCTCCTACAATAAAAATGAGCACTATCAGATTAGTCCTAGCCATGACAACACAGTTTGGCTGGCAGGTCCATCAAATGGACATTAAGAGCACTTTCCTGAATGGTGACCTACAAGAAGAGGTCTACATGACGCAACCTCCTAGTTTCAAGGTTGTTGGTAAAGAACATTAGCTTCTCAGGTTAGTGAAAGCCCTCTATGGTTTGAAGCAGGCCCCTAGGGCATAGTACATGAAAATTGATAAGTACCTCATTGATCAAGGCTTCCAGAGGAGTTCTTTAGACTTAATTTTGTACATCAAGACTATTGACAGTGACATCATCCTTTTAGTCATTTAGCTGGATGGTTTGATCATCACTGGCAAATCGGCATCTTTGATTCAAGGAATCAACTAGAGGTTATGCTAGTCTTTTGATATGACTAATCTCATGCTGCCTGGGTGTTGAAGTTTGGCAGGAGTTTTCTGGTATATTTATTTCTTAGTCCAAATATGTTAGGGCTCTATTAGACAAGTTTCGTATGTAGGATTGCAAGCCTGTATCTACAACCATGGAGAAAGGTCTGAAGTTCTTAGCTAAGTTTGATTCTCCTCCAGTTGCTGATACTACATATAGGAAACTAGTAGGCAACCTCGTCTACCTCTCTGCTACTAGACGTGATATCATCTTCGCAGTCGGCTACATCTCACACTTTATACCAGCTTCCAAGGCTGATTATTGGATAGCAGCAAAGCGTGTGCTTCATTTTGTCAAGGGCACTACAGATTATGGACTTCTTTACTCGGAGTTCTAATCTTAAACTCAATGGGTTCATATATTCAGATTGGGCTGGTTCTATTGATGATAAAAAGTCAACTTCTAGATATGTGTTTAGTTTGGAATCTAATGTTGTCACATGGATTAGTAAGAAGCAATAGGCAATTTCTCTCTCCTCTACAGAGCCTGAATACAAAGGGTAGTTAAGGCAAGTTGTGAATTTGTTTGGCTTTGTTGGATGCCTGGGGATATGCAGATGTCACCAACAAGACCAATCACTTTGTTTGTTGATAATGAAAGCATTATCAAGTTGGCATGGAATCCAATCTTCCATGAATGAACCAAGCATGTGGATGTTCACTATCACTACATACGGTAGCTGGTTGAAGATGGGACAATAGACTTGCAATATGTTCATACAAGGGATCAAACTGTAGACATTCTCACCAAGCCTCTTGGTCTAGATAAGTTTGTCAAGTTCAGAGGACAACTTCGTGTTGTCGATAGATTAACCATTAAGGGAGAGTATTACAATAATAGATAACTTCTATTGTCTATTAATCTATTGCAAATATTAGAATGTTTCTAATATTTAGTTAGTTGTTAGTTTATTGTTAGCTAGAATAGAATGTTTCTATTCTTTGCGATCATTTCCTAAGGAAACATCTTTTATTCTTTTGTATATATTGATCTATTGATCACTGTTAGTAACAAGCAAGTATTTTACCAATTACTTTGTAATAGGTAAGCGCCCCACATGTATGGGTATGCATACCCATGCAACTATGTTGAAAAGAAAGCAATATCTCTCCACAATAAGAGCTCAAACTATTGACGTTCAAATACAATGTGTGACATTGCAAATCTCATGTTCCTTTGCAAAAACCAAAATATCTCTTTAATGTTTCTTTATGGAAAAGTTCCTTGGCATGTTTTTCCCAAAATCTAGATTGCTTAGCGTAGTGATTTATTAGCAATAACTTCTTACGATTTGGTCCAATTTCCCAATAATTAGATATGATGTAAAATGCTCCTTGATAAGTTTTTCAGTCATGAACAGAATAGAGGTCTTGCTATGAAACATTGTAAGAGTAACTGAGTAGGTGAAAAGAAAGATATCATAGTTCTAGTATCCCTTTGCCATTAATGTCAAAGGGAGAAAGTTAGAAGAAGTTAGAGAAAGAAAAAGCATTACATTCATTCAAAAATGGTTTGATTGCAAGCTTGCCATCAATGGCAAAGAGACAGATTGCTAGAAATATTGGCATTGATGTCAAAGGTATGTGTGAGATTGCTTAAAAATTGTGATCATCTTATTGTCGTTTATGTCAAGTACTCTCATTGTTATCAAAAGTTTGTACACTTTCGAATGGCTCAGTCAATTGGAAGAGTTTGCGCTAGATTCAAAAGGTTTTTCACCCAAAGATGATATCTACATCATGTTGTATTGTCATAGTATTGGGCACCCCATTTTGTTGCAATTAGTTACTTGGGCTTTCGGTGTAATGTTCTCATTATAAAATAAATCATTTATCAAACTATTGTTAATAGGCCAATTGATTTATTATATCTCGAATCAATTTTTTTTTGTTTCCGTAGTTTGTGTTTGCCGTCGGCTATCTTTGTACACCCTCGGAAAGTTTTCCCAACGGGTATTTACACATAGCTTGTAGGTAGTCTTTAGGTAGGCATTTTTGGATAATTTCTTTGTATTGCAAATTCCAGTTGGGATTCTCTATTGTTCGCCATTTTGGAAGTGAGAAATCTTCCCTACTTGGCTATTCCGGTTTCGGTGGGATTCAACCCTCACCCTATTCCGTCGTCTGTAACACTTCACTCAGGTCAAGCAAATCAGAGCACCATCTATTGGCAAATATTAAATTAAAAGTTATTCATGTTCAAATCTTCAATCTTGTTTGACTTTGTTTGATAAATCCAGAATTCGTAGTTTATGGTGCATAACTGAACTCATCTTCCAACCATACCCCAACTGCATCTCACAAACATTTAATCACACTTCCGTTCTACAAACTCTACCCTCCATACAATCTCCAAATCCTACTGTATTGTCTGCAAGCTCACCGTATGACTTTCATAACTCTATTGAACGGCTTACATATATCTTTCGTACAACCATCATCCGTACTGCCTACCGTACAACTTACATGTATCCTCCGTATGGCCATCGTCCATACTACCTTCTGTGCGGTTGCACCCCTTTGTTCACCGTACAGCCTTAAAAAGTCTGTACGGCCAGTCTTCCCCTGTCCCACCGTACGGCCCTAGTTTGATTGTACACCCTCCTCATGCACACTGTACGGCTCATATAAGTGTGGCCAGTCGTACATGCTCCCAACAATTGTGTGTCTTACCTCATCACTATTGCTCGGTTGTAGATACCTAGGCAGGAACGTTACATTCAATTTGGCGGATAGGTGGAGCTAGTCTAGAAGTATGTTAGATCCAAGTTTCAAAAGATTTGAGTTTTTGAAGACACATATCAACACATCAAAAAGAATATGTTCACTGCAATACTATGCAAATGTTTGGAGTCTATCTCAGGCAAAGCAAACATGCATTAGCTAGAGGAAGCATGTGAAGGTAATTTGAGGCTGGTAGAAATTATGATCTAGACTCGAGAGGGCATAGTATTAATTCACTCCTATACTAGCACATGTGATTGAAGATCGAACCAAGTACTGACTACATGTTAAATGCTACCTGAACTTTTAAAATTGACTTGTGGTCAACATAAAATATATTGGAGATTTGTAAGATTGTGTGGGAGTGTGCAAAATGTAATTTGTATATTGCACTATGACAATATGTGAGTATTTGTGTTGGTGTGAGCAAATTGTTTCATTCTCAATTGTGGAATATAAGTGTTGAGAGGTATATAATGTTTTTGTCTAGGTTGCATGGGCAGCATACCCACACCCTTGGTATGCGTACCCACGTACCCAAGTACCAGGTACACATACCCCAAGAACTGGGTACTTGGTGGAAAGCATCACAGCTAAGGACCTTGATTCAGATTTCTGATTTTTTTCTTTGGTTTTTTGTTTGCATATCAGCTTGTTGTTTATCAAGCTTAATTCAATATGTAATCAGTTTGAAACTTTGATAAAATCCTGAAAAACAGTGATCTTTATCACTGTTCAAGTTAGCAGTTTATCATTTGCAATATGTCATTATTATGTGATTTATGATCTTCTTGGTCATATTTAAAGTCTACCTTCTCTGTTATGCATATAGACATTTATCATGTATCCTTCTTACAAACATATAGCAAATCTGAAACTAAGAACAATACATTACATTTACAAACTTTATCACTATTCTTGTTTTGAGAAACAATTGTCATGACTCATTATTTCAGATTTTCTATAAATATTAAAGTATAATTTTGAAAAAAAAATTGACATACTCAATTACCCCCAACCCCTATTTTGAAAAATAGTCATACCAGCACCCTGAGTACCCAAGTGCCCCTGTCCCCATGCAACCTAGGTTTTTGTTGACTAAGTGAAAACAAGTTTTGAAGGGGCCCGGAAACCCTTTACAGCAACAAACCAAAAAGATTAAACATTAAAGCCTGACTAAGCATAACATCAACAAATAGATAGGTTGGAAATAGAACAAAAGCCAGCCAACAAAAACCAACAGCAAGGGCCAAGCCCACCAAAAGACAACAAAACAGAGACAAAGGCAAAATACAACAGAAACAAACTACCTAAGACAGTTAAGAAGCTCAGTAGCTTCTAACTCCAATTTCTAAATTTCATTAGCCACCCTCCTAATATCTTGAATCTCCTTCTCTACAGACTGGTCCTTCTTCCTGGTACTAGCTCTAGTCCTCTTGTTGGGACTAGATGAAATGTCCCTTCGATTATCTTCCTCATCAGACACCTAAATGATGGCCTTGTCATTAGTCGAGCTCTCCAGCTTACCCAATAGGATCCTCAAGTGCTCAGCACATGCCTTCAGACTATGTTCTTCAGGGAAACCTCAATGCTAGCATCCTTGTTTTCCAAAGAAGAGATTCCATCTTCAATCTCCCTGAGTCTTTCAGCTTTCTTCTCCTTCTTGATCAACTCTTCACTATCACCTGTACCTGGGTCCATACCATCAGCAGGGTCTTTACCTACAACCGCAGCCTTTAGGATATCAAATTTGCTCTCCACTGCCCTCATCTCCAGGTTAATGTTTTTGATCTCATGGAAAGAACATTTAATCGCTCTATATAAGTCCAACACCCCATTTCTAGTCACCTTCAAAACATCAAGACCATGCTCCCGGCTGGCATCACTCAAAATGATCATGGAAAGGCCAATGAGCATTTCCAGATTAACATTAGCTCTATCTGCCATAGGACTAGCAGCAAAGGTCATCCTCTGCTTAGGAATCCTTAAGGTAAAGTTAATTAACTTTCTCAGCAAAACCCTCCACATTCTCTTTGACAGGGGAAGCAACAATATTGGGCACATCATCATTATCCAGGTCAGTGTCACCAACATCCTCCGCAGCTGGGGGAGGGGGAGAGGCATTCCTAATATCCTCCTCTAGGCTATTGACCTTCCCAAAACTATGGGCCTTCTTCTTCTTTTGCTCCCCAGCCTCCTCTCTATCAGTATCAATTTCAATATCCTCTTCATTATAATCTTCCTTCGAAGACAAATTCCCTTATTTATTCTTTTTCTTCTTCAACACTTTCTTGTGGGCTTTACAAATACATTTTCCTCTTAGAAGAGGAGACCTTGGCCTTTATCTTTTTTATGACTACTTCTCACATCCTTCTCCTCCGTATCAAAACTCTTGCTCATTTTGTATCAAAGAAGTCATCATCATCAGGGGACCCTGAGGCCTTAGTATCCTCCCTAGACTCTGAATGCCCCTAAATGGAGGAACCAACAGCGTTAGCTTTGAGGTGCTCTAATTAGAACCATTAGACCATCATGGATAGGAGGGTTAATGACCTCTTGCATCTTAATGCCATTAGTACTGGTATTCACGGAGGTATAAAGGTTTTAGTAAGGGATCGACACTTTTTTATTGTGATGAAAATGATTTAGGAAATAATATTGGAGATAGAAATATAATCATAGATGTCAAAAGGCAAGATAACATGGAAGGAAGCTTCAATGAGTGCAATACGATGGGTCAACACAACTCTGGAATTAATGTTGTTACTGATCAATAACATATGAATTCTCAGGACTTAGGAATCCCTGATCCAGTAAATCCACACAAATCCCTAATCCAGTAAATCCACACAATATTGTTGCATATATGGAAAGTTGTTCGGGCACCTTTAATCAGTTTGGTAAACAGACTTTTGCAAATGATGTTGCTCTGCAAAGTGGGAACTTTTCGTGTTGTCAAGAACAGTTCAGTTCTCCACAGCTAGAGGCTCTTAATTCAGATAAAATAAGTAGCACTGTCATAAATGTTCTCTTAACATGCACAGCCAACAGTTATGGTGCAATAGCAGCACATGTTCCTTTGATCGACCTGGCCTCTAAAGTGTCCAATTTAAGGTGCTACCTACAGGATGCTTCTCCTAATCCAGAAACAAACCTGAAATAATCATTGACACATAACAGGGTCATGATATCTCCAAAAAAATTCATAGCAACAAAACACATAGCTTGGAGCCATTATCCATACTGATAAGTGATGCCAGTTGTTGACAGCTACGGTATTACCAACTAATATCAGGACAAAAAACAACCAGTTTGATCTACTATTAGGGTCAAAAGAAGCAATGAAATGTTATTAAAGGAGCCATGATTTAAAGACGAGGATTAAAGGCGAAATTGTAATAACAATATTCCATACAAAGGTTGATATCTTCAAAAGTCGTGAAGTCTTCAGTACAACATAAGAGCTTTTTGGGGATGACCCTGTTCGACATAAGTAAAAGTGCATTCATGTATTTTAGTTTCCTAGAGATACAACATAAGGCTTTGATTAAGGCAACGATATTATATTCTCTTCCTGTATATCATCTTCATTGGTATGATATAGTAATCAAGAAGCAGTCAGTTCCTCTCGCCAATCAGTAAGGAAGGAAAAAGGCATAAGTGGATTAGTTAGTTACAAAGAATTGATAGCCAGGGTGTATAACATGTTTACGACTATTTTCCAAAGCAGGAGCCAGTATACAATTAATACCAGCGATTGACATGGAACATCTTATCAACGATTAGAAATAGACGCATGATTGATTTGGTTGTAGTTGCTGACTCAGAACATGAGGAAGATATGAATGATATCGAAACTCCTTCATAGTGATATTAATCTTCGGTTTTGAGAAAGCCCGATCCTTGGGAACGCACAAAATAATCACATCTAGCGATGGCATAGTTGCATGTCACGATATCATCAACGGCAACTGTATAAAGAAGATGTGATAGCTTTTGAATAAGAGCAGAGACGACATTATTACTCTCTGAGCACTAACGCTTCCAGTATGGTATTAAAGAGTGTGAATACATAGCGGAAGAAACAATTATTAACAGCGAAGAAATCAATGCAATGTTAAAACGATTGTGATGTCTGAATCAGCAAATTTGTAAAGAATAAATGACGTCTTCCAAAGTCTCCCAAAGCCATGTGTTACATAGAACAAACGGTACAAACTAGGTAGCGATGGCGATATCAGAGACGTTAGAAGAGAATTGTCACCAGTAGTCAAAGAATGATTCACAAATATAATATGCATCCATATTACACACAGCAAGTTAGGTGTACAAGTCAGCGTTGGAATAAAGCAATCATCGGGAATTTCTTGTCAAAAGATATACATCGGTTTATCCATGGAAGGTGAGCATAGAATTTTATGCACCCCAGCTCTCGAGATACCCAACGATATTCATATGCTGAGAGATCAATACAGGAAATCAATTTGCTATTATCTCACGTCACCGCCAAAAGCTAATGAAGTGATAATTAGCAAGGAAAGGCACAATTATGGTGAAACTGTGATTGTTTAAAATAGATGGAATAAATTATGTTTTATGAAAAACTATGGCCCTTCATTATAATCTGGCACAACCTTTATAGCTGGAAGATATATATTAGAATTCAAAAAAAACATTTTTGGAGAGAGAAGACATAAACAAAGATTCATTCGACAAGAGACACAATGCGTCATAGTTCTTGTTAACATATAAGGGTCATAGAGGTGTAGATGAGTGAGAATCTAAATTAAAATTATGAATGCATTAATTTTTGTCTAGAAATGCAGTTGTGATTTGATAAGATTGCTCATATTTTGTTGTTAAATTTTCGTCCTAGAATTGTGATCTAATAGGATGACTTATTAATTTAATATTAAAATATATATTTAAATTTTAAATGTATTTAAACTAAATGATAAATTGTTTAAATAAATAATAATAATAATAAATAATATAATTTAAAAATTGTTACACTTATCAATTATACATATTACAAACATTATTATAAAATATAATTAAAAATAATATTGTTTAATTTATTTTTATAAAAGTAAAATAATAGTAATAATTTAATTACTTTTATTAAAGAAATAAAGTTTTAAAAAAATTAGAAATTCAAATACAAAGATATAACCTATTGAAATTATATTAAAAAGAAATATTATATATATATATATATATATATATATATATATATATATATATATATATATAATATTTGTACTTATGCATTAAATGAAGTTTTAGGAACAAGTTATATCAAATAGTAAAAAATAACATCAATGTAAAACTAATAATAAATATATTTAAAATAAGAAATTAAAAATATTTAATAGATTGTGATAATTAATATTGATTAGACATGTTGTGTGAGGTGGAAGATAAAATAATTGAAAAAATAAAATATTATTAACTTGTCACAAATCTAGAAAAGATAAATTTATAATTAATACATTCATTAATGCATTGCAAATGAAGTTGTTAGAAAATATTTGGATTTTTTCTTGAAGAAAATTAATTTTCTCCCCCACCAAAAATAGTATGGATCAATAGAATAGATGAAAAATGTGATTTATAAAATAATGAAAAATTAGAAAAAAATATAAACATTTGAAATCTCATATAATCTTTTAAATTTTTGGGTTTGATTGGTTAGTGTTAATGTCATATTTTGATTGATATGAATGCATAAGTATTCCTGCTTTGGTAGGAACTAACAAGAAAAGTATTTTACATGCACTTGTAAGGAGGAATAAGGGATGTAAAGATGACTTCATAATATAAATTTATTTATTGATAAATTAAAGCCTTTTTTGCTTTTAGTTTATTTAAAAGGCATGGAGATTTAAACTACTTTTGATTCGTTCTTTATAATCATCTTTAAATTACATAAGCAATTTAAATGTCAGATATGTGGACTGGGTCATTTATGACATTTTTAACTCGATCATCCTAGATATAGTAAAATATTAAATTATTTCCATATATGTCCAGTTTGTCTCCCTATCTTAGGAGTTAAAGTGCAATCTGGACTAGTTTAAAATTGTGAATATATACTTGATCCGTCATGTTTAGATTATTGAATTGTTTATAGTTCAAGTGGATAGAACTTTATAAAGTTGTATGTGATAATCTTCATTGTAGTTGACATTATTGCCCGAATAAGCAAAGTCACTAGTCCTTTGAATCATTGAAGTATTATTAGATTTATATTTGAAGTCAGAAAATCTATATCTTCCTTCTTGCAAGCATCAAATCCATTTTTGACAAATATTATACAAAAAAATCATTTTGTTCAAACATTCAACAATCAACTTTATTTTGATCGAGTTCAAGGATTTTGCCAATCGGAGAATTCACCAAGCTTAAATTCACTATATAAAAGCTTTGAACGAGGTGAAGGTATACCCGCCTAGGTGTAGTAGAACTTGAAATGCAGGGGAATCAAGATCATTCCCATTCATTGGCCAAAATTGATTGTGGAATCCTATTGGAGAAGTGCCAGGCTCTTAGATTTTCAACTTGTGGTTTTGAGAACTAATGCAAACCATGAAGAATCTACCATCTAGGGTAATATATTGCATGATTTCCTTAAGCACCATTCTCTAGATTTTCTTGATGGAATAGGGAGGGTAGTAAGATTCGTCCATTTTAACCAACGCTTCTTTTTCCTTATCATCCTTCAGAAATTTCCCTACAACAGCATCAAAAAACTTCCTGTCCCTATAGAATTTCTTCCCCACCGTTGGGATACCAATAAAAGTTGAGATAACCTCTTCATCTATAGTTACTTTCCTACCAACAATAACTAAAGAGCCCTCATCCCAAAACTCATGAAAAACCCTAGTAACAGTGGGGTTACCTCTATGCAAGAGATCCATGAAAGGGGCGAGGCCATCCGACTGCAAAGTCTCCCAAACCCTGGTTCTTGCTCTCCAGCTATCACACAACACAAGTTCCCTTCTTCTCCACTGTCCACCTATAACTGAAGACTGGAAACTCTCAACACCAAGCTCGAGAATAGGGAAAATAGAAAAATTGGAAGAGAAAAAGAAGCCCAAATAAGTAACGTCTTGTTGGTAAACAGAGTGTTCTTTCCAATGTAACTCTTAAATGCTCGAACTTGTGAGAAACAATTTGATACCAACAGTTGGATAATCTATCATGAGGTTGATAGATTTCCTCTGAATTGAAAGGTACAGCTCCCTTATCAATAATATTCAATGAATTTGTTTGTTCCTAAACTAATTGGGTACGTTCTTAACCTGAGAACAGAAGAGGGGAAACCAAGCCAATCCCAGACGGAAGTAACTCAGGCAGATTTTAACTCCTAAATCTAGCCAATGCCAAGAACCCACAATTCCTATGACTTCTTGATACCGGTAATGCAATATGAATGTTGAAAATGTAAATGCAATGAAACTGGAATGAAAAGAAGATTAAATGTTTGAATCTTTGCAATAGGAACAGTTGAAAATACTCTGATTTACAACCCATTCGCCAGTTGACTCAAGATGTAAGAAAGTGTTCAAAACTGAATATGACCATGCTCTGATTGATTATAATCAAAAAAAGTAATAACCAAATACTCTAATTCAGAATAAAACCTCTTTGTATTGAACATCACAAATAAAAATACTCTGACTTTATTTGCTCACAATTCCTTTGCCAAATCCATTACAAAAATTCAAATACAAAATCCCTTAAACACAGGAAATGAAATGCATGAAAATAAACTACTGTCTCCCCTCTACTCCAGCAATACCTACTCTTGCAGAAAAGAAGAACCCCTTCAATGGAAAAGGTTTTACAATAAATACATTCCCCAGCAACCATTGGTTTCTTCCAGTGACTTTTCAATTTTGTAACCGATCTTGTCTCTTTGACTTCTCATATTTTTCCTTTCGAAAACTGATAAGCTTATTAACTTTTAAAGTTAATAATGATATATATTAACATATTTAAATTATATTTTAACAGTTGACATTTAAATATGTTAAATCAATATCCAAAATCTTTCCTTCATTGAGTGGACAGCAAAATAAATAGTTCTGCCAGGTAAAAATGGGCCATTTTTCGTGGGGCATATCTTTTTATTCCATCGTTGGATCGAGCTCATTTTTGGATATGTTCTTCCAAACTTAATTATCTTCGTCTTAACCGGAGCGATCGGAAAAATAATCACTGAGTCAAAAGATATGAGCTTCTGAATTCTGCTCTATATGACTGCTACAAAATCAGAATTAATAAAATAAAATTTCCAGTCATTCTTCTTTCAATGCTCTATAATACATGTCTTCAATCTGCAACAATGTTATCTTCCATGCTTACAATGTTAATTCTCTGCTAAAATTTGGGAGAAATTCTCTAGAATGCTTATAGCGGAAGTCTGACTTTTGTCTTCTCCCTTTGGTGGAAAATTGAACTTTGACTGCGAAAGTCGCAGTGGAAAATGAATTTTCCATTTTACATTTAATACCACATCGATGTTCAAATCCTCAAACAATAAATCATTATGAGATTATCATTCCTTGTTTAATCAATTAAAGCTCTTTTCCATCTCTCTATCATGGATTTGATGCTTGGTGGAAATTCCATTTTTGAGTGCGAAAAGAGCACCCAATCTTCAATTTTCCATTTCCATGTAGCGGACACAATTTTGATGTAGATTGATTCACAAATTATTTTTTTGGAGTGATCTTGATGCTAGACCCCATATACCTTCATTTTGGAGTGAAATTTGTCTTTTCTCTCCTCATGTGGAAAATTGGACTTTGCCTACGAAAGGCGCAGTGGAAAATGAGTTTTTCACTACACTTCATTTTTCCTTTGGTGGAAAATCCCAAGTTGACTTCTCCATTGCGAAAAATTAGAAAAGTGCTTGTCTAATGGAAAATTATAAAATGACTGCGAAAGGCGCAGTGGAAAATGAGTTTTCCCCTACACTTCATTTTTCCTTTGGTGGAAAATCCCAAGTTGACTTCTCCATTGTGAAAAATTAGAAAAGTGCTTCTCCAATGGAAAATTAGAAAATGACTACGAAAGGCGCAGTGGAAAATGAGTTTTCCACTACACTTCATTTTTCCTTTGGTGGAAAATCCCAAGTTGACTTCTCTATTGCGGGAAATTAGAAAAGTGCTTCTCCAATGGAAAATTAGAAAATGATTGCGAAAGGCGCAGTGGAAAATGAGTTTTTCACTACACTTCATTTTTCCTTTGGTTTAAAATCCCAAGTTGACTTCTCCATTGCGAAAAATTAGAACAGTGCTTCTCCATGGTGGAAAAATGAATTTTGACTTCTATTTGCTTCCATATTTGCATATCTGGACTCAGAAATAATTCAATCCTTTATAGAAACTATGTTAAGCATACTAGGAACAATTTTTGGGAAATTCTTTATGGGAGGCAACTTTAAAAGTTTTTAAAATGGTGTACTGTAAGTGCACCTACATGTCTTTTAATCCAGACCCAGGAAAAACAACCCAAAAAGTGTGTGGAATAAAGAAGTAATAATTGCAACACTTGTCAAAAGGACAACACCCTTTTCGAATTCTCATGAGTTGGTCACTTTGATAGATCATCATTAATAGCTCCTTCCTTTCCATGAATTATGTCAAAATTGAGGTGAGTTATGATGTAAGCCAAGAGGTCTCCCTCATGGTGCCACATCATGTAAGTATTAGATTTAATCGCCAAGTTTGCCAAATAATGAAGGATAACCTTGGCATTAGAAACGATGATAGATATTGTCCAAGAAGGGGGACTTAAACCTTTAAAAATCTAACAATGTTTTTTGGATCACCTATAAGCCAAATTTTAGTGAGAACTAGGTTTTGAGCCAAAGTAAGGTTCCAAAGGGCCATGATTGCCTCTACAAAGTGGTTGGACTGATATCCCAAGGGGAGCACCACCATAGCAATGCAGTGACCCATATAATTTCTTAACACTCCCCCACATCCAGTTGACCCAGGGTTACCTTTGGCCACCCCATTGAGGTTAATCAAATCCTTAGGAGGGAACTTCCATTTGTAGTTTGGTCTATCATTAAGAGAGAGAGAATTGAAAACATTCCAAATAGAGTCCTAATGTTGAAGGGAAAAGGGACAAGTAACCATAAAATTATCAAAAATGACCCTTTCGATTTTAAAGTACACCACTTTCGGGCAAGCACTTTTCTCTTTGAAAATTCTATTATTGCATTGTTTCCAAATACCCCAAAGAACATGAAGGAGAGAGGATCATAATCCACTAGCTTCCTTCCCCTTGAAGGAAGAAGTCCACCGAGTAAAGCAATATTGAATAGAGCTCAAAAAGATCCATTTAATATTAGCTCTATTAAAGAAAAGGTACCAGACCACTTGAGCATAAGGACACTGGAGGAAAACATGGTTGACCGACTCCTCATCATTCACACATAAAAAGCATCTATTAGGAAGACAAAAGCCTCTTCTACATTAATCATCAACAATAAGGAATCTATTTTGAATAAGAATCCAAAAAAAGATGTTCACCTTAGGAGTTAATCCAGCAAGCCAAGCTTTAGCCCAACAAGGAGGAGGCACACCTGAAGAAGTAAGCAGGTTGTAGGCAAAAGAAGTAGAGAAGCTCCCAAAGGAGGTAGCTTCCTAGATCATCTCATCCTGACGTCTAGGAGAAACGACCACAGAGTTAAGTTGATTCATGACAAGAGCAAAAGGGGGAGATAGAGAGAGCAAATTGGTCGATTGAGAGCTATCCAATAGTCAGCAACATAGGTCCCAAATCTATCCATGCAGGAACTCTTCCAAGAAACCAGCTCACCATTGTTCGCAAGCCTCCCTCTAGGCAACCAATCATCTTCCCAAACTTTATAAGATTCCCATTTCCAATTTTCCACCTCATTCCCACAGCAGTAGTACTTCTAGCCTTAAGAACAATATTCCAAATAGAAGAAATAGGTGGAACGTGGTCAGATAAAATGAACTCCTTAATAGATTGCTCCTGATTCAAATACTTGGATTTTAAGATTTCATTCCACTTGCCAACACCATTATACATTCTCTAGACTTGCATGGCCAGGAGGGCTTGGTTGAGAACTTTAATTCTTCTAAGACCAATGCCCCCCCTTGTTTCGTGCAATAAACTCTATCCCAAGAGATAAAAGGATATCTCTTCCTTTCTTCCACTCTAGACCAAAGGAAGTGCTTATGATTCTATCATTAGCATCAGCATATTTAGAAGGTACCCTAAAGATACTCAGCATAAATAGGCAGATTTTGAAGAGTGAACTTTAGAAGTTGAAGCTTACCAACCTGGCTAAGGAGAGTACCCTTCCAACCAGCTAATTTTTTGTCAAATCTATCAACCAAACTGCTCCAAAAGATATTTGAGGGTTTAGAGAAGAGGGGAAGACCAAGGCAAGTCAAAGGAAGGACAAAGATGTGACATCCCATAATATCAGCGATGTGAGCTTGTCTCTCCATCAAAGTGTTAATGAAAAAAATTGAACTTTTCTCCCAATTAATTAGTCGGCCCGTTACCTAACTATAGCAATTAGGAGACTTCATGTTTTTAGCTTCCTTAATGGAAGAAGTGCCCACAAGAATAATATGCAAATTGTTGATGAGAGCACGTGATATTCGCCAAAGAAGGCTCAACTCCCAAGAGTTGTCTTTCCAAAACCAGAGAGGAAATGTGTCTTCCCAGGCATTCCACCATAATAACAAATAACAAATGAGAGGTGTATAATGTTAAAACACATGCTAGTTGATTCAAATAAAAAATTGGATGTATGCAGATTGTTTTGTGCAGATCTTTACAACAAAATCATTCGTTACTCTTATATCATTTATTTTGTAAACTGTTGGTGCCTCACAATCTAAGTTGGTGCTTAGAGACTAGACTGATGCTCATTCTAAAAGGATTGGCATCTCTTTTAGATTGGTGCTTGCACGTCAAATTGCAAGGGGATAAACTATAAGGGGAATGGTGTCTCCCTTGGGTTGGAGCTTTTAAATCAAATTGTAAGGAGATTTGTCTTCTTTAGGTTGAAACCTTTGTTGGTTGCT
Source organism: Cupressus sempervirens (assembly GCA_028749045.1). Lineage (NCBI taxonomy): Eukaryota > Viridiplantae > Streptophyta > Pinopsida > Cupressales > Cupressaceae > Cupressus > Cupressus sempervirens. The sequence continues at coordinate 543,061,458 of CM053787.1, read as the reverse complement.
TCCTGCAAAATAATTGTAAGTTCAACTTCTTCTAAGGATGCATTTGGGCAATAAATCCAAGCAACTATCCCTGCCATGATTTTTTCCCCTTCAAGGTTTCCACATAAATTTGGTGTTTTCTTGTAAGGATGGATTCACTTCTTGCATAATGACTTTTGATATTATTGTTGATGCTTTTGTTTAAGTTAAAAATATTAAAATATTGATTCACTTCCCCCCTTAGTTTTGCATGCTCTTTAGAGAAGATAATATTAAACATCAATAAGGCGTGCCTAATATGCACAAGTACATAACATGCCCCCTTAAAAATGAACATAAGACTAAAGCTAATACAAAGACATAGGAACTAAAAACTCATTTACCCCTATTCATATCATCCTCTAATGTCCTTTGTCCTTTTCCCTTGGATGCTTCAACTAATTCATCAAATGCCTGTCAAGATATCTTAAAATGAAAAGAGATACATCAAAAGATGAAACTAAAATAATAATCAAGTCCCAAACACGATGAGCATATGTAATGTTCCCACTATTAGGGTTATCTTGGGACAATGATTATCCACAAAATAAATTTTAGACTTAAACAATAATAAATATAAACTTACTATTCTGCCCTCTATTTTAATCCCAAAACCTTAATGACATCTCTAGATAGGGTTTCTTAACCCTTAGTTATTTAACCATCTTCTCTAGAGTAGACCTCTTAAGGTTCACCTATGCATATATTGACATCATTAGAATATTCTGGCCATGTTCTCATCTAGCCATTTATACGGGGCTGCACTTATTGTCATGTCCCTTTTCAAATAATTAAAAGTAATAATCTTCACTAAGGCAGGCAGGCCCAAAAAGGTGAAGTTTCGGAAAAAGGGGATAATCTTTGAAAGCTAATGGACTAATAAATGAAAATTATTATTAAAATATGTTTTATTAACCCCTCTTGGACGTGAGTTAGGGTTATGCCCTCTTTTAAGGGGTTTGGAAGCATTTTGGGCTCATTCCAGAATTTGATTTTTGCTCATTTTTTTGTTATTCTTCAGAGGCTACCAAACCTATGGAGAAGGAGACCCAAGAACGGGAGTTTGCAGGTTTCCAAGAAGGCTAAGGACGGGAGTTTGAAGCCATTCCATGTGCATGCTCATGCAGAGTTTGCCTTTGTGTTGAACAGTGCAGATTTGTGGTTTTTCGAGTGTGTTTTTTGTAAGAGTTTGGTGTTTCCGGTTGAGTATTTCATATCAGTTTGGGTTGCTGTTGTATATCAGACATTAAGATGTTAAAATACAGCTGAATATATGTATTTGGCTATGATTATACTTCTGTGATAGATTATTAGTGTTTTTGTGGTGTTTCTGGCTATTTTGTGTTGTTTTCGGGATCCCGATGAGCATTGTTTTTACCCTCCATTTGAGAGTTGTTGTGTAAATGTTATACAGATCTGAAAATGTCATTTTGTAGGCTGTTATGCTGCTGAAATTTCTATAAAAATGTCCACTTTCAGATTTACTAATAATATGTGAAGCTGTGAAGTTTTTGGCACTATTTCCGGCATACCCGATTTGGGGTTTATTGAGAATTTGGTGGATCTTTGAAATATTGGTTGTTTGATCTTAAAGATCTGATTAGAGGTTTGAAATATCATATAAAATCAGAGAAAGGGACATTTTAGTGGTATCAAAGCTATGATCTTGCCAGCCTGAGGGTTTGTAGAAGTTTGCATGTCAGTTTTGACAACTACCCAAATCTTGCATGTCAAAATTTATGGTTGCATGCTACTTCTAATCATTTGCATGTTAGTTCTTGGTGAATTTGGTGGTTGCATATTGCTTCTAATCAGCTGCATGTCAAAATCTATGGTTTCATGCTACTTCTAATCATTTGCATGTTAGTTCTTGGTGAATTTGGTGGTTGCATGTTGCTTCTAATCAGCTACATGTCAAGATCTATGCTTGCATGCTACTTCTAATCAATTGCATATTAGTTCTTGGTGTTTGAAGAAGTTATAACCTATTGGGGTTACACTCTACTTTATCCAAAATGGACAGGTATAGTACAGAGTCTCAGAGGACACGATCTTGGACAATTGATATCCAGAGTCAAAATAGTAGAAAGGATGGTTATTTAGACATTCGAGATAAACTTAGGAAAATAAGCCATGACATGTCTGAACAATTGGTTGAGAACCACCGTATAATGAATGACATGTTGTCCGATCCAGCTAAGGTGGATAAGTTGACTGGATTTCTATTTGGTAGATTTTCTCACAGGGCAGATGACACAATTACCAAGAACTTGCATGAGGAGTTTGAGAAACTAGCTTATAGCCAAGCTGAGGTCTCAGATTCTACTCCGCCACAGGAGGTAGTGAGAAAGGATATTATGCAAATTGATAGTAATGGTCAACTTGATACTCAAATTGAGACAATTGTATACAGGTCGTCAAAGGGTGATGTCACAAGTATTCAGGATGGTATAGTTACAACAGGCAATGACTACAGCGTAGTGGGTTCAGATGATGATTATGAGGATGTTGTTGTGCACGATGGTGAGATACCTGGTAGATATGAGCAGACATTGAGCATTCATGAATTTGCTGAGAAAGAGTACCAGGCACAGTTAGATGCTTCGTCACATGAGGTTGAGGCTGGTAGTACTTCACATGATTTGTCCAGCCAGCTGAAAGTGAACAAAGACAGTATTGTGACTTCATTATCTCATCATGACAGGTATGTGGAGTTAGTTGGTATTGGTAATATTACTCAAGTGAGGAGTTTACTTGAGTTACCAACTGATTCTAGTTTACGGATATGGACTCGAGATTGTTATATTAGCGTTTGGGATTCAGTTGACTAGAGATCTTTAACACTTTTTGGTAGCAGTGTTTGTTTGGGTGCTATCATGGATTTGATTAGCAGATTGTACGGTGTTGCCTTTTCTTGTGCTAGTAGCTTGTTCGATGTCGGTATTAGTTTTTATACACCGGTGTTGGGCTTTGTTCATATATCCAGTCGACCATATTTGCTAGAATGTGTTGATGATCTTTCATATTTGGCATTGTGTACAGATGAGTCCCAGGATCATATTGGCATTGATGACATCCAGGAGGATGCAGTGGGTAGTTTTGAAGACTTAGTTTCCTTGGCAGTTTCTTTTGGTACAGAGGAGTTAGACATCAGTGCTACAGTTTTTGATACTCCATATGTTGATATGAGCTTTGGAGTTGATTCACAGGATATGGATGGTAATACTCTAGAGACTAGTAACTTTGAGGATACTCCTTTAGACAGTGCATCAGAGGAGGTTTGTAGGAGACAGTCTAGCCAGTACCATCATGTGTCTAATCAGTTGAGAGTTAGTGAGCGAGACATTGCTATTGCTTGCCAGCATTTTGATGCTACTCGTCAGTTGTTAGCAGTTTATGGATGGGGTTCTCCTACTAGTGATGAGCAGGGAGGCAGTTATCTTTCCTTGACAGAGTTCCACTCTTTATGAGAGGCTATCCAGATTCTGAGACAGGATTATATGCAGTTGGTGGCTGATAGAGATTATCTTATGGAGTGGGGCAGTACAGCATACGATGCATTGTTGACCAAGGAAGATGAGGTGAGTGAGCTTACTCAGCAGCTTGAGGTGACTTCTGAGATTCTTGAGAGTACACAGTTGGCTTTCAAGGAGTCACAGTTTCATTTGGCTAAGGTGACCATGGAGTTAGAGCAACTACAGTCTTTACCAGATTCTATACGGTCACAAGCTATGTTGTCTGGTGATCCGAGGATGTCCATGGTCGAGATTGTCAAAGACAGTGGAGATGGGGATGCATCCATCCTTGATACTAACATTGGCATATTGGGTTTGTCCCCACTAGAGTTAGGTTCAGTGGAGTTGGGTGCTACAACAGATTGTTGTGGTATGCCGGACATGGTGGTGACCTCTAGTATTGATGGCACGAAGACTGGAGATGTTGTATCAAAGATCATGTGTGATGTTGGTGAGCCGACAGTTGGCATGGTTCCTGCTAGTAAGACTACTCCCTTGGCGATGTCTTCAGAGGTAGCAGTCAGTTCCAACTTGGTTAGTGATCGATTGCAGTTAGTTACATCTGGATTGCAGTCTAAGCCACTGACTGAGATTGGTGCATTCTATCGGCATTACACTGTGAGGTATGCTCATCAATTTACCTTTGATGACCATGTTGATGAGATGATGATACAGAGATGTACTTTGGTTCATAGTGCTTGTCATCAGTTATGGAATGGTTCGACGCCTCAGGATGAGAGTTGTGATGGGCATGACATGGCGATAGGTTCTGTAGTTGACAGCTTGATAATACATGACTTAGAGCAGGGGTTTTGGAGCGATGCTTCAGCAGGTGTTGTTATTGATTCTACTCCTTTGGCTATGACATCTCTTGACTTAGCTAGTGATCAGTCACAGTGGGTTGTATCACTTGTTCATGGTGAGCTGTTGACTGAGGTTGGTTTTTTTTATCAACATTATATTGCAGGGTATGTACATCAGTTAGCATTTGATCCTTGTGCTGAGGAGTTGATGGCAGACAAACTTGGTTTGGGTTTCATTTCTTGCTGTTTATCTTGTGATGGCTTTCCACCATCAGGGGTGCATGGGAGTTATGGTTATGAGACAGTGGTCAGTGATCTGCAGAGTTGTGTTGACTGTAGGAGTTGTACAGTGTGTGGATTCTCCATACTTGGTACAGTTTCATTCGGGAGCATTCACCATTGTTGCAGAGTTGGATTGTACATTCCGTATAGGCCAGTGGGATGCGTTGATGGTATTTACTATGTTGGCAGTTTGATTTGTCCACTTTACTTGGGTTTTGATGTTCTAAGAGTTTGTGTCTCATGGGTTTCTAATTGTGGAAGTTGTGACTTTGGAGTTTGGTTGAGCAGTAATTGTCAGTTTGATTATGGATTCCTCTTGGTTATATTGCAGAGGATATTGCAAGAGCCTATGTTAATTGATAGTAGTATAGTTCATGACTACATTTGGGATCCAGGTGGATTGATTGGTTTATTGTTCAGCCATTACTTGAGGACAAGCAATATTTGGGAGGGGAGGACTTGTCATGTCCCTTTTCAAATAATTAAAAATAATAATCTTCACTAAGGCAGGCAGGCCCAAAAAGGTGAAGTTTCGAAAAAAGGGGATAATCTTTGGAAGCTAATGGACTAATAAATGAAAATTATTATTAAAATATGTTTTATTAACCCCTCTTGGACGTGAGTTAGGGTTATGCCCTCTTTTAAGGGGTTTGGAGGCATTTTGGCTCATTCCAGAACTTGATTTTTGCTCATTTCTTTGTTATTCTTCAGAGGCTGCCAAACCTGTGGAGAAGGAGACCCAAGAACGGGAGTTTGCAAGTTTTCAGGAAGGCTAAGGACAGGAGTTTGAAGCCATTCCATGTGCATGCTAATGCAGAGTTTGCCTTTGTGCTGAACAGTGCAGATTTGTGGTTTTTCGAGTGCGTTTTTTGTAAGAGTTTGGTGTTTCCGGTTGAGTATTTCATATCAGTTTGGGTTGCTGTTGTATATCAGACATTAAGATGTTAAAATACAGCTGAATATATGTATTTGGCTATGATTATACTTCTGTGATAGATTATTAGTGTTTTTGTGGTGTTTTTGGCTATTTTGTGTTGTTTTCGGGATCCTGATGAGCATTGTTTTTACCCTCCATTTGAGAGCTGTTGTGTAAATGTTATACAGATCTGAAAATGTCATTTTGTAGGCTGTTATGCTGCTGAAATTTCTATAAAAATGTCCACTTTCAGATTTACTAATAATATGTGAAGCTGTGAAGTTTTTGGCACTATTTCCGGCATACCCGATTTGGGGTTTATTGAGAATTTGGTGGATCTTTGAAATATTGGTTGTTTGATCTTAAAGATCTGATTAGAGGTTTGAAATATCATATAAAATCAGAGAAAGGGACATTTCACTTATCTTTCGCACTAGCACAATAGTCATTTATACGAAGATTATACCAACCTCCCGCACGTTCACTATGAGGTATTATAGTCCCATCTTAGCCATTTATATAGGGTCAAGTATAGCCCCTATAGTAGTACTATTAAAGTTTTAAGCAATTACATAGATTCATAAAGAAATTAAATATTAAAATATATCAATTGATTGGTTATATTTGACAACATAATATCAAATCATTTTAAGAAAATATATATTTCAAGTGCTATTTGAACAGACAACTACTTTACACACACACACACACATATATATGAAAAATCATACAATAATTTAAAAGACTAATAAAAGTAGCCTTGTCTATTTAATAAAACATAGAACTCATTATTCCACTTACTTCATGTGCCTTGCCCCTATAACTTCGGGAATATTTGAACCTTGTTTAAGGGAATCTTATACTTACCACTTTTATGGCTTTTCGATGCCAATGTGGTATGCTTTTTGAGGTAGATATATCCTTTATTAAAATCTTTTTATGCCCCTTTTGTTTTTCCTTTTCGTTATTTTGTGCGCTCATCCACATAAACCAATGCCCAATTGTATTCACTCCATCTAATGCTAACACCAAATAGGCTGAAATCCCAATATATTAATCAGTATTTTGAATTGTCTTTTCCTCGATTATCCTGCAAAATGTATTTTTGTGTGTTTGATGCCTTCTCATATGGGTTGAGTATGGTTTTATACTCCCGTTCTTGTGAGGCGTGGCTCTTGATTATGCCGACAACCCTTTTATTGGTTGGTTTGATTTTTACTCTTATTTTTTATATTCATTCCTTTAATTGTTAATTTAATGAATACCAATGTTAATTGGTCTTGCTTTATATAAAAGCTTGTTCATCGTTATGGTCATCTATTTAATTATTTAATTGATGTGTAATTTATATAGATCTGATAAAAATGTAATTGATATTATTTATTTTATTAAACTACTATTCAATTATCTTTTTATTTTATCAATTACAAATAAGAATATCAATATGATCATTAATCATAGAGGAAAATGTCTGCGTGCGAACTCTGTTTCCTGTTGCCGAACTAGGGCAGCCGTGCCCTAGCTCGTTCCTATGCTTCCTGGGCGTGCATAGGAGGGGGGGTGTGTTTTTGATCACGTGGGGGAGGGTTTTTGTAGTGGAAGGTGGTTAAATCATCGGTTGTTCCTTCTTGGTGTTTAAATTGCCGGCTGATCCTTGTTTCTGATCGCCTTATTGCGGGAAGAGTGGTCATCTTGCTTGTGTGGAGCCTGGATGGTGGTCCCCTGCCGTAATCACTCCAGGCAGGTGGGAAGCTATGTCACGGGGTGAGCCTTTTGGGGCTACGCCCAACATAGTTTTGCATGATGCGGAGGATATGCATCCATCAAAACAAGGGGCGAGGGTGTTTGATAATGCCTTCTTTTCTCAGAGTTCAGGAGCTACAAAATCAAGCCCGCCTGGTGGATCTCGGATCACGAAGATTAACGGGTGCCTTGAGCAATGCAAAGAAAGACCCAAACTAGTAATCCCTTATGAAATGATTGTTGAGGATGTTGAATACTATTCAAAGCATTCATTTTATTGCAAATTTTTGGGATTAAGAGTATCTCTTCAATTTCTGGAAAATTGAGCTCGAAGAATTTGGGAACCAGAGGGCGAAATGGAGGTCACGTTACTTGCAAATAACTTTTTCATGGTCACATTCACCTGCATGGCTGATCGTAATAGGGTTTTTGAGGGCAGGCCCTATTTTTACAACCAGGTTGGGCTATTTGTCAAGCCATGGCATGCAGGATTTAATCCCTCCGAGGAGCTTCCAAATTGGGTTCCAGTGTGGGTTCGGTTAGCTAGATTTCCAATAGACTGTTGTCGGTAGGATGTTCTTCATATGTTGGCTTCGATGTTGGGGAAGCCAGTGGGGTCTTCAATTCAAATTCTTGGTAAGAAGGTTATGACTTTTGCTCGAATTTGTGTGGAACTTGATTTGAGTAGACCATTGCCAGATGCGGTAGAAATGTGTGCGGGTTCACACTCTTGGGTGCACAATTGGATTATGAGACCCTTCCTTTCCGATGCCGCCTATGTCACAAATATGGCCACTTGCTACAAAGGTGCCCGAAGGTCAAGACAATGGAACAGCAGCCTCTGCCTCCTCGTAACATTCCTGGTGCTAATAAAGGAAGAAGCCGGTTTCTGGCGTAAATAAGGATGCTGAGGGTTTTGTTCAGGTTAAGGCTCGTAATCGTAATAAAGGACAGAAGAGGACTCTGATGGAGAGACAAGATGAGGATACTATTAACAGATTTGAGGTCTTGGATGAATTGGGACAGCAAGAAGTTAATCCAAGATTTATCGGTGTGGATCAATTTGTAGCGGAGCCCGGCCTGGAGATTGTCTCTTTCAGTCCTCTTCCTACTCCACTGGTGGAATCTGCCATGCCTATGGTCACTGATGAGCAAGCAGGGGTCCAAGTGATTCTTGGGTCAATTGTTGATTTGGGACAAGGAGAAGAGAGCTCTGCCCTTCCTACACGGACTGTTGTTTCAGATACGGATAAGCCTGGAAAGTCTTCTCCTCATCTAGGTATTCTTCAGAAGGATGGCAAGAAGGGGGTTTCTGAGAAAAGTGGTAAAAGTGGATGAAAGGACATAGAGAAGATTAAGATGATCGGGGAGACTTTGGTGGAGTTAGGATCTGTCAAGACCTTGGATTCCCATTTTTCGACACCCCCAAAATGATCATTATTTCATGGAATGTAAGGGGCTTGAACAGCGGCCCTAGACAAAAAGTTGTTCGAGAATTGGTTAGAAGTCATTCCCCTGATGTTCTTTTTCTTTAGGAGACCAAGGTTTCTGTTGAGTGCATGATGAGTATAGCACCTAAATTGTGGAAGAATAGTCAATGTCAGTGCATTGGAGCTTAGGGATCTTCGGGGGGTGTGGCATGCTTCTGGAACCCACGGAAGATCCAACCTCTATGGTGGATATCCTTTAGGTCCTCCTTATCCTTGGTCTCTCTATGCCCTTAGTCGAGAGAGTTTGTTCTTTTTTCCAATGTCTATGCTCCTGTTGAGTTCCAAGGTAAGCTTCTTACATGGAATAATATTCATTTTGTTCATGGTCTATTTCCTTATTTGCTATGGATTATTGTTGGAGACTTTAATGCCATTCTTGATTTCTCTGAAAAACAGGGGGGTATTGCAAGACTTAAGCCCTCTTCTGTGCTTCTTCGGGATAATATATCGGCACTCAATCTTGTGGATATCAAGCCTAGCAATGGCCAATTCACTTGGAATAATAGAAGGATGGGAGACAGTTGCATTACTAAACGATTAGACCGATTATGGTCTCCTATTTTTGGGTGGGCGGATTGTGGTCTTCCAAGTCTGAGATATTAGATTGGAGAGGTTCGGATCATTGGCCCATTAAGTTAGCTATTTCCTGTAATCGGTTGCCTCAGAGGCCACCTTTCAAATTCCAGCTCATGTGGTTGAGGGACCTGGACTTGTATGGATGTGTGGCTAAGTAGTGGAAGGATGGTAGACCTACCTTTGGTACAGCAATGTATATTTTCGCTAAACTCCTACAATATGTTAAGTATCAACTCAAACAGTGGAACAGGTATTGCTTTGGAAATATTTTCCAAGCGAAAAAAGTGGCTCAAGCTGAGTTGAATGATATTACCAAGTTGATTAGGGAGGATGGGGTGTCAGAGTATTTGTTGCGAGAGGAAGCTAGGGCTCTGAAAACCTTGGAGGAATGGGAGCTGAGAGAGGAAATCTTTTGGAAACAAAAAGCTCGGATTGAATGGCTTCAAGAGGGTGATAAGAATACTGCTTTCTTCTTCAATTCGGTGAAGGCCAAACGACATGGTAATTCTATATCAACTTTGGTGAATGATAGGGGGGAGGTTCTCTCTTCTTCTCAGGATATCTCCAGTGAAGCTGTGCAGTATTTTGCATCTTTATTTAGGGAGAAATCGCAGGGGGACTCGGTTGAAGAGGCTCAGGTCCTCTCTTGTATTCCTTCTTTGGTTTCTTTGGAAATGAAAGAGTATCGTATGAGTGCCATATCTTTGGAGGAGTTAGAGAGGACTGTTTTCCAAATGAAAAAAGGAAAAGCTCCAGGTCCAGATGGCTTTCCAATTGAGTTCTTCCAGGTATTTTGGGATATTATCAAGATAGATTTATTGACAATTGTTCAAGAATCCGAGAAGAATAAGCAAATGCTTCGGGCCCTAAATTCTACCTTCCTTGCTCTCATCCCCAAGGGGGAAGGGGTTGACCGGATAAGTCAATTTCGCCCTATCTCTCTTTGCAATGTTATTTATAAAATTATATCTAAGTTGATTGCTGATAGGTTAAAAAAGCGGTTTCCATTGCTAATTTTTGAAGAACAAAGTGGCTTTGTGACGGGTCACCAGAGCTTTGATTGGGTGGTTGAGGCTACTGAGACTATTCATTCTATGGCCAACTCTAAAGATAAGGCTATATTCATCAAGTTGGATATGGCTAAGGCTTATGACAGAGTTCGTTGGTCATTCCTCCAAAAGGCTTTGGGAGCCTTTGGTTTTGAGGAGGAATGGGTCCGTTGGGTTATGAGTTGTGTGAATTCAACTTCTTTCTTAGTTTTGATTAATGGGGAACATTCTGATCTTTTTGGTGCCTCTCGGGGTTTAAGGCAAGGCGACCCCCTCTCTCCTTACTTGTTTCTTCTTTTGGTGGAAGGTTTGGGACAATTGATAAAAAAGAATGTAGAAGGGGGCTTCATTCAGGGTTGGCAATGGGGAGGAGGCCTTCTTGTGCAATCACACCTACAGTTTGTGGATGATACGGCTTTGATGGGCATGGCTACCATTCGGGAGGCTTCTAATATACGTAAGGTGCTAGATGTTTATCTTTCTGCTTCGAGCCAATTGATTAACGAGGGCAAATCTTCCTTTTTTTTCTTCAACACTCTGGCTTCTATTTAGAGGAGAGTCGCTCATATTCTCAAATTCCAAATTGGAAGTCTTCCTTTGCTCTACCTTGGGATTCCTATCTAAGGTGGTAGGCAGTCTAGGGATTCCTGGCAGATCATTCTCGATAAGTTTCGTGTCAAAGTTACTCATTAGACCCATCGCTGGTTGTCCTTTGCTAGTCAGGTTCAGCTACTACAATCTGTGGTTCAGGCTCTTCGTCTCTATAGGAGTATGGTTCAGGTGGCACCAATGAGCTTTGTTAGGGACTTGGATTCCTTAGCAAGACAGTTTTTATGGGCCGGCAATTTATCTTCAACTAAGTGAAATCTTGTCAAATGGGAGGTTGTTTGTAGCCCAAAATAGTTTGGTGGTCTTGGATTACGGCAATCAGTGCTAACTGGTACTGCTTTGGTAGCCAAATTGTATTCACAATGGTGTGTAGAACAGAACCAGGTATGGGCTAGAATTTTGACTCAGAAGTACTTTCCAGGGATCCCCCAGAAAGATATCCCTCGGTATAGCTTGTATGGGAAAGGTTCGATGATTTGGAATACTCTCAAGAAAGGGGTTGCGCTCATTAAGGGTGGCCTATTCTGGATCTACAAGGGTGGATCAGAGGCTCATTTCTGGCATGATGCTTGGGATGGTTACCCTCCCATGGTTGTTCAATGTCCTCATTTGCACAGATTGGCCCAGAGGTTTTGTGACGTTGGTTGGTCAAGGGTGTGTGATTTTAAGTCCTTTTCCCTTCAGGGGCAGCTAGTGGAGGCAAGGTGGAAGAACCCCGAGGAATGGCCTATTTTCGGTCTAGAAGTGGAGCGCGCTGAGCTTCAGTACATTCTTTCTAGCCGAAACTGTAGTGCCCTTATGGATGATGATGTGTTGGCCTAGTCCCCTAATCCCAAGGGTGCTTACATTGTTTCCTTTGGATATCAGGAGTTGCTCTCCCAACAACTGGTGGGGGGGGAGGTTCAGTGGTGGAAGAAAGTTTGGAATAAGTTTTCTTGGCCAAAATGTAATTGCTTTATTTGGACTTTGGTCTGGAATAGATGCTTGACTTGGGACAATATCCACAAGAGGGGTTTTTTCGGCCCTTTGAGGTGTGTTCTTTGCAGTAGTGAGGAGGAAGACTCTTCGCATTTGTTCTTCCACTATTCTTTCACCCTACAGCTATGCCATTTATGGTGGGGTGTTTGGAAATGCCCATGCATTCATGCCTCCTCCCTAGCGGAATTTTGGATGATCTTGGGGAGGCCCCCATCCTTGGCTCCCTTCTTGCAGGATGTTTGGTATGCTAGACCTATCTTTCTGCTATGGCAAGTCTGGCTGGAACGAAATCGAAGAATCTTCCGAGGGGAAACATTGGGGATTCAACAAGTTTGGATTAGAATTATGGGAATGATTTAGGATACATTCTTAGCTAAGAGTGAGGTAGTGTTGCCACTTGAGAGAGATGATGCTGAGATGGTTGAGAGGTTTGGAATACAGGGGATATCTCTGGCATCAGCCTGTATCAAGAGAGGTAGAAGTGCGAAACAAAAAGTTCAAAGGATGGGGAAATGGAAGGCCCCTCTTGTTGGCATTTTGAAAATTAATACGGATGGTTCTTCCAAGGGAAATCCAGGGCTAGCTGGGATTGGTGGGACTGGTAGGGACTCTTTTGGATCAGTGGTTTTTATTTTCTCGGTCAATAAAGGGATGCAGACTGTTAATAGGATGGAAGGTTTGGCTATCCTATATGCTTTGAAGCGGGCTTTTGCTCTAGGGTGGCATAAGGTGATTTGTGAATCTGACTCTCAAGTTCTGGTTACTCTTCTCCTTGAGAAGAAGATTTTGGATGTTAGCTAGCAGTTGTCTACGATAGTGCAGCAGATTTTACAGGTTAGCTCTGTGATGCATTCAGTGTCTTATGCCCATATTCCAAGGGAGTGGAATAGGGCAGCTGATAGCCTAACAAAATGGGCGTCTGGAAATATAGATGGTGGAAAGATTGATGAGTGGGAGCAGTTGCCATGCGAGTTATGTCAAGACTTGGAGAGGACTTTGGCAGGGGATGTAAGTGGAATTAGGGAGAGATGATATAGTTGCTATCTTTTTTGTGGTCTCTAGTAGTTTCTGGGGCTTTGGCCCTTTGCTATTTTGTAATGTTTTGTTCTAAAGTTCAATAAAGTTTTTACCCCTCTTTTTTCAAAAAAAAAAAAAAAAAGAATATCAATATTAGATTTTATTACAGGGGAATATTACAGCATAATAATTCCAGACTCTAAAAAAACAATGAGAATAAAGTTAAATAAAAAATCTGTCAACCATACCTTGTAACCAGCAGCTCTAGATTCACAAATGTTAGAACTGTCCAATTCGTATCATGTGGCCATCCTAGTTTGGCCTCCATCAAGTGACGTTACTGTTGAAATTTAGCTCACATCCGCAAGCTTTGTATCGAGGCAGTCATTCGCAATCATTTTCAAGCCTAGCAAGAGTCGATTGTCTCTCTCTCAAGTTTGCATTTGTATAGACTAACAATATATAATAGAATGATTAAAAAAAAATGTTCTGAACAATAGCACAAGCGGTAATGATTTAACTCCTATCAAGTCTGACAATAATGATAGAGATCATTGAGTTCCTTTCTAAGAGCTCTGCCAACCCAAACTAAGACCCCCTTGAGATTTTGTTCATACAACCCCGTTATTTATACAAAGACAGAAACCTTTATTTCATAATCTACTGATATGCTCCCTTCAAGCATTAGTTATTTGAATTTTTCCCATTGAATGGTGAAAATTTTGAATACATTTCATATTTGAATTACTTTACTCCAAGAAAATTGCAAACCTCTTCTCGCTGCTTATATAAAAAAACTCAACAATTACTCTAAGATCCCATACACTAGAAATAATCTCATCGTGTACAGAAATTCATCAAAAAAATCATAGTATCAGAATGACGTTTGGCGACTTTAATCAACTTCTATACATAAACATATATTTGTTGTTACTTAACACTTTTAATCAAATGGAAGAGAGAACCTCTACACAAACAAAAAAATGTCTATGCAACCTCATTGCATGAACCAAAGACAAAATAAATCATAGTTGGAATTCAAAGATGCTTGACCAGGAACACTCAGGTACAAAGATCTATCTCAGAGCAATAAACTTTAACAATAATGTATCAGATATACGAACTTAAATGTTGTTATTGAACCTGGCTTTGATACCATGTTAACATTTTTGCCCAGAAATAAAGATAAACAGCAAAAGAAGAGCATAAATAATACACAAAAGACTCAAAACATTTATCTTGGGAAAACCCTTCCACTTGAAGGGAAAAACCCAGCCACACCAGCAAAATATCTCTTTTATTGATAGTAAAAATGTTATGAGTACAAAGCTTTCACTTGATTGCAATACAATACACTAAGAAATCACATAAATAGATTGAAATTAGACTATTCATCTTACACACTAAGATCTCTTCAAATTTCAAATACAAGACCCTTCATATTTCCAAATATTCACCACTTCATATTTCCATAAGTATGCCTCTTCACATGACGTAAGACGCAAGTCTCTTTATATAATATTAGCTTAAATATTATCAAAAAAATGTCTCTTTCAGCTGAAGATGACCATAACGGTCATAACAAACATATTTCTATTTCATAAAATCAGAGATAAAGATCTTTATCGCAGCTACAATCTTCAACAGAAGTGTTACCTACTTTCTCATTAATATATATCTAGCAAATATGTGATTTCAAGTATTGGAAATATTTAAAATTATGTCACCTTTAGCTTTGAGTTTGAAATGAATGATCAGCTCAGGGAAATTTTCACACACTGTGATGCTTGAATTTCACTAATTTTAAGAAATTAGAAAGCAAAAGCTAAAGGTTGTATAGAATGAGAATGTTCTTTGGTATATGCTATATATTCTACTTCTTCATTTGAAGATAAGCTGATCCTACATTTTAAAGTCAATATGTCCACATGATTAAGACATCATACCTCAGCATAGGAGCAGCCACGAGGAATTTCTAGCCGAGCATAATGATCTACACTCACACACTCTGCACACTAGAACAATCGTTTACCAATTAGGTTCAGTACTTACCCAGATTTATTGCTCTATACAATAATTTTTGGTAATCCTACAAATTTTATAGCTTACACAAATTAGACTCAATATTGTGACAAATTTCTCAGTAAAATATCCTCTGGTCATAAAGGCCCAAGTTTCTCTAAATCACATGTTTTTGGCTACCAGGCTTATTATGCAATAAAAATATGAAAATTGTATAAATTAAATGCTTATCAGAACTTATAACAACACGCCACACTAAAATACTGGTTTTTATTGACAGATTTAAACTGTATTGCATGATGAATAACAGTAAGCTATTACACCAAACATATAATATATGTGATGAACTACAAACAACTCTGCAAAACTGATAGACTATGTACCGTGTAAAGTTGTAATAGACCATCAAAAACTCACCAGAAGTGAAGAAAGAGAATATCTCCAGCACAATTGCAGCCCCTTGATGAGATTGCCAAGGGGAGCCAAAGGGTCCTCTAGTTTAAAGATTCAAGAGATTTTATCCTCAAATCAACTAGAAAAAACAGAAATATAACAGCAAAAAGGTGAGTGTTTCTAATAGTCAAGCACCTCATTCGATGGCACAAAGGAGGGCCTGAATCTCAGTACACCCAAAATCTGACTACATTCCCAGAATAGAAAACGCCATTCAAGTCAAAATGCCTCCATAACTGAACACCCCCACTTTGACATCATAACTACCCTCTTTGAAAAGTTTATTTCGAAGTCCCATTATGCACTATCAGAAATTGACAAAATTAAAGAGAAAACACCCTTAAATATTATTTTATTAACTGTTCAAACTATAACCCCCCTTTAAAGAGACGTTTTCTTAAAGAAAATCAGAAAATTTAAAGGAATAGGCTCATTGGATGCTACACAATGAATTAATGGAATAGGGACATTAGAAGTTCACCCTTCTTGAGATTGTTTGGCCTCAAGCAATGTAGGGTTGGATGTCCAAATAGCTCAAGCCCCTCCCAAGTAGCATCCCTTTCAAGCAAGTCCTTCCAATAAAACAACAACAGTAACAATCCTATCCATTAGGTTTTTTCTCTTATATGTCAATGACAACATCCAATATCAAAATAAGTCCCCCCCCCATCTAAGGGTGGTAGAGCAATTGATGGTGTAATATCGGCCCAACACTCATTTGAGACAAGATTCATAGAAAAAATCATAAATCCACCTACTTGCTAACAATGGCAACTCATAGACCACTTTAACCACTCACCTCAAAACTTTGTGCAATCCATAAAAGTGCACCCCTCTTTGCTTAATAGAAGATTTGCATATAAGGTTGCAGGTGTAAAAAACCATATCACCAACCTAGAGTGATCTCTCAGAATAGTGTTAATCCATGTAGAGCTCTTGTTCATTTTGGGCCTAATACAAATGATCTTTAAGTGACTCAGAGCGTCTTGGCTATGTTCTACCAAGCCACTAGGTGTCGGTACCCTACTATCAATAAACACCAAAATAATGAAAGTTGATGCATTATATCCACACATTGTTGTACTTGGAGCCATGTCGATGGAAGTGTAATAAACATTGTTGTACCATTGCCTTCTAAAATGCAACCATTCAACACAAATTGCTTGTTAATTTGTGCTATAATTTCTCAAATGTCCTTATTCACTATCTTTATCTAACAATCTATGTATGGATGCTAACTAGTACTAGGTGTGAGAGTAGTAACAGTCAAATGAAACAACTCCTACCAAAAGGAGCTTGGAAATCTACTATCCTTATTACTATGAATGTTCTTTCACAAGCCATGCAACCTAAACACTTCTCTGAAAAATTAATCGACATGTACTACCTTGAAATATGCAAGAATGGAAAAGAAGTGTATATGCTTGGTTAATCTATCCACAATCATGTAAATACAGTCCCTACCATTTACATCAATGTCAAACCGCCACTGGGGAATGTCCAAACAAGTTTTTGTGACGGGGAGAGAAAGGGTCTCAACTTTGGGACAATTGGGAGATGATAACCCAGGCGAGAGTGGGGGAGGTGTTGTATGAAATGCTAGTTATGACATGATATTTCAGTATAACATACCAATTTAAAATACTTGAACATAGAAAAATTGAAAATAAAAATTCTTCTTTAAAATGCGAGAAAAATTGGCTAGTAAAAATTCTTATAGCTCAATTGGAAACATGTTCACATCACCTTCAATGTGAAATAGGTGGAACTGGCCTAAAGAAGAACGTGAAGAAGGGGTTTGTATGTTTTGGACAAAGCGGCATCTCGAGTACAAAGTTTACTATGGTATTTGGGCCAAGTATGCTAACAATTTAGTGTTTACTTAACTGCAAGAGTTGTTTGGAGAGAATAAGTCCAGGAAAAGTAGGGATTTCATCATCACTTAACCTGCAATCCCATGGGCTACCTTTGGTCTCATGGATGTTAAAAATTCAATTCTAGTCTATTGAATGTCAAGAGATCATTCTCTCTCAACGTCAGAATAAATTAGATGTCAAGAAACCATATGATCCAAATTTGCTAGCACTAATAATATAAACACTTTAATTCATGAAAATACCCATCATCTATACACAAATCATTCCATATGAGCCTAAATTGGACAATATAACAAAAGTCAATTCATGCCTGCTAACAAACGCTTAACAAAATTACAAACTCTCGCATTTTGTGTTGAATAAATATGTAACAATATTAGCTAGTTTGGTTGACGCATAACTGCCCTGGCAGAAGCATGGCAATCTTACAAGGACGCTGGAAAGACTGCATCTGCAAAACCAATGCAAGAGGAAGAATGGCATGTTCTTCACAATCTACTCCCTTGTGCATCCTATCAATGGTTCCACATTGAACATAATAGAGAACATCACTTCACATCACAGGACCAGCAACATAAAAACAATTTTGTCTTTAATTTTCCTCCGGCCAAGGATATTTTGCTTCATTCCCACCAATAAATTTTGAATAACGAGTCACAGTCTCTAATTTCCCACTACAAGCTGCTAAGAGAAAGAAAGAGAGATGAAAAGAAAATTTTAGCTTACCGACTCCCTCGAGGGCTTTCTTGATGTTAGAGCTCGTAATTAGTGAAGTGAAAGAGCGCGGGGGAAGCACTGAGGATGAAGAATCCTTGTCTACTACTTCACTCGAACTGGAACTTTCTGGGATGTTCTCCACAGTATTTGATACACTAAGTCTCTGGCGTCTCCTCCTACTCAAACATTTTGCTGTTCGCAGTTGGCTATGGTTGAATTTGGCGCCTATTGACAGAAGTGAGGTGCTGGCGAAAGCGGTAGTGGAGATCACGGCAGCCATTAGACTATGGCGTGATAAGGTGGCATTGCAGCCTTGCATTTCAACTGCCGATATATATTTATTTTGAGGGAAAAAAATTATTGTCATTTTCTTTGAACATTTTTTTCTCTCTCAGCCTAGTCAATTTCGTAAACGAAAATTGAAAGATTGGTTCTACATTATCTGAATTCAAATTTTTTGGGGAAAAGAATATATTTCTTTTTGGGTTCGGTTGTAGGAATTATGGGTAGTTAGTTATTCTTTTTTTAAAGTTATGATGAAGGAATTATGGGCAGCTATTTATATTAATTTATTATTAGTATTTTTTTTTAGTAAATTAGATTTTTTAAAATTTTAAAAATATTTATTTTAATTTAAATAGAGTTGTTAAAAAATTAACTAAGTATTTTTAGAAAAAAAAAAAAATTAATTTGATTAAATAAGTGTTTTACATTAATCAGGTTTATTAGGGAAAGTGAAGCTCATTTATTAGTTGGATGAATATGAGTGATGGCTCTATGTGGGTGTTTATGGTGAGCTATGGTCTACGTGCCCTAGCTCGAATGTTTTGTTTTCAACGTGTTTGGTTGAGTTTACATGGTTGGCAGCATTTAGGGAGGAATTTTTGTTTGTTTGTGGTTGGGGCTATCAAATTAGGGTCCACTTATTGTTTGTCAACGAGGTCTTTCCTCTACGTTCTCGTCGTGGTCTGCTAGGATCTAGCTATAGTTGGAGAGTCGATCTAGATTTGAGTTTCTCCCGTCGTGCTCACTTTGGTGTTGATTTTGCAATGTGTGCCTGGAAAATCGAGGCATAGCCTCTTCTCAGTTAGCTTCTTGAGATTTTATGATGGTGGAGCTGACTCCTCTATTACATGTTGGTGGTATGGAACAGATGGATAAATTCCATTCAAAGGATGGTGTTTCTTCTTCTTTGGGGGCGCTACGCATCAAAAAAGTGAATAGATATTTGGAGAGATCTAGGATCTCCCTATTCTTGTCATTTAACCTAGACAAATTTCTGAGTGTGTTGAATATTGGAGCAAGCATGCCCTTATTTGTAATTTTTGGGGCTTTGTCTCTCTATTCCAATATTATAATCTTGGGCACGTCGGGTTTGGAACCCTGAAGGAGACATGATATACTTCTTGTTATCAATAATTACTTTATGGTTATTTTGTCAAATATAGCTGACAAACATAGGCCTTTTGAAGGTGGGCCTTATTTTTTAATCAAGTTGGGTTTTTCATTAAACCTTGGCACGCAGACTTCAATGTTGTTGAGTATATCCCCTCTTGTGTGTTGAAGTGGGTTTGCTTGTTGAGGCTTCCATTGGAATTATGTAGAGAGGATATTATGCACTCCATCTCATTGCTTCTTGGAAAACTAGTGGGCTCAGCTATACAGACCCAAAATTATAAGGCAATATCTTATGTGTGCATTTGTCTTGAGTTGATTTAAATAATCATCTCCCATATTCAATGGAAATTTTCTTGGGGACATCTTCTTGGATACTACAATTGGATTATGAGATCTTACCATTAAGATGCAAAATCTCTCATTAATATGGCTACCTAAAATGCAAATGTCCTAGAAATAAATTTGTCCCCTTGACTACTTCTGGCCCTCCTCATTCTATTTCTTTGGTGGACAAGGAGAAGACCCCAATGCCTAAGAGGACTGCAGATAAGGAGGGTTTTATCCCTGTCAAAACTTGTAGGGAGGGCAAAGGGGAGAATAGAACATGGATGGATAGAAAAATTGAGAGAACCTTTAACAAGTTTGTGTTAGAAAGTAAAGTCCACCAAGATGACTGGGAGAGGGATGGGGGCCTAAATCAATTATGCATTTAAAACAACTCTCAATATCTTTATTAATTTTGAAATAGGTAAACAATAGATGCAACAACCATAGAAAGATAAGCATACACAATAACACTAGATATGTTAACTAGGGAAACCCTTGATCAGAGGGAAAACCTTGGTGGGAATGATGTCCATAAGATGGTGTACTAATATAAAAATTCCTTGTGAAAGGATAGACTTTGTTAGGACCCATATGAGTCCTTGTTAGGAAACTTTGAATCCCAATCAGGAGATTCCAACCCTATTAGGAGTTGTGCCAATGTCATTAGGAGTTGAAAGGAGGACAACTAAACCCACTGTTCAAATAGCCTCAGATTGTCTTCACTAAACAATCTCTGGGATATCATATCCAAGTTATGAACTAACTGAACAATAGCTTCTTTGCCAATATAGTTCCTTTGAAGCTCTTACTACATTCTCAACATCAACCTCTACTTTGACCAAAAATAATTCGCATTTAAGCTTGTATACACAACAAATTAATATCACTGATGATTTAGCACAAGGAAACCCTTTCCTTTATACCAAGTCCTAAAGAAAGTATTGAGTCATCCTTTAGACTTTCTCAATTTATGATGAATTATAAAGGACCATATTAAGATGTTAAATTTCCTATTACATTACAAATAACACTCCTCAAAATGATTTTATTAATAGTTGGCCTCCTAGGAAACATGAGTTGAACAATCTTCACAAATCCTTATTGAATGAGCATTTGATTCTACCATGTTAACATAGCATCATGAACATATCTTCAACCATAATCCAAGTGTGTTGAACGATCCTCAGTCTCACCAAAAAGATACAATGCAAATACTATAAATTTTCAATTAGAAACTCTCTCTAAAAATAGTCTCCACAAAACTTTATGTAACTCATCCAAATTTTCATAACTCTTTCAACAAACATAGGCATAGCATCAGGATAGGTTCTTGAATATACCTTCAAGTATGCATAACATAACTCTCTATCCATGAACCATACAAAACTAATCTTTCTCTACAACTCTAGATGAACTATCTAGAAAATTGATATGTTGACATTAATGACAAACACTATCATGAACGTAACACATAAGTACTCAATCATCTCTATGACATATTGACAAACTCCCCATACTCAAAGATTGTGCATAAGGTCAAGAGTTGTAGAAGATGAGAAAGTAAAGGTAGCAAGGTATCTTAATGGTCTCAAGTGGACTATACAAGATGAGATGAGTCATTTGACTCTTGATATAGTTTAGAAATGCCACAAAATAGCAATAAAGGTAGAAGAGAAGGTAAGAAAAAAGCAAGATTCAAGCAATACTAGAGGTAGAGGCAAGGGAAGAGATAATGGAGGACAAAGAGGTGGATATGGTGGTAGAATTTTTTAGACTAAGGCTCAAGGAGAGACCAAACTTACTGAGAATCAAGAAGGAAGTTCAAATAGAGGCAATTATAATAGAGGAAGGAACTCTAATAGCAATTGGATAGGAAGAAATAGTGGTCAAGGTAGAGGTTCTTACTTTGCAACTATGAAAGTTACCACTACAACCAAATGGGACAACCTACATATAGGTATCCAGAGAAAGGCTCTATTTTACATGGAGGTGATAAGATGGTAAACTATGTTCAAGGAGAAGCTAGTGGTGGAGGTAAACATCATGAGGCACCCCTAGAGTCAGAAGAAGGAGAGAACTTGATAACAAGGAGGACATTAATCAAGGAACCAGTGAAAGAGGAACCTAATCAAAGAAGGTCATTATTTAGAGTGAAATGCAAAATTATGGGTAAAGTTTGTAGAGTCATCATAGGCTTAGGGTCTATTGACAATATAGTGTCAGAGGAGGCAATCAACAAGTGAAATTTAAGAGAATACCCATAGCAATCCATACAAGGTCACTTGGCTAAATAAAGAGTAACATGTTATAGTTAATGAAAAAGCATGGGCAGAGTTTTCCATTAGGAAATACACAGGCAAAGTGTTGTGTGACATCTTACCTATAGATGCATGTCACCTACTACTTGGTAGACCATGGAAATTTGATAGACAAGCCATGCATGATGGAGTAAAGAATTCTTATTCTTTCAAGAAGGGCAATGTGACTTTCAAGATACAGTCACTGCTAGAGGATGGAGAGATGAAGTCATTAGGTCCCAATGTTCAGTGAAAAGGAGTTCATTGAAACCTTGGAGGAAGGTGAAGAAGTAGGTTTTTCACTTGTGTTGGACCCAAAAGAAGAAAGTGTAGACAAGATAGTTAAGAAGGCAGAAATGCCAAAGGAAGTGCAGGAGTTGTTGAAAAGGTATAAAGGCATAATAAGTGACAGACAACCATCAACCCTACCCCCTAAGAGAGTTTTTAGTCATCAAATTGATTTTATCCCAGGAGCTACCCTTCCTAACAAGGCAACTTATAAGATGACCCCTCAACAAAACAAGGAAATTGTCAAATAAATACAAGAACTCCTAAGCCAAGGACTCATTAGGAAAACCGTTAACCCTTGCGTTGTTCCCACTGTCTTAGCATCCAAAAAGGGAGGAACTTGTAGGCTATGTATTGACTCAAGAGCTATAAACAAGATAACCATTAGGTATAGGTTCCCTATCCCTACGATAGAAGACCTAATGGACTGTCTAGGGGAAGTGAAATGCTTTACTAAGATTGACCCAAAGAGTGGATACCACCAAATTAGGATCAATGACGGAGATGAATGGAAGACATCCTTCAAAAACACAGAAGATTTATATGAATAGCTTGTAATGTCATTTGGTCTATCCAATGCCCCATCTACATTCATGAGACATGAATGAAATCCTAAAATAATACACAGGCAACTTTGTGGTAGTATCTACATGATATACTCATTTTTAGCAAGGCTAAAGAAGAACATCTCAATCATTTGCAGATTGTATTCAAGAAGCTACATGATGAGAAACTAATGATAAACTTGGAGAAGTGTGAGTTCATGAAGACAGAGCTAGTTTACCTTGGTTTGTGTTATCCCAAGGCAATCTTAATATGGATCTAAGAAAAGTGGAAGCCATTCTCAACTGACCTACCCCAAGGAATGCAACAGAGGTAAGAATTTTTCATGGTTTAGCCCAAGATTTAGGAAGTTCATTAAGAAATTTAGTGTTATTTGTGCTCCTATGCTTGATACTATAAAGGAAGGAATGAAGACTAAGTTTGTTTGGAATAAGCAAGCTAACTATGGATTTGAGTTGTTGAAGAAGAAGATTGTCACTTAACCAATCTTGGTTTTACCAAGCTTTGAGAATTGTTTCACAGTTGAGTGTGATGCTAGCAATGTGGCTATTCGTGTTGTTTTAAGCCAAAAGGGAAGACCATTGACTTTTCACAGTGAAAAGTTAAGTGATGCTAAGAAGAAGTACTCTTCTTATGACCTAGAGATATATGCTCTAGTCTAGGAACTAAGGAAATGGAGGCACTACTTGCTTCCAAAGGAATTTGTGATCTTTTAAAACAATCGGGCACTGAGTTTCTTAAACTCACAAGAAGAGCTTAGTCATAAACATATGAAATGGGTGGAGTATTTGCATGCCTACACTTTCAACATTAAACACAAGAAGGGACTGCAAAACAAGGTAGCAGATGCCCTAAGTATGAGACTATTGATAGTACAAGAAGTATAATTGCAGAGCATGGGTATTGAAAGTTTTAAAGACTTATATGCTAATGATGAAGACTTTGTAGAGATATACAAGGTATGTAAGGAACACAAGAACCACTTTCATGGTGAGTTTTCTGATTATACTTTGCAAAGTGAGTTTCTATTTAATGGAATTTAGTTGTGTGTTCCTAGAGGATCAATTAGGGAAATTTTGATATAAGAAAAGCACAATGGTGCACTTAGTGGTCACTTTGGAGTCAATAAGACCCAAGAATCAGTACAAAGGTTCTATTTTTGGCCTAAAGTGAATCTAGATGTTAGGAGGTATGTGGAGTGTTGTGTAGTGTGTTAGAAAGAAAAAGGCACATCCTCTAATGCAAGCCTTTATCAACCACTTTCCATTCCAAGTAGCCCATGGGAGTGCTTGAGCATGGACTTTGTTGTAGGGTTGCCAAGGACAAAGCAAGGATTTGACAATATATATGTCATAGTTGACAGATTTAGCAAAATGGACCATGTTATTCCTTGCAAGATAGTTCATGATGTTTGTAGCATAACACATTTTTTCTTCAAGGAAGTGGTGAGGATACATGGGTTACCTCTAAGTATAGTCTCAAATAGAGACACTAACTTCATGAGTCAATTTTGGAAAACATTATGGCACAAGTTGGGAACTATTTTTTTTTTGGGTCTTCATATCACCCACAAATAGATGGCCATAGGTGGTCAATATAGTCCTTGGAAATCTATTGAGATGTCTTACAAAGGAGTATCTATAGACTTGGGACCATCACCTAGGACAAGCAAAATATGCCTATAGTGATACTGTGAACATGAGTACTGGCAAGAATCCCTTTGAAATAGTTTATGGCCTACACCCTAGAGGCATGTTTGAGCTCATAGAACTAAATGATGGAGCCAAGGATAGTGGTTATGTTGAAGACTTTGCACACTCCATGAAAGAGGTGCATGAAATAGTAAGAAGAACTCTGCAAGAGAACATAACAAAGATTAAGCAAAAGGTGGATGAAAGGAAGAAATATGTTCAATTCTAGGTAGGAGATCTAGTCATGGTTCATCTAAACAAGGTTAAACTATAGAAGGGAGTACCACACATGTTGCAAATGAGAAGATTAGGGCCATGTACCATTATGGCCAAATATGACAACAATGTATACAAGTTTGAGCTCCCCAAAGATATGGGTTTGTCCCCAATCTTCAATGTTGCAAATTTGATCCTTTACAAGGGTCCTACTCCAAATCTAGACTAGAGTCTTACAGAGGACATAAAAGAGGTGGTAGACCTAAATTTAACTCCTACACCACCTAAAAAGGTAGAGAAGATACTTGACTCTAGGGCCTATAAGAAGACCAGGCAGAGAACTTACTATGAAAATCTAGTAAAATGACATGGACAAGAAGATGCAGAGGCCACTTGGACCAAGGAGACTAAATTTAAGAAGTTAGGAGTAGATGCCAACTTACTTGATCCAAGGATGGATTTGTTGGAATTAACAATGGAAAAGTAAACTCTAAGATGAATCAATCCTTCTAAACTTTAACCCTAAAACATTCACCACACATCCATCTCACAATTTGCATGTAATTGAAATAGCTAGCTACACATGTTCATCCATAGCATGAAAACAAATAACACATGACACAATTAATTTTTTACCCAAAAACCCTCCATGAGAAGGTAAAACTAGAGTGGGGATGACACTCACAATTATTTATTGTTGCAACTATAAAGTGTAGCCAATGAAGGTTACAATAATTTTGACCATAAACTATGATCTACCCTATGAAAGGTATGCCCTGTTAAAGGCTTACAAAGACTGTTAGGTCTCACCCTGCTAGAAGTGTACCTTGTTAGAGGACTTAAAATTGCAATAAAACAAGCACTCGATTAAGAGATTTACACAAAAGTCTATTAGGACTTGAAACCTGTCAAGGCTACTCTGTTAAGAAATTTTCATTGATTCACCTATTAGAATATTTCAACATTGATCCTTTGGTTAGCACCTCTCTGCTAGATATCTATTCTTCTCTTTCTTGATGTGTACTTGATCCTCCTGATCAGATGTATATCTTTTGTCATTTAACTCTTCTATTTTGTTTTCTCTAACTGATTTTGCAATTAGAGCATGATCATAACCTCCATAGCTACCATGAATGCTCTCTCTACACTTAGCATTCACCCTTCTCTTCTCATCCACACACACAAACTCTTTAGGGTTTTCCTTCCTTAAGAAAACTTTGGTGTGCTAGGGTTAGGTAGGAATCAATGATTATGATTCACCCATTTTGTTGCTTAGAACATTCCTTAATTTGATTGGTTGCATTCACTACATATGGATTCATAATATACCTTCATATATATCTTCTAGAATTGCAAAACAATCCCCAAATCGGCCCAAAAATGGTTTACATAGGAGTTTGTGCAATTACAAACAACTATGCCCAAAACTGTTTACTCGACACTTGAAAGCTCTAATGTTCATCATCCATTACATCTTCAATGTTGTAACTCATCACCTGAATGACTCAACATACTCTATTTAATGGGCTTATAAGTGACTCGACACTCACTATCTACTCGGCACATAGTGATGCTTGGCACTATCTATGTATATTATTTGACATGTATTATCTAGCAACTAATGCTCAACATGCTCTAATCACTTGGCTCACACTGATTACTTGGCTTGCTCTTATCACTTGACATACATTATGAATATGACTAAGTGTGTTGTTACTCAGTTGTCAAAACCAATCTAGGATTAATAGGATTGAAGTCTTGTCATTTGGGGAGGATGGTGTAGGAGAACCTAGGCTTATTCCTCAAACTTGTTACAATTTTAGATTATACTGACCTTATCCAAGTCAATGATGTTTTTTTTTACCTTAGAAGTTCTTTCTTGTGTGTTCCTAGGTGGATTAGACTAAGATCAATCCAACCTAGGTGTTTATTTCTTTAATAATTGTTAGTGCTAGATTAGGCCTAAAGTGGGAAAACTAAGTCTTAAAGCCTTTAAGGCTCGGGGAAGGGTAGATATATGCCTAAAATAGTTCCTAGGATGTTTCTACATCATTTTAGGTCAATTAGAGACCCTTAGCATAAATTTAGTAAAAAGATGTAAAAGGTGTCACAATGTTGCTCGACAACATTTTGCAATTTTTGAAATTTACATGACAACAAATTGCAAGATTGGATTCTCTTCGAGGCATCATTATGGGTATTTTCCATAATGACCTAAAATCAAGGGTAGGTCATATTTAAACTTCTACGATCCCTTTTCCTGAGGTTGAGTGTGATGTAGTGGAATTTTGAAAATGGAATAGAGCTCAGAATTCTATTTTGGAGTGACATTCATCTTGCATTGAGTGGAAATGTGCTTTTCATGGATTTTTTTGTGTAAGTGTTGAATTTGTGTAGAGTAAATAGTATGAACCATTTTCTGTTCAATACTTAAGTTGATTTGAGTTCATTATAATAGGTTTAGAAATTGTTTTGTAAATATTCTAGATGTTTGGGCATAAGTAGGCACCTTTTTGTTTTTATGGCTTCCCCATAGTTCTCCACCATGTAAATCATCATGGTTTAGAGGAGTATTTTAGGGAAGCCATTGGAGTTTGTTTTTGTAAAAGGAGGAGTCGTACCCTAGGCAAGATTAGTGAGCTCGACTAGGTGCATGATGGTGCAAAATTGATGTGCATGTGTAGGGGAAAAAGAGAGGGCATGGAACCAAGTATTGCTTCCTAATAGTACTATAGACACCTAGGAGTGAGATTAGGCATTGACCAATCCATTTAGGTAGATTTCCTAGCAGAGATTAGTGATCAGTACAAATATAGCTCTATTAGCCCTATTAACCCTACATTTTAGGAATCCATTGTACAGATGACCTAGGAACCTAAGACCAAAAAAATATTCAAGGTCTCTGAAAAGGGTATATGAATAAAAAGTTTGTTTCTGGGGTTATTTGGAAGTTTTGAGAAAGGATTGGGAAAAACCCACTGATAAGGGTTAATTGGCTAACTAGGCCTATTAGGCCAAAACTAAAGCAAATCTTAAACTCAATAGGAAAACCCTAGATCCCCTATTTAAATGGAGTTACTTGGAAGTCAAAAGAATGGTTTAATGATGGATGTAGCCATTGCAACACTAGTGAAGGTAATTTGGAAAATTTTTCCTTGGAGATATCCAAGGAAAAGTGAAGGTTAAGCACCCTAATGATAGTCATCCCTCAAGGTGAAGCACAAAGGAACTCACTCAAAGAGTTGAGTTAGGAAAGTCTTAGGCCAGGTTTTCCAAGACTTGTAAAGCCCTGAAAGTGAGCTTAGGGTCTAGACAAGACCAGGTCTAGTATAGCCTATATAGTGATTGTGTAAGCACACCTTGGAGAGATCCTATCACAAAGACATTGTTAAATACCAATATCGAGAGTCCTTAATGACTCATCTCAAACACATATACTTCCCCATAGGAGAAGCATCAAGTCCAGTCCAAAGAAAAGAATAACGCTCTTGTTACATACTAGATTGATGCAATCTTTGCATCAACTACTCTAAAAAAGGTTGGGACATGACCCCAAGCATACATCTCAAGTACTCAAATGTATCCTTAGCCAAAGGTTTTGCCTGCCATCTACTCCTTTGTGCTAAGATATGTAATGTCCCATGTTGCGACATTACACTATTTAGTATTTTTTTTGATGATTCACTTTATATACCAAATATCTCATTTTTCATTCTACATTTTTACATGTCTCCCATCATTTCCTTTTTCAATATTTAATATTATATACATATTCATTCTTAGACTAATGTCCTCTCATAATTAATATTAATAATATAATTATATTATTAATATAATATAATTATTTAGATAATTGTGTTAATTATCTAATTATATTAATTATATATTATTTTAATAATTATATATTATATTAATAATATAAATTTTATTTCTTCATATTAATAATACTATTTTTATTATTTATTGCATTATTATTTTAATATATAATTAATATGTAATTGTACTTTCAATTTTTGGATTTGATTGCGTATAGTTTTTAATCATCAACGTTTCAGATCATCTTATGTTCTTTTCTCTCTAGCATCCTGATGATGAATCGTGCAGTATGATCTAAAATGTTGATGATAAATAAACTATACACAATCAAACCCAAAAATTGAAAGTGCATTGGCATGGAATGTGGAAATCTAATAGATCTCATTAATATCTAATTATCATTTATTATTAAATATTTGTCTTAATATTATTATATTATTATTTATTTTCATATATATTATCTAAGCTATATATATAATAGTTGGTAATTATTAAACCCTATCTCAAGGTGGGGATATCACAGTCCTCTCCTCTCAAATTTTCTTGTCTTCAAGGAAAGATTACAAGTAGATGCAACATACAAAGCATATATTTAGATGCAATAGGACCTAAAAGATTTATGAAGTATACATCTAAATGCATGAAAACACAAAATAAACACAAACTAGACACACAAATATGTGAAAACACGAAGCAAACACATGAAAACATAGAACAAATGCATGAATGCATGAAAACACGAAGGAGACATGAGGTAGACATATAATGTATTCTCAATTAATGCTTTATAGTTCACTAGAGTCAAGAGATGATTTGCAAATTTTACTTCTTTAGTCAAATTCTACAAGTACAAATGATCATTAATACATACATGTATATATATGTTTCAAAGAAAATATGAGTATTTCTTCTTCCCTTAGACTTAATTATAATGTTCCCTAATTGGATTATTTGTTCCCCTTCAAGGTTAGACATGAACATTACTCAATTAACTTATTTAATGTTATAGGCTTCTTCAAAATCTAAGTTTATGATTAGGAAGTAATTATCTTCTAACCTATCAAATGTTATTATAAAATTTAGTTTGTGGATTGAAGAGTACAAATGTTAATCACATTGCCTAGATACCATCTAAGGACTCCTTCAGAGTTTATAGGTCCAAGCTTGTTTGATGAAGATTTATGGGACATTGAACCCTACCCTCTATTCGGTAAACACTTAGATTGGATTTATACAAGCTCCTCCTTAATAACATAGTATACTTCTTACTAGAGATTAAATAACAATATATTAATAACTATATGTAATGATAATCATGGAAACCAAGTGTGTTCTTGATAATGATGTTATTAATTTGAATTTAGGATAGAAAGGTATAAATGTTATTCCAAGTTGTCTAGATGCCAAATGTTCAATGGATTCCCTCAAAGTTTATAGGTCCAATCTCATGTCCTAAAGGATCACAGGTCACTAACCCCTACCCTATCTTGGGACAAAAGATTTAATTTCCTGAATTTAGACAAGCCCCTCCTTGGTAATATCACTACCTTTGGAATATAATGAGTGTCAATACCTATGGTAATAAATGGGAAATAACATTATTTCATGTATTTTTTACTCAATAAAGGATAAAGTAGTTATCCAAGTTGCCTAGATACCAATTTTGCAATGGATTCCCTCAAATTTTATAGGTCCGAGTCTACATCTTGAAGGATTATGGATCATTGACCCCTACCCTATCTTGGGATAAAGATCTGATTGCTTGGATTTAAACAAGCCTCTCCTTAGTAACATCATACTCGTCCTCATATAGATCCAATATTATAAGATTTGTAAAATAATTCTATTTTCAATAATCATTCAACATGATACTAATAGACCATTCAAATAGATTAAATAAATATAAAATTTAAATTTATGCTTTCTATATATATATATATATATATATATATATATATATATATATATATATATATATATATATATATATAGATATAGATACACACACACACACACACACACACACACACACACACACACAACTTACTATACATACACATAAATTTAATCAATCTTTTTAAATATATAATATTTTTATCATTAAATATATTTAATAACATATTCATAATGAAATAGACAAATAGTGTTTACCTCAACATTACTTTACCTTACTTCTCCATGCATGTAATCAATGGAAAGGTTTTGTGTTCATTATATATTCCTACATACTTATTTGTGCTTTCCATTATTTCCTTGTACTATATAACCTCCATTTTTTCAAAAAAAATTTGATTTCCTTATATATTAAATTCGCTCCATTAAATTCCCGCTCGATTGGTGGTGGGTTGTGTAAACTGTTGAATGGGTCGCTTACTTGTCGGGACATAAGGGCCCATTTGGTTACTGGAATATAATTTAAGAATTGGCATCCAAAATGTTGAATTTGGGATTTTGGAACTTGAAACCCAGATTATGGTTTTGGAAATTTGATTTGAGACCGTTTGGTTCACCAAGAATGCATTACGAGAATACACATTTTCTCTGTTTGGTTGCATATTTGTGGAATTGGAATGCCAACCAAAATAAGCATTATTTATTTAATTTATTATTTAACATGAATGAAATGCTTTTATCATATCAGACTAATATGGAAGCTTATATAAAATAATACTTTTGTAAATTTGAAACCAATGTTTATATGGAAGCTTTTATCTTTGTTTACTTCCAATGGATAGGACTTCTATGGAAATCAAAGACTATTATTTGTACATCTTAGATGATAACCATATCATTTGTCTTACTAATTTCTAAATTAACTGAATACTTGGCCAAAAGTTTAAAACCCATGGATGCCATTTACTTTATATTTAGACTCTTCTGAAATTACAAATTTGAGATTGTTAGTAATTTTACCATTTTGAAGAGTAAGTTGTTATACAATGTTTCTATTTGTGATTTTGAGTAGCAATCTCAAATTGACATCGTTATGAGAGAAGTCATCATTGTGGTGGATGAATTTGCACTGGGTATAATCTGATCAAGAAGGAAGGAGATTGTGGTAATTCAAAGTAAGAAAAGTGGGTCTCAGCCCAGAGATGACCTTCTTTCCAGATTCATGGAAACTTTTGGTACTGATATTGATAATTATGATTCAACTGAGATTGAAGAGAAATTGGATGTGCATTGTGGGGAATCCAATCTGTTTCTATGAGATATGATTGTCAATTTCATGCTAGCAAACATACATACTTCCTCCACTTCTCTGACTTGGTTCTTCTAGGTGTTCTCATGTCATCAAACAATTGAACAATGTATTCATTATGAGATTATACAAAGATCGTAGCAAAAAGAAATAATGTTGAGGAATTTGATAAGTGGGTTATTTTTAGCTGCGAAGAATTGAGAGTAATGCAATATCTTCATGAATCTTTGTGTGAGTGTCTCCGCTTGTATCCTCCCATGCCTATCGATTCTAGAGTTGCCCTCCAAGATGATGTATTACTCGATAGTCAATTTGTGGGCAAAGGATTACAAAATACATACCCATAAAATGAATCAAACCCATTATAAGCATATATCTAAAATGAATCAAACCCATTATAAGAGTAAACAATGCATACCTACAAAGGCAACAATGAGAAGAGGGAGAAGCAACAAGCAATGGTGAAATATCTTGAATGAGTGGACATGAAAAAATAGTTTTATTTCAATAATTTGGAATGCTCATTTTTCAAAAAATGAAATTAAAATGGGTATTTGGACAATTCCACCTGTTTAGATGGAAGACCAAATCCTAATTTTGGGGGGCAAATGAGGATATTAGATTCTATTTTTTTCTAATTCCCATTCTCATTTGGTGAACCCAAACACTAAATTTGAATTTTTTTAGAATTCCATATTCTAATTCTTGCTCTAATCCACGATCCAAAAGGATCCTAAACCTTTTCCAGGTTGTCTTTAAAAATTATTTCAATCACATATGGGTTGAGTCATTCATGTGGTCTCCCTTCATTTTATATACTTAAAAAAAAAAAAAATTGTAATTCATTTTTTGTGCACTAGTTCCTTTTATTTGATGGCCCACCCTAACCTTCTATGCTCGATTTAGTGATTGGACCGCCCTTAATATCTCATAGGTTAATGTGACATGAGGATAGTTGTTGTTAGGCCTTTACACATGGTAGTGACATATGTTAAAATTAGATTCTCCATATTGAATTCCTTCACCATTGATTTGTACTTTTATTTGAATTGTAGGATGTCCCAAATAATTGTTTAGGTATCTATTTATTCATCATTTCCAATATATAATTCACAACAATGACAGTTAATTATTTTTAAAATTCCTTTGAACATCCTTTTTGATTCCCTTCCATATAATTTGTAGTGATAAATTGTGCTTCCTTATAATACTTTCCAAATGCTTCTTTCATTCTTTTAATTTCTTCATTATACACAACAATATTAATGGATCAATGATCTTTTTATATGGTAGTGGTTCGATTCCTTAATGTGTTACCCTTTTAAATATGTTATTTATTTTTCTAACCTTGTTTTTGGTCCATATTTTTCTTCTTGACTTTCTTTGTTGTAGTTGACAACATGCTTTGTGGGAGAGTCTCAACAGGGTGTCAGTTCTCTGCATTTAATTCCACTTATTATGCAAGTTTCATGTTGATAAGAGTTCATGTAGTTGTGATGGAAAGCTTTGCTATTGGATTGGGGAGTGTTCACCCTTAAGCATCACACACTAAGGGAAGCTTTAAGCTTGGGAAAAAAAGTAAACTTTGATTATTTAACACTTTTGGTCTAGGAATTAAGCTTAGTGTGTGATGTTTAAGTTGTTCCTATTTGGAGTATTTTTTCTCTAAAAAGGAAATGGCGAATAACATACATTTGAGTACTATATTGATCTCACAAAATTGTCATTTCTTGAAATAAATGTCATGGTAGAAATCCCATTTTATCTGATGCACGTGCCAAATGAAATCCAAAATGATGGTGCTAAGATTTTCTATGTAAAATGTTTGACATAATGCTTTTGTAGGTCGAGTAGAGTGAACTTTAGTATCGAGGAAGAATCATGCATATACAAATTTTTCACTAATGTCTTCTACTCTCCATGACTTTTGAGAATGTGTGTAATCATCTTGGAAGCAGAGAAAACATTGAAAGCATGGGAGCTTAATCCAGTATGTCATCAATACTCACTTGATTTTTAGACAAGAGCTATTATATGATAGTGCATAGGCAATCAGATCATGTCTTCAACCAATATGTTTTGATATTGTGAAATGTACATTATGGACAAAGAAGATGAAAATATTTCATTAGAGCATCAAGATTATATAGTAGAGATAGATTGTATCTAACATTGTAGTGTAAATAGATAATGCCTCTTATATGGCTATGGATGTCATTAGGAAAATACGTTTCAGCAAGTAAGTTGAAAATCCAAAAAAATATTGGTCTATATTTTATGGTTGAGAATCATTGCTGATCATTATAAGAAGATTTATTTTCTAGATGCATTCATTTTTCTTGATTTAGCTTCTTTATAATTGTTGTTGATTTGTTTATGAAATTTATTTTTCCCTTCAGGATGGCAAGATCATGCTCTGATACCAATTGTAATGTTTCTTGTTGGGACATTAAGCTATTTCATATATATTTTTGACAATTCACTTTACATACCAAATATCTCCTTTTTCCTTGTACATATTTCCATATTTCTCCCATCATTTTGTTTTTCAATATTTAATATTCTATATACATGCATTCTTAGAGTAATGTCCTTGCATAATTAATATTAATATAATTATATTAATGATATAATATATTATTAATATAATTATATTAATTACATATTATTTAATAATTATATATTATATTAAAAATATAAATTATATTTCTTGTTATTAATAATACTATTTTATTATTTATAGCATTATTATTTTAATATATGATTAATATGTAATTATAAAAGATTATAATATCTTCATCTTAATATTATTATATTATTATTTATTTTTACATATATTATTTAAACTATGTATAAAATAGTTGTTTATTATTAAATTCTATCTCAAGGTGAGGATATCACAACATATTCCAATATGATGTCTTTCTCTGCTACCTTTTCTCTCAAAAAGTGATACTTAATTGAAATGTGATTTGTCTTTCAATGTAAAACTGGATACTTTGACATACTCATTGTACTTGTGTTATCACATTGTATGATAACATGATCAGTAAACTCAATTGCAATATCCTTCAGCATCTACTTCATCCAAATAATTTGATTGCAATTATTTGTTGTTGCTACATATTCTACCTTAGATGTACTTTGTGAAATGCAATCATGTTTTTTGTTTAGCCAAGAAATGATCTTTCTCCCAAGAAGAATGCTGCACCATTGGTGCTCTTTCTATCATCTACACTTCCTACCCAATTAGCATCAAGGTACACACACAATGTGAAATCATGTGATCTGTTATACCATAAATCATAATTAGGAGTTCCTTTCAAGTATCTAAAAATTCATTTTACTATTTCAAGGTGTGTCAATTTAGGATCTGCTTGAAATATTGTAACAATTTCAATTGTGTTTGCTATATCGGGTCTACTATGTGTCAAATACTGCACTCCACTAATCATAGATCTGTACTTTATTTGTTCTGCACTAGACGATTCATCTTTGCTAGATAACTTACATCCTATTTCCATAGATGTTCCAACAAGTTTCCAAAATTTTAATCCAAATCTTTTCAACAAATCTTTAAGACACTTCACTTATGATATGAAAGTATCATCTTTATTCTACACAATTTGCGATCCCAAGAAATATTTCATCTCTCCAATCGTACTCATCTCAAATTATTTCTTTATCTCTTCTAAAATGCATTACTACCTTCATCATTACCTCCAAAAATAATGTCATCCACAAATGCTACAACAATCAAGAAACTATCTTCATTCTTTCTCAAGTATAAATTACTATCAATATTACCTTTCACCAATCCCAAATTAGTCAAATGTTTATCCATTCTTTCGTACCAAGCTCTAGGTGTTTGTTTCAATCCATGCAATGCTTTCTTTAACTTGAAAATCATATCCTTTTCTTTTGTCAAAAAAAATTCATACATTTTTTCAATATATACCTCCTCTTCAAGTTTTCCATTCAGAAAAGCTTATTTAACATCCATCTAATAAACTTTTATGTTCTTGTTAGTTGCATATGCCAAAAACATTATCACTACCTCTAATCTAGCAACAAGTGAAAAAGTTTCCTCAAAATCAATTCCTTCTTGCTATGAATACCCTTTACAAGCTAGTCTTTTTTTGTTTCTCATATCTTCACCTTGTTCATTCATCTTATTTCTAAATACCCACCTAGTTCCAATAACATTCTTATCTTTAGGTCTAATAACTAATTCCAAAATTGTATTCTTTCCAATAAACTCTTATTCCTCTTTCATAGATTTTATCCAAAAGTCATCTTTACAAGCTTCATCAACATTCTTAGGTTCAACTTGAGATATTAAACACAATTCTTCACTAACCTTGTTTCTTGTCATAACTCCTTTGTTCACACTTCCAATGATATGTTCCATAGGGTGATTCTTTGCCACATTTCTATTAAACATCACTTGTTCAATCATGGTTTCTTCTCTAGGTTCAAATCTTGGTTCTTCTCCATGTTCTTCTCTTTGTAATCTAGTCTGCAAATCAATGTCTGATTCATAAAATAATTCTTACTCAACATTTTGATTGATAGTCCTTTGATTAGTCTCTCCAACTTAATCATAATCAAGTATCTTTTCTTGAATTCTAAACTTTTCATTGACTCTTGATTTAGAACTTTCAATAATAGTCTTCAATATTTGATTAAAACATCTATATGCTTTACTCTTCAATGAATATCCAAGAATCATTCCTTCATCACTTCTAGAATCAAACTTTCTAATATCATCATTAGTCTCAATATAACATTTACTTCCAAAGATTCTAAAGTATTTCATAATAGGTGTATTTCCAAACCTTATCTATTCCTTCTTTCTACTATCTCATTCTATTGCGGGGTCTTAGTGGCTAAAAGTTGTCTATTTATATACCATTATTCTCAAAAAATTTGTTAAATTCATTTGAAATGAATTATCCTCCTCTATCTGATCCCAAACATTTAATCTTCAAAGTGGATTCATTCTCAACTCCACTCTTAAATATCTTGAATTTATCAAAAGCTTAAGATTTCTCTCAAAGAAATGCAACCCATATCATTCTAGTGAAATCATCAATAAGAAGCATAAAGTACCTTTCTCCATTAAAAGATCTTGTTCTTATAGGGCCACTTAGATATGTATGCACAATCTCCAACTTCACTAAAGTAGCAAACATCTTGCTCAAGAATGATTTTTTTTTTCTACTTTGTCAACACATATTCTTTTTAAATCATATTAGAAGGTTTCAAAATCTTAGTCAAATCTCTAAATACAAATGTTGTACTTACCTAGTTCACAATGTTATCAAAGTTAATATGATAAAATATCTTATGCCATAACTAACTGTCATCCACATTAGCAACCAAACATGTCATTTCAGCAAGGTTCAACTAAAATACATTACCTCTTGTTCTTGTACTAGTACCAATCAATGTGTCATTCTTATCATTGATAATGCAAGTTTTCTTTCTAAACTACAACTGATATCCCTTGTCAACAAGTTTTCCAACACTCCAAAGATTATATTTCAATCCAACCACAAAGTAAACATCCTCAATGTTATTCTTTCCATCAAGAGTAACAGATCATTTTCCTTTAATGTGACATGTTGCATTATTTCCAACTCTAACTATTCCTCTATCATAACTATTGAATTCAAAAAAATTATTCATATCTCCATTCATATGATGGGTACAACCACTATCTATAATCCAATCACACTTTTTCTTCTCAATCTATGATACTAAGGCTTTTTCTTCTCTCACTTCTTCTTTTATTTCTTTTTCAGTACTTTCTGTTTTAATAGAAACAAATCCCATCTCATCATCTTCATCATCACTATTATCTAGGAAATTCACCATCTTAAAATTAAGTTCATCATCCTCATTAATAAAGAATCAATCTTTAGGTATTATTGACTTGTAAGACTTTCTAGGCTTAAAATTATTTTCTCTCTAAGGATCTTTAGATGAATAATGACCAAGTTCTTTACATGTCTAAAAAACAATAATTTTCTTACCTTTATGTTCTCTCTTCATTAGTAGGGAAAGTCCTTCTTCAACCTTCATATCTTCCCCTTGCTTTGTTTCTTGTTCTCTAGCATAGTCTCCACTTGTACCTATACTTCTTGTCAAAGTAACTATGTCTCTATGTATGTTGAAAGCAGTCTCTACTCTACAAAATCCTTCATTCTATTTCATCCATAATTTAGATGTATGCAACATTCTAAGAAAAATCTCTTTTGTAAAGTTAGGTGTGCAAGGAATAACTTCTTCAATCACCAATGCCTTCTGATGGTAAGGAGGTGTCAAGGTCTTCAAAATCTTCCATACAATCTCATCTTCTATCTTAGTTCCACCACAACTTCTAATTCCAACAACAATCTCAAATATCCTACTAAAGTATCCTCTTATAGTTTCATCTTCCTTCATTTTAGCATCTTGAAACTTACATATCCAACTCTATAATCTAGCCTTCTTAGCATATTCATCTCCTTTAGGCGTGCAAGGAATAACTTGTTCGATCACCTACGCCTTCTAGCAACAAGGAGGAGTTGAGGTCTTCAAAATCTTCCACACAATCTCATCTTCTCTCTTAGTTCCACCACAACTTCTAATTCCAACAACAAACTCAAATATCCTACTAAAGTATCATCTTACAGTTTCATCTTCTTGTATTTTAGGATCTTGAAACATACATATCCAAATCTATAATCTAGCCTTCTTAGCGTATTCATCTCCTTCAAATATCATCTATAAAGTAATCCAAATTGTATGTGCAAGATTTTAAGATTTTACCTTTAATTCAGGAAGAGCCGATAATAGTGCTTCCTTAGCAAGAATATTCTACATGAATAGATTTTTTTTTTCAGTTTTCTCACAAAATTCAATCTTATTATCATAAACTATATCCTTCTCTTTCATAGTAACCAACCAAAATTTTGAACCCATGCACAACAAGTGAGTCTTCATCTTCTCCTTCTAGTTGTCATAATTAATACCATCAAAGTTTAGACTTTCTTCCCTAAAATAAGAATCCATGGATCTCCTCAAGCTGATAAACTTTTCCTTTAAGGACCCGATGCTCTGAAACCAATTGTTAGAAAGTAAAGTCCACCAAGATAACTGAGAGGTGGGGGGTAAATCATTTATGCATTTAAAAAACTCTTAATATCTTTATTAATTCTAAAACAATTAGATAGTAGATGTAACAACCTTAGAAAGACAAGTATACACAATAATACAATATATGTTAACTAGGGAAACCCTTGATTAGAGGGAAAACCTCGATGGGAATGATGCCCAAAAGATGATGTACTAAAATAAAATTTCTTTGTGAAAGAATGGACTCTATTAGGAGCTTATGAAATAAAATTCGTACATATGAGTCCTTGTTAGGAGAATTTGAATCCATTATAGGAGATTCCAACCCTGTTAAGAGTTGTGTCAATCTTTTTAGGAGTTGAAAGGAGGACAATCAAACCCACTATTCAAATAGCCTCAAACTATCTTCTCTAAACAATCTTTAGGATATCATATCCAAGTTATGAACTGGTCCTAAACAACAACTTCTTTTCCAATACAATTCCTTTGAAGCTCAGAGTACATCCTCAATATCAAGCTTTGGTCTGACCAGACATAATTCACAATCAAGCTTGCATACACATCAAAATGATCTCGTTGATGATTTACCACAAGGGAACAACCTTTCCTTTATACCAAGTCCTAAAAAAAGTATTGATTTGGCCTTGAGGATTTTGAGATTTATAATGAATAATATAGTACCATATTAATATGTTACATTACACATTGCATTAAAATCAACACTTCCCAAAACAATTTTATCAATAATCGACCTCCTCAGAAACATACATTGAATAGTCTCCACAAATTCTTACAGATGAGAATCTAATTCCACCACATTAACCACAACATTATGAACATGTCTTCAACCATATTCAAAGTGTGCTAAACAATTGCCTCACCAAAAAGATACAATGCAAATACTAGAAACTGTCAACTAGAAAATCTCTTTGAGAAAAATCTCTACAAATGTTTTTGTAACTCATGCAAATATTCATAATTATTTTTGTGAACATAGATGTAGAATCATGATAGGCTCTTGAATATATTATCAAGTTTTCATAACATGACTCTCTATCTATGAACCATGCCAAACTAATCTTCCTCTGCAACTCTAGTTGAACTATCTAAAAAATTGATATGTTGAAATCCATAAAGAATATTATTGTGAATGCAACACATAAGTACTCAATCATATCTTTGACATACTAAAAATCCTCATATAACTACAACAAGAATTCATGCTTAATAGATTGATTTTCTCGATAAGTTGGTCCAGAAGGAAGGGATTCTAGTTGATCTTTCCCCAAGAGCTAAGGTTTAGTGTGAGAATGAGGATGATGGCATCAAGAAAGAGGATCAACCCTTACCAGAAAGTGATCAACAAGTTGGTCAGGTAGTTCTTTATTTGCACCCAAGTTTAGGATGCTTCCAATATCATAGTGTTTTAGGCTCTTAAGAGTACATGTTTTATGACATCTTCTTCTCATGCTGCTAAAGGGACCTTAGATACTAAGAAAGGTAGCAAAGCTTATTCTTCCTTGGGTCTCCAATAGAAAACCTTTAAAAAAGGGCCTTTAGAAAAATCCCCACAAATTGGAAGGAAAATTGATCCAGAGAAATTTAGGATTATGGGTGATTCACTGGTTGAGTTTGGGCTTGTAAAACCCATTGATTCCTATTTCCCCCAATCCCAAGAATGCTTATGTTATCTTGGAATTTAAGGGGGTTGAACAACATCCCTAGACAAAAGGTTGTTTGCAGATTAAGTGAACCCCAAGTGCATTATATAGTTTTTATTCGAGAATCATAGCTTTTAGTGGATGAATTAGCTTGATGTGGTTCCCATATTCGGCCCTAGGGTTGTTGGCAGGGAGTGGGTGCTCAAGGAAGTGCAAGGATTGTTTCTCATTTCTAGAATCTGAGGAAGGTATCACCCTTATAGTGGATCTCCTACTATCCTTCTATTACTTTGGTTTCCTTTAGTTTTGAGATTTGGGAAAGGTTTCATTTCTCTAATATTTATGCTCCTAAGAATTTTCTTGGTAAGTCTCATCTTTGGGCTCAAATCAGTTTTGTTCAATCTTAGGAACCATTTCCCCCATGGATTTTGGCTGGTGATTTTAATGTGGTTACTAGCTTGCAGGAAAACCAAGGTGTGTTAGATAGGCTTGATCCTTCCTCAACTTTACTTAGGGACAATATTGGACTCTTGTGTCTCATTTATGTGAAGCCAATTAATGGTACCTATGCATGGAATAATAGGAGGTGTGGTGTTCAAGCTATCTTAGAAAGTCTTGATAGATTTTTAGTCTCATGTTACTGTGTTCATAAAAAAATGGTCCATCAGCTCATAAATTCTTGATCAAAGTGTCTCAAATCATTGGCCTATTAAGTTTTTTGTCTCTTCACACAGACCTTCCAAAAAATCTTCTTTCAAATTTCATTTGATGTGGCTGTGAGATCATTATTTACAAGATCTAATGATAGATTGGTGGAATGAAGGGTTTCCTAGTCATGACATTCCCATGTTCACATTTTGGAAATGACTTCAACATGTTAAGTATAGGCTTAAGGGATGGAATAAGCAACACTTCATAAATATGATTGCTCATATGTATTAGAATTCTATAATGTCTTTAGTTTCCTTAGTTGGATCCCAACTCTCTTCTAGTCATGGAATTACTAGGGAATCTATTAGATACTTTTCAAGTTTGTTCACTAAAGAGGGTTGCGTAGCTATGACCTAGGAGTGGGTCATCTTGTATTGTATCCCCCTTCTGGTTTCTTCTGAGATGAATGAGGCTCTCATGCATCCTCTTCTACTGATAGAGGTAGAGATAGTTGTGTTTAATATGAAGGAGGGTAAGGCTCCTGGCCCAAATGGATTTCTAATTGAATATTTTTAGGTATTCTTGGAGACTACCAAATTTGATCTTCTTGAGGTGGTTCAGGAATCTTTTAGGAACAAATAGATGCTCAAATCTATGAATTCAACCTTTTTGGATCTCATACCTAAGAAGGAAGGGGTTGATTATTTGAATCAATTCTAGCCTATTTGTTTACGTAATGTTATTTACAAGATTTTCACCAAATTGATTGCTAAAATTCTTAAACCATTCCTTCTTTCTTTGATCTTGATGGAGCAAGGTGGCTTTGTAGGTGGAAGATAGATTTTGGATGGTGAAGTGATAACTATAGAGGCTATTCATTCTATGGCTACCTCTCAGGAGAAAGCTATCTTCATTAAGCTTGACATGGCTAGGGCATATGATTGAGTAAGATGGGACTTTAAAATAAAGTATTCCTGGCTTTTGACTTTTCTAAGAAGTGGGTTAATTGGGTTCTTAGCTGCATGAACTCTACCTCTTATTATGTTCTCATTAGTGGGGAGTCATCAAAATTATTCAGTTCTTCTCTAGGGCTTAGGTAAGAGTATCCCATGTCGCCCTACTTATTCATTATCATGTCAATGGGTCTTGGGTTAATATAGTAGATGTCAGGTGTGGTAGGGTCTTATCTAGGGTTGGAGTTGGTCCAATATTTTTCACCCTATTCCCATCTTCAATTTGTGGATGACATTGCCTTGATGAGCAGGGATAGGATCAATGAGGCTAAAAACTTTAGGAGAGCTTTGGATACTTATTTGATTGATTTTGAGCAATATAATAATGAGGGAAAATATTCTATCTACTTTGTTAATACTCCTCAATGGATTTAGAGAAAGTTCGCTAGGATCCTTAGATTTTACATTGGCTCTCTTACCTTCATGTATCTTGGTGCTCCTCTAGGCATGGGAGCTCATCATAATAATTATTGACTAGAGACTTTGGACAAATTTTGTAATAGAGTGAGTCATTGGCCACCTAAATGGATTTCCTTTTCTATGAGGGTAACTCTTCTTAAGAATGTGATGCAAGCCCTTCCCATCTACAGGTGTTTAGTGCAAGTTCCCCCCTCATCCTTTGTGAAATAATATGGTACACTTTC
This sequence comes from Cupressus sempervirens, assembly GCA_028749045.1. Taxonomy (NCBI): domain Eukaryota; kingdom Viridiplantae; phylum Streptophyta; class Pinopsida; order Cupressales; family Cupressaceae; genus Cupressus; species Cupressus sempervirens. The sequence goes on along the minus strand of CM053787.1, from coordinate 543,018,503 downwards.
TCAAAAATTTCTTTGGTTTGGTAGCCTTCTCTCTTTTAAGTCGAGTTTGGTCAAGTGGGAATCTATCTGTAGCCTGGTGGCCTTGGGCTCAGATCTATGGCTATGGTTATTAAGGTCTTGATGAACAAATTATGTTGGAGATGGTGTACCAATCAAGATCAAGATTGGGCTAGGATTTTTACTCATAAGTACCATCCTAGAGAAGGTAGACATGATGTACCCCACCTTACTTTAATTTGCAAGGGTTCCTTTATCAGTGATTCTCATAAAAAAGTGTCTCAACTCATTAAAAATGGTCTCTTATGCATATGTAATGGAGGTTCATATGCTTTATTTTGTCATGACTCTTAAGGTGACCATTCTTTCATTCTTTCCATTTTCCCTTAGCTATAGGTCCTCTACTATAACTTTTTTGATGTTGGATAGACTAGGGTGGAGTATTTTAAAACTATTAGATGCATTGGACATGTGGAGGTGTTGACAATTGGCTAATGAAGATATGTAATTGTTGTCATTTATGGAAACACATGATGCACGTGCTTGTAGAAAACCTCAAAAATAAAGATACTTACTTTTTGGTACTCAAAAAATTGTATAAGTATGAAATTGGTTTACAACAATGTATTGGTTTGTATGTAACTTATTACTGACATCATTTTATGATTAGTGAAGTTAGATGGAGATAATATACATGTTGATGATGACATGTATAACCTTAGAAATTAGTATAAATTGTACAAAAAAGAGATATTCACATTTTACTAGTGAAATAGGACAACGAAATTAAAGGAAAAGAATTATTTTGTTTACAAAATAATTACTTGACCAATTAGGGCCGACATCCTAGATGTTTACTCTATGTTGGAAAAGTATATTATGGTCTTAGCTGACCTAGCAACAATTTGTGAAAAGGCATGGTATTTATGCTAAGTAAATCTTGAGAATTCTAATGTGTTGTGTTGAGCAATTGTATTGTGATATGCAAACTTTCTATTAAGTAATATATGTGAAGTTGATTTTGTGATCTGAGATCAAATTGGGTTCAGTAAAGAAAGATGTTACAAAATCTATATTCTAGAAGACTAATTACTTCTTTGGGTAGTGAGCTCTTCTTGTAATTGGAAGTGCATGTTTGGGTAGTGGGATCATCTTGCATCTATTGTACTACAACTCCTAACTGGGTTGAAATCTCCTAACAAGGATTCAAAGTCTCCGAATAGGGACTCTCTATATTGAATTTTCTCATTCACTCCCAATAGGTTCCATCATCTAACAAGGAACATATATATCAGTATATTATCTAGTGGGCATCATGCTCACTAGGGTTTTTCCTTGGCTAGGGTTTCCCTAGTTAACAAAATATGGTGTTATGAGTTATCTTTGTGCATGGTTACTATTACTGTTCAACATTACTTTATTACTTTCTTATGTATGGTTCAAAGTAATAAATAATATTTAGTTGGCAACTAAAGTTTTAAAGTTACTAATTCACCCCTCACTCTTAGTAATTCCTATTTCTAACAGGAGGTGGCTTGCCAGAAGAGTCCTCATGATTGGCTCCTCGGTCGTTTTGATGAGGAGCACTCTACGTTAAAGAAAGTCTTGGAAGGAAGAATCTAAAATTCCCTTAAAGGGAGAGATACTTTGGCTTGGGGTCCTAACCCAAAAGGATTTTATAATGTTGGTCAAGGTTATGCTATGTTTGACAGGCATTTACATGGGGAGGGGGAGGTTTCCTAGTGGAAAAAGGTTTGGAATAGTCTTTCCTGACCTAAATGCAATTTCCTCTTATGGTTAGCATCATAGAAGAAGTTCTTTGCGTGGGATAATATTCATAAGAGAGGTTTTTAGGGTCTCTCTAGATCTCTATGCTTTTTCATTGTGAGAAATGTAACTCAGAATTGTTCTTTATTTTCCCTTTCTCTAGAGTTATCTAGCACAGTTTGTGGGAGGCTTGGCAACAAGGTCACTTTTATGCTTTTTCCCTTATTGAACTCTAGGATAGCCTATGCAAGCCACCAACAAATGATTTATTTCTCTAGTTGGCCTAGGCTATTGGTCCTATTTTATTATTTGGAATATTTGGTTGAAGAGAAATTATCATTTTTTTTTTGTTCCAATTTGGATAATTTTCAAGTATGACGGAAGATAGTTAGTAGACTTTACAAGACTATTCTTACTAATAGTGATATCTCAGAAAATGTTGATCCTAGTGATTATACTATTAGGAGAAATTTGAACTTGATAGATGATAGAGGAGGTTGTAGTGTTGGAAATAAACATCGCCATGTATGACAAAAGGTTTGTCATGTTATAAGCTAGAGACCTCCCCAAGTTGGGGTTGTAAAGATTAATATTGATGGTTCTTCTCGTGGAAACTCAGGGCATGCTGCTATTGGTGGCATAGGAAGAGATCACGAGGGAGGTTTTATTTATTATAGTCTAGTTATATGGGTCTACACTCTAATAATTGGATGGAGTCCCTTGCTATTAAGCTTGCTATTGAGAGAGGATGCACTTTGGATTGGCGAAGGATTATTTGTGAGTTGTATTCATTGATTCTTGTGGATATTCTAAATAATCAAAATGTTGATAGTTCTAGTTGGCAGGTTGGCTAGACAAATTCTAAGTCTTTGTAGTTCCTAGAAGTTTGTTTCCTTTTGTCATACTCCTAGGGAATCGAATGTAGTGGCATACTATTTGGTGAAATGGGATTTTGAGAATGAAGGTGGTTGGGATACTAGAGGGAAGGATTACATTCCTCTTAACCATTTTGAGATCTTGGAGAGGTTATGTTGGAAGATAGGAATAGGTAGTGTTGTTGGTGGGTGTTCTTGGGTTGTCTCTAATATCTGGTTTAAGTTGGCTTTGGCCTTTGCTTTGTATCTTGATTTTGTTTGAATAAATTTTTACCCCTCTTTTTCAAAAAAAATAAATTTTTTTTTTACCTATATAAAATAACTAGTTTCTATTTTGTGTGTTATCTTTTTCATTAATAAAAAATCTATTAACAAATTATGTACTTATAACATAAAACAAAATATATCAAAATGTATTCGCTTTGAGATGGGCTTTAAGTTTTTGTATGCAAACTATAAATGCAATAAAATAATATACAATAATATAATTTTATAGTATTATTAATATATTATAATATTAAATAATATTGATATAAATAACTTAATTATTATCAAATAAAATTATTATAAATTCATTAATGGTCCTTGCAGGGTTAAACCTCCTTTGAAAAAGGTGAAACAAAAATCATGGAATCATCACAAGATTAGATGGATTAAGGTTAACTTTAATGGAGCATTGAAGGGTGACCTAGGCATAGGATTTGTAGTGTGTGACTAAAAGATAGTTTTTATTATTAGGGGATGAATTTTTTATTGGATGGAACAAACAATGAGGCTAAAGTAAATACATGCCTCATAGATTTTAAAAAGGAAAAAGATATGAGAGCCTCCATGCTCTATATGAAAGGGGATTCATTAATTATTATTAAAGACATTATCAAAGGTGAATCTAGAGGATGACATATAAACAAATAAATATAAAGAGTTAAATCCCTATCAAACCTTTTTAAGTAGTTCAAACTAACTCATGTGTGGAGACAATCTAATGAAGTAGTCGACTTGACAATATGTCTAAGGTAGGAGTATCCTTAAAGGAATAGAATAAATAGGAGTTAGTAGAGGATTTTAGAGGGATTGAAGTATTACGTTAGAAGAAGATATATAAGGATATGTAGTGTGGCTAGTATGCATTAATGAAATTTGAAAAAGGGTTAATACATGAATGAATTCATATTTTAAAAGGATTTTTCCTCCATTTACTACCATTGGGAGAGATGTACAACTATGGTGACGAAGTAAAGCACGAAAAATGTGAGAAGTGGGTAAGAAAATGTGGATGAATTTGAGAATACCCACCTTCATAATTATTTGATTAGCTAAAGGAGAGGCAAAATCATTATTTGAGACTATATTTAAGGAAGAATCCTCTTGAACAAGTAGTTTCAAGCATGGGAGATCATAAGACATATTTTATCAATATTCATTTAGTAGGCACCCTTCATCCAAGAAGTAAAGCTATAGAATAGAAATAAAGGGAGGTATGGAGACAAATTTCTCATTGCATAATTTCAAACAAGTGCAAGCATTTAAAGGAGAGGTGACTATGAAAAGAACTAGAGGAATTTTCTTGATTAACGACCTAATATTTTTGCAATATCTAGACATTATCTTTGGTGAAATGTTCATGATGACATAGTACAAATTTAGAAGAAACATGGATATCCCCTCTACATTTTTGGCTTTTGAAATGTCCCCTTTTCTGATTTGATATGGTATTTCACACCTCTAATCAGATTTTCAAAATCAAACAATTGCTATCACAAAGATCCACCAATTTCTCAATGAAACCCCAAATCGGGTATGCTGAAAATAGTGCTAAAAGCTTCACAACTTCACAAATTATTAATAAATCTGAAAATGGAAATTTTTACAGAACTTTCAGCAGCATAACAACCTACAAATTGACATTTCCAGATCTGTATAGCTTTTACACAACAGCTCAAAAATGTAGGACAAAAACTATGCTCATCGGGCTCCCGAAATTAACACAAAAATGCCCGAAAACACCACAAAAACACTAATAAACTATCTCAGAAGTTTAATCACGTCCCAATACATATATTTAGCTCTATTTTAACAGCTTAAAGTCTGAAATACAGCAGCAACCAAACTGATATGAAATGCTCAACTGAAAACACCAAACTCATGCAAAAAACACACCCAAAAACCCACAAATCTACACTGTTCAGCACAAAGGCAAACTCTGTATGAGCATGCACATGGAATGGCTTCAAACTCCCGTCCTTAGCCTTCCTGGAAACCTGCAAACTCCCGTTCTTGGGTCTCCCTGGAAACCTGCAAACTCCCGTTCTTGGGTCTCCTTCTCCACAGGTTTGGCAGCCTCTGAAGAATAACAAAGAATGAGCAAAATCAAGTTCTGGAATCCCCCCCAAAATGCCTCCAAACCTCTTTAAAAAGGGCATAACTGTAACTCACGTCCAAGAGAGGTTAATGAAACATATTTTAATAATAATTATCATTTATTAGTCCAACGGTTTCCAAAGATTAACTCCCTTTTTCCGAAACTTCACTTTCTTGGGCCCGCCTGTCTTAGCAAAGATTATTATTTTTTTAATTATTTGAAAAGGGGACATGACAGCTTTGACATTGTAGCTTGGATGAGGGAGGAGGCTTTATATGGACGATGAGAAAATATGTTCAACCTTAGTGGTCTAGGTGAATCATGTCAATTAATGGTATGTATTTTTGAGGGTTTGTGGAGGGAAGTGGATGGTACATCAAGTCATTTTTGTATTAGAATAATAGAATGACTAAGAGGGGGGGTGTTATTTATCCTTGGGTCTAGATGTACCAATCCGACTTTTGCTAACTTCAAACAACTTATAAAAACTCACAAAACCATTCAATCCATATAGCATATCATCAACAACTTAACATATCCATTCTTCACTTAGCTCTTTGTTCAGTATATGTTGACTAACAATAAATAAAACAATAGTAAATAGCATGCACCACACATAAATGACACTAGGCTTTAAAGTGGAAACCTAATTTGGGAAAAACTACCAAGTAACATGCTACCACTTTTCACTCTTCTAAAGTGAGCTTAGTTATGAGCCAACCCAACTAAAGGTTACAAAAAATAGTATTAGTTGTGACCTTGTTAAAGGATTTAGTCACTCTCTTAGAAGTAGCTTGGTTAGAGGACTTTGGATCATTCCATTAGAATTTCACCTTGATTAAAGGATTTACAAAATGATTGTTTTAGATTAAGGTAAAAATAGGTTTTGAGGGAACCCAAAACCCCTTTACATCATAGACCCAAAAGATATTCAAAGAAAGCCCAAACATCCTAAAGGGATCCAAACCAGAAGCATGTTGCAGTAGAAAAACATTATATGTCTAGTAGCACCAACAAAAAACTAGAAGAGAAGCAAACAGGAACTTCTTAAATAGGCAATGGGACTAAGAATTTCATTTCACTCCCTTTTTGTGAGAGTGTAAATTCATATCAAATTGAGGAAGGGCCTTTTTATATCTTTTCCTAGTTACAGGTGTCCACCCCTCCTCATCCATCATAGCCTTAGATTGCCAATTTTGAGAATCCAAAATAGAGGGAAACTCGTCCAAATTTTGACAAGGACCATCTGTCATCACTTCTTCCAGCAAATTGGAACTAATACCAATAGTCTGATTACCAATGCCAGTAGTAGCAATAGAGAGAAACTCATCCTTTTGAAAAGGACTATCCATCATCACTTCTTCCATCAGATTGGAACTAATACCAACAATTTGAAACTCATCCTTTTGAAAAGGACTATCTGTCATCACTTCTTCCATTAGATTGGAACTAATACTAGCATTCTGATACCAACCTTAAAAAACATCTCTTATGCCTCCTTAAATAGGTAGCTTTGATTTTTGGTAGCTTAAACATCACCATAGATCTTAGAGTATGATTAGATTTAATGAATCTATCCATGATTTTGTCCTTCTACTCCTTTCTTGATACTTCTATAAACTTCTCTTTAAATCATTGTCTTTGATAGCATAACAAAATCAATTCATGCATTAAAATATGTGAGCTCATTAATCCTTATTATCCACATGTTTTAACCAATCCAAAAATTCAACTATGTTAGCCTTAAACTTGATTCTTTCACAAACTATTATTTTGTTGACACTCTATCATCATTATGTTCTTTTGCTTAATCAACACGATGTAGCTCGGTCTCTACTGTTATGTCTTGCTCAACTTTCACTAGCTTTCTCAGTCTTCACTATGCTTATTCATTACTATATTTTCCTTCTTCAACTTTCTTAGCCATAAATATCACTTAGGTAATATTGTTTATTCAGCTAACTTAAGTTCCTTAATCTTTTGCTTCATTGACCTAGTGAAACTGTCACTTGGTCAAGCTTAGTGTTTTACTCAATTGCTTGTATTCTCTTCTAAACATAAACTCAACTATCTTCTTCATTTCATATAATAATGAAACAATACATTATCTTTTCAAAGACTAACTAATCAAGTGCCCATTGTAATTCCAACATGCTTGCTCCTCTTTACTCAACAATTTCACTAGTGCATCTAGTTATCTCTCTTTTCAAATCCTCTCCATCAATCAACATATATGAAACTCTATACTATTCGTAAATATCTCTCTAGTAGGTTTGACATAAATGACAACATAATAGGTGTTCTAATTGTAGTTTCCAACAATCTTCTTCTTTGGCATTAATGGCAACACCTCTAGTTACCATGCTAATGCAAAAGACTTCTCATGATGTATCATTATCAGCTCCTTAGTTAATATCCTTAGTTTCATTTTGATTATCATCCATACACTCACTTACACTTCTCCCTCTATAATAAAAATTGTAATACCAAATGTATTGGCTTCCTCTGTCACATCTCTTATTGTAATTCAACTTCTTCCTCTTCCACTGGATGGATGGTAATTGTCATATCTTCCTCTTATATCTTAGCACATAATCTTCCTCTAGATATGAATGGGAACTATACATATTCTCCCTCTCTAAAAATAATGCCAAAGAAATCATTTATCATCTTTATTTGATTCTATCATACACATTATCTTATTTTTGTCACTGTGTGATTGAAATATCACTTCTTCCATCATCTTTAACTTGACTCCTTGTAGTCTCATCTTTTCATGCTTATGTCCATCTTTTTACAATATTTAGGAAGCTCCTAAAGTGTGATCTCCTACATCTATGTGTAAGATATTCTAATCATAACATTGGATGCAATGTTACATCTCTCCTTAGCTTGCCTCAAATAGGGGAATGATGCCTAATTTACCTCTTAGATACTCAAAAGTATCCTTGGGTAATGTCTTAGTGAATATATTAGATATCTTCTCATTTGTTTTCACATTCTCCTATCTCACTTCTTTGTCTTGTACTAACTCTATCAAGTAATGATACTTGATAGCAATGTATTTGGTCTTTGTGTGCATCACATGATTCTTGGATATGTTTATAACACTTGTGTTATCTCAATATATGACAAAAATTTCAGTTATCTCTTCCTTCATACATTTCAATAATTGCTTGATCCACACAATATTATAATAATTAACTACTGCAACAACATACTTAGTCTTTGTTGTGGATTGCAAAATATAGTTTTGCTTCTTGCTTGTCCATGAAATTAGTCTCCTTCATAGAAATAAAGTGCCTCCACTTGTACTCTTTATTTCATCAATGTTTTCTACCCAATCAACATCTATATAAACCTTTAGTTCAAACTATTGACAACAATTGTTCAATTAATTATTGTATTTGATGTTACACAAAATGTTAAGTCTTTATTAGTTAGTGTTTGTCAAGCTCACTTGGGCAATGAAGACAATTTCCAGTATTTTCCGAGCATTATAGAGATAATCATGTTTGAAGGCAGTATCTGTTGAGTTCACTTGAGCACTAGAGGAAGTTTGTAGGGAAATAGTTGTATTCACCCTAAAATGGTCGCCTAGACTATGGGCCCCCATTATTCAATTTATCAATTTCTTGAATCAATGGTTTGAAATATTCAAATTAATTTCTTTGATCAAATTCGATTATTTCAATATTTTTTAAGGTTGATCATTTTATCCTAAGTCTTATTTAATTAAAATAAAATATCCCTTTTAATTAAATAAAATAAGTCCCCATTTAATTAAAAGAAAACCTCTCTTTTAATTAAATAATTAATTCGCATTTAATTAATTAAAGAAAACTACCTCTTTTAATTTAATTAAATATTTCCTATTTAATTAAAAGAACTTGCTTTCGAGAATTGAAGAACTTTGGGGCTCTTGACAGATGGCTTCTGTAGACAATTTTGGGTTTGCTAGGGCTTGCATTCCCTAGCCTGACCCATGTTTTTCCTTCCTCCCTACAACGTCTTTCCCGTTGGTTCATGACACATGTCTTGTTGATTGTTGTTGACTGCTATGTGGTGGATTGCTGCACGCGGGTATACTTTTTGGCCACAGGTGGTCTGCTACAACTCATTTTTGGTGATCCTTGCTAAGTTTTTTGGTTGAAACTTGCAGTAGTGCGGGGTTGAGGGGCTATTGCCCAATTTTTCCTTGCTTGCGTGCTTTATCTAGGATCGAGGTGAATGGGGGACATTGGTGTCACCTCTCCCCATCCTTTGGGTGAAGATTTGGAGATGGGTGAGCCAACATTAGGGGTGCATGCTAGTAATAGGGTTCATAATGGTAAATCCCAATTAGGGGAAGGAGAATCATCTTCTTATGGGAAGCTTTGACTACAAAAAGCTAATGGATGTTTGTAGAAAGTTGAGGTTTGGCCAATTTTGGTCATTCAACTTGAACAAATTTTGAAGGATGTTGAAAACTGGAGTAATCACACTCTTATCTACAAATTTTTGGGCCTTCGTCTTTCATTGCCTGTGCTGGACTCCTAAGCCCATCGGGTGTGGAACCTAGAAGGAGATATGGAAATTCTATTAGTAGCTAATAATTACTTTATGGTCATCTTCTCATGTATGCTAGATAGGAATAAGTCCTTTGAAGGTGGCCCTTATTTCCTTAATCAGGTGGGGTTGTTCATCAAGCCTTGGCACACGAGCTTTAACTCTGCTGAGAAAATCCCCTCTCAAGTTTTGGTATGGGTATGCTTGCTGAGACTTCCTCTAGAGTTCTAGAGGGAAGATATTTTTCACTCAATCTTGATGCTTCTGGGAAAACCTGTGGGATTGGCTACATAGACTCAAGATTGAAAGGTAATTTCTTTTGCTTGTATTTGTGTAGAAGTTGACTTAAATAATCTGTTACCAGATTCTTTAGAGATTTGTATGGGATCTATTTCTTGGATTCAACAACTACGAGACTCTACCATTTAGATGTAGAATATGCCATGAATATGGACATCTTCTTCATAGATGTCCCAGGTATAAGATCCCTTCCTTGGATGCTTCAGGTTCCCCTAGGGAGGAAAAGGGAAAGGCCATGATATCTAATGGACCTATTGATAGTGAGGGATTTACGCAAGTTAAATCTCATAATAAGGGCCAAGGTAAGAAGAGAACTTGGATGGATAGGCGGATGGATGGCACCTTTAACAAGTTTGAGGCTCTTGGAGAGATGGTCCAGGAGGAAGGCATTCCAGTCGAGCTCTCTTCTAAGGCCAAAAGTCAGCATGAGATTCAAGAAGGAGATATGCAGAGAGAGGATCAGATTCTAGTTACGGGAGAACTACAAGCCAAGCAGTTCGATATTGATTTGCCCCCTTCAGCTCAGGATGTCAGGGATCTTCATAGATCACAAGGTTCGCAGGGCCCAATATTGGTGGCCACTAACCCCCTTAGGTCTAAGGGGACATCTAATTCTACAAAAAGTAATAAGGCTCCCCTTGTTCTAGGCAATCATCAGAAACCCTTCAAAAAGGGACCTTTTGATAAACCATCAAAAAGTGGCAGGAAGACTGATCAGGAGAAAGTGAAGATAATGGGTGAAAATTTGGTTGGGTTTGGGTTTGTGCAACCCATTGATTCTTATTTCCCTCACCTCCATAAATGATAGTGCTATCATGGAATGTAAGGGGGTTGAACAACATCCCTAGACAAAAAGGTTGTTCATAGATTAATTAAGTCCTAGTCTCTGGATATGGTCTTCATTCATGAAACTAAACTTTCACTAGATGGATTGGCTAACTGTGCTACGTATATTTGGCCCCAAGGCTCTTGGTAGGAGATGGTTGCCTTGAATAGTTTAGGAGGGGTGGCTTGCTTTTGGGACCCAAGGAAAGTCACCCCACTTTGGTGGATTTCCAGCTAGTCATCCATTTCCTTGATTGCCACTAGCTTTGAGAATGGAGAAAGGTGCTTCTTTTCCAATATTTATGCTCCTACAGAATTTTCAAGTAAATATCAGTTATGGAACCATATTAGATTTATCCGATCCTTGGAACCTTATCTTCCATGGATTATGGTCGGTGATTTCAATATAGTTATTAGCCTGGAGGAAAAAAGAGGAGGGTTAGCTAGGCTGGATCAATCCTCAAAACTGCTCAGAGATATGATTGGCTCATTGGTTCTTATTGATGTGAAGCCAACTAATGGTGTCTTTATGTGGAATAATCAAAGATGTCGTGGTGAGGCTATCTTAGAAAGGCTTGATAGATTTTTGGTTTCCTGTTATTAGATGGACAACAGGTGGATCACCAGTTCTGAAATTTTTGACTAGAGGGGATCAGATCACTGGCCAGTTAAGCTTTCCATCACTCCATACAGAGTCACCAAGAATGCCTCTTTCAAGTTCCAGTTGATGTGGCTTAGAGACTCATCTCTACTTGATCTTATGGTGTATTAGTGGTATGAGGGAATGCCTGATCATGGTACAACCATGTATACTTTTAGTAAGAGGCTTCAACATGGGAAATACAGGCTTAAGAGATGGAATAAATAGTGCTTTGGGTCTATACATGTTTAGAAGACTACTGCTCAAACCAAGCTAGATAATATCACCCACCAAATTCAGGACCAGGGGTTGAACTCTAAGAGGAGTGAAGCTAAGTCCCTAGTTCTTAAGGAGTTGGAAGAATAGGAGCTCTGGGAGGAGATTTTTTGGAAGCAAAAATCCTGTATTGAATGGCTTTCAGAGGGGGATAGGAACACGACCTTTTTCCACAACTCTGTTAAGGAATGAAGGCATGGGAATTCTCTCTCCTCTCTTGTCTTAATAGATGGAATTTAGATCTTTTCCTGTGAAGACATCTTTAGGGAAGCAATCAGTTATTTCTCTAATCTCTTTTCTAGACAGGATCCCTGTGTTGGGCCTAAAGAGCGTGATATTTTGGACTCTATCCATCACCTTATTTCTACAGAGATGAATGCTACCCTCTCGAGCCCTATCTTGCTTCCAAAATTGGAGAAAATTGTGTTTAATATGAAGAAAGGTAAGGCCCCTAGTCTAGACGGCTTTTCGATTGAGTTTTTCCAAGAATTTTGGGAGATAATAAAGTATGATCTCTTGGAAGTGGTCCAGGAATCTTATAGGAATAAACAGATGCTAAAGTCTTTAAATTAAACTTTCTTGGCTCCCATACCTAAGAAGGAAGGGGCTAACCAGCTGGATCAATTCAGGCCTATAGCATTATGTAATGTTGTCTACAAGATCATCACCAAATTGATTGCTGAGAGGCTCAAGCCATTCCTTGGTTTGTTGATCTTTGCTGAATAGGGTGGCTTTGTTGATGGTAGAGAAATTTTGGATGGAATTGTGATAGCAATGGAGGTTGTCCACTCTATGGCTAATTCAAAGGAGAAAGCTATGTTCATTAAAGTTGATATGGCCAAGGCTTATGATCAGGTAAGTTGGAAGTTCTTATAGAAAATACTTTTGACTTTTGGGTTTGCTGTGGAGTGGGTCGAATGGGTTCTTAGCTGTGTGATATCTCCCTCCTTCTTAGTTCTTATTAATGGAGAACCTTCAAAGTTGTTTGGTGCTTCTAGGGGGCTTCGGCAAGGGGACCCTCTTTCTCCCTACTTGTTCATTATCATGGTAGAGGGTCTTGGTAGGTTTTTAAAAGCTCAGGTGCGGCAAGGTATTATCCAAGGTTGGAGCTGGAATAACAACGTTCCTTCCTATTCTCATCTTTAGTTTGTTGATGATACTAGATTGATGGGCATGGCTAGAATCAATGAGGCAGTGAATATTAGGAAAGCTTTGGATACTTATTTGAAAGCCTCAGGACAAAGAATTAATGATGACAAGTCCTCTATATATTTCTTTAACACTCCTCAGCTTATTCAGAATAGGATTGCTAGAATTCTTAGATTCCAAATTGGCTCCCTTCCTCTGATGTATCTTGGGGTCCCTTTATTCTTGGGTGCTCAGCGGAAGGATTATTGGTAGTGTGTTTTGGATAAATTCAAGAATAAGGTTAGTCATTGGACTTACAGATGGTTATCTTCTACTAGGAGAGTGGTGCTGCTAAAGACTATGGTGCAGTCTCTTCCCATTTACAGGTGTTGTGTTTAGGTTCCCGCTTCTAATTTTGTGAGGGATTTTGGTGCTTTATCTTGTCAATTCCTTTGGTTTGGGAGTCTTCTATCCTCAAAGTGGAGCTTGGTCAAGTGGGAGTATGTGTGTAGGCTGAAACATGCAGGTAGCCTTGGGCTTCGCTTGATGGCTCTTGTTGTTACAACCTTGGTTGCCAAGTTGTACTAACAATGGTGTAAAAATTAAGATCAAGAGTGGGCTAAGATTCTTACCCATAAGTACTTTTCTGGTGCGGATTGCTCTGAGGTGCCCCATCTTCCTTTGGTGGGTAAAGGCTCTTGTATTTGGGATACTCTTAAGAAGGGAGCCCAACTTGTTAAGGAGGGGCTCTTCTGGATTTGTAATAGAGGCTCAGATACTTTGTTTTGGTAGGACTTGTGGGATGTCCATCCTACCATTCTTTCTAGTTATCCCCAGCTTATTCCCCTCTCCCAAACTTTCACTAATGTTGGTTGGCTTAAGGTGGAGCATTTTAAGACTGTCAAGTGCCTAGGGCAAGTTGAGATGACTTGCTGGAAGGATTCTCAGGAGTGGTTGATGGGTGGCTCTAATGAGGATCAGGCCCTTCTCTCTAGAGTTTTGGAGGATTGGTTTTGCAGCTCTCTTAATGGGAGGGACAGTTTGGCTTGGAGCCCTAGTCCAAAAGGTAAATTTACAGTGGCTCAAGGCTATGCTATTCTTGACTGAAACTTACATAGTCTGGCTAAAGTGAATTGGTGGAAAAAGGTTTGGAGCAGATTTTTGTGGCCCAAGTGTAACTTTTTCTTATGGTTGTTGGCTCAGAAGAAATGCCTCACTTGGGAGAATCTTCGCAAACAAGGTTTTTAAGGACCTTCAGTTTGTGTTCTTTGTTTGCACAATGAGGAGTGTGTCTCCCACTTGTTTTTTCTCTACCCTTTTTTGAGAGAGATATGGCATAGATGGTGGGAGGCTTGGTGTCATGGTTGTATTCATGTAACTTCTATTATTGATTTTTGAGAAAGCTTGGGCAGACCTCCAGCAAAGACTTCTTTCTTACAGATTGCCTGGATGGTTGGTCTGATCTTCATTCTTTGAAACATTCGACTGGAAAAGAATTGTAGAATCTTTTGAGATTCCAAATTAGGTAGTTCCCAATTGTGGAAGTTGATTCTTAATAGGCTCCAGGAGACGATCTATGTAAAGTGTGATATGGCTATTAATATAGATCCTAGAGATCAAGTTATTGTGAGGAATTTGAAATTGGGAGATAACAGTCAAGGATGCATTCCTAGTAAATGATCAAGCCATGGTAAGCAGTGGGTGTGTCGGGAGGGGAGGTGGTCTCCTCCCCCGACTAGGTTCTTGAAGATCAATATAGATAGATCTTCTCGGGGGAACCCTGGTCATGCTAGTATTGGGGCTATTGGTAGAGGCAATGATGGCAGTGCGGTTTTCCTACTCTTTGTTTACAAGGGAAAACATTCTAATAATTTGATGGAGGCCTTGGCTATTAAAGTTACCATCGAGTGAGGCTGTTTGTTAGGGTGGCAGAAGATCATATGTGAGTATGACTCTCAGATTGTTGTGGATATGCTAAATAACCAGAGGTTGGAAGATGTTAACTGGAAACTTGCCTCTTTGGCCAGACAAATCCTTAGTCTCTATAGCTCCCTCGACTCTATTTCCTTTCATCACATCCCTCATGAATGGAATAGAGTGGCAGATTGTCTAGCTAAGTGGGCTTCAGAGAATGTGGATAGTTGGGCTATTAAGGGTAGGGATGAGCTACCTTCTGAGTATTGTGAGATCATTGATTAGATGTTACTAGAGGACATGAGTATGTAATGTTGTTTTGGGCCTTTAGCCTTTGCTTTGTAAATTGGTTTTGAGTGAATAAATTTTTACCTGTCCTTTTTTCAAAAAAAAAAAAAGAACTTGCTCCCTTTTAATTAAATAAATTCCCACTTAAATATCTTTGTGTGATGAAAAAAGAAATAAAATTAATAAAAATTAAATAAATCTTTTATTTATTTATTTTCTCTACACTTAAATACACATATCTATAAGTGGGAGTCATCTTTTTCCTCTTTCCACTTTCTTCTCAAACACTCCTCTTTTCTCATTGGTGGAATTTTGTCTCACATGGATCAAACTCTATTATCCCATATTGGTTGTGAGAAGCCTCTCACCTCCACATTTTCCTTTATAAGGAGCCCTCTCCTTCTCATTTAGATATAGAGCAACATAGAGAAATATATAGAGTGACATAGAGAAATATATAGAGTAATAGAAAGAGATATAGAGAAAATAGCTCTTTGCTATAGTATTGTTATGCTATAGGTTTGGAGACGATTTTTGGAGGAGTTTGAGCATTAAAGCTTTTTGTGGAGAACTTCTATCTTTTTGTCTTATTCTCTCTTGCATCCATGGCTTCCATCAAGAGGTTTCATGCTTGCATTTTTATATTATCTTAGAGTCATATTTATTTTCATAGATTAATATTGCATTGTTATTTCCTTTCATAGATTAGAATTCCTTTCTTGCATTGCTTTGCATTGTTATCATTTAGATTAGTTTATATCTTCATTTGCATTCATATTTTTATCCTCTAATCTCTTGTTTATGGTGTACTTGCATGGGCACAAAGTAGGTCAAATTGAGGGCCTCCATTACAAACCCTTGCACTCCATGAATAGAGAGCTATGAGCTACCATTCAAGACCTTATTCTTGAGCAATCTTAGATATAATGACTCATAGAAGTATGCCCACATTTTAGGCATACATTTTTGGCACCCATCATGAGGCAATCCACCTTTACTTGTTGGTTTTGGACATTTTTAGATCTAACCCCCTTGTGCAGATTTGTTTCGAGACAAAAAACCCTAGATCTGAAAGATTTGATCATATCTCCCAAATTGCTAGGTAATTTAATCTATTTTTTTTACAAGGTGGCGACATATTAGAAAAGCTTCAGTCCAATTTTTAGAAAATTTTGAGGTGTTTTTGATTTTTTATAAATTTTTCTTTATTTTTAATGAAAAATCATTTTTAAGGAGCAAATTAGCAAATTTTTTTAAAAATATGCATTTTTGGAAAGTTCTTTGAATTCTAAACATAGTTGGTTCTTTGTGTTTTAATTTTAGAGATCATATTATGGCTCAATAATTTGATTTGTAAAAACTGGTCTATTTTGACAAAATGGTTCCGTAGGGCACAAATGAAAATATATTTTCAAAATTCTAACATTTTTGAAAAGCTCTCTATTTTTTGATAGAGGTCAATTTTTTGTATTTATGGTTTTAGATCAGAATTCATATCATATAGGTCCAATCTTGATGACTAGGTGAAAAATCAATTAAAAAAAAAGGGCATTTAATGAATAGCTTTTATTTAATTTTTAGAATGGATAAATGCATAATGTGAGCTTTCATTTGGGTTATTTTCTAATTATTATCACTCTTAAAAATTAGATTTTTAGATTTAACCCTAGTTTTGCATAAGTTGGATATATATTGCATATCTTTTGTTTGTTTGTTTTGCTTGTTGCTTTGTTCATTGTGAGCGAGCATTCAAACATAAATGAAAGGTACAATAGAGAAAAGATATGTTGCAAGGATTATTAGGTATTTTGTTGGATCTCTATAACATTTTGATTTGGAACTAAAATGAACATCTCATGTGTTTGGATTGAGTGCTTTTATATGCTTTCATAAATTCACACTTCATTTGGTGCTCTAAAATTGGATCTAGATTTTCTTTCATGCATATGTGTTTCACATAGTAATTAGGCCCTATGAACACTATATGAGAGATCTTGAGAGACTAAATTTCATTCACTTGCTTTACTTGAGAAGCTCCTCTTGACGATGGATCTCCTTGTAGGTAGGGAAGGATATTTGTTATTATCTGACTATTTTGCTTGGATTTTTTCTCAACATCCATTATTCCTTTCTCTTTTGAGATTGATGATGTTTGTTATTGGATTTTCCAAATAGTTGGTGAAGTGATTTCAAATCAGCATGTCAAAGAATCTTGTTTTCTATGTTTGGGTAAGGTGAAGAGGCTAGAGGAGTATGCTTTGTTCCCTTTTGGGCACATCAGAAACTTGGAACCCTTGAATCCAAACCAAGTCCCCATGTGGTACAACTTTGTGAGTCTTTCTTGATTAGAAAGGGTTAATCGTAGTGGACATTCCCTTTATTAGGTCAACTGCATAGATAGAACCTCAAACGGTAATAACCATTTTTGATGTGATAGTAGAAACCACTATATAAATGTCCTTGTGGGGGAATCCTCATAGGTGTAGTCTTTTGTTGGGCTATTAGATCTCCTCAGTATCTTCGATTGATTAAATTTTTGGAATATGTCAAAACCCTGGTGCACCAGGATTAAATATTCCCCACTCTAGATTGTGAAGGCTATAGAGTTGAACATTACTAAGAACCATAGTGCTGCCAAATTTTCTTTTCTAAGACTGTGTTTGATTGAAAAACATTTTGAGAACATACACAGTAGTGATTCTAGGGATTAGATGGATACTATGACACTATTCTTGTTCATGTGCAAGGTTGCTTTGTCCCTTGCTCATTGTTTGAAGATATTTTCTTGAAATCCATGATTGTTGTCTTGCATGCTTGGTTCATGATTAAAAATCTATTGATACACCTAGTTGGACATTTAAAATGAACAAAATTTGGTTCTCAAGTCAAAGACTTTATGATCAAATTTCTTTGTTGTCCTATTATTTCCAATCTCCCTAAGTTGATCTAATTTAGATTAGGCTACTTACCTTATTGTTAGAAGCTTGTTTGCACCTTGGGTTATTGTGATTTGACCTCTTGAATTAGTAATCATGGATTTCACAAGAGACCTTGTTTGGAGTTGGTGAGCTAGAGACCATCCTTGTTGAGAAAGATATACCTTGTATTCTTTGATATTATGCTTGGAGAGTCTTAGTAATCTCTTGTCCATCCACTTTCATAAAAAAATAATTTTAATTATTTATAATTTGGGTAAATCATCCTCTTGGTCCATATGTGCTAGGGTACTCACCCAAAGTTGTGAGCACCTCTTTGGCAGTGTTGGTTTACACCTATTGCAATATTTTATCTTATCATTTCTCTTTTGGACAAGTGAGTGCTTTTTCTATCCTAGTTTGGTACCAACATTTCTTAGAGTTACTCTATCAACTAGTACATTTTCTTTCATGTTGGTTACAAGTGCTATTATATGTTTCTCAACATTCAAATGAACTCAAATGGTATCAAATCTCCCAAAATGACTATTACTCTTCTTTCTTCTTCATCTTCCATATCTTTCTAGTCTCCCATCTCCATTCTTCCTCTTCTTCATATCTTCTTGATTCTTTTCCTCCTATTTTAATATAGTCTACCTTCTTCTATTCATCCTTTCTCACCTTCTATGCTTGATTCTTCTTCTCCTAGAACCATGGACCCTCGTTTGAGAATAGATGAACTCGATCTCCTTATTGAATTTGAAAAGTGTTGTTACTTCAATAGATATATGAATGCCAACCTTGTGACAAAAATGATGGAAAAGGGGAAGAAATCAAACATTCCTTCTAGGATCGTAAGCAAGATCATATCACAATATCCCTCTTCCAAATATTCCTTATCTTCCAAGTCTCACCATGATTCTTCTAAATATCATTCACATTCTTCATCTTCTAAGCCTTATCATGATTCTTCTAAATATCATTCACATTCTTCATCTTCTAAGTCTTATCATGATTCTTCTAAATATCATTCACATTCTTCATCTTTTAAGTCTTATCACGATTCTTCTAAATATCATTCACATTCTTCATATTCCAAGTCTTACTATGATTCTTCTAAATATCATTCGTGTAGGTCTTCACCTACCTCTTCTTCATGATATCATTCTTCTTCTTCTTCTACCAAGAGTCTTATTCCTCTTATTGAAACATACCATAATGAAGAACATGAAAATTCTTGTGATATGCCTATCTATAATGCCTATAGTGACAATGATTATGATGACGATGACTATTATATTCCTACGCATCCTAAAAGTCCTCTAGTCCTATGCTTATGCTTAAAGGGGATGAGTCACAGATATATATTGATGGTAATCCATATGACTCAAATTTTGAAAACAACATTGATAATTTTTTTGAACAATACCTAAATGATAAATCTATATTTTTTGAGGGAGAGAAAGCATTTGTTTGCACTGAAATAAAACATCAATGGCATAAGAGTTCCTCTTCTAAGAATCCTCATGCTGAAAATAAATATTACACTCTTGAGCAAGATCATGTTAATGTTGAACCTTTGTCTTCTAATGCTCACCTTCCATCTTCTACTTCCTCCACTATCCATACATTCCCTAAAGATTTTGAGTCTCTCAAATCTTCTACCAATCCTTCATCCAACAAAGATCCTAATGCTTTTCATGCAGTTCCCTATAGTTATCTTCAAAAGCTACCTTTTAAAGAAACTTAAGCTAACCTTCACTTGGCTACAAATACTTTTGATAATGCTAAACCTAAAGAGCCTAAGCCTTTGTGCACTATAATACCTACTTCAGCTAGTCCTTCATCATATATTCCAAAGTCTTCCATACAATTCCAACATGCTTCCTTCTCCTTAGGAGTGGCTTCATGTCAAGAGGACTCTAAAAATGATAAAGAAAAGAATATAAAGAAAGAACAAGATCAAGAACCCTCCATGTCATCCAATTATTTTCACGATGTCTTTGATCCATTTCATGGTCCTTTTGATCCTTTGTGCCCTTCCTTATTCATTCCACCATGTCTTAAGTCTTCTCTTAAGCAAGATCAAGATACTACTTACACCACTGAGCTTATTGACAATCAAAATGACCTTAATATAGTTGCACCTTCCCAAGATGATACTTCCATTAAGGTTATTAAAAATACTATTGTTACTTCCAATGTTGAGCCTATTGAAAATCAAGAGAAAAATTCTACACTTATGCTATCCAAATATCCTTGTCAAGATCAAAGTCTTCCATCTTCTTGTTCTACCACTCCATGTTCCCTTCCACTTTCTACTCTTCCTAAGTCTTCTCAAGCTTTGAGTACTCCTATCAAAGAGGTTGCTCCTATTCAAGATGTTCATGATCCTATTGAAAATCCTAATGCTCACTCTAAAGATGTTGACGTCCTTGATTGTCATATAGATGTTGATGAACTTATTGATTACCCTTTTGCATCTTCCACATCCATCCTTGGACCTCCCCCACCAATACTAACTGCTTCATGTCTTTCTTCCATTTTGGGTCCTTATGTTCCTTCATTTTCCTCTCCCAACTCTCCTAATTCATCATCCATCTTGGGTCCTTACATCCCTCCCTCTCCTATCATTCCTCAAGATCAACATAGATGCATATCCTTGAATCCTTTTCATCCACCCACTCACCTAAACCAGTCATATCATCCTTCTTCCACAAGTCCCAAGTCTTTTTGGAAGTAACCTAAATGTTCAATACAAGAAAAATAAGCAATTCAAGAATCCATATAAAAAAGAAGACCACCATGTCTCCTCTAATCAACATGGAGGCATAAAGTCAAAAGAGATATCTAAGTAAAAATTATAAGACAAGTATGGGTTCCAAAATCCATCATTGAAGATATTATCTCTACATCATCAAAAATAAATGAAATGAGGCCTATGGCTAAATGGATTCCAAAGTATCTCTTGAGAGAGTCTAATGTTGGAATTCAAGCTTCCAAAGAATTCCACTTCATCTTCTTCCAAAAATATTCTTGCATTCCATGCACCTAAACTGCAACCTCTTCTATCCACTCACCATATTCCTTCACGTATTCCTTTATTCACATTTTCTAAATCCTCTCACCACCATTCAAGGTGTGTGTTGACATTGATCTTGCCTTCATTTCTATTTTTCAATCTCACTCACTTTTCATAAAGCCATATCCTCTATTTTTGTCTTCCATCTTCCTTTCCCTATTAGCATCTTTGAGCATATCATTTAATTCCTTTGCATGTCATGGTTTAAAATTTCAAGGAGAATTATCTAAAAATATTGGCTTCTTCCAAAAAATTCAAAAAAATTGAAAAAATTTTAAAATAAAAAAAGAAAGAAAAAGTTGATTTTTTTTGAAAATATGCCTTGGTGAAAACCTAGTAATCAAGCACCTTTGTAGCAAAAATAAAGAGAAATAAATTCAATCTATGGTGAAAAGCACTCCTTTGTGGCACCTTGGATAAGTACCATGATGAAAACCTGACAATCAGGCATCATACATAGTTCTTCTACATCTTTCATCCATTATGTATTTCTTCTTTGATCTCGACAATGTTGGGCTATCCTTGTGTATTGGCTATATTATTTGTTAGCTTGCTTATTATGCTTTTTCATTCACTCATAGCCTACATATTTACCTTTATTCCTATTATTTTATTCTACCACTATTCTATCCATTTGATTCTGAGAAACATGGTTCTCAGGCCTCTTGACATGCCTACTTTTGTTGGACTACACACTTTCATGCTATCTCAATTATTAGTTTCTGCTACTTATCCCACATGCTATCTTCTTTCATGGCTTTCTTTTCTTGTCTAACACATGCTTTATATGGTTATCTTTCCCTTTCTTGGGTACTGTTGAGGAGTCAATCCTTGAAGATCACTTTCACTTGCTTCATACACTCCTTTCTTATCCATCATATCCACCAGCTTGTTGCTCCTTCGCGTCCTCTACCTTGCTAGACATTGTAATAAACAATGTGCTCTTGCTTGGAAGTGATGCTCATTCTATTTTGGGGAATCTTTGTACATATTTATTGATCCTAAAAAAATACAAAAAAATGATATATTGTCAAAATTCTAAAAATTGGAAAATGTCTTGAAAAAATGATCATCTTAGTAATAAGTGCTTTGATGTATCTTCAAAAAAATTATATATTCCAAAAAAAATATTTAAAAAAAATCAAAATTAAATTCAAGTGGTGAAAACTTGGAAATGAGCGCTACTTGAGGCCTTTGCATCCCTATTTCTTAGTGTGCATCCTCAACACTTAGCCTTTCTCCATCACACCTTGTCCTTATCACCTTGGTTTGGAATTGGACTTTGTCTAGGGGCCATAACTATGTTAGATTTGGTCTCTTGGATGCGTTAGTCTTTAGGACACCTCACAAATGGTGTTTTTCAACATCACCCCAATTATTATTTTTTCAATACAACCCCTAACATCGAGTGTTTTTCAACACTTATATGTTTGATCTTTACCCAATTTCATCATGTGATCTTCCCTACTTGCAAGAATTTGATCCTTATCCTTGGAACTCAATATTAGTTAACACACTTCAATTTTTAAACACAAACACTTAATGCTTGACTTATGTTATGACCTTTTCTTTGTATGCTAACTATTATTAATTTTTGTTGAGTGTCCTTATCTAATAAGTCTCTTTGGGATGCATAGCTATAAGACTTGGGGCATGGAGCATGTTTTTATTTGTTTTCTACTTGTGGATGTGGTCTTGAAACTCTAGAGTGTCTCTTGTTGTCCCCTTGAAACACTTAGGAGATTTGAGTCATCATCCTTGACTATTTTTGCACAACTATTCTTCTGGTCATCCTGGCATCTATGCCTTGATGCAAGCATGGTTTTGCTACATTAAATTGGGTAAGATAACATCAAAGTCATCTTGATCTTTATATCTTTGATGCTTATGTTAGACTCTTTCCACATTCCAATCTGATATAAATCACATTCATATCTTCATAGTTGTACTTGCGACTAGTGATGATTGTGTGAGTTTTCAATGTCCATTAATAGTGGCCCAATTATGAAAATAAGTTCTTTTACATTCTTTAATGAATGATGAACACAAAATCATATGTTATAGTTTCTCTCTTGCAAGTACACCTTTGCATTTTCATGTAGCTTGCATTATTAGACTTCATGTTAGTTTGCATTTTTAGGCTGCATTATGAGTTTGAGAGGGTTCTCCCTTAATCTTTATTATGGACTTTTAATCAACTATAGTCATTTTTTGATCTTCATTTCCTTATCTTCTTTTATGATCTCAATCAAAATTTTCTATCTTGAACAATTGATTGATTTTGGAGCATTCTCTTTATTAGGAAAATTCTTCTTGTCTTATTCTCTCTTGTATCCATGGCTTCCATCATGAGGTTTCATCCTTGCATTTTCATATTATCTTTGAGTCATATTTATTTTCATAGATTAATATTGCATTGTTATTTCCTTTCATAGATTAGATTTTCTTTCTTGCATTGCTTTGCATTGTTATGATTTAGATTAGTTTGCACCTTCATTTGCATTCATATTTTTTATCCTTGAATCTCTTGTTTCATGGTGTACTTGCATGGGCACAAACTAGGTCAAACTGAGGGCCTCCATTACAAACCCTTGCACTCCATGAATAGAGAGCTATGAGGCACCATTCAAGACCTCATTCTTGAGCAATCTTGGATATAATGACTTATAGAAGTGTGCCTACACTTTAGGCATACAACAGTGTCCACCGAGTTCACTCGTGCACCAAAGAAAGTTTGCAAGAAAACAATGTCTGCCGAGTTGACTTAGGTATCAAATAGAAGTTGGCATAGAACCGGTGTTAACCAAGCTTACTCGGTTACCAAAGGAATTTAGTTCAAGATGCAATATTAATTGAGTTCACATGGTTAACAAAGGAAGTCCGAAGAAAGTCTTTTCTGAGTTAGTGTTGACCGAGTTAGGTCGACTAATGAAGGATTTTCTTGAATCAACATATTTAGTTTGATGAGTTTATTTGTTATGTATAGTCAACTTAAGAGATTAATTTTGAATATTTTTAGGTGTAATCAAGTCAAATTGAATAGAAAAAAGATATAAGGTCAAGTTGTGGGATTGAAAGAGAGAAGCATGGGATTGAAAAGATAAACCAAGGAAGCGAATTGGAAGGATAGCAGAGTATCCTAAGTTGACCAAGCTACAAAATTTTATTTGATCAAGGAGGATCAAGTATTCAAGCCAGAACATAGATCTAAAATCAGCAATACAATTGCATTAGCAATCAAGTTGTATCATTTTTATTCTCTAATAATTGTAGCAGTGTATCAAATCTCTTAACAGAGTTAGCTTAACAACTATTTTCCAAATCCTCTAACAAGGTGGCATTTCTAGATTAAAGTGTCTAAAGACCTCTAACAAGGCCACTCCTAATAGGGTGATTAAATCTTTTAATAGGGTCACACCTAAAAGTGTGTTTTATAACCTTTAACAAGGTTGGCTCTTAATAGGGTTCACTTCATAAGAGTGAAAAATAGTAACTAGTTGCAATTGGTGGTTTTTTTGAAACTAGATTTCCACATTGAATCATGGTTTCATACATGTTCATGTTGTTTTCTTTATGATTCTGCAACTAAGTTAATTAAGGTTAATCACATTAAATGTCTTAATAAGTAATATTTTAGTGCTTATCGAGTTGCTACAATTCTTAGTGTTTATCGAGTGATTTAGTGCTAACTGAGTTACAATAGTATTCTCAATTTCAATAGAATTTGGTTTTGATTTGTATTGACATCGAAGGGATATGAGATTTATTTTAATGGTAACTGATTCACCCCTCCTTCTTAGTTACTCATCTTATATTTTCAACAATTGGTATCAGAGCTTTTGGTGCTTGTAGAGAATTAGGTTTCAAGGACCTAAGCTAAAGATCAAGATGTCTTATAGAAGGGAGATCCCTAAGCTGAATAGAGATAACTTAAAGGAATGAAAAGAATTCATGAGATTGCATTTGGAAACCATTGGAGACTCAGGCCTAAAGTACCGATATGCCAAGTATGTGGCACCTTCTAGAACTATGTCTGTTGAAGAAATTATAAAAAAGAAGAATCATAACATTATGATGATTGATATTGCTTCAACTCTTAGCTATGCTAAATTTGATGAAGTCAAAGATTGTGATACTGCCCATGAGATGTGGATCAAGTTGAAAGCTATCCATGGAGGAGATGATAATCTAAGAAGGGCCAAGGCAAAAAGTCTCAGAGGTCAATTTGATCAAATGAGGATGAGAGAAGATGAGGACATTGCAAAATATAGTGAAATAATCAAAGCCAATGTGTGTGCAATCATAGCCTCAAGAGGAAAGATTGAAGATGAGACAGTGGTAAGAAATGTTCTCAGAAAACTTCTTCCTATATATGCAATTAGAGTGTCAGTAATTCAAGAGATGAGATGCAATCCCAAGAATGATATAACGTTGGATGCAATAGTGGGAAGGTTGACAACATTTGAGTTAGATAACTATGATAACTATGTTCCTAACACTAGCAACCTTGAGTCTACATTTCAAGCCAAGCTATCACTCAAGAAGAAAGCTACAAAATCTAAAAGGTAATTTGATAGTGAGGATGAAGATGGTTTTGATGAAGATCTTGAAGTCATTGAAGCATTACTTGCAAGAATATTTCCCAAGGGAAAAGGGAATTACAAAGGAAAAATTTCTTTGATATGCTTTTCTTGTGAAGAAGTTGATCACATTGCTACAAGGTGTCCAAACAAAGAAGGCATAGAAGAAAAGAAGAATGAAAAGTACAAAGGAAAGAAGGACATCAAAAGCTACAAGAACTAAAAAGACAAAGGTAAGAAATCTTGTTACATTGCTAAAAATTCTGAAAGTAGTGAAGAAGAAGATGAAATGGTCTATATTGCTATTAAGGATGAATCAGATGATGAGTATGATAAGATGACACTTATCTCACATATTAGTAAGAATGATACATGGATTATTGATAGTGGTTGTTCTCACCATATGACTGATGACAAATCTAAATTTGAGAACTTGGTACACTATGATGGTGGAACTGTTAGATTTGGCAATGATGAACCATGTTATGTGAAAGGTAAAGGTTTTATTGCACTAACCAATGATCTTAGGTTTGATAATGCTTATTGGGTTGAGGGACTAAAGCATAATCTATTTAGTGTGGCTCAATTTGATAACATTGGATTCAAGGTAGAATTCATGAATGGAAAGGTCAATCTTTCAGATGGAAAAGGAAATATGGTTGGGACTGGCAAGCAAACAAAAGGTAATCTATTCTACCTAGATCTTAACAAAAGTTCGTGTTTCATTGCTCAAGTAGAAGAATAATGGTTATAGAATAAGAGGTTATGTGATGTAAATTTTGATAGCTTGATAAACATAAGAAAGAACAAAAGGGTTAGAGGAATTCCAAGCCTGAAGAAACTTGACATGGACATGTGCAAGAATTGTCAAATTGGTAATATGTCTAAAGAAGTGCTGGAGTGGGTTCACATAGAACCTTGTGGACCTATTGGCATAGAAAGCTACATAGGAGATAAGTACTTTATTTAATTTTTTGATGATTATTCTAGGATGATGACAGTTATGTATTTAAAGGACAAATCATAAGCTTTTCAAAAGTTCAAATAGTATCTGGCTAAAGTGGAGAAAGAAATAAGAAATAAACTAAAATGTTTGAGATCAGATACAGGAGGAGAATTCATTTCTAATGAATTCAATGAATTTTGCAATGAAAGAAGAATCAAAAGAGAAGTGTCTGCACTTGACACACCTCAATAGAATGATATTGTTGAAAGAAGGAATAGATCAATCATGGATTATGCAAGGACCCTTATGATAGAAAAGAATGTTGCTATCAAATACTGGAAGGAAGTAATCAACACAACAGTTCATACCTTGAATCGAGTTCAATTGATGAAGGATTCAAATCAAACACCTTTTGAATTATGGCATGGCTATAAACCTAATGTGTGTTACTTCAAAGTATTTGGTAGTAAATGTTATAATCTGAAGGAGTCTAGAAAAGGAAAATTTGATGTGAAAAGTGATGAAAGAATATTTATGGGATATTGAAATAAGAGCAAAGCATATAAATGTCTGAATCTATCTACTCATCAAGTTATAGAAAGTGCACATGTGAAGATTGATGAATTTGTAGAAAAGAGTGAAGAACAAAGCAATAAGGAACCTAAAAACTACATAAACTTTGTTTACTATTAGCTTAATATTATTCCTAATGTTCAAGAAAGTGGCAATGAGAAACCTTCACTCCTTGAGTCCCAAAAATCTCTAGTTCAACATGAGTTGTAGCAAGTCCTGAGTCATTAGAAGGACTTGAGTTTCAACAAGAGGAAATTGAGTCAGGATCTGATGGACCCAAGTCATAGATAGTAGGACTTGAGCTTGATTTAGATGATCAAGGTGAACCTAGTGTTTTTAGAAACTAGGAGTCCAAACTTGCTAGATATGTCAGAAGGCATCATGCATGTAAGAAAATCATTGGAGATTAGTTAGTTGGTAAAATTACAAGAAGAAAAGTGAAAGGTACATGTTTTCTTACTAAATTTAAACCTAGATCTATAAAAGATGCATTAAAGAATAAAAGTTGGATTGAAGCTATGAATGAAGAAATTAATCAAATTGAAAGGAATAAGACCTGGACTCTTGTTCCTAGATCCAAGGATAAAAATGTAATTAGTACAAAATGGGTATTCAAAAATAAGTTGAATGAGAATGGAGAAGTTTCAATAAACAAGGCAAGAGTAGTTTGCAAGGGTGATGCTCAAGAGGAAGGCATTGACTATGGAGAAACTTTTGCTCCTATTGTGTTAAAATACTCCTTGCATATGCAACACACAAAGGATTCAAAGTGTATCATATGGATGTGAAATCATCATTCCTGAATGGAATCTTAGAAGACGAAGTCTACATTGAGCAACCTGAAGGTTTCATTGATCCTAGCAAAAGAGAAATGGTTTGTAGACTATACAAATCTTTGCATGGTCTCAAACAATTTTCCAAATCTTGGTATGAAAGGTTGCACACGTATCTCATAAAGATTGGTTTTGAAAGAACTAATGATAACAACAACCTATACATCAAAAAAGGACCAGATAAGAAGATTGTGTTGGTAGAAATGTTTGTGGATGATACATTGTTTACTGGAAATGATGATTTGTGCAAATCTTTTTCTGAGGAAATGAGTAAGGAATTTGAGATGTCAATGTTTGGAGAGATCAAATTCTTTGTTGGTTTGTAGATTCAACAGAAGAAGGATGGTATCTATATTACTCAATCAAAATACATTAAGGAGATACTAAAGAAGTTTGGAATGGAGGATTCTAGACCAGTTGGAACAACTATGTCTACTGGACATAATCTTTCCAAAGATGATGACTCAAAAGAAGTAGACTAGACTACATACAGATCAATGATTTGGAAAAATTTAGTATGTGGTGCATACAAGACCCGAGATAACATCAGTAGTTGGAATGGTGGCAAGATTCTCTACTAATCCAAAAGAAAATCATATGATGAAAATCAAAATAATCATGAGGTATCTAAAGGGTATTGAAGATTATGTTTTGTGGTATAAGAAAGGAGACAAATTTGAATTCAAAGCATCCCTTGATGCTAATTGGGTAGGAAGCATTGATGATAGGAAGAACACTAGTGGTGGAGCATTCTTTCTTGGAAAGAAGCTAGTATCTTAGACAAGAAAGAAGAAAAACTGTATCTCTCAGTCAATAACATAAAAAAAATATGTTGTTGCAGTAGTCAATTATTTAAATATTATTTGGTTCAAATAACTGTTGATAGGTATGAAGGAAGAGATCAAGGATCCAGTTGTTTTCTGTGATAACGCTAGTGCAATTAACATTTCCAAGAATCCTGTGATGCATACCAAAACCAAGAAAATTTCAATTAAGTATCATTTCTTAAGAGAATTGGAGCAAGATAAAGAAGTAAGATTGTAATATGTAAATACAAAAGAATAGATTGCAGACATATTCACCAAGCCATTACCTAAGGATGCATTTTTGTATCTAAGAGGTAAACTAAGGACCATTCCCCTATCTAAAGCTCACAAATTAGATTTTGGTGATGAATCAACCAAGCATGTTGAAGATTAGTCAAGTTGATGCAATATTGTAAAGGGTAGATTGCATATGAATCAATACATCAGGTACATGGAAGTTCACTGAATGCTATCTTTGGCATGAAATGTCAAAGAGGGAGAGTTCTATCATACATTAGAGAAATTTTATGTCTAATAGAGAGATTTTTTTGTCACATATCAGAGATACTTTTTATATATATCAAAGATATCAAAGAGGGATAATGAACTTGAGTTTGATATTGCAATCACAACAATTAGAGATTGATGTCAGAGGGAGTTCACACTGATAGAGGGAGTTCTCATGGACGAGAATTAGAATGAAACTAAAGATATTATCCTTACTTTTATTTTTCTCTAAAATTTCATTGTATTATGAGATTTTGTGTTGACATTAATTTTGAAGAGGGAGATTGTTGAAAACAATTGTTCAACTATATATTATCTTTGATGTTACACAAAATGTCAAGTCTTTATTAGTTAGTGTCTAGTGAGCTCACTTGGGTGATGAAGATAGTTTCTAGTGTTTGTTGAGCATTATAGAGATAATCATGTCCAAAGAAAGTATCTATTGAGTTCACTCAGGCACCAAAGAAAGTTTGCAAGGAAACAATGTCTGCTGAGTTCACTCAAGCACCAAAGGAAGTTTGTAGGGAAACAATGTCTTCTAAGTTCACTCAAGCATCAAAGAGAAGTTGGCATGGAACTAGTGTTAACCAAGCTCACTTGGTTACCAAAGGAATTCAGTTTATAATGTAGTGTTAACTGAGTTCACACGATTAACAAAGGAAGTCTGAAGAAAGTCTTTTTTGAGTTAGTGTTAACTGAAATAGGTTGACTAATGAAGGATTTTCTTGAATCAACATATTTAGTTTGATAAATTTATTTTTTAAGTCTATTCAACTTAAGGAATGAATTTTGAATATTTGTAAGTGTATTCAAGCCAACTTAGCTAGGCAAAAGATATTAGTATAAGGTCAAGTTCTGGGATTAAAAAGATAAACTAAGGAAGTGAATTGGAAGGATGACAAAGTATCCTGAGTTGATTGAGTTGCAAAGTTTTATCTGATCAAGGAGGATCAAGTATTCAAGTCAAAATAGAGATTTGAAATCAACAATATAATTGCATTAGCAATCAAGTTGTATCATTGTTACTCTCTAATAATTATAGTAATGTATCAGATCTCTTCAGAGTTAGCTTAACATCTATTTTCTAGATCCTCTAACAAGGTGACATTTCTAGATTGAAGTCTCTAAAGACCTCTAACAAGGCCACTCCTAACAGGGTGATTAAATTAGGGTGTTTTTTAGTGGCGAATATTCGTAATTTTGTAAATTTTAGAATTTTTTTGCTAGTAATTTGGCTAATAATTTAAGATTTAATGCAACCTAAATCACCACATTTTTATTAAATTTAGTTCTAAAATATTTAAAATTGTTCAATAATTTATTTTATTAAAAAATTTAAACTTAAAGATTTGCCATAATATTCAATACATGATTAGATTTGATTCACCTAAATAGTATACATTATCAAAGAAATTAAAATTAATTCACCAATAATTATCATAATTATTAGTTACTTTAGGGATATATTACCAATATTTAGTTTTCACTATTGATTTAAAATATAATGTAATTATCCTCATAATTTTAATGAGATAAAACTTGTTCAATTTGGATTTGTAATATTCCATGATGATTAGCAAACTTCCTATTATTATTAACATTCACCAATACTTTCTACTCAAAAGTTATGATTCCAAAATAATCACCAATGTAAATAATATTTAAAGTAAAAAAAATGAGGGATTCGCTGATAAAAATAATTTGGTTTTTCAAAATAATGAAAGATTTGTCAATAATTTATATCTTTTTCTAGAGAGGGGTTTCTTAAAGTTTACCTTGGATTAAATCCTTTAATAGGGTCACACCTAACAGTGTGTTTTGTAACCTTTAACAAGGCTAGCTCCTAATATGGCTCACTTCACAAGAGTGAAAAATAGTAACTATTTGCAATTGGTAGTTTTTCCCAAATTGGGTTTCCACATTAAATCTTGGTATCATATGTATTCATGTTATATTTCTTTATGATTCTACAACTAAGTTAATTAAGGTTAATCACATTAAACATCTTAAGAAGTAATATTTCAATGCTTACTGAGTTGATGTAATTCCTAGTGTTTGCCAGGTGATTCAACACTAATTGAGTTACATTAGTATTTTTCAGTTTTAGTAGGGTTTGGTTTTGATTGGTATTGACATCTAAGAGATCTGGAATTTATTTTTGTGGTAACTAATTCACCCCTCCCCTCTCAATTCCTCCTTTTATATTTCCAACACAAACTTGTCACTTTTCTTGTACCATAATCCCTAAACTTATGTTCCTTTAAGATATCTCAGTATCCTTTTCACAATCATCATGTGAATTTCTCTAGGATTAGTAGAAAATCTAGCAACAATACCAACTGCTGTCATATCTATTATGCACAACATATTTCAATTTTCCAATCATTGACTTGTATAATGTTTTATTTACTTATGCTAAATCATCATTCTTTTAAAGTTTGTGAATAGTAACCATAGGTGTTCCAACTGGTCTTGAATCTTCCTTTCTAAAAGTTTTCAATATCTCCTTGATATACTTTGATTGTGTAAAGTAAATACCTTTCTTCATCTGATAAACTTACAAACCAACAAAGAACTTTATCTCTCCAAACATTGACATCTCAAATTATTTCTTCATCTGATTAGTAAATGATTCACACAACATATGATGTCCTCCAAATATGATACATCAACAAAAATTCTAACTAGCAATATCTTGTTCTTGTTTTCACTTTCTAGATACATATTTCTATTATCATTAGTTCTTGCAAAACCAATTTTCACCAAATAAGTGTGTAACCTTTTGTCACATGCTCTAGGGGCTTGTTTCAAACCATATAATGCTTTATGCAATTTACATATTGTATTCTTATTTTTGGGATCAACAAATCCTTTAGGGTGTTTAATGTAGACTTCTTCTTCTAAGATTTTATTTAGAAATGTAGATTTGACATCCATTTGGTATACCTTGAATCTTTTGTAAGCAACATATGCAAGAAATGTTCTCACTCCTTCCAACCTTGCAATTGGGGAAAATGTCTCTCCATAATCAATTCCTTCCTCTTGTGCATATTCCTTACAAACTAGTCTTTCTTTGTTCCTTGTGACTTTACCTTTCTCATTCATCTTGTTTCTAAATACCCACTTAGTTCCAATCACACTTGTTTCATTTGGTCTTGATACCAATGACCATGTCTTATTCTTCTCTATTTGATCAATTTCCTCATTCATTTCCTTTATCTAATCTTCATTTTCCAAAGCATATTTAATAGATCTAGGTTTAACCTCACATAGAAAACATCTGTCATTCTTCAACTTACTTCTTGTCATTTTTCAAATTACTTCTTGTCATGACTCCTAAATATTTTATTCTAATAATTTGGTCTAGTGTATGGTTCCTTCTTACATACTTTTCCAAGACAGGTTGGGTCTCCTTTCTTCTTGTCGTAATTTACTTGGTTCTTCTTGTTCATCCTCTTTATGTATCTTTGGCTATAACTTGGCATTGTCTGTCTGATGTTCAATTTCTTCTCTCTAATGTTTGAATTTTTGATTTTGTGACTAAGCTCCTACAACATGATGCTTGATAGCCTGGTGATGCTTGGAAGAGCTTTTCCATTGAACCTTAGTAGTTCCTAGTTGCTAATGCTTGGTAGCCTCTTTCTTTGGTTCAAGTAAGGTACTAGTTTCTCCTTCATAGATGTAGACAAAATTTATGTACTCTTTGAGTTCTTTCTTGCATTCCTCTTCATTCTTCTCTACAAATTCATCAACTCTAAGATTTGCACTTTCCAAAATTTTACCAGTGTTAGAATTCAAATACTTATATGCTATGGTTTAAGTGGAATATCCTAGGAATATACCTTCATCACTCTTTGCATCAAATTTTCCTTTTCTTGCATCTTTCAATATGTAACACTTGCTTCCAAAAACTTTAAAATAATTGAAATTAGGTGCATAGCCATACCAAAGTTCAAAATTTATTTTGTTTGTGCCTTTCTTTACTTGAACTTATTTTAGAGTATAGACTCAAGTACTTACAACTTCTCTCCAATATCTTTGCAATACATTCTTCTCCATCATTAGTGTCATTGCACAATCCATGATTGATCTATTCTTTCTTTCAGCTATTCTATTTTTTGGTGGAGTCCTTGGTGTACTCATTTGTCTCTTGAGTCCCTTGTCATTGTAGAATATGTTGAACTCATTTGATATGAATTCATTTCCTCTATTTGATCTCAAGCACTTCAGACTCTTACATGTTCTTTTTTCAAACCTAGACAAATACCACTTAAACATTTGATATGTATTAGATTTTTCATTAAGAAATATTATAATCATCATTCTAAAGAAATCATCAACAAATAGAATAAAGTATTTGTCACCATAATAGATTTGCACTCCAAAAGGACCACATAAATCAATATGAACCAGCTCCAAAATATCATCAGAAAAATAAGTTTTTCTCTTGAAACTAGACTTTGTCATTTTTCCCATTTGACATTGTTTGCACATCACCTTATCAAGTTTACTCTATCTTGGTAATCCTCTTACTCATTTCATCTTTACTAATACTTACCAAATTATCAAAGTTCACATGACATAGCCTCTTATTCCACAACAAAATATCTTTAAACTGTGCTAGTAGACGAGTATCTTTAGATAGGTCTAGGTAGAACAAGTTACTTCTTGTTTGATCACCACTTTCAATCAGTTCACCAATAGCATCAAAGATCTTTGTCTTTCTATTTTAGAATTCAAGTTGGTAGCCTAAAATGATCAACTATGCCATAGTTAACAAGTTATATTTCAAATAATCAACCTATATGCTATTGGAAATATAAGGTAGGCAATGTTATTGAGAGACCGAGAGGGGTGAATTAGGAACCAATAAAACTTTATCTTACTTCACCAATTAATCCTTCATGTAATATTATGATCTAATTGCATGTATGAAAGAATAAAAGCAATAAATCATTCATAACACTTTGACACAAGATATGGTGACCCATAAACCTTCCAAATAGAAAGTAAAATTGGGGTGGGGATGATACCCACAAGCTTAGTACTGCAGTACAAAGTTAACTTGTTAAGGTTTACAATTGACCATTTTTGGTGATCTGCCTTGTTAGGAGCAATAAGAACTATGAGGTCCACCTTGTTAAAGGATTTACAAACATAAAATGAGGTATGCACTTGATTAAGAGATTTAGCAAAATACTTTTAAGTCTACCCTATTAACAGATTTAACTAATACACCTATTAGGATGAACCAGTGGCTGATCTCCGATCTGCAACTCTGATTTACTGAATGAGATTCCTTGTATTGCAATGATCACTTGATTGTGATAGATACATGTTTGTTCTCCCTTATACTACTTGTAGCCTTCTTTAATTCTCACTTATCCACTTTTGATTTGCACACACATTGTTAATTAGATATGATATAATGCATTACATATATACCAATCCAATTCATTATCTTCTAGAGTCTGCTACAATACCAAATTCATCATAATTCACAAAGTTGGCCCAACTATTGTAACTCAAGTTTTGAAGACAAATTTGATGATATTTTGATACACGACAAACACTGTCAATGCTTGAAAAACTTTGGCACTTCGTTGAACTTGAAGCTCAATTTATACTAATAATTTCCAAGTAGCTCAAACTCAGTCAACACTATGTGACTTGGTGAACATTGAGAAACTTAGTAACAACTAAATCATTTGGTTGATATTGCATAACTTAGTCAGTTGACACTGCATAACTCAATCAACACTAGTTCCACTTTATTAACCCTTTGAGCTTGGTAGACATTGTAGGACTTGGTTAACATTGGAGAGCTTAGTTAGCACTGGAGTCT
This sequence comes from Cupressus sempervirens, assembly GCA_028749045.1. Classification (NCBI taxonomy): domain Eukaryota; kingdom Viridiplantae; phylum Streptophyta; class Pinopsida; order Cupressales; family Cupressaceae; genus Cupressus; species Cupressus sempervirens. The sequence goes on along the minus strand of CM053787.1, from coordinate 542,983,496 downwards.
TTATCACTTCCATTGAATATCTTGGTAGCCTCTACTACACCCGGTTTGCACTGTACATAGTCTTTGAAGCTTGGTAAACACTACATTTTGACTACTTGGCTTGGGAGCAACTGAAACACTTGGTTAACACTATAAACTGAATGATAAGCTTAGTAGCAACTGTAGAGCTCGGTAGCAATGTAACCATTTGACTAAGTGTTAAGTCACTGATAGATAAATTGACCTTAATGTCAACAAGCCCCCCCTTTGGTATTAGTGACAAAAAAACTTATCAAACCCAAAAATTTGAACATTCAAAACTATAAGTCAAAAGACTTTCTTTACCATCATTCTGAGTCTTCAACTCGGTTTTGACTTCCAGCTATTGTTGCTTGGTAACATACTCTGTTTTTCTAATTTTTTAGAATGGATTTTGTAAAGATATTTTCTTCTTATTTGTACATTAATTTTCATAATACTATATACTACTTCCCCATAAATATATCTCTCCTATATGCATACATATGGAGTATAATATACTTCTCCTTCTTTCATCAATATACAATATCTTCTCCCCCTTTTTGACATAAATGCCGAAGGCGTATAATATCTATATGTTAATACCAAAATGTGATAAGAAATTAGAATGTACCTTCAAAATGAGTACCATAATCTTGTTCGAATTCTCTTGTAATACCTTACTTGCATGCAAGGCTATTTGAACTTCTACTGATAATTCCATCATGTGGTTAGCTATGGAGAAGTTGTTGTCATGGATGAGTGTCTTTGCATGTGCAATGTATTTATGAAATGCATCCATATTTGGAAGAATCATTCCCTTAATTTTTGCAAGTGTGGCCCTAATTCTAGCTTCTTCCTTCAATAATTCTGCTTGTAGATTTGTCAGATATCTGATCTTTGTGTAATGTGCAGAACTATAACTTGGGTCAAGTGAGAGTAGGTGTGTACTTTCCTTCATTTCTTCATCTATCTTGGACAATTTGTCCTTGGTGTCACTCAATTTAACAAACAATGAAATAACATTAGTGACATATATTTCCAATGAAACAAGAATAGTAGATAACTCTACATGATCCATTGCAATTCTTTGTGCAACTTGTTCCAACACTCTATTCTCAAATTTTCTTTCAGCTCTATGTACGAGTTTATCCTGTCCATTCAAATATTCATTATATTTGTGGGCAATTTCAACTAATTGGTCCAGAATACATTGTTTTCCATCAACCTCAATACTCAGAGCATTAACAAATATGCTGTTTATGTCTTCAAGTATTTGATTTTCTTTCTTCTTCTCTTCTCCAAGCTTCTATTGCTTAGCCCTTTTCTTCAAGAGTTCTCCTAGGGTATCCATTTGGTCAAGAGTGAGGATAGGGATATCCCAATTTGGAATAATTATGTCCTCATCCATATCAATTGCTTCCTCTTTCCCCTTTTCTTTTAGAATGGTAGAAATAATTTCTTTACCCTTGTTTAGAACTTTAGTGCTCGGTTGAGACTAATTATCAACTATCATTGCACTAGCTATGGATACACTCATAATAGAAGACATTGTAGAAACATATGGAATAGAAACAAATATAGAAATGACACTAACAACACTAATACCTTGTTCTTGCTCAATCAAGCTTGATGATGGAGGAACTTGTATCTTGGCAGAACAAGTGTTGGGACCTTTAGTCAATGTAACATTCAGATGAACAAATACAAAGCTTGGTTGGGTTCTTAGTGTAGTAGTGTTATCCACAACCAAATTGGTAAAATCTTTCTCTAAGCTGGATTGCACCGAGGCTATGCTCAAAGAATGAGGAAATGAAGTCATAATTTGAGCTACAATATTTTTTGCATCAAATTCTTCAATACTATGTATCTCTGGAAGGCTTCCTCTAGTAGCTTCCTATTCTTCCTCCTCATCACCCAAATTGACATCATCTATCTCATCATCTTTTATTTCTACTTCTTCTTCTGCATCCTCATCTTTAGTGTCCTTGTCATCAACGCGCACAACAAAGTCACTATGTTGATGCAACTGATAGATGTTTTTCCATATAGTAGTGGCTACCTTCACCACATATTCAATATCCTTAAGCAATATCATACATGCAATTAACTTGAGAGTGAATATCTTCTCATTTTGCTTCAAGGATTCCTTTACTTCCTTCTTACTGAGACTGAACATGAGTTGCTTCAAAGTTTTCTCAAGGATGTCCTTGAAAGTCTTCTTGCATTCTCCCACCTAGGTTTTATTGCCTTTATAAGTTCATTAGGAATTTGTTGTGCAAGTTTGTTTGATGAGTACTTCCATTTTCCCAATTTTGTTACAAAAGTATCCTCAATATGCCTTTTCTCTTCTTCATTCCTTTGTTCACTACTTGAGGTAGCTTGATCTCAAGCTCAATTCTTGCCTTTGCTTCATCATATGTTTTGAAATAGGTGGCTTTGGGATTCATAAGCTCATTCAGTAGAGCTTCAATGAAATCCTTAGTGTCATCAATGTTAACCTCATACTCTAAAGGTTTAACCCATGCCACTCTAGGTTTGACTTCCTGAATATAGACTTTGTCACAGTTAACCATGAAACAAATATCTTTATCATAGTCTTCCACAGGATTCCTGGGTATCCTAAACCTATTTTACATATTTTCGTGGAATTTTTTAGAATAATTACCCATGATGCTATCAAAATTGTCACTCATTTCTGCTATATATTCATTGATTTGATATAAAATTGGAACATCCTTCCTCCATTCTATAGAACCTTTGGAAGGGAAAAAATTTTGAACAAATAAGAATAGACATGTCAAAAGGGAACCAAACTTACATGGGTTGTTCTTTGACACTTTGATGCTCTTCGTGTTTTTGTTGAATTGGTTCAACAACAACTCAACAAGGTCGAAGGATAGATTATTATTTACCACCTTGTATGCAAGATCAACAACTTCACATGACATGTTCTTCAACTAACTTGAGCTATATATTTTGTGAGAAATCACATGTATGCCAAAATTCAGCCCCATGTCTATTATGCTACTTAGCTTCATACCTCTTTCATCCCACATGACAAGAGTTTACTTGGTTAGTTCAGTCTGACCTAGGGTTTTGGTCATCTTTGCTTTGTTTAGCATTGGTAGTCCAGTGATTCTGTGAAACATTTTCTTCATTAACTGAATGGGTTGATCCAAACATAATTGCCCATTGTAAATATAGCTTGGGATAAGTCTAATCCATTTGACATAAAAATCCCTTAGTATATGTGAAATATGCATCAAACCCTTAGTTTCCAAATGTTGATGCTCGAGTTCAATATACCATCCACACATAATTCATTGAATGCCTCATTAACTTTCAGGGTTCCAAGTTCTTAAATAGAATAGTGGAAGAATGAATAGATATGGTGGATGAGTAATACCTTGGGCAGAATTTGAGACTATACACCAACTAGGTCAAGCACCTCTACAATTGCAAGACTTAACTTCAATGTAGGTACCTTGTAGTTGACCCCTCGGACTAGCATTTTAGAAATTTTCTTGATTTTTCTTCTTGATGATGCCATTTCTTGGTAGGGTTTCCAAAAATGTGAGAAATCTTCAACAAAAAATACTCAAATTGCTTGGGGGTACTGAGATCGTTCTTTGCTCTATAAAATTTGTGGTGAAATAATGCAATCAATTTCTTCCTTTTAATGAATTTCTTCCTTTCAATTACCATTAATGCTTCATACTTCATACTCACTTAATGACAACCTGTTCTCCACTCAATTTTTCTTTTAATGCTTGGGAGACATTCATAGCTTGGTAGAGTCACCATCACTTGGTATCTATATCCAATGTTGTAGTGTATCTAAACCTTGCTTGGTAAGGTCTTGTGACCTGACCTAGATTAGTAAGGTCTTGAATTTCCATCTTGCTCGGTGATCCTTGTGCATCTTGAATGCTGATATGGATCTTTCTGCTAACTAGTTGGAACTAATGTTAGATGACTTCTTCTGAATCATAGCTCCAATGATCTCCATAGGGAACTAAGTTGAAATGATTGAGACACCCAACTCATTGGCTTGGGTGTCATTCATGTGATGATTTTGGTTTGTATTCTCTAGAGATTTTGGTACCCATTGTTGCCTCATTTGTTTTATGATATTTTCAGCTTTGGTTTTCTTTTCTTCTTTAATTCTTCCCATGTTCATATAGTTCTTGGCAAAATGTCCAAGTTCTATACAAATAAAACATCACTTTGTAGTATCTCTTTTCCTCATATGATGTTTTACACAATTTTATCTGATGTGCCCAAACTCACCAGAGTAGTGACATCTACACCATGTGTTTTAATCCCATCCAAATATTGCTTTTCACAATTTATTCTATTGGGTTCCACTTCTTGGTTTTGCACTGTGAAGATTTGTGTCCTTGTTTCTTGCAATTGTGACACTTTCTTTCAAACTTAGGTTTCTCTATGCATTCACTTGCTCTATGACAATGCTTGTTGCAACTATAACACTTTCCATTGAATTTTGCTTTACCATTGCTCCAACATTTTTTTGATGTATGACCTATCTTAACACAATGATTGTAAGTAGGCCTTTTGTTCTTTTTAGATCCTTGCTAAGATGATTCACCTTCTTTTGTATATCCTATTCTAGCTTTGCCTTTATGTCTATACTGACTTTTCTCATTCAATTGATTCATGCTTTCTTGAGATTCCATCATTCTTTCATGGGTTTTCTTTCCAATGTTGAGATCATTTTGTAACCTTTCATTCTCTATCCTTAGGTACATAAGCTCTTTATTTATACTAGTAAGTTGATCAATAAAGTCTGCTTACTGAAGTGATAGTTGATGAATTTCATTGTCCTTATCTTCTATCACTTCATTAGCTTTGTCTTTCTCCTCCATGACTTCACAGAATCTAACTGATTAGATTTCTTGCTCTCTTTTCAGCTTTCTAACTTCTTCTTCAAGATTTTAATTCTTTTCTAATAGGTCTTTGATTGCTACATCAACTTCATCTTAATTTATTTCTATACATATGTCTTCAATTCTTTCTTCAATGTAGAGATTGTCATTCATTTGTATTGCAAGATCTCTCATTCTTTTCAATGATTTAGAGAGTTGCTCCTTTTCTTACTTGACTTGTCTAATGGCCAATTCTAGATCCAAATTTTCATTGTCAATAGCCTTATATAGCTTGTATACCTCTATTGACTCTAATATTATCTCAAGCTATCAAACTTCTTCTATGAGAACCAAAAGCTCTGATAGCAATTGTTGGAAATATAAGGTAGGCAAGGTTATTAAGAGGGAAGGGGTGAATCAGGGACCAATAAACTTTATCTTACTTCACCAATTAATCCTTCATATAATGTTATGATCTAATTGAATGTATAAAATAATGAAAGCAATAAAACATTCATAAAACTTTGACAAAAGATATGGTGACCCAGAAACCTTCCAAATAGAAAGTAAAACTAGGGCAAGGATGATACCCACAAGCTTTGGTAATGTAGTATAAAGTTAACCTGTTAAGTATTGGAAGATTGAAAAAATTGTTGGAGAGATTGGTTTGATGATGGTATTGTACACTCAAAAGTGTCCCACTCTAAACTCTTCTATCCAAATGATTCCATGAGTTTGGAATGCTTGGATGCCGGCTTAGAGCTCCCTATCCACAGAGTGCAAGAGAGTATATTTCAAAAATAAGAAGGCTCTCAGCTGAGCCTTAGGAATACTCTTCTTGCTAGTAAACCATACAATGGGAGGTTCCAAAGACAAGATGCAAGAATGCAAATTTCTCAAGGATTTCCTCAAGAATGAAATGCAAGTATGGAAACTAAGCTAAGATGAGAATGCAAAATGCGGCTATGCTAAAACATGTATGAGAGTGTTACAATCCAAATATTAAGCTATGTGAGATAGATCATTTCAAAATAGAAGCTAAAATAACATGCAACATGAATCTAAGCTAAAATGCTATGGTATGAGAGAATGTAGAAAAGAAATAGAAGTTCTCCACAAAGATCCAAAGAAACATGTTAGAAAACTTGTAGCATAACAATACTCAAAAGATGGATCCTTTAAGGGGGAAAGCTCTCTCCCTTTTAAAGTCGTACGGATGGTAGAGATCAAGATGAAGATGGTGGATGATCAACGATGGAATTTGAAAAGAGGAGTGATCCATGTGCACACACAAGTCAACCAATAGAATATAAGTTGACTTGTCATATAAGACAAAAGTCACAAAGCCTTTTCTTTTAATTGTAAAATAGAAAAGGACTTTATGTGTGCACTTTAAGTGGGTTAGAAGAATGGGGTCTTTTATTTAATTAAAAGGGGACATGTTCTTTTAATCAAATAATGAACTTAGGATATCATAGTCAAACTATAGGTTATAATAAAATAAATTGATTATTAGCAATTTGGTCTAGGTAAATGATTAAATTAATTTAGCCAAAATGTTGAAAAGGTGGTTAATAGTCTAGATGACCATTTTTAGGTGATTACATTTGCCCCTCTTTGACTAATGCATGATCGATCTGTGAACACATTATGTCAAAGAAAATAGAAAGCCAAGTAGGCGGTGATAGATATAGATATCTGATTTTGAAGAACGAAATGTAGAAAAAGATAGCAAGTCCTAAATGTACAGCCTGATAGTGGTAGTATTGAACACTAGGAAGAGAACAATGTTAGAATTCAAGAAGAATGTTAACACCTAGAAAAGTGGATAGAGTGAGAGCAAGTGAGAAGATCAAATAAATGCTCCTAAGCAGTGATAGAGTATTTCTGCCCCCTCAGGATCGAAATGGAAATGAGTTAAGGGTACATAGAAACAAGCTAGATATGAGAAAATTAGAATATAGAAATGTCCAAGATGATAGATAGATGATTAGAACCTAAGAATGACTATAAGAAACTAATAAAATGCCCCAGTTTGACTAGAGTTGAACTTGAAGGATATAGCATAAAAATTAGGTCAAAATGAGTAGAAAGGTGATTTTAGACATGAAAAGGTTGAATTTAAGTAGATATGAAGTATGGAAATGATGAAGACATGAAGAAATGAAGATCCCCCAGTGATGATTCAGAGATTAGACCAGGTTAGCTAACTGCTCAGAAGAAAGTAAAATTTTAAAAGACAATTTTGACCATCAAGATGAACTCGAATTTGGATTTCGATCCCGAAAATAATCTAGGACGTCAAAATTATTTAAGAGGTGAAAATTTTATATAATGTGATGATAAGATAGAAAAGAGATGAAGTGAAAGATTAAGAAGGTGAAAAGACATGAACAAGAAGAAAGTAACGAAATATATGAAAGGAGTTAGCCGATATGTTTGCGAAAAGATGAAGAGAGAGCTCTCCCCATATGCAAGAATGCAAGACTAAGCTAGAAAATGAACCTAAAATGCAAGCTAATATGAAAAATGGTTTACCAACAAGAAGTGAATAACATTTAGACTCTTAATTTCATCATTGAGCATTTATTAGGGACATCATGAGATCATACAACCATCACTAGTATAACTATGAGGATATGAATATGATTGATATAGATAGGTATGTGGAAATCCAATCTAAGCATCAGAGACATGTAAGTCAAGATAACTACGTGATTAGATTCCCTAAGTTTAATTTAGCAAGATTACAACTATATCAAGACATAAGCGCCAAGATAAACCCCAAGTGCGATCTTGTGAAACAGTCAAGAATGATACATTTGTAAGTCAAAATGTTGAATAGGTCAAGCATAAATGCTTACAAAACTATAGACAAACAAAGTATACCCACAAGTAGAAATCAAGAAAACATGCCCCATGCCCCCAAGCTTCTAGTCAATGACATCCTTGAAAGGCTATTAGGGATGGAACATATAGTAAAGAAATCATCATAGACAGCACACAAAGTAGATAAAGATCAGCATAGCTCAGTCGTTTAAGTGTTAAAGTGCATGTGTGTAAGCCACTTGGCTGTTTCTTCAAGACTTGATTCTAATAGTGAAAAATATCACGACATCAAAGATTGTAGGTAAACTATCTGAAAAGTGTTGAAAAACACTTGATGTCAAGGTGGGGGAAGTGTTGAGAAACACTATTTTGTGATTTGTCAAAGAAACCCTAATGCACAAGAATACCTCAATAGGCTAAGTAGCTATGCCCTTGAGACAAGGACAAGAAACAATTCCAAGCCAAGAAATGTGTATCAAAGTAGGTGATTGAGACTGATAGACATAGGTGCAAGGGTTTCAAGTAGTGCCTTGTTTCTAGGTTTTCACCACTTGACAGATTTTTTTTTAGGACTTTTTTCAATTTTTTTTGTATTTTTGTATTTTTTTGGTGATACATCAAAGCACCTATTGCTATGTTTTCACTAAGATGATCATTTTTTCAGGATATTTTTTGATTTTTATGATTTTTTTCAGCATCATATATGATTTTCTTTTGGATTTTTTAGAATAATTAAGAGATTACTAGTTCTCAAGCAAGATCACATCATTTTCTCCCAATGTCTAGCAAGGTGTAGGACATGATGGAGAAAAAAGTTGGATAGACAAAGATGGATAAGAAAGGAGTATGAAGCAAGTGAAAGTGATCCTCAAGGACACACTCCTCAAGAATACCCAAGCTAGGGAAAGATAGCCATATAAAGTAGGTTTTGGATAAGCAATGGAAGAAATGAGCAAGATAGCATGTAGGATAAGCAGTGAAGCCAACAAGTGTGATAGCATATAAGATAAGTGATGGAAGCCAATGAGTAAGACATCATGAAAACATGCAATCCAAGAGAGTAGACATGTCAAGAGGCCTATGAGGACCATGTTTTATTTATTGTGATCAAGACTCAGGGGTCAACTAGATAGGATAATAATGGGATAGAGCAATAAGAATAAAGCTCAAGATAGAGGCTATGAGTGAATGGGAGAGCACAATAGAAAATCTCATGGATAAGATAGCCAATATGCAAAGATAGCTCAACATTGTCAAGATCAAAGAGAGAAGAGGGGATAGATGGATGATGGAAGAATTACACATGACACTTATTTGCCAAGTTTTCATCATGGTACTTATACAAAGTGCCACAAGAAGTAGTTTTCACCATAGGATAAATTTATTTCTCTTAATTTTGCTACCAAGGTGCCACAAGAAGTGGTTTTCACGATGGGATGCATTTATTTCTCTTTACTTTCGCTACCAAGGTGCCACAAGAAGTAGTTTTCACCAAGGCACATTTTCATTTTTATTTTTTTCATGTTTTTATTTTTTTGAATTTTTTGAATTTTTAGAAAGAGCTCAAGCTTTTTGAATGTAGATAGTGCTCCTATAGGAAAGATAAGTCATGATAAGCCAAGACCGTAGAAATGTATGCTCAAAGATGTTGATAGGGTGATGAAAGAGAAATGGTAGTAGGAAGAGTATATGGAGGATAAGAGTTCATGTATAGAAAGTAAGTGTAAACTTTAGAGGATTTCATGAGGGTAGCTGAAATATTGGACAAGATCAACATTGACACACACCTTGAAGGGTATTGGAATGATGGAGGAATCATCGATGAAATAGCTTGAGATTTAGATGCATGAGGTGGTAGAAGAGATTTGAAAAAAAGTGGAGTGGAAGGCTTTGGAATATTTTTAGGAAGATTTTTGGAATAAGATGGAATGGAAGCCTTTGAAAGCTTGAATGTCAACTTTGAAGTATTTTCAATATTCAAGTCTTTTAAAAGAGACTTGGGAATCCATATGGCTTTAGATTTTCCTTTCGATACTTCAAAACACATTTCTTCAATAATGGGTTTAGGAACCCATATTTTCTTTGATTTAGCTTTTTTAATAGTGGACCTTTGTGGTCTCTTTTGTGCATTCTCCTTCTTAGCATTCACATGTCAATTAGATGGGACACAGTGATCTTTCTTTTTTAATGGATTCTTATGTTTATTCTCACTTCCAAAGGACTTGGGATTTGTGGATAAATAAGGATGATATGACTGGTGTAGATGTATAGATGGGTGAAAAGTCATCAAGGATGAGTGTCTTTGTTGATCTTGAGGTATTATAGGAGAGCTAGGGAATGAGTTAGGAATGAATGTAGGAGATGGAGGAACATAAGGCCCCAATATGGATGGAAGGTTTGAATGCTTTAGCTTATATGGATAAGGACCAAGGATAGATTTAGAAGATGCAAAGGGATAGTGGGAAGGGATATCAAAATCTTTAGAGTGAGCAACATGGTCAAAGCCATCAATAGAATCATGAGTACCTTTTATAGGAACAACATTTTTAATAGAAGCACTTGAAGCTTGAGCACAATTTTGAAGTGGATGTGGAGAAGTAGAACATGAGGGGATGCTTTGATCTTGACAAGTAGCTTTAGATAGCATATGAAGAGAACTTTTCTCATAATTTTTAGTAAGCTCAAGGGAGATAATGGAAGTGGTATCTTCATCATACTTAGGAGGTGGGCAAGATATAGGATATGAAAGGGAAAAATCTGGAAAGAGATGAAAGGGTGCTTGATCTTGATCTTTCTTGACATTTATAGCTTTTTTTTTTGAGAGTCCTCTTGACATGGAGCCACTTCTAAGGACAAGGGAGAATGAAGAGTGAATGGAGTAGTGCTTGGATTAGGCATAGTAGTGCATGAAGGTTGAGGATGTTTAGGATTAGTAGCATTGAAAATTTTGCAGCCAAGTGAAGGTTAGCTTGAGTTTCTTTTAGAGGTAGCCCTCGAGGATAGGCATAGTGTACGTGAAAAGAATTAGGTTCTTTATTTGATAAAGGCATGTTGGAAAGCTTTGAAATTTTGGGAGATGCATGAGTGTTGGAAGAAGTGGAGGTATCAAGGAAACCATCACTAGATATAGGTTCATTAATATGATCTTTCTCAAGAAAAGCATCCTCATCACATGAGTCATTAGAGGTATCAATAATTCCATTATCAATAAGTTCTTGGATTTTATGTTTCAGCTCAATGCAATCTAAAGTACTATGCTCATTATGTCAATGATAAGCACAATAGATATCCAAGAATGGGTTTCTATATGAGCTAGACCTAGGTAACCTAATGAGCTTTGTGCTAAGAAGTGTTTGTAAAGTGTCATCATAAGAATCTTCCAAGGGAGCAAAAGTTCTATCAAAATTATGTCTAGAGTCCTTTTTTTGTTTCTCAAGTGAATGGTATGCATCCATGCCTTCATCATTGTCTTGGTCAAAGATAGATCCATCATGATATCTTGGAATAGGTTCAAAGTAGGTATCTCTTTTTTTCTCTCTAAGGAGGTCTTTAGATCTAGAAGATGAAGACATTTGATGTCTTGGAGTAGAATATGTAAACCTTGAAGAAGATGAACCATGTGTATGTAAAGGTCTTAAGGGAGAATTATTTAAGAATGCAATCTTCTCCTCTAACCTTTTCTCAAGTTTAGACTTCATTTCTATCATGCCCTTAGAGAAATGAAGGTAAGAAAGATCATTTGTCTCTTATAGTTCTTTGTATTGTGCATATAGATCTTGAAACTCTTTAGTGGCATGAAGGATATCATGATCATCTAGATTTGGTTGAGGTTTGGTAGCACAAGCTTTGAATTCCATAGTGGTAGATAGATAATCAAGCATGAAGGAGACTAGAGGAAGCTAATAAGGTGGCATAAGATAACTTGATGTCCAAAATAGAGAGGTAGATTATTCACTTTCCAATATAGTAAAGATAGAGTAAAGTGACTTGTCAAGAAAGTTTCCTACTTACTTACGACACTAGTGACTCAAGTCAAGAGCTAGGCAGGAAGCCAAATAGCCAAGTAGATAAAGCAAGTGGGGTGACAAATGAACAACTTTCCCAACCCAAGACTGTAGTCAAGAAATCAAAATAAACATTTTAGAAAAAGGATAAGTAGCAAGCAGACATAGACCATGAAGACAAAAAGGCTAAGAGCGCTAAGACCAAAGAGCCACTTTAAGCATGTTTAAGCACTAGAGACATAACAATTAAAAGCCAAATGATGAAACCCCCTTTAGTAAGCAACACAAGAAAATGTTTGCACTTGACATTTTGACTTGGTTGACAAAGTTTGATGATGGTTGATAGCATAGCAAGTTTGATGTTCAAAAGCAATTTCTTTCCAAGAAAGATAGTGACACATGGAGTATTCTTCAAACAATCAAGTAAGGGACAAAGCAACCTTGCATGATACAAGCATATGTGAGGTCTCAAAAGAAATCCTTAGAACTATCATCATGTATATGTTCAAAAGATTTTCACAGGTATATCACATTCGAGAACACATCAAGTAATATCTACATAAAGGACATGGTTCATTACTCAACAACTTGGCCCATGCTTGATGCTCCTTTGCCTCACACCAAGTGGTTTCCCACAAGAGATATTGGCTTTGTCATGAAAATGCCATAAGCATAACTAAGGGAACACAAATGGTGAGTGTAAAATCTTGGGGTGATCCGGGTAGTCCACTAGGACCGATCCTTGCACCAAGAAGTTGAGCGGCTAAAAAAGGTAGTTACTAACTTAGGGTGTTTAGATAGAGCTTTCGTTCATAGTGTTCCTCTAGCTCCCAATTATGGGACACCTCACCTTGTGATGAGTAACTAATCTCATGACCACAAGAGTACCTTAAGCATTCTTGCCTAGTGATCTCCCTATGGTCGAAATCCCATAAGTGATCACACTAGACAAAGAAAAACCCTAAATATACCAAGGTTTTGTGTCCTTGATAGACTTGAGTTTATAGTGGGTTGGAAGAGCCAGGTAATCTGCTTGTCCCCACTTGGGTTGTTCCTCTTAGGTTGTCTGAGAGCAGGCCCTCTAAAGGATTCGAAACTACACAAAGAGTGGATCAACTTTTGGAAGTCAAGATTTTTGACTCACCACAAGGGTGAAGAGCATACTCTCCTATTCCAATAATTTTCTCCCAAACACACCAAGAAGATTCAGTTGCCTCTTACTCTTGAAACCAAATGGTAAGTCAAGATTTCTGATTCATCACAAGGGTGAAGAGCATACTCTCCTATCACCAAAGGATCCCAATCGTAAGTTTTAATTTGCCTAAAAGAAAATATCTACTATATGCCACACATGTAAAAGTAAAGAATAAGAAAAACTAGGTTTTTATCCATTGGGCAGCCCTGCAAACAATCATTAGTAGCCCTTGTGCATTTGAAGCTTTGACATGCATTCTTTTTATGCAATGTTTCAATTATTTTCACAAGGATGGCAACCTACAGTCACAACTTGTTAGCACCACAAGTTAGTGTGAAATAACATAAAAAAATGCAATAAAAAGTGGTTAGTTGCCTCAAATATCCAAGTTATCTTCCAACCAAGTGTATGCAAAGAAAGTGCAAACTAATCACAAATGCTCTCATTTTTACTCTTTGCTTTTAACCTTGTCAACATGATTAGATTTTTTTTGCTATGATTTCGGACCCAAAAATAGAAATTAAAAGAAGAGACCCCTACTAAAAACTAGAGAGCTTTCCAAAAATGCAAGAAATTCAAAAAAATCTCTTCATTTTTACCCTAGGGACCCATGTTGTCAAAACAAACCAGATTTATCAAATCGGATTTTGGATCCTTAATACAACCTCAAAATTCAAAAAACAAAGAAATTACTCCCCTTATAATTCAAAAAAATTTCTAAAAATATAAATTTTTCCAAAAAATATGCTGATTTGCGATCAAAAATGACTTTTTTATGAAAAACAAATAAAAATTCATAACTCTCGCAAATCATATCAAAATGCTCTGAAAATTGGATAGAGACATGTTGGACATATACCCAACTTGGAAAAAAAAATTTCAAAACCAAAATCCAAGCATTTTAAAAGATATTATCAAATCTCTAAAACAACTAGATTTTTGGCCTTCAAACCAATCTGCATATGGGTTGGTCTTAAAACCAAAGTGATAATTCTACAAAAGCACTTGATTAGATCCAATATGCTGCTATAAAAAACTAGAGATAAAAAATAAAAGCAAATGGAGCTAGAAAATTGATTCAAGCCCCACGATGGGCACCAAAAATGTACACTCAAAAGTGTCCCACTCTAAACCCTTCTATCCAAATGATTCCATGAGTTTGGAATGATTGGATGCCAGCTTAGAGCTCCCTATCCATGGAGTGCAAGAGAGTATATTTCAAGAATAAGAAGGCTCTCAGTTGAGCCTTAGGAATAATCTTCTTGCTAGTAAACCATGCAATGGGAGGTTCCAAAGACAAGATGCAAGAATGCAAAGGTCTCAAGGAGTTTCTCAAGAATGCAATACAAGTATGGAAACTAAGCTAAGATGAGAATGCAAAATGTGGCTATGCTAAAACATGTATGAGAGTGTTACAATCCAAATATTAAGCTATGTGAGATACATCATTGCAAAATAGAAGCTAAACTAACATGCAACATGAATCTAAGCTAAAATGTTATGATATGAGAGAATGTAGAAAAGAAATAGAAGTTCTCCACAAAGATCCAAAGAAACCTGTTAGAAAACCTGCAGCATAACAATACTCAAAAGATGGATCCTTTGAGGAGGAAAGCTCTCTCCCTTTTAAATTTGTACAGATGGTAGAGATCAAGATGAAAATGGTGGATGATCAACAGTGGAATTTGAAAAGAGGAGTGATCCATGTGCACACACAAGTCAACCAATAGAATATAAGTTGACTTGTCATATAAGACAAAAATCACAAAGCCTTTTCTTTTAATTGTAAAATAGAAAGAGGACTTTATGTGTGCAATTTAAGTGGGTTAGAAGAATGGGGTCTTTTATTTAATTAAAAGGGGTCATGTTCTTTTAATCAAATAATGAACTTAGGATAGCATAGTCAAACTATAGGTTATAATCAAATAAATTGATTATTAGCAATTTGGTCTAGGTAAATGATTAAATTAATTTAGCCAAAATGTTGAAAAGGGGGCTAATAGTCTAGATGACCATTTTTAGCTGATTACAGGTATGTTACATTTATGACTGAGTTTGTCATTGATTTCAACATAGCATGTTTGATGTCTTTTGTGATATTTGACAAAAGAACAATGGAAAGATTAAGTTGGTACAAAAAATTAGTTGAGCATGATAACCACCCGAGTTTATGAGAGATACTTTGGAGTATCTAGTATATGTAGTTAATGTCAAAAGTAGAAAGGATAAGTCTAGAAGAAGTTATGTGAGTTTTGGTGACGTCTATTCTAAGATAGAGTTTATAGAGGCATGTTCTAGTAAACTTATTATATCTCCTAGTAGATTTGATATCTTGAGGATCAAGGTTGAGGACATGAAGAAGACATATTAAGGATGACGTGGCTAAGCTCACTTATCATAATATTGTGTGTACATAAATTTATTTAAGTTGCAAGGTAGAAGATTAAGGTTATTGCTAAGTGTAACGTGTTATTAATGAGGTCCTATGATAATTAATTGAGAAGGAATAATAGCCAAATCAGGGAATTATTTTATGGACTATGGATAAAGGAAGGACATTTTTCTTTATCACAAAGTGTGTTGATATGATTGAATGATCAATTTTAAGTACTAAAGAATGAAAAATACAAAGTTGAGTAGAGCAGTGCTGAAGTGAAGGAAACTTCAATGCCAAGGTTTTGTTAAGTGATCCAAGGTTTGATATTTGGATTTGAGGTTCATGACATGGTCTAAAAGGTCTAATAGTAATTGGTCCAATTGACAAGACAAAGGAAAGGATAAAGAAAAGAAGAAGATACCAATAAATTACTTTTTTGAGTAGTGAACTCTTTTTGTAGTTGAAATTACATGTTTTGGCAATGGGCTCTTCTTGCATACATTGTACCACAACTCCTAATAGGGATTCAAAGTCTCTTAATAGGGACTCATTGTACTAAATGTTGTAACAAACTCCTAATAGGGTCCATCCTCTAACAAGAAATATTTATATTAGTACATCTTCTTGTGAGAATCATTCCCATTGGGGTTTTTCCTCTGATCAAGGGTTTCCCTAATTAACATATCTAGTGTAATTTTCTATGTGCATCTTTATATTGTTGTTGTGTACCTTGGTTGAATGGTTAAGTTTTTTTAAAGAAGATAAGTGTTTTAATTATTGGATAATTGATTCACCCTCCACCCCCCCACCCTTCCCAGTTATCTTGGTGGACTATTGTTTCTAATAATTGGTATCAGAGCCTCAGGTCCTTGAAGAAAAAGTTTAACATCTTTGGGAGATCCACGGTGAATATGTTTAGGAAAGATAGTCTAAAGTTTGATGGAACAAACTATAATAGCTGGAAGGAAAAGATGAAGACACATTTGTTGTGTATGGGTTCAGGATATTGGATCTTGAAAAAGTGAAGACAATCATTGAAGAAAATGAGTTGGAAAGTTTCTTTGAAGTAGAAAGAGATCTTTTCATGTGTGAAATGAGACCTAGGGAAGCACTATTGACTGCACTTCTTGAGATTGAGTACAATCAGGTAAAATCACTTTCCACTTCACATTTGATTTGTAAAGCTTTGGAAAATAGTTTTGAAGGTGATGCACATTCTAAGAAGTTGAGGCTACAAAGTTGGATTTTTGCATTTCATGATGCTAAGATGATGGGAGATGAATATGTAAGAACATATATAGGTAGGATATCAAAAATTATTGCAGGTATTAAAGCTCAAGGGGGAAGCAAAGAAGATGATAAGGTTATATGGAACATATTGAAGACTCTAACACCACTATTCAAGCTAGTAGTCTAGATGATACAGTTGTTGATATCATGTACCAATGGTTTCACTAAGGAGACATTGCTTGGAAGACTTGAAGTAGTTGAGAATGTACTTAGATAGTCTAGAGAATTAATTAGAATAGAAAAAACTTTTAGTGCCTTGAATATTCAACCTAACCTATCAAGGAGCACAAGTGCTAGAGGAGATTTTGCTAGCAGTAGCAAATTTGAAGAAAACAAAAAGCTTGATGAAGTAGTAGCCCTTTTGGTAAGAATAAAGAAAGGAGCTAAGAAAATCTTTGAGTATTGGACTTGCGATGAATATGGTTATTATGCATCTAAGTGTCCCAAAAGGGAGGTCTAGAAAAGATAGAGATTGTTTGTATGCAAATTAAGATAATGATTTTGATGATCAAGCATTAAGTGCTAGTGATGATGAAATTGGATTTGTGGCAATTAAAGAAGAAATCTTAGAGAAGGTAGCTTTGGTATCACAAGTTGACAAGAAATCTAATTGGATAATTGATAGTGGTTATTCACATCATATAATTGGTGATATGAACAAGTTTGTTAACTTTAAAAGTCAGGATAGAGGAATTGTCAGAGTTAGAAACAATGTAATATCATGCCAAGTAAAAGGTATTGGATCTATAACTCTTGATGGTAAAACTAATACTGAGGATGTATACTTTGTTCATGGTTTAAAGCACAATCTTTTGAGTGTTGGACAACTAGCAAACAAAGATTATTAGTTGCAGTTCATAGAAAAGACATGCATGATTAGAGATAAATATGGAAAGATAATTGGAAAAGGAACCATATCTAGAGGTAATGTATTTTAGTTGAATCCTACTGAAATGACATGTTTGGTTGCAAAGGTATATGACAGTTGGTTATGGCATAAGAGATTCTATCATATAAACTTTGATAGTATTGTGAGGACTAGTAGAATATTTTCTGCTAGAGATTTTCTAAAGATTATAAAGCCTACTAACACAATTTACAAGGAGTTTGTTATTGCAAAACACAATAGAACTTCTTTTCCCAAAAAGAAGTTTATCACTACAAAAAAGTTGGAGATTAGACACACAGATCTCAATAGTCCTACAAAGACTACACGATTCTATGGTGAAAGGTATTTTATTATTCTTGTTGATTTTTTTCTAGAATGATGTGGGTTGCATTTCTTAAAGAGAAATATGAGGCATTTGACAAGTTTAAGATATTCAAGAATAGAGTTGAGAATGAATTTGGTGTGAAGATTAAATGTCTGAGATAAAATAGAGGATGAGAATTTACTTCGAATGAGTTTAAAATGTTTTGTGAGGAAAATGGAATTAAAAGACAACTATCAGCTCTGAGAACCTCTAAACATAATGGTATTTTAGATAGAAGAACCAAGTCTATAATAGAAGCAACTAGAGCTATATTAGTAGAAATGATGTATCCAAGACATTTTGGAGAGAAACTATGAATACAATAGTCTACACTATGAACTATGGTTTGGTCACTCACCTATAGTTAAGTATTTTAGAATATTTGGAAGTAAGTGTTACATAAAGAGAGATGATGACATTGTTAAGTTCAATGCTAGAAGTGATGAAGGTATGTTTCTTGGTCATTCATTGAAAAGCAAGGCTTATAGATGTTATAATAAGAGAACTAAGACTATTATGGAAAGTACAAATGTGATAATTGATAAAAAGTTTAGAGTACAAGAGAGAATAATTGATTACAATTCAGATGATGATGTTGTTACTAAGCCAAGGAATGATGAGGTATTTCTTGAGACTAACAATGATTTACAGAATGAAGGAGAGAAAAGGCAGGAACAAATCTCAGAACCTTTAGTAGAGTCAAGAGTTGAGATAACAACTCCTACTTTAGGAAAGAACATGATAAAGAATCACCCATTCAAAGAGATCATAAAAATAAAAGACAAAGGTGTGATGACAAGAAGTAGAGTTAATGAAAAACTATGCTTGATATCTCAAGTAGAGCCTAAGAATGCAGATGAAGCATGTAAAGATGATTATTGGAAGCAAGCTATGAAAGAAGAATTAGATTATATAGAAAAGGATGAGACATGGGAATTGGTCCCCAGACTATCAGATAAGAATGTGATAGGTACTAAATGGGTATTTAGGAACAAAATGAATGGGCAAGGAGAAGTTGTAAGAAACAAATCAAGATTGGTATGTGAAGGTTAATCACAACAAGAAGGAATAGATTATGAGGAGACTTATGCTCCAGTGGCTAGAATAGAAGTAGTAAGATTATTCTTAGCCTATGCAACACAAAAGAAATTCAAAGTATATTAGATGGATGCCAAGTCAACATTTCTAAATGGAGAACTTGAAGAAGAGGTATACATTGAGCAACTTGAAGGATGTGCTCTGATAGATAACAAGGACATGGTATACAAACTAAGGAAATCATTGTATAGATTGAAGCAAGCTCCCAAAGCTTGGTATGCAAGGTTGGACAAGCATTTGACAAAGCTCAGATATAGGAAAGGTATGGCAGATAGTAATCTGTATTGGAAAGAAACTGATGATGGTTTGAGATTTTGGTAATATTTGTTGATGACATTATATTTGGAGGTAATGATAAAGAAAGTAAGAAGTTTTTAGAAGAGATGAAGAAAGAATTTCAAATGAGTATGATAGGAGATATGAAATATTTTCTAGGATTGCAGGTAGTACAGAATAAAGAAGGAATCTTTATTTCCTAGACTAAGTACTTAAAGGATTTACTAAAAAGGTTTGGTTTGGAAATATGTAAACCTATTGGAACACCTATGGTAACTAGACACAAGTTATCTACTAAGGATGAGACACCTACTCTTGAGCACAAGAAGTACAAATCTATGATCAAAGTTTGCAATATTTGACTCACACAAGGCTATATATAGCAAATGTAGTTGGAATTATTGCAATATTCTAGGCTGATCCCAGAGAATCATATTATGTAGCAGTGAAAATGATATTTAGATATCTAAAAGGAACTTCAAAATTTGGATTATGGTATGACAGATCTAATGATTTTACTCTAAGTGCTTACACTAATGCCGATTGGGTAGGTAGTATGGATGATAGAAAGAGCACTAATGGAGGAGCTCTCTTTCTTGGAGGAAGATTGGTTTCTTGGTTAAGCAAGAAGCAGGATTGTAGATCTCAAAGTACAAAAAAAGTAGAGTATGTCTAAGAATCTAGTATTGCATTCGAGGACTAAACACATTTCTATTAAGTATCATATGTTGAGAGAAAAAGTTACAAAAAAGGAAATCAAATTGGAGTATGTGAGCACAAAAGAGCATATTGCAAATATATTCACTAAACCTCTTCCCAAAGAGACTTTTGAGTATTTGCGAGCTATGATTGGGGTTATGCCCCTTCCTACATCAGAGTAGAAGATGCAAGAGTACATCAATCTAAGGTAATAAAGCACCATTGTTTGTCTGGACTAGATGCCAACGCTTAATGTATGGGGGAGTATCTATGATAGACAAAGTCATCTAGGACTCTTGTTGATATTGTTTTGAAAAGTATCTTTTGACACTTGAGCTAGTAAGTATCAATTGTTGTAGAGTTTGATGTAGAGATTTTGGTTGTAGAAACCTTTGACATTGATGTCAATGGGGAGATTTTGGCATGAAAAACATTATACTATGGGGGAGAAGTATTGTAGAAAAGTATTATACTAGAGGAAAAGTTTGACATTATGCTAAATAAGATTTTTGACATAAGCACAATATTTGTAATAACAATTTGGTAAAAAGTACATTGATGTATATCAATGGGGGAGTATGATTGATGAAGAGGATTTGAAGACTGTTTGTCTTTTGTTGGTATTCTTAGGACTAGATGTTTTTCATCTATTTTGCCATCAATGAAAAAGGGGGAGATTGTTGGAAGATTGGCAAGATTGTTGGAGAGATTGGTTTGATGATGGTATGTTACATTTCATGACTGCGTTTGTCATTGATGTCAACATAGCATGTTTGATGTCTTCTATCATATTTGACTTAAGAACAATGGAAAGATTAAGTTGGTACATATGGCTAGTTGAGCATGATAACTACCCAAAGTTATGATAGATACTTTGGAGTATCTAGTATATGTAGTTATCATCAAAAGGAGAAAGGATAAGTCTAGAAGAAGATATGTAAGTTTTGATGATGTCTATTTTGAGATAGAATTTACAAAGGCACATTCTAGTAAACTTGTTATATCTCCTAGCAGAGTTGATATCTTGAGGATCGAGGTTGAGGACATGAAGAAGACATATTAAGGATGACTTGGCTAAGCTCGTTCATCATAATATTACATGTTTGAAAAATTATTTAAGTTGCAAGGTGGAAGATTAAGGTTATCACTAAGTGTAATGTGTTCTTAATGAGGTCCTATGATAATTAATTGAGAAGGACTAATAGCCAACTCAAGGAATTATTTTATGGACTTGGTATAAAGGAAGGACATTTTCCTTTATCATAAAGTGTGTTGATATGATTGAGTGATCAATGTTAAGTAGCAAATAATGTGAAATGAAAAGTTGAGTAGAGCAGTGCAGAAGTGAAGGAAACTTCATTATCGAGGTTTTGCTAAGTGATCTGAGGTTTGATATTTGGATCTGAGGTTTGTGATTGGTCTACAAGGTCTAATAGTGATTGGTCTAGTTGATAGGATAGAGGAAAGAAGAAGATACCAATAAATTACTTGTATGAGTAGTGAACTCTTCTTGTAGTTGAAATTGCATGTTTGGGCAGTGGGCTCTTCTTACATACATTGTACCACAACTCCTAACAGTGTTGGAATCTCTTAACAGGTATTCAAAGTCTCCTAATAGGGACTCATTTTACTAAATGTTGTAATAGACTCCTAATAGGGTCCATACTCTAACAAGGAATATTTATATTAGTACATCATCTTGTGGGCATCTTTTCCACTAGGGTTTTCCCTCTAATCAAGGGTTTCCCTAGTCAACATATTTCGTGTAATTTTCTATGTGCATATTTGTATAGTTGCTATTTACCTTGGTTGAATGCTTAATAAAATAAGTGTTTTAATTATTGGATAACTGATTCACCCCCCATTGCCAATAGTGGCATGTTGTGATGGTTAAGTTGTTGAGTTGTTATCCTTGCCATCAAGGTTCAAATCTAATGGGGACGAGGTCCCCCATTTGTGACCTCACTGGTTCATAGCTCCAGGTCAAAGCATTTACCTATCTTCAAAAAAAATTGATTCACCCCCCACTCTTAGTTATCTTGGTGGACTATTGTTTCCAACATTAAGGCTTACAATTAACCACTTCTGTTGATCTGCCCTATTAGGAGTAATAAGGACTATGATGTCCACCTTGTTAAAGGATTTAGAAAAAGACTATTACCCTATTAAAGGATTTAATAGATACACCTGTTAGGATGAGCTAGTGGCTGATCTTCGATCTACAACTTTGATTTACTAAATGAGATTCCTTGTATTGCAATGATCACCTAAATATGATAGATAAATATTTGTTGTCCCTTATACTGGTTGTAGCCTTCTTTAATTCACACTTATCCACTTCTCATTTACACACACAGTGTCAATTGGATAGGATTTAATGTATTACATATATACTAATCCAATTCATTATCTTCTAGAGTTAGCTACAATACCAAATTCATCATAATTCAAAAAGTTGGCCCAATTATTGTAACTTAGTTTTTGAAGACAAACTTGATTATATTCTAATACATGGAAAACACTGTTAATGCTCAAAAAACTTTGGCACTTAGATGAACTTGAAGCTTGGTCCATACTAATCACTTCCAAGTAGCTTGAACTCAGTCAACATTGTGTGACTCAGTGAACATTGAAAAACTCAATAAAAACTAAATTACTTGGTTAACACTGCATAATTTGGTCAACATTAGATCCACTTTATTAACCTTGCAAGCTCGGTAGACACTATAGGACTTGGTTAACACTACAGAGCTCGCTTAACACTGGAGTCTTCATCACTTCCACTGAATAGCTTGGTAGCCTTTGCTATGCTTGGTTTGCACTGTACATAGTCTTTGAAGCTTGATAAACACTACATTTTGACTACATGGCTCGAAAGAAACTGAAACACTTGGTTAGGAGTGCAAACTAAATGATAAGCTTGGTAGCAACTACAAAGCTTAATAGTTGTGTAACCATTTGACTAAGTGTTGACTCACTAATAGACAAATTGATCTTAATGTCAACATATGCATGGTCACATATGATCTTATCATTCAATATTATTGATCAATTTCCTTTCACATAACATGGTGCATCATTTTCAAACTTAACACTACTTCCATTATAATGTTCTAATTTTTCAAACTTACTTGTATCACCAGTCATATGATGTGAACAACTACTATCAATTATCCGTATGTCATTCATATTCACATGTGAAATCAATGCAATTTTCTCATCTTCTTTAGATTCATCTTTTGTTGCAACATAAACAACTTCTTCAAAAATTTCATCAAAATTACTATCAGAACCATCTTCTTCAACAATGTAAAAATATTTCTTACATTTTCCCTTATAGTCTTTATTACCATGGTTGTCTCTATTGCCTCTCCTTCCTAAATATTTTTTGTATTTCCTTTCTTCCTTCTCATCTCTATTAGGACATCTTGTAGAAATATGACCAACATTTTTACATGTAAAATAGAAAGTAAGGAGTTTACCTTTCTATTTGCATTTTTGTCTCGGTAGCCTTCTTTCCAATAGTGCTTTAGCTCATCAAGATCATCATCTAATTCACTATCACTATCTACTTACTCTTCTTCTTTCTTTTAGATCCATCAAGGGTTAGTTGAGTCTTGAAAGTGCATTCAATACTAGATGGTGTATAATTATCAAAATTTGACAATTCAAAAGTAGTGAGTCTATCAATTAGACTATCCAAGGTTAGATTATTACCAAGTGTACATCTCAGTTCTTGAATTGTAGATACTGTAATTGCATAGATAGGAAGTAAAGTCCTCAATACCATACTTACATAGCTTCATTAGATATGATTCCTCCAACACCTCTAATTACATTAACAACCTCCTTGATTTGATCACAATATTGTGCAATAGTCTCACCTTCTTTCATTCTCATGTCATCAAACTTTTTGCCTTAGCCCTCAAGAAATTTTTGTCTCCTCCATGGATTTGTGCCAAATTTTCCAAAATTTTCTTTAGAGTATTGCATTCCTTCATATCATAAAAATAAATAGAACTCAGGAAAGATGTCAGATCTATATCATCATTTGATATGCTCTTGCTTCTCCTTCATTTGTTCAATAATCATGGGTCTAGGAACTTCAATGCATACATTCTCCAAGTAATACAATGTAGAATCTCCAACTCTAGATAGTGTTAGAATTATTTAGAATAATTGAGAGGGGATTGAATCAATTATCCTCAGGTCCAAATGTACCAATTAAACTTTTAATCACTTCAAATACTTTAGATCTAAACATTTACTAACTCAGCCTCTATAGGCAATAATTAATAACATAAAATTATAGTCCATTGTACTAATAGTAAGAATATAAAACATTAACCGTAAAACATCCCAGATAACATCCACACAAGTATGACACTAGGATTTAATGTGGAAGCCCAATTTGAAAAAAAAACACCAGTAACATGTCACAATTCTTTCACTCTTCTGACATGAGCTCTATTAGGAGCCAACCCTGTTAAAGATTACAAAACCAACTATTAAATATGACCTTTTTAAAGGATTTAATCACCCTATTAGGAGGAATCTTATTAGAGGGCTTAAGAACATTCCATTAGAATACCACCTTGATTAAAGGATTTTAATACTGATACAATGGCTAGAAAGTAACAACAGATTCATCCAAAAAATGCAACTCACTTTGCAAATACAGATCATGCAATTTAGTCTAATAGTTGACTCATTTACTGGCCTCCATTAACATTTCCATCACTGACTTACTTGGAAATCCTTCAAGAAAACACTCTCCATGTCAACACTTCAATGTTCAACCTTCTACTCAAGTTTACCAATCAATAATATCAACAACTACTCCAACCTTGTTAAGGTCTTCACTAGCTCTACTAACCTCCTTAAGTTTAGCCATTGTACCTCCTTAAATAGGGAATTTTGATCTTTTTATGCTTAAACATCACCATAGATCTTAGGGTTTCAATTAGATTTAACACATACAATGAATTTTTCCACCTTTTTGTTTCCTCTTTTCTCTTCTAGAAACTTCTCCAAACTTATCCTTGAATTCATGCATAGAAATGCTCAAACACAATTTCCCTTGAGTTAAATTCTCTAGTTCATCGATCCTCATCTTCAACACGCTTTCCATATCCCAAAAATTTAATTGTGTTAGCTAGAGATTAAGATATTCTCATAATCTATCAAATGTTGTCCCTTGGCCAATACTAGGTTTTGACACTTAGTCATTACTAAATTAATCGATCACTACTACCTATTATTTCCAACATATTTTCTAATACTCGATCGACACTATATTTTTCTTAGCTTAAACTATTGCTTGGTCAACTCTGGCATCACTCAATATAAATTTAAAGTTCCTTAATCTTCTGCTATTTTTCTTGGTCAAGCCTATGCATTTGGTCTTTCTTTGATCACTTCTTCTAGGATTCAATACAACTATTTTTTCCACTTAGGTTATGATTAAAAAATCATGTTATCTTGTCAAAGTCTACCTAATCAAGTGCCCATTGTAGTTCCTCATGACTTTAACCTTTCCTCTAGGTCCTTTTGTTATGTCCTTCTCAAATCCTCTTCATCAATCATCTTGATATGGTACTCTACTCAGATAGAAACTGTCTTACCAATAAGGTTTGACATCAATGAAAATATAACAATTGTCTCAATTATAGTTACCAACAATATCCCTCTTTGAAACTAATGGAAACACCTTTAGTTTCCATGTAATCTAAAACATGTAATTTCTTTGAGCACCTCCCTCTGTGTTCATTATCAGATAATCACTAATATCCTTACTTTCATTTTGATTCTCATCCATGTAACTCTGATATGCAACACATAGACTCACTCTATCACATCAAATCATGAAATCAATTATCTCTCTCTTGGTTAATACATTTTCCCTCTTCATATGGTAATTATATATTATCTCCCTCTTTTACAATAATGCCAAAGGCACTTCATCTGTCTCATACATATTTACTATGTAGATATCTTCATGTTAGTTACTCTAAATCTTATTCATCATCTATCATCTATTCTTATGACTGATACAAAGTTACGTTATCATCTTCACTACTTTAGGTAGCTCCTAAAGTATGAATTTCTACATCAACTTGTAAGATATTCTTATTAACACATTTTATGTAGAGCTCCATCTCATCTTAAGTAGCCTTAGCTAGCAGAATCACCTCTAATTTACCTCTTAGATGTTCATGTGCATTCTTAGTGAGAATATCATCTATTTGTTCCTTGGTGTTTTCATATTCCAATATCACTTCTTTATCTTGAACCAACTCTCTCAAGTAATGATACTTGATAGCAATATGCTTGGTCTTTGTGTGCATTACAGGGTTCTTTGATATATTTATAGCACTTTTGTTGTCACAACATATAACAAGAGGGTCGATGATCTCTTCCTTCATTCCTTTCAAAAATTTCTTGATCCATTCAATATTAAAATAATTTAGTACTACTGCCACATATTTAGCTACAACTATTGATTGTGAAATGAAGTTTTGCATCTTTCTTATGCATGAAACTAATATCTTTCCTAGACAAAAAGCTCCACCACTTGATACAAGAGCATCCTGGGTTACCTTGTTATCCTGCTCATTTTTTTTTCATTCTGCAAGTTGTTGCCTAGCAAGTCCTTCATGTGCCTAGCAATCCTTCATGTGCCTAGCAATTACTTCATGTGCCTAGTAGTCCTAGCAGTTCCTTCATGTGCCTTGCAGTCCTTCATGTGCCTAACAGTTCCGTCATGTGCCTAGCAATCCTTCATGTGCCAAGTAACTATAGCAATTCCTTCATGTGCCGAGTTACCTAGTATATGCTGAGTGACTCTTCATGTGTCAAGTTACCTAGTGTATGCTAAGTGTCTCTTCATGTGCTGAGTTACCTAGTGTATGCCCAGTGTCAGCATTTGGATGTGATTTCTGCAAGCCAACTTACGGGATTTATTTTTGATCATGACATTTATGTTAAGATCTTTTCTTGAGATGTGTCTAGACCATTGTTGGGTTGGCCCTCCTCTTATGTAATGTTTTAGAATAATCTATAAGCCATTTTGGCAAGTATATATAGAGTGTCTAGGCTTAGAGTTAGGCAAGTTTTTGAGGAGCAGATTGTAGAGTAGAATTGAAAGTGTGAATTTGTAGTTGGATCTTTGAATGTGAATGTATTTGTATTTGGCCATAACCTAGAAGGCCTTATAGCTAGGCATGTATGAAGATATTTTGATGAATCAATAAAAACATTTCACTCTTCTTCCTCCTTTGGTTGTTGTTCCTTGCATTTGCTTCCATTGTGTTAACTCTTACAGGGTGGTTCAGATAGTTGGGTGAGCCTTTGGCCCTAGTTAATCATCCCTTACTTACATTAGTTGGTATCAGAGTTTGAGGTTCATCCTTGTGGAGATTAGATCATGCAGAACCCTAATTTGGATTTGGTTGTAGGGTGGCAAATCTATGGATTTGACCAATAACATGTAGAGGGTTATGATCTTGCAGGAACTTGATTTGTAAAGATGGTTTGTGGTAGAAGAAATGTTGATGATGCTATATTGGATCAATTGAGACAAATTGCAGCTAGATTAGATGCTATAGAGATATCCTAGAGGAGAGGAGCACATCTTGATGATGTAAGTGATGATGAAGTAGCAACACCAAATCATAATCCATAACCTAAAGAAGATCAAGATGAGGAAAGATTGTTGCGAGTGTTGTCTAGGGAAATTCAAAGCCTGGTGTAGAAGTTGTTCCTTATGATGGAAAATTGGGTAGCAATTATGTGTTGGATTGGATCTTTGATATGGAGAAGTTCTTTGAGTATGAAAAAACTCCTAATAATACAAAGGTGAAGATTGTAGTCACTAGGTTGAAAGGTAATGCATCACTATGGTGGGAACATTTGCAAACTAATAGACAAAGGAGAGGAAAGAAGAAGATTAGAACTTGGCCAAAGATGGTGAACAAGGTAAAGAACAAATTCCTCCCTGCTGATTACCAAGTTAGCTTGGTGAGAAAAATGCAAAATTTGAAACAAAAGGACATGACTGTGAAAGAATATATCAAGGAATTCTATAGATTGGACATCAGATCTGGACATGTGGATGATGCTGTTGAGAAAATTTCAAGGTATATTAATGGATTGAGATCTAGAATTTGAGATGAAATAAGTTTTGTGAAGTTGGAAAGTGTAGAAGAAACATATCAATATGCCTTGAAAGTTGAGGAGATCTTGACAAACAAGCATGAACAAAGACAAAGACAAAGACATAGAGGTGGTAGATTCCAGAGAGGTAGAGGTAGATCTTATGGATAAAGTGGTGGATTTGATAGTTCTATGTAGGATAAAGGAAAATTCTAATGGAAGAAAGATGATAAAGGCAAGACCAAATGGAAAAGTGGTAATTCTTATTGAGGAGGCACTAATTCTTAATGGAGAAGAGGTAATTCGTATTTGAGTGGTGGATTTCATGGTAATTTTTTTAGATGTCGTAAAGAGGGACATAGATATTTTGAATGTAGATCCTCTAAAAGTAGGTAGGGTAACATAAATGTTGTGATTCAAGGAGATGATGAGGGTTCACCAAGTGGACCTGAGGCTAGAGAAAATGTGATGGTGAGAAGAGCCTTATGTAATAAGGGAAGTGATGAGGAACCTGTTTTAAGGAGAAGCCTTTTAAGGACAAGATGTAAGATGGTTGGAAAATGCTGCAAAGTGATCATTGATAGTGGAAGTTCTACAAATCTAGCATCAGAAGAGCTAGTTACCAAGTTGCAGTTGCAAAGGTTGAAACATCTCAAACCTTATCACATTTCATGGATCAAAGATGAGCATAAGATATTGGTAAGTGAGCAATGCCTTGTGAAGTTCAAAATTGGACATTACTTTGATGAAGTTTTGTGTGAAATTATGCCAATGGATTGTTGTCATATTTTGTTGGGTAGACCTTGGAAATATGATAGATATGCTATACATGATGGGAGATTGAATCAATATACTCTTTGGGTGAATGGGAAGAAGAAAATATTGTTGCCTTTGATTGAAAGTCCAGATGAGGTTAGTTGCACTACAATAAAAGTTTGCACGCTTAATGGGAAACAATTTGAAAGGGAAGTAAAGAAGAATCAAGTTTGTTTTGCTATAGTTCCTAGAGGACCAAGTGTTGGTAGTAATGATAGAGCAATAGAAGCTAGTAATGACTGAGTGACAATAGATAGTGATAATTGAGTACCAGTAAAAATTAAAAAATTGTTGAATGAGTATAAAGGCATTAATGTTGATGATATTCCTAATGGTTTACCTCCAATAAGAAGTATAAGTCATTATATGGATTTGATTCCTAGAGCTAGTTTGCCAAACAAAGCACCATATAGATTGACACCTAAAGAGAATGAAGAACTTAATAGACAAGTGCATGAGTTGTTGCAGAAAGGTTTGATCATAGAAAGCTTGAGTCCATGTGCTGTACCTATTGCATTAGCACTTGAAAAAAATGGAGAATGGAGAATGTGTACTGCTTCTAGAGCTATTAACAAGATCACAGTGAAATATAGGTTTCATATACCGAGGATGGATGACATAATGAATTGTTTGAGTGGAGAAAAGTATTTTACCAAGATTGATTTGAAGAGTGGCTATCATTAGATCAGAATTAGAGAAGATGATGAATGGAAGACTAATTTCAAGACAAAAGATGGTTTGTATGAATGGTTATTTATGCCTTTTGGTTTGACTAATGCACCTAGTACTTTCATGAGGTTGATGAATGAAGTTCTAAAAAGATTTTTGGGTAAGTTTGTGATTGTTTATTTAGATGATATTTTGATATTCAGTAAGACTAAGGAAAAAAATCTTGAGCATATTAGACAAGTATTTCAGAGGTTGAAAGAGGAAAATTTTCTAATTAATCTGAAAAAGTGTTCTTTAAGAGGAGATCATGTATTTGGGATTTGTGATTTTAGTTGATGGATTGAAGATGGATCTTGAGAAGGTTAAAGCAATTTTGGAATGGCCTACACTTGAGAATGTGGGTGAGGTAAGATCATTTTATGATTTGGCTAGTTTTTACAAAAAGTTTATAAAGAATTTCAATGTTGTTTGTAATGCTATGACTGAGACAATGAGGGGAGATAAAAAATAATTCAAATGGACACACGGAGCTAAAAAGAGTTTTGAGACTTTGAAACAAAAGGTTGTTGAATTACCTATATTAGCTTTACTTGATTTTAACAAAGTATTTCAAGTTGAATTTGATGCAAGTGGTAATGTAATAGGAGTTGTATTAAGTCAAGAAGGTAAGCTTGTTGCTTTCTTTAGTTAAAAGTTGAATGATGCTAAAAGGAAGTATTCTATGTATGATCAAGAATTTTATGCCATTGTTCAAGCATTGGAGAAGTGGAGACATTATTTGATTCCTAAGGAGTTTGTGCTATATACTGATCATAAAGCTTTACAATACTTGGGAAGTCAACATAAATTAAATTAGAGACATATGAAGTGGGTTGAGTACTTGTAGAGTTTCAAATTTTTTATTAAGCATAAGAGTGGAGTTACTAATAGAGTTGCTGATGCATTGAGTAGAAGATGTTCTTTGTTGACTAAAATGAAGGTTGAAGTTGTTGGTTTTGATGAAATGAAAGAGTTGTATGATGCTGATCTTGATTTTTTTGAGGCATGGAGAGAGTGCAGAGCACCAAATCTAATAGATCACATAAGTAAGTATGATGAGTATTTCATTCAAGAAGGTATGTTGTTCAAAGGTATTCAATTGTGTATTCCTAGAAGTTCTATGAGGTTGAATTTGATTAAAGAAAAGCATAGTGGTGGATTAGCTGGACATTTTTGAATTGATAAGACATTGAGTTTGCTGAAAAAGAAGTATTATTGGCCACAAATGTATAAGGATGTTCAAAAATTTGTAAAGAGTTGTGGAGTTTGTCAAGTTGCAAAGGGAGTGAGTGAAAATATTAGTTTATGTACACCTATTTCTATTCCTGAGAAACCTTGGACTGACATTAGTATGGATTTTGTTCTTGGATTGCCCAAAAAAGTGAAAGGATATTGTAATCACCTAAAAATGGTCATCTAGACTATTAGCTCCCTTTTCAACATTTTGGCTAAATTAATTTAATCACTTACCTAAGCCAAATTGCTAATAATCAATTTATTTGATTATAACCTATAGTTTGACTATGCTATCCTAAGTTCATTATTTGATTAAAAGAACATGTCCCCTTTTAATTAAATAAAAGACCCCATTCTTCTAACCCACTTAAAGTGCACACATAAAGTCCTTTTTCTATTTTGCAATTAAAAGAAAAGGCTTTGTGACTTTTGTCTTATATGACAAGTCAACTTATATTCTATTGGTTGACTTGTGTGTGCACATGGATCAATCCTCTTTTTGAATTCCACCGTTGATTATCCACCATATTCATCTTGATCTCTACCATCCATACATCTTTAAAAGGGAGAGCGCTTTCCCCCTCAATCCATCCTCATTTGAATATTGTCATGCTACAGGTTTTCTAACAGGTTTCTTGGGAGCTTTGTGGAGAACTTCTCATTTCTTGTCTCATTCTCTCATTCCATCATATTAGCATAAGATCATATGGCATTCTTAGCATAGTTTCATTTTAGTTTAACTTTGATTTCTTGCAATAATCTCACATAGTTTAAATATTTGGTTTTGTAAAAATCTCATACATGCTTAGTATAGCTTGCATTGTGCATCTCATCCTAATATAGTTTCATTTTTTCATTGCATGATCCAAGAGTTCTTTGACACTAGCACTCTTGCTCTTGTCTAAAGAATTTCCCATTTTGTGGTTTACTAGCAAGGGCTGCATTTCTAAAGCTCAGCTGAGAGCTCTTATGTGTTCATTTGTATGCCCTTTTCACTCCATGACTAGGGAGCTCTAAGTCGGCATTTGAGCTTTCCAATTTATGGAGAACCTCGGATAGAATGATTTAGAGAAGTGCACCTTTTCGAGTGTACAGATATTATTTCATATTTGTTGTAGTGGACAGATTTTCTAAGATGGCTCATTTCATACCATGTAACAAGATTACCAAGAAGTATTATTTTAGATAGAGACAATAAGTTTGTTGGTTATTTTTGGAAGAATTTGTGGAAGAAGATGGGTACTAAGCTGAAGTTCAGTTCTACATTCCATCCACAAACAGATGGATAGAAAAAGGTTGTGAATAGAAGCTTGGACAATTTGCTAAGATGTTTAGTTGGGAATGAGACAAGTAATTGGGAGATGATATTGGCACAAGCTAAATTTGCATATAATAATTCTGTGAATAGGAGTATAGGGAAGACACCTTTTGAGATTGTTACTGACATGCATCCTAGAGGTATATCAGGTTTGAGAGATGTTGCTAGTGAAGAAAAGAGAAGTGTTGTAGGAGAAGAATTTTCTAATTTTATAGAGTCTTTGCATAAGGAAGTGAAGTTGAGGTTGGGACAAAGTAATCAGAAGTATAAGGAGAATGTCGATCAGTCTAGAAGACACCATGATTTTCAAGTTGGTGATGAGGTGATGGTTCATCTAAAGAAAGGAAGATTCCTAGTTGGAACATATAGTAAGCTGAAGATGAAGAAATTTGGACCTTGTAAGATCTTGAAGAAGTTTGACAGTAGTAATGCTGATGAAGTTGAATTACTTGATGACATGGATATATCTCCTATATTCAACATTTTTTATTTATATAAGTATCATGAGTTAGAGGATGAAGTTGTTGTATCAAATGATTATCTTAAGAAGAAGATTGAAGAAGTTGAACATATATTAGATTAGAGAGTTGGCAAGAGAAAAAGAGGAAAAGATTACTATGAATATTTGGTGAAGTGGAAGAACAGACCTATTGAAGATGCTTCATAGATTTCTCAATTTGAGTTAGATTTAGCTCAGGTTGTGACATCTCAATGATTTAGGAGAATCATTTCTTTCAACCCTGGTTGTTTGATGCAGGAGCATCCTAGGTTGCCTTGTTATCCTACTCATTTTTGTTCATTCTACAAGTTGGTGCCTAACAAGTCCTTCATGTTCCTAGCAGTTTGTTCATGTGCCTAGCAATCCTTCATGTTCCTAGCAGTTCCTTCATGTGCCTAACAGTCCTTCATGTTCCTAGCAGTCCTTCATGTGTCGAGTTACTGTAGCAATTCCTTCATGTACCAAGTTACCCAGTGTATGCCAAGTGACTCTTCGTGTGCTAAGTTACCCAATGTATGCTGAGTGTTTCTTCATGTGCCAAGTTACCTAGTGTATGCTGAGTGTTAGCATTTGGACGTGATTTTTGTGACCCAACTTGCGAGATTTATTTTCGATCACAACATTTATGTTAAGATATTTTCTTGGGATGTGTCCAAACCATTTTTGGGTCAGCCCTCCTCTTATGTAATGTTCTAGAATAATTTGTAAGCCATTTTGAAAAGTATATATAGAGTGTTTAGGCTTAGAGTTAGGCAAGTTTTTGGGGAGCAGCTTGTAGAGTAGAACTGAAAGTACAAATTTGTAGTTGGATCTTTGAATGTGAATGTATTTGTATTTGGTCATAACCGAGAAGGCCTTATAGCTGGGCATGTATGAAGATATTTTGATGAATCAATAAAAGCATTTCACTCTTCTTCCTCCTTTGGTTTCTATTCCTTATTTTTGCTTCCTTTGTGTTAACTCTTGCAAGATGGTTTGGATAGCTAGGTGAGCCTTTGGTCCTAGTTATTCATCCCTTGCCTGCATCACAACTTATACTCTTTTTGTTATCAACATTGCCTACCCAATCAACATCTATATATAATTTCAGTTCAAAACTATCATTCTTCTATTAATATAAGCCATAATCCTCTATTCCTTTAAGATATCTTAGTATCCTTTTTACTACCATCATATAATTCTCCTTAAGATTTGCAAAAAATCTTGCAACAATTCCAACTGCCAGGGAAATATCAGGTATGTTGTGAACATATTGTAGTTCCCCACATACAATGTCTAGTTCAAATGAGTAGAATCATCATTCTTAGATAGCTTATGTCTAGTAGCCATAGATGTGTTGACTAGTCTTGATTCTTCCATCCCAAAAAAATGATGCAGGAGCATCCTAGGTTTCCTTGTAATTCTACATTTTTGTTCATTCTATCAATTGATGTCAAGTTGCCAGTTTCTAGTTGATGCCAAGTTTCTAGTTTCTAATTGATGCCGAGTTGCCAGTTTCTAGTTGATGCTGAGTTGCCAGTTTCTAGTTGATGCTGAGTTGCCAGTTTCCAGATGATGCTGAGTTGCCAAGTTTCTAGTATGTGTTGAGTTATCCAATGAATGCTGAGTGTCAACATTTGGATGCAATTTTTGTGAGCCAACTTGCATGAATTATTTTGATAGTGACATTTATGTTAAGATCTTTTCATAGGATGTGTCTAGACCATTGTTGGTTTGGCCTTCCTCTTATATAATGTTCTAGAATAATCTATAAGCCATTTTGGAAAGTATATATAGAGTGTTTAGGCTTAGAGTTAGACAAATTTTTGGAAAGATTGTTAGAGAGCATAACAAAAAGTGCGAATTTGCTGTTGGATCTTTGAATGTGAATGTATTTGTATTTGGCCATAAATTAGAAGGCCTTATAGATGGGCATGTATGAAGATATTTTGATGAATCAATAAAAGTATTTCACTCTTTTTCCTCCTTTGGTTGTTGTTCTTTGTGTTTGCTTCCATTGTGTTAACTCTTGTAGGGTGGTTTGGATAGCTGGTGAGCCTTTTGCCCTAGTTATTTTATCCTTTGCCTGCATTAGTTGGTATCAGAGCTTGAGGTTCATCCTTGTGGATATTGGATCATGTAGAACCCTAATTTGGATTTGGTTGTAGGGTGGCAGATTTGCAGATTTGACCTATGACTTGTAGAGGGTTATGATCTTGTAGGAACCTAATTCGTAAAGATGGTTCATGGTAGAAGAAATGCTGATGATGCTATATTGGATTAGTTGAGACAAATTATAGCTAGATTAGATTCTATGGAGATAGTCTAGAGGAGAGGAGCACATCTTGATGATGTAAGTGATGATGAAGCAGTAGCACCAAATCATAATCCAAAACCTGAATAAGATCAAGATGAGGAAAGATTGTTGTGAGTGTTGTTTAGGGAAAATTCAAATCTTGCTATAAAAGTTGTTCCTTATGATGGAAAATTGGATACCAATGCTGTGTTAGATTGGATCTCTTATATGGAGAAGTTCCTTGAGTATGAAAACACTCTTGATGATAGAAAGGTGAAGATT
Organism: Cupressus sempervirens; assembly: GCA_028749045.1. Classification (NCBI taxonomy): domain Eukaryota; kingdom Viridiplantae; phylum Streptophyta; class Pinopsida; order Cupressales; family Cupressaceae; genus Cupressus; species Cupressus sempervirens. Next base: position 542,948,301 of record CM053787.1, on the reverse strand, counting down.
GCAGTCACTAGGTTGAAAGGTCATGCATCACTATGGTGGGGACATTTGAAAATTGATAGACAAAGGAGAGGAAAGGAAAAGATTAAAACTTGGCCAAAGATGGTGAACAAGGTAAAGAACAAATTCCTTCCTATTGATTAGAAAGTTAGCTTGTTGAGAAAGATGTAAAATTTGAGAGAAAGAGACATGAGTGTGAAAGAATATACCGAGGAATTCTATATATTGGACATAAGATCTAGACATGTGGATGATGATGTTGAGAAAATTACAAGGTACATTAATGGATTGAGATCTATAATTCAAGATGAAATAAGTTTTGTGAAGTTGGAAAGTGTAGAAGAAGCATATCAATATGCCTTGAAAGCTGACGAGATCTTGACAAAGAAGCATGAACAAAGACAAAGAGGTAGAGGTGGTAGATTCCAAAGAGGCAGAGGTAGATCTTCTGGTGAAGGTGGTAGATCTAAAATTTTTGTATAGGATAAAATAAAATCTAAATGGAACAATGATGACAAGGGCAAGACCAAATGGAAAAGTGGCAATTCTTACCAAGGATATACTAATTCTTACCAAGGAAGAGGTAATTCTTATTCGAGAGGTGGATTTCATGGTAATTTTTTCAGATGTTGTAAAGAGGGACATAGATCTTTTGAATGTAGATCCTCTAAAGGTGGGCAAGGTAACATAAATGATGTGATTTAAGGAGATGACGAGGGTTCACCAAGTGAACCTGAGGTTGGAGAAAATTTGATGGTGAGAAGAACCTTATGTAATAAGGGAAGTGTTAAGGAACTTGTTTTAAGGAGGAGTCTTTTCAAGACAAGATGTAAGATGGTTGGAAAATGCTGCAAAGTGATCATTGTCATTGGAAGTTCTACAAATTTGGTATTAGAAGAGCTGGTTGCCAAGTTGTAATTGTAGAGGCTGAAACATCCCAAACCTTATCATGTTTCATGGATCAAAGATGAGCATAAGAGATTGGTAAGTGAGCAATACCTTGTAAAGTTCAAGATTGGACATTACTTTGATGAAGTTTTGTGTGATATTATGCCTATGGATTGTTGTCATATTTTTTTAGGTAGACCTTGGCAATGTGATAGATATGTTGTACGTGATGGGAGATTGAATCAATATACTCTTTGGTTGAATGGGAAGAAGAAAATATTGTTGCCTTTGATTGAAAGTCCAAATGAGGTTAGTTGCACTACAATAAAAGTTTACATGGTTAATGGGAAAGAATTTTAAAGGAAAGTAAAGAAGAATCAAGTTTTTTTCGCTATAGTTCCTAGAGGACCAAGTGTTGGTAGTAATGACAGAGTAGCAGAAGCTAGTAATGACCGAGTGATAGTAGATAGTGATAGCCGAGTACTAGTAGAAATTACAAATTTTTTGAATGAGTATGAAGACATTATTGTTGATGATATTCCTAATGGTTTACCTCTAGTAAGAAGTATAAGTCATTATATGGATTTGACTCCTGGAGCTAGTTTGCCAAACAAAGCACCATATAGATTGACACCTATAGAGAATGAAGAACTTAATAGACAAGTGCATGAGTTTTTGCAGAAAGGTTTGATTAGAGAAAGCTTGAGGCCATGTGCTATACATATTGTATTAGCACCTAAAAAGAATGGAGAATAGAGAATATGTATTGATTCCAGAGCTATTAACAAGATCACATTGAAATATAGATTTCATATGCCGAGGATGGATGATATAATAGATTGTTTGAGTGGAGCAAAGTATTTTACCAAGATTGATTTTAAGAGTGGCTATAATTAGATAAAAATCAAAGAAGGTGATGAATGGAAGATTTCTTTCAAGACAAAAGATGGTTTTTATGAATGGTTGGTTATGCCTTTTGGTTTGACTAATGCACCTAGTACTTTCATGAGGTTGATGAATGAAGTTCTGAAAAGATTTTTGGGTAAGTTTATGATTATTTATTTGGATGATATTTTGATATTCCGTAAGACTAAGGAAGAACATCTTGAGCATATTACACAAGCATTGTAGAGCTTGAAAGAGGAAAAGTTGCTAATTAATATGAAAAAGTGTTCTTTCATGCAAGAGCAAATTGTGCATTTAAGATTTTTGATTTCAGCTAATGGTTTGAAGATGGATCCTGAGAAGGTTAAAGAAATTTTGGAATGGTTTACACCTAAGAATGTGGGTGTGGTAAGATAATTTTATGGTTTGGCTAGTTTTTATAGAAAGTTTATAAAGAATTTCAGTTCTATTTGTAATGCTATGACTGAGACAATGAGGGGAGATAAAAAGGACTTCAAGTGGACACATGGAACTGATAAGTGTTTTGAGACTTTGAAATAAAAGGTTGCTAAAATTACCTATATTGGCTTTACCTGATTTCAAAAAAGTATTTCAAGTTGAATGTGATGCAAGTGGTAATGCAATAGGAGCTGTATTAAGTCAAGAAGTTAAGCCTGTTGCTTTCTATAGTGAAAAGTTGAATGATGCTAAAAGGAAATATTCTATGTATGATCAATAATTTTATGCTATTATCCAAGCATTGAAGAAGTGGAGACATTATTTGATTCCTAAAGAGTTTGTACTATATACTAATCATAAAGCTTTACAATACTTGGGAAGTCAACATAAATTGAATCAAAGACATATGAAGTGGGTTGAGTACTTGCAAAGTTTTACATTTGTGATCAAGCATAAGAGTGGAGTTACTAACAGAGTTGCTGATGCATTGAGTAGAAGACATTCTTTGTTGAATAAAATGAAGGTTGAACTTCTTGGTTTTGATGAAATGAAAGAGTTGTATGATGCTGATCCTTTTTCTGAGGTGTGAAGGGAGTGCAGAGCACTAAATCTGACATATCACATAAGTAAGTATGATGAGTATTTCATTCAAGAAGGTATGTTATTCAAAGGTATTCAATTGTGTATTCTTAAAAGTTCTATAAGGTTGAATCTAAATAAGGAAAAAAAAAGTGGTGGATTAGTTGGACATTTTGGAATTGATAAGACATTGAGTTTGCTGAAAAAAAAGTATTATTGGCCACAAATGTATAAGGATGTTCAAAAATTTGTAAAGAGTTGTAGAATTTGTCAAGTTGCAAAAGGGATGAGTCAAAATACTGGTTTGCATACACCTATTACTATTCCTGAGAAACCTTGGACTGACATTAGTATGGATTTTATTCTTAGATTTCCTAAGATAGTGAAAGGGTATGATTCCATATTTTTTGTAGTGGACAAATTTTCTAAGTTGGCTCATTTCATACCATGTAAGAAGACATCAAATGTTGAGCATGTTGTTGAACTTTTCTTTAAGAGATTGTGAGATTGCATGGATTACCAAGAAGCATTATTTCTGACAAAGATAATATGTTTGTTGGTTATTTTTGGAAGACTTTGTGGAAGAAGATGGGTACTGAGCTGAAGTTTAGTTCTACATTCCATCGATAGACAGATGGACAGATAAAGTTTGTGAATAGAAGCTTTGGTAATTTTTTGAAATGTTTAGTTGGGAATAAGCAAAGTAATTGGGAGATGGTATTGCCCAAGATGAATTTTCATATAACAATTCTCTGCACATGAGTACATGGAAGACACCTATTGAGATTGTTATTGGAATGCATCCTAGAGGTATATCAGATTTGAGAGATGTTGCTAGTGAAGAAAAGAAAAGCATTGCAAGAGAAGAATTTTCTAATTTTATGGAGTCTTTGCATAAGGAAGTGAAGTTGAGGTTGGAACAAAGTAATTAGAAGTATATGGAGAATACTGATCAGTCTAGAAGACATCATGATTTTGAAGTTGGTGATGAGGTGATGGTTCATTTGAAGAAAGGAAGATTTTCAGTTGGAACATATAGTAAGCTGAAGATGAAAGAATTTGGACCTTCTAAGATCTTTGATAGTGGTAATGTTTATCAAGTTGATTTACCTGAGGACATGGATATATCTCCTATATTCAACATTTTTTATTTGTATAAGTATCATGAGTTAGATGATGAAGTTGCTGTACCTGATAATTATCCTAAGAAGAAAATTGAAGAGGTTGAATAGATATTGGATCAGAGAGTTGGTAAAAGTACAAGAGGAAAAGACTACTATGAATATTTAGTGAAGTGGAAGAATAGACCTTTTGATGATGCTACATGGATTTCTCAATCTAAGTTGGATTTAGCTTAGGTTGTGACACTTGCATGATTCAGGAGAATCGTTTTCTCTAACCCTGGTTGTCTGATGTAGGAGCATCCTGGGTTTCCTTGTAATCCTGCACTTTTGTTCATTCTACCAGTTGATGTTGAACTGCCAATTTCCAGTTGATGCCAAGTTGCCAATTTCCAGTTGATGCCGAGTTGCTAGTTTCTAATTGATGCTGAGTTGCCAATTTCTAGTTGATGTCAAGTTGCTAGTTTCCAGTTGATGCCAAGTTGCCAGTTTCCAGTTGATGCCGAGTTGCTAGTTTCCAATTGATGTCGAGTTACCAATTTCTAGTTGATGCCGAGTTGCTAGTTTCTAGTTTATTCTGAGTTGCTAGTTTCTAGTTGATGCCGAGTTGCCAGGTTTCCAGTATATGTCGAGTTATCTAGTGAATGATAATACATTATTTCATGTTTTAAAGATTCAGTTCCCATTTATCTAGTATGGCTCAACTTAAATGGTTAAGTACATTTTGGATTTGTACTAATGCTCTTATGTGTTTGTTAGAAAGAAAACATATCCAATCCAAAACTATGTCTTATTGTTGGTGAAGCATTTTAGAAAACAATTAGAGTAGAGGGAATACCACTTACCATTCCCAGATATCGATTGGCCTTCTTCTATCTCTATTGGAAACCCCATGTTCATATCCAACCAAATTTTCATGCCTCTCATCATGAGATGTTGGGTGGAGGAAAGGGGAAAGCTCTTGGTGCACGATGAACCCTAGGCTTTTGTGCATCCATAATATATAAACACACACACACACACACACACACACACACACACACACACACACACACACACACACACACACACACACACACACACTCACACACACACACACACACACACACACACACACACATTAACATGTATATTTTTAATTAATAAATAATAAATCTATAATACATATAACCTTACAATCAAATAACAAAAACTAAAGACAATAATTTTACCATTAAATACAAGTGCACAATGAAAATAAGTATTACTAAAAATGATACCATAATAAACTAGTTTCTATTTTACGATTTTCTAGTATAATACTTTAAGGGTTTATGTTATTAGAGGGTTTTATATTATACAACTATTTTTGGATTCTATAATCTATAGTTTGAAATCATGAATATTTAATATTTTAAAAAAATGAAAACAAAATAACTTTTTTTAACAACAAAAAAATCTTATTTTTCCTTCAAATTCTCAAAACCCTAATCTGTACTACTTTTATTTTTGTTTAAAATGAACAAAAATAATTAGTAAATAATTGTGCTAACCTATGATGAAGATTTTTGTTGTTGGAGGGGGTGGGAAGTACATGATCATGTACATGTTCTTGCAACACACCACTTTGTGCATCTCAACCTATTGATATCAATTGAAAATGATCTTGCAAGCTTTTCTTAAAATTAAATGCTTTTGCACAATAAGTACCTATTTTGGCTTGGGTACCCAAATTTTAAGTTTTGGGTTAGGCACCAATCCTAAATGGGTACTTGTTCAATTGGAGTTCCTAAAGTTGGAAAAACTTCCCTTGAATTGGATCTAAATTCTTGTACCTATCTTACACATTCTAGATATTCATATAATTTTATATATGTACATGTAGATTTTGTCTTGTTTGTGAGTAGATATTTCTTATGTTGATTAATATCCCTTTGATAGGGAGAAATAGATAATTTATTTGTAAATTCACAAATCCTTTTTAATTTAAAAAATAAAAAATAAAAATAAAAAATAAATATTACAATCATATTCATAATACAAAACTTAAATTGATTACTTTATTTACATGTGATAAATCTATCAAATGGTGGTAAAGGTTAAATTTGATTTGATAAGATGGAATTTTATTTGTATTAGTAGTAGCATAGGTAGCAAATGAGAGAATCCAAATCTCATTTGCTACATCTAATGTTTTTCTTTACTATAAAAGTATTATGATAAAAGATGAAGTCATAAAGAAGCAACATAAAGTCTCAAATTTACCCAATTCGATGTTGAAACAATTATAGATCCACTAATCCTAATTCATTTTCTTACCTCAAATCCAAGGCATTCAACCTCAAAACACCATATTTCAGCTTCAAATTTGGGAGGACGACATTTTCAACATAGGATTGGGTGAGTGAGTGGAGGCCATATGTTTTTTTTTGTCTTCTGACTCATCTCAAAAAATTTAATCATAGATATTTGACCCCACTTTTTCTAAATGAAGTATGAGCTCACCTTATAAAAATATTTTGATTGAGAGGAAACTTGATTAGAAGGTGGATAAGTTGGTTGGATGTTCGAAGTAAGTATACTGGTTTAGTTAAGGTTAAAGAAATAAATATAATAATAGAGCTTTACTAACAAGGCAAGTGGATTTACTATGGGCACGGTGAGAGAGAGGGATGGAGCGGGCGGGAACTGCAATTTGAAACACGTTGTTTCGAATCTGGAGAAAGGCGGGAGACAGGAGAGCACGGCTGCAGGAGGGCATGCAGCAAGGCATGCAGCAAGCGCAGGGCAGGAAACGGAGGGGAAAGATGAGGATGCCTCAAAGGATGGGGACCCACGGGTTATGATGCCCCATCTAGGTGAGAAGATTCCCCCTCCCCCCCATGTGGGCAGTGGGCCGTCTGGGACATGGGGACGCTGGTCGAATCTATTCGAGATAAAACCATCAGGTAAATCATCTTTCCCAAAATTCATTGACAAATCTGATAAGGAGAAAGGTATTTTTGCTCTGGAAATCCCTAGGGAAATTATTGACCACAATATCCTAAGCATGGCAAACACTCTGGTAGGAAAATTTGTAGGGCCAAGACCTAATATTGATGTAGTGAGGACATTTACCAGGAGAAAATGGGACCTTAAAGGGCATGTAGAAGTGACTGCTATGGCCAAAGGCTTCATGTCTTTCGAGTTCTCTTGCTCGGAAGATTTTTCCTGTATACTATGTGCTGGGAACTGGTCTTTGGGCAGATCCAACCTAATATTGCAAAAATGGACATCCAACTTGGATTTGAACAATGATTTCCAATCTCAGGTTCCAGTTTGGTTAAGACTTCCGGAACTTCCTTTGGAATATTGGCATGAGGATGTCTTTGATGGCATAGCCAGGACCTTTGGAGAGCTCCTCTCTATTGACCCTGTCACAGCAGCTAAGAAAAGATTGAACTACGCAAGAATCTGTGTAGGAGTCATCGAAGGCCAGGACATGCCTCAAGTTTTAGAACTACAATCTCGTCTGGGAAACAGATCTCAAAAGATTGACTATGAAAGTGTGCCTTTTGCTTGTTTCCATTGTAAGAAGGCTGGCCACAAGGCTGGATCATGCCCACTTTTCAAAGGGAAGAGTACGGTGGGAAAGGCCCGTCCACAAGGGGGGATAAAAGATTCTCTAGATCCCAAAAAAGAATGGAGGAAAAAAGCATCGCAAGTCAAGGCAAATGGAGAGGCAGAAGGAAAAACAAATACTGCTCCTAATGCGCCCCAAGAGGAATCAGGGCCTCCTCGGGCGACTGAAAACGTTGGAGGGGGAGAAGAGAAAGGAGTGAAAGACAATTCAACACCTCTCCCCAATGCGAAGGAATCTGAGAAGAAACCTGAGGAGACAGGTGAAAATATGACTCTTCCCCCTCTGGATTCTCAGGAGGATGACTTGAAACTATCCTTTGTCCCGAACTCCATGGAAGAACTAAAGGAGGGGGAACCCATGTCCCAGGACCCTAACCCGGTGTGCTGTCCCCCCCCCTTCAACAGTAAACAGAATCATAGAGAGGCTGTCTGCATCGACAATGGAAGATTTGGCGAGAATAGATGCTTGGCTGGACAAAGGACTAGAGGGAGAAGAGAATCCCTGGACAGAAGTCAGGAGTAGAAAGAAGAAGAATAGCAAGGACCCTTCTTCGGTATCTCCCCCTTCTACTAGAAGCATGGCCAAGGCTGATCTCGGCCACAAATCTAACCCAGTGGGAAGGAAAAACAAGAATGAAATCAGGAAAGAGGAAGCCAGAAGAAACATTAAGGATGGTACGCAGCGCACCATCCAGGAAGCATGTTCAGTAGTTAAATCATGAAGATCTTATCTTGGAATATTCGTGGACTCAATGGAATCCACAAGCAAGAAGTTATTAGAAATATGATAAGGGACCAAAGGCCTAATGTGTTTCTAATCCAGGAAACTAAAATGAAGAAGGAAAGGATGGAAAATATTAAGTTCAACAATAGCATGAAGGGCATAGCCTCTAACTCTGAAGGAGCGTCTGGAGGAATGCTGTTACTTTTCAATGATAAGTATTTCAATATAGTAGCTGAGTATGATGAAGATAACATTCTTTTCTGCAGAGTTCAACATTTGCACACCAATGATTCCTGGTTTTTAGTGAATATTTACGCCCCCAATAATAAGAGAGATAGAAAAAACTTCTGGACCAAAGTTGGTAATATGGTGCAAGATTGTGACATTAAGAAAGGTATAATCATGGGAGACTTTAACACACCGCTAGAAGATAAAGAGAAAAAGGGAGGTATGCCCCCAGATTGGAAAAGTAAACAGGATCTTTCTAACTTCATAATTAATCTCGCCCTTATGGACGTAGAGCTTAAGGGCGGATCCTTTACCTGGTCAAACAAGAGAAAAGGCCATGATTGCATTCAGGTTAGGCTGGATAGAGCTCTTATATCTTCGGACTGGCTTCAATCCTTCAGCTGCAGACTATCTCTGCTTCCCAGAATTGGTTCGGACCACTCTTCCATTTCTCTTTTAGTTTCCCCTCTGGTACACAGGAGATACCATCCTTTCAGGTTTGAGAAAATGTGGACCTCTCACCCTGACCTCCTGGATAATATCAAGAAATAGTGGGGGATAGAGGTGGAGGGCTCAGCCATGTTCAGAGTCACCAAAAAACTTAGCAATGTGAAGAGGATGATTAAAATTTGGAACAAGTCTGATTTTGGTCATATCTTCTATGAAAAGAAAGAGTTATTTGATAATCTAACTATTATCCAAGATTGCATTCAGAAGGAAGGTTACACTAAGACCAACAGCGTTTCGGAGCTCAAGACCCTGTCTGAAATTCATAACATTATTAATAAGGAAGAAAAATTTTGGAGGCAAAGATCGAGGATCACCTGGCTAAAGGAAGGAGATCGGAACACTAAGTTTTTTCACCTAACCACCCTCAAGCACCGTGCTAGTAATAGGATCTATGGTATCAGAAAGGGGCAGGAGCTGTTAACTAAAAAATTTGCCATCTCGGAAGAAGCTGTTTCCTTTTTCTCTAGCCTTCTCTCTGAGGACCCAATGCTTTCCAATTTGGACTAGGAGGATTTGTTACACTATATCCCTCAGATCATTCAACCTATCCATAATAAACAGCTCTGTGCTATTTCTAATGCTTCAGAAGTTAGAGAGGCTCTCTTTTCTCTGCCTGCTGACAAGGCTCCAGGCCCGGACGGTTTTCCCACTTTTTTCTTCCAAAGGTTCTGGCCGGTGATCATGGGAGAGGTTGTTCAGGCTGTCCAGGAATTCTTTGGAGCCAAATCTATTCTCAAAGAGCTAAACTCAACTTTTGTGGTTCTCATTCCTAAATCCCCTGGGGTGGACTTGTTGGACAACTTTAGACCTATTAGTCTGTGCAACTCACTCTACAAGATCATCTCTAAAGTTCTCACTTTAAGAATGCTCAAGATCTTGCCCATGATAATCTCGCAGCATCAATTGGGTTTTGTTCCAGGGAGACAAATTTTGGATTCTGTCCAGATGGTGCACGAAGTCATCCACTCTCTTGAGGCATCCAAACGGGAAGGTATGTTTCTCAAACTGGATCTTTCTAAAGCTTATGACAGGGTGGACTGGTCTCTCCTTGGGAAGGTCCTCTCGACTTTTGGCTTTGACAGTAAAGTTTGCAAAATTATCTCTCAATTGGTGTCCACCTCCTCCTTGGCTGTTCTGGTTAATGGAGTCCCTTCTAATTTTTTCAAACCTTCCAGAGGCCTCAGACAAGGAGACCCCCTTTCGCCCATTTTGTTCATCATTTTAGCTGAATGCTTAGGAAGGATTATAGACTGTAGAAAGCATGAGGCTTGTATCAAAGGGATCCTTCCCTCCTCTAATTGCGTTCCCTTCACTCATCAGCAATTTGTAGACGATACTATCTTGGGGGGGGAAGCTTCTGTCAAAGAGGCCAGAGCCCTGAAGAAGATTCTTGATATTTACTCCAGTGGGACGGGTCAGCTGATTAATTGGAACAAAAGCTCGCTCTTTTTCATCAACACCTCTGAGGTTAGACAAAGAAAAATCGCCAGGATTCTGGGTTGTGGGGTAGGCTCTTTCCCCTCTACCTATCTTGGTCTCCCTTTGGGATCCTCACCCCTGGAGTCTTTTTGGAATGGTATTTTGGATAGATTCAACAGGAAGATGGCTGGTTGTAAAGGGGTCTCTCTTAGTCAAGCGGGGAAATGCCTCTTAGTCAAATCTTCTCTTCAAAATCTGCCAATCTACGCCTTGAGCCTCTTTGGAATTCCGGGGAAAATAGCTGAAAGAATGGAGAAAATCCAGAGAGACTTCCTTTGGAATGGTAATGAAGGGAAGAAAAGATACCCTCTTGTTGCTTGGGAGAAGGTTTACCTCCCTAAGAGGTACGGAGGTCTGGGCATTAGAAAGATCACCCACCTCAATAAGGCTCTCCTAGCTAAACAAATATGATGGATCTTCAGTAGCACCGGTGAATGGAGGGACACCCTGGTAAACAAGTACCTTAGAAGACCCACTCTTCTTTTCACCCTTTTTAATGAAGATATCCCAAAAGGATCGAACATTTGGAATGGGATCATGAAAGCCAGGGACCTGGCTAAGGCCAGGATATCATAAAAATTGGGAAATGGGAAGGACATCTAGTTCTGGTCGGATAGATGGCTTTCCCAAGATCCACTTATCAATAAACCTATTTTTGAGAGATGGATGCAAGCTTGTACTGATCAAATTGGGTCCAAAGTTTGTGATTATTGGAATGGCCAGGAATGGAGTGACCTATCCCTCATCTCTGAGGACTTGACTCCTATAATGCTTATGCTCAATTCCATGATTCCTATCAATTTGGGGGATGAGCTGGTCTGGAGGGATAATCCCAATGGAAGATACTCTGTTGCCTCAGGCTATAATTCCCTTTGGAGCTTAAAAGAGAAGGCCCCTTGGGCGGAGGCTTGGATTCTGGGTCTCACTCCAAAGATCAACATTTTTTACTGGCTGGCTCTTTAGAACAAAATCCTTACTCATGACAATCTCATGAAGCGAGGACATGTTATGCCCAGTAGATGTCCCTTGTGTAAGAATCAGGCTGAGACCGGAAATCACATTTTCATCTTATGTGACTATGCCAGGGAGGTGTGGAATGTCATCACACATGATAATGAAACCCTCTGGTGCAAACTGGATAATCTCATGGATTTTTTCCATCAGTGGAAAGGTCTTTGTAAGATTGCTGGTCGGCAGGATCACTCGGACTGGATTTTACCCCATTTTTGTTGGGGAATTTGGAAGGAAAGGAATAATAGAATATTTAGAGACAGAGAGGAGCCGGCTATAATCCTTGGCAGGAAGGTCTCAAAGAATATAAAGGAAAATCTCCAAGTGCTGAAGGAGGAAGAAGAAGAAGAAGGGGACAGAAAGATAGCTAAAGAAAAAGACAAGAACCTCAAAAGGCAGGATGCTAGCTGGCTTCTCCCCCCAGATGGTTGGTCAAAAGCCAACTTTGATGGGGCTTCTAAGGGTAACCCAGGCCCTTCAGGTTGCGGTGGAATCATAAGAAATAGCTATGTGGAGGGAATAGTTGCCTTTGCTTCCCCGCTGGGAATCCAAACTATTCATCTGGCTGAAGCAAGAGCTGCGAGTAAGGTGGTCAAGTTGGCTTTTGAAGCTGGGATTACTAAACTCTGGCTTGAGGGGGACTCCAAAAACATTATTAATACCATTAATGGTATTTCCCCTCCCTCGTGGACGATTGCGAACATAATTGCTGAGACTTGCGCCACTCTCACAAAGTTCGATAAGGTCCACGTCACTCATGTTTACAGAGAGGCAAACCCAGTCGCTGATTGGTTTGCTAATAAAGGGGTTAACGCCACCAATAATCTGACCTGGCATGCCGAAAAAGATTTTTCAGCGGAGGCAAAGTTTCTTATCGACCAAGAAAAAATCTTGGGAAGGACGGCTCAAATCCAATGCAATTATGGATAATAAAGATTGCTTAATAAATGGTAAGTGCCATTATTGGCATCGTGATTTTCACCAGCAAAAGGGGTTTCCTCTGACATTTTGACACATTCGAAAGGACGATACCATTATTTTCAGAAAGGGGTATATTCACGGGTATCATAAAAGAAACATCACCATTTTTTTGAATGCAAATAACTTGCACAGTTCAGAATTCATGAGAATTGTGAAAGTTGATCAGGTAAACATGACGGGTGAGAGGAGCAGAAAGGAGCCGGTGGGGGAAGTTCAGAAGTGGAAGAAAAAGGCCAAAGTTTGGAGAGAGCTGGAAAAGGGTGGGGTTACTAATTTCTTTGAGAAACTTCATGGCTCGGATCCTGAGATCACTAACAGCATGGTGAATTCGTGGAACAATGGTAAGGTTAAGGTGAACGGGGTCTACTTTCAAATTACTGAGGATGTGGTTGCTGAAGTCACGGGGATTCCGATGGAGGGGCATAAATTCTTTAGAGACAAGAAGATGTCTTCTAATGCAATCAAGGATTTTGTGAAAAACACTGAAGAGCTGAACAAGCTGGGCAAGAAAGAGACATTTTTTGTAACGGATACTATAAAGAAGCTCTGGAGGTATGTTCTCTACGCTGTCATTGAATATATAACCCTAGACCCCAGGTTTGATAGGGTTAGGACTCACCATTTTGTGATTCTGAATCATTTTCGCCATGGTAGTAAGATCTCCTTCCCGTATTATCTTTTTAACTCAATGAACAAGGCCATTTCTAGTTTTAAAAAGAAAGCTACCGTCAACCCGGCCCTGCATGAGGGTCTTTTGCTTCTGATTCATGAGCATTTCCATGCTTAAACCATTAGCAAAAACCCTATCCAGGGGGCGGATGTTGACAAGAGCAGCTCCAGTTTTTTCTCAGATTCTGACGATGTCGAGAGCATCAACTCTGATGAGGTTTTTGAGCATTCAGGTAAGAAGACTAAAAGACATAAGAAGGATTACCCCTCTATCAAATTACCCAGCAGAAAGAGCCCTAGAGGTCATACCCCAGCTAAAACTGGCTCTGCTGAGGTGGAGGAGGAAATGGATACTGATGATTCTGACAAGGTTTCGAAGGAGGAGCTGGATGAGGAGAAACTGAGAAAAAGACAGAAGAGGGAGGGAGAGAGCATGGAGTGCTCCAGTAGTCAGGGAAAGGATTCTCAGCCCATTCCCCTCTCCCCTATACATCCTCAGCTTCCTTTGGAGGAAAATGACAACTCTGGACAGATTGAGGGGGAAGTGCAAGTTAATAATAGAAGGAAGGCTTGGAAGAACTTCAATGTGAGAATGGCCACTATGGGAATCTATAGAGAGGCGATGAACCCCCAAATCTTGGTGGACGACCTCGAGAAGCCTAGACTCAATGAGCTAATTGACCCGGCTATGGTGGCTATTTCTGATAATGCAAGAGAAACGGGCATGAATCTGTTGAACAATGCCCGCAATAGCATGATCGACAACTTCAGATCAATTAAATGGCTTTTCCATGAGCTTGAGGATGTCAGAGACAGGGTTTCCCAAATGGAAAAAATCAAGAGCAAGACAGGTGCAGAAAGCCAAGGCGACCGAAATAGCTGGGAGACTCTGATGGAGAGGAGAGTAAAAAATATTGAGAACTACAATCACAACCTGGCAAGTCAAATGATCTCCCTCCTCGCTTCGATCAACGACAACATCCTCTCTCTCTTGGAAAATCTCAAAGACAGGAACCAGATGGAGGAAGATGATAAACAGAACAGAGACAAAGATAGGCTGGATGTGGATAAAGCCAAGGACAACACTATGGAGCAGGATTTGACGAACGCCCAGGATCATAAGGCAGAAGAGCAACAAGAGTGCGCCGAAGTTGCCCAGACCATGCTCGAGATGGAGAAGTAGTCTGCTAGGTTGGGTCTCTGTCCTTTGGTTTTTTTTTCTCCTGGCTTTGGCTTTTTGTCTGGTCTCTGTTTTTCTGGTTGGTTCTCTGGCCTTTTTAGTGGGCAGTTGTTTCAGGCTGGGCCTTTGGGCTTATTTTCAGCCGTAAGGCTTATGTTTTGGCTGGGCATTTTTTCGCTTATTTTCAGCCTTTCTTGTTGTTAAACTTATGGGTTTCAGGACCCCTTAAAACCTGTTTACCTTATAAAAAACAAGGCAAGTGGCTGTTACAAAAGTAAGTTTCTAAACTAATAAATATCTTTGCATATTACTATGTATTATTTTATAGATAATTTTAGTTTTATGAATGTTTTTGTATTAGATTGTTTATATAAATATAATTGTCTTTGACTAATATTTATGAATTACAATATTGACTATTGATTATAATTGAATGTGGAAATATAGTTAGAGAATAAATCGATTCATGACTACAGATTTGCTTGTGCATATGATTTGTCTTAAGAATTTTGAAAGATTTTATTCTACAACTTCATCAATTGTGTAACTTTATACTTTTCCTTTATCAAAATTAGGGTTGGTGATATTTGAAAATTATCTTGGTATGGTTATTGTACAATTAAGCTTTGATGACATTCCATCTTGATAAACTCCTTAACATTCAATAATAATAATAAAAAGCAAGTACTTACAATACAAATTATTTTTCCATTTTATTTTACCAAATTGAATTGTATTGTTATTTATTATGTTAATTCATGCATAGGATCAAATACTAAAACACTAAAGACATAGATTGAAGCAACCTTTTGATGGTTTTAAAGAGAACAGGTCCATTAAAAATTACACACACTAAAATTTCTACTCAACCTACACAAAATAAAACCTATAAACTTATCTAAGACTTGTACTCTAAAAGATGAAGCCTAGGTAAAAGATGATAAGCATTTTATAAAATGTCTACAAAACCTTATCATGAATTAGAGATGATAAGCATTGTATTTAAAATTAAGTTATTTTTCCTATCAGATTAGATGATAAGCGCTATATTTCAAATTAAGTTATAATAAATAAAACACAGTAAAATAAACACAAAACTAGAGATAATTTTTTCCATCTTGATTTTCATTGATTTTCTTTCAATCATGAAACCTTGTGCTATTAAAAATAATATTTTTTTCAAAACCTTGAGAATTACTTCCTCTACTAGGAGAATAATACTAGTAACTAATATAACTAGTTTTATTAATGCATTTTCTATATAAAACTTCAAAAAAGTTTGATTCTTAGAAATTTCAAAATAGAAGACTGTAGGATCTGACAATTGGAAAGTTGGAAATAGACTGTACAACTTTAAAATGGATAAGCGAGTATGTGTTCCAAGGCTGCATTGGGACTATCCTATTATAGAGCCAATTGAGTCAACTACAATGCAATATGTCTTCTTATTTGACTATTCATGCATTGATCAATCTCTTAGGACACTGATAGGCAAAGAATTTCTAAAAAATGCTTTAGGAACAATCTTTCATGTCAATATTGTTTTATGATTCTTTTCAAATTGTATGGACTTGGTACAAGAAGCAACATTTATTGAGAAACAAGAAAATGCTTATGTATAAGAGTACTTTGTACCACTGGTAGGGTACCATGTACCAATTTATGCATATCGAGGAACTCAACATGCATATCTTGTTGGTGGCCTATTTTCCCATGAAGCAATTGAAGAGTGTGAGATTGCGTCATGCATTTATAGTGCTATGCATGTTGCTATTACAAATAAATATGATCTTGTTCTAGTACATGCATTAAATACACACAATGTTCACTTGGGTGAATGTCTTGTGAAAAGAGTGACAAATGCCTACAAAGCATTCATGTCTTTGTACATGAATCTACACAAGGGAAATAATGTTCCATGTGAACAAAATCATCTAATTGAACAACCGCTCCTGACTAAAGCATATCTGACTAATCCAACTCCTTCAACTACAAGCTCCTCATAAACTATTTGATTGTCTATTGAGGCTATAAATTGACTATTGTGCTCAGAAATAGAAATTACTAATGTGTATTGTTACATGTATTTATGAAGTATACAAATAGTGCAGAGACTATTGTCCTTAGCCTATTGTTACATGTACGTAGAAAGTATGGAAAATAGTGTAGGGACTAGGCACTTTTATGCTACAGAGGAATGAGTATGTACAAGATTATTAATGTAACTGTCTTTCCTACCTTTTTTATGAATCTAACTAGTTGTAAACTTAGGATACTACAATTACTATAGAAAACTTTGAATTAGAGAGTTTGAATACTAATTGTACCATTAACATGCAATGAATAGTTGAATGCATTAACATTTGAGAAATACATTGGTACAAAATTAGACATTTCTTTATGTAGATGATGCACATCCTTCTTCTGCATTATCTCGGCCATTAACTGGGGGCTTGTTAAATAGTATGTATGTAATCATTTATATTAATCATATTTGTATTACTATTGTTATCAAAATCATGTCTATGAAAGAATACATTGAATTTAATATATATCTTAGAATTCATTGATGCTCAGCTCGTATTAGTATTGCCATCAAAAGCATGTTCATGAAAGAATGCACCAAATTTAAGATATATCTCAGAATTCATTGATGCTTAGGAAATTCTAAGAAATTTTCCCTATTGCAAATAGGTTTTGTCTCTCCATATTACACAAGTATGGATTCTCTTAATGCATTTGTTACATTAGATCATGATAGAGATCATCTCTGTAAAAGTCTAGAATCTAGTATCCTTGAAAAACTTCTAGAACTTCTAGATGACTACCAAAGAAAAATAATGGAAAGATATTTTATGATAACCATGTAGAAATATTTAAATATGATGGATGGGGAGACATTGAGCCAATGATGGATGGGGATACATTGAGCCAATACCAAACACCAATCAATTTTGTGTTTTATCCCCATTCATGACAAATGAAAAATTGATTTACCTAAAACATGTAGTGTGAGAATATAGGGAAGCTCATATCATATTTCATTGTCAAGATATCATAAGCCATTTCCCTCCTAGAAATCACACTATAGAAGAATTGACAACCATTTCAATCCAACATGCAAGAAACTGTTCTGTCAACTACCACCATTTAGGGCTACTATTGAAGATGAAACACTTCTATCCATAATAAACCTTGTGGTATCATATCCAACCTTTTCACTTGAATGGATTATAAGACATGACAACACAAAGATTCTTGGGCGATGGTATGATGATGATACAGGAACCCTAGCAACTAAGATTGTAATGCACCATTACTCATTCCATTATCTATTTGTATTTGAGAATAGTTACACACCACTTAGCATTCATCTTATAGCGGATATTGGGAGATGAAACCTTCTTTATTGATGAACTTATTGTTACAACATGTTGATTATCACAAGTATATAGTTATGATGTATATGATTATGCTTATTGTAAATTAAACGTCACAACTTTCATGTAGAAGCTATAATATTTTCTAATATGACATAGTATAATATGTATCTAGTCATATCCATGTCATTTATTTCCTAGTAAAGTATTCCTTTTTCTAAGATTGAACAAATGTAGTACAATATGTATTTGGTCTCCATCTCACTTCATAATATACTAGCATTTTACTATTATAGATGTGGAGATAGCTTTGTTTAGCTAACTATGTTTTTGGAGCTTGCTAAGAACTTGTAATAGTTTGATCAACTACATTTAATGTGCACACAATAATTATGCTACACAAATAGATTATTCTACCATTTGTAAAATAAGAACTAGTGACCTCCCAATCAATTAACTCTAATTTTTTGAGGTAATCAATTAAATATAATAATTTGCATTGTACTTTGATTGCAAATCAAGAACATCGACAAGGATTAGACACACAAGCTCAACAATTTAGTGAAGAACAAAATAGTAAGCAAAGTTTTAATAGAGACAAGTTGTGCATTTCAAATTTGACATTTAATTAGAATCCAAGTCACAAGTTTCTATGAGAACAAAAATTTGCGCATTTCCTTCTCTATTTTTTCCTCAAGATCTCTGTTAGCATTTTGTAAGATCTCTATTCAAATAAGTGTTCCCAGTAGTGATTGATAACAAAAAAAATTAAAGAAACAATGTCATTGAATAGATCTCAGAGATGCAAACTTACTAATTATATTATCTTCTTGACAAGCTTTAGGAATATACAAATCAAAACCTCACAAAATAGATTAAAATGCATATAAACATCTATAGGTATAGACCACCCACGATTTGAGAATTTTTTTTTAATGTTTGAATTGTGTGTTTGAACTGGTGGCCCCCTTGCAGTGAATGGAGCATATCCATAGAACATGATGACTAAGTTGGGTAAGAACAAAATTGAGCATGTTCCTACCTATGATGAACTTGTAACAAAGGGATGGATGTCACTAATCTTGATAACATTGGTACACTTTGCACTATTCTTCACAATAAAGAATATTTTTATATTAAGGTCAATTTTTCTATTAGTGACTTAATACTTACTCAATTGGTTACGTTGCTACCAAGATCTACAATTTCTACTAGGCTTATCATTCATCTAGTAGTCTTAACCAAATGTTTCAATTGCTACCAAGCTAAGTAGTTAGATTGTAGTTCATGCCAAGCTTCATAGTGTCTACTGAGCATCTAAGATAGTTTATAGTACAACCCAAGCATAGCAAAGTCTATTGAGGTATCCAATAGAAGTGATGAAGATCTTAGTGTTAAATAAGCTCTGTAGTGTTAACCAAGTTCTATAGTGTCCACTGAGCTCACAATGTTAATGAAGTAAATCCAGTGTTGACCGAGTCATTCAGTGTCAACCAAGTGATTCAGTATCTATTGAGTTTCTCAGTATTAACTGAGTCATACAGTGTTCACTAAGTTCATGTTACTCAAAGTGATCAGTATGGACTGAGCTTCAACTTCAATTGAGTACAAGATTTTTTTGAGTGTTGATAGTGTTTGTCAAGTGTTAGAACATCACCGAGTTTGTCTTCTGAACCCAAGTTATAGCAATGGGCTGACTTTGTGAATTATGATGAATTTGGTATTGTAGCTGACTCTAGTAAGTAGTTAATTGGATTGATATATGCAATGTATTGTATCTTATCCAATTAAACTATTTATTGAACATATAAAGAAGTATAAGAAGAAGAGTGCGAGTTGAAGGCTACAAGTAGCATATGATAAAGAAGAGACTTATTTATCACAATCAAGTGATAATTGTAATTCAAGGAATCTCATTCAAAAAATCAAAGTTGTAGATCAAAGATCAACCATTGATTCATTCTAATAGGTTCATTAGTTAAATCCTTTAACAAGGTGGACTTAATAGTCTTTTACTAAATCTCCTAACAGAGTGCATACTTCACTGTATGTTTATAAATCCTTTAACAAGGTGGATCTCATAGTCCTTATTTCTCCTAATAGGGTAGATCACCAGAAGTGGTCAATTGTAAGCCTTAACGGGCCAACTTTATACTGCAGTACTAAAGTTTGTGGGTATCATCCCCACCCCAGTTTTATTTTCTATTTGGAAGGTTTTTGGGTCACTATATCTTGTGTCAAAGCGTTATGAGTATTTTATTTATTTCTTTCTTCCATGCATGCAATTAGATCATAATAATATATGAAGGATTAATGGGTGAAGTGAGTTAAATTTTTATTTGTTCCTGATTCACCCCTCAACTCTATGTAACCTAGCCTACCTTATATTTTGAATAATTGGTATCAAAGTTTTGGGTTCTCACAGAAGAAGTTTAACAACTTGAGATAAGATCAGAAGAAATAGAGGTATACAAGCTAGAAAAGGCTATTGAGAATGAAAAGATGGGTCTTGAATTAGCTATTGAACAACCCAAGAAAGAAAAGGAGCAACTCTTCCAATCATTCCAAAGAAGGAAAGATCTTGCAGCATAAACATATGACAATCTCTACATTGAAGAAGGAATTGAAGACTTATGCCCATAAAGAAATTTAGATGAAGCTGATGCAATAATCAAAGACCTACTTGAGAAAATTCCCAATCTTCAAGAAGAAGTTAGAAAACTAAAAAGAGAGCAAGAAATCCAATCTGTCAGATTATGTGAAGTCATGGAACAAAAGGACAAAGCCAAAGAAGAGATAGAAGAAAAAGGACAATCAAATTTAGCAACTATCCCTTCAATAATCAAACTTTATTGAACAACTCAATGATGCAAGTCAAGAGCTTATCAATCTAACGACATAGAATGAAAGAGTGCAAAATGATCTTAGCATGGAAAAGAAAACCAATGAAATAATGATGAAATCTCAAGAAAGCATGAATTAATTGAATGAGAAAAATCAACATAGACACAAAGGAAAAGCTAGATTAGGATATACAAATGAAGGTGAATCATCTTAGCAAGGAGCTCAAAAAAACACAAGACCTACTTGCAATCATTGTGGTAAGATAGGTCATATATCAAATAAGTGTTGAAGCAATGGTAAATCAAAATTCAATGGAAAGTGTTACAATTTCAATAAGCATGGTCATAGAGCAAGTGAATGCAAAGAGAAACTTAATTTTGAAGGAAAGTGTCACAATTGCAACAAATAAGGACACAAATCTTCAGAGTGTAAGACCAAGAAGTGGAACCTAGCAGAGAAATTGTGAAAGAAACATTTGATTGGCACTACAACACATGGTGTAGATGTGACTACCATGGTGACTTTGGACACATTGGAGAAAACTAGGTAAAAAATCACATGAGGAAAAGAGACACTACAAAGAGATGTTTTATTTGTATAGAACTTGGACATCTTGCCAAGAACTATATGAACAAAAGTAGAATTGAAGATGAAAAGAAAGCTAAAGTTGACAATATCAAAAAATAAATGAGGCAACAATGGGTGCAAAAATCTCTAGAGAATGCAAGCCAAAGTCATAAAGTTGTTGACACCCAAGTAAATGAGTTGGGTGGCTCAACCATTTCAACTTAGTTCCCCATGGAGATCACTAAAAATATGATTTAGAAGAAGTCATCTAACATCAGTTCCAGCCAGCAAGAAGAAAGATCCATATTAGCATTCAAGATGCACAAGGATCATTGAGTGATGATAGAAGTTCAAGACCTTACCAAGAAAGGTCAAGTTGCATATGTTATTCAAGATGCAAATGTTGAGTTGGTAGTTCCTACTAAGCTAAGAGACCTTACGAAGCATTAAAGACTAAACTGAATGGAGGACAACCTATCACCAAGCATATATGTGTATGAAGCATTAATGACGATTGTAAAGACTAAAATATGTTAAAAAGAGGAAAGAAAATGTATTGTTTCACTGAGAATTTTTAGAGCATAGAGAAAAGAGAAAATTTAGAGCCTTTGAGTGACTTAAACAGTTGCTATTAAAGAATTCTCCCATGTTTGAAACCTTACCAAGTGATGGCATCTTCTAGTAGCAAGTTCAAGAAAGGTTCTAAAATGTTGGTTCCTAGAGTTGATTACAAAGCTCCCACGTTCAAATTTAGTCTGGCAATAGAAAAGGCACTTGACCCTATTGGAGCACAATCCCAAATTCCATCTAAGATACTTTTGGTCCATGACATCTGATCATTCTATCACTATTCTATTCAGGAGCTAAGAACCCTAGAGATGAATGAGGCATTCAACAAACTATGTGTTGATGGTATTTTGAAACATGAGCATAAACATTTGGAGACAAAGGGTTTGACACATATTTTACATATGCTAAGTGACTTTCAAGTAAAGTGGATTAAATTTATTTTGAGTTGTGTTCATAGCATGCAGTTATGGTTAGATCATCCTGTTTTGATAACCAAGAATATGATACACAAGATTATTGGATTGCCCATGTTGAATAAAGCTAAGACTACAAAAACCCTAGGTTGGGTTGAATTGACAAAAAGGACTCTTGTCGAATGGGAAGGAAGAGGCATGAAAGTAAGTGGTGTAACTAACATGGAATTGGAGTTTGGAATTCATGTGATAGCTCAAAAAATCTACAACTCAAGCCAGTTGAACATTGTGTCATGTGAAGCAGTTGACTTGGCATACAAGGTGGTAAAGAACAACTTGTCCTTCAAGCTTGCCAAGTTGTTGCTAAATATTTTGAGCAAGAATATGGAGAGCATTTGAGTATCAAAAAAAATCTATATAAGTTTGGTTCTCTCTTGACATGCTTATTTTTCTATGTTCACAAGTTTTTCCCTTCTAAAAGAATTGTAGTAAAGATACTACAGTATTGTACCAAATTAATGAATTTATAGAAGAGACGAGAGAAATCTTTGACAATATCATGAATAACTATTTTGAGGCATTCAAGGAGAAGATGTAATGCAAATTTAGGATACCCAAGAAATTAGTAGATGATTATGAGCATGATATCTATTTCATGGTTGACTATGACAAAGTTTAAATTCAAGTAGTTAGACCTAGAGTGGCATGGATTAAACCTCTAGAATGCAGGGTTAACATAGATGACACCAAAGATATCATTGAAGCTCTACTGAATGAGTGTGTAGATCCTAAGGCAACATAGTTTGGCACTTATGAAGAGGTTAAGGCTAGAACTAAGCTTTAGATCAAGTTACTCCAAGTAGTGAACAAAGGAAGGAAAAGGATAGAGAAAATAATGAAGAACACCAAGTCATCAATCTCTACTCTCATGCTTACTGAAGGTAAAGGAGATCACTTAGTTGAGGATGTCTTGATGGAGAGGATGTAGAAGAAGTAGAACTTGAGGAAGAGGAACCTCCCAAGAAGAGAGGGAATGTTATAATAACCAAACTTGCCAAGTATTCCCCTATTGTGTTTACAAGAAGATCTTCCAAATCCAAAAGGAAGCTAAAGTTAGGTGAAGAGGATGAAGCTAACAAATTATCTTTCAAAGGTCTTTCCCTACCCTTTAGGAAAGATTGAAAAAGATGGAACAAGGAACATGTATGACATGTTTCAAATCTCTTAAGTATGAGACTAGGAGCAAAGAGGAGAAAAAGCATATTGAGGATGCTCTTGTAGCAAAATTGGGTAAGTAGAAGTATTCACTTGATGAATTAACACAAGTTCTTGATGTACTTTTGAAAGTAGTCAAACCTTAATGGAATAGTGTAATGAAAGTTGCTAAAAACATCAGTGAACAAACCTTGAGATAACTTATGTCAAGTCTTAGTGAAAAAGAGGTAAAGGAATCATTGAAAACTAATGAGAAGAAGCTCACACCCAAATTCAATACATGTCTAATATTTCTTAAGAACATGGAATCTATGGTAAAGTCTACTACTACCACATGGAAAAACATCTATGGGCTCCACAAGCCTAGTGACTTTGTTGTACAAGTTGATGGAAAAGATGGTGAAGAAGATGATGTGGAAGAAGAAGTAGAAATTAGAGATGATGTGATAGAAAATGTTAATCTTGATGATGAGGAAGAAGAAAAGGAAGACGTTGGAGGAAGTCTTCTAGACATAAAGAGTATTAAAGAATCTAATGTAGAAAAGATTGCAAAAGAAGTTATGACTTCCTTTCCTCATTCTCTAAGCAAAGCCTTAGTGGAATCGGGCTCAGAGAAAGCTTCTACCAAGTTGGTTGAGGTAAAAATGTAACAAAAAGAGCAGAACCAATTTTTGGAATTTCTCTGTTGAATATTTGAATGATTGAAGTGACTACCACTTCATCTATCGAGCGACAAGTCTTCCTAGCATCAAGCTTGATCAAGCAACAATAAGGTATTCATGTTGTCAATGTTATTTCTATTGTTAGTACATTTGGTGGTATCCTTAATTTTTCAAATATTGTTTCCACCATGGCGAGTGCAATGATAGTTGGGAACTAGTCTCAATCAAGCACTAAAATGTTGAATAAGGGAAAAAAAATTGTTCATTCTATTCTAATAGGAAAGCGTAAACAAGGGGAAATTGATCTAGATGAGGACATTGTTATTCCAAATTGGGATACCTCTAACCTCAGTCCTGAAGAGATGGATACCATTGGAGAACTTTGGAAGAAAAGGGCTAAGCAAAAGAAGCTTAGAAAAGAGAGGAAAAAGATTAATCAAGTCCCTGAGGACATCAAGAGCATATTTGTTGATGCTCTAAATATTGAGGCTAATGGGAAACAACCTATTCTAAATTAGTTAGCTTAAATTATCCATAGGTACAATGAATAATTGAATGGACAAGAATTTTTTTTGTAGAGCTGGAAAAAAATTTGAAGATAAAGTTTTGGAGTAGGTAGCATACAAGATTGTTATTGATCAAGTAGAACTATCTACTATTCTTGCTTCGCTAGAAAAATTTGTAAATAATATTGTTTCTGTATTTGTAAATTTTAGTGACACATCATCTTTACAAAGGAGATTAAGGATAAATTATCCAAGATAGATGAGGATATGAAGGCAAGTGCACATTATCTATCACTTGATCCTAGTTGTAGTTTTGCACACTTTACAAAGATTAGATATCTGGCAAATCTTCAAGCTAAATTGTTTAGGAAAGAAGCCAAAATTAGGGCCACACTTACAAAAATTTAGGGCATGATTCTTCCAAACATGGATGCACTGCAAAAGCAAATTTGACATGTAAGGACACTCATCCATGACAATAACTTCTCCATAGCTGACCATATGATGGAACTATCAGCAAAAGTACAAATAGCCTTGAATCCAAGTAAGGTATTGGAAGAGAATTGGGACAAGACTATGATAATCATTTTGAAGTTACAAACTAATTTCTTGTCACATTTTGGCATTAACTTGTAAGTATTTTTACACCTTTTTCATTTATGTCAAAAAGGAGGAGAAGAAGATTATTTGTATAAAGAATATTATCAAATTCCATATATATGTATATAGGAGAGATATATGTATGGGGGTGTAGTAATATATAGATACACATATGTATAGATAAGCAGTAAAATGTTTACAAAAGTAATTTTGAAAAATTCAAATAAATAGAGTAATTTACTAAGCTACAGTAGCAATAAGTCAAAACCAAGTTGAAGACACAAAATGCTGATAAAGGAAGTTTTTGACTTGTAATTTGAAGAATTCAAATTTTTGGTATGATAAGTGTTTTTCTTACTAATGCAAAAGAGGGAGATTTTTTACATTAAGGTCAATTTGTCTACTAGTGACTTAACACTTAGTCAGTTGGTTACATTGCTACTAGTCTTATCATTCATCTAGCAGTATTAACCAAGTGTTTTAGTTACTACCAAGATAAGTAGTTAGATTGAAGTTCATGTTAAGCTTCACAGTGTCTACTGAGCATCTGAGATAGTTTACAATATAGCCCAAGTATAGTAGAGTCTATTGAGCTATCCAATAGAAGTGATGAAGATCTTAGTGTTAATTGAGCTCTATAGCATTAACCAAGTTCTACAATGTCTACCAAGCTAGCAATGTTAACAAAGTGAATCTAGTGTTGACTGAGTCATGTAGTGTCAACCAAATGATTCAATATATACTGAGTTTCTTAGAGTTCACCAAGTCATACAGTGCTAATAGAGTTCATGCTACTCAAAGTGATCAGTATGGAATGAGCTTCAACTTCAACCAAGTACCTAAGTTTTCCAAGTGTTGATAGTGTTTTTTGAGTGTTAGAAAATCACTGAGTTTGTCTTCTGAACTTGAGTTAAAACAATGGGCCGACTTTGTGAATTATGATAAATTTGGTATTGTAGCCAACTCCAATAAGTAGTTTTTTTAAGCAAAGGTGGATGTGCCACTATTTATATTATTATATAATAAAATGGTTCAAAAAATCAATCAGGAAAGAACCATAAAGAAAACCCAACATCACTATTTTATACAATATGATATTTGCAAGAAATTAATGGCAAAAAAATTAGTGTAGTTTCCATCTTGATACAACCCCAAAATTCAAAATACAACCTAATCTATACTAAACATTACATGTGTTGACATACAGCTCTTTAGATATGCTGAGACTATAGTTTGTCAAGTTCAATTAGTTTTTGCAAATCTTTGTCATGCTAAAAGAAGCTTGATGGTTTATTTTTTTCAATGTCCAGATCATCACACCCTTAGTTAGCCATGTAAATTGCCACCATGTTTCCTTCGCGAAGGGTATATGACATGCATATTTCTTGAAAGGTGTCTAATAGTAGCCAAATTTGTTGTAATATATATGCTAGTCTCCAGTTATGTGATTCCCACTTAATGCATGCATTGATAATAACCATTGAGTCACCTTCCACATGTATGTGCTAAAAATTGCCTTTTCTAGCTAGAACTAATCTTGCAAATAATGCTTGCACTTCAACCATATTATTAGAACCCTATTGCAATTGAGAAGATTTAGTTGCTAAGACATCACCCTGAGTATGTCTAATACATACCCCAATTCTAGATATACTTGGATTACCATGCAAATAACCATCAAAATTTAATTTTGCAAAACCTGGGCTAGGTGGATACTAATGCACTATAACTCTGTCTTGGACACCTTGGTTTGAAGAGATATGAGACCAACCAATAGGAATATGTATGCCTTTCCACTAATGAATGACTATAGTAATTAGTTAATTGGATTGATATATATATATATATATATATATATATATATATATATATATATATATATATATATATATATATATATATATATATATATATATATATATATATATATATATATATATATATATATATATATATATATATATATATATATATATATATATATATATATATAGTATCATATCCAATCAAATTATTCATTGAGTATATAAAGAAGTATAAGTAGAAGAGTGCGAGTTGAAGGCTACAAGTAGTATATGTTAAAGAAAAGACTTATCTATCACAATCAAGTGATCATTGCAATTCAAAGAATCTAATTCAACAAGTCAAAGTTGGAAATCAAAGATCAGCCACTGATTCATTCTAATAGGTGCATCAGTTAAATCCTATAACCGGGTGGACTTAACACTCTTTTGCTAAATCTTCTAATAGAGTGCATACTTCACTATATGTTTATAAATCCTTTAACAAGGTATATCTCACAGTCCTTATTGCTCCTAATAGGGTAGATCACTAGAAGTGGTCAATTGTAAGCCTTAATAGGCCAACTTTATACTACAGTACTAAAGCTTGTGGGTATCATCCCCACTCCAGTTTTACTTTCTATTTAGAAGGTTTCTGGGTCACCATATCTTGTGTCAAAGTGTTGTGAGTATTTTATTGCTTTCATTGTTTCATGCATGCAATTAGATTATAATAATATATGAAGGATTAATTGACAAAGTGTGTTAAAGTTTTATTGGTTCCTGATTCACCCCTCCCCTCTCAGTAACCTAGCCTACCTTATATTTCCAACAGAATACTCCATGTTTTGTAACATCAATTCTAGTGAGTACTGTAGTCATAATGTATGCATTTGGCATTTGAATCTACTATGTAACTAAATAACGTATAATGATAGTAATGTCACTAGTCATGACAATAGGAACAATTTTTAGTATTGATCAACCATTAGTGTAGCCTTTGATCACAGTATGCATACAATGTTCATAATGGAGGTAAGCTATCGGGAACTATTGACAAAAGATCATTATGAAGTGTATGACAATGATTTTTTTTAATGTTGTTTTCTTGAACTGCATAGGGTTTTCTATATTGTTAGAGTTGAAATTTTTGTTTGTGAGGACTGCTCATTTGTAATGTAGTGTGAATATGTGTATATTGCAACATCTATTAAATTTTTTTAATTGTGATATAGAAACAAAACAAAATAAATAAAAAATACATATAGGGTTGTTCACAAGAAAGCATCTAGTCAATTTCCAACAGAGATAAAATTCCCAAAGTTGTGAAGACAAAAATGGCTTGGAACATTTGACACAACATAACATGCAACCTTTGCATATGACATGGATACCATGTTAATAAGAGGCAGTAATGCATACAATGACTTTTTCCATGTCAAGTATACACCTCAGAATCAACCTTGTAGTCTAAAGAGCACTCACATCTCAATTGTAATGAGATCAAATAGGAAGAAACCCAAATTTATCAAGCTACCCAAATTGCAAGAACATAGTCAAAAAGTTGAAGCAAGCAAAGAATATATGTCATCTTGTGATAGATCTAAAATATGTCCAAAAGAAAGGTCATATCAAGGTGTTAAGAAATGTTCAATTGGGTGCCATGTTGCACATGTGTGGAATCCTATAGAACAAAAACAAGAATGGCTAGGAAAATTTAATGCCAAAGAGAAAGTTGCTATTGCATATGATATGGCCACAATTTCCTTCAAAGGATACAAATCAATTATGGATAGTATGTGTATGCATTTTGAGATGCAACAAGTAAAAAGCATCTCTCACTTAGAGAGAGATCAACTTGGATTGACCAATCAAGTTGAATGATGTCAAATAGAAACATAAACAAATGCTTCATTGTCAATGGTCTATACTAATGATCATTTTGATCATACAATACCTATCAGCGCAAACCAACATTTTCCAACTATGATGCACATCAAACCTAACTTGATTGAAAGTTTTCATAGAAATCAAATACAAGATTTTTCAGTGCAAGAACATATCAATTCCATATATGCCACTAGCATAGATAACATGTGTTCTTTAGAAGTTGACACAAAATTTCACTATCCAACATCTGAATCAGCTTATCCAAGTGCATTTGGATTACCCAATTTTGAAATGGGTAATCTAAATATAGATTCCTCAAATTTAGAATCATGTACATTTCAACTATTGCAACTAGATCTTGCCCCTATGCATCTTTCTAATGAAAAATGTTGTTCTACAGTTCACAACATGGAGTCAAACATACAAAACTATGGCAATAATGTTCTTATTGAAAATGTTCCTTCATTCCAAAATAAACTTGCTACCAATCCTCACAATATGGACATGTATGGTGTTAAACACAACACATTTAACTTCTCTAATTTTCATATGACATTAGAATATATAGGTCCTAAATGTCATGGGGTCCAAGTGATAATAATCTCATTGAGGTTCACCACCGGATTGATGATTCAAGTAGTATAGACAAAGAACATTTTCAACATTATTACTATTCCTCGACAACATAGTCAATATATCCTATTTGATGTGATTATGTAAAGAGGTAAAGTGAAAAGAGTTGCATAAAGATAACCTTTTGGTAGAACAAGAGGGGTAGCAATTTTTGTAGTTGCTACTTGTGTTTTTTATTAGCATATTTCCTTTTTGAATATTTCATCAATGGTTGTTTGATATTGCGATAGTTTTATGTTATTTGTGGAAATGCATCTCTATGTAAAACATTGTCAAAGCATGTTATGTTTACTATGATTTGAATGTCATGTATCCGATGCAATTCTAACGATCCAACATGTTATGTGTTTTTTAGTCTAGTATCACAATCCATCTTATTCTAATCTATAATAGTAAAAGAGATAAGAGCAATACCAAATTTTTAAATGACTATTTGTGTTCTAGATTGGCATTTTTCTTTGTGAAATATTATATTGCGTATAATTTAATGAAATTCTAGTTTTATGTCATCTACAATGACACCTCTATGAAACAATTTATGTGGAAGCACATTTTTCTTGTCATGATGATGTCACTATAAATCTACTATGTTCTATGAAATTTGAACTGTGTCATACTAGATGCTTGTCAATAAATGTGACAAAATGTTTAAATGTATAGTGTAATTTCTTATGGTATGTGTAAATGTCAAGATGTTCTGAGTAGTATTAACCAAAAAGGAAATGTAGATAAACCAAGACAACTAAAACAATATAAGGAACACATGCATCTTGTCATGTAGGAAACAAATATCTACACATAGGAAAGAAATACTACGCAAGAATACAAGTGACAAAAAGACTAACGTGGTACTAGTCCTTCCTAAAAAAAAAAATGATATGAAATGATATAGAAATCATAGAGCTAGAGAATTAAAAATCAATAGGTCAAGATACAACTTGGAGTATTGACATCACACTAGAGAATGAAGGACTATGTAGAGTACCAACATTCAAGTACAATATAAGAGACCACCTATTTTATTCCTTGGAATTACTACTAAATTATAGATATACATCTCTTGAGATAAGAAATGGGACCATTGATTACTTCTTAAAATGCAAAGAAAAAGGTGAATCAGAAGCATTACATTTGTATAGTACAAAATTGCATCCACAAACTCTATATGAATAGCACCGAGTACATGATCTAGAAGCATATTTGCATAGAATACGATTATATGCAAAGAAAAATGAATGCAACAAAGAACTCAGACTATGGGGAAATATATTTTTCATTTAGTGGTTATCTAAGTGACTCAATATATAAATATGTATTTGGTCAACCACAATAGGGAAACTGTACCTGCACTTCAATGAATCAATACATGCAGAGGCATACTAAATCCTCTTCCATGATAAAAACCCTATTGCTGGTCACTTTGAACTATCACTAAGAATATCGTTAGAAAAAGTCATTTGACAAACACATATATGATACAACAAAATCAAGAGATTCATAAGAGAGAAAAAGGCACAACACATAGCAAAAATGAACTTTGGCTATGTCACCTCAAGAGATTCCCCAAATAATACAAGCACAAATAATACACATGCACTTCGACTATGTCATCTTAAGAAATTCATTAGAAATAAAGAAAATAATAAAATGACAAATGCAAATGGGAGCAAAAACACTCAAAACAAGTCAACATGCACATATGGAATCCAAGGAGAAAAAAAGAAGATAGGAGGATTTATTTGCAAAAAAATAAAAACTACACTATCATTAATAGAGATATTTGAAACAACAATCTAGGATACACCAAAACACACATGCTATATTTGTCAAGTATTGTGTTTTAAGAAAGATGTTAGACAAATGAAAGAAAAGGAAAGGAACATCTACTATACTCTGACCCAATTGAACTATGAAGCACTGAATTATTTCATCTATTGAACATACATTTTTGCATTGAAAAAATTCAAGCTCCCAACATATAATACACTAGAAAATATTAGAACTAATGAGCCAATACAACATGTAAAAATCATGTCACAACTGGAAGAATGACTTATTTCAGTCAGAATTACATTTTCTCAAATATGGGAACTAGGATACAAAAGATCGCAAGTGGGACTAATGGGCTCTATTATCAATTTTCTAGTAAACATGAACATAAGACATAACACAGTACCACAAGAAACCAATAGCACAACAATAATTGTTGTTACTCTCAAAAGGCGATTGGAACAAAAAAATGCATTTCAAATAGGACTGGTGTGGCCAAAAGTAGTGATGCAAGCACTCTTGAAACTCACAAGAACACCATTGTACACAATGAAAAATATTAATATAAAAGACAACTCAAAAGAAGATCTTGAAATTAATTTTGACATGAAATGACATATGTAATTTGTCAAGAGGAAACATCCTCTCCATTTAGTGAAAGCTAAATGGATTTAGAGAATGATGGAGAACATAATGAGCCTTCAAAAAACTTAGTACATGGGCTCACTAAATCTAGATCCATACATAAAATACAAGACAAGAACATTGGCGTGACACCTACACAAGTGCACCATCCAATTGGGATCTTCAAAGAAAAATGTGCTGAGGAAATGAACTTTCCCACATTATTCTTTGGAAAACCACATCATGAAGACATTTTTGAAAGATTTTCTTACCAAAAGATTGCACAATGGAAATTCCTACAATAAAAAAGGTAATTTCCATACCACACAAAAAATATCTTCTTCAAGACCATCAAGATATTGGTATAACAAGTAGTTTCTACAATATGGATAAGAATACAAAAGGGCTAATTGAAAGGACACAAACTATAAGCAAAAGATGTTAAGCAAAAACCCAACTTGGAAAGAATTCTTGAATCAAACTTAGTATACATTGACTTCAAAAGAATAAGAATATCTCTAGACTATGTACACCAACTTAAAAATAATGTTTTTGCAATGATACGACAACTAGGTTCTCAAAATTTCTTTGTTACTTTTACTAGTGTCAAAAAAAATTGGGATACATTAACAAGTGCACTTGAACAATTGCATAGTGTGCATCAATAAAAAATTCAACAAGAACAATATGAGTATGAAAAAAAATAGACAAATTTTATCCAATAAAGAAAGACCCGGTGACTTGTACATGATACTATAGACACAAAATAGATGCAATGAAGAAATTGATTTTAACTGATGATTCATTCTTTGGAAATGTTTTAGATTACTCTTGAGTAACTAAATTCTAGAACCAAGGAAATGAACATGATCATTTCCTACTATTGTCAAAAAAATCACCAATGTATGGAATGGATAGCAATACATCCATCATAGACTTTATCGACAAGTTCATTAGTTGTACAATGGAACATATAGAACCTAGTCTTCATGCAATTCACAGGCACCACCACACAAAGTGATGCAGAAGGCTAAGAAAGATTTCTTCCAAATAAAATTTCCCTTTTCCACCCCTCCAAAGGACAATAATACTTGAACTTTTGTTAGAGAATAATGAAGCAATAAGTTTAAAGGAAACAAGTATCTTTGTAAAACTAGAAAAGGAAAGCTATGACCTGTCATACACATTTCAAATGTTCTTAGACGAAGTTGGAACTAGTGAAGACAAATATATATTGGCTCTAAGATCAACTCTAAAAAAATCAATATTCTTCCTATGACAGAAGCCATCAGAAGTTTGAAACAATAGCTTTGCAAAGAAAATTATGTAATTATGAAAAGCCAATACTGATGCACAATTTTTACTGAATGCATATGCTACATCATTGTATCACATAGTTCTATCACTGCCACTAAATTATAGCTAAAGAAAGTGCATATTCATAAACACAAGAGATGATTACAATAGCACATCTATACTCAAATGCAATAAGGAATTACTTAAAGAACCCGATGATTCAGAAAATATCCTCTCCAAATCTTCAATAGACTACTACTTAACTTGACCTCCAAGCCTTCAGAACATATGCCTCATAGAATTTGACCTGAGTATAGAACAAAGGGTGCAAAATACATACCAAAATCAAAACCAAGTATTATATGATTTATCAACTTCAACAAACATATGGACCTAGAAAATTATTATAGAAAACAACTCCTACTCTACGTGCCATTTATAGTCAATGAGAGCACATTGAAACAATGGTTTTTATTTCCTGGCCGCGAGCCTATCTTTTGGTTTTGGATTTTTATAAGTAGACACATACTAGTTGGACTCTACTTTTTATTTATATTTCTATTATTATGTAAAACATTTGGGTTTCAGGATCCCTGTAAAACTTGTTTTACTTAATCAAAAACAATGTTTTGCATCATGGGAACAAGTAAATTTGTACTATGAACAAACAATCATAATGATTGATTTTTTTTAAAATTATAACACAAATCCTACATGGAGTGAGATGGAAAAAGAAGTGAACTATCTAAATACTGAAAATGATGACATGGATGGTCAAATCCTCACAATCAACAAACATAAGCAAATTGAACAATATGAATTTCTCTATTAAATTCTTTATACGAGATTTTAATGGAGATATGAGCATGCCAAGGTAGTGATATGGAATTTTCTTGCTAGAAACCATGTAGAGGACATTATGATAATTATGGCTATCTTATGTATGGGTAAAAGTACAAACCTCTATCACCCTTTTACAAAGGAAAATGCTAATAAAAGTATAGATGTCCACCTTCAATGACATAAAACTAGTATTATTATTTAGAATTTGACAATGAAGTAAACTAATGAAATGTGTAGAAATGGATGAAGTTTATGATCTTAATTTTTAATAATTTTTTGGAATAAGAAAATTTATATATTTTCCTATTTTTTAAAGATAACTTTTAGTTACTAAAAAATGTTGGAAATTAGGGGTATTGTTCCCACCACAAAACTATATGGAAATAAAATTATTTCCCTTTTGTCTCGTATTATGTTATAGATAACATATGTAGGTAGAATGTAATTTTAAAAAAATGGGTTTAGACCTATATTTTCTCTTTTATAACAATTCAAATCGATAGTTTTCATCTCCCACCACATTTTTCAAAATAAATCTATTCTAACTAAAATAAAAAGTATAGATTCTAGAAGAGGACTCTCTCCTCTAGAATGTCATTTAATTTTAAATTTTTTTGATATGATTTAATATTTTTTTCTTTCTCAAAATTGACATCTTCTTGAGTGTTAAAATACGTACTTATAGAATTTGTTAATTGCAATATACTTTATATAATCAAAACAGTATGAACTCTATATGAGAATATTCTTGACTTTGAGCTCTACAAAATGGTGTTTATATGTTATTAAAAATTTATCATAAAAAATAGTAAGAGTTACTGAAACATCAATTTTCTGAAATAATTGTAGTTCTTTAGTAATTGGATACTAACTAGTATAAAACATGCATTTAATAGACATTTCCAATTGAAAAAGTGTGAGATCATATATAACTTAGCTAGAATTAATTTATCAAGATCGTATGTTTGAAAAAAAATAAAAAATAATAGAAATACTCAAATTCAGTCATTCTGATAAGTTAGCTTGAAAGGTGACACAACTTTGTGCTTTTACCTATATAATGATTTGATGATTCTTGAAATAATATAACTTAATACTTACCCTCTTATGAATCATTAGAAATTTGAAGACAAAGATTATCAACTCACTAAAAGTGCCCTTAACTAGCTTAATTTTAAACATTAAAAGTATATTGTGATATGTTAATGTTTTTAGGGTATTATGTACAAGAGGTTATACTTTTGTATTGGGATGAGTTAATTGGTTGCTCGAAATTATGGTTTAAATCATAAACATTGCATGTGTTCTCTAGGATACATCCATATAACTAGGTGATAGAAGTTATGGACTTAGATGATTATAATGATGGATATGAATTAAGGTTTGATGGTTTAGGTTCTAATGGAAATTGATATCAATTGATACCATGTGATTCAAGACTTGCTACATTGTTTGATTATTTAAACATTGATTTTACTATTGATGCTATGCAAAGTTTTACCTTATGATGATGATGTTATTTATGATACCTTGATAATTATGTTATATGCATTCAGATAGTTTAGTTTGATACTATTAAATTGATCATAATTAGATTTAGAATAATTGATGAATTATGTTTAAAAAGTTGAAGACTGAAACTGATGAACTACATCACGGTGTTTGAATTACATAAGTTTTTTACGCACATACTATTTAGAAGTGATAATTTCATTGGAATAAGATTTTAGGTGTTAAATGGTTAGTTCAATTATGAAAATTAGTTATATTTAATCAATGTGCAGAAATGATAAAAGTTTATTAAAATGAGAATGCAGAATGTGCTGTCAATTGATTATAATTTGGTTTATAAACATGTGATTTCATCAAACTATTGATATTCCAATTTAGTGTGCAAGAAAGTTACCATGGAAATTATCAAAGAAATAGTAACCAACCCTATGTGCAAATCATAAAACAAAGGTTGAATCTAATGAAGAGATTCAAACCTCATTGTTAAGTGATTAAATTTAGGACCGTAATCTGTATGAATGTATTAGGTGATTTCATATGTAATTAATGACATGTTAGATGTTGTGCAATGTGGTTTTATAGTGTCATGTGACACTTGTCATGTGTATGTGTAACAACATGTCTATTAAGGTTGGAAATGTAATCCTAAACCTAATTGACTTATTAGGAACCTAATTAAACCCCCTTTGATTAAAGATACTTCTAAAGTCCCACCAATTAGGTAATTTGGATTCAAATTTTTCTAATCACTTCTAGAGGCCATAAAGTGGGCCTAGGGGACAATTTTAGTGAAATCTAAGTGACTAAGTGTTAGGGGTATGCATTAGGGAAATTTTTGACACTACTAGAACCCCTTAGTGGCTTTGGTGACCCTTTAATTCTCCCATCTTCCACATGTTGAGAAAATTGAGTGAACTCTTGACCTTTCCCCAAACCCACACTCCTTTACAATCTTGTATTTATGATAGGGGACAAGTGAAAGCCAAAGGACTAAAGGTCAATTTTGAATTTAATGTTGATAGGTGGGTAGGATTCGGGGGCCTTTTTAGAGGCCCTTGGTGGAGATAGTAGGTGTTCACCCACTCTCTATCTTTAGAGACATTAGGTTTTTGGATTGAAGGAAGAAAAAAGGGATTGGGATCTTACCAAACATCATTTTACCATAACACTTGTGAAGGTTGGTCATCTCCATTTCCATAGAAATCTTGTTCTTATTTTGCAAATAGATCAGTATGTGATTGTATTCTCTTGCATATATGCATTATGTATTTTTTGATATTGTAATGTAAGGAATGAGATTTTGGATTTGATTTAATTCTTGTTTTGTTCATATTTTTATTTTTTTATGAGGGAACTATGAAGGGTGTAATGACATTACTCACCCTTGGATAGGAAAGAAGTGACCAAGTATGGGGTAGGGGTTAGTTAGACTCCATGGAAGTGTAGAGTCTCTTCTCATGTAGAGAAGAGGGAAGAAATTCAAGATGTATGGGCCTTTGCATGCCAATGTATTGATCTTATTTTGGGGGAGACAAGGAGAAGAAAGTATGGAAATTGTGATACCTTTGTATTGTATTTTGCATTCATGTAATGAAGATAGAGTTGTAACTTGATGAAGATAAATGAAATGGATCAAATGTTTTAAATTTCATAATTGATAATGGTAAAGAAGTTATTGTATAAAAATATGTATGTTATGTGGCAATGCTTCAATTAATTTCAATTCATTCATGTTCTTTGATACATTATTTTAATATAATTTAGAGTTGATTTCTCCATAACTTATTTAAATCTTGGAATTAAATATTATTAGAAAATGGTTGATGATAATAAGATCTTGGTTTTGTATGAGGTATTTAAATGTAAGTTTGAATAATCCTTTCTAAAGTTCATGTTATGATTCAATGTCAAAGCTTACATTCATCCTTTAATACATTTTAACTTCACCTAGTAGATTCAATGGTTAAACAATATATTAAGGTCCTAATTGATGCATATGAGAAACTAACTTTAATCACCCCTCAACCTATAGGAAAACATAAAATACTCATATAATTAAAGCCCCTAAGCAAACACAGAAAGTGAGGAAGAAAGAAAATTATATATGTTGAAGACCCAAAATGTGCATCTAAAGGATGTTGGAAAAGGATAAATGAAATACCTTCCCACAAAAATGTCACAAAGAATATACATTATTCTAGGCTTCTCAAATATATTTTAATGATTAAAATTAAGTATGTTAAGAATGATAAAAAAAAAAGATATTATAGGTTGCATTGGGAGACACCTTTATTCCTTCCCCATCATCCACTTTGGCTGGAAGAATTGCCGAATGTGACATTCATCTATGCTGGAATAAGCACTCTTTTGGTATTCGTGCATTCTTAAAATAAGTTCTGGAATATCATTTGGACCTGTTTGGTTGACTTCGAAGAGGTGTTGAAAGTTGCATATTCTATGTTTGGTTGCAAAAATTGAAACATGTATTAGAATAAGTTTTGTACTAAAATTTTAATAATAATTTTTTTAGTTTGGTAATATTTTAAATAAACAAGATTCTTTATTTATAAAAATTAGCTTTCTTATTAATTTTTTAAAAGACAAATTATTTTAATTAGCCTTTATTTTATTTTTTAAATTAACTTTATAAGTGAAAGATACACCACAACCTCTAAAATTCATTGAAATTCAAGGGACATATTATATTGCATATTATAAATTTAGTTCAAAATTAAATTAAATTATTTTAATGAGTATAAGATCAAAACTAAAATCATTTTATTTTTAAATATATTAAAAAAATAAAAAATACAAATAAGTCAAGATCATTAATATGACATTTAAATGATCTTTCAACATAGTTTTAATAATAAGATTAAACACAAGATTTATTTATAAAGATAATTTTATGGAAGTTTAGAAAAGATATCAAATCTGATATTAGTCCTTTTTGTCATTTAAAAAAAAATACATATTAAATGTTAAATAATGTTGCCTAGTTTATATATTATGATGAACAGAGAAAATAGTCCAAAAATGCATTTGACTGGAAAAATGGAAAAATAGAATCAAACGGCAAAGTCACGGATCCGACAACCCATAAAATTGGGTTTATTAAAAAATTGAATAAGAATAAGGTATTCCTATTCCACCCTTTTTTAGGAATTCCACTATGCTCATTTTGGGGTCAAATTTGGATAGGCGAATTCTAATTCCAATTTTATATTTTGTGAAAAAATGTCAAATTGGCGAATGCAGGTATTTAGATTTTCTTATTCCCATCCAATTCATGCAACCAAATGGGGCCTACATGTTTCTAAATTGCATAAGGTAATAGTGGGATGGGAAAGGTAAGCCATGGGTCCCACCTTCTACTTACCTTAGCCTCCAACTACTCCCCACATGAGTGTTGAGCGCAGGTCTAAGATGGGGCAGCTTGGTTAAGGGAAATGTCAACAAAAGTATGTTTAAAACTTTTAAACCATTCCCCCTCCTTGCTAGCATACTTCCCTCCCTTAATGGACAAGGAAGCCTTAGGGAGCACTTGTCCTTACTTGGGTAGCATGCAGCTTGTCTTGGGAGGTGCATGGAGAGTGTTAGAAAGTGTGTAGGTAGGTAGGGCAAGCCACTTCACTTTAGGGATAATTAGGAATAGTCTAGGATTAGATTAGGAGTTGTTTAGCATGAAATTAGTTATTATAGTTAGTGTTTAGTAATAGGATTTAGTATTTAGTTTTAGAATAATAGAGTATTTATGTTGTTAATAAAGTGACTATAGTAAGGCATGTGGTTTTAAATTATTAAAGTGTTAACGCTTTTTTTTCCATAGATAGTAGTGATAAGGATTTTTAGGGATACTTAGACTAATATGAGTATTAGTAGATAATGATTGTAGTTATAATTGATTTTTGCTGTATATAATAACATTTTTTTATAGTTTGAATTTTAAATTGTTTAAGTATAAAGTTATTATAGTTGGTTTTGGAACTGGTTAGGGGTTTAAGCATAGGGTTTACTAGTTATGGTTGTTAGTGAATGCTCAGGTGTTTAGATTTTTATTTTGTGATAGAATATTTGAGGAAATTACGTTATCTTATTAAGGAAAATATTTTAGTAATGTGTCATAGCAATAATATGTATTTGATTATGAGTTTTATCTAGTTCAAATTATTATGTTAAGGTTTGAATGGTTATAGAATGGTCTTGCATAGATAAATCGATAGTTGCTAGAGGTTTGAGGTTAGGAGTTGTTTTAATGTCACCTTTGATTAAATGCATAATAATAATTGTTTATTTGAATTCTTATGGGTTCTTTTTATTAATTGGCATTCAGTATGAGTATATTGTTAGGTCACCTCTTAAGTGTAAAACTAGGCACCTAGGAGTTGACATACTATGTTGCAACAAGTTATGACATTGAATAAAACCTAGTGCGTTCATGATTTTTGTCTTATCATATGATGCATGATTTAAAATAGTTGAGTATGCTCGAGTAAACTGTTGACATACCCCCTTTAGCTATGGACATACTAAATTTTAATATCTTAACATATTTGTTTGTTTATTTAATTATTTTAATCATGATGGTTTTATAAAAGTACATCTAAATTTTATTGATTCACATAATAATTTGTAGATATTTTCAATATTTTAAATGAAAGTGAGCTCAATCCATTTGTGTGATTCACATAACAACTTATAGATTTTTTAAAATATTTTAACACATTTTAATTATTTAATATTTTATAAAATTAAACTCATTTATTCATGTGATTTAATTTTGTTGATTTATACAATAATCCACCTATGATATTGGTTCTAAAACTATATAATTGGGGCATTGAGTCTATCAATTAATATGTATTTTCTATGTTTCCACAACCTAGATTCTTTCAACTAATCTCTATCATAAAGTAAATAGTATTATCAACATTTTGGCAAGAACTTTAGAATTGTAGGCGACAAGATGTATTAACTTGTTATTAACAATTTGTTTTTACTAAGTCAAATATCAACTATTTTATAGATTTCAAACGTATTTGTCTTAACTTAAATAGAGTTGCAAAAATTTGAACAAAACATTTTTTAAAAATAGTTTTCTTTGATTTGATTAGCTAATTTTTTTTAGTGATATGAATGTTTTTTACAACAATATTTGTGTGAGTGAATAAATTGTCCATTTTTTATCAACTCTTTTATAAACAAAATGGTTGTCATATTTTTATGTGCATCATCATTTTAAAATGGAAGTCATTCATTTTTCCTCTCTTCTATGAAAATGCCTTTGCAATGGTAAAAGAGATATATGTCATGAGGTTGGCCTTGTGGAATGAAAAATGTTGTTATCCCTATTGATAGGTAGGCCTTTTTTTGGATTCCTTGCAAGATTAATGGTTTGTACATTCAAAATAGTGGTCATTATTGTTAATGCAAGCAAACAATAACATAGCTTAATCAATCGATGATGACAGCAATAATCTTGGACCAAGTGTCATGGTACAAGAGATTGTTTTGCAAGTGGATATACATTGGTTGACATGTACCTTTGGGTATACTACACATGAAAATTATCCTTTTGGGAAATGAGTGCATGGAGGATAAAATCAATTGAATAGAGACATAAGGGAAGACAAAAATGGAAGGTATAATGAATTAATGTTGTTGAGGGAGACATAAGGAGATACAATGAGGAGATATAATAATGATGGAGGGATAAGGGTTTGTAGAGGATGGAGATATAAGGATGAAAAAGAAATAAGGGATTTGAGAGTGATATGGACTTCTTGAAGGGATATGACTAAGTAGGGAGTCATAAAGCATGGAAAGATAATGATAGATTAAAGGTGGCTAAAATAGAGATTGAGAATCTTGGAGTCTCTAATGCCTCAACGACCATAACTATCATCATAGGGATAGGGTCCTCCAATTATGACTTGACTGGTTTAAAACTCTAGTTAAAAATGATTACCAGTCAAAAAAGGGAGATTCATGCCACATTACTTTTTTGTTCATTTTATCTTAGTACTAATGGGTTGACAATATAATTCTCAGTTTTACTCACCCTTAATTGATTAGATATTCATGTCCTTTTTGTCATATTACTCGCATGCATTTAAACATTTAATCTTTAAAAAATAGTGTGTACTTCCACCTTTCACAAGATAAACATTTCAATAAAAAAATTATTTACTTCAATGTTATAATAATATTTAGCACAAAACAAAGCAAAATATATCACAATATAACTTTTCTTTGACATGTGTGACAAATTTTTGTATGTAAAACATATGTAATAATTTATTATATATAATTTTAGACACCTATACTTGATTAGTTAAGTCTTAATTGAATTCAGTCATCTTCTACACATTATTGATTAAATAGCTTACATTATTTAATTAACTTATGATAATCTCCTAATTAATTAATTAAATTAATTAAGTGTAGTCCAACTAATTTAATGGAATTCTATAATTATTGAACTAATGATAACTCCTATTAATTAAAAAAATCTTTAGTTTTAAATATTTTATTTATCATTTATTTCTCTATTTTAGATTAAATAAATTCTATTTAATCTATTTGAGCATATGGATCCTATTTTTAACCCCTAACTAACCAACCTCCAACCACCTAGCCCATAGTTCTACCTAAACTCAACCCACTTA
Organism: Cupressus sempervirens; assembly: GCA_028749045.1. Taxonomy (NCBI): domain Eukaryota; kingdom Viridiplantae; phylum Streptophyta; class Pinopsida; order Cupressales; family Cupressaceae; genus Cupressus; species Cupressus sempervirens. Next base: position 542,906,216 of record CM053787.1, on the reverse strand, counting down.
CATACATTGACTCGTTTAAATACTTAAATACCCCTATTTAATTAATTAATCCATCCACTATTCTCTCTCATCTTATCACATCCCCCTAATAATCCAACTTGATCACTAACCTAAGCCTAAACACACATTAATTATTTGCACAATCCTAATCAAGAGGATCAAAAAATTAAAAGTCAACTTCATGTCATTTCAACTTTAACCCCAACCTGATTCTCTTTTTCAAAAATTAAATGCTCTTAATGCATCCTCAACCACATTCTTCCACCTTAGTCCCCTCTAAGGAATATTATATTCCTTTTGAATCTCTTTCCACTTCCCAAAAATGGTTGCATTCCTCAAGGATTGACCTTTGGAATTTGAGACAATATATGCCTCTATGAAATAGTTTTCCAAACCTTAATTTCCTCTCAACCTTATTTGAGACAAGGCTTTGATAAGTTATTTTTTGTATCAATTCCATTCCCAAGGAATATACAATTCATTTCAATTTATTATTTATAGGGTATCAAGTTAAGTGTTAATAATTTTAAATTTATTATTCATTGCTTCTCTTATAATAAATCCTATCCCTTCTTCATGGATCAATCTCAACCACGCATTCAACCCTCCTCAGATCTCTAAATTGAGGGTTCACTTTATTTTCATCCGCATTCTAGGAAAAGTCATCATGTCATTCTACACCTGAGATCATAATCAATATAACCTTATAATGAAAAAAATAACTCTAAACCTATGAAGCTTGAGAACATGTCAACATACATCTCTCCATCTTGGAAATACCATACCTTCAAAGTGGGACTTTTACTTCATTTGTGATGTTTGCATTCCTTTTATTATCTTGGTCTAATATACATTGTTTTGATAGTAATTAGTTAAAATTTATAACTTTTCATTGCACTCCCTTTTACTATTATTTTCATTACAAATATTTTGGCACATTGAGTTGGACTCACTTCATAGGTCATTCTATTTTTTTGTTTAACACTAACCATTCAGATATTTTTGTTAAACTTTTAGTGCTTTATTATGTCGTTCCTAACATTTTACTTCAAAATTGGTAGGATTGAAATACTTCACTTTGAATAGTGGTGAAAAATTTTGCACAACAGTTGGGATCACCTTGTGGTGTAGTGCTATTGTGGTTGCACTAATAATGGTGTAACCAAGGTACAAATCCTCACTTGGCCCAAAACAATGTTGACACTAATTAGGCTTGCCTTGGTTGTCATGTGTGGCATTGGATAGGTGCACATGTATGGAGAAATAATGAAGATATATCATAGTGTTTAGGTCGATGGAGATGGAGATAATGATGGTCAACTCTCAAGATTATCACTAGGCTAGGAGTGACTATGGACCCTATGTTGGACCCATGTTGGGTGTGTTGGTTGTGCCCCTTGGGCTTAGTGTCCCTGTTGGGCTTTTGTACTCACGGGTATTAGGTGTTACATTTAGGGATGAGGTCCCCCAAACTTTTGACCTCATTCGTTCATAGCTCTAGTCAAAAGTGAAATATTAACAATAAAAAAAATTAAAAAATTGAAAAATAATGAAAAGAATTGTTCAACAGGAAAGCGAGATCATCCTGTGGGAACATCCTCTAAACCTACAGTAATATCAACTCATAGACTGGTCCCCTTTTCTAACGATTATGTGAGAATGTTATCGTATCACATAGGAACACATATTTTAAACTTTAAGTAAAAAACTAGTATATATTAATTAAAAATCGGTCAATTTATATCTATTGTTGCCTTTTTTTTATCAATCTGGTAGTTAACATAAATATGACCATATTTAGCAACAATGTATCCACCAAAATCATGTATAAATTGTATTATGTTAGCTATTTCATTTTACTACCTTTGATTTTAATTTTTTAGTGACTATCTTGTGGGGGTGTTTCTTGGTTCCACAGGAACACATGCAAAAGAATCATATTTTCTATGACTATGCATGCTAGAAGGAATGCATGCAGGGTCAGTGAGAACATGCTTAACAATTTTTATTACAATTCACTCACATTTCATTTCATGTTTAAAAATAACCTTCCATGAAACAAACACTATTTTTCATATTTCATTCGGTGCATTGAAAATGAACAAGACATACAACTAGAAGAAGGAAGATCCACATACTTTATTTTTTATGCAACTAAAACTAAACACACTATAAATATTTATTTTGGTGTTATAAAAAGATTTTTTATAAGTGTTTGTTTTATTTCTTAGACTTAGTGTAGACGCTTAAAATCGTCCCTAAAGACTATATTAATTTATTAATATTGCCCATAATATTGTAATTAATTATTGAATAATTAATTACATTGCTCACATTCTTCTACTTATTTAATTATATTAATTAATTAAATAAGTTCATTCCCCTAAGTATTTAAATTTAATTTAAATACTCCTAGCTCTAGTGTGTTAAATTAATTTAACACATGATCTTCCATGTCTCCCCCCTTTTTAAATAAAATTTATTTATTTAAACCCTCACATCCCATTAATTCCTCTAAACTCATGATTAAATTAAATTTCATTTAATTTAGTCTTAACCCTAACCTAGAGCCTAGTCTACACCCATCATTTTCATCCTCTTAAGCCTATTTCTTTTCTAATCCCACTTAATCATTCCTAATCATCTCCCTAATCCCCCTCATTAGCCTAAGAGTGTGCTCACACATGTGTGAGATGGCATGCCTACACACTCTTGTCTCCCACTCTTCTTCTCAAGTTTTCTCACACATGTGCGAGCAAACTTTGAATTCTTGACCATTTGCATGGCTTGCATGTCAACTTATGTGGCACCTACTTGGATGCCACCTCACCAAGCTCCCCCTCAAGCCTATAAATAGAGGGCTTGTCTCAAGCATTTGCATCTCATTTTTATTGCATTGTTATCATGTTGGTTTGAGATTTGAGTTTGCATTCATAGTTTGAGCTTTCATGGTAGTTTGAACTTGCATTGGTAGAGTTCTCATAGTGATTTTGTAAGTTCATGCTAATCATTTGGTAGCTGATTTATTTTGCATCTTACATTGTTCATTTAGTTTTTTTCATGCATTTAAATTTCCATTCCATAGCTTACATTCTTAGTTAGTTTCCTTTATTGCATATCATCTTCATTCTTGAATGCTTTCAAGAATGGCTTTCTCCATAGCCATTTCTTGAAATGTTCTTCATTCCACATAGTTTAGGATCTTAGTGCATTTTCATTCACATTTGCATTCACACTTCCACCCACACACTCAAGAGATTCGTTTATTGTTGTGTTTGGGAGAGCACACCAAACATACCTCCATCTTAACACACCAACAAGGCCTCTCATGGGTGCCTTTGTTGAGCTGTAGAGGTGGCTAGAAGGTGGGATTTGTCAAAACCAAAGCAAGCATTAGTTGATATTTATTCCTTGCATATTGATGAATGCTTATGCATTTTGAAGGTTTTATTAGTGTTTGTTTGTTAACCCATGCTTCTTGCAGGTCACATTTTCTAGCACACATTTTGGTATGTCCGGTCAGACCCATGTCCCTGGTTTCATTTCAAAAATTCAAAACAACCTTGGTTTAGTTGTAAAACATTGCATTGTCATCTCTACAAGTTGTAGCATCATCTGCGTTTGTCATCTATGCAGATCAGCGTCTCCACAAACTAGTGTCTGTGCTGTTTAGCATCTCCACAATAGTTCCAAACAATACTTGTATTTAAGCCATTCTATCATTTGCATTTTTGTTGTCTATTGTCTGCAAAGAGTACTTTGTCATCTAAGAATATTAATCTGTCGTCTGTGACATTAGTTCTATCATCTCCGAGGTCAGTTCTGTCGTCTCCGAGGTTAGTTCTGTCATCTACAAAGCTAGTTTGTCATCTGCGAAGATAGGTCTATTGTCTGCATTGTGTGCGGGACTTTGTTTGGCATCTTCGAGTTTTGGCGTCTCCACTTTCCAAATTGTCATCTGCGTTGGAAATTATTTAGTCTGCTTCTAAGGGTCTTCTGTCATCTTCGAGTTTCAGCATCTGCGTAGTTTGGTATCTGTGTGTTTTGTCATCTGCGCATTTTGGCATTTGCGCCTATATTTTGGCGTCTCTGCATTTTACCAGAATTGTTCAATTTTTAACAATAATTTTTGCCAATTGATTGACTTGTAGGTTTTAACTAACGGTTTTCATGCAGAGAAATAACCTTAAAAACATAAAAAACAAAACCAATAGTAATTTTCATCACTAAAGGAGATTTGTAGTGATTTTTATCACTTAAAACTTAAGGGCTAATGGACTTGTATGGATTAAACACTTTTATTTGAATGCATGAATGTTTAGATTAACCCATATTTGGACTTTGGTGCTTAAAGATGGACATGAATGTTTAGGGTAGAAGACACATTTGGATTTGGTGCTTAAAAAGAATTCACACCATCTTGAATGCTTTAAAGGATAATGGACATGTATGCCTAGGCTAGACAATATTTAGAATTGGTGCTTAAAATGGAAATGTATGCCTAGGCTAGATGTGAGGCCTTGCCCTGACCTTTCGTAGCCTTAGTTGTTACTTTATCTTTTTGTTACTCACGACTCAAGATGTCGAGAAATTAATAGTTACTTGAACATATCGTATTATTTCATGTTGTGTGATGTTATTTTCAGATATTTGATGTTCGTCATTTAATGCTTTAAGTATATGTATGTTGATGAATTAAGTAAAATGTAGGATTAACACATTAATTTTGGAATCTTTATGATGAAGGATATAAGTAGGATGCAAGAAACCTTGATTGATGTATGTTTCAATTTATGTGAATTTTTGATACGTATATATGTACATGTGATTTTCGGGACTACTGATGTGTGCAATGAGTGTGCAGATATTTTTTAGTCGAGAAAACTGATGGAGGAACAGAACTGATCCCTATGTGCCATTTGTGGAAACCTTGTTGTTCATAATTCTAGTATTGTATTGTGAGATGTGTGTATGTATCTCTCTATGTTCAATAAATGTGAATGTCTCGTAATTATGTTCTTTTAGTGTCGCTTGACACTCGTGAATTTTTTGTGCTCTTTAGCGTGCTAGTTAGGGTTAGCTATGTAACCCTTCGACCTAAGTCAAATTAAGTTAGTATCTTTTGCTAATTGAGTTCTTAATCGAGTTTAGTCATCCTTAATCTGGATTAGTGCTTAATCTGCATTGTTAGAGTTGTTAGTTGGTTCTAATTATTTTTATTTTTTCTAGCTTTTGTTTGGTTCCAAACCCATTCTTAAGGCTTTAAAACATGTTATAATTATACCCAAGGGGTATGGGTATGGGTTGGGGGTCTTTTCCAACCCCCTAAGCCCCTTTTGTTGACTTTGGAGATCAATCAAAAAGTCTCATTTTACCTTTGTGTGAAAATTGCAAGTGGTTATCTTGAGTTACCTCACCTCAACTCCACTTAGTGTTTAACCATGGTGTGGGTTGAGTTAGGAGCTTCTAGATTTGTAGGTGGGTGGGTGTAGTTCTTGATCCTTTTTGGTGGTTGAGTTTGAGGCTTATTTAGAGGCCTTTCTTGGACTAGTGGAGGTGGTTACCCAATCTCTACATTTAGAGAGGAGTTTGAAGATTGAAGCAAGGAAAGGGAAACCCTACTCAAACTTGTTCATTTCCCATTACCTCTTGTGAAGGTTGGAAATTCTCATCTCCCTTGTTCAGTTTCCATGTTTGTTTCATGCTTATGCTACCTTGTTGTTGTTTCAATGTTTGTATGTTTGTGGGTATGTTGGGAAGCTTTGAAAACCATGTTATTTTTGGATGATTTCCTTTCATGTTTATGTTGCAATTTTGAGGTTTTTCTTGCATGGGTGTTTTGGTATTACTCACCCTTGGAGAGGGCAGAAGTGACCAATTTTGGGAAAGGTCTGTTTAGTCGGACTCCAACTAGTGCAGAGTCTCTTCTCAGGATGAGAAGAGGGAGAAAGGGTAGGGTGTTATGGGCCCCTACCTGTCAGCACAAACCTTGTATGATTATGGTATGTTGAAATGGAAGAACGAAAGTTCTTGGTATATAGCCCCGATTGGGCATTTGTTTGGTTTTGTGCTTGACTTCTCCTAGTTGGAAGAATCCACCTTTCCCTAGTGTTGATTCATTGTGAATCTTATAGTGAAAACCTTGTATGATTATGCATGTTTGATTTGTTTCTTGGTCATGCTTGTTATCACCTGATCAGATTTTGTTTCCTCCACGGTTCGTATAAATGTGTTGTAGAATTGGATATGGAACCCTTGTTGTGGGTCATGAAGGAAATTTCATTTAAGTGTTGTAATTCAGGATTGATTTTCTATGTAATTTGTAATTTTCAATTTTGTTGTAGTGGCCATGACACCGAGTTTTCTTCCTGGTTCTTTCTCGGCTGAGCCCTTGAATCAGGTTGTTAATAAAATAAGTGATTGAGTAATCTTTGGTTCTCTTGAAGTTTTTCGTATTTTATTTCGTCACTTGAATGTATATTAAAGATAAGATGAAAGGATGATGTTCAATTATGCAAGATTCAATTTGTAAATGTATGGTATCTCCTTTGAGTTTGATATGATTTAGTTCATGGTTGGTTGTGTTGAAAGTAAATTTGCAAGAACATGTAGGAAAGAATTATGTCATGATATCCAAACTTAAATTTGAAACACGATAGAGGAAAGAACTCGGTGTGTTTTGATACTCCCTTCTAAATGAATAGAGCATTATCATTTTGATCTCTTTATTTTCTCAATTGCCCTAAGATTAGTTAGTCACTATGTTATTCAAATTGTGCTCCATCAGTTATAATAGATAGTTAAATGAATATTTAGATGATTATTCCATGAAATGTGGGTATCATTGAAATGCATAGCATTTGGGGTTCATGGGAAATTATTAACCAGGGATTCATAAGAGATTTACATGGATTTTGATGATCTTGCAATAGTTGTTTGGTTGAGCATGATGTTTAATAAGATGATAAGTTAATATCATTAAAAAAATAATTAAAACATCAATCCCATAAGACTCCATAGTAAGACTTAAACCAACAAGAGAGTTTCATAATGCATGTAAAAAAAAGCCTGTAGTAGCACATATATCATTCTAGAAATTGTATGGCAAACACAAATATAGTTGATACTATTATAGACTAATAAAATAATAGACCCTCAATGATTTAAAACCAATACTTTATAAAAATCTAAATATCCTAGCTACTAATATCTTTTCCTACCATATAAACTTTATGTCATTAATGTTTTCCCTCTCCTTGGTGGACGTCACTTTGGAAGGAGGTTTTAAAAATGTGTTAAATCTTGCAAAGCCAAATTTTACTGCCACTTGGTGATGTCACCATACCTCCACCCTATTCTTGGTTTGTGCTAGCCTTATCTTGTCTTGGCTAGATTGCTTTTGGTAGGGTTTGATGTAACCCTTTTGTTTTAATTGCCATTTTTTTTAATTGGCTACCTTTTCCCTTAAAAAGGTTGGCCTGCACATGACTTAGGCTTGGTCAGTGCTCATGATGATTGGGCAGAGCACTGTCCCAAGGACAACGCTTGGGAAGTGCTCCTTGGGAAGCGCTTGCCCAAGTCGGGCATAGGGGGGTGTAAGGGGAGATAGGGGGTAGTGTAGGGTGTTAGATAGTAGGTTAGTAGGTAGGTTAGTAAGTAGGTTTGTTTTATATTATTATTTTTAATTATAGTTTAGTTTGTTCATTGTATTAGTTGTTAATTTTATTGTGTTTAGTTATGTTATGTTTGTTAGTATTAGTATTAAGTTTAGATTTAGTTAGTTTTAGTATTAATTATTTAGTTGTTTAATTATGTTTGTTTAAATTTTATTTTATATATATATATATATATATATATATATATATATATATATATATATATATATATATATATATATATATATATATATATATATATATATATATATATATATATATATATATATATATATATATATATATATATATATATATATATATATATATATATATATATATATATATATATATATATATATATTTAGTAGTATTTATTTATTAGCATGTTTTAGAAGTAGTCATTAATGTTAGTTTAAAATGTAATCAAGTTTAGATTTATGATTAGTCAATTATATTAGATTTAGTTAGTTATTAATTATGTTCATTTAGTTGTTATTTGTTTTGAATTTTAATATATATTTAGTTGTTTAATTTAAGTTAGTAAGGTTTTAACAAATGAAATCTAGTTTAGATTTTAATTTATTCAATTTTCATCATATTATTAAATGTCATCATTATCATAGAATAATTCTTAAAAAAAATTTAATGTATTCAGTTTAGTAAGAATAATTAGTGTTAGTATGTTTATTGTGTTAAGTTTTAAATTTAAGATAGTTAAATTATTCAAGGGTATTCAATTTAAGTGTAACTTATATTGTTAATATCTTTAGAAATGCTTAATTTTAATAGCATTATAGATTTAAATAAAACTGAGATTAGAGTAAAGTTAATTAAAGTATATTTATGTGTATGGTTAGATGTGACACTTATTTTAATTAGTTCCTTGATTTAAATTAATTATACCCGCGCCCAATTAAATGGCCATTCTATTATTTTAGATGGATTGGGGTAAAATTAATGAAATATCAAAACAACTGTTGATATTAATCTAATAATGAGAGTTCAAATTTTAATGATGTATGCTTTCTCATGTTTTGTAACTTAAGATGTAATGAAGTGAATCCCTTCTTGAAATATGTTTTAACCTTATCAAACTTTGAGTACTCTAATAATTATTAATTTAAAAAAAAAAAAAAAAAGATTTTTGTGTTTTTTCAATCGTAGTCTGGGCATGACACTAGATCACATTTGGGTTTGGTGCTTAAAATGAAGTCATACACTCTTGAATGCCCTAAGGTAAATTGACTTTATTTCTTGCATTTTTATTTTCAACATTTTACTTTCACGCACTCACTTTACTTTCTTGTTGACGAACTCGCATTTTCATTTACGTTGGCACTATTTCAAATTGGAAAGAACCTTGCATGTTTTAATCACGAGTGTCTTCAAGTAGATAGAAAACTTAAAGCTTCATTGGGAAAGAACAAATTTCTTTTAAACCCCAAGACCACTTACATATTCTCTCCCCTCGTGCCTTTGGGTGATCTTGGGTGCACAAGAAATAATTGATTTTGTTTTTATTTTTTTAGGAGGCCTGCTTAGGGATTTCATCACCCCTTGGGACGACCTCAATTCTAGTGTTCTGGTGGAGTATAAAAATTGGGAAGTGAATCGAAAGACACCTCTCTTGGAAGTGGAATATTGTCACTCTTGGCTAAGCCCCAAAGAACTTTATACCTTTGGGAAGTGAAGGAGGAGATTTGGGTTACCGTCTCCCCCCAGCTGTGTGGCAATATTTTCTTTCATCTACAGATTTGGGCCTCACATACCTTGTGTATATCGAGGACTCCTTTTAGATAAGCCTTGTTCATCCTAGAGATAGCCTTATTAGGGTTGTTGGCATGTTCAGCGTGCTTGTTAAAACATTTAAAACCAAAGCCAAAACATCAAACAAGTTCTAAAATGAGTGAAATTGTGAGGTAACCTTTCATTGAGTGAAATAGGTTAAGTGAGGTCTTCTTGACTCATGGTTACTTTTGGTAGTTTGCATTTTGAAATTGGTTGAGTCTAGTCACTCTAAATTTGGGTCTTATTTTATTCCTTTCATGACTGATAAAGTCAACCAAGTCAAACATAAGAAAGTGAAATTGTCCAAACCACCTATCTACAAGGAAAGGAAGAACCTAGCATATGGTGACAAACAATTCTGATACACTATCAAAGACATTCAAAAAGAAGAAGCTACACAAGACCGTTATGATAGAATTGAATACAATGGAAAACTTCGAAACTAGTCTATTTTTCCAGGAGTGAACCCAAGGTTTTTATTTCCAATGAACGAGGATTGAGATAGCTACATTAGTGACCACAACACTCTCATCTTTTCATATCTACCTCCATCTTTCCAAACTCCTAGTCTTCCACTTTCAAATTTTCTTCTAGAGAGCTTAAACTTTAAAACATCTTTTGACATTGCAACACTAGACCTTTTATCCATAAGCAAACATTTATCCTAATCACACTTACTTATTTGGGAACACAAGTCTATCTCCAAATAGTAAGCAATCAATTTGGTGTCCTATCTTGCCTGCAAGATCACTTGGCTATCTTTGGTAGGAGAAATATACTACTATCCTCTAATCAATCTTTGTTTGCTAAACCAAGGTCTTTTCTTCAAACTTGGGTAGTTGACCCTTTAATCACATAAGGTTAATAGCTCTTATCCCCATTTTCTTTTTCTTCCATAATCTTCCACCCATTGGCTTGGTCACTCTTGTATGGTACACACATGATTAGGAAGGTTCACATTTAATCCCATGTCATGTTTGTGGGAATCATTGAGGCAATCAGAGATGGAGAATCCTTTTCCTCCACTCACAACTTCATTAGGGAACACAATTCCCTCTAGTTCGAACCTTGGTATACCTAACTCAACATCCACACGAGAGCCAGAAGATCCCTTCCATAACACAACTTTGGGCGATAATGATGAAGAAATATACTAAGATGAAGATCCTATTAACCCTAACGATGTACCTAGTGATGTCAGGACCTTCCTTGTAGACCCCTACAATGTGGAAATGATGAAAAAATCCATTAGGGAAAACAAAATTGAGATATTCCTAAATTTGGTCAAGGATGTTGTTAATGTTCCCCCAAGCTTTGATGAGAATGCTTTGTTTAGACAAATTACAAAAGGTGGTACACCCATGTTGCCCACTTCAAATGCAGCTCCGACTTCTAGCAAAGGGAAAGAAATCATGGTGATAACTAGTGCTATGCCTACATCTAGCACTTCAACACAACCTACATTTCAATTGAGTGCATAACATATTCAACAAATCATTAGTGCCATGCCTAATGTTACCACACATGCTAGTATTCCACAATCTACCTTGACAACTTCAACTATCGGATGCTTAGGCATTGGACAAGTGCCTACTCAACCAATGACAATTTTGACACAACCAATGCACTCTTCTTATTTACAAGTGCCAACCACTATGGTAAAGACATCTGTGCCAATTCCAACGACTACATATCAATACATTGGCCAAAGTGGAGTGCCTCCACCACCTCACACTACATTTGGGACTCCCTACAATTTAGGAGGTGGGTTTCTCAACAATCACAAGTGAAACCTAATCAAGATTTGGCTCAACAATTTCAAGAATTGTGAAATTTTGTCCTTAACATGAACAACAAAGGGGTGAAGGATGTCTCTTTCAAAGAAAATTTTTCCTTTTCCATTTGATAAATCCATTAATATGGTGCCATTTCCAACCGGTTTTGAAATACCTAAATTTGACAAGTATACGGGAGAGACATGCCCCATCACCCATCTCAAGGAATTTTCCATTTTGTGCCAAGAAGTAGCCTACAGTGATGACTATCTTAAGAGGCTCTTTGCACAAAGTCTTGGAGGCCCCACACTTGAGTGGTTAATGAATTTACCTAAGGGCTCCTTTACTTCTTTCAATGATTTGACAAGCAAGTTTATAGCACAATACTCTTACAACATTGAACATCATGCCTCATTGAGTGACTTGTGCAACACAAAACAACAAAATGGAGAAACTTTTTCCAACTTCCTACAAAGGTGGAAACATCTTGCTAATTGTATGCCATATAAAATTGAGGATTCCCATCTTGTGGATATATTTATCAAGAACTTGATACCCGAAATGTCCTTCCACATGAAAATGGCTAGCCCCGAAGACTTTTCCACTTTAGTCAAAAAGGGAAAGAATATTGAAAATGGACTTTTGGAAAAAGGTACCATCAAACATTATAATTCATCATCCTCCAACAATGATTCAAAGAACAATAGCAAACCCAAGTTCTGGTCCAAGAATAAGGGTGTTACACATGATGGTGTTACTGATGTCAAAAACCTTCAAGGAGGGAACAACAACTACCGCAATCAAAACAACAACAATTCAAATCATGACAACCAAAGCAATCAACAATCTAGAAATCAAACACAATTCTTTCCATGCAACAACAACTACAATCGTGACTATGATCGAAATAGAAAGTTCACTAACTTTCATGAACCTTTGGAGGCCATCTTTCAAAAATTAGTGGATCACAACTTGATGGTATTTCCTAACACACATCCTTTTGATGAAAATCAACCAAAGTCAAAGTGGTATAAGGATAATGAATATTGTAAATACCACCATATCAAAGGACATGACACCAAAAAATGTATCAAGCTCAAAGTTTTTATCCAAAATCTTGTTGATGATGGGGAAATTGAAGTAGAGGGAGGTCCAAACTCTAAAAATGCTAAATTGAAGATATTTCAAAAACCATTTCCCAATCACAACAATGATAACAACAATACCAACAATACGAATCAAGCATCCACATCAAATGCATTACCTTATGATTATTCTACTAACCACATATCAGGGTTTGACTCCTTATGTGGTCACATTGAAGAGGTAGATGCTCATGTGAATACCCTTGTCTTACAAGCGGCTGATTGTGATGCCACCACTCGATGGGGAAGACTCACTTTGCAAGCTGCCACTCCCAATAACAGTAATCCACCAATGCCACATGCACCTGCTGTGCCATCCACCTCACAAAGGCTTGCTTCTCACTATGATGTGTTGTCTCAGCTAGGTAAGACTCCTGGACAAATCTCCATTCTTGAGCTTCTTACAACATCACCCATCCATAAAGAGATCTTGGAGAAGGCTCTTTTAGAGTCTTATATTCTTGAAAATATTAATGCTTCCCAATTCACTGCTATGATTGAAAACCTTGCCACTCAACAACACCTTGTCTTCACAGATAAAGATTTCCAAGGTCCTGATCCCCACCATAATTTGTCGCTCCACATTAAAGTCCTTATATAGCGACATAAGATTAAAATAGTCCTTATAGACAATGGATCCAGTTTGAACCTTTGTACATTGAAAATGATTCATTTCTTGGGACTACCAGAGGATCTCCTAGATATTAATAAAAGGATCACAATAAAAACATATGATGAAAGAGAAAGAGAATCGAAAGGAGTCATCATGTTCCCTCTAAAGGTTGAACCAACCATCATAAATACTGAATGTCATGTCTTAGACTTGGATTTTCCATATAACATCTTGCTTGGTAGACTGTGGATACATACACTAAAGGTGGTCCCATCCACCTATCATCAATGCTTGAAATTCCTCCACCAAGGAAGAGAGATCACAATCCCAGGGGACCCCACTCGTTTTGAATTTTGTAAAAGATTGGAAGGTGCACCAATGAATTTCTATCCAATAAGTGAGTTTGCCAAAGTTGTACCTAAATCTCTCATCATAACAGAACCACCTTCCACAACAGTACCAAAATTAGCTAATGAGGATTGAAGCTCCCACAAGGGAAAAGAGAAGGTTGAAGATACTCAAATTAACACCACAAGGAAGAAGGTTACTTTTGCTGATTTAGGAATGGGAGAGTATAAGTTTGAAAATGCCTTGTGTGTTGGACAACTACCACTCTCCCCTTGTTCCTTTGGAAAACCTTTTCAATTATCACCCTCTACTAATAAGGAAACCATGCAAGTTAGCAAGACAACATTTGAGCATTGGGGTTCACTTAGTGATGAGCACATGGAAGATAATATCCTAGATTGGCTATATTATGATGGAAAAGATGAACCTGTGGAGTTTCCTAAGGATAAATATGTTAAGGCACCTCCCATTATTGAAAACATGGGATATCATGGTACTGGCCTTGGACCAAAAGAAGACGGAATTAGAAAACCCTTAGAAGCTAATAGCTATCCTAAAGGATGTGGATTGGGCTCCATTAAACGTAAGGTATCCTTTGCTGACAACTATTGTACAGTTGAACCTGATTTAGAGACTGAAGAGGAGGAATTCTTCGAAGTACCTTTCCAATACATTGAAGATGACCTAGATAATTATGTCCACGCCATTACCATAGATGACCTTTCATCCATTAACTTACCTCTCACCAATCCCGACATGATAGACTGGGACCTTCAAGATACACCACCAGCTCTTGATATTTGTAAGTCTGATGAAGCAGTGATGGCACTCTTTGGCCTTAAGAGTCTCCAAGTTTATGAACATGAGATCCAATACAATAAGGAAGCCTACATTGTTAGCCAAGTCAACTCTCTTAGTCGCAAAAGTGAAAAAGAAAATAAAAATGGAAAAACAAAAGAAATATCATCTAGTGAAAACTCCCTTGGGGCACTTTTGGATGAAGAAAAAGATAAAATAAAAGATGCATCTTCTAGTGAAAACCTCTTAGAGGTGCTAGAAGAGGGAGAGCTTGACTTTCCATTTAGATCCTTGCCACCAAAAAAATCACCTATTTTGAATGAGGACACAATTCTAGTCAATTTGGGAACAGAGGATAATCCATGAATCACCTACATTGCTGCTACCTTAAGTCCTGAGGAACAAAAAGCCATGACTGAATTCTTTAAAAAGGAAAAAATCAAATTTGCATGAACATACAAAGACATGCCTGGCTTAGATACAGATTTGGCTGTGCATCATTTGATAGTTGATCCCAAGATTAAACTAGTGAAGAAAAAGTTGCGCAAAATGCACCCTAAGGTAGCACTCCTAGTCAAAGCAGAGTTGTAGAAAATGTTAGAGGCAAAGTTCATCTATCCTATTGACTATCCTAAGTGGGTCTCCAACATTGTGCCTATAGGGAAAGCATCTGGGGGCATCCGTGTTTGTTCAAATTTTTGAGATTTAAATCTTGCATGTCCTAAGGATGATTTTCCACTTCCTAACATAGACATCATAGTGGATTTGACTGCTAGACATGAGATGTTGTCTTTGATGGATGTGTTTTTCGGTTATAACCAAATCAAAATTGTAGAAGAGGATCAACATAAAACAACATTCACCACCCCATGGGGAACCTTTTGTTAACAAGTCATGCCTTTTGGCTTGAAAAATTCCAGCACCACTTATCAACACGTAATGACTACCATATTCCATGATCTTCTACATGTCATAATGGAGGACTACGTTGATGATATTCTAGGAAAATCCAAGACAAGAGAATCCCACATTGATGTCCTTACCACTATTTTTGATAGGTTGGAGAAATATAAAGTGCGCCTTAATCCTAAGAAATGTGTATTTGGGGTTAAATCAGGCAAACTATTAGGCTACATTATGTCAAGAAGAGGTATTGAGATAGATCCAGCAAAAGTGAAGGCCATCATGGATATGCCTCCATCTACCACATTGAAACAACTCCACAGTTTTCAAGGAAAGTTACAATCTATTAGGAGATTTGTGTCACAACTAGTAGATAAAGTCCATCCACTTCAACATTTGCTTCACAAGGGAAACAAGTTTCAATGGGATTGCCTATGCCAAAAAGAATTTGAATAAATTAAGACATATTTGGCTAATCCTCTAGTTTTAGTACCTCCAGTTGTAGGACGACCATTGATTCTATACATTTCAGCTACTTTAGTTGCCTTAGGAGCACTTTTGGCACAATTAGATAATAAGGGGAATGAGAAAGCCATATATTACCTTAGTTGAACACTAGTTGGCTATGAGTTAAACTACACTGCTATTGAGAGAGCATGTTTGGGTGTAGTCTTTTGTACACAAAAACTATGTCATTATATGCTTAATCATACTACATATCTCATTGCCAAGATAGATCCACTCAAGTATTTGTTATCAAAAGCCACCCTCACTGGCCGAGCAGCAAAATGGGTCTTAATTTTGAGTGAATTCAACATTGTTTGTAAGGATCATAAGGCCATTAAAGGACAAATAATTGCAGATCAGCTTGTTAAAGCTCCTCTTCAAGAGAACCATCCCATTGTAGCCAATTTTTTAGATGACGCAATTATGACCCTAGCCCCTACTACACCATGGAAATTATTTTTTGATGGATCCTTTACATAAAAGGGATCGGGGGCAGGAATTTTGTTTGTGACACCACAAGGGGACCTCATTCCAAAGTCTTATAAAATCTCATTCCCTTGCACAAACAATATAGCCAAGTATGAAGGTTTAGTCATAGGACTATGCCAAGCTATCCGATGGAATATCAAAAACTTTCTTGTCTTTGGGGACTCACAATTGGTCATTAAACAAGTCACAGATGAATACCGTACCAAGGATGAGAAATTGTTTCCCTACCGCAGAATAGTTGATGATCTTAAGAAGCATTTTATAGAGATTATTTTTCAGCATATTCCAAGGGCTAATAATAAAGCAGTATATGCCATGGTTACTATTGCTTCTATGATTTCCATGCCAAAATATAGTCCTAAATGTGAGTTTCTCATTGAGAATCTTTTTACTCCTGCTTATGAGCAAACTGATTCAGAGTTGGTGTGTGAGATTGTTGGTCCTAAGTCTTCATGGTATGCTGACATCTTTGCCTATTTACATCACAAAATCATTCCCATAGCCCTCACCCCAAACCAAAGCAAAACCTTCGTTCGCCAAACTACTCGCTATACCATCCTAGGTGATACACATTTTTGAAAACACTTTGATGGAACCCTCCTCTGATGTCTCAGTTCAGATGAAGCCTGAACGACATTAGAAGAGGTTCACCAAGGGATTTTTGGTGCCCACTCTAGCAGCCTTACATTAGCAAAAAAGCTTCTTAGGACAAGTTACTATTGGCCCACTATGGAAGTAGATGCATATCAGTTTGTGAAAATATGTGTTCCATGTCAGTAACATGGTGATTTGATACACACTCCCACCCAAGACCTTTAGTCCACAATCACTCTATGGCCCTTTTCCCAGTGGGGATTCGATCTTGTTGGTCAAGTATACCCAAATTCCTCAAATGGCCACAAGTACATTATTGCCACCATTGAGTACTTCACAAAGTGGGTCGAGGCTATTCCATTAACCTACATCACCAAAAAATAGATTTCGAAGTTCATCTTAAACTACATTATTTGTCGTTTTGGTATACCTCAAGATATCATGACTGATAATGGAACCCCTTTCAAAAATCAAGAGGTTCCAACACTATGTAGGAAATTTGGAATCACCCAATATTTTTCCACCAGATACTACCCCTAAGGCAATGGCCAAGCTGAAGCTACCAATAAAACCATCTTGAAAATTCTAAAGAAAACTGTTGATGCAAATGGTTGTGATTGGCACATCCAAATTTCTCCTGCCCTTTGGGCCTACCGTACCTCCATCCCCACCCCCATAGGAGCCACCCCATTTTCCCTTGTTTATGGTTTTGAAGCCGTCTTTCCCATCGAAATTGAGCTCCCTTCCCTCAGAATCTCTCTCAAGAATTTGATATCCGAAGAAGACTATCGAGTTGCTCGCTTGCAAGAGCTGGCACTCCTTGATGAGAGACAACTGAATGCCCTAAACCACCTCTGCGTGTATCAAAATCACCTTTAGCTTCAGTATCATAAGAAAGTCAAGCCACAAAAATTTGAAGTGGGTGACTTAGTTTTGCAGCATAATACGAAGAACTTCCAGAACCGTGAAAAGAAAGGAAAATTTGAAGCAAATTGGCTAGGTCTATTTATCATTATAGCCAAATATGGTTCTGGGGCATATCAGATTGCTACTCCAGAGGGAGATCCGCTCCCTGAGCCTGTAAATATCCAACATCTCAAGCAGTTCTATGCTTGAGCCTTTGTAGTTCCTGTACAGTGTTTATAGTCTCGCAAAAATCCAAAAAAAAAAAAGAAAATTAGAAAATCCAAAAACATTCATAAAATGTTCCTGAAAAAAGTCCTAAAAAAAGTAGAAAAATGTTCCTAAAACAAAGTATGGTTCGATCCATTGTCTATACGGCTCGTTTTGCTTCACTCCATTCCACCATTCCACTTCCCTTGTGCAAAGTCTTATCTAGCCTTTTGCGTTTCATGCATCCAATAAAAGACCTCTTGTCTGCGAGGCTTTGTTTCACTTCCATCTTTTGAAAGACCTCTAGTCCACGAGGCATTTTTTGTCGAGTGATTGTCATCCCATTACGCTGAGCTTTTTCACAATGGTGACCACCCTTGGACTTACACAAAATCACCATTTGAGACTTAATGCTTCAAGAGACTTTTTCGCTTCACAGCCCTTACTGAAAATGCATAATTTTATGATCATTTGACATTTCAACTTGACACACTTTCATAGGATGAATCCTTCCTATAGGCCACATTGTGCCATTCACTTCTAGACTTAAGGTTCTTGGCAGGAACTATGGACTGAATGACTACTTGGTCATGAGGTCTCTTTTTAGTTTATTTTATTTGTGTGTTAGTGATAGCCTTTTATGGTGCACCTTGATCTTCCATATTTTGGTTGTACCAGAATGGCTGTCATTCACTACACATGTTTTTGTGGTATGATCTGTGTTTGAGGCTTTATTTCATGTGTGTCAATTTTAGGTTATGTTAATGCATTGCATAATGGGGGCAACGGGTTAGCACATGTCCCACCAAAGATCCCTAAAAGACTTTGGGTGTGCCCAGACCTCTCTATTGCATATATGACATTTGATCCATCATGACTATGCAAACTACACCTATTGTCCTAAAGTCTCTATGGTTTTGTATGTCTAGTCCATGCAAAAGAGTCATGTCATTTATGCTTCTATAGAATATAATGCATAAACTCATTTTGCAAAATCAACTTAAGGTGTGCTTTCCATATGAACACAACGAAATCTCTTGACCTCATGTAGTTAGGATGCATGTAGTATCGGGTTTCATTCGACTCGTGCTTGAGACAAGGTCCTATTTATTTCCCCCTTCCTATGCTACACTACTGAGTTTCTATGAGTGATAATTATGACAAACATTCATTTATTAAGTTGCATTAACTTCTCATTATTGCATTCATTCATTTTCCATTGCATTAGTGTTCATTTGATTCATCTCATTTAGTGTTCATTAGACATTTTTAGTTCATTAGATTGCATTAGTTCATTAATTGCATTCATTTTAGTCATCACATCTAGGGGCATACACATCATCTCACATATATATAGTGCATCCATATATACATCTCATAAATCTGCATTACACACATGTTAGACATCATATATATATATATGCATACATAATAGGAAACATCACATAGCATCACATCCTGCATCACAAACGTTAGTATCCACATCATAAATCCATACATATACATCACATACATCTATACACATATAGAATCATCAAATCATGTTATGTATATATCTCAAAAAATAATGTCTGTACAGTCCATATACACATCATGTAGAATCATGTAGTACAAATGCATCATCAAAAATTGTTGCATCTGCACATATCTGTCAAAACACTGATCATTATATAAAATCAAGTTGCTGGCTATGAGGGTGCTACCCCCCCTGTAACCCCCCCTCAAGGAGGTCTCTGCTATCCTACAGACTGCTTTGATCTAGCTCTGCCACCTAAGATCCATGAGCTAGCTCCCCTCTCAAAATCTAGTTGTTGCTAGTCAGCAGGCACGACCTCCCTATAAAGAAACCTATAATAGGCTACCTCTCATATGGCCCGTGTCTCTTCTCGGCTAGCTATGAGGGCCTCCTGCATCACCAACACAACTGCCCTAGGCTATACCATCTGTATGGCTATGTCTCGCTACCTGCAGTATCTGTCTAGCTGCGCCTGATGAGTGGCCTGCTCAGCCTGTAAGGTGGCTACCTCTGCTTGGAGCCTCTTTGCCTCTGCTTGATCCCCCACCCCTATATGGGTGCCCACCCTTGCAAACTCCCCTGCATCCATCCGTGCCTATAGGGCCGCTAAGGCCTCCTGTGCACTGTCCCCTCTGGGCCTCTGCACCTGTAGCTCTGCTTGTATGGCCCCCATGGCCTGCTCTAAGCTGTCTTCTCATACTTGCTGCACCTGTGCTACCCCCTGTAGTTGAGCTACCTCTATCCGCAGGCTGTCCCTCTAGGCCTTGACCATGTTTGGGTCCTCTCCTTGTACCTATCATTGTGGCAGTGCCTGTGGTGGTGCCTGCGAAGGTTCCTGCAGTGGTGCCTAGGGCTATGCCTATGCCTGTGCCTGGGGTGCTCTCTGTGGTGGCCCCTATGCTGGTGCTGGCCCTGGCCCTCTCCTCGCTTGGACTCTATGCCTGTGTGGTCCCTCCTGTGCCCCCTGTGCTGGTGGTGGCATCATAGCTACCTGTCCACCATCCCCCGCTCCATCTCCCTCCCCCTGTGCCTGCTCTGTTGGTGGAGGTGCCCCTGGCACTGTAAGGCTGACTCGCTGGTGGGCTGCCCACCATTGTGTGTACATCGGTGTCATACCTGCATCTCCCTTATCCTGGCCATGCACCCATGGCACTGCTTCCATCCCCATCCAAGATGCTCAGGCCAATCATATAGTGGTCCCGTGTCCCCACAGCCGACCATACTCTCGCGACACTCTAGGATATAAGAATCTATCTAGTACTGTATCTTATACCCTGCCAAACTGCCGTCACACCCGAGAATACATATAGCGCATAATCACATGCTTAGATCGGCCAATGATCTAGCAGTTAATCTGTGTGTATGGGAGGTACATCTGATCCTCTGTGTCATCCTCACCACCTGCTACTAGTGTCTGCCCCCACCGCTCTACCCCATCATAGGGAGTCCACTCGAACATAATGATCTCATCTATGCATCGATGCTAGAACCCCATAAACTCTATCAATGTATACTGGATAGGAGGCTGGTATCTACAGGCATATGGCTCCCTTGGCTGCTTGGTCTCTTGTTGAGTGATCGATCGTGTGACTCTGATGTGCTCCCATGACCAAACCATCAGTAACGTCAGCCTTGGTCCTACCGTGTGTTGGGTCTGATATGCACACATGTGCAAATCGTGATATAGCTCAGCTAGGATAGTCTATCCCCAACAGTAGACTACTCCCTCCTCTTGTAGCAGAGTTCTCAGCACTCACGCCCACCCGATCGGCCAGCCGTGTCTTGTGTGATTTGGCAGCATTCGCCATATCAATGAGGCTAGGTATACTGCCAGCCTCGGTAGCCTCTGCTCTAGTGCACCCCTCCACGAAAACCACGATCGCTGGATAGGTAATCTCTATCGTTGTTTTCCAAAGTACTCCCTTAAGAATGGATCTGAACCCTCTAGTACATACTCTGGGTAGGCACCTTTGATCTTTACTTGCAAGATTTTCCACACATCTAGGAGTGTGACTATAGTCTCCTCTGTTGGTAGATGGAAACTCCCAATAGGCGTGTGCCATCGCTCTATGAGAGCCGATAACTGTGCTGAATGGCCCCTCAGATTCGACCACTTGTGAACATGCTCTAGCTATCATAGTCGCACGTGCCTCCAATCTACGTCTGTCAGCCTCTCTTATATCGTCATGGTCGGAGGATAGTGCTCCCTTGACCTAAACACCATCGTGTCCTCCTATAGCATAGACATGTAGAGTGTCAATTTTGCTAGCCTATGATGTCCCTACAGTGGGGCATCCTCCCTTGCCTCCCCCTATTCTACCCTCATTGGCATGGCCATTCTTCGATGCAAACACTAATATGCGTAGACGTCGATCAACGAAAATACTGATCTGCGTAGATGTCGATCTGCCGAGCCATTGATCTGCGCAGATGCCAGTTTGCCCCAGACGACAACATTTTGTCGTCTACAAAGACGATGACGTATTCTTCGTCATCTCTGCTACTCTTTGTCGTCCGCGTAGATGATAGGTTGAATCCTATCGTCTCTACGAACCTTTTCCCTTTTTTGGCATCTGCAAAGACGACAGGATGTATCCTGTCATCTCTGCAAACGCCAAGGTTGTCACTTTGTCGTCTATGTAGACGATAGGGTAGAGATTGTCATCTCCACCCAGACCTCCTTTTTTAGCGCATTTATGGCCTAATAAATGTGCCAAGTCTAGCCTACCCTACCAAAACATGAAGAGGATCGGATGACTTACCCGTGGGCCCATCTTGGCTGCTCGCTGGTACTCCTGCACATGCTCACCAAGCTGCAATCGATCAATGGGGTTCATGTTTGCTCTGGATGCTCTACTCGCAGTGTGATAATGACCTTCTTTGGGCCTTTCAGAGGCTTATATAGGCCCCTCATGGACCCCATTTGAGCCTTGCTCTTCTCTGAGTCGTATCTGTCCCATGTTTACCCGCAAGTCATGCAAATGTTGTCATTTATTCCCGTTTTCTTCTTTTCTTTCTTTCTTAAGACCTTTTTCACAAAAATTGCCAAAACTTTTTTTTTTTTTGCAATTTTTGCGAGGGGGCACCCTCCTCCTCTGTCGTCGCCATAGGACTCCCTCCTTCCCTAGGGCAACCTATATATTTTTTTCTTTGATATGATGTCATTCCAACATCACATCAAAGAGGGGCAAAATGTAGACACTTAAAATTGTCGCTAAAGACTGTATTAATTTATTAATATTGCCCATAACATTGTAATTAATTATTGATTAATTAATTACATTGCTCACATTCTTCTACTTATTTAATTATATTAATTAATTAAATAAGTTCATTCCCCTAATTATTTAAATTTAATTTAAATACTCCTAACTCTAGTGTGTTAAATTAATTTAACACATGATCCTCCATGTCTCCCCCTTTTTAAAATAAATTTTATTTATTTAAACCCTCACATCCCATTAATTCCTCTAAACTCATGACTAAATTAAATTTCATTTAATTTAGTCTTAACCCTAACCTAAAGCCTAGTCTACACCCATCATTTTCATCCTCTTAAGCCTATTTCTTCTCTAATCTCACTTAATAATTCCTAATCATCTCCCTAATCCCCCTCATTAGCCTAAGAGTGTGCTCACACATGTGTGAGATGGCATGTCTACACACTCTTATTTTCCACTCTTCTTCTCAAGTTTGCTCACACATGTGTGAGTAAACTTTGAATTTTTGACCATTTGCATGGCTTGCATGTCACCTTATGTGGCACCTACTTGGATGCCACCTCACCAAGCTCCCCCTCAAGCCTATAAATAGAGGGCTTGTCTCAAGTATTTGCATCTCATTTTTATTGCATTGTTATCACATTGGTTTGAGATTTGAGTTTGCATTCATAGTTTGAGTTTTCATGGTAGTTTGAGTTTGCATTGGTAGAGTTCTCATAGTGATTTTGTAGGTTCATGCTAATAATTTGGTAGCTAATTAAGTTTGCATCTTACATTGTTCATTTAGTTTTCTTCATGCATTTGCATTTCCATTCCATAGCTTACATTCTTAGTTAGTTTCCTTTATTGCATATCATCTTCATTCTTGAATGCTTTCAAGAATGGCTTTCTCCATAGCCATTTCTTGAAGTGTTCTTCATTTCACATAGTTTAGGATCTTAGTGCATTTTCATTCACACTTGCATCCACACACTCAAGAGATTCATTTATTGTTGTGTTTGGGAGAGCACACCAAACATAACCCCATCTTAACACACCAACAAGGCCTCTCATGGGTGCCTTTGTTGAGCTGTAGAGGTGGTTGGAAGGTGGGATTTGTTAGTTGCTTAGGGTTGCATAATCCAAGAAAGCATTAGTTGATATTTATTCCTTGCATTTTGATGAATGCTTAATGCATTTTGAAGGTTTTAAACTAGTGTTTGTTTGTTAACCCATGCTTCTTGTACATCACATTTTCTAGCACACACTTAGAAAATATTATTTTCATATCTAATTAGGTTAACACCATATTTGATGTCTTTGATGCACTTACACATTTATAAAGTGGACCCACTTATAAATCACACTACCATCTCCTCTTTTTCTCATGATATTAGGTGCAAGTGAGAAGTAGTATTAATACTCACATTTTCCTCTTTAGAGAGGCATCTTTGGGGGAAGTAATCATAAAAAAAAATGGCCTCTATTGATATATGATTGAAAAGATCATTTGAGTAATAAAATTGTTGAAAGAAGACTGTGTGTTTCAATCATTGTTGTTTCACTGATGTCAAACTTGCTACATCCTGGTAAGAAAATTGCTTATGTGTTTCAAGCACTATCACTTAGTTGATTAATGAAGAGGATTTGATCAACAAGATGTAACAAAAGTACCTAGAGGAAAGGTTGAGTTATGATTATATATTGAAGTACAAGAATTAGTTAAGACAGTAATAACATAATGTATTGATGATCTACTTTGGGCTTACAAAATGATTAGCTACACTTAGAAAGTTTAGAAGAATAAGGTTGGACAAAGTTCATTTGCTAAGGTTGACCAATTTCATAGAAGGTGCTGAGCAAAGTTAGTGCAAGTTGAGAAAAAAGTCAGTTGGAGCCGAGTGAAAGCAATTTCTAGTGGATACTGAGCAAGTTAGTAGATGCCAAGTGATTTTTGATAGATGTTGAGTACTAGTAAAATTTAGTTGATGTCGAGTAACACAATATGTGCTGAGCATCAGTAAATTGATAATGTCGAGCTGCTGCATTATGAAAAGATCAAAGATTCACCAAATAAAAGCCAACAAGTTTTTTTTCTTGGAACTTGTGAATCAAGTGGTAGATAAGATTGATGAGTTGGAGGCATATAATCTTATGTAAACCATTTTGCTGATGAATTCAAATGGATTCTAGGAGAATTTTCTAGAGAAGACAAGATATGGGGTATATACATTGTATCCTACCTAATCCATCAAAAACCCTAATTCTTATGATGGATAATGAGTGGTAAAAGAGTTCTAATTTCCCATATGTAGGGATATTTGGTCATGAAGCAGATAGGTTAGAGAGTTTTGGATACAAAAATTTGACAAGGAGAAGGAAGAGGGTTTTCTTTATCAAGTGACCCAAGAGAAGAAGTTTGCAATAGAAAACTAAGTAAGAGGGCTTAAAGAGAATGAATTCTTGAAGGGTGAACAAGCTGTCAGAGCTGCAAAGATTGGAAGCCAAATAGAGTTGAAGACTGAATAGTGATCTATAATTTGCAAGTAAGGTTGTAAGTTGTATCAGATCAAAGTTCTAATGTTACTTTCTAACAATTATATTAGATTAGGGTAATTCCTTTGGAGAAAGGTTGACTTAATGATCATTGGAAAATCCTTTAACAGGGTGGCATTCCAAGTGAATGCCCTAAAGTCCTCTAACAAAGCTCACTTTTAACATAGTGATTGAAATCCCTTAACCAGATCACATTTAATAATGTTTTTTGTAACCTTTAACAGAGTTGGCCTTTAATAGGGCATCACTTTAAAAGAGTGAAAAAGGAGTAGCATGTTACTAGTGGTTTTTCCCAAATTGGATTTCCATGTTAAATCATTGTGTCAAGTGTGCTAATGGATATGTTGTGTTTCATGCTTCTGCATGCTAATTTTATAGTAACATATTAGTCTTAGTTAACACAGAATGAATGCATGCATGGTTAAGAATGATATATGGGTTCATTGAATTGTGAAAAGTTTTATTTTGTACATCTGAACCTTGAATAACTGATTCACCCCCACCTCTCAATTATGCTAAAAGAATTCCAACAATTGGTATTAGAGCATGGTTGCTTAAGAGGATTATTTTTAAGGTACTAAAATCATAAAGATCAAGATGTCAAAAAGAGAGGTACCCAAGCTAAACATAGATAACTTTCCTGCATGGAAAAGTCTGATGAAGCTATACCTTGAAGGACTTGGAGACTATGCACAATCTTGCATTTTAGTAGCACATGTTGATCCAGTAGGAGCCTTAACTACTAAAGACTTGAAGAAAAAAAAAGAGCACAATCAAGCTATGTTGGAGATTGCATCTACCCTAAGCTATGCCAAGTTTGATGATATCAAAGACCTTAAAGTGCAAAGTAGATGTGGGATGCCTTAGATGCCATCTATGGAGGAGACAAAAATGTTCAAAGAGCCAAGTCAGAGAGCCTTAGAGGTGAGTTTGATGACATGAGAATGGAAGGAGGTGAAAATATTGCTCAATATGTTGCTAGAATGAAAGAAGTTGTTAGTGCAATAAAAGGTACCACTGGTAAAATAGATGATGATACTGTTCCAAGTAAAGTCTTGAGGACATTGTTTCCTGTGTATGCCATTAGAGTGTCTACAATCCAAGAGCTAAGATGTATGCCAAGAAATGATCTAACCCTTGAAGTTTTGGTAGGAAGACTCACTACTTTTGAGTTATCTAATTTTGACAACTACAAACCAGAGAGTATTGAATCAACATTAAAAGAAAAATTGTTACTGAAGGATTCTAAGGAGGTAAAGCCAATGAAGAAGAAAAGAAAGATAAAGTATGCATCCAATGATAGTAATACAAATGAGGAATACATTGAACAATTGGAAGCATTGCTAGCAAGAAGATTTCTAGAGAAAAGGTGAATTCAAAGGTAAGCTGCCTATCATTTGTTTTAATTGCAATAAGTTGGCCATATTATAGCAAGATGTACACAAAAGAATAATTTTAGAGAAGGGAACACGCACAAAAAACAAAGAGAAGATGATGGAAGAGACTACAGAGATAAAGACAAGAAGTCATGCTACATTGCTGATGAACATGACTCTGATAAAAATGATGATGAAGTGGTATATGTTGCAATGAAGGATGAATCATATGAGGACAAGGCTATTGCACTTATGACCTATATAAACAAGAATGAAAAATGGATCATAAATAGTGGATGATCACATCACATGATTGGCGAAAAAAGTAAGTTCATTACCTTAACCTATTATGATGGAAATAGTGTAAGATTTGGTAATGACACACCATGTTTAATAAAAGGAAAAGGGTCTATCAAGCTCACAAACAAGATTCCATGTGACAATGCTTATTATGTTGAAGGATTGAATTATAACTTGTTAAGCATGTCACAATTGAATAATTTGGGGTGCAAAGTGGAGTTTGAAATAAAATAGCCAAGATATATGATACAAATGAAAACTTGATTGGAAAAGGTGATCAAATTAGGAGTAATTTGTTCTATTTGGATATAGAAGATGCTACTTGTCTTATTGCAAAATTTGATGATGTATGGCTTTGGCATAAAAGATTATGTCATGTTAACTTTAATAATCTAATTAGTATCATCAACATGAAAAGAGTTAGAGGTGTTCCTAAGTTGAAGAAACAATAAAATGTAATGTACAAACAATGTCAACTAGGCAAGATGACAAAGTCAAGCTTTAAAATTAAAGCTTATACCTCTAAGGAAATACTTGAAATTGTTCAAACTAACTTGTGTGGACCTATTGAAGTGCAAAGCTACAAAGGAGACAGGTATATAATGTTTCTTGTTGATGATTACTCTAGGATGATGATAGTCATGTTTCTAAAACAAAAATCAGATGCTTTTTAAATGTTTAAATGGTACTTGGCAAGACTTGAGAAAGAAATAGGTAAGAGCTTGAAATGCTTGAGATCAAATAGAGGAGGTGAGTTCACTTCACATGAGTTTGAGATGTTTTGCAATGACAAAGGAATCAAGAGACATACATCAACACCAAGAACTCCTCGACAAAATGGAATTACTAAAAGAAGAAATAGGCCTATAATGGACTGTGCTAGAACACTCATGATGGAGAAAAATGTTGTGCTAAAATATTGAAGAGAAGTTGCAAGTACTGCTGTATACACCTTGAACTATTTGTAAGTAAAGAAAGGTACTTACTCAATACCTTTTGAACTATGGTATGGTCATCCACCTAATGTGAAATATTTTAAGGTATTTGGAAGAAAATACTATGTTTTTAAAGATGTTAGTAGTGGAAAGTTTGATGCAAAGAGTGAAGAAGGTATATTCCTTGGTTACTCTACAAGAAGTAAAGCTTACAAGTTTTTAATTACTAACACTAACAAAATTGTGGAAAGTGCAAATGTGAATTTTGATGAGTTTACAGAAGCACATGAGGCTAAATCTACAAAAGAACTAGAAGATTACAAGACATTTGTATATTATTATGAAGGAATTCCTACTGAAGAAGATACTACAAATCATGCAGCAAACCAATAGCAAGTTTCAACACTGCTGAGTCACATCTTGTGAATGTCAAGTTGCAAAATGAGGAGAATGCACAATCTAACTCAAAGATTGGCACACATGAAAGAGATGTTGAAAAACTTGATAGAGATGCACATAGTGATACTAAAGCTGAGAGATAGAATGCAGCCACAAGAACTAAGCCTAGACTATCCAAATATATCAAAAGACACCATCTTACAGATCAAATCATTGGAGATAAAGATACAAGGATAGTGACAAGAAATAGGTTGAGAAGTGAATCATGTTTGTTAAGCATGAAGGAACCTAAGACAATGAGAAATGCATTGGAAGATGATGACTGGTACAAGGCTATGGAAGGAGAAATTTAGTAGATAGAAAAGAACAAGACCTGGAGTCTAGTTCCTAGACTAGAAGACAAGAATGTGATTGGCACAAAATGGGTATTCAGAAACAAGCTAGATGAGAAAGGTGTAGTGAAAAGAAACAAAGAAAGATTAGTTTGCAAAGGGTATGCATAAGAAGAAGGAATTGATTATGGTGAAACATTTTCCCCTATAGCAAGAATGGAAGGAGTAATAATTCTACTTGCTTATGCTACTTATAAAGGTTTCAAAGTTTACCAGATGGATGTTAAGTCTACATTTTTGAATGGCATATTAGAGAAAGAAGTCTACATAGAACAACCAAAAGGATTTGTAGATAAAAACAATAAGAACATGGTATGCAAACTGCACAAAGCCCTGTATGGATTGAAACAAGCACCAAGAGCATGGTATGAGAGACTTCATACTTATCTTGTTAAGATTGGATTTGAAAGGATAGATGATAACAAAAATTTTCACATGAAGATAGATAAAGAAAAAGGTATACTGTTATCTAAAATATTTGTTGATGACATCATATTTGGAGGACAAGATGCTTTGTGTAAAGATTTTGCAAATCAGATGAAGCAAGAGTTTGAAATGTCAATGTTTGGTGAGATCAAATTCTTTATGGGATTACAAGTCTATCAAATGAAGTATGGTGTACATATCACTTAGTCAAAATATATCAAAGAGATATTGAAGACATCTGGACTTGAGGATTCAAAATCAATCAGTACACCTATGGTAACAACACTCAAGTTATCAAAGAATGATGATTCAGCTGAGGTCAATCAAACATTATATAGATCCATGATTGGAAAATTACAATATGTAGTACATAGTAGACCTAATATTGCATTATTTGTGGGGATAGTTTCTATATTCTTTGCTAACCCTAGAGAGAATCACTTGATGGCCATGAAAAGGATAATGAGATACTTGAAAGGAACAAAAGAGTATGGTTTATACTATAAGAAGAATGAAAAGTTTGAACTAAAAGCCTGCACTGATGCTAATTGGGCTAGAAATATTGATGACAGAAAGAGCACCAATGGAGGAGCATTTTTCTTAGGTAGAAGACTTGTTACATGAACAAGCAAGAAGTAGAGTTGTACTTGATAAATACTATGATAATGTAATTATATGTGACTAGTAATTCTAAATGCTATAATGAGTTAAAATAACTAATAAATTGTGACATAATGTGCAACCATATGTATAATACAATGTATTATTATGCAATAAATAGATAATTAAAGTTTTTAAACACTAGTTAATTTTGTAAACATGCAATGATGTGAACTAGAAATGCACATGAAGGAATCAATAGATAGGATAGATATTTCAAAATGAATTCCATGGTGGCATGAAAGAAAGTATAAAAAGAAGTATTTAATAGAGTTGTGATGTTCATAGGTTCCCCCTTAGCCAAATGTAAGGCATCTTGATATGTAGTAAATATATATGCATGCTGCAATGAAAGATGGCCATAGGAAGTAATGACGGTCAGGGTGGTGGATGCAATGTACGTGCGAGAGAAACCCTATAGAAGAAAATTTTAAATTAAAGTGATAAAAACCCTAATACTGTAATGGTTACCCTTTAAATTATAAAATAAGATGGAAGGAAAACACATTCCAAATGGGATCATATTTTGATTTGGGATTGTCAACTCGACCATTTTAGGGCGGCAAAAGAATTTGGGTGTGGAATTCATAAACAATCATATTGAAATAATTAAACAAATAAGTTCTTAAACTCTTAATGCCTAGCACTGGAAATGAATTTGAAAGTCATCAATTCATTAAAAATTAAAACCTAAAACAAAGATTGAAAATGAAGTGGACACTATTAAAAATCATATGGAACCATATAGTAGGTAGCTTATTACACCTTTAAACTCTAACACTAGAAATAAAATGAAACCCTAAACACTAAAATTGAGAACATATAACATAGTTTGCAAACAAAATCAAATCCACTAACAATCATTTTGAAATTAGGAAATAAATAATTTATTAAAGTCATAAATTGAAATTAATTCAAAACCCACTAAAAATCATATTGAGACCATCAAGAAGATAACTTATTAAACCCTTTATTCTCGAGATTGAAAATATTACAATAAAATTGACCTAAAATTGATAAATTGAACATAATTTAGAAAGAATTAATAATCACATTAAAATTGTCAAGAAGATAATTAAGTCATTAAACCCTTGATCCCCAAAGTTTTAGATTACAGTAAAAGAAAGTTTTGAAGGGACCTAAAACCCTTTACAAAAACCTAAAGATAAACATTAAATCACCACTAGGTTTTACAAGGACCTGAAACATAAAGTTTAAAACATCAGAACTAGGTTTTATAGGGACCTAAAACCAAAAGTTTTAAACCATAAAAAATGACTAGGTTTTACAAGGACTTGGAATCTAGATTTTTAAACATGCTGGAAAGAAAAAAGAAAAAACTAGAAAAACCACCTAGACCAACAACCAACACACTTGCTCCATAGCTAGTACCTACAACAACTCTTTGATAATGTTCACCACCTCTTTACCTACTTTTGAATACTCTGGATAATGTTAGCTAGAGAAAAAATGGGAGCCTCAAGAGCCTTAGCAACCTTTTTCCTTGTGCTCTACCTAGTTCTCATACTAAGCCCACTTGGACTCTCCATCCCTACATTACCAGGAGACATTATCTCCTCATTACTCTTCTTACCCAGACTAGCCATTGCAGTACATAGATTGGAAGTGATCTGTTCCATTTTTTGACCACTTTCCTTTATAAGGTGACAAAGCCCCTATTCATACTCTTTAAGCTTATTAGGGATGTTACCAATTTGCACTTCCATCTGGGTTCTCTTAGCACATTCAACATCTAATTCTTTCTACATAATCCCCATTTTCTTCTTGAGAACCATTATTTCATTATACAGCCAAGAATTACTTTGAAGATAAGTCTCTGCTTTAAGCTTAGCAGTATAAAGAAAGAAAATTTTAGCATCCTAGGAATCATCCCTCCCATCAACCACATTCCTAGGCTTAGAAGTGGTCATAGTATTAATCTAGGTATCTATATTAATGTCCATATTCTCCATCCTTTCCTCATTTGCACCTTTACTGTGGCTATTATCCTTACCAATAAGGCCTTTATCTTCATTCTCCTTACCTATATCCTCCTCTATTTTCTCCTCACTGACATTATGAGAAGGGTGATCACTCTGTTTATCATCATCCTCCCTGAGGACTTTTGAACCCACATTTGATTCAATATTTGTATCCTTACTTCCCTCCACATTGTCTTTGCTAGTAGACACCCCTTTACTCCTAGAGTAATCGTCCAGTTTAGAACTAAGATCCTCCATTTGTATTTTCTCATCATTGTCCAATTTTTTAGATTCAGTAATTTCCTCAGCATGTCTCTTAGTCCTCTTCTATTTGAAAACCTTTTTACTAATACTAGTCCCTTCTTTCACCTTAATTCTCTTGGAGTGGGGCTCTAGAACCTTTCCTTTTCACAAGAATTAGAGAGGGATTTATAGCCTTACTTTTACAAAATTTTTCAATAAGTAAAATTAAGCCTTCATGAAGCACAAGATGAGACTCTTTCTTTCTATGTGCATAAAGGCTTAGAAGTAGAGAATATTTTAGAAAAATGGAAAGGAAATCCTATCTTTGTGCCTAAAATGATTTAGGAAAACAAAGTGAAATTTATGGACTCTCATAGCCCTCTAGATAACTTTAATTTGATTCAATTTGTAGAAATTCCCATTTTCCTCCAAATTCTTCTCTTTAGCTTCTATCTTTGGAAATTTCATGAAAGTCGCATTGGAGATGCTAGTCACCTTACTAAATTTGATCCCTTGCATAGGAAGCCCTATAACCTCAAAAATAAATTCTTTAATCAATTTCATCATGACCCCATGCAAAGTAACCCTATCTTTAAACTAGTTTTTGAAGAAGGCTTCCATAATGTGAGGTTTATACCCATGGAGTCTCTCAATTTAGGTTGTCACATTACTTTTCTGCAAAATTTCCCACATAGAGGCCTTAACCTTCCATACCCTACAATTTCTTGGCTCTTACTTTCTTGGTTCCCAACCCATCTCAAAAACCTAATAATCTTTGTGAAACACCAAAGTAGCAAAAACTAGAAAAGGTAATAAAGAATTGAATATTACCGAGGAACTAATAACTTTACTTACATGCCAAATGTAAGTCATAATAGTGCAAAGGTACTGCCTAGGGAATCTCAAACTATCCTCCATAAACCTACCACTCTTCTTCATAAATTTTCCAATCTTAGGAAATCTTTCCTTCTCTAGCACGTGTCTTGTCATAATTAACAATTATCATCAGCTCCACATCCTTGCATAGGTTATCATGCCACCTCAACTTGCTTTCCTGATAGATATCGTGGTTGGTAATCCAATTGGCAATATAATTACCCTCTCAAAAAAATGGGAGAATATAACATTATCAAATTTGTTAATAAGGTTTTTGATTTCCATAATACTTGCTTCAATAGTCCAAGTAACTGGATTCTTATTATTGCGCATATTAATAATGTTAAGAAAATCTCCTTCCATCCAAAGATTCTGATAACTAGTTTCTATAGCCAACCTCATATTATATATCACTATCATTGCTTTAGCTTTATGGCTAGTAGAAATCACAACAAGGATAGCAATAACATCAACAATTCTACTAGTATGGTCCCTCAAAACCCCCCGACAACTAGCTTTGCCTGGATTGCCTTTAGTAGCAATGTCAAAGTCACCTTTCCAACCCATAAGAGGAGATTTCCATTTAATATTCTGCCTTTGATCATCAATTTTGATTTTATAGCCTTTAGTTTGAATAGGATTATTGATTTGGAAGTCATCCCTAAGTTCTCTGAGAATTGAAGTTTTTCTTGATTTCTCTAATTATATTATGACCAAGAACCCACTCAACAATTTATTTGTCTCTAAAAATTCTATTATTTCTTTCTTTCCAGATTCCCCACCAGAGATGGGGAAGAGTAATTTTCCATAGAAAACTACTTTTAACCTCCTTAGATAGACATGTCCAACTCTAGAAGCATTTATCAATATTATTCTATTTTACACAATCTAAATTCCAATAGTTAAGGATGTAACTCCATAATTTTTTACTATAATTGAAATTTAAGAAAATATGATTTATGTCTTCATAGTCCTCATTACATAGGCTACATCTATTAATGACATTAACCCCTCTTTTTTGTAAATTGTCCAAAGTTAGAATCTTTTTTTGAAGCAAGATTTAGAAAAAAAAAATGTTTATTTTAGGAATATGACCTTTAGTCAAAGCTTTAGTCCATAAAGGTCTAAATCCCTTTTCCTTAATTCTAAAAATAGAGGAGACTTAAAAAACCACTTGATTCAAAACCCCAAACCATTTTATCTTCAATATGAGGATAAAGGCTAAAGGCATTCAAAATTAACTAAATAATATAAAAAGCCTTATTAATTTCAACAAGGTTAACCTAATCCAATAATTCTCCACAAGGATACCAAAAGTTTTTTTTACATCTATCAATAAGAGTTCTATCCTCATAATCCTAAATCAAAGGATGATCTAGAATCCATACATCATACCAAAACCTGATCTTTTGCCCATTACCCACTTTCCAAAAACAACCTTTGATTAAATTTTTTTAGCTCCCTACACAACTCTCCATATAGTAGAAGGAGATAAAACATTAGGATAGGAAAGAAAATTAGATAAAGAAGGAGCATCAAAGAGGTATTTATGTTTCCAAATAGTACTCCATTCCTTTTTGTCATGGTAAACTGTCCAACCTTGCTTAGCAAGAAGTGCTTTATTCATAATTCTAAGAGACTTGATCCCTAGACCACCATCCATTTTAGGCCTAAAAATTTGATCCCAATAAATTAAATCCATTCTCTTCCTCCCCTCAAAACTATACTAGAAGAAGTTTCTTTGGATTTTGTTAATAGAATCAACATATTTAGCTGGAATCCTAAAGAGACTTAGAGCATACATAGGGATACTTTAGAGAAAAGCCTTGAGAAGAAGAATTTGACCAGCTTGACTCAATAACCTTTCCATTTTTCCAATTTCTTGTTGAATTTTTTGACAAGATCATCCCAAAAAGAATTTGAAGGAATAGGCCCTAAAGGGAGGCCTAGATAAATACAAGGAAAAGACCCTATGGAGCAACCAAGAATTTTAGAAATTTTACTCTATCTAGAGATTGAAATATTGATAAAATACAAGGAAATCTTATTCCAATTGATCAGTTGACCTGATGTAGAAGAATAGAGATTAAGGGCCTTTTTGAGATTCCTTGCTTCCCTAACCTTAGCTTTTCCCAAAAAAAATTGTATCGTCGACAAATTGTTTGTGGGAAAAAATAAGAGGATGAGAAGAGGGTGATAATCCTTTGATTTCCCCTAGAGAAAACAACTTCCCAATATATCTGCCCAAGCAATCAGCCATAATAGTGAAGATGATAGGAGATAAAGGATCTCCCTATCTCAACCCCCTAGTAGGTTTAAAGAACTCTGAGGAACATCCATTAACCAAAAAACTAATCATACTAGTAAAGATCATCTATAAAATTAGCTTCACCACATTGATACTAAAACCAAAAGATAATATGATCTTATGAAGAAAGGGCCATTCAACTCTATCATAAGCTTTAGCAATATCAACCTTCATAATAAAGCCCTGATTATTAGAAAGAGATAAAGAGTGGATATTTTTGTGCATAGATATAATAGAATTAAGGATTTGTCTACCAAGAAAAAACCCATTCTATTGCTCAAAAATAAGAGAAGGCAACAGAAGCAACAACCTCAAAGTTAGGACTTTTGAAATAATTTTATAAAAAGAATTGCATACACTAATAGGCCTGAATTGATCTAGAGAGCCAACACCAACTTTTTTGGAATAAGGCATAAAAAATTAGAATTAAATTTCTTCAACATCCTTTTAGTCTCATAAAATTCTTTAACAAATCACACACATCTTTCCCAACTAGATTCTATTCCTTCTGAAAAAACAACATAGGAAAACCATCTGGCCCTAGGGATGTATCCCCACCTAATGAGTAACAAACCTTATAAATTTTCTCTTCCTTAGGGATAGAACGCAACCTTCTATTTTTATCTATAGTAACCAAAGAAGGAATAACATCTAACAACTCAAAGTGATGAGGCAAGTCAATATTAGGATCTGAAGTCATCAGAGAAGAGAAAAAGGATACCATTTCCTCTGAGATTTCCTTTTCCTCAGTTAACTTCATGCTACCTTTATTAAGAATTGAAATACGAGTTTTAGCTCTATGTTTTAAAGTAGATAAATGAAAAAATTTAGTGTTTCTATCACCTTTATCAAGCCAAATATATCTAGCTAGTGAACTAAATTAATTGAAAAACCTTAACACATAATTTGAAACCCCATGAGAAATAAATTGAAATGAGTTATATATCCATTAGGAATTAAGTTGAAATTAAAAAATAGATAACTCATTAAACCCTAAATTCCAAGTTTGGAATTGAAATTGAAAACATATAGTACACTAAAATTGAGAACCTATAACTAGTAAATTGAAATGAATTCAAAAAGCATGAACAATCACATTGACACTATCAAGCAGATAAGGTATTAAATAATTGATCCCAATGTTGGAAGTAAAATTCAAATTGAAACCCTTAACATTGTATCTAAAACCCTACATCCAATAAATTGAAATGAATTCTATATCCCTTAGTAGTGCAACTAAAAACAAAAATCAAGCAACTTATTAAACTCTTAATTCCCAAGATTAGAATTGAAAATAAAAACATCTACTACACAAAAAAATTACTAAACCCTTGATCTTCAAAGTTAGAAGTGAAACGAAAATTGAGAATCCTTAACACTAAATCTGAAAACCTAAAATCAATCAATTGAAATGAATTATATATCCCTTAGAAGCAAAGTTGAAAAAGAAAAAAACAAGAACTTATTAAACCTTTAATTCCCAAACTTGGGATTGAAAGTGAAATCATCTAGTACACTAAAAGTAAGAATGTAAGACTTATGAATTCAAACAAATTTGAAAAGAATTAACAATCACATTGAAACCCAGAGTTGTATGCAAGAAAAAACTTACATAAACCCCAATCTCACCAAAATGACAAGTTTAGCCCACTATCAACCAAAAGTTAGCTAGATAACTCTTAAAACATGAATCCCCAATATGGAATTTAAATTGAAAACCCTTAACACTAAATTAAAAATTTTAAAATAAAAAAATGAAGAGAATTGTATATCCCTTAAGATTGAATTTTTTACTATATATATATTCAAAGCCCTTTCCATCGGAAGGTAGAGATGAAATTTCAAACCCTTCATGGACAAGTTGAGAACTTAAAACTAGTTAAATTAATTAAAGTTAGAAAGTATTAACAACCATATAGAAACCATTAACTAAATAACTCATTAAACCCTTAATCCTTCAAATTGGAAATGAAGTTGAAAATTGTTAACACTTAACTTGATACCCTATAATTATTAAATTGAAATGAATTGTACATTCCTTGGGAATGGAAATGATACAAAAGAAAACTTATCAAAGCCTTGTCTATTGAAAAGTGGAAATGAAATTAAAAACCCTTCATAGTAAAATTGAGGAACCTAAACTCATTAAATGAAATGAAGTTGTAAAACATTAATAGCAACATTAAAATCATTAAATATATAATATATAAAACCCTTAATCACCAACATTGGAAGTGAAATTATGAACCCTTAAAACTAAATTTCAAAACTTACAACTAATAAATTGAAATAAATTCTATATCACTTAGGAGTAAAATTGAATACAAAAAATGAACAACTTATCAAAGTCTTAATTCCTAATTGAGGAAAAAGAAACCACTTATTTCAAAGTATGAAAACTTGTAAAACACAAAAATAAGAAACCTTAAAAACACAGTTTGCAAAAAATAAAATTGAAACCAATAAGACTAAAAATGTCATTGTCATACAC
The DNA here is from genome assembly GCA_028749045.1 of Cupressus sempervirens. NCBI lineage: Eukaryota > Viridiplantae > Streptophyta > Pinopsida > Cupressales > Cupressaceae > Cupressus > Cupressus sempervirens. The sequence goes on along the minus strand of CM053787.1, from coordinate 542,868,825 downwards.
AACAAATGGAATAAAAATAATTTGAGATACGTTACTTAAAATGAATAATCTACAAATGAGGGCTCATTCATGGGCCTTTGAGAGTTGATTCTTTGTTAAAGACTCATAATGTGGTTTGGTCCCTGCTTGTGTATTGATGGGTACAAATCAATTTCGATGGGGCTTCCAAAGAAAACTTGGGACCCTTGAGTATTAGAGTGGTAGTGAGGTCCGATAAAAGGGGTATCATGGATTTTTGTGCAAAAAGGATAATGGATGGTACAAATAATCAAGTCAGGTGTCTTTCTACCATTGAAGCAGTATTGTAATGGATTAAACTTGGAGTACATAAACTACACCTTGAGGGAGATTTAGAGATCATGATAAATGGCATTACAAAAGGTAAACTAAAAACTCAGTACATTGATAAATATGTCAAGTAAATCAGGCTAATACTCAATAAAATGATTAATTTAAAGTATCTAATGTACCAAGGGAGACAAATTCTCTTGTAGATAAGCTATAAAATATTTGGTTTGTGGCATCCTTAGATGAGAACTATACACTCTTGAAGGACTATAGGAATATTCCATTAGTCAATCTAGGCTAGTGATAAACTGGCATCCGTACAAAATTCTCAAATTTGAGTGATGATTTGGATTCATGTAGGGTGTTGATCTATAGTTTAGGCATGCATCATTAACATCTACTCGCACAAGCCAACAACAAATTCATTTAGATGGGAGGAGTAGTGACTTTATTTTGGGAATATGTGCTATATGGGCTTGCAAAGCTAACAATGATACATAGAGGTGACAATTTTACTCGACCTTCAATGTTGCAAGATTTGGGAATCACACAATAAGGAAACAAAGGAAGATTGACAAGGTGGCAATAATGAAAGGAAAAAAGAAAGTATGGTATAGTGAGAGTGTAGTGACCCTCCCATTTGAATTTTGTAAGTCATCCTAATGGATGCAACCTTTTTGATCTTTCATTGATTTTGATTGGAACCATGAGTGGTCTACACCTTTGAGGTGATTGGATTAATGATAATATATCAATTACTTTGATTATTCTTATGGTTGATTTATGAGATTATGATATATTATATGGTTCACTGAGCTTTGTGGAAGTGGTTACCAGGATCAATGTGGTATAATGATGATTGTTCTATGATTATTGTGAGATGTGTGTAGCAAATGCACTGTGTATTATCATCCTACTACATTGGACTAGGTTCCTGTAACAATGGTTAGTCATGTATTTGACCATGTTCTCTTACATGTTTTAAGTTATCTTAATGGATGCAACTTTGTTGCTCTTCTGTTGTGAAGAGATCATGATTGAGACCATGAGTGGTCTACACCCTTGGGGTGATTGGATTTATGTTACTATATCAATTTCTTTGATTATGCTTATGAATGATTTATGAGATTATGATATGTTATATGGTTCACTGAGGTCTATGCTAGCGGTTACCAGGATTGATGTGGTATCATGATGATTGTTCTGTGATTACCTTGAGATGTGTGCAGTAATTGCATTATGTATTATTATCCTGCTACACTAGACTAGGTTCCTATAGCAGTGTTTAGTCATGTATTTGACCATGTTCACTTATGTGTTTTAAGTGTCTTTTCATGTTGTTTAAACAACCATTATTAAATGTTTAAATAATTGAAATGAATTGTCCATGTTAGATTACTATGCTATTTAGTTGATCATATCTACATGATGATGCCTCTTTGAGATGACATTATAAATTATGATGATATCTGATTATCTAGTATTTGGACATATCCTATGATTACGTTTATATGTTGGATTTAATGCTATCATTATTTACTTCATTCTTGCTTTGTGATGCCTTGTGCAAAAGTGAGTGATGTAAATGGTTTATCTTAATGTGATTAAATAAATAGTTAAAATAGGTTATTTAATGCATTTATTGCTTTAGCTATTTATTAGATGCAATTACACTTGATCGTGTTGTTTAGTGTGCAAGATTTATATCCTTGGTAGTGGCACATGGAGTTATTGATTCAACTGTTCACATTTAACCAATGCCATCCCTATATTGTTGACGTATCCTATTTAATTGTTTAAATTAAACCTTCTAGTGATTTAATAAATCCAAACTCATTTGCATTATGTGATTAGATCTATGAACATTTCTCTGCATTTAGAGATTCACATCTATTGTGAAAGTTATTAATAAATTCTATAATTTTTGGTTAAAGGGATTTTTGGGCCTTATTTTAATTTACTTTTAATTCATGGCATCTTTCTTATAGATGAATTCCAATTACTTGGAATAGCCTATTTTCAATCAAGTTGAATTAGGATTTAACTAGGTTACCTAGTTACTTACCTAATTGATTATTCACTCACAAAGTGAATAAGTATCCAAAAAGGAATTTAATTTCTCACTTCTCACTTTTGAATTAGAAATTTTCAGAGCAAAACCCAAAATCCTCTTCATGAGGAATTTTTTTTCTATTCATTGTGAGAGTTATAGGTGTGGGATCATCATGAGATCAGTCTTGTTGGATCAATCTCAGGGAGACCTTGGATTACCACAATTTTTGGTTAGTTATGCAAGATTTTTATTTTATGGTTCAGATTCCCATTTTTCCCCTTTTGGCTGCAAGATAGTGCTCTCCCATTTTATTGTTTCATCTTTGTTTCTACTTCTATTTTTTGTAGCCATTTGTTAGGAGGCTAAGAATAGTGTTCCCCACTATTTTTGATTGCTAGTTCTGCCCAGTTGGTTGGGTATGAACATTTTCCTATTTTTTGGGATGAGCATTGGGGTTTCACACTATTATGCTAGCCATTTTTTCCTATGGTGTTCGAACCTAAATTTTATTGGATTTTTGTGGCTTTTTTATCCTAAGACCAAATGGGTTTTAATTTGATGTTTTTGAGTTTTAAGGTTTTTTGCTTCAATTTGTGTGCCACCGAATTTTCTTAAGTTTTCTTGGCATAGTGTTGGTTGTGGATTTATATTATCTATAGGATGTCAATTTGACCATTATTGCATCTTTATGTTTGCATTGGGATATGTACCACATCAATACTCTTGACATTGAGTTGGGTTGAGTGATTTTATACCTAGTGTTATGGTTTCTTTTGGACCCTTGTTATTATTTCATGGACATTAGGATTCATGTAGAATTCATACTTTTAGATTAAGGCTAGTGAATGCCACACCATCGTAGGCTTATCCTCACATCATTGCACTTAATCCCATGCTTAATGGAGGATAACCTATATCTGGTGGACATGTGCTTAGTTGTATGACAAATCATGTTGCTGACTTCTATGCATTCTAGAAGCTCTTCTGAGGCCTTCATATACAGACACTCCTAGTGTACTCTCAAGTTGGTTAAGTAGTTATTGAATGAATATCATCATTCTAATCATACTCTATCTATTTTGGTCTACTGTGTGCTTGTGTTGAGTTCTTTAGTTCTTGGGTGAATTCTGGCCTAAGCCAAATTCTTACATGGTATCAGAGTTGAGGGAGATTCTCATCACATAGCCATTTGAGACTATTCATGCTTCAGCACCTCGACACAAATCTAGAGGATCTACAAAAATTGAGAGCATCTAGAGTCAAATTTGACCTCACCGTTGCATCCGGAGCATTGATTTAGTGAAGATCGACTATAAATTTGCCTATGTTGGGTGAAAGTGGATTATGAGGCAAAAAAATTTTGCAAATCAAAACCTAGAGGCCCCGATTTGCAATTCGGGTATGGTCAATTAATTAATCTAATTAGTTATTTTTTAGATCTAAATCTCTATAATTTATTTGTATTTTTGAAATTATTTTTAGGTTTATTAGCAAAAGCAGAGAAATTTATTTTTCCAAACTGGGTAGTGACACCTTAGCTCGGCTCTATATTTGGTGTGGTGGAATTATTATTATTGCAGGGTTTTATTCATTAATCGACGATCATTTTACTCTCCAAATTTGGGTGGGTCATACCTCTACAAGTTTGTAAAGCCATACCACAAAGCAGTGTGCAAATTCCATTAATTTGGCACACTGAAGAAAAGTACCTCGAAAACTTGGCAACATCCCAACCACCGATGGGCCATTTTATTTTGACACCCACAACCCATTTATTTGTTAGTAGTGGCACATTCAATTTATAAAGAAGGGTAGACTACAACCCCACAAATGTGGGAAAATACCATGAAAATTCGGTAGCTCAAAAGCTTTTCGGCAACTAAATCATCACAATCTAGCATTCGCTATTTGAAGTCATCTGCAGACACGCATCAGCATTGTAGATAGTGCCTCCTACTCTCTGCAGTCCATGCTATACCCTTGCAATGACTGCATAGCCTTAGTCTACGTTGATGAATCCAAGCCCACCACACAAACCTGTCAGGTAAAGACACGCGGTGATATTCTACTGGCTCACCCTGCCATGTCACATGGTGACTGTGCAGTATATGTGGCAGCCAACTCAGCTAATCCATACCCACATCATGGTCCAGTCAGTGTGACTCCGTACGCCCTATCAGCATCACATGTCTACACTGTCCATACAATCTGTATAGTACAAAGTGACACATCATCAGCCATGTCAGCAGGTCCACAAATTTTTTTGCTAACATCATCAATTCACTATTCTAAATTTGACACCCATCTGGACATCATTTTAGGGAAATATTTAACTGCCACAAAGGCTGTATGACCGTCAAATTTAACCTTGTTATTCGCTGATGCAACCCCTCTCTAGATTCATTTTGGTTTTTACAGTCTGACTTCGAGAGGCCATAACTCGCACATCTAGACTCCAAATTAGGTGCAATTTTTTTTTGAAATTGGGTAAAATTTTCTATATTTTTGAGTGGTGCAACTATTTTTTGGTTTTGGTGCACAAATTTTTCAAAAATTGCATTTTTTAGCAACTATACCTATATTTTGCAACTTCAAATGCTTCTTACGGGCACATCTAGTGTGGAAAATAGGTTTTGTTTTGTTTTGAAAGTGCGTATTTTTTGTCTACTTTCCAAATCTAGTATCAGATTATAGGGTTGTGTGGACAAAATTATCACTTTCAGCAATAGGGCCTTTCTTTTCTTTGTAATGCTTCAGAATTGTAGCATATTGTAAAGTTTTAGTTTTGTACTCTATTAAGAGGTTGTAACAAGCAAAATCAAAAGTCCACGAAGACCAAAATTGGCAAGTGGCCGATTGTAATTGCACTGCTAATAAAGTGCCCAAAGCATCTATTTGGGGGGGGTTTCTTGATTTAGTGAAAAGTGGGGGTGTTCTTGGTGTTGTGTTCTCTCTTTTTTGCACTTTTCTTTCATTTTTTGCATTATGGGCAACTTTAAGTTTCCTAAATTAACTCCTCATAACTATGCTTCGTGGTCAATCAAAATGTTGTATCACTTAATGCATAATGGAGTTTCAGAATATGTAGATCGTACTCTTCCTAAACCAACAGGTGATAAAGTATTAGGAAGTGAAATTTCAGCATGGGTAGCAATGGATAGAAAAGCCCTAGGTGATATATGTTTGAGGGTAGATGATAAGATCATGTATCAAATCAAGAAGTGTTCTACATTCAAGGAAGCTTGGGATACCCTTGAAAGCCTTTATGGGAAAGTGTTTGAAGAGGATGTGTTCAAGATTGAAGATGAGCTTGTCTCCTTAGATCCTAAGTCGTATGGTTCAATTCAGGATTTCATCATCAAGGTGAATGAACTAAGGACCAAGCTTACTGATTGCGGGAGTTCTATCAAAGATGATAGATTGATCTATCTCGTCCATAACAAGCTGCCATCAGAATAATCCACATTTGTATCTTCTTTTAACACCTCTAAGACTACCTTAGGGTTTGCCTACAAGAAAGTCACTTTTGATGAATATACTAAACTATTGGATGATGAAGAAAAGAAGTTGAAATAAATGAGGATTCTCAAATCACCTCAGTCCAATGCATTGGTGGCCAAAAATGAGGGTTCTCAAAATTCAGCTGGACAATCTTCAAATAAAGGAAAGGGTAAGAAGAAATGGAAGAGAAAATCTGAGGATGTAGAAAAGACAACACCACAATCCAATCAACAAGGCAAGTCCTCGAATTCCAACAAGAAAGGGGACAACAACAATAAGGAGAAGAAGAAGTGCACTTATTGCAAGAAATCAAGTCATGAAGAGCATGAGTGTTATCTTAAAAAGATTGATGAATTGACCAACATCATGAAGAAACATAATGTTCCATTGCTTAATGCTTACAAGGAGAAAGGGTCATCTTCAGATTCAAAGGGCAAAGTGAAAGCACTCATGGAAAATTTGAACTCTTCAAAGGAATGGATATTTGACTCAGGTGCCTCATATCACATGGGTTCTTCAAAGGAGGATTTTTCTTCAATGAAGTAGTCCAAGGTACCACACATCTTCATGGGAAATGATAGCAAAATGGAAGTTGAAGGGAAAGGAAATGTGGAGATGGAAAATGGATAGTTTCAAGAGGTTCTCTATGTTCCAAATCTAAGTTCAAATATCCTTTCAATCTACCAAATCACTCACCTTGGAAATTGACATAGAGTTGAGTTCCTTCCAGACTCAGTAAAAGTGCACAATCTTAAAGATGACTCCTTGGTTGTAGTGGGGAAAGTGAATCATAACAAAAGGTTGTACTCTTTCTCTCATTTTGTGTCCAAGTCTCCTTCAAAGGCCTTGTTATCACAATCCAAATCAAACATTCAATTATGGCATGAGTGGTATGGTCATCTTGACTACCGCTATCATCAACAACTTTGCATAAACTGAATGGTGAAAGGTCTACCTCAAATCAACTTTTCTAAGGGTGAATATTCAATAGATTCAGTGGATATGCATCTAGAGGGAAAGTTACAAAGAGGGAAGTCTTCAAGAGAAACAAGTGTTCTATAAATGGTTCACATGGTATTAGCAGGTCTTTTTGTATTCAGCCAAGGTCACTACATACTTACCTTAGTTGATGACTTTTCAAGGTTCACTTGGGTCTATTTTCTTCGTAGTAAGAATGAAGTGTTGGACAAGTTTCTAGACTTTAAGGCTCATGTAGAACAGAAATCTAGAAAGGCCATCAAAGTACTCTGAATGGACAATGGAAGCATGTATGTGAACAGAAGACTTATGGACTTTTGTAGACATGAGGAAATTGGTCTTTAGGCTCCAACACCATTCAGTCCGCATAAGATAGATGTTGCCTTTGAGGATCTAAACTCTTAAGTCTATGGCAAGTTGCGTGATTCATGCCAAGTCTCTAGATCCATCATTAGAAGTCAAAGAAATTTGTAGTGCTACTCACATTCTTAATCATTCTCCTCATCTAGCCTTAGATGGAAAAACTCCTTTTGAGGCATGGTGTAGTAGAAAACCTATTGTGACACATGTGAGAGTCTTCAGTTGTCCTACATGGGCAAAAAGATCTTCCAAGGGATGCAAGTCATAGTCATCTTGACCTTGTACTTTTATTGGTTATGAAGACATCATGAAGGCATATAGACTTCTAGATCCAGAGACACATCAAATTTTTGTGGAGAAGGATGTACATTTTGAGGAAAGTTCACCTAGCTTGTCCTCTACTCCTCTTCACACATCATACAGTGTGGATACTAATAGTGATTTCAGTGGTAGTGCTTCAACAAATTCAGACATGTGGGGTTCTATCGATAATTATAGTGAGAGGTCACTTTATTAGTTTAGTCCACATGCATACATCGCCATAGTGATAGGTTCAAAATAGCAGGGTACATCTAGTCTTCTAGATACAAGTTTAGTGATAGATTTGGGGTACAGTATTGATGATCTACCTCTTCTTCTTGATACAGTATTGATGATCAATCCTCATAGTTTGAAGTGATTGTGGCTACTTATAATCAACAGTTGCAGTAGGGTTCTTCATCAATTGCAAAGACACATAGTTCTTTGGGACATGTTCTTCAGTTAGTTGAGCAGGTTTCAAAGACATCACTTATCCATGGGATTCTTTCCATGCACAGTGGAAGTGTCTCATTTTTACCCTTGGCATTGTTTCTTCCTAAGGGGAGGAACACCATTCTGCAGTCTTGGATCAACTTCTTCATCAGAGTAGTCACTGTTTGACATTCTTCTTTTGGGGGGGGAGCCTATCCTATCTCTCTTTCTCTTCTCATCATTCTCTTATGTATATACTGGATGTATATCATAATGGGGGGGTCTTGATTACTCCATCCATCCATGCATCCCTATTTATCTCTCTTTTTGGGGGAGGATTTTTCCCATGAGGTTTTCCCTCTTTCCTCACTTTATGAGAGATTGCATATCATTATGTACATGGGTACCTAACATGGCCTAGTAGTTGGGACCCATGTTGCATTTCATTCTAGATTTCGTAAGCTTAAGCACATTCCCCTAAGTTGCACTTAAGGGGGGGTGTTGGTGTAAATAAGTATTTACTTATTACAGTTACTTAAGTTTACTTAGGTTAATGCATTATTTTATTATTATTTTAGGTGAGACACTTAGAAGTTTGTGTACTCTCATTGAGTTACACAACTCTAATTTTGTACATGGTGTCTACAACACAGGAGTATGCATCATTCACTGAGTTGTCATGTTGACAACACAGTTATCCACACTCCTCATTTAGCACATGTTGTCTACACGGCTGATTTGTATGCCACACCATTGTAGGCTTATCCTCACATCATCACAGTTAATCCCATGCTTAATGGAGGATAACCCATATCTGGTGGACATGTGCCTAGTTGTATGACATATCATGTTGCTAAATTTTATGCATCCTAGAAGCTCTCCTGAGGCCTTTATATATAGCCACTCCTAGTGTACTCTCAAGTTGGTTAAGCAGTTATTGAATGAATATCATCATTCTGATCATACTCTGTCTATTTTGGTCTACTATGTGCTTGTGTTGAGTTCTTTAGTTCTTGGGTAAATTCTGGCCTAAGACAAATTCTTATAGCTACCAATACTAGCTTGGGCTATTCAATGCCAATTGACTCTCCATGTTGTTAGCCCCTACATAGTTATCCATTTAGAGTCTGACCAAGACTTGTAGTACTTGTATTGTCTCATGTTCTTAGTTTTAGTCATCATTATTGTCTGGCATGAGTTTTAACCATGGACATATGCTTTATATGTGTTTGTGGATGGATCATTATCTCCATCAGCACAACAGGAGTGGACCTATATGTTCCATGTGGTTGGGAGGCATAGATACCTATACCACTGCTATGGACTAGTACATAGAGAAGGCCTATTTCTAGTTGAGATTGATGCTTGATGTTTCACTTGGTATATTCATGATTCTAGAGTATGCTTCCTTGTGATTTATGCTTTCATTAGAATGCTTCGATATCCTGTTTAGATGATGTTATTTTATAAGATGCATTCATATATTATGATGTTTAACATATGATTAGATCATGTGATTTACTTTTTTGGAGTATTTATTGCTTTATTGGATTAGCATGTTAGATTTCCTTATTCTTATGATTTTACTACATTTTAGTAGTGATGCCCTCATAAGATAGCTTTAACTATCTAGTTGGTAGTTTGGGATGTTACATGTGAGGGATGGCTAGTGCCTTCAAGGTCTCATGATGCTATTATAGTTGGGAGGAACCGTGCATGAGTTTTATTTGTGTTGTTGCTTTATTGTTTATGATTTTCTTCATATGATGTTTGGTTTATGAACCATGTGTGTACATTGCAATGTTGTTATCCATATGTTCCTTCATATGTTGTTATGGATTAGATAGATAGTTGTATTCTAATCCCTGTTGCATTGTGTTTTTTATTTTATGTGTTCAAGTGTTCAAGCCTCAATTATAGTGGGTTTGGTACTCCCCAATGTGGAGGTTCTAACTCTTTTCCCTTCTATTTGTTCAATGGGTTGTTTCTTTTCAATACTGGGTGATAGTGGTTCAGCATGGGCAATACTAGAAGAGTATCACATGCATTAAGGAGAAATATCATATGATACTTGAAAGTATCACACCATAGTAGTGCAAAACATCATATGATACTAGTGAACTATCACATGACCATACTGTGAACTATTGCCTAGCTATAGTGAAAAATATCACTTTGGAAAATGGTATCATCTGGCTATAGTGAGAAATATCGCCTAGCTTCAATAAAGTGTTGCCTAGTTTTCTTGCAAAAACCTACTCAAGAAAACAATAGGTATCTCTGGACTTTTTGGTTGTGAGTTGATTGGTGTTATGAGTACCCTTTTGGGTTGCACTCCATCCTAGTTCAATAGATGTTTCTAAAGGGTTTGAAATATATGGTTTGATTAAGATATATTTTAATATATGTGATAATTCATTTGAGATAGGTTCCAGACCTGTCTGAGATAAGATAAAGATTTTAGAAAATTTCAAGGCTTTAGAAATTTAGATAGCCAATTTTTAGTGCTTCAAGATTTCAGGCTTAGTTAAATTTTAGGAATCAACATTTAACTTTAAGCATGGTTTTTATTAGATGAGTGGTGGTAACTGTGGGCCCTCATCTTCTACTTGACCATTGTTGGTCTCTACTTGTGAATCATGATTATGATATGATTAGTGGATATGGACTTGTGTGTCTAAGCATGGTAGGAGTTTTTACCTTGAGATTGAACTAGAACATCCCTCTGGTATATTCTCATGATTCATGTGGTCTTGGTTTGTGAGTTATAGTTTTGATCTTGGAGATCATTGGAAGTAGTCGTAAGAATTTCATTGGTGTAGGTGAACATGTGAGTCTTTCCATGTTCCCTATCATCATCACCTTGTCCTAGTGTTTCATTATTGTACATGGTTACTTTTTCTATTATTAAGTAACTTATCTTAAGAAAAAAAATTATTCAGTGCATGTTTTATCTTGGTGTTCCAAGGATCTCCAGGTGAGGTGTTACATCTAGTATTAGAGCCCATGTTCAAACATTAGGATTTTTTTGTATATGTTCCCCATATGGTTGATGTTGCATTTGTGTGAGTGTGAGTGCTTCTTTGAGAGCTCATGAGTTTTTTTGCTTGGGTGTCTACTTGTGATGGACTTGCTTGTCTAGTAGATGCAACTAGAGTAGTATGAGGAGAAGGAAGTGAGTCTTTCCTTGTTTTGTGAATGAAATTGGTGTGCCTAATTTTGGTTGGTTTCTTGTGTGACCCTTTTGGATAGAACTACTGATTGGTGTCCATGTGTTGGCTTTGACTGCCTATTTTGTTTCTCCTTGTGGAGTAAGGTGCATTTTTTTTCTCCTTTTGTAAGTAAATAAATGAATCTTATCTATGATTCTGTGTTTTATCAATGTGGTAATGAAATGTTCCTTTTCATTGAGAAATGAGTGGTTGTTGTGAATCTTTGCAAAGAAGTAGGTTTGCATTAGATCCTTTGGGTTAATGACTTAAGTTCCCAAAATGATTTCTTTTTAAGCTTATGGAAACTATATTAAAATTGATGGGTATCTAAAAGTTGCATTGCATGGAAAATAATTAAGGAAATTATTGTAGTCTACATATGCATGAGGTTATTGATGGTATACCCATTGATGTGTGTGAGAGTATTCTCTAACGCTGCTAGGATGATGTATTCCTTAGCATTGTGTGGTGATTTATCCCTCTTGTGTGACTTTTCTTAGTCATCACATGTAATGTGATTTGATTGATGCCTTAATTTATTTGGATGGAGGTATTTTCCTCATGTTGTTGGGCTAGCATTGGTTTTCAGTATTTTCCTTTCTTGGAATAATCATCAAATTTCTCTTTTTCTCTCTTTGTGACACTTGTCACATTTGGCTTATTGTTGAAATGTGCACTTTTTGAGATTTATTGTTGGAGTTGACAATTTCCCCATTTGGTCCTTTGGATTATGTTTCATGGTGAATAATCTCAAACCTCTGGTAGTATGTACAAGGAATAATATCATAGAGAACATATTAGTGTGTTTGGGATAGATGTAAAGTTGTTAATGTAATTGGATAGTTTAAATGTTGAGTAAACATAATGTTATTCCTAAAATAAAATTCAAAAGATATGTACTTGTTTTAAGGTAAGTGACTCTTGAACCCTTGCTTTGAAAACCTTTCAAGTTCTTTGGGCATTAATTCTTATGTTATGATTAACTAATGAAATTATGAAAGAGAAGTAATACTGGTTTCATTGTGTGAATTTTATTTCTTTTCTTGCCTTATGTCATTTTGGACATGCCTTCTCCTTGGTTATTTTGAACATTGTGTTTGTTGCTTGTCTTGGTAAGCAACACTTTGTGATTGTGCCTTTAGGTTTTATCTTGAGTGGTGACTCAACTCTTAGGTCTTAGGACTCTCTAAACTCCATCATGTTGTAGGCCTTGTTGAGATCTTTCTAACACATTTTGGAATGGATTCAATTAGAGTTTGGACATGAAAGTTATGGCCTCTGTAGGAAAGGCAATTTTTGTGCTTCTTTGGAGTCGTTCTCTATTAGTGGGTGCTATTCCTATTGTATATAGGTGTGGCTTAGTTCACTTCTAAGGTTGACCCTGCTTGTGAGATTCAATACTAGTGTATTTACTTGTACTTACCTCTCTAGAGCAAGTAGGCTAGTATGCTTATGCCATTAGCTTAATTAATATGGAATAAGTATTTGGTGGTTGGTGGAATTGTGATTTTCCCTTACACATTTTGGGCTGAATTAGTATAGAGGTTGAGAGAGAGTCCCTCTCAGTCCTAATACTCTATAGGTTCTTTCTCCCTAATATTATATCTTCAAGAGGATTGTCTTAGTCAAGTTTCTCATTGATAGTTGACTTGAGGCTAGAGATTGAGCTTAGTGATAGATTGGGTGTAGCATTCCCAACATGTTGTTGGAGGGACATGGTATCATCAAATGCATGTTACCATCTTACGAGTTGGTATAAACTTATTACATAATTTTTTCTACTAATAAAATTCCTTGCAACCTTGTGGAAAGGTGATATCTTGTCTGGTTGGGTTATGTAAGCATAGTTCCCAACAATAGTTGAGTCATTGTATCATAGAAACTAAGTACTCCTATGCTTGGTGGCTAGCAGTGGTGAGTATCCTTTGGAGTGTGCAATTTTATTGGTAAACCATCATCCTCTATTTTCAAAGGATGAGTTTACATGGATTCAAGGATGCTCATGTATGGCATGATAGTATTCTTGGGAATTGGGATGGTTATCACCCATGATTCTAACTCTTGTTTGAAGTGTGTAGTGTTTTGACCATGTGTTGTGGTCATGTGGTAGGTGCAAGTTGTAGTTGGGAACCTGTTGACCAGGTAGAGTGGCTTTTTCCTTACCTTGTAGTGTTGAATTTATGGCTAGATGGGTTTTTCCTAGTGCATAGGAAGTTCCTTGTTTGAGGACCTTGTGTTAGTGTGACACCTATTCTCTTGTGGTTAACATATTTGGGGGTTGATGAGATCATTTGAGAATGTTGGAGTGATTTGGCTGGACATATGAAGAAGTTGGGAGTCATTCCTATTGTTTAATTTTGTTTCTATTCTTGGATTATAGGCTTCCAAGAGTAAGCCTAGTCTTGTGGGGGGGGGGGGGGGGGTGATGTAGTGCCTCTCCCATTTGATTTCTTTAAGTCATCTTGATGGATGCAACCTTGTTGATCTTTTTTTGTGAAGAGATCATGATTGTGAACATGAGTAGTCTACACCATTGAGGTGATTGGATTTATGTTACTATATCAATTGCTTTGATTATGCCTATGGATAATTTACAAGATTATGATGTGTTATATGGTTCAATGAGGTTTGTGCCAATGGTTGCTAGGATCAATGTGGTATCATGATGATTATTCTATGATTGCACTGTGTATTATTATCCTACTACACTGGACTAGGTTCTTGTAGCAACGACTAGTCATGTACTTGACCATGTTCACTTATATGTTTTAAGTTCCTTTTCATGTTGTTTAACAAACCATTATTAAATTATTAAATAATTGAAATTAATTTTCCATGTTAGATTACTATGTTGTTCAATTGATTTAATTTATGATTACGTTCCTCTGATTAAGTTTATATGTTGGATTTAATGTATGATTATTTACTTCATTCTTTCTTTGTGATGCTTTATGTGAAATTGAGAGATGTAAATGGATTATCTTAGTGTGATTAAATGAATGGTTAAAATAGGTTATTTAATGCATTTATTTCTTCATCTATGTTATTATATGAAATTGCACTTAGTCATGTTGTTTAGTGTGCAAGATTTATGTCCCTGGAAGTGGCACATGGATTTAGTGAATCAACTATTCATATTTAACCAACGTCATCCCTATGTGGTCAAAATATCCTATTTAATTATTTTAATTACACCTTCTAGTAATTTAATAAATTTGGACTCATTTTCATTATGTGATTAGAACTGTGAGTGTGTTTGTGCATTTAGAGGTTTGCATCTATCGTGAAAGTTGTTAAGAAATTCTGTAATTTTTGGTTTAAGGGATTTTTGGGCTTTATTTTAATTTAATTTTAATTCTTGACAGCTTTAGCATAGATGAATTCCAATTAATTGGAATAACCTATCTTCATTTGGGTTGAATTAGGGTTTAACTAGTTTACCTAGTTACTTACCCTAATCGAGTATTCACTCAAAAAGTGAATAAGTATCTAAAAAGGAATTTAATTCCTAACTTCTCACTTTTGAATTAGAAAGTTTGAGAGTAAAACCCAAAATCCTCCTCATGAGGAATTACTATTCTATTTTTTGTGGGAGCTATAGGCATGGGATCATCATGAGATCCGTCTTGTTGAATCTAGCTTAGGGAGACCTTGGATTACCGCAATTTTTGGCTACTTCTATGAGAATTTTATTTTAAGGTTCAGATTCTCATTTTTCCCCTTTTGGTTGTAGAGTAGGGCTCTCCTATTTTATTGTTTTAGCTCCATTTCTACTTCTATTTTTGGTATCCATTTGTTAGGAGGCTAAGAACTAGTGTTCCCCTTCATTTCTGATTGCTAGTTCCACCTAGTTGGTTGGTTATGAATATTTTCCTATTTTTTGGGATGAGAATTTTTGGTTTCACACCATTATGTTGGCCATTTTTGTATACAATGTTTGAACTTGAATTTTATTAGATTTTTGTGGCTTTTGTGCCCTAAGACCAAATGGATTTTAATTTCAAATTTTTTGAGTTTTTGGGTTTTTTTCCTCGATTTGTGTGCCACCTAATTTTCTTGAGTTTTCTTGGCATTATGTTCATCATAGATTTAGATTATATGTAGGATGCCAATTTGACCATTGTTACATCTTTATGTTTGCATTGGGATGTGTGTTGCATCCATACTCTCAACTTTGTGTTCAATTGAGTGATTTTATACCTAATGTTATGGTTTCTTTTGGACCCGTGTTATTATTTTGTGGACATTAGGATTCACGTAGAATGCATATTCCTATATTGAGGTTGGGTGATGAGTTTGTGATGTTTAGTTTTGTTGCATCATTAGGCTTTGTGTATAATCCTTACTCCTAGATTGAGGTTGGTCAAGTGAGTTCGTGATGTATGGCTTTATTGTTCATTGGGATTCATGTAGAATCTGTCCTCTTAAGCTTGTATTTGGTTGAGTGTTATTTTTGCTTGTTTTTTCATCTAGTCCTTTTTTTATGATCTTCATGATGGTAGTGTGCTACACATGAGCACATTTATGTGCATTTGTCAAGTGACTTGCAAGGCTTGATCTTCTATGGAATTTTTGGTAGTTATGATCATTTGGGGGTGGGTTGGGAATATGCATGCCTATGGGCACTCCTCATTTGATGAGCATGGGTAGGGTAGGGTAGCACCATGGAGGGGGCTTCTATTTTTGTAACTTAGTGATTATTTCTCAAGGGTTGGCATGCTGAAGTTTTAATCAAGTGATAACTAAATAAAATATTGGGTGGTAATAAAACTAAGATAATAAAAGATTCTAGATTTTGTTCATTCCATTGGGAAGTGTGAGCTGCCAATACTAGCTTGGGCTATTTGATGCTAAGTGACTCTCTATGTTGTAAGCCCCTACATAGTTATCCATTAAGAGTCTAACTTGTAGTACTTGCATTGTCTCATGTTCTTGGTTTCAATCATCATTACTATCCGGCATGAGTGTTAGCCATGGATGTATTCTTTATGTTTGTTTGTTGTTGGATCATTATCTCCATCAGTACAATGGGAGTGGACCTATGGGTTCCACATGGTTGGGAGGCATAGCTACCTATACCACTACTGGGAACCAATGTACAGAGAGAATTTATTTCCCATTGAGACTGATGCTTAATGTTTCACTTGCTATATTCAAGATTTCAAAGTATGCTTCCTTGCGATTTATGCTTTCATTGGAATGCTTGGATATCATGTTTAGATGATGTTAGTTTATTCAACTCATTCATATATTATGATGTGATTTACTTGGTTGGAGCATCTATTACTTTATTGGATTAGCATGTTAGATTTCCTTGTTCTTATGATGTTATTACATTTTAGTTGTGAAACCCTCATAAGATAGCTCTGACTATCTAGTTGGTAGTTTGAGATGTTACGTGCAAGGGATGACTAGGGCCTTCAAGGTCTCATGATGCTATTATAGTTGGGATGAACTGTGCATGATTTTTAGTTGTGTTGGTTCTTTATTGTTTATATTTTCCTTCATATGATGTTTAGTTATAAACCATGTGTATATATTGAGATGTTGTTATTCACATGTTCCTTGATATGATATTATGGATTAGATGGATCATTGTATTCTATTCCCTATTGCATGGTTTTTTGTATTTTATACATTTGAGTATCTAAGCCTCAATTATAATGGATCTTGTACTCCCTGGTATGGAGGTTCTAACTCTTTTTCCATTTTTTTTGTTTGTTGGGTTGTTTCTTTTCAATCTTGGGTGACAATGATTTAGCAATGGGCGATACTAGAAGAGTATCGCATGCCTTAAGGAGAAATCTTGTATGATACTAGAAAGTATCACACCATAGTAGTGTGAAATGTCATATGATACTGGTAAAGTATTGCTTGGTCATACTATGAACTATCATCTAGCCATACTAAGAATTATCACCTAGCTAAAGTGAGAAATATTTCTAGGCTACAATAAAGTGTTGCTTGGTTTTCTTGCAAAAACCCACTTGCGCAAACAATAGGTATCTCTAGACTTTTCAATTATGAGTTGATTGGTGTTTTGAGTACCCTTTTGAGTTGCAATCCTTCCTAGTTCAATAGATGTTTCAATAGGGTTTAAAATATATATTTCAATATATGTGATGATTCATTTGAGATAGGTTCTAGACCTCTCGAAGATAAGATAAAGATTCTAGAAAATGTCAGGGCTTCAGGAATTCAAACATAGCCAATTTTTAGGGTCTCAAGATTTTAGGATTAGTCAATTTTTTAGGAATCCACATTTATCTTTCAACATGGTGTTTAGTAGATGTGTAGTGGTAACTTTGAGCCCTTTTCTTCTACTTGATCATTGTTGGTCTCTAGTTGCGAATCGTGATTATGATATGATTAGTGGATATGGACTTGTATGGCTAAGCATGCTAGGAGCTTTTACCTTGGGATTGAACAAGAACATCCCCTTGGTATATTCTCATAATTCATGTGGCCTTGGTTTGTGGGTTTTAGTTTTGAGCTTGGAGATCTTTGGAAGTAGTTGTAAGACTTTCGATGGTGCAGGTGAACATGTGAGTCTCGCCATGTTCCCTATTCTCATCACCTTGTCCTAGTGTTTCATTATTGCACTTGGTTACTTTTTCTTGTATTAAGTAACTTATTTTAAGAAAAAATTATTTAGTGCATGCTTTATCCTTGTGTTCCAAGGATCTTCGAGTGGGGCATTATAGAGAGTAATAACTTCATCATTCTGATTTCTATCTTTCTAGAGATTATTTTAAGTTTCAAATACCCTCATCTTGTTATAATTTTTGTATTTGCATCCTTTAAAAATTTTATTATTGAATATCTCCTCTAATTGAGGAAAACTTCTTGCTAAAATTGAATGGTCAAATTTCATCCTTTGGAGGTTCCATTATAGTTAAGAGGTTTTAGAACATGTTCAAGCTAGATGGAGATTTGTTCTAGGAAGTTCTCAAGATCATCTTTGGTAAGGAATACCTGAATAATGATTTGAGGCCTTGGTCCAACCTAGAAATTTATTCATTATTCATGGATCTGGGCTTAATGATGGATGAGTCTAAGATAGAAGTTTGAATGGTTGCCAGGGTCTTCCTAGTTTCAAAATAGGATTTGTATTTTGAAGACATTGTGTAGAGGGTCGAGCTTCGTGTATGGTTGTAGATGGATGACCACCCTTGGCACTTGGTGTTATCCAAAAATAACTTCAACCTCTCCTAATATGGCCTATGATTGACCCACCAAAGGTTCACTTTCTAGTGGCATGTACTTGGTGGTGGCTACTCACATTTTTCCTTTATTTCATTGATGTAGGCATGTGGGATTGGGGATGAGTCATATTTTTGCAAGAGGAAAGCCAGTATAGTGAAATGCATAGCACCTCTAAATGAATTTGGTTGCCCTTTGATTTTTCACTAAATTCCTACTAAGGAGAGGTGCAAGTCTAGCTTGGGGTGGGGTGGTGAGCCTATGGAACAAGACATTCTTTGGTATGGAATGGGCATTTTTCTATTGGAGGAATGGGTTGAATCTGTCGTGCCCAAATTTTACAAGGCAAAAGTACAACCAATTTTTTTTTGAAAGGTGAACTATAGAAAAGCATGCACACACACATATACTATGAATACTCTATAAAACTATAAGGTGTTTGAAATATCACAATTCATGTTTCTTGAGATACAATTAAGTACATTAGTGTAATACATACTTCAATCATTAGGTTGAAGGTATTGTTTAAAAACATTTAGGAAACATTAACATTTCAACTAAGTCTTAGGCATCATGGGTAGAATTATAGTATTCTGAGATATAGTTGGGGAATTATATAATCTGATAGTGTAGGGGGGTTCATTTCATTTGGAACTTTAGTCCCCAAAATCCAAGGGAGACCAATAAGATTTCATAATGCTTACATTTGTTAAAAATTTAAGCTATAACATAAGAACTAGATGATGTTATCATTTTGATTCCACATCCTGACCTAAAAATTAGACTTTGCATATATAAATGTGAAGCATTAATTCTATATCAATATAGTTTCAACAATTTAATAATAGAGAATGTGTAGATATGCATATTAGTTCTAAATATTCTAATTACAAATCATCTTACAATATATTTTTCTTAGCATTTATAAAGTAACCTTAATTCATTACATTATCATGCCAATTCTATTCCATTTTATTTTATTTTTATATAGGTATACATATTTTAATGAACTCTTACATTTTATCATTTCATTAAACTCTAATTTTATTAACCTAACCATGTACCATTAATTTGATTATTGAAAACATATACTATTTATTTTAATTCTAATACTACTACAATCTTGTTATTAGCTACTAACAATCTAAGTACAATTAAAATTAAAATTTAATAATCTTTAACACTAACTAACTAACCTTATATGCTAACCAATAGTCATTACTTACTTAACAAATAAATTAACTACTAACTAATCTATACTTACCCCACTAACCAACTACTTATTCAAGCTTTAACCATATTTCCCTTACAACTTTCCCATTTACCATACTCTAAAAATCTTACTACTAACTAAGAAAATTAAAAATTCCTAATTATTAATTTCATTACCA
Organism: Cupressus sempervirens; assembly: GCA_028749045.1. Classification (NCBI taxonomy): domain Eukaryota; kingdom Viridiplantae; phylum Streptophyta; class Pinopsida; order Cupressales; family Cupressaceae; genus Cupressus; species Cupressus sempervirens. The sequence goes on along the minus strand of CM053787.1, from coordinate 542,849,107 downwards.
ACTATCCTAAGTCCTCTCTACTTCCTACCTCACCACTAGCCAAAGAGCAGTTAAAACCAAACCTTAATCTAGGGTCATTTCTACCTAATCCCTCCCTCCCTTTCACCCATGTGAAAATCTCCTCCATCTTTTGGTGCACAAGTGGGCGACATCCTCAGAAGATTCACCCAATATTGGTGGCCCTTGGAGAGTCATGGAAGTGGTGCAAGAGGATGAGGAAGGTGGGAGTCCTGTGACTCCTCTTCACCCAAGGAAATCTACAACCTAGGTGCACCTGGAGGAGGAGTGGATGAAGGGTGGTCTGGGGACCGCCAATCCAAAAGCCTTCCCACCCCCCCACAATCTAATTTAATTTGTTTTTTTTTAATTGCCCATTTTAGTACTAACACATGACTCTTGAAGAGTCTTTGTAGGCCAAGTTCTATTTTATTTTATTTTGTGTGTGTGTGTGTGTGTGTGTGTGTGTGTGTGTGTGTGTGTGTGTGTGTGTGTGTGTGTGTGTGTGTGTATATATATATATATATATATATATATATATAGTTTCCTAGGGGTTATCTTATGGTGTGGGGATATCCAAGGTTTTTTTAAAAAAAATTGATAGGACTAGGTAAAAAGGTGCTGAAATATATTCCATTGAATATTTTATTAGTTTGTAATAGGCATAGGTAAATTTTCCCATTCTCATGCAAATTCCAATGAAGGAAAATGTGCACCTATAGCCTATGTTCTCATATGGACATTAGACTATGTTTTGTGTTGAAGTTATTTTCTTCTATTCCTACTATGAATTAAGAGGATTAGTTGAATGCTAAGCTAATGTTATCCTTTGTATTTACACAATATAGAAATTTAACAGTATAGGACAACTCAAAATTCAACACTCTAATGTACAAGACCAATCTTAATTATTTCTAAAGGATGAATAGAATCATATATGGAATTGCTTCTTACTAGAGACATAATGAATCGTTTCCAAGCATACATAAGAACTATTGTATTACAAGAGCTTTTATTTTCTTTGCATCAAAATTCATAATAGAGAACTTTACAATAATCTTACTCATCCTACCTAAATAAATATTACGTTGACTCTCTCACACATGAAAATTCCACAAGCTTTGCTATGGATTGAGTACATAAATCTACTTATGTACAAGAGCTATCTACAACATGAATTTCCAAACTGATGTATATTCCTTACATGAACTATTCCTTTCCTTCTTATACAAAAATGAAGATATTACATTATTCCTTCCACAATGCCAACTATATGCATAACATATATCACATTTTACATATTCACAATGGTATAACCTAGGGTTTAAATTTCCCTCACATTTTAGAGAACATAAAAATGGGGATTTTTCCATCATAACCCACAACAAAATGACATGAAATGGATGAATTCTTCACAACACTTGATTCTTCAACAATGTCAAGGGAAAACCCTACCTCCTTCAAGGGTCTATTTTCAAAAACCTACACAAATAACACAAAACCAGGAAACATGGAGGCTCACTTGCCATCCTAGGCCTCCCAAGAGGCCACCACTTGAGTTGGGGGAACAAAGACCAAACAAGATAACACAAACATCTAATAATGCATACATCCACACAACATAATGCATAAAAATCCCTCCCATGGCTTACACATTGATTCACCATTGGAATCATGGTACATTGGTTGAAGGTGGACTCTTCAAAGAGGAGAATGCCATATCCATAATACAAATATGAAACCACAATTGAATTTTTGCCTCTCAAGGCTATCATAAAATCTCCTCCTCCTTAAAAAATCCCTTATACCTCCCAAAACACAAAAGGCATATGGCTTGAATGGAGCCCATACTCCATGAAAGAAGAAACAACTCCTCACTATGAGGTAAATTTTCTCAACTACAATGTTAAGCCCAACTAACCCCTTCACCCAAGGCTTCTCTTCCCTCCCAAGTGTGAGTGAAGCCTTCACACCCATTAACAATTCAACATCCCAAAAAAAAAACAAAGAGGTCAAGAAGTAAAACCAAGAAACTACATGCAACACAAATCACAATCACACCATCACAATGCAATACAAGGATTCACAATGACAATACATGAATCCACAACAACAATACATTCTTTCAGCATCATTATGCAAATGCAAAAGATGGTCATGGTTTGAGCACCAACCTTGGTCCAAGCTAAGGGCAATTATAGTTGATGAAGACCTCCCCTCTCCTTAGCCTCCTTTCCAAAATCCTAACTATCTCTAAAATTAAAAAGTGGGTGAACACTCCACTAATTTTTCCAAGACTCCCTAAAAAGGCTCTCTCACTATCCTTTTTTTGGGCAAAAAACATTATGCCACTTTCTCTTAAAACTTTGTCTGAGCCAAGTTTGCTATTTTTGACTTTGTGGAGACATGGGGAAGAACTCATGGGATAACTCAATTTTCGAATTGATGGAAGAATGCATTGGTAAAGGGCCCCCCTAGGCTAGCTAAGCATTAACATGGTCAATTTTAGGCCTCTAACATGTTATACTAACATATGGGTGGCTTATTTTCACAATAAAGACACTTTGGGACCACATAATGACCCTTTAAAATCTTTGTCAAGTCTAAATTCAAATTTCCCTTTGATGGTAACTCATCCTATCCCTTATCAAGTGGGTTTACTTAAATCCTTTGAAGGTAATTAGTTTAAGAGTCAAATGCTACCACCAAAACCGTAGGTGACATGTCATTAACACACAATGACTACAAGTGTCAAGTGACACATTAAAACACTTTACACATCACCATGACATGTCCCTAATGCATTTTTGAGATTAAATTTAGCACACACATGAAATCTTACATTTACAAAATAAAACACATCACAACGAGGCTTTTGAATCTTCCAAAGATTCACCTTCACTAAACTGTGTTCACATGAGTTTGGACTTTGCTTCCCCAATAAATTTCCATGGTTCCACTTCCTGCACACTAATTTGAGCATCAGTAGTACAAAGGGAAGTAATATAAAATACATATCATAAATGCATAAAAATTCCAATGTTGCATAATCCATATTAACAATTTTCAATTAAATTTCCTTAATAATTTCAAATAAAGCATTCAAAACATTAAAATATCAAAATTCACATATCACATATAATCTTTAATCAATGTGATTGAATTACATTTTGAATCACATCATAATCCATTTCTATCCTACCATGTGTAAAGTTGCATCTATATTTGTTTGACCATCTCATATAAAAATTTGGTCCTTAATACATATCATAGATGGAAATTACTACTATAAATACCAAAATCAATAGATAATATAAGCCACTATCCCTTTAAGTCCCAAGTAAATGTCAAAATATCCAAATCTTGAGTATCAAAATGCAAGTAAAATATGATGGACTAATATATAAGTTCCTTGTAAGATGATGGACCTAATTAGGAGTCAATGAAACACATTCAATATATATCAGTCCCTATTAGGAGACTTTGAATCCTTGTGAAGAGATTACAACCTTGTTAGGATTTGTGGAAGGTGAAAGGACCCATAGTCCAAACAGATTAAGGGGAAAGACCACCAAAATCACCATCTAATTGGCCTTTGAACTTTCTTTCATAGAATAATACTAAATACAACTATCCACTACAATATCTTTGTTAAATATAGTCTATCTATCTATTGGTCATTCCCTATTTGTACCAAACAGTTCTCTAATCATAAGATATCCCAATATTAGGTTCACTTGATCTCACATCCAAGTTCTCTCACCTACATTACACATTTACACACTTAATTCAAACTTCTTCTCACAATTCCACTTAACCACAAGGAAACAACTTTCCTTTTTTGAAATTTGGCTAAGTAGGATAAGTTGTAGATAAGTTGGAGTTGTCATTTATGAAAACATATAACTTGTATGAAGAAGGCATTATGTATATAAGAAGATTCTATAGTTAGACTTGAAAAATAAAGTACAATATAGTTTATTTGGTAGAATAGAGATGAGTTTGATATGTATAGATGAAAAAAGCATTATTGGCATGTGTGCAATTACATATGAACAATATAGAATGTCAGGATGATGTGTGTAAGTGTGTGAGTTAATACCATTTGTGTGGAAGAAGATATGATAGTTTTACCAATTGTGGTTGTATATAGACAAGAACGAAGCATAATATAAATTGGGTAATTATGAGTTAAGGAATTATTTTGTTTACAAAATAATTACTTGACTAATAAGGGCCAACATCCTAGATGTTAACCCTAAGAGAGCAAGAGTTAATTTTGTATTTAGCCAAGTGTGTGAAAGCTTGAAGGCCAACTAGATAATGTTTTGTGAATTACTAAGGTATAAAGGCATATTACAATATGTGAAGTAAAGTGTTTTTCTAAGGAAGACTAGGAAAAATTTATGTGATGTGAATTATAATGTTTGATCAGAGGATAGCAAGTCTTTTGAAGAAACATAAGTGACATATCAAATATTGAAGATATCAACAACAAGAAAGAGCTTATTGTATCTTTTTTGTATCAAGGAATTGCATTGTAAGTTACATGTTTGGGTAGTGGGCTCAACTTGTACATCATTTTGTATATTTATATGTACCCACTCCTAATAGGGTTGAGGCTTCTAACAAGGCCTAAGTCCTCGAATAGGGACTCAGACACTATATGCATGTAATAGACTCTTAATATGGTCAATATCTTTAACCAAATGCTTTTGATTAGTGGATCATTTTGTGGGTACCATCCCCACCAATGTTTTCCCTTGGCTAGGGTTTCCCTAGTTACCAAAATATTGGTTTTCTTTCATATTTAAGTTATAAGGAAATTAATAATAACCAGTTTTGGGCTAAAGTTTGTAGAATACCTTATTCACCCCCCACCCCCCCTAGTATTCCCCGTTTCTAACAATTAGTATTAGAGCATAGTTACTCAGAAGAGACCTAAAAAATTGAGTAAGATCTGTATGGATATGGAAAAATTACAAAAGAACCTAGAAGAAGCTCTTGAGAAAATTGATATTCTCATGGAAGAAAGAGATAACCTAAAATAGAGATATGAAGATGCAAAGGACTACATTGGGAAATTGAAAGATAAGATTGATCGTCTCAAAATGAAAAAGGAATCTAAAGATTAGAAAAAATATAGTGATGAAGTTTCAAATGATGAAATAAAATGAAATTTCAAAACTTGAGTTGAAGGTCAATGAACTAAAGTTAAGCTTGAAGAAAGATGATAGAAAAGTTGAGTAAGATTTGAAATCTGAAAATGCAGATCTAAGATCACATCTTACAAAAGTGACATTTGAACATGAATCCATCATGTTAGAATATGTGGTACCTAAAAATTAAAATACTATTATGAAATGAGAGGTAACCCATACTAATAAACAATTAGAGAATTTATATTCTAATAGTGAGAAAATTGATGAGTAATGAATTTTTTAGAGACCTTCCTATGATAAGATTGGTCTTGGATACTTCATTGGAGAAAAGACAGCCAAGAAATATGAAACAAAAAGGAACTTGATCCAATTATCAAGAATCCTAAATATAAGATAGATGATAAAGATAAGATAGAATCAATTCAATCTAAAGATGTATCAAGAGAAGTTGAGCAAGCAAGCCAATCTGAGAAAATTAATGAACCAAAGGCAACCAAGCAAGTTGAATCACCTAAGGAAGTAAGGTATGAATTTAAAGATGGATGATTTATATTTAATGTAGTTGTTAATATGAAGAGAGACTATAAAAGTAAGTCATTCAAACCTATTTCTAATTTTTATTTTTATAATTGTCATGGTTTTGGTCATAGAGCAATTCATTGTAAGAAACCTAAATTTGATAGTAATAGCAATAGTAGAATTTTTAGAGGTACTAACCCTATAGGTGAAAGAAGGAGATAAAATGAAGGAACTAATGGAATAAGAAGAAACATTTTGTTTTACAAATGTAACAACATTGGATACATTTCCAAAAAATGTAGAGCACTTATTAACCAACCCGAACCTAATTACAGGAACAATGCACCAATATGCCAGATATGTAACAACTTTGGTCATATAGAAAGATTTGTAGAATGGATATAGGAACATCAAAAAGAATTCAACTTTCAAAAGAAATAATAACATAAATGTCAAAAGGAATGATAACAACAATAATAGTCAGAAAGATGAGTTGAGAGAACATGTGGAAGAATTCAAATAAATATTTGTTAAAGAAAGATCCATTAAGCTCTCACATAGTATTGGAAGAATGGTAATTTGATTTACCTAAAGGAATAATGAAGTAAGAATTGTTTGTGATTCATCATATTTGAATTGAGCATATTTTATAACTGAATTAGCATCAAAGAGGTGAAAAAGATAGCAAATGAAGAGTTAAGGTTTGTGCAGTTAGCATGAGGTAGTACATGATAAGTTGAAGCTATGGTTAAGTGTGAATTTCATTTAGATATTTTATATGTATGCTGAAATGAAAAAAAGTGTACTAGTAATAAGTAACAACTTTTTACAAATTGTGTACTTACATAATTAATGTGAAGATTATTTTGGTGAGATTTAAGGAATGCAAATGAGATCCTATGCATCATTTGATTGTGTGAAGAGTTAAGAAGTAGTAAAGAGAGAACTGACAATAATTGAAGATGATTTGGAGTGCAAAGTGTAGAAAGTCCTAGCTACATGAAATTGAGGTATTTATCATTCACACAGTTGAAATTCTAAGGTTTTAATCTGAACAATGGCTACACCAACACTTTGTGATCTAAATGAATGCCCTGGATACAAGTTTAAGAAATACCCGTATGTGTATTTGGAAGATGACCTATTGGGAGCATTTTCACAAGTTTCATCAAATGTTTTACATGTACAAGACATTAGAGCCTATATCCACTATAAGTTTGAGAGTATTGGTGACAGTGATATCCAAAAGGAATTGAATTTGGTTTGCAATAATAATTTATATTTGAAATAAGGTTATGAGCATCTAGATGACCTAGACATTATTAGACATATGTTTTGTACTGAGTTTGACAACCATGAATGGAAAAGAATAATTCTTAGCCATATTCATGAAAATATTTTTTGGGTAGGAGATATATCAGTAATGATAGACAACAATATGATTCACAAGTTGACAAGCCTTAGAAATGAGGTTTGTAACCTTGTGAACAAGAAGAATATGAATAAGTTAGTGGAAACTAAACTGAAAACCAAATTTGATGGAAGAAACATGAGACTCGACCTAATTAAAGAAAATGATTGTAAGAGTGTTGAGTAAGATTATTAGGTATAAGATGAATTATAGTTCTAGAATAAATTATGTGTCTGCTAGATTTATTCATGCAACTTACCTAATGACAATAAAGAGAGAGAAAGTAAATATGTGTGAAATCATTATGGAAAAAATCTTGGATAACATTGAAAGAATCAAGAAGACTAAGAATGCAACATTTAGATTTGAGTCTTTGATTATACATATATTTTGTCAAGTTATGAATAAGTTTATTGGTATGCCTGATTGTGAGTGGAATGGAAACAAATGCACCACGAACATGATCACTAATCATTATAGAAAATAGTTAAAGGAAAGGATAACAAAGGATATCTCTAAAATGATGAAAAAATTCAGATTGGAATGAAACAAAGATACAAAATACCACCATCATGGGTTGAGAAATATAAGAATTATATTTGCTTCATGGTCACATACATGGAAGCAATTGAACCAAGAGTCAAATTTGTTAACCCTATGAGCTATAAAATGACTAAATAATTAATAGAATGATATGCAAAGATAACTCTTGAGTCTAACAGAGATAAGGAATGTCCTAGATGGGGAACCTATGAAGAGAAAATGAAGTGCATATTGAGCTATATAGTAAAGATATTAAGAAGAAAGTTGATAAGAAAATTGAATCCATAATGAAGGAAATAGGTATGAAAATAGATGAACTAAGAGAAGCTATGAGTATTTCTAGAGAGATGAAGATAAGTGGACAATCATATTTCTTAGTTGCTACACCAATAGTAGTTACAGGATCAAAAAAGGGTGTTACAGTGGCAAGACCATCTACACAAATACCAAGTGTATGTTATGCAACAGTCTTACAAGTACAACCTACCATTGTAGAGAAGATAAATGAAGAGGATGTCAGCATTGTTAAGCCACTCCTCCTATCACCAAAAAATCTACAAGACTTACAAAGGTTAAAAATGATCAAATAGAACCTCCAAAACAATATAATAGAGTAAACTAGATGGCTATAGGACTAGAAAAGAGAAGAAGAACTCTTGTTCCAAGAAGAAAATCACAAACATTTGAATCTAAATCTAAGTCATCAGATGAGGAAATAGAGGAAAATGAATTTGACATGAAAAAGGTAGAAATCAAGACACCCATAGGCAGGAAGGCTTGTAAGCCAAGAATTGAGACCCTAAATGATGTAATCATCAACAAGGGAAGTTTTGCACAACTTAAAATGTTTTATGATTTGTATAAAAGTTTTGAAAGATTTGAGTTAGAAAATGTTGTGATAAGGCATTTGATTATCAATGATAAGAAATTTGCAAATATACAAGGTCTTATTCCAATAGACTTGTATAAAAGACTTATCAACATAAAATAGAGAGTTATTGAAGAAGACAAAAAAGATAAGAGAAAATCATCTTAGAAAACTTTGAGAAGTTAAAGATGACCATCATCTACAACTCTTGATGAGTAACCTTGCACCTTTCTTAAGAAATAAGACAAGCCCCATACTAATCATGGGAGGGAATTATGAAGAAGTCAACAAGGAAACAAAGGCAAGAATTGTAAAAATGATGACAAGTGAAGAAAAGGAAAAGCATACAGTCATGATAGAGATATCTCTTACTTTGCAATAGAAATTTCTATAGATAATATGCATATTGATAGCACAAAGGTCACTATTAATACATCAAAAGATCCTTTTAAGGATTATGGTACAAATATTGTTGATAATTTGGTTGACTATACCATCTCTAATAGTGCAGAAGAAGATAAGAAGAAAGAAGAAGAAAAATAATTAGAGGAAGAAAAGAAGTTGGAGGAAGAACAAAAGAGAATAGTAGAGAAAGAAATAAAAAGTTTGGAAGATGACAAGAGAAAAAGAGAAGAGGAAAATAGAAAGAGAGAAGAAGAAGAGAAGAGAAAAGAAGAGAAAGAAGAAAAGAAAAAGGAAGAAAAATGGAAAATAAAGCAAGAAGAAGAGAAAAAGAAAAAAAGAGGAAGAAGAGGAGAAAAGAAAGAAAGAAAAGGAAAGGAAAGAAGAGGAAGAGAAGAAAGAGAAAGAAGAGGAAGAAAAAAGAAAGAAGAGGAAGAGAAGAAAAAGAAAGAAGAAGAAGAGAAGAAAAAGGTTCTGATGATGATGATTAGACTGAACTGATCTCATCTCTAAGCAAGATAATTGATAAAAATAGGAAAATGAAGAGTTTACAAAGATCTCTTATGGAAGTCACTGGAAAACTTGAAAACACCTTGACTATAAGGTTAACAAAATCAGACCTAGAGGAAAGAGAAAAAGATACAGTACAAGCTTTTGATGCTGAGTTTACAAGTTTGTTTGACATTACAACAAGTAAAACTTGGACAAAACATGATGCACAAATATTTGACACCATCTGTTAAAATATCTTAAATGATATGGAAGCCCTTGTATCAAGGAGCTAAGAAAATGTGAGCAAGAAGGAAAGGCACTATATGCAAAGTGTGCTCTGATATTCAAGATCACTCAAGAAAGTGATAAGGAGCTAAAGAAGAAACATGAAGAAATACAAGCTTTAGTTGATTAGATTCAACAACCCAATCAGAAATTTTAAGATATTGAAGTCAAGATTGGGAGAAAATATGATGAGATAAGGCTCATTGAGATGGACAAGGAGAGAATTACAAAAATATTCTCACTTCTCAGAGAAAAATTATCTCTAAAAATAATATCATTAGAAAATTGAAGAATGTCTTAAGGCTAAGACATCATTTGCAAAATTTGTTTACTTAGATTTAAATGTAGTTCAGATTTCAGCCTATTGACTTTGCGCCCTTCTCAGCATATTTGAAGGAGTCCAAGAATCATAGGGGAGGAACTTCAAGAATCTAAAGGAAAGTTTTGATGATTGTATGAAATGACTATCAGCCTAATGCTGAGGTATAGAACCAAAATTTTGACTTGTATATAAGCTTTGACTCCTTTTGTCAAAGGGAAATTAATATAGAAAAATTGTATATAGTATAATGTAAGGGGGAGTAACAAAGTAATATTATGATGTTTTATGTGGAAAGGGAGAATAGTAATCATGTGAAGTATTATATGAAAAGATGGATATAAAATATGATGATCCATAAATTTTGAAGTTTTGTAAATTTTGTAAAGGCCAAGTTTTTGTAAAGTTTTTAATCAACATTTTGGGACTTAGCCAATTTTCCCATATGTTGCCATCAATGCCAAAGGGGGAGATTTTTGGAAATTTGGCTAAGTAGGATAAGTTGTAGATAAGTTGGAGCTTTCATTTATGACAACATATACCTTGTATAAAGAAGGTAATCTGTGCGGAAGAAGATTCTACAGTTAGACTTGAAAATTGTCTAAGTAGAAGATAGTTTATCAAGTAGAACAAAGACAATTTTGATATGTATGGATGATAAAAGCATTATTAGAACATGCATAATTAGTTATGAATAGTATAGAGTGTCAAGGTGATGTGTGTAAATGTACAAGTTAGTATGGTTAGTACGGAAGAAGATATGATAGTTTTACAAGTTGCGGCTGTATACAGACAAGAATAGAGCATAACAAAAAATGGTTAATTATGAGTTAAGGAATTATTTTGTTTACAAAATAACTACTTGACTAATTAGGGATGAAATCATAGATATTAACTCTAAGAAAGAAAGAGTTAATTTTTTATTTAACCAAGCATGTGAAAGCTTGAAGGCTGACTAGACAATGTTTTGTGAATTACAAAGGTATAAAGGAAGATTATAATATGTAAAGTAAAGTGTGCTTCTAAGGAAGACTATGAAAAATTTATGTGATGAAATTTTTGATGTTTGATCAAAGGATACCAAGTTTTTTGAAGAACAGCAAGTGACATAGCAAATATTGAAGATGTCAGCAGCAAGCAAGAGGTTATTGTATCTTTTTTTTGTATCAAGGAATTGCATTGTAAGTTACATGTTTGGGTAGTGGGCTCAACTTGTACAATATTTTGTCTATGTATATATACCAACTCCTAATAGGGTTGAAGAAACTCCTAACAGATTTGAGGCTTCTAACAAGGACCTAGACACTATATGCATGTAATAGACTCCTATTAGGGTCAATATCTTTAATGAGATACTTTTGATTAGTGGATCAATTTTTGGGTACCATCCCTATCAGGGTTTTCCCTTGGCTAGGGTTTCCCTAATTTAAAAAATATGGTTTTATGAGTTCCCTTATTGCATAGTTATGTATACTATTTAGTATAATTAACTTACTTTCATATGTAAGCTATGAGGCAATTAATAATATCCAGTTTTGGGCTAAAGTTTGTAGAATAATGATTCACCCCCCTTCTTAGTATTCCTTATTTCTAAAATTCCTTTATAAAAAGTCCTCAAAATAATTATTGAGTCATCCTTGAGGCTTTTTCAATTTAAAATTAATATAGGACCACATTAAAATAATATAATACATCTTTTCATAATTACATAACATTATCATCTCACAATCTTCACAATCCTTACACACATGCAATATTGGACTTAGCACGACCAACCATGCCATCATATTCTTCCTTTGTCCAACTCTACTTAATTAGATACTATCTTGGTTAGAAGATATAATCCAATTACTAAAAATTGCTTCTTATGAACTCTACCAGAACATTGTCTTCAATAAGACTTGAATAATTGCCAATTGTCTTCATATTTCCACGTGTGCTCTTAGACACACATCATGACACTCGATAAAAACATGCCCTCAACTACACTTATCCTCATCTTCAATTCTTGAAACTCGCAATCTCAATATTTTTTTATTGCTCTGTCAATCTTCACATAATCATCAAAATGTTGACATCAATGAGAAAATATAGTCATGAATGTAACACACAATCGTGCTAACAATCTCCCCCTTTGGCATTAACGGTTGCTTAGGTGAAAAACATATAAGTTCCATGAATACCAAATGCATATTTATATTACAAATACTCAACTATACTCATTCTTTTCTGTAGTGCCTACCGTCATTTACATTTTTCTAGATACATTGTTGCTATTATTGCCAGACTATGTTAGACTAGTGTTATGTTGATGGTTAGTAGCATTGTTTTGAGACTATGAGATATTGTGCTATGGATTTAGTTGATGTATGATGAGATTACTTAGACTCTACATTTCATGTATGCATGCTGATTATTACATTATTTTCAGTTATTGATGATGATTAGTTAGATGGTTTATTATCAAATTTGTCTTCTTATGGATACTTACCCCATACTTGCATGTGTATGGTGTGCGTGTTTGTTCTCTTTATGTATGGCATTTTTGATGTGGTTAAGAAAGGGAGTCGTAGTCACCTGCTAGTCAGGATCTACATGATGCACCACTTCTTCCCATTTCCTGTTTAGCATAACATATATATATATATATATATATATATATATATATATATATATATATATATATATATATATATATATAGTATGTACATGCATAGATTTTATGCAGGTTGCAGGTACCGGTATCAACTTCCTTGAATTGCTAGGATAAGCATACCCTATTGCACTATCTCAATGGTAAGAGAGGGGAGATAAATTCTCAAGTCCAAATCCTAAACCCTTAAATCAATTGTCCTAGAAGGTAGGACAATTATCCAAGATATTTTACCTTTCGAATGTGTCGGATGACATAATTCATAATTTTAACCCTTTAGACTGATTTTGTATGGATTGTTCTATGATGAATTTTCATATTTTATCTTGGAGGTCTATGGTGAATTTTCTATTAATTAAGTCATTAAATTAAAAGATTTAATTAACGATTTAATTATTTTGGAAGATTAATATAATATCATGATATTTTGATATTTTGTTTTCAATTAATTAAATAGGAATTAATTGAGAAAAAGAATTAAATAAAAGGAATTAAAATTAATAATAATAATAATAATAATAATAAAATAATAATAAATAATAATAATAGAAAAGATAAAAGAATTAAAATAAAAGTTATAAGTCTACCTAGGAGTAAGTGCACCTCTTGATTGCACATATGTCTACAACACAGGAGTTAGCACACAATTAAGCACATGGTGTCTACAACCTTGTGACTCATCTAGAAGGTTGGAAAAATCTCGTGCTTAGTTGTCAACACTTATCTCATCTTCTGGTTGTTTCTAGAAACATTCTAGGTGCTTCTTGAGAGTTCTTTATATTTAGGCACTCTTAGAAGCTCAGGGGAGAGTGTGTTTGGAGGACCCAAGAACGTTGGAGAAGGAAGGAGCTTGCTCTGCAGTTTCTGAGGAGAAGTGATTTAGCATTAGTGTCTAGGTAGACACTCGTGATTTTGCATATGTTATTTTCACTTCTTGCACTTCCTATCTTCTTTATGTCTTCTAAATTCTTTCTGAGGATTTCATGTGTTGAATATCTTGGTTGTATGCATTTTGTCATGGGTAGTTAAATTATATATAAGAAATTCTCATGTGCATAGATCTGAGGAAACTATGGGGTTAGGGTTTTCAGATGCATATGGACAAACCTATTTAAAAGAAATTAATGGGTAAATTTAGAGAACAATTATTTTAAAGGGAAAATTTTAACTTATAGAATTGGAAAGCCCTTTTTCTTTAAAAACTATGTATATGTTCTCTTTTTAAATATACAAATCTACGTGTATGTATGTATATATATATATATATATATATATATGTTTATTATTAAAAGGTTGTAGTGCTTAATATCATTCTGCATGTATATATATATATATATATATACACACACACACACACACATATATACATATTTATTGAAATACTGATCATTAAATCGCAATGGATAATCATTATAATAAAATTTGAATCGTGCATGATAAAATGTTTTGAGAAAACGTTATAAAAAATATATATCATAAAATAAGGATGGGAGGGGAGGTTTTTACCCCACCCCATTCCCTTTTTAAGACCACCGACGCACGAGCCTGCTGTCACAGGCCCTGCGACAGAGGCAAGACTGCACGACACTGTCGCTTCACAGCGACGCCAGTAATGCGAGCTGCGACATGTTTAATATACCTTTTTTTTTTTATATTGACGTGGGTCGAATGATATGACATGATTTTAGTTATGTAATTCGATTTCATATGTGGTTAACAATATTAAATATTAAAAATTGTTATATGTTAATTATTATTTATATATAAATATATGGGTATATATATACATATATATATTAATAATTATTATATATATATGTATGTATATATATGTGTGTGTATATATATATATATAAAATATTAATGAAATTTAGTATTCAACTTAATTAGATTTTAATTAAATAATATATAGTTTTAAATTAATCAATTTACTTAATTAGAATTTACTCTAATTAAGGTTAATGAGAATGTTACAAATGAAATATTTAAGTTATTATTTTGGGGTTCTCAAGAGAAGAAATTAAGTTAATTGAAAACAACAATTCATTACCAAAATCACGTATAACGTATAATGTATATTCTTAGAACATTGAATTCTAAGAGTTATAGGGGGAAACCTTTATCCATCAAAACAAATACATAGGTTTGAGAAAAATGTACAAACATTTTCCCATTTGATATCTAAATCTGAAATGAATACTGGAACCCCATACTTAATTGAACTATGTAATTTTAGCAAACCAAGAACATGTGCTTGCATTTTGTGTTTTCTCTATGCTTCTGTTTTGGGTTTTTGGATTGACTAGTTTGTTGACTAGTTATAGGATGTCTACCAGAGCCTTAGGGGTTATGATTGTGATGTCATGATGATGTCTTTTGATCTTGATCTTTTTAAACTCAACCATGGTTATGTGATGACATGCTGATTGAAATTGTTGTGTAAGTTGTGATTTATATAACCATTTGTAAGTTATCAATCAGTTGTGTTTTGGATTACTTTCCAGTCACTTTGATGGGATTAAATTATTTATCTGATCTTGATGATGAAAGGTTTTGACTCAACCTTTTTGAGTCTTCAATTAGTATTATTTTGAGATACTTTTTGGTTGCTTGTTGAGAACCAATGGATATTATGATTATCAGTGATACCTTCAGTTGCCAATAGAGAATTGTTGTGGTCATGATTATCTATGGATGCTTTTTAGTTGCTCATGGAGATTTGATGTTTTATTATGGATTATCTTTGGTATTTTTCCAATTACTTGTATAAGACTCTGGTGATTTTGTGATTTATGATTACATGAGCCTAAGATAGGTTATCTACTTGTAGTGTCGAGAAGTGACTTGCATTGGGGGTCAGGGCCCTAAGTGGCTACCAAGGGAACTCATTGTAAGTTGTTTTAATAAGTGAAAACATTACACCTAATACTGACTTAAATGAACCTAATAAGATAATTTTTTGTTCTCGCCCATGCCTCAAGTGCTAGTACAGACTAGGATGGGAGTAGAGAGAACGCTTGGTTACGACTTTGCATTTCGTAGTATGCCTCATTTGTATGAGAGGAAACTAGTGGCTATATAGGGATCACTAGGGGGCCGAGGTCTATTAAGAGACTACCAAGGTAACATTAGTGCAATCCGTGCGATAACACTTTCCTTCTTGCATAGTAGGTTTCCTACATGTCTTTGTTGTGCCTCTGGGATTAGATGTCGGTTTGTGATTGGAACCTTTGAATTAGTATACTTTTAGGATTCCTAAACTTAGAAAGTATTTGTGCTATGTGATTTGATAGCCTATTTGGGACTTGAGATTATTTCCTCAGTGTGGTGGGAGTGGACCATTTAGATTTCATGCATTCGGGTGGTAGTGCTTTTTCACTCTTACCATTTGAGTTCCATCTGAGACACCATGGCTCAAGAATTTTTTGTTGGTATCTATCTTCATTTTGTTCATGGATTATGATGGTGGACATGTATCCTTATTTTTATGATTAACATATGATAGATGTTGTTATTTACTTATCTTATGTTCTTAACATGCATGTTAGATTTCTTTCTACATATATGAAGTATTTTTTAGGAGTGACATTCCTACTATGATAATACCGATGATCTCTTCAGTGATTTGGAATTTTACGCATGGAGGGATGGCTAGGGCCCACGATGGTCTAATGATGCTATTTACAGTTGGGAGGAACCATGCACTTAGTTAGTTATGTTCATGATTTATGGTTATCTATTACGATGGATGTTTATATCTTTTATGATGATGTATCATGTATGACTTGTGGTTTCATTTACTTTATTGCACCATGGACTAGAATTAGGATGAATATGTACTTCATTTTCAGCTATGTATATTCTTTTAAGCCTTTCATACCCTGTTACATGTACAGTGGATGATTGAGCATTCTGAAATGAAATTTACTAAGGAAATTCAAAACAAAAGTATATTGTTTAAGAACATTGGACTTTTCATTATTATTTCATGAGGATGTGGTATTAGATGGAATTAATATTTTTTAATTAAAAGTGATTCAATGTTAAGGGATCCTTGAAAAATGTAACCTATTATGTTTATGTTTACTTTCAGTTGAATGTTTTTTATTGCTTTTGATACTATATGTATGTTGTGAATAGTTTAACTTTCATGTTTTAAAAACAAAAAAAACTTCCAAACTTAGGTTAATTCTTTGGATCCCTTGGCAGGGCATTACATTTGGTACCAGAGCCCAAGTTTCTACATTGGGAACTCTAGGTATTTCGGAACAAAACAAGGACCTTGAACTATCATGTGTAATTCTTTCAAACTTGAAACTAGGTGAACTAAAACAAAACTTAAACTATTACTTGCATATGCAACACTTAGCTTTCAAAACTGAAAATTCTACTTAAACCTAAACATAGGAAAAACTAAGATTGAACTTAGTCTATCTATAAACTTGTGCCTTTTATGCTATATAGTAACATGCCTTATGGTTGTAATAGTACTTTGTATCTTGGATATTGTTGTAGGATGGTATCTGGGACAAGGTCTTCTGTTAGAGGCAATGGTAGAGGCCGTGGGAGAGGCCATGGATGTGGTAGAGCTATCAGTGTCTATGAGTCTATCCCAGGAGGGCCTGCTCATGAAGAAAGTGGGGGAGAGCATGTTAGTGAGTAGCAGGAAGAGAGCCATAGAGGTGACCAAGCTGAGTTTGGGGAGGTTAACTTGACATAGATGATGCAGACCATTCTTGATCGCCTACCTCCTATTCATGATCAACATAAAGCACATTAGTTAGAACATGAGCAGAGATCTAGGTCTAGGAGCCCTTAGAAGGATCGACAGAGATCCATTGTATCTACTTAGATGAAGGACCTTTCAAGATCCAAGGTCAAGCCCTTTAATAGGAAGGGTTTTGGATATGTGGTCGAACAGTGTCTTATTGCCCTTGACATGATTTTTACTATGCAAGAATTTGACAGTAATGTTAAGGCAAGATTCACCATTACCAACTTAGAGAATTTTGGGGCCACTTGGTGGACAATTGAGGAAAAGAAGCTGGGCATAGATATGAATAGTGTCACTTGGGAGCTATTCTTAGAGAGTTTTCGCAAGTGATTCCTACCAGAGGAATGGAAGCAGCAAAGGGTAGATGAGTTCCATAATCTTAGGCATTATTCTATGACTGTGACAGAGTATGAGCACAAATTCTATGAGCTCATGTCCTTTTCAAGATTTAGTGACAATTCGGCTTAGTTGACACAACACTTTATTAGAGGTTTGAACAATCGTATAATTGGGGGTGTCAAGGTATTTGAGCCTAAAACCCTCAAGGATGTGGTACAATGAGCCATCCTTGTTGAAAAAAGTGTCAACTTTGGTCAGGGAGGTTTTGTGGGAGTGCCTACAACATCAGGATCTAAGGGCAACTACAACTCAGGTGGAAATAGCAAGCCTCCTTTTTCTAAGGGGAAACAGTATCAGCAACAGAAGGGATCATACCCTTAGGTTCAAGGTGGTGGTAGAGGTTCTAACTCCAAGAACAACTACAATGCTCAACACAATAAACAAAATTAGAACAATTAGCCAGCTCAGAGCAGTCAATCTTTTGTTAGCAGGAATAGCCGTTAGCAGTCAAATGCATCACCTTTAGGGAGAGGATTTGGAAAATGTATAGGATAATTTACATGTGTGCAAGTTGGACATTTTGTAGCTCATTGTCCATAGTGAGCACCTCAGTATTCAGGCCCTAAACCAACAACATCTGAGCCTACAATTGGGGATGTAGGTAGAGTTCATAGAGTGTTTGCAGCGGTAGATCACCGTCAGGAAGATCATCAGGGAATAGTGGTTGAAACCTTAGGAGCTATATGAAGTACACCTCTTTTAGTGTTGTTTGATTTAGGTACTACAGATTCATTTATTTCTCCATCTTTAGTTGCTAAGTGTAAGTTGGATGTGGTGAAGCAAGATCATGGTTGGCAAGTGGAACTAGCCTCAGGCATTAGGATCTTCACAGATTCTGTAGAACTCATAAGTGTGGGCTTAGAATAGGAGGATTTGATACTGTAGTTGACCTTCAGGTTATACATCTTGGTTCCTACAATGTGGTTTTAGGAATGGACTGGCTTGAATCTCATAGAGCTAGTATAGACTGTAGGAAGAAGATTATATTGTGTCAGGATGACTAGGGGAATGATGTGAAGATTGTTGGGATACCGAGACCTATATCTCTATGGATGATTTTTGCTATGCAACTAAAGTAGAGTTTTCATAAGGGATGCCAGATATTTTTTGTTATAGAAAATGAGCTTGATGAGGAAGATCCTAGGGGAAATATTTTCAATCACCCTATTTTACAGGAGTACATAGATGTCTTCCCAAGTGAGATTCTAGGTATGCCTCTGAAAAAGGACATCGATTTCAGCATTGATCTTATTCCAGGAGCGGAGCCTATCTCTAAAGCTCCTTATCATATGACTACATAGGAATTGGTTGAGTTGTGTCTTTAGCTAGAGGAGCTTTTAGCCAAAGGGAGCATTCGATCTAGTGTGTCACCATGGGGAGCTCCAGTGCTCTTTGTGAAAAAGAAAGATAGTTCTTTGTGCCTTTGTATTGACTACAAACAGTTGAATAAAGTGACCATAAAGAATAGGTATCCTCTATGAAGGATCGATGACTTATTTGATCATATCAAGGGAGCTACAGTATTCTCCAAGATTGACCTTAAGTCAGGATACCACCAACTTTGCATTAAGGAAGCCGATATTCACAAGATCGCCTTTCAAACTCGTTATGGGCATTACAAGTTTACAATGGTACCTTTTGGGCTGACTAATGCTCCATCAGTTTTCATGAGTTTGATGAATGGGGTGTTTCAATCTTATCTTGACAGGTTTGTACTTGTGTTCCTTGATGATATATTGATATATTCTAAGTCTCAGAAGGAGCATGAGGAACAACTACGATTGGTTTTGCAATGCTTGAGAGATAATTAGCTTTATGTCAATTAGCTAAGTGTGAATTCTTCAAATTAGAGATTTAGTATTTAGGGAACATCATATTAGGTGATGGTATTTCTATAGACCCTGCAAAGATCCAGGTGATAGTAGATTGGCCTACACCAACTAATGTGTCAGAGATTCATAGTTTCATGTGTTTGGCTAGTTATTATCACAGATTTGTCCAAAATTTCTCCAAGATAGCACATCCTATCACTTCCCTTCAGAGGAAAGGAAAGAATTTTATATGGACGAAGAAATGTGAGGAAGCATTTTGGAAGCTCAAGGAGCTTTTGACTAGTGCACTGATCTTAGAAGTACCTGATCCAAAAGGTGATTTCATGGTGTGTACAGATGCTTCCCTGGAAGGGATTGGAGCAGTCTTGATTCAGAATGGATGGGTGATTGCATATGAATCATGCAAGCTCAAGGATCACAAGACAAATTATCCTACACATGATCTTGAGTTAGTAGTAGTAGTTCATGCTTTGACAAGGTGGAGACATTTCTTATTGGGGCACAGATTCGAGCTACATAGTGATCATTGCAGTCTTCAGTACATTTTGACTCAGCCTAATTTGAATGCACGCCAGAGGTGATGGATGGAATTTCTTTGTGAGTATGATTTTGAAGTAAAGTACATCCAAGGAAAGAAGAATGTGGTGGTAGATTCTTTGAGTCATAGGAGACATGTGATATCATCTATGACTCTTAGTGTTGATTTGAGGAGTCAGATTCTTCAGGCACTTCCTACAGATTCTTGGTACCAGGAGGTGTGCAGAGAAATAGATTTAGGAAGACCTTTGGAGGGTAATTTTTTAGGCTATGTCCTAGAGTCAGATGGTCTTTTGAGACATTTAGGAAGGATTTTTGTGCCGTTACTGGATGAGCTTCACACCTTGGTTCTAACAGAGGCCCATCGTACACCCTACTCGACACATCCTAGTGTCAAAAAGATGCATGTTGATTTATGACATTTATTCTATTGGTCCGGGATGAAGCGAGACATTGCTGATTATGTAGCTAGGTGTCTTGAGTGTCAGAGAGTCAAGGAAAAACACCAACATTCGAAAAGACTCTTGCAACCAAATCTCATTCCTTCATGGAAGTGGGACATCATCTCAATGGATTTCATAGTAGCATTACCTATGACTACTCGTCATCATGATGCTATCATGGTCACTGTTGATTGGTTGACTAACATGGCACATTTTTCACCAATCAGGTCTTCCTACATGGCAACTTCTGTAGCTGATGTCTTTATGCGTGACATCAAGAGACTACATGGTATTCCTTGAAAGATCATTTCATATAGGGATCCTGTATTCACATCCGCATTCTAAACATCGTTGTAGCATGAGCTTGGAGCACAGTTGAATTTTAGTTTGGCATATCACCCAGAGACAGATGGTCAGACAGAGAGGGTGAATCAGGTTCTAGAAGATATGTTAAGGATGTATGTGATGGATAGGCAGACACATTGGGAGGATTATCTCTACCTAGTGGCATTTGCTTACAACAATGGGTATCATATTTCTATTGGCATGGCACCATTTCAGGCTTTATATGGGCATCCCTGTCATACACCTTTGAGTTGGGATAGTCTTGAGGATCACATCTTGTTGGGTCCTAAGATGCTTCATTATATGGACCAATAGGTAGTGTGTATCCGTGAGCACTTGACTACGGCACAAGATAGACAAAAAAAGTATGCTGATGCACATAGGACAGATAAGCAGTTTGTTGTGCGAGATAAGGTA
This sequence comes from Cupressus sempervirens, assembly GCA_028749045.1. Taxonomy (NCBI): domain Eukaryota; kingdom Viridiplantae; phylum Streptophyta; class Pinopsida; order Cupressales; family Cupressaceae; genus Cupressus; species Cupressus sempervirens. Next base: position 542,827,709 of record CM053787.1, on the reverse strand, counting down.
TTCTTGAGAGTGCATCCATGAAAGACTCTGATCTGATATGGGAAGAGTTCGAAGCTAGCACCTCACTTTGTGGGACCATTCAAGATTCTTGACAAGATTGGCCCAATTCCTTATCACCTTGCTTTACTGCCTAGTCTAGCTTGCATTCATGATGTTTTCCATGTTTTAGTATGTAGGCAGTATATCCCTGATGTTGTACATGTTCTTGATTGGAATGTGTTGTAGGTAGAGAATGGGAAACTACCTTTGGAGCCAGTTTGTATTCTGGAGCAGCAAGAGTTGACCCTCAGGGGTCAAACCATAGAGTAGGTAAGGGTCCAATGGGACCCTACTAATGACTCTTCAGCTACATGGGAGGATGCAGCTAGATTATAGGAGTTATATCCCTACTTGTTTGTAGGCTTCCAGGAGTAAGCCTAATCCTAGGGGGGGTGGATATAGTGCCTGCCCTCATTTAGATTTTTCTAGATACATTCTTTCCATTATTGTCAGACTATGTTAGACTAGTGTTATGTTGATGGTTAGTAGCATTGTTTTGAGACTATCAAATATTGTGCTATAGATTTAGTTGATGTATGATGAGATTACTTAGACTCTACATTTCATGTATGCATGATGATTATTACATTATTTCCACTTATTGATGATGATTAGTTAGATGGTTTATTATCACATGTGTTTTATTATGGATACTTACCCCATACTTGCATGTGCATGGTGTGTGTGTTTGTTCTCTTTATGTATGACATTTTAGATGTGATTAAGGAAGGGAGTCGTAGTCACCTGCTAGTCAGAATCTACAGGATGCACCACTTCCTGCCATTGCCTATTTAGCATCGCAAATATATATTGTATGTACATGCATAGATTTTATGTAGGTTGTAGGTACCAGGTATCAACTTCCTTGAATTGCCAATATGAGCGTACCCTATTGCACTATCTTAATGGTAAGAGAGGGGAGATAAATTATCAAGTCCAAATCCTAAACCCTTAAACCAATTATCCTAGAAGGTAGGACAAGTATCCGAGATATTTTACCTTCCGAATGTGTTGGATGACATAATTCATGATTTTAACCCTTTAGACTAGTTTTGTATGGATTGTTCTATGATGGATTTTCATATTTTATCTTGGAGGTCTATGGTGAATTTTCTATTAATTAAGTCATTAAATTAAAAGATTTAATTATTTTGGAAGATTAATATAATATCATGTTATTTTGATATTTTGTTTTCAATTAATTAAATAGGAATTAATTGAGAAAAAAGAATTAGATAAAAGGAATTAAAATTAATAATAATAATAATAATAATAATAATAAAAATAAAATAATAATAAATAATAATAATAGAAAAGATAAAAGAATTAAAATAAAAGTTATAACTCTACCTAAGAGTAAGTGCACCTCTTGATTGCACATATGTCTACAACACAGGAGTTAGCGCATAATTAAACACATAGTGTCTACAACCTTGTGACTCATCTAGAAGGTTGGAAAAATCTCTTGCTTAGTTGTCAACACTTATCTCATCTTCTGGTTGTTTCTAGAAACATTCTAGGTGCTTCCTGAGAGTTCTTTATATTCAGGCACTCCTAGAAGCTCAGGGGAGAGTGTGTTTGGAGGACTCAGGAACATTGGGGAAGGAAGGAGCTTGCTCTACAATTTCTAAGGAGAAGTGATTTAGCATCAGTGTCCAGGTAGACACTCATGATTTTGCATATGTTATTTTCACTTCTTGCACTTCTTGTCTTCTTCGTGTCTTCTGAATGCTTTCTGAGGATTTCATGTGTTGAATATCTTGGTTGTATGCATTTTTTCATGGGTAGTTAAATTCTATATAAGAATTTCTCATGTGCATAGATCTAAGGAAACTATGGGGTTAAGGTTTTCAGAGGCATATGGACAAACCTATTTAAAAGAAATTAATGGGTAAATTTAGAGAACAATTATTTTAAAGGGAAATTTTTAACTTATAGAATTGGAAAGTATATGTTCTCTTTTTAAATATACAAATCTACGTGTGTGTGTGTGTATATATATATATATAAAGGCTGTAGTGCTTAATATCATTCTGCGTATATATATATATATATATATATATATATATATATACATATTTATTAAATATTAAATAACTTAATTTCTCATGTGCATAGATCTAAGAAATTCTATATAATATTAAATATTAAAAATTGTTATATGTTAATTATTATTTATATATAAATATGTGTATATATACATATATATATTAATAATAATTATATATATATATATGTATATATATATATAATATTAATGAAATTTTAATATTCAAGTTAATTAGATTTTAATTAAATAATATATAGTTTTAAACCAACCAATTTACTTAATTAGAATTTAGTCTAATTAAGGTTAATGAGAATGTTATAAATGAAATATTTAAGTTATTATTTTGGGGTTCTCAAGAGAAGAAATTAAGTTATTTGAAATTAACACTTCATTACCAAAATCACATATAACTTATAACCTATATTCTTAGAACATTGAATTCTAAGAGTTATAGGGGGAAACCTTTATCCATCAAAACAAATACATGGGTTTGAGAAAAACGTACAAACATTTCCCCATTTGATATCTAAATTTGAAACGAATACTAGAACCCCATATTTAATTCAACTATGTAATTTTAGCAAACCAAAAACATGTTCTTGCATTTTGTGTTTTCTCTATGCTTTTGTTTTGAGTTTTTGGGTTGACTAGTTTGTTGACCAATTATAGGATGTCTACCAGAGGCTCGAGGGTTATGATTGTGATGTCATGATGATGTCTTTTGATCTCGACCTTTTTAAACTCAACCATGGTTATGTGATGGCATGCTGATTGATATTGTTTTGTAAGCTATGATTTATGTAACCATTTGTAAGTTATCGATTAGTTGTGTTTTGGATTACTTTCTAGTCATTTTGATGGGATTAAATTGTTTATCTGATCTTGATGATGACAAGTTTTAACTCGACCTTTTTGAGTCTTTGATCAGTATGATTTTGAGATACTTTTTGGTTGCTTGTTGAGAACCAATGGATATTATGATTATCAGTGATACCTTAAGTTGCCAATAGAGAACTGTTGTGGTCATGATTATCTATGGATGCTTTTGAGTTGCTCATGGAGATTTGATGTTTTATTATGGATTATCTTTGGTATTTTTCCAGTCACTTGTATAGGACTATGGTGATTTTGTGATTTATGATTCCATGAGCCTAGGGTAGGTTATCTACTTGTACTGTCAAGAAGTGGCTTGCAATGGGGTCGGGGCCCTAAGTGGCTGCTAGGGTAACTCATTATAAGTTGTTTTAATAAGTGAAAATATTACACCTAATACTAACTTAAATGAACCTAATAAGTTAATTGTTTGTTCTTGCCTATGCCTCAAGTGCTAGTAATGACTAGGATGGGAGTAGAGAGAATGCTTGGTTGCAACCTTGCATTCTGTAGTATGCCTCATCTGTATGAGGGGATACTAGTGGCCGCATATGGATCACTAGGGGGTCGGGGTCTATTGAGGGACTACCAAGGTAACTCTAGTGTGATCCGTGTGATGACACTTTCTCGCTTGCATAGTAGGTTTTCTACATGTCTTTGTTGTGCCTCTGGGATTAGAAGTCAGTTTGTGATTGGAACCTTTGAGTTAGTATACTTTTAGGATTCATGGACTTAGAAAGTATTTGTGCTATGTGATTTGATAGCCTATTTTGGAGTTGAGATTATTTCCTCAACGCAGTGGGAGTGGACCATTTAGGTTTTACGTGGTCGAGTGGTAGTGCTTTATCACTCTTACCATTTGAGTTTCGTCTGAGACACCGTGGCTGAAGCATTTTTGTTGGTATCTATCTTCATTTTGTTCATGGATTATGATGGTGGACACGTATCCTTATTTTGATGCTTAGCATATGATAGATGTTTTTATTTACTTATCTTATGTTCTTAATATGCATGTTAGATTTCTTTCTGCATATGATGAAGTATGTTTTAGGAGTGACATTCCTACTATGATAATACTGATGATCTCTTTGGTGATTTGGAATGTTATGCATAGAGAGATGGCTAGGGCCCATGATGGTCTAATGATGCTATTTACGGTGGGGAGGAACTGTGCACTTAGTTAGTTATGTTTGTGATTTATGGTTATCTATTATGATGGATGTTTATATCTTTTATGATGATGTATCATGTATGACATGTGGTTTCATTTACTTTATTGGACCATGGACTAGAATTAGGATGAAGATGTACTTCATTTTCAGCTATGTATATTCTTTTAAGCCTTTCATACCCTGTGACATGTACAGTGGATGATTGAGCATTCTGAAATGAAATTTACTAAGGAAATTCAGAACAAAAGTATATTTTTTGAGAACGTTGGACTTTTCATTATTATTTCATGAGTATTTTGTATTAGATGGAATTAATATTTGTTAATTAAAAGTGATTCAATGTTGAGGGATCTTTGAAGAATGTAGCCTATTATTTTTATGTTTACTTTCAATTGAATGTTTTTTATTGCTTCCGATACTATATGTATGTTGTGAATAGTTTAACTTTTATGTTAAAAAAATTAAAAAAATACTACCAAACTTAGTGAGACTTTAGGTTAATTGTTTGGATCCCTTGGCAGGGTATTACATTTTCCAATCCTCTTCATCAATCAAATCTAAATCTCAGGAACAACTCTCCATCAATATGTTGCTGCCCCATTTATTATCTTTCCATTTCAATATACCATGAGATGTTTTAAATGTACATTTTCTCCACCATTGACATCAATGACAAAGCCATCATTATGTCAATTCTTCTACAAAAGATCTTCAACAAGCTCAAGTATCCAAAGACACTGTTAAATACTATTTACCAAGAGTACTTCATGACACATCTAAAAAATAGATAGTCCCCCATCGAGGAAGCACCAAGCATCCAATCTAGATAGACAATAGTTCTTTTTACCATTGGACTGATGCAATCTCTACATCAAGTATTCAAAAGTAGGTAGGAACATAAACCCATGCATACCTTTTAGGTACTCAAATGTATCATTTGAAAAAAGCTCTATAAATATGTCATCTATTTTCTCCTTTGTACTGATATACTCCAATCTGGTATCCTTCCCTACAACATTCTCTCTCAAAAGATGATAATTAATATATATGTTCTATGTTTTTCAATGTAAATATGATTCTTAGACATACTCATTATACTTTTTTTATCACAATGCATGGTAACATGATTTATAAACTCAAATCCAATGTCTTTCAACATTTGCTTCATCTACATGATCTGATTGCAATTATTTGTTGCTACTACATACTCTTCTTTTGTTGTGCTTTGTGAAATATAGTCTTGTTTCTTTCTTAGCCAAGAAGCCAATTTTACTATAAAGAAAAATACTCCACCACTTGTACTCTTTTTCTCATCCATATATGCACATAAAGTAAACTCATTTTCTTTGTCATACCATAACCCAAAATTAGGTCCTTCAAATATCTGAAAATCATTTTTACTACCACATAATGTTATTCTTTAGGATTAGCTTAAAAGCTTGCAACAATACCAACAACACTTGCTATATTTCATCTTGTGTGATTCAACTATTGCAAACCTCCAATCATAGATCTGTACTTATTATGCTCAATAGTAGGCACCTTATCTTTGCTAGATATCTTATGACTAGCTACCATAGGTGTATGAACAAGTTTACAACTTTCTAAACCAAATATTTTCAACAAATCTTTTAGACACTTAATATGTGATAGGAAAATTGTTGAGAATAGACTAAAGAAGCTAATCAAAGAGAGAGATTGTAAAGGGGAATTGTTGAGAACACACAAGTATGACCAATAGCTTCAATCATTATTTTTTCATTGATGTCAAACCTACTATTTGATGGTAAGACAACTACTTATATGATTTAAGTACTATCACTTAGCTAATTGATGAAGAGGATTTGATCAAAAGATGTAACAATAGCACCTAGAGGAAAGGTTGAGTTATGACTATGTAAAGGAGTAAAATAATTAGTTAAGATAGTAATGACATGATGTATTGATAATCTACTTAAGGTTACAAATGTTGGTTACACTAAAAAAGTTTAGAAGAAAAAGTTACACAAAGTTTGTCTGTCAAGCTTGACCGAGTGGATAGTAGGTGTCGAGAAAAGTTAATGGAAGCCCAAAAAAAAAATAGTTGGAGCCAAGTAAAAGTATATTCTAGTGTATGCCAAGAAGAATAGTGGTGCTGAGTAAAGTTTAGTTGATGCTAAGCACCAGTAAACTTTAGTTTGTGCTGAGTAAATTCATAGAGGATGCTGAGCAATCTAGTATGTGTTGAGCATCAAAAAAATGATAATGCCGAGGTGCTACATTATTTTAAAGATTATGAATTCAATGGATCTGAGCTAACAAGTTTGTTTTCTTGGATTGTGTGAGTAGGTGGAAGAGAAGGTGGATGAGCCAGTGGCACAAAATTCAAGGTAAACCATTTTTAGGTGAATTCAAAGAGGATTAAAGGAGAAGTTTCTAGAAGAGATATGGAATGTGGGATAGATTCATTATATCCTACCTAATCCATCCTAACACTAAATTGGATGATGGAGAATGAGCAACAAAAGATTTTACTTTCCTATTTATAGGAATGATTGGTCAGAAGCAAAGGTTGTCATGTGTGAAAACCTAAGGAAGACAAGGAGTCAAGGGTTTTTCTTCATCAAGTGACCAAAGAGAAGAGACTGCATCGACATGTTAAGCAAGAAGGCTTAAGGGTATGAATGCTTGAAAGGTGAAGAAGCTATCAAAGATGCAATGTATAAAGGCCAAGTAGAATGGAGGATTGAATAGTGATATGTAATCTAAAAATGAAGTTGTAAGTTGTTATCAGATCAAGCCTTACTCTTACTCTTTAACAATTGTATTAGTCTATGGTAAATTCTTTGGATTAAGGTTGACCTAGTAATCATTTGTAAATCTTTTAACTAGGTGACATTCCAAGTGAATGGTCTAAAGTCCTCTAACAAGTCTCACTCCTAACAGGGTGACTAGAATCCTTTAACAAGGTCACATTTAATAGTGTGTATTGTAACCTTTAAAAGGGTTGGCCTTCCATAGGGCATCACTTCAGAAGAGTGAAAAATAGTAGCATGTTATTGGTGGTTTTTCTAAAAATAGATTTTCATGTAAATCATTGTGTCAAGTGTGTTGATGAATTTTTTATGTTTCATGTGTACATTTTTACAAGTTGATTTGATAGTAACCTACAATATTTAAGTGATTGCATAATCTTATGGATGCATGCATGAAGATAAATGTTTTATGGGTTCACTAAGCTTTGAAAAGTTTTATTTATATATTTAGACCTTGGATAAATGATTCTCACCCCCCACCCCATCCCCACCTCCCCCCCCCCCTCCAGTTATTCTAAAGTATTCCAATAATTGGTATCAAAGCCATTTTCTTAAGAGAACTAGTTTGAAGGTACTAGAAGCACAAAGATCAAGATGTTAAAAAAAGAAGTACCCAAGCTCAATAGAGATAAATTTCTTGCATGGAAAATTTTGATGAAGCTATACCTTGGAGGACTTGGAGATCATGCACAATCTACCATTTCTACTAAGCATGTTGATCTTGTTGGTTCCCCAATTGCTAAGGATATGAAAAAGAAGAAAGAACATAACCAGGCAATGTTGGAGATTGCCTCTACCTTAAGCTATGCCAAATTTGATGATATCAAAAGTCTTGATAGTGCAAAGAAAATGTGGGATGCCCTAACCATTATCTATGGAGGAGATACAAATGTTCTAAAAGCCAATGCTGAGAGTCTTAGAGGTAGGTTTGATGATATGAGAATGGAAGAAGGTGAAAATATTGCTCAATATGTTGCAAGGATAAAAGAAGTTGTTAATGCAATAAGAGGAGCTACTAGTAATATAGATGATGATACTATACTAAGCAAAGTTTTAAGGACAATGTTTCCTATATATGCTATTAGAATTTCAGCAGTTCAAGAACTGAGATGTATACTAGGGAATAAGCTATCAATTGAAGATTTGATAGGTAGACTCACTGCTTTTAAGCTATCTAACTTTGATAATTACAAACCTAAAAATATTGAATCTACTTTCAAAGCTAAGGTGTCATTGAAGGAAACTAATGAGAATAAAATGAAGAAAAAGAAGAAGTATGTGTCTAGTGATAGTGATATAGATGAGGAGGATGTAGAACAACTTTAAGCACTACTGGCAAGAAGATTCCACAAAGGTAAAGGAAAGTTCAAAGGTAAATTACCTATCATTTGTTTCAATTGAAATGAGGTTGCTCATATTGCTACTAGATGTCTAGAGAAGAATAATTACAAAGGTGGTGACAAATACAACAGTAGAAGAGATGAAGACAACAAGGACTACAAAGACCAATGCAAAAAGTCATGCTACATTGTTGAAGAAGAAACAAAAGATGAATCTAATGAACATGATGATGAAGTGGTGTATGTTGCAATGAAGGATGAATCTTATGAAGATGAGGCAACTGCACTTGTGACTTGTGTAAACAAAAATCACAGATGTATCATTGATAGTGGGTGTTCACATCACATGATTGGAGACAAAAGTAAGTTCATTACCATGAATTGTTATGGTGGAAATAGTATAAGATTTGGTAATGATGCACCATGTTTGATAATAGGAAAAGGTTCTACCAAACTCACAGATAAGATTTTATGTGACAATGCTTAATATGTTGAAGATCTTAACTATAATCTCTTAAGTGTGTCACAACTGAATAATTTGGGATGTAAGGTTGAATTTCAAAACAAGATTGTTAAGATATATGACAGTGATCAGAAATTGTTTGGAAAGGGTGATCAAAATAGGAGTAATCTATTCTATCTTGACATAGAGGATGCTACTTGTCTAGTTGTAAAATTTGATGATGTGTGGCTATGGCACAAAAGGTTATATCATGTCAATTTTGATAACCTGGTCAGTATCAGTAACATGAGAAAAGTTAGAGGTTTTCCTAAGTTTAAGAAGCCTAATAATATAATGTGTAAACAATGTTAGTTAGGAAAATGACAAAGTCAAGTTTTAAGAGTAAAGCTCATACCTCTAAAAGAATACTAGAGATTGTTCATACTAACTTGTGTGGTCCAATTGGTGTACAAAGCTACAAAGGAGATAAGTATATTATGCTACTTGTTGATGATTATTCTAGAATGATGACAATTATGTTTTTGAAATAGAAATCTAATGCTTTCCAAATGCTTAAGTGGTACTTAGCAAGAGTTGAGAAGGAAATAGGTAAAAGTATGAAGTTCTTGAGATCTAACAGAGGAGGAGAATTTACATCAAATGAGTTTGAGATGTTCTATAATGATAGAGGAATCAAAAGATAGACATATGCCCATAGGACCCCTCCACAAAATGGAATAGGTGAAAGGAAGAAAAATTCTGTAATGGAATGTGCTAGAACACTCATGATGGAGAAAAATGTTGATTTTAAATACTAGAGAGAAGCTGTAAGTATAGCTATCTATACCTTGAACCATGTGCAAGTCAAAAAAGGTACTCATTCAACACCTTTTGAACTATGGTATGGATACTCGTCCAATGTGAAATATTTTAAGGTATTTGGAAGCAAATGCTACGTTCTTAAAGACTTTAGGAATGGTAAACTTGATGAAAAAAAGTAAAGAAAGGATATTCCTAAGATATTCCATAAGAATTAAAGCTTATAAGTGTTTAAATACTAACACTAAAAAAGTTTTGGAAATTACAAATGTGAATTTTGATGAATATACATAAGTACATAAGGCTAAACCTATGAATGAACCAAAAGAATACAAATCATTTGTATACTTTTATGAAGGTACGCATGTTGAAGAAGATGTTGCAAATCAAGCTACAAACCAACAATAAGTTTCAGTGACAGCTGAGTCACACCCCATGAATGTTGAGATGCATTCAGGAACCAAGCTACATTCAGATGCTGAGTTATAGAATGAAGTTGAAGCACATTCTAATTTTAAGATTAGTGTAAATGAAAGAGATGCTAAATTACTTGATAGAGATGTACATAGTGACTCTAAAGTTGAAAGATAAATTGAAGAAACTAGAGCTAAACCAAGATTGTCCAAATATGTCAAAAGACATCATCCTAATACACAAATTATTGGAGATAAAAATGCTATACCAATAAAAAGAAAAAGATTGAGAAATGATATATGTTTTTTGAGCATGAAGGAATCCAAGTTAGCAAGAGATATTTAAGAAGATATAGACTATAGTAAAGTCATGGAAGAAGAAATTAAACAAACCGAGAAAAACAAAACATGGACTCTAGTTCCTAGAATAGAAGACAAAAATGTGATTGGCACCAAGTGGGTATTCAGAAACAAGCTAGATGAAAATGATGAAGTCACAAGAAACAAGGAAAGATTAGTTTGCAATGGATATGCACAAGAGGAAGGAATCAACTATGGAGAGACATTTGCTCCTATTGCTAGGTTGGAAGGAGTAAGAACTTTACTTGCTTATTCTACATATGAAGGTTTTAAAGTTTATCAAATGGATGTTAAATCTACATTTTTGAATGTCATATTAGAGGAAGAAGTTTAAATAGAATAGCCAGAAGGATTTGTTGATGTTAACAATTAGAACATGGTATGTAGACTACACAAAGCTCTATATGATTTGTAACAAGCACCAAGAGTATGATATGAAAGACTTCATAATTATCTTGTGAAGATTAGATTTGAAAGGACTGATGATAACAACAATCTATATATGAAGATAGAGAAAGGCAAAGGTATTTTGTTATCTAAAATTTTTGTTGATAATATCATATTTGGAGGTCAAGATGCTTTACATAAAGATTTTGAAAATTAAATGAAGCAAGAATTTGAAATGTCTATGTTTGGAGAAATAAAATTATGTATGGGTTTGCAAGTATATTAGATGAAATATGGTATATACATCACTCAGTCAAAGTATGTCAAATAAATACTAAAAAAAATTGGATTAGAGAATTCCAAACCAAGAAGTACACCTATGGTGATAGGACACAATTTGTCAAAGAATGATGACTCAACTAAGGTGAATCAAACATTGTATAGGTCTATGATTAGAAAATTGCAATATACAGTACATAGCAAACCTGACATTACATTATTTGTAGGGATAGTTTCAAGATTCTTTGCCAATCCCAAAGAGAATCATTTAATGGATTTAAAGGGAATAATGAGATATTTGAAAGGAATAGAAGAGTTTGGTCTATACTATAAGAAAAATGAGAAATATAGGTTAAGAGCCTATACTGATGTTGATTGGGCTAGAAACATTAATGATAGGAAGAGCACCACTGAAAGAGCATTTTTCTTAGGCAAGAGGCTAGTTACATTGACTAGCAAGAAATAAAATTGCACCTCACAATCTACTGTTGAAGCTAAATATGTTGTTGCTACTGTAAATTGTACAAATATTGTATGGATCAAACAACTACTCAAAGGTATGAAGGACAGAACCAATGATACTTTATTGTGATAATAAAGGTGTTATCAATATATCAAACAATCTAGTGATGCACACAAAGACTAAACACATTGCAATCAAGTATCATTACTTAAGAGAGTTAGTTCAAGATAAATAAGTGAAGTTGGAATATGTCAACACAAAGGAACAAATTGTTGATATCTTCACAAAAGCATTACCTAAGGATGCTCATGAGTATCTAAGAGGTAAACTAGGGGTGATGCCCCTATCAAAGGCTATCTAAGTAACAAAAGGAGTGCCCTGCATCAAACAAGCTGATTTTTATATGTTACACATTGATGCAGTGGATCTTACTTTAGGAGTTGCCTAAAGTAGTCAAAGAGTTGAAACTTCAAAATTAGTCACACGCAAGGTGATAGAGGGAGAAACTAAAGAAACTAAAAAAGCTTATATCTACATGTTTTTGATTAGATAAAAAAGTTTTATAGGGAACCTGAAACCCAATAATTAAAACAAAAAAAGGTTGATAATAAGCATGAAAGTCTAGCCAAAAAAGTTTAAGTTCATAGGTTGATAATAAGCATTAAGCCCAGCCAAAAAGAAGAGCTCTGAGAAAATACCAGGAAAAAAAGACAAGCAAAGCCACGGTCTAAAGCCAGAACAAAAAGCCAAAAGACAACTATAAACAAAAGAACAAGCGAGAGTTATTCCTCTTTCTTTCACTCCAGATCTTGCATAACCTGAGCAGCCTCAAAGGCTAGTTGATTCTCCTCTACTTCCATCTATTGTGCCCTTTAGTTCCCCTAGTCCTAATTAGGAATGGAGTTTTCCTTTGCAGAGTCATCCTCCATTCTGGCTTCATCCCTATCTTTTCCATCCTCATCTTCGTGCATTTCTCTGTCTTTGATGCAACCCATAAGAGAGATGATGTTGTTGTTAATGGAGCTTAATAAGGAGAACATCTAATTCACAAGGTTGTGATTGTAGTTTTCCAGGTTATGTATCCTTTTTTTTGCCAGACTGAGTCTATCAGCTAAATCTATCCTCCTGTTATCATCCATCCCTTTCCTTGTTGCCTTAATATGTTTCACCTGATCTTTCACCTCCTCGATCTCATGGAAAAGCCATTTAATTGGTCTAAAATTATCAATCATACTATTAAGAGCATTATTCAAGAGGTTCATCCCTGTTTCCCTGGCTCTGTCTAAAATAGCCACAATCATCGGATCAATGAGTTCTTCCAGCCGCTATTCTTCTTGATTATCCATGAGGATTTGGGGATTCATGGCCTCCCTAAAGATGCCCATCTTGGAAGTCTTGACATTGAAGTTGATCCACGCTTTCCTCCTGTCATTGGTCTGCACTTCCCCTTTCGCATACCCAACTTTCTCCTCTTTCGTCTCCTCAGGATGGAGATGGATAGGAGAAAGGGGTAGCATAGATGCCTCCTCAAATTGAGAGCGCACTTCCTCCAAACTCTCCCTCTTGCATTTCTTCCTTCCACTTTCCTCCTTAATTTTCTCCTACGTCTCCTTAACCACCTCTTTAGACTCTGGTTCCTCCTCATTATCGCTACTCCCTCCTCAGCCTTCTCAAGAGGCTTTTGCCCAAGATCCCTAGGGCTTTTTCTACTAGGGGTTATGGGGGAGGGTGATTTTTTAGCATGGTAAGTCGTTACTTTCCTCGAAGAAGAGATCCCTCCTTTCTCAGAACTGAGGCTCTAAATTTTGTTGGAGTCAGAGGAGTAACTAGAACTACCAGACTCCACATTCTCTATCTAAGGGGGGGTGATGCTTATAGTCTGAGCCTTGACGTGCTCGTAGATAAGCAGTAGAAGCACCTCGTGCAAAGCTGGGTTTGTGATGGGCTTCTTTTTGAATCTGTCCACCACCTTGCTCATTGAGGTTAACAGATAATATGGAAAGAAAATTTTGGCATTATTTCAAAAATGATTCAAAATGAAAAAGTGGTGGGTACGAGCTCTATCAAACCTAGGGTCCAAAGTAATGTACTTGATAGCAGCTTTCAAAACATACCTCCACTACTTCTTCATGGAGTCAGGGAAATAGTAGAGCTTCTTATCCCTGAAGAATTTAAAACCCTCAATAGGGATTTTGGTGACAGCTGCAATCACCTCCTCCATTATCCAAAAGTAGATACAATTCACCTTCACCCTACTTATATCTACATGTTAAGATGACAAGTCTTTAGCATTATTGTCAAAAAGGGAGATAATGTTGATCAAGATTGCAGATCAAGGGAATGATCAAGGGAGATAATAGCATGGAGAGACTTACTAATTAGAGGGAGAAATAAAAAATAGATCCTAGAGGGAGATAATTATTGATTAGGAGAATGGAGAAAGACAAACCCTAACATCTACCTAGTAAGAGGGAGATATAGTAAAAGGGAGATACAAGAATAAATTTAGGAGTTATAAGGTTGATTCAAAAGAGTTTTGTAACCTATTCAGAAGATGGAAGCTGTTGATAGAGGGAGAGATTTCAATACAAGGAATTATTTTATTTTTGGTATTTTGTTGGTCTTACTATTTTAACCTAGTTAGTTTGGTTGAACAAGGTATTTTCCATTTGGTTGATCAGTTTGGTTTTCCATCAATGCCAAAGAGGGAGATTGGTGAGAACACACAAGCATGACCAATATGCTTCAATCATTATTTTGTCACATATTTCACGCCCACTATTTTCTAGTAAGAAAATTTGCTTATATGATTTAAGTACTATCACTTAGTTGATTGATGATGAGGATTTGATCAAAAGATGTAACAATAGCACCTAGAGGAAAGGTTGAGTTATGATTATATAAAGTAGTACAAGAATCAATTAAGAAAGTGATGACATAATGTACTAATAATCTACTTAAGGTTACAAAGGCTAGTTACATTAAGAAAGTTTAGAAGAACAATTTACACAAAGTTTGTCAGCCAAGCTTGACCAAATGGAGAGTAGATGCCAAGCAAAGTCAGTGCAAGCTGAGCAAGAAATCAGTTGGAGCCAAGTAAAAGTATATTCTAGCATATGTCAAGTAGAACAGTGGATGCTGAGTAAAGTTTAGTTGATGTCGAGCACCAATAAACTTTAGTTCATGCCAAGTAAATTCACAGAGGATGCCAAAAAATGTAGTATGTGTCAAGCATCAGAAGCATGATAATGCCAAGCGTCTACATTATTTTAAAGATTGTGAATTTGATGGATCTGAGTTGACAAGTTTGTTTTCTTAAATTGTGTGAACCATGGGAAGATAAGGTTGATGAATTGGTGGCACAAAATTTAAGGTAAACTAATTTTACGCAAATTCAAAGAGGATTAAAGGAGAAGTTTCTAGAAGAGATATGGAATGTGGGATAGATTCATTGTATCCTACCTAATCCATCCTAACCCTAAATTGGACAATGGAGAATGAGGGGCAAAAGATCTTAATTTCTTATTTATAGGAATTACTGGTTAGAAGCAAAGGTTGTCATGTGCAAGAACGTAAGGAAGAAAAGGAGTTAAGGTTTTCCTTCATCAAGTGACCTAAGAGAAGAGACTACATTGGCATGTTAAGCAAGAAGGCTCAAGGGTAGGAATGCTTGAAGGGTGAACAAGCTATCAGAGCTACAATGTATGAAGGCCAAGCAGTATGGAGGATTGAACAATGATCTGTAATCTATAAATGAAGTTGTAAGTTGTTATCAGATCAAGCCTTACTGATACTCTCTAACAATTGTATCAGTCTAGGGTAAATCCTTTGGAATAAGATTGACCTAATAGCCATTTATAAATCCTTTAATCAAGTGACATTCCAAGTGAATGATCTAAAGTCCTCTAACAAGGCTCACTCCTAATAGGGTTGGCCTTTCACAAGGCATCACTTTAGAAGAATCTAAAAGAGTAGCATGTTGGTGGTGGTTTTTATCAAATTGGGTTTCTACATAAATAAATGTGTCAAGTGTGTTGATGAATTTTTTATGTTATATGTTTACATTTATGCAAGTTGATTTGATAGTAACCAACAATATTTAAGTGATTGCATAATCTTAAGGATTCATGCATGAAGATAAATATTTTATGGGTTCACTAAGCTGTGAAAAGTATTATTTATACATCTAGACCTTGGATAACTAATTCACCCCCCCCCCCTCTTAGTTATTCTAAAGTATTCCAAAAAAAATACCATCACTATTTTGCACAATATGTAATCCCAAGGAATGCATCACCTCACCAATCATGCTCATCTCAAACTCCTTCTTCATTTAACTAGAAAACACTTCACTTGCTTCATTATCACCTTGAAAGATTATATCATCCAAAAATACTTCAACAATTAGTAAAACATTCTCAATCTCCTTCAAATATAAATTATTGTCTGCAGTACCTTTATCAAATCCCAATTTTGCCAAATATTTATTCTATAGTGCCTACCGTAGTTTGCATTTCGCTATGATGGATTTTCGTATTTTACTTTCTGAGCCCTTGGTGTATTTTCTACTAATTAAGTCTAATTAAATTATTTGATTAATGATTTAATTAAATGGAAAATTAATATGATATTTTATTTAATTAATTGGGAAATTAATTAAATTAAAGGATTAAATTTGGGAATGAAAGTTGTAAGTTAATAAATATTTTATTAATTAAGTTTTGAAAAAAAAGTTTAAAGTGGAAAAGAAATTGATTTATTAAAATTTCATGATCCCATGATATGAAATTTAAAAGGAGTCAAGTGAGCAGCAAATAAAGTAATGTGCATTATTTTAATAATTATTCACCTAGAAGTATGTGTACCTCCTTGATGCACGAGTTGTCTACAACACAAGAGTTAACATACTAATTAAGCACATGGTGTCTACAACCTTATCATTCTTATCCATTTATCTAGAAGGTTGGATAAAGCTCGTGCTTAGTTGTCAATGCTTATCTTCTATTTGCTTCTAGAGGATTCTAGGTGCTGCCTGAGTGGTCTTTATCTTCAGGCACTACTAGTGTATAAGGACGGGGGAACTTCTACATGCTTCTACAGGCTTCTACATGTGGCAAATAATAGTGAGCGTTGATATTGGTCAATTAAAGCTGGCGTGACAATACTGATCATTATTCTTTCTCCTCATGAATATTATATTTTACTTTTATTTGTGTATAGCACTAGTTACTTTTGCTCCATTTTAGCACAATTTTCTAATAAACATACCTGCTTTATTTCCCTTTATATGAAGGACCTACTATGGGTCAAGGTCAAACCTTTCAACGTAAGTTCTTTGAGCTTATGTCTTATGTAGGAATCAGTGATAGCTCACCATTGATGGTCCAACATTTCATTAGAGGACTTAATGCTAACATCATTGGGGGTGTTAAGGTGTTCCAACCTAAAACCCTTAAGGAGGCAATATTGTGAGCTACCTTGGTTGAGATGAGTGTGACTTCAAGTCAAGGTGGCCTACCAGGTGTTCAGGCTAAAGGATCACCTTATTTAGGAACATCGAGGGGTAACCAGTCTCAAGGAGCTAAAAGTTCAAAAAATTCTCCTAACTTCTTTAAGGGTAATCAGGAGAATTTGGGAAGAAAGTTCTTTCATGGTAAGAGTGATGGTTCACAGTCAGGAAACTATTGCAATTGGAAGCGTAGTATGCACAACAGGTTGGATCGAGTTCCTTAGACTCTCATTCAGGATGCTAGTGTTGGTACCTTTCATCAATCGCATGCATCTAGGGCTCAGGGAGGCTTTAGAGGAGATTGCTACTCTTGTGGACAACCTAGTCATAGAGAAATCAATTGCCCTAAGCATGCACCTTAGCTTGGAGTAAAAGGCTTGTAGACTTTTAATGTATAGTGGGGAAAGATGCCCATTGAGATTTGAGTTTTTGAGTTTGATTCATGTCTCTTTGTAATGGGTTCGTGCAGTGAGTACCTTAGTTCTATCATTCTTGCAGGCTTCTAGGAGTAAGCCTAATTCTAGGGGGGGTGGATGTAGTGCCTACCCTAGTTTGCATTTCGCTATGATAGATTTTCGTATTTTACTTTGTGATCCCTTGGTGTATTTTATATTAATTAAGTCTAATTACATTATTTAATTAATGATTTAATTAAATGGAAAATTAATATGATATTTTATTTAATTAATTGGGAAATTAATTAAATAAAAGGATTAAATTTGGGAATGAAAGTTGTAAGTTAATAAATATTTTATTATTTAAGTTTTGAAAATAAAGTTTAAAGTGGAAAATAAATTGATTTATTAAAATTTCATGATCGGATGATATGAAATTTAAAAGGAGTCAAGTGAGTAGCAAATAAAGTAATGTGCATTATTTTAATAATTATTCACCTAGAAGTATGTGTACCTCCTTGATGCACGAGTTGTCTATGACATGGGAGTTAGCGTACTAATTAAGCACATGGTGTCTACAACCTTATCATTCTTGTCCATTTATCTAGAAGGTTGGATAAGGCTCGTGCTTAGTTGTCAACACTTATCTTCTGGTTGCTTCTAGAGGATTCTAGGTCCTGCCTGAGGGGTCTTTATCTTGAGGCACTCCTAGTGTGTAAGGATGAGGGGACTTCTACATGCTTCTATAGGCTTCTACATGTGGCAGATAATAGTGAGCATTCATATTGGTCAATTAAAGCTAGTGTGACAGTACTGATCATTATTCTTTCTCCTCATGAATATTATATTTTACTTTTATTTGTGTATAGCACTAGTTAAATTTGCTACATTTCAAAAAAAAATTCTAATAAACATACCTGCTTTATTTCCCTTTATATGGAATACTCAAGTATTACAATCCTATTATTAAATGATAAACTGTTTACCCTTATAAGTGAATACTCGAGTCTATTGATCCTGTTGGTAAGAGGATTATTATTTGTATTCATATTATTCAAGCTCAGAAGGAAAATAGAAAATTTTTCCTATTACATAACACGATAATGATAATCATAAAGGTCCAATTATATCGATTCTCATGTACCTTTATGTAGCTAGACTTCGTAGTCTTTCTTCTATTCAAGGCATTTTATTTTGAAGTACCGAGTTTGGAAATGTTTCCATGATTTTTAATTCTATTACAAGTTACTGTCATAATCCATGGGATGTTTATATTCCTTTTTACATGATTTTCATCCACCTTATCGTGATTCTTCCACGTGTGACCTATTCCTTTCATAACTTAACATTATTTTATCAATGTCAGATTAGCTTGAGGAATCACCTTTTTATCATTAATCAACTGCATCTTACTGTATCATGTATATTGTTGTTTGAGGGACTTGCTGTCATTAGGGTGGACAGTTAGTTATTAATCACATTTTAACAACTCTTAAGGCTGGAATGGTTATTATCATTGTCATCTTTGGACTCTTATTACCTTCATTCATCCTACGATTTTTTGTCTTTAGCAACACTTGGACTGCTAAAGAGATCGCTATGTATCTACTAGTATGATTGTTTTCTCTTAGTCTGGCCGGGTTTGAATTAGATTACCAAATTTTTGAAGTCTTATAGAATAAGACAAATCTTTTATGGGAAGGATTAATGCACCTAGAGGTGTGAATATTAATTCCATGACGTAGGATTGACTTGAGATAAGGTCTTGCAAATACCAAAGTGAGATATGACCTTTTTCACAAGGGGAGGAAAATGAAATACATGTTATACGGAAAATGTATATGTATGAAGATAAGGTATAGTTGTGAGACAAAGCGTATGATAATAGCTTAATATGTGTAGATGTAGATAAGGTATAGTTGACTGTTGGGTGAAGGATATTGCTAAGGGTGCACCATTTTTAAATATGTAAATGTATTAAGCCATTATGTGCAATTCTCACCATCACAATATTAGCGAAATATTAATTAAAAGAGAAATAAATTATGTATTAAGATGTTGATAAATTATAAACAATGGCTAGGAAAATTGGTTTTGGTTCGTCTCATTGTGGAAAAATTGTACTTCGATAGGGCTCTTAGGTTTTGACTACAAACTCTGTGTGTATTGTCTTACCAGCATCATCAGAATCTTGATGCTCACATTCTTAACATCTATTGTAGTTAGAGCATTGATTTCAAAATTTTAACCTCGGCACTATTCAATCCACATAGGTATATTAAGCATCTTTGCCAGGGCCTTCAGTGTTGATCTTTGGATATTTGATGCCACAGATAAGTTATCACAAGTTTATAAATTAGAATATCCAAAAAAAATTTAACACTATGCGAATTCTTGAGCCAAGGGTGGGTAAGAGCCTATGCTAAGGAATTCAAAGAGGACCCTACACCAATTGCACGCCCACCACTTCATCATTGACTTGGACATGCCACCTCTGGCCATGATGATATCTACTTTGTAGGATCATATTATGCTTTATTCTTGTATGCTAGATTTTTGTATGTGTATGATGTAGCATGTTAGATTTCTTTATGCATATGTTGTAGCATGTTTAGGAGTAACATCCCTATCATGATAATATTGATGAGCTCTTTGGTGGCTTGGGATGTTACGTGCGGAGGGATGGCTAGGGACCACGATGGTCTAATGATGCTATTGACGGTTGGGAGGAACCACACACTTAGATTAATTTTGTTTTATAATGGATCATGATCTTTTACGATGGATGGATGCATCATGTAAGTTATTAGTTTCATTTACATTATTGTACTTGTATCATGAATTCAATGAGGATGATGCATCTTTATTTTGACATATGTATATTCTTTTAAGCCTTTCATATCCTATGTCATGTATAGTGGATGATTGAGCATTCCAAGTCTCATTTTCCAAGAGGCATTCGAAATAGATGTATATTATGGACTTTGGACTATTCAATCATTCTTTCATGTTGATGTGGTAGTTGTTGGACTTGGTATTAATTAAATTAAATGTGATTCAATGTCATGGGATCCTTAAGAAATGTAACTTGTTATGTATGCCTTGGTTGAATGTATGTGATTGCTTCCGCTACTATGTGATGATGTGTATGATGTTATCTTTCATGTAAAAAAAAAAAATACTTGGCAAACATAGTGAAACTTTAGGTTAATTCTTTTGGATCCCTTGGTGGGGCATTACATCTGGTATCAGAGCCTAGTTTCAACATTGGGAACTCTGGGCATAATGTGCACCATCACTTGAGCAATTAGTAAACTTGCAATTGATTTAAATGAAAAACTTGTGTTGACATCAAACTTGAAACCAAATTTCTCTGAGCATTGAACTAGAAAACTTATAAAACTTTCTAGATTATTGCTTTATGTCAATAAATTATGGCATTATGTTTATGTTGGATTCTTAGATGTCATTCTTGTATTTGGGTGTTGTAGGAGAGATGAGTTTTGGTTCTAGATCCATTGCTAGGGGTTGTAGCTCTAGACATGGTAGAAGTTGTGGGAGAGCAAGTCACCATATCCCTTCCTTGGTCCATATAGGGGACCCTATTTAGGAAGAGGCTCAAAGGGATGATAGTGTTGAGCAACATGCTGAGACGAAAGAATCAATCACTAGAGACTTGGTTAAGGAGATCCTAGAATACCTACCCTTTTAGGGTAGAGCTCATCATTCAAAGCATAGAGATAGAGAAAGGTCCATGAGTCCTGGGGGGAGGAGCCTAGAGAGCAAAAGGTAGTGTAAATAGTCCATCTAGATGAAGGACCTACTATGGGTCAAGGTCAAACCTTTCAACGGAGAAGGTATTGGATATGATGCTGAGAATTGGTTGATCGCACTAGATAGATGTTTCTCCATGAAAGACTTTGACTCCAACATCAAAGCAAGATATGACATCACCCACTTAGAGCACTTTGCAGCGGTTTGGTGGAAAATAGAGGAGAAGAAACTTGGGGTAAATATGCAGACTGTCACATGGGAGTTGTTCCTTGAACACTTTTGTGAGCAATTTCTATTAGAGTAGTGGCAAAAACAAAGGGTAGATGAGTTCCATGATTTGAGATAGGATATCAAGATTGTGGTGGAGTATGAACGTAAGTTCTTTGAGCTTATGTCTTATGCAGGAATCAGTGACAGCTCACCATTGATGGTCCAACATTTCATTAGAGGACTTAAAGCTAACATTATTGGGGGTTTTAATGTGTTCCAACCTAAATCCCTTAAGGACGCAATATTGCGAGCTACCTTGGTTGAGATGAGTGTGACTTCGGGTCAAGGTGGCCTGCCAGGTGTTCAGGCTAAAGGATTACCTTATTTAGCAACATCGAGGGGTAACCAGCCTCAAGCAACTAGAAGTTCTAAAAATTCTCCTAACTTCTTTAAGGGTAATCAGGAGAAGCCACGAAGAAAGTTCTTTCATGGTAAGAGTGGTGGTTCAAAGTCAAGAAACTATCACAACTAGAAGTGTAGTATGCGCAACAGGTTGGATCGAGTTCCTTAGGCTCTAAGTCAGGATGCCAGTGTTGGTAGTTTTCATCAATCACATGCATCTAGGGCTCAGGGAGGCTTTAGAGGAGATTTCTACTCTTGTGGACAACCTAGTCATAGAGCAAGCAATTTCCCTAAGCATGCACCTTAGCTCGGAGTAAAAGGCTTGCAGACTTTTGATGTACAGTGGGGAAAGATGTATATTGAGATTTGAGTTTTTTAGTTTGATTCATGTCTCTTTGTAATGGGGTTATGCAGTGAGTACCTTAGTTCTATCATTCTTGCAGGCTTCTAGGAGTAAGCCTAATTCTAGGGGGGGTGGATGTAGTGCCTACCCTAGTTTGCATTTCGCTATGATGGATTTTTTGTATTTTACTTTGTGAGCCCTTGGTGTATTTTCTATTAATTAAGTCTAATTAAATTATTTAATTAATGATTTAATTAAATGGAAAATTAATATGATATATTATTATTTTATTTTATTTAATTAATTGGGAAATTAATTAAATTAAAGCATTAAATTTGGGAATGAAAGTTGTAAGTTAATAAATATTTTATTAATTGAGTTTCAAAAATAAAGTTTAAAGTGGAAAAGAAATTGATTTATCAAAATTTCATGATCGCATGATATGAGATTTAAAAGGAGTCAAGTGAGCAGCAAATAAAGTAATGTGCATTATTTTAATAATTATTCACCTAGAAGTATGCGTACCTCCTTGATGCACGAGTTGTCTACGACATGGGAGTTAGCGTACTAATTGAGCACATGGTGTCTACAACCTTATCATTCTTATCCATTTATCTAGAAGGTTGGATAAGGCTCATGCTTAGTTGTCAACGCTTATCTTATGGTTGCTTCTAGAGGATTCTAGGTGTTGCCTGAGGGGTCTTTATCTTCAAGCACTCCTAGTGTGTAAGGATGGGGGACTTCTACATGCTTCTACAAGCTTCTACATGTGGTAGATAATAGTGAGCATTCATATTGGTCAATTAAAGCTAGCGTGATGGTACTAATCATTATTCTTTCTCCTCATGAATATTATATTTTACTTTTATTTGTGTATAGCACTAGTTACTTTTGCTCCATTTTAGCACAATTTTCTAATAAACATACCTACTTTATTTCCCTTTATATGGAATACTTAGGTATTCTAATCCTATTATTAAATGATAAACTATTTACCCTTATAAGTGAATACTTGAGTTTGCTGATCTTGTTGTTAAGAGGATTATTGTTTGTATTCATATTATTCAAGCTCAGAAGGAAAATAGAAAAGTTTTTCTATTACATAACATGATAATGATAATCATAAAAGTCAAATTATATCTGTTCTCATGTACCTTTATGTAGCTAGACTTCGCAGTCTTGCTTCTATTCAAGGCATTTTATTTTGAAGTACCGAGTTTGGAAATGTTTCCATGATTTTTAATTCTATTACAAGTTATCTGTCATAATCCATGGGATGTTTGTATTCCTTTTTACATGATTGTCTTCCACCTTATCATGATACTTCCACATATGACCTATTCCTTTCATAACTTAACATTGTTTTATCAATGTCAAATTAGCTTGAGGAATCACCTTTTTATCATTAATCAACCTCATCTTATTGTATCATGTATATTTTTGTTTGAGGGAAGTTTTGTCATTAGGGCGGACAGTTAGTTATTAATCACATTGTAACAACTCTTAAGGCCAGAATGGTTATTATCATTGTCATCTTTGGACTATTATTACCTTCTTTCATCCTACAATTTTTTGCCTTTAGCAACACTTGGACTGCTAAAGAGATTGTAGTGTATATACTAGTATGATTGTATTCTCTTAATCTAACTAGGTTTGAATTCGATTACCAAATTTGTGAAGTCTTATAGAATAAGACAGATCTTTTATGGGAAGGATTAATGCACCTAGAGGTGTGAATATTAATGTCATGGCGTAGGATTGACTTGAGATAAGGTCTTGCAAATACCAAAGTCAGAAATGACCTTTTTCACATGGGGAGGAAAATGAAATACATGTTATACGGAAAATGTATATGTATGAAGATAAGGTATAGTTGTGAGACAAAGCATATGATAAAAGAGTAATATGTGCAGATTTAGATACTGTATAGTTGACTATTGGGTCAAGGATATTGCTAAGGGTGCACCATTTTTAAATATGTAAATGTATTAAGCCATTCTATGCAATTCTCACCATCACAATATTAGCAAAATATTAATTAAAAGAAATATAAATTCTATATTAAGATGTTGATAAATTATAAATAGCAGCTAGGAAAATTAGTTTTGGTTTGCCTCATTGTGGAAAAATCGTGCTTTGATAGGGTTCTTAGGTTTCGACTGCAAATTCTACGCATATTTTCTTACCAGCATCATCAGAATCTTGATGCTCACATTCTTAACATCTGTTGTAGTCAAAGCATTGATTTCAAAATTTTAACTTCAGTGTTATTCAATCCACATAGGTATATTAAGCATCTTTGCCAGGGCCTTCAGTGCTAATCTTTGGATATTTGATGTCACAGATAAGTTGTCACAAGTTTATAAATTAGAATATGCAAAGGAATTTTAACACTATGTGAATTCTTGAGCCAAGGGTGGGTAAGAGCTTGTGCTAAGGAATTCAGAGAGGACCCTACACCAATCACACACCCACCACTCCATCATTGACTTGGACATGCCACCTCCAGCCATGATGCCATGTCACCCTCAAATGGTGGTTACAGTCAATCAATCCCTCTGACCAATGTGTGTGTGGACTACGGGAGCCGCAGGTATCATCTAGATGGAGATAAATTTAAATATATATGTTGAGTCAGTAGAATGTAAGCAGGCCTACGATTTCAAAACCCCACGGCCTTTCTTTTAAAGTCGTGGCTTATATATGTGTAATTTAGTTTTGTTTGGTGAATATAGTTTTATCCAATTATAATAATATGCGTTAATACGTTTTAAATTACTATGTTATTGGTAAGTAATTTTTATTAACAAGTTTTGTATTACTTTACCTGTGTTTAAAGCTAGTTAAACATTAACAATAAGTTTGTGAATAGTTTTCTAGGCTGATCATTAATAATTTTAAGTGTTATTACTAATCATTAAAAATATTAATGAGTTATTATTTATTGATAATTGTTAGTATTAATAAATTATTAGTGAAAAATAGTATAAAATAGTTTTATATAATTATTAATTAATTCAATTAAATTTAGTTTAATTGAGGTTAATTAATAATTACAATATGGTAATGAGTTATGTAATTATTATTTAATTTAATTAATTATAGAATTAATTAAATTTTATTGATAATTAAGTTGTGCAATAGAATTTGATTGATATGATTATTGATGGATATTGTGGATTATCATTTAATGCCTTTCAGTTGCTCGTAAAGAACTATTGTGAATATTATGATTATCTTTTGGTGCTTTTTAGTCACTCATGGAGAACTAATATGAATATAGTATATTATCTTTTGATGCTTTCCAATCGTTTGTTTAAGACTGAGGTGATTTATATGATTCTTGATTTGTGATTTCATAAGTGTACACCAGAGGTTTTGTGAGATGTTTTTCTTACTATTATGTAGCTAGATGTCATGATCTATGTCTTGCAATTCAAATTGAAAATTGTACTTATGAGGTTTACCTTGTGGAGCATTTATGTGCACTTGGGTGGAAGTATCATCTTATTGTCAGGTTGCATGTTAAGGAACCGAGTTTGACTATTGTGAATGTTGTGGTATGGGACACAACTATGTTTTATGTTCTTAAAAGAGGTTGTCTAGGTACATGTCTTTGGGAGTGGCTTGTAGTAGGGGTCTAGGGCCCAAAGTGGTCAGTACTAGGGTAACCTATTGCAAGGTATGTAATAAGTGATAATCTAGTAATTAACAATTTTGGGGAAATGCACTAAAAAGATAAGTTGGAGATATTTGACCTAGCTATACCTTGAGTGCTTTTATAGACCAAGGATGGGAATGGGATGATTGCCTCATCTTGATGAGAGGGATTTCTGGTTCCACATGTTCCATGTTGAGGGTCCGAGGTTCAGAGTAACCAGTCCAAGGTAACTCAACGCTTGAGGGTTCGATGTCTATTAAGAGACCAGTCTAGGGTAACTCAAGCAGCCATGTGATGACACTCCCCTAGAATGTAGCCTAAGTCTCCTCTATAGAGTTGGTGTACCTCTGGTGGTGTACTTATTGTTGGATGTGCTTATTGTGGTTATTTACTTTCATTGATGATGATTGGCAATTTTTGGATGATGTACTCTTGACATGTGGATTTTGACTTGAGCCTCTCTCCTCCAACGCATTCTTTGTTGGCATTTACCTTCCTTCTATTCTTGGATCATTATGATGGATTTTATATCCTATGTTGGATGTTATTTGTTAACACGATTCTTTATATTGATGATTCGCATGTGATAGATGATGTTATCTACTTTGTAGGATCATCTTATGCTTTATTCTTGTATGCTAGATTTCTTTATGCATATGATGTAGCATGATAGATTTCTTTATGCATATGTTGTAGCATGTTTAGGAGTGACATCCTTATCATGATAGTACCGATGATCTCTTTGATGGATTGGGATGTTACGCACGGAGGGATGGCTAGGGCCCATGATGGTCTAATGATGCTATTGACGGTTGGGAGGAACCGTGCACTTATATTAATTGTGTCTTATGATGGATCATTATCTTTTACTATGGATGGATGTATCATGTAAGTTATTAGTTTCATTTACATTATTGTACTTGTATCATGAATTCAATGAGGATGATGCATCTTTATTTTGACATATGTATATTCTTTTAAGCCTTTCATACCCTGTGACATGTATAGTAGATGATTGAGCATTCCAAGTCTCATTTGCCAAGAGGCATTTGGAAGAGATGTATATTATAGACTTTGGACTATTCAATCATTCTTTCATGTTGATGTGGTAGTTGTTGGACTTGGTATTAATTAAATTAAATGTGATTCAATGTCATGGGATCCTTAAGAAATGTAACTTGTTATGTATGCCTTGGTTGAATTTATGTTATTGCTTCTGCTACTATGTGATGATGTGTATGATGTTATCTTTCATGTTAAAAAAAAAAACTCTACAAACATAGTGAAACTTTAGGTTAATTCTTTTGGATCCCTTGGTAGGGCATTACATATTCAACCTTGCGTACTAGACTCTAGGTGCTTTCTTTAATCCATACAGTGCTTTCTTCAACTTACAAACCATATCTCCTTTTGTTAAAGGAAAACCTTCAAGCTTCTCAATTTAAACTTCTTCTTCAAATTCTCCATTTAGAAATGTTGATTTGACATTCATCTGATACACTTTGAATTTCTTATTAGCCATATAAGCCAAAAACATTCTAACTACCTTTATTCTAGTAATATGTGAAATTTTTTCCTCATAATCAATACCTTCTTGCTGCAAATAACCTTTACAAATAAGTCTTTCTTAGTTTCTGACAACCTTTCCTTGTTCATTCATCTTATTTCTAAAAGCCCACTTAATTCCTCTAACATTCTTGTCCTTAGTTCTATCATTCTTCTCAATCTTATCTAATTCTTCTCTCATAGCTTTAATCCAAAAATCATCTTTACTAGCTTCATCTATACTTTTAGGTTCTACTTGTGAGATCAAACATATTTCTTCTATTTGTACCTTTTTCCTTGTCTTCACTCCATTATTTTTGCTACCAATAATCTAATCAGTAGGATGATTCTTTATTAGATTCTTATTGTGTCACTCTCTCAAATCTTACTTTAGCTCTAGGTTCACTCCTTGTTTCTTCTCTTTGTTCCACAATCTGTAGGTGACTCAAAAAATTTGTTTCAGTCTCATAAAACAACTCAAAATTCTTTTGGTTAGCATTTGCATTAGTCTCTTCATCAAAATTATAATGAAACATTCTTTCTTGAACTCCAAATTTCTTATCAACCTTAACATTTGTGCTTTCAACAATAGTCTTAGTTTTTTGACTAAAACATTTGTAATCTTTACTTTTCAATGAATAATCAAGAAACATACCTTCATCACTTCTTGCATCAAACTTACCAATATCATCTTCTCTCTTAACATAACACTTTTTTTCAAAGTTTTTGAAGTACTTAATTGAGGGTGCATGTCCAAACCAAATATCATAAGGGGTCTTACTAGTACCTTTTCTTATTTGTACTCTATTCATGGTGTATATTGTTGTACTAATTTCTTTTCTCCAAAATTTATTTTAAACATTATTTTCAAACATCATAGCTCTTAATACCTCTATTAATAATATGTTTCTTCTTTCTGATATACCATTCTTCTCAAGTGTCTTAGGGGTTGAAAGTTGTCTTTTAATGCATTTTACTTCACAAAAACTATAAAACTCATTCGAAGTAAACTCTCCACATCTATCAGATCTTAAGAATTTAATCCTCAATATAGATTCATTTTCAACTCTATTCTAAAACACCTTAAACTTTTTAAATACTTCAGATCTCTCTAAGAAATACTACCCACATCATAATAGTAAAATCATCAACAAGAATCATGAAGTACCTTTCACCATAGAACAATATTGTCTTTGTAGGACCACTCAAGTCTATGTTCACTATTTCAAAATTTGTTGATGTAGTAAACTTTTTCATAAAAGAACTTTTCTTTTTCTTTTCCATACAATGCTCCTTGCATACCATGTTAGTAGGCTTTATAATGTTAGGAAAATCTCTAATAAAATGTCTAGTTACTACATGGACGGTTGGGAATTAGGACCAAAGGCATGCCTAACTATCCAAACACCCAATAGAGTTAACACAATGGAATAAAATAATAAAGAAAAACACCAAGGAGAGAAGAAACAATAATATCTATTATTGATTCATCAAATTATCTACAAACATGCCCAACTATGAGGCCTTTTAGGTTAAGGCCAATACAAGATGATTATAAATTACAACTTCAAGATCTATGATCTCTACAAATGCTAACTCTAGACTCATGCCTCTATGATCATCTACTCATTTTTCAAAACTCTCTAAGCACTCTAATCTAAGCCTAAACACCTCTACTTATACTTGCTTAAATGGCTTACAAAATATTTTAGATCTTTACATAAGAGAAGTCTGATCTTATGAGGATCTGCATGTATCCCAAAATATTATCCTTACATTAAGTTCATGGCTTGAATAAATGAACAAGTTGACTCATACTAGGAACCAATCAAAGACAAACTAAGGAAAAGAAAGAACTGAGCATCAGAAAATCAACACATGAAGGAACTTGGCAACAATAGGACTCAGCCAAAGAAGAAAATTGGAAAATACAGGGAACTCAGTCATCACTACAACTTAAAATAATTATGCTTAGCCATAATGCACAAAGATGAGTTGGATATCAAGGCAACCCAAGATGCTCCTGCATCAGAAAACTAAGGTTGAAAGAAATGATTCTCCTAAATCATTTAGATGTCTCAACCTAAGCTAAATCCAACTTAGATTGATAAATCCATGTAGCATCTTCAACTAGTATGTTCTTCCACTTCAACAAATATTCACAGTACTATTTTCCTCTTGTGCTCTTACAAACTCATTGATCCAATATCTATTTAACCTCTTCAATTTTCTTCTTAGGATAAATATATGGTACAAGAACTTCATCATCCAACTCATGATACTTATACAAGAAATATTGAATATAGAAGATATATCAATATCATTAGGTAACTCAACTTCATAAGCAATTCCACTATCAAAATTCCTCAAAATTCTACAAGAACCAAACTTCTTCATTTTTAGCAACAAGAAATCTACCTTTCTTCAAATGAACCATCATCTCATCACCAACTTCAAAAACATGATGTCTTCTCGACTTATTTGCATTCTCCTTATACTTTTGATTACTTTGTTCCAACCTCAAATACACTTCCTAATGCAAAGACTTCATAAAATTAACAAATACTTCTTCTTCAACACTTCTCTTCTCTTCACCAATAACATCCCTCAAATCTGATATACCTCTAGGTTGCATTCTAGCAACAATCTCAAGAGGTGTTTTCTCTGTACTCTTATTCACAAGATTATTATATGCAAACTCAACTTGTGCCAATACCATATCTCAATTACGCATCTTATCTCCAACTAAACATCTCAAGAATTACCCAAGATTCTATTGACAACCTCTATATGTCCATCTCTCTGTGGATGGAATGTATAACTAAAATTCAACCTAGTATCCATCTTCTTCAATAAAGTCTTCTATAAAATTTCAACAAACTTGTTATCTCTATTAGAGATAATACTTCTGCAATCTAACAATCTCTTTGAAGAAAAGATCTACAACATGCACTATGTCATATGTCTTCTTACATGGTATGAAATGTACCATCTTAGAAGATCTATACACAAAAACAACTATGGAATCATACCCTCTTGTTGTCTTAGGTAATCCAAGAACAAAATCCATACTGATGTCACTCCAAGAATTCATAGGAACAAAAATGGGTGTACACAATCTAGTATTCTAACTGACTTCTTTTGTAACTTGACAAATTGCACAACTCCTAACAAAATTTTGAACACCCTTATACATTTTTGGCCAATAATACTTACCCTTAAGAAAACTCAATGTCTTATAAATTCCAAAATGTCTAGCCAATCCACCACAATTATTTTCCTTAATAAGATTTACTCTCATAGAACTTCTTGGTGTATACAATTGAAATCCTTTCAACAACATAACTTCTTGAATGAAATACTCATCATACTTACTTAGTTGATCTAATCCATGCCTTAGAAAATTCAATGTTAGTATCATACAACTCCTTTATCTCATCAAAGCCAATAACTTCAACCCTCATCTTGGTCAACAAAGAATGTCTTATACTCAATGTAGCTACAACTTGATTAGTAACTCCACTTTTA
This sequence comes from Cupressus sempervirens, assembly GCA_028749045.1. Classification (NCBI taxonomy): domain Eukaryota; kingdom Viridiplantae; phylum Streptophyta; class Pinopsida; order Cupressales; family Cupressaceae; genus Cupressus; species Cupressus sempervirens. The sequence goes on along the minus strand of CM053787.1, from coordinate 542,796,910 downwards.
TGATTTATTAAAAATGTAAAACTTTGCATGTACTCAAACCACTTCATATGTATTTGGTTAAATTTACGTTGACTTCCAAAATTCTATAAAGCTTTATTATCAGTATACAACACAGACTCTTTAGGAATCAAATAATGTCTCCACTTCTTCAAGGCTTGAACAATATCAAAGAACTCTTGATCATACAAAGAGTACTTCATTTTAGCATCATTCAAATTCTCACTAAAGAAAGTAGTAAATTTACCTTCTTGACTCAACATCTCAAAACTCTTATCATCTCCATGTGTCCACTTGACATCCTTTTTTTTATCTCCTCTCATAGTCTCAGTGATACCATTACAAACAAAACTAGAATTCCTTATAAACTTTATGTAGAAACTAGCCAAACCATGAAATGATCTTACCTCACCCACATCCTAACATGTAGGCCACTCCAAAATTGCTTTAACCTTCTCAGGATTGATTCTCAAACCATCACCTGAAACCACAAATCCCAAATACACAATCTCCTCTTGCTTAAAGGAACACTTCTTCAAATTGATCAAAAACTTCTCCTCATTTATCCTTTGTATTACTTGCCTAATATGCTTAAGGTGTTCTTTCTTAGTCTTACTAAATATCAAAATATTATCCAAATAAACAATCACAAACTTACCCAAAAATTTCTTTAGAACTCCATTCATCAACCTCATGAAAGTACTCAGTGAATTAGTCAAACCAAAAGGCATAATCAACCACTCATACAAGCCATCTTTTTTCTTGAAAGAAATCTTCAACTCATCACCTTCTCTTATTCTGATATGATGAAAACCACTCTTCAAATCAATCTTGGTAAAATATTTTTCTCCACTCAAAGAATCCATTTTGTTAGCCATCCTTAGCATAGAAATGTTGATCAAATAAGTAAGGTTGACAAATGAGTGTCAACACACTTAACCATCTTCACTATACATGCCAAGTATACAATGGAAGCTGAGCTAAAACTCTAACACATGCTAAGTTACAAAGAGTGTCGAGTAGATCAGAAGATAGTATGTGCCGAGCAAAGCAGAATTCCAATGTGTGCCAAACACAGGGAGTTAATAGGTGCCAAGTAACAAAGGAAGTTAATAGGTGTCGAGTAACATAGGAATTCTATAGGTTTTGAGTGACACATTAATTCTATAGGAGTCGAGTAACTAGGAAATAGAGTGGATGTCGAGCAATCTAGAATAGATGGTACCGAGCATCAGTATTACTTCATGTGCCAAGCAATGCAGGATCAGAATGAAAGTTTGTGCAATTGCAAGCCAAGATGTAAAATGGTTATGCATGACTCATTACTTAATAAGGAGATAAGATCAAATCCTCTCAACCACCTATGTAATCTTCATGTAGCCAATAGATGAATTTCAGGGGTTTGAGAAATAACACTTGAATCAAGGATGCATAACGAACGACTAATCCTTATAAGGGAGTCTTGATGCCATTGAACAAAAAAATAAAAAAAGAGAAGAGTTGGAAGAAGAAGGAAAAACATAGCCTATTATTAAGGTCGTTGCAAAACATTGGTGTCAAAGATTTAGTGGAAAAGATGGCATTTACACATCTAGTTGATCAGAACAGAACAAGGAACACAATCAGTAGATCAGATCTAGTAGAGATCAGTGATAGAAGAGCAGATCAAGTACCTGAGATTAGCATCAAAGATTGCATTAGATTAGGTGTATTATTCTAATACTCTCTCACAATTGTATTAGAAATTTGGAAATCCTATTGAGTTAGGTGGGTTTAACAGCTCTATATAAATCCTTTAATAGGGTGGCATTCTAAGTTGAATGTTCTTAAGTCCTCTAATAGGGCACACTCCTAATAGGGTGTAGAAATCTTTTAATAGGGTCACATTTAATAGTGTGTTGTAGCCTTTAATAGGGCAGGCCTTTAATAGGACAAACCATCAGAAGTGGTTGAAATCAATTGCTGCAATAATTTTGTGGGTATCATCCCCACCCCAATTTTACCTTCTTATACCTGGAGGGTTTCTGGGTCACCAAAATCTCAAGTGTTATGTGGTGATGCATGTTTTCTTCTCATGATTGTTTAATGTTTATATGCATGCAAAGGCCAGTACTTTTGATTCAACACCCCCCCCCCCCCCCCCACCCCCTCTCAAAAGCACTCTTCCCATTAAGACATTCCAAAAAGAAAACCTATACTTCAAAGTTATCTTGTTAATATCTCTAGAATTAGCACACATTCTCCATTTTCCATTCTTCTTAGGTAACAATAGAAAAGGTACAATACATGGACTCAATATTTCTCTAATAAAACCCTTATGCAACTACTCTTGCACTTGTCTATTAAATTCTCCATTCTTTGTAGGTATCAATCTATATGGTGCTTTATTCAAAAAGTTAACTCAAAGAATCAAATCCATATAATGACTTACAATCCTTACTAGTGGTGCAAAAATCTCCTCATACTCATTTAGTAAGTTTTTAACTTCTATTGTCACTTGGCCTCTATTATCTTCTATTGCTTGGCCTTTATTATCTTCTGTCACTGAACCATTATTGTTGTCTTTTACTTGGCCATTACTATAAAAAATTGGCCCTCAAGGAATTACAACAAAGAAAACTTGTTTTTTCTTCATCTCCTTCTCAAATTGTTTCCCATTGACCATACAAACTCTAACAGTAGTACAATTTACCTCATTTGGAACTTCAATCAAAGGAAACAATGTTTTCTTCCCTCTATTCACCCAAATAATATATTGATTCAATCTACCATCATGTAGAGATTGTTAATCATACTACCAAGGTCTACCTAACTAAATATGACAACAATCCATAGGCATTATATCACATAGAACTTCATCAAAGTTGTTTCCAATCTTGAATTTTACAACATATTTTTCACTAACCAACAACTTGTGCTCATCATTGATCCATGAAACATGATAGGGTTTAGGGTGTCTCAACCTCTATAACTATAACTTTGTTACCAACTCCTTTGATGAAATTTTTTTTGAACTACCACTATCAATGATAACTTTACAAAATTTTCCTACCATCTTACATTTGGTCTTGAAACGACTTCTCCTCAATATAGGTTCATCATCAATTCTTTCACTACATAAAGTTCTCCTTACCATCAAATTTTCTCTAGCCTTAGGTCAACTTGATGCACCCTCAAGATCTCCTTGAATCACAACATTTCTATTACTATTTCCACTCTCACTAAAGTATTTACACTCAAAAGGATCTATGTCCTTCTTAACCACATTTAAAACAATTACCATGAAAACAACCTCTAGGGTAAGAATTACCTCTTCCTTAGTAAGAACTAGTACTTTTAGAGAAGAATTAACACAATTTAACACTTTTGTTTGGAATGGAATTGAATTCTATGTTAACCATTTTTGGTGAGCTGGAAGTGTGTTTTGAAGATCAAGGAGGTGAGCATTAAAAGAGAGATCATTAATCCCTAGGCATGGCTATCCACAATCAAAAAATGTAATGGTTAAATGAAAAAAGGATTGATTCTAGATCATTGATTTGGATCTAGAAGGTTCACCCAATTATCTATTTAAGGAGGGTCTTTGACCTAATTTAGTATGGATGAGATGTATGTGCATGAATAGGTTAAGAGAAAAGTTTTGGTGGTGAAATAGTGTGTGTGAAGAGTTTTGAGTAGAGATAAAGGAGATCTATCAAAGTCATGTGATATTTTATTACATAGAGGAGATCTATTATCAAGCATTAAAGTACTAACTAAAGGATTAGATACTGAACATTCTAACAAGTGTTTCAGGGTTTAAATCTCTTAACAAAGTAGCTTTAACAGGCTTGTATAAATCTCATAACATACTACTCACTTTATTGAGATGTAAAAATCTTTTAATCAAGTTAGAACCTAGCAGTTCTTTTAGTCTTTAATAGGGTAGGCCCCTCATAGGGCAGATCACCAAAAGTGGTCAAATCATTGTAGCCTTAATAGGAACAACTTTATTGCTTTAGTAGTGAATATTTTATGGGTGTCATCTCCACTACAGTTTTACCTTTACCTTGAAGGTGTCATGCATTACCAAATATGTGTGTTGATGTGTTACATGTTTATGAGTTTACATTTATGTAGTTAGAAGGTAGATCTAATATAGAATTAATGTGAATGGTTTTATTGATATGAGATGAATGTTTAATGATAGTTTTTATGTGGTGATATAGAATATGTTTAATGTTGAAGTGAAATAATTTTTATGAATATGGATTCACCCCAAACACCCCCCCCCAGAATCACACTTTCCCTATTAGATTTCCAACAATTGGTATTAGAGCAGTGTACTCTTCACATAAGTCTATACACTTGGGAGTAAAAGATCTTGAAGATGGAAGCCTACAAACTCAAAAAGATCATTGAGAACCAAAAGATTGATGTTCAGCTTGCATATAAATAAGTGAAGATCGCAAAGGAAACATTAAGGAAATCCTTGAAGAGAAGGAAGGAGATGACTATTCAACAAAATGACACCCAATACCAAGAAGAAAATATTGAAGAACAATTTGATGAAGCAATTTCTAGTGAATCTAATGCACTAATAGCAAATCTATTGGAGAGGAACAATACCTTAAATGAGGAAGTCAGAGCATTGAAAAGAGAACATGAAATCTAAGAAATAAAGCTATGTGAAGTGACTAAACAAAAGAAAAAGGATGAGGAAGATAAAGCAAAGGTTAAAGATGACAAGGCAATAGGTGATGAACATAAGAGACATTTGGTCACAAGACTTGATGAAAGAATCAAAGAAGTATAGAAGCTAACACATAATTAGTTTTATATACTCAATCAATTTCTAAGTGCAAATCGTGAGATTTCAAGATAGGATTTGAAGATTACAAATCTAAAATATGAGTGTGACATATTGACAATGAGTTGAAAGATGAAAAGAATTTTTTTGAGAGGTTAAACAAACCTAAAGGGGCTATGAGATACCTAAATGAACATATGAGTACACCTAGGAGACCATGTGACACCTCTAGACTAGGCTATGTTGAGTTCATATTAGGTGTTGAGCAAGGAGAATCATCAAAGCAAGGATAACAAAGGAATGTGAATACAAAGCCAAAAAATAAGAAGCCTACATGTTATCACTGCCACACACCAAAAATTTATAGGAGCAATATTGGTAAGTTAAACCCTAAACCTAAATTCATTGGTCATTACTTTTCTTGTAACAAATAAGGTCAGCAAGCACATGATCATAGATCAAAGGTCAATAATGCACCAACTACTTCTAGATTTGAAGGGTATTTTTATACATATCAGAAGTATGGTGATGAGTCACAACATTGCAATCAAAGGAAAAGAACAATTGGACACCTAAAGGTCAAGAAAAATCACCTAAGCCAAGTAATACCATAAATTAGGATTACAATACTTGGGCAAATTGTATATATTATGGAAAGTATAGACACATTACAGCAAATTGTGCTAGGATACATCTTAAAGGAATATTTGGTAAGTGGAGAAATTTTGGACCAGTATGATTCAATTGTCAATAGGTTGGTCATCTAAGTAAGGATTGTATGAACTAAGCATCAACACCAAATATTGAGGCAAACAATGGAATGGCAAAGGTCAATACTAAAGAAGTAAGGAGTGAAATGAACCAAACAAGGAAAAAGAAGTTAGATGAAGGAAATAGTTCAAATGGAGAAGTTGTGACCATTGAATCTAATAGATCAAGCGATTATCCCATCTCAAACTAAATAAGAAGGTATATATGGAACTATGTTTCAAATTACTATATCATACACTAGTTCCTAATATCACATGCATAAGTCCAAATCAATATTATTGAAGATACAAAAGGACATATGTTAATGTTTGAATTAAAGATGAATTGTGGTACCGAATTGAAAATTTGGTTGAGACTGAGTGTCATTTTTGTATGTCAGTATGAATTGAGTTTTGATACTAACTGAACAATGTTGAAGGATGTGTGTGTACTGAGTTTTATTGAGTAAATTGAGATAGTTGTTATCCACCTAGAACATAACTACTAATAGTACAAATTATTTAATAAAATCTTATTTCAAATTTTTGAAGCTATATAGTTGACTTTGAAGTTCATTTTGATTTACCATGATTTTGAGTTTACAAAGCAAAGAACTAAGACAATTTGCATAGAAATTTGTGTGAAGTGCAAAGAGATCTAAGTGCATGCTTGTTTGATTTGAAAACTCTAGATTGCAAGAATGTCATCATCTACATCTACAAGAGAGAAGAGGGAAGCATTGTAGGATAGTAAAGTGAAAATTATTCATAATGATGCATTGCCTCCACCTAAGTTCAAAGCATATCCTGACATTACATTGATTGGAGATTCATCAGGAGTATTATCTATGATTCCACCAATAGTAGTTATGGTACATGATGTTAGATCATCTTATATGTGTAATATTGGAGAGATAGGTAGATTTGAGTTGAGGAATGCCTATAATAAGTTGTGCAAAAATGGGATATTGAAGGATGAGAACAAGGTCTTGTATGAGAAAGGGTTAACTTATGCCCTAGCATTCCCTAAAGTGTTTAAATTTTAATGGATAAATATTGTGTTGAGTACGATACATGAAATAAAGTTATGGTTAGAGAATGGGCTAGTAAAGATCACAAAGTCTATCATTCATCATGTGATTGATTACCCTATTTTGGATTGAGTGAAGACTATTCATTACGAAGTGAAGGATGTGATTGAAAAAATCACAAATACAAAGTGAAATAGTTGGATATGTTAATTAACATGATTGAGAATTCTATGATCGAGTTTGTAGTTCATGTGATTTCTCATAAGTCTTATGAGTCAATTTAAATAAATAGTGTGCCATGTGTAGCTATTGACATCAGCTAAAAATTGGTCAAGAAGCACCACAACTATGATTTGGATGAGTTGAAATTGATACAACTTGCAAAGAACCTTGGAGCCATAAGGAAAGTGAATAAAAGATCTTGTAATTTTGGTTATCTCATCTTATATATATTTTTGTATGTACTTATTTATTTTCCCACTATTGGAGATGTTGCCTGGGATAAGTCCAAACTAGTGATAGAAGATAAATGAATCCATTACTCAAATAGGTGATAATTTTGAAACCACTATGGATGCTTATTTTGAAAACTTCAAGTGGAAGATGAAGAATAGGTTCTAAATACCTAATTTAATCATTGATCATTAATATGATCACATATGTTTTCTTGTTGATATAGATTATATATGTTTTTAGTCAATAATACATAGATTGGAATGGCTAAGGCCTATGCATTATGAATTTAATGTTGATCAAGTGTTATCTACTATCACAGTTTTGTTAGCAAAGGGGATTGATAAGAATGTTGAGACCTTTGGCACATACGAAACTACAAAAATCAAGATAATGATGCAAAACAAGGTCTCTAAGATGGACAAAAAGAGAAAATAAATGATCCAAATATTGATGCTAATGAGAAATTGATCCAATGTTCTAGGAAGAAATTTGAAAAAAAAAAAAATGGAAAAGGTTGCAACTAAAATTATTGTTAGATAGGTTGAGTTATCCAAACTTGTGAGCAATAGAATAATATAACTATTATGTTAAGAAAATTGTGTGATAGTTCCACCTATACAATAGACATAAGATAGAGGATGGATCAACTAGAAGCAGACTTGTACTATAGTGCAAATACATTAACATTAGATGCTAGTTCAAGTGTTGCACATTTATCCAAGATCAATTTTCAATATGTAAAGCTCATAGAACTGTCTATTGAATATAGGAAAATAAGAGAAAATTTGATCTCAATTAAAGCCATGATGACATCTCATCTTGAGGTTATGTAGTTGCACCTCAAGAATGGAAAGGTGATGAGAAAGGAACCTATCAAGGAAGAGGTAATTCTTACCCTAGAGGTGGTTTTCATGGCGATTATTTCATATGTGGTCAAGTAGGGCATAGATCCTTTGAGTGTAAATACTCTGGTGAGAGTGGAAATAGTAGCAGAAATATAATGATTCAAGGAGATTTTAAGAGTAGACCAAGTAGACTTGAGGCTGGAGAAAATATGATGGTAAGGAGAACTTTATATGGTGAAAGAGTTGATAAAGAACCTATCATGAGGAGAACTCTTTTCAAGACCAAATATAAGACGGAAGGAAAATTTTGCAAAGTGATCATTCATAGTGGTAGTTCAACAAATTTGGCATCAAAAGAGTTGGTTACAAAGCTTTTATTTGTCAATAGTCTAGTGGATCTTGTTGTAAAATTGGAGCTAGAGATTTAGTGTATTGAATCTATTCAAACTAATTGGGATAATACTTTGAGTGGTATTTTTCAAATACACAAACTATTTTTGGATAAGTTTGGTTTGACATCCCCTCCTCAATAGCCATAAGTGATGAAAATAAGGAGGAAATAAGAGTGATCAAGGGTGAATAATGAGAATATTTGAAGTAGGAAATATGAAGAATAAAAGGGAACTAAGAAGAGAACATAGCAATTTTTTTAATTTTGAAGTTTTGAAGTTTTGCATGTATATATTGAGTGCAAAGTCAACACATGTATAGTGTAAACTAAGAAAAGGTATGGATTATATTCTAAGGGAGAGTACTTGTATTTCAATTTTATTATGAATAGTTTTAAAAGTTCATGATGAAGTGTTTTTTCCACTAATGTCAAAGGGGGAGATTTTTGATCCCTAATCCATGTTGTCTATTAGTGTCAAATCGTTAGTCATTCACAAGTTAGGATTATTTGATCACTACAACTGAATCATCCTATATTGGTTGAGCTAAGAAATGAAGACTTGTATATATTTCAAGTAACGTCTTGAGAAATAGTTACTACTAAGAGAGCTAATGGTTGTTGAGTACTCTAATGATTGTCAGGATTATTAGAGATAACTATATTTTTGAGTTAGTCATAATTTAATGGATGTCAATGATATAGAGGCCAATTTATTCAGTTCATGCCAAACATAGTTAAGGCCGAGGGATATCATTAAGAAATAGTATATGTTGAGCATTAGTGTGATGTAAGTGTTGAGTAACATAGTTTAACAAATTTGTTTGGAATAGCACTAAATTCTATGTTAACCATTTTTGTTGAGATGGAACCAGGTTTTGAAGATCAATGAGGTAATCAAGGAGGTGATTACACATTCAAAGGGAGATCATTGATCCCTAGGCGTGTAATGGGAAGCTTCTTTAACTAAGAGCTTCTATCTCTTCCTAGGCTACTCCTAGCCCACTATAGGGTCTTCTCTCCTAACCCTAACCTAGAGGATTCCTCTTTAATCCCCTTCCCATGGGAAACTCACCCACCAATTCAAAACTCAATTTTCATTCTCCCTATTCACCCCAAATGCCTTCTTTGGCCTAGAAATGCCAAAAATTCTTAATAACACCAAGTACCTAAAAAATAAGGTGGAACATCCTAATGAGGTTCCCAATGTACTCCTCATCATTCTATACCAATCTTTCAAGGTTCTTTCATCCAAATCACAAGATTGAGTAGTTAGGCCTTGTAGCCCTAAAAATACCTATTAGCCCTCCAAGAATCAAGGAAAGAGATATAACTCACAAAATTCCTTAGCAAGGCACCTTGGTTCATACTATACTTTTATTCCTTATGACTACCTCTTGAAGATTTTACTAGTCTAGGATTCTAGCAATGTCTATAATATACAGATTCAAAGAATCCTATTTTCAAGGTTTTTGTAAGAAATGGTAGTGTTTCCCTTCTTGCAAGCATCAAAATCCATACCTAGCCTCCTCTTTTTATTTTATATTCCCTCACACATTTATCCTAACTTACCTATTCAATATTGACCTATGCAAACCATTTTTTCTTCACAAGAACTCCTTACAAGCATCTCCTTGCACATTACCAAGCTTGCTAGCTTGCCTAGGGCTCACTTGTAAACATAGAAAATGGCCTTCCACAACCTCCAAATACCCTATTTAAAATATGTACAGAGTATATTTCTTGTTCTCCAAGATCCATGGTGATTAGACAAGGACACTCAAGCTATAGCCTATTTCATGATTGCTACTCAAAACTAGACAACAGGATTAACAAAAACAAATAATTTTCTAAACCTTATGGAATGCTTACTTGAAACCAAAAAAATTGCACAAAAAATTAAAAAATGGACACAAGATCCTAATTCATTAGTAAAATTCCTCTATTCAATCCAAAAATCCAACCAAAAACTCAAAACTATGCTCAAAATGCTCAAAATTATCGTGTTACTGGTGTTGTTCTTACACCCAACTATCCAACCCCTAGAACTAAGTTGAAAAATTCTTAAATAGAATTCTTTTCTCCTAGTCTGAAGTTTGAACCATAACTACCCCAACTTGTTTGTTTTCCAAAACTACCTAAAAAGTTGTCAAGCAATTTTGCAAAATTCTAAAGTTTTCAATGCAACTTTTTTGACAACTTTTGCAGTTTTGCTCCTAGACTCTCCAAACTTACAAAGAATGTTACCAAACCTCCTAGTATGAAATTATAGCACCTAAGGGACATCTTGAAACACTCCTTGCCCCTTTCTCTGGTATTTTATCTCATTTTTCCTCCTAGAGCCATTTTTGCAATTTTTAACTATTAAGACCTAATTGACCAAATTATCCTCCTAAAACAAAACCTATCAATTAACACCCCTTAAACACACCTTGTAACTTTATTTGTAGTCCTTATTAACCCCATTTTTTTTAGACCATCCACAAACCAAAAAATAGACATAGGGTTTGATCTTACCCTAGGTGCTCCTACACCATTCCCCCTGAATGAAGAAGTTAAGGTACTACTAGAGACAAGAACTTAGTGTTGATACCAAGCTTCTTGAAGTCACTCTCAGCAATCCAACTTGACTCAACTTTAGGAAAATCCATCCATTTTAACTAATGATCCTTTTAGACCTTATTTCTTATGCTCTTCTTCACTTTGGAGTCCAATATCTTTTCAAACTATGGTTGTTTCTTCTCAGGTATCTTCATGTTTGTTGCATCCTTGTTCAACTCTTCCTGATACTCTATGTCATCTATCAAAGGACCTCTATAGGGTATGAAGTCTTTCACATTAAAGATTGGAGAAAGAGACATTTCCTTGGGTAGATCTATCTTATAGGTGTTGGGTCCATACTTCTCAAGGATCTTGCATGGGCCAATCCTCCTAATCTGCAACTTTCTAGGGATTCCCTTTTGTAGTCTAGCTTTGTTGAGATACACCATCACCAATTCTCCCACTTGAAATTATTACTCTCCCCTCCCTTCATCCTTCTTCTCCTTCAACTTATGATTGGCTTCCACTAAGTTTTTTTTTACCTGGTCATGTACCTCCTTCATTGATTGCACAAAGTCATCAGCTTGTCCACTAATCTTGTCATTTGAAGGTAGGTCTCTCAACTCCATTATACCTCTTGGGTGAGTACCATATACCACTTGGAAATGACTTAGCTCTATTTTCCTATTCTTACTATCATTGTATGCAAATTTAACTTTTGGAATAACTTGCTCCCAACTTTGTCCATACTCCTTGGTGAGGCACTTTAATAGGTTGTCCAATACCCTATTTATCACCTATGTCTAACCATCAGTTTTTGGATGGTAGGTAGAGTTATGTGCTAGGTTTATTCCAAGCCTCTTCCATAGGGTCTTCCAAAAGTGTCCCATAAACTTAGCATCCATATTATATACTATTCTCCTTGGCAAGCCATGTATCCTAACCACCTCCTTGAAGAATAGGTTGGCCACATTACTTGCATCATGTGTAGTCTTGCATGGTATGAAGTGCCTCATCTTACTAAACTTGTCTACTATCACAAAGACACTCTCCATCCCTATCCTATTCATTGGTAATCCCAATATAAATTCCATGTTGATGCATTCCCAAGGTCTATGTGGAATATGAGGGGTTGGTAGAGCCCTACATTTGATGAAGTTCCCCTTTGCCTTCTTACATATGTTACATTGCTCCACATACATCCTAACATCTCTCTACATTTTAGGCTAGTAATAGAACCTTTCCACAAGGTCCAAGGTCTTGTTTAGACCAATGTGCCCACTCATGCTCCTATTGTGCTTTTCTTGTATAAGATTCTCCCTCATGGACCCCATTGGAATGCATAACTACTAACCCTTGAAAAATAGTCCATTATGCAGGGTATGTTCGAAAAAATAACTATAAAAATTATTACCAAACTTAGTTTATACCTTATAAGCCTCTGAGAAGTTAGTGTCCTCCTCGTATAGATCTTTGAAACCATCTAATCTAATCCTCTACAACTTGACCTCTTGCACTGTTAGTAACCTCATGCTCAAGGAATCTATCACCTTATTGTTTGTCCCCTTCTTATGCTTGATAGTTAAGGTATAGGACTATAAGAACTCCATCCATTTGATGTGTCTTAGACTTAGCTTCTCTTATGAGTTAATAAAACTCAAGGTCTAGTTATCTATGAAGACAATAAACTCCTTAGGCAACAAGTACTACCTCCACTTCTTAAGGGCTTGGACAAGTTCATAAAGCTCTAGCTCATATGTTGAATATCTTGTCTTGGCTTCATTAAGCATTTCATTGAAAAATGCCACTGGTCTTCCCCCCTGGCTCAAAACTATCCCAACTACTATGTTACTAGCATCACATTCCATCATAGATGGCTTCTCAAAACTAGGTAGAACCAAGATAGGTTGGGTTGCAACCTTCTTCTTTAATCTCTCAAAAATATATTCTACAGGTTTGGTCCACACAAATTTGACCTTCATGCTCCCTTTCATTGTATCCATCATAGGTGCACATATTTCACTAAACCTTCATACAAACTTCCTATAGAATAGTGTTGATCCATGAAAAATCCTAACCTCAATAGTAGATCTAGGTGTAGGCCAACTCAAAATAGCTTTTAATTTTTCCTTGTCCATCTTAAGACTTCCTTGGGATACTACAAATCCCAAATACACTAGTTTCTCTTTCATCAACTCACTTTTCTCCAAATTTACTGTCAACTTCTCCTCTTGGAGCTTCCTCAATACCAACTCTAGGTGTTTCATATGTTCCTCTTTGGTCTTACTAAAGATGAGGATGTCATCTAGGTATACCACAACAAATACCCCAATATAATCCTTTAAGACCTCATTCATGACTCTCATGAAGGTTCTTGGTGTATTTGTAAGGCCAAATGGCATTACTAACCACTCGTAGAGACCATAAATAATCTTAAATATAGACTTCTATTCATCCCTTTCTTTCATCCTAATTTGATAGTATCCACTTTTAAGGTCAATCTTGGAAGAATATCTAGCTCCACCTAGACAATCCATCAAGTCTTCTATCCTAGGAATAGGAAATATGTACCTAATTGTGATCCTATTAATTTCCCTAGAATCAATACACATTCTCCACTTACCTCCCTTTTTAGGTGTTAAGACCACTAGTATGGCACATGGACTAATGCTCTTCCTAATTAGATCTTGATCAAGCAACTTTTGAACCTATCGTAATCTCCTTATTTTTCTCTAGAGTCATCTTATATGTAGCCTTGTTAGGTAGTGATTCCCCTGGTATGAAGTCAATCCAATGACTTATGGCCCTCTTAGGTGGTAGGATAGGTGGTGCTCCATCACAAATGATGTCTTTAAACTGATCCAATAACCCTTACACTTATGCAAGTATAGGTGTGGATTTTTTTCTCTCCTCCTCCTTACGCTTTAGCATAACAACATAACCTACTCCTTCAAGTCCTTAAGAAATTCCTTTCTACTCATGAGAAAGGATTTTTAGTAGTAGATTTCTCCACCTTATTTTCTTCCACTATTGACTAGATTCTATACGTGACACCATATTTCTTAAAGGAATACTTTTTTCCTTCCCATGATGCACTACCTCCCTGTCATACTACTAAGATCTTCTCAATACTAGGTGATAAGCATCCATGGGAAGCACATCACACAAGATCCTATCCTAATACTTTCCAATGGTGATGTCTTCTTGCACTTGTTCATTTACAAGGATATTCTACCTCTTATTTAATGATGTCACCTTGTAAGGGCACACATGTGGAATCTTGGTCAAACCAAGATTTTGTACTACCTCCTCAAAAAAGACATTGTCAGTAGACCTTGAATCTATGATTACCTTGCATACTTTTCCCAATATATTGCATGTGGTTATAAATAGTGCTCTCCTCTTCTTTGGTTCATCCTTGATTGGTTCCTTAACCAACACCCTCCTCAACATAATATTTTCACCTTTCTCCACATCAAGGTCCACTTCTCCTGCCTTCTCATTGTCCTCCTCTTGCACATAGTTAATCTTCTTTTCCCCATAAGAAGATGATGCATTTTCTAGACATCTATAAGCATGGTGTCCTAGCTTACCATAGTTGTAGCACTTCATGTTACTGAAGTATGAACCTCTATGGTTGCTTCCATATCTACCTCTACTAGATCCTCCTCTCTATCATTACTCCTACCACTAGAGCCTCCCCTTGAACCACCTCTTAAATCCTTGCCTCTACCTCTATTATTAGAACCGGATTCCCCTTTCTTACTTAGTTTTTCCTCCACCTTCCTAGCCATTTGAAAACAACTCTAAAGAATTGTGAGGCTAAAAAAACTCAACTCATCCTATATGAACCATTTAAGGCCATTCAATTTCCTTGCAACCTTGATACTCTTTGCTTCTTAGACTCTTGATCTTAGTGCCAACTTCTGAAACTCCTTAGTGTAGGTAGCCACCTCAAGTTCTTTTTGCCTGAGATTTTTCCTTTACTTATGGATCTAAATCTCATAATCCTATAGTAGATATGTTTCTCTAATCTTTTCCACTATTACTTTCCAATTAGCTATTGGTTTCTTTACCTCACTTTCCCTTTCTTTCTACATAAACTTCCACCATGTAAAGGCTTGACCTTTCAACCTAGACTTTTCAAACCTCACCTTTTGGGCCTCTGTTGTTCCTTCACAAGTAGTTCTCAATGCTTTTAAGCCACTCTAAGACTATCTCTACATCCATATTGCCATGGAATAAAGACACATTCTCTAGACTCTTCCCTCCAAATGATTTGAGGGCTTTTAGGAATGGTTCTTGTTCACCAAGTGGAGGATTTGGTTCTAGGATCTCATCCTCCAAACTCACCATCTATTTACCCTTGCCAAATTTTTCATCTTCATTAGCTTGAGTTGCATCCTGTATCTCTTTCAAATTGTCTTTTACCTCCTCTATGGCCTCATCTAGAACCTTAGTCTTTTCTTCTAAGAGCTTCTTCTACTCATCCACTTCCTTTTCCAACTTTGCATTGGTCACCATCTTGGAAGGTTCACTTGACTCAGTGGAATACACCATGCCACCACAAGAAAAATCTTATGGCTTTGATACCACATTGATGGGGAGCTTCTTCAACTAAGAGCTTCTATCTCTTTCCAAGGTACTCCTAGCCTACTATAGGGTCTTCTCTCTTAACCCTAACCAAAATTATTTCTCTACAATCCCCTTTCCATGAGAAACTCACCCACTGATTCAAAACTCCAATGTCATTCTCCCAATTCACCCCAAATGGCTTCTTTGGCCTAAAAATGCAAAAAATTCTCAAGAACATCAAGTACCTCAAAAAAAAGGTGTAACACTCCTAATGAGGTACTCAATTCACTCCTCGTCATTCTACACCATTATTTTAAGGTTCTTTCACCCAAATCACAAGATTGACTAGTTAGGCCTTGTAGCCCTAAAATCCCCTATTAGCCCTCCTAGAATAAAGGAAAGAGCTATAAATCAAAAAATTCCTTAGAAAGGCACCTTGGTGTATACAAGAATTTTATTCTCTATGAACACCTCTTGAATATTTTTCAAGTCTAGGGTTCTAGCAATGTCTATACTGTAGAGATTTAGAAAACCCTATTTTTAAGGGTTTTGGAAGCAATGTTAGTGTTTTCTTTCTTGCAGGCATCAAACTCCATACTTAGGCTCCTCCTTTGAGTTTATCTTCCCTCACATATTTCTCCTACCTTACCAATTCAAGATTAACCTATGCCAACCATATGTTCTTCACAAGAACTCCTTACAAGCATCTCCTTGCACCTTGCCAAGCTTGCTAGCTTGCCTAGAGCTTAGTTGTAAACATAAAAAATGGCCTTCCACAACCTCCAAAGACCATATTTATAATATGTATAGATTTTATTTATTTTTATTCAAGATCCATGGTGATTAGACCAAGGATACTCAAGCTCTAGCCCATTTCATGATTGCCACTCAAACCTAGACAACAGGATTAACAAAAACAAATTATTTTCTAAACCTCATGGAATGCTCACTTGAAACCAAAAAAATTGAACAAAGAATTAAAACATGGACACAAGATCCTAATTCATTAGAAATAGTCCTCTATTAAATCCAAAATTCCAACCAAAACCTCCAAACTACACTTAGAATGCTCAAAACTATCCTATTGCTGGTGTTTTTTGTACACCCAATCGTCCAACCCCTAGAACTAAGTTGGAAAAGTCTTAAATATAATTCATGCTTTATACTATTATATAGTTCACAACATAACTACCCCAACTTGTTCATTTTCCAAAATTTCCTAAAAAGTTGTCAAGCAATTTTGCAAAATTGCAAAGTTGTCAATGCAACTTTTTGACAACTTTTGTAATTTTCCTCTTAGACTCTCCAAACTTGTAAAGAATGTTACCAAACCTCCTAGGATGACCTTATAAAAAATAAGGTACATCTTGAAACACTTATTTCCGCTTTCTTTGGTATTTTACCTCATTTTGCCTCCTAGAGCCATTTTTGCAATTTTCAACTATTAAGACATAATTGACCAAATCAGCCTCCTAAAACAAAACCTATCAACTAACACCCCTTAAACACATCTTTGGAATTCATTTTTATTCCTTATTAACCCCATGGTTGGTTAGAACATCCAAAACTAGACTTAGAGTTTGATCTTACCCTAGGTGCTCTAACACTAGCATGGCTATCCATCAAACAGAAAAATGGAAGGGTTAAATGAAAAAGGATTGATTCTAGATCATTGATTTGAATCTAGAAGGTTTACCCAATTATCTATTTAAGGAGGATATTTGACCTAATTTAGTATGGATGAGATGTATGTGCATTAAAAGATGAAGTACAAAGTTTTTGGAGGTGAATCAGAGTATAGAGATCAAGCAATGCAGTGAAGAGTTTTGAGCAGAGACAAAGGAGATCTATCATGGTCAAGTGATATGTTATTGCATAGAGGATATATGTTATCAAACATTAAACTGCTAACCAAAGGATTTGGTACTAAATATTCTAATAGGTGTTTCAGGGTTTAAATCTCTAAACATAGTAGCTTTAACATGCTTATGTAAATCTCCTAACATAGTACTCACTTCATTGAGATGTAAAATCCTTTAATCAAGGTAGAACCTAGTATTTATTTTAGCATTTAATAGGGCAGACCCCTTACAAGGTTGATAACCAAAAGTGATAAAATTATTGTAGCCTTAAAATGCACAACTTTATTACTACAATAGTGAAGATTTTATGGGTATCATCCCCACCACATTTTTACCTTCACCTCAGACAGTTTCTATGTAGCCAAATATGTGTGTTGATGTGTTATGTGTTTATGAATTTACATTTATGCAGTTAGATGGTAGATCTAAGATAATGTTGATGTGAGGGTAAAAGCACTGATCTATGTCATTGTTGATGATACCAAAACCTGTTTTGGTCAAATCTCATTTCTCTATCAAAACTCAATTTTTTTCAAAAACTAAAAATACCCTTTTATAGATCTTAGATTTAATATCATCATTATCTAAATTTTTGAGTATTTTGATTAGTTATAATATGTTATAATCTCAAAATATTATAAGTTGATATTTCAACATTTTAGAAGATGCTCCCTTAAAAAAGGAAAATAAATAGTAAATCATATCAAAAAAATTTAAATATATATTTATCTCTAGAGGAGAGAATCCTCTTCACGACTATGTAATTTTTTTTCAAGAAGGTATAGATTTGATAGGGAAGTTTTGAAGAGAGGAAAAAACTGTTGGATTCTTATAAGGTTGAACTTGAGTAATTATAACAAAGAAAATATACATCAAAAATAATTATTTATTTTTTTGTTCACTAGCTATAAATGTCATCTATAAGATATTTTCAAATTAGAACAAAAAAAGATGATTTGCATATACTTGTTTTACGGGAACTACACCCTATATTTTTTACAGTTTAAAAAGGGACTTCAAAATAAAATAAAATGAATAAATTCTTACTCAAAAAAATATAAAAATTATAGGCATAAAATTCATCCAATCCTACACATTTCATCAATTTACATCATCTTCATATTTTAGACAAAAATACCATTTTTTTTGTCATTAATGTTGAATTGTCACATTCTGATATCATGTTTCTTTATAAAAGGTGACACAAATTTGTGCTTTTACCCATGAATGGTTTCATTGATATGAGATGAATGTTTAATGAGAGTGTTTATGAGGTGATATCAAATATGTTTCATGTTGAAAGTGAAAGAAGTTGTATAGATCTTGATTCATCCCCCTCCCACCTCTTCTTGGTATCATACTTTCCCTATTATATTTCCAACAGGCTCTACATGATCCAATTTCCTCAAGTATGAACCTCAATATCTAATACCACCTAACACAGGGATGGTTGGGAAAAAGGCTCAAAGGCATGCATGACTATCCAAACACCCTACGAAGTTAACACAACAAAAGAAAATAATACATAACAACACCAAGGAGGGAAAAAATGATAATGTCTCTTATTTATTCATCAAATTATCTATAAACATGCCTAGTTGTGTGGCCTTCTAGTTGTGGCCAATACAAGATGATTACAAATTACAACTTTGAGATCTACAATCTCTACAAATGCTAACTCTACACTCACTCCTCTATGATCATTTACTTTTTTTCCAAACTCTTTAAGCATCCTATCCTAATCCTAGACACCTCTACTTATACTTTCCTAAATGATTTATAGAAAATTTTAGATATTTACATAAGAGAAGGTCAACCTTATAATGTCTTGCACACATCCCAAAGCATGATCCTTAAATTAAATTTACAACTTGAAATTAATAAAAAAGTTAGATCATACTAGGAACCAATCATAGATAAACTTGGTCAAAGAAAGAACCAAGCATTAGCAAACCAACAAGTCCACTCAGCACATGAAGGAACTCAAAAACAACAAGACTTTGCCAAAGAAGAAACTCAGAAAACATAGGGAACTTAGTCATCACTACAACTTGGTAATAAGTGTTCTCAGCCAATATAGGAACTTGATAAAAATTGCAACTCAAAAATGACTAACATAAAGCCCAAAGATAAGTAGGATAGCAAGGCAACCTAGGATGCTCCTACACCAATAGTGCTCACTTTCACAATGTTATTAAAATTTGTTTGAGAAAACCTCTTAATACATAACCAACTAGTATCAACCTTAGCAACTAAGAATGTCATCTCAGTAGGGTTCAACTAAAAAACACTACCTCTTGATCTTGTACCAGTACTAATTATCTTACCATCTCTATCCTTGATAGTGCATGTCTTCTATGTGAATTGCAACTAATATCCCTTGTCAACTAACTGTCCAAAACTTAGAAGATTATGTTTCAGACCATCAACAAAATAAACATCATCAATGTTAGTTTTTCCATCAACAGTAATAGATCTTATTCCTTTTATGTGATAGGCCATATTGTTTCCAACTTTAACAATTCCTCCATCACAACTATTGAACTCAATAAAGTTATTCATATCACCTGTCATATGATGTGAACAACCACTATCTATGATCCAATTAGAGTTCTTCTTTTCAATTTGCAACATTAATGACTTCTCTTCTCTAATTTTTTCTTTTTCAAGACTTTCCTCTTTGATTGCAACAAATCCTATTTCATTACTTTCATTTCTATTTTTCTAATTGGTTGCATGATGATTGCATAGGTAATCCAAATAGATTTCATCTTATCTTCAAAGCTTTGAGATCTATCCATAAGTTAGCTCAAATTTTTTTTGCATAGTTGTTTGTGTCATCACAAACAAATTGGCCCATTCTATGTTACTCAGCACTTGATAATACTAATGCTCGATACTTACTATAATTATGTCTTGGTCATCACTTGAACTTGTTTGGCATCAACTGTTCACTTGGCACTTGAATTTCTCAACACATGAGTGACTCAACACTCATTGCAACTTGACATCTATACATATTATACTCAGCATGTGTTACTAGCTCGACATGAACTTAGTAAATATATTAAGTGTGTTGACACTCAATTATCAAAACCAATCTAAGATCAACAATCTCCCCCTTTGACATGAGTGGCAAAAACACTTAACTGTACATAATAGATCTAATTTCCTCGAGTATAATATACATATAGTTTGACATATATACAAAACTTCAAAATTTTCAAAATTTCGTAATAGACTCATATACCTCAAAATTTTGTAACCCCCCTGAGTTAATGTGCCCATTCTATATCCAAAATTTCTTCTCTTCTCTGAGTAGATTTGCTTCATGTTGATACTATTTGTCTTCAAAATTTCTAATACTCTATTTTTGTCTAATATACTCTATTATTTTTCTAGTTTCTCCCCCTTTGGTTGCTCTCCCCCTTTTTTCTTTATTATCTCCCCCTTTCATATTTATCTCCCCCTTTAATATTTCTCCCCTTTTTTGACACTGATGTCAAAGGGTCTATACATTGATTGTGTATTTGTCCAAAAATTTCTTGTGGACTTCCATGATGATATTCAAAGTAGCATCCCAGTTGTCTAATGCAACATCTAAGGACTTGATCTAGATGGTTGTCTTTGTTGCAAGATGAACGAGACTGTCCAATGTTGAAAGATTGGGATTTTTTTTAACACTACTTCTACATATGCTAATTCTTTTTGAAGTATTTCCATATGGGGGGTAAGGGAGGCTTATATGTTAATCAAATTGGCTCTTACACTAGCCTCTTTTGTTGTTAACACAACTAGGTGATTTTGTGTATGAAGCATTGAGTGGAGGTGCTTCTCACTTTGAGTTTGAGTTTGAGGCAATTGCATACTTGAAACTTTTTAATTCCTTTCTAGACTCAAAATTTTGTGGCTCATTTCTTGTGTGAAGAGTGTGGGATCACACAATTTTGTGTACAATGAGAATATTTTCTCAAGTACCTTCTTCACTTTCTCAATTTTGTTAGCCAGTTCAACTTGTGATAGTGCTATCTCACCAGATATCTTCTCATTTACTTTCCCTTGAAATTTATTTTCAGACCATTCCATGAGTTTAACATTGGTTTCTTGGTCTTCATTAGTCACCTATTCAATAATCTCTTATAGTTGTTCTAATATAGGCTTAGATTCATCAAGTGTTCGCAACCTAAAAGCATCCAAAAAGATGTCTTTGATCTCTTGAATTATTTTCCTCTATTTATACTCTTTCCTAAGTATCTCTTGATTTTTCTTTCTTTCCAATGCCTCTTGCATGATATTGATTTGTTCTAAGTTCATGGTTGCATAATCATATTTGGGTATCACTATTTCTTCATCTAAGAGTGCATCACCATAGTGGAATGCTTTAGCAACCTTTTTTCAGTTGGAGCCTAGTGCTAAAATTTACAATGGTATTGCATCAGTGCTTAGTCTTTGAAGGACTTTAGTAGGACTGCTAGTTGTTGGTAGATTTACCAATGTCTAGATGTATTCTTGCTCCTTCTCCTTGGGTATGTCCTCTTCATTAGATCTACCTTGATCAATTATGCTCAATTGTGGTGCACCTTATGTTTATGTAGTAGGTACAATAACATATGTTTGTCTTGCTTGTTCTCTTGTAGGCTCCTTTACTTTTGCAGTTTGAACTTCATCAACTTTTGTAGTAGTGTTAACCTTTGTATATTTGTCCTCTATTTGTATTAATGGTTGAAAATTAGTAGTTGTAGGGATGGTGGTAGGTGGTTCTTGTGTGCTCACCTTTTCCCTTGTTATATTAGCTATATCCTTTTTTAGTTCATCCACACTGACCAATATAGGATTTTCACATAGCCTTGCCTGTAATGTGCATTGGTCAAGTATCTTTTTCAAATCCTCTACAGTTAATGGATTGATGTTCTGAGGTGATTTTTTAGGAACATCTTTCACTATTATAGTCTCTACAATTGTGTTTGTTTCATGTGGAGGGCTCATGGTTGGCAATTGTGAGTCTTCCATACTCTATTTTTCTTGTTGCTCCTTAGCTATTTCCACCTCATCTTTCTTTTATTCTATCTCTTCCACTGTAGTGTCTTCTTTCCCTTTTTTTTTTATTCCTCCTTGTCCTCAGCTTCTTCCTCATTATTCCTTCCCTTAAAAGGATTTGCCTCTCCTTATTTTATAGTTGTCAATCCATATATTAACCTCCACATTTATGTGGATTTCTTCACAACATCCTTAATTTTATTCTACAAAATGCTAAATGCCCTATACTTTGGTACAAATCTTCTACCATATTTCTTATTAGCCTTAGTTATTTGTCCTTTTGACAATTATGGCATCACTTGTGCCAATTTAGATTCTCTTATTTCCTTTTCCATGTTTAGACAATAGTGCCATTTATTCTTAACAATTGTATATAAATCTTTGGGCATTGTGTTATCAAATTCAAGAGGATTGTTCTTGAATTTTTCCATCATAGCATATACAAATTCTTCAACCATCTTTTGGTCTTCTCTACTCAGTTTACCAAATTCAATGTTTTTCAAACCAGTCAAATCTACATTATCTCTAACATTATCACAAATGTTTTCAAGATTAGATTTGGGAGCATGACTTACCATTCTAAATTGGCTTGTGTCCTTTGACTGTGTCTTCTCATCATTTGACTCTAGTTGTGCTACATATTTTCTTCTTGATTTCTTCTACACAGGAGCAGTCTGCTTAGTTGCTTTGGTTTTCTCTTTGGCTTGGTCCTTGGCCTTTTGTGTCTAGTTTCCCTTGTATTGGCTTTGGTTGCTGGAGTTGCAAGCTTTATTATACTAGGCTTTGCAATCTTCTTTGCCTTAGGTTGAGAAATTAGCTATATCTTTTCTTTTCTCTTCTTTTCTTGAGGCTTGGTTGGTGCTTCCTCAGCATCTTCTCCCTCGAAACCTTCTTCTTCTTGATCCTCACCCATACCTTGGGTCAAAGCAAGAGGTTCTTGACCTTGTACCTCTTCTTTGTCTTCTTCTTCTTCATCATCTTCTCCATCATTAGCTTCTACTCCTTCCCCAAACCTAGCTTTCAGCTTCTTCACCATTTTGTCTTTCTTCTTCAAAGTTGGTGTTTTCTTAATTCCATCTCAACTTTAGATTTTGCAACATCATAATTACCAAAAAAAATTGTAGCCTTATTAACTTCTTCTATGAGAAGTGTAGTGATAGCAGCTGAAGCTTCATCAATATTAATTTCAAAACCTAGATGCCTTAATCATCTAACTCTAGGTACTGCAGCCTAGAGGAAGGTGTAGTCAATGTCTACTAAAAAGAAAATATCATTGTAATATTTCTCCAATAGGCAAACAAGAATTATCAACCTCTATTTCATGGACTGCTTGAAATCTTCAAAATAACTAGTCATCACTGACTCAAAAATCTCTCCCATTTGATCAAAACACTCATTTATTTATACAGTAATTGACCTATTGGTCTTCCATCCTCCTCTACCAAAAGATGGAAACTCATTTTGAACATAGAAAAATATGCATATTAGTATGGAACCAAACTTACATTGAGTGCTTTTAGATTTCCTTATTGCTCCTAGGTTTTCAATTATTTGCTACAAATAGAGTTCTACAAGATCATAGGATGATCTTTCTTGACTATATTGTAGCCTACATCAACTACTATACAAGGAACATTATTCAGTCAGCCTAACTGATAGAATTTGTGTGATAACTCTAACTACAAATTCAAAAAGTGGATCTTTGATAGTGTCAATAGTCATTCCTTGCTTATTCCACTTAGCTCTTGTATTTTTCTCAATCACCTCTTTTGAATCGCTCCTCAAGGTCTTAGGTCAATCTAGGGTTGGGTATCCAGTAACCCTATGTGCAATTTTCTTTAAAATTTTGATAGGTCCACCTTCTAGCGATAAAATTCCATTGTGTATTCTACTCAAGAAAATTCTGATCCATTCAGTTTTGAAAATTATTGGAAAATCTAGGGCATAGGTTAAGCCCTTCCTCTCTACAACTTTGAATTCCTCATTTAATACTCTATTTTCACATAACCTATCATATGATTGTCTAATTTCCATGTCTCCAATCCCTCCTAGCTTGTTGTTAAAACGCTTCTTCACATCTTGAACTATAACAACCTTAGGCAGAATGACAAATAATGCACCTACTGGATCATTCTTGTATGCAATCTCTGGTATGGCCCTAAAATATAGTTATTTTACTTTTTTGCTAACTAATTGAACTTAAAATAGTTCCTTCTCCTTTACATTCTTAGAACTTGAGGCCATTGTGTAAGCTAGGGTTTAAGAAATATGAAAACTGTGTAGCTTGGCAAGTGAAGAATACCTTAAAAATTGATGAATTGACACTTGATCTTTGCTATGATTCATGCAAATGCTTCATTCTTTCTTGTCAATCACTTCTTCACTGTACTTGCTCTTGATCTATGTTTTTAATGACAAAAAATATGTAAAATTTTCCATTATACCCTTTCAAAATGTAGCATTTATTACATGGTACATGTATAGCTATAAACTTAGCTTCAATGCAATTTTTTGTTTCACTTGGCATTCATTGGTTTTACCATCACTTGGTAGCAATAAGAATTACCTTTACTTAGTACCAATAGAAATTTCCCTCACTCGGCCACTACTCCTAACTTGGCTTCAACGATTATGACAATTGAGTGTCAACACATAAGTCTAGCATAGTTATAGGATGTTGAATGTTGTAATAGTATTTTTGGATAAATAATTGTGCTAGTTCATCAAATTTTTTTAGAGGAGGACTCAATTTTGTGAACCATTAGAGCTTGCCCTCTTAGACTCCTAGGAAATAGATGCATAAGAAATGTATCTTCATGCATAAAATCCATGCTAAGTGCATAACAATGCCTCACATGATCATGAGGATCACCATTTCCATCATATTTCTCATACTTAGGAACCTCTATATTCTTAGGAAATGGTAGCATGTATAGACTCCTATCAAATGGAAGAGCACATATTGATTTAACAAATAAAGTTTTGGTGGTTCTTTTGAAGTTTGAAATTGTGTAAATTGTTTCCTCAGTTCTTGTATTTCTTCCCTTTATTGGGTTCTTATTTTTAAATTATGCATTCTACATCAAAATCTTGAGGGAGTTTCCATCTCCTTGCTGCCATGCATTGAAAGTATTGGTCTTCATTTTCCTCTAAAGCTCTAAGCATCAATTTTTGAGCAAGATTATCTTGTTATAATTTTATAACATCTTCACTAATTACTTCTTCATCACTTTCATGATGGGAAGGGCATGCGCCCATGGTGACTCTAGTAGTTCTTGGAGATGTGTTGTCACCATTATTGCCATCAAAAGGATTTCAAGAGCAAGTCCCCCTATTCCCTTCATGGCAGGTATGGTTATCATTTTCATCTTGTTGATGTTCTTTCTCCCTAGCATACATGGCTTTTAAGATCCTTTGATTTTCACACACTTGTTCTTCTAAGCAGTGTTGGACTTCATCAGGGTGCACCATGGTGATCAAACTATTCTCACCCTTAAGTCTCTCACAGGGTGTACTGAATAGATTTTCAAAATTGTAAAGCAGATTATGCCTAACATTGGTTATTTGTGTTTGAGTAGATTTAGGGTCCTCCACACAAGGTTGTCCACAAGGATGCCTAGGTGGTGTTTCCAATTACTTGAAGACAAAAGGGGTATGACTACCACTACCAACTTGAAATCTAGTTGTAACCAGCATGTAAGGATTCATCTTTGCTTAATAGGACAAGAAAAGTATGTCATATTTGAAGCTCGTATAATCAAGATTAGTCACTTCTCAAAGTATAATATATGGCTTGTAAATACTCTTAGGCGATACTTTCTCGGGTCCTGTTTTGGTAGTAAATAATCTCAAGCGATACTTTCTTAGAAACCAAGTGATAGTGAGACAACATAATATGTCGTACAACATATTTTAGAACACTTGAGTGATACTTCTCTCTTGAGCAATAGTTCACACAAGGAAAGATGGTAGAAGTTAGTATAATAGGGCATAGACTTTAAAACACAAAGGTGACACAATTTTGCAAAAATAATGTTGCACAATATTTCTCTAGAGAACAAGCGATAAAGTGCTAGTTTTTGTGCATAAAGGACCAGTTTTGACTCCAAAAGTTTCAGTTTCAGTTTCAAAATCAGGTAATTTTTTAGATTAGACAGTGTGAGATTTTAGTTTTTGTCAATTATCAGCAAGATTTGCAAATAGTAGGGGTGATGAGACCAGAATATGGTCTATTTTGTCATTTCATTTTTAGTTTAATTTGTAAACTTTCTAAAGACTTTGATGTTCAAGAACGTGATGTTAATGATGATTTCAGACAAATGTATGCCTAATTACTTTTTAGGATCAAAATGAATATGTTGTGAAAAGATATGTCATTTAATTACAAAATAGTGAGAATGATGCTTTTTCTTCCTTAGTTAGGTTGGGTAGTTCTCCTATAGTAATGTGACAAAGGGTAAACTAATTTAGATAAGATATTTTGAATAACTCTTGATGTATGTTATTTTTTTGGAGGCACTAATATTTTATCACATTAACAGACTAGCCTTGAGCAGAGGAAATTCAAGGGTAGTGAGCTCCTAAATTACTATTCTATTTGGTGCAAAAATTAATGTACCTATTGTAATAATCAATGCCATAAATTTTTTTTAGTAGTTGATGAGTCTTGAATCTAGGAATTCTATTCCTAGTTTTTATTTTAAATAACTAGAAGTCTGTGTTCTAGACGTGCTACATTTTACTCAGTCATTTTTCAATAGAAAGAAGAAGTTGTTGAGTTTTAAAGTACTGAATATAATCTTGTTGTTGATCATTATGTACATTTTATTGTTATGAATAAAAAGATCATCTCATATTTACATCTCTAAGTTATTTTACTTCACTTCTCTATGGGGGTCCACAAGGGGAGTGAACTAATTAGTTAGCATAGGATTTATATTTAGTTCGTAGAACCCAAAGTAGACTATGTTGTTCTTGCAGGCACTAATAATAGAATTAGTGGACTATTCCTATAGCATAGGTAGTTGAAGTAATTCTTAGCTATATTTTCATGCTTTATTAAAATATTTTTGGTTCTCAGCTTTAGCATAAATTTCTTATAGTTTAAGAACTTGAATTTTCGTAGAGTTCTTAAGTTGAGATAAGTTTGAAGCATATATTTTGCTAACACCATTTCAAGTTGACATCCCTAGTTGATAAATTAAATGAGTCCAAATTAGTTTAATAAGAACCACTTGAGATGTCCAATCTTGGGTTAATCAACCGATTGCTATAGGATTTTGATCCCTTTCTTTGGCCAAGAATTTTTAGCACCGTTGTCGAGGATGGTGTTAATTCAAACTAGTCTCTCTAGTTGTATTTATATTTCTTGTAGAATAGAGTTTAGTAGTAAAGAAGCATGTTATTCATAGAAGAAGAGACCACTTAGGGAGATTCCTTCCTCATGATAATCAGAAAGAACCATTCAATTATTTTCAACCTAAACTAGATGAACCCCAAACAGAGAACAACGAAGATGAACCCTTTGAAAATCCATTTGCTAATATTGACGTTGAATCAGAAGAATCATTCCACTTGAATGAACTTTTTGATGAGCTTGAATATCAAGATAATCTACTAACCATTGTTATCTATCAAGCACCACCTCTTCCTCCAAGAATGGTTTTGTCTATGTTTCCTTTTCCTATCCCACCTTAGCAACGAAACCAAAATTTGAAGAACATACCTACTATTACACTTCCAAAATTCTATGACCTTATTACAAAAGACCTTGAAACCTTTCTCTTTGAATTTGACATTCTCTATAGGAGCTATGACTACACAATTGATGCCTATAATTTGAAAAATTTTCCCTCTACTTTAAAGGAGGTTGCTCTTCGATGGTTCATGGGGTTAGGTGCAAATGTTGTAGCAAATTGGACTGAAATGAGTAATTTGTTTCTTCAAAAATATAAAGAATATTATAGAGGTCAAGATATGAAGGGGGATGACATTTTCAAAATGTCATAGAAGGAGGGTGAAACCTTGGAAGACTATGTTTCCAGATTCTTGTTTAATGTGTAGCAAAATACACAACATAACCTAAATGAAGAATCTAAAGAGCATCTTTTTTGAGAGGTGTACAAGAACAAAGTATGGAAGAACTAGACCTAATGGTTGGAGGAGATGTTACAAAAAAAACTTGGAATGACATCAAGGAGATATGTCATAACTATTCAAGGGCTACTATGAAGAAAGGTAGAGGACTAAGCAGCCTACCACATAAGACCAATGGTGGGTCAAGAGTATCAAAGATGGAGTTATCTAATCTACTATCTGACTTCAAGAAAGATATCATTAATGATGTTGCTACTCTATTGGATACCATGAAAGCTTGAAGGAAAAATGATGAAGGTGATGCTATGCTAATTGAATTTTTCTCTCGTTGTAGAGAAAGGAAGAAGAACTACACATGCAAGACCATTTCAGTAGTGAATGCACAACCAATGCCAACTAAGTTCAAAAAAATTGATGAGTATACAAGAGAAGTGATTTATGTTACTCAAAGATGACCATGGGCTCAGAGATAAGGTATTCCTCAAGACCGTCTAAATAATTTTGATTATAATAGTAATTAGTGGCAAGGCAATATTCCCCCAAATTTTGTCCCTCAAGGATAGAATTAGAACAATAATCGGCCCAACCAGCAACCTCAGTATAATCAAGCCTATCATCAACCACCTTAGTATCCTAAGTAGAATACTCAATGGTCTCAAAAAAATAACCAGTATCCTTAGTGGGGCCTTAATCAACAACCTTTGTATCAAGGGAATTGGCAGCAACCACCTTAGTGGGGGCCTAGCCAATCACCAAAACAACAATCCTTGATGCCTCTACTTCTTGCAGTCAATGCTAGCCCATACAAGCAACCACAACTTCCTACTTAGCCAACACCAAATCCCAATAATAAGTAGCAAGCTTATTCTTTTTAGATCAATAATATTCATCTTAGGTCTGAAACCAAGTAAAAGACCTATAATAACTGAGGTCGTTGATACTAAACATGTTCCAGTAAGTCAACCAGTTGATGTTCCAATTTCCTCATTTGTACAAGCACCTACTCCTCAATTTCCACAAAGGTTACTTCCTATAGCTCCATCTAAAAAAAATCTTATAGCAACTGATCTCCTAGACCAACTTAAGAAAATGACTTATAGATTCCCTTATTGGATGCACTTAAGGAGATTCCCCTTTACAATAAAACTTTAAAGGAAGCATGTGTCAAACAATCTGCAAGAAAGAAAAAGGATCATCCTATTGTCCATGTGTTGGAACAACTTTATGATTTAGTATTAAGTAAAACCCTTACACCTAAATATTTTGATAAAGGAAGTCTTGTGGTTACCATACATATAAATGGAATCCAAATTTAGAATATTTTGATTGATTTAGGAGCATCAATTAATTTCATTACCAAAGAAGTCTTGTTAAGACTTAGCATTATTGGATCAAGTGATACTCCTATAATACTTTAGTTAGTAGACAATTCAAATGCCAAACCTAATGGTATGATAGAAGATATCATTGTAACCCTGGATTCCTTAGATTTTCCTTCAAACTCTATTGTGCTATCACTAAGAGGCACCCTTAGAGGATATCTATTGATCTTAGGAAGACCATGGTTGGAAACTACAGATGCATGCATTTCATGTTGGTCAAGGAAATGACAATATCAAATGTTACCAACACTAAAAACTTAACTTTGTACTCTCCTACACAACCTCAACTAGATCATGACCAAGTTTCTTGGTCAGACCTTCATGATGCTCCTCCAGAAGTTGATTATGTTCAACAACTCATGATGCTAAAAAGAAACCCATTTTTTGTATCCCAAGAAGAAGATGATATACTAGTGGTAATCCTTACTAATTAGTATTATTTTGAGGAGTCTACTTCTAAAAATCCTACTAGCTTCTTGCAAACTGTATTGCCTAAATGTGATGCATCTCAATCTCCTGTAGCACTTGATTACCTTCATACATTATTACCTCATGAAATTAAATCTTCATTAATAGCAGAGATTTTAATGATGGACAAGGTAAAGAAAGTAGAGATTGTTATAGGAAAAGAGTTGAATATCAATAATGAACTTACTGCATCTTAGATGACAAGTATCATTAAACTATTGCAAGATAGTCAACAAGAATTTGCATGGGACTATACTAACATGAAAGGTTTAGATTTTAGTCTTTGTACACATAGGCTATTTTTCAACTCAGAATGTAAGCCAGTGAGACAACTCCAGAGGAGGGTAAACCCAACATTAAAAGATATAGTCAAAGTAGAGTTACAAAAACTTCTTAATGTTGGATTTATTTATCCTATTTCTGATAGCCAGTGGGTGCCACCTTTAGTTATTGTTCTAAAAAAGGGAGGGAAATGAAGAGTATGTGTAGACTATAGGGAGCTTAATAAAGCCACTAAAAAGGATCACTTTCCTCTGTCATTCATTGATCAAGAACGGGATAATTAGCAAGAACAAGATATTTCTCATTTCTAGATGGTTTTAGTGGCTATAATCAAATCCAGATCTCTCTAGAAGATCACGATAAGACAATGTTCACCTGTCCATGGGGAACATTTGCTTACTTTTTTTTACCATTTGGATTATGTAATGCACCTACAAATTTTTAGCAAGTGGTCCTTATCATATTTTCTGATATAGTTGTTGATTATGTTGAGATCTATATGAATGATTTCACCACTTATGGTGACACATTTGAACAAGCTCATCCCAACTTTAAGAAGGTGTTAAAAAGGTGTCAAGAATACAACCTTTCTCTTAATAGTGAGAAGTGTTATTTCATGATGGAAGAAGTAGTTGTTCTTGGGCACTACCTTTCCTCTTTTGGAATTCAAGTGGATACTGCAAAGATTGCTATCATCACTAATTTACCAATGCCAACCAAGCAAATAGATGTTAGAAGCTTTCTTGGACATGTAAGATACTACAGGAGATTCATCAAAGATTTCAGTAAGCTTGCTTCTCCTATGTATACCCTACTTAAGAAGCAAGTTAAATTTGAGTGGACAAAAGACTGTGAGGCAACATTCCAGCAATTAAAGGATGTTTTGACAACAACACCTATTCTTAGAAGACTTGATTGGAAGCTACACTTCCACATTCATACTAATGCATTTAACAGTACTTTAGGGGTAGTTCTTTGACAAAAAGAAGGTATTATTGAGCATGTCATTTATTATATTAGTAAGAATTTGTAGGGTGTTGAGATGAATTATACTATCACTAAAAAAGAATTTCTTGCTTTTGTGTATGCACTTAATAAATTTTGGCATTATATCACAAGCTATGAGGTTTTTGTCTATATTGACCACTCTGCTATAAAATACTTGATGAATAAACCTACTATCTCTGGTAGATCAGCACATTGGGTACTCTTCATGTAGGAGTTTAATGTAAAGATAATAAATAAACTAGGTTAAGCTAATATAGTAGTAAATTTAATGTCACGACTTCAAGTACCTAATGATCCTATAGCCATAAATGATAGCTTTCTTGATGATCATCTATTTTCAATAGAAAATTATAACCCATTATTCATAGATATAGCAAATTACCTTGCTACAGGAAGAAAACCACCACACTTTTCACCCAAGCAGTGTTGTCTCTTGGTGGAAAAGAGTTTCAATTTCTCATGGATAGCTAGATTGATGTTCTAAACTGGACCAGATCAAGTAACTCATCAGTGTGTAATGGAAGATGAAACTTATGACATCATATGGGCATGCCATGATGAACCATGTGGGGGTCATTTTGTAGCAAAAAGAATAGCCTACAAGATTTTAACAATTGGATAGTATTGGCCTACTCTCCACAACGATGCAAAAAAGTATACAAGGTGATGTGATCAATGCCAATGCAAGGCCCACTAAAATTGATGAAATGCCCCTGCAGCCACAGGTGGTAGTTACAACTTTTGACAAATGGGGTATCAATTTTTTTGGTCCAATAGAGCCCTCTTCTCATGGAAAATCATACATCTTAGTATGTACTACTTATGCAACTAAGTGGGTTGAAGCACAAGCTATGACACATGCATGACTTCACAAAGTAACCAATTTTCTATATGAATGCATATTCACTAGATTTGGAGTGCCTAGGGAAATTGTCACAAATCAAGGAGCTTAATTCACATCAAACTTGATTGTAAAACTCATGAAGAAATACATGATCCATCATGGTACATCTTCCCCATAACATCCTCAAGCTAATGGTTAGGCAGAAATCAAAATAGAGAGATAGAAGCAATCCTCACTAAAACAATTGCTATTCACAAATAGGACTAGGTTACCACGCTTCCTGAAGCAATTTGGGCTTATAGGACTACATGGAAGAGCACTACTAGATTTACCCCATTTGAATTACTTTATGGTAAATATGCTTCCATGCTTATAGAATTTGAACACAAGACTCTAAAAACTTCTTTAGAGCTAGATGTTGATCTTTCAAAGGCTCAAAAGGATAGGTTACTATAGCTGAATGCCCTTGATGAATACCATAAATTTTCCTTGCAAAATACATAGATAATCCAACATCAACAAAAGAAATGGCATGGTAAGTTCATCTATGACAATAAGTTTTCTGTTGGAGACTAGGTTCTCTTGTATGATTCTTGTTATCAAAAAAATCCAGCAAAATTATAAACCTATTAGCTTGGACCGTATGAAATCATTTCTATGTTTAAGAATGGTGCAGTGTAGCTCTCTACCATTGATCTTGTTTGCTTCAAATTCTTGCAACAACTGCAGATGAGTATCCTGCTCATTTGTCATCCTCTCTCTAAAAGCATTTCACTCATCATAATAAACTACTTTCTTTGTGAAAGTATTTTCTCCATTATAATTCTACCACACTCCACTTTTTCTTGTCTTCCACCTCACCTCACCCTTCATCAACTTGCATGATGGTATCAAATGACAACACGACTTAACAGGTTTGTACACATACTCAAGTTTAAATATTTTCTTAATATGTTGTTCTATTTCTAGTTACCTTTGTCACTAGCAATTGTAGGAGCGATTGCCTAATTTAGTTGGGGGGAGGGCTATTATATTTCATTTTTTTGTTATAATTAAATGTCTATGCTATTCTTTGTGTGCCACCACATATTGTGTCCTTTCCATAAATCATGAGAAGAGAATAATTTGATGTGACAATCACCTTCATGTCGCACATTTTTCGCAAGTTGGTAAGTACGAGTTCTAGCTAAGGTACTTAATGAAAATTTAAGTGATCTTAAGTGATCTTAAATGCTAAAAATGTTAGTTTCTTAAAACAAGCACCATCACTTGTCTTCTTGTCTGTTGCAAGTTTTTCCATTTTTTAAATTACTCCTGTAATCACTCCAGAGGAACAATGAGGGGTGCTTTGTTAAGAAGAGAACTAGCTAACCATACAACATTGTTGGGAGACCTAGTTTTCCTACCTATATTTCAAGCTAGGGGGTGGAAAAATTACATGTTCAAAATATCTGCATGGAATGAGGAGCTTGCCTTAGAATTATTGCGAACATTGAGGGATGGTTTTTCTATGGTTAGAGGAGTAAGGGTTTTATTAAAACAACGTACAATCTAGACATCTTTACTAGAACCATTTAATGAATGTGATATTTATATTGTGAGATAGTTTACTTGTGAGGGGAGACATTCATATTTGAAAGCCACACATTTCAAATTTTTCAGCTGCCTAAGACATGATGACTTCCGTTTGAATGTTCCTCATTTTATGTATCATATTTTGTTAACAAGAGTCACTGTAGTACAAAAAGGAACCCTGAACGATGTTCCACACCACTATTTTATTAAGCTCATCATAGAAAAAACCCGTAGGGAAAAACTTGGGATATCTTGGGATGAGTTTTTTGAAAATAAAGTGCAAAACCTTGTTAGGAAACTTGTAGAGCAAGTTGAAGAGGAAAGAGAACCTCAAGAAAATACTATAAACCTAGCACTAGGCTCTTCCTCAACTAGACCCAGGAGGTCATAGAGAACCTCAATTTGCACTCTCATAGCTTCTACCTCTGGGTCAAGACCAACATCTGATAAGGGTAAAAGGAAAGTTAAAATTTCCCCAAATACTAGCTCTCCTGCAATTC
Organism: Cupressus sempervirens; assembly: GCA_028749045.1. Classification (NCBI taxonomy): domain Eukaryota; kingdom Viridiplantae; phylum Streptophyta; class Pinopsida; order Cupressales; family Cupressaceae; genus Cupressus; species Cupressus sempervirens. The sequence continues at coordinate 542,762,485 of CM053787.1, read as the reverse complement.
CTAGGGTTTATAAGAAGAAAAGGGGGAATGTATAGGAAACATCTCCAGAACCTCCTGGAGCTTCAAAGGTAGTAGAAGTACCCTTTAGGCATAGAACTTAAAGGAGCCAATCATCTATAAAACCCAATAAGGGTGTGTCTTTTCAATCCCATATGTTTGAAAATGCAACTATTGAAAAAGAGCAATCCTCTTCTTCTAATAAAGATAAGATCATCATTGAAGAGGATGAAAGTGCAGAACATGTACCTGCAGTAGCAGGAACATCCTTTGTCTAGCCACTCATCATTTCCATAGATTCAGACAATGATGATAGTGTATCTATTGGAGTTTCAAATTCTCCTCCACCTCAAAGAGAAAAATTTCATGAAGAAGATGTTGGAATAAATTTTGATGTAGTTAATATTGTTGTTGAACAAATTCTTTCTCAAGGACTTGATGCTTTAGCATCCACAGCCCACCAAATTGATCCTATTGATCCTTCACCTGAGACATGTGTTGCTTTCCATCCTAGCTCCACTATTTCATTGTTAAGCATTATTTCATAGTTATCTAACCAATTAATTCAAGAGAGGGAAGAATAGAAAATAGAGAGAGAGAGAGAGAGAGAGAGAGAGAGAGCATAGAAAAAAACATCTTCAATCAAACTCAAGATTTAATTGAGAAGGATGAGGAGATTGAGAAATTAAGTGGTAAACTTACAAAAGTCACTGCCACAATTCTTGAATTAATGTCTTTTTGCTCTCCTTCTCCTGTTTATGCTCTCTTTTTGAAAGAATAATTTGTCAATTACTAGATGACCTATGTAATGTAGGGTAAAAGCTTAACATTGAATACTCCTCATGAATTCTTCCAAGCTTTTCATGCTACCCCTATAGCCATTAGAAATTTTCTCGATGAACTCTTTTTACATAATTTAGTAGTCATTGATAACAAAGATTGGAACCCTCTTCCTTATGTGGGTTATATTCAACTCAGGGCATCGATGTCTAGGATCTAAAACGAAATTAGTAGGGAAAACTAGGCCCATTAGTATAAGGAATTAGATTATGATTATGCCAATTTTTCTTAGGCCTGAGGCTAAGGATGACAGAACTCTGTACTATGAATGGTTGAAAATTACTTACTCAAAACCCAAAATTTGGAATATTCTTGCTTTAAGGGAAATAGTCTATTAGGAATATAAAGCTATGGCAGAAATAGATCTTCCTGTAGCAAAGTATGCAAATCAATGGTGTTGGATAGGATTGAGTGAAGACCTATATAAGAGGGAACCTCATTCTCCGCTAAAATTTATCATGGCCACTTGGTGAGCACTCTAGTATGTAATGAACCCATTTTAGAGGTCATTAGTTTTATGACTTTTCCCTTATTTGTATCATTTTTTTTTGTCATATTTCTTTCAATGATTAAAATTGTGCCTAATATGTCTTATGAATGTTTCAATAGCAAAACCATTGTTATTTCTAATATGACAAGAAACTATGCAATGCACCTTCTTACGAGGTTGTGTCTGATATAAATGTTTACAAGTCAGACGATTTGGTGATGTATCTGATATGTCAATATGCTTGGACAATCACAAGATGCTACTATATATAATATGACAATGTGTATGCAACCAAATGGTGATCTCACTTAGAGAAATGAGGTTGATGTGTCTAATTTGAATATGTTTGGCACTACTATGGTGGAACTCGATTAGAGCCTCTGGAAATCTTTGGCACTGATTCTCTTATCTCGCACTTTTGGTTTCTAAATCAGGTTCCTTGCTATTTAGAATTTGGTCATCATATCATGCTTACATTCCACACTTGTTTATTTTTCTCAATCCCCCATCATTCCCCTCATATACCATTGACTCGTATTGAGTGGACGTGTCTCAAGATGTGGCTCCATGATCATATATATTAGATTATGTATTAGTTCGTAAAAGGTTTATTAATATGCTTTTGTGTTATGTTTATTAAATTTATATTAAATTATCTAATACAAATGCCATCGGCATGTATGTATATTTCATAATTCATTTATTAAATATACTATCAATAATGTTTATATTTTTTATTATTATGAATAATATTAACTTATTATTATTACAGATAATATAAATAATTAAGTAGAATAAATAGACCATAAATATTTAATTCTCAATTATATTATAATATGGTCCTTGAATATGTCCATTTCATAGTATAATATCATTAATTGTTTATCTATATATTTTATACTATCATAATAATAATTATATATCAATATTATATAATAATGCTTGATGCACTACTATTAATACTTATACATTCAGTATTTATTTAATAATAGTGTACATAATTTATTAATAACATTATTGTTATTATTATGTGTACAATTGATATCTATGAATCTTGATTACCTTACTAATATTATCAATCCTTTATTTATTATATTTTAATACTACTATCACATTATAATTATAATGTAATATCATACTATATGATAATAACATTATTATATTATTATTATTATATTTATTAATAATAATTTGACCTTTTAATATTACCTTATTACCTTAGTAACATATTATTATTATATCAATAATATATTATTATTTATTCTTTAATAATATATTATACCATTAATAATATATCAATATATTATAACATTAATATAATAATTTACTTATATTATGCTAATTAGGAGACATGACAGTCCACCTTCCTCAGATTGCTTGTCCTCAAGCAATGAATGTTTACTCTAAACCTTTATTGTGAATTCAAAGTACAAGTTATAAACTAGAATGAAGAATACATAAGGTATGCATGTAGTTAATGTCATAATGCATGAAGTAAATACCTGAGTGCTTGCAGACACAAAACATACACGAAGAAGATACATTAATGCATGAAGACACGAAGTATACACGATGCAGACACATCATACACTCCTTGTTGATTTTCACAATGAAGTAGAGTAAAAGGAATGAAATATACTTCCCCACTACTCCTTTTGATCATGGATCCTGTAAACACAAATAATTATTAGTATATAATAGCTCCAAGAAAGATGAGTCTTGTGATGATCCCCCTTCTTTTTTTTGAAACGAATCTTTCTCTCTCTTCATTATGATTATTATAAGATGGTAGATTGACGGTGCAAAGGGCGTGTGAAACAGGCCACAAGCAATTCCCTGGAGGATATCCGTCATGTGCCCAAATTTACTCCGCCTCTCCCTCCACCAACTCCCTACCTTAGGATGTCATAATGTGGATGAGAAGCTAAGTGTTAAATTTAATTTACTTAGTTCATTTGGAAGATTTTTTCTTTAGTACACAAACAACTTTCTTTCTCCTTATTACGATCATCTTGAGATGGTAGATTGATGATGCAGAGGGTGCATGAAACAAGCTACAAGCTGTTCCCTAGAGGATATCTGTCAGGTGCTCGAATTTACTCTGCCTCTCCCTCCACCAACTCCCTATCTTAAGAGATCATAATGTGGATGAAAAAATAAATGTTAATCTAATGAATAGGAATCTTTCTCTCTCCTTATTAAGATCATCTTGAAATGGTAGATTGACGATGCAGAGGGTGCGTGAAACAAGCTACAAGCGGTTCCCTAGAGGATATCCATCAGGTGCTCGAATTTACTCTGCCTCTCCCTCCACCAACTCCCTATCTCAAGAGATCATAATGTGGATGAGGAATAGACCCCTATGTACTATCTAATCATGTGTATTTCCCTTCTATCATAATTGGTTAAATTCTTTCTTTTTTGGAATATACATTGTTCTATGGACATGTATTTACTCTTTTGTAATGTCAGGTGTAAAACCAATAGTCACTAAACTATGATAGGTCACTGCACCTCATTTCATATATTTCCTTGGTGTCAAATACTTCACTTGAGTGGTGGGATAACATTTTTCATGGCTCATCCCACACCTTTTTTATTTCTCAAACCTATTCAATTTCCCCTGGTCTAGCAGTCTGGTCTAACATTAATAATATCTCCAAATCTAGGAAAAGAAACTCTAATACCAATTGTAATGAACCCATTTTAGGGGTCATTAGTTTTATGACTTTTCCCTTATTTGTATCCTTCTTTTTTTTTCATATTTCTTCTGATGATTAAAATTGTGCCTGATACGTCTTATGAATGTTTGAATAGCAAAACCACTGTAATTTCCAATATGACAAGAAACTATGCAATGCACCTTCTTACGAGGCTATGTTTGATATAAATTTTTACAAGTCATAGACGATTTGGTGATGTATCTGATATGTCAATATGCTTGGACAATCACAAGATGCTACTATATATAATATGACAATGTGTATGCAACCAAATGGTGATCTCACTTAGAGCAATGAGGTTGTTGTGTCTAATTTGAATATGTTTGGCACTACTGTGGTGGAACTCGATGAGAGCCTTTAGAAAGCTTTGGCGCTGATTCTCTTGTCTCACACTTTTGGTTTCTAAATCAGGTTCCTTGCTGTTTAGAATTCGATCATCATATCATGCTTACGTTCCACACTTTTTTTTTTTCCAATCCCCCATCATTCCCCTCATATACCGTTGACCCATCTTGAGTGGGCGTGTCTCAAGATGTGGCTTCATGATCATATATATTAGATTATGTATTAGTTTGTAAAGGTTTATTAATATGCTTTTGTGTTATGTTTATTAAATTTATATTAAATTATCTAATACAAATGCCATCGGCATGTATGTATATTTCATAATTCATTTATTAAATATACTATCAATAATGTTTATATGTTTTATTATTATGAATAATATTAACTTATTATTATTATGGATAATATAAATAATTAAGTAGAATAAATAGACCATAAATATTTAATTCTCAATTATATTATAATATGGTCCTTGAATATGTCCATTTCATAGTATAATATCATTAATCGCTTATCTATATATTTTATACTATCATAATAATAATTATATATCAATATTATATAATAATGCTTGATGCACCACTATTAATACTTATACATTCAATATTTATTTAATAATAGTGTACATAATTTATTAATAACATTATTGTTATTATTATGTGTACAATTGATATCCATGAATCTTGATTACCTTACTAATATTATCAATCCTTTATTTATTATATTTTAATACCACTAACACATTATAATTATAATGTAATATCATACTATATGATAATAACATTATATTATTATTATTATTATTATTTTATTTATTAATAATAATTTGACCTTTTAATATTACATTATCACCTTAGTAACGTATTATTATTATATCAATAATATATTATTATTTATTCTTTAATAATATATTATACCATTAATAATATATCAATATATTCTAACATTAATATAATAATTTACTTATATTACACTAATTAGGGGACATGACATAGTATATCAAGCTGAGGGAAGAAATAAAATATGATTGGATTCATTTAACTTTTCAGCATCTACTATGGCTATCGCCATTGCTTGCTAATCAGCAAGATTTAGAGAAATTTGATATGTTAGAAAAGCTCCACAGATGGGAAGGTGTAGGGAGAGTGGAGGTTTTTATTGGAATATTTTTGTAGGATAAGAATGACTTGAGATGTCCAAATGAGTTGATAAGAACCACTTGAGATGTCCAATCTTGGGTTAAGCAACCCATTTTTGTAGGATTTTGATCTCTTTCTTTGGCCAAGCAAGGGGTTTTAACATGTCTCAAATAGTTGAACAAGGGTAAAAACAACCTTTCCAACATGAATTTGTGATATTAGAATAGCATTTCTACTAATATTACCAAGATATTTGATTTTTAAGAACATTAACACTAGTCAACACATTTGAAAATAGTAGCCAAGCAATCTACCTTAGAGTCATGGTTTATTACTCAACAACTTGGCCCACACTTGATGCTCCTTCACCTCAAACCAAGTAATTTCCCACAAGAGATATTTGATTTTCATGAAAGTGCCATAAGCACAACCAAGAGAACACATATGGTGAATGTAAATCTTGGGGTGATCCAAGTAGTCCACTAGGATCGATCCTTGCACCAAGAAGTTGAGCGACAAAATAGGGTAGATACTAACCTAGGGTGTTTAGAAAGCGCTTATGTTCATAATGTTCCTCTTGCACCCAATTAAGGGACACCCCACCTTGTGGTGGGTAATAGACCTCACGGTCACAAGAGCACCATAAGTGTTCTTGCCTAGTACCCTCCTTATGGTTGAAATCCCATAAGCAATCACACTAAGTGAAGATAAATACTACATCTACCAAAGTTTTGTGTTCTTGATAGCCTTGAGTTTATAGTGGGTTGGAAGAGCCAAGTAATTTTTTTGTCCCCACTTGGTTCATTACTCTCAGGTTATCTGAGAGTAGGCCCTCTAAAGAATCCTAACTATCACAAAATAGATTCACTCTCAACGGTCAAGATTTTTGATTCACCTCAAGGATGAAGAGCATACTCTCCTACCTTAATTGCTTCCCCCAAACACACCAAGAAGATTCAATCACCCATTTTCTTTCAAAATCCAAAGGTGGGTCAAGATTTTTGATTCACCACAAGGGTTAAGAGCATATTGTCCTATCACCGAGGAATCCCAATTACAAGTTTAATGTGCCTAAAAAATGAACAACTAGTAGATGTCACACATGAAATAAAAAAGCAAGCAAGTTGGGTTTTTATGTGTCAAGCAGCCCTGCAAACAAGTGTTAGTAGCCCTTGTGCATTTGAAGCTTTGGCATACATTCTTTTAGGAAATTTAGGCAATGTTAATGCTTCAAGACAACACCCTGCAATCACAACCATTAGCCCCACAAGTTAGCTTCAAAAACAATACATAATCTGTAAACAAGAACCTCTGTAAAATAGTTAAGAACCTATAAGAACCAGTAAGCAACAAACAACCACTGAAAAACTAACAAAATAACCTTAAATGGAAAAGAAATTTGAGTCTGGTGATAGTTTTTGCTAGAAGACTATCGTATGATACTTTTTAGTATGAGTGTGCGATAGAACCTTCCTGTGTGATATTTCTTCTTAAGCTAGATGATAGAATTTTCTATACTGGGGCAATAGAGTACAGTATAGTTGTGTGACACTATTTCAAAAAATAATATTGCCTAATAATTATGAAACCTATCACATGAAACTAGAAAATTGTGACTAAAAAAAGAAAAAGAAGTGTAGAGAGTAAGCAAAAAATGCAAATGAAAATAGTAGAGCGAAGGACACAACTTGATGTTCTGCCCCATCGTGGGCACCAAAAATGTACACTAAGAAAGTGTCCCACTCCAAACCCTTCTATCCAAGGGATTCCATTGAATTTGGAATAGTTGGATGTCAACTTGGAGCTCCTTATCCACAGAGTGCAAGAGAGTGTGTTTCAAGTACAATAGCTCTCAACTAAGCCTTAGGAATACTCTTCTTGCTAGAAAACCATGCAATGGGAGGTTCCAAAGACAAGATGCAAGAGTGAAAATGTCCACAAGGATTTCCTCAATGATGCAATGCAAGATGGAATCTAAGCTAGAAATGAGAATGCAAAGTGCAACTATTCTAAGTAATATGCAAGTATTACAAATCCAACTAATTACTATGTAAGTTAAGATATTGTAAAGAAACTACATTAACATGCAACTATGCTAGAATGCTATATGCTAACAATGCTATGGATGAGAGAATGTAGATAATAAATAGAAGTTCTCCACAAAAAGCTCTCAAGAATTTGAATAGTAAACCTGGAGCATAAAAATACTCAAGAATGTGGATCCTTTGAGGGGGAAAGCTCTCTCCCTTTTAAATTTGTATAGACAGTAGAGATCAAGATGAAGATGGTGGATGATCAATAGTGGAATTCAAAAAGAGAAGTGATCCATGTGCAAACACAAGCCAACCAATAGAATATAAGTTGACTTCTCATATAAGACAAAAGTCACAAAGCCTTTTTCTTTTAATATGATAATTAGAAAAGGACTTTGTGTGTGCACTTTAAGTGGGTTAGAAGAATAGGGTCTTTTATTTAATTTAAAGGGGACATGTTCTTTTAATAAAATAATGAACTTAGGATAGCATAGTCAAACTATAGGTTATAATCAAATTAATTGATTATTAATAATTTGGTCTAAGTAAATGATTAATTAATTTAGCCAAAATGTTGAGAAGGGAGCTAATAGTCTAGATGGCCATTTTTAGGTGATTACACAAATAAGGGATAACATATTTACATAAGAGATATATATAACTTTAACAACTAAGTCTACAATGATAGAAAAGGAGGGGTATTACAAATAAATTGATGATTTGAGCAAAGGTTAGATAATTGATAAATTATGCAAAATTGATGAAGCATAAGATGTAATCCATCATATAGATTTAAAATGTTGAAAAGGAGGCTTATAGTTTACTAGACCATTTTTTGGTGATTACATTTTTCCCTCTTTGACTAATGTGTGAGTGATCTGGGAACACATTAAGTCAAAGAATGATAATGTCAAGTGGGAGATACCTAACCCTGAACTAGAAGTGAACAAAGGTTAGCAAGGTTGATAAGACAATACTAGAATTGATGTGATATGATAAGAATTGATATGTCAAAGAGTGATTAGATTGGATAAAGCATCTGAAGAGGAGAAAAGATTTGAAGGATCTCAACTTGATGTGAAGTGAAGAAGCTAAGATAGCCTAAGCAAAAAAATAGCATAGTGAGATCAATTTGTAGTGCGCAAAGATATGACCTACCCCTTCAGGATAAAAATCAAAATGATGTAGAAGAGATGTAGAAATAAGATAGATATGATCAAATTGAGCTAAAATAATCCATAATTATAGATAAGGAATTTAGAGAGAACATGACCAAGTTTGACCACCAAGCAGTGAGAATGTGCCCTAGTTTAACTAGGTTTGACCATAAAGGATAAACCATTAGAATTAGGTCAAACCAAGAAAAAATGAGATTGAAACAATAAAAAGTGGGTGATGGAAAGGTAGAAATGATGAAATGATGCTTTCCTTGAAAGATGCCTATTTTTTGCTTTAAAAGGGTCAGTCAATTGCACATAGAAGAGAGAAATTTTAAATTGTAATTTTGAAGCTCAAGCCAAATCTAGATTTCTATTTTGATCCTAAAATTGGATCCAGGAAACCAAAATTTGATTAGGGTTTTTTTTTGTGGAAATCAAAAACTTTTGAAAATTAGGTAAAAATGTTATATTATATAAGGGTTAAATTAGATATGGTGATATGATAAACCCTTTTAATTGTAGGACAGAAGAGAGAAAATGATGAGAAAGATAATAAGAGATGATGAAGATAAGATCAAGAAGAGAAGAAAAGATGCAAGAATGAACGTAGTTGATTGACAAAGACTCTCTCCTCACTCAAAATTCAAAGCCTAAAGTGAAAGCTAGAGCGGAAGCCTAATATGCAAACTATCATAAAATACAAGGTGTGGTTTGCAAGGGTCAATTAGATAGGTCCTTGATATTATCATCGAGCCTTATTAAGGGACACCACAAGATCATACAATTGTTACTAGTACAAGTGTAGCTATGAAGATATGAATATGATCTATATTGGATAGAGTGTAGAAATCTAACCTGTGCATCAAAGACATAGAGTTCAAGATGACAGTGCAGTTAGAATCCAAGTTAATATTGCAAGATTCCATACATACCAAGGCATAAGTGCCAAGATAACCATGAGTGTAGTTTTGAGTAAACAAATGCAATGTAACAATCAAGGTCATAGTCCCAAAAACTCACCTAAGTGTCCAAATGAATTGATCAAGGTATATGTGGCATTCCAACCAAGAGGAGACACTTACCAAAAACACTTGATGCACTAGAACACACAGGATCATCAAAATTACACACACATGTAGAAGACAAAGAAAGTATTGCCCATGCTCCCAATCCTCTAGTTAAGTGGCATCCCAAATTAATTAAGGAGTGAACATCAATAAAAATTGATAACAAGAAACACATACAAAAAAAACCATCAATCATGCCTCAATCATTTTAATTTAAGTGTGGTTTGAAAATGAAAAGATAATTGCTAACTCACTAGGACTTATGCTTACAAGTGAGATATATCACCCAAGTAGATTGTTGATAAAGTGTAAGTCCAAGGTAGACTATCCAATAAGTGTTTAGAAACACTTTTTGTCAAGAGAAAGTGTTGAGAAATAATGTTGGGGTGGTGTTAAGAAATACCAACACATCCTAGAGACCAAAGATGACATAGTTTGTGCCCCCTAGACCTAGACAAAGACCAATTCCAAACCAAGGAGACAAGTGAGCATGACGAAATAAAGTGGTTAAGTGTCAAAGTTATGAGCTGATAGATAGAAGCACATAGGTCTCAAGCAACACCTGCTTTGAGGTTTTCACCACTTTGAAGCATTTTTATTTCAGATTTTTAGATTTTTTGGAAATAATTCAAGTATTTCTCTTTTTGGATAATGCTCCACTTCAAAGGATGTGTCATCATAGGCTGGGGCTGGTGAGTGGTATGCTCAAATATGTTGTTAGGGTGATGGTAGAGAAAATATAGGTATATGAAGGATAAGGTTTTATGCTTTGGAAGGATGGAAGGTGGATGAATAATAGGTAAGTGTAGGCTTGAAAAGATTGTGTTAGTGTACTTTTTTTATTTTTCCTATTTTGCTAAGTTTTTCCTACACTTTTAATAATCTCACTTAGGTTAATAACGCATGTCTTATTAGGTGAATGGTTGTGAGGTGTCACCTTCCTACATGTGAGCATCCATTAGCTATCTTGGGAAAATACTTTGCTATCTTTAGTTCGATAGATGGTTGCTCCTCATTGGTTGGTGTTGCCACCTCCTCCCTCTTTCTAGCCTATATAAGCATGCTACCTGGCTTGTATTTGCATCTCTTGTTTTTGCATCCTCTTAATGCTATTTTGCTTCCAGCATTTGCATTACTCTCTTGGAGACTAACTCTATGATGCTATTTTGATTTTGTATCATTTGCATTTATAGTTTAGATATTTATTCTTTGCACTAGTTTTCTGGGTTATTAATCTTATCAGATTCTAACATGGTATCAGAGCTTTTCTATGTGCAAGAGTAGATTTTAGTTTCCTTATTTGAGAGATTCGGGGGGGGGCTAATAAACTTTATTGTAGTTTTTTGAAAAATGAAGTATGCTCTTCTCTTGCATCTTTGGATGATCCTGAGAATCAAAAAAGTTTTGACAAAAATGATTTTTCTCTGGGGTTTCAATCTCAAATCTGACAACCAACTTGCATATTTGGAGTTTTCAATCAGTATTGCAGGTTCCAGCATGCCATTGATGGACTTAGGAAGCTGATCCAGCATTTGCATGTCATATTTTGGTTGCTGGGGTCGGTTTTTGATTTTTGGAGCCATTTTTTACTGTTAAAGGCGTTTGATTTACACTACAGCAACATCTTCTGTACATCAACAAGGAAAACACTTTCTGGGTTTTGTTTGCAGCACCGAAAAACCATCCGGGTATCTTTTAGATTTTGCATGCAATCTATATATTTTTCAAGATCTAGCGCGAAAAGCTACAACAATACCCCTCTCCGTTGGCAATCGCAGATTTGAACGCTGTTTTCAAATGTCTCATTCTTGCTCATACAGACTCCGATTTTGATGATTCTTATTATGAACTTGGCTATTTTTTTGTGCTAGATCCACTAGTGGAGTTGTTTTTTGATTTTCATGCATGAATTCTTCAAAAATTGCAGATTCTCAACCATGACTATGCACAGTTCTCATTTTGGAAACTTCAAAAGATCATAACTTTCTCATATGACCTCATATCGAGATGATTCTTTTTTTGAAAGTGCATGATTTTTTGAGTAGATCATAGTGGTGCTATTTTTTTCCTTGATTATTGTGCCCAAGTTTCACTTTTAGCATATTCTCTTCATGAGGGTATGTAATGCATTGAAATCAAGACCACTAAGTATTTATTTCTAGTGGTAGTTGTAAACGCACTAAAATAAAGTGCCAAATCATATTTCTTTGGGTGGGGGGGGTTCTTTGATTGAGTAAAGAGGGAGGGGCATTGACGTGGCTGGGTTCTCTTCTTTCTAGCATTTCTTCTCTGCATTTCTTCATCATGGATCAAACAAATATGCCCATCCTAACTCCACACAATTACTTTGAGTGGAAATCACACATGACAATTCACTTAAGGAAAGCTGGATTAAATAGGATAACTATGGGACTTGAAACTGAACCTGCTAAAGATGAAGATAAGCCTAAGTGGTTTAACAAATGTGATGAAGCATTTGGAACATTGTGTTTGTCTATTTCTCCTGACTTGCTATTTCACATTGAGTCTTTGGATACACCAAATAAAGTATGGACAAAGCTAGAAACACTATTTGGCACACAAGATTCAATGAGGAGTCATATGTTGGAAAATGAATTAATTAGTTTGAGTCCAGGCAATTTCAACACAATCCAAGATTTCTTAACCAAATTGAAATCACTAAGGTTGCAGTTAAAACAATGTGGAATTGAAAAGAAAGATGAACAACTAATTCTTAGTATTCTCTCTAAGCTAAGTTCGAAATATTTTGTGTTTGTCTCTACCTTCTATGCTACTAAGGGTGCACTTGGTACTCAATTCACCATGCCATCTTTAGATGATTTTGCTGTCAATCTCACTCGAGAACAAGACAAGCTAATCCAGATGGGCATTCTTAAGTCCTCTAAGTCACATGCCTTGGCTGCCAACCAAGGCACAAAAGAACAACAAGGACAAAGTAGTAACAACAATAGTAAGGACAAGAAACAAAAGAATAGTGAGGAGAAGAAGGATCAGATACCAATTGCTTCAAAAGCAACTATTGATACCTCATCCTCTAAGGGCGATAAGCCTAAGAAAGAAAAGGTCAAATGTGCTTATTGTAAAAGACCTGGTCATGATGAACATAAATGTTTGTAGAAACAACTTGATCACTTGACATACATTCTTGAGAAGAATAATATCAGTGTTCCTGAGTCTATCAAACAAAGTTCTAATGAAGGGTCTAACAAAGAAAAAGAAAATAGCAAGGGGAAAGGAAAGGGCAAGGCTCTTTTTGTAGTTGCTTCCTCAACATCCACTTGGGTTCTTGATTCGGGTACTTCACACCACATGGATTCATCTAAGGAAGAAATTGCATCCTTAGAGCCATGTACTATGCCTTCTATGTTGATGGGTGATAACACTCCTATTGAGGTGTGTGGGAGAGGGTTTGTTGATGTGGGGGATGGGACATTCCATGATGTTCCTTGTGTACCCTCAATGTCAACTAATCTCCTATCAATATACCAGATCACTCACACAAGTTTAGGCAAGCGGGTTGAGTTCACTCCTAGTTCAGTGGAGATACGTGAGTTGCACACTGATTCTACAGTTGCAGTTGGGAGAGCAGATCATCAGTCATGACTCTATATGTTTTCTCACTTTGTTCCTGATCCTCCTTTGAAATTTTCACTCACTCACTCTAATGATGTGAGCAGATTATGGCATAAGCAGTTTGGCCATCTTAGCTTCCACTACTTGCATCAGCTTAACCAGCAGAGCATGGTCACAGGGTTGCCTTCTACTTTGACATTGGAGTCACTTGGAATACATGATAGATCTTCTAATGGGTCAGATTCACTTGAGCAGTCTTCTACCTCCACTTCTGATGCAGAGAGTGATTCAGAGGACTCACCTCCTTCCTCTCCTAGTCATCATTCATAGGTTGATGATTCTCCTCTAGATTCTCCATCTTCTAGTCCACTTTGGGCTAGAAAGACCTTGCAGTTTGCAGGTGATTGGGTTGGGGATCCATCAGACACCAAGCAAACTCATTCACAATTCTAGGATGCTCTACATATCTTCATTGCTACTACCTCAAATCCACAGTCCTTTCATGAGGCTTCTGGTATTTTTGACTGGGATACATCGATGCAGGAGGAATATAGTTCCTTGATGAGGAACCACACTTGAGATCTTGTCCCTTTTCCTAAGGGAACAAACTTGTTCGATGTAAGTGGATCTACTAGACAAAATTTAGAAGCTTTGTTGGGGGTGTGGGATGCTTCATCTTTTGGGGGGACCTCTTCCTCTCACTTGGAGTCCTAATTTTCTTTGGGGAGTCTCTTTTCTCTCTCTTTTGGGGGAATTTTACGTACATGGGTACCTCATCAGGCTTGACTTGCCGGGACCCATTTCTACATCCACCAAAGCTTCGCTTATGGGGGGGTGTTAGTGTAGTTTTTTATTTTTCCTATTTTGCTGGGTTTTTCCTACACTTTTAATAATATCACTTAGGTTAATAAAGCATATCTTATTAGGTGAATGGTTGTGAGGTGTCACCTTCCTACATATAAGCATCCATTAGCTATCTTGGGAAGATACTTTGCTATTTTAGTTCGATAGATAGTTGCTCCTCATTGGTTGGTGTTGCCACCTCCTCCCTCTTCCTAGCCTATATAAGCATGCTACCTGGCTTGTATTTGCATCTCTTTTTTTTGCATCCTCTTAATGCTATTTTGCTTCCAGCATTTGTATTACTCTCTTGGAGACTAACTCTATGATGCTATTTTGATTTTGTATCATTTGCATTTATAGTTTAGATATTTATTTTTTGCACTAGTTTTCTGGGTTATTAATCTTATCAGATTCTAACAGATTGTACAAGGGTAGGTCAGAAAGTGGTAAATATTAACATTGACACATACCTTGAAGGGTGATAAAATGATGGAGGAAACATGGATGAAATAACTTGAGGTTTGATGTAGGAGGTGGAGGAAGATGTTTGGAAGAAGGTGGAGTGGAAGCCTTTGGAAGCTTGAATGTCTATTTTCATCTTTTTTCAATATTCGAGTATTTCAAAAGAGACTTGGGAATCCATATAAATTTTTATTTTTATTTTCCTTTAGATGCTTTAAGATGTATTTCTTCAATAATGAATTTAAGAACCCATATTTTCTTTGATTTTACTTTTTTTTTAGTGGACCTTTATGGTCTCTTGAGTATTTCTTTCTCTCTTTTTATTCACATGTCAATTTGATAGGACATGGTGATCTTCACTTGTAAATAGATTCTTGTGTTTCTTTCTTTTATGTTGGATGGGTGGATGGAAATTTTTCAAAGGTGAATGTCTTTGTTAATCTTGGGGTATGATGGGAGAAGTAGATGATGAGCTAGGAGTGAAAAGTATGGCAAATGGAAGTTTGGAATGTTTTAGCTTTGATGGGTAAGGACCAAGGATGGATTTAGAAGATGAGAATGGATAATGGGTATGGATATCAATATCTTTAGAGTTAGCAACATGGACAACGCTACCAATAGGTTCATTGATATATTTCATAGGAGAAACTTCATTGATAGGAGCACTGAAAGCTTGAATATATTTTTGAGGTGGATATGGAGAAGTGGAACAAGGAAATGAGGGGATAATTTAATCTTGGAAAATGTCTTTACATAGCATAGGGAGATTTTTTTTCTCTTGAATTTCAATAAGCTCACTAGAAGTGGTATCTTTATCTTTCTTAGGAGATGGACATGACATAGGATATGTAGGGATAGGTTGTTCTTGAGATGGAGATATAACATCTTGGAGGAGATGAAAGGGTATGCAGGGATCTTGATCTTGATCTTTACTAACATTTATTTCTTCTACTTTTTGATAGTCCTCTTAACATGGAGCCACTTTAAGGGAAAAGGAGAATTTTTTCTTTGTGCAATGGGTTCTTGAAGAGCTGATTGAAAATTTATTAGAGTAGGTATGATAGGTGTGGTAGAGCATGAAGGTAGTAACAAATTTGAATCCTATAGCTTTGGATGAAAAATCAAGCATGAAGGAGAATAAAAGAATTTTATAGGAAAACTAGAGTGTCATTGATTTGCAAACAAGGTAAGAAAAGTGTGCACTTGTCCAAAGTAAAAAAGTGGAAAAGAGATAACAGATAACTTGTTACAAGATGCCCAAGTTGTAGATAGATGACCTATGTATGACACTTGTGAACAAGAAAAGATAAGATTAATAAAAAAGATATTAAGAGAAGATGGACAATTAAACAATCCACTAACTAAGGTTTTAGTCAAGAAACAATCCACTAACTAAGGTTTTAATCAAGTAGCTTAAGCTAACTTTTCAGAAAAAGATCATCCTAACATGCTTAGACAAGGACAAAGGATAAAAAGAGCTAATAATGATAGTGAAAAAGCTATGTTGACAATGTTTAAGCCCAATTTGGAAAATTTGACACTAAAGATTCATTCAACTTTCTATTGTGATGGTTGACTATTTTGGACATTTTGACTTGGAGAAAAACATTTTTTAACTTTATTTTTATTTTTTGAGGTTTTATGATTTTTTGAATTTTGAAATTTAAAAGTAAAAAATACACAATGAAACAATGCAAAAGAAAATAAAATCTTGAGGCTCAATTTGATGGATGTGTCCTCTTTTGTACCAATTTGGGAAGGTTTTAGACATTCAAGCACATCAAACACACCAACATCGTATTCAAGTCTCTACTAGGATGTACAAGCTCAACTAAGGGATGTCCTTAATATATCTAAGGAACGTGAGGCCCAAATCCATAGATGAAAGAGAATACTACCAAACACTAGGGGTAAATAGTAACTCAATCTCAATCTTCACTTTCCAAAGGTATAAAGTTCATCAGGTCTTAGCCAAGTTTGACAATATTGCTACTTCCAAGAGGTTTTTCTTTAGATTCAAGCCCCACTATTTATACTTTGGTGGAATAGGAGAGTTGAGGTCATCCCCTGAAGTGATCCTTTCTCTAGGAAGCCCCCCTAAAAACACAAAAAAAATATCTCTTATTTATGTTTCCAACAAACTCCTTAAAAAGGATGCAAGAAGAAAACATAAATAAGAAAATATTGGAGATTAAAAGATAAAGGGATTTATTTTAAGACCAAATCCAAATGTAAAAGATTGATTTTAAGCCATTTTTTTCAATATTGGGAAGACACATCAATTAAGTTGACCAGAAAAAAAATTATTCGATGATGAAAAAGAGGAGAATGATCACCTTTACACAAGAAAATAAGGTTTGGAATACATGCACCTCAATTTCACGCTTTCCAATTTTTCATTTTTTGTTTCTTTGACCTCTAAGTTGCCTTCAAAAACTTCAATCAAGTGCAAGAAATCATGAAGAAGTATGATAATTTAAAGAAAATACATTGCATTATCTAATTCCACATGAAGTAACAATTCATACTGATAGATTTTATCATGCATTAAACTTTGTGCAAATAAAGTGCAAGCTAATCATAAAATGCCTTTTTTAAAACTTTCCTTTTTGACCTAGTTAACCAGATTAGATTTGTATGCTATGATGTCGATTCAAAAAATGAAAATTCAAAGAAGAGACCTAGAGTACAAATCAAAGAGCTATCCAAAAATGTAAAAATTCCACAAATATCTCTTAAGTTGTGCCCTAGAGACTCATTTTACCAAAATAGACCAATTTTCATTAATTGACTATTTGAGTTATGTTATTGCATCTAAATAAAAAAATACAAAGAAGTAAATCCTGGTAGAATTCACATGCCTTTCCAAAAATGGAATTTCTAAATAATATGTTTATTTGCAACCAAAAATGAATTTTAATAAGAACAAATTATAACTCATGAAAAAATGATTAGAAAATTTTGAAATTTTGACCGAGACACCTTTGATCCATCACTAACCTACAAAAAAATTGCAAATTAAAATACTAATCTATTAGAAAAGATGAAAAAATCATTGAAAAAACCAGGGCCTTCAACTCAACCTACACAAGGGTTAGACTTAAAAATCAATGTGAATATGCAAAATTTATAGGTTGCCCCATAGTTAGCACCAAATGTATGCTAAAACGTGAGCACACTTCTATTAATCTTTATTCTCAAGTGATCACATTGATTAGGAGACTCAAAAGGCAAATAATAGCTCTCTATCCATGATGTGCAAGAATGTGAGCACACTTCTATGAATATTTATTCTCAAGTGATCCCATTGATTAGGAGACTCAAAAGGAAAATAATAGCTCTCTATCCATGATGTGCAAGAATCCAAATGAAGTGATTGTGGCTCTCAAATGAACCTAAGATAGGAGATCCTTACATAGTGCACCATAGAATGAGAGATTCAAATAAAGATGCAATGCAAAGTAATCTAAGATGAGATGAAAGATTAACCTAAACAAAACAAAATCTAGACTACATGGATGGCAATTACTATGTCATACTAATTAAGCTAGATGCAAGAGAGTAAAGGAAAAAACTAAGATTAATTATAATGCAAGCTCTCAACTAGTGCTCAAGAAAGAAAATGACAAAGTAACAATATTACATTAACACAAATCATGATGATCTACCATGGATGCAAGATGCAAGATGAGTGATCCTAAGATGCCAAAGTCACCAAGATGCAAGATGCTAAGATGCAAGAAGATTCCAAGAAGAAAAATGAAAACAAAATAATAGCATCAAGACCCAGATACAAGAGAATAAAAAGAGAGCCTCCTTCTAAAGAGATTTTGATGGTAGAAATTAAGTTGCAAAATCAAGTGTGGAGGTTTTTTCTCATTTTGACTTTGAGCTCAAGATTCTCAAGAGGCAAAATCAAAGGCTATGTTTAAGAGGAGAAAGAATGAGTGGAGATTAAGAGGCAATAGAGATTCCACTTGCCTTGAAAAGTGTGCATTCAATGCGTAGACAAAAATTCTTTTTCTTTTATTTATAAATTAGGAAATTCCTTTTTATGTGCACACATGGGATAAAGGAGATTTCATTTAATTAAATGGGGACATGTTCTTCTAATTAAATAAAACTTAGGATAAGGTGGTCAAAATATATGATATAATCAAATAAATGATAAAATGTTGATTTGATCAAAGGATGGAGTGATAAGTTATGTAAAATTGATAAAACATAAGATGTACGCATAGAGATTTAAAATGCTTAAAAAGGGGCTTATAGTTTACTAGACCATTTTTGGGTGATTACATATATAAAGTGATTAAATATTTTTTCTTCACACTTAATATTAGATTGTTTTAAAGCATCAATGCATGAATATTGAATGGCAATATTAGTGAGGATGGAGGAAAATATTTTTTTATTAGTTTGAGAATTGATTTCACATTATTTCGTCAATCTTGGTCATTGTTTGATGTTTAATAAAACATAGAAGTATTGGAAAAATGACAATTATTTTTGGAAGGGTAATGGGCCAAAGCTGAGATTATTTATTTTTATTTATTTATTTAGATTAGTTATTATTTGTTAAGCTAAAGTAGACTCGAACCCAAGACATCTCACATAAGAGGCTAACAATGTATTGTTGTGTTGTAGGATGAACCAATATTTCACGTAATCATTTTTCTATCATATTTAAAAGGATTACAAAATGTGGAAATCTTGTGCTTTTTATTTTTTAGCTTGTACTTTTAAAATATATATATATATTATATACTTATCAAGTGGGTACCAACCCTAGAAATCTCAAGATTTGAATTACTTGAATCGTTCGATTTTTTCTAATATTTAAATGAATATAAAATTTTAAGATATTAAGAAAATATATTTAAAAATATTATCATGACTAAGTTAGAGGTATAAACTACAATACTTAGAAAGTGGTTGAGGTATAGAACTTATGTTTGTGTTCTCTAGATTTCTTACTAACATTATAAGAATAATTATATAAATTAGGAAAGTGGAAAAAAAATTATATATGCGAGTATAAATGATAACAACAATAGGAGGTCAAAATCATGAA
Source organism: Cupressus sempervirens (assembly GCA_028749045.1). Lineage (NCBI taxonomy): Eukaryota > Viridiplantae > Streptophyta > Pinopsida > Cupressales > Cupressaceae > Cupressus > Cupressus sempervirens. The sequence continues at coordinate 542,742,718 of CM053787.1, read as the reverse complement.
TACTACACTTTATTACAATCTCAATAGCTGATAGTAGACCATTGAAAGATTCAAATGTATGATCCTATAAAATTTTAAATCAATGATGGTAAAACTTGTGGAGAAAACAATTTTCTAAAGATAAAGGATGAGCCTCAATGAAGGAAAAGTCTAATAAGGTGTGTTCCATGGGTACCCAATAAGGAAAAATGTGCAGCAAGAAATGATAGCAATTTCAACATAGTAGAACTAATGATTTTTAGCCTAGTTCCCTGGGACAACAGTTCTAAGATCAATGTAGTATAAAATGTCAAAAGTGGGGTGGAATATCTCCACTATATTTGATTTTTGGACTATTAAAAAACTCCAAGGATCTTCCATGTTCAATCATGGGGATAATTGAGGTGTGTTATTATGCTTTTGAAAAGGATGTCACCTATTTTGTGTGACAGTATATTTTAAAAGAATATTACATATTCTGCATGACAATGCTTTTTAAAAGAATGTTACATATTTTGTGTTACCATCCATTTAAAACCCTAAATTAAGAAAAATGTTAAGAGTGGGTTGAAATATCTCCAATTTTTTTGATTTTGAGACTATTAAAAAGATCCAAAACTATATCCTTCTTTCAACTACAATTATTTTATGATTTTAATCACATTTTCATTATGAAATATTATCCTTATAGCAACAATAGCATTTGCATAATGATATTGGATAAAGGACTTGTAAAAAAAAAAATTGGGAGTTGTCTCATTTGAACACCTATAATGAAGTGAATTGAGATGAACATTATTCAACTATCCCTAAAACGCATGCCATGTTTGAAATATTCTTCTTTAGTAGAAAATGAGCATAAATTTTACACATATAGGGGAAGAGACCCGTTGGACATTTTTCCCCCCATTCAGCCTATCATTGATAACCAATCAGAGAGATCTCTAGTGGGCTAAATTCCTTGTAGAGGGTTAACATCATGCCAGGTCGACAGTTAACATTTCATATTGACTTGATTTGTTCTCTAATCAAGCAATGGTTCTTCTTTTACCAAGTTGACTTGGTTTGTTCTTGGTCATGTTGACTTTGGCTATGAGATCTGATGGCTCTCGTGTTTTTGTGAGCTATCTACCCATCTTCCCAAAAGAAAATCATAGTGTCACGCATCACCATTCTAGTGTTTCCTCACTTTGTAGAGTCTTCATGAGACTTTGAAGCCTAGGATTGCATGAGATCCTACCATGTGTTTCCATCTTGGTTCCTCCTCACATTGTGATGCTTTCTCAAGGCTCCAAAATTTAGAATTATACCATGTGGCAAAGGGTCCTATCTCTAATACTTAAGCTAGCCTAATATGCGCATGCATAGATCAATGATGGAGATTCAATAGAGGATTAAAATATTGTCATTTGATCTGTCAAATGGAAAAGTGCAGGATGATGCCTCATTTCTTTAAGACATGGAATAAATTAAAGTTGTGACCTAGCAAAGTTGTTAAATATAATGCAAGAGATACTTAGTCACTCGGTCAAATGGTTAAGTGGTAAAGAAAAAATTAAGGTCATGACCAAGCGATCACTCAGACTAAGGCTTGATCACATGATTGCACAATTAAAAGTTATAATTAATAAAGAAGTTTTGAAGTGGTGATATAGTTAAGAGCTTGTAAATATTTAGTGCTTGCATGGTCATGCAATTAGAAAGATAAAAGGAAATGAAGGTAGTGACCAAGAAATTATGCAAATCCAAGGGTTTCATGTGGTCACAAGTTTTAAATGTTGATGCGAGAATCAAGTAGTGCTCACATGACATGATTAAAAGATGTAAAGGTTTATAGTATTCACTTAGTTGTGTGGTTGAAAGCACAAGGTAAAGCATAAGTTGTGGAGAACCTACGAAAGGGTTTCACATAGTCACAAGTAGAAACAAAGAATAGAAAATGAGCCCCTTGAGGTCACCATTCTAGTGTTTCCTCATGATGCAATGCTTCTGTGAGGCACTGAGACCCAAAACTATACCATGTGATTAGGGTCCCCACCTTCTACGTTATTTGCTTCCTTCATTGAGAGGATTCTCCTTGTTGCATCTCAATCATCCAGTGTTAATAAGGAGGATCTACATCAACAACTTGCAAGTTTTTGTGAGATGGTATTATCATCTCATGAAAGTGTGAGATGCTACCAAGTGTCATCATTCTGTTGTTTCTTCATGGTTTACAGTCTCCATGAGGCTTTGAAACCCAAAATCACATGACAACTATTGGATCTAGTGCATCTTGGGGGGCCTCCTCACTCCATCTTAGTCATCCATCTCGAAGAAAAGATCTACATTAACGATTGCATTTTAACCTTTCATTGGGGAGATTCTAGCCACATCTAGGTCACTCATCTCATGGAGAAGACCTTCATCAATGACCATCATCTTTTTGAGGAAAATCATATTTATTCCCCATGGTCAACCCTTCATGTTGCGGTAAGATACACATCATGTTATCTCCTTTTGTAGTTTTCTGCTAGTGGCACAAATTAGCTTCATGTGGCCATGACTCGCCATTAGGGCTTGTTCTTCAATATGAAGTAACTTCTCAAGCCTTGTTTCTATGGTGCCAATGCACTCCATGCCTCTTTAATGCATGAAATGATCAAATCCTCAGTGATTTGATCTCTTATAGATGGATGCCTCCTTTCTTTCTCTTCCTGTCACTTCTAATAGTAATTGCACTTCATGATCAAATCTCATTCTAATTCTCAGTTATTGCTCTCCTCTACAACTTAGCTCCACCTATTTAGGGGTTTGAACTCAATTTCAACATCAAATTTATGACTAAACTCTATAAAGGAAAGATATAAATATTTCTTAAGAGTTCTTCTCTACTGGTGTTCTGCAGCAGTGTTATGCTCTACAACTTTTGCCTTTCCATTAATGAAACTTCTCATTTTTATCTCTTCTTTCCATTATACTATCTTGTGCATGTTATTTTCCTTATAGTGAATGTTTCTTTTCTAGTTTATGAGATTTCCATGTGTGTTCAATTCACTGGTGAAGTGTTGTGTTGTGAAGTTTCTCCTTCCTTTTAGCACCCAATTAGTTTCCAACCTGCATGTGAGTTCTTTGAAGGTTGATTAGAGTTTAGATCTATGTATTCAAGTGTTTCATTATTGGTTTGTGAAATTGTGGGTACAGTTGTAATCGAAGTTCTATCTCAGTATATCATTGCCTTTCCCTTCCTACATTTAGTTTTAGTGCTCCTTCTCCCTTTTCCTCTTGAGTTGTAGTTTATGTGCACCCTGATAGTGAGGAAGTCGGCCTTCTCTAGAGATTTAGCCTTAGAGTGCAATTCCTACACTTGGAGGTTGTTTCCATGCAATAGAAGGTTGCTTGGGGATCATACTTCAAGAAAGGGTGTAGACTTTTGTGTCAACAAGATCTAATAACTAAAAATGGATCTAATAACCATAATATTTTTTTCATAGATACATGTTAATTACCACTCTTAAAAGAGCCCCAAAAAATGAAAACACATGTTGATCACCCATGTGCTAACAATCAATAATTTTAAATCTTTTTTTTTAGCATTTTTGGTTGGTGATTAACTAATTTAACCACAAGGATTGGTGTTTTTTAAGTGAGTAACTATTGGTGCATAAACAAAGAGAATTCTAGACAAATGTTTTGAAATGATGATTTTGGACTACTTTGTTCTCCATGATCCATACAAAGAGATATGTGAATACCAAAAACCTACAACCTTAGATTTAAGCTCTTCATTTTCCTAAAGAGGTACACTAAAAAAATGGGCAAAATCCAACTTATGATTGAGGAGTTTTAGGTGTGTGAAGTTAGCCTAAGCGGCTATGGAGACTTTTCTCTAGAACATTAAAGATGAAATATCCTACCAAATGTTTTACTATATACACTTTCTACATTAAGAATGTACATTAATATCATTTAACATATATAATACTATCACCATAACCCTTTTACCCTTCAAAGATATAAGTACTAATTAGCCGATTAGGCTATTTACTTCCAGATTCATGGCTAGAAAATGTCTTGTCCAAGCCATAATCCCCTTCAGGTGTCAGACATAAATTCTTGGTTTCAAAATAGTGCTCCTATAGTAGATATGAGTAGTGTTCACCATAGACCTTCTATGGCCTCTTGTCATGCCCGACCGTCAAGAGAGGTTACCTGCAACATGCTATGGGTATTTTGTATCCTAACAAAGTGGTGTTTAAATGGGAATCGACTGACTACCTTGTGGTCAGTATTTGTAGGAGTTGTGGCTTCTTACTACATCTTGTGTTTGAGGATTTTAGAGTAAGAAACATATTTTAGGCTCCTATTACTTTCATCTTCTATTGTTTCTTTTCTCCATATAGAGGTTGACATATAGGAAGAAGGGAACCATTTTATCTTCTTTGGCATACAATCAATTCAATATTTCTTCCTTCGTGCTCATTAAACTACTAGTACTAAGGTCAAGGGATTGAAACTTATACTATACAATGTTTCATGTGTCCAATGTGATTGTTTGTGAGATGATATCTTATATGCACTAAACATTAGGAGTGGTGTTTGAAACCAAGGGTTTGAACAAGAAGTGAGGTTTTGGATTAGGGAGATGGGAAAATTTCTTATCAAAAGATATGGATGCCAAATTATGGGTTGACCATTTTATAGTCACTAAGCACCATCATGTTGTTCATTGTACATATGTAATTTCAATTTGTTTAGACTTTTCCCTTCTCTCTATCTCTTTCTAAGTAAAGACTTACAGATTTAGGGGTTTTCAAATTGTTCACTTGATCTAAACTGGACATTTATTACGTTGAAGTTAAAATCTCTACAAAAAGTTTTCTATTGCAACTATAAAGACTCAAAGAAATGGTCCTAGGTCCTTCAAGTTCACCTTTCTTTAAGAAAACCCAAACATTGAAGGTAAATAACAATGAGATTACCAGGGTGCTAATATTTAGGTTACTACTACAGTTTCAAAGAAACTATTTCAAGTCTTTATTTTTGGACCTTTTAATTTCATCTTTAATATTGACTTTTGATTAATCTTTCTTAGAAATAAGAATCTTGAAGGTGATTGTCACCATTGAACCCTTTCTATTACAACAAGACTCCATTAATGAAAACTCCCCAACAAATTTTTTCAATTTTTACTATACTTAAGAACAAAGTATAAAAAATCTCATGTCTTGGGTTAGGGTTATTCACAATGAATATAGAGTTTGTCGACATGAGATGAACAATGAAGATACAAAGTCCATAGATATTTTAATTTTTATTCATTTTCAATTTTATTTTTTTGCATTTGTTGAGAATGTTAAGATTTTGGATTAATGGTTCATGCTATTAAGTATTGGAATTACAGTGAGTTCATCTGAATTAACAATGAAACATATTTCTTTCCCATTAATGTCAATACCTATATAATCACTTGGGCCATTAGTTATGTGGGTCTATTTGGTTGTATTCATTTTGAATTAACAATCTTAGAAAGGAAGATTAGTAGAAGAGGGGTTTCAAAGTTATTGATGCAAGAAAAATAACACTATGGTATTTCTATTAATGGGGCTTTTAAAAGGGTTGTTAGTGAACAATGCAGATTTTTACTCTGTGACATTGAGGTTGTAGATATAAAATTGTATCAAGAGACATCTAACAACTTACCTAAGTTAAATATCTCAACATCTCTAATCGAATAACAAAAAGAGGTAGGGAGTTCATGGTTTTTGGTTACAACTCACAACCACTAAGAATACATCCTAACATATTAAGTGTAATTATGAGGACATGTAACCAATAATATGACAAATAATCAAATAGTAATTGGTTCCATTAATATCTACAAGAAATGATCAGCATAGTCACTCACCTTAGAACTAAGAGGCTACAAAGGAGATAAATGCTTTGAATTGGTGTATAGATAACCTAGACCATATTTTTTAGCTAAGAGATTAAAAGAGTGTACTAGATCATGCTTGCAAATGGAATAGAAAACTTGAGAAAATGTTTAATATCATTCAAAGCCTCCCATGTAAAGGGTATCCATATCCTCATGCATGTAGGAGAAAATTTAATATATAGTAGAGGAAGTATAGTTTATGATGTTGAAGGTGTATTTTAGATGTTGGTGTAAAATGAGACTCTCCTTGCCTTTTGGACCAATAAACACTTCAAAAAACAAGTCCAACCAAAGACCCTAGTTGCATCACATGAAACATAAATTCCCTATATTTTAAAGAGTTGCATGTTATCCACATAAAGAGTAGTAAAATTATGCATTAAATTTAAGTACTCTAGCAAGGAAATGGCTATCCAACAAACTAAAATGTAAAATATATAAGGAGGGTTTAAAAAAAAAAGTGTCCCCTTTCTTAGATATGTATTTTAGTTTGTTGTTTAGACATTGCCCTCTAGCAGATCCCTATTAGTGGTACAATATGATACCTACCTTTTAATTATTTTTGTGCATGAACATTTTACAATGGGGATCAAATATTTTGAGGTGGCAAAATAATTTGAATTTTTTATTGATTAAGATTGTCATCAATTTACTAGGATTAACAACAACTTTATTTAGAAGGGAAATTATGAAACTCATGTACATGTTGAGCTATTGGCTATATTATATTGCATTCTTTGTTGCAATGCATATATTAAGTTTCATGTTTAAGCTATCACCCATAAACTTTACTTTCATGATGCCTTTAACAACAAATTCAGAATGGTTTCATTGAACTACTTCAAGTGAATTTTATGTCATCTTCTCAAAGAGTGCGTATTATTTTGTTCTAGGATAATGTATCAATGAACTCTTAAAAAAATGTTAGTTGAGTCATTCAAAATAATTCATATACATTAGTTCTCAACTGATGACTATAGTTATGTTTGGAACTATAATTAAATGAAGGTTACATTTTTATATAATTGAATAAAGACAATAATTGAAAAGTATGATTTCATCTACCAACTATCATGTGATTCTTCTTTTCAAAATAACAATTTAAAAAGATTAATTTAATAATATATCCTTATATTTGTATTGCTAATGTGCTCTCTTAGCTACAAACTCTTTTATCTTCTTGTGGCTAACTTCCATTTATGGTAGCTGATTATTAGAATTTAAATCCTTTTAAGTTGATGATAGATGATGTTAGTAAGGTTACATCATTTTTACCATTTGAGCTTTTTATTGTTCTTTCCACTTAGTCATTCATATCTAGCATAATGGTTGTTCTCCTTTGTTGTTCAAAGATGTTGGAGGCATTTTATTGTTAGATTGTGTGGTTTTTCTTTGATTTTTCTTTATGGCTTTTCCACTCTTTGGATCATTATATTATTACATGCAACTGTGACTATTTTCTTAGGTTGTTGGCCTTGGGAAAAGACCAGAAAAAGATTAGCATGGCCATTTTATTGGTGGCTAATTAATAAGTATCCTCATAGCAATGATTACTTGGGAATTTTTCCCTATTTACCTAACAAGCTTTTGTTTTCAATGTCTAAATCTCTAATCTCTTGTCAATCAATTCTTTGTCTCAAACACCAGTTAGCATTGCCTATCTGAGTGGCTTCTCTTTTACTTCTTGATTTGTGATTAGAATTGTAATGCTCAAAAAATGTTTCTTCTAGTTCTTGGCCATTTTGGGTGGTTTATTGCTTGGAAATGTGATAGGTGGCTATAATAGCCTCTTGGCTGAAATCTACAACATATATAACTTTTATTTTTTTAATTCTGAGAAGTGATTGAATCTAGAGAAAGGGGAACAAAGTAAAGATTGCATCCAATATACCTCAAAATCCTTTGGCCATTTTGGGTGGTTCATTGCTTGGAAATGTGATAGGTGGTTGTAATAGCCTCTTGGCTGAAATCTACAACATATATAAATTTTAATTTTTATATTTTGAGAAGTGATAGAATCTAGAGAAAGTGGAACAAAGGAAAGATTGCATCCAGTATACCTTAAAATCTTTTTATATTATTTAGGTGATAGTGCATTTTCCACTACCAACAGTCTTTCTCTTTGAAGGTTCCAAGGTAAAACTTATGAACTTACCTAGATTTTGTATGATTTATTTTATTCCAAACTATTAGTTCCTACCTTGCTACACTAATTCCCTATAAAAATTCATTTGATAAATTGCATAGAACAGTATGTTTCAAATATCTAGCTCTTGAATTCTACATTTAATTGAGGGTTTACAATTTTTTTACACCAAAAAACTTAGATCTTTGTGGATTTGAGGAAATATGTGGAAGAGAATTGACTAGAACAAAATTCCCAAATCCAAGAATTAAATGTCTAATAGGGGCTACAACTATTTAGATATATTTTGCTGCAATGACCTATAACTGTATATTGAGAAAAGTCCTATATTTTGAAGGCACAATCTCCTATATGTGTGCATGTGAATTCAATTAAACACACCCAAATTTCTATTCTCTAAAAATAAATAATTAGTTATCAATGCTTGAAAGTAAACTCAAAACAACTTACCTAAAAAAAAAAGTGGAACCAAGAATTTATATACACCTAGATCTTGCAAGAAAAACCAAATAATTCATATTTAGCTTTCTATTACTGGGGGGACATGACCATTAGTATTATGTGTTTTCACTCTATTGTTTAAATATTTAAAACACATGGTTAATGGAAATATGTGTGCATTTCCTCTCATATCATTCGTAAATGAGATGATAAAGAACCTAACACTAAAAATATAGGTTGATTTCATCTCTCTGCTCATAGGGAAAATGTATTTGTACAGTAGCAAACTTGTATTTTGCTATGCCATACCTGCAAAAGATAGGACATCAATTTCCATCTCAGAATATGTTCCTATTTCAAACACAATATCACCACAAATATGAATGCTAACATTAAAATCTCTATTAAGTTTATTACCTATAAAGAATTCAAATTCATGAAGATGAAAAGCTTTCTTAAGTTTCAAGACGTTGTAAATTAACAATGAATTTAAGTTAAAAAATCAAAATCAAGATTGTGGCATTAAAAATTGGTGTAACTCTTGAACCTATGGGGTACAAGTGCTAGTTTATAATTGTTTTTTAAAATTTATAATCAAAATGAACTTGTCATCATTAAAAAAATAAAAATAGCCAATAGGCTAGTTATGGGGGAACATGTTGACAAATCCCCATGATGTCTCACCCAACAATTTTTTTAACTAACAAATAATTAAAATTTAGGAAATAGTTACTGTACACTTGATTTGTGTCACACTCTAAACCATTCTATCCAAATGATTCCATGAGTTGGAATGCTTGGATGTCGGCTTAGAGCTCCCTATCCACAGAGTGCAAGAGAGTATATTTCAAGAATAAGAAGGCTCTCAGATGAGCCTTAGAGATACTCTTCTTGCTAGTAAACCATGAAATGGGAGGTTCCAAAGACAAGATGCAAGAATGCAAATGTCCCTAGGAGTTCCTCAAGGATGCAATGCAACTAAAGATTAAGCTAGCATTAAAATGAAAAGTGCAGCTATTCTAAGCATGGATGAGAGTGTTACAATCCAACTATTAGACTATATTATTTAAGCTACATGTAAAAATGAAAGCTAAGCTAAGCTAGAATGCCATGGATGAGAGAATGTAGACAAGAAAGAGAAGTTCTCCACAAAGCTCCAAAGAAACCTGTTAGAAAACCTATAGCATAACAATATTCAAATGATGGATGGATCCCTTGAGGGGGCAAGCTCTCTCCCTTTTAAATTCATATGGATGGTAGAGATCAAGATGAAGATGGTGGATGATCAACAGTGGAATTTGAAAAGAGGAGTGATCCATGTGCACACACAAGTCAACCAATAGAATATAAGTTGACTTGTCATATAAGACAAAAGTCACAAAGCCTTTTCTTTTAATTGAAAAATAGAAAAAGGACTTTATGTGTGCACTTTAAGTGGGTTAGAAGAATGGGGTCTTTTATTTAATTAAAAAGGGACATGTTCTTTTAATCAAATAATGAACTTAGGATAGCATAGTCAAACTATAGGTTATAATCAAATAAATTGATTATTAGCAATTTGGTCTAGGTAAATGATTAAATTAATTTATCCAAAATGTTGAAAAAGGGGCTAATAGTCTAGATGACCATTTTTAGGTGATTACATTTGCCTCTTTTTGACTAATGCGTGATCGATCTAGGAACACATTATGTCAAAGAAAATAGAAAGCCAAGTAGGGGTGATAGATATAGATATCTGATTTTGAAGAACAAAATGTAGAAAAATATAGCAAGTCCTAAATGTACAGCCTGATAGTGGTAGTACTGAACACTAGGAAAAGATGATGTCAGAATTCAAGAAGAATGCTAACACTTAGCAAAGTAGATAGATCGAGAACAAGTGAAAAGATCAAACAAATGCTCCTAAGAAATAGATAGTTGTAGCAATTAGTGATAGAGTATTTCTGCCCCCTTGGGATCGAAATTGAAATGAGGTAAGGGGATGCAAAAACTGGCTAGACATGAGAAAATTAGAATATAGCAATGTCCAAGATGACAGATAGATGATTAGAACCCAAGAATGACTATAAAAAAATTGATAAAATGCCCCAATTTGACTAGAGTTGACCTTGAAGGATATAGCATAAAAATTAGGTCAAAACGAGTAGAAAGGTGATTTTAGACATGAAATAGTGAATTGAAGTAGATATGAAGTATGGAAATGATGAAGACATGAAGAAATTAAGATGCGCCAGTGATGATTCAGAGATTAGACCTCAAAAGGTCAGCTAACTGCTCAGAAGAAAGTAGAATTTTTAAAAGACAATTTTGACCATCAAGATGAACTCGAATTTGGATTTCGATCCCAAAAATGAATCCAGGATGTCAAAATTATTTAAGAGGTCAAAACTTTATATAATGTGATGATAAGATAGAAAAGAGATGAAGTGAAAGATTAAGAAGGTGAAAAGACATGAACAAGAAGAAAGTAAAGAAATATATGAAAGGAGTTAGCTTATATGTCCACAAAAAGATGAAGAGAGAGCTCTCCCCATATGCAACAATGCAAGACTAACCTAGAAAATGAACCTAAAATACAAGCTAATATGCAAAATGGTTTGCCAGCAAGAAGTGCATAACATTTAGACTCTTAATTTCATCATTGAGCATTTATTAGGGACATCATGAGATCATACAACCATCACTAGTATAACTATGAGGATATGAATATGATCGATATCAGATAGGTATGTGGAAATCCAATCTAAGCATCAGAGACATGTAAGTCAAGATAAATACGTGATTAGATTCCCTAAGTTTAATTTAGCAAGATCATACTTGTACCAAGGCATAAGCTCCAAAATAACCCCTCAGTGCGGTCTTGCAAAATAGTCAAGGATGATACATTTGTAAGTCAAAATGTTTAATAGGACAAGCATAAATGCTTACAACACTATAGACAAACAAAGTATACCCACAAGCAAAAATCAAGAAAACATGCCCCATGCCCCCAGTCTTCTAGTCAATGACATCCTTGAAAGACTATTAGGGATGTAACATATAGTAAAGAAATTGTCATAGATAGCACACAAAGTAGATAAAGATTAGCATAGCTCAGTCGTTTAAGTGTTAAAGTGCATGTTTGTAAGTCACTTGGCCATTTCTTCAAGACTTGATTCTAATAGTGAAAAATATTGTGACATCGAAGACCGTAGGTAAACTATCTGAAAAGTGTTGAAAAACACTTGATGTCAATGTGGGGGAAGTGTTGAGAAACACTATTTTGTGAGTTGTGAAAGAAACCCAAATGCACAAGAATACCTCAAAAAGGCTAAGTAGTTATGCCTCCGAGATGAGGACAAGAAACAATTCCAAGCTAGGAAATGTGTAGCAAAGTAGGTGATTGAGACTGATAGACATAGGTGCAAGGGTTTCAAGTAGTGCCTGTTTCCAGGTTTTCACCACTTGACAGATTTATTTAGGAATTTTTTCAATTTTTTGAATTTTTGAATTTTTTTGGTGATACATCAGAGTGCCTATTGCTAGGTTTTCACTAAGATGATCTTTTTTTCAGGACATTTTCTAATTTTTAAGATTTTTTCAGCATCATATATGATTTTTTGAATTTTTTAGAATAATTTAGAGATCACTAGTTCTCAAGCAAGATCACATCATTTTCTCCCAATGTCTAGCAAGGTATAGGACATGATGGAGAAACGAGCCAGTGGATAAGCAAAGATGGATGAAAAAGGAGTATGAAGCAAGTGAAAGTGATCCTCAAGGATTGACTCCTCAAGAGTACCCAAGCTAGGGAAAGAGGTGAAATAGTCATATGAAGCATGTTTTGGATAAGCAATGGAAGTAATGAGAAAGATATAATGTAGGATAAGTGGTGAAGCCAACAAGTGCGATAGCATATAAGATAAGTGATGGAAGCTAATGAGTAAGATAGCATGAAAGCGTGCAGTCCAAAAGAGTAGCCATGTCAAGAGACCTATGAGAACCATGTATGGGAGAGCACAATAGAAAATCTGGTGGATAAGATAGCCAATATGCAAAGATAGCTCAACATTGTCAAGATCAAAGAGAGAAGAAGGGATAGATGGATGATGGAAGAATTACGCATGATGCCTATTTTCTAGGTTTTCATCATGGTACTTATCTAAGGTGCCACAAGAAGTAGTTTTCACCATAGGATGGATTTATTTCTCTTTACTTTTGCTACCAAGGTGCCACAAGAAGTGGTTTTCACCAAGGCACATTTTCAATTTTTTTCATTTTTTTTATTTTTTATTTTTTGAATTTTATATATGTTTTTTTTTTCTTTTTCTTTTTTTGAATTTTTAGAAAGAGCTCAAGCTGTTTGAATGTAGATAGTGCTCCTATAGGAAAGATAAGTCATGATAAGACAAGACCATAGAAAGGTATGCTCAAAGATGTTGATAGGGTGATGAAAGAGAAATGGTAGTAGGAAGAATATATTGAGGATAAGAGTTCATGTATAGAAAGTAAGTGTAAGCTTTAGAGGATTTCATGAGGGAAGTTGAAATATTGGACAAGATCAACATTGACACACACCTTGAAGGGTATTCGAATGATGGAGGAATCATGGATGAAATAGCTTGAGATTTAGATGTATGAGGTGGTAGAAGAGATTTGAAAAAAAGTGGAGTGGAAGGCTTTGGAATCTTTTTAGGAAGATTTTTGGAAGAAGATGGAATGGAAGCCTTTAGAAGCTTGAATGTCAACTTTGAAGTATTTTCAATATTCAAGTCTTTTAAAAGAGACTTGGGAATCCACATAGCTTTAGATTTTCCTTGTTCTTTGGGTGCTTGAGAGTGCATTTGTATAATGATGGATTTAGGAACCCATATTTTCTTTGGTTTAGCTCTTTGAGTAGTGGACCTTTCGAGTCTCTTGAATTCTTTTCCTTCCTTAGCTTTCACATGTCTATTAGATGGGACATAGTGATCTTCATTTTTCAATGGATTCTTATGTTTATTCTCACTTCCAAAGGACTTGGTATTTGTGGATGAATAAAGCTGATATGACTGGTTTAGGTGGATAGATTGGTGAAAAGTCATCAAGAATGAGTGTCTTTGTTGATCTTGAGGTATGATGGGAGAGCTAGGAGTGGAAAGTGTAGGAGATGAAGGAACATAAGGCCCCAATATAGATGGAAGGTTTGAAGGCTTTAGCTTTGATGGATAAGGACCAAGGATAGACTTAGGAGATGCAACTGGATAGTGAAAAGGGATATCAACATCTTTAGAGTGAGCAACGTGGTCAAAGCCATCAATAGACTCATGAGTACCTTTGATAGGAACAACATTTTTAATAGAAGCACTTAAAGCTTGAGCAAAATTTTGAAGTGGATGTGGAGAAGTAGAACATGAGGGGATGCTTTGATCTTGACAAGTAGCTTTGGATAGCATATGAAGAGAATTTTTCTCATAATTTTCAGTAAGCTCGAGGGAGATAATGGAAGTGGTATCTTCATCATACTTGGGGGGTGGACAAGATATAGGATATGGAGGGGAAAAATATTGAAAGAGATGAAAGGGTGCTTGATCTTGATCTTTCTTGAAATTTATAGCTTTTTCTTTTTGAGAGTCCTCTTGACATGGAGCCACTTCCAAGGATAAGGGAGAATGAAGAGTGAATGGAGTAGTGTTTAGATTAGGCATAGTACTGCATGAAGGTTGAGGATGTTTAGGATTAGTAGCATGGAAAAGGTTTGCAACCAAGTGAAGGTTAGCTTGATTTTCTTTTAGAGGTAGCCCTTGAGGATACACGCAGTCAATGTGGAAAGCATTAGGTTCCTTTTTTGATGGAGGCATGTCGAAAAGCTTTGAAGTGTTGGGAGATGCATGAGTGTTGGAAGAAGTGGAAGATGTAATGGAGCCACTACTAGACATAGGTTCATCAATGTAATCTTGCTCAAGAGAAGTATCCTCAGCACATGAGTCACTAGAGGTTCCAAGATCAACAATCTCATCATCAATCAGATCTTGGATTTTATGTTTCAGCTCTATACAATTAGAAGTAGCATGGTCATTAGATTGATGATAGGCATAATAGGTATCCAAGAATGGATTTCCATAGGAGCTAGACTTAGGCAACGTGATGAGCTTGATGCCAAGAAGTGTTCTCAAAATGTCATCATAAGAATTCCCCAAGGGAGTAAAATTTCTCTCAAAAGTATGTCTACAGTCCTTTGGTTGTTTCTCAAGTGAATAGAATGCATCCATGTCTTCATTATTATCTTGGTCAAAGATAGGTCCATCATGAAATTTTGGCATAGGCTCAAAGGAGGTATCACTTGCTTGTTCTCTAAAGAGGTCTTTAGATCTAGAAGATGAAGACATTTGATTTCTTAAAGTAGAGCATGTAGACCTAGAAGAAGAGGATGACCTCAAAGAAGGTGACTCACATGCATGTAAAGATCTTAAAGAAGATTCATGTAATGATGAAATCTTCTCCTCTAACTTTTTCTCAAGTTTAGACTTCATTTCTATCATGTGCTTAGAGAGATGAAGGTAAGAAAGATCATTTGTCTCTTCTAGTTCTTTGTATTGTGCATATAGATCTTGAAACTCTTTAGTGACATGGAGGATATCATGATCATCTAGATTTAGTTGAATTTTGGTAGCACAAGGTTTAGATCCCATAGTTTTAGATGCAAAGCCAAGCATAAAAGAGCCTAGAAGATAACTTGATGTTTAAACTATAGGAGGTAGAGTGTTCACTTGCCAAGATATTAGAGAGAGATTAAAGTGACTTGTCAAACAATATGTCCAAGAAACTTATGACATGAATGACTCAAGTCAATAGCTAGGCAAGATGCCCAAATAGCCAAATAGATAGAGCAAGCAGGGTGACAAGTGAACAACTTTCCCAACCCAAGAGTGTAGTCAAGAAATCAAGGTAACCATTTTAGCAAAAGGATAACTAGCAAGCATTCATAGACCATGAAGACAAAAAGACCAAGAGCACTAAGACCAAAGAGCCACTTTAAGCATGTTTAAGCACTAGAGACATAACAAATCACAGCCAAATGATGAAACCCCCCTTGTAAGTAACACAAGAAAATGTTTGCACTTGATGTTTTGACTTGGTTGACAAAGTTTGACAATAATTGATAGCATAGCAAGTTTGATGTTCAAAAGAAATCTCTTTCCAAGCAAGATAGTGACACATAGAGTAGTCTTCAAACAATCAAGCAAGGGACAAAGCAACCTTGCATGATACAAGCATATGTGATGTCTTAAAAGAAATCCCTAGAACTATCGTCATGTGTATGTTCAAAAAAATTTCATAGGTCTAGCACATTCAAGAACACATCAAGCAATATCTACTTAAAAGTCATGGTTCATTACTCAACAACTTGGCCCATGCTTGATGCTCCTTTGCCTCACACCAAGTGGTTTCCCACAAGAGATATTGGCTTTGTCATGGAAGTGCCATAAGCACAACCAAGGGAACACATATGGTGAGTGTAAAATCTTGGTGTGATCCGGGTAGTCCACTGGGATCGATCCTTGCACCAAGAAGTTGAGCGGCTAAAAAAAGTAGTTACTATCTTAGGGTGTTTAGATAGGGCTTCCGTTCATAGTGTTCCTCTTGCTCCCAATTATGGGACACCTCACCTTGCGATGAGTAATCGATCTCGCAACCACAAGAGTACCTTAAGCATTCTTGCCTAGTGATCTCCCTATGGTCGAAATCTCATAAGCGATCACACTAGGCAAAAAAAAATACTATGTTTATCAAGGTTTTGTGTCCTTGATAGCCTTGAGTTTATAGTAGGTTGGAAGAGTGGGGTAATCTTCTTGTCCCCACTTGGGTCGTTCCTCTCAGGTTGTCCGAGAGCAGGCCCTCTAAAGGATTCTAAACTACACAAAGAGTGGATCAACTTTTAGAAGTCAAGATTTCTGATTCACCACAAGGGTGAAGAGCATACTTTCTTATTCTAATCATTTTCTCCCAAACACATCAAGAAGATTTAGGTGCCTCTTACTCTTGAAACCAAATGGTAAGTCAAGATTTCTGATTCACCACAAGGGTGAAGAGCATACTCTCCTATCACCAAAAGATCCCAATTGTAAGTTTTAATGTGCTTAAAAATAAACAACTAGTATATGCCACACATGTAAAAGTAAGGAACAAGAAAAATTGGGTTTTTATGCGTTGGGCAGCCCTGCAAACAATCATTAGTAGCCTTTGTGCATTTGAAGCTTTGACATGCATTCTTTTTATGCAATGTTTCAATTTTTTTCATAAGGATGGCAACCTGCAATCACAACTTGTTAGCACCAAAAGTTAGTGTGAAATAACATAAAAATCTGCAATAAAAAATGGTTAGTTGCTTCAAAAATCCAATTTATCTTCCAACCAAGTGCATGCAAAGGAGGTGCAAGTTAATCACAAATGCTCTCATTTTTACTCTTTGATTTTGACCTAGTCAACAAGATTGGATTTTTTTGCTATGATTTTGGATCCAAAAAGAGAAATTAAAAGAATAGAACCCTACTAAAAACTAGAGAGCTTTTCAAAAATGCAATAAATTCAAAAAAATATCCTCATTTGTGCCCTAGAGACCCATTTTGTCAAAATAGGCCAAATTTATCAAATCAAGTTTTTGATCCTTAATACAACCTCAAAATTCAAAAAACAAAGAAAGAATCCCCATTATAATTGAAAACCCTTTCTAGAAATGTAAGTTTTTCTAAAAAAGACACTAATCTGTGACCAACAATGACTTTTTATGAAAAAAATAGAAAATATCATAACTTCTGCAAATCATGTCAAAATGTTCCAAAAATCAGATTGAAATATTTTGGATACATACCTAACTTGCAAAAAAAAATTTAGAATCAAAATCTAAGCGGTTTAAAAGATACAATCAAATCTTTAAACCAACTAGATTTTTGGCCTTCAAACCAATCTACTTATGGGTTGGCCTTAAAATCAAAGTGATAATCTTACAAAAGCACTTAATTAGATCCATTATGCTGCTATAAAAAAACTAGAGATAAAAAATAAAAGCAAATGGAGCTAGAAACTTGATTCAAGCCCCACGGTGGGTGCCAAAAATGTACACTAGAAAGTGTCCCACTCTAAACCCTTCTATCCAAACAATTCGATGAGTTCGAAATGCTTGGATGCCGGCTTAGAGCTCTCTATCCATAGAGTGCAAGAGGGTATATTTCAAAAATAAGAAGGCTCTTAGATGAGCCTTAGAGATACTCTTCTTGCTAGTAAACCATGTACTGGGAGGTTCCAAAGACAAGATGCAAGAATGCAAATGTCCCTAGGAGTTCCTTAAGGATGAAATGCAACTAAAGATTAAGCTAGCATGAATATGAAAAGTGAAGCTATTATAAGCATGGATGAGAGTGTTACAATCCAACTATTAGACTATATTATTTAAGCTACATGTAAAAATGAAAGTTAAGCTAAGCTAGAATGCCATGGATGAGAGAATGTAGACAAGAAAGAGAAGTTCTCCACAAAGCTCCAAATAAACCTGTTAGAAAACCTACAGCATAACAATATTCAAATGATGGATGGATCCCTTGAGGGGGAAAGCTCTCTCCCTTTTAAAGTTGTATGGACAGTAGAGATCAAGATGAAGATGGTGGATGATCAACAGTGGAATTTGAAAAGAGGAGTGATCCATGTGCACACACAAGTCAACCAATAGAATATAAGTTGACTTGTCATATAAGATAAAAGTCACAAAGCCTTTTCTTTTAATTGAAAAATAGAAAAAGGATTTTATGTGTGCACTTAAAGTGGGTTAGAAGAATGGGGTCTTTTATTTAATTAAAAGGGGACATGTTCTTTTAATCAAATAATGAACTTAGGATAGCATAGTCAAACTATAGGTTATAATCAAATAAATTGATTATTAGCAATTTGGTCTAGGTAAATGATTAAATTAATTTAGCCAAAATGTTGAAAAGGGGGCTAATAGTCTAGATGACCATTTTTAGGTGATTACAGTTACAACACTCGGGAAACTATGGACACAGTGGATATTGAGCATTATTTTTCCCTAGTCATATATTAGGGTCTACTAGGTTGCAGTTGTTAAAATGACATTCTCTATCAAATCTTATGAGAGGAAGGTCGTATGAGTGTGGTGAAAGCTTGCCTAGATTCAACCCTTGGGCAAAGCAGAGTGCAGGTGGTGAAACATTGTAGGCAGTGGTGATTGTAGTGAGGTGCCACTGGAATCCATAACATCCCATGAAAGCTCCCAATAAGTTAACCCAAAAAAAACCCCTGATTGTAGGCCAAAATATCCCAACCCACAATAAATTTCATGACAGACTCATTTTTTGGATCACATATCAATTGTCTTCTTTTCCTCTTCTAAAAACTTCAATTCCTTCATCCACCTGCACTCTTCCAAATTCAAAAGTTGAACATTCTACTACTCTAGCTACCTCTACCTAGAAATGAAACCATAAAAATAGTCAGAATATTGACAGACATTCAATATAAGAATTACACACATTCAAAAATGGAATAAGATTTGAAAATTTTAATGAAATGTGTACTTACTAAGGATGACTACACACCCTTTCACCTATTATAATAGCATCCCCTAATTGCTCCAATGAATTTATGATATGTACACTTTTTTGGGCATTTTGGGCACAATTTTGGCATAGTTTCAACAATTTTTCATACAAAATACAGGCCTCTGAGATGTTCAACAACATTCTTTTGAGGTCTCTATTTGTACAAATATTTGTATCCTAGATAAACCTTTTGTAGAAAAAAAGGGACTTTTTGATTTAGGGGAAATGTTGGCATTTCCAAGGGGTAGATTCATGAGAGCCTATTTGAAATGGTTAGAGAAAATAAGTGTTTGAGGAAGGATTGGAGATGGGATTGTGAGGGGGAAGAAGTGATTTGTGCTAGTTGGCAGTGGTGAAGGAAGTATGGAACATTCTTTTGCATAAAATAGTTGTATAGAGGTAGGATTAAATTTTTTAATTGGTGATTAAAGGGTATTTCATGGAGGGTATTTAGGGAATTTTCCAAATAGCAAGGTTTGTATTGCTTTTTTAACAGTTCTATAAAAAATGGCGATGGAAATTGATTGTAATTGTGAGAGGGGCGATTTATGAGAGAATGTAAGATATCGTCATTAATGGCACCATCCCACTTAGGAGAATGATCATTTTAGATGAAAATGATGAATTTTCCCAGTAGGAGAAATATCCTTTTAGCTTAGAACGTAAGGCAATAGTTTAAGGAATGAGCATGTAATGCCCACCCAGAGTTTTTTTTTCCATTATATTTACCAAACTCTTTTATGCCTATTTCATGCATGTGTTAGTTTCAAAGATATTAGATTTATAATTATGATATTATTTCATGACTTGGATTACATGTATATCAATAAAAAATTACTTAGTTGATTATATTTCACATAATGATTGATGAGTATGATTACTAGTGCATTAATGATACTTTAATGGTTCTTAGTTAGTAAATGTGGTTGCTTTCATAATGATATCAAATGATTAGTATTTTATATTCACAATGATAATTTTTTCATGTTTGAATATGTGATGATTTGTACTCAAGACTTATTATAGTACTTACCCCATACTTGCATGTGTATGGTATGCATCTTTTTTTTTACTTGTTTGTCTAACATGTCTGATGTGGTTAAGGGAGGGAGTTGTAGTTACCTACTAGTTAGGATCTACATGATGTACCACTCCCTATCATTTCTTGTTTAGCTTAGACATATATGTATATGTGCATGCTCGTATTTTGTACAGATTTATAGGTACTGGGCATCGACTTCCCTAAATTGCCAAGATGAGTGTGCCCCATCACAATAACTCAATGGTAAAAATGGGGATATAATTTCACATCCAATCCCAATCATAGTCTGATTACTTGTCCTGAGAAGGACATGTATTTGACTTTCCACCCTTTTTAAAACCCATCAGTTTATCTTGTTTTGTGTTGTTTACTTTTAAGTTTTGGTCAGTTTGGTCAATATTGGTAATGTTGCTTTTATATGGATTTGGCTATGTGATTTATTTGGTAAATGATTTAATTATAATATTTAGGTTAATCATATAGTATTGATAATTAATAAATATTATTTGATTAAAAAAATATATAAAAATATGTGAATATTTAACTAATTAAATATATGCTTTAATTTAAAAGATTTAATTTAGAAGTCTAAATTTAGAAAATTGGTTAAAGAGAAATTAGAATATGATGATATTTAATTAATTAAAAATTAATTACATATGTACTTCAATTTAAAAGATTTAATTCAAAAGTCTAATTTAAGAAGTTGGATAAAACTAGAATTAAAAGATTAAAGATTTAATATTACTTTATTAAAAAATATATATTTATTAATAATTAAATTAGAGTTGCATTTAAATAATGAACCTTAATTATTGTTATTAATTTAAATAATAAAGTACACTCTAAATAGTGCTTGCATTAATTAATAAAGTGGAGGAAAAGAGAATATAAAAGAGTATTTTAATTAAAAAGTTCTTTAAATGTGCATGAAATGATTAAATAATAAAAATTTATTTTAAGGAGAGGCCTTTGCATGTTTGAAAATCAAAAACCCTCGGTAGAGTTAAACTCTTTATTAAGAGATTTGAGCTCATTTCTACACACACAAGTTTTGGTGAGCAAAATTTGGAACTGAAACAAAAGAATTGTTGAAAGTTTTGGAGGATTTGAATTTGCAGCATGCATCCATAGGTTGTCTCAGATTGTAGTTGTTGTTTTGAGGAAGCATTTGAAAACCCATTGTAGAATTTTATTGAAAGATCTATCTACTTCATGCCTTCATGGGTGCTTGCATAATGCTTATTAATTTATTGTATTAATCTTTGGATAAAGAATTATGTTGTAGATTTTTAAAAGGAAAAACTTATTAATCAAGAAAATATGAGTGAGAAACTCTATAAAAATTTAAAAAATTATTATGACTGTATTATTTTAAAACCCTTTCTAATTCAATTATAGAAAATTAGAAGAAAACAACAAATTGAATAAGTAGGGTTTGAACTTTGAATTTGTCATGTGATTATCATGAATTTTCTAAATAAAGATAAATATCCTTCTTATATCTAAAATAATTTGGTTGCAAAATTTATTAGAAAAGAAATAGATCAATTGAGAGGAAAGCATGTTGTAACTAAACTTGTGTATGCATGTGAAAACAAATATACAAAATATAGAAAACTAAATATAGTATGGTTGCATGATTTGAGAGATGAAATACATGCGAAAATACTAATTGTATCTTTATTTTTATTCTATAAAAATATAATCTGGTTTTTGAATTTATTTATCATTAAAAATTAATTTAAAAATTAATGATTATTTATTAATTCTAAAAATTATATATACATACATACATACATATATATAAAATACAAATTATTATTATTTACTAACTTTGAAAATTAAATTAATGCTACTCATTTAGTTATAAAGTGGATGTTAGTATTAAGAATCTTTATGTTTAGTTAAACTATTAGTTGCATATAGATGTTTTTATATTTATTAATGCAAGTGGGAAATTAATAAATATATATTTGTAATTTAGTTATAGTTTAAGAGAAGATATAGTGAAGTTCATTATATAATCATCTAATTATGAATATTTAATATTATGAGAGAAATTATAGATAACTTAATTATAATTATAATTTCAAATTTGAGTTATCTCAAATTACATAATAAATTAAAGAAAAAGTAAATATTAACATTAGATTTAAATAGAAGACAAATTAATATTTTAGAAATGAAATTGATATTAAGATTTAATCTAATAATATACATTTATGTTATTAATTAACTCATTCATGATTTAAGATTATTTAAATTAATAACATGATGATATTGCATGATTGATAACCTTTAGCCAATTGTGAAACAGTTATAAAATGAAAACTTGAATTTGACGCAAATCAATTTCTATGGAATTATAAAAAAAAAAAAAAATTTAAAACAAAATAAAAAAGACTAAATAGCTACACTTATTTTAAATGCATGTCAAGATGTCATGTTTTATTTTGTGGTGGGTATGGGGGAAACCTAGTAGTTTGACTAGATAGGCATGTTTACCAGAGGCTTGGGAAGTGGTTGTTTTTGTGATGCTTTTATGTGATGTTATTTTGTCACAATAATTTTTTTCCCACCCAATGTGATATATCCACATAATTTTGTGATGAGATTGAGTGCATTTTTGTAAGCTCATGTATTGTGATTTTCTCGGTGTAACCTATGAAGTTTTCAATTAGGTTATCTATTGGTGCTTTTTGATTACTTGTATAGGACTGAGGTGAATATTGTGATTTATCTGTAGGTGCTTTCCAGTTGCTTGTATAGGACTGAGGTGAATATCGTGATTTTATGAGATATACTTTTATGAGCTTGGGGTAGGTTATCTATGTGTATGCTTGGAGCCCTAAAGAGGTTGCATGGGTAACCCATTGTAAGTTGTATTAATAAGTGATAACATTTTATTAAATGGGTTAAAATGAATTAACAAGAGTCGGTTGTTTACCTCACTCATGCCTTGAGTGCTAGTATAGGCTAGGATGGTAGTAGAGAGGATGCTTGGTTGTGGCCTTTCCTTGTTAGTATGCCTTGTCTGTAAAAAAAGATATTGATGTTGCATAGAGTCACTAGGGGGTTGGAGTCCAAAAAGGTTGCCAGGGTAACCTTAGAGTTGGCTCATGTGATGACACTTTCCCACATGCATATTAGGTTTCATATGTGTCTTTTTTGCCTCTAGGATTAGAAGTTTTTTGTGTACTTGGTACCTTTGAGATAGATTGCTATCAAGATTCCTTGCCTAGGATTATTTTATGATTTGATTATCTATGTGTGGATCGTACATTATCTCTCCTACATGCTAGGAGTGGGAACCTGATTAAGTAACCATGCAATCATGAGGTATTGTCTTCTTACCATTTGGGTCCCCCTCAAATTGGTTGATGTTGTATGCTTATTGATACAATTGTACCATTATCATTCTTATTCTTATCTTGAAGACTTTTTTTCATTTGATGTATCTATGTATCATGTGTTTTGAGATCCTATGGGTTATTGTATTGTATATTGATGTACTTATATCTATTTTCACATACCCTGTGACATGTGCAGCGGATGTTATTTATTTATTATATTTATGCATTTTCTATGTGAGAATCAATCTATTATTCCTTTATGATCAGGAGACTTTGTACTTGAGACTTAAACTAATTATTAGAAACTTCTTAAATGTGACTGAACATGAAGGAACCCTTGAAGAATCGAAAGTTGTATGTGTACTTGCTTATGTGTACTTAATGTGTATGTGTATATTGCTTCTGCATTGTTACTTTGATGTTATTTAAACCTTTTTTAAAAATAGTTTAGTAAACATTATAATATGTTAGGTTTACTTCTCTTGGGTTTCCAAGCAAGGCTTTACAGAGCATCCAAATTTAGTTTGAGAAAATCCCGCTGAAGATAACAAAGAACTAAAAGAGAGAATTAAAAAGTTGGAGGAGGTGAAGATGGTTAAAGAAGTGGAAGAGTGTACTGTCACTTTAATTGTGTACAGTTAGAAATATAAAAACATGAAGTAAAATGGAAAATGTATTGCATAACATAGGCATGTGCTCATACACTCTATGGTGTAGCTTCATATATTTCCTTCATTTGTAGGTTTTTTTTGTTTATTAGATTTATACTTTCCATCTCTATTAATTTCTTTGGTAGACCACCTCTTCTTTGTACCATTTATGACATCAAATATGAATATGGTCGCACCAAATCCTTTTGTAATAGTAATCGTCAATTATCAGCCATGTCTTTCCTTCAATAATAATTTACACACATTTTGATTGTATAATATTTTATGGCTACCAAGATTCACACTATTTATTAATATTTTTAGTTCTTTCCTATGGCAAGAATACTTATGCATTTGTTAGGTGTGTAAAGTTCAATTATTTTAATCAATCAAAATTTAGAATCAATCTATCTTTAAAGTGTTTTATATAGTTTATTATTTTTATATACTTTTAAAATTAGAATAAAGCTATTTATCTGCACTTGGATTGGCTCCTCCCCAAAAAGGCAAGGTGATAAATAAATTTTTGACCAAAAATTTAAAATAAATTTTCAACCGCCTTCTTTTTCACATTAAATGTGCATTTATGGACATTTAAAAGATAGCTATCTGAATCATCTTCCAAGCTCAAATATATTTCCATCTAGGAATTTGTGATCTCTTATCTCAGTTGAAAGTCATTTTCACCACCATATCTCCATCTTGAAATCCATGTGTTATTTTTTCTCTAATTCTTGGATGATCCCCGAGGTTCTTGTAAGTAGTTTTCATTTTTCTACAATTTTCTCTTTTAAATCTCATTCATTTCAATCTTGGATTTATTATAACTATATCGATAGAAGCACATATAAATTTTTTCATCTGTAAAAAAATTAATTACGGAGTAAAAATGCTTTTCTTGTATTGAGAAAATTGTTGGAAAGTGTTGTGCTTGTGAACCTTAGCAATAACTAGTTTTTGAATTCTATTGTGCAATGCCTTACTTACATGTAATGCTTGGTAGCCTAAAATATTCATTTCTCCAGACTAAAGAAGGTGAAAGCAAAGGATTTTTCTCCAATCCTAGCTATAGGAAGAGAAGTACAAGCTACTCTACATTCTCATGAACAAACAACATAATTAATATTATTATTAGTAAATGAGACAAGGGCATTTAATTCTTTTGCTAGAATTTCTAGTTTTTGCAGTAATTTTAATGGGTGAGGTAGAGGATGGGTAGTAACAAACTATTTGAAATTAGTTAGCATTTCAAATTTATTTATGATTAAAATAGAGATAGATTCAGCCAGTTCATGTTTATGCTTCCACAGTTTGCATACATGTTTACTAGGACACTTGCAACTACAACATTTAACCAAAAACCTCTAACATCAACTATGTCAAGCTAGAAATGATCAATATCTAGTAGTGGTCATGAATGAAAGCTTAGATAAAGAAAACTTGTCTGTTGGGCACTCATAGGTGGAGAATATATTTTCATCATCTAGCCCTATTGCCAAACTAGGACTTGGATAAAGTTTTAATGGATATGTGAAAGATATAGAGAAAAACACATGAATGTTGTGGTACTCACTTTCTAGTATTATAGTTGGATGAGAAAAGAGCTAAGAATTGGGGATTTAAATGCATATATGTGTAGATGGTCTAAGAACAAAAGGTGATAGAAGAAATTTTGGTTGACTTAGGTGCCTAGAAGACATGAACTAGGCGAGACTAGAATCTTTGACCCTTCTCATTAATCTTGCTCTTTCGTATGAATCTTCTCTTTAATGGGACAATAAAGAAAAAGGCTCAAATAATCTTAATCCCCTACATCCCAAGTGCCTCCATAAGCTCTTCCCATAGAGTATCCCTCCTTGTAGAATTGAGAAACCTAGCATCTCTAAAATCTCATCAAAACATAGTATCTTTTACAATTTTGATGGAGCTTGAGATTTTACATCATTCAATTTTACAAAACTCTTCATTGAATTTTATTTTTAATTATCTTATGTTTCTTGGGATCCATAGAAGGAAACTTGAGAGCAATTACATTAAGTTGTTGGTTGCCTATGTAATACAAGGGTTAAAAAAAAACCAAATTCTTCTAAAAAAAATGGAAGAATGATTTTACTTCAAAATCATTTTTAGATCTACTAGTTTTTGGCATTTTAAGAAATAATAATGTTGTTACACAACAAATATAAAGGTGGTCTTCTTGCAAAACAAGTAAATAGCTCCTATATTGGTGAATAGAATGCATGCAAAATGTAGAAGCATAGACACAGCATATGAAATGGTGACCCAAACTTCTTCACGTTTGTCTTCACCAAGAATAATGAATGGAGGACTGAAGTAAAAAAAAACTAATATCAAATGTTCACCAAACTTTCTCATAGAGTTGTCTTCGCCTAAAATAATAAATGGAGGTCTGAGTAAACATTACCATGTTGAGGTAAAAATTTGATGATAGATCTGCACTTATGCATTTTTTTTAAGCATTTTCCAAATAGTTCATACACCCTTTCATTGTTTCTACATTTTTCCTATGTGCCCAATGCTCCATGAAAAAATGGCTCAAATTGGCCTTTATGCATGCCAAGTGCATTTTCCCTAAAAATTGCATTTTTGGCACTTTGGCCTATGTATTCTAGTATTTTGTTGCGTTGGAAAAAACTATACTGCTCCGTTACCTAATGAGAATTGGCAATGAAAACTATTTTACAAATAACCATTGAAGACTGATCACTTAGATCATAGTTTAGGGAAAAAGTCAACAATTATATTCATGGTTGTTTGTATCTTGTTAAATCATCGTCTAAATAAATCTCTTTTCATGCTATAATTAGGACTTTTTAAAATTTGAAAACTCCTATTTCAGATGTATCTATCTTTCCTTAAGATAAATAACACTTTAAAAATAAAAACTTTTCCCATTTGAAGTTTTCAAGGATAATAGTAGTTTAAAACTTAAAAAACTTTTTCCATTTAGAGCATATTTATGCTTCTAGACTTATTTGTATTTCTAATTATAAATCCAACCTTTAATTTCCATCAATTTAAATAAAATTTGATTTCTCAAATATTTTAATTGTATATTTAATTTTGAAATAATATTTAAGTTATTCTCTTTTCTCTTCATATCTTTTTGTTGTACATATATTTCTATTATCTTTTAGGTAGTTCTATTTCTCAAATATTTTAATTGTATATTTAATTATATTTATATTCAATTGTGAAATAATATTTCAGTTATTCTCTTTCCTCTTCATATCTTTTTGTTGTACATATAATTCTATTATCTTTTAGGCAGGAACTATGATGCATTGCATCTCTTGTTATGTGGATGGAATATTTCAATTAAAACTTCGTATTTTAAAGTGGAACTGAAACTCTATGACTCAAAAAAATTGATCTTAGGTGGAATTAGAAAATTTATGTAGTGATTTTAGTATTTTAGTTTAAAATTTCTTACAATTAGATTATTTTAGTTAGATTCTAGACATGTTAGATTTACAACAATGTAGATTTGTTTGTGTATTTGTTTTTAGAGAATTATATGAATATTTAATGATAAAAAATAGTATATTTGAATTAATAAATATGAAAATCAATTATTTCAATCATTGGGATTAAATAAAATTATGTGATTAAAAAATGTAAAATGAGAAGTTGAAAGTTTAAATCTTTAAGAAGTAAATGACTTTAAAAATAAAGATATAAATTTATGTTTACAAAAAAAATATCTAGAAAAAGAACAAGAATACTAATTAAGTAATAGATTTTATTTTGATAGATAAAAGGCCTTGGAGCCTATTTTTATGCTTATTGAGTTTAGATCATATAAGAATAACTATTAATAATTTGAGTTCTCCACTTCCTTTACTTGTTTCATTCCATAGAACATGCAATAATGCTTGGCTAAGATCAAAATATTAGATCCTTTAAGAAGAATAAGCTAGTTTTTCTTTAAATAGCATAAATAAAGCTTTCATATTAATTAGTTGCAACAAATAAACTTTCATGAAAAATACTTTATTCAAATGTTTTTTGATTTATAATTTGAATCAAGATTTTAAATTTAGTATAAACCATTACAAGATCACATCTTAGATATTTATCACAAAGAATCAGATTCTAAAAGCTAATTAAAAGGGTGCGTAGGTTTGATATATTCTAGACAAATGTTTTTCATATCTTCCCATATTCCTACCTGATCTTCACACATAAATTTATCAATCCATCCATAATCTGGAGGAAATCTAACGTGAAGGAAATACATAAGAAAATCAACATTTCTTTTGATCACCAACTTCCACTTATTTAATCTTCTACGATCTTTCGAAAAGACTATGGGAAACAACTGAAAGTTGTTTCTTCTCAAGATATTTTTATTGTAGTTACAAGGCCTTGGAATCAATCTATCTTCATTTATATTGATTAAAACTTTGTTCCAAGTCTCTTAAAAACATGTTGTTAAACAATATTCTACATAGAAGATTAATATCGTATTTCTCTACTTTAACTGAATGCACCATGGCTACAAACATTGAAGTTATATTAGATGAGACTATATATTTATCAATGTTGAAGATAAATTCCCTACCAAGAATTTTATAAACTACCCTGGTTACTAGCAAATGAGTAGACAATAACATATCCTTAATCATGACTCCTATTATTAGACTGTCAAAAGTTGTTTGATTCAAAGGCCCACAGAGCTTTATAATGGTTTCCATTATTGGTTTTTCTTGATCATCATTGGACATATATTGAAAAAAACTCTATCGAACTATAAAGAGGCCAATTCTTAAAGTATAGGAGAAACGAAATGCTTGGTACTTTGAAGAAGTTAGATAACAAAAAATTAACATAATGAATAAACTAAATATGTTTAAGCATTAAAAGCTATAAACAAATATATAGAAACAAAGCGATAAGAAAAAGACTTTGAAGACAAAACAAAAAAATAATTGGAGACATTGTTATGTTCAAAATACCTAGTATTCTATTTATTTTGAACATACAATATTTCTAGTTATAGACAAATCTAGAAAAATGAAGACCGAAAACCCAGGAAAACTAATAGGGAAAATGAAAGATGGGAAAGACAAAAAGACTAAGTAGGGAAGGAGAAAATAGGACCAAGAAAAGGGATAGGCCAAAAGGAGAATAAGTCGGGCAAAAAAGAGAAGAGATATGGACACCTATAAAAGGGGAGACGCTAAGTTTTAACAACCCAAAACTAGTAGAAGGGGACAAGGAAAGGGGTAGAAATCTAAATAAGAAAAGGAAACAAGAGCTAAAGAATCCAAAGAAAAAACTACTAGAAAAGGGGGAACTAAAAAGAACACCTACTAAACTAAAAACTGACACAATACAAGGACTAAAAAAGAAAAACCTAACTATCAATAATAGAAGAGGAAAAAGACTAGGTCTAAAAGAAAATGTCTTCAAGAAGAAGGAGATTGAAGGGATATTAATAATGAAAAGGATTCTTATTCATATAGTTATTCTTAGAATATCTAGATTGAGTAAATGCACTAACCTAGTTTATAATGCTAATGGAGAATAAAACCATTTGATATTGTGTTTACCTTTTAACCTCTAAGAATAGATGACCCATTTATTAATATGAATATATCCCTAATAGACTTAAAATTTAGAGATAATTTTTTTTTTTTTAACCTATCTTAATGGAATCGTTTAACTAAAAATATTATGAGAACATAAAGGAACATACTGCTTCTACAGATACTAAAGAATTTCAAAGTAAAATATTTGTAGTATATATTAAGATTATATTTACATCATTCAAGATATTAAAGTTTAACCATACTAGTTCAAATCTTAAGACTAAAAGTATTATGCTTTATACAAAATAAAAGGAACTGCACCAAAACCTCAAGATATACTTTAGCATAAAATACTAACTTAACTACAACCCAAAACTAATTTACTATTTATAGTGACGAATTACTACCAGTTCTTCATCAGTATCTTCATTTTCCTCCTTTTTACCTTTAGATGTGTAATGATACTAGAATATGTTCTATTTTGTCATTTCACTTTTAGTTTAATTTGCAAACTTTCTAAAGACTTTGATGTTCAAGAAAATGATGTTTGTGATGATTTTTGCAAATGTGTGCATAATTACTTTTCAGGATCAAAATGAATATGTTGTGAAAAGATATGTCATTTAATTAAAAAAAATAGTGAGAATGATGCCTTTTTCTTCCTTAGCTAGGTTGCAGCAATGTGACATAGGGTAAACTAATTTAGATAACATGTTTTGAATAAGTCTTGATGTATGTTATTGTTTTGGAGGCACTAATATTTTACAAATATAAAAGCAAAGTCAACTCAACCAAGTGGGAGTCAAAGCAATTTCTCGTATTAATAAACCAGCCTTGAGCGGAGGAATTTTAGGGGTCGTGAGCTCCTAAATTAATGTTCTATTTGGTGCCAGAATTAATGCACCTATTGTAATAATCAATGTCATCATTTGTTTCAATATTTGATGAGTCTTGAATCAAGGAATTTTGTTCCTATTTTGTGTTTTAAATAACTGGAAGTCAGTGTTCTAGAGGTGCTAGGTTTTAGTCAGTCATTTTTCAATAGAAAGAAGAAGTTGTTGAGTTTTTAAGTACTGAATATAATCTTGTTGTTCATCAGTATATTTTATTTTTATGAATAAAAATATCATTTCAGATTTTCATCTCTGAGTTATTTTACTTCACTTCTCTAGGAGGGCCCACACAGGGAGTGAACTAATTAGTTAGCATAGGATTTATATTCGGTTTCTAGAACCAAAGTAGACTATGTTGTTCCTGCAACCACTAATAACAAAATTAGTGGACTATTCCTGTAGCGTAGCTAGTTGAAGTAATTCTCAATTGTATTTTCATGATTTATTAAAATAGATTTGGTTCTTAGCTTTAGCATAACTTTCCTATAGTTTAAGCACTTGAATTTCCATAGAGTAGTTCTTAAATTGAGATAAGTTTGAAGCATATATTTTGCAAACACCATTTCAAGTTTACATCCTTGGTTGATAAATTAAATGAGTCTAAATGAATTGGATAAGAACCACTTGAGATGTCCAATCTTGGGTTAAGTAGCCCACTGCTATAGGATTTTGATCCCTTTCTTTGGCCAAGCATTTTTGGCAACATTGCCAGGGATGGTGTTAATTCAAACTAGTCTTTCTAGTTATATTTATATTCCTTGTAGAATAGAGTTTAGTAGTAAAGAAGCATGTTATGCATAGAAGAAGAGACCACTTAAGGAGATTCCTTCCTTGTGATAATTAGGAAGAATCATTCAATGATTTTCAACCTAAACTAGATGAACCCCAAGGAGAGAATGATTTGCTGACATTGACACTGAATCAAAAGAATCACTCCACTTGAATGAACTTTTTGATGAGCCTGAATATCAAGATAATCCACTAGCCATTGTTATCTATCAAACACCACCTCTTCCTCCAA
Organism: Cupressus sempervirens; assembly: GCA_028749045.1. NCBI lineage: Eukaryota > Viridiplantae > Streptophyta > Pinopsida > Cupressales > Cupressaceae > Cupressus > Cupressus sempervirens. The sequence continues at coordinate 542,711,147 of CM053787.1, read as the reverse complement.
GAATGGTTGTGCCTACCTTTCCTTTTCCTATCCCACCTCAGCAAGGGAACCAAAGTTTGAAGAACATACCTGCTGCTCCACTTCCAAAATTCTATGGCCTTATTATAGAAGACCTTGAAACCTTTATCTTTGAATTTGATATTCTTAGTAGGAGCTATGACTATAAAATTGATGCCTGTAAGTTGAAATTGCTTCCCTCTACTCTAAAGGAGCCTACTCTTCAATGTTTCATGGGGTTGGGTGCAAATGTTGTAGCAAATTGGACTGAAATGAGTAATTTGTTTCTTCAAAAATATAAAGAATATTGTAGAGGTCAAGATATGAAGGGGGTGACATTTTTAAAATGTCATAGAAGGAGGGTGAAACCTTGGAAGACTATGTTTCTAGATTCTTGTTTAATGTGTAGTGAAATACACAGCATAACCTAAATGAAGAATCTAAAAAGCATATTTTTCTAAGAGGTGTGAACAAAGAAAGCATGGAAGCCCTGGACCTAATGGCTAGATGAGATATTATACAAAAAACTTAGAATGACATCAAGGAGATATGTTGGAACTATTCAAGGGCTACTGTGAAGAAAGGTAGAGGACTAAGGAGTCTACCACATAAGACCAATGGTGGGTCAAGAGTATCAAAGATGGAGTTATCTAATCTACTGTCTAACTTCAAGCAAGATATCATTAATTATGTCACTACTCAATTGGATACCATGCAAGCCCAAAGGAAAAAGGATGAAGTTGATGCTATGCTAACTAAATTTTGCTCCTGTTGCAAAGAAAGGAAGAAGAATTGCACATGCAAGACCATTGTAGCAGTGAATGTACAACCAATGCCCACTGAGTTCAAAAAAATTGATGAGGATACATGAGAAATGATTTATGTTCCTCAAAGATGACCATGGACTAAAAGACAAGGTATGCCTCAAGACCCTCTAAATAATTTTGGTTATAATAGTAATCAATGGCAAGACAATATTCCCCCAAATTTTGTCCCTCAAGGACAAAATTGGAACAATAATTGGCCCAACTAGTAACCTCAGTATAATCAAGCCTACCATCAACCACCTTAGTATCCCTAGAAGAATTCTCAATGGGCACAACAAAATAACCAGTATCCTCAGTGGGGCCTTAATCAATAACCTTTGTATCAAGGGAATCGGTAGCAACCACCTTAGTGGGGGCCTAGCCAATCACCTCAGCTGCAAGCCTTGATGCCTCTACCTCATCAGTAATCCCTGATGCCTCCATCTCCTATAGCCAATGCTAGCCCATAAAATAAACCACAACTTCCTACTCAGCTACCACCAAATCTGAACAATAAGTAGTATGCTTATTCTTTGCAGATCAATGATATTCATCTTAGGTCTGGAACCAAGTTGCCTACACCTAAAAGACCTATAATAACTAAGGTTGGTGATACTAAAAATATTCCAACAAGTCAACCAATTGATGTTCTAATTTCCTCATATGTACAAGCACCTACTCCTCCATTTCCACAAAGGTTAGTTCTTGTAGCTCCATCTAAACAAAACCCTATGGAAACTGATCTCCTAGACCAACTTAAACAAAACCTTATTGGATGCATTAAAGAAGATTCCCCTTTATAATAAAACTTTAAAGGAAGAATGTGTCAGGTAGTTTGTGAGAAAGAAAAAGGATCCTCCTATTGTCCATGTGTTTGGACAACTTTCTTAATGTTGAGCAAAACCCTAATGCGTAAATATTCTAATCCAAGAAGTCATGTTGTACCATACATATAAATGGCATCCAAATTTAGAATCTTTTGATTGATTTAGGAGCATCAATTAATGTCATAATTAGAGAAGTCTTGTTAAGACTTAGCATTATTGGATTAAGGGATACTCCTATAATACTTTAGTTAGCAGATAATTCAATTGTCAAACCTGATGGTACGATAGAAGATATCATTGTAACCTTGGATTCCTTAGATTTTCCTTTAGACTTTGTTGTGTTGTTAGCAAGAGGTGCCCTTGGAGGATATCCATTAATCTTAGGAAGACCATGGTTGGCCACTACATATGCATGCATTGCATGTTGATCATGAAAAATGACAATATTAGATGTTACCAACAATAAAAAGTTAACTTTGTACTCTCCTGCACAACCTCAACTAAATCTTGACCAAGTTTCTTGGCCCGACCTTAGTAATGATCCTCCAAAAGTTAATTTTTTTCAACATCTCATGATGCTGAAAAGAAACCTATTTTTTGTATCCCAGGAAGAAGATGATATGGTGGCAGCAATCCTTACTAATCAGTATGATTCTAAGGAGTCTGCTTCTAAAAATCCTATTAGGTCCTTAAAGACTGTATTGCCTAAATGTGATGCACCTCAATCTCTTGTAGCACCTAATTACCTTCATACATTATTACCCCATGAAATTAAACCTCCATCAATAGTAGAGATTTTAATGATGGACAAGGTAAAGAAAGCATAGATTGCTGGAGGAAAAGAGCTAAATATCAATAATGAACTTATTGCATCTTAGATGACAAGTATCATTAAACTATTGCAAGATAGTCAACAACCCTTTGCATGGGACTATACTGACATTAAGGGTTTAGATCCTTGTCTTTCTACACATAGGATATTTATCAACTTAGAATGTAAGCCAGTGAGACAACCCCAAAGGAGGTTAAACCTAGCATTAAAAGATATAGTCAAAGTAGAGTTACAAATACTTCTTAATGTTGGATTTATTTATCCTATTTCTAATAGCCAGTGGGTTCACCTTTAGTTATTTTTCCCAAAAAGGGGGGGAAATGGAGAGTATGTGTAGACTATAGGGAGCTCAATAAAGCCACTAAAAAAGATCACTTCCTTCTATCATTCATTCATCAAGTACTGGATAACTTAGCGAGAAAAAGATATTTCTCATTTCTAGATGGTTTCAGTGGCTATAATCAAATCCAGATCTCTCTAGAAGATCAAGATAAGACAACGTTCGCCTATTCATGGGGAACATTTTCTTACTTTGTCTTACCATTTGAATTATGTAATGCACCTGCAACTTTTCAGCAAGTGGTACTTAGCATATTTTCTGACATAGTTATTGATTGTGTTGAGATCTATATGGATGATTTCACTAATTATGGTGACACATCTAAACAATCTCATGCCAACTTGGAGAAGGTGTTAAAAAGGTGTCAAGAATACAACCTTTCTCTTAATAGTGAGAAGTGTTATTTCATGATGGAAGAAGGAGTTGTTCTTGGCTAGTACCTTTCCTCTTTTGGAATTCAAGTGGATCCTGCAAAGATTGTTGTCATTACTAATTTACAAATACCAACCAAGCAAATAGATGATAGAAGCTTTCTTTGATCTGCTGGATACTATAGGAGATTCGTCAAAGATTTTAGTAAGCTTGCTACCCCTTTGTATAACCTACTTAAGAAGCAAGATGAATTTGAGTGGACAAAATTCTATGAAGTAGCATTCCAAAAATTGAAGGATGTTTTGACAACAACACCCATTCTTAGAGGACTTGATTGGGAGCTACCCTTTCATATTCATACTGATGCATCTAACACTACTTTAGGGGAAATTCTTAGACAAAAAGAAGGTACTATTGAGCATGTCATTTATTATATTAGTAAAAATTTTCAGGGTGCTAAGATGAATCATAATATCACTAAAAAAGAATTGCTTGTTGTTGTGTATGCACTTAATAAATTTTGGCATTATATCACAAGCTATGAGGTTTTTGTCTACACTAACCACTCTGCTAGAAAATACTTGATGAATCAACTTGCTATCTCTAGTAGATTAGCACCTTAGCTACTCCTCATGTAGGAGTTTAATGTAAAGATAATAGATAAACCAGGTTGAGCCAATGTAGTAGCAAATTTTTTCTACGACTTCAACTACCTGATGATCCTATAGCATAGATGATAGCCTTCCTAATGAACATCTATTTTCAATAGAAAGTTATAACCCATGGTTCATAGATATAACAAATTACCGTGCTATAGGAAGAACACCACCACACTTTTCACCCAAGTAGCACTGTCTCTTGGTGGAAAAAAGTTTCAATTTCTCATGGATAGTTGGATTAATGTTCTGCACTACACCAAATCAAGTAACTCATTGGTGTGTAAGGGAAGATGAAACTTATGAAATCCTACAAGCATGCCATGATGAACCATATGGGGGTCATTTTATAGCAAAAAGAACAACCTACAAGATTTTAACAACCAGATACTCCTGGCCTACTCTCCAAAAAGATACAATAAAGTATACAAGGTGATGTGATCAATGCCAATGCATGAGAAGGCCCACTAAAAATAATGAAATGCCCCTGTAGCCACAGGTGGTAGTCACACCTTTTGACAAATGGGGTATCAATTTTTTCAGTCCAATAGAGCCCTCTTCTCATGGAAAATCATACATCTTACTATATACTCATTATGTAACTAAGTAGTTTGAAGCACAAGCTATAACACATGCACAAGATCACAAAGTATAAACTTTTTGATATGATTGCATATTCACCATAGTTGGAGTACCTAGGGAAATTGTCACGGATCAAGGAGCTCAATACACATCAAACTTGATTGCGAAACTCATGAAGAAGTACATGATCCATCATGGTATATCTTCTCCATACCTTCCTGAAGCTAATGATCAGGTAAAAATCGCAAACAGAGAGATAGAAGCAATCCTCACAAAAACATTTCTTATTCACAAACATGACTAGGTTACTAGGCTTCCTAAAGCAATTTGGGCTAACAAGACTACATGGAAGAGAACCATTGGATTTACCCCATTTGAATTACTTTATGGTAAATTTGCTTCCATGCCTATAGAATTTGAACACAAGACTCTAAAAATTGCTTTAGAGCTAGATCTTGATCTTTCAAAGGCTCAAGAAGATAGGTTACTATATTTGAATGCCCTTGATGAATATCATAAATCTTCCCTACACAATACAAAGATAATCCAACAATAGCAAAAGAAATGACATGATAAGTTCATCCATGACAAGAAGTTTTTTGTTGGAGACTAGGCCCTCTTATATGATTCCTATTATCAACAAAATCTAGGAAAATTCCAAACCCGTTGGCTTGGACCATACAAAATCATTTATGTGTTTGAGAATGGTGTAGTGCAACTCTCTACCATTGATCCTATTCACTTCAAAATCTTTATTAATGGAAACAACTTAAAACTCTACCATAAGTTGTCTAGTCATGAAGAGTTCCTACAACAATTCCAATCATCTACTGATCCTACAATTCTTACAACAACTAAAGATGAGTTTCCTGATCATTTGTCATCCTCTCTCTAAAAGAATTTCACTCATCATAATAAACTACTTTCTTTGTGAATATATTTTCTCTATAATAATTCCACCTCACTCCATTTTTTCTCATCTTCCACCTCACCTCAGCCATCATCAACTTGCATGATGATATCAAATGACAACACAACTTAACAAGTCTGTATGCATACTCAAGTTTAAACTTTTTCTTAACATGTTTTTCTATTTTTAGTTACCTTTGTCACTAGTAATTGTAGGAGCTATTACCTAATTTAGTTGGGGGAAGGGGTATTATATTTCATTGTTTTTGCTATAATTAAATGTCTATGCTATTCTTTATGTGCCACCACATATTGTGTCCTTTCCATAAATCATGATAAGAGGATAATGTGATGTGACAGTCACCTTTACGTCTCATACTTTTTGCAAGTTGGTAAGTACAAGTTCTAGCTAAGGTACTTAATGCAAAATTAAGTGATCTTAAGTGATCTTAAATGCTAAAATGCCAGGTTCTTAAAACAAGTACTATCACTTGTCTTCTTGTCTGTTGCAATTTTTTCCATTTTTGAAATTACACCTATATCACTCCAAAGGAACAATGGAGGGTGGTTTGTTAAGAAGAGAACCAACTGACCATACAACATTGTTGGGAGACCCAGTTTGCCTACCTATATTTCAAGCTAGGGGTGGATGAATTACATGTTCAAACTGTCTGCATCGAATGAGGATCTTGCCTTATAATTCTTGCAAATATTGAGGGATGGTTTTTCTACAGTCAAAAGAGTAAGGGTTCTTTTTTAACCCAAAATTGTAGGAGATATAATGGAATTTCCACTGGCAGGAGAGTGGTTTTTAGACACATTAGACCCAGTTTTGGCTAGAGCCCAATTCATAGTGCATACAGACCTATGGCTTCAAATAGATCAAAAACAAGGTACAATCAACATATCTTTACTAGAACCATTTAACGAATTTGCTACTTGTATTGTGAGATATTTAATTTGTGAGGGGAGATATTCATATTTGCATGCTAGGCATTTCAAATTTTTCAGCTATCTAAAGACATGATGACTACCCTTTGAATGTTCCTCATTTTATGTATCATATTTTGTTAAAGAGAGTTGCTGCAATACAACGAGGAACCCCAAAGGATGTTTCACACAATTGTTTTATTAAGCTCATCATAGAAAAAGCCCTTAGGGAAAAACTTGGTATCTTGGAATGATTTTGTTGAAAAAAAAGTGCAAAACCCTGTTAGGCAACCTACAAAGCAAGTAGAAGAAGAAAGAGAACCTTAAGAAACTCTTGTAAGCCTAGCACTAGGCTCTTCCTCAACTAGGCCCAAGAGGTCATAGAGAACCTCAATTTCCACTCCTGTAGCTTCTACCTTCGGGTTAGAACCAACATCTAATAAGGGTAAAAGAAAAGTTAAAATTTCTCCAAATATTGGCTCTCCTACAGTTCCTAGGGTTTATAAGAAGAAAAGGGGGAATGTACAAGAAACATCTTCAGAACCTCTTATAGCTTCAAAGGCAATAGAAGTACCCTTTAGGTGTAGAACTTGAGGGAGCCAATCATCTCTAAAACTTGATAAGGGTATTTCTTTTTAATCCCCTATGTCCAAAAATGTAGCTATTGAAAATAAGCAATCCTCTTTTTCTAATTAATATAAGATCATCATTGAAGAGGGTGAAAGTGCAGAACATGTACTTGCAATAGCAGGAACATCCTCTATCCATCCACCCATCATTTACATAGATTCAAACAATGATGATAGTGTATCTGTTGGAGTTTTAGATTCTCCTCCACCTCAAAGAGAAAATTTTCATGAAGAAAATGTTGGAATAAATTTTGATGTAGTTAATATTGTTGCTGAATAGATTCTTTCTCAAGAACTTGATGCTTTAGCATCCGCAGCCCACCAAACTAATCCTATTGATCCTTCACCTAAGACATATGTTACTTTCCATCCTGGTTCCACTATTTCATTGTTAAGAATTATTTCACAATTATCTAACCAGTTAATTCAGGAGAGGGAAGAATGGAAAATAGAGAGAGAGAGAGAGAGAGAGAGAGAGAGAGAGAGAGAGAGAGAGAGAGAGAGAGAGAGAGAGAGAGAGAGAGAGAGAGAGCCTACAAAAAACCATCTTCAATCAAACTTAAGATTTGATTGAGAAGGATGAGGAGATTGAGCAAGTAAGTGGTAAACTTAAAAAAGTCACTGCCATGATTCCTAAATTAATGTCTTGTTGCTCTCCTTCTCTTGTTTATGCTCTCTTTTTGAAAGAACAATTTGTTAATTACCAGATGACCTATGTAATGAAGGGTAAACGTTTAACATTGAATACTCCCCATGAATTCTTCCAAGCTTTTCATGACACCCCTATAGCTTTCAAAAAATTTCTCTGTGAGCTCTTTTTACATAATTTAGTAGTCATTGATAACAAAGATTGGAACCCTCTACCTTATGTGGGTGATATTCAACTCAGGGCATTGATTTCTTCGATCCAAAATGAAATTAGCAAGAAAAACTAGACCTATCAATATAGGGAATTAGAGTATGAGATGCCACTTTTTCTCAGGCCTAAGGCCAAGGATGCCAAAACTTTTTACTATGAATGGTTGAAAATTGCTTACTCAAAACCTAGAATTTGGATCATTCCTCCTTTAAGGGAAACAATCTATCAGGAATATAAAACTAAGGCAAAAATAGATCTTCCTGTGGCAAAGCAAGTGAATTAATGGCACTAGATAGGATTGAGTGAAGACTTGCAGAAAGAGGGAACTTCATTCTCTGTTGAATTTTATCATGGCCACTCAGTGAGCACCCTGGTATATCAAGCTAGGGGAAGAAAGAAAAAATGATTGGATAACTTTAACTTTTCAGCCTCCACTGTTGTTGTCCCCATTGCTTGCTAATCAGCAAGATTTAGAGAAATTTGATATGTCAGAAGAGCTCCACATATGGGAAAAGTGCAGGGAGAGTAAAGGTTTTTATTGGAACATTGCTACAGGGGGTAAAGGAAAAAGTGTTGCCTCAAATTTCAGGATGGCTGCAACCGTGAAAAAAATTTCATGTTTTCTTAAGGACAAGTCAAAGTTTTAGTTAGGGGGAATGATGAGACCAGAATATGGTCTATTTTGTCATTTCATTTTCAATTTAATTTGCAAACTTTATAAAGACTTTGATGTTCAAGAACATGATGTTTATGATGATTTCAGACAAATGTGTGCATAATTACTTTTTAGGATTAAAATGAATATTTTTTGAAAAGATACGTCATTTAATTACAAAATAGTGAGAATGATACTTTTTCTTCCTTAGCTAGGTTGGGTAGTTTCTCTTGCAATAATGTGACATAGGGTAAAATAATTTAGAATAGCTTACATATATATATATATATATATATATATATATATATATATATATATATATATATAAAATAAGCCGAGAGATATCCTTCTCGAGGTGCTTATTACACTGATTTAGATTATGAAAATAGGTGCCTCGAGAAGGATATCTCTTGGCTTATTTTATATATATATATATATAATATATAAGCTAGTAGCACTCGCGATGGAAAAATGAAAGAAATTATAAATAATAATTATTAAATATATTATATTTTATAATACATTATATATTTTATATTTTCAATTCAAAATATGCTTAATGTAATAGATTCCCTTTGAAATTTAAAATAAAACAAAAATAACCACATATATAATAATTAGTATGAAAAAAATATATATTTTTTATTCAAGTAATTAGAATTAAACTTTGGATTGAAATTAGAGTTCTCATTTGCATTAGTGTTAGCATAAGTTTTATCCTTAAAGCTAGATAGTTATTTGCAATAGAGCAAAGGTCGTAGTGAGGCTTCTTTAATGAAATCGAGAGGTAGAGTGTTATTAAGGCTTCAAGTTTTATAATACATAGTTTATTTATTGATCATTAAATTAAAGTGTCAAAAACTCTCTCACATTTCTTTATCTCTCATCCTTCACACTTGTCTACCTCACACCTTAATGTCATCTCTCTCTCTCTCTCTCTCTCTCTCTCTCTCTCTCTCTCTCTCTCTCTCTCTCTCTCTCTCTCTCCTATATTTTGGGCCTAAATTATCCTCTTCTATAATTACCTCTATCTCTCCCTACTCCCCCTTGTACCTTTCTTCATCTCCCTTCCCTCTACCCATTGCTTCCCCATAAATACCTATATATATTTACATCATGTCTCTTACTCTCTCTCACACATCTATCTTTCCTAAACATACACATACATATATCTCCCCCTATAATTACTCTCTTTTCCTCTCTCCCAACCCTTCTCTTAGCATGTTTTCTCCTACTTAACCCCCCCCCCCCTCATGTCTCCTACGCTATATCCTCTTTCATCACCTTCTCTCTCTCTCTTCTCTCCTCTCTCTCTCTCTCTCTCTTCTCTCTCTCTCTCTCTCTCTCTCTCTCTCTCTATCTATCTATCTATCTATCTATCTAATGTTCCCTTATATTAATATACCTGCCTCATGT